>CM033731.1:14834484-17530970 GCA_019671005.1 Hibiscus mutabilis
GTTCACTAGAATTCCTTAAATCAATCAAGCCACAACAGTGTTTCATCAAATTTAGCATCATAGTAAAATTCTAAGTTTTTCCATGGTTATCCTAGAATAAAAATTCTATCAATTAAGTGCATTGGCAAAGTCATCATCGGATATTCATCAAATCTAAGCAATTCTTGTTCCAACTAAAGGCATGGCAAGCAATTTATGTATCCTAAATGTAATACTTAAGATGAATGCAACTAAACATGGTAACTACTAATAACAATCCCCCCAAACTCGAGTGAGGCATTGTCCTCAATGCGTGCATTAAAGAAAAATAAGAATAACGAAAAATAAAATGCATACGAGGACTTACTCCGAGAGTTTGTCATCGTGGATGATTAGTTTCCTTTTGGTCGGTGTCTTGATTCTCTTGCTTGAACGCGATGGTTGTTTTCTTGTTACCGGTGGTGGAATCGATCCTCGTACAGGGTTGTCCTCATCGTCCTCTTCATCATTGTCGTTGGCTTTTCGCTTGGAGGATTCAATTGATGCGGTCTTTGTTGGTGCAATGGAGGACTCGTCCGAATCTGAAAAATCAGAAAATGATTCCGTAGGAGTTGATTCGGGCATAGGTGTTTTACCTTTGGCTTTTGCAGTGGTTGCCGGGATGTCTTTAGCTTTGGTTGCCGTGGCATCTTCAGGGTTGGTTTCCGGGGCATCTGCTTGTGCAGGTACGATGTAGGTTGCCGGGGCATCATCTGTTGTGGTTGCCGTGGCGACTGCTTCATTGGTTGCCGGGGCAAGGATCTCGGTAGGAAAGATTGGGAACGACACGCGATTGTCCGGGTACTTTTCTAGGATGACTTGGGTGATGGCATTGTTGTGCTCCTTCATGTACCGCATGAACATTAGTTGTCGGTCTTCAATTTGCCTTAGGTGGCTCACCAATGGTTGCAAGAGTGCTTCAAAGTGTCCCGGGGTTGATGGCCGAGTTGCCCGGGCATTAGGTGCTTGGGCATTAGGGATTGCCGGGGCAACAGGAGTTGCTACGGCAATTGAAGGCCTTGAAGATTTTCATGGTGCCTCTCCCATTAGCTTTCAGATTTGTGCTTGATTCCAATCGGACTTTGGTAGGGCCTTTTCATCGGTGGACTCACTTGGGACATGCATATCCTTGCAAAGATTAGAAATTAAGCAAGGGAAGAAAAGAGAACCCGTATCTTTTGAGCTACATACAAAAATCTCATCACAAATAATTTTTCCAATGTTAATGATGCGATTATGCAAAATAGAATGTATGAGCAAAAGACGTGGTATATCAACGGTAGTATTGTGTGTGGTGGGTATTAAAGAAGTTTTAACAAACTTATTCCATAGTTTTGCCTCGGGTTTAAGCTGAAGGTGATTTACCGTGCCCTTGTATTTACCGTCGTTCCAATGAGTTCCCGGTTGAGTGAGTTCTTGATGCATCTTGTCGAGTTGCTTGGGCGTGATTTGATCAACGAAGGCTTGATGCTCGTCCTTCTCAATGTAAAGCCCGTAAAAGGTGTTGACGTTTTCGGGGCTTATGAGTATGGCCTTGTCACGAACAAAAACATAAGGATTATCCGGGTTAGGTGAGTGATCATAGAATTCTCTTACCCATGAGATGTTGCCCGGTTCCGGTTGATAGCAAAAGATTTGCCACTTTTGATGTGCAATCCTCTCGAAGATGAATGGTTCAAGGCCAAAATCTTGATGAGAGTTGGAGTATTCAAAGCCCTGTTCTTCATGAATCTTCTGGCTTTCAAACTTGGAGTGAAATCTTTCTTGAACCACCGGTGTAGCAAACTTCTTGTATCTTGGTTCTTTGGAGGAACTTGGATGAACTAAAAATTTAATTTTGGATGCCATAGATGATCTTGGTTGTGAGTTTTGTAAAAACAAATAAAAAAAAAGAAACTAAAAAGTTGCAAGATAAAAAGTAGGAATAGGTTAAGGGTGATGGGTTTTATAGAAAAGATAGGTGGTAAATATGGTGGGTGGGATTAGAGGAAGACGAAAAAGAGGGTTTTGGGTTAGGGGAAAGGTGACGGCAAGGGGGGTTTGATTAGGGTAAATTGGAGGCTTTATATAAGCCTTAGATTCAGCCCATTAATTTCCTTGGTGAAGATGTTTTCCTTCTTGGATTAAAATTCCTCTTTATCTTGAACTCTTTTCCTACAATTCAAAGACAAATCAAATAAGGATTAAAATTAAAGATAAACTAATAAAAGAAAATAAATAAAGATGTATAAAGGGATTCTTAAACTTAAAAAGAAAAAGAAAATCTATCCTAAAAAAATATAATAATCAGAAATAATAAAAAATAAAAAAAATAGTTCAAAAAATAAAATATAATAATCAGAAATAATAAAAAATAAAAAAATAAAAATAAAATATCAAAGGGAGAGCATGCTCATGCATCTCCTAAGTTGACCACTTCTTTGTTACGTTCCACATGGGCACCATTGTAGTGTTTCAATCTTTGTCCATTAACTTTGAATTCATGTTTGTCAGTGATGAACTTGATTATCACGGCACCATGGGAGAATGGTTTGACAACTTCGAATGGTCCCGACTATCTTGATTTCAGCTTTCCCGGGAAAAGTTTTAGCCGAGAATTGAATAAGAGAACTAGTTGCCCTGGCATGAATTGCCGCGGCAATAATTTCTTGTCATGCCATTGCTTTGTTTTCTCCTTGTAGATTCGTGCACGAAATTCTTCTATCTCATTGAGGTCCAGCAAACACTTTTGTCCGGCACTTTCAAAATCCATATTCACGGTCTTGATTGCCCAGTATGCTTTGTGTTCGATTTCCACCGGTAGATGGCATGTTTTGCCATAGACAAGTCGGAAGGGGGACATACCTAAGGGTGTTTTGAATGCAGTGTGATATGCCCAAAGTGCGTCATCTAGTCTTAATGACCAATCCTTCATAGAGGGATTTACAACTTGCTCGAGTATACCCTTCAATTCCCGGTTGGAAATTTCTGCTTGCCCGTTGGTTTGTGGGTGATATACCGTGGCGATCTTGTGTGATATGCTGAAGCGTTGCAACATCTTGGCAATTAGTCTGTTGTCAAAATGCTTGCCTTCGTCACTGATAATTGCTCTCGGCATCCCAAACCGTGTAAATATGTTTTTCTGCAAGAATCATTGTTGGGAACTGCAGCTGCCTCAACCCATTTAGACACGTAGTCGACGACAAGTAGAATGTAGAGGTTACCGAATGAAGATGGGAAAGGTCCCATAAAATCGATCCCCCATACATCGAACAATTCTACCTCGATGATGTTCTAGAGCGGTATCTCATGTCGTCTAGAGATATTGTCCGTCCTCTGACAACGATCACATTGCTTGTAAAAGTCTTGGGCATCTTTGTACAATGTTGGCCAATACAAACCAGATTGCAGAACTTTGGCCGCGGTACGAGTTCCTCCGAAATGTCCTCCATAGGGTGATGAATGGCATTGCCAGAGTACATTCTGTTGCTCTTCTTCAGGGATACATTGGCGTATAACCTGATCTGCACATTGTTTAAACAAAAAAGGCTCGTCCCAAAAGTAATGCTTAGCATCATGGCGGAACCGCTTCTTCCCTTGGTGAGTAATGCCATAAGGTAAAATGCCACAAACAAGGAAATTAACTAAATCCGCGTACCAGGGTATTGCCGAGGCATGTGCTGCCGTGGTGACTGCTCCCAAAATTACCGAGGCGTGCACATCAAAGGCTGCTGTGGCATCGAGAGTTGCCGAGGCGTGAGCGTCTATGGGTGCCGAGGCGTAATGGGTTGCCGAGACATACGTGTCCATGGTTGCCGAGGTAACTAAAAGTTGTTCATCCGGGAATGCATCGCATATCTCTAGATCCGCGTCCTCCTCCCTATTACGTTCTAAACGTGATAAGTGATCGGCCACTTGATTTTCTGTTCCTTTCCTGTCCTTAATTTCAATATCAAATTCTTGTAAAAGTAATATCCAACGAATAAAACGAGGTTTGGCATCCTTTTTAGCAAATAGATATTTGATTGCCGAATGGTCCGTATGAACAATTACCTTTGTACCAATCAAATAGGATCGGAACTTGTCAAATGCGAAAACTATAGCTAGTAACTCTTTCTCCGTTGTTGTGTAATTTACTTGAGCACTATTAAGAGTTTTACTAGCGTAGTATATCACATGGAAGGTCTTACCTGTGCGTTGGCCTAGGACTGCTCCTACCGCGAAATCACTTGCATCACACATGAGCTCAAAAGGTAGCGTCCAATCTGGTGGAACGACAATGGGTGCCGAGGCAAGCTTTTCCTTTAGGGTTTCGAATGCTTGGGTGTAAGAATCATCAAAATCAAAGACTTTATCCTGTTCAAGCAAATTGCACAAGGGTTTAGTGATTTTAGAAAAATTATGAATGAACCTCCTGTAAAAACCTGCATGTCCAAGAAAGCTTTGAATTCCTTTAACCGAACTTGGTGGGGGTAATCTCTCGATCACGTCGACCTTGGCTTTGTCTACTTCAATTCCCTTGGAAGAAATCTTGTGGCCGAGCACTATTCCTTCATCTACCATAAAATGGCATTTCTCCCAATTGAGGAATAAATTAGTTTCTTCAAATCTTGCCAACACCCTCTCTAAATTGCCGAGACAGCTGTCGAAGTCATTACCAAAAATAGAAAAATCATCCATGAAGATCTCAAGGAAGTCTTCGACCATGTCTGAAAAGAGTGCCATCATGCATCTTTGGAAGGTTGTCGGGGCGTTACACAATCCGAACGGCATCCTTCGGAAGGCATAAGTACCGTATAGGCATGTGAAGGTTGTTTTTTCTTGATCTTCTGGTGCTATGGCAATTTGATTGTAACCTGAATAACCATCAAGAAAATAATAAAAGGGTTTACCTGCAAGTCGGTCAAGCATTTGATCAATAAAGGGTAATGGGAAGTGATCTTTCCTAGTGGCTTTGTTTAGCTTTCGATAATCCATACAAACCCTCCAACAGGTCACAGTCCTGGTTGGAATGAGTTCATTCTTTTCATTACTTACCACTGTTATACCTCCCTTTTTCGGTACACATTATATCGGACTTACCCATGTACTATCAGAGATAGGGTATATAATGACGGCGTCAAGCCACTTGATAATTTCTTTCATTACAACCCCTTTCATGGCATGATTCAGTCTTCTCTGGGCCTCAATTGAAGGTTTGTGATCATCTTCCAACAAAATCTTGTGCATGCACACTGCCGGGCTAATTCCCTTCAAGTCGACAATTGTCCACCCTATTGCCTTTTTGTGTAGCTTCAACATTTTGATCAGCTTCTTTTCCTGCTCAGGCTGTAACTTAGAAGAAATAATTACAGGCAATGTATTATTGGTTCCTAAGTATGAATATTTTAGTTGCTCTGGAAATTGTCTCAACTCAAGAATCGGTGGTTGTTCAATAGAGGGTTTTTCGAGCTTACCTTCCTTACCTGAGTAATCCAGTGGTTCAAAGTATGTACCTGGTCGATTGACTAGCCAATTTGCTTCTTCTTGTTGTTCCTCATCGACCGGTTCTTCATACTCCTCAGGTTCCTCTTGATCGGCAATGTAGTTGCCGAGGCAACTAAATTCCTCGTCGAAGTTAAACTCTGTCGTGGCATGAAGAAGTTGGCATTCTTCTGGATCATCGGCAATCCTTAGTGTTTGGAACACATTTAGTTTAACTTGCTGGTCATTCACTCTCATTGTGAGTTCTCCCTTTTCAACATCGATCAAGGTTCTCCCTGTTGCTAGGAATGGTCTCCTGAGAATGATAGGTGCAAGCTCATCTGCTTCATAATCCAAAACAATAAAGTCAGCGGGAAAAATAAATTTATCAACTTTTACCAGTATGTCCTCAATTTTTCCCTCTGGATGCACATAGGATCTGTCGGCTAGCTGTAGCATAACTGTTGTAGGTCTTTCCTTCCCGATTCCTAGTTTCTGGAAAAGCGATTTAGGCATCAAGTTTATGCTAGCCCCAAGGTCGCATAATGCTTTCCCGACATAGTGATTTCCAATGGAACAAGGTATTGTGAAACTTCCGGGATCCTTCAACTTGGGTGGCATACAATTGTGCAACATTGCCATGCATCCCTCTGTTGCGGCAACTGTTTCAAACTCTCCTAGCCTTGTTCTCTTGGACACAATGTCGTTAAGAAACTTGGCATAGTTTGGCATTTGTTCAATTGCTTCCACCAATGGCAAGTTGATGTGGACTTGCTTTAGGATATCAAGAAACTTCTTGAATTGATATTCTTTCTTTTGTCGCTTCAACCTTTGTGGGAATGGTGGTGGAAGTTAGATATCTTCGATCCTTTCATTGGTTTGAAACCTGATTGGCGGCATTGCCGGGACAACTGGAGTTGCTGAGGCATTATCAATTGGGGTTGCCGAGGCATGCTTATCACAAGTTGCCGAAGCATCTTTATCGTCGGTTGCTGAGGCATGCTTATTGCCGGTTGCCGCGACAATTCCTGGTTCAGCATCTGAGGCTTTGCCGCTTGGTTCATCTTGATCTTTTTGTAGAGTTTTGTTTGATGAGCAGGCTTGAGCCTCTCTAAGTTGTTGGCCACTTCTAGTGGTGATCGCCTTACATTGCTCATGGCCAGTTCCTCTTGTGACTTCAATATCGCTAGGTAAACCTCCTTGCGGTCTAGTATTCAGATTTTGAGCAAACTGTCCGACTTGATTTTCCAATGATTTGATTGCCGCCTCTTGGTTTTGCAATCTCATCTCGGTCCTGTTAATAAAAGCATTAGTTCTTTTTATGAAGTTACTATTCTCAGCCATATAAGATTCAGTTTTCATCATAAAAGCATTTAGAGAATTTTCCAAAGAACTAGATGTTGTCGGATGTTGCTGCGGTAGCTGTTGCCGTGGCATATTATGCTGGAATCCCGATGCTTGTGCATTCTGATTGTTCTGGTTTAGAGCATTGTTGGGATTACTCCATGAAAAATTTGGGTGCTTCTTCCAAGCTGGATTGTATGTATTGGACATCACATTGTTGTTCCGATTGTAATTCCCCACGTAGAAGCTGGATTCCGAATTCTGCATACATTCAAAAGAATCATGGTTATTACCACATAACTCACAAAAAGAATCCGTTACCTTGACTTCATGTGTGTTGTTTGGTTTTTGCATGTTCTGGACCATCTTGGTTAAAGTGGCCAATTGTGCCGAAATTGAATCTGATGATCCTAGTTCATGTATTGTGGCTTGGCGTCTAACTCCTCCTCTTCTAGTAGAGGGAAATTGATAATCATTCTTGGCCAGCCTGTTTAGAATTTGCATTGCTTCCTCCGACGACTTATCTAAGAGTATGCTGTTTGTCGAGGCATCTAGGATCATCCTTGTTGGTGTATTCACGGCATTGTTAAAAATTATTACTTGAGTCCACACCGGATTCATCATCTGCCTGCCGAAAAGAAGTAATATCGTTACGAAGCTTATCAGTCAAATTTGTAGGATTAAACCGAGCAAGGAAATCACAACAAAGATCGGTCCAAGATGCTATTGATCCGGCAGGAATGCTATTCAACCATGCTTTCGCCCTATCCCTCAGTGAATAGGGGAATAATCTTAATCGTAAGACATCGGGGGTGACTCAGTGTATTTTGAACGAGTTGCAAATCTCGAGGAAAGATTTAAGATGTTGTCTTGCATCTTCAGTTGCTGAGCCTCCAAATTGACCAATTGTGTTGATCATATTAAACATTTATGGTTTCAACTCAAAGTGGTCGACTTCAATTTCAGGTGCGACAACTCCTGGATTAAGTCCATCAAGATATTCTTCAAGATAGTCTCGAATAGTTCTGTTTCGTGCAAGAATCACTCCTCCTCCTGCTAGAACATCTTGATTCATATTGCCGTCTTGATTAGCCATTGCTACTCTTATCCTTCGTCTAAGTTTTTGTAAGGTTCGTTCGATTTCTGGATCAAAGGGATATTCTGGTGTAATCGGTCTCGCCCTGGTCATATACCAATGCAAAACCAAAGTTTGTTAGCCCTTTGAATATTAAACAAGAAAAGTAAAAAGAAAGTGCAAGAAAATAAAAACAAAGTCGCTATTGCCAATCCCCGGCAACGGCACCAAAAACTTGTTGCGCGTAATAAGTGCTACGCAATTATGCAAGTATACACGTTGCAAGTTATAGTATAAAAGATATTGTCTCCACAGTGATTGGTGCCACTTCAAGAATCTAGTTTCTTGCACTGTAAAAAGTAAAAAAACACAAATAGAAGATTATATGAGTTTTAACTAATAACTAATCTAGAAAGCAATAAAGTAAAAGAATATATGAGATCAAATGAGAGAGATAGGCCAGGTTATCGTGAGTTGAGGTGTGATAGCCGATTGGATCATCTTGGTAAAAGAATGCACGGGCAACTCAATTGCCGGGGCAACTTGCACAACGGGGTTGCCTTGGCAACTAATCGATGGTTACCTGGGCGACTAGTTGGGCAACTACTTGGGCGTCTGGGCAGCAACCTTCAAGGTTCGGCAGAGCGTTCTTCAATGGTTTCTTCTTATCCCTAAGTCAAAACTCTAGCTACTTGTGCATGCCTTGATAATACATCCCTGCGTGAATCAAGGGTGAACAACAACCAATCTTGCGCTCCTCTTAGCCGTTGAAATCCTTGACTTATTCCTAAGCCGGATTAATCTTCACCATCAATAGATTGAATAAAGATCATATTCATTCGTTTCTTGAATCTAACTCTCCCGATATTAGATAAATAGATGAAGTTACGAGATCCTCTCCTATTCACTCGCAAACAAGAATAAGAACCAAGAATGAATAAACCTTGAATAGAAAAGTGCAAACTCTTATTACCTAAACAAAATCCAATAGTTTCTCACAACCACAAAACACAATAACCATAGTCAAATAGATTTAGTTCATGGCTAGGATCCAAAGAAACACAAGATAAATAATCCCTAGCATGAACCTAATTGAACAAGAAGGAAAAAGATGAAGAATGAAGCTTGTCAAAATCCCCTTGCCCTAGATGCTTGTCGAAAATTCTCTCATCTTGCTCTCCCCTTTGAGTTGTCAAAATTCCCATCTAATTTATAGGGCTAGGTCAAGGTCCTTCTTTGAGGAGGAAGTTAAGTTGGAATTAAATTACCTTTAAAGAATATAATTCTTTATTATAATTATATTCCTACTAGAACTTCTCCTATCTTCTTGGAATTTAATTCTTCTTTAATCTCTTCATGGAAATCAAATTCCTTTGGGATTTGGCTTTGCTCCACGTCATCTTGGGCTTGTCTAGTCATCAATTTCGACTACCATATAACCTTGTTCTTTGTCGACAATTGCCCTGGCAACTGGCTCGGCGTCTCCTTCATGCATTGCCCTGGCAACTAGCTCGGCATCTCCTTCATGCATTGCCCTGGCAACTAGCTCTAGCCTTGCTTTGGCAAGTGATCCTGCACATACACATAAAACACACCAAAGCAGCATCTTTTCCCACAAAAACTACCAAGTTATGTAATCAAGCTCAACTATGGAAGGAAACATGGATTAATGCATGAATGGCTAATTATGCAACTAATATGAGCCTAAGTCTAACAATAATATGAGTAAAAAGGGTAAGAAAAATAGTACTTTTGAACACTTATCAATTATTATTAATATTTTTTATTTAAATGTTAATATTTAATAAAAAAGATGATTTGATATTTAAAAGTTAACAATTAAATAATATTATCAATAATAAAAAATATTAGATTAAATTATATAATTTAAAAACAAATAGGGATCAATTTTTAATAAAAATAGACTTTTAGGGACTAAATTGAACAAAACGAAAAGCTGATAGACTTGACATGTCATTAACCCTTTAATTAAAATCAGATAGGTTTGACCTGGTCAAAGAGGCATTGGAGTGACACGATCTTATTGGGTAGAAGTTTTTTTAACCGTATTGGGAAATATGGGTAACGAGTGAAAACATTAGGGGACAATATGGTAGCAGGTGAAAGTGTTATGGCACTAATGATGATGTAATCCTAGCTGGCCTCGAAATTCACCAAACCATGAGCAAATTATTGAAGAAATCCAAGTGTTTAAGCACTTATTCACGAGCCGAGGAAACTTATATTTCAGTCCCAAATATGGTTATTCGAGCATTAGATCCAAATCTTGATCCGTGGCCATTTTTTGATCACTTGCAGCTTGTTATTTGTGTTTTTTAATATTTTAATTTGTGTGCTAGCTTAGGCGTATGGTACATATAGTTGCATGTGTGTTGCATGAATTATTAATATAGTTACATGTTAATTACTTGTTAGTTACATATTTATTTTAATGCATGCATGAGTAATAGTTAATATAGTTGCATATTTAACTTGTAATGACTCAGATTTTGGGTTAGCGAATCGAATCTCAGACTGGTTATTAGGCCTTATGTTTGGGAGCCCAAACCAAGAATATTTGAATTTGGGCTTGTGGTAAAAAGGAAGATTGTGTGTGTTTATTTATTGTTTAATAAAAAAATAATTAGATAGTATTTTAAATGAAAAGATGGCTGATGGGATGAGGGAAAAGAGGAAAAAAGTGACAGAAGATATTTTTGGAGAGAAAAAATGAGGAAAAAAATAGAAAAGTTATGGGGAAGTTCCAACCCAGATCAATGGCCACCAGAGCCGTCGTTGATTACACCACCACCACCATCATCTTTAGCTCGATGAGATGATTTAGCTGATGGTCTTCTTATTGTCGGAGCTTTCATTCACCAAAGTGAGGATGAAGAAGTTTTAGAAAAGTTAGACCGAGCGGTTCCTGGTCATCACCGCCACAAACTGACACCACCAGTGAACTCACATGCCGGAGAACTACAGGACTGGAGCTTGCCACCGCCATCCAACCATCGGAGGATAGATCACATGCCCCTATGCACCGCAAATGAGTGTGGATGTGGATTTGCCCATGCGGGTGCACCATGCTGTGGTGCATAGCACCACACTGGATCTGGCACACCTGGGTGCACGTGCAGTCGCGCGCACATGAGCGCGCCTCGCGGATGCACTTGTGCGCAGTGGATCATCTACCTGGGGTGCACCGAGCTTACCATGCACCACGCCGTACCAGATCAACAAGCATTGACCAGACCATTGACCGGTATTGACTAGGTGTTGACTTTTTTAGAGGCCCTACCTGGGAGTTTCTCGACGTTCTGATTCTGTTGGCACATTCTGCTTCTCTAAATTCAAACCCGATAAGCTGCTTTTACATGTTTGACCTTGTGAATTGCATAGTAAAAGTGGAAAATTAATACATATTGTATTCATATTTATTCGAGAAATTTTCAGGATCAAATATCGAAACTAGTGAAGTAATTGGGAAGCTCGAATAAGGAATCATCGGTTACCACTTAAGGTTAGTACACCTCGAACTCTTATTGTTTCATGAGCATCATAAATGTGATTGCCTAGCATGTTAGCATATGCAAAATAGGTAGATGATGAATAAGCATGTGTTAAGACCGGTATTATGAGACTAAGGAAATATTGAGATGCCTAATGAGCTTGAGAATATTCGAGACTATTATGAGCTTTAGAGACCCTGTAGGGTTATTTGAATATTTGTGTAATTATTGGATTGATTAGTTTACATGTTGTGTCGCTTGATTGCTTGAAATATGAATTGGTATGTTCGATGAAAATTATACTAAATGTGTAACACCCCTTTCCCGTATCTGTACACCGGGTATGAGTCGAAAATGTTACGGCTTCTTTAATCCAAAAATTAGAGTAATTTAAAATTTTCAGAAAAACTCCTCAATGGTCACCCATCCTAAAATTTCTCTAGCCCAAGCACGCTTAACTTTATTTAAAATTGACTTAAATTATTTGTTCGAGTTCCAATCATAAATCAATTATCTTAGCATGCAACTCATCACTTAAGGTTATTCTTAACCTTGAATCTTTCCAGAAACGTCAATTATCTTGAAATCATAACGAACTTTAAAGACCAATCATACTCAAATAGATTTAGCAAGTATACATGCCACTATAATAATCAAACCTTAATTAGGATGTAATTACTGTAATGATTACCTATTGGGCTTTCCAACATTGATGTAATGCTTTTCTCCCTCTCATCTTGATTTACCTACGTGTGTATAATCAAACACACGCTAAGTACGAACTTAGTGAGGCAATAAAGAAAATTAATAACAATAATTTAAACTTAATTCAACTTCATAGCTACATTTATATAGCATGATATATGTCAATGCATCAACTTTCACATTGCATTATTAATTATTTACTATATGCCAATGTCATAAAATTTTCATACTTGCCCGATTATCATAATATGCCGTATATGCATAAATGTATCATGATCACTAGATAATTATATCATCATACTAATCATGTATCAACATAATATAAACCGAATATAAATTTCTTACTGATATACTTGCCATTTTCCCCTAGTGTTCATATAAACCGGATACCCGAATATACACTAACTTGTTTACTATTTATTATCCGCTTATTTATAGCCCAACTAAACCTTGAGGACGACCCTGGGTACGCGAGTCAAATATACATAGAAGTGCTCTCGAATATGCACCGAAGTGCTCCCGGTTTTTACACATTTATAAGGCTGTGCTAACCTCCCAATTTTCCGCACGTTTATAAGGCCATGCTTACCATGCACTAAGTGTCCTTTATGTACACTATAATGCTATCTCGGTTTCCCGGATAAGCAACGTGCTGCTGGACTCTATGGCATGCCAACTATACCCTGTCCCTCAATGACTTATTTGGGCATAATTTCTGTATTTATTCCATCCATGACAACATATATCAATATAACTAAACATTGGGCAGTTATACCCAAAATAACATTCATAGTATACCATTATATATAACTAGTGATCCATGCATTTGCATTCAACCTTTGACATATTTAAAATATGTCAAATATATGATCAATGACATAAACATCATGCCAATATAGAAACCAGGTAGACTCATCGCAAGTCTTACCGTTGATGTCTAAAACATCCATGTATCATGTTATGTATGCATTGCATTCACCTAGGCCATTTATTAGCATGCCTCACTAAATTCTACTCGATCCTTTCCTTTATAGAACCTCAAACCTTCTTTGATTCGGCCTTGGCTTCATTAATCATATGAATAAGATAAAATATTTGTTAGATTCAAATCTAACAATACCTTAAACACGCGGTCTAATATTATTATTCAAATATAAAATTTCCAAATATTTTTCCTTTCTTCCTTGAATTGTTCAAAAACTCATTATGGTCCTTAGTGACCAATTTGAACTTTCAATAATTCTTCCGAGCTTGCTAACTAACATTTAAATACAAAATGTTTCAAATTTCATTTTCTGACAGCTTGCAATACCTTCAAAGATTTACTTATACCGGGCAGAATACATACTGGTTCTTAATTTCCTTTCTACTGGAAAAACTAGATTCGATAACGGTTTTAACGGTATAATCCATATAAATTAATAAAATCTAAAAATATTATGAAAATTCTTCAAACCCCCGTCACAGAGTTGTCTTGACCGAAACTGCTCTGTAAATTTTCTGACATTCATTTGATTAAAAATTCATATCTTTTAACTCAGAACTCAAAATCAGTTTCCATTTGTTGGAAACGAAACTAGACGAAAAAATCTTTACAATGACATAAAATTCATCATCTAACCATTTCTGTAGAATTTTCGAAGTCACTGCCAAAATTCAATCTTCTACATAGCTTTCCATAATAAACTTTTAATTTATACTAACTTCTTCTTATTTTTCTAATTTTCAATTTAGTCCCATCACTTTCTTCAAACCACCAATTCATCATCTTCTTCATCAAATAATTATTCAAAAATAATTCCCTCTAATTTTCTTTCTTTGCCAAAATAGTCATTAAAATGCAAAGGTAAGGATTCAACATCGGTTTAGAATTCTAACATCAATTTCACATCTCCAACATCATTAATTACATCAATACACTCCAATTTCATAAAATTTAGATTCGATACCTTAACTTTGAAGCTTGCCGAATTGGTCCCTATGTATTTAACTTAGGGTTTTACTTCTAAACAACAAATCAAGCTTACTAGATCATTAATCCAACATCATAAACCCTAAGTTAGACTTAAATCCATAAACCCTAATCTTCTCCATACAAACCAAAATATGTAGAGTTTAAATCCTAACTCAAAAATATGATTTTAACACCATATAAGCTTGATTCCAACTTAAATTCAACCATGGAATCATAAAATTTCAAAAGCCCCAATTTGTGTATAAACCCTAATTTCTTCCACATGTCAAATCTCATCAACCAAGCAATTATTCTATAAATTATTTGCATCAAAAGATAGAGCTCGAAGAGTAGAACAACTTTGTAGTTAAGAAGATTACCTTAAAACCGAGATTTAGGGCTTAAATCGAGCTTGAAAATTTCCCTATTCTCTCTCCTATTTCTCCATGGTTTATGGCTGGAAAAGATGAACATTTTCTTCATCTTTTCAATATTAATTTACACTTATAACTATTTAATTAATTTTAAATTCATTTAAATAGTGAAATTACCAATTTAGCCTTTAAATTCAATGACTAATTTAATCTCATCCAAAATCAAGGGCCAATATGAAATCCATATATATTTCATCTTCCAAAAACTTCCTCAACATTTCAAAAATATTTCAAAATTGCCATCCTTGCCAAATGTCCAATTTGCCCTTGAACTAGTCTTTATTTACTAGTTCGTTTCAAAATTGCCATTCCATTATAATCTAACTAAATTAGTTCCTTCTCATCCGGATACTATTCCATAAATATCATTATATGATTTTGCATGGCTTATGGAACAACCTCTAAAATTTCAATTCAATCCAATTTCCCGATATTCATTAAATACTTCTACTACGATTTTACCTTTATCGAGCTATCGGATCTATTCTGAAAATTCTATATTTCCATAATGTTCCTCATATCATCATCCTTCATCCAATGATCTATATTTAATCTTGAGCTAATAGTTTACCAAATTTGCCCTTGTGATTTTCCAAAATTACGATCTTGCTATTTTTCATCCAACGACTCATATTTAGCATGGAAAATCAACTTAAATCCAAGGGTTCATATTCTTTCAACACAAAGAAAATATATTAGACATGTAAAATGACATAATCAACCTTAACTTACCATCCTTCAAAATATCCTGTATATTTGATTTGATCTGATTATCCGAATATTTTTCTGAACTTTATCACTTTATGGCCATTAATACAAACTTCGTACAAAAAATCCAGGTGACACGAAAATGTCACTCTTGGGGGTAAACTATTCATTTACGGGATCAAAATATATAAGTTTTGAAAATTACACTTTGGTCCCTAAACTTTTCCAAAGTTTATACTTTAATCACAATACTTTCAAAATTTTCATTTTGGTCACTAGCCAAAAATTGGGATATTAAAAATGAACTGATAATCGGTAATATTTTAATAAATAATCAAGAAGCCAGTAAATTATATTAACTAATTAAATGCGTTAGTAATCACACCCTGATGACTTCTATAAGCTTTAGGGATCGAATAAAGTGTGATGATATCGTAGTTCGAGGAAATTGAATAAACTTGTGAATAGGCTATCAGTACGAGATTTGGACGTACTGGTACGCGATTAGGGTTCGTATCGGTATGGGTCAACTCGTACTAGTACTTGTGGAAATTAAAGATTTCTAGTATACAGTTTCAGTATCGACACACATGTGAGTACCAATACCCGAGGGTATCGTATCGCTATTCGTTTACGAATATTGGTACCCGATATGATAAATAATCTAAATACGATGTAAGGATAGAAATTGATGTGAATATTAATAATTGGATTATGCCTTGATAAATGTGATAATATTGATTAATGGAGACAATGAATGAGATTAATTATATACTTCTCCATAATGTATTAACAACTCGGTAAAGTAAAATAAATGATTTGTTGACGATTAGGAACAATAGGGGATCCTTGGGATCACGTTGCTTGCATGTTGTGTAGGCATTGGATTGGTTGAGTCTTTTGATTGATGGGATCTGAATACCCAATAAGAAGGTTAGAGATGCTTAATGTACGTTCTTGAAGCTGTGTGGCACTAGGTCTCATTCAAAGATGCTCGATGAGAGATTTTGAGCATGGGTGTAAGTTCCCGATGATGTGTGATTTCGGGTCTCACCTAAAGAGTGTACGTTCCTGAAGTTGTGTGGCATCGAGCCTCTCTCTGAGTGTATGTTCCCAAAGTTGTGTGGCACCGGGCCTCACTCTAGGTTTGTGGTTATGATATTGTGCGCTTTAGCTTGGATGATCTGGTGTGATCCCGAGTATGGTTGGGCCTTCTGGGCCATGTGTGATGATTGTTATGATGAAAGCATGTGTTTAGGCAATTAGTGGTAGCGCCATGTGTTTGTTTGTCTCTCTTTATTGCTTGTACTAGCGTGCATGCTTATGTTTATGATTAGCATGAAGTATAGTGGAGTAGATGTGTACCACTGAGATTTGTAAGATTAGTGCTCAAAATCTTTATTTATGTGTGTAGGTTGATCGTCGGATTGTGAGTTTGAGGAGAACTATCACTACAGGATCCCATCATGTAGAGGTTTTTAGAGTACGATACTTGTGTTTAGCGGGCTATGTATTCATACGACCTTACATGGCCGAGTCTATAATTCTTACTTTCGAAATTGTATTAATCAAGTCAAATGTTTTAAATTAAAATGGAGCTCCTTTGTAACGATTTGATTTTTTTATATATGTTTTCAACTTTTGGATCTAAATATTTTGGAAAGACCTTGTTTGGGCTAAACCCATTTTGAGAAATTTTATGGTTTTTGGTTTGGACTTGAGGCCCAATTGTGACACCCGAGTCGGGGGTGTTACATAATTATTGCATATTTAGTATTTGCATGATTATAATTTCATGCATTCTATTGCATATCTAATTGTTGCATTATTACATATTTAGTATTTGCTTCATTAGAATTTTATGCATTCTCTTCCATAATTAATCTATTTCGTTACATATTTAGTCAGGGTTTTAACAAGTCATTCATGCATGTTTGATTGTTGTTTTATACATAAATTATTCTATGTGTCTTTGTAACACCCATCACCCAACCTAGAAGGAATATGCCGGAGTGATGGATGTCACATTAATCATCGAAGTGGTCCTAACTTGAACGAACTAAAAAACATATATTTTAAAACTTTTAATGCACAATTATAAAATGGCGTCTTGTTGAGATAAATATTTTAATATAAAAATTTAATAGAAATATATTTTTGAACTTATTCAGATATTGCAAAAATAATTCAAAGTCCAACAAACTTGAAAAATATGTTTCAAAGTTTTAAAAGTGTTTAAATATGTGTTATTAATTGTTTTATAATTATGAAATATTTTTGAGTTGATTCAAATATTTTTAAAAGTCTTTAAAAATGTTTTTAAAGCTTTTAAAACATGAAAACACTATTCAAACACTATTTGGCACTGTTCATGCACGAGTACTGTTCATGAATAGTGAGTATCGATATGCACTGTTCACGTACCGATACCAAGCTGCCAAACTCTTAAATTTGAGCTTATAACGACTATATTTTGAAGGAGTATCGATACCCATACTTGAGTAACGGTACCACTGATCGCATGGGCCTAAAATTTCTCAAAAAATCTATCTCCAAATGGCCATAATTCATCCCCAACGGCTACAAACTCATTCCTCCTTATAAATACACATCAAGGACACTTCAAGAAGGAAGAGATGGATATCCAAGCTTAAAGATCAAGAGATGAGAACTTTTCATTGTTTATTTCTTTATTATCTCTTGTGAATCTTTAGAGACCATTCTTGTGAGCTTAAATTTGTAAACACCTACCTAGAGAGGTATTTTGTTTACACATGTCAAGACCTTGTAAAATGGAGAGGTTCTAGTTTAGCCTTAGAAAACTAAAGTAGTTCTATCTTAGCCATTGAAAAGATAGGAATGTATAGTTATCTCTTTGTCCTTAAAAGAAAGAATTCTTAGTGAATTGGGAAATCCTTATTTTGGATAGCTAAGGTAGTGGATGTAGACCTTGGTTGAGAAGGTTAAACCACTCTAAATCAATCGTGCACAAATTTTCATTTTTTTTATTTCGATTGCTTCCCAAATTCGTCAAGAGATCATTACATTCTTCATTTGGAAAGATACGGTTAAAGTAATTTGAGCTCAACATGTCTCTAGATGCATTAATGAATCATTTACTCTTTAATTAAACAACAATAAAATTTCACTTGAAATGGACATCTCAAACCTACTCAACTTTACAACATTATGAATTTATGGAGTAAATTGTAAATACTGAAACTTCATGGTTAAAATAGAAATTAGTCATAGAAATATGCAATTCAACCATAAACATACTTACAAGTCAACTATTAGCTCAAACAGAACATGGGAACCCATCTAATTGATGGGTGGAAGTTAGGGGACCAAATTGTAAGAAAATAGAACTTCCGTAAAGGCCTTAACTAACTTACATACCGTTCGTATTAATACACGGGGAATTGTACCGTTACTCGGGTTACTCCTAGATTCCACTAGCCAATTATGGTACCGATACAATGACCTCTATACCGATACTCACACAGGGGTGATAGTACGCTCTGTTCGAGTATCGATAATCCCTGGAGAAAATTGCATATTCAAATATGCAATTTTGATCCAAAATGCCTCAAATAAATTTCAAACACTGTAAACTTGCTCCTAATGATGGATGAACATAAATGTCATATGATCATAAACTAGAACCACATTTTTAGCATCTAACACATATAAATAAATCATCTAGAGGCGTGAGCCTAAAAATGCATATTGAGTCATACTAAAATGTATAACTGGTCATATCTTAAATACTAAGCTTAAAACCTTTAAACACCACTCGCATATGACTAAAAGTATGCACTGCACATGAGCAAGCCATTAAAAATCCAACATAGTAAAAAATTGGTCTTCCAACCACTTTGTTGAGACCATACATGAATTAAAACGCTCTCCTCTGGGTTGTAATCTGCTTGTATAATGTTGCATCTGCAGTTGTTGACCAGTTATGATTCTCAACAAGTTCCAACTAGTGCCAATATCTTACAATGGTATTGTAATTACAAATAGTTTACAGAAAGGTTAAACCTATTTATAGTTTACAGAAAAAAATCTAAACTAGGAAAATAATAATTACAAATAAATTACAAAATAAATCTAGTTCGTAATTATAGCTAATATTAACTAAGAGATTAGGGAAATAATTCCTAAATATTAGCAACAAGATATTTGGGAATATAATTCCCTAATTTTATGCAATTTACACTCCCCCTCAAGCTGGGGAGTATACATTGTAAAGTCTCATCTTGGATGTAAACTTATCAAAAATGTCTCTTAGTAGTGCTTTGGTAAGAACATCAGCTAAGTGTAGTTTGACTGTTCCTCCATTAACCTTTTCAGCACTTAAATGTCGATCAATTTCTGCACGCTTGGTTCTATCATGATGAACCAGATTTTTGGCAATGCTGATAGATGATTGGCTATCACTTAGCAGTTCGAACTCTTCAAAATGCTTGAGTCCTAGTTCTGCCAACAATCTTTGCAGCCACATTCTTTCACAGATTCCCAAAGCCATAGCCCTATACTCAACTTCGGCACTGCTCCTAGCCACCAATGGTTGCTTCTTGCTCCTCCATGCGACTAAATTTCCCCACACAAAAGAACAATAACCACTAGTAGATTTCCTATCGGTTAGCTCACCTGCCCAACTTGAATATGTAAATATTTTTATTGATTTTTCTTTATTCTTCTTGAAGATTAAACCGTGTCCCGGGGTCATCTTCAAATACCTTAAGGTTCTATACACAGCTTCGAGGTGTTCCTCCCTTGGATCACTCATGTGTTGGCTAATAATACTTACAGAGAAAGCTATATCTGGTCGAGTGAGTGACAAATAAATCAGCTTTCCCACAAGTCTTTGATACTGCTCTATGTTGACAAGACTGCCCATTTCTTCTCGTCGTAGTTTCAGATTAGCCTCCATTGGTTTTTCAACTGGTTTGCACCCTAACATTCCTATTTCTAAAAGTAAATCAAGAACATATTTTCTTTGATTTATAACAGTACCAGATTTAGACCTTGCCACTTCCATACCTAAGAAGTACCTAAGGCTGCCTAGCTCATTTGTTTCGAACTCAGTTGAAAGTAGCTTTTTCAAGCTATTAATCTCACAAATATCATCACCTGTAATTATGATATTGTCAACATATACAATCAGAATTGATTTCTTTTTTCCTGAAGTAATTTTTACAAACAATGTGTGATCTGCTTGACATTGTTTGTAGCCATTTTTTACAATGACTTTAGTAAACCTTTCGAACCAAGCTCTAGGGGATTGCTTTAGTCCGTATAATAACTTTTCCAGCTTGCAAACATTTTTCCCATCTACTTCTTGTTTCATTCCTGGAGGAATTTGCATGTATACCTCTTATTCTAATCTTTCATTTAGAAAGGCATTTTTGATGTCTAGTTGGTGAAGTTCCAAATCTTCATTAACAGTTAAGGATAACAACACTCTTATTTTATTCAGCTTGGCTACTAGGGCAAACGTTTCTTGGTAGTCAATTCCATAGGATTGTGTAAATCCCTTGGCTACCAGCCTCGCTTTGTACCTTTCCACACTGTCATCAGACTTGTATTTGAGTGAACACCCATTTACAACCCACTAGTCTTTTCCCTTGAGGAAGATGAGTTAGAGTCCACGTTTTATTGCTTTCGAGTGCACTAATTTTCTTTTCCACTGCTTTTCTCCATCTAAGATCTTTTAGGGCCTCCTCCACGGACTTTGGAATGTTGCTCTTATCCAAACTCGCAGTAAATGATCTGAATGATTGATTCAACTTTCCATGCGCAACAAATCTTTGTATTAGATGAGTTGTGCATTTTCTCACACCTTTTCTTTGAGCTATAGGCAACTCAGAAGTGTCAATAATCAAAATAAGAGCTTGAGTGTGAGAAGAATCCATACCTTCTAATTCTGAGGCAGTAGGATCTGGGTCCGGTTCTCGGCAGGCACTAGGTTGTATAACAGCCTCTAGAACAAGTTTTTGCCTCCTTTTGTAAGTACTCAGTTGTTTGGTTTGAATCTGTGGTGACTGGCTCTTTGTGGAGTCCTTGGTGAACTAGGATTAGGTGATAGTATAGGAAGATCTAATGCAGGAGTAGATAAAGGTAAAATGGTTGAAGGTAAAGGAGATGCAATAGGTTGAGGTTGCTTCAAATTATCAAGCACACTAGTGGGTTCATGAATATGTTGTGGAGATGCTATTTGAGGCTGATAAAAATTATCAAGCACACAAGTGGGTTCAAGAACAGGTTGTGGAGATGTTTGGGGCTGCTGAAAGTTGTCTAAAGTCTGAAATTCATCTATGCTCTCCCCTGAATTCAAAACCTGTAGAAAAAAGGTTTATTCTCAAAGAAAGCAACATCCATGGAATCATAAAATTTCTTGGTAAGAGGGGAATAACATTTGTACCCTTTCTTTGTAGCAGAATAGCCCAAGAAAATACATTTAAGTGATCTGGGGTCTAACTTAGAACGAGATGAACTATGATCATAAACAAAAACAGTACATCCAAAAATTTTAAGAGGAATACTCGAAGAAAAGGGCTAAAAATTAGGAAAATACTCAAGGAAGATATCACTTGGGACTTTAAAATTTAAAGATTTACTAGGCATGCGATTAATTAAATAAGTAGCAGTGAGGATAGCTTTCCCAAAATATGTTTAGGAACATGTATAGAAAACAATAACGACCTACCCACTTCAAGGAGATGTCTATTCTTCCTCTCAGCTATCCCATTCTGTTGAGGAATATCGATACAAGAGCTGATATGAACTACCCCTTTTTGCTGAAGGAATGCACCCAAAGTCCTAGTAAAATATTCACCCTCATTGTCAGTGTGAAGAATTTGACTTTGACTCTTAAATTGTGTTTCGACCATAGAATAAAATTTCTTAAAAATACCCCCAGCCTCTGATTTATCTCTCATCAAAAAGGTCCAAGTAACCCGAGAATAATCATCTATAAATGTAATAAACCATCTATACCCATTCAAGGTTTTTATTCGAGTGGGACCCCAAATATCACTATGTATTATGGAAAAAGGTTGAGTAGATTTATGTGAAGATGGAGAGTAGGTATTTTTAGTGTGCTTGGCAAGTTGACAAGTTCAAAAGAAAGGGATTTTGGATTTTTATTGATAAACGGCTATGGAAACATTTTGGAAAGGTAATAAAAATTGGGGTGACCCAACCAAAAATGCCAGAGCATGATAGGACTAAGAGAATCAGAAACATAGGAAGTTTTGGGCTGAAAAACACCATTGGAGGCTGCTGGTTCTATAGTAGGTGGTTGGCCTTTGAGAACATAAAGTCCGTTAGACAACCTAGCACTGCCAATCACCTTTCCCGAGTCCTTTGCCTAAATTCACACACATTCAAATAGAATTTAATAGTGCATTGTAAGTCACCGGACAATTTACTAACATAAATTAGATTGCAAGCCAAATCTGGAACATAGAACACATTACGCAGCACAACATTCAGAGTAAGTTGAACATAACCACTCCCTTCAATAGAGGATAATGATCTATCGGCTGTTCTGACATGAGTTGTCATTTCAAGTTTTTGAAATATGTGAGAAAACCTCAAGTCCCCTGTCATGTGGTCTGAAGCACTTGAATTCACAATCCAAGTGGAGCATGCATTTGTATTAGCAAAACTTGCAAAAAATTGGCTACCTTTAGAAGATGTACATGCTACATTGGAGATGGGAGTAGCAGTTAATTGCCCAATCATCCTCTGAAGATCCTTAATTTGCTGTTTGCAGAAGCCATTTCTCTGCTCAGAGGCTGCTGCAACAAGTAGGTTTGGATGTTGCTGATTTGATGGACTCCCCCTTGGCTACCTTGTTGCTGGTTCTGCTACTTTGACTTGCATTTTCCAGCTTTTGTTATGGTTTGCCAGATTTTGGGAGGGGTTTTGATCAAATCCCAAACTGATTTTAGAGGTGGGAGGGGTATTCATTCTATAGGTTTTGTGGATTGAAAAAAAAAACTCAGCAACTGAGACCATATAGATAATGAGTATTTGGTGTAGAGAGGTAAGTTACCTTCTCTGTTTTTCTACATCTTTTATTGATAAAGGTTAAACCTATTTATTTAGTTTACAGAAAAAATCTAAACTAGGAAAATAGTAATTACAAATAAATTACAAAATAAATCTAGTTCGTAATTATAGCTAATATTAACTAAGAGATTAGGAAAATAATTCCTAAATATTAGCAACTAGATATTTGGGAATATAATTCCCTAATTTTATGCAATCTTCACCAATTTACAGTATTGTGTGACACTCATCTCATCTTGGCGAAGACCATTGATCTTGTTACCTATCTCAAACAGTTCAGCAACATTATCAGAACTAGAATATGTTTCCTTAGCAGCATCCCAAATTTCCCTCGTTGTTTCATAGAGAAGAAAATCAACTCCCATTTCAGGGGTCATCAAGTTGATAAGCCAGGACATAATCATGTTGTTTTCTCGAGACCATTGAGGATAGAGTGGATCAGTAGTTTCTGGAATTGTTTGTGGCCCTGAGATGTAATCTGGTTTGCCTCTGCCAGCAATGAATGGTTTCACAGTTTGGGACCATTGAAGGTAGTTATGGCCTTGAACTTGTGAGAAGTTATTTGGGAGGATGAGACATCTGCAACACCTTGGATAATAGGGCTTCTATCTAACCCAGAATTGACTACAGTAGAAGAGTTTGTATCGACCATTTGGAATGCAGTAGGGGATCGATAACCTAAATTGATACCATGTAGTTTGAGAAGTTTTAGGAGAAGAGTCTCAACGTGAAGACTCTGTAAATTTTATATTTACTTGATTGCGTTACACTGGTGTTAAATAGGCTCAGTACAAGAGTTAAACTCAACTTAGGATTTCTAGTAGTTATCTTTATCTTAGATTAGTGTAGTTAAGATAAACTAACTCCTATATACAGTATTCACAGACATTTTCTTTTTAAGTGTTTAGCATCAATTATTTGGCAACCAAAGTAGCTGATTAACCATTATAGTTTTCCAGTACTTCACTTAGATAATAATACCTCAACTATAAATTTATGTGTAAAGTACCTAGATAAAATACATATTAAAACCAATTATATACAACAAGAAAATAGATCACTTTAGGTATGAAAAGAAAAAAAAAATCAGTCAAAAGAACCGCTGCAGACTAAGTGTTTTCAAAATTTCATTTTGTCATAGTTTCCCCTAGAAATGTAGGTTCAACTATCAACTCATCTTGCTCGCATAGAAACTACAAAGACTATACCTAGTTTGGTGGGGATTTATAGACATTACCAACACACTAGCTAGTTATATTTTTCTCTTTCAAATTACTGGTCAGACAAACCACAACACAGTTACTCCATCTTATTATTTCCCACACTTTATCTGAATTTTGCAATGGTGCAACGGCCATCATCAACTTAACTAGTCAGACAGATAAATAAATAAATAATTATGACATAAAATAAATACCAACCGTGGACAAAAGAACTTCAAGATGAGAAACAAGAATGCAATGATTTTTAATGATGATAAGTTGAAAAAAAATCAAGGAGAGAAACATGACATCAATGTTGAGGTCATTGAATATAAGAGAAAAAAGAAGTTGAAGAAATAAATGAAAAACTAGCTTATGTAATTAGAATCTTGGAATATTCGAATTGAAGAAAAAAAAATTGGGATTTGGTTAATAATTTACGGAAAAATGAGAGAAAATTCAATTAGACGAAATTGAAAAACAAGCTTATGTAATTAGAATCTTGGAATATTCGAATTGAAAACATAGCTTATTAATTTTCTTCAATGGCTATATGGTTTGTTTTTCTAGAATGGAAGAGAATTAAGTTTAGTTTTTAAGGGACTAATTGTTGTAATATTTAAATATGAGATCAAAAATTTTAAAATTAGAACTAAATTAAAATAAAATGTGAATGTTAAGGTTAAATATGTTATTATACAGATTTTATTAACAAACACATCATTTGTTGTTAAATTTTTAACGACAGCATACCGACTTGTTACTTTTTTTAAGTTGTGTGACTATTTTGTAACTTTTCATAGTTGGCGGACTCAACAAACAAAACCCTATAGTCAAGAGACTATTTATGTAGTTTACCCAAAAAATAAAGAAAAGGATTTTTTTTCTGCTACAGGTTAAGGATTATAAAAAGGAAAAATTGGAACCCATATGCGAATTGTTCAGGATGTTTGGACCATTGATTGTTAGAGTTCCTAGTTTCCATTTCCCCAACGTCATGATTATAACTACTTTCAATAACCTTCATAAAGCTCCATACTTCCATCCTAACCTGGAAATTTTCTAAATAAATTAAAAATCAATTTGAGGGATGTGGAAATAGCAAACCCTCCTCAGAGATACAAATCGAAGTCTGGTTATTTTTATACATTAAAGGCTTGTAGGTAAGCCAGCTTGGCAAGTGGCCATACCTATAGTACACAGTGTTGAGTAAAATAAATGCAATATACTAGTAATTTAAGGTATTACCTGAAATCCAAAATGAGAAGAAAGCCAATCAAGTACATCATTTACTGGTTTTTCCCTCACTTGAGGGATATCATAGTCATAAGGATAGTTGGATGTGGTATGAACTCTGGGCACAGGGAGACCTTCAACATTTTGTATAGCACGAAGTGCTGCTTTAATCTGCAGTGTTTGTCGGAGAACATTACCAAGGTGAAATTTTACTAAAAAAATTATTCATATATGCAAGTTGATTAATATTATATATTATGCACAAATACAACCTCAGGAAGTTCCATAATAGCTGGTGTAACTCCAACAACATACAAAGGAAGAATGTTATAGGGTTCAAATTGCTCCTTCTTCTCAACCTCTTTAGCAAATCTTTGAGTCTGGAATAACAAAATAACTTAAAAGTAAACCTTCTGAGTATATTTCATAATTTTGTACTAGAACACCTCGAGTATACAAATCAAACCTCATCATCAACTCTTCCAACGGGCACAATTGCTCTAATCACATCATACAATACTGAAGCACTCTGACAAATTTTGGCCATCTCCTCCCTTCAAGAGCAAGCAAAAAGCAAAAGGCTTAGACAAAATGCATAAAATGCCTAGTAGAAACGGAATCTTGATGTGAAACTAAAGATCTCACGGTTTCTTTGTATATTGGTCATCTGCAATGTTTTTCAGATAAAACTGCTGATAATACTTCTGAATTTCTCTTAGATCATTTCTCGCAAGCATAGGTTCTGTCTCCTTTGCCTCCTAAAAGAAAGAAAATTTCACTTGATCTCAACTTTGAAATTTCTAAAGGGTATGTCCCCAAGGGGACACCCCAATAGTTAGAGCTTAAGGCTGCATCTTGGGATTTGTGGATTGAAAGGGGACTATCTGACATTGTCTAACCCAATGATTTACATGTACACCAAAAAAAAATCTAAAGAATATATCAGAAAATCTGGCGAATAAATTCATGAACTTCACTCGGAAAGCAAGATCAATAACTAGTGATAATATAATAATGTCACAATAATTGTATCATTTGAAACCTATGATATAAAAATTATCACTAAATTTACATTTTGAGTTATTTGGAGAAACAATCAGAGCTGACAATTGATATAGACTCATAAAACATCCATGTAAAAGTTCCGCAATAAACTAATGCAAATATTATAAATGGAAATAGTGAACCAAGTAACAAACCCTATAGTTTTTTCTCTCAGCCCCTCTCAATAATTAGGTGGGGCTCTGACGACGATGCCTCAATCTTTCGCTGAGTCGGAGCTCCGATGAGTCCAAAAGATTTGACTTTCCAGCTTTTCTCTTCCGTTCAAAGCCAGATCTAAATTTATTTTTTAAAATCTCTCCAAGGATGGCTAGATCTAATTTTTTGTTTCGAAATAAACTCTCCCCGTTTGTCGTTTTTCATTGTTGGATCAACTTGTTTCCCAAACATGTGGGTTTCGGTCTTTCCACGAGTTGTTCCACCATTTGGATTTGAGAGAATCGGGATCTTCATTCAAGATTTGATAGTTTTTAAGTTTTTATTATGGTGTATGAAAGTCCTTAAGTTTGGGATCCTAGTTGTTCACTTGTCTCTTGCAAGAATAATTTTAGATCCAAGTTTTATTTAGTTTGTAAAAGGGTAGTGTGACGGATGATAGTTTAGTGGCAATGTTTCTTTTCCAAAGCTTTCAGTTTCAGGCTGAGGGAGACCGTTCGCATGGTAAAGCGTATTCGGTCTTAAAGCCCGACAATGCTAAGTGAAACCCTTGGGCAAGTACCGAGGATGTGCATCACAACGACCAAAGGAACATTCCAAGCTCCATCTACTATGAGAAACTCTTTTTACAAATATATTTCTTGGATTATTTCCATTGTAAGAATGGGTTTACTGTTTATATTTTGATTACAAAAATCATTATCAAATATATATATTTAATAAATTGAAGACAACCCCATATCATTTTCTTTCTTTGATATGAAACAAGTCATAGTATAATTATATTTTGTATCCTCGTCGGTAATGCAGAGAAAAAGAAAAGGTAGAAGAAATTTTCAGCCTGTATGTTAGAATGTCGGTACAAACATCTAAGTTCAGCAGCAATATATATTACCAGGAAGATAGTCTCAACTTAGTGTCACTGTCACAGAAGTCAATCAATTTTGTTCTCTAATTGCTACAGCATTTAGATAAATATGTTCTATCATGATCATATCTTATTTTCACTTAGTTAAACCGTCAGTAATGCTATTGTGAAAAGGGCAGGGGCTTACAGAATTTAAATGTGTTAAAAGTATCCAAAGAAATTGAGTAAATTATAAAAGCAATAGTATTAGAAGTTTACCCTCTCAATTCTATGCAGCAGATAAGTCTTAAACTGTCGAACACCGCGTCCACTTGATGCTGGATCCATTTGGTGAGCCTTCTCACAGGCATGGAAACGGCCTAATCCAAAAAAAAAAAAAAAAAAAAAAAAACCAAGTTATGTCTTGTAATGTAGTAAGCTAAAGCATTTATAATTAATTACATAACAAGTTACTGTTCAAAGTGACAGACAGAGCATCAATTACAAATACAAAAAAGGAAAAATAAAAAATGTAAATAAAAAGGCGAAGTGGGGAAAGAGAAAAAAAATTACAGAGAAAAGCGACTCTGGGGTTATCCTTCTCAATTACATTGGCGACACGGAGAATAGGGGCAATGGAAGCCAAGCGAGAAGGGACCAGCTCACTGTCATCCTCCGTGTTGGGATTATCCACCAACATGATTTGAGCCCGAGTCATCCTCTTTGACGGCGTCCGAGACAGACCCGTCCGGCTGGAGCTCGCCATGAACCCCAACCAATAACTTCTTCGTCTTGTTCACTAGCAAAGGTACTATTTTTCTCCTTGGGTTTTTGGGTAACCGCAGTAAGCAGCAGTAACGAAGCAAAGCAAACCAAATTTGGTATCAACATTTTCTTAAATATCTTTTCAGTTTTATCTATGGGGAGAAAAATAGATTCTTTGAGTGCAGGGAGGGGCAAGGGCAAGGGCAAGGGCAAGTTGCTCCATGAAGAAGAAAAGAATGGCGACGCCGATGTGGCATTTAGGAAGAAAAATAAAGTAATTGAGATTAGATTTTTTAGTGCTTTTGCTTTATGGGGAATTGGGTTTATATCGGGTGAGATGTGGCCTAACGAGTGTATGAAATGGTTAAATATGATTAATTTAAAATATTATAAAATATAAAATTTAAAATATTGTTAATTGACATCTTTTTTTATTGGGTTGTAATTGGTGTATTATATTATTTAATATGTCTTCATTACAAAACTTGATTTTATACGTGTGTTTAGTAGATGTAAAATTTAATACGGTGTATTATTTTATACGTAAGTTGGGGGTAAAATATCTCACGGGATGGAGGTAGTGTTTATTTAACACGCAAGTTTTGTTAATTATACCCTCCTACTATTTTTCACATTTTTATATCATTATAAATATGCTAATCTTAAATAAAGATCCCCAATCCTAAACCCTAAACTCCAAACACTAAACCCTTAATTTTACACCTTAAACCATAAATAGTAGATTATGAACTCTAAACCTCAAACCTCTAAACTATAACCCAAACCTTAAACCCTCTAAACTACAAACCATAAACCCTAAACCACAAACTCCAATAGACTAGCAAACTTGGCCCGAGACCCAAACCGAGACTTGAAATCGAGCGAATAAGATGACCCGAATTTGGCCCAAAACCCGAAATAAACCAAACCGAATTGAAATGTAACACCCTTAACGTATACTCATAGACCGAATATACATTAAAGATGTTACGGAATCATTGGAAGAAATCTTGACTTGTAAATATATTTTTATACCAAAATTTAATCCGTAGTTTAACCCTTTCTCGATTTTAAATTTAAAACTATGTTGTTTAGGTGCAGCTAGTTTTGACCATGAATTTGTTTACAAAATTTATAATTAAATTATTAAAATAAAAACAATATAATTCAAGGTGAAAACTACGCAAATTGCCTAGACCTTTTCTTGATTTTAAAATTTTTACGCGTTTAGGGCTAAACAACATTTTAACCATACCAAAGATTTTGCTATTGTTAACAATTCATATTTTTAAACTTATCCAACCATAAAAGCATATGATTACGTTGTAAATTATGTTGTACACAGTTCAATTTTAAAATACTTACATGCCCACTAGTCTATCAAATTATGGTAAAGACGTACTTAATGAACTTATTGTAGTAACTTGATTTTCCCAAATTTATGCTCCTCCTCGATAGACAATTTCTAGGAAACATACGTGTGACATAAGACACACGCTAAGTACGAACTTAGTGAGGCAATTAAACTTATTTAATTTAAAATCCTGAAATAATGTAATATAGTATGTCATATATATAAGTGCATTTAACATTTCTATATAACATGGCATATATCACAATGTACATATGTCATTTTCTATCATGGTCATGTTTTCATTATGCAATCATTTGCATATCATGTATTCTATCATGTAACATGTCTATCATATATCAATAACATTTCTATCATGTATGTCATGAAATCATGTATCATGAAATCATGTAACATCTTTTTCATGTATCACGTAATCATTTAACATATGTATCATGTATCTTGTAATCATGTAACATTTGTATCATGTAACGTTTGTATCATGTAATCATGTAACATCTGTATCATGTAATCATGTAACATCTGTATCATGTATCATGTAACGTCAGTATCATGTAATCATGTAACATCTATATCATCTATTATGTAATCATGTAACATTTGTATCATGTATCATGTAGCATCTTGTTATTATTATCATCGTGTCTGGCTAGAGGCCCATGGAAACCCCGTAGCCTATCTGCACTGTAGTGCCTTGTGGAGTACGTACTCGAGAGGACGCTTTTTGCTCCTCATATAAGGACGTTCTTTGCTCCAGATATTAAACACCTCGTTAGTGCATTTTGCACTATGGGCTTGGATCCTCATGGCGTATCTTGTTTCATTTTAATCTTGTCATTCCCCATATTTCATGTATACATAATGCATAATCATTTATGTAAACGATAATTCGTACTGGTATTCCATTAAGCTTGCCATGTCGAGCATTGTATCATATCATGTATTATAAAAAATGCAATGTCATTTTCAATGTAATGCAAACATTTAGAAATGCACTAACCTAGGCCATGTAATAGTATGCCTCACTAAATTCTACTCGATCATTTCCTTTATAGTATCTCGAATCATCTTTGATTCGTATCCAAACTTCATTAATCACATGAATATAAACAACATTTGTTAGATTCAAATCTAACAATTTTTCAAACATGTTATCAAATCTAATCATTCAAATATACAAATTTCCTATTTTCTTCCTTATACTGTCCAAAACTTATTTTGGTCCTTAATAACCATTTAGAACTTCCATTAACCCTTTTCAAGCTTACTAATTAACCTTAGATACAAAATGTATCAATTCTCATTTTTTTGGCAGATTGCACTACCTTCAAAGAAATATTTCTATAAAATAATCCACAACTCAGAATTTGATTCCGTTTCTTCTTAAAGAAACTAGATTCAATAAGATTTTCAGCCATATAAATTAATAGCCCAAATTCAACTTGTACGATTTATAGCAAAATTTCAAAGTCAATTTCCATTGCTGATTTCGGAAAAGACTGCCATATTGTTTTCTGATCTTTCACCACTTAAAAATTCAGATCTTTTTACTCGGAACTCGAAATCAGTTTCCATTTGTTGGAGACGAAACTAGACGAACAAATATTTACATCGGTATAAAATTCACCTTCTAAACATTTTTTTAGAATTTATGGTGAATTTTTAAACTTATTGTCAAATCCAGTTTTCCTACACAACTTCCATAAATAACTTCAAACTTTATACTAATTTCTCCTTACTTTTCTATTTGTCAATTTGGTCCCAACACTTGATTCAAACCATCAACTTATCACTCTTTTTCATCAAATAATTATTCAACATTGATCCCCCCTAATTTTTCCTTCTTTCCGAATTAGTCACTAAAATGCAAAGATAAGGATTCAAACTTCTTAACTTTGCAATTTAGTCCTCAAATCAACATTACCACTTGAATTATATTATTTTAACTAAAATCAGATTTAGTCCTTCTCTAAAACCTCATTTCCGAATTGGTCACTTAGCTTTGACAATTTGTCAAAATGGTCACTAACTAGATTTAACATCGATTTAATATTCTAACTTCAATTTCACATCTCCAACTTCAATAATAACATAAATACACTTCAAAATCATAAAAATTCAGATTAGTCCTCTAACTTTCAGAATTGCCGAAATGGTTCCTATACCTTTAATTTAGGGTTTTGCTTCCAAATAACAAATTCAAGCTTACTAGATCATTTGTCCAACATCACAAACCCTAAATCAAAATTGAATCCATAAACCCTAATCATCTTCAGAATAATCAAAACATGTAGAGTTTAAATCCCAACTCAATAACATGATTTTAACATCACAAAAGCTTGATTTCAACATAGAATCATAAAATCTCAAAAAAACCCCAATTGAGTCCACAAACCCTAATTTCTTTCTCATCAAAATTCTCATCAATCAAGCATGTATTCCATGAATTATTGACATCAAAATATAGAGCTTGAAGAGTAGAACAACTTTGCAGTTGAAAATATTACCTGAAAAGCGAGTTTCGGGGCTTGAATCGAGCTTGAAAAATTCTCTCTCTTTTTTCTCCCCTTAGTTCGAAATATTTCAAGAAAGATGAACAATTTGGTTCATCTTTTACTTATTTAAATCCACATGTTAAAATTAAATGAATTTAAAATTCATTTAATTAGTGAAATTACTAATTTGCCCTTTTAATCCAATGGCCAAGACTTAATCTTGTCAAAAATCAATGGCCATGATTTAATCCAAGTGTAATTTACCTTCCAAAATTGCCCTCAATATTTCAAAATTGCCATCCTTGTCAAATGACCAATTTGCCCTCCAACTAGTCTTTATTTACTAGTTTGCCATTCTTGTAAAAATTCAACTAAGTCTAGTTGAAATCCAACCAACTATAATAAAATATTCATAAAATAGTATTTTATGACTTTTCTGTGGCTTTTGGATCAGCCTCTGAAATTTCGATTTGATCTGATCTCTCGATTATTCATAAAATACTTTTACTGCGATTTCACCTTTATCGAGCTATCGGATTTATTCCAAAAATTCAATATTTCCATATTCGGAAAATGAACACTATCATCTTATAAAAATTTCCTTTCCTAAAGTCTTAGACTGAATTTTCCTAACTCAGTATACTATTCCAATAATTATCGAAAATCTCCATAGAATAAAATTTCTCTTAGAAATCCTTTATCGATAATCCATTCGAATATTCTTTACCTTTATTGAGTCCAAAATATCGATTAGAAACACTTTTATGGGACCTTCCCGAAGGTCACCCATCCTAACATTTCCCTGGCCTAAGCACGCTTAATAATTTTATTCGATCCAAAATCAGCACCTTTTACTGCATTTTAATTCTTAAAACCGATATCAAGGTACTTATTTCGATCCAATTCACTCTTATACTGAATAAAATTACTTATTGGGGAAATTTACACTTTAGTCCCTAAACTTTTCCAAAGTTTATACTTTAACCCCAAAACTTTCAAAAATTACATTTTGGTCTCTGGCCAAAATGTGGGATATTACAATTCTCCCCCTCTTATTGAAATTCAACCTCAAATTTTTAATGTTTACCCTTTTCAAACAATTTCGTGTATTTCTCCTGCATTCTAATTTCAATTTCCCATGTGACTTCTTCCACTTTATGACTTCTCCAAAAGACTTTAACCAGTGGAATTTTCTTGTTCCTTAACTTTTTGACTTTACATGCCAAAATTTTCACTGATCATTACTTATATCTAGGAGTAATGTCAGTTGATAAACCAGTAGTTCAACTCCTTTTAGAATCCCGTATGGCCCAATAATTCTGGGACTAAGCTTTCATTTTTGAATAAAATCTAACAGCTTTTTTTAAGGTGAAACCTTTAAAAACACTTTGTCCTCAACTTCGTACTTAACAACCTTCTCTTCTTGTCTCCACAAGCCTTTTTGTTGATCTGAGGCAGCCTTGAAATTATATTAAATAATTATTACTTTATCATCTATTTCACGTGTCAAAGCAACCCTTCCAACTTTTGGGTTATACCCAACATTTCAATCTTGTAGCTCAAACCAATATTTCTACTAACTCCTTTATGTATCAAATCTAATTACATCTCAATTTATTCAGGAGTGATGACATGTAAATAATTTAGCCAATGCCCCCAAAACATAAGTACATATACTATAGACTTTTGCTCACTTCTAGAGATAAGACCCATTAATATACTCTTGGTCCAACTCTTTCACGATTACTTGAGGTATAACAGTTCTAGAACCAAGTTTTTCCTTTTTGACCTATACAAATCATCCTTCCTCGAATTGATATTTTTCTTCCTTTTCTCTTCTTTTAGCTTTAATTGATAACATCTTGTCCAAAGATTAACTTTCTTTCTACATCTTACTTCTACATTTCATATAGATAGCCAATTTATCTTAAAATTGGCTTTAGAATTCTCAGATTACTGGCTTTAGTTTCAGCTTTACTAACAGACAGTTCTTAAAATTTCTTATAATTCTTGTGCTATGCTTCAAATCATTTATTAGCAGTCATACTATAATTCTTCAAATAAAATTATTCCTTGTCATACCGGCTTAACCCACTGATCTCACACTTTTTCTCATAAACAATGTGAGTACTTTATCAAAGCTCAGAAATCAGTGAAATCATTTCCTTATGAACTAATCACTGACTCCAATTTCTAACACCTTTCTAGGAAGTTTTCCAAACTACTTCCTCTGTATCAATATTTTTTATTCTATAGGAGTTTTATCATCCTTCATCTTCAAATAAACAATCATAACTTCTCTTTTGCTCTGACATTTAAGGCTCTCAACAGCTTAAACATTTAAACAACCAATGTTTTATTATATACAGATGTTGAAGGTTATAACCTCTTAGGTACTTCTTATTCTTGTACTTAAACTCCTTACTGCACCAATAGCTCAATCAAAATAGAAATCGAAATAAGTTCATACTTCATTTCATTATTACTGTTACGGGTATCTTTATAATCATTGTGATCCGAGACTCTTATTCTTGTCTATAAACACTTCTAGAGAAATTTCTATTAGTCGAAACAATCCACAACTAAACACACTTCCTTTTACTTCTGTTGCGCGTAATAAGTGCTACGCAATTGTGCAAGTATACACGTTGCAAGTTATAGTATAAAAGATATCGTCTCCACAAGGATTGGTGCCACTTCAAGAATCTAGTCTCTTGCACTGTAAAAAGTAAAAACACAAATAGAAGATTATAGGAGTTTTAACTAATAACTAATCTAGAAAGCAATAAAGTAAAAGAATAGATGATATCAAATGAGAGAGATAGGCCATGTTATCGTGAGTTGAGGTGTGATAGCCGATTGGATCGTCTTGGTAAAAGAGTGCACGGGCAACTCAGTTGCAGTGGCAACTTGCACAACAGGGTTGCCTTGGCAACTAATCGATGGTTGCCTGGGCGACTAGTTGGGCAACTACTTGGGCTTCTGGGCAGCAACCTTCAAGGTTTGGCAGAGTGTTCTTCAATGGTTTCTTCTTATCCCTAAGTCGAAACTCTAGCTACTTGTGCATGCCTTGATAATACATCCTCGCGTGAATCAAGGGTGAACAACAATCAATCTTGCGCTCCTCTTAGCCGTTGAAATCCTTAACTTATTCCTAAGCCGGATTAATCTTCACCATCAATAGATTAAATAAAGATCATATTCATTCGTTTCATGAATCTAACTCTCCCGATATTAGATAAATAGATGAAGTTACGAGATCCTCTCCCAATTCACTCGCAAACAAGAATAAGAACCAAGAATGAATAAACCTTGGATAGAAAAGTGCAAACCCTTATTACCTAAACAAAATCCAATAGTGTCTCACAACCACAAAACACAATAACCATAGCCAAATAGATTTAGTTCATGGCTAGGTTCCAAAGAAACACAAGATAAATAATGCCTAGCATGAACCTAATTGAACAAGAAAGAAAAAGATGAAAAATTGAAGCTTGTCGAAATCCCCTTGCCCTAGATGCTTGTCAAAAATTCTCTCCTATTGCTCTCCTTGAGTTGTCGAAATTCCCCTCTAATTTATAGGGCTAGGTCAAAGTCCTTCTTTGAGGAGGAAGTTAAGTTGGAATTAAATTATCTTTAAAGAATATAATTCTTTATTATAATTATATTCCTACTAGAACTTCTCCTATCTTCTTGGAATTTAATTCTTCTTTAATCTCTTCATGGAAATCAAATTCCTTTGGGATTTGGCTTTGCTCCACGTCATCTTGGGCTTGTCTAGTCATCAATTTCGACTACCATATCACCTTGTTCTTTGTCGACAATTGCCTAAGCAACTGGCTCGGCGTCTCCTTCATGCATTGCCCTGGCAACTAGCTCGATATCTCCTTCATGCATTGCCCTGGCAACTAGCTCTAGCCTTGCTTTGGCAAGTGATCCTGCACATACACACAAAACACACCAAAGCATCATCTTTTCCCACAAAAACTACCAAGTTAAGTAATCAAGCTCAACGATGGAAGGAAACATGGATTAATGCATGAATGGCTAATTATGCAACTAATATGAGCCTAAGTCTAACAATAATATGAGTAAAAAGGGTAAGAAAAATAGTACTTTTGAACACTTATCACACCCCCAAACTCGAACTATTGCTTGCCCTCAAGCAATGCGAACTAATAATTACCTGCCAAGACTTCAATTTTCACAAACTTAGCTTTGAACTTGATTTCAATTCTCAGAACCGGGGCACAAAGTATGATTGGCTTATCATTTTTCAAAAAACTTATGAGTTACTCGGAATCAAACTATAATGCTTGTGAGTGTGTGCGGAGTTGTGTGCAAGTTGATTTTTCGGATTCTATGCAAACAAGAGGTTTTCAAATTACTTCATTGGGTTCTTTTAACATGTTTTAACTAGAGCCAGTTTTGGGCACCTCTAGTGTTTTGTTTTTAGTTTTCTTAAGTTAATTAATTTATTCGACTAGAACCGGTTTTGGGCACCTCTAGCGATCAATTTTTAGCATATACTAGAGCCAGTTTCGGGCACCTCTAGCAATCAGTTTTTTTAGCACATGCTAGAGCCAATTTCGGGCACCTCTAGTGATCAATTTTTTAGCACATGCTAGAGCCAATTTCGGGCACCTCTAGCATTCATCCAATTTTTATTCTAATCCCCCAATTTGTTTAATTATCAACCTAAGTTCACTAGAATTCCTTAAATCAATCAAACCATAACAGTGTTTCATCAAATTTTGCATCATAGTAAAATTCTAAGTTTTTCCATGGTTATCCTAGAATAAAAATTCTATCAATTAAGTGCGTTGGCAAAGTCATCATCGGATATTCATCAAATCCAAGCAATTCTTGTTCCAACTAAAGGCATGGCAAGCAATTTATGTATCCTAAATGTAATATTTAAGATGAATGTAACTAAACATGGTAACTACTAATAACAATCCCTCCAAACTCGAGTGAGGCATTGTCCTCAATGCATGCATTAAAGAAAAAAATAACGAAAAAAAATGCAAACGAGGACTTACTCTGGGAGTTCGTCATCGTGGATTATTAGTTTCCTTTTGGTCGGTGTCTTGATTCTCTTGCTTGAACGCGATGGTTGTTTCCTTGTTGCCGGTGGTGGAATCGATCCTCGTACGGGGTTGTCCTCATCGTCCTCTTCATCGGTGTCGTTGGCTTTTCGCTTGGAGGATTCAATTGATGCGGTCTTTGTTGGTGCAATGGAGGACTCGTCCGAATCTGAAAAATTAGAAAATGATTGTGTAGGAGTTGATTCGGGCATAGGTGCTTTACCTTTGGCTTTTGCAGTGGTTGCCGGGATGTCTTTAGCTTTGGTTGCCGTGGCATCTTCAGGGTTGGTTACCGGGGCATCTGCTTATGCAGGCACGATGTAGGTTGCCGGGGCATCATCTGTTGTGGTTGCCGTGGCGACTGCTTCATTGGTTGCCAGGGCAAGGATCTCGGCAGGAAAGATTGGGAACGGCACGCGATTGTCCGGGTACTTTTCTAGGATGACTTGGGTGATGGCATTGTTGTGCTCTTTCATGTACCACATGAACATTAGTTGCCGGTCTTCAATTTGCCTTAGGTGGCTCACCAATGGTTGCAAGAGTGCTTCAAAGTGTCCCGGTGTTGATGGCCGAGTTGCCCGGGCATTAGGTGCTTGGACATTAGGGATTGTCGGGGTGACAGGAGTTGTTGCGGCAATTGGAGGCCTTGAAGATTTTCCCGGTGCCTCTCCCATTAGCTTTCGGATTTGTGCTTGATTCCAACCGGACTTTGCTAGGGCCTTTTCATCGGTGGACTCACTTGGGACATGCATCTCCTTGCAAAGATTAGAAATTAAGCAAGGGAAGAAAAGAGAACCCTTATCTTTTGAGCTACATACAAAAATCTCATCACAAATAATTTTTCCAATGTTAATGATGCGATTATGCAAAATAGAATGTATGAGCAAAAGACGTGGTATATCAACGGTAGTATTGTGTGTGGTGGGCATTAAAGAAGTTTTAACAAACTTATTCCATAGTTTTGCCTCGGGTTTAAGCCGAAGGCGATTTACCGTGCCCTTGTATTTACCATCGTTCCTATGAGTTCCCGGTTGAGTGAGTTCTTGAAGCACCTTGTCGAGTTGCTTGGGCATGATTTGATCAACGAAGGCTTGATGCTCGTCCTTCTCAATGTAAAGCCCGTAAAAGGTGTTGACGTTTTCGGGACTTATGAGTATGGCCTTGTCACGAACAAAAACATAAGGATTATCCGGGTTAGGTGAGTGAGCATAGAATTCTCTTACCCATGAGATGTTACCCGGTTCCGGTTGATGGCAAAAGATTTGCCACTTTTGATGTGCAATCCTCTCGAAGATGAATGGTTCAAGGCCGAAATCTTGATGAGAGTTGGAGTATCCAAAGCCTTGTTCTTCATGAATCTTCCGGCTTTCAAACTTGGAGTGAAATCTTTCTTGAACCACCGGTGTAGCAAACTTCTTGTATCTTGGTTCTTTGGAGGAACTTGGATGAACTAAAAATTTTATTTTGGATGCCATGGATGATCTTGGTTGTGAGTTTTGTAAAAACAAATAAAAAGAAAAGAAACTAAAAAGTTGCAAGATAAAAGTAGGAATAGGTTAAGGTTGATGGGTTTTATAGAAAAGATAGGTGGTAAATATGGTGGGTGGGATTAGGGGAAAACGAAAAAAGGGTTTTGGTTTAGGGAGAGGGTGATGGCAAGGGGGGTTTGATTAGGGTAAATTGGAGGCTTTATATAAACCTTAGATTCAGCCCATTAGTTTCCTTGTTGAAGATGTTTTCCTTCTTGGATTAAAATTCCTCTTTATCTTGAACTCTTTTCCTACAATTCAAAGACAAATCAAATAAGGATTAAAATTAAAGATAAACTAATAAAAGAAAATAAATAAAGATGTATAAAGGGATTCTTAAACTAAAAAAAATCTATCCTAAAAATAATAATAATCGGAAATAATAAAAAAATAAAAAAAGTTTAAACAATAAAAAAAATTAATCAAAAATAAGAAAATAAAAATAATACTAAAAAAATAAAAAAAAAATATCAAAGGGAGAGCATGCTCATGCATCTCCTAAGTTGACCACTTCTTTGTTACGTTCTACATGGGCACCATTGTAGTGTTTCAATCTTTGTCCATTAACTTTGAATTCATGTTTGTCAGTGATGGACTTGATTATCACGGCACCATGGGAGAATGGTTTGACAACTTCGAATAGTCCCGACCATCTTGATTTCAGCTTTCTCGGGAAAAGTTTTAGCCGAGAATTGAATAAGAGAATTAGTTGCCCTGGCATGAATTGCCGCGACAATAGTTTCTTGTCATGCCATTGCTTTGTTTTCTCCTTGTAGATTCGTGCATTGTTATAGGCGAGTGCACGAAATTCTTCTATCTCATTGAGGTCCAACAAACGCTTTTGTCCGGCACTTTCCCAATCCATATTCACGGTCTTGATTGCCCAGTATGCCTTGTGTTCGATTTCCACCGGTAGATGGCATGTTTTGCCATAGACAAGTCGGAAGGGGGACATACCTAAAGGTGTTTTGAATGCAGTGCGATATGCCCAAAGTGCGTCATCTAGTCTTAATGACCAATCCTTCCTAGAGGGATTTACAACTTTCTCGAGTATACCCTTCAATTCCCGGTTGGAGATTTCTGCTTGCCCGTTGGTTTGTGGGTGACATGCCATGGCGATCTTGTGTGATATGCCGAAGCGTTGCAACATCTTGGCAATTAGTCCATTGTCAAAATGCTTGCCTTCACATCGATAATTGCTCTCGGCATCCCAAACCGTGTAAATATGTTTTTCTGCAAGAATCGTTGCACGGTCTTGGAATCGTTGTTGGGAACTGCAGCTGCCTCCACCCATTTAGACACGTAGTCGACGACAAGTAGAATGTAGAGGTTGCTGATTGAAGATGGGAAAGGTCCCATAAAATCGATCCCCCATACATCGAACAATTCCACTTCGATGATGTTCTGGAGCGGCATCTCATGTCGTCTAGAGATATTGCCCGTCCTCTGGCAACGATCACATTGCTTGTAAAAGTCTTGGGCATCTTTGTACAATGTTGGCCAATACAAATTGGATTACAAAACTTTGGCCGCGGTACGATTTCCTCCAAAATATCCTCCATAGGGTGAAGAATGGCATTGCTGGAGTACATTCTGTTGCTCTTCTTCAGGGACACATCGGCGTATAACCTGATCTGCACATTGTTTAAACAAAAGAGGCTCGTCCCAAAAGTAATGCTTAGCATCATGGCGGAACCGCTTCTTCCCTTGGTGAGTAATGCCATAAAGTAAAATACCACAAACAAGGAAATTAACTAAATCCGCGTACTAGGGTATTGCCGAGGCATGTGCTGCCGTGGTGACTGCTCCCAAAATTGCCGAGGCATGTACGTCAAAGGCTGCTGCGGCTTCGAGAGTTGCCGAGACGTGAGCGTCTATGGTTGCCGAGGCAACTAAAATTTGTTCATCCGGGAATGCATCGCATATCTCTAGATCCGCGTCCTCCTCCCTATTGCATTCTAAACTTGATAAGTGATCGGCCACTTGATTTTCTGTTCCTTTCATGTCCTTAATTTCAATATCAAATTCTTGTAAAAGTAATATCCAACGAATCAAACGAGGTTTGGCATCCTTTTTAGCAAATAGATATTTGATTACTGAATGGTCCGTATGAACAATTACCTTTGTACCAATCAAATAGGATCAGAACTTGTCAAATGCGAAAACTACAACTAGTAACTCTTTCTCCGTTGTTGTGTAATTCACTTGAGCACTATTAAGAGTTTTACTAGCGTAGTATATCACATGGAATGTCTTACCTGTGCGTTGGCCTAGGACTGCTCCTACCGCGAAATCACTTGCATCACACATGAGCTCAAAAGGTAGCGTCCAATCTGGTGGAACGACAATGGGTGCCGAGGCAAGCTTTTCCTTTAGGGTTTCGAATGCTTGGGTGCAAGAATCATCAAAATCGAAGACTTTATCCTGTTCAAGCAAATTGCACAAGGGTTTAGTGATTTTAGAAAAATTATGAATGAACCTCCTGTAAAAACCTGCATGTCCAAGAAAACTTCGAATTCCTTTAACCAAACTTGGTGGGGGTAATCTCTCGATCACGTCCACCTTGGCTTTGTCTACTTCAATTTTCTTGGATGAAATCTTGTGCCCGAGCACTATTCCTTCATCTACCATAAAATGGCATTTCTCCCAATTGAGGACTAAATCAGTTTCTTCACATCTTGCCAACACCCTCTCTAAATTACCGAGACAGCTGCCGAAGTCATTACCAAACACAGAAAAATCATCCATGAAGATCTCAAGGAAGTCTTCGACCATGTCTGGAAAGAGTGCCATCATGCATCTTTGGAAGGCTGTCGGGGCGTTACACAATCCGAACGGCATCCTTCGGAAGGCATAAGTATCGTATGGGCATGTGAAGGTTATCTTTTCTTGATCTTCTGGTGCTATGGCAATTTGATTGTAACCTGAATAACCATCAAGAAAACAATAAAAAGATTTACCTGCAAGACGGTCAAGCATTTGATCAATAAAGGGTAATGGGAAGTGATCTTTCCTGGTGGCTTTGTTTAGCTTTCGATAATCCATACAAACCCTCCAACCGGTCACAGTCCTGGTTGGAATGAGTTCATTGTTTTCATTACTTACCACCGTTATACCTCCCTTTTTCGAAACACATTGTACCGGACTTACTTATGTACTATCAGAGATAGGGTATATAATGCCGGCGTCAAGCCACTTGATGATTTCTTTCATTACAACCCCTTTCATGGAATGATTCAGTCTCCTCTGGGCCTCAATTGAAGGTTTGTGATCATCTTCCAACAAAATCTTGTGCATGCACATTGCCGGGCTAATTCCCTTCAAGTCGGCAATTGTCCACCCTATTGCCTTTTTGTGTAGCTTCAACATCTTGATCAGCTTCTTTTCCTGCTCAGGCTGTAACTTAGAAGAAATAATTACAGGCAATGTATTATCAGTTCCTAAGTATGCATATTTTAGTTGCTCTGACAATTGTTTCAACTCAAGAATCGGTGGTTGTTCAATAGAGGATTTTTCGAGTTTACCTTCCTTACCTGAGTAATCCAGTGGTTCAAAGTATGTACCTGGTCGATTGACTAGCCAATTTGCCTCTTCTTGTTGTTCCTCATCGACCGGTTCTTCATACTCCTCAGGTTCCTCTTGATCGGCAATGTAGTTACCGAGGCAACTAAATTCCTCGTCGAAGTTAAACTCTGACGTGGCATGAAGAAGTTGGCATTCTTCTGGATCATCGGTATGCCTTAGTGTTTGGAACACATTTAGTTTAACTTGCTGGTCATTCACCCTCATTGTGAGTTCTCCCTTTTCAACATCGATCAAGGTTCTCCCTGTTGCTAGGAATGGTCTCCCGAGAATGATGGGTGCATGCTCATGTGCTTCACAATCCAAAACAATAAAGTCAGCGGGAAAAATAAATTTATCAACTTTTACCAGTATGTCCTCGATTTTTCCCTCTGGATGCACATAGTATTTGTCGGCTAGCTGTAGCATAACTGTTGTAGGTCTTGCCTTCCCGATTCCTAGTTTCTGGAAAACCGATTTAGGCATCAAGTTTATGCTAGCCCTAAGGTCACATAATGCTTTCCCGACATAGTGATTTCCAATGGAACAGGGTATTGTGAAACTTCCGGGATCCTTAAACTTGCGTGGCATACGATTGTGCAATATTGCCATGCATCCCTCTGTTGCGGCAACAGTTTCAAACTCTCCTAGCCTTATTCTCTTGGACACAATGTCTTTAAGAAACTTGGCATAGTTTGGCATTTGTTCAATTGCTTCCACCAATGGCAAGTTGATGTGGACTTGCTTTAGGATATCAAGAAACTTCTTGAATTGGTATTCTTGCTTTTGTCGCTTCAACCTTTGTGGGAATGGTGGTGGAAGTCGGATATCTTCGATCCTTTCATTGGTTTGGAACCTGATTGACGGCATTGCCGGGACAACTAGAGTTGCCGAGGCTTTATCAATTGGGGTTGCCGAGGCATGCTTATCACAAGTTGTCGAAGCATCCTTATCGTCGGTTGCCAAGGCATGCTTATTGCCGGTTGCCGAGGTAATTCCTGGTTCAGCATCTGAGGCTTTGCCGCTAGGTTCGTCTTGATCTTTTTGTGGAGTTTTGTTTGATGAGCGGGTTTGAGCCTCTCTAAGTTGTTGGCCGCTTCTAGTGGTGATTGCCTTACATTGCTCATGGCCAGTTCCTCTTGTGACTTCAGTATCGCTAGGTAAACCTCCTTGCGATCTAGTATTCAGATTTTGAGCAAACTGTCCGACTTGATTTTCCAATGATTTGATTGCCGCCTATTGGTTTTGCAATCTCATCTCGTTCCTGTTAATAAAAGCACAAGTTCTTTTTATGAAGTTACTATTCTCAGCCATATAAAATTCAGTTTTCATCATAAAAGCATTTAGAGAATTTTCCAAAGAACTAGATGTTGTCGGTTGTTGCTGCGGTAACTGTTGCCGTGGCATATTATGCTGGAATCCCGATGCTTGTGCATTCTGATTGTTCTGGTTTAGAGCATTGTTAGGATTACTCCATGAAAAATTTGAGTGCTTCTTCCAAGCTGGATTGCATGTATTGGACATCACATTGTTGTTCCGATTGTAATTCCCCACATAGAAGCTGGATTCCGGATTCTGCATACATTCAGAAGAATTATGGTTATCACCACATAACTCACAAAAAGAATCCATTACCTTGACCTCATGTGTGTTGTTTGGTTTTTGCATGTTCTGGACCATCTTGGTTAAAGTGGCCAATTGTGCCGAAATTGAATCTAATGATCCTAGTTCATGTATTGTGGCTTGGCGTCTAACTCATCCTCTTCTAGTAGAGGGGACTTGATAATAATTCTTGGCCAGCCTGTTTAGAATTTGCATTGCTTCCTCCGACGACTTATCTAGAAGTATGCCATTTGCCGAGGCATCTAGCATCATCCTTGTTGGTGTATTCACGGCGTTGTAAAACATTGTTACTTGAGTCCACACCAAGAATCCGTGTAGGGGGCATTTGTGTAGAAGTTCTCTATATCGCTCCCAAGCCTCGTACATGGATTCATCATCTGCCTACCGAAAAAAAGTAATGTCGTTATGAAGCTTATCAGTCAAATTTGTAGGATTAAACCGAGCAAGGAAATCACGACAAAGATCGGTCCAAGATGCTATTGATCTGGCAGGAATGCTATTCAACCATGTTTTCACCCTATCCCTCAGTGAATAGGGGAATAATCTTAATCGTAAGACATCGGGGGTGACTCCGTGTATTTTGAACGAGTTGCAAATCTCGAGGAAAGATTTCAGATGTTGCCGTGCATCTTCAGTTGCTGAGCCGCTAAATTGACCAATTATGTTGATCATATTAAACATTACCAGTTTTAACTCAAAGTGGTCGGCTTCAATTTCAGGTGTGACAACTCCTGGATTAAGTCCATCAAGATCTTCTTCAAAATAGTCTCGAATAGTTCTGTTTCGTGCAAGAATCACTCCTCCTCCTGCTGGAACATCTTGATTCATATTACCATCTTGATTAACTATTGCTACTCTTATCCTTCGTCTAAGTCTTTGTAAGGTTCGTTCGATTTTTGGATCAAAGGGATATTCTGGTGTAGTCGGTCTCGCCCTGGTCATATACCAATGCAAAACCAAAGTTTGTTAGCCCTTTCAATCTTAAACAAGAAAAGTAAAAAGAAAGTGCAAGAAAATAAAAACAAAGTCGCTATTGCCAATCCCCGGCAACGGCGCCAAAAACTTGTTGCGCGTAATAAGTGCTATGCAATTGTGCAAGTATACACGTTACAAGTTATAGTATAAAAGATATCGTCTCCACAGGGATTGGTGCCACTTCAAGAATCTAGTCTCTTGCACTGTAAAAAGTAAAAACACAAATAGAAGATTATAGGAGTTTTAACTAATAACTAATCTAGAAAGCAATAAAGTAAAAGAATAGATGAGATCAAATGAGAGAGATAGGCCAGGTTATCGTGAGTTGAGGTGTGATAGCCGATTGGATCGTCTTAGTAAAAGAGTGCACGGGCAACTCAGTTGCAGTGGCAACTTGCACAACGGGGTTGCCTTGGCAACTAATCGATGGTTGCCTGGGCGACTAGTTGGGCAACTACTTGGGCTTCTGGGCAGCAACCTTCAAGGTTAGGCAGAGTGTTCTTCAATGGTTTCTTCTTATCCCTAAGTCGAAACTCTAGCTACTTGTGCATGCCTTGATAATACATCCCCGCGTGAATCAAGGGTGAACAACAACCAATCTTGCGCTCCTCTTAGCCGTTGAAATCCTTAACTTATTCCTAAGCCGGATTAATCTTCACCATCAATAGATTAAATAAAGATCATATTCATTCGTTTCATGAATCTAACTCTCCCGATATTAGATAAATAGATGAAGTTACGAGATCCTCTCCCAATTCACTCGCAAACAAGAATAAGAACCAAGAATGAATAAACCTTGGATAGAAAAGTGCAAACCCTTATTACCTAAACAAAATCCAATAGTTTCTCACAACCACAAAACACAATAACCATAGCCAAATAGATTTAGTTCATGGCTAGGTTCCAAAGAAACACAAGATAAATAATGCCTAGCATGAACCTAATTGAACAAGAAAGAAAAAGATGAAGAATTGAAGCTTGTCGAAATCCCCTTGCCCTAGATGCTTGTCGAAAATTCTCTCCTCTTGCTCTCCTTGAGTTGTCGAAATTCCCCTCTAATTTATAGGGCTAGGTCAAAGTCCTTCTTTGAGGAGGAAGTTAAGTTGGAATTAAATTATCTTTAAAGAATATAATTCTTTATTATAATTATATCTACTAGAACTTCTCCTATCTTCTTGGAATTTAATTCTTCTTTAATCTCTTCATGGAAATCAAATTCCTTTGGGATTTGGCTTTGCTCCACGTCATCTTGGGCTTGTCTAGTCATCAATTTCGACTACCATATCACCTTGTTCTTTGTCGACAATTGCCCTGGCAACTGGCTCAGCGTCTCCTTCATGAATTGCCCTGGCAACTAGCTCGGCATCTCCTTCATGCATTGCCCTGGCAACTAGCTCTAGCCTTGCTTTGGCAAGTGATCCTGCACATACACACAAAACACACCAAAGCAGCATCTTTTCCCACAAAAACTACCAAGTTAAGTAATCAAGCTCAACGATGGAAGGAAACATGGATTAATGCATGAATGGCTAATTATGCAACTAATATGAGCCTAAGTCTAACAATAATATGAGTAAAAAGGGTAAGAAAAATAGTACTTTAGAACACTTATCAACTTCATTAAGGAACTAATTTCTTTTTTTTAAAAAAAATTAAATGTTTCTTCTTATAATCACTTCTACTTTGTGCACAGATAACCAACTTATCTTAATTACACTTCAGATTTCTGAGATGATACCTTCATAATACCTTTGTGATCAGTGTAACTAGGACACTTCTTACCATTCCGATGGAATACCTTTGTATGATAGTTGAGTAAGTATCAAAATAATAATAGATAAATTCTACACAAAACATTTATAATATCCAACTAATTTCCAAGAAACTCTGAACTTTAGAGATATTTTTCGGTGCCTCATATTCAAGAATAGATTGCACTTCATTGGAATTTAACTCTTATTCCTTCAGCCAATACTATATGTCTAAGGAAAATTACTTCTGATAACCAAAATTCATATTCAGAAAACCTTACATAAAACTGCTTATCTCTTAATGTTTATAGTACCACTAAAAAATGATAGTCATGCTCAGCTTCTATCTTTAAGTATACCAGAATATTGTCCATGAAGACTACTACTACAAACTGGTCTAAGTAGTATTGGAATATCCTATTCATCAACTCCATGAATACAGTAGGGGCATTACATGTCCAAATGGCATTACCAAAAATTCGTAATGTCTATAAAGAGCCCTGAATGCTGTCTTTGATACATCTTCTTCTTTGACCTTGAGTTGATAATAACCCGATCGAAGATCTATCTTTGAGAACACTGTTGCACCTCTAAGCTGATCAAATAGATCTTCAATCCTTAGTAGTATATACTTATTCTTAATAGTTACTTTATTCAACTACCGGTAATCTATACATACTTGTAGAGAACCATTTTTCTTCTCTACAAATAATACCAGAGTACCCCATAGTGATACACTCGGTCAAGTGTAATCCCAGTCTAGCAGTTCTTGCAATTGAACTTTCAACTTTCTTAGCTCAATTGACACCATCCTATGTGGTGCTATCGATACCGGTTCAATTCTAAAATAGACATCAATCCCAAATTGTACCTCTATATCCGAAGGTAATCCTAATAACTCATCCGAAAACATATTTGAAATTTCCCCACAATCGGGATATCTTTAATCTTCTTGGGTGACATCTGTATAATCATCACATAAATTTAACACGCCTTATATCCATTTACTTAACAACCTCTAAGCTGTTGTCGTAGAAATCACTAACTCTAAATAGTCAGTTCTTTCTTTCACATTTACTTCAGAACCATCAGGTTCTTGAAGCACTAACCCCTTTTTTTACATCACTTCTGCATCATATGCAGATAGCCAATTCATTCCAAGGATAACTTCAAATTCATGAAATGGAAGTTACATTAGTTTCGCTGGGAACTTAATCCACTAAATTACTAATGAACATTTCGTATATATTCTAGTCACCCATTCTCTATGTCCAAATGGATTACTAAAAATCACATCATTTCCTTAAAATGTACTAATTCTGTGGCATTAGACCACTAAATACGAACATGTTCCCTTAGCAGGATACAACTTCTTCTAACTTCTTAGTATATAGACAGTTTAATTCCTCTATAACATGACTTTAACATCTTTATGCCACAAATTGGCAATTATCGGACCACTTTTTCCATTAAATTCAGGAGCTCCTAACTTTTAAGGTCCTTAACAATCGACACCCTTACTGGTGCAGGTATCAGGCTAGTACAGGCACAAGGGTCTTAATTCTACTAACCACAACCTTTAAAGCTCATACTAAGGTTTCATATTTTTGTGCTAGAGTTCTCTACTATACGAGTGGCTCTACTGAGGTAAGAGCCAGAGATGGAACATTCTGTATTTCATTACTTCTACTTTGGGCCTCCGTTTGGTCTCAATTATCAGATGTCTAACACAGTTCAACAATACTTGACATTACTTATTTCTATTATAACTTATTCATGTTATTGAGAAGCATAATCAAGTTACACAACAGTACGTGAGTAACATGACATCCTAGGGGCATGTATTTAACATCAAATCATATTAAACTTGATTTAGCCTCCAGAATCGGCTAAACCTGTAGCTCTGATACCAATAAATGTAACACCCTTAACGTATACTTATAGACCGAATATACATTAAAGATGTTACGGAATCATTGGAAGAAATCTTGACTTGTAAATATATTTTTTTATACCAAAATTTAATTTGTAGTTTAACTATTTCTCGGTTTTAAATTTAAAACTATGTTGTTTAGGTGCAGCTAGTTTTAACCCTGAATTTGTTTACAAAATTTATAATTGAATTATTAAAATAAAACAATATAATTTAGGGTGAAAACTACGCAAGCTGCCTAAACCTTTTCTTGATTTTAAAATTTTTACGCGTTTAGGGCTAAACAACATTTTAACCATACCAAAGATTTTGCTATTGTTAACAATTCATATTTTTAAACTTATCCAACCATAAAAGCATATGATTACGTTGTAAACTTATGCTGCACACAGTTCAACTTTAAATTACTTACATGCCCACTAGTCTATCAAATTATGGTAAAGACGTACTTACTGAACTTATTGTAGTAACTTGATTTTCCCAAATTTCTCCTCCTCCTCGATGGATGATTTCCAGGAAACCTACGTGTGACATAAGACACACGCTAAGTACAAACTTAGTGAGGCAGTTAAACTTATTTAATTTAAAATCCTGAAATAATGTAATACAGTATGTCATATATATAAGTGCATTTCGTTTTCTCTATAACATGGCAAGTATATCACAATGTACATATGTCATGTATTCTATCATGGTCATGTTTTCATTATGCAATCATTTGCATATCATGTATTCTATCATGTATCATGTAAGATTTCTATCATATATAAATAACATTTCTATCATGTATGTCATGTATTTCTCTGTCATGTAACATGTAACTTCTTTTTCATGTATCATGAAATCATGTAACATCTTTTTCATGTATCACGTAATCATGTAACATCTGTATCATGTATCTTGCAATCATGTAAAATCTGTATCATGTATTATGTAACGTTTGTATCATGTATCTTGTAATCATGTAACATCTGTATCATGTATCATGTAACGTTTGTATCATGTATCATGTAATCATGTAACATCTGTATCATGTATCATGTAACGTCTGTATCTTGTATCATGTAATCATATAACATCTGTATCATGTATCATCTTGTTATTATTATCATCATGTCTAGCTAGAGGCCCATGGAAACCCCGTAGCCTATCTGCACCGTAGTGCCTTGTGGAGTACGTACTCGAGAGGACGCTCTTTGCTCCTCATATAAGGACGCTCTTTGATCCTCATATAAGGACGCTCTTTGCTCCTTATATTAAACACCTTGTTAGTGCATTTTGCACTATGGGCTTGGATCCCCATGGTGTATCTTGTTTCATTTTAATCTTGTCATTATCCATATTTCATGTATGCATAATGCATAATCATTTATGCAAACAATAATTCCTACCTGGTATTCCATCAAGCTTGCCATGTCGAGCATTGTATCATATTATGTATTATAAAAAAATGCAATGCCATTTTCAATGTAATGCAAACATTTAGAAATGCACTCACCTGGGCATGTAATAGTATGCCTCACTAAATTCTACTCAATCCTTTCCTTTATAGTATATTGAATCATCTTTGATTCGTATCCAAACTTCATTAATCACATGAATATAAACAACATTTGTTAGATTCAAATCTAACAATTTTTCAAACATGCTATCAAATCTAATCATTCGAATATAAAAATTTCCTCTTTCCTTCCTTATATTGTCCAAAACTCATTTTGGTCCTTAATAACCATTTAGAACTTCCATTAACCCTTTTCAAGCTTACTAATTAACCTTAGATATAAAATGTATCAATTCTCATTTTTTTGGGCAGATTGCACTACCTTCAAAGAAATATTTCTATAAAATAATCTACAACTAGGAATTTGATTCTGTTTGTTCTGAAATAAACTAGATTCAATAATCTTTTCAACCATATAAATTAATAGCCCAAATTCAACTTGTACAATTTACGGCGGATTTTCAAAGTCAATTTCCAGTGCTGATTTCGGAACAGACTGCCATACTGTTTTTCGACCTTTCACCACTTAAAAATTCATATCTTTTTACTCGAAAATCGAAATCAGTTTCTGTTTGTTGGAGGCGAAACTAGACGAACAAATCTTTACATCGGTATAAAATTCACATTCTAACCATTTTTGTAGAATTTATGGTGAATTTTCAAACTTACTGCCAAATCCAATTTTCCTACACAACTTCCATAAATAACTTCAAACTTTATACTAATTTCTCCTTACTTTGCTAGTTGTCAATTTGGTCCCAACACTTGATTCATACCATCAACTTATCACCTTTTTTCATCAAATAATTATTCAACATTGATCCCTCCTAATTTTTCCTTCTTTCCGAATTAGTCACTAAAATGCAAAGATAAGGATTCAAACTTCTTAACTTTGCAATTTTGTTCTCAAATCAACATTACCACTTGAATTCTATTATTTTAAATAAAATCAGATTTAGTCATTCTCTAAAACCTCATTTCCAAATTGGTCACTTAACTTTGACAATTTGTTAAAATGGTCACTAACTCGATTTAACACCGGTTTAACATTCTAACTTCAATTTCACATCTCCAACTTCAATAATAACATAAATACACTTCAAAATCATAAAAATTCAGATTAGTCCTCTAACTTTCAGAATTGCTGAAATGGTCCCTATACCTTTAATTTAGGGTTTTGCTTCCAAATAACAAATTCAAGCTTACTAGATCATTTGTCCAACATCACAAACCCTAAATCAAACTTGAATCCATAAACCCTAGTCATATCCATAATAATCAAAACATGTAGAGTTTAAATCCCAACCCAATAACATGATTTTAACATCACAAAAGCTTGATTTCAACTTGAATTTCAACATGGAATCATAAAATCTCAAAAAACCCCAATTGAGTCCATAAACCCTAATTTCTTTCTCATCAAAATTCTCATCAATCAAGCATGTATTCCATGAATTATTGACATCAAAAGATAGAGCTTGAAGAGTAGAACAACTTTGCAGTTAAAATATTACTTGAAAATCAAGTTTCAGGGCTTGAAAAATTTTCTCCCTTGAAAAGTTTTCTCCCTTTTTTCTCCCCTTAGTTCGAAATATTTCAAGAAAGATGAACAATTTGGTTCTTTTTTACTTATTTAAATCCACATGTTAAAATTAAATGAATTTAAAATTCATTTAATTAGTGAAATTACTAATTTGCCCTTTTAATCCAATGGCCAAGACTTAATCTTATAAAAAATAAATGGCCATGATTTAATCCAAGTGTATTTAACCTTGCAAAATTGTCCTCAATATTTCAAAATATTTCAAAATTGCCATCCTTGTCAAATGACCAATTTGCCCTCCAACTAGTCTTTATTTACTAGTTTGCCATTCTTGTAAAAGTTCAACTAAGTCTAGTTGAAATCCAACCAACTAAATAAAATATTCATAAAATATTATTTTATGACTTTTCCATGGCTTTTGGATTAGCCTCTGAAATTTCAATTCGATCCGATCTCCCGATATTCATAAAATACTTTTACTGCGATTTCACCTTTATCGAGGTATCGGATTTATTCAAAAAATTCAATATTTCCATATTCGGAAAATGAACATTATCATCTTATAAAAATTTCCTTTCCTAAAGTCTTAGACTGAATTTTCCTAACTCGGTCTACTCTTCCGATAATTATCGAAAATCTCCATAGAATAAAATTTCTCTTAGAAATCCTTTATCGATAATCCATTTGAATATTCTTTACCTTTACCGAGTCCAAAATATCGATTAGAACACTTTTATGAGACCTTCCCGAAGGTCACCCATCCTAACATTTCCCTGGCCTGAGCACGCTTAATAATTTTATTCGATCCAAAATCTGTACCTTTTACTGCATCTCAATTCTTAAAACCGATATCATGGTACTTATTTCGATCCGATTCACTCTTATACTGAATAAAATTACTTATTGGTTAAATTTACACTTTAGTCCCCCAAACTTTTCCAAAATTTATACTTTAACCCCAAAATTGTCAAAAATTACATTTTGGTCACTGGCTAAAATTTGGGATATTACACGAAATTGACCCAAATTTTAGTTGACCCGAAAATAGGCCTAAACTAATTTTCAACCGAACCAAATGGACCCGAACTAATTTTTAAACCAACCGAATAGACCCGATCTGAAAGCAACTCCAATAGAAGGTAGCCCGAAATAAAGAATATATATTAAAATGAAGAAAGAAAGATGAGATGTGAACTAGCGCACAACTCACGAAAAATCCTAATATACATGCTATATATAAAGTGATATATTGGATGTAAAAACCTAATTCAGCCTGAAAATCCGATTGAAACCGGTCGATCTCCTATTAACCCGATATTGACTCGACTCGAAAATAATCGATCCGATACTAACCGAACCAAAAGTCAACTGAACCGACCCGACACCTGAACAAGAATCACCACATACCCGAACGTCTAAACCATGCCCGAATCGACCCGAACCATAATTAAACTGAATGTAGTCAGACCCGAAATGACCCGTACCAAAATGACCTAAACCAAACCTGAACCGAATGACCCATTTTCCACCTCTAAACTCCAACCCCTAACACTAGACCCTAAAATCATAAACCTTAGACACTAAATGATGAACCTTAAACCATAACCTTAAACCCTAAACCTGAACCAACAAACCTTAAACCATAAAATCTAAATGTTGGGAGGCTCGTACGATCAACCGAATAGCCAAGAGGGGGTTGAATTGGATTTTTTCTTTGATGGATGAAAGGCTAAGAGATAAAAATTGAGACCCGATGATTTATAGTGATTCGAATTCTAAACCAAGTCTACCTCTACTACCTTAGCTATCTACACTAAGGATTTTCCACAAATCCACTAATTTGTCTTTCCTTTTTCCAGGATCAAGGAGGAAACCCTCACAACCTGTAATCACTAATTTTGTTCGGGTTTAGTTATTATTATATTCGAATATTAATATTATTATTAGTATTTTTATTAATTATTTTTTGTTATTATCATCATTATTATTATTATTAAAAAATAATAAAAAATAATAGATTATAAAAGTCCATAAATTACATAGTCCATATTATTACAACCCATTACTTATTTATTACATAGCTGACCCGTTTGGCCCAACACATTAAAAAACCCTAAAAACTAATAACCTAATCTGATATCTTATCCTCTATTTTACAGCCGCCAAGGGATTTGAGCCTTTGGATCATATCTGATCCAACGGTCCAGATAAAGCCAAGAGAACCTTCTGGACTCCTCACGCGCGCGTGCCGCTCACCGTCGTAACCCTTCGTATCCACCACGCGCCCACACGCCTAACCGTTCGACTCTCCTCGCCATGTGGTTGCTCGGCCAGATCTACTGCTCCGTCGTACACTAGCTCCCAGTCACCAGACATGCACAAAACCAAAAAAAGAAAGCAAACATCAGATCAAAGTATGAGCACCCATATTCAACAGGGGATTAGGTTTAGTTTTATTTTTTTTTATTTTGCATGTAACCGGATCTATAAATCGGAACCAAAACCATTGTAAAAGTTTTTTTTATCATCAATAAAAAAACACCCTCAAAGTTTCAGAGGTAAAAAAATCATCAGATCTCTTTTTTATTTTTTAGTTCGAATCCAAATAACCAAAAAATAATAACATAAAGATGAAGTTTAGTGGTTATACCTTAGGTGGTCTCGGGCTGCCTTTGTCTTCACCGGCCGAGGGAGGTGCGCCGATGAACATGCACCGGTTCCTTTTTTCGAATCTAATTTTTTGGTTTTCTTTTCGGTCTCGATTTAAAAAAAGTAGATTTGAGGTTTGTGTTCTAAAAGAATCTGGGTTTTGTTTTTTCAAAAAAAGAGAGAAATTTTTGGGTATTTTTTCAAAATCCGGTACCGTGGACTGCGGAGTACGGCGGCGTTCCACCGGATTCTAGAAAACGCGTGGCGGTTCTGGGCAAGGGTGAAGAACACCACAGTGGTATTCTCCGAAATTGCAGAGAAAACTTAGAGCCATTTTGATTTTTTTGGGGTTTGTGTTAAAATGAGTTTTAAAAAAATAGGTGTTATTTATACCGGGCTAGTTCTAAAAATGGGTTATTTAAGTTTTTTAAATCCCTCCGCCCATTGTTTTTTTGCTCCACATTCCCCCTATTTCTTGTTTTTGTTTTGTTTTAGTCACTGATTTTAAGTGGGTTCTATTTCTTTCTAATCTCGTCTCTAAATTTCGTTTTTGTTTGAATTCGGTCCAAGATTCAATGGTAAAATTACCCCTTTTGTCCCTCTTTCCTTTTGGTTTATTTATTTTGCAACCCTCATTTTACTGTTTCTTTTAATATATGCGTAGTAGTTTCCTTTTCTAATCATTTGGTCCCTATTATATATATATGTATATATTATATATATTTACGCTTAATACATGTTATAATATTATATATATATATATATGTATTATATGTGCATTAATTTATATGTTATATTATATTCCTTATGTCATGCTCTATATTAAATATATGCTATAGGTATATTTATAATATATATTATATTGTTATATACGTGTTTTATGTATATTATGTATACCTTTTTTAAATTTATACTATATATATTATATCATATTTAGTATGGTATATTACTATTATAAAATGTACTATTTTATTATCATGATATATTTATACTATATAATCATATATTTTACGTTTTTGTCAGTACTTACAATACCATTCTATTGGACATTACATTATAATATATATGTATTATATACGTATATAATATAACATATAGTTTTACGTTATGGTTTCCTTTAATCATGTTTATATACTTAATGTATGATTTATAAATTGAATATTTTTTATGGTATGTTTGTGTTAATATTTTTGGCTTTACCATATATTATTTTATTGACATTTTTAGTTTCACCGTTTTAAACCACATATATCTACATTAATTATCCTTATTTAATGAATGGTTTATAAATAGATTTTTTATGGTATGTTTGTATTAGTATTTTTTAGTTTACCATACATATTATTTTATTGGCTTTTTTAGATTAACCGTTTTAAAATTTATATCTATATGTAAATTACCTATTTTTTATTTAATAAACATATAGTTTAATAGCATCATCTTATATGGTATTTTTACACATTAATACATACCATATATATATGTTTTAATGTTTTATGTACGTGTTATATGTATGTATATAGATGTGAATAATTATGTGTTTGTGTTTTCCTTTTATATATTACATTGTTATTTTCTATCATATATTATATAAGTATGTTATATATTTTAATCATGTTTTATTTATGTGCATTTATTTATTAATGTTTCTTTTGCTTTTGTTCATATCTATATTTATTATCTTTTTAAGTTTGCATATCGGATATATTAACTGTTCAATGCAGTGCTTCTTTTTTCGACAGTAAACTTGGCTACCAGTCTAATACGTAGATGGTAGTTTTCGTTAATCCCTCGAATACTGGAGCGCTTAAAATTTATTCGCACATATAACCAAATTTTAATTTGATCATCTCTTTAATTCGTAAAATTTAATATCAATAAAGCGGTAATTATATTTTTGGTACTAATTTTTGGGTGGTGTGGGGGTGCTAATCCTTCCTCATCCGTAACCGACTCCCGGACCCAAGTTTTTGAATCTCTGGTTTTATTTTATGGTGTCCGGCCTACCCCTTTTAAAATGATCGGTGGCGACTCCCCATTTATTATTTTTAACACCCTCATTTGTTTATGACCTCAATTTTATGTCAAAATACAAGCTTTTTTATTTTTTTTCTTTCTTAACATCTTCCCAAAATCTTTCAAATAAAAAAGGAAACTCGTAAAATTTGTAAATATTTTAAAGGGTCACTACAACTTGGCGACTCCGCTGGGGACAAATTTTTCACAAAAAGAGAGTCAGACCTTTTTTTTAAAAAAAATACATCACCGCTTTATTAATATTGGATATTGTAAATTAAAGTGACAATTAAACTAATATTTATTTATAAATGCGAGTTTATTTTAACGTATTTAAAATCTGACATATAAACCCGTTTGTCTAAGTGAGGGGAAAATGCTATTGCTTTCGAGGGGATATCGTTCCACCGTATGGGCCTAGCAAGTACCTTCGCGGCTTTACTATTATATGCTTTCGAGAGAATATCGTTTCTCCGTATGGGCATAGAGGAATGGGCCCCCTGAATTGAACCCGGTTGAAATGAGCCTATAATGGGTGATGATTGGGGGCCTTACTACCCTTAGTAGGGGACAATAAGGACGGTTCGGGTACCTTTTAACACCAAAACTGCATATAGAGAATATAGAAAACTCACCCTTTTAGAGCCATGTAGACACCCTAGGTGTTTTAGATTTTAACTAGGGTTGTTTATTCGATGATTTGTTTAATTTTTCAGTCTTATTTCTTTATTTATATATTTTTATCTGGCACTAACTTATTTCTTTTTATAACTTATTTTTGTTTTCCGTGCATTTACATTATAATAATAAAGGGTTGATTTCAAGATGATCATTCAAATTAGAAAATTTTCATCGTGAATGGGAATTATCTCGAGGTAAAGATAAAAACATGTAGGACCAACGCTGATACTCGAAAGTGACCACACCAAATGAAGATGTTAAGTCGCGACCCTTCGTCCATGCACCAACGTGGAGACCGAAGAGAGATTGAGGTGGTTCTTGATGCCGGTAGCCAAAAGTGATCAAGCCAATTAAAGATGTCAGCCGTAGCTCTTCATCCATTTATCAACTTGAAGACGGAAGAAGGATCGAGATCTTTCTATCTGCTTGAAGCGGTTGAGGAGTTAGAAGAATCGAAGCCCGCCTATAGAAGAACATGTTTTATCTTCTGTAATGAGAACCTTTTTATATTCGATGAAAGTTGTTCTAGGGTGATCATTTATGGAATTCACACCTTTATTTGCATTCATACCACATCATACATGGTGTTGATTCGAGAGTGGTCCAATTTAGAAGACATTCGGGATAAGAAAAAAGTCTGCGATGCTAGGAGCAATAATGTTATAGTATCAGATTGGACCGAACTAGGACAAGTAAAGAAAAAGTTTGACGGTGAGGCACATGTCAGATTCAGAGACGGTGTAACTCGGACGTAGAGGCGGATCCTCATCGAATCTATTAGGGGCCATAATTCCCAAATTTTGAAATCTTCACATTTAGCCCCTTTGAACCTTCAAATATTTTAATTTGACCCCTCTAGGAGTTTTGAAAATATTATTAATGTGTTTCAAATTTTTCAAAAGCTTTAAAAGTCTCAATTTTGAAATTTTAGTTGAAATCTTACAAGGATTTTACATTAAACCCTTTACTATATCTGAAAGTTTTAATTTAAACTTCTGAAATTTTTAAGGATTTTAAATAAACTCTTTTAAACTGGATTGTCAAAGATCCGCCTTGCTTGGACGCATTGTTCAATGTTCGGCTCACTTGCATTTGAATTTATGAAGAAGAGACTTTTGTCTGCATTTCACCTGCACCAGTTAATGGTCTTCCCAAAAGCTTTAAAGCACATAGATTGTGCCGCCGCAAATCCACGGAGTAGAATGACAGGTGTACTTATCAGTCCGGAGATGACATCAGACGCATAATGCAATTTGTACTTCCCAAAGTCAAGATCTCAAGAAAAAATCCAATCGATATCTGTAATTCATTTTCAGCTTCTTGCAGTAAGACATCTGCTCTGTTAAACGGAAGTCTTTCTAAGGACTGTTCGAGAATCAGCACCTCATTCGTCTGCATTCTTGCATCATGACATATTTAGGTGATTTCTTACATTTTTATGACACAACCAATCATGATATTAATATTATCCAAGTCTTTAATTTTGTAAAGCATTCATGTACAGTCATTGCATCATTTTTGTTGCCACTAGAGAGAGGAGCCTCACTCTTGGATTACCACTTTCCAAATCCATTGACCCTTTTTTTCTCCTCATTTCTTCATAATCATCCGACAATCCAAAAAAAAACTGATATACTTTTTTCATAGCCTTCCACTAAAGTGAGCACCATCACCTCCAAAACTTTCACTACCAGCCTCATATCCATTCATCACCAAATTACTCAGCCATACATACCCACCGCTTCAAGTTTGTCACCATATCATCTTCAAAACTATCATTATTTAGACTTGAAATGCCACTGCTCAAGAAGAAAGTTCAAATTAGTGAGGCATCTGAAAGCCACCCTTTAAATTTGAGAACAAACCTTGGAGGTGATCGTGTTGGGGTTGGCAAGTCCAACAAAAATGTTGGCTTAACGTGCTTAAACACCGTAAAGTTTAAGATAATGGATAATTCAAATGTCTATCGAAAATCTATTTTTACGAATGGTTAAAGGAAAATAAATCCTTTAGAAAAATCTAATTTTATGATTGGTGCAAACTGATTGTACCCAGGGGAATGGTACAGCTAGCCCAGAGCAAATAACTACCGGTAAAGGCACCTCAAAACTGTTGATCCCTGTGCATTTGGGAAAAATGCAAAAGAAATCTATAAGCTAAGCTATAGATTTTTCAAATGTCAGAGTGTAATTATTTTCTTTATTAAAAAAACATATTTTTTGCATTCTTTGATTTTTAAACATTTCATTCATTGTTACGAGAAAATTTTTGTCTTCCCACACATACCTACATATCATTAATTGCAAAAGTAACCTTAATTCCGAGCAGCTTATGTTTATTGGAAAGTGAATGTTGCAGGGATACTGCAAGTGTGAACATCTTCTGTTCTCTTTAAGTAGACGAGAGGAACAAAACGAGTGTTTAGATAATGGGCAAGATCCCATTGAGTGAATTTCTCTCTCAGGCATTTGTCGTTTAAGGTCCTTGAATCGAGTGTTGATCCTAAACTTCTACCCTTGAAGACTATTTTGATATCCATATATGGGATGACAAGTGGCATTCCTTCACAGATAAAAAAATCCATTTGATGTCCCTCTTTGAGCCTGATCGTTTCTTTTCATTTGAAACCCAAACCAAGGATCACCCCACATTGGGGGCAAAAAAAGGATAAAAATTTTACTGGCCAATTGAGATCGCCCAATTTTGACCATATTGCAAAGATAGTGCTTCATGAATAAGCGCAAGAAATGAGAATCGATGTACTGGACATGAAGACCAACGAAACATAAAAAAAAGATGATGCAAAAATTTTTGCTCGAAAGGACTGGCTCAACCAAATTAAAAGTTCACCAATAAGAAGGTTGACACATTCAAGAATTAAAGCATCAAGCTAGAAAGTGCAATAAGGGACATTAAAAGACTTGAAGATTTAATCACATTTGAATAAGAAATGCATCAACATTCATTCGAAATGCAAGCTACACATTTCAAAGCTACAAGAGAAGGAAATGAACTCTAGGGTGAAAACCCAAAAATGGGCAGTCTAGAGTGATCCGAGAAATAAATTAAAGAAGTTTTTTAAAAAGCACGCCCCAGTCAACAAGAGATATGATCCTTGGTTCCATCACCTTTAAACACTTATTTTGGGCCTATATATCATTTCTTTCATAACCATGAGCCATAGCCTACATTACAAGCCTACAAAAACCATCCAGATCATATATGGATATCTGAGTTCGATAATGTTGTCTTCAGAACACATCCCGCCTAGGGGTTAACCTTTCTGCAGGGAACGTCAAGCTTCAATTGCCTGATCGACACCTAAATGAGGGAAGGATGGGGCATGGTGAGTTAGTCAGATCAAGAGAGCCACTTAAATTGAATAGAAATTAGGTATGGGAAATGTTTTTCTCATAAAACTAATAGCCCAGAAGGGACTTCACACGTGCATTTGTCACCGCAACCCTCACGGTCCTTTAAACATAAGATCCACTTGGTTTGAGCTTTGTCAATTTGAAACAAATGCGCCCTTACAATTAATATTTGGGTATCTAATTTTGATCTAATTTTTACAAATTCTGTTTTCAAAATTAATTTTCTAGCTCATCTTCATAAGTTTTTGAATTGAAATGAGCTTAAAGCATTCTGCCTTAAATTTTGAAAATAGGGCTGACTATACACAATATTTTTGTATTAAAATAAGACTTTAAAAAAACTCATCTTCATACTTTTTGCATTGAAATGAGTTCAAAGCAATTTTTCCCTAAATTTTGAAAGTAGGACTGGCTTTACACAATATTTTTGCATGAGATTTTTAAAACTCGTAGTTTTTGTGCTAAATGAGTTTAAAGCATTTTTACCTTGAAATTTGAAAGTGGGGCAAACTTTACATCACAGATTCAAGAACGAGAACAATTAGTAGGACGCCATTTGTCCGCCTGACGAGATCATTTGTACATTAGAGTCTGAATCCCTATGGACCGAGAAAGGTACAGGGTCTAATATTTTTGACTACTGAACGAGCTGAAAATCAGCTCAAAGAGAACAAGTGTAAACAACAAAATTTTGGGGCAAATTTTGTTGGGGCAAGGAGATGGTCAATCTATTCATTGGCAAAGACATTTCAGAGCCAAAACTCCAAAGACATTCCAAAGTGGAAACCTGGAAAGCTTTAGAACTAGGAGATTTGCAAAGAGTTGAACCCGACTTTAAGATGGGTTATATTAGCCGCAGAAAGAACCTTAATACAAGAAACCCTAAGCTTCCTTGATGATCAACTCATCTCAAGTGGTCCTTAATTTGCATCATTCATGCATCATGAGTAATTAGACATCTTTAAGTAGGGCCATGCTAACCCACATCATTAATTTATTTTGGCCATTTTCAGAAAAAATCATTAAAACATTAATTGAGAAATGAAGAATTTCAAATGAGAAGAACATCTTCAAACCTCGGAGAATGAAGAATTTCAAATGAGAATAACAACTTCAAACTCCAAACTTTAGCAGAAGATTGAAGAATTTCAAATGAGAAGAACAACTTCAACCTTCGACATCAATTGGGGAATGAAGAATTTCAAATGAGAAGAACAACTTCAGACCTCGGAGAATGAAGAATTTCAAACGAGAAGAACAGCTTCAAACTCCAAACTTTAGCAGAAGATTGAAGAATTTCAAATGAGAAGAATAACTTCAACCTTCGACATCAATTAAGGAATAAAGAATTTCAAATGAGAAGAACAGTTTTAGACTCCAAAGTTTAGCAGAAGATTGAAGAATTTCAAATGAGAAGAACAGCTTCAACCTTCGGCAATTTTAATTGAGGAATGAAGAATTTCAAATGAGAAGAACAGCTTCAGACCTCAGAGAATGAAGAATTTCAAATTGGAAGAACAACTTTAGAATCCAAACTTTATTTGAAGATTGAAGAATTTCAAATGAGAAAAACAGCTTCAAGATTCGAGCAACCAATAAGACCTTCAGTGCATGGATTTAATATCGTTCGAGCATCTGTAAAACTTCTAGTGCAGGGTGATTCGAGCAACCAGTAAGTCCTTTAGTGCATGGATTTAATATCATTCGAGAATTTATAAGACCTCCAGTGCAGGGTGATTCGAGCAACCAGTAAGACCTTCAGTGCATGGTGTTATGTTTTTCAGACCATCAGTAAGACCTCCAGTGCTTGGTGATTTAGGGAAATTAGTATCGTCCGAACATCAGTAAGACCCTCAGTGCGTGGTGATTCAGGCAATTAGTAAGACTTCTAGTGCATAACTTTAAGATTTTTGAGCCATCAGTAAGACCTTCAGTGCGTGGTGATTCGGGGTTAAAACAGGGAAGTAGGACAAAATTAGTGTTTTTTTGTCTTTGCTCTATTCTTGTGTTACAAGAATAAGCAAAGAGGGGCAGCAGTAATCACTAATTTTGTCCGGGTTTAGTTATTATTGTATTCGAATATTAATATTATTATTAGTATTTTTATTAATTATTTTTGGGTTATTATCATTATCATTATTGTTATTATTATTAAAAAATAAAAAAAATAATAGATTATAAAAGTCCATAAATTACATAGTCCATATTATTACAACCCATTACTTATCTATTACATAGCTGGCCCGTTTGGCCCAACACATTAAAAAACCCTAAAAACTAATAACCTAATCTGATATCTTATCCTTTATTTTGCAGCCTCCAAGGGATCTGAGCCGTTGGATTAGATCTGATCCAACGGTCTAGATCAAGCCAAGAGAACCTTCTGACTCCTTACGCGTGCGTGCCACCCACCGCCGCAACCCTTCGTATCCACCATGCGCCTGACCGTTCGGCTCTCCTCGCCACTTGGTTGCTCGACCGGATCTCCTACTCCGCCGTACATCGACTCCTAGTCACCAGACATGCACAAAACCAAAAAATAAAGCAAACATCAAATCAAAGTATGGGCACCCATATTCAACAGGGGATTAGGTTTAGTTTTATTTTTTTATTTTGCATGTAAACGGATCTATAAATTCGAACCAAAACCATTGTAAAAGTTTTTTTATCTTAAAAAAAACCAAACCCTCAAAGTTTCAGAGGTAAAAAAAATCATCAGATTTCTTTTTTATTTTTTAGTTCGAATCCAAATAACCAAAAAATAATAACATAAAGAGGAAGTTTAGTGGTTATACCTTAGGTGGTCTCGGGTCGCCTTTGCCTTCACCAGCCGAGGGAGGTACGCTGATGAACATGCACTGGTTCCTTTTTTCGAATCTAAATTTTTGGTTTTCTTTTCAGTCTCGATTTAAAAAAAAAGTAGATTTGGGGTTTGTGTTCTAAAAGAATCTAGGTTATGTTTTTTTTAAAAGAGAGAAATTTTTGGGTACTTTTCCAAAATTCGGTGCTGGTGGACGGCGGAGCACGGTGGCGTTCCACCGAATTCTGGAAAATGCGCGGCGGTTCTGGGCAAGGGTGAAGAACACCAGGGTGGTATTCTTCGAAATTGCAGAGAAAACTTAAGAGGGATTTTGATTTTTTTTGGGTTTGTGTTAAAATGAGTTTTTAAAAAAATGGGTGTTATTTATACCGGGCTAGTTTTAAAAATGGGTTATTTAAGTTTTTTAAATCCCTCCGCCCATTGCTTTTTTGCTCCACATTCCCCCTATTTCTTGTTTTTTTTATTTTAGTCACTAATTTCAAGTGGGTTCTGTTTCTTTCTAATCTCGTCTCTAAATTTCGTCTTTGTTTCAATTCGGTTCGAGATTCAGTGGTAAAATTACCGCTTTTGTCCCTCTTTCCTTTTGGTTTATTTATTTTGCAACCCTCATTTTACTGTTTCTTTTAATATATGTGTAGTAGTTTCCTTTTCTAATCATTTGGTCCCTATTATATATATATATGTATGTATTATATATATTTAAGCTTAATACATGTTATAACATTATATATATGTATTATATGTGTATTAATTTATATGTTATATTATATTCCTTATGTCATGCTCTATATTAAATATATGCTATAGGTATATTGTATAATATATATTATATTGTTATATACGTGCTTTATGTATATTATGTAAACCTTTTTTAAATTTATACTATATATATTATATCATATTTAGTATGGTATATTACTATTATAAAATATATTATTTTATTATCATGATATATTTATACTATATAATCATATATTTTACGTTTTTATCAGTACTTATAATACCATTCTATTGGACATTACATTACATTATATTATATATATATATGTATTATATACGTATATAATATAACATATAGTTTTACGTTATGATTTCCTTTAATCATGTTTATATACTTAATGTATGATTTATAAATTGAATATTTTTTTATGGTATGTTTGTGTTAATATTTTTGGCTTTACCATATATTATTTTATTGACATTTTTAGTTTCACCGTTTTAAACCATATATATATATTAATTATCCTTATTTAATGAATGGTTTATAAATAGATTTTTTATGGTATGTTTGTATTAGTATTTTTTTAGTTTACCATACATATTATTTTATTGGCTTTTTTAGATTAACCGTTTTAAAACTTATATCTATATGTAAATCTCCTATTTTTTATTTAATATACATATAGTATTAATAGCATCATCTTATGTGGTATTTTTACACATTAATACATACCATATATATGTTTTAATGTTTTATATACGTGTTATATGTATGTATAATAGATGTGAATAAATATATGTGTTTGTGTTTTCCTTTTATATATTACATTGTTATTTTCTATCATATATTATATAAGTATGTTATATATTTTAATCATGTTTCATTTATGTGCATTTATTTATTAATGTTTCTTTTTGCTTTTGTTCATATCTATATTTATTATCTTTTTAAGTTTGCATATCGGATATATTAACTGTTCAATGCGGTGCTTATTTTTTCGACGGTAAACTTGGCTATCAGTCTAATATGTAGATGGTAGTTTTCGTTCATCCCTCGAATACTGGAGCGCTTAAAATTTATTCGCACATATAATCAAATTTTAATTTGATCGTCACTTTAATTCGTAAAATTCAATATCAATAAAGCGACAATTATATTTTTGGTACCAATTTTTGGGCGGTGTGAGGGTGCTAATCCTTCCGCATCCGTAAATGACTCCCGGACCCAAGTTTTTGAATCTCTGGATTTATTTTATGGTGTCCGGTCTACCATTTTTAAAATGATCGGTGGCGACTCCCTATTTATTATTTTTAACACCCTCATTTATTTATTACCTCAATTTTATGTCAAAATATAAGTTTTTATTTTTTTCTTTCTTAACATTTTCCCAAAATCTTTCAAATAAAAAATGAAACTCGTAAAATTTGTAAATATTTTAAAGGGAACCAAGACTTATACCCCAAAGACTTGAATACACTCTCTTACAAGAGAAAAACAAATAAGCAAACAATGAAAACCCTTACAAGGCAAATGTGTTTGCAAGTTAAGCTCACACCCAAAATCATAAACACTTGAGAAAATGTGACAATTTGGCTCACTAGTGTTTTATACAAGAAATATGACAAATTAAACACAAAACTAGATTTCTCAATACATAAATGTTGGTAGTTGGTTTCTTGTTGTTGCATTGCTGCTTGATTGAGTCTTTTAAACCCTCTAAGGAGTTTATGGTCGTTACTAGTTGTTGGGGTTGATTTGGTGCCGTTGGGGTCTTTATTTCCAGCATTAAATGCACTTTTGGGCTCATCGGTATCGGTACACGTGCTAGTGTATCAGTACACCTGCTCAAAATAGAAAGAGTCGTTGGGCATTTTTACAAAGGGTTTTGGTACGCTACAAAATCATATCGATACGTCCAATCTTGTACCGGTACACCTTTTGGCTACTGGAATTTGGAAAACTTGGGGACAAAGGGGCGTATCGGTACGAGCTCCTCTAGGTATCGGTACAGGTCAAACTGTATCGGTACTGAAGGCCTGTTTTTTACACTTTGGCTATTTAAAATCATTTTAAATATGTCAAAAACCCTTTGAAAACATTTCAAATATATTTTTCAAGTTAATGGACTTTTGAAATATTTTTGCAAATTAGTTTAAGTCCAAAAACGTTTTCATTTGAAGTTATATCAAAATCAATATCTCAACAATCTCCCATTTTTTGATATAACTAAAACCACTTGAAAAATTAGTTTTGAAATTTCTCCCATTAGAAAAAAAATTTAGAAAAAAGAATATTTTAGAAAAATATTTAAAGCTCCCTTTTTCTTTTTGAAGTTGAATTTTTGAAACCTTTATCTCCCCATTTTTGTTATATCAAAAATAATTTCAAAACTAAGTTTGAAATCTCATTAAAGTACGAAACACTAAATGTTGAAAGGTTAAAGCCAATCGTTGGAAATTTAGTACCAATTGATAGGAAATATCAATTGTTGGTGTTAAATAATAATAGAGAAAAGAGACAAAAAAAATTTACATTAAAGAATTTAAAAAAATGGCTCCCCTTAATCAAGCATCAACAAAATTGTTAGTCCAACAATTCAAGAGAAATAAATTGAATTTCAAGTAAATAAATCAAGAAATTCAATCAAACTTGTCATATATATAGATAAATCAATAAACACACGAAACATGGAAAAATGAAGACAAAATTGTCCCTCTTTATCTCCGGGTACCGATACGGAAGAGGCCATATCAGTACTTGGTTGAAGGTTGTATCTGTACGGTATGGGTGGTACCGGTATCGAAGGCATGAAACTGGTAAAAATACAGTAAAAACAACTTAAAAAGCCTTACAACTTAGTTTTAAGTTTATACAAAGGTTCTATTGAGTACTAGATACACATTTTGCACAATTTGCTACTCATGCTTTTCAAAACATAACATTTAAAACATACAAAGCATGATTTTCACCAAATTCAACCAAACATTACAAGTTTAAGGCCAAAAACATAGATATGAGCATAAAAAGCTAAAAACATGTAACTCATGCAATTGAGACTCCTCATAACTATATGAAATTAAGGCACAATCATGGAGTCATACAAACATGCTTAGATCATTTAGAGAATTAGACATGAAAGACATGATCAAGCAATTGCATGAAAAATAAATGGACAACTTGAACCAAGGTAGGATGTTAAGCATTCTTTCTCCAAGTGTCCTTCCTCCTTTATGTGTCAAGAGCTTCCAAAAATCAACTTTCTTCAACAATGCTCAAGCACACCTACAAAGACAATCATACATGTTTCGGTATCCAAATTGCTTTGGATCCATTGACATTAGTTCCAAAAATCTTTATCCCCTTTGGAATCTATTTTTCAATGTCTTTCTTTTTGTTTGAAGAAATGAGTCCTTTTGGGACCCAAATGTTCTTAATCATTTTTCTTTAAAAAATTTAAGGGAACTAGATTGTTTTGGATAAAAGTTTGATTCTACAAAGTTAGATTTGAAGCATTCTCCATTTTTCCTTTTAAGATTTTTGTAAATCAAAACCTTTTCATTATTACCTTTTCATTTTTAAGATCATCTAACTCCTTTTTGATGATCTTCTTGAACTTTAGAAAGCAAATTTTGCAAGTTTGAAATTTGTAATTCAAAATTTTTAAAAATAACTTGCATTTGATCAAGTTTGCTTTCAAGTTCTAAATTAATTTTGGAAAGCAATTCATTTTTTATTTTTAATTTTGAAACTAATTTCTTCTTTTTAAAAAATAAAGCTTTAAACTCTAAAACTAAATCATCGTAGGCATCTTGTAACTCATCGAAAGTATAAAAATTTGAATTTGATGAGTTAGAAGTTACCTCTTCATCTTGGATGGCCATGAGACATATGTTGGCTATTTTATCATCACCAGTGGAGTCTTTCTCATCACTCCATGTAGCCACAAATAACTTCTTCTTATGGCTTGATCCCTTCTTTTTGAATCGGGGACAATCATACGTGCTATGCCTCAGCTTCTTACATTAGAAGCATATGATGGGATCCATCCTATTCATTATCAATTTATGTCTTGATTCTTTCTTTTGTTGCTTCATGAATCGAGTGAACTTCTTGAAGAGCTTGGCCATCTCTTCTTCTTCACTATCCTCTCCACTTGAATCTTCTTGTTGGCTTGTAGAGGATTTGAAAGCAACATTCAAATCTTCAATTCCTTACTCTTCTATCTTCTTCTTCCCCTTTGACATCATCATTTCATGGGTTATCAAAGATCTCATAAGCTCGTCAAGCTTGAGCTCCTTCAAATTCTTTGCTTCTATGATTACCGTTTTCTTAGAATCCCATGAATCAGGAAGTGAGTAATTCAACTTCTTCACAAGCTTGTCCTTCGAGATCATCTCTCTAAGCTCGTTGACTATGGTGGAGAATCGATCAAACATAGCCTTGATGTCTTTTTTGGGTCCATCTTAAAGTTCTCATAGTTGAGATTGAGATATCCAATCTTGGTTTCCTTTACCTTATTTGTACCTTCATATGTGAATTCAAGTTTATCCCATACTTCCTTGGCATTTTTGCAAGAATGAACTTTTGAATATTCTTCCAGACCAAGTGCACAGAAGAGAATGTGCAAGGCTTTTGCATTGAGCTCAATTTTCTTGCGATCTTCTGTATTCTGTTCTGCCTTGCTTCTTTGTGGGATGAACGAGCCATCAAGAACAATATCCCAAAGAGTGTAGTCTTTAGCTTTCATGAAAAATATCATCTTATTCTTCCAATAAGAGTAGTTGACATCGTTGAAGTAAGAATACTTGTCGATGGATTACGCCATGATCTTCGGTTAATGTAGAAAGGTTGAGCACTTCAAGGATCGACTTTAGGATGTTAATCCTGCATAGAGATGAAGCTCTGATACCAATTGCTGGGAGGCTCGTATGATCAACCGAATAGCCAATAGGGGTTGAATTGGATTTTTGCTTTGGTGTATGAAAGGCTAAGAGATAAAAATTGAGACACGATGATTTATAGTGGTTCGACTTCTAAACCAAGTCTACCTCAACTACCTTAGTTATCTACACTAAGGATTTTCCACAAATCCACTAATTTGTCTTTCTTTTCTTAGAGATCAAGGAGATAACCCTCACAACCGAGACTTATACCCCAAAGTCTTAAATACACTCTCTTACAAGAGAAAAACAAATAAGCAAATAATGAAAACCCTTATAAGGCAAATGTGTTTGGAAGTTAAGCTCACACCCAAAATCCTAAACACTTGAGCAAATGTGACAATTTGGCTCGCTAGTGTTTTCTACAAGAAATATGACAATTTAAGCACAAAACTAGATTTCTTAATACATGAATGTTGGTAGTTGGTTTCTTATTGTTGCATGGCTGCTTGATTGAGTCTTTTAAACCCTCTAAGGAGTTTGTGGTCATTACTAGCCGTTGGGGTTGATTTGGAGCTGTTGTGGTCTTTATTTCCAACATCAAATGCACTTCTGGGCTCATCGATATTAGTACACATGCAAGTGTATTGATACACCTGCTCAAAATAAAAAAAGTCGTTGGCCATTTTTACAAGGGATATCGATACACTACACAAGCATACCAGTATGCACCATAGGGTATAGGTACGACCAAGCCTGTTCCAGTACACCTTTTGGCTACTAGAATTTGGAAAACTTGGGGACAAAGTGGTGTATCGGTATGGGCTTTGTCGTATCGGTACGAGTTCCTCTGGGTATCAATACGGGTCAAACTATACTATAAACCCTAAACCCAAACTCCAAACACTAAATCCTAAGCTCTAAACCCTAAAACTATAAATAATAAACCCTAAACTATAAGCCCAAACTCTAAATGCTAAACACTAAACACTAAACCCTAAAAACCATAAACTTAAACCCTAAACCCTAAACCCAAACTTGAAACATTAAAACCCTAAATCATAAACCTTAAACCTAAACTCCAAACCTTAAAACCCTAAATCATGAAACCTAAACCCCAAACCATAAACCCAATCTACAAACTTTAAACCATAAAACCCTAAATCCAAACTATAAACCCTAAACCTAATCCCAAACCTCAAACTCTAATTCCTAAATTACTAAACCATAAATCTAAACACTAAAATGTAAATCTTAAACACAAACTCCAAACCCTAAACCCTAAGATCCAGACCTTAAACACAAACTCTAAACTCATAACTCAAAACCTAAAACCCTAAAATAATATGATAATAAATGTCAAAGCAAGAGGAGAATATAAAGCTATAATTTTAAGGGTAAAATGGTGTAACAAACCAGCTTTGGGCTTAGATGTTTTAAGGGTCGGTTCAAAGGTTCGTTGGATCAGTATTAGAGATTTGAGTTAGTTTCAGGATTAAATCAGATTAAATATTTTTGAAGGTGATAAAATTGAGGAAAATATTATAAAATCATTATTACATATATTAATGATTATGGCAAAGTCAATTTTGAAAAACGAGTTTTTGAAATCGGACATTTTGGACTAGTGACCAAAATGAAAACTTTGAAAACTATTTTTGGTGGCTATTTTGTAAAGAGTCAAAATTTTGAATCTTTAAGGAGCTAATTGCCCTAAAAGTCTAATATCAGAATTTATCCCTTAATTGGCTATTTTTAAAGCGTTTTAGAAAATATAAATAGGTTTGGGATAGTTAATTTGTAATTAAAAGCTTTAAAACAAAAATCACGTAACTAACTTTCTCAAAATATTTTCTCTCAAAATCTCTCCCGCCAAACATCAATTTCTTCTTATAAATATTCAGGTAAACCTTTCTTTTCTTAAATCTTTTGCTTGTAAATGATTCTTTGTTGTTAGTTTACCAAAACCTTATTGTTTTAACTTTGTTTTCTCATGTAAATCATCCAATTAAGGGAGAAAGCATCCATTAGAGGTAAGGTTTGTTCTCCTCCTCTAATGAAAGGTTCTTTACTGAAATTCCTAAGTTGTTGACTCTTTACAATTGTTTTATAATGTGTTTGATAGTTTAATTGAGGAAAGTTGGTTTAATTGTGTTTAGATTGATGAAATTTGTGGATCTTCGTACTTATTCTATTTTGTTGGGATTTTTTATTTGATTAGATCATGATTTTGATGTTTAATTGAGTTAATAACTTGGTTTTAACATTGTAATCCCGAAACAAGTTGAATCTCTAATGTTTAAAGTTGTTAATCAAGGGTTTTGGGGTGATAGTTGAGTTTAATCATTGTTGGAAGTAAAAGAATGTTGGGAAAAGGTTTTTGGATGTTAATTGATGGTGTTTAATGGTTATATTATGGTAGGGTTGAGTTTCGGAAGTGTTTGAGGATGTTTTCTATATATTTTAAATGGTTTTTGAGTGGGCAACTTAAGAGTTGCGGGTAATTGCTTGTTGGAAATGGTTTGAATGCATAATGATGCATTTGCCTCTGGTTTTATGTGATTAAAACAGGGGATAATCAAGGCAACAAAGCTTGACGCTGTTTGTTGCTTGCCGAGAGCTCGATTCATGTTGGCGAGCAAAGTGAGGTGTATCGGTGAATGGAAAATGGTTTAGACGCCTTTAAGAGGTTTAATAAAGGTTGTTAGGAGTTTAGGATAAGTTTGAAACACTTACCTAAGCTCGGAAGTAAGTTTTCCCTCCTTTGATCTTTAATATCAGTTCAGATATGAGCATGTGTAATTCATGTTTTGGTCGCAAACATGGTTTGATTTACTTACTGGAAATGCATTATTTTAAGAACATATGCAGGGGTTTAAAAGAATAAGAAATGCTAGTGAGCTTGGGTTTCATTCCGGTCGAGAATGGTGTTACTACATTGGCAATGTGATTTGCATATGTGGTGATCTTGTATAATGCATTGTAAAACAATGAGTAAATGGTTTTGTAAATGATATATTGGCTATGTGACATGATGAGAAAACATTAAGATATAGTTGACATGCCATAGGATAAAGTGCACTATAATATGATAAAAATCGATCGTGGTTAAGAGTCATTGAGGTAAGTGGTCGTCTACTCGGACTATAATGTTGTCACTTGGGTTGAGCGGTTGGTTCCCCTTGTTGATGTTGATCTTGCGGTCGGCAAAGGTGTTGTATCATGCGGTCGGCATGGTATGGGTCATGGTAGTGGTTGACTATCATGGGAGATCCGTGTATCCGATATATAAGGTTAAAGGCCGGTTAACCAAGAATTAGCGGTCGGTTAATCAAGGATAGTGGCTGACTATTCGGGGTAACTATAAATGCCAATGTATGAAGTTCATATGTTGAACCTACTTTTTAATGCTTTTGGATTTAAGCATGGTTTTCTAAATTGATGCTTTGGGATTTAAGCATGGTTTTGTAATTTAATGCTTTGGGATTTAAGCATGTGGTTTGTAAAGGTTTTTGCATATGGTCGATATGCATGTTTGATTTGGAATCATTGGAATTGTTTAGGTCGTAAGCATGGATTGAAAACAAGTGTTTAGTTTTCAAGGGTTTTATCGCATTATTTTTTAAGAGCATCCTCACTAAGCATGTGTGCTTACACTCTTTTTTTCCTAATGATGCAGAGCATTGAGGTTTGGGGGCTGCAAGGGCAAAGTTTATAGCGATCTAAGATAAGGACTACTTTGAGTATGAACTCGGTTTATGTTTCTAGTTAATAAGGCAATGTGTTCGCCATATTTTGGGGATTTGTATTTCTATTTTCCCATGGTTTTTAAGCATGTTATGTGCTGGATTGTAAGGCTGATTTGATGTTGATATGTTGGTTGATGATCTCTGCTTATAGTTGAGATTAGGCGGTTGCATAGGAATGCATCTAGTTAACCTTTGATGGTTTCCATATTTTGATGATTCAAGCAAGTTTGTTTTGATGCTTTAGATGTGTGAGCATGATGAGTATGCCTTGAAAGTGCCTAATGTGAGTTTTGGTTGTTTGGTAGAATGATATTAGGAAGCATGTCTATAAAATATCTTGGGGTATATGAATGCCATGCAATGTTGTTGGATCTGTGTTGTTTTGGTTAGGAATGTATCCTAGTAATGTTGTATAAGTGTTTGAAGCATGTTAGAGCGTTTTGGTTATTATTAATGAATGTTTAGACAGCAAATTAGGACATTACAGATCCAAGCGTACCGGTACGGGTGTCCCTGTTTCGGTACGAGTAAGCCATTTTAAGCTTAGCGTACCGGTATGCGGGCAAGCATTTCGGTACGAGCGTAGGCAAATTTGGCCAGTGTTTCGGTACTCGAGAGGGTGTTTCGATACGATACAAGGATTTTATGAAGGGCGTTTCGATACGCGGAGGCGTATCAGAACGGATTTTAGCTACTGGAATCTGAGTTTTGGAAATTATTGAGGCATACCGAAACACCTACAAGCGTACCGATACGAACTGTAATTATTTCAGTTATTGGAATATTTGGAAGTTTCTGTTTATTTCATTTTGGTCCCTAAATTTTGTAAATGCAATTGTGTGAGATTGGATGATTGTTTTGACCTGAAATTTGACATGTAAGTATGTAATTGGACTAATTAAGGATTGGTAACTTTAATTTTAGTTTTGGTCCTTTATTTTATTAGATTTGCATTTTAGTCGCTAAAATATATGTTTTGCAATTGGTTACCTTTTCGTAGTCTGATTCCTTTGTAAATTCACCCGCTGTAAGTATGTACACATAGGATTAATAATATGCATCTAGAAAAGATAAAAAGAAAAAAATAGACCAGTTTTCGTAATCTTTCCCTGGTTTGCTTCGAAAAACCTAATGTAGTTCTCTCGATTCAGTTGAGCATCTAGGCCAGGTCGAGGGGGTTACATTTATTGTTATCAGAGCCAGGTTACGAAAGTTTAGGATGTTGTTGTTTGTATAATTTATGATGTTTGAATTGCAGTGATTGTGTATATGTTCGGTGATTGTTTAATATCATGTTGGGGTATGAATTGGGAACACATTGCCTATTACTGAGGTTTAAAATGTTTCATATAGTTGTCTTGGATCCTTTGCCTAATGCTAGCCTAAGCTTAATGTGTTTTGATTCTTTTGTTGGCATGGCTCGACGTGAGACGCGTTCAATGGCTATTAATGCCGGAGTTGGGCAAAATAACATTGAGGAGGGAATCCCCCTAATGTTTTACCTCCTCCTCCTCCGTTGGCTTCTTTTGTTGATGTTGGGGTGGGTGGTGTACCAAAGGCTCCTTCTATGCTAGTTTTTGGTGATTTGACTTCGTTAATCCAAGCGATGACGATAGCGTTTTAGGTAGCGATGGCTGGAGTGCAAGCACTGACACATGTTGTAGTGGCTAACCAAGGTTTACCCTTGGAGCGTCTTCGAAGTTTAGGAGGTGAGGAATTTTAGGGTTTGAGTCTTGAGCAGCCGAGGATGGCTAGAAAAGACAATCCGTATTCTAAACCAGATGGGTTGTAATGATGATCGCAAGTTGGGTTGCACTGTGTCACTATTACAAGGTGATGCATATCATTGGTGGGTGACCACAGTTATGGGTGTTCCTGAGGCGAATGTGACTTGGGAGTTCTTTCAGAGAGCTTTCAAGAAAAAATATCTTGGTGCATAGTATTTAGATGGAAAGAAGCGCGTGTTTATGTCACTATTGCAAGGTGGCATGTCTGTTGCCGAGTATGAGGTAAGTTTGTTCGCCTGAGTCAGTATGCCCCATAGTTGGTTCCCGATGATTAGCAGAGATACAATAGGTTTCGCTATGGTCTTGTGAAGGATATTAAGACTTATCTACTGGCTACGGATTACACAGATTTTAATGTGTTGGTCAACCGGGCCAAGGATATTGAGCAATCCTTGGGTACATCAGTTCAGGTTGCGAGTGCAAGCTTGGGTAAGAGAGTGGCCAATTCTAGCTATTCTAGAAGACATAATAAGAGGTTTCAGGACAATAGACATAGGCCAGACCACAGGCATGGTGGCGATGTTGGTCAGGGTAACCTAGGAGTTCGTATTATGACTGGGTGTGAGCGTTGTGGTAGACGCCACACGGGTGCATGTTGGGGAAATTCCTTGAGTTGTTGGATATGTGGATCTCCTAATCATGTGAAGCATGATTGTCCTCTGGCTGTGAGAGAGGCACCAGTTCATGTTGCTGCACCTGCTAGGGGCTGAGGCCGTGGCAAGGGTAATTTTCAAAGGAGTGAGGATAATCAGAAAGTTGTAGCTTATGCTGCTGCAGTACGACCGGATAATGGTGGACCAACTCAGATATACGCTCATCGCGAGGGTCGCAATGACACGAATGTAATCGTAGGTACCTTCACTTTGTAATCTTTGTCATTGTTATCTTTGATTGATTCGGGGGTCTACTCGTTCATATACCTTGAGTGAACATGCATCTTTGTTGAATGTTCCCATTGAGATCCTGGATGTTGGCATGTTAGTAACTATCTCCTTTGGTGAGATGGTTACTACTAGAAGGTTTTATAGGCGGTGTCTTTTAGTTGTGCAAGGTCATAAGTTTGCCGCTGATTTGATGGAATTTCCATTTTATGGTTTTGATGTTATTTTGGGTATGGATTAGTTGAGCGAGCACAAGGCAATTATGGACTGTGAATCCAAAAGGATTTCTTTGAGGTTAGCCGATAATTATGAAGTTGTGGTGGTTGGCGAAAATGTGAAGTTCTTGTCCAATGTTGTGTCGGTTACTCAAGCAAAAATTATGATGCAAGGAGGTTGCCAAGCTTATTTGGCCATCGTAATGAATCCTGAAGTTAAAGGTGTTCGGGTGCAGGACATTCAAACTGTTAGTAATTTGGCCAAGCTTGTGTGTGATCGCTTGAAAGCAGCTGCGGATCGGCAGAAAGCTTACGCGGATTTGAAGCGTAGGGAAATTGAATATGCTGTGGGCGATCATGTATTCTTGAAAGCGGTGCCATGGAAAAAGGTGATGCGATTCGGAAGTAAGAGTAAGCTTAGTTCGAGGTTTATTGGACCATACGAGGTTGTTGAGTGTGTTGGTCTTGTGGCTTATCGATTGAGGTTGCCTCTCGAGTTGGAGAAAATACATGATGTGTTCCATGTATCTATGTTGCGAAGGTATCAGTCGGATCCCTCGCATGTTATGCCGGTAGAGCATATTGAGTTGAGGCCGAATTTATCCTATAATGAAGAACCAGTGAACATCCTTGATTTTAGCAGCAAAGTTCTTCGTGGCAAGACGATTGGGCTTGTTAAGGTCTTGTGGCGACACCATGGTGTCGAAGAAGCCACGTGGGAAAGCAAGGCAGACATGTTGGAACAATTTCTGCATTTGTTTCCTCTAGGAAAATTTCGAGGACAAAATTTCTTAAGTGGGGGAGAGTTGTAACACCCCAGTTTTGGTCTTAGATGTTTTAAGGGTCGGTTCGAAGGTTTGGTGGGCCGGTATTAGAAATTCGAGTCAGTTTCAGGATTAAATTGGATTAAATATTTTTGAAGGTGATAAAATTGTAGAAAAATATTCTAAAATCATTATTAAATATATTAATGATTATGGTAAAGTCAATTTTGGAAAACGAGTTTTGGAAATCGGACATTTTGGACTAGTGACAAAAATGGAAACTTTGAAAACTATTTTGGTGGTTGTTTTGTAAAGAGTCAAAACTATGAATCTTTAAGGAGTTAATTTCCCTAAAAGTCTAATATCAGAATTTATCCCTTAATTGGCTATTTTTAAAGTGTTTTAGAAAATATAAATAGGTTTGGGAGAGTTAATTTGTAATTAAAAGCTTTAAAACAAAAATTACGTAACTAACTTTCTCAAAATATTTTCTCTCAAAATCTCTCCAGCCAAACATCAATTGCTTCTTCTAAATCTTCAGGTAAACCTTTCTTTTCTTAAATCTTTTTTTTGCAAATGATTCTTTGTTGTTAGTTTACCAAACCTTATTGTTTTAACTTTGTTTTCTCATGTAAATCATCCAATTAAGGGAGAAAGCATCCATTAGAGGTAAGGTTCGTTCTCTTCCTATAATGAAAGGTTCTTTACTGAAATTCCTAAGTTGTTGACTCTTTACAATTGTTTTATAACGTGTTTTGATAGTTTAATTGAGGAAAATTGGTTTAATTGTGTTTAGATTGATGAAATTTGTGGATCTTCGTACTTATTCTATTTTGTTGGGATTTTTTATTTGATTAGATCATGATTTTGATGTTTAATTGAGTTAATAACTTGGTTTTAACATTGTAATCCCAAATGAAAATAAATCTATAATGTTTACGGTTGTTAATCAAGGGTTTTTGGGGTGATAGTTGAGTTTAATCATTGCTGGAAGTAGAAGGATGTTGGGAAAGGGGTTTTGGATGTTAATTGATGGTGTTTAATGGGTTGAATCGATATATTATGGTTGGGTTGAGTTTCGGAAGTGTTTGAGGATGTTTTTGATATGTTTCAGATGGTTTTTGAGTGGGCAAATGAAAAGTTGCGGGTAATTGCTTGCTGGCAATGGTTTAATGCATAATGATGCATTTGCCTCTGGTTTTATGTGATTAAAACATGGGATAATCAAGGCAACGAATCTTGACGTTGTTTGTTGCTTGTAGGGAGCTTGATTCGCGTTGGCGAGCAAAGCGAGGTGTACCGGTGAATGGAAACTGGTTTAAATGCCTTTAAGAGGTTTAATGAAGGTTGTTGGGAGTTTAGGATAAGTTTGAAACACTTACCTAAGCTCAGAAGTAAGTTTTCCCTCTTTTTCTCTTTAATATCGGTTCGGATATGAGTATGTGTAATTCATGTTTTGGTCACAAACATAGTTTGATTTACTTACTAGAAATGCATGATTTTAAGTACATATGCAAGGGTTTAAAAGTATAAGAAATGCTAGTGAACATTGGGTTTCATTCCGGTCGGGAATGGTGTTACTGCTTTGGCAATGTGATTTGCGTATGTGGTGATTTTGTATAATGCATTGTAAAACAGTGAGTAAATGATTTTGTAAATGATATATTGGCTATATGACATGATGAGAAAACATTCAGATATAGTTGGCATGCCATATGATGAAGTGCACTATAATATGATAAAAATCGATCGTGGTTAAGAGTCATTGAGGTAAGTGGTCGACTACTCGGACTATAATGTTGTCACTTGGGTTGAGCTGTCGGTTCCCCTTGTTGATGTTGATCTTGCGGTTGGGAAGGGTGTTGTATCATGCGGTCGGCACGGTATGGGTCATGGTAGTGGTCGACTATCATGGGAGATCCGTGTATCCGATATGTAAGGTTAACGGTTGGTTAACCAAGGATTAGCGGTCGGCTAATCAAGGATAGTGGTCGACTATTCGGGGTCACTATAAATGTCAATATATGCAAGTTCATGTGTTGAACCTGTAACCCCCTCGGCCTGGCCTAGTCGCTAAACCGACCCGAATAAGTCACATTAGGTTTACCGAGGTAAAATGAGAGAAGAAACCCCAAAACGTGACCATTTTTTATTTTATATTATCTAGATGCTTAATTAATATCCTACATGTTCATGCTGACAACAGATGAAACCCAACTCAATCGGGTGTCGATTTGACATCCAATTGATCTCAAATGCAATTTAGGGACCAAATTACAATTCCAGAAAATTTTAGGATTAAAGCTCATTTTTATATTACCCAACCTTAATTAATCAGGATTCAAACATACATCTCAAATTTTCAGCTCAAACCGATCACTCAAGCGCATTTAATTGCATAAAAAAACCCAGGGACTAAATTGCAAAGAACCAAAACTGTGCTATGGTGACATTAACAGCTGTAACTGTTGACTGTACCGATACGGGTACAACCGTACCGATACGGTTTGAAATGCCCCATTTTGATACACCTCCAGACTGTACCGGTACGCCCAACTAACTTACCGAACTTTTGAAATCCTTACTGACCGTATCGATACGGGTTCATGTGTTTCGGTACACAAGTTTGGATTGAAAAAGGCAAATTCCAAAGGCTAAATCCCGTATCGAAACACCCTCCTTTGTACTGGTACGCTAGTCCAAAATAGCTTGGGCGTATTGGAACGACTAGCTCCCGTATCGAAACCCTGTGCCTGGAAATGCCCAACCGTATCGAAACGCCAAGTAGCGCACCGGTACGCCTGTAAATTTCTGGTTCGATTTAGCTGATCAAACATGTTTTTTTACCACACAAAACACCCTATCAAGCCTCTAATACATAACCAACATGTTTTCAACGATCATGGCTCAACCGTTCCTAGCATATCATCAACTTTTCATTGCATCACTCATTAAATGTAATCTATAGGCATGCATCCTAATTTTTCATCCAAGCAACATTCCAAAATGCAAATCAACACCAAAATACCAACATTAGTGGCCTTTTACAACTCAAGAGCAAATAAGCAACATGCTCAAACAGGGAGTTCAACAAAATATCTCACAAAACCAAAACGAGTACCTCATTGCCTTTATTCTTATAGTCTAGTCCAAAACATACTTTGTTAACCAAGTCTTGCTTGGATCCTCCTTGCTTCTTGCTGCCTTCCGAGACTTTAATTCTCTGCATTGATGGACAAAAAGAGCGTAAGCACACTAGGCTTAGTGAGGAGTGCTCAAATACAACACACCTTCAATGCATTTAAATCCATTGACCATTAGCACATTGATAAACCCCTTTTTAAATCACACTTTTCATCATATAAAACATCATGCCTTAAAAACCATGCACTTAACACTTTCAAAACCAGCATATTAAACCATATGCTACATGTATCATTAACCAACAGAAAATCCATTTGCTAACCTCAATTCAAGCCTTCCTATGCATAACAACCATATGCAAAGCTTAAAGAGTAAACATGTATAAATTACATTATACAACATAAACCTTTCAATGATACATTAACAATTATATTGGCTCACAAGTGATTATTAAACAAGTCCGATACCAAAAGAGTTCATCGGATACACGGATTCAACAAGTGTTCAACCAACACTTCAAGTCATCTCAACCGAAATAGCGATACAATAACAATCGCGGTACATTACCAACCGGGTACTTACACAACCCTTGGGGACACCAACCCCTTTCATCGGTTAGACGCTTAATCCACTAACGGGAGTTTTCGGTACTGTTTAACCCCTCTACCGTTAGGGTACTCGGATAGAGTATTCGGTACACCGTATAAACCCCTCAACATCCAAGGCGACTTATTTTACAGTGCACTCAATCCTATGGCTGGCCAACTATATCCGATAACAATTTTAAAACCACATCACTTGCCAATACAATTAACCATTTTAACATTTACCTCAATGTTTTTAACAAGCATTAACCAATCCTTTTTCTAAAGCAACAAACCAATCATTTTTCTAAAGCAACAACCATGCTTTAAAACACAAGTATAAACCATATACTTACAAGGATCACTTACCATGTGCATCCTTCAGCATTTCATGCTCAAAAACAGTATATCAAATACTTTAAATCATGCTTAAACAATAGGTAACATGTAAATCAAAACAATTGCATAAAACCATTTAACACTAGCACAATTGAGAGGGAAAATCCACTTTTACTTACTTCCGAGTTTAAACAATCGTATCAAGCTAAGTTTAAACTCCCATAGACCACCTTTAAAACATTCTAAAGTTGGAATCCACGTTCTCACTCATCGATACGCGAAACCTCAATTCGCCGACGCGAATTCAAGTGTCCAAAGCCTCCAACGCTTCACTAATCACTTCCGGATCAACTTCCCCTGCTTTGACCACAACAGAGGGTTAATGCATCTCAATGCATTCAAGACACTGCACTAACAAATCCTTTCGGATTTCCACAATCCTCATAAGATTACCCATCCACAACAACCGAAATCATCATCAAAACCTTCTCAAGCAAACCCAACCACAACCTAACAATATAACACCACTTTTATCAACAATCAACACCTAAAAATAGAATCAAAACAACCTAACACCTTCAACAACCAAACAACCACCAAAGCACCCCAAGAACAAAAATCTTGCAACCTAAACAATTAGAGATTCAAGAGTTTCGGGATTCCATTGATAAAATCGACTTAACAACATCATTATACATCCAAAATATACTCAAATCAATTCATAACATTGGAAAAATAGATTCAATACGAATCCTTCATCACTTCATATATTTACCTAATTAAATCTATATTTAAACACAAAATTCGATTATAAACACAAAATCAAGGATCAAATGCTTGGGAATTTTAGTAAAGAACCATACAATAGAGGAGATCTCGGACCTTACCCCTATTGTGAAGTTTCTCCCCCAATTGATTTGATAAAAGCTAAGAAAACACAAGATTAATGTAAGGTTTTGTATAAACAATCTTAGTTAAACAATTTGAAACCATAAAATCAAGTTAGAAACCATCTCACCTCTGGAATTTGATGAAAACTTGAGTGTTTGGCTGAGGAGATAATAGAGAGAAAAGTGGAGAGAAAAATATCATGATTTATTTTCCGAAACCAATAACCACCTTTTAGCCAAAAATCTCTTTTAGTTCATTAATAAAACACATGTTAAAATAAGTCTAATTAAGGGAGAAACCATCAAAAACAAATTGGTAAAATAGCTCCTTAAAGATTCTAAGAATTTGACCCTTTTCATTTTAGTCACTAGAAAATCACAGTTTTCAAAACTTGCATTTTGGTCACTAGCCAAAATGTCCGACTTCCAAAACTCATTTTCCAAAATTGATTCCACCAAAAATCATTATATATTAAAAGATGATTTTTAACTATTTTTTCCATATTTTTACCTCATCGAAAAAAATATACTGTCCCGAATCTGACTCTAATCTCTAACCCAGTCCACCAGACCGTCTAATAACCCCCAAACTACTAGGCCCAAAAACCAAGGCGTTACAACTCTCCCCCACTTAAGAAATTTCATCCCTGAAATTTACCTGGAGGAAACAGGTGCGGAAACTATTTCAACATATCCGACTTGCGCTCCCACGTGGCCTCCTCAACACCGCGATGCCTCCACAACACCTTAACAAGCTCTACTGTCTTGCCACGCAGCACCTTACTGCTGGTATCCAGAATCTCTACTGGTTCTTCATCGTAAGATAGGTCCGGTCTCAACTAAATCTCCTCCACCGGCATAACATGTTATGGTCCAATGAACCTCGGGCTAAGCTTCCCTTTCTGCCCAAAACCTAACACATTTTTCCAAGGTGACACCTTCAAAAACACTTTATCACCCACAATGTACTTTATATCCTACGCTTCAAATCCGCATAGGACTTCTAACGATCTGTAGCTGCTTTTAAGCGCTCACATATCAACTTTGCCTTTTCGGTTGTGCCTTTCAAAACATTAGGCATTGACACAAACTTTTCCTCCGCTCTGCTCAACACACGGGCGTACGACATTTATTGCCATACAATGCCTCATAAGGTGCCATCTGTATGCTAGCATGATAGATGTTATTGTAAGCAAACTCCACCAACAACAATTGCTTCTCCTACGTTCCCTGGTACTCAATAACACAACACCTCAGCATATCCTCGAGAACCTGAATCACGCGCTCCGACTGGCCATCCAACTAAGGATGATACAAGGTACTGAAACTCAACCGGGTTCCCAAAGCACGATGCAAACTCATCCAAAACCTTGCGGTGAACCGCAGATCCCTATCCGAAACTATAGATTTAGGCACTCCGTGCAAACGCACAACCTCTGAGATGTACAATTCAGCCAACCTGTCCAAGGTATACGTAGCATGCACAGGCACAAAATGCTCACACTTAGTAAACCGATCAACAATCACCCAAATGGAATCCTTTTTGGTCAGAGTCAAAGGCAGCCCAGACACAAAATCCATGGCGATTCTTTCTCATTTCCATTCCGGTATTCTCAACGGTTGCAACAACCCAGAAGGAAACTGATGCTCAGTCTTTACCCGCTGACAAACCATACACCAAGCAACGAAATTAGCCACATCCTTCTTCAGTCCGACCCAATAGTACTCTTCCTTCAACCCTCGATACATTTTAGTACTACCGAGATGTATAGCAAAAGGACTAGCATGTGCCTCCGTCAAAATAATACGCCTCAACTCTTTGTCCTCAGGCACCACTATTCGAACTTTGAAACACAACACCCCATCATCGTTGAAATGAAAATCCGTAGGGTTCCCATCCCTGATATCTTCCATATGAGGTCCCAAACTCCCATTGTACGGTTGCTTCTCCTTAATCATTTGTGACAAGGACAGCTTCACTTGCAACTCAGCCAACAACCCACCATCACGTGTCACACTCAACCGAGCAAACATGACTCTCAACTCCACAGCCGCTTTTCTGCTTAAAGCATCCGCCACAACATTGGCTTTCCTCGGATGATACTCAATGGTCAGATCATAATCCTTAAGGAACTCCAACCATCTGCGTTGCTTAAGATTCAGCTCCTTCTATGACATCAAATATTTCAAACTCTTATGATCTGTATAAACCACACATTTCTCACCAAAAAAGTAATGCCTCCAAATCTTCAAGGCAAACACAACTGCTGCAAGCTCAAGATCGTGAGTAGGGTAGTTACGTTTATGCACCTTCAACTGCCTAGATGCATACGCCACTACCTTACCCTCCTGCATCAACACACAACCAAGCCCAACATACGACGCATCACTATAAACAAAGAACTTCTTCCCCAATTTTGGTTGAACCAAGACCAGAGCTCGCGTCAAGGCTTCCTTCAATCTTTTGAAAGCTCGCTGCCTATTCTTCGACCACTCAAACCGAACATTCTTCTGTAGCAACTTTGTTAACGGAGCCGCTAAACTAAAGAACCCCTCTACAAACCTTCGGTAGTAACCCACCAAACCAAGGAAACTCCTAACCTCTGTCACAGACTTGGACGCCTTCTAACTCGTTGCAGCCTCAACCTTATGCGGATCGACACGAATTCCTTCGGGCGACACAATATGCCCGAGAAACACAACTTCCCTAAGCTAGAACTCACATTTGCTTAACTTGGCATACAACTGATTCTCTATCAACTTCTGAAGCATAAACCGCAAATGGCTATCATGATCCTCCTCAGTACAAGAGTACACAAGGATATCATCAATAAACACAACCACAAATTGATCCAAAAACTCATGGAACTCACGGTTCATCATTTCCATGAAAGCAGCTGGTGCATTGGTCAATCCAAAAGCATTACCAAAAACTCGTAATGCCCGTACCTTGTACGAAAGGTTGTCTTGGGCACATCCACCTCCTTCACCTTTAACTGGTAATACCCAGACCTCAGATCTATCTTAGAAAACACCGAGGCACTCCTGAACTGATCAAACAGATAATCTATCCTGGTAAAGGATACTTGTTCTTTATCGTCAACTTATTCAATTACCGATAGTCTATACACATCCGTATCGTACCATCCTTCTTCTTTACAAACAACACCGGTGCACCCCACGGTGATATACTAAGTCTAATGAAACCTCAATCCAGCAACTCCTGCAACTGTGTCTTCAACTCCTTCGGGGCCATGCGGTACGGTGTAATCGATACTAGTACCTTACCCGCAAAGACCTCGATGCTAAACTCAACCTCACAGTCTGGTGACAACCCCGACAACTCTTTCGAAAAATAGCCAGAAACTCACATACTCTGCGAACATCCTGCACCCTCAACTCCTTTGATCCAGGATTCATAACATAGGCCAAGAAATCCTGACATCCCGAATCCAACGTTCGACTTGCTTCCAAAGCCGAAACAATATTAGACGAAAACTTGGCATTCTCGCCAACAACCACCACCTCATAATCATCCGACAACATCAAAGATATATGTTTGGTCTCAAAATCCACCACGGCCCAATGTTCGGTCAACCAACCCATACCCAAAATCACGTCAAAACCATGGAATAGTAACTCTATCAAATCCACAACAAACTTATATCCCTGAACCATCAGCGAACATCTGCTATACAACCTCCCAACCACGACTGTCTCCCCAAGAGAAATAGTCACTCTAACACCCACATTAAGAATTTCAACTAATATATCAAGCAATTTAGCATGCTCACTCAAGATATATGAATGAGTAGAACCGGAATCAACCAACGAATACAGCGACAAAGACTATAGGGTAAAAGTACATGCAATTACATCGGTGTCATTGCAACACTCACGGTGCGTATACACCCTTGTCGGTCCACCTCCCTCAGGATGGATAGCAACAGTATGAGCCACAGTACTCTTCCCACCATCTCGATGCTGAAACGGTCTGCGGCCACGACTACGATCTCTCTGCGAAGCAACAACAGGTACAGTACCCTGCCCACCTCGAGCCAACAACGGACAATCACACCTCTGATGGTCGCCTGACCCACAACTCCAACAAGAATTAGCCACCACAGGCGCAGGTGCCTGACCCTCCTTGGCCAAACGCGGGCAATCTCGCCTCAAATGATCTCGGGATCCATAAACCCAACAGGTGTTATACGGAGCTCTAGCCTGGGCACCCTACCCTTGGACACCACGTGCAATAGCACCTCTGCTATGCCTCGATTTCAGACGGAACCTCCTATCACGGTGTCTCTTAGCCTGACCACCGCTATAACCTGAATTAGCAGCTCTCTTACACGAGCTAGAACCTCGCGATCCATAAGCCAAACCCAAATTTTGCTCTACATCCTTGGCTCGTGAAACTAACACATCAAAATTGATATAATCAGTAGCAATCATGTATGTCTTAACATCATGCACAAGCCCATAACGGAAATGATCACATCGCATACGCTCGTCAGGAACCAACTCAGGTGCATACTGACTCAACCTCGCGAACTGCACCTCATACTTCGCAACAGACATATTGCCCTGCACAAGAGCAATGAACTCATGCTTCCTATTATCCTGGTATTAGACTCCCAAATACTTCTTCCGAAAAACTTCACAGAAGAACTCACAGCCAGCTTACGAGCATCGGTACACCCTATCTGGCCCAGTATTCTCTTAGTACTGGCCAACCAGCCTTCAAAAGCCTCAGGCGATAACCCTCAGAACTCAACTCTGCCCAAACTGCGAAGACACTCAAGCGGCAACCCTTGCCCAACCACTGGTGGTACTGGCACATGAACACCCACAACTGCTGCCTGAAAAGCACCGGTCATGGCCTGTATCAATGGTGCCATATCACCATCCCTGGCCCAGCCGGCGCAGGTGGTACTTGTTCTACTCCCTCCGGTGGATTAGGTGAGGGCGGTGGAAACCCTTTAGGAGGCACAACTTCTCCTTCAGCATTCTGTCCAGTGGCAGCAAAAATCGTACTCGATCACAACTCCCTCCTCGGTCCTATTGTGCTACAATATATCTAGGGCATGATAAACATTATAAACCAAAACAGCCAGGCCAGCTCAAGAAAGGATCCAGGGCTTTCCTTTCATAAATCAAAACTTTTTAGACTATAATAATAAGGCAATGGGTTTCCCAAATTTTCCCAACATAATATAAACAATCAGCGTGCATATCTCAACCACCGTACATAGCAACAAGCACCGTGCATATCAAACAACAGAGCATAACTCACGGTAACAGCACAACAACCTCCCAAACGAACCTAACCTAGCTCTGATACCACCAAATGTAACCCCTTCGATCCCGGCCTAGTCTCCAAACTGACCCGAGCGAGTCACATTAGGTTCACCGAGGTAAACCGAGAAAAGAAACCCCAAAACGTGACCATTTTTTATTTTATCTTATCTAGATGCTTAATTAATATCCTACATGTTCATGCTGACATCAGATGAAACCTAACTCAATCGGGCGTCAATTTGACATCCAATTGATCTCAAATGCAATTTAGGGACCAAATTGTAATTCTAGAAAATTTCATGATTAAAGCTCATTTTTATATTACCCAACCTTAATTAATCAGGATTCAAACATACATCTCAAATTTTCAGCTCAAACCGATCACTCAAGCGCATTTAATTGCATAAACAAAACTCAGGGACTAAATTGCAAAGAACCAAAACTATGCTATAGTGACATTAACAGCTTTAACTGCCGACCGTACCTATACGGGTACAACCGTACCAATACGGTTTGAAACGCCCCGTTTCGATACACCTCCAAGCCGTACTGGTACGTCCAACTAACTTACTGAACTTTTGAAATCCTTACCGATACGGGTTTCTGTGTTTTGGTACACGGGTTTGGATTGAAAAAGGTAGATTCCAGAGGCTAAATCCCATACCGAAACACCCTCCTCTGTACTGGTACGCTAGGCCAAAATAGCTTGGGCGTATCAGAACGACTAGCTCCCGTATCGAAACCCTGTTCCTGGAAATGCCCAACCGTATCAAAACGCCAAGTAGCGTACCAGTACGCCTGTACATTTCTGGTTCGATTTAGCTGATCAAGCATGTTTTTACCACACAAAACACCCTATCAAGCCTCTAATACATATCCAACATGTTTTCAACGATCATGGCTCAACCATTCCTAGCATATTATCAACTTTTCATGGCATCACTCATTAAATGTAATCTATAGGCATGCATCCTAATTTTTCATCCAAGCAACACTCCAAAATGCAAACCAACACCAAAATACCAACATTAGAGGCCTTTTACAACTCAAGAGCAAATAAGCAACATGCTCAAACAGGGAGTTCAACAAAACATCTCCCAAAACCAAAACAAGTACCCTATTGCCTTTATTCTTATAGTCTAGTCCAAAACATACTTTGTTAACCAAGTCTTGCTAGGATCCCCATTGCCTTTTTTTTCTTCCAAGACTTTAATTCTCTGCATTGATGGACAAAAAGAACGTAAGCACACTAGGCTTAGTGATGAGTGCTCAAATACAACACACCATCAATGCATTTAAAACCATTGACCATTAGCAAAATTGATAAACCCCTTTTTAAATCACACTTTTCATCATATAAAACATCATGCCTTAAAAACCATGCACTTAACACTTTCAAAACCAGCATATTAAACCATATGCTACATGTCAATCGGAATAGCGATACAATAACAATCGCGGTACATTACCAACCGGGTACTTACACAACCCTTGGGGACACCAGCCTCTTTCATCAGTTAAACGCTTAATCCACTAACGGGAGTTTTCAGTACTGTTTAACCCCTCTACCGTTAGGGTACTTGGATGGAGTATTCAGTACACCGTATAAACCCTTCAACATCCAGGGCAACTTATTTTACAGTGCACTCAATCCTATGGCCGGCCAACTATATCCGATAACAATTTTAAAACCACATCACGTGCCAATATAATTAACCATTTTAACATTTACCTCACTTTTTTTAACAAGCATTAACCAATCATTTTTCCAAGGCAACAACCATGCTTTAAAACACAAGTATAAACCATATACTTACAAGGATCACTTACCATGTACATCCTTCAGCATTTCATGCTCAAAAACAGTATATCAAATGCTTTAAATCGTGCTTAAATAATAGGTAACATGTAAATCAAAACAAGTGCATAAAACCATTTAACATTAGCACGACCGAGTGGGAAAATCCATATTTACTTACTTTTGAGTTTAAACCAGCATATCAAGCTAAGTTTAAACTCCCATAAACCACCTTTAAAACATTCCAAAGCTGGAATCCACGTTTTCACTCACCGATACGCGAAACCTCGATTCACCAACGAGAATTCAAGTGTCCGAAGCGTTCAACGCTTCACCAATCACTTCTGGACCAACTTCCCCTGCTTTGACCACAACACAACAGAGGATTAATGCCTCTCAATGCATTCAAGACACTACACTAACAAATCCTTTCGGATTTCCACAATCCTCACAAGATTACCCATCCACAACAACCGAAATCATATCAAAACCTTCTCAAGCACAACCCAGCCACAACCTAACAATCTAACACCACTTTTATCAACAATCAACACCTAAAAACAAAATCAAAACAACCTAACACCTCCATCAACCAAACAACTACCAAAGCACCCCAAGAACGCAAATCTTACAACCTAAACAATTAGAGATTCAAGACTTTCGGGATTCCATTGATAAAATTGACTTAACAACATCATTATACATCCAAAATATACTCAAATCAATTCATAACACTGGAAAAACAGATTCAATACGAATCCTTCATCATTTCATAGATTTACCTAATTAAATCCATATTTAAACACAAAATCAGATTATAAACACAAAATCAAGGATCAAATTCTTGGAAATTTCATTAAAGAACCATACAATACAGGAGATCTCGGACCTTACCCCTATTGTGAAGTTTCTCCCTCAATTGATTTGATAAAAGCTAAGAAAACACAAGATTAATGTAAGGTTTTGTATAAACAATCTTAGTTAAACAATTTGAAACCATAAAATCAAGTTAGAAACCATATCACCTCTGGAATTTGATGAAAACTTGAGTGTTTGGCTGAAGAGAGAATGGAGAGAAAAATATCGTGATTTATTTTCCAAAACCAATAACCACCTTTTAACCAAAAATCTCTTTTAATTGATTAATAAAACACATGTTAAAATAAGTCTAATTAAGGGAGAAACCATAAGAAACAAATTGGTAAAATAGCTCCTTAAAGATTCTAATAATTTGACCCTTTTCATTTTAGTCACTAGAAAATCGCAGTTTTCAAAACTTGCATTTTGGTCACTAGCCAAAATGTCTGACTTCCTAAACTCATTTTCCAAAATTGATTCCACCAAAAATCATTATATATTAAAATATGATTTTTAACTATTTTTCCATATTTTACCTCACCGAAAAAATATATTGTTCGGAATTCGACTCGAATCTCTAACCCGGTCTACCAGACCGTCTAATAACCCCCAAAACTGCTAGGCCCAAAAACCAGGGCGTTACAAAACCTACTTTTTAATGCATTGGGATTTAAGCATGGTTTTGTAAATTGATGCTTTGGGATTTAAGCTTGGTTTTGTAATTTAATGCTTTGGGATTTAAGCATGTGGTTTGTAAAGGTTTTGCATATGGTCGATATGCATGTTTGATTTGGAATCATTGGAATTTCTTAGGTCGTAAGCATGGATTGAAAACAGATGTTTAGTTTTCAAGGATTATATCGCATCATTGTTTTAAGAGCATCCTCACTAAGCATGTGTGCTTATGCTCTCTTTTTCCTAATGATCCAGAGCATTGAAGTTTGGGGGCTGCAAGGGCAAAGTTTATAGCAATCCAAGACAATGACTACTTTGAGTATGAACTCGATTTATGTTTTCGGTTAATAGGACAATGTGTTCACCATATTTTGGGGATTTGTATTTTTGTTTTCCCATGGTTTTTAAGCATGTTATGTGCTGGATTGTAAGGCTGATTTGATGATGATATATTGGTTGATGATCTTTGCTTATAGTTGAGATTAGGTGGTTGTATAGGAATGCATCTAGTTAACATTTGATGGTTTCCATGTTTTGATGATTCAAACAAGTTTGTTTTTATGCTTTAGATGTGTGAGCATGATGAGTATGCCTTGAAAGAACCTAATGTGAGTTTTGGTTGTTTGGTAGAATGATATTAGGAAAGCATGCCTATAGAATATCTTGGGGTATATGAATGCCATGCAATGTTGTTGGATCTGTGTTGTTTTGGTTAGGAATGTATCCTAGTAATGTTGTATAAGTGTTTGAAGCATGTTAAAGCGTTTTGGTTATCATTAAAGAATGTTAAGACAGCAAATTGGGACATTATAGGTCCAGGCGTACCGATACGGGTGTCCCTATTTCGGTACGAGTAAGAAATTTCAGGCTTAGAGGACTGATACGTGGGCAAGCATTTCGATACGAGCCTAGGAAAATTTGGCCAGAGTTTCGGTACTCGAGAGGGTGTTTCGATATAGTACAGGGATTTTATGAAGGGCGTTTCGATATTTTCAGGGGCATATCAGAACGGATTTTAGCTACTGGAATCTGAGTTTTGGAAATTATTGAGGCGTACCGAAACACCTACATGCGTACCAATACGGGCTACAGTTATTCCAGTTATTGGTATTTTTGGAAGTTTTTGTTTCTTTCATTTTGGTCCCTAAATTTTGTAAATGCAATTGTGTGAGATTGGATGATCGTTTTGACCTGAAATTTGACATGTAAGCATGTCATTGGACTAATTGAGGATTAGTAATTTTAATTTCAGTTTTGGTCCTTTATTTTATCAAATTTGCATTTTAGTCCCTAAAATGTATGTTATGCAATTGGTTGCCTTTCCGTGGTCTGATTCCTTTATAAATTCACCCGCTGCATGTATGTATACATAGGATTAATAATATGCATCTAGATAAGATAAAAAAGAAAAAAAGGATCAGTTTTCGTAATCTTTCCCCGGTTTTCTTCGGCAAACCTAATGTAGTTCTCTCGGTTCGGTCGGGCATCTAGGCCGGGTCGAGTGGTTACAAATGGTATATTTATACATAACACTTATCTTTTAATTTTATCACAAATTTCACAACCAAACACATTGATATAATAACAATCATCTTTTATCCATCTTTTAAATACACAAGTGTTATTTGATACAACACACCTCTTTTACATCCATTGTACCAAACAAGGCGTAAATGAGTAGGATGGATAACATTTTAAGTTCCGTATTGTAACCCCCTTAGCCCGAACTAGCCGAAACTGGACTAAAAGAGTCACATTAGGTTTACTGAAGCAAACTCAAACTAATAACCTAAACGACCATTTTTTTATCTTATCTATATGCATTTAATTATAATCCTACACCTTCATGCTTCAGCGAAAACGTCACAAATAAATCAGATTGCAACCGGAGTCCAATTGCTCAACAACTCACATTAGGGATCAAAATATAATTTCTATAAATTATAGGGTCTTTATTACATTTAAGATTACCCAACCTTAGTTTAGTCCATTTCATGCTCTCAGGTTAAATTCCAACTCAAAACAATCATTAGGACTCATTCAATTGCATGCATATCATTCATGGATCAAACTGTAAGATTTCAAACTTCAACAGATTCATTACGCAAGATAGGCTAGGAGTACCGATATGAGCAAGCCCATACTAATACAGATTAACTAACAAAACGACTCTTTGTATCGATACATGTATGCCCATATCGATACAGTATGTTGACCAAACCATACTGATACTGCTTTGACCCCGTACTAATCCCCCTCGATTATTTCAAAAACTCAAAATTCCATTAGCTAGAGCTCATATCGATACTGTACCCCGCGTATCGGTATGGCTTGTTAAAATCGAAGGGGTCGTTTCGATACGCTAACTCGTGTACCGACACCTATGCCTATTTTCCTTCGAGGCGTACTAATACGGTGGCTAAGCGTACCGGTACGCTAGGCTTAATTTTGATGATTTGAGCCTCTACAGGACCCCGCATACTGAACCTTGAGGTACCCGTACCCGTACACAGAGGCCTGTAATGACCTCTAGGTCCAACATATGACACTTTGGCTCATTCCGAACAACATTAGCACATAGCTAAACATCATATAACATCATTGACATACTTAAACATCATCATGGTAGCATTTTGGACCAACTTAGCAAAACTAGCAAATCAATCACGAAGTCTATAGGCATGCTTCCTAGTCCACAACCAAATCACAAAACCATTCACTTCACAACTACTTAAAACTTATTACAAGTCCAAAACAACAATTAAAACTTGCATCGATAGGGAGTTCATCAAAAACCCTCCCAAAACCACACTCGACATGTTGCCTTTATTACCACTATATACGTTTAAGCCATACTTTAGAAATAAGTCTTTAGAAATCCTTCTTTGCTTCCTTGCTGCCCAAAATATCTAATTATCTGCATTGATGGAATACGAGAGCGTAAGCACACTAGGCTTAGTGAGGAATGCTCAAAAACAACAACTATCAATGCATTTAAAACCATTTTCCATCATTTGTTAAACACTTTCCAAGATACTTTTTAAACATCATCCTAACATCATGCCTTAACAAAAACCATGCACTTAACATTTCCAAAAAAACATATTAAACCATATGCAACATGTATCATGAATTCGACAGCAAAGTCTCATTTACTACCCTCAATTTAAGCTTTCTCATGCATACTATCAATGCAAGGCTTAAAGAGTACAACATGTTTAAACCACATTAAACAACATAATCCATCTCATGATACATCATCAATTATATTGTCTTACAAGTGATCATTAACCAAGCTCCACTTTTGTAATCCCCTCGACCCGGCCTAGACGCCCGACCGAACTGAGAGTGCTATATTAGGTTTGCCGAAGCAAACCGGAGAAAGGTTACGAAAAGTTGGTCCATTTTTTATTTTATCTTGTCTAAATGCAAATTATTATTCCTACATGTTCATACTCGCAGCAGGTGAGTTCTCAAATGAAACGAGTCAAAAAAGACAATCAATTGCATCATACTCAAAATTGAGGACTAAAACGTAATTACTATAAATTACAAGACCAAAATTGAATTTAAGGTTACCAATCCTCAATTAGTCCATTTACATGCCAACATGATAAATTCTAGGTCAATTTAATCATCCCAACTCATACAATTGCATTCCAAAGACTCAAGGACAAAAATGAAAGAACCAGAAACCTCCAAGATTCCAAAATAACCAATTTAACGGTATTTGTACCGGTACGCTTACTAGTGTTTCGATGCGCCCTAATGTTTTCAAACACTCAGAATCCAGTAGATAAAACCCGTACCGAAATGCTTGATCACGTATCGAAACGCCTGGCAAAAATGCCTATGATCATATCGAAACACTTGCTCGAGTACCAAAACATTAAGCCTGGAAAGGCAGGCCCATATCAAAACACCCTCCCGCATATCAAAACGCTATGCCTGAAATGGCCTAGCCGTACCGGTACAGAGACAACTGTTTCGATACGCCTAGACCTGTAATGACATTTTTAGCTGGATTCTCACCAAATCTAGATGCATTTAGGTCCTAGCAACTTGCATACATGCATATAAGCACCCCAAAACACATTTATCAACACTTATGCCAAGATCTAGCAACAATACGAGCTTATGCTACCTTATGGATTACTCTAGAGGCATGCTCCCTAGATCACCTCACCAAACATACCAAAATGCTCAAACAAACATTTTCCAGCACAATCACCATACCAACATCATTTCAATACCCTATTCAACATGTTAAGCTCATCAAAGCATACCATCCAAGCAAAACCATCTATATGCATACCTAGGTAGCCATGTAACATCAACCATAGGTAATGATGCACGATATGCGAAAAATCAATAATCAAGCTCCAAAATCATAGCATTATACATGCTCAAAACCAAGGAAAATTGAATTACAAATCCCAAAAATCCATCGCGAACACATTGCCTTATTAACCGAAAGCTAAAACCGAGTTCATACTCAAATAGTCTTGTCTTTGGATCACTTAATCCTTGCCTTTGCCGCCTCCAAGCTTTAAGCTCTGCATCATTAGAGAAAAGAGAGCGTAAGCACACTTGCTTAGTGAGGATGCTCTTAAATGATGATGCATTAAAAACCTTTGAAAACCAACACTTGTTTTCAAACCATGCTTACGACCTAAGCAAGTTCCAATAGTTTCAAATCAAAACATGCATATCAACCATATGCAAAACAATATATATTCCACATGCTTAATCCCAAAGCATCAAATATAAAACCATGCTTAAATCCCAAAGCATTATATGCAAAACCATGTTTAAATTCCAAAGCATTATATGCAAAACCATGCTTAAATCCCAAAGCATTATATACAAAACCATGCTTAAATCCCAAAGCATTATAAATAGATTCAACATTAGAATTCTAATATATTGGCAATTATAGTGACCCTGGATAGTCGACCACTATCCATGATTAGCCGGCCGATAATCTTTATTTAACTGACTGTTAACTTTACACATCAGATACATGGATCTCCCTTAATGACCGACCATTATCAATACTAACCCATGCCGACCGCATGACTTTACACCAATAAGGGGAACCGACCGCTCAACCCAAGTGGTTACAACAGAGTCTGGGTAGCCGACCGCTATACCTCAATGACTCTTAACCCACGATCAATTTTTAACCATATTATAGTGCACTTTACCCTATGGATTGCCAACTATACCTGAATGTTTTCTCACCTTGTCACATAGCTAATATATCATTTACAAAACCATTTATTTACTGTTTTACAATGCATTACACAAAATCCCCACATATGCAAATCACATTGCCATAGCAATATCACATTCCCGACCGGAATAAAAACCAATGCTCACTAGCATTTAATAAACTTTTAAGCCACTGCATATGTACTCAAAATCATGCATTTACATTAAGTAAAAACAAACTATGTTTACGACCAAAACATGAATTACACGTTCTCATATCCGAACCGATATTAAAGAATAAAAGAAGAAAACTTACTTTCGATCTTAGGTAAGTGTTTCAAACTTATCCTAAACCCCCAAAACCACTTTCAAACCGATCACAAATCACCTAAATGGAATCATTTTTAGCCGGTGTCAACGGTAACCCTGACACAAAATCTATGGTGATTCTCTCTCATTTCCATTCTGAGATTTTCAACAGTTGTAACAACCCGGATGGAAACTGATGTTTAGCTTTAACCCGCTGACACACCATACACTTGGACACAAACTCTGCCACATCATTTTTCAAACCAACCCAATAGTACATTTCCTTTAAATCACGATACATTTTGGTACTACCAGGATGCATAGCAAAAGGACTAGAATGTACTTCCGCCAAAATAGTATGCCTGAGCTTAGGGACTTTTGGCACCACTATTCGACCCTTGAATCATAAAACACCATCATCATCAAAATGAAAATTTGTTGGATTACCATCTGCTATGTCCTTAACATGAGGAACCAAGGAATCATCATATGGTTGCTTAGCCTTAATCAACTGCGACATCGTAGGCTTAACATGCAATTCAGTCAACAACCCACATTCCTGCGTCACACTTAACCTTGCAAACATTGACCTAAGCTCAAACGCCACCCTACGACTCAACGCATTCGCAACAACATTGGCTTTTCTAGGATGATACTCAATTGTCAAGTCGTAATCCTTAAGCAACTCTAACCACCTTCGTTGCCTAAGATCCAAATCCTTTTGAGACATCAAATATTTTAAACTCTTATGATCCGTAAAGACCACACACTTCTCTCCATAAAGGTAGTATCACCAAATCTTCAAGGAAAACACCACAACAGCAAGCTCCAAATCATGAGTTGGATAATTGTGCTCATGAACCTTCAACTGCCTCGACGCATAGGCCACAACCTTTCCATCTTGCATCAGCACATACGATGCATCACTATAAACCACAAACTCCTTCCTAGATTTCGGTTGAATCAACACAGGAGCATGTGTCAAAACTTCCTTCAACTTCTCAAAACCCTATTGTTTCTTTTTCGTCCAAATAAAAAGAACATTCTTTTGCAGCAACTTTGTCAACGGAGCTACAATACTAGAAAACCCTTCCACAAAATGATGATAATAACCTGCCAACCCAAGGAAACTACGTACTTCTGACATGGTCTTAGGTTGTTTCCAATTGAGAATAGCCTCAATTTTTTGTGGATCAACACGAATTCCCTCCGCGGACACATGTCCGAGAAACATCACCTCCTTGAGCCAAAACTCGCACTTGCTCAACTTGGCATACAACTAATTATCCTTCAAGACTTGCAACACAATTTGCAAATGCTGATCATGCTCCTCCTCGGTGCGAGAGTACACAAGTATATCATCGATAAAAATCACCACAAACCCATCAAGGTACTCATGAAACACTTTATTCATCATGTCCATAAAAGTCGTCAGGGCATTTGTCAAACCAAACGACATAACCAAAATCTCGTAATACCCGTACCTCGTACAAAACACCATCTTATGAACATCCACATCCTTAACTTTCAACTGATAATACCCCGACCTTAAATATATCGACAAAAACACTGTCAACTTATTCAACTGACGATAATCAATGCACATACGCATCGATCCATCCTTCTTTTTCACAAAGAGAACCGGAGCACCCCAAGGAGAAACCCTCGGTCGAATGAACCCATGATCCAAAAACACTCGAAGCTACGATTTTAACTCTTTTAACTCCTTCGGTGCCATCTGATAGGGAGCAATAGACACCTTGTACCTTCAGAAGTTTCAATACAAAACTCCACCTCCCTATCCGGAGGTAAACCCGGTAACTCTTCAGGAAAAACTTTCGGATAATCACAAACAGCTCGAATGTCCTGCACCTGAACACCCTTGGCTTCCAGATTCATAACAATAACCTAATAATTTTGGCTCCCATCAAACATCATCTTCTCCACCCAGGTAGCCAAAACAACATTGGATAAGAATTTCACATTCTCACCAACCATCACAACTTCATAATCATCGGCCAACTTCAGAGAAATCCTTTTGGACTCACAGTCCACCACTGCTTTGTGCTCACTTAAGCAATCCATACCTAAGATAATGTTAAAACCATGAAATGGCAACTCCATCAAATTCACGGAAAACTCATGATCTTGCACCGCCAAAGGACAATGCCTATACAACCTTCTAGTTGTAACAGTCTCCCTAAAAGAACTAGTTACTGCCAACATCCAAGATCTCAACAAGAACATTCAACAATGATGCATGCTCACTTAAGATATATGAATGAGTAGACCCCGAATCAATAAAAAACAATGACAAAGATTGCAAGGTGAAAGTACCTGCGATCGTATCTGTGTCGTTGCGCCCTTGACGATGAGCATAGATCCGTGCTGGTCTACCATTCTTCGATTGTACAGCAACAGCATGAGCCACAACTCTCTGACCATCATCGCGCCTCTGACAATTACCCTGCCACGGCCTCGGCCCCTAACAGGTACAACAGCCCGAACCAGTGTATCACCCATAGCACGAGGACAATCACGTTTTAGGTGATCAGGAGGTCCATATATCTAGCAACTCATAGAATTTCCCCAACACTCACCCATGTGGCGTCTATCACAACGCTCACACTCAGCTACAATACGAACACCTTGGTTACCATGGCCACCACCACGCTTGTGATCCGACTTATGTCTCTTATCTCGAAGCCTCCTATTCTGCCTCTACCTCCCAGAATAGCCAGAATCAGCTCCTCACTTATTTGAGGCTATGCCCGAACCTTTTTCCGACACCCTCAAAGACTGCTCAATATCCTTAGCGTGGTTTACAAGTACATTAAAATATGTATAGTTCACAGCCAACATGTATGTTTTGATATCCTTCGCCAACCCATAGCGAAACCTGTTGCACCTCTTAAGATCATCCAGAACCAACTCTGAGGCATACTGACTCAACCTGACAAATTTCACCTCATATTTAGCCACGGACATGCTGCCCTGAACCAAGGCCATAAACTCACGTTTCCTCGCATCCAAATACTGAGGACCAAGATACTTCTTCTTGAAAGCTCTTCAAAAGAACCCCCAAGTTACATCCGCCTCTGGAACATTAGCAATTGTGGTCACCCACCAATAATAAAGCATCACCATGCAATAGGATACTGTACAACCCAGCTTATGCTCATTATTATAGCCCATTTGATTCAGAATACGAATCGTACTCTCCAGCCAACCCTCGATTGCCTCAGGGCTCAAACCCTTGAACTCAACACCTCCCAAACTACGGAGATGCTCTAAAGGTAACCTTGGGTTAACCGCCACAGCAGGTGCCTACGCATGCACTCCACCCATCGCTGCTTGAAAAGCTCCCGCTATTGCCTGAACTAACAGAGTCAGATCACCAAATACCGGTACTTGATGAGCTTGAAGCACACCACCAGCCCCAACATCGACCGACAGAACCAACGAAGGAAGAGAAGGTAAAACATTAGTGGGATTCTCTTTCTCAACGTTATTCTGCTCGATTCAAGCATTACCAGCCATAGAACGTGTCTCACGTCGAACCATGCTAACAAAAGCATCAAAACACATTAAAGTCAAGCTAACACAAGACAAAAGATCCAAGACTATCTTATAAAAATATTTTAAAACCTCGGTAATAGGCAATGTGTTTCCAGTTCATACCCCAACATGATGTAATTCAATCACCATGCATGTACACAATCACCGTGCATAACCAACAATGATATACAACCAAACAACAACATCTCAACCTTTCGTAACCTGGCTCTGATACCAACAAATGTAACCCTCTTGACCTTGTTTAGACGCCCGACCGAACCGAGATTGCTACATTAGGTTTGCCAAAGCAAATCGAAGAAAGGTTACGAAAGGTAGGTCCATTTTTTCTTTTATATTGTCTAAATGCAAATTATTATTCTTACATGTTCATACTCGCAGTAGGTGAGTTCTCAAATGAAACGAGTCACAAAAGACAGTCAATTGCATCATACTCAAAATTGAGGACTGAAGCATAATTACTTTAAATTACAAGACCAAAATTGAATTTAAGGTTACCAATCCTCAATTAGTCCATTTACATGCCAACATGATAAATTCCAGGTCAATTTAATCATCCCAACTCATACAATTGCATTCCCAAGACTCAATGACCAAAATGAAAGAACTGGAAACCTTCAAGATTCCAAAATAACCAATTTAACGGTATCCGTACTGATAGCTTTGTAATATCCTAATTTTTGGCTAGTGACCAAAATGTATATTTTGAAAGTTTTGTGGCTAAACTATAAACTTTGGAAAAGTTCATGGATCAAAGTGCAATTTTCAAAAGATGTGTATTTTAACCCCTTAAATGAATAGTTTACCCCCAAGAATAACGTTTCCATGTTACCCGGATTTTTCGTACGGAATTTGTATTAATGGTTATAAAGCGATAAAGTTTAAAAAAATATTCTGATAATCGGATCGAGCTAAAATTTTAGAGATAGTTCTATGGACCTTTGAAGAGTCATAAAATATCATTTTATGAATATTTGGATGTTAAAAAGATCAGGAAAAATTTAAATTGATTGAAATGACATGGAATGGCAATTTTTTGAATAAGTTAATCGGTAAAGGGTATTTTGGTCATTTCACCCAAAAGGGACATGGAAGGAATTTTGAGGTTTCTTTATTGATGAATAGTGGTTGATTAGAATCCAACTAAGTCTAGTTGGAATGTTACAAAATGGAAAATTAGAAATATAGATCTAGTTAAAGGGTATTTTTGGAAAATATAATTTATTAAATTAAAAATTCATTTTTTTCATAATACAAGTGTCTTAAATACATGAAATATGAAGGAATTATCAGCCAAATACCCTCCAAAACCTTGGTGAAGAGAAAAGGAAGAGAAAAAATTTACATGCTTGATTTAAGCTTCGAATCTCGGTTTTTAGGTAATCTTTCGAACTACAAAGTTGTTCTATTATTCGAGCTCTATATTTTGATGTAAATAATTCATAGAATATTTTCTTGGTTGATGAGATTTGATATGAGGAAGAAATTAGAGTTATGAACAAATTGGGGCTTTTATGATTTTATGAATCCATGGCTGACTTTAAGTTAGAATCATGCTTGTATGATGTTAGAATCATGATATTGAGTTGGGATTTAAACTCTACATTTTTTGGTTTGTATAGAGAAGATTAGGGTTTATGAATTCAAGTCTAACTTAGGGTTTGTGATGTTGGATTAATGATCTAGTAAGCTTGATTTGTTGTTTGAAAGAAAAACCTTAAGTTAAATACATAGGGACCATTTCGGCAAGCTTTAAAACTAAGGGACTAGATCTGATTTTTATACATTTGATGTGTATCTATATTATTAATGATGTTAGAGACATGAAAATAAAGTTAGAATGCTAAACCGATGATTAATCGCATTAGTGACCATTTTGACAATTTGTGAAACTTGAATGGTCTATTTGGAAAAGAGGATATATAGAAGGAGTAAATCTGATTTTTAGTTAAAATGATGGAATTAAGGTAGCAATGTTGATTTGAGGACTAATTTGCAAAGTTAAGAAGCTTGAATCCTTATATTGGAAATTTGATGACCATTTTGACAAAACAAGAGAAATTAGAGGAGTAAAGTTTTAAGCTTATTTTAATGAAGGATGTAAAGAGAACATATGAATACAAGCTTTATTCTAGCCATTTGAAGTAAAGTGATGGGACTAAATTGACAAGTACAGAAATAAGGAGAAGTTGGTGTAAATTAGAAGTTATTCATGGAAAGTTATGTTGGAATTTGAATTATGGCAATAAGTTTTAAAATTCACCATAAATTCTACAAAAATGGTTAGATGATTAATTTTATACCGTTGTAAAGATTTGTTAGTCTAGTTTTGTTTCCAACAAACAGAAACTGATTTTGAGTTCTGAGTTAAAAGATATGAATTTTTAATCGAATGAAGGTCAGAAAAATTACATAGCAGTTTCTGCCTGTACAGCTTTGTGATGTGAATGTAAGGAATTTTCATAATTTTTTTAGATTTTACTAATTTGTGTGGCTTATAACGTTAGAACCGTTATTGAATCTAGTTTCTTCGGTAGAAAGGAAATTGAGATCCAGTATGTATTCTACCTTGTACAAGTAAATTTTTGAAGGTAGCGCAATCTGTCAAAAAATGGAATTTGAAACATTTTGTATTTAAATGTTAGTTAGCAAGCTCAGAAGAGTTAATGGAAGTCCAAATTGGTAACTAAGGACCATAATGGGTTTTCGAACAGTATAAGAAAGAAAGGAAAATAATTGAAAATTTTATTTTCCAATGATTATGTTAAACAACATGTTTAAGGCATTGTTAGATTTGAATCTAACAAATATTTTATTGTATGCATGTGATTAATGGAGTCAAATCTGATTCAGAGAAGGTTCGAGTTACCATGAAAGAAAGGATCGAACTAGGATTTAGTAAGGCATCGTGCTAAGTGGCCAAGGTGAGTGCAACATTTATATGTATGTTAATTATAAAAAAGAAGACTTGCGATAAGTCAACCCTGATCTGAATATGAAAATACATTGTTTAAAAGTTATAAACTGATCATAAATTATAATTTATGTCTGCAAGTGGCAAGATAATGGACATGATAAAATTATTAACATTGTATGATAAAAATTACCTGATAAGTATGCTGGTAAGTTATTTTGAACATGATAGACTGTGTGTCATGTAAAGTACATGGTCATTTCTATGATAACTATTTCAGTCATGTTACAGACTTTGACTATGATATGCTGGAATAATCAATGTGAGTGCATTATATGTATGTATGACATGTTACAAATAGGACGACTTGCGAAAAGTTGACCTTGATATTAATTAAAATGCATGTTAATTAATAATTGTATGAATGTTATGAATTAATAATGTGACATGTATGATACATTGTCATAGTTTATAGATTTATCTAAGATAAATTAAACTTTTAGATTTTGGGTATGAACTGCCCATTATCGAATTATGGAATATAGTATTGATGTGGATATTGAATGTGAAAATATTATATTGTTATGCCCAAGTACTAGTGTGAGAGTCTTTGGTATAATTGGATATACATAGAGTCTTAGCAGCTGCATTCCAGCACTATGGTGCGTTCCAGACATTTCGGTGTTGGCTTCAGATACTACGGTATTGTTTAGACACTTCGGTGTCAACTAGCACAAAAAGTGCGATAATGAGGAGCAAAGGGCGTCCTCGAGTACGTACTCACCATCAAATGCTACGGCGTTGCAGACACTACGGTGTCGTTATGATGACTCATGTACCATAGGTTCACATGAAATTATACTTTGGGCTATAACTCATGAAATGCTTTTATACAAGTGGATAGGCCAGTAATTCTATCATATTTACTACTGATAAAGTAAGAACGATATTATGACTTTGGATATATATACATACAATTATGATTTATATTGATGCTTTGAACATGGAATGTTGAATATAATGTTGATTTTGCCCAAGTACTATTGTGAAGTCTTTGGTATAGCTGGATATCCATAGAGTCCCAGCAGCTGCGTCATAGCACTACGGTGCGAGATAGACTCTTCGAGGTTGAGATAGACTCTTCGGGGTCGAGATAGACTCTACGGAGTCGGTTCAAACACTACGGTGTTACATAGCACAAAGTGTACGAGTATGAGGAGCAAAGGGCGTCCTTGAGTACATACTCATCATTAGACGCTACGATGTTGTAGACACTACGGTGTCGGTTATGATGACTCGTGTACCAAAGTATCACATTATATTGTACTTTAGGCTATAATACATGAAATGCATTTATGCAGGCAGTTAAGTTAAAAAGCTTAACGTACATTTGATTAATAAAATAAATGTTTGATGATATGATATAAACTGTAAATGAGACTCACTTGCCATTTTGCAAGAACTGTATTGCACTGTTACATGACAGAGGAATGACTTTGATAAGTCAGTTTGATACGATTTGATATTTTTATACAATATACAAAGTAATTTGTTTATTTATGTTATTTCTATGTATTGAAATGCTTTACTTTAAATTATAGTTGCCTCACTAAGTGAATACTTAGCGTGTGCTGTTTCACAAGTAGGTTATTGGAAACTTATCGGAAGAAGAGTCAAGCATGTTAATCAAGCTGCAATCTGCCAAACATCAGTAAGACATTCTAATTTATAATATTCTCTAGTGGGCATGTATCAGTTTATTCGTTAGTTGTTTTAAAGGTAAAATTTTTAATTATCGTTTATCACGTAATGGTTTGAAAATTTAAGAAAGGCCCTAGGCAGTATACCTAGTCTTCACCCTGAGTTATATACTTATTTTAATAACTGATTAACATGTTTTATAGATCAATTCAGGGTCAAAACTAGCAATATGCAAATAGGTTATGAATACTTCGAAAGTCGAAAATGGGTTATTTTATAAACTAGTTTTATGTCAGATCTTCAAAAAAATTACAAGTCTAGAACTCTGTTAAATAATATTGTGACATCCTTAATGTATATTCGTACTATGAGTATACGTTGAGGGTGCTTCACGCTTACTAGTGTTTCGATACGCCCTTATGTTTTCAAAAACTCAGAATCCAGTAGCTAAAACCTGTACCGAAACGCTTGATCGCATATCGAAACGCCTGACAAAAATGCCTATGACCGTATCGAAACACTTGCTCGAGTACCGAAACATTAAGCCCAGAAAGGCAGGCCCGTATCGAAACGCTATGCCTGAAATGGCCTAGCCGTACCGGTACGGGGACACCTGTTTTGATACGCCTGGACCTATAATGACATTTTTAGCTGGTTTCTCACACAAATCTAGATGCATTTAGGTTCTAGTAACTTGTATACATGCATATAGGCATCAAACAACACATTTATCAACACTTACGCCAAGATCTAGCAACAATACGAGCTTATGCTACCTTACGGATTACTCTAGAGGCATGCTCCCTAGATCATCTCACCAAACATACCAAAATGCTCAAGCAAACATTTTCCAGCACAAGCACCATAACAACATCATTTCAATACCCTATTCAACATGTTAAGCTCATCAAAGCATACCATCCAAGAAAAACCATCTATATGCATACCTAGGTAACCATGTAACATCAACCATAGATAACGATGCACGATATGCGAAACATCAACAATCAAGCTCCAAAATCACAGTATTATACATGCTCAAAACCAAGGAAAACTGAATTACAAATCTCAAAAATCCATGGCGAACACATTGCCTTATTAACCGGAAACTAAAACCGAGTTCATACTCAAATAGTCTTGTCTTTGGATCACTTAATACTTGCCTTTTCTGCCTCCAAGCTTTAATGCTCTACATCATCAGAGAAAATAGAGCGTAAGCACACTTGCTTATTGAGGATGCTCTTAAACGATTATGCATTTAAAACCTTTGAAAACCAACACTTGTTTTCAAATCATGCTTACAACCTAAGCAAGTTCCAATAGTTTTAAATCAAAACAAGCATATCAACCATATACAAAACAAAATATATATATTCCACATGCTTAATCCCAAAGCATCAAATACAAAACCATGCTTAAATCCCAAAGCATTATATGCAAACCCATGCTTAAATCCCAAAGCATTATATAAAAAACCATGCTTAAATCCCAAAGCACTATAAACAGATTCAACATTAGAATTCTCATATATTGGCAATTATAGTGACCCCATATAGTCGACCATTTTCCTTGATTAGCCGGCCGCTAATATTTAGTTAACCGACCGTTAACTTTACACATCGAATACACGGATCTCCCTTAATGACCGACCATCATCAAGACTACCCCATGCCGACCGCATGACTTTACAACCTTACCGAGCGTAAGCTTTACACCAACAAGGGGAACCGACCGCTCAACCCAAGTGGTAACAACATAGTCCGAGTAGCCGGCCGCTATACCTCAAGGACTCTTAACCCACGATTGATTTTTAACCATATTATAGTGCACATTATCCTATGGCATGCCCACTATATCTGAATGTTTTCTCGCCTTGTCAAATAGCCAATATATCATTTACAAAACCAATTACTCACTGTTTTACAATGCATTACACAAAATCCCCACATATGCAAATCACATTGCCATAGCAATATCACATTCCCGACCGGAATAAAAACCAATGCTCACTGGCATTTAATACACTTTTAAGACACTGCATATGTACTCAAAATCATGCATTTACAGTAAGTAAAAACAAACCATGTTTACGACCAAAACATGAATTACACATGCTCATATTCGAACCGATATTAAAGAGCAAAAGATGGAAACTTACTTCCGAGCTTAGGTAAGTGTTTCAAACTTATCGTAAACCCTCAAAATCACTTTCAAACCTTTGAAAGACTTTTAAGACCATTTTCACTCACCGATTTCACTTCACCTTGCTAGCTACCGCGAAACAATCTCCCGGCAAGTCTAGAACCACCTCAAGATGCTACGCCTTGATTATCCTCTGTTTCAGCCACACAAAACTAGAGGAAACATGCATTAAAATGCATCCAACACTCTGTTTCAACTCAAAATCCCGTAGCTCTCAAGATGCCCACTCAAAACTCATCCGAAACTTACCGAAATCAACCTCAAACACTACTCAATCTTAACCCGGCCATATTATAATGATTCAAAACATCAAGCTTCATCAATTGATATCTAGAAACTCATTCACAACATCCTTTTACTTCCAGCAATGATTAAACACCTTAAACAACCCAAAAACCCTTAACTAACAACCTAAACAATTGAAGATTCAACCAATTTCGAGATTCCATTATTAAAAACAACTTATCCACATTATAATACATCCAAAATCAGATTGAAATCAATCCACAACACTGGAAAAACATATCCAAATTGAAAATCACAAGATACTTCAATTAAACCTCAATTAAGCTAAAATCCATAATTAATTAATCAAAACCTATTAGAAAACATATGTAAAGAGCCAAGAACTTGAGAATTTTAGTAAAAAACCTTTCATTAGAGAAGAACGAAACTTACCTCCAATGAATGAGTTTCCCCTTAATTGGATGGTTTTTCCTCTTGAAAAACAAAGAAATTCAATGAGATTTTTGGAAAACAAATTGAAAAATCATTTAGCAAATCAATGAGTTAAGAAATTAAGATCATTACCTTAAATATCTGATGGAAAAAAGTGTTTGGCTGAGAGTGTTTTGAGAGAAAATGTGAGAGAAGAAAAGTTACGTCAAATTAAGTTTTAGAAAAATAACCACCTTATAACTAAATCTTCTTTTAATTCTTTTAATTAAAACCTTTTTAAAATAATCCTAATTAAGAGAAAATTCATATTAGACCAATTGGTAAAATAGCTCCTTAAAGATTCTATGTTTCGACTCTTTACAAAACAGTCACCTTTTAAAAATAGTTTTCAAAATTTGCATTTTGGTCACTAGCCAAAATGTCACCCTTCCAAAGCTTGTTTCCAAAATTGTTTTCACCAGTATTTTTAATATAATAAAATATGATTTTTAAATACTTTTCCATATTTTTATCTTTCGAAAAAGTATTCGCTCACGAATCCGACTCGAATCTCTGACCCAATCCACTAGACCATCTAACCAGCCCCAAAACCGCTAGGCCCAAAATCGGGGCGTTACAACTTTACAAAACATAACATCGAATACATGGATTCAACAAGTGTTCCTTCAACACTTAACATACAATCTATCGGCATTACAAGGTTCATACACGAGAGTTTTCGATACTTATAAACCCCTCCACCGTTGTGACACTCGTGGTGGAGTTTTCGGTACCCATAAACCCCTCAACACCACTCATCGATCATATGTATAATCCACTAACGGGAGTCTTCGGTACAATTAAACCCCTAACTGTTAGGGTACTTGGATGGAGTATTCGATACACATAAACCCCTCAACATCCAAGGCGACTTTTTTAGTGCACTATCAAACCTATGACCGGCCAACTATATCCGATAACATTTCCAAACCTTTGCATATCATCAGTTGCCAATATAATTCATTTTATTTACAACAACTCACTGTTTTCATATGCATCATCAAAATCATTAAACCAATGCAACATAACCTTGCATTAAACAATGTTCATACACATTAACGTAATATGTATTACTTCCAAATGCAACCTCGTCATTTTGCAATCATTTTCCAGCATTAAACCATACTCTAAACATGCATATACAGTGAGTAATTAAACCATTTAAACAATTGCATAAAATCGATTGCCAACCCGAGTTCGAGAGAGAGATTTCATCCTTTACTTACTTCCGAGCTTGATCAACTCCCAAACACAACTTTCAAACCTTTGAATAGCTGTTAAACACGTTCTCACTCACCAATACGCAAAACCTCGCTTGCCGATTCGACAATCTCGCCTCCAAAGCTTCTGAAACTAAGACCCAAGCTTGAGAACCAACTTCCCCTGCTTTATCCACACAAAATAGAGGTACATTGCATTAAAATGCAGTCAACAACACAGTCACTCAAATCCTCAACATTCCTTCAACACAAAACACTTCATAATAACCGAAACTAACCTCTAACATCTTCCAAACTTAACCCAGCCATCACTTAACATTTCAAATCATCAATTAACATCAAACAACATCCAAGAACACATCACAATCATCCCCAAACCTCCAGCATACATAAAACCTTCACAACTCCTCAGAAACACATAACTAACAACCTAGAAAATTAGGAATTCAATTAGTTTCGGGATTCCTATGATTAAGCCATATTATTAACATCATTCAACATCAAAATCGTGATCTATATCAATCCAAATCATGAGAAAATAGAACAATTACAAGACTAAATCAATTTCACCAACTAAACTTTGATTTAACCATATTTCTTTAATTAAATCATCAAAACAAGTTAGAAATCATAAGTAAAGGATCAAGAACTTGGGGATTTCAATAAAGAACCTTGTATTAGAGGAGAAGAACGAACATCACCTCTAATGGTTGCTTTTGCCCTTAATTAGATGGATTACAAAACAAAAACAATGAGAAATCAAGTTTATTTTGTTAGAAAATCATTATAATCTCAATTGAAATCAAAAGATTAATTAAAAGAAGATTTTACCTAAGAATTTTTAAGAAAGAAAAGGTGTTTGGCTGTAGAGAACAGGAGAGAAAATCCTTTTGTAAAAAAGTTAGTTACGTAGATTTTGTTTTAAAGCTTTTAATTAAGTAATTCTCCAACCCATTTATATTATTTTAAAACAATTAAAAATAGATAACTAAGGGGAAAAGTCTGATATTAGACTTTAGGGTAAATAGCTCCTTAAAGATTCAAAGTTTTGACCCTTTTACAAAACAGTCACTAAAACAGTTTTGAAACCTTACATTTTGGTCACTAGCCAAAATGTCCACTTTTGAGACCCCTTTTCGTAAAATTGATTCCACCAAAATCATTTTCATATCAAATAATGATTTTAGGTAATTTTTCCATATTTTTAACCCTTCCTAAAATATTTTATCCAATTTAAATCCTGAAATTGACTCGAATTCCCTAATCCAATCCAACGGACTGTCTAAACCACTTAGCAAACTCCTAGGCCCAAAACCGGGTGTTACACGTATTTTCTAACATTTTAGGTTGGTCGTATTTTAGTCGCACCCTAGATTCCCATGTTTAGATTATTGCCTTTGTTAATTTTGTTGTTTTTTTTTGTATTAACAAATCACAGAGTAAGCTTTTTTGTAAAAAAATAACAAGATCATTAAGACACAAATGAGCAGACCTGGAATTGGAGACGGGAACGTTATCTTTTCATTGAACCCACGTGAATCATTAACATTGATTTTTCACCAATTACATGGCCATTACCTTCTCCCAAAGATATGTATGTTAGAATGGAATGTAAGGGTAGCATTTTTTTCATAATTTAGAACAAATCATCTTCTTTTTTAGGTGAAATTGATGTCTATTTTTTACTTTTCTTTAGGATGTGACATTCTTCCCACCTAAAAGTGTAATATTTGATTTAATTCAATCAATGAGCCCAACCACTAGGTTGTTGGTTGTGAAATCGAACAATCAATGTATTACTCTATACTACTTTCACGGGATCAATACTCATTTTTTAAAAGACATGTTATATGATTTATACACCTCACTCGTTTTCCTTTTTGGTTGAGTTCGTGGAATTTATAATTTTAAAAAGTTGAGTGGGATTGATTTCGGGATAAATCGTTTTGGAAATAGAGTTATTTTCACACCAACATAATTTTAAAACTAAGTTGAAATGTTAAGATTGAAACTATCGTGATGCACAACAGATAAACGTGTCAAACTATTGAATATTGAAATATGATGAAAACCCAATATTGAAAAATAAAAAAATGGAGAGAACACACCAAATTTTCGAGCTCAAACAAAATGCCGTCTACTCATTGAGCATCATCATTGGACGATAACATCACTATTATCAAAATGTTAAGAATTCTCAAATATTACAATTGGAGAAGAGAGAACCAAATGGCAGATGGTTGGGATGATTTTAGAATAAAATGGTTGTGCCTATTTTGATTGTTTTTTCATGAAAAGTGAACAATTAGTTGTGTAAAGTAGCGATTTTGTTTTGGTTTAGTTGTTTTGTTAGGACATTTTCAAGGTTTAATAAGTATTTTTTGTGTGTTTTAGATAGTTGCTTGTGATAGCTGTGTTACCAAGGTAAGTTCAATGACACATTGGGTTGTGTTTTTTATCATAAAATGTGAACAATTGATTGCGTAAAACAACAATTTTGTTTTTGTTTAGTTGTTAAGTTATGACATTTTCAAGGTTTAATAAGCTTTTTGGTGTTTTAGAGAGTTATTTGTGATAGTTGTGTTACTAAGGTAAGTTAAATGGCACATGGATTGACGAAGAAAATGATGATAAGAAGCAAAGGTGAAGAAAACAAGGAATTATAGACTAAATTAGGGTAAACTACAACGTTGGTCACTTATGTTTTATAAGTGTTTATTTTTTCTCAACAAATTTAAAAAAGTAACATTGTGGTCACTTATATTATCGATTTATAAGTTTTGGTCATTGAACGTTGGAGGCCGTTAGTTTACTAACGTGACACATTAGTAAAAGAGGTGAAATTTAGTATAATACTAACTTGACCCCTTAACTTTAGATGAAATATCATTTTTACCCTTAAAATTTAAGTAAAATATAAATTTGACCCATACATTTGACCAAAGTCTCCTACTGCCGACAACCACTCACCGGATCGTTGTCAGTAATTTACTGAAATTTTCTTTGGAGGAAATGTAGAAGATAAAGTTGAATCCACATAATTGTCACCTGCTACCAAGATGTTAATCACTTCAACGAGGAGCTTATCTATTTCATTTCAAGGTAAGGACTTTTCGCTTCCAATTAGGAAGACAAAATCCCAAGTGGGTTCTACTTTGACTAGAAAAGCAAATCCTGAGAGTCATAAATATATCCTCGGTAGAGATCACGGGGAGAACTCAAAACTCGTGGATCAACACCATTGACCAGTTAGGGATGGGCATTTCACCTAGACCCGCTGAGTTCTGACCTGACCTGACTCGATCGGGTCGGATTTTTTGTGTGAAAAAAGTCATGTTTAAGTCAGGTCAGTTTTTATTAATGATGAGGTCAAGTCGAGTTTAGGGTGAAAAAATTTGACCCGACTCGAGATTAATAGTGTTATTTCCCCTATATTTTTAGGGATATTTTTATAATAATATCTTCTTTACAATTAGGTCCTTAAAATTGATTTTTTACAATTAGGTTTTAAAAATTAATTAATTTTTTATGTTTAGATCCTTAAAATTATTTTTTACAATTAAGTCCCTAAAATTGAATTTCTTTTATAGACCGAGTCGAGGTCGGGGTTGAATTGAGGTATATAATTTTTGGGTCGGGTTGGGTTTTTTAAAGAATAAGATCGGGTCAAGTCAGGTTTGGGTTTAGGGTAATTATTTTTGGGTTGAGTACGAGTCGACCAAAAACCCGACCCAACCCATGCCCATCCCTAGTTGGCCTGCGACAACCCGACAAGGAGTTTGGCTATGTTGCACTGATATGGATATGGATACAAGTATAGAAAGACGGACGAGAAACGATAATTTTTAAAATTACAGGGTATAAGTATAGAAAATATACGATAAATATAAAATAAATTTTATATTATATAAAAATTTAAAAATTAAAAGTCATAAAAAATTATGTGAGCCTGACATCACACATATTTATATACTTATAGTTGAATCATGTGAGCAAAAGAAAATCGAAAAGAAAGAAGAAAAAGACAGAAAAATGGTGGAAGAATAATAGAAGAAGAAAAAAATAAAGAGATGAAATACTTGCGAGTACACAAATTATACTCAATATGTCCCAAGTACGGGGACGTATCGGGTACGTGGTACGATATTAGATTGAAATACCCGTGCTTCATAGGATTTTAGGTTCGAATCTGATGGAATTTGGATTGTTTTGGTGAAAGGTGTAGCGACTAAAAAATATGTATTTCCCTCGCTTTAAAAAATTTGATTTAGGGGGGATATAAAAAGCTCGTATTTTTAAATAAGACTTGAGAGTCGCCACCAGTCACTTGGATAAGGTAAACTAGACAACAAAAAACAACCAGAGATAAAAAAACAATTTGAGTTCTGGAGTCGGTTACATGTGGAGAATGATTCGCACCCCCAGCACGCTAAAAAATTGGTACCTAGGGGTTTGTATCGTATTTACTAAGAATAATTAAAACTTGATCTAGTTTAATATCTAATCCCTAAAAATGCATGCATGCATGGTCATACGATTTGAATATAAAAATCCCGTAATCTACAATACCCAAAGAAGATGACGCCTGGAGACACGGGACGACACTCTCAATAAGATACTGAGATCTCAAGGACTAATCTAATGCGATGAATTAAAATGCATGATCAAGATTAAAATGCATGAACAATATAATATGCTAGAAAATATATAAATGGGCATAAATAAATTAAAGTACCTGAAATGAAAGCATACATATATGTATAGTAAAGCAATAATAATGTAAATATATATATAAAAAGGGAATATATTATATAACATAACGCATACATAATATAATATATAATTATATACGATATGTATATAAAGGGGAAAACAGAATCATAATATATATATACGATTAAACTATAACAAAAAGGGAATATGTAAGATTAAGGTATAAAAGTAAAAGAAATATACATATAAATAGATAGGAAACATACATATTTAAGGTGCAGATTAAGGTAAAAAAGGAACCTTACATAAATATAACATAATATATAAATATTGTATTAATGAAAAGCATATTATACATGGTATAAAATTGTATTAATTAAAACTGTGTGTTCTATATATAGATATATTATACTAAATACTATATATATTTACACAAATTAAAAAGGTAAAAAGGATCAATATGGTAAAACAAATATAAATGGTATAATAGATATGTAAACAAGTAGTTAAATTTAAATAAGCAACTAATATAAAACATGTCATATAAATTTAAACTAAACAATTAATTAAAACAAGAAATGATGACTACAATGAAAAGGACTAATAACAAAGAGTGACTAAAAGGGGGATTAACCTACTGTTCTCCGACCAATTCAATAAAATAAGGCAAAATTAAGAAGCTTAAAAAACATCCAGGGACTGCGAGAAGAATTATTCTTGGGCGAAGGTCCTTAAAATGGCAATAAGCCCATTTAAAACGATGGTATAAAACCCAAAATTGATGAACATATTTTATTTTTCCTTTGCCTCAAAAACATATCAACCCCCTTTTAAAACTCTCTCAAATGTTCTTCGGTGTTCATTTGGGTTCTTTATGAACCCCGATTCTGACAATTCCTCTATAGTACCTGCCGTCTCCGGCCATCGCAGCCCATCGTCAGCACCGACAAACTTTAAAACCTAACCTAAAATGACCATCTCTTTCCCCTAAAAACATATCCAAATTTTGATTTTCAAAAAGAGGCTTTGTTTTCTCTGAATCTCCAAGAAAGGAAACCCAAAACACCTTACTTCCCTTTTTAAAAAAAGAAAACCAGATTCGAAAACTTGAAATATTTTAAAACCAAAATGAAGAACGAGGCAGATGAAAAAAGTAGTGGCGTCGTTCATCGACGGCACGGTCCTCGGCCACATAAGTGGTGGCAGTCAAAGGTGGCGATATACACATAAGTTTGTTTAGAAGATCTTGCCTATTTTGGCGATATACACATATGTATGGTCTCCCCTAGTCCATTTACGCTTTCGAGAGGAATACTTCCCATATCTAATTTCTAACCCATTTAAGGTGGCTCTCTTGTTCTCACCACTCATTATGCCCCCCATCCTTCCCTCATTTGGATGTCGATCAGGCACTTCAAAGTTTGACGTTTCTTGAAGAATGGTTAACCCTTATAGGCAGAATGTAATCTGAAGACAATCTCATTCAACTTAGATATATACGACTGATTAAAATGATCTTTGGAGGCTTGTACTATAGACCATGTGTAAAAAAATCATGCTCTTGAACTCGTTTAGTTAGCATACGCTCATATAAAGTATTCTCTTCTCTTTCATTTTTCGAATCGCTCTAGACTGCCCATGTTTGGGTTTTTACCCTAGAGTTTATTTTTTTCTTTCGTATCTTCTGATCGACTTGTATTCTAGTCAGCACTGCCGTTCGCTTTCTAATCAAGGTAATTGACCCTCTATAAATCTTCAAAACTGATATTTACTTGAATGAAAGATTTCAAATAAATTCTTTGGGATTTTTCTTCTAACCGAAGCCTTCATCTCTTGCTTAGATAGGATACTCTTTTTTCTTTATTTTCGGGATTGCTCTAGACTGCCCATTTTTGGGTTTTCACCCTAGAGGTCATTTTCTTCTTCTGTATCTTCGAATCGACTTGTATTCTGATCGGTTATTGATGTTAACATGCTCAGGTGGATTACTATTTTCTATTTATTTTCGGGATCGCTCTATACTTTTTTTTCGGGTTTTCACCCTAGAGGTAATTTCTTTTTTCTATACCTTCGAACCTACTTGTATTTTTGTCAGTTATTGCCGCTTCTTTCTATCTAAAGGTAATTAATCTTCCAAGGTTCTTCAAAATCGAGATTACTTGAAGTCTCTTACCTATTTCTTCCAGTTAAGGTTCGTTCTTGCATTGCTGGATATAGGTGTACTCATGTATTATTCTCTTTTATTTTTCTTTTCTTTCTCTCTTTATTTTATTCTTTTCTTTTCTTTCCCTTTTTTCCTTTTATTTTTTCTTTCTTTCTCTCTTTCTTTTTCTTTTATTTTCTTTTTCTTTCATTTTATTCTTTTTTTCCTCTCTTTTTCTTTTTTTCCTTTATTTTTCTTCTCTTTTTCTTTTCTCCCTCTTCTTCCCTCTCTCTTCTTTTTTTGATTGACTATTTTGGAGTTTTCGGTCTCAAATCTCTTTTCTTTTATTGTATCTGTATTAAACCTTGATATTTATTTCTGCTTGGAAGTAGTCGATTCTCCATGATTCTCTAAAATTTATGTTTATTGGCTAGAGACTTCTTTATGTTCCTTCTCTTTATTACACTGTTAAATTTACTGTGCTCACTCTTTATTACTTCAATTCTTTGCCTGGTATTTCCTTCTTTGCTTGATTTACTCGTTGAACCTAATATTGTCTTCAATTGCTTCCCTCTGGTGATTTTATGACCTTCGTATCCAATATATTTGATCTCATTTCTTCTTGCTTGTAAGGTGAAAGAATGACATTCGTTGTCCCATTCATAGATATCAAGGGAAAAGTCTTCAGGGGGTAGAAGTTTAGGGTCAACACTCGATTCAAGGATCTTAAATGACAAGTGCCTGAGAAGGAGTTTCCTAAAATGGGAACTGCCCATTATCTAAACATTTGCTTTGTTCCTTTGTTAGCCTATATGGACTAGCGGATACTCGCATTTGCAATATCACCACGGTGTTCAATCTTATTTGAGGTTCAATGACATAATAATAAAAAAGTATGTACTTATACATGCTTTTTCATAAATATGTGTATATGTGTATGGGAGAACAAAAAACTACCCCATAACAATGAATGAAAAGTATAAAGAATCAAAGAATGCAAAAGTGAAAAAAAAAGTTTTCTAAATAACAAAATGGATTTTTTATTATGACAAAAATAACTACACCCTGACATTTGATTTTTTAAAAAAAATCTACTGCTTAGCTCATAGATTTGTTTTGCATTTTTCTCAAATGCACAGGGATCAAGAATTTTGACTTGCCTTTACCTGTAGCCGTTTGCTCCTGGCTAGCTGTACTATTCTCCTGGGTACAATCAATTTATACCAATCATGACATTGGATTTTTCCAAAGGATTTATTTTCCTTTGACCATTCATGAAAATGAATTTTCGATGGACACTTGAATTATCCATTGTCTTAAACTTTACCGTGTTTAAGCACCTTATGCCTACATTTTTGTCAGACTCACCAAACTCCAACATTTTTATTATAACAAAAATAACTACAAATGTCTTTACAAAATATTCCTACTTTTGGGGGGTTTAAGTCGTAAGGCTCTTCTGTACAATGTTCTAAAAAAAGAAGCCAAATGTGGGAAATCAAAATAACATATTTGCAAAAAGGTGAGAAACCCAAGCATTGGGACTTTCGAGTCATTATCAGGGCGCAAACTCATTTTGGCCTTCTAGATGTGGTGTAAGCTTGCCCCAATTCTTTTGTTCTCCAATGTTCGATCAATTAGTGTTAAAATTCCCTTGTTAACTAACCTCATGATTGTAACAGTCTACACTTCTTGGTAGAATGCCCTATTCCCCTTGAAATCTGGTCGAATGATCAAATTAGGGACTAAACAAAACTCATTTATATTGAAAGCATCTACTTTTCCTTTTTCTTGATTTCTTTCTTGAACCTATCTTCTAACTTGTCAAGTCTCGATTTCTTTATTTGTTCCATTCTTTCTAGTTTTTTATGATAAATTTCCATTGATGCTCGAATTACTACCATCGAACCCTAAAAGATTTTTAAACCACAAAAGGTAATGTAATGTTGTTAAATATGCAATGAATGCATAATGCAAAGCAATGCAATACTAAAATATAAACAGGAATGCAATAAGGTATTGATTCCAAAAGTGATCCCCATAGAACAACTTTCATTAAGACCAAAAGGTTTCGTTGCATCAGATATTCTTCTCCTAAGCTCCAATTCCAACTAAGTAGTTGATTGTTACACTAGGCTAACCCCTTGTTACGAATTCCCATTTTCTAAATTCCAAAAGAGTTTAAACTCGTAGTATGAAGGCGATGTAATTCTCAATATGGTACCCCTGAATCCCGTGATAATACTTGCAGCGAGCAATGATGTCAAATCAATCTAGATAAGGTGGTTTTAGCTTTTGTCTTTTAGTTATTAGTAGGGTGCTGTCATCGAGATTCGAACCTTATCCTGAGTATTGGTTTTTCTTTGACCTTGCCCCTCGGGTGATTGCTGGATCACTGTAGAATTTGGGCTTTCTATTATCGAGGCCTAATACTCTTGTCTTGATAAAGTTTCGAACTTTACTCTTCAACTTCCTACAATCTTTGGTGTTGTGACCCGAACTCCTGAAATGATAACTGTGTTTGGCTTGACGATTGTAATTTTTTAGGTAAGGAAGCTTTTTCAACACGAACTAATTTGAGGTAATAAGGCTCTTTTCGATGAGTATCTAGAGTACCTCAGTGTACCTCACAGGAATCAAGATGTATTTCTTTACATTAATAGCTTCTCGGGTTTCCTCTAGACCTGTATTTCTATTTTCTGAGAACTAGGCTTGGATGCATCTCCTACTGATTTCTTTACATGAATCACTAAAGGGTTCGACTTGTCGTATTTATCGATGTTATCTTGCTTAGGAGTGGTATTCTGACCATCGATACCTTCATTTTGATTCTTGATTGATTCTTTTCTTAATTCGACGGACTCCTTTAGCCATAACATTCATTCGATTCATTATCTAGGTCATTTGCTTCTTCAATTCTTGAACTTCACTTCTCTCGTTACTAGCACCGGTATTGTCTACCATGTTTGACCAGGAGTCTTCAGATGATTCCTCTTTTATCATCTCGAATCTAGCTTTATGACCAAACCCCAGATTCGTATCCTTTACTATCTGATCAGACAACCCTTTGTCCATTGTGAACGATTTCTAATTTTTGGGCAACCACTCGTGAATCAATACCCTATGACTGTATGAAGATATGAAAATACAAAAAGAAAACAAAAACAAGACATAAAAAGAAACAAGTTAGTGCCGAATAAAAATATGTAAATAAAGAAATAAGACAGAAAATTAAATAAAGCATCGAATAAAACAACCCTATTTAAAATCTAAAACACCTAGGGTATCCACATGGCTCTAATAGGGTGGGCTTTTTATGTTCTCTACATGCAGTTTTGGTGCTAAAAGGTACTCGAATTATCCTTGTTGTCCCCTACTAAGGGTAGCAAGGCCCTCAGTCATCACCCATTATAGGCTCATCTCAACCGTTCAATTCAGGGGACCCCTTCGCTATGTCCATATGGGGAAACAATATTCCCACAAAAACATAGGGTATACGAGCCCCCAGGGTACTTGCTAGGCTCATACGGAGGAACAATATCCCCTCGAAAGCAATAGTATTTTCCCCTCACTTAGACAAACGAGTTTATATGTCCAATTTTAAATATGTTAAAATAAACTCGCATTTATAAACAAATATTAGTTTAATCGTCACTTTAACCCGCAAATTCTGATATTAGTAAAGCGGCAAAATTTTGGGTTAACTCATTTTCATTTAAAAAAATAAAACCAGTCCTCAACGGGGTCGCCATGCTGTAGCGACTAATTTTTCCCAGCCGCTACAAAAATAATAAATTATATTAAAGGGGTATCCCGCTTTTATTGAAAAATTATTTAAAAAAGGGGAATTCTTTGAAAACTCGTATTTTTGAAAAACTTGAAGTCGTCACTGGCCATTTTGGTAGACCGGACACCATTAAAACAAAAACCAGATATTCCTTTTTTAAAAAACTTGGGTTCGAGAGTTGATTACGGATGTGGAAGGATTAGCACCCCACACCGCCCAAAATTGGTACCAAATAACTATCGCTTTATTAATATCAAATTTTACGGGTTAAAGTGACAATTAAATTAAAATTTGATTATAAGTGCGAGTAAATTTTAAGGGCTCTGGTGTTTGAGGGATAAACAAAAACTACCGCCTACGTCTCGGACTAGTAGCCAAGTTTATCGCCGAAAAAGGGAGCACCGCATTGGCAATTAATTTCCCGAATGCAACTTAATAAACATGATAAATCATACATAAACGTAAATAAAAGTATGAACATGGCAAAGGTATGTATATTAAACATGAAAAACAAAACCAAACAAGAATTAAACATGTACATTAATATATCATGATATCTAAACCATATATTAAATCTAATACAACATACAAAATATACTTAAAAAAACATGCCAGTAATTTAAAATATATAATCAACAAAATTATATTACCCTATATTTGAACTAATATTAAATTGAAATAAATACTAAAATAAAGATCGAATTCCACTAAGAGCTCGGATGAAAAACTTTGACCGACCCCCACCAAGATTTCAGTACCATCTTGTCATAGCCCAAAAATTAACTCGATCGAACTATAAAGAGACTTCCGATCGAATGCTGGATCGAACCAACTAGGGCCGAGAGCACTGCTCTCTTCCCCTGGCAAGCCGAAAGCACTACTCTCTTTTTGGCTTGCCGCTCGGGCTGCCATTGCTTAGCCAATTCCATTTTTTTGCTTTGCCCCCCACTGTCTTTATAGACAATTGGTGGGGACGTGGCTCAATGGGAGCCACACTCACTTCCTTTTTTTAATTTAATTTTTTTGCTTTTTATTAATTATTATATATATTACTTTTACTTTTTTGTTTTGTTTTTGACTTTTTATTATTTTTATATTAATAATGTTACTATTAAATTAATACCAATGCTAAAACCCGGATAAAAATGAATGATTACAACGACATTGTTAGAAGGGGCAGCTTCACAGCCCGAATATGGACCATAAGATGGACATATATATTACCAAAAAAATAACCTTTATTTTTAAGAAAAGAAAAACGTGACCTTTATTTTTTAGAACCAAACAAACTCTATTTTTTTAACTGTAATAATCAATGGTGTAAATTATTGGGTTAAAAAATAATATTCAACCCAAAAAATAATCATACGTTGTACTTTGGTAAAAAAATTGGCTTAACTACAAAATAACTTCTTAAATGTCTCTTTTTTACAATATGTGCCTAAAGTATTTTTTGGTTGAAATAAGTGCCTAAAGTTTTATTTTTGGCTGAAATAGGTTTCTAATTTTTTTTACTGAAATATGTGCCTAAAGTTTCATTTTTGCTTGTTATAAAATCAACTGAGAACACCTACTTTGGCACCTATTTTAACAAAAAATGAAACTGTAGGCACCTATTTCAGCCAAAAAATATTTAGGCACCTATTTTCGCTAAAAATGAAACTTTAGGCACCTATTTCAACCAAAAATACTTTAGGCACCTATTACAAAAAGAGAAAGACATAGTTTGGTCACTTATTTTGTAGTTAAGACAAAATTTTGTAAAACCTATATTTGATTTTATATAACTTTAAAAAAATGTTTTTGAACTTAAAACTAATTTGCAAAAATATTTCAAAAGTCCATAAACTTAAAAAATATGTTTGAAATATTTTCAAAGGGTTTTTAACATGTTTTTAAATATCCAAAGTGTCAAAAACTGGCTTTAAGTATCGATACCCTTTCCTTGGTATCGAAACCCTTTCCTCGGTATCGATACCCAGTCACTCGTACCGATACGACCAAGCATGTATCGATACGCCCCTTTGTCCCCATGTTTTGGCAAATTTTAGTAGCCAAATTGAGTATCAGTACGCTTCAATCGAACCGATACCTCTGTATCGAGTACCGATACCCTTTGTTTTAAATGCTCCAACAGTTATTTTTCTTAAGAACGGGTACTGATATCAGTCCTTGCGTACCGATACCAACGAGCCCATAACTACATTTACTGCATGAAATAAAGACTTCAACGGCTAGTAACGGCCACAAACTCATTAGAGGATTTATAAGCAAACTTCAAGCAGCTATAGAAGAAAAAGAAACAATTTGCCAACATTCAATGAATGAGAAAGTGTCTTAGAGCCTAAAAATTGTCATATCTACCGTAGAAAACACTAGTGAGCCAAATTGTCATATATGCTCAAGTGTTAGATTTTGGGTGAGAGTTTAATTGTACAAACACATTTGCCTTTTTGAGGTTTTTCTTGTTTGCTATTTGTTTTTCTCTTGTAAAAGAGTGTTTTTCTCAAAGCTTTGGGGTATAAGCTTTGAGGTTGTAAACGTTTCCTCTTGAACATAGAAAAAGGAAAGAAATTCATTGTGAATTTGAGAAATTCTTAGTGGAAAGCTAAGGTAGTGAATGTAGAGCTTGGTTAGAAGCTTGACTACTATAAATCTTTGCGTCAAAGTTTAATTTCAAATTGCTTCCACCACTATCACTTAAAAACCAATTCACCCCTCTTGGCGTTCGGTTGATCGTTCAAGACTCTCAACAAATTTCAAGTGCAATATTCAATCAAAGAAGTCCAATAACAATCAACGACAAAAATATTTGGGTGAAAAAAAAGACTTATTTTTCTAAAAGGGTAAATTACACAGGTAATCACTCAACTATCTTCTCACTCATATTTTGGTCACTCAACTTTATAAAATTTTAATTTACTCACTCAACTTTTAAATTACTTTTGTTTTAGTCACTATGCCGTTAAATAGTTAGCGGCATTATGACATGAAAGCTTATACCAAAATTGACAACATTTTAAGTCTCTAAAAACAAATATTTAGATGAAAATGATGAACCCATATTAAAGTTCATTTTTCTTTCATTCTTTTTCTTCTTCATCTCATCTGTCCCTCTACCTGAATCTTTCAGATTTCAGTCTCCGTTCAGACCGCCTTCGATTGCCATCGTCGGTGGTCAATGAGTTATATTTCGGTTTTAAACCGTAATCCTCAATGGCACTACCCATCATAAACTCAATTTCTCAAACATGCTATTCCATGTGCACTATGTACCCCATTTCCCCTTGTATTCAATTGAAACTATCGATGCAGGAAGTATAAACAAAATCGATTATCATAAATGATGAAAAAATGGATATTTGAAATGAAATCTATGTAAAAACTTGGAAAAAGAAATGGTGAAACAGCTTAGAGTGGTGGTTTGCTTTCATCGACTGGTGAATTTTTAAGGTTTAAATTGTCGATTTCGCAGGTGATAGATAAGGGTAAAGTGGTGTAGGAGGAGCAAGAGTGGTATAGATGAATCTGTCACTGTTGCAGAGCTTTACTCTTCACCGACGATCATGATAATTTGATAGAAAGGGTCTATTTGGAGAAAATGTAGGTTTTTCAACATCGGTGGGTGTCCATAAGATTGTGGTGGTGCTTTTGTCGTTTGTATGTGAAGTCGCCGCTGCAGAACCCCACTCGTCGGTGGCAGTCATGGTGTTTTGAAGCGAAGCATCGTCGGCAGCCAAAGGAAGAAGAAGGGTTATTTTGAAAAATTTTGACTTTTTTGATTACGTGGACTTTAATTTTTATTTTAAAATTTACAAGTTATAACTAAATATTAATAAAAAATATATGTTATAAATAAATATTAAAAAAACTATATTATCGGACTATTAATTAAAAAACAGATAATAATAAAAAAATATTCAATGTATAAAATTCAGTTAAAATTTTAAAAGTTAAATAATTAAAATAAAAAAAAAAATTGAACGGTGATCTATATAATTTATCCTTTTTAAAATAATTGGAGCATTTTTATAATTCACAAGCTTTACCATAGTAATGAGATATTTGTCGTTCATTTTGAAAAAGAAAGATATTTGTGGTTGATATTCAATAATTTTCCATCGAATAAATAATGAAAAAATCTAAAACGATGTCATTTCCACAAACGAAGGCTGCCGATTATTGCACAGCAGCATAAAACCCTTCTCCGTCTCTGTGCATTTCTAAAACCCTAACTTCCCTTCCCTTTTCGCCAAAGCCCTCTTCTTTACTGTTAGTAACAACCCCATTTTTGTAAACGAAAATATGATGACCACCGTCTTAAAACGCACAACTTCCTTAGCCTACAGGCGGCTCCTCGCCGCCTCCGCCCAAACTCTCCTTCAACACTTCCATTCAACAGCAGCATCCGTTATAGATGCTGAGACTCGTTTTATTAACAATTTCAAACCCTTCTCCGGCATTTCGGGATCTGCAGCAAAGGGGTTCCACGCCAAATCAGGGCCGTTGAATTTCAGGGCATCGACGACCTTTCAGGCGGAGTATGCCGTCGAGGATTATGTTGAAGAGAAGGGAAGTGATGGGCTTGAGATCTCTAGTCTAGGGATTGCTCCCGAAATTGTTTCTTCTCTTAAGAAAAAGGGTATCACCAAATTATTTCCAATCCAGGTAAAAATTTGTATAATTATATATGTTGTATACAGACCTTGCTTTAGGCTCTTACCTTTTAATGATTTTTTTAAAAAAAAATCTCCCTTCATTTTCATTGTAGAGAGCGGTGTTGGAACCAGCAATGCAAGGAAAGGACATGATTGGAAGGGCTAAGACAGGGACAGGCAAAACGCTTGCCTTCGGGGTTCCTATCATGGACAAAATCATTCGATACAATGCTCAGCATGGGTTTGTGACCCCCCCCCCCCACCATCTTATTGTTTACGTTATCGATACCTTTGCTATTTGTTTTTAATTGCGAAATGAGAAGGTAAAAGTTGCATATGGAAATGCATAATTTTTGCTTTTATTATGAATGATTAATCTATTGTCAATTTGCTCTATGCTCTAGCTATTTGCCCTTTTTTTACCAAATGGTTGTAGTATGACAGTGATACTACAACAATGTAGCTTTTTAATGTTTATTTTTACCTTTTAGCAACTATCGAGGATGCAAAAGGTAAATATTGCAAGTCAACAACCACAGAGAGACCTTATTGGTTTATATTTTGGTTCTTTTTCTGCTGTGAAAAACTAAAATGTTGGTTGATTATGGACAGTTTTTATTATCATTTTCAATTGGGCGTGTTGTTTTGTGTTAAATTTGCAGACGTGGTAGAAATCCCTTGTGCTTGGTTTTGGCACCAACGAGGGAACTTGCTAAACAAGTTGAGAAGGAATTTCATGAGTCTGCCCCCAACTTGGATACAATTTGCGTTTATGGGGGTACACCCATTTCCAAACAAATGAGGCAACTTGACTATGGTGTTGATATAGCTGTTGGTACACCTGGCCGCATTATTGATCTGCTTAAGAGAGGTGCTCTCAACTTAACAGAGGTTCAATTTCTTGTTCTTGATGAAGCTGATCAGATGCTTCAAGTTGGATTTGCTGAAGATGTTGAAACCATACTGGAGAGGCTGCCTGCAAATCGACAAAGCATGATGTTTTCAGCAACAATGCCTAATTGGATTAGAAGCCTTACCCAAAAGCACTTGAAAAACCCATTAACTATTGATCTGGTTAGTTTGCATATCTTATTTCACCCTAAATTTGTTTTCAGTATATCTTTTCCTATCGAGTTTGTACTCTAGCATGTGCTGTAGGAAATTTAGAGATCTAGAAATGAATGCTAGCATGAAGTTTTTCCATCGTAATCCATATTCCAGTGCTTAATTTTTGGTTATTTTTAAAAAGACACATCTCATCAGTGTTAAAAAGTGCGATAGGGGTTTTATAGTCAAGGTGCGAGGTGCAAGGCGCGCGCCTTATTGAAGTAAAGCACACTTTTTGAAAATAAAAGGTATACATGTTTTTTCTAGTTGTATAGTCAAGCAAAAAGAACAATTTATGCAATGTAAACACCAAAGAGTATTTATCATCAGCATTTTAGGTATTAAGCATCATTTCAAAATTCTTTACGTTCAATAAAATTTTGGGTGATACGAATAATGAGATTCTTTAAATGTTCAACTTCAACATGAATCAATCAAGGGGAATGTATGAATGCACATGAAGCAGAGTACTAAACAAGAAAAAAAAATTAGTACTTTAGGACTATAAGTTCAATAAAAGCTCTTCATTTCATTTACCTTTAACTTTCCAATCAAAAAGCATGACATTGCATTTTATCATGCAATGTGAAATTTTTTATATTGTAAATGGACAAAGCTAGTTATATAATAATTTCAAAAGGATATATGATAATATGATTTAAATTAAGGACTTATATCTAATACACTAGCGGTAGAAACTAAAACAAGCGCCTTAGTTGTAGGGACTCAGTTAGGGCATAAGGTTTAGGGGTTTAGAATTTATAGGTAATGGTTAGAATTTAGGGGTGTTAGGATTTAGGGTTAAAAGGTTAGGGTTTAGGTTTTAGGATAATATGTTGAAGATTTAGGTTTTAACCTATAAACACTAAATTCTAACCTTGAACCCAAAATTCTATTCACAATGACTAAATTCTAAACTACTAAATCTAAAACCTAAACCTTAAAACAATTATATTTAATTCAAGTTTTAAAACTCAACCAAGTTAATTTGTATTTCAATTCGATCCAAATTAATTAATGTTTGTATATATCGTGTGTTATTTTTTAAGTTCAAATTACACATTAACTTGACTAAGTTAATTTAAATTTCATTTGATTAATGTTATTTTTGTGTGGTTCTCACTTTTGGCCCAAGTTAGTATGTAAAACATAATAAAAAAATTAAAAAAAGACAAAAGATCAAAAAGTTGAACAGGTGCCCCTTTCTGCGCCTCGGCACCTCAGCGCCTAGTGCGCCGTAGGCGCGCCTTGCTTCGCCTCATTGAAATCGCCTCGCCTAGACCCAATTAGGTGCTTCACCCTCGCCTCGCCTTAGCACCTAGGCGCGCCTCAGATGCGCCTTTTTAAACACTGCATCTAATTAAGGATAAATTCTGCTTTATTTTCCCTTTTGAGAATAATGAAGATAAGCTCTGAAAGTGGGCAAGACACGTACACCTAGCACCACTTTATTTCTTGTGGCTTATGTTCACCCGCAGGTTGGAGAAAATGATCAAAAGTTGGCAGAAGGAATTTCCTTGCATTCGATTGTAGCAGATATGCGTGGGAAAGCATCAATTCTTGGTCCTCTAATTATTGTAAGGGTCACGCCCTTGGGATTTGTTTGTTTGTTTTCGTGCTTGGCTTTATTACTTTTTGTTTTTTTCCTTTTCATTTTAATTTCAGTTCTCAATTGTCATTGCTTTCATCATCAAATTCTTTTTTAGGAGCATGCGAAAGGAGGAAAGTGTATTGTTTTCACTCAAACAAAGCGCGATGCTGATCGGCTGGCACATGCCATGTCAAGAAACTTTAGATGCGAGGCTTTGCATGGTGATATCTCTCAAAGTCAGAGGGAAGCAACTCTCTCGGGATTCCGAAATGGGAATTTTAATATTTTAGTTGCTACTGATGTTGCTGCTCGTGGCCTTGATATACCTAGTGTTGATCTGGTTAGCTTTACATATTACTCTTCGCTGCTTCTAGGCATTTTTAGCTGCTTTTGTTAGAAAATATTGTTTGCTTAGTTGATCATTAATGTTAATTTAATATTTTCATCTTCTGATGCCATACATGTCTTGTTTGATGTTTTCTTACTCATGGTCCCACTCCAAGGAAAATCTACTTCTTATGGGTTCGTTCAATGTTACATCCTAGAAGAATCTGTATGATCTGTGACGTGAATTTCCTATCCAATGATGCAAAATTTATGTTATGGTTTAATGTTGTTGGCTTCAATACTCCGCCTTTTCTGTTTGCAATTACTTGGTCACCTACTCAGGCCATTTTGGAGTAGTGGGCTATGGTTGTTAATTGTTAAAACATTACAAATGATGCAGGCATCTTTAGAAAATTATGTTAGTTGAAATAGAGGAATTTATGAAAGAAATAAAACCACACTGTAATTGTTGAAACATTTTGGAGTAGCGGGCCATGGTTGTTAATTGTTAAAACATTGCAAATGACGCAGGCATCTTTTAGAAAATTGTGTTAGTTGAGATAGAGGAATTTATAAAGAAATAAAACCGCACTGTAATTTTTTTTCAGAACTGGTAATTACTAATGATGAATTTTCTCAGTATTATCACATTCTGGAATCTGTCATTATTTTATGTGCATATGTTTGTAAATGTATTTAGTGATTGGTCTGAGCTCTTTCCAAAGTCAGAAACTTGTTCCCCTCACTCTACTTCTAAATGTTATGTGATTTGTCTTGTATTCTTGCATAGGTAATACATTATGAGCTTCCAAACACATCTGAAACTTTCGTCCATCGAACTGGTCGAACTGGTCGTGCTGGAAGGAAAGGAATTGCGATTCTTATCTACACTCAAGAGCAGAGTAGGGCTGTTAGGGTTATTGAGCGAGAAGTAGGATGCCGATTTTCTGAGGTAATATTTCGTATTCCGTTTGATGTGCATGTTTATTTTCCCTTCTCTTTTCCCTTTTCTTCCTGGGGGGAGGGGGGTTTGATGTCTTTAACAACATTGATGCTATATTGAGGATTTTGAACAGTAGGATTAGGGAAGTTAAAGAATTTTAAAAGCTAAAGTGAAAGTTTTTGAAGTGGGGCTGGCAAAGGTCAAAGGTCAAAGGTTTCAACATTGATACTCTTTTAGCATCTTGGAACTGGAGCTGGCTAAAACATTATCAGCTATTTCAGCCTTTTATCTTGTCATGGAAACTAATTTTTAGCCTGTTTTTATCTGGTTTTGTTTTCAGTCTTTACTGGTTCGGCGTTAATAATTATCCTTTGAGCAAAAGACCTAACCAGTTCTTGTTTAAACTGTCTGGTTTTGATTTGTAAAAAGCTTGTTTTCAATTTCAGGCTAAATTCGTAGTACTAACTCTCAGGTAGGCAAGCTTCAAATATTTTTTTTACATGTCATTTTTCTGTTCAAGTCTCAAATATCAATATAATTAATGATCGGTGGCGTGAGATTCTCAGTCTTTGTGTCTTAGTAAATGTTAATGACTTCCTACAGCATTGGTTCAGGTGATATAGTCTCTTATTGAACTTGGTGAGAATCGCACATTAATTAAAAATTTCCTATAGTAGAAATTTAACAAGTATCTATAAGATCACCATTAACCAGACCCTAGTTTCTTTCCACTAATGAGACCCACCAATCCCCATCAAATGTAAAGAAGAGAAAAATATACCATAGAAAAGAAGAAAATCTTGAACTACCCCTCCAACCTGGACCTTCCTAACTGGTTTAATACATTGTCTGGCTTTTAAATGATTGGAGAATAGTATCATACAGTCCAAGTAAGCATGGCATAATTTCAATTTTGCATATAAAGCATTATTAACATACCTGATGTACAGAAAGAGGGGGAAAGACTAGCTATTAAAACACAAAAACATCTTATTCTAGATAAGTACTAATTCATGAGAAACCTCTAACATGATTTTTTTTATTCAATCCTTACTCCTTAAATATTTAAACCAAGTTATGCATAAAACATGGATTACAACAGGGAAAAAGTCTCGTGTGCCAATTACAATTAAATTAACATTATTCTAAATTGGGAGCATAAATATCGTAATTCTTATAAATAAATGACCTCTTGGTAAGTAATTGTGCCTGAAAGTTATACATGAATTTGACATGGATTGCTATGATACTCTTTATGTTTTCATGGATGACTTATTGACTGATTTACTCTTAATTTTTGTAGCTTCCTAGGATAGAGGTTGATGGTGGGAGCACTGGCATGTTCGATGATATCGGTGCTGGTGGCCGATTTGGGTCATTTGGAGGTACACGAGATCGTGGATATGGTGATACGGGTTTTGGTCGTTCTGGTCGGCAAGGGGAATATGGATTTGGCCGTTCTGGAGGCAATAGGAGTCCTGGATTTGGTCGTAGTGGTGGTCGATTTTCTGATGAGACAGGTGGTTATGGAGGTCGCTTTGGCTCTAATAACCGGTCTGGAAACTTTGGTGGTTCTGCATTCGGTCGTTCAAGTGGATTTGGGGACTTTGGTTCAGGCAATCCAGGTGGATTTAATGACAATCGCTCTGGTCGAACTGCTGGTGGCTTTGGCAGCTTTGGTTCTGGCCGTTCTGGTGGATTTGGTGATGATCGTTCAGTCCGAAGTGGTGGGAGCCGTGGCAATTCTCGATCTAGTCATTTTAGCAGCTTTGGGGGTTCCGATGTTGATAATGATCAGAGCACTGGAAGAACATCCTTTTAAATTCCTGTGGTAAGCATGATACATCTAACACCACTAGGAGCTCTTCCATTCTGTGCCTCTTGCTACCTCACACTTTCTGATATAAATTTGACATAAACATTTTACCCGTGAATGGTGAGTTACTTTCATTTTTTGTAAGATTGACTGGTGCTACCTGATTTTCTATGCATTCTTCATACTTGTCATCTTTGCTTTAGGTCTGTTTGGAATTAGTTCTCTGGTAAAACCTTCTAAATTGTAGTGGATTAGATTAAATGTGAATATGATCACTAGAGATGCCATTTTTTTTCTATTCTGTGTTCTTTTGAAGAAGTGGAAAACTGCCACTGTATAGAATGTTAAAGTGTGCATGCTACAAGTGTCCTGCAAACTTTTGTAACCTGTGGAAGAGCTTACAATATATACATGTTTACCAAACATGCTTGGGCGATAATATTGCAAAAACGAAGTCATTGTTTGGCTGACACTGGATTTCAAGAAAAAAAATGATCTTCAATGATAAAAATACAAACGGAGAGAAATGGCTTCTTGATTTTAGATATTCATTCTGGCTGTATTGGAGCTGGACTGTGTTTTCCTTTGGGGTTTTGGTTATGATTTGGTGGTGGGTAATATGTCCTCCGTTCTTTGAGTATGATGTGGTCAGTCGAAGAGGTGGTTGGCACTGGTGGAAGCTGGAGGTGAGCTTTGGTGACAAGTCACTGAGTTTGGCAATGTAAAAAAAATTGCGTGTTTGGATTGGGTGAGGGGAAGGTCTAAGATCAGTTTTCTAAAACAGTGGCAATTTCATTTTTTTTCACAGGAGCGGTTTCTGAAAGTTGTTTACTTCCATTGTTTTCCGTTGATCTTTCTTTTTCATATGTTCCAAAACCCAATGTTTGGACTATGAACCAATCCAAAGGGTAATTTTTCATGAATGGAGTGTATAAGTTCTTGGATGATGTGTTTGCCTATCACATTAATTTGATTACAAAATGTACACTTACTGTGTAAACCTGATTCTTCTATCAGGATGCTAACAAGTGCTTAGTCCACCCCCTTTGCTAGGATGTTATCGACAGGCTGGTACTGGTGTATGACACGTTTGTTTTTGTTTTTGTTTATTTTGGAATGGCAGGGAAGAAGCCAACAATTCTGGTGACAGCTTCCACTGGGAAACAGATTCCAATCCCCTTTCATCTCCCCTCCTCTCCCCCGTTAGGATTTAAGTCTACTAATATGTATACTAGATTCTCGCATGGGAATGTTTAAAGATGTTGAGTATATGTGAAGGGAGAAAAATCCGTTCTGATCATGTATTGTGAATTATGTTTTCATAATATAATTCAAGGGAAAGCGGAATGATCCCCTGTAGCAGCATAAAATTCTTGGCCTCACCCTTGTTTCGTTGGGCGTGTCCCTGATTTTCTATTAACACCTAGCTGGTCTACTAGAATGACAGATTAAATTTTTAAATTTTTTTTGAGTTTAAATTTTAGCGTTGTGAATGGAACAATTCGATTGAGAGGATTATTCTTATAATGAATTTTTATAGTACTTGATTCAGACTAATCAACTATTTAATTGGATTGGAAGGATTACATTGGTGTAAGAAAGCATCTAGAATTATAATATTTCTAGATTGAAATCGAGAGATTTTGGCCGGTAGGAGAAGAGAAATGAAAAAAAAAAACAATAATTCATTTAATTTATTTTAGAATTATGATTAAATTAAAATAGATTATAAAAGTTGAGGGTCAAATGTAGTTATTTTATTTAAATATTATGTTTTTTTAAAGGCTTTAGGGTATAAGAAACCTTTGAACTTTTTGAAAAAATTAATTAAGCCTATAAATTTTTTTGCACCATTTTGAATAGTTTTTTAGATATTATTAGCACATGATATATTACAATACTATCATGTTGTATTTACGATCAAAAAATATATTTTTTATAAATTTTACAAAATTTTTGAAACTTTTAGAGAATTTTTAAATAAAATAAAAAAATCTGAGATTATCAAGTGAAAAATACTGACACGACATGTAACACCCCAGAATTTCGTTAAATAGTATTAAGGTCATTTGGTACTAAGTTAGTAGCTTAAAAACTAATTTAGTGACTAAAATGACAAAAATGGAAAAATTAGGATTTCTTTAATTAGGAGCTTTAGAAAAGGAATTTATGAGGTTTAAAGGTATCATTAGATAGAGAATAAGCAGATTAGGGTACATGCAAAATTTGGTTGAAATCCGATAAAAATTGGAATGAGAATTGAAGGTTAAAGTTTTAGTGACCAAAATGTCAACTTTGTAAAGTTTAAGGATTTGATTGTTGAGTTTGTATTTGATGAATGCTATGTTGGAAAATTAATTTAAATGATTGGAATTGAAGAAGTTTAGGGATTGAAGTGTGATATTGAAAATTTATGAGTACTTAAGTTAGATTATTGATTTAAGTACTTGACTTGAATAAAGGAAGGGAATAGTACCTTAATTACTTGAAGGACTAATTCAGCTAAGTATGAAAGTTTAGGGACCAATCCAGCAATGTAGTGTAGTTTTTGATGAAAGATGTAAGGAGAACTTATGAATACAAGCTTCATTTAGTCATTTGAAGTAAAATAATAGGACTAAATTGACAGGTAAAGAAATAAGGAGAAGTTATGGTAAATTTAGAAACTAATTATGGGAAGTTAGGTTGAATTTAAATTATGGTAGTAAGTTTAGAAATTCACCATAAATTCTATAAAAATGGTTAGATGGTGAATTTTATACCGATATAAAGGTATGTTACTCTAGTTTCGTTTCCAACAAACAAAAACTGATTTCGAGTTCCGTGTTAAAAGATATGAATTTTTATTTGAATGAAGGTCAGAAAAATTACAGAGCAGTTTTCTGCCTGGATAGTATGTGACGTGAATTCATTGATTTTTCATAATTTTTGTAGATTTTATTAATTTATGTTGCTTATACCGTTAGAACCGTTATCGAATCTAGTTTCTCCAGTATAAAGGAAATTAAGATCCAGTATGTATTTTGCCCTATACAAGTAAATCTTTGAAGGTAGCACAAGCTGTCAGAAAATAGAATTTTAAACATTCTGTATTTAAAAGTTAGTTAGCAAGCTCGGAAGAATTATTGGAAGTTCAAATTAGTCACTAAGGACCATAACGAGTTTTCGAAAAGTACAAGGAATAAAGGAAAATAATTAAAAATTTTATTTTCGAATGATTATGTTAAAAAGCAAGTTTAAGGTATTGTTAGATTTGAGTCTAACAAATATTTTATTGTATTTATATGATTAATGAAGTCGAGTCCGAATCAGAGAAGGTTCGAGGTACTATGAAAGAAAGGATCAAACTAGGACTTAGTGAGGCATCATGTTAAGTGGCCAAGGTGAGTGCATTTTTACCTATTTTAATTATGTGATATGAGGAAGACTTGCGACCTTATATTAATGAAAAAGTATATTGATCAAAGTTATGCAAATGGCATGAAATATTAAATGTATATGTGATGCATGGATATGGCACAAAGATATATCTAAGATAAATCATATTTTAGATATTGGGTATGAACTGCCTAATATCGACTATATGATCTATATTGATGCTTTGAACATAGAATATTGAAATGCCCAAGTAATATGATATGAGAGTCCATGGTATAGTTGGATATCCATAGAGTCCTTAGCAGCTGCATCACACAAGATGATACGATTTCATGTTTGGTGACTACTACGGTGTCATACCCACCTTGGGGACCCAAGCCCTTGGTGTTGCACCCTGGGGATCCAAGCCCATGGTGCCAAGTGCACTAAAGAGGTGCTTTTATGAGGAGCAAAGAGAGTTCTCGAGTACGTAACATACACCTTGGGGACCTAAGCCCTTGGTGTGCACCCTGGGGATCCAATCCCATGGTGCTAATGGCACTAACGCGGTGCCTAAATGAGGAGTAAAGAACGTCCTCAAGTATGTACTCATTTACAAGTTCAAGTTAGACACTCAGATGTCTTATACATGTGGCTCGAGTACCTTGATCTCATATTATTTACTTTGGGCTATCTTTAAAAGAAGGTTACATTGTAAATGATTACATGATGACTGATAAATACCGATAACATGATATTTATACTTGTTTTATGATATGATATAAACTGTATTGGAATCACTTGTCATTTTGCAGGAAATATATTGCACTGTTATATGACCGAGAATTGAATTTGATAAGTTTATTTTATATGATTCTTTACATTGAAACAATTTACTTAAATTATAGTTGCCTCACGAAGTCGTTACTTAGCGTGTGCTGTTTCACACGTAGGATATCGGAAACTTACCGGAAAAGGAATCAAGCATGTTAATCAAGCAAATCTGCCAAACATCAGTAAGACATTCTAATTTTATGATATTCTCTAGTGGGCATGTAATAATTCATTCGTTAGTTGTTTTAAAGATAAAATTTTAATTGTTGTTTATCGCGTAACAATTTTAAATCCAAGAAAGGGATTAGGCAGTGTACCTAGTTTTCGTCCTGAGTTACATACTTATTTAAATAACTGGCTTATAAATTTTACAAACCAGATCAGGGTCGAAACTAAGTGTGCCTGCCTGACATTGTTTTAAATTAGAAACCGAGAAAGGGCCAACCACTTGACTAGTTAAGCAAGAATAGTATAAAAAAATAAAAATAAAATTTTTGCAAGTCAGGAAATCAGTTAAATAATACTGTGACATCTTCAATGTGTATTTAATCATCGAATATACGTTGAGGGTGTTACACGACACATTGTACTAATAGATCAAAAAGCTGTTAAGATTGAATGGTCGAAATTGGTCAAAGGACTTAATTGATTCAATTTCTTGGTTCAAAGACTTAATTGGTTTAATTTATTGGTTCAAAGGTTTAACTAAGTGCAAAAAAATTTAGGGACTTAATTGATTTTTATTTTCCAAAATTTTAAGGACTTTTTACACCCTTAATTTTTTAATTACTAAAATAACACCCATAAAAAAATAATTCTCAAAATAACATCATTTCTGACAAAAGGGACAAAAGTACGCTTTATCATACATAATTTTCAAAAGGCACATTTGATCAAGTACGTTTTTATCCACGTGGCAACTCAATCAAAACAAAATGTTATCTTTCCCAAAAAAAAACTATAGCGACCAAGGATGTAATTTAACCCCTTGAATTGATAGGTTATTAGTAATAGTATTAGTGTATATAGTTATAATTTGAGTGATAACCTTTCATTTTTTATCAATGTGGGATAAGAGACAAACTTTAACTCCATGAATTGCGATGACTATTAAGGTTAGCTTATATAAGCAAAATTGGAGGATTAACTAGGGGTGTTCATACACGATTAACTGTACCGGCACGACTTATCAGTACGATTATAAAAAATCTCGGTTCGACATTTTGATGAACTGTTATCGTCCCGTTTAAATTGGTTACCGCTTAAGCGGTTAATCAATTTATTCAGTACGGTTACTCGGTTAACCATAAATCAATTTAGATCTAATTTTATTAATCTCTCGGTTTTACCCTGTAATTAAAATTCTATTTAAAAAGGAATTTTAACCATTAATTCGGTACATATTTGCTGCATACCAACATTGCAGACATGATAATCAAATTTTAAGATGCAATTGTGGAATGAAAGCCGACTTACTAAACTCTCTAAAACTAGATACATGGTTTAAAATTGTAACGGGACTCTCAAAATATTCGAGCAACCAAAATGATAAATCGAAGTTTCCCTGATAATTGTAGATGGAATTTACTCGTGCTTCACTATCACCTGGCTTGATCATGTAATTAAATGAAACAATGTGGAATTGTATGGTACCCAGTAATATAAATTATTATCTTCAACCTCAAGGTTTAATTTTTTAGTATCAATGAATCGGGACAAATTGACGCTAAAAAATTATAGAAAAAATGTATCGAACTTTGTTCTTCCTTCAGTTGTTGAATCTTTGGAGCTTAGAGGGAGGGAGAATGAGTTATCGTCTTATCAAGAGATTGAGAGGATGTGTGAATTACTAAATTAGATAAACCCTAAAATTACTAATGAGTTTTTCATTTTTTTCTTTGAGCTAATTGAAGGGGGGGGGACAAAATTTTAGAAGAAGGAACAAAGTCTTTTTGGGTTAATTGAATGGGCTAGAACTCTGAAATCTTATAAATTAATTTTTTTAATTTTAACGGTTTTTCTGGTTAACCGCTTGCCAAGAATTATAACTGTTACCGTATCATTTAACCACTAATTTTATTGGTACAGTTACCGTACTATTTCGGCTGAATTTTTTAACTCATTTTTTTTGGGTTTTCGATATGATATATCGGTTAGAATTTTTATAAACACCCCTAGTATTAACCATTCAAGAGTTAAGAGTTTACCTTTAATAAAATGTTTTATTATCAATTTGCATCTAAGTAAATTATTATTTTAATTGGTATCTAAATAGACTTCTAACATTTGATTTGTAATTTGTATTTTATTATATAGAATACAATATAAAATTTTAATTAAATATAAAACTATTATAATATTTTTAATAAATCAAAATAATTCCTTTGATATTTAATTAAAAATTTATTTTATGTAGAAAAATATTTTGAATTATTCGATATTTAAAATATTTAATTAACTCGTCTATTTTGTTATTGTGGTGTTTTATCCCTGCTTTCTTTTTTTTCTTTTTCTTTGCTTGGCTAGTGGTGACATTAGTCTTGGTGCTGGTCACCAACCGCCAGTGACTCATATTTTTCTTTAATTTTTTTACATTCCATTGTTGTTTTCCATTTCTCTTTGTTATTTTCAAGTTCTAATACATTTTTTTTTGTTTTGTTTTCCTATTGTTCGCATATCTTGTTGTGCTTTTCTCTACCTTTATGGCACGTCTCAGTCTTATGGTGAAAGACTCGTAGCACGCTCGAATCGATCTTTCGAATAACCGTCAAGAGGGTTGAAAGTTGTTTCTCGAATGAATTGGCTAAACCGAAAAATAATGGACAATTTGCACGATGATTTAGAGTGATTCGACTACCCAACCGAGTCTACATCCACTACCTTAGCACACCACTAAGGATTTTCCAATTCACTATTGAATTCTCAGGCTCAAGAGGAAACCTTTACAACCCTATCTTTTACTGGCTAAGATAGAACCACTCTAGTTTTTTCTTAGGCTAAACTAGAAAATCTCCCTTTTACAAGGTTTGTTTGGTAAACTAAACACCTCACAAGGTGGGCGTTTACACAATTTGAGCTCACGAGAAAGAGCGAAAATATATACAATTGAAGCACTCTCTAAACTATGTACAAGAGAAAAGAAGAAATAAGACTTAGACTCAAATTCTCTTGATCATCTTGCTTGGATATGTTCTCTAACCATCTTCAAGTGTTCAAGGTTTTTTTTATGGTGTGGAATGAGTTCCTAACCGTTGGAGACAGTTGGAGATCAATTAGAGCCGTTGGGGATAATTTCTATGCTGAAATTCCCAATCTAGACCTGTCGGTATCGGTACGCGGGTGTGCGTATCAATATGCTCCTTCTTATAGAAATAGCTATTGGGCGTAGATCAACTTATGGGTATCGATAAACGGGTATGCGTATCGATACGATACCTATCATGGAAATAAATGTTGGGGTGGTTAAAACACATGGGTATTGATAGGCCTTAATGCGTATCGGTACGACCCCTTCTGTATCGGTACGGCTGTACTGGTATAGGTTTTCAATACTAGAAAATTTTTGTAGCAAAATCCTAATGCGTATCGGTATGGAAAAGACCGTATCGGTACAAGTACTTTAGTTTTACAAGTTTTGCTATTAAAAACGTTTTGAAGCCTTCCAAAACCTTTTGAAAACACATCAAACATATTTTCAAGTTATTTGGACTTAAAATCATTGTTGAAATCTTTTCAATTTAGTCCAAAACTATTTTTCAATTATTATATCAAAACAAATATCCTAACAATCTCCCCTTTTTGATATAATAAAACCAACTTGAAAAATTGTTTTAGTGATTCTCCCCCTTTGTAAAATAATATTTTGATTAAGAGAATATGATTTCAAAAGAGTTAACAGCTCCCCTTTATTCATTTGAAAATTTCAATTTTTCTAAAACATTTCCCCCCTTTTTGTTATATCAAAAATGATTCAAACTAAGTTGAAAACTTTTAAAGTATCATAACAATGGAGAGTTAAATTTTTTGACAAAATAATAATTTTGTTTTAAAATTGGCTCCCCCTTTCTCAAAGCATTCCAAAAAAATGGCTCAAAAGCTTTACACTTAAAAGATATTGAATTTCATCATTAGATCAAATAAATTTAAAAGCTCATGAAACTCAATTATCCAAGTCTTCAAAACAAAAGAATAGATAACCAAATAAATAAAGAATTAGCATAGAGGTTACCCATCTTCTTCATTTGTGTGACTAGAGCATTCCAAAATCTTTGCTATCATCATCATTGCTCCAACACACCTACAAGAGACATTTATTTGGATTTTGGTATTCAAATTGCTTTGGATCCATTCATTAATTTCAATGTCTCTAGTTCTCTTAGGAACCCATACTTGTCTAATCCTATAAGTTTTTCTTTTCTTTATAGGACAAGTATGTAAAGAATGACCATGATAATGGCAATGTGAGTATTTTGCCATTATGTGATAAGATGAATTATTAAAAATAATTTCTTTTTCTTTTTTTAAGCTTTCAAGCTTAACTTTCAAATCAAGATTTTCTTTTCCTAAAACTCCATTGCTTGTTTTTGAAACCTCTAAATCATTTTTCAAAATTTCATTTTGGTTTTCAAAATCCAACTTTGTTTTCAAAAGAAAATTGTTTTCAAATTCAAGTTCAGAAATCATTTTCTTAAATTTGGAAATCATGCTTTCAAATTCCAAAAATAATTCATCGAAAGCATCTTGTAACTCATCAAATGAATAAGAATTTGAATCATTAGAGTTAGAAGATACCTTTAGATCGTTGAGAGCCAAAACACCATCCACCTTAGGGATTGAGATGAGGTTTGCACAAGATGAAGCATCATTCTTCTTCTCTCGCTTCTTGTTGCCATAGAGTTTCTCAAGCTTCTCCCATATTTCTTTGGCACTTTTGCATGTGGAGACCTTCTTGGAAACATCTTCATTGAGGCCACAAAGAAGAGTGTGCATGGCCTTGGCGTTTAGCTTTGCCTTCGTGTCATTTGCACTTCTTTGCTTCTTCTTAAGAGCTTGCAAGTAACCATCTTCAATGATATCCCAAACCTCAAAATTGAGAGATTTGATGAAATACTTCATGACATTGCTCTATTGGAAGTATGTTTCTCATTCGAAGAGCGAAGGACACGAGATAGAGTGGCATTCTTCAAATATTGCCATTTTTCTTGATCGGTGGACTTTGAGCAAATGATCTTTACTCCCAGATATTAGTCCTTCAATGGAGACGAGGCACTGATACCAATTAAAAGGCTTGTAGCACGCTCAAATCGATCTTTCGAATAACCGTCAAGAGGGTTGAAAGTTGTTTCTCAAATATATTTGCTAAACTGAAAAATAATAGACAATTTGCACGATGATTTAGAGTGGTTTGACTACCCAACCGAGTCTACATCCACTACCTTAGCACACCACTAAGGATTTTCCAATTCATTATTAAAATTTTCCTTTTTTCTAGGCTCAAGAGGAAACATTTATAACCCTATCTTTTACTGGCTAAGATAGAACCACTCTAGTTTTTCCTTAAGCTAAACTAGATCCTTTCCCTTTTACAAGGTTTGTTTGGTAAACTAAATACCTCACAAGGGGGTGTTTACAGTATTTGAGCTCACAAGAAAGAGTGAAAAGATATACAATTGAAGCACTCTCTAAACTATGTACAAGAGAAATGAAGAAATAAGACTTAGACTCAAATTCTCTTGATCATCTTGCTTGGATATGTTCTCTAACCATCTTCAAGTGTTCAAGGTCTTCTTTTATGGTGTGGAATGAGTTCCTAGACATTGGAGACTGTTGGGGATCAATTAGAGCCGTTGGGGATAATTTCCATGCTAATTTCCCAATCTGAAGCTGTCGATTTTAGTACGCGGGTGTGCATATTGATATGCTCATTCTTATAGAAATAGCCATTAGGCGCAGATCAGCTTACGAGTATCAATAAGCGGGTATGCATATCGATATGATACCTATCATAGAAATAGCCGTTGGGTTGACTAAAACACAGGGGTATCGGTACGACCCCTTCCGTATCGATACAGATGAACCTGTACCGGTACGGGTTTTCAACACTGGAAAATTTTTGTAGCAAAAACCCCAATGTGTTTTGGTACGGCAAAGACCGTATCGGTACAGGTACTTTATTTTTACAAGTTTTGCTATTAAAACGTTTTGAAGCCTTCCAAAACCTTTTGAAAACACATCAAACATATTTTCAAGTTATTTGGACTTAAAATCATTATTGAAATCTTTTCAATTTATTGTAAAACTATTTTTCAATTATTATATCAAAACAAATATCCTAACAAAAAAGAGAGAGAAGAAGGATGATGCTTCATCTTGTGCAAACTTCCTCTCAATCCTAAGGTGGATGGTGTTTTGGCTCTCGATGAGCCAAGGTATCTTCTAACTCTAGTGATTCAAATTCTTATTCATTTGATGAGTTACAAGATGCTTTCGATGAATTGTTTTTGCAATTTGAGACCATGAATTCCAAATTTAAGAAAATGATTTCTAAACTTGAATATGAAAACGATCTTCTTTTGAAAACAAAGTTGGATTTTGAAAACCAAAATGAAATTTTGAAAAATGATTTAGAATTTTTAAAAACAAGTAATGGACTTTTAGAAAAGGAAATCTTGATTTGAAAGTTAAGCTTGAAAGCTTAACAAAAGAAAAAGAAATTATTTTTAATAATTCATCTTGTCATATAATGGCAAAATGCTCATATTGCCATTATCATGGTCATTCTTTACATACTTGTCCTATAAAGAAAAGAAAAACTTATAGGATTAGACAAGTATGAGTTCCTAAGGGAACTAGAGACATTGAAATTAATGTAAATAGATCCAAAGCACTTTGGATGCCAAAATCCAAATAAATATCTCTTATAGGTGTGTTGGAGCAATGATGATGATAGCAAAGATTTTGGAATGCTCTAGTCACACAAATGAAGAAGATGGGTAACATCTATGCTAATTCTTTATTTATTTGGTTATCTATTCTTTTGTTTTGAAGACTTGGATAATTGAGTTTCATGAGCTTTTAAATTGATAAGATCTAATGATGAAATTCAATATCTTTTAAGTGTAAAGCTTTTGAGCCAATTTTTTTTGGAATGCTTTGAGAAAGGGGAGCCAATTTTAAAACATAATTCTTATTTTGTCAAAAATTTTTAACTCTCCATTGTTATGATACTTTAAAAGTTTTCAAACTTAGTTTGAATCATTTTTGATATAACAAAAAATGAGAATATTTTTGAAAAATTAATTTTTCAAATGAATAAGGAGAGCTTTTAACTCTTTTGAAATCAAGTTCTCTTATTCAAAATATTATTTTACTAAGGGGGAGAATCACTAAAATAATTTTTCAAGTTGGTTTTATTATATCAAAAATGGGAGATTTTTAGGATATTTGTTTTGATATAATAATTGAAAAATAGATTTGGACTAAACTGAAAAGATTTCAAAAATGATTTTAAGTCCAAACAACTTGAAAATATGTTTCTATAATCGCTCATTTTTGTTCGGGTTTTAGTATTATTAGTATAATAATATTATTAATATAAAATCAATAAAAAAGTCAAAAAAATAAAAGTAATATATATATTATTTAAAAGGCAAAAAAATTAATTAAAAAAAATAAAAAGCAAAAAGCAAAAAAAAGGGCAAAAGTGAGCGTGGCTCACATTGAGCCACATCCCCACCAATTGCCTATAAAAGACAGTGGTGGGGAGCGGTAAAGGGAGAAGTAAAATGGCACCTAAAAAAATGAGAGCCAAAGGCAGCCCAAGCACGGCTTGCCAGGGGCTGAGAGCAGTGCTCTCAGTCCCAGCTAGTTCAATCTAGCATTCGATCAGAGGTCCTTTTGTGGTCCGATCGAGTTAATTTTTGGGCCATGACGAGATGGCACGAAGATCTTGGTGGAGGTCGGTCAAAGTTTTTCATCCGAGCTTCTAGTGGGGTAAAATTCGATCCTTATCTCTATATTTATTTCAATTTAATATTGGTTTAGAAATAGAGTAATATAAAGTTTTGTATTTATTTAATATTGACATGCTTTTTATGATAAATATATTTTGTATGTTATATTAGATCTAGTTCTTAGAGTCTCGATATCCGGTTAGGAGTGGCATCCCAGGTCTTTGGGTGTCATCTCTTTTGGTACCACAGACTATGAGTTTTTTATGCATATGAATTAATGCCATGTCCATGCATTTATTATGTTGCATATAGTTTTAGGCCTTTAATTCCAGAATTCTAGTGGGAGTGTCATCTCGGTCTATGGGTGTCATCTACTTTGGTACCGTGGATATCGAGGCAAATTTAATATTTGAACCATGTATTCTAGGAATTAATTATTAAATTAAATCAAATTTTTATTTTTCTTAATAATTACGATACGAACCCGTTAGGTACCAATTTTGGGCGGTGTGAGGGTGCTAACCCTTCCCCATCCGTAACTGACTCCCGAACCCAAGTTTTTAAAATCTCTGATTTTGTTTTTAGTGTCCGGTCTACCTTATCCAAGTGATCGGTGGCGACTCCATGTTTTCAAAATACGAGTTTTCAAAGTATTCCCCTTTTTAAATAATAAAAGCAGGAATCCCCCAAATACGATTTTTTAATTTTTTGTAGAGGCCTAGAAAAAAATAGTCGCTACAGCATGGCGACTCCGCTAGGGACCATTTTTTGTTTTAAAAATAAAAGGGAGTTAAGCCTTAGTTGGGTTCGCATCGTAATTATTAAAAAATTTAAATTCGACTTAATTTAATTTTAATTTCTGACCTTGTTTGTTTACCGTTTTTTTATCACACAATAGTTTTAGAACCTTTAAGAGGGAGTGATTACTTCACTTCGTGCGGTGGTCACCTCCGTATATTGTTGTAATTCACTTTCGGGATCCGGTCCTTATATTTTGTTGGGTCCTCACCCCCGTATGGTATAAGGGTCGTATTCCCTCGAATCGATGTTAGAGCGCCAGTTCAAGTACCGTTTACTTTAGAACCTAACCGTACATAGTGGACCATAGGAGCCCACCTGTTAGGGCCCTGTCGGTACTCTGTCCGTTTAGCAATAACCCTGTTTATGTTTTTGTTTATGCATATTTTAATCGCTTGATTTGAGTGCTTTATTTTATTGCTTATGTTTATTAGTTGACCGTTTGTTCAAATTATTCTTGTCGTAATGACACAATTTTCTTTTTTTGTTTATTTTTGCCCATTTACATTTATTTTACATTGCATTATCATGGCATATAAAAGGTATTTATATTGCAAGTGGTCGTCACTGTAGAAGGCGATCATAATAAACAATGGGTATCATGATCAATAGAGCAGACAAATTTTGAACGTTGTCCTAAGAATACACCAAAGATTAGAGAGGGTGGATCATCCGAAGAGTTTGAGTCAGACAAGGTAACTGATACTCATGTTGGGGACAATGAAATGAAGATTGCTGTTACCCAAGAGCGTAAAGTGGCTCAGCAAGTAGCGGATGTGTCCGATGCAACAATGCCGTTGAGTCAGAATATTAATCCAGCGCTGGATCATGAAGGAAAATTGACTCATTTGTTGGACGAAGTGAAAAAGTTAGAGATTAGGACTCATCAGTATTTGCAAAGCCTAGAAGAATATCTGATGTAACAAGCATTTTTGTCTAATGAAAGCCTTTCTACTATGATCACTTTGCGACTAATACCTTATTGCATTCACCTTTGCATTTCGTTGATTCAAAAATATTCTATATTAGGAGATTTTTTATAAAAAGGAAGATGTTCTGAAATATATAGAGTTTGATAATGCTACGGTCTAGGATGAGGCAAGCAGAAGCAAATAGAGAGGAGACAAAGTTGGAGCACCAAGTACGCATTTCACTCCAGGAAATCAAGATACTAGGAAGAATGATTATTATCAATCTTTTGTAAACATACATCTTCTCTTGATAAAATTCTTCCTAAAAGATTATTTGAGAATCAACCATTCATTTGCATTCATTCTTGCATTTGTTGATTATTGTTATGCTTTATACATTTCGTACATTTCTTCACCTAACATGTTCTTACCTCATGACATCCTATTTTTCATAAAGCATTCATAACAATTGCATCTTTGCGTCACCATAGAATCATGTACATACATCGCATTTTCATAAATACACTTAATAGAAAGTAGTTTTGCACCATTACTCAGAGACATTTTCTAAAATTCATACTTCCATGAGGATACATTTTTCCAAAAACATGAATTCCCTCCAATTCAATCCTTTCATAAGGATGTTTTGTCTTTCTTAAAAAACATGAATTTCTTAATCCAACCTTTTCACAAGGACTTTATTCTTAAGGACGTTTTACAAAAAAAAATCAATCAAATCAAAACAAGATTTTTTCCCTCAATCCTTTCACAAGGACCCCTTATTTTTTTTAAAAAAATAGGAATTTCTTAATTTTACCATTTTGTAAGGATTTTTTTAAAGAATCCTATGATTTCATCCTTTCTTAAAGATGTTTTTTTCTTTTCTTCTTTTAAAGATGAAAAAGAAAGATTTTTGTAATTATTTTTATGTATATAAAATATTGCATACATCAATTCATAGAACAATTAAGTTGATTGTGGGATTCCATGACGATTTGAGAATCAGTTAACTTGTTGCATGTTTAAACACAAGAATGGAAGTGATTAAACAACCAAAACTACGAGATAAATACGAGAGGCTGAAGAAATAACCCAAGATAAGAGGATATTAATGGCTTGAATGCGAGGGAACTCTGCTTAGTCCCTCACTCGGTCATTCTGCTTACGTTACTCATATGGTGATGAAGATGATGTCAACTATCTGGCTACGGTTGTGACCCAGGTGATACTTGCGAATTCCACATAGGGGCACCGGGGCATGCCGCCAAGAGGTATAGGTCGTTATTAGAAGAAATTAAGAGGCTGATTGGAAATGGAGTCCTGACAAGAGTTAATCCAGCAAGGGAAGGCAAAGGAGATGAGGGCAAGCTTATATCACGGTGAAAAGGTCCGAATGGTTCGAAAGTCTCTATGCTTGGGTTTCTCACCTTTTTGCAAAGATGTTATTTTGATTTCCTTTTTTTAGAACATTGCACAGAAGAGCCTCATGACTTAAACTTGAAAATAGTAGAAATATTTTGTAAAGATACTTGTAGTTATTTGATAAGTGTTCAAAAGTACTATTTTTCTTACCCTTTTTACTCATATTATTGTTAGACTTAGGCTCATATTAGTTGCATAGTTAGCCATTCATGCATTAATCCATGTTTCCTTCAATCGTTGAGCTTGATTACACAACTTGGTAGTTTTTGTGGAAAAGATGCTGCTTTGGTGTGCTTTGTGTGTGTATGTGCAGGATCACTTGCCAAAGCAATGCCGAGCTAGTTGCCAGGGCAATGCATGAAGGAGACGCCGAGCTAGTTGCCAGGGCAATACATGAAGGATATGCCGAGCTAGTTGCCAGGGCAATACATGAAGGATATGCCGAGCTAGTTGCCAGGGCAATACATGAAGGAGACGCCGAGCCAGTTGCCATGGCAAATTGTCGACAAGAGCAAAGGTGATATGTTAGTCGAAATTGATGACTATAAAAGCCCAAGATGACGTGGAGCAAAGCCCAAACCCAAAGGAATTTGATTGCCATGCAGAGATTAAAGAAGAATCAAATTCCAAGAAGATAGGAGAAGTTCTAGTAGGAATACAATTATAATAAAGAATTATATTCTTTAAAGATAATTTAATTCCAACTTAAACTCCTCCTCAAAGAAGGACTTTGGCCTAGCCCTATAAATAGCAAGGAGATTTCGACAATCGAAGGGGAGGGCAAAAGAGGGGAATTTCGACAAGTCCAAGGAGGGCAAGAGGATAGAATTTTCGACAAGCATCTAGGGCAAGGAGGATTTCGACAAGCCTCCTTCTTCATCCTTTTCTTTCTTGTTCGATTAGGTTCATGCTAGGGATTATTTATCTTGTGTTTCTTTGGAACCTAGCCATGAACTAAATCTACTTGGCTATGGTTATTGTGTTTTGTGGTTGTGAGAAACTATTGGTTTTTGTTTAGGTAATAAGAGTTTGCACTTTTCTATTTCAAGGTTTATTCATTCTTGGTTCTTATTCTTGTTTGCGAGTGAATTGGGAGAGGATCTCATGATTTCATCTATTTATCTAGTATCGGGAGAGTTAGATTCAAGAAACGAATGAATATGATCTTTATTCAATCTAATGATGGTGAAGATTAATCCGGCTTAGGAATAAGTTAAGGATTTAAACGGCTAAGAGGAGCTCAAGATTGGTTGTCCTTGATTCACGCAGGGATGTATTATCAAGGCATGCACAAGTAGCTAGAGTTTCGACTTAGGGATAAGAAGAAACCATTGAAGAACGCTCTGCCGAACCTTGAAGGTTGCTGCCCAGACGCCCAAGTAGTTGCCCAACTAGTTGCCCAGGCAACCATCGATTAGTTGCCAAGGCAACCCCGTTGTGCAAGTTGCCACGACAATTGTGTTGCCCGTGCACTCTTTCACCAAGACGATCCAATCGGCTATCACACCTCAACTCACGATAACCTGGCCTATCTCTCTCTCAATTGATCTCATCTATTCATTTACTTTATTGCTTTCTAGATTAGTTATTAGTTAAACTCCTATAATCCTTTACTTGTGTTTTTACATTTTACAGTGCAAGAGACTAGATTCTTGAAGTGGCACCAATCCCTGTCGAGACGATATCTTTTATACTATAACTTGCGACGTGTATACTTGCACATTTGCGTAGCACTTATTACGCGCAACAAGTTTTTGGCGCCGTTGCCGGGGATTGGCAATAGTGACTTTGTTTTTACTTTCTTGCACTTTCTTTTTACTTTTCTTGTTTAAAATTCAAAGGGCTAACAAACTTTGGTTTTGCATTGGTATATGACCAGGGCGAGACTGACTTCACCAGAATATCCCTTTGATCTAGAAATCGAACGAACCTTACAAAGACTTAGACGAAGGATAAGAGAAGCAATGGAAAATAAAGACGGCAATATGAATCAAGATGTTCGAGCAGGAGGAGGAGTGATTCTTGCACGAAACAGAACTATTCGAGACTATCTTGAAGAAGATCTTGATGGACTTAACCCAGGAGTTGTCGCACCTGAAATTGAAGCCGACCACTTTGAGTTGAAACCGGTAATGTTTAATATGATCAACACAATAGGTCAATTTGGCGGCTCAGCAACTGAAGATGCACGACAACATCTGTGACTGATCTTTGTCGTGATTTCCTTGCTAGATTTAATCCTACAAATTTGACTGATAAGCTTCGTAACGACATTACTTCTTTTCGGCAGGCAGATAATGAATCCATGTACGAGGCTTGGGAGCAATATAGAGAACTTCTACACAAATGCCCCTACACGGATTCCCGGTGTGGACTCAAGTAACAATGTTTTACAACGCCGTGAATACACCAACAAGGATGATGCTAGATGCCTCGGTAAACGACATACTCCTAGATAAGTCGCCGGAGGAAGCAATGCAAATTTTAAACAGGCTGGCCAAGAATGACTATCAATTCCCATCTACTAGAAGAGGAGGAGTTAGACGCCAAGCCACAATACATGAACTAGGATCATCAGATTCAATTTCGGCACAATTGGCCACTTTAACCAAGATGGTCCAGAACATGCAAAAACCAAACAACACACATGAAGTCAAGGTAATGGATTCTTTTTGTGAGTTATGTGGTGATAACCATAATTCTTCTGAATGTATGCAGAATCTGGAATCCAGCTTCTATGTGGGGAATTACAATCGGAGCAATAACGTGATGTCCAATACATACAATCCAGCTTAGAAGAAGCACCCGAATTTTTCATGGAATATTCCCAACAATGCTCTATACCAGAACAATCAGAATGCACAAGCATCAGGATTCCAGCAGAATATGCCACGGCAACAGATGCCGCAGCAACAACCGACAACATCTAGTTCTTTGGAAAATTCTCTAAATGCTTTTATGATGAAAACTGAATCTTATATGGCTGAGAATAGTAATTTCATAAAAGAAATGATGCTTTTATTAACAGGACCGAGATGAGATTGTAAAACCTAGAGGCGGCAATCAAATATTGGAAAATCAAGTCAGATAGTTTGCTCAAAATCTGAATACTAGACCACAAGGAGGTTTACCTAGCGATACTGAAGTCACAAGAGGAACTGGCCATGAGCAATGTAAGGCGATCACCACTAGAAGTGGCCAACAACTTAGAGAGGCTCAAACCCGCTCATCAAACAAAACTCCACAAAAAGATCAAGACGAACCTAGCGGCAAAGCCTCAGATGCTGAACCAGGAATTGCCGCGGCAACCGACAATAAGCATGCCTCGGCAAGCGACGATAAAGACGCCTCGGCAACTTGCGATAAGCATGCCTCGGCAACCCCAGTTGATAATGCCTCGGCAACTCCAGATGTCCCGGCAATGCCGTCAATCAGGTTTCAAACCAATGAAAGGATCGAAGATATCCGACTTCCACCACCATTCCCACAAAGGTTGAAGCGACAAAAGCAAGAATACCAATTCAAGAAGTTTCTTAATATCCTAAAGCAAGTCCACATCAACTTGCCACTTGTGGAAGCAATTGAACAAATGCCAAACTATGCCAAGTTTCTTAAAGACATTGTGTCCAAGAGAACAAGGCTAGGAGAGTTTGAAACAGTTGCCGCAATAGAGGGATGCATGGCAATGTTGCACAATCGTATGCCACCTAAGTTGAAGGATCCCGAAAGTTTCACAATACCCTGTTCCATTGGAAATCACTATGTCGGGAAAGCATTATGTGACCTTGGGGCTAGCATAGACTTGATGCCTAAATCAGTTTTCCAGAAACTAGGAATCGGGAAGGCAAGACCTACAACAGTTATGCTACAGCTAGCCGACAGATCCTATGTGCATCCAGAGGGAAAAATCAAGGACATACTGGTAAAAGTTGATAAATTTATTTTTCCCGCTGACTTTATTGTTTTGGATTGTGAAGCAGATGAGCATGCACCTATCATTCTCGGGAGACCATTCCTAGCAACATGGAGAACCTTGATCGACATTGAAAAGGGAGAACTCACAATGAGGGTGAATGACCAGCAGGTCAAACTAAATGTGTTCCAAACACTAAGGCATGCCGATGATCCAGAAGAATGCCAACTACTTCATGCCACGGCAGAGTTTAACTTCGATGAGGAATTTAGTTGCCTCGGCAACTACATTGTCGATCAAGAGGAACATGAGGAGTATGAAGAACCGGTCGATGAAGAACAACAAGAAGAGGCAAATTGGCTAGTCAATCGACCAGGTACATACTTTGAACCACTGGATTACTCAGGTAAGGAAGGTAAACTCGAAAAACCCTCTATTGAACAACCACCGATTCTTGAGTTGAAACAATTACCAGAGCAACTAAAATATGCATACTTAGGAACCGATAATACATTGCCTGTAATTATTTCTTCTAAGTTACAGCCTGAGCAGGAAAAGAAGCTGATCAAGATGTTGAAGCTACACAAAAAGGCAATAGGGTGGACAATTGCCGACTTGAAGGGAATTAGCCCGGCAGTATGCATGCACAAGAACTTGTTGGAAGATGATTACAAACCTTCAATTGAGGCCCAGAGGAGACTGAATCATGCCATGAAAGGGGTTGTAATGAAAGAAATCATCAAGTGGCTTGATGCCGGCATTATATACCCTATCTCCGATAGTACGTGGGTAAGTCCGGTACAATGTGTGCCAAAAAAGGGAGGTATAACAGTGGTAAGCAATGAAAATAATGAACTTATCCCAACCAGGACTGTGACCGGTTGGAGGGTTTGTATGGACTATCGAAAGCTAAACAAAGCCACTAGGAAAGATCACTTCCCATTACCCTTTATTGATCAAATGCTTGACCGTCTTGCAGGTAAACCCTTTTATTGTTTTCTTGATGGTTATTCAGGTTACAATCAGATTGCCATAGCACCAGAAGATCAAGAAAAGACAACCTTCACATGCCCATACGGTACTTATGCCTTCCAAAGGATGCCGTTCGGATTGTGTAACGCCCCGGTAACCTTCCAAAGATGCATGATGGCGCTCTTTTCAGACATGGTCGAAGACTTCCTTGAGATCTTCATGGATGATTTTTCGGTTTTTGGTAATGACTTCGACGACTGTCTCGGCAATTTAGAGAGGGTGTTGGCAAGATGCGATGAAACGGATTTAGTCCTCAATTGGGAGAAATGCCATTTTATGGTAGATGAAGGAATAGTGTTCGGCCACAAGATTTCATCCAAGGGAATTGAAGTAGACAAAGCCAAGGTGGACGTGATCGAGAGATTACCCCCACCAAGTTCGGTTAAAGGAATTCGAAGTTTTCTCGGACATGCAGGTTTTTATAGGAGGTTCATTCATAATTTTTCTAAAATCACTAAACCCTTGTGTAATCTGCTTGAACAGGATAAAGTCTTCGATTTTGATGATTCTTGCACCCAAGCATTCGAAACCCTAAAGAAAAAGCTTGCCTCGGCACCCATTGTCGTTCCACCAGATTGGACGCTACCTTTTGAGCTCATGTGTGATGCAAGTGATTTCGCGGTAGGAGCAGTCCTAGGCCAACGCACATGTAAGACCTTCCATGTGATATACTACGCTAGTAAAACTCTTAATGGTGCTCAAGTGAATTACACAACAACGGAGAAAGAGTTACTAGCTGTACTTTTCGCATTTGACAAGTTCCGTTCCTATTTAATTGGTACAAAGGTAATTGTTCATACGGACCATTCGGCAATCAAATACTTATTTGCTAAAAAGAATGCTAAACCTCGTTTGATTTGTTGGATATTACTTTTACAAGAATTTGATATTGAAATTAAGGACATGAAAGGAACAGAAAATCAAGTGGCCGATCACTTATCACGTTTGGAACGCAATAGGGAGGAGGACGCGGATCTAGAGATATGCGATGCATTCCCGGATGAACAAATTTTAGTTGCCTCGGCAACCCTCGACGCCTCGGCAACCCTAGACGCCTCGGCAACCCACGACGCCTCGGCAACCCTCGACGCCTCGGCAACCATGGATGCACACGCCTCGGTAACTCTCGATGCCGTAGCAGCCTTTGACGCGCACGCCTCGGAAATTTTGGGAGTAGTCGCCACGGTAGCACATGCCTCGGCAATACCTTGGTACGCGGATTTAGTTAATTTTCTTGTGTGTGGTATTTTTCCTTATGGCATTACTCACCAAGGGAAGAAGCGGTTCCGCCATGATGCTAAGCATTACTTTTGGGACGAGCCTCTTTTGTTTAAACAATGTGCAGATCAGGTTATACGCCGATGTGTCCCTGAAGAAGAGCAACAGAATGTACTCCGGCAATGCCATTCTTCACCCTATGGAGGACATTTTGGAGGAACTCGTACCGCGGCCAAAGTGTTGCAATCCGGTTTGTATTGGCCAACATTGTACAAAGATGCCCAAGACTTTTACAAGCAATGTGATCGTTGCCAGAGGACGGGCAATATCTCTAGACGACATGAGATGCCATTTCAGAACATCATCGAGGTGGAATTGTTCGATGTGTGGGGGATCGATTTTATGGGACCTTTCCCATCTTCATTCGGCAACCTCTACATCTTACTTGCCGTTGACTATGTGTCTAAATGGGTTGAGGCAACTGCAGTTCCCAACAACGATTCCAAGGCCGTGCAACGATTCTTGCAGAAAAATATATTTACACGATTTGGGATGCCGAGAGCAATTATCAGTGATGGAGGCAAGCATTTTGACAACAGACTAATTGCCAAGATGTTGCAACGCTTCGGCATATCACACAAGATCGCCACGACATATCACCCATAAACCAACGGGCAAGCAGAAATTTCCAACCGGGAATTGAAGGGTATACTCGAGAAAGTTGTAAATCCCTCTAGGAAGGATTGGTCATTAAGACTAGATGACGCACTTTGGGCATATCGCACTGCATTCAAAACACCCTTAGGTATGTCCCCCTTCTGACTTGTCTATGGCAAAACATGCCATCTACCGGTGGAAATCGAGCACAAGGAATACTGGGCAATCAAGACCGTGAATATGGATTGGGAAAATGCCGGACAAAAACGTTTGATGGATCTCAACGAGATAGAAGAATTCCGTGCACTCGCCTATAACAATGCACGAATCTACAAGGAGAAAACAAAGCGATGGCACGACAAGAAACTATTGCCACGGTAATTCACGCTAGGGCAACTAGTTCTCCTATTCAATTCTCGGCTAAAACTTTTCCCGGGAAAGCTGAAATCAAGATTGTCAGGACCATTCGAAGTTGTCAAACCATTCTCCCATGGTGCTGTGATAATCAAGTCCATCTCTGACAACCATGAATTCAAAGTTAATGGACAAAGATTGAAGCACTACAATGGTGCCCATGTGGAACGTAACAAAGAAGTGGTAAACTTAGGAGATGCATGAGCATGCTCTCCTTTCAATATTTTCTTTTTCTTTTTATTTTCATTTTTATTTTTAGGAGATATTTTATTTTTCTTCATTATCTTTAGTTTTCAGGTTTTCTTTGTTTTCTTTTTCACAACAAGACTCACAACTACTATGCTAAGGAAATTTACTGCCGAGATCCTTGCCCCGGTAACCAATGAAGAAGATGCCGCGGTAACCTACATCGTGCCTGCACAAGCTGATGCCACGGCAACCAACCCTGAAGATGCCACGGCAACCAAAGCTAAAGACATCCCGGCAACAAGAAAACAACCATCGTGTTCAAGCAAGAGAATCAAGACACCGACCAAAAGGAAACTAATCATCTACGATGATGAACTCTCGGAGTAAGTCCTCGTATGCATTTATTTTATTTTATTATTTTTATTTTTCGTTATTTTTATGCATGCATTGAGGACAATGCCTCATTCGAGTTTGGGGGGGATTGTTATTAGTAGTTACCATGTTTAGTTACATTCATCTTAAGTATTACATTTAGGATACATAAATTGCTTGCCATGCCTTTAATTGGAACAAGAATTGCTTAGATTTGATGAATATTCGATGATGACTTTGCCAATGCACTTAATTGATAGAATTTTTATTCTAGGATAACCATGGAAAAACTTAGAATTTTACTATGATGCTAAATTTTATGAAACACTGTTGTGGTTTGATTGATTTAAGGAATTCTAGTGAACTTAGGTTGATAATTAACAAATTGGGGGATTAGAATAAAAATTGGATGAAAGCTAGAGGTGCCTGAAATTGGCTCTCGCATGTGCTAAAAAAATTGATCACTAGAGGTGCCCGAAACTGGCTCTAGGATGTGTTAAAAAAAAATTTTTTAACTAGAGGTGCCCGAAACCGGCTCCAGTCGATTAAATTAACTTAATAAAACTAAAAACAAAACTCTAGAGGTGCCCAACACTGGCTCTAGTTCAAACATGTTAAAAAGAACCCAATGAAGTAATTTGAAAACCTCTTGTTTGCATAGAATCCGAAAAATCAACTTGCACACAGCTCTGCACACACTCACAAGCATTATAGTTTGATTCCGAGTAACTCCTAAGTTTTTTGAAAAATAAAAAGCCAATCATACTGTGCCCCGGTTCAGAGAATTGAAATTAATTTCAAAGCTAAGTTTGTGAAAATTGAAGTCTTGGCAGGTAATTATGAGTTTGCATTGCTTGAGGACAAGCAATAGTTCGAGTTTGGGGGTGTGATAAGTGTTCAAAAGTACTATTTTTCTTACCCTTTTTACTCATATTATTGTTAGACTTAGGCTCATATTAATTGCATAGTTAGCCATTCATGCATTAATCCATGTTTCCTTCAATCGTTGAGCTTGATTACATAACTTGGTAGTTTTTGTGGAAAAGATGCTGCTTTGGTGTGCTTTGTGTGTGTATGTGCAGGATCACTTGCCAAATCAATGCCGAGCTAGTTGCCAGGGCAATGCATGAAGGAGACAGCGAGCTAGTTTCCAGGGCAATACATGAAGGATATGCCGAGCTAGTTGCCAGGGCAATACATGAAGGAGACGCCGAGCCAGTTGCCATGGCAATTGTTGACAAGAGAAAAGGTGATATGGTAGTCGAAATTGATGACTATACAAGCCCAAGATGATGTGGAGCAAAGCCCAAACCCAAATGAATTTGATTGCCATGCAGAGATTAAAGAAGAATTAAATTCTATGAAGATAGGAGAAGTTCTAGTAGGAATACAATTATAATAAAGAATTATATTCTTTAAAGATAATTTAATTCCAACTTAAACTCCTCCTCAAAGAAGGACTTTGGCCTAGCCCTATAAATAGCAAGGAGATTTCGACAATCGAAGGGGAGAGCAAAAGAGAGGAATTTCGACAAGTCCAAGGAGGGCAAGAGGAGAGAATTTTTGACAAGCATCTAGGGCAAGAAGGATTTCGACAAGCCTCCTTCTTCATCCTTTTCTTTCTTGTTCGATTGGGTTCATGCTAGGGATTATTTATCTTGTGTTTCTTTGGAACCTAGCCATGAACTAAATCTACTTGGCTATGGTTATTGTGTTTTGTGGTTGTGAGAAACTATTGGTTTTTGTTTAGGTAATAAGAGTTTGCACTTTTCTATTTCAAGGTTTATTCATTCTTCGTTCTTATTCTTGTTTGCGAGTGAATTGGGAGAGGATCTCGTGATTTCATCTATTTATCTAGTATCGGGAGAGTTAGATTCAAGAAACGAATGAATATGATCTTTATTCAATCTAATGATGGTGAAGATTAATTCGGCTTAGGAATAAGTTAAGGATTTAAACGGCTAAGAGGAGCGCAAGATTGGTTGTTGTTCACCCTTGATTCACGCATGGATGTATTATCAAGGCATGCACAAGTAGCTAGAGTTTCGACTTAGGGATAAGAAGAAACCATTGAAGAACGCTCTGCCGAACCTTGAAGGTTGCTGCCCAGACGCCCAAGTAGTTGCCCAAGCAACCATCGATTAGTTGCCCAGGCAACCATCGATTAGTTGCCAAGGCAACCCCGTTGTGCAAGTTGCCACGGCAACTGAGTTGCCCGTGCACTCTTTTACCAAGACGATCCAATTGGCTATCACACCTCAACTCACGATAACCTGGCCTATCTCTCTCTCATTTGAATTCATCTTTTCTTTTACTTTATTGCTTTCTAGTTTAGTTATTAGTTAAACTCCTATAATCCTGTCTTTGTGTTTTTACTTTTTACAGTGCAAGAGACTAGATTCTTGAAGTGGCACCAATCCTTGTGGAGGCGATATCTTTTATACTATAACTTGCGACGTGTATACTTGCACATTTGCGTAGCACTTATTACGCGCAACATTATTTTTGAAAATGTTGAAGTTTGGAAAGTCCAACAGAAATATTGGCGTAACGTGCTTAAACACGGTAAAGTTTAAGATAATGGATAATTCAAATGTCCATCAGAAACCCATTTTTACGGATGGTCAAAGGAAAATAAATCCTTTGGAAAAATCTAATGTCATGATTGGTATAAACTGATTGTACCCAGGGAATGGTATAGCTAGCCCGGAGCAAACAGCTATCGATAAAGGCAACTCAAAATCGTTGATCCCTGTGCATTTTGGAAAAATGCAAAAGAAATCTACGAGTAAAGCTATAGATTCTTTTTTAAATCAAATGTCTATCAAAAATCCATTTTTATGAATGATCAAAGGAAAATAAATCCTTTGGAAAAATCCAATATCATAATTAGTATAAACTGATTGTACCCAGGGGAATGGTACAACTAGCCTAGAGCAAAAGACTACCGGTAAAGGCAATTCAAAACCGATGATCCCTATGCATTTGGGAAAAAATGCAAAAGAAATTTATGAGCTAAGCTGTAAATTTTTTTAAAATCAAATGTTAGAATGTAGCTATTTTAATGAAATTTTCATTTCGTTATTTAAAAAACATTTTTTGCATTATTTGATTCTTTAAACATTTCATTCATTGTTATGGGATAGTTTTTGTTCTCATATACACATATTTATGAAAAAGCATACATATGTACGTACCTTTTTTGTTATTTCATTAAACCTAAAATGTAAGAGTGCCTTAGAGTTAGATTAAACACCGTGGGGATATTGCGAATGCGAGTATTCGGTAGTACATTTAGGCCGACAAAGAAACTAAACAAGTGTTTAGATAATAGGCAGATCCCTTTTTAAGAGATTCCTTTCTCAGGCACTTGTCGTTTAAGATCCTTGAATCGAGTGTTGGCCCTAAACTTCTAACCCCTGAAGACTATTTTGATATCCATGTATGGGAAGACGAATGTCATTTCTTCAATCTCTTTTACAAATAATAAAAAATAGTCATTTGTTGTCCCCCTTTGAGCCTGATCATTTCTTTTCATTTGAACCCAAATCAAGGATCACCCCCACACTGGGGCAAAGAGGATGAGAATTTTGTGCACGAATTAAAGTCGCTCAGTTTGACCACACTACAAAGATAATACTTTATAAATAAAGGTGAGAAATTGACGTATACAAATGAAAGCATACAAAGTTCAGAGAAACAATAGTAGAAATCAATCAAATAAAAGTTTATAGTTAAAGAGATGGCTAAGTCAAATTGCAAGTTTGCCAACAATAAGGTTGTACAATCAAGAGTGAAAGCACCAAGTCAGAAAGTGCAATAAAGGACATTAAGAGCCTTGAAGATTTGATTACATTTGAATAAGAAGCGCATCAACATTTAGTCAGGATGCAAGCTACACGAAAAGAAGAAATGAACTTTAGGGGTGAAAACTCAAAAATGGGCAGTCTAGAGCGATCCAAAGAATATATTACTCCAAATGAGCATACCTAAATCAAGCAATACAAAAATAAAGTTTTAATCAAGAAATTTATACGGACTTTGGTGGACTGGTCACCTTTAAATAGAAACATGCATTAATGCCGAGCCAAGACGCAAAGCGGTCCAGAGCTACAACTACAAAGAAGGAAATGAGCTCTAGGGTGAAAACCTAGAAATGGGCAGTCTAAAGCGGTCCACGAAATAAGGAATTTTTTTATTAAACACACATCCCAGTCAACAAGTGCAGAGAAGATATTTCAACGGGAAGAAATGATCATTGGTTTCATCACCCTTAAACACTTATTTGGGCATATATATCATTTCTTTCATAGCCGTGAACCATAGTCTACATTACGAACCTACAAAGACCATTTCGATCATATGTGGATACCTAACTTGGATAAGTGTGTCTTCACATTATATCTCGCCTATAAGGGTTAACCTTTCTTCAAAGAACGTCAAACTTTGAAGTGCGTGATCGACACCCAAATGAGGGAAGGATGGGGCATGGTGAGTTAGTGAGGTCAAGAGAGCCACTTAAATGGGCTAGAAATTAGGCATGAGAGATGTTCCTCTTGAAAGCCTAAATGGACTAGGGGAGACCATACATGTGCGTATATTGTCAAAATAGTCAAGATTTTCTAAACATACAAATTTACTAGTGCATTTGTTATTTTAGGATCGAACATTAGTTTTCAAAAATGTTTGGATTTTTTTTCAAAATTTCAATTCTTTTAAATATTAATTATTTCCTCCAAGCACTAGTTTTCAAAAATGTTTGGACATTTTTTTAAAATTTCAATTCTTTTAGATATTGGTCATTTACTCCAAGCATTAGTTTTCAAAAAATGTTTGGGTATTTCCTCCAAATTTCAATTCTTTTGCATATTTGTCATTTTCTCCAAGCATTAGTTTTCAAAATTTTTTGGGCATTTACTCCAAATTTTGATTTACTCCAAACATTAATTTTCAAAAAAGTTTGGCATTTTCTCCGAATTTCGATTCTTTTAATACTTACCATTTCCTCCAAACATCAATTTTCAAAAATGTTTGGTCCTTTTTCTAAACCTTTATTTTTTAAGATATCTATAGTTTTTCTCCCAAACACTAGTCTTCAAAATGTTTGGTATTTTCTCCCAGTTTTATTTTCAAAATGACTAATTTTTTATTTGATGAGAATTAAAGCATAGGGACCCAGAGTTGGTTCTGCCTGAGATGTTACAAGAAGATTGAATTTAGAGATAAGTTTAGGGAAAAGAGGTATTTTGTCCACCCTAATGTTGAGATAGATAAAGACTCTGAGTGTTGGGTCAGAGACAAGAAAAATAGTTTAGCCCATGATTGAATGGGCCAATGTTGAACAAAAGAGATGATGTGAGTCCCTACACAAGAATAATATAGGGACTGAAATAAGATTATTTGCGAAGTAGGTAGTGACCCCGAAGGAGAAGAAGGGCAATCGTGCAAGAGGATTGAAAGCGTGGGTCCAGTCATATTTGAGATGAGTATTCAATTGAAGAAAAAGATCGAAGAGTATACTGCAAAAGAAATGAATGAAAGAAATCCGAGAATAATATTTCAAGGAATATAATTTTAAAAACAAATTTAAAAGAAGAATTTGAAGACAAACAAAGACTTTGATCTACAGCTTCATGTTGAAGAAGTAGATCTTATTGAAGATTTCCTATTGGTAGCCATGTTGGCGTGAATCTAGTTCTTTGATCTGCAACTTCGTGTTGAAGAGGTGGATCCTATTGAAGATTTCCAATTGGTAGCCATTTTGGTGTGAATCCAGTTCTTAAGTCCTTCGAGCCATCAGTAAGACCTCTGGGCATAATGCTAACTGATAAGTGTTCAAAAGTACTACTTTTCTTACCCTTTTTACTCATATTATTGTTAGACTTAGGCTCATATTAGTTGCATAATTAGCCATTCATGCATTAATCCATGTTTCCTTCCATCGTTGAGCTTGATCACATAACTTGGTAGTTTTTGTGGGAAAAGATGCTGCTTTGGTGTGTTTTGTGTGTATGTGCAGGATCACTTGCCAAAGCAAGACTAGAGCTAGTTGCCAGGGCAATGCATGAAGGAGACGCCGAGCTAGTTGCCAGGGCAATGCATGAAGGAGACGCCGAGCCAGTTGCCATGGCAATTGTCGACAAGAGCAAAGGTGATATGGTAGTTGAAATTGATGACTAGACAAGCCCAAGATGACGTGGAGCAAAGCCCAAACCCAAAGGAATTTGATTTCCATGCAGAGATTAAAGAAGAATTAAATTCCAAGAAGATAGGAGAAGTTCTAGTAGGAATACAATTATAATAAAGAATTATATTCTTTAAAGATAATTTAATTCCAACTTAACTTCCTCCTCAAAGAAGGACTTTGCCCTAGCCCTATAAATAGGAAGGAGATTTCGACAACATAGAGAGAGAGCAGAGGAGGGGAATTTCGACAAGTCCAAGGAGGGCAAGAGGAGAGAATTTTCGACAAGCATCTAGGGCAAGGAGGATTTCGACAAGCCTCCTTCTTCATCCTTTTCTTTCTTGTTCGATTGGGTTCATGCTAGGGATTATTGATCTTGTGTTTCTTTGGAACCTAGCCATGAACTAAATCTATTTGGCTATGGTTATCGTGTTTTGTGGTTGTGAAAAACTATTGGTTTTTGTTTAGGTAATAAGAGTTTGCACTTTTCTATTCAAGGTTTATTCATTCTTGTTTCTTATACTTGTTTGCGAGTGAATTGGGAGAGGATCTCGTAACTTCATCTATTTATCTAATATCGGGAGAGTTAGATTCAAGAAACGAATGAATATGATCTTTATTCAATCTATTGATGGTGAAGATTAATCCGGCTTAGGAATAAGTTAAGGATTTCAACGGCTAAGAGGAGCGCAAGATTGGTTGTTGTTCACCCTTGATTCACGCATGGATGTATTATCAAGGCATGCACAAGTAGCTAGAGTTTCGACTTAGGGATAAGAAGAAACCATGGAAGAACGCTCTGCCGAACCTTGAAGGTTGCTGCCCAGACGCCCAAGAAGTTACCCAACTAGTTGCCCAGGCAACCATCGATTAGTTGCCAAGGCAACCCCGTTGTGCAAGTTGCCACGGCAACTGAGTTGCCCGTGCACTCTTTTACCAAGACAATCCAATTGGCTATCACACCTCAACTCACGATAACCTGGCCTATCTCTCTCTCATTTGAATTCATCTTTTCTTTCACTTTATTGCTTTCTAGTTTAGTTATTAGTTAAACTCCTATAATCCTGTCTTTGTGTTTTTACTTTTTACAGTGCAAGAGACTAGATTCTTGAAGTGGTACCAATCCCTGTGGAGACGATATCTTTTATACTATAACTTGCGACGTGTATACTTGCACAATTGTGTAGCACTTATTACGTGCAACAAGTTTTTGGCGCCGTTGCCGGGGATTGGCAATAGCGACTTTGTTTTTATTTTCTTGCACTTTCTTTTTACTTTTCTTGTTTAAGATTCAAAGGGCTAACAAACTTTGGTTTGCATTGGTAAATGACCAGGGCGAGACCGACTACACCAGAATATCCCTTTGATCCAGAAATCGAACGAACCTTACAAAGACTTAGACGAAGGATAATAGTAGCAATGGCTAATCAAGACGGCAATATGAATCAAGGTGTTCTAGCAGGAGGAGGAGTGATTCTTGCACGAAACAGAACTATTCAAGACTATCTTGAAGAAGATCTTGATGGACTTAATCCTGGAGTTATCGCACCTGAAATTGAAGCTGACCACTTTGAGTTAAAACCGGAAATGTTTAATATGATCAACACAATTGGTCAGTTTGGCGGCTCAGCAACTGAGGATGCACGACAACATCTGAAATCATTCCTCGAGATTTGCAACTCGTTCAAAATACACGGAGTCACCCCCGATGTCTTATGATTAAGATTATTCCCCTATTCACTGAGGGATAGGGCGAAAGCATGGTTGAATAGCATTCCTGCCGGATCAATAGCATCTTGGACCGATCTTTGTCGTGATTTCCTTGCTCGATTTAATCCTACAAATTTGACTGATAAGCTTCGTAACGACATTACGTCTTTTCGGCAGGCAGATGATGAATCCATGTACGAGGCTTGGGAGCGATATAGAGAACTTCTACACAAATGCCCCCTACACAGATTCCCGGTGTGGACTCAAGTAACAATGTTTTACAACGCCGTGAATACACCAACAAGGATGATGCTAAGTGCCTCGGCAAACGACATACTCCTAGATAAGTCGCCGGAGGAAGCAATGCAAATTTTAAATAGGCTGGCCAAGAATGATTATCAATTCCCATCTACTAGAAGAGGAGGAGTTAGACGCCAGGCCACAATACATGAACTAGGATCATCAGATTCAATTTCGGCACAATTGGCCACTTTAACCAAGATGGTCCAGAACATGCAAAAACCAAACAACACACATGAAGTCAAGGTAATGGATTCTTTTTGTGAGTTATGTGGTGATAACCATAATTCTTTTGAATGTATGCAGAATCCAGAATCCAGCTTCTATGTGGGGGAATTACAATCGGAACAACAATGTGATGTCCAATACATACAATCCAGCTTAGAAGAAGCACCCAATTTTTTCATAGAGTAATCCCAACAATGCTCTAAACCAGAACAATCAGAATGCACAAGCATCGGGATTCCAACAGAATATGCCACGGCAACAGTTGCCACAGCAACAACCGACAACATCTAGTTCTTTGGAAAATTCTCTAAATGCTTTTATGATGAAAACTGAATCTTATATGGATGAGAATAGTAATTTCATAAAAAAACTGATGCTTTTATTAACAGGACCGAGATGAGATTGCAAAACCAAGAGGCGGCAATCAAATCATTGGAAAATCAAGTCGGACAGTTTGCTCAAAATCTGAATACTAGACCACAATGAGGTTTACCTAGCGGTACTAAAGTCGCAAGAGGAACTGGCCGTGAGCAATGTAAGGCAATCACCACTAGAAGTGGCCAACAACTTAGATAGGCTCAAACCCGCTCATCAAACAAAACTCCACAAAAAGATCAAGACGAACCTAGCGGCAAGGCCTCAGATGCTGAACCAGGAATTGCCGCGGCAACCGGCAATAAGCATGCCTCGGCAACCGACGATAAAGACGCCTCGGCAACTTGTGATAAGAATGCCTCGGCAACCCCAATTGATAATGCCTCGGCAACTCCAGTTGTCCCGGCAATGCCGTCAATCAAGTTTCAAACCAATGAAAGGATCGAAGATATCCGACTTCCACCACCATTCCCACAAAGGTTGAAGCGACAAAAGCAAGAATACCAATTCAAGAAGTTTCTTGATATCCTAAAGCAAGTCCACATCAACTTGCCATTGGTGGAAGCAATTGAACAAATGCCAAACTATGCCAAGTTTCTTAAAGACATTGTGTCCAAGAGAACAAGGTTAGGAGAGTTTGAAACAGTTGCTGCAACAGAGGGATGCATGGCAATGTTGCATAATCGTATGCCACCTAAGTTGAAGGATCCCGAAAGTTTCACAATACCCTGTTCTATTGGAAATCACTATGTCGGGAAAGCACTATGCGACCTTGGGGCTAGCATAAACTTGATGCCTAAATCAATTTTCCAGAAACTAGGAATCGGGAAGGCAAGACCTACAACAGTTATGCTACAGCTAGCCGACAGATCCTATGTGCATCCAGAGGGAAAAATCGAGGACATACTGGTAAAAGTTGATAAATTTATTTTTCCCGCTGACTTTATTGTCTTGGATTGTGAAGCAGATGAGCATGCACCCATCATTCTCGGGAGACCATTCCTAGCAACAGGGAGAACCTTGATCGATGTTGAAAAGGGAGAACTCACAATGAGGGTGAATGACCAGCAAGTTAAACTAAATGTGTTCCAAACACTAAGGCATGCCGATGATCCAGAAGAATGCCAACTTCTTCATGCCACGGTAGAGTTTAACTTCGATGAGGAATTTAGTTGCCTCGGCAACTACATTGCCGATCAAGAGGAACCTGAGGAGTATGAACAACCAGTCGATGAGGAACAACAAGAAGAGGCAAATTGGCTAGTCAATCGACCAGGTACATACTTTGAACCACTGGATTACTCAGGTAAGGAAGGTAAACTCGAAAAACCCTCTATTGAACAACCACCGACTCTTGAGTTGAAACAATTGCCAGAGCAACTAAAATATGCATACTTAGGAACCGATTATACATTACCTATAATTATTTCTTCTAAGTTACAGCCTGAGTAGGAAAAGAAGCTGATCAAGATGTTGAAGCTACACAAAAAGGCAATAGGGTGTGATAAGTGTTCAAAAGTACTATTTTTCTTACCCTTTTTACTCATATTATTGTTAGACTTAGGCCCATATTAGTTGCATAATTAGCCATTCATGCATTAATCTATGTTTCCTTCCATCGTTGAGCTTGATTACATAACTTGGTAGTTTTTGTGGGAAAAGATGATGCTTTGGTGTGTTTTGTGTGTATGTGCAGGATCACTTGCCAAAGAAAGGCTAAAGCTAGTTGCCAGGGCAATACATGAAGGAGACGCCGAGCCAGTTGCCATGACAATTGTCGACAAGAGCAAAGGTGATATGGTAGTCGAAATTGATGACTATACAAGCCCAAGATGACGTGGAGCAAAGCCCAAACCCAAAGGAATTTGATTTCCATGCAGAGATTAAAGAAGAATTAAATTCCAAGAAGATAGGAGAAGTTCTAGTAGGAATACAATTATAATAAAGAATTATATTCTTTAAAGATAATTTAATTCCAACTTAACTTCCTCCTCAAAGAAGGACTTTGCCCTAGCCCTATAAATAGGAAGGAGATTTCGACAATTCTATAGGGAGCAAAGGAGGGGAATTTCGACAAGTCCAAGGAGGGCAAGAGGAGAGAATTTTTGACAAGCATCTAGGGCAAGGAGGATTTCGACAAGCCTCCTTCTTCATCCTTTTCTTTCTTGTTCGATTGGGTTCATGCTAGGGATTATTGATCTTGTGTTTCTTTGGAACCTAGCCATGAACTAAATCTATTTGGCTATGGTTATCGTGTTTTGTGGTTGTGAAAAACTATTGGTTTTTGTTTAGGTAATAAGAGTTTGCACTTTTCTATTCAAGGTTTATTCATTCTTGTTTCTTATACTTGTTTGCGAGTGAATTGGGAGAGGATCTCGTAACTTCATCTATTTATCTAATATCGGGAGAGTTAGATTCAAGAAACGAATGAATATGATCTTTATTCAATCTATTGATGGTGAAGATTAATCCGGCTTAGGAATAAGCTAAGGATTTCAACGGCTAAGAGGAGCGGAAGATTGGATGTTGTTCACCCTTGATTCACGCAGGGATGTATTATAAAGGCATGCACAAGTAGCTAGAGTTTCGACTTAGGGATAAGAAGAAACCATTGAAGAACGCTCTGCCGAACCTTGAAGGTTGCTGCCCAGACGCCCAAGTAGTTGCCCAAGCAACCATCGATTAGTTGCCAAGGCAACCCCGTTGTGCAAGTTACCACGGCAACTGAGTTGCCCGTGCACTCTTTTACCAAAATGATCCACTCGGCTATCACACCTCAACTCACGATAACCTGGCCTATCTCTCTCTCATTTGATCTCATATTTTCATTTACTTTATTGCTTTCTAGATTAGTTATTAGTTAAACTCCTATAATCATTTATTTGTGTTTTTACTTTTACAGTGCAAGAGACTAGATTCTTGAAGTGGCACCAATCCCTGTGGAGACGATATCTTTTATACTATAACTTGCGACGTGTATACTTGCACATTTGCGTAGCACTTATTACGCGCAACAAGTTTTTGGCGCCGTTGCCGGGGATTGGCAATAGCGACTTTGTTTTTATTTTCTTGCACTTTCTTTTTACTTTTCTTGTTTTAGATTCAAAGGGCTAACAGACTTTGGTTTTGCATTTGTATATGACCAGGGCAAGACCGACTACACCAGAATATCCCTTTGATCCAGAAATCGAACGAACCTTACACAGACTTAGACGAAGGATAAGAGTAGCAATGGCTAATCAAGACGGCGATATGAATCAAGATGTTCGAGCAGGAGGAGGAGTGATTCTTGCACGAAACAGAACTATTCGAGACTATCTTGAAGAAGATCTTGATAGACTTAATCCAGGAGTTGTCGCACCTGAAATTGAAGCCGACCACTTTGAGTTGAAAATGGTAATGTTTCATATGATCAACACAATAGGTCAATTTGGCGGCTCAGCAACTGAAGATGCACGGCAACATCTAAAATCTCCCCTCGAGATTTGTAACTCGTTCAAGATACACGGAGTCACCCCCGATGTCTTACGATTAAGATTATTCCCCTATTCACCGAGGGATAGGGCGAAAGCATGGTTGAATAGCATTCCTGCCGGATCCATAGCATCTTGGACTGATCTTTGTCGTGATTTCCTTGCTAGATTTAATCCTACAAATTTGACTGATAAGCTTCGTAACGACATTACTTCTTTTCGGCAGGCAGATAATGAATCCATGTACGAGGCTTGGGAGCGATATAGAGAACTTCTACACAAATGCCCCCTACACGGATTCCCGATGTGGACTCAAGTAACAATGTTTTACAACGCCGTGAATACACCAACAAGGATGATGCTAGATGCCTCGGCAAATGGCATACTCCTAGATAAGTCACCGGAAGAAGCAATGCAAATTCTAAATAGGCTGGCCAAGAATGATTATCAATTCCCATCTACTAGAAGAGGAGGAGTTAGACGCCAAGCCACAATACATGAACTAGGATCATCAGATTCAATTTCGGCACAATTGGCCACTTTAACCAAGATGGTCCAGAACATGAAAAAACCAAACAACACACATGAAGTCAAGGTAATGGATTCTTTTTGTGAGTTATGTGGTGATAACCATAATTCTTCTGAATGTATGCAGAATCCGGAATCCAGCTTCTATGTGGGGAATTACAATCGGAGCAACAACGTATTGTCCAATACATACAAACCAGCTTGGAAGAAGCACCCAAATTTTTCATGGAGTAATCCCAACAATGCTCTAAACAAGAACAATCAGAATGCACAAGCATCGGGATTCCAGCAAAATATGCCACGGCAACAGTTGCCGCAGCAACAACCGACGACATCTAGTTCTTTGGAAAATTCTCTAAATGCTTTTATGATGAAAACTGAATCTTATATGGATGAGAATAGTAATTTTATAAAAAAGAACTGATGCTTTTATTAACAGGACCGAGATGAGATTGCAAAACCAAGAGGCGACAATCAAATCATTGGAAAATCAAGTCGAACAGTTTGCTCAAAATCTGAATACTAGACCACAAGGAGGTTTACCTAGCGATACTGAAGTCGCAAGAGGAACTGGCCATGAGCAATGTAAGGCAATCACCACTAGAAGTGGCCAACAACTTAGAGAGGCTCAAACCCGCTCATCAAACAAAACTCCACAAAAAGATCAAGACGAACATAGCGGCAAAGCCTCAGATGCTGAACCAGAAATTGCCGCGGCAACCGGTAATAAGCGTGCCTCGGCAACCGACGATAAAGACGCCTCGGCAACTTGCGATAAGCATGCCTCGGCAACCCCAGTTGATAACGCCTCGGCAACTCTAGTTGTCCCGGCAATGCCGTCAATCAGGTTTCAAACCAATGAAAGGATCGAAGATATCCGACTTCCACCACCATTGCCACAAAGGTTGAAGCGACAAAAGCAAGAATACCAATTCAAGAAGTTTCTTGATATCCTAAAGCAAGTCCACATCAACTTTCCATTGGTGGAAGCAATTGAACAAATGCCAAACTATGCCAAGTTTCTTAAAGACATTGTGTCCAAGAGAACGAGGCTAGGAGAGTTCGAAACAGTTGCCGCAATAGAGGGATGCATGGCAATGTTGCACAATCGTATGCCACCCAAGTTGAAGGATCCCGGAAGTTTCACAATACCCTGTTCCATTGGAAATCACTATGTCGGGAAAACATTATGCGACCTTGGGGCTAGCATAAACTTGATGCCTAAATCGGTTTTCCAGAAACTAGGAATCGGGAAGGCAAGACCTACAACAGTCATGCTGCAACTAGCCGACAAATCCTATGTGCATCCCGAGGGAAAAATCGAGGACATACTGGTAAAAGTTGATAAATTTATTTTTCCCGCTGACTTTATTGTTTTGGATTGTGAAGCAGATGAGCATGCACCCATCATTCTCGGGAGACCATTCCTAGCAACAGGGAGAACGTTGATCGATGTTGAAAAGAGAGAACTCACAATAAGGGTGAATGACCAGCAAGATAAACTAAATGTGTTCCAAACACTAAGGCATGCCGATGATCCAGAAGAATGCCAACTACTTCATGCCACGACAGAGTTTAACTTCGATGAGGAATTTAGTTGCCTCGGCAACTACATTGCCGATCAAGAGGAACATGAGGAGTATGAAGAACCGGTCGATGAAGAACAACAAGAAGAGGCAAATTGGCTAGTCAATCGACCAGGTACATACTTTGAACCACTGGATTACTCAGGTAAGGAAGGTAAGCTCGAAAAACCCTCTATTGAACAACCACCGATTCTTGAGTTGAAACAATTGCCAGAGCAACTAAAATATGCATACTTAGGAACCGATAATACATTGCCTGTAATTATTTCTTCTAAGTTACAGCCTGAGCAAGAAAAGAAGCTGATCAAGATGTTGAAGCTACACAAAAAGGCAATAGGGTGGACAATTGCCGACTTGAAGGGAATTAGCCCGGCAGTATGCATGCACAAGATTCTGTTGGAAGATGATCACAAACCTTCAATTGAGGCCCAGAGGAGACTGAATCATGCCATGAAAGGGGTTGTAATGAAAGAAATCATCAAGTGGCTTGACGCAGGCATTATATACCCTATCTCTAATAGTACGCGGGTAAGTCTGGTACAATGTGTACCGAAAAAGGGAGGTATAACAGAGGTAAGCAATGAAAATAATGAACTTATTCCAACCAGGACTGTGACCGGTTGGAGGGTTTGTATGGATTATCGAAAGCTAAACAAAGCCACTAGGAAAGATCACTTTCCATTACCCTTTATTGATCAAATGCTTGACCGTCTTGCAGGTAAACCCTTTTATTGTTTTCTTGATGGTTATTCAGGTTACAATCAAATTGCCATAGCACCAGAAGATCAAGAAAAGACAACCTTCACATGCCCATACGGTACTTATGCCTTCCGAAGGATGCCGTTCGGAATGTGTAACACCCCGACAACCTTCCAAAGATGCATGATGGCGCTCTTTTCAGACATGGTCGAAGACTTCCTTGAGATTTTCATGGATGATTTTTCTGTTTTTGTTAATGACTTCGACAGCTGTCTCGGCAATTTAGAGAGGGTGTTGGCAAGATGTGAAGAAACAGATTTAGTCCTCAATTGGGAGAAATGCCATTTTATGGTAGATGAAGGAATAGTGCTCGGCCACAAGATTTTATCCAAGGGAATTGAAGTAGACAAAGACAAGGTAGACGTGATCGATAGATTACCCCCACCAAGTTCGGTTAAAGGAATTCGAAGTTTTCTCGGACATGCAGGTTTTTACAGGAGGTTCATTCATAATTTTTCTAAAATCACTAAACCCTTGTGTAATCTGCTTGAACAGGATAAAGTCTTCGATTTTGATGATTCTTGCACCCAAGCATTCGAAACCCTAAAGAAAAAGCTTGCCTCGACACCCATTGTCGTTCCACCAGATTGGACGCTACCTTTTGAGCTCATGTGTGATGCAAGTGATTTCGCGGAAGGAGCAGTCCTAGGCCAACGCACAGGTAAGACCTTCCATGTGATATACTACGCTAGTAAAACTCTTAATAGTGCTCAAGTAAATTACACAACAACAGAGAAAGAGTTACTAGCTGTAGTTTTCGCATTTGAAAAGTTCCGATCCTATTTGATTGGTACAAAGGTAATTGTTCATACGGACCATTCGGCAATGAAATATCTATTTGCTAAAAAGGATGCCAAACCTCGTTTGATTCGTTGGATATTACTTTTACAAGAATTTGATATTGAAATTAAGGACAGGAAAGGAACAGAAAATCAAGTGGCCGATCACTTATCACATTTGGAACGCAATAAGGAGGAGGACGCGGATCTAGAGATATGCGATGCATTCCCGGATGAACAACTTTTAGTTTCCTCGGCAACCATGGATGCGCATGCCTCGGAAACCCTCGACGCCTCGGCAACCATGGATGTACACGCCTCGGCAACCCTCGACGCCGCAGCAGTCTTTGACGCGCACGCCTCGGCAATTCTGGGAGCAGTCGCCACGGCAGCACATGCCTCGGCAATACCCTGGTACGTGGATTTAGTTAATTTCCTTGTTTGTGGTATTTTACCTTATGGCATTACTCACCAAGGGAAGAAGCGGTTCCGCCATGATGCTAAGCATTACTTTTGGGGCGAGCCTCTTTTGTTTAAACAATGTGCAGATCAGGTTATACGCCGATGTGTCCTTGAAGAAGAGCAACAGAATGTACTCCGGCAATGCCATTCTTCACCCTATGGAGGACATTTTGGAGGAACTCGTACTGCGGCCAAAGTCTTGCAATCCGATTTGTATTGGCCAACATTGTACAAAGATGCCCAAGACTTTTACAAGCAATGTGATCGTTGCCAGAGGACGGGCAATATCTCTAGACGACATGAGATGCCACTCCAGAACATCATCGAGGTGGAATTGTTCGATGTGTGGGGGATCGATTTTATGGGACCTTTCCCATCTTCATTCGGTAACCTCTACATTCTACTTACCGTCGACTACGTGTCTAAATGGGTTAAGGCAGCTGCAGTTCCCAACAACGATTCCAAGACCGTGCAACGATTCTTGCAGAAAAACATATTTACACGGTTTGGGATGCCGAGAGCAATTATCAGTGACGAAGGCAAGCATTTTGACAACAGACTAATTGCCAAGATATTGCAACGCTTCGGTATATCACACAAGATTGCCACGACATATCACCTACAAACCAACGGGCAAGCAGAAATTTCCAACATGGAATTGAAGGGTATACTCGAGAAAGTTGTAAATCCCTCAAGGAAGGATTGGCCATTAAAACTAGATGACGCACTTTGGGCATATCGCACTGCATTCAAAACACCCTTAGGTATGTCCCCCTTCCGACGTGTCTATGGCAAAACATGCCATCTACCGGTGGAAATCGAACACAAGGCATACTGGGCAATCAAGACCGTGAATATGGATTGGGAAAGTGCCGGACAAAAGCGTTTGATGGACCTCAATGAGATAGAAGAATTTCGTGCACTCGCCTATAACAATGCACGAATCTACAAGGAGAAAACAAAGCGATGGCACGACAAGAAACTATTGCCACGACAATTCACACCAGGGCAACTAGTTTTCCTATTCAATTCTCGGCTAAAACTTTTCCCGGGAAAGCTGAAATCAGATGGTCGGGACCATTCAAAGTCGTCAAACCATTCTCCCATGGTGCTATGATAATCATGTCCATCTCTGACAACCATGAATTCAAAGTTAATGGACAAAGATTGAAGCACTATAATGGTGCCCATGTGGAACGTAACAAAGAAGTGGTCACTTTAGGAGATGCATGAGCATGCCCTCCTTTCAATATTTTCTTTTTCTTTTTATTTTCATTTTATTTTTAGGAGATATTTTATTTTTCTTCATTATCTTTAGTTTTCAGGTTTTCTTTATTTTCTTTTTCACAACAAGACTCACAACCACCATGCTAAGGAAATTTACTGCCGACTACTTGCCACGGCAACCAATGAAGAAGATGCCGTGGAAACCTGCATCGTGTCTGCACAAGCTGATGCCACGGCAACCAACCCTGAAGATGCCACGGCAACCAAAGCTAAAGACATCCCGGCAACAAGAAAACAACCATCGCGTTCAAGCAAGAGAATCAAGAAACCGACCAAAAGAAAACTAATCATCTACGATGACGAACTCTCGGAGTAAGTCCTCGTATGCTTTTTTATTTTTATTTTTTGTTATTTTTATGCATGCATTGAGGACAATGCCTCATTCGAGTTTGGGGGGGATTGTTATTAGTAGTTACCATGTTTAGTTACATTCATCTTAAATATTACATTTAGGATACATAAATTGCTTGCCATGCCTTTAATTGGAATAAGAATTGCTTAGATTTGATGAATATCCGATGATTACTTTGCGAATGCACTTAATTGATAGAATTTTTATTCTAGGATAACCATGGAAAAACTTAGAATTTTACTATGATGCTAAATTTGATGAAACATTGTTGTGGTTTGATTGGTTTAAGGAATTCTAGTGAACTTTGGTTGATAATTAACAAATTGGGGGATTAGAATAAAAATTGGACGAATGCTAGAGGTGCCCGAAATTGGCTCTAGTATGTGCAAAAAAAATTGATCACTAGAGGTGTCCGAAACTGGCTCTAGTATGTGTTAAAAAAAATTTTGATAGCTAGAGGTGCCCGAAACCGGCTCTAGTCGAATAAAACTAAAAACAAAACACTAGAGGTGCCCGAAACTGGCTCTAGTTAAAACATGTTAAAAAGAACCCTATGAAGTAATTTGAAAACCTATTGTTTGCATAGAATCCAAAAAATCAACTTGCACACAACTCCGCACACACTCACAAGCATTATAGTTTGATTCTGAGTAATTCCTAAGTTTTCCGAAAAATAAAAAGCCAATCATACTTTGTGCCCCGGTTCAGAGAATTGAAATCAAGTTCAAAGCTAAGTTTGTGAAAGTTGAAGTCTTGGCAGGTAATTATGAGTTTGCATTGCTTGAGGACAAGCAATAGTTCGAGTTTGGGGGTGTGATAAGTGTTCAAAAGTACTATTTTTCTTACCCGTTTTACTCATATTATTGTTAGACTTAGGCCCATATTAGTTGTATAATTAGCCATTCATGCATTAATCTATGTTTCCTTCCATCGTTGAGCTTGATTACATAACTTGGTAGTTTTTATGGGAAAAGATGCTGCTTTGGTGTGTTTTGTGTGTATGTGCAGGATCACTTGCCAAAGAAAGGCTAGAGCTAGTTGCCAGGGCAATACATGAAGGAGACGCCGAGCCAGTTGCCATGGCAATTGTCGACAAGAGCAAAGGTGATATGGTAGTCGAAATTGATGACTATACAAGCCCAAGATGACGTGGAGCAAAGCCCAAACCCAAAGGAATTTGATTTCCATACAGAGATTAAAGAAGAATTAAATTCCAAGAAGGTAGGAGAAGTTCTAGTAGGAATACAATTATAATAAAGAATTATATTCTTTAAAGATAATTTAATTCCAACTTAACTTCCTCCTCAAAGAAGGACTTTGGCCTAGCCCTATAAATAGGAAGGAGATTTTGACAATTCTATAGGGAGCAAAGGAGGGGAATTTCGACAAGTCCAAGGAGGGCAAGAGGAGAGAATTTTCGACAAGCATCTAGGGCAAGGAGGATTTCGACAAGCCTCCTTCTTCATCCTTTTCTTTCTTGTTCGATTGGGTTCATGCTAGGGATTATTTATCTTGTGTTTCTTTGGAACCTAGCCATGAACTAAATCTACTTGGCTATGGTTATTGTGTTTTGTGGTTGTGAGAAACTATTGGTTTTTGTTTAGGTAATAAGAGTTTGCACTTTTCTATTTCAAGGTTTATTCATTCTTGGTTCTTATTCTTGTTTGCGAGTGAATTGGGAGAGGATCTCGTGATTTCATCTATTTATCTAATATCGAGAGAGTTAGATTCAAGAAATGAATGAATATGATCTTTATTCAATCTATTGATGGTGAAGATTAATCCGGCTTAGGAATAAGTTAAGGATTTCAACGGCTAAGAGGAGTGCAAGATTGGTTGTTGTTCACCCTTGATTCACGCAGGGATGTATTATCAAGGCATGCACAAGTAGCTAGAGTTTCGACTTAGGGATAAGAAGAAACCATTGAAGAACGCTCTGCCGAACCTTGAAGGTTGCTGCCCAGACACCCAACTAGTTGCCCAGGAAACCATCGATTAGTTGCCAAGGCAACCCCGTTGTGCAAGTTGCCACGGCAACTGAGTTGCCCGTGCACTCTTTTACCAAAACGATCCAATAGGCTATCACACCTCAACTCACGATAACCTGGCCTATCTCTCTCTCATTTGATCTCATATTTTCGTTTACTTTATTACTTTCTAGATTAGTTATTAGTTAAACTCCAATAATCCTTTATTTGCATTTTTACTTTTACAGTGCAAGAGACTAGATTCTTGAAGTGGCACCAATCCCTGTGGAGACAATATCTTTTATACTATAACTTGCGACGTGTATACTTGCACATTTGCGTAGCACTTATTACGCGCAACAAGTTTTTGGCCAATTGCCGACTTGAAGGGAATTAGCCCGGCAGTGTTCATGCACAAGATTTTGTTGGAAGATGATCACAAACCTTCAATTGAGGCCCAGATGAGTCTGAGTCATGCCATGAAAGGGGTTGTAATGAAAGAAATCATCAAGTGGCTTGACGCCGGCATTATATACCCTATCTCTGATAGTACATGGGTAAGTCTGGTACAATGCGTACCAAAAAATGGAGGTATAACAGTGGTAAGTAATGAAAATAATGAACTCATTCCAACCAGGACTGTGACCGGTTGGAGGGTTTGTATGGATTATCGAAAGCTAAACAAAGCCACCAGAAAAGATCACTTCCCATTACCCTTTATTGATCAAATGCTTGACCGTCTTGTAGGTAAACCCTTTTATTGTTTTCTTGATGGTTATTCAGGTTACAATCAAATTGCCATAGCACCAGAAGATCAAGAAAAGACAACCTTCACATGCCCATACGGTACTTATGCCTTCTGAAGGATGCCGTTCGGATTGTGTAACGCCCCGGCAACCTTCCAAAGATGCATGATGGCACTCTTTTCAGACATGGTCGAAGACTTCCTTGAGATCTTCATGGATGATTTTTCTGTTTTTGGTAATGACTTCGATAGTTGTCTCGGAAATTTAGAGAAGGTGTTGGCAAGATGTGAAGAAACTGATTTAGTCCTCAATTGGGAGAAATGCCATTTTATGGTAGATGAAGGAATAGTGCTCGGCCACAAGATTTCATCCAAGGGAATTGAATTAGACAAAGCCAAGGTGGACGTGATCGAGAGATTACCCCCACCAAGTTCGGTTAAAGGAATTCGAAGCTTTCTTGGACATGCAGGTTTTTACAGGAGGTTCATTCATATATTTTCTAAAATAACTAAACCCTTGTGCAATTTGCTTGAACATGATAAAGTCTTCAATTTTGAAGATTCTTGCACCCCAAGCATTCGAAACCCTAAAGGAAAAGCATGCCTCAGCACCCATTGTCGTTCCACCATATTGGACGCTATCTTTTGAGCTCATGTGTGATGCAAGTGATTTCGCGGTAGGAGCAGTCCTAGGCCAACGCACAGGTAAAACCTTCCATGTGATATACTACGCTAGTAAAACTCTTAATAGTGCTCAAGTGAATTACACAACAACGGAGAAAGAGTTACTAGCCGTAGTTTTCGCATTTGACAAGTTTTGATCCTATTTGATTGGTACAAAGGTAATTGTTCATACGGACCATTCGGCAATCAAATACCTATTTGCTAAAAAGGATGCTAAACCTCGTTTGATTCGTTGGATATTACTTTTACAAGAATTTGATATTGAAATTAAGGACAGGAATGGAACAGAAAATCAAGTGGCCGATCACTTATCACGTTTGGAACGCAATAGGGAGGAGGACGCAGATCTAGAGATATGCGATGCATTCCCGGATGAACAAATTTTAGTTGCCTCGGCAACCATGGACGCACATGCCTCAGCAACCCTTGACGCCTCGGCAACCATGGATGCGCACGCCTCGGCAACCCTCGACGCCGCAGTAGCCTTTGACGCGCACGCCTCGGCAATTCTGGGAGCAGTCACCACGGCAGCACATGCCTCGGCAATACCCTGGTACGCGGATTTAGTTAATTTCCTTGTTTGTGGTATTTTACCTTATGGCATTACTCACCAAGGGAAGAAGCGGTCCCACCATGATGCTAAGCATTACTTTTGGGACGAGCCTCTTTTGTTTAAACAATGTGCAGATCAGGTTATACGCCGATATGTCCCTGAAGAAGAGCAACAGAATGTACTCCGGCAATGCCATTCTTCACCCTATGGAGGACATTTTGGAGGAACTCGTACTGCGGCCAAAGTTTTGCAATCCGGTTTGTATTGGCCAACATTGTACAAAGATGCCCAAGACTTTTACAAGCAATGTGATCGTTGCCAGAGGACGAGCAATATCTCTAGACGACATGAGATGCCGCTCCAGAACATCATCGAGGTGGAATTGTTCAATGTATGGGGGATCGATTTTATGGGACCTTTCCCATCATCATTCGGAAACCTCTACATTCTACTTGTCGTCGACTACGTGTCTAAATGGGTTGAGGCAGTTGCAGTTCCCAACAACGATTCCAAGACCGTGCAACGATTCCTGCAGAAAAACATATTTACACGGTTTGGGATGCCGAGAGAAATTATCAGTGACGAAGGCAAGCATTTTGACAACAGACTAATTGCCAAGATGTTGTAACGCTTCGACATACCACACAAGATCGCCACAGCATATCACCCACAAACCAACGGGCAAGCAGAAATTTCCAACCGAGAATTGAAGGGTATACTCGAGAAAGTTGTAAATCCCTCTAGGAATGATTGGTCATTAAGACTAGATGACGCACTTTGGGCATATCGCACTGCATTCAAAACACCCTTAGGTATGTCCCCTTTCCGACTTGTCTATGGCAAGACATGCCATCTACCGGTGGAAATCGAACACAAGGCATACTGGGCAATCAAGACCGTGAATATGGATTGGGAAAGTGCCGGACAAAAGCGTTTGTTGGACCTCAATGAGATAGAAGAATTTCGTGCACTCGCCTATAACAATGCACGAATCTACAAGGAGAAAACAAAGCGATGGCATGACAAAAAACTATTGCCGCGGCAATTCACGCCAGGGCAACTAGTTCTCTTATTCAATTCTCGGCTAAAACTTTTCCCGGGAAAGCTGAAATCAAGATGGTCGGGACCATTCGAAGTCGTCAAACCATTCTCCCATGGTGCTGTGATAATCAAGTCCATCTCTGACAACCATGAATTCAAAGTTAATGGACAATGATTGAAGCACTATAATGGTGCCCATGTGGAACGTAACAAAGAAGTGGTCAACTTAGGAGATGCATGAGCAAGCTCTCCATTTGATATTTTATTTATTTTTATTTTTATTTTTATTTTCTTATTTTATGTTTTATTTATTTATTTTCGATTAATTCTTTTTTTTTCTTTCGAGCTATTTTAAAAAAAAATTTTTTACTATTTCCGATTATATATATATATTTAGGATAGATTTTTTTAGAACCCCTTTATAAATCTTTATTTATTTTCTTTTATTAGCTTAATTTTAATCCTTATTTGATTTGTCTTTGAATTGTAGGAAAAAAGTTTAAGATAAAGAGGAATTCTAATCCAAGAAGGAAAACAACTTCAACAAGGAAACTAATGGGCTGAATCTAAGGCTTATATAAAGCCTCCAATTTACCCTAATCACAACCCCTTGTCGTCAACTTCTCCCTCACCCTAAACCCTTTTTCATTTTCCCCTAATCCCACCCACCTATCTTTTCTATAAAAACCCATCACCCTTAACCTATTCCTACTTTCTATCTTGCAACTTTTTAGTTTCTTTTCTTTTCTTTTCTTTGTTTTTACAAAACTCACAACCAAGATCATCCATGGCATCCAAGATTAAATTTTTAGTTCATCCAAGTTCCTCCAAAGAACCAAGATACAAGAAGTTTGCTACACCGGTGGTTCAAGAAAGATTTCAATCCAAGTTTGAAAGCCGGAAGATTCATGAAGAACAAGGCTTTGAATACTCCAACTCTCATCAAGATTCCTTGAACCATTCATCTTCGAGAGGATTGCACATCAAAAGTGGCAAATCTTTTGCCATCAACCGAAACCGGGTAACATCTCATAGAACGAGCATCAAGCCTTCGTTGATCAAATCACTCCCAAGCAACTCGACAAGGTGCTTCAAGAACTCACTCAACCGGCAACTCATTGGAACGATGGTAAATACAAGGGCACGGTAAATCGCCTTCGGCTTAAACCCGAGGCAAAACTATGGAATAAGTTTGTTAAAACTTCTTTAATGCCCACCACACACAATACTACCGTTGATATACCACGTCTTTTGCTCATACATTCTATTTTGCATAATCGCATCATTAACATTGGAAAAATTATTTGTGATGAGATTCTTGTATGCAGCTCAAAATATAAGGGTTCTCTTTTCTTCCCTTGCTTAATTTCTAATCTTTGCAAGGAGATGCATGTCCCAAGTGAGTCCACCGATGAAAAGGCCCTACCAAAGTCTGGTTGGAATCAAGCACTAATCCGAAAGCTAATGGGAGAGGCACCGAGAGATTCTTCAAGGCCTCCAATTGCCACGGCAACTCATGCCGCCCCGGTAATCCATAATGCCCAAGCACCTAACGCCAGGGCAACTCGGCCATTAACCCCGGGACACTTTGAAGCACTTTTGCACCCATTGGCAAGCCACCTAAGGCAAATTGAAGACTGGCAACTAATGTTCATGCGGTACATGAAGGAGCACAACAATGCCATCACCCAAGTCATCCTAGAAAAGTACCCGGACAATCGCGTGCCGTTCCCAATCTTTCCCGCCGAGATCCTTGCCCCGGCAACCAATGAAGCAGTCGCCACGGCAACCTACATCGTGCACGCACAAGATGATGCCACGGCAACCAACCCTGAAGATGCCACGGCAACCAAAGCTAAAGACATCCCGGCAACCACTGCAAAAGCCAAAGGTAAAGCACCTATGCCCGAATCAACTCCTACGGAATCATTTTCTGATTTTTCAGATTCGGACAAGTCCTCCATTGAACCAACAAAGACCGCACCAATTGAATCCTCTAAGCGAAAAGCCAATGACATTGATGAAGAGGACGATGAGGACAACCCCGTACGAGGATCGATTCCACCACCGACAACAAGAAAACAACCATCGCGTTCAAGCAAGAGAATCAAGACACCAACCAAAAGGAAACTAATCATCTACGATGACGAACTCTCGGAGTAAGTCTTCGTATGCATTTTATTTTTCGTTATTTTTATGCATGCATTGAGGACAATGCCTCATTCGAGTTTGGGGGGAATTGTTATTAGTAGTTACCATGTTTAGTTACATTCATCTTAAGTATTACATTTAGGATACATAAATTGCTTGCCATGCCTTTAATTGGAACAAGAATTGCTCAGATTTGATGAATATTCGATGATGACTTTGCCAATGCACTTAACTGATAGAATTTTTATTCTAGGATAACCATGGAAAAACTTAGAATTTTACTATGATGCTAAATTTGATGAAACACTGTTGTGGTTTGATTGATTTAAGGAATTCTAGTGAACTTAGGTCGATAATTAACAAATTGGGGGATTAGAATAAAAATTGGATGAATGCTAGAGGTGCCCGAAATTGGCTCTAGCATGTGCTAAAAAAATGATCACTAGAGGTGCCCGAAACTGGCTCTAGTATGTGTTAAAAAAATGATCGCTAGAGGTGCCCGAAACCGACTCTAGTCGAATAAATTAACTTAAGAAAACTAAAAACAAAACACTAGAGGTGCCCAAAACTGGCTCTAGTTAAAACATGTTAAAAAGAACCCAATAAAGTAATTTGAAAACCTATTGTTTGCATAGAATCCGAAAAATCAACTTGCACACAACTCCGCACACACTCACAAGCATTATAGTTTGATTCCGAGTAATTCCTAAGTTTTCCAAAAAAAATAAAAAGCCAATCATACTTTGTGCCCCGGTTCAGAGAATTGAAATCAAGTTCAAAGCTAAGTTTGTGAAAATTGAAGTCTTGGCAGGTAATTATGAGTTTGCATTGCTTGAGGACAAGCAATAGTTTGAGTTTGGGGGTGTGATAAGTGTTCAAAAGTACTATTTTTCTTACCCTTTTTACTCATATTATTGTTAGACTTAGGCTCATATTAGTTGCATAATTAGCCATTCATGCATTAATCCATGTTTCCTTCCATCGTTGAGCTTGATCACATAACTTGGTGGTTTTTGTGGGAAAAGATAATGCTTTGGTGTGTTTTGTGTGTATGTGCAGGATCACTTGCCAAAGCAAGACTAGAGCTAGTTGTCAGGGCAATGCATGAAGGAGACGCCGAGCTAGTTGCCAGGGCAATGCATGAAGGAGACGCCAAGCCAGTTGCCATGGCAATTGTCGACAAGAGCAAAGGTGATATGGTAGTCGAAATTGATGACTAGACAAGCCCAAGAAGACGTGGAGCAAAGCCCAAACCCAAAGGAATTTGATTTCCATGCAGAGATTAAAGAAAAATTAAATTCCAAGAATATAGGAGAAGTTCTAGTAGGAATACAATTATAATAAAGAATTATATTCTTTAAAGATAATTTAATTCCAACTTAACTTCCTCCTCAAAGAAGGACTTTGCCCTAGCCCTATAAATAGGAAGGAGATTTCGACAACATAGAGAGAGAGCAGTGGAGGGGAATTTTGACAAGTCCAAGGAGGGCAAGAGGAGAGAATTTTCGACAAGCATCTAGGGCAAGGAGGATTTCGACAATCCTCCTTCTTCATCCTTTTCTTTCTTGTTCGATTGGGTTCATGCTAGGGATTATTGATCTTGTGTTTCTTTGGAACCTAGCCATGAACTAAATCTATTTGGCTATGGTTATCGTGTTTTGTGGTTGTGAGAAACTATTGGTTTTTGTTTAGGTAATAAGAGTTTGCACTTTTCTATTCAAGGTTTGTTCATTCTTGGTTCTTATACTTGTTTGCGAGTGAATTGGGAGAGGATCTCGTAACTTCATCTATTTATCTAATATCGGGAGAGTTAGATTCAAGAAACGAATGAATATGATCTTTATTCAATCTATTGATGGTGAAGATTAATCCGGCTTAGGAATAAGTTAAGGATTTCAACGGCTAAGAGGAGTGCAAGATTGGTTGTTGTTCACCCTTGATTCACGCAGGGATGTATTATCAAGGCATGCACAAGTAGCTAGAGTTTCGACTTAGGGATAAGAAGAAACCATTGAAGTACGCTCTGCCGAATCTTGAAGGTTGCTGCCCAGACGCCCAAGAAGTTGCACAACGGGGTTGCCTTGGCACTAACCTTATTTTATGTCACTACTGGTAGAAATCGGGGCAGCACTTTAGGGGATTTTGGTATCCATTTTGGCATGAATCCAATTTTAAGTCCTCCGAGCATCAGTAAGTCCTTCGGGCATGATGTTAAGTCCTCCGGGCCATTAGTAAGACTTTCAGGCATGATGTTAAGTCTTCTATTTATGTCAAGACGGTCAGAAACCGAGGCATCCTTCAAGGTTTTTTAGTCTTCAGCTTTCAAGGAAGTAGTGAAAATCATATAGTAGTCCCAAAGCGAGATATCCTTTTGTAACCCCCTTGACCCGGTCTAGCCGAAAGACCGAACCGAGCGAGCTACATTAGGGTTTAACGAAATAAACCCCAAAAAGATTACAACTAAAACGGTCAATTTTTTCTTTTATCTTATCTAAACTTATTATTAGGTCCAACAGTGTTCATACGAGTCATGGTTAAAATTACAACTCAATCGGGCGTCATTTCGACATCCAATTGCTTGAAAACGCGACACAAGGACTAAAACATAATTTCCTAAAGTTACAAGGACTTTCTTACAATTAAAGTTACCAATCCGTAATTAATTATGTTATATGACTTCATGTTAAATATCAACTCAAAATAATCATTCATACTCATTTAATTGCACATTCACCAAAATACAAAGATTCCAAACTTCAGAAAGCATTTCAACATATTTAACTGTATGCGTACCGGTACAGGTGTCATGCGTTTTGACAAGGCACTAAAAGACAAAAGAGTACCGATACGGTCCCTAGGCTTATCGGTACGGGCTTGTATATTTCAAAAATTAGAATTCCAGTAGCTAAACACCGTATCGATACGGTAACCCGTGTACCAAAACGAGCGTTGTTTTATCTCTATGCGTACCGATACGGTTACCAGGCGTATCGGTATTCCTAGGCTATTTTGAACATCTTGAGCCTGGATGAGTCCCCGCGTACCGAAACCTAAGGGGTCTGTACTGGTACGGGGCGACCTGCAATGGCCGCTAGGTCTAACATATGACACTTTGGCTCAATCTAATGCTATCCAAACAACCTCTAATCATCATATGGCATCATAAACATTCAATCATCAACCATAGCAACATAGATTGAAGCTACATAAGCATGGCATACTCAAGCAATCACCTATGATCATGATTTCTACCCAAACATGCTTAATGTCTCCCAACCCCTCAAAACCACTTATAAAAGCATCATACCAAACCAAAACATCAAACCAAACTTATTACAGTAGGGAGTATCTTAAAACACATCTCCCAAATAACTCGGTCACATTGCCTTCTTATTACTACTTAACGTATATAAAACCATACTTTGAATCAAAATGTTCCTTGGGTCTTCCCTTGCTCACGTGCCATCTGAGAAAGCTACTTCTCTGCATTGATGAGGAAAAGAGAGTGTAAGCTATAAGCTTAGTGAGGGTAATCACAAAGCACTCATCAATGCATTTAAAACCATTTATATCAAATCACATGTAAATATCTAATGGCAAAACATCTCATGCTTTTCTCAACATCTCAAATATGCAATTTAAAATCATCTTCAACACATGTATCACAGATTCAATCTCTACCTCAATTTAAGCTTCACACAACAACACATTTATAACAAGCCTAAAGAGTAACACATGTATAAGTCTCATTATACAAACATAATCCATTTCACATGATACATTATCTCATATATTGGCTTTCAAGTGACTCAAAACCAGCAACCTTACATTTCACAAAACTTATCGGATACAAAGATTTCTCAAGTGGTTCCCACAACCACTTCACATACATACCTCAACCAGAGTAACGGCACACTTGCCCACCTCAACGGTTCAAACCAGAGTAACGACACACTTGCACATCTCTACGATTTGGATGTATAATTCACCAGCGAGAGTAAACGGAACATTTACCCACCTCAACACTGCAGTTCTCATGTTGGAGATTACGGACTCTTAACACCCCTCGACAAACATGAGGTGACTTTTTATAGTGCACTCTAAACCCTAAGGCATGCCAACTATATCCGATATCATTTTAAACACAGCCACTTGCCAATATATTCAATAAACAACATTACCTCACTGTTTTACATATGCATCAAATCAATCTTCCACAAATACATTAAACCATGTATTTTCATATTCTCAAAATACTTACATAAATCATATGCTATTCCCAAAAGTAATCATCAATGATCATTTCACCATAAATCATTTCTAAAAATTGCATAATACAGTGAGTAATCAAAACCATAACATGTGCATGAGATTTCATTTTGCAAAAGCCAAAATCGAGGGAAACTCAACCGATACTTACTTCTAAGCTTCGATAAGTGTGTCAAACTTTATCTAAACTACCACAACTCCTTTTCAAACGTTTTAACAACAGTAAAACACTTTTCCACTCACCAACAATCCAACGCTTGCCGATGCGCGAATCAAGCTTCCGAAGCTTTTGCGCCTTCTTCAAAAGCCAAAGGATTCAACTCCTATGTTTTACCCAACCAAAAACAGAGGATTAAAACACATCTCTGTAACACAAACCTCCAGCAACCAACAAACACAACATCGCCTCACAAGAATCCACTCAACACTCTTCTAAAACCATCAAGAACAACACCAAACCTTTCCTAATCAAAGCCCATCCAACATCTAATGATTATAACACATTAAAAACATTAATTAACATCCAAAAACACTTTAAACACGTCCTTATACCTCCAGCAACACTACAGCAACAAGATCAAGCCAAAAACTAACTATACACAACCTAGAAAGCTAAAAATTCACTTAGTTTCGGGATTAGATGAATTAATCAACTCTTTCAACATCAAAATACTTTCACAATAAAGATATTAATCAATTAGATTCATTACCAAAAGAGATCCAAATCAATCTTTCACAATTTTCCAATTAAATCCCAATTTAATCAACAAATCCATATTAATAACATAATTTCATATCATAAATCAAAAAACAAAGGATCAAGAACTTGGGAATTTTAGTAAAGAACCCTTAATTAGAGGAGAGAAATGAAAATCAATTCTAATTGTTGATTTCCCCCTTGTTTGGATAAGCTTTGATGAAATCCAAGTTGATTTAGTTGAGAAAATCAAAGGAATCAAATGAGAAATCAAAACGAAATCAAAAGAGGTTGATTCCTGGAATTTTTAGAAAGGTTTTGATAGTTTGGTTGCTGAGAAAGTAGAGAGAAAATGTGGAATGAAAAGTGGTTACGTAAGAAAATGATTTATTTAACCAAAATTCCTTTTTATTAAACCCTTTTTAATTGTTTATAAACCACCTTTAAAACACTTTAAAATAACCCAAATCAAGAGAGATATCTGATAAAAACTTAGTGATCAAATAGCTCCTTAAAGATTCTAAGTTTTGATCCTCTTTCAATTTAGTCACCAAAAACAGTTTTGAAATCTTTCAATTTAGTCACTAGACTAAAATGTCATAAAATCAGATTTAATTATCCCAAATTGACTTTATCAAATTACTTAAAATATTAATTAGGCAATTTCTCACATTTTTCATAATTTATTTCAATCCAAAATTAATTTTTAAGATTTAAATTTCCCAAAATTAGTCGAATTGTCTAAACTGGTTCTCTTGAACCCCTAACTCGATCCGGCCCACATCTAGGCCTAATTTTAGGGCGTTACAACTCTCCCCATTTTAAGAAATTTTGTCGTCAAAATTTACCTAACAGAAAAAGATGAGGGAACTGCTTCAACATGTCCGTTTTGCTCTCCCAGGTAGCTTCCTCTACACCGCGGTGCAACCACAACACCTTTACCAACTCTATGGTCTTCTCATGGAGAACTTTTCTACTCGAATCCAGAATCCTCACCGGTTCTTCATCATAGGTTAAATTCAGACTCAACTCAATTTCCTCAAAATGCATTACATGCGAAGGTTCCGATCTATACCTCCGCAACATCGACACATGGAAAACATCATGTATCTTTTCTAGCTCAACCGGCAACCTCAATCTATACGCAACTGGACCAACGTGCTCCAACACCTCATACGGTCCAATAAACCTAGGGCTCAACTTGCCCTTCCGACCAAATCTCATCACCTTTTTCCAAGGCGAAACCTTCAAGAACATGCGATCACCAACTGCATACTCAATCTCCATTCAACGTATCCGACAAACAAACATATTTTCTCCTACTGCCGCCTAACAAAGTGGCATACGACACCTTCTACCAGACAAATCTTCATTAGGTGCCATCCGGATTCTAGCTTGATAACTATTATTATAAGCAAACTCTACCAACGGCAACTGTTTTTCCCACGATCCCTGAAAATTTATGATGCAGCACCGCAACATATCCTTCAACACTTGGATAACACGCTCAAACTAATCATCTGTTTGAGGATGATACGAGGTACTAAAGTTCAACGTTGTACCCAAGGCCCAATGCAAACACTCCCAAAACATCATGGTAAAATGCGGATCTCTATCCAACACAATAGACTTCGGTACACCATGCAACCTCACAACCTCAACAATGTACAACTCTGCCAACGTATCCAAAGTATACGTTGTATGCACAGCCAGAAAATGTGCACACTTCGTAAATCTATCCATGATCATCCAAACAAAATTCTTCTTTGACGCCGTCAAAGGCAAACTAGACACAAAATCCATGGTGATCCTATCCCATTTCCACTCGAAAACCCTTAACGATTGCAACAAGCCTGAAGGAAACTGATGCTCCGCCTTAACACGTTGACAAACTATGCAATGAGCCACAAAATCTGCAACATCCTTCTTTAGGCCAACCCAGAAATACTCTTTCTTCAGATCTTGATACATCTGCGTACTCCCTAGATGCATAGCAAAAGGACTCGAATGGGCTTCAGTCAAAATAGTGTCCCTCAACTCTTCATCCAACGGCACCACCACCAGACTCTTAAAGCACAAAACCCCGTCCTCATGAAAACCAAAATTCGTCAGATTCCCCTCCAAGATATCCTTAACATGAGGCACCAACGTCTCATTATAGGGTTGTTTCTATTTTATCATCTGCAACATTGACGGTTTCACGTGCAACTCCACTAACGACCCACCATCTTGCGTTAAACTCAACCTCACAAACATGCCCCTTAACTCCACTGCAACCTTTCTACTCAAGGCATCCACCACCATATTCGTTTTTCCCAGATGGTACTCAATCGTTAGATCGTAATCCTTAAGCAACTCCAACCATCTTCGTTGCCTAAGGTTTAACTCTTTTTGGGACATTAAATACTTTAAACTTTTGTGAGTCGTGTACACGATACACTTTTCACCATACATATAATGTCGCCAAATCTTCAAGGCAAACACCACCGCGGCCAACTCAATGTCGTGCATAGGGTAGTTGCGCTCGTGTACCTTTAATTGCCTAGATGCATAAGCTACCACCATTCCTTCCTGCATCAGTACACACCCTAAACCTATGTATAATGCATCACTATAGAATACAAACTCCTTCCCTGAATCAGGTTGAATCAAGATTGGAGCCTGCATCAAAGCTTTCTTCAACATGTTGAAAGTTTGCTGCCTAGATTCCGTCCACTCAAAACTCACATCCTTCTGCAACAACTTTGTCAAACGGGCATCAATCTTTGAAAACTCGTCTATGAAGCGTCGGTAGTATCCTGCCAACCTCAAGAAGCTACAGACTTTCAAAATAGACTTCGGTTGCTTCCAATTCACAATGGCCTCAACTTTCTGCGGATCCACACGAATTCCCTCATCCGAAACAACATGTCCAAGAAAAACCACTTGCTTGATCCAAAACTCGCATTTACTTAATTTGGCATAAATCTTGTTGTCTAACAGAACTTGCAACACAATTCGGAGATGTCGATCATGATCTTCCTCGATACGCGAGTACACGAGAATGTCATTGATGAACACTACCATGAATTGGTCCAAAAGCTCGTGGAACACCCTATTCATCATATTCATGAACGTAGCCGGCGTATTTGTCAAACCAAACGGCATCACTAGGAACGCGTAATGGCCATAACATGTGCGAAAAGCTGTCTTTGGCACATCTTTATCCTTCACCTCCAAATGATAATACCCCGACCGCAGATCAATCTTGGAAAACACCGTAGCACCCCTAAACTGATCAAACAGATCATCAATCCTCGGCAAAGGATATTTGTTCTTAATCGTCAACTTGTTTAATTGCCGATAATCAATGCAAATTCTCATCGTGCCATCTTTTTTCTTCACAAACAACGCTGGTGCTCCCCACGGTGACACACTTGGCTGAATAAAACCACGATCCAGCAACTCTTGCAACTGCGTCTTCAACTCCTTCAACTCTTTTGGTGCTATACGATACCGAGAAATAGGCATCGGAGCCATATTTGTGTACGTCTCAATGAAAAACTCTACCTCTCTATCCGGCGGTAAACCAGGCAACTCTTTCGAAAATGCTCATGAAAAATCATAAACTGTGCGAATATCCTGGGCACGCGCTTCCTTCATATTCGGATTCGTCACATAAGCTAGGTATGCTTGACCCTCAAACTCCAACAACCTACGCACCTCTAAAGCATAAACCACATTTGACAAGAACTTTACATTCTCTCCCACAACCATAACTTCATAATCCTCGGCAAGTTTCAAAAAAACTCGTTTGGCTTTAAAATCCACTCCATCTTTGTGTCGAGACAACCAATCCATACCTAAAATCACATCGAAACCGTGAAAAGGTAACTCCATCAGATCAGCCTCAAACACATGCCCTTGAATCATCAAGGGATAACTCTTATACAACTTCCTAGCTACAACCGTCTCGCCAAAGGAACTTGTTACCCGTATACCCACATCTAACAACTCTACAAGTAAATCCAACAAACATGCATGCTCGTGCAAAATGTAGGAATGTGTAAAATCGAAATCAATCAAAGATAACAAAGGAATAAATTACAAGATAAAGGTACTTGCGATCACATCGGTATCATTCTTTCCCACATGGTGAGCAAAAACCCTCGTCGTTCCACCCTCATCCGGCTGAACTGCCATGGTATGCGCTACCACTCTCTGTCCATCATCCATGCGCTAGAAATCTCAATGGCCGCACCCACGACCCCTCTGCGCCACTGCAACCGGTACATGAGCCTGACCCTCTCTGGCCAACTGTGGATAATCCCTCCTAAGATGATCCATCGATCTACAACTCCAACATGTGCCTATAGAACCACAACATTCCCCCGAAGACTTCCTACTACACCTCCTACACTCAGGAACTCCTTGAACTAACAAATAAGCCCAAATTCTGATTTATATCCTTTACTCGAGAAACCAAGACATCAAACTCGGTGTAGTCGATATCCAACATGTACGTCCTTACTTCTTTGATTAACCCGTAATGGAACCGATAACACATCTCTCGCTCGTCCAGAACCAACACAAGAGCATACTTTCTCAGTCTACGAACTAGATCTCATACTCAGAAATATACATGTTTCCTTGCTCCAAAGCCATGAACTCCATCTTCTTTTCATCTCTATACAGAGTTCTCAAATACTTCTTTCTGAAAGCCTCATAAAAAATTCCTGTGTAACATCAGCAGGTTCTATACCGCAATCAAAGTGGTCTACCAACTGTAAGCATCGCCCTGGAACAATGACACAATACACCTTAGCTTGCGTACATCCGTACACTCCATTTGGCCAAGGATTCTCTAAATACTAGCAAACTATTCCTCGACTGCATCAGGAATCAATCCTCTAAACTCAATACCACCAAGATTATGCAAACGCTCTAGAGGTAACTCGGTATTAATAGCTGTAGGCGTCGTTGCAGGTACATGCACTCCAGCTATAGCCACCTAGAAAGCTCTCGTTATCGCCTGGACTAACGGTGCCATATCACCAAAAATAGGTGCTTGGGGTGCCAGAGGTGTACTTCCCTCTACTCTAACATCAGTAGGAGGATTCGGTGGAGGAGGAGGCAACTTATCATCATGCGTATCCGCCACACTACCCATATGAGCTCTAGTCTCTCGTCTCAATCCCATACGTGAAAATATGAGTCTAAACATGATAATGCAACAAGAATCCAAGTTACTCTTGTTTAAAAACAAGATTATTTAACTCAAGTAGTAATAAGGCAATGTGTCCCGAGTTAAAACACCTCAAACATACCACATATCGAATACAATTTCACAATTTCAATCACAGTGCATGTCAAACAACGTATTCAAACAACATCAACAAATTAAACAACCATAACCCACCTTCCAACAATCATAATATGTCTCTGATACCACCAAATGTAACTCTTTTGACCCGGTCTAGTTGAAAGATTGAACCGAGCAAGCTACATTAGGGTTTATCGAAATAAACCCCGAAAAGATTACAACTAAAATGGTCTATTTTTTCTTTTATCTTATCTAAATGCATTATTAGGTCCTATAGTATTCATATGAGTCATGGTTAAAATTACAACCCAATCGGGCGTCACTTCGACATCTAAATGCTTGAAAATGCGATACATGGAATAAAACGTAATTTCCAAAAGTTACAAGGACTTTCTTACGATTAAAGATACCAATCCATAATTAATCATGTTACATGCCTCCATGTTAAATATCAACTCAAAATAATCATTCATACTCATTTAATTGCACATTCAAGAAACATGGACCAAAATGCAAAGATTCTAAACTTCGAAAAGCATCTCAACATATTTAACGATCTGCGTACCGGTACGGGGTGTCATGCATTTTGATACGGCACTAAAAGACAAAGGCGTACTGATACGATCCCTAGGCGTATCGGTACAGGCCTGTATATTTTAAAAATCAGAACTCCAGTAGCTAAACACCGTATCGATACGGTAACCCGAGTACCGAAATGAGCATTGTTCTCTCTCTATGCTTACCGATACGGTTACCAGGCGTATCGGTACGCCTAGGCTATTTTGAACATCTTGAGCCTGGATGAGTCCCCGCGTACCGAAACCTGAGGGTTTATACCGGTACTGGGTGACCTGCAATGGCCGCTAGGTCCAACATATGACACTTTGGCTCAATCTAATGCTATCCAAACAACCTATAATCATCATATGGCATCATAAACATTCAATCATCAACCATAGCAACATAGATTGAAGCTACATAAGCATGGCATACTCAAGCAATCACCTATGATCATGATCTCTACCCAAGCATGCTTAATGTCTCCCAACCCCTTAAAACCACTTATAAAAGCATCATACCAAGCCAAAACATCAAAACAAACTTATTACAATAGGGAGTATATCAAAACACATCTCTCAAATAACCCGGTCACATTGCCTTCTTATTACTACTTAACGTATATAAAACCATACTTTGAATCGAAATGTTCCTTGGATCCTCCCTTGCTCACGTGCCATCCGAGAAAGCTATTTCTCTGCATTGATGAGGAAAAGAGAGAGTAAGCTATAAGCTTAGTGAGGGTAATATCAAAGCACTCATCAATGCAATTAAAACCATTTCTATCAAATCACATGTAAATAATCTCATGGCAAAACATCTCATGCTTTTCTCATCATCTCAAATATGAACTTTTAAATCATTTTCAACACATGTATCATGGATTCAATCTCTACCTCAATTTAAGCTTCACACCACAAGCCTTTATAACAAGCTTAAAGAGTAACACATGTATAAGTCTCATTATACAAACATAATCCATTTCACATGATACATTATCTCATATATTGGCTTTCAAGTGACTCAACACCAGCAACCTTACATTTCACAAAACTTATCGGATACACGGATTTCTCAAGTGGTTCCCACAACCACTTTACATACGTACCCCAAATGGAGTAACGGCACACTTGCCCACCTCAACGGTTCAAATCGAAGTAACGGCACACTTGCCCAGCTCTACGGTTTGGATTTATAATCCAACAGCGGGAGTAAGCGAAACATTTACCCTCCTCAACTGCTGCGGATCTCATATTGGAGATTACAGACTCTTAACAACCCCCGACAAACATGAGGTGACTTTTTATAGTGCATTCTAAACCCTATGGCATGCCAACTATATCTGATATCATTTTAAACACAACCACTTGTCAATATATTCAATAAACAACATTACCTCACTATTTTACATATGCATCAAATCAATCTTCCACAAATACATTAAACCATGTATTTTTATATTCTCAAAATATTTGCATAAATCATATGCTATTCCCAAAAGTAATCATCAATGATTATTTGCACCATAAATTATTTCTAAACATGTATAATTCAATGAGTAATCTAAACCATAACATGTGCATGAGATTTTATTTTGCAAAAGCTGGAACCGAGAGAAACTCAACCGATACTTACTTTTGAGCTTAGATAAGTGTGTCAAACTTTATCTAACCTCATTTTCAAACCTTTTAACAGTAGTAAAACACTTTTCTACTCACCAACAATCCAAAGGTTGCTTGCCGATGTGCGAATCAAGCTTTCGAAGCTTCCACGCCTTCTTCAAAAGCCAAAGGATTCAACTCCCCTGCTTTACCCAACCAAAAACAGAGGATTAAAACACATCTCTGTAACGCAAACCTCCAGCAACCAACAAACACAACACCGCCTCACAAGAATCCACTCAACACCCTCCTAAAACCATCAAGAACACCACCAAACCTTTCCTAATTAAAGCCCAGCCAATATCTAATGATTCTAACACATTAACATCATCAATTAACATCCAAAAACACTCTAAACACGTCCTTATACCTCTAGCAACACTACAACAACAAGATCAAGCCAAAAACCAACTATACACAACCTAGAAAGCTAACAATTCACTTAGTTTCAGGATTAGATGAATTAATCAACTCTTTCAACATCAAAATAAATATATTAATCAATTAGATTCATTACCAAAATAGATCCAAATCAATCTTTCACAGTTTTCTAATTAAATTCCAATTTAATCAACAAATCCATATTAATAACATAATTTCATATCATAAATTAAAAACAAAGGATCGAGAAATTGAAAAGAGAATGAGAGAAAAAAGGAAAGAAAAAGAGAAAAAAAAAGAAGAAAAAAGAAAAGAAAAGAAAAAAGAAAGAAAGAGAAGAAAAAAGATAAAAAGAAAAGGATAAAAGGATAAAAAAGATAAAAACAAAAAGAAAAGAAGAAAAAATAAGAAGAGAAGTGTAGACACTAAATTTTGTCTGAGTTTAAATTAAAAATGTTTGAAATAAGATCAATCCACATTACCCTTCTTAATACCCAATATCTTATACCCTAACCCAATAGCCCACATCAAAATTACATGGGCCATTATATATGGTTTTATATAATAAAAAATCCAAAAAAAATAAAAATCTCAACTCCTTCCTCATTAAGGCTTGACTCCTATTTGATGGATGGATGGATACCTCACTCCCATTGGTTAGAAACTACTTAGTGGGTAAGGTCTTCAACCTCAATGATTCTATTTGATAGGATAAAATAATTATATATATAATCCCCCAAAAACAATTTCATTACCATGGCCATGGATGATTTCCCCTAAAAAAGATCCCAGCTGCAGCAATATTCAATACCCCAATCCATTTTCTTCCAAAAGCCACAACACCCCAATTTTCATTCCATTTCTCACTCTCCAAGTCTCCACAGCCGCATGCTACACTAGTGACGGATTTCATTTTCCATTTTTTCCCAAAACCAAGTCTAAGCCCAACCCTCCTACACACGACAGCCTCAAGCACTACGCCATTCGAACCATAAAAAACCCTTAAATCAAGCTTTTCAACCCCATCAACAACGATTTGTGTATCGATCGATCGAGCATATATTTGGATTTTGGTATTTTCTTTCCTTGTTTATTTATTATGTAATCCATTCTTATGGTTGAATGAAATATTGATGAGATTTGTTGATGTTCTTCTTTATTTATTTAAGTTTTTTTCTATATGTACTTTTGTCTAATTTATTTCTTTGTGTTATGTGTTTATTTTGTTTGTTGGATGTGGTTTATTTTAGTGTTTGCTTGTATGTGTTTTAGGATAGTTTAGCTTTTTAGAATTTATTTTAATTAATTTAAAATATGCCCTTGGCTTATTGGGCTATGTGTTTAAATTAATTAAAATGAATTTAGTTTAGTTTTTTAGGTTGGTTGAGGCCTTAGTTAGTTTAGGGTCTAAAATTTAATTTAATTAATTGGAATTATGTGCTCGGTTTATTGGGGCATAATTTCTAAATTAGTTAAATTAAATTTAGGATTAGTTTTTAGAGCCATAGTTAGATTTAAGGTTCGAATTAATTTAATTAATTTAAATTTATCCCGGGCTTATTGGGATAAATGTTAAATTCATTAAATTAGTTGAACATCTCTTAATTACCCTTTAGGATAAAATTGATATTTGACTTAGACGAAAATTTAATAAAATCATAATTAATTAATTTGATTCGTTTTAAATAGAATCCTTGGCTTATTGATACTAGTTTAAAATTAATCAAATTAATTATTATGATTCAAGATAATCCATAAAATATTAGGGCTTTCTAGTTTTTTAGGATTTAATTAATTTAGGGGTAATATTAGACTAACCTAGTTAATAATTAGATCACTAATTGATTTTTCATAATTTGGGCCTTTCTCTGTTAGGACTTTAGTGGGCCTAGGGCTTCAATTTCATGCAATTCTTTGTCATGCATTTTAGTTGACATTCATATGACTTTTATTTTAATTAGGCATACCTTTAATTAATTAACTTTAATTATAAAACAACGGTATTTATTAATTCCGATATTTGTGTCGTAACAGTCCTGGCTCAATCGATGTTGACCAAATATTCAAATTAATTCTTATCGTCTAAAGGTAATTTAATTTCGGATTAAAATTTGACAAATCATAAAATTATTTTTAACTTCTTGCATCATTCATAAAGGTGATGAACGAAGTTCGAACCATAAATTAATACGGCAGTCGGGCTTATTCGATGTCGGTTTAATCTATGGTCCGAGGTATCGTCACTCTTATTAATTAAATGTTTAACTAATTCAAATTCACCAATTTTACCAAGCCCGTATAATTAAATTCTATATTCAATCGCGAACAATTTAATTAAAGTCAATTTAAATTTCGATAATTTCCAGCAATTAAAGGCAACATATATTTTGGTACCGATTTTCGGGCGCGATGGGGTGCAAATCGTTCCACACGCGTAACCAACTCCCGAACCCGTTTTTGAACGAATCTTTGGTTTCATGGTGTCTGGCCTACCTTAGTGGCCAGTGGTGACTCCAAGTCTTTTATTTTAAAAAAAACACGAATTTTTAAAGAACTTCCCCACTTTTTCAAACATTTTCTCAAAAACAAAAGGAAACCTATTACTCCTTTTTCGCGACAAGAGAATTTCAAAAAAGGTCGCTACAGCTGGCGACTCTGCTAGGGAGAATTTTGTTTTTTTATAAAACAAAAAAGAGAGTTAGGCCAAGAAAATATATGTTTCTTTTAATGATGGAAATTTTTAAATTTAAATCGACTTTAATTAATTTGTTCTTTTTTGAAGATGTTTCTCTAATTCGACGGGTTTTGATAATTGGTGGTTTTGAATTAATTGCTCATTTAATTTCTAAGGAATCACCGACATGTGTTGCATCATGATCATCAAGCTCTATACCCGAGCTTTGTCTCTTGAGTGGGAGTGAAACGCCACATACTCACGTGAGTAGCCCTCCACGGGTTGGTAATTCACTTTCGAAATCCATGCCTTTTGACACGTGAGCAGCCCTCCACATCATTAGGTCATGCGTTCCCTCGAACCGAATCCAATTCGCAAGCCTGTAATGGGCCAAATTTTGGGTTCTTGTTGCCTTAGTAGGTAATAGGATAGGTTCGGGTACCCTTGATTAGAACCTAACCCACATGCCCGAGAATCTAAGAAGCCCATCCCGATTAGACCCATGTGGACAGCCATAGTGAGCTAGAATTCATATGGTTAGGTTTTCGTTGGTTACTTCGCTTCGCTCATTTTTCATTTGGTTAATTTATTTGTTCTACCCATTACTAACCTGTTTTCTTTTGTTTTCTTTATTTTTATCTTGTCATATCATAAAGAAAAACACTGATTTGGAAATAGTCAGAAATTAAAAGCTTGATTAATGGGAGATTTGGAACATAACAACGATGAGAAGAATTCTGAGGAATTCTCATAAAAAAGAGATTGGCCAAAGGGTAGATCCAAGGAACGAGAAACCGAGGTTCAGAAGCTCAAGGACCAAGTTGCAAGGGGCAATATAAGAATATCAGATACGATGATGGAACGACTTTGATATGCTGCTTAGAATATTCAGGGGCAAGGACAAGAGACGAAAAATTTGATGGTTCAAGTACGAGGAATTGCCCAATGGCTCCAGTTCTTAGCACAGGATGCTATCGAACTTCAAGAATACGCCAAAGAAGAGTCAGAAAAAAAAAACAAAGGTCGTCTTGGTGTGGGTCGTATGTCTGGAGGTTTTCTTTCATTATTGTAATGGAACGATATCTCCATTAATACAAGTTGTTTAACGAGGATATTTGCCAAATCAGTGTTCTTCTTTGCATTCATGCATGTTTACATTATATAACATTTATCTATAAAAATTATAAGATTATTGAAATTAATTACAAGATTTCATGTGTAAGAATTTGGTGCTTCATTTGCATATTCATGGCACATTCATTTGAAGTGTTGATTCGAGAATAATTCAAAATTGGAGGCTTTTGTAATGTAAGAAAGAGTTCATATCATCGAGAAAGAGTCTCGAGGCCCGAGACCAATCAAGAAGTGAGACGAGGACTAATCCAGATCAATATTATATGATAGCCCTCTTTTTCGTTGAAATGGGACTCCATCTTCATTACGAAAAGCTTGTGTCTATTTGAAATCCTAAGCTGTGGAGATTATGAGCATGTTACCTGCATTTCACCTTAAGGACAACACATAATAACAAATTGGTACAATTTAATGCTAAAGTCTTCGAAAAGCATTTCAAAGTTCAAAGCCTGGTAATAGGCGTTTTCAAAACAAGACAAATTGACTTAACTTTCAAAGCCTGTTAATAGGCCTTGTTCAAAGAGCATTCAAATCTTCAAAGCCTGGTAATAGGCATTTTTCAAGATTAATCAAAAAGCACTCCAATGTTCGAAACCTAGTAATAGGCATTTTTCGGATAAGAGTGTGGAACTTTTGGGGCACTCCGCTGAAGCCCATTGAGACTCTTTGCTTCATGAGTGATGGTAATATGCTCAAAGTCATGACAATGTCAAGTAGCTCAAGAATTTGTTGTTTGCTCCATAATTTATTTCGAGCCAAAGGAATGTGATGAATTGAATTCCCCAAAGAAAAATAAGATAAAATTGGTTAAATATCGAAGTAGACTTAAAATGCACTTCATATCTTCAAACATCAATTTAGCTTTTGAGATCTCCTAGACACAGGATTTTCTTGGGGCAATCCTCAGTAAGCTATTGTCAATGTTGTTCATGCATTTGATATTTGGGGTATTCAGTGTAGCCTAATATATTTACAATTTGAAAAGAAAAACCAGAAACTTTTGCTAGCAACAAAAGTACAAGAGTGAGCAACAAGTTTTTTGGGGAAAAACATTTTGGGGCAATAAGATGCCTGATCGGTTTAATGACAAAAGATATCTCCAACTAACCAATTGAGCAAAATACACTTGGAAAGGTTAAGCCCGAGTGTGAGATGGGGTATTCCAGCCGCATTGGAGTTGCATTAAAGAAGCAAGACACGAATTTCCCAATCAATTTCCTTGAAGAATAGGACTCGCCTAAGTGGTCCTCAATTCATTCATTCATACGTAGTTAGACGTCCTTATGTTAGGAGCATGCTAACTCATACCATCATAACATTTTTTTATTTTAAATTGGTGTTTGAAGGTTGATAAAAGACTTAATCGACAGCTTCACGAGAGGAGAAACAGATCTCAACAAAGAACCAAGAGTCCTTTGACTTGCGTGATTAAAATTTCTAAAGGTATTCCAATCTTCGGTTATTTGAGAGTGACGAGCATCCTTTTATGCCAAGACGATCCAAAGATGGGCCATTCAGTCGAGGTATTCTAGTAGTCTCTAAGTGAGACAACAATTTTATGAGGTATTTCGGTAATTTCAAAGCAAGGTACCATTTCATATTAAAACACAAATTTCTCAATTCTATCATTTCTCAATGATGTTTTCTTAACACAAATTTCTCAATTCTATCATTTCCCAAGGATGTTTTCTTAAAACAAAAATCTCAATTCTATCATTTCTCAAGGATGTTTTCTTAAAACAAATTTCTCAATTCGATCATTTCTCAAGGATGTTTTTCTTAAAACAACGAATTTCTCAATTCGATCATTTCTCAAGGATGTTTTTCTTAAAATAACGAATTTCTCAATTTGATCATTTCTCAAGGGTGTTTTTCTTAAAACAACGAATTTCTCAATTCGATCCTTTCTCAAGGATGTTTTTCTTAAAAGAACGAATTTCTTAATTCGATCATTTCTCAAGGATATTTTTCTTAAAACAACGAATTCCTTAATTCGATCATTTCTCAAGGATGTTTTCCTTAAAACAACGAATTTCTTAATTTGATCCTTTCTCAAGGATGTTTTCCTTAAAGTATAGAATTTCCTAACTTGATCCTTTTCTCAAGGATGTTTCAAATAGCTCAGGGATTTCAGGCGAGAAGTTACAAACTCGCAACACCAGGATTTCGGGAAGAGGAAGGGCGAACAGCTCTATATAGGAGGAACTCGCAGCATGGAATCTTCGGACAGGAAGTGGGACAAAGTTTGTATCTTTAGTCTTTGCTCTATTCCTGTTTCACATCAATGAGCAAAGAGGGGCAGCTGTAGATACTAAATTTTGTCCGGGTTTAATTTAAAAATGCTCGAAATAAGATCAATCCACATTACCCCTTCTTAATACCCAATACCTTATACCCTAACCCAATAGCCCACATCAAAATTACATGGCTCATTATATATGATTTTATATAATAAAAAATACAAAAAATAAAATAAAAATCTCAACTCCTTCCTCATTAAGGCATGAATCCTATTGGATGGATGGATACCTCACTCCCATTTGTTGGAAGCTACTAAGTGGGTAAGGTCTTGAACCTCATGGGTTCTATTTGATAGGATAAAAGAATTATATATATAATCCCCCAAAAAAATAATTTCATTACCATGGCCATGAGGGATTTCCTCTAAAAAAAAGATCCCAGCTTCCGCAATATTCAATACCCAATCCATTTTCTTCCAAAAGCCACAACACCCCAATTTTCATTCCATTTCTCACTGTCCAAGTCTCCACAGCCCCATGCTACCTTCATTTTCCGTTTTTTCCCTAAACCAAGTCTAATCCCAACCATCCTACACACGGCAGCCTCAAGCACTACACCATTCGAACCACAAAAAACCCTTAAATCAAGCTTTTCAACCCCATCAACAATGATTTGTGGATTGATCGATCGAGCATATATTTGGGTTTTCGTATTTTCTTACCTTGTTTATTTATTATGTAATCCATTCTTATGGTTGAATGAGATATTGATGAGATTTGTTGATGTTCTTCTTTATTTATTCAAGTTTTTTTCTATATGTGTTTTTGTCTAATTTATTTGTTTGTGTTATGTGTTTATTTTGTTTGTTGGATGTGGTTTATTTTAGCGTTTGTTTGTATGTGTTTTAGGATAGTTTAGCTTTTTAGAATTTATTTTAATTAATTTAAAATATGCCCTTGGCTTATTGGGGTATGTGTTTAAATTAATTAAAATGAATTTAGTTTAGGGTTTTAGGTTGGTTGAGGACTTAGTTAGTTTAGGGTCTAAAATTTAATTTAATTAATTGAAATTATGCGCTCGGCTTACTGGGGCATAATTTCTAAATTAGTTAAATTAAATTTAGGATTAGTTTTTAGAGCCATAGTTAGATTTAAGGTTCGAATTAATTCAATTAATTTAAATTTATCATGGGCTTATTGGGATAAATGTTAAAATCATTAAATTAGTTGAACATCTCTTAATTACCCTTTAGGATAAAATTGACGTTTGACTTAGTAGAAAATTTAATAAAATCATAATTAATTAATTCGATTGGGTTTAAATAGAATGATTTGCTTATTGATACTAGTTTAAAATTAATCAAATTAATTATTATGATTCAAGATAATCCATAAAATATTAGGGCTTTCTAGTTTTTTAGAATTTAATTAATTTAGAGATAATATTAGACTAACCTAGTTAATAATTAGACCACTAATTGATTTTCCATAATTTGGGCCCTTTTAGGTTAGGACTTTAGTGGGCCTAGGGCTTCAATTTCATGCAATTCTTTGTCATGCATTTTAGCTGGCATTCATATGACTTTTATTTTAATTAGGCATGCCTTTAATTAATTAACTTTAATTATAAAACGGATGTATTTATTAATTCCGATATTTGTGTCGTAACAGTCATGGCTCAATGGATGTTGACCAAATATTCGAATTAATTCTTATTGTCTAAAGGTGATTTAATTTCGTATTAAAATTTGACATGTCATAACATCATTTTTTAACTGCTTGCATCATGCATAAAAGTGATGAACGAAGTTCAAACCATAAATTAACACTGCAGTCGGGCTTATTCGATGTCGGTTTAATCTATGGTCCGAGGTATCATCACCCTTATTAATTAAATGTTTAGTTAATTCGAATTGTAACACCTTAATCAGTATTATATAATATATACTAATTAGAGTATCACATAAATTATTTTTTATCCTATCAAATTAAGTCTGATTTCAGGCAGCAACTTAACAATTCTTATCTATAAAGTATATAGAATATAACTGCCTAAAACAAAAATCTACCCAATTGCTTAATTTATCTCTATTTGGTTTTTACCCGATTTTAATTATAATATGATTACTTATCATCTACTATAAACATAAACTAGTCTATATATTATTACAAACCATATATATAAACTAGTATGTAACCGACAAATTTTAAACATATACATGCCATCTAGAAACATCAAAATACATCAAAGGATGTTATTACTGATACTGTTAATATACTCTGGATAGTAGGATGCCCGCTCCTTACTCTGATTTATGTCTTTTACCTATGCGTGAAAACCATCACACGCTAAGTATGTACTTAGTGAGGCAACAATAATATTCAGTGCAAATAACGTAACAATAACTAATAATATGTAACCTTTTCCATGCGTTTAAATCACTAGATATGACTTACCATCATGGTAATCATAAATCAATATGATATAAGCCGAATATACATTTTCTTACCAATGTACTTGCCATAAATTTAAGAGTGTATAAACTCTTTAACCCGTTTATCAAATATTTACCGATTTTATAACCCGATTTCATAGCCCAAATATAGACCTATGAGGACCCTGGATACACGAGTCAAATACGCACCGAAGTGCTAATTTCCGCACATTTATAAGGTTGTGCTAACCATACACTAAGTGTCCTTTATGTACACTATAGTGCTATCCCGAATTCCCGATTATGCAGCGAGCTGCTGGACTCTATGGCATGCCAACTATATCATGTCCCTCAATTGACTTATTTGTGCATAATTTCAGTATTTATTCCATCCATGGCAATGTATATCAATGTAATTTAACATTGGGCAGTTCATACCCGAAATAACATTCATAACATACCATCATCAATAACTAGTGATCAATGCATTTGTTTTCAACCTTTGACATATTTAAAATATGTCACATATAAGATCAATGACATAAATATCATGCCAATATATAAAACCAGGTAGACTCATCGCAAGTCCTACCAATGATGTATAAAACATCCATGTGTCATGTTATGTATGCAATTTACTCAAAATGGTCCCTTGCCATTAAACTTTAAATTCAATCATTAAACAACATATCCAAGTATTCCAAAATACTTTCAAGCTTAATACATAGCTTTCTAACCAATTTCCATTTCAATCACATATTTCCTTTAATTTGCTAGTTGGTCCTCAATACTTAGCAAACTTCTCAAATCCAACTAAATCTTTTAACATAAAATTTAAGCATAATAATCAAATTTTCAACATTTGTACCTTAATCCTTAAATTTCCCAAAATATGCGAAAAGGTCCCTAGAACTTAACAAAGTTCCAAATTGGTCCAAACAAAATTCTAAGCCTTGTAACATCATTTTCCCATCATTTCTAACCTTAGGAAATTTTTCCATAATTTCCTCTAATTTTTTCTATAGGCCGAATATGAAGGGTCTCTACATCCAAATTTTACAACTTGATTCAAGCATGAATTCAACTTCTAAACCTCATTTCCAAGCTTCTATAATTATTCCCATATCAAAATCAATTCAAATTCAACTTCCGATCAAAACCCTAACTTAAACCAAATTAGGATTTAGCTACTTTCAAGAAGTTTCAATCACAGTATAAGCTTGGATATAATTCTACAACAACAACTACATCAAAATCTCATCTTAAAACATCATATATAAACATCCCCTTCATCCAAACAAAACACAAAACTAAGGTTTCAAGCAAGGAAAGCATGAACAAATGGTACCAAGTGATAGAGAATTTCATGTAGATCAACTTCATGTTTCATGCTTTCATCCAAAATCTAACCAAATAAGCTTGAAAAATCAAAAATAAGAAATTTCTCCCTTACCTTAGGAGTGTTCAAACAAGAGAGAAAGATGGGAGAAATTATTGAATTTTCTTTTTCTTTTAATTAAGCCATTTGTCATCTAATATAATTAAAATGAATTTAAAATTCATTTTAATGTATAATGACCTTTTTACCCTTGAAATCCAACGTTCCACAACTTTCCAGATGTCTACCTAACAATCCAAGGGTTAAAAATAATCCAAGTAGTTAGTGATTACCAACTTTGCCCTTGGAAATTCCCAAAATTACCATCTTGCCATTTTTCATCCAACGACTCATATTTAACATGGAAACCTTCTATAAATCCAATGGTCCATGTTAAATCCTACCATTTTAAGACATGGAAATGACATTTTTAACCTTGCCTCGTCATCTTTTAAAATATCTTGAATATTCGATTCGATCCAATTTTCTGAATATTTTTCCAAACTTTATCGCTTTATAGCAAAAACTACAAGCTCCGTACGAAAAATCCGGGTAACACAAAAACATCATTCTTGGGGGTGAACTATTCATTTACGGTACTAAAATACATCACTTTTGAAAATTACAATTTAGTCCTTAAACTTTTCCAAAGTTTATACCTTGACCACCAAACTTTCAAAATTTTCATTTTGGTCACTAACCAAAAATTTGGAATATTAAACGAATTCACCAATTTGACCAAGCCCATAAAATTAAAGTCTATATTCAATTGTGAAACATTTAATTAAAGCCAATTTAAAATTCGATAATTTCCATCAATTAAAGGCAACATATATTTTGGTACTGATTTCCGGGCGCAATGTAGATGCAAATCCTTCCCCACGCATAACCAACTCCCGAACCCATTTTTGAACAAATCTATGGTTTCATGGTGTCTGGCTTACCTTAGTGGCCGGTGGCGACTCCAAGTCTTTTATTTTTTTTAAAAAACACGAATTTTTAAAGAACTTCCCCACATTTTCAAAAATTTCCCAAAAACAAAAGTAAACCTATTACTCCTTTTTAGCGACAAGAGAATTTCAAAAAAGGTCACTACAGCTAGCGACTCTGCGGGGGAGAAATTTGTTTTTTTATAAAACAAAAAAAGAAAGTTAGGCCAAGGAAATATATGTTGCTTTTAATGATGGAAATTTTGAAATTTAAATTGACTTTAATTAATTTGTTCTTTTTTGAAGATGTTTCCCTACTTCGACTGGCTTTGATAAATGGTGGTTTTGAATTAATTGCTCATTTAATTTCTAAGGAATCACCGACATGTGTTGCATCATGATCATCAAGCTTTATACCCAAGCTTTGTCCCTTGAGTGGGAGTTAAACGCCACATACCCACGTGAGTAGCCCTCCATGGGTTGGTAATTCATTTTCGAAATCCACGTCTTTTGACACGTGAGTAGCCCTCCACGTCATTAGGTCGTGCGTTCCCTCGAACTGAATCCAATTCGCAAGCATGTAATGGGCCAGAATTTGGGTTCTTGTTGCCTTAGTAGGTAATAAGATAGGTTTGGGTACCCTTGATTAGAACCGAACCCACATGCATGAGAATCTAAGAAGCCCACCCCGATTAGAGCCATATGGACAACCATAGTGAGCTAGAATTCATATGGTTAGGTTTTCGTTGGTTACTTCGCTTTGCTCCTTTTTCATTTGATTAATTTATTTGTTATGTCCATTACTAACATGTTTTCTTTTGTTTTCTTTATTTGTATCTTGTCATATAATAAAGAAAAACACTGATTTGGAAATAGTCTGAAATTAAAAGCATGATTAATGGGAGGTTTGGTACATAACAACGATGAGAAGAATTCTGACGAATTCCCACAAAAAAGAGATTGGCCGAAGGGTAGATCCAAGGAACGAGAAACCGAGGTTCAAAAGCTCAAGGACTAAGTTACAAGCTGCAAAGGGGCAATCTAAGAATATCAGATACTGATGATGGAACAACTTCGAGATGCTGCTTAGAATATTCAGGGGCAAGGACAAGAGATGACAAATTTGATGGTTCAAGTATGAGGAATTACCCAATGGCTCCAGTTCCTAGCACAGGGTGCTACCGAAATTTAGGAATACGCCAAAGATGAGTCAGAAAAAAAAAACAAAGGTCGTCTTGGTATGGGTCGTATGTCTAGCGGTTTTCTTTCATTATTGTAATGGAACGATATCTCCATTAATACAAGTTGTTTAATGAGTATATTTGCCAAATCAATGTTCTTCTTTGCATTCATGCATGTTTACATTAAATCGCATTTATCTGTAAAATTATAAGATTATTGAAATTAATTACAAGATTTCATGTGTAAGAATTTTGGTGCTTCATTTGTGCATATTCATGGCACATTCATTTGAAGTGTTGATTCGAGAACAGTTCAAAATTGGAGGCTTTTATAATGGAATAAAGAGTTCATATCATCGAGAAAGAGTCTCGAGGCCCGAGACCAATCAAGAAGAGAGACAAGGACTAGTCCAGATCAATATTATATGATAGCCCTCATTTTCGTTGAAATGAGACTCAATCTTCATTAAAAAAAAGTTGTTCAACGAGAATGTTCGTCGATCAATACTTTTTACATTTATCCGTACATTATCAATTGTTTTTCTTCACTCATTCTAGGGTAAGTGCATCACATTGGCATTCAATAATTTCGCAATTGCCTCATACATTAATTTGCACTACAATTGCATCATTCACTAATTTCATTCATTTGCACAATAGTTGCATCACATTGGCATTAATCTCATTCATTTGCCTAATAGTTGCATCATACAAGCATTCAACAATGACCTCATTCATTTGCACTACAATCACATTCACTTGCATTGTAGTTGCATCACATCATCTCAACATGCTAGTTGCTTGCATCAACATCTTCACATTAACATCACATCTAGACATACATTTCCTCATTCATCATCACATCAGTTCGAAATAAAGAATTCGTCATGTTCGACAATGATGATGCCTCGACCGGCGAAAAAAGGGACAAGCTTCACGACCCACATCTGTACTTCAGACAAATGTAAGTAATTCCACATTGGGGGCACCTGAGCACTCCCCTCTGTAAGTTTACATTCAAAAACAAAAAAAGGCTCGAATGTGGTATCAGCCTTTTTGTAATGGCCCAAGGCCACACATTCAAAGTTTCAATAAAAAGGTGCAATCTATTTTCAAATCTCTTCATTTTGTAAATATATTTGCTCATTGGGTTCCCATATATCAATTGCGCAAGGAACATTGACTTTGACCCGAAGGTTGATTTTAAGTAGCTTGTGTCTATTTGAAATCCTAAGCTGTGGAGATTATGAGCATGTGACCTGCATTTCACCTTAAGGACAACACATAATAATAAATTGGTACAATTTAATGCTAAAGTCTTCGAAAAGCATTTCAATGTTCAAAGCCTAATAATAGGCATTTTCCAAACAAGACATATTGACTTAACTTTCAAAGCCGGGTAATAGGCCTTGTTCAAAAAGCATTCAAATCTTCAAAGCCTGGTAATAGGCATTTTTCAAGATTAACCAAAAAGCACCCCAATATTCGAAACTTGGTAATTGGCATTTTTCGGATAAGAGTGTGGAACTTTTGGGGCACTCCGCTAAAGCCCATTGAGACTCTTCGCTTCATGAGTGATGGTAATATGTTCAAAGTCATGACAATGCCGAGTAGCTCAGGAATTTGTTGTTTGCTCCGAAATTTATTTTGAGCCAAAGGAATGTGATGAATTGAATTCCCCCAACAAAAACAAGATAAAATCGGTTAAATATCGAAGTAGACTTAAAATGCACTTCACATCTTCAAACATCAATTTAGCTTTTGAGGTTTCCTAGACACAGGATTTGCTTGGGGCAATCCTCAGTAAGCTATTGTTACTGTTGTTCGTGCACTTGATATTCGGGGCATTCAGTGTAGCAACAAAAGTACAAGATATCTGAACATGTGTTTTCTTGGGGCACTCAGTGACTTAAAAGCCACAGGATTTGCTTGGGGCAATCCTCAGTAAGCTATTGAAATCTGAACATGTGTTTTCTGATAAAGATTTCAAATTTTGCTAGCAACAAAAGTACAAGAGTGAGCAACAGGTTTTTTAGGGGGAAAATTTTTGGGCCAATAAGATGCCCGATCGGTTTAATGACAAAAGATATCTCCAACTAACCAATTGAGCAAAATACACTTGGAAAGGTTAAGCCTGAGTGTGAGATGGTGGTATTCCAGCCGCATTGGAGTCGCATTGAAGAAACAAGACACGGATTTCCCAATCAATTTGCTTGAAGAATAGGACTCGCCTAAGTAGTCCGCAATTCATTCATTCATTCATATGTAGTTATACGTCCTTATGTTAGGAGCATGCTAACTCATACCATCATAACATTTTGTTTATTTTAAATAGGTATTTGAAGGTTGGTAAAAGACTTAATTTACAGCTTCACGAGAGGAGAAACAGATCTCAGCAAAGAGTCCTTTGACTTGCGTGATTACAATTTCTAAAGGTATTCCAATCTTCGATTATTTGAGAGCGACGAGCATCCTTTTATGCCAAGACGATCCGAAGTTGTGGCATTCAGTCGAGGTATTCTAGTAATCTCTAAGTGAGACAACATTTTTATGAGGTATTTCGGTAGTCTCAAAGCAAGGTATCATTTCATATTAAAACATAAATTTCTCAATTCTATCATTTCTCAAGGATGCTTTCTTAAAACAAATTTCTCAATCCTATCATTTCTCAAGGATGTTTTCTTAAAACAAATTTCTCAATTCTATCATTTCTCAAGGATGTTTTCTTAAAACAAATTTCTCAATTCTCAATGATGTTTTTCTTTAAAACAACGAATTTTTCAATTCGATCTTTTCTCAATGATGTTTTTCTTAAAACAACGAATTTCTCAATTTGATCCTTTCTCAAGGATATTTTTCTTAAAACAATGAATTTCTTAATTCGATCCTTTCTCAAGGATGTTTTTCTTAAAACAACGAATTTCTCAATTCGATCCTTTCTCAATGATGTTTTTCTTAAAACAATGAATTTCTTAATTCGATCCTTTCTCAATGATGTTTTTCTTAATAGAAAGAATTCCTTAATTCGATCATTTCTGAAGGATGTTTTCCTTAAAACAACAAATTCCTTAATTCGATTCTTTCTCAAGGATGTTCTCCTTAAAACAGCAAATTTCTTAATTCGATCCTTTCTCAAGGATGTTTTCCTTAAAACAACGAATTTCTTAATTTGATCCTTTCTCAAGGATGTTTTCCTTAAAACACAGAATTTCTTAACCTAATCCTTTTCTCAAGGATGTTTCAAATAGCTCAGGGATTTCAGGCGAGAAGTTTCAAACTCGCAACACTAGGATTTCAGGAAGAGGAAGGGCGAACAGCTCTATATAGGAGGAACTCGCAGCTCGAAATCTTCGTACAGGAAGTGGGACAAAATTTGTATCTTTAGTCTTTGCTCTATTCCAGTTTCACAGCAATGAGCAAAGAGGGGCAGCTGTAGACACTAAATTTTGTCCGAGTTTAAATTAAAAATGCTCGAAATAAGATCAATCCACGTTACCCCTTCTTAATATCCAATACCTTATACCCTAACCCAATAACCCACATCAAAATTACATGGCCCATTATATATGATTTTATATAATAAAAAAATACAAAAAATAAAATAAAAAAACTCAACTCCTTCCTCATTAAGGCTTGACCCCTATTGGATGGATGGATACCTCACTCCCATTGGTTGGAAACTACATAGTGGGTAAGGTCTTGAACCTCATTGGTTCTATTTGATAGGATAAAATAATTATATATATAATCCCCCAAAAAACAATTTCATTACCATGGCCATGAGGGATTTCCCCTAAAAAAGATCCCAGCTTCCGCAATATTCAATACCCCAACCCATTTTCTTCCAAAAGTCGCAACACCCCAATTTTCATTCCATTTCTCACTCTCCAAGTCTCCACAGCCGCATGCTACCACTAGTGACAGATTTCATTTTCCATTTTTTCCCAAAACCAAGTCTAAGCCCAACCCTCCTACACACGGCAGCCTCAAGCACTACACCATTCGAACCAAAAAACCTTTAAATCAAGCTTTTCAACCCCATCAACAACGATTTGTGGGTTGATCGATCGAGCATATATTTGAATTTTGATATTTTCTTCCCTTGTTTATTTATTATGTAATCCATTCTTATGGTTGAATGAAATATTGATGAGATTTGTTGATGTTCTTCTTTATTTATTTAAGTTTTGTTCTATGTGTTTTTGTCTAATTTATTTGTTTGTGTTATGTGTTTATTTTGTTTGTTTGGATGTGGTTTATTTTAGTGTTTGCTTGTATGTGTTTTAGGATAGTTTAGCTTTTTAGAATTTATTTTAATTAATTTAAAATATGCCCTTGGCTTATTGGGCTATGTGTTTAAATTAATTAAAATGAATTTAGTTTAGGTTTTTAGGTTGGTTGAGGCCTTAGTTATTTTAGGGTCTAAAATTTAATTTAATTAATTAGAATTATGTGATCGGCTTATTGGGGCATAATTTCTAAATTAGTTAAATTAAATTTAGGATTAGTTTTTAGAGCCATAGTTAGATTTAAGGTTTAAATTAATTTAATGAATTTAAATTTATCATTGGCTTATTGGGATAAATGTTAAATTCATTAAATTAGTTGAACATCTCTTAATTACCCTTTAGGATAAAATTGATATTTGACTTAGACAAAAAATTAATAAAATCATAATTAATTAATTCGATTTGTTTTAAATAGAATCCTTGGCTTATTGATACTAGTTTAAAATTAATCAAATTAATTATTATGATTCAAGATAATCCATAAAATATTAGGGCTTTCTAGTTTTTTAAGATTTAATTAATTTAGGGATAATATTAGACTAACCTAGTCAATAATTAGATCACTAATTGATTTTCTATAATTTGGGCCTTTTTAGGTTAGGATTTTAGTGGGCCTAGGGCTTCAATTTCATGCAATTCTTTGTCATGCATTCTAGTTGACATTCATATGACTTTTATTTTAATTAGGCATGCCTTTAATTAATTAACTTTAATTATAAAACGGATGCATTTATTAATTCCGATATTTGTGTCGTAACAGTCTTGACTCAATGGATGTTGACCAAATATTCAAATTATTTTTTATCGTCTAAAGGTAATTTAATTTCGGATTAAAATTTGACAAGTCATAACATCATTTTTAACTGCTTGCATCATGCATAAAGGTGATGAACGAAGTTCGAACCATAAATTAACATGGTAGTCGGGCTTATTCGATGTCGGTTTAATCTATGGTCTGAGGTATCGTCACCCTTATTAATTAAATTTTTAATTAATTCGAATTCACCAATTTGACCAAGCCGTATAATTAAAGTCTATATTCAATCGTGAACAATTTAATTAAAGTCAATTTAAATTTCGATAATTTCCAGCAATTAAAGGCAACATATATTTTGGTACCGATTTCCAGGCGCGAAAGGGGTGCAAATCCTTCCCCACGCGTAACCAACTCCCGAACCCGTTTTTGAACGAATCTCTAGTTTCATGGTATATGGCCTACCTTAGTGGCCAGTGGCGACTCCAAGTCTTTTTAAAAAAAACATGAATTTTTAAAGAATTTTCCCACATTTTCAAACATTTCCCTCAAAAAAAGGAAACCTATTACTCCTTTTTTGCGACAAGAGAATTTCAAAAAAGGTCGCTACAAAAAGAAAAAAGAAAAGAAAAAAATAGAAGAGAAAAAGAAGTGAGAGAAAATAAGAAAAAAGAAGGAAGAAGAGAAGAGAAAGAAAAAAGAAAAAAAAAGAAAAAAGAAAAAGAGTTATATGTAGGAAGAACCCAACGTCTTCAAGATTTCAAGACGAAAGTTCTATATAAGAAGAGCTAGTAGTCCTATGATTTCAGAGTAAGAGGTTCCATATAGGAGAAACTCATGACTCTAAGCGAAAGGTTTTATAATGGAAGAACTTGTAGCTCAAAAGACTTTGAAGCAAAGAGTTTTATATAGGGAAAACTTGTGCTTCAGGATTCTAAAACGAAGAGTTCTATATAGGGAGAACTCTCAGTTTGAAGAATCCAAGACACAAAAGGTTCTATATAGGGAGAACCTGCAACGTTGGTAGATAAAGGTGAAAAGTTCTATATAGGGAGAACTTGCAGCCAAAGATTTTACAAAGGACGAGCTAAAATTCTATATGGGGAAAATTTGCTAGTCGATGTTGAGATGAGTATAAATCAGAGCATTGAAGAGATAGAAGCTTGAAGACTTGGTCGAGGAAGAGCGAAAAGTTCCAGAAGAACTCGTGATTCCAAGGCTAAAGACAGGGATGTAGGACAAAAATGAATGCTTTTGATCTTTGCTTTGTTCTCGTTTCACAAGAACAAGCAAACAGGGGCAGCTGTAACCACTCATTTTTGTCTGAGTTTTAGTATTATTAGTATAATAATATTATTAATATAAAATCAATAAAAAGTAAAAGTAATATATACATATAATAATTTAAAAAGGAAAAAAGTGAGTGTGGCTCACATTGAGCCACGTCCCCACCAATTGCCTATGAAAGGCAGTGGTGGGGATCGACAAAGGGAGAAGCAAAAAGGAACCCAAAAAAATGGGAGCTAAAGGCAGTCCGAGCACGGCTTGCTAGGGGTCGAGAGTTGGTTCGGTCCAGCATTCGATCAGAGGTTCTTTTATGGTCCGATCGAGTTAATTTTTGGGCCATGACGAGATGGCACGGAGATCTTGGTGAGAGTCAGTCAAAGTTTTTCATCCGAGCTTCTAGTGGGGTAAAATTGGATCCTTATCTCTATATTTATTTTAATTTAATATTGGTTTAGAAATAGGGTAATATAAATTTTTATTTTTATTTAATATTGGCATGCTTTTTTATAATAAATATATTTTGTATGTTATATTAGATCTAGTTCTTAGAGTCTCGGTATACGGTTAGGAGTGGCATCCCGGGTCTCCAAGTGTCATCTCTTTTGGTACCGCAGACTATGAGTTTTTTATGCATTTGAATTAATGTCATGTACATGCATTTATTATGTTGCATATAATTTTAGGCCTTTGATTCCGATATTCTAGTGGGAGTGTCATCCCGGTCTCCAGGTGTCATCCTTTGGTACCGTGGATATCGAAGCAAATTTAATATTCAAACCATACATTCTAGGAATTAATTATTAAATCAAATCAAATTTTTATTTTTCTTAATAAATGCGATACGAACCCATTATGTACCAATTTTGGGCGGTGTGGGGGTGCTAACCCTTCCCCATCTGTAACCGACTCCCGAACCCAAGTTTTTAAAATCTCTGATTTTGTTTTCAGTGTCCAGTCTACCTTATCCAAGTGACTGGTGGCGATTCCATGTTTTCAAAATATGAGTTTTCAAAGAATTTCTCTTTTAAATAATAAAAGCGAGAATCCCCCCAAATACGATTTTTTAATTTTTTGTAGCGGCTAGGAAAAAATAGTCGCTACAGTTTCATGTGTTTTCAAAAGGTCTTAGAAGGCTTCAAAACATTTTTAAATAGCTAAATCTAAGATTTGTTAAGGCTCGTACCGATACAGACTCAACCATATTGATACCTGATAGGGTTTCAACTACAGGAAAATTGCATAATCGAAAACTCGTACTGATACAGGCTTAGCCGTACCGATATAGAGGGGTCATACCGATACGCATTGACGCATACTGATACCCCTGTATTTTAACTACCCCAACGGCTATTTCCATGACAGATCGTACTGATACTCCCATAGGCGTACCGGTACGCGCAGGCTGATTAGAGCACAATGGCTATTTCTATAAGGAGTGTATCAATACGCACACCCGCGTACCGATACCGAAGGCTCCATAAAGGAAATTCAGCATGGAAATTAGTCTCTAACTGCTCCAATCCCAACGGTCATCAACGGCTAGAAACTTAATTGGGAGTATAAAAGACCTTAAGAAGCATATGAAGAAGCTAATGATCATCAAGTCAACAATATTTTGATTAAGAAATGTCTTATTGCTCAAATTGTTGTATTTTGTATAGATAAACACTTGTGAGCTCAATTGTCAATGTATGCTCAAGTGTATTAGATTTGGGTGAGAGCTTTAGAGTGCAAACATTCACCTTGCGAGAGGGATTTCAGTTTGCTTTTATTTCTCTTGTAAAGAGGGGTTCCCAAAGCTTTGGGATATAAGCTTTGGATGCTAGGCTTTGTGGTATAAGTCTAGGTTGTAAAGGTTTCCTCTTGAGCAAGTAATAGGGGAAGAAATTCATAGTGAATTTGGAATCCTTAGTGGGGAAGCTAGGGTAGTGGATGTAGGCTTAGTTTAGAAGCCGAACCACTCTAAATACTTGTGTCATTATTTTTTTTATCTTTTTGCTTCCCTCACCAATCACCCAATTACTACTTCTCCATCACTTGGCGAGCAAAACAGTTGAAGAATTCGAGCCCGTCATATGGCACGTTCTATGTCTACCTTTGGGATTTGTACATAGATCCTCACGACGCTAGTTTCTGATTTGGGATTATCTTGATCATATTTTATAGTTGTTTGGTAATGTAATCAGAACCGTGTAGCGAAACAACCTGTAATATTGCTTTTTTCACTCACCACTCCTACATCACCTTTTATGTGTCTCGTTCGATAGAGACAAGGAGATTTTATAACAGTTGTTGGGTTTCTATGGTCTAAAAGTAATGTTTCGATGTTCTTTGCGTCTTTGAGTTTTATGTTTTTTTATGTTTATCTGTATGAGTTTTTTGGTGAACATAATCTTCAAATCTCTCGTTATGTTTAGGTGTGTTGTATTTGTTGAACCTTCTATTATTTCTAATAAAATTTAATTACTCATGTTCAAAAATTAAAATATTTGAGATTTAAGGATTTTTGGATTTCACAAAAATAAAAGCAATTTAAGAGATTTATGGCTTTCGATGTTAGTAATTGATTTGAGATTTTATGATTTCCCTAATCGATTACGATAACATATGAAGTTGATTGAAGTTTTCAAAAATACTAAAATCGATCTGAATTGAAGATGATGAATTGGCTTGTTTTCCCTTGTCCCTAAAGGTGACAATAGAATAGAAAATAATTGAAAACCGTGAGGCTGAATTGATAGAGATGTGGAATAATAATAATCTTCACTCATGAGAACAAAGACGAAGAAAATTTTATTCACGAAGCTCAAATGAGAATGAAGACAAGAATTGTTATATCAACATCGTCGGAATTCCCTAACTATACTATACTTGTATAAATTCCCATGAGACCATAACTACACTATTCTTACTTTAAAACATATATACTTACCTCGCTGATATTTTACATTTTACCTATATACACCGAAAGAAATTTTTACTTGTCAAGTTATTATTATAGTTTTGAAATGATTTATTTATTGTTGACAAAACTAAATTTATCATTATATTTGTAATTTTGGAAATTTTAATATTGGATATTTGTTTTAATATATTACGATTTTAATATTTTTAAGTGCAATGCATATATAACTTGTAAATTGAATTTGATTATATTTTTTACTAGTAAAATAATAAGTTTGTTTAATCTTTTGGGATGATGATTGCTCCAAATCTGCAGAAATTCACACGAAAAATATATGAGAACGAAATTTTTTTTGAAGTAATTAATGATGATCTTTTAAAATCGTCCCCATAAATACTAAAAACGGAGAGAGAAATACAAAATCGTCATGGCCGTCTTGTTGCTATCCTACCTGCCCCGAACCAACTTGTGGAGGGAGGGATTATCAGTATGGGTAATTTTATGTTTTAACCAATTAGGAGTTGGTACAACTTTTATAATTAAAATAGATTTTTTTTCATTTTTAATGTAAGAATCAGATAATTTAAAACAACACCATGTGTCAAGTATTTATTAGGTAACAATTTATTTCCAAGGACGTTACAGTTAATTTTAGGTAATTACTTGGACTAAAAAACTTTTAAGTACTTAAATGTAAAATTGACATAATTTGAGTACTTTTTTTCAATAAACCAAAGAATAATAAACATGATACTTTTCAACTTTTATGTTTTTCCTTCAAATATATAAGAGTAAACTACACGTAAGATCACTTAATTATAGATTTTATAACAAACAAGTTACATTTTTCTAAAAGTTATAAATCACTCAATTAACGTATTATTACAAAAAATCACTCAATTAACATATTATTACAAATAAGTCACTCAATTAACATATTATTACAAACAAGTCAATTAACAAACATGTCACTTTTCTTTACTATAATAACATTTTTAGTTCCTAAAACTTACACATTCTATTAATTTTTTCCTAATTTAAAACAATTCAATAAATTTAATCTTTCATATTTAAAAACTTCATCAATTTAGTTTTTTTTTTTGCCATGCTGTCAAAACAAGTTATCCCATCATATCAAATCCGTAGTTCGATAACTGCATTATACCATAAAGCAACAACAAGTTGCTGTTAAAATGTTTATTATACCAAGAAAGTAACGAAAAAGTGATGTGACATTTTTTGGGATAAGAACAAGCAATTTATGAGAAGAATAAAGATTAAAATGATGAAATTTTCAAATATCAAGAGTTAAATTTATTGAATTATTTCGAATGAAGATCAAATTGATAGAATGTATAAGTTTTGAGAACTAAAAAAGTTATTATACCATGCCATATTAGAAGAAAAGTGACCTAATTATAACAATATGTTAATCGAGTGATATGTTTGTAACAATTTTTAATTGAATGGCCTATTTTTAAGCAGAGTGACATGTTTATAACATTTTTTTAATTGAGTGGCATATTTGTAAGTTTTAGAAAAAAGGTGGTATCGGTGTAGTTTACCCAATATATAAATAAATATCTAACCATAGTTATGTTGGGATTTTAACGTCTTTAGCTCTATCTTTTGCTTCGCCTGTTAACCGACGAGGAGAAATGGAGGTATCTCATTCTTCTTCCTCTATACATGGCTCCGCCCTTCATCAAAACATCTTCAGATGCTCGCCACCACCTTCCTCTATGCCCATCAATTCTTGGCTTTCCTTTCCCACAACTCTTGTGGCAAACCCACTTCCCCCTAAGCTTTACTTCTCAGCTAAACACTCAATTCTTAGAGTTGGAAACTCCCCAAGGTCCTTTCCTCGCATTTTAATCATTACCCATTTCTTTTCTTTTGCTTTACTTGCGATTCCATTTGTTCTAATGCCTTGGGTTGAATTCTTTTCTGGGTTTTTTAACAGGTTACTCAAAGTAGATGGTAATTATCCTTTGGTTGGGGTAATCTCAATGGGAATGTTGGCTCCTAGAAAGTTTTTAAAGAAGAGAAAGAAAGTGGAACATTTCAAAGATGCAGCTGATGAAGCTAAACAGAAGAGCTGGAGGAAACTAATGCAGGAAATTGAGGACACTGGTTCTGCTTCTACAGTACTTGGACGCCAACGGACTGATGACCAATCTCTTTCTAAAGACTTGGTTTTAGGCACTTTGGTTAGATTTAAGCAGATGAAAAAGTGGCACTATTTTAGTGAGGTATCTCTCGTTGGTTATGTATGTATATGTTTGCTATGAGCCTTATCTGCTTTAACTTTGACATTAGCTAATTATCCTGATTTTTTGCCTATAAATAGGCTCCAAGTTTTGGGTTAGCTTTAGCAATCTGCTGTACATATGCTTCTCACTGATATGACTCATATGGAAAATAAAGGGAAAACTTTTGAATTTGAGGAGCCTAGTGGATTATTTTGCTGATTTCTGATAAAACTTCAATACATAATTCTCACAAAATCTTTAAAATTTGAGGGTGGGGGAGTAAATCTAAGTAGCCACCGAATGGTAGTGCTTCATTTTAGTGCAGAAATGAACCCATTTTATATGCTGAACAGGTAAAAATTTATAAACTATAGCCAAAATCTAAGGCATAAACAAATGCATTCATGAATGGATTTGATTAAACGATGTGGCATTTGTTAACAAATTCTCACCCTACATGTGAAACTCTGTTATTGTCATTTTGTACTTGGAAAATTCTCCAAAATTAATTTGCTATTACTGTTTCTTTTGATCAATATATAAAGAAACACACAGGGATGAAGGGCAGGAAAGAGCAGGGATAAGATACCGCAAACTTACTGCCATCAGAAAGGCAACCCTAAACTTTTGAAAATTACTTGAGCGTTGGGCTTCTTGCATACTGTTTTATGTTCCTAGTTTGTAGCAAAGAGAAAAGGCATTTATTTTTTCAAGTATTTTTGTTTAAAAGCAGAAAAGTTTTTTCTAGCTGTAACTTATGTAAATATGAAACTTTTGTGTGATTTTTATGTTCTAATTGTTCATTAAACTGTATACTAACCTTTTTGATTCTATAGATTCTTGAGTGGCTTCGAGCTCAAAGCTGGTGGGACTTCAGTGAAATGGACTTCCTGATGCTCATAACAGCATATGGGAAGCTAGGGGACTTCAATAAGGCTGAGAAAGTTTTGAGCTTTATGAATAAGAAGGGTGATGTACCAAGTATTGTATCACACACTGCTCTCATGGAGGCATATGGGAAGGGAGGTCGATACAATAATGCTGAAGCCATTTTTAGAAGGATGCAATCTTCAGGCCCTGAGCCTTCTGCTGTGACATATCAAATACTATTTAAAATACTTGTTGAGGTAGTCTGATTCCTCAAAACCTTGTTCTATGTTTTATCAATTTTTCTTTCTTAACAACATTAACATATACCATTAGATGATCATCCATGAAATGCTATTGGAAGAGAGACCTTTTGATTTCCGGAAAAGAAGCATCCTATATTAACTAAGGCATATTTCGAATTGTTTGCTTGGCATTGTCCTTGTTTTCATTATTTTTTAAAACTTTTCTTGCTGTTATCTGACTATTTCTTTCAATATCTTATTAGGGTAACAAATTTAAGGAAGCTGAAGAAGTTTTTGAGACACTTTTGGATAAGGAAAAATCTCCTTTGAAGCCTGACCAAAAAATGTTTCACATGATGATTTATATGCATAAGAAGGCTGAGAGTTATGAGAAGGCCCGTAAACTATTTGCGCTGATGGCTGAACGAGGAATTAAGCAATCCACAGTCACTTACAATAGTCTTATGTCATTTGAAACTAATTACAAGGAAGTTTCAAAGATATATGATCAGGTGCAATTTTAGGCATTGTCTGACCTACTTTTCATGTTTTTGCATTACAGCATGTGGATAAGGTTATACTTCTTGGAAACTTTTCATATTTTGTCCAACATATTGTTTGCTAAATCATTCTGTTCTTTTTTCTCTTTCACATCGACAGAAATAATGTTTTTATATATCATTTAACTGATTCTAATGTCATAAAGAATCTCCATTTCTATTTTCTATATTTTCCTTCTTTGTTCACCATATCCTTGAGTACTTGGAAGAGCTTTTGAGTAGTGGTCTTAATTGAGGATAGTATATAAATTTTATTCTGATCAACTTGACTGATAAGTTGTGTTTAATCATCAGTTCTATGGTAACATTTCCTTGTCTGAAAGTGGTCTTATCCCGCATCTATTAAGTATTGGGTTTCCTATGGTCTTATATTAAATTGGACCCTCCATCTATTGCAAATTGGTTTTAGGTTGGATTCTTAGCGTGGCATCACAGCCCAGGTTCTATTATGTTCATCATCTATTAATTGTATATAAACAAACCAAGATCTTCAGAACACCTTTGGTGGTTCTGTTTGTTTGAGGTAAGAAAACTCCTACGTGTATCTTATCTGATTGGGTCTATATTAGATTACTAAATTCTCAGGTCGTTATAACTAATAATCCTATGAAGAACACACATTTTAGGGGTTTGAATTGTGGAATAAGGTGTCTAGGGTGGCAATCCAGGTTGAATACTTTTTTAGAAAAAATTGGATGATGTAATATTTATAGGAGGAAATATATTGGGGTTTGAGTGTGGCTTGCTAGGGGTAGAAATGGATGTTAGTTTGTTACATTAACGTTAAGATGCATTAGTGGAATAATTAGATCTGGTTGTGTAATTAGTAATTAGACTAGTTATTCAAATTAAAAACCATTACAATTAGTAATTGGGTTTTTGATGTTCAATATTATTGCTAGTCAGTACATGAAAAATCAGGTTGTTCAATCCTTCTGGTGAAGTTGGTAAATTTTGGTTCCTTTCTGAAAATGCTGTCAACAGCTAATCTTATCATCTTATACATCGTATAACTTGTGTTATTACATGCAACGTAAACTATCCTTTTTTAAAAGCAGTACCTGTTCCTTTTATTTGTTTATTGATTTGACAGTCATGTATTTGTGTGTTGATGTATCAAAAGTCCTAGCCCTTTCAAAGCGCCTCTCTATGCAATGACATTTCTTGACTAAATATGAAGAACAAGACATGCTTGGTTTGCCTCACATCTATTACGAATGCATGCAGAAATACATCTGTATGTGAAGGAAAAAAAGAAACACGTTGTGAGAAACAGAGTTTTTCTCTGTGTTTTTCTTATCATTCATTAGTGAAAGAGAGTCTATTATATAGACTTTTACAGAGGTGTTTAACACCAAGTGGTTAACCTATAGGATAAGACTTTTATCCTTTACAAAGATCAAATTTAAAATTCAAACTACTAGTTAAGATAAAGTAAAGATAACATACAACTCCTACTCTATCTAAAACTCTTTACAACACACGTTTATGCATACTAACTAACACACGTTTCTTCAGTATTGCATGGTTTATCATGCATTCACAAGAGGCATTCAAGCAAATAGACACCAAAACTGTTTCATGTCATCATACAGTCAAACTGGTGTTTGATTTTTGAGCTTCTTGCTGTTTCTTTCTCAATCTTCCATTGATGATAATTATGTAATGGTTCATAGTAATTGTATTTTAGATGCAAAGAGCTGGTCTCCGCCCTGATGTGGTGAGTTATGCCTTGCTCATTAATGCTTATGGCAAAGCTAGGAGGGAAGAGGAAGCTTTGGCAGTTTTTGAGGAGATGTTGGATGCTGGAGTCAGGTAAGTTCAACTTGTATCCAATCTGAAGCCACTGTGGTTAGAAACTTATGAAGTTAGTTAAGCAGGTAGAGTCACTTAAAAGATAGAACAGAGAGTAAATTCAGCAAAGACACTTTTTTCTTTTTTGGCATCTGACATATAGGTCATGTCAGAACAGTTTGGCCGATTAATAGATGACCATAACTCATTTATTGACACTTCATTAGAGGGGTTAAGTCTAAGTTCAACTCGCCTCTACACCTTGTACCAAAAATACATCACTAATTGACTGCCAAGTTTGTGGCTAGCTATTTGACAGCTATATATATATATTCATTCTGCCAAAGTTGATCCTATCCTATTCTGTCTCCTTTTCAGGCCTACCCATAAGTCTTATAATATTTTGCTTGATGCATTTGCAATTTCAGGAATGGTGGACCAAGCTCGGACTGTTTTCAAAAGCATGAGAAGAGACAGGTAAAGTGTTTTAACAATTTGAAAGTCAAACATCTATAATTACTTTTCATAATGAATAGTTTCTGTTGTTATGTTTGGGTATCTTATTTTAGTTCATTCCATTGAAGCTCGGTTTCTTTTACTCTAAAAAAAAAAGAAAGTTACTTTTAGATGTGAGCCTAACTTTAGGAATGAGATTAAATCATATTTCAAAATTGACATAGTTTGAAGCTCTATTTGTCTCCACCTCATGAATAAAAGAATTGCTACTCTATTTTATATCGACTGACTATTATTCTTTCTAGTCTGAATCACCCGTGCCATCTGAGTCTTCAAATTCTATCTGAGCCCTATTATGTTGTAGTAAATGATGTTATCTGGTCATGCATACAGTGGTTCTGCCTTGGAAAGCTGCTTATGAAAATCCTTGGTTTTTGTGTGGTAAATCACTTTAAATTTGATTGGGAATTGTTCTTGAATTCATCAGAAATCAGATTAGTCCATGTTTCTTTGAGGTCTTCTGTCCAAGGCAATTCATAAGATATGCTTTCATTTTCTTATTTTCACTGCTTTAGTTTGTCTTCCTTTTGATGCCTGCTTTAATTTTTTTTTCACCCGAATTTCAGCAAAGCAATTTCCATTAAATTTCAACCTATTTTCAACGAAAATTAGAGTAATATCCCATCCTTCCTTAATCCAATAGACCTATTGAATGTCATTTTCACTCCTGGTTGTTAACTAGGATCACCGAGTTAAGATGGTATACTTGTGGCTTTATCCTTTCAAAGCAATAACATGTACTATTGATTCAGCGCCGAAACATTTAATTTTTTCTTTGTACTTCCTTGCAGATATACCCCTGATATTTGTTCTTATACAACTATGCTATCAGCTTATGTTAATGCATCCGATATGGAGGGTGCCGAAAATTTCTTCGCAAGATTGAAACAAGATGGACTTCGACCCAATATTGTCACATACGGTACGCTGATGAAAGGGTATGCCAAGGTAAACAATCTTGAAAAGATGATGGAGACCTATGAAGAAATGCGATTAAGTGGTATCAAAGCAAATCAAACCATCTTCACGACTCTCATGGATGCATACGGGAAGAATAGGGATTTTGGTAGTGCAGTCGTTTGGCATAAAGAAATGGAATCTTATGGTGTTCCACCCAACCAGAAAGCAAAAACCATCCTTTTGTCTTTGGCAAAAACTGTGGATGAACAAAAGGAGGCAAACCAACTTGTAGGACGTATGGAGACTAAGGTGAACGGGTTTTCCAGGTTTCACGATGAAGAAGATGACATCGATGATATATAGGAGGCTGTATTGCACGAAAAGAAGGGGTCAATGCTTGTGTTTTGAAGTGGTAACTGTCATCAAGAAAAGGAAGCAATTTATACATGCTGGGATCCTCTCTGCTATGTAAAGCCTGGAATTCTGTCTCCTGGTACGGTTCCTCAGCCATGAAAATATGTCACTGGCCTCAATTATGTAGAGTTTTGGCCTAACATCAGAGCCATTATACATAGTTACCCTCCAGATCATAATTATATGATTGTATATCTCTATTGTTAATGGCTATTGATATTTTTGTTATTGGTATGGTGGCTGGTGTCTTTAGCAAGCCAGTTTTTTTTTTCTTTTCTAAAAACGGAGAAGAAATTGCAAATACTGATAAAAAGGAATTTCGTTTTGTAGACTGTTATTGGTTTTCAACTCGATGTCAATTTTTAGTCCCTTTCTTAATCCATTGTTAGTCCCTTTCTTAATCCATTGTTATGTTTACACAAAGTTGCACTTAATAATAAAAGATAATATGAATTTACAGCAACAGGGCAGAACAGCAAAGAAAACAGCTGATCACATAGTTAGGGCCGTATATCAGGGGAGCACCATGAGCGAGACTGCTCATACCCCTAATCAGCCCTAAATTTAACTATCCCTATTTTTAAATCATATTTAAAAAACAAATTCAAATTTTATTTAATTTTTCAAAAATTTAATTCTCTTAAACTTCTCCAATCTAATGTAAAAAATAAGGTGATAATATTCTTCAAATTTTTTGTATTTATTGTTCAAAATCAAGCCGTATAATACCCACAATTCAATTTATTCAAAATCAAGCTCTATATCATACCCAAATACAATATTTTTCAATATTTTCCCTTGTTTTAGTTGTATTTAAGGTATTTTCTTAACAAAATAATAAAAATAATATATTTGATACAGTTTAATCATATTTCTATGGTTTATTAATAAAATAAACTTAATTGTTTAAAGTAAGTTTTTATTATATAAAGGTCTATATTTGAGTTTTCGCTTAGGATCCCAAAACGTATGATACAGCTCTGCACATAGCTATCCCTCCCTAATGGAACCTTTCTTCTTTCCTGTACTTACTATTATAATGTATGTTGGAGATGTTTCCTGTTATAGTTTACACTGGCTTTCTGATAGACAAGTTTTAATTTATATCAACTTGGCCATGCATTCCTCCGACTACCAAAATAATACAGGGTAGAGTTTCAACAGAATTCTTACAATTCAATCAAACATTACAACGCACAATTGGACTGAATATTGGAATAAGTTCATACTTAAATCAGAATAAATCTTGACAAGACTCGCACAAAACGGGACAAGAATGGATGCATAGTTTAAACATTGATGAAACTCGAATCTAAGACTTAGACTCAACCTTGTGCCAGAAAAACCAGTCTAATATATTCACCACTTAAACTTATCCACCATTGTGCGTTACTTACAGCAAAGGTACAGTTAGTCATGATTGTCATTCATTAGTGAAGTCAATATAAATAGATACATGTTGCCTAAGAGTAAAGGCTAGGTGCATTTGTAAGTAGCCAAAAACTTTAGTAGTAGATTAATATCATGTTCGTATTCAATTTACTGACCTCAAGACTCAAGTAGGTGGTAGAATCAAGTTTTGACTTTTTGCACAAGGAAATTTTCAGTAGGTAGTGTTTTGCAAGGGCTTAATATTTCGTTTTAATGCCCTAGTTAAATGTTCACCTCCATGTCAAAACTTAAGCAGCTGATAAACGTATCTGCCCCTTGGCTTTTGCTGAAAAAATGTTGGGCCAACTGAGTTTGTTGTTTTCTTAGGCACAAAACATATTGCATTGCATGTACCGAACATAAGGCCCGGTCAGCTTCCTCTGTTAATTGAAGAAAACATGGATCGGACCAGGACCCAACTATGAAAGCTACTTAATGGTCCAAGTAGGCGGAGTCCACACCTAAGAGCTGCCCTGCCATGGCCAATCACAATTTGTGTATTGAACAACGAATGAGCTTGGTGAAAAATTAAATATTAAAGCAGCGAAGAATGCACTGCCTTTGCCACCAGACAGAGATGTCCAGCAAGCGGCATTGGCACCTTGATATTTCCCTCCGAACATAATTGCATAATGATAACAATCAATCTTTTCTCTGCAGCATCTGCAATATGAACGGGATTGAGAATGGAGATGCAGAGTGGTTTTATATGTGACTCACAGATAGCCACTGCATTGTACACCGTTCAAATTCCCATGAAAACGAATCATTGGCTTCATCTTAGCCATTGCAGTGCATGGATCCACTGCTCTGTTATAATTCTCCATTCATATAGCTGTACACCTTTGACATGGAATTGCAGCTGTTATACAGAGTAGCAATCAGAATTCTTAAAACAAACGATATCTACCGTATGGCAGGGGACTCGAACAATGCCTAATAAATACTATCCAATAAAGATATATGCTTAATGCCTGGACCACTTATAGTTTTTCCATTCGGTGAACATGTTTCTCTTTTAGTTTATCCGTGTCTCTGTACAATTGAATTCTGAATGATCATCTTCTGTATGCTTCCTGAACACATTCTTTCATGAACTCGTTCAACGCTAGCAATGCTGCACCAACCGCAGGCTCCACCTGAAATGCATACAAGAAGAGCTAAAAAGTAGGCAGTGGTATATGTAAAACACTACATTTAGAATTTGCGAGGAGGACCTCCATCCTACCCATCCTTGCGCTAAAGAACTACCATCTGTCGGTCTGTCATCTATGATATGATAATAAGTGGCACACTTCTAAAGACAATAGACTTATTATGTTACTCATACTCGGGCGGGCGTGTTGAATATGGTTACGTATCACACGAGTGTGTTCAATGTAATTGGAGGATCCTTGGAGAGTCTTTGAAGGGTCATATCCCCATACTCTTGTCCAGTTATGTGTCAGGCACGGATGTCGAGTATATGTACTTCAAGTAAAAGATTGGCAGGGTATATTCGATCAGCGTAGGATGAAAAGTTATACGCAGGCAGCAAACCAGCTTAAAACTGCCCATCCCAGAACCATGGTAAGGCATAACAAGTAAGACTGTACTTGCCATGACAATTTGTTATCAAACAAAAGTAGTAGTCTGATGCTATAGGCCAGCCAATACACCCACTTAGACAGGAGCATTTTTCTATTCATTTATCTCATCTTTTTGTATGTTTTGATGTTCCGATCTATTTATTCCTAAAATCAGTTTTCGCATTTTGGATCACCTTTTCATTTCCACTCTGCTAAGGTTAGTAGAAAGAGCATGTGATTATGTCAGTGAAGTGGCAAAAAAATGGCATCGATTCAAATAAAAAAACGGTGGAAGGCATTTGTATTGAACACTTGGACTACATTAAATTATTCTTACCTTAGGCCTAATAGGAAAGGCCCCAGGGTAGTCTTTGGAGATAAAGTTCACGACTTCTTTTCCTATGTCCCACCTCTGGTTTGCTTCAAGAACTCCGCCAACCATAACAAGGGGAAAGTAATTTTTTCCATCTGCAAAGATTGATGCATAGAAATACGGAAACTCAAGGGACAGATTTCCAAGTTATATATTATTGCTTGAAAAGTCCATGATCGGCGGTTTGTAAGAACAAATTAGCTCTGATGGTTGCTGTACTGGCGAGTAATGACCATAAGAATGGACCAAATATTTGTGTAAATGCTTATTCAAACAGGCAAAACAATTCTTGCCATAGAAATAAAGATAATTATTTCATACACTGGCAGTGGAAACTGAAAATTTCCGCAAGCGCCTTAATTTTAGGGTTGAGGGTCTTAGTGTAGGGTGTAGGGTTTAGGGGTGTAGGTGTAGGGGTTTAGAATTTAGGGATAGTGGTTAAAATTTAAGGTTTAGGGTTATAATTCAGGGTTTATAAGTTAAAACCTAAATCCTAACCATATTACCCTAAAAACTGAACCCCAACCTCTAAAACCTACCCCTAAACCCTAAATTCTAGCAACTATCCCTAAATTCTAAACCCCTACACCTAAACCCTACACCCTAAACTAAGACCCTAAACCCTAAAACTAAGGCACTTGTGGAAACTTTCAGTTTTCACCGCCTGTGTATTGAATATAAATCCTAGAAATAAAGGGATTAAAGAAAAAGAAAAAGAAAAAGAAAACTACTTTCTATTGTTATGGTAGGAATCACATGAAGTGAGCCAAGTATATTTAGATTCAACATCTATGTAAATGGCCCATGAAATTTAAGAAGATGCTTAGCGTGTCAAAAAAATATTGTGACCCAAAAAGAGCATGGTCACTACAAGGTTATAACTACAAGTTGCAGTCAAGCATTTGTAAACACAAGATGAGCACTGGAATGACACTTATAACATAAACTAAACAATTATTTATTCAAATACCAATCATTTTTTGTCGAGGGGATAGAATAGACCCTTCATTATGTGTTTCATAATAACTGCATGATGTCACATTGAGGCCTACAAAGTCAAATCTAATTTGATTAAATCTGAAAGGTATAGCAAAAAATCATATGTTCTCCATATATTCAGATTTTCTGCTAGAGTGAAATATCTTTGTGCTAAATTTAATCATTACTGTACTATTTGACACTACAAGAATGCTTTGCTTCTAAATATAAGAATAATTCAACCAAAAAAAACCCTCTCCTCGATTGTAGATTTAGCTAGATACACATACCTGCACCACACAGTCCAAGTCTCTGAACAACAGCTTTCACACTTAAAGCCAACTCTTGAACTGTCTCTTTCAAAATCTTATTTGCAAATTCATCACCAGCCTCTGCACAAGAGACAACAACTGGAACAAGTGCAGCAATGCGAGCCCAGGATGGATCTGCATAGGTCCACCTAGAACGATAGCAGAATATCAAATGAAATTCGACATTTATTGATAACAAAACCATGAAACTTAATTATATCAATCTACCCGACATACTTTACTTGTGAGAGAAGAGAAAATAAGTTTCCCAGGTGATAATTTAGTGGTGAGAGTAAAGAGGTCCTTATACAAGAATTAAATAGGATAACTGAATCCATCCATGACCTTTAAAATTAGTTCCATTTCATACATGACCTTTAAAGTAAAATGCAGCACCCAATAACCTTCAATAATAGTAATAATATCATCTTTCTATCATTAGCCATTAGAAAGTTGACAAAAATGGTCCCATAAGCAACTGGGGGGAAAGAAGGGTCCGGGTAAGGTCCTGATGTTTGCAGCCTTCCCCCTGTTGCACAGAGAGAATGTTTTCAAGGTTTGACCTGTGACCAAGTGGATAGCAAGTAAACACTTGATCATCGAGCCTGGCACAGCCTTCAATCATTACTCTTTTTGCAGTTGCATTTCATCCATCATTTTCCAACTAAAGAAAAATATTAACATATATTACTCGTCATTAATGACTCTTTTGCAGTTTCATTTCATTTATCAGTTTCTAATTGCGAGTAGGCAAGGTTCAATGTAACCCACCCAACAGAATGCATTAGAAATTGTAAAGGAAGTTTCCATAGGAAAAAACACTTATGATAACACTTGTGGCAAGTTTTCTAAAAAAACAATGGCAAACAAAAAAGACAAATCCATATTATTAAAATGCATTTCCATAAAGTTGATAACTAGTTTATCATGACAAAAATATGTGTTCTATAAGTGTTGTAAGGAATATTAGAGATTTAAGTAAAAGTGCTTGAGAATGGAGAAAGAAAGCGAGAATGAATATGATGAAAATAAAAATTAATGAAAATGAAATTCTTTAGAAAGATTATAGATTGATAAGGTGCAATTTTACAATTTCTTCCTGCCAAAAATTTGATTTACAGCATGAGATGTCTAGCTTACTAGGTCTTTTTTTACTTCTTATTTTTAAACTAATGAAAGGATCACATTGACACACAAATGAAGGGCCATGAAGTATAATGCGAAAGTTGAAGGACAACTGAATACTGCAATTTCCCAAGTTCCTTGTGACCCAGTTTTCAGATTTATTCAAATCCTTTAATTTTCATCACAAATTGCAAAAGGATGCTACGAGGGAATTGTTAGCCATATAATCAAGCATCAAGCCATACACAATGAAGGACCATAATTTCAAAAAAGAAATAACCATTTACAACAATTAGATAAATACCCAATTAGTTCATCTGCAGAAGAAAGACCAAGTGTCTGCAAAATGGTAGATGTAAGCATCGTATGTGGACCACGACCATCATGAGCTCTAATTACAGCAGTTAGTGCCTGAGCGGCTATTCCATATCCACTGCATGTAAAGTAATGAGCACATAAAGAAAGGTACACTTGTAACAGGCCATACTATGAGGCAAATAAAGAAAAGAAGAAAACAATTAGCAACATATTGTCCATCAATAGATTATCAGTAGGAGCAGTATATGCTCATGTTATTAACAATGAAGCAAATAATCCTTAAAGCAACTGATATTGCAGTATTGCACTGATTTGAGACCTTAATGATACAATCCTCTATGTTCATTTAGGATATATTTCTTATGGTAGGCCCAGATGCATTCATCGGCGACAGTACTCTACTTCTAAACAATGACAAAATGATTGCACAACACTTCAAACTATGTGAATAAAAACAAATAACCAATAATATCCCACATTCTTATTACCTAAGTCATCAAAAGATTGAACAAAGTTTCAACTAGATTTCTTTAAAGGCTGAAGTTTCTTGTAATAAAGAGATTTGTCTTGAACTCAATGATCCCCACCAATAAAGCAAAACTCAAGAAAACATCTAATTGGTCTTTATCATCGTTCATTTAATTAAAAAATGTGTTGATTTTTTTTTTTTGTACTAACATTGTTTCACAAATAAGAAAAGTGAAACAGAACCAACTGTTGTCCTTTAGTTCAATGTTGATAAAAGAAACATTTGTGTGAAATAACAATTATTGAAATTTTTTTGGTAAAGCCAAGTTTGTTAAAACATTTAGAATCATAAATCGATTTCAGTAAAGTTTATGTGTCAGTTCCAATTCAAATCCAAATTGTAAACCATCTAATGATATAAATAATGCACTTGAACTTGTTTGAAAATTTGTATCCAACTCCCGAATACAGCCAAAACAAATTCATTTTAGACTCAAGACTTTAATCTCCAAATTTAAGTTCCCAAAAAGACCATAACCCTTAAGTTCTGTATCAACCAAACATTGTTATAAAAACTTTTTAAAAAGTAAAAAACTAATATAGTAGAAACCCATATGTCTTAAATGGAATAGTAGAGCAAATTAAACAATAAAAGAGGAGGCTAATTTTTTTTTTAAAAGGAAGTCACAATAATGTACCTTCCCCAATCACCTAGGACAGGTCCCGCACCAGCTGCTCTAGCTTCTCTGCCATCTTCTGTGAATCCATAGGCAATGGTTCCAGTACCAGCAATTAGTACACAACCATGGAGCTTACCCATTGTCCCGCTAGCCAAAGCTGCCACAGCATCATTTTGAACATATAGCTTTACATGGCTGGGGAATATGTCTCTAAACAAGTCATCAAACCGCAAATTCATAACAATGTTATTTCCATATTCATATGTAGAACAAACTTCAGATAAAAAGAGAAGCAAAAGGGTTATATGATTATCATATCAATATTTGATTATTATGGGTGAACATTGTACAGATGAAGCATTTGCGAAACTTTCACACATAAAGTATTCATAATCATAACTGATTATGCGTGAATCTTCCTTTCAACAAGCATCTAAGCTATTGCACATAAAAAATGAATCTTTTCCTGAAATTGTTATTAATTTAATAAGAATTCATAGCTATGACAGTTTTCACATTAAATCTGGCATCTTTTTAATTATGCTGGACTTCAAAAAAAACTGCCAGTTTCAAATCTTCTGCTATATTCAAATTGCATGATGTGCAAATATAGAACAAACCTAAGCCAGGTTAAGATTCTGTGCTGGTCTGTAGGATGGTTAACACCAGATACTGCTAAACAGACAGCTCGAACAGCAGATCGATTAGAACCAGATTTTGAAAGAGCATCAGCCATAACTTCCTCTAGTGTTTCCCGGGCAGCAGTTTCTGTTAAAAAAAGAAGAAGAAAGAATTGATAACCAAAGCATTGGTATCAACTAACTGTATGTCTGTTTTGTGGCCAAAGAGAGTGAAGTGCTGCTTTGATCTCATCAACATATCATAGATAATTCATGCAACTGCAATAAAAAAAAACATAATCCAATTCAAGCTCTATCTAATCCTCTCTTTGGCTATTTGCTTTTTGATTCTTCAGTTCTTTAGAAGTTCCTAACACATTTCATTGAGAATGAATTGACAGCTACACTGTTTCAAATAATCAAACATAAGTGTTGTAGAAAAGCAAAACCCTGCATTGTTTGTTCACAAAAGGTTAATCTTTAATGCCTTAATTATCCAAAATGCTATTGTCTGCTTTTAAACCCATGGAAACTTTCTTGTCTATGGCTTTCAAAGGTGGAGACCAAATTCTCGGCTGATAACACTCACATGCCTTGTAATACTAATTAATTGGAACCCTCAAAAAATGCTAATTATACATCAAACCCCTGAGCTTCAAAAAGAAGTATTGCAAAGAGGGAGAGGAGGGGAGAAATTAAGGAATTACCGCCAACGCTGTTATGATTGGAGCAGCCGGCGACGGCACGAGCGAGAACAGGAAGAGGGTCGGGAAGGGCTTCGGCGAAAGGCATGCAAATGCAGACAGTGGAAGTGGTTCCACCGTCCAATCCTAAAATGACGGGGCGGTTGGCGGCCACCGCCACTTCGTGCTCGAAGTCCCAGATTTCACCATTCCTGTATCTCTTCATTTCTCAATCTGATGATTCTTCTAAGTCTGAACAGCCAAAAAATAGAAGAGAGGAAATGCAGCGAGAGAGAGCCAAAAATGAAAGCAAATTTAATTTAATTTAATTTTGGTTTAAGACAGCACATCAATCTATTTTTTTGTTTAATTTAAAATAAATAAATAAAAAGGCGAGATTGGGTTTGGTGGATTTGGGATTTTTTAATCAAATGGGTCAATTCTTACATGTTTTTAGATATTTCTATATGGTGCCGTATTATAATAAATAAAAAGATATAGAAAAGAAAAGGGGACCTCATTCGGACGGCCAATGCGCCAAGCGCTAAAATGGGTGATGCTTCCATCATCCGATGCCTTCTGTTTATAATTTTTTTTAAATATATATTTATTTTATGATTTATATTCGAAGTTTGTGAATCTCTTTTTTAAAAAAATATTACCTTTAAAATTTTAATTTATGTTGATTTTGTTTATAAAATTTAATATCTTATAAATTACATTTATGTATTATTTTTATTTTGATTTTTTTAATATCTTTCTTGACTTCTATTTATTTTTTGGTTTATTATTGACTTAATAATTATACAAAACGAAATAATTTTAATCAGTTATGTTTATTGTTTATATAAACTTGACCTTTAATCTTTATAGATAAGTAGAAATTATCATTATTTTAATAATATAATTTTTTAATTATTTACGTTAGAGTTTTTGAACCGTCAATAAAAAATTTAAAATTTTAAAATAATAGAAAAAACTTTTAACATATTCATACTTTTTTTTTTCTTTTCTCTTCTACCCAATAAAAATGGAGAATTCAAACAGCCTATATCTCCGGCAGTCTTTTGCCCTTTTTAGTGAAAATCAGAATTTAACGGACTTCCCTTTGATACGTTAGAATTTGATAATGATTTGGATGGCAACAAAGTGGCTTTTACCCCGGATGATTCTATAATAAAGTTACGTACAGTTATATATTATTAATTATGTATATTTTTATGTGTTATTAATTATTTTTAAAATTATAGGGACTGAAAGTATTATTATTCTTTTAAAAATAAAATTTTAAAAAATAATTTTTATATTATCTTTTTAGATTTTTTGGGTGAAATACACCGGTAAATGAATTTTGATAAATTATTCAATTTGATAATCAATTTTTCAATTGCTTCAATGTTACCACTAAACTTTTAGTTTTGCTTCAAATTGATCACTGGCCGATTAACAGCCGTTAAAAGGATGACATGACAGCTAAAATGTTTCGTATAATATAACACATTTAGTCATCCAAGTTTGCACATTCAAACAATTTTTTCCTAATTCAAAAAAATAAATTTAACCCTCATTATTTACATATTATTTCAATTTGGGACTATTTTAATTAAAAATAATTTAATCCTAAAACCAAAACTCTAACCCTTAAACTATAAACCTTAAGCATTAAACCCTAAACACTGACACTAAATACTAAACCCATAAACCTTAAATCAAATTAATATCGACAGACCTTGTTAAAAGAATTCCAAAACAAAGTTAATTAGTAGAATGTGTTTTTCAAGTAATTTTACAATGTGTCAACTAGGGGTGTTCAAAAAAATTGAACCGATATACCGTATTAAATCATACTAAATGGTAGGTAACTGAACCGATAAAATTTGACCAAAACGTTATGGTAATCTTACCAGTAAAATTAATGGTTAAACAAGACGATTACAGATACGATTTTTAGTTAAATAGTTAACCGAAAAAAACAGAGAAAATTACAAATTTAATTTATAATAATACCTAATTATTGATTATCACTGATGTTTATACGATTAATTTAGCTTATGTCATTCTTAGGCCATACTTGGTTACTCCACTAATTATTAACTTTTGTTTGTGGATACTGCTGGTGCTGGATAGGAAATGGCGAAATGCCTTTCAAAATACAGTGTTCTGTTTTTCTGAATAATACTTTATGGCAATGGTATTCCACTATATTATTATTAAAGACTTTATTTTAATTTATTTGATATTTTTAAAGTTATTAAAATTAGTAATAATAAATATATATTATTTAATATGTTAATACTATATTTAAAACGGTTCATGGTTAATTGAGTAATCATATAGAATAAACAGGTTAACCGTTTAGGTGGTAACCGGTTTAAACGAGACGGTAATGATTCACAAAAGTATCAAAATTTTCATTCCGATAATCATACTGATAAGCCGTTCTAGTACTGTTAATCGCCAGTGAACACCCCTAGTGTCAACCAACAAATAAAATCTTACATGGTAATTTAACATAACTCGTAGTGCTAAGTAATGGTAATACTCTGTGAACCATACGCCCCTTAGAGTATGCTTTAAGAAAAAAACAAATTTCTTTAATAAGTAAATAACATAAGCTGAATGAAAGAATCTCTTGATGAACCACGGTCGATTTTTTCACCCACTATCTTGATTACTAACCATAAGAACTATAGAAATTCTTCGGTTGTAATTCACTATCAAGTCGATTACAAAAGGTTCATATTAATGATCAAAATGCGAAGAAATAAGTACACCTTAAAACTTTTGAGCTATCAACAATTTTCTCATAATCTCGTTTTCATAAGGCTTAACTGTCAAATAAGTGCCCAAACTATACCTTTTTTCATATAGGTGCTTGAACTATATTTTGGGCCAAATAATTGCCTAAACTTTCATTACGTGATCCATTTAAAGTTTTTCAGTCAATGACCGTTAAAAAAATCTGTCATCCAAACAAAACATAACACATGACCATTTTTTAATTTTTGAATTTCTTTAAAAATCTAAATTTCTTTAGAAGCCCCAAAGTTTTAATTTTTTTCAATCAAACCCCCAAATCACATCTCCCTCACCGTCCGGCATCCCCCACAAGTTGGTGGTTCACCGTTACCGCCCAAAGCATCGTGCACCTCACCGTTCGACATCCGTCATCCTCTACCATCGGTAGGAACCTAATTGACCTCTTTTTTCTTCATTGTTAGGTGTTCGTTGACGGTGCAATCGACGATTTTTGACGACGAGATGATGGGCTTTCGATAGAGAGGGTCCGATGAAGACAAGGGTGGCTGGTGGTGGTTGAATCGATGGTCATAGTAGAGGAATTTAGGGATTTAGGGTTAGGGTTGGTTCTTTTAGAGAAATTAAAGATTGTTGGGTTAATTAATATATTTTTATTATTTTATTTTTCTATTTTTGGATTTTAATTTCAGAAAATGATAGAAACATGCCACGTGTTCGAATTTTATTGGATAACGGGAAAAAATATTGTCTGTCATAGAAAAACATTAATTGAGTCACGGAATGAAACTTTAGGCACCTATCTGACCCAAAATATAGTTCAGACACCTATCTAGAAAAAAAGTATAGTTTGAACACTTATTTGACTGTTAAGCCTTTTCATAATTAGGTGAAACTTTAAGTTCAATTAGAAAATTTGATTCATATTAAACTTAATACATATCATATGGAGTTAAACAAACCAAATTATGGTTTAGGGGGTTTGAGTTTAAAGTTTATGGTTTTGACTTTAGTGTTTAGGGTTTAAGTTTTAGAGTTATTATTTTTAATTAAAATAGGGTGAAATTGAAATAATGTGTAAATAATAAGGGTTTAATTTATTATTTTTTTCAAATTAGGACAAAATTGTTTTAATGTGCAAATGTGGAGGACTAAATGTGTTATTATACAAAATATTTTAACTGTCACGTCACCTTTTTAACGGTTGTTAACGTATTAGTGATCAATTTGGAGCAAAACTAAAAGTTTAATGGTAACATTGAAGCAATTGAAAGTTTGGTTACCAAATTGAATAATTTACCAAAGTTTAGTTACCATTTATGTACTTTACCCAAAAAGAAAAATATTCGAACGTAATATAAAAAGGGATAATGACACTTTCGGTCCCATGACTTCAAAAGTAATTAAATTAGTTAATAGTACATAACGGTACACATGATTAGTGGTACATAGCAATACATAGCGTTTATTGTAGAATTATCTCTTTTACCCTACTCAAAATTATCAATTATAAAATTTGACTCGAATTAAATACAAATTTATCCTTTTTGAATTTGAGTTAAAAATTTAATAGAAAGTTTGACTTAAGCCAGTTTAATATAATTTTTAATTTTTCACATATTTTTATCAAAATGAAAAATAATTGAATAAACTATTAATTTAATTACTTTAATAACGTAAAATTAAAATAAAATTTAATTTATTGTTATAAAATAGTATCTTATACACTAATTTTTTTTTTTACATATTTTTTTCAAAATCTAATTAATAATATATATATATATATTAAGGGTAATTTTGTAATTATTCTGAGGCAGGACGGATTCTCTATAAGTCCGAACCTAGAACTTGAGTTCATTACAAATATTCATATTGGATTGAATAAAAAATCGTCAAGTACATATTTTTTGACATCCCTATGTACAATTATGTTATTGTATGTTTTCAAATGGGAATGGATTCAAAAATTTAAATTCGGTAGTTTAATAACCAAAAATAAATACACTTATATGTACAGTACAGAAGATTGAAAGAATATGGGGCAGGAGTAGAGGAGAAAGATGCTAAAATGTGTGAGAAAAAATAAGTAGGAAAACAATTGCACAAAATAATTCAGTGCATTATATTTACAAGAAAGAAGATTAGATGGTCGCTATTGTCTCCAACGGTCTCCATCATGGGCGGAGGTACCTTATAAATATGAGTGTCAAATGATACCTCAAAAATTTTAGAATTCTCTATAAATTTAATATAAAATAATATTATAAATAAAATTAATATAATTTTAAATGAGTACTAACATTTGATACCCCTAAAACAAATTGACACTCATTAAAAAGAAATTGACACCCCTGATTTGTTCCCACTAGGGATGGCAACTAGGCGGGAGTGCGAATATCCCCTCCCCATACTCATACCCACTTGAAATTTTTATATCCACCATCTACCCACCACCCACGGCGGGTACTATTTTTCAAATCCACACCCGCCCAAGTAGGTACATTCTCAAATCCATCCACACACTCACTACCCAACTGGGTGTCCACCACCCAACTTGAACCCGCCCGTACCCACTTGGCAAGCAACCACTAATATCGAATTATATAAAAATAAATCATAGATTGTGTAAAGAAGAGTAAAACTTTGCATATTTTATTGATTGATCAAGTGAATATATATAATGCATTTAAACATGTATAATTTAACTACAACTAACTAACTAACTATAGCTAACTTAATTAAAGTACATTTATGTCGGTATAAATTTTACTTAACTACATTTAACTAACTATTGGCGGTACACAATTGTAAAGAATGTTTATACTCTAAGATTTTGTTAAATTATAAGGCACGCCCTTTAAATCTTAGGGTTTACAGAATAAGTTGTGAACTTATTCTTAAATTCGTAATGGTCCAAAATTCATATGGTGGGTAGTTAGTGGGCGGGACGGGCGGGTGGATGCAGGCAGATACGGTGCGGGTAAGATTTTAAATCTATCACCTACCTACTACCCACGACGGGTATGACTTTTTACATCCACACCCGCTCACTATTCACTAAACCCATACCTATCCCCACCTCAATTGGGGCGGGTGCGGTGCGAAATCCTCAAAAATATACCCGTCTGCCATCCCTAGTTCCCACCTACTTAAAATAAATTCATTTATAAAATTTTTAAATTATGACACCCCAAACAAATTTTTTTGCCTTCGCCTCTAGTCTCCGTTATTTTTTATTCACAGAAAAAAAATCCCAAACTACTGTTGTTGCTCTATTGTATTGATTATGCTAAGTCAGTAGTTAGTTTCTAGATTATATTAGCTTGTATCTTTATTGGGTGAGTTTATTGTATAACATTTTAATTTATGCCTAAAAACGTCAAATTTTGAAATTTGTCCAAGCAATAAAAAAATGTTATAATTTTTTATAACATTTTAAGTTGGTGTTTTTCGACAAGTTTTGAAACTTGGTTTTTTTAGGTTAGTTTTTTGACAAGTTTTGAAAATCGTAAACCAAGTTTCGAAATTTGGAAATCAAATTTCGAAACTTGTCGAAAAATAACTTAAAATATTATAAAAAGTATAACATTTTAGATTGCTAAGACAACTTTCAAAATTTGATATTTTTAGCCTTAAATTAGACTGATATATTGCAGATCTTCTCATGTTTGTTACAATAGTTAATAATTTTGTTGGGTTAGTTAATAGAGTAGTTGGGTCGTTTCTAACATGTGGAGAGATAGGCTTATATAGACTTTCTTTGCAGATTGGGTTTGTAACAATTCTTAATAGTGATCCATTTAAATAAAACTTTGATGAAAATTCTTCGGTTAACTTTTTTCCATTTTGGCTAACCTTAGTTGTTTTATGTTTCTTTTCTTTCTTTTTTCTCTTGTTTTAGTCCATTTTCATTGTTTATCTCGCCGTTGTTTCCTTCTCATCGTCGGTCACTTACGACGTTCATCACAATATCATTCACAGCGTTGATTGCCTAAAGATGCCCTTAAAAATCGAGCATATCTACAATCACTAAAAATCCTCTGGTAACCCATCTTTCATCACCACTTTCGTTCATCATTCAACTTATTTTTTATGGTAGGTCACTTCATCTAGCAGCTACTACAGTACATTTTAGTAAATATATACCAGTTTAGTGTTAAATTTATACATATTTTAAGTTTAGTGGTATAAACAAGTCAACACTAATAGTTTAGTGACATTGGTTGTACTTTACCCTAAATTTTTTTGAGTCAATATTATAAACTTACAATGTCTTAATATATAATATTTTTTTGATTGAAAAATGGGAAATACTATCGAGCGTCTCATTAAAAACCTCCCCTAAACTTAAATATAAGAAAAGAGTACACTCAATATCATTTTAGAACAATATAATACTAAGGATATTACATCCAAACAAAAACAAGAAATCACTACACCATTCACGTGACCATATCACCATGCAACAAAGCAACGACCTCGGGAGGAGGACCTGGGTAGCGCATAACATCAAAGCCATCACGATTCACCAACTTCGTCATACGATCCGCGACTCGGTTGCCCTAATGTCGAACATGGAAAAAATTCATCGTCTACGGGTGCTTACGCCATTTCTCAATATATAAGATAACCGAAGGAAACATCCTATCACCTTGACTTATCAAACGAATCTCATCCAAAATATCTGATTCCACCACTACATGTCTATATCCAGCCTCTCATGTACACTGTAGACCAATCAATATACCCCAAAGCTCAGCTTAATTACCGAACAAATACCGAGCGCCTTATTAAACCCAAGCAAAAGAACCATCCGCTCCCTATTGCGCACCATTCGGATTGACCTTAACCTAGACCGATTGGGGTGGCGACCAAATGATTGGTTCATGCCAAGCATTGCTGCCCAAAGCATTCCCAGCAGAGGTCTTGACCAATGCAAATTTCACGATCTGAACAAGCCTGCATCTGCGGTCAAGACCAATTCCTGAAACTCTGGGGTATTATCAAAAACAACACAGTTGCGAGTCAACCAAATATGCCACAACACTGCATCGAACATTAGGTCCCAGTCCTCCTTTTCCTTCGCAAAGAGCTCTGGTTTGGAGAGATTTAAAGCAACCTAGTCTTTAATATCCATTTCAAGGAAATAATCCAACTTATTGTGCTTCACCAACGCGCACTATGTCGAATACGCAGTGGGACACATTTGCAAAACATTACTAACATCCTCTACAGGGGTAGCACATAGTGGACATCGAGGATCAGCTGTAAAATGTCACTGGAAGCGTTCATTGTTCATCATTAGCCTCCATTGACATGTAAGCCACAAGAAGATTTTAATCTTCTGTAACCCACGATATTTATGGATCAATTTCCATACAATCTCCACCGCACTAGTGTTCGCAATATTACAAAACAAATATGCTGATTTCACATTGAACTGCATGTCTTTTGATCTAGAACAACCAACTCGAGCATCCCCAAGCCATGGCAATGGGCACTTGATCGCCGCAAGCCGTAACAGCACATGGAGAGAGAGCACCGATTCCAATTTAGCCCAACATCACTCCCCAGAATACCCGACAAAGCTAGCGACTGAATCATTACCAAGGGAATCAACACGATCAGCTGCAACATAGTCAATCAATGTACCAAGGTCTGGGATCCATACATCATGCCAGAAACTCACATCCCGCCCATGTCCAGTGTGCCACACAATATTATTCTGAACATCCTCCCAAATAAACCTTAGTACCTTCTATAACCTCGAGCATTGAGAACCACGAAGAGAGAGAGGAACATGTTCATCATATTTATATTTTGCGTGTAAGAATTGCACCTATAAAGACTCTTTACACGTAAGAAGGTTAAAACCAATCTTCATCAAGAAAGCGTTGTTCTGCATGGACAAACTTCGAAATCTAAGACCGCCAACCACTATTGGTTTACACACCTTATCCCAACGAACAAGATGTACTCCTCTAGTTCTGGAGGTGTTCCCCCAAACAAAATGAAGAATCAATTTCTCTATCTCTAGGCACGTATTCTTTGGTAGCACAATTGATTGTATAGTATATGTAGAAATAGCAATGAGCACAGATTTAGCTAAAATGATTCTCCCAACAAGCGACAAAACCTTTGCTTTCCATCCATTCAACTTATTTTGAACCATTTGGACTAGGTACTTATACAAGGCAGTAGTGACATGATTATGTAAAAGTGGCACCCCAAATACCTTTCTAGATCTTCAACTTCCACAAAACTGAACGCCGAACTAATATCCTAACGAAGAGACACAAGCACATTCTTAGAATAGAAAATAGTAGTCTTTGCGATACTCACCTTATGCTTGAAAACCTCATAGAAAAGACCAAGAACCCTCTAAATAACTTCAAACTAATCTGGCAAAGCCACAACAAATAAAATCATATCATTCACATAGAACAAGTGTGATATCGTAGGCCCACTCTTAGAAGTACGAAAAGGATGCCAGGCTTTCTCTCGAACTTTCGACTGAATTGCTTGTGTCAAACGTTCTATACAGAGCACAAATAAGTATAGAGACAAAGGATCCCGCTGATGAATACCACGAGAAGGATAAAAAGTGTCAGTGACTAATTCATTCTATAGAATTTGGATAGACATCGAGGAGACACACCGCATAATAATATCCTGTAAAAAATCGAAACACCCACATCAGTCAATGTATCCTCAATGAATGCTCATTTTAGACGATCATAAGCCTTCTCAAGATCTATTTTGATGGCCATCCACCCCTTGCGTCTCTTTTTACCACGTATCAAATGAATAATATCCTATGTGATAATGATATTATCCACAATGGACCTTCCGGACACAAAGCTCATCTGGTTCTCTGATATCCAAGATGGTAAGAACGGTTTCAGACGATTCACAATAACCTTGGTCATAATTTTATATACTATCGTGCATAAGTTGATAGGTCGAAATTGACTAATCAACTTCGGCTGTAGCACCTTAGGTAACAAAACAAGCAACATTCGATTCTATGCTTTCGGTAACTGCGTACCCTCAAACACCGATTGTATTGCTCGGTAAACATCCTTCCCCACAATGTTCCAATTTCTCTGAAAAAATAACGTATTCAAACCATCCGCGCCATGTACTTTATACGGACCCATATCACGTAAGGCTTGATAAATTTCTTTCTCTATAATCGTACAAGCCATAGAGTTAATCTCGAACTCAGTAATAGGAGGAAAAAGACCATGGTACTCGTAAGGATCATCAGAACAACCCAAACTAGTGAAGAGCTTCTAAAAGAAGTCAATCGCCATTTCTTTAAAAGTGTCCCCACTAGTGCACCACATCCCATCAACATCCCTCAAAGCCGAAATAGTATTGGACCGTCGTCGAGCAAGAGTCGAGGCATAGAAATACATGGTATTACAATCACCATCTCATACCCAACTCGTACAAGCTTTCTGTTTCCACAAACTCTTTTCCTGATCAAGGACCACCTCAAGCTCTAATTTTAACTCCGAAGCTAATTGTACAAGAGAATCAGAGTGATAAGACTATAATTCTCGATCAATCCCCCTTAGTTGGGCCATGAGTCGATGTTTTCTCTGGATAATGTGACCAAACACTTCTTTATCCATGTCTTTACCTCCATTTGAAACTCAACGATGTTAGTATGAAGGCTCACATCACTATTCTAAACCGAGCGAAGAAAGTCTTGAAATTGCGGGTGCTCTTGCCAAGCCCTAATAAATCAAAAAAGACACCCTTCCTATCAAATGACATTTTAACATGACACAGAAGTAATGGCCGATGATCAGATCCCAACTTGTCCAAATACAACACAAAAGAGCTAAGAAATTAAGAAACGTATTTACTATTAACCAAGCAGCGATCCAAGCGTTGATAAAGAGTTTAGTACCCCTACCTGTCTAGTTGAACCCCCACATCTCTCATCCAAATTCAAAATCACATTAAAATCACCCCCGATTACCCAAAGAATGCCATCCCCAGGATGAATGCCCATAAGTTGGCTCTAAAGATGCTTACGAGCCGCAACACGGGGACAATCATAAACAGACGTGAAGAAAACCCAATCATCCGTATCACTCTCCCGACACTTACCATGAATAAATTGATTAGCTGCTGTAGAAGTTCCATCTCCACACACTCTTCCCACATAAGGCAAATTCCCCCACTAAAACCATGTGCCTCAACTCTAAAAGACTGTGGAAAACCCAACTTAGCAACTACTATATCCGCATGCCCTGAACTGATACAAGGCTCAAATAATGCAACCACCTTAGGCCGATGATCAAGCTTAAAAGTCTTAAAATACTTCCGAAAGGTCAGACCTGCAACACCCTGACAGTTCTAAAACATAATATTAATCATGATAAAATTAAAGAAAAACAAGGTACCTCAATGGGCAAGCTCGGTGTCTGAGCCATCCTGTGCATCAATATCAATCATCTCTACTAGCGGAGGATCTAGGCCAAGCTATATTTGACCCCGAGATGTATCATCCCCTGATATTTGGCCAACTCTACCTGGTTCGTGTCGTGTTAGAGAATCTGCCAACTGTTGCACCCACTCGAACGCAGTTGGTCGCGCGGTAACTCAATGGTCACGTGGATTTGCGATCTTAACCCCTTTCCGATTTACGTCTTTTAACCCTTTGTTACTTTCACCTCTAACCTGATTGCCCTTGATCCCCGACTAACGATTGTCCTTGAATCCTGGATCATCAATTGAGATCGCCCAATGAGTGCCCTACTTGTTTGCCTGAACCTGTACCTAAGATACGGTTATTACCCATTTAACCACCATATCCGGACTACCTCTAGGACCCTTCGAACGAGCCTTAGCACTCTTTGATTTTCTACTTTGATTAGATTCCAAATAGGCCATATTATGTTGAACATGAGATGTAGGTCGATTCATGATATCTGGAACTATAACTTCTTTACCACGGCCACTCACATCACCTTTCCATTGGACACTAATTGAGTGCTCCATACGACGTTGAGGTTCATCCTCGTCCATCTACTCAGATTCATTTAAAACTGCTAACTTGGATCCGCCAGTACCCTCTTTCACTATTTTCTTACCTGACGCAGCCCGAACTCGAGTTGTCGGACCCCTCCTCCTATTATTAACCATCATCCAAGAACCATACAAATCAGTTCTCTTTGTAACTTTTGCCGGTCAAAACTCAGTAGTAATGGGTTCTACAACCCCTTGGGTACCGTAATCCATAGAATCACCTGTAGCTCGACAACTATCTTGAGAATACCCATACACTCCGCACGAGAAACACACTTGTTGCAAAACCCTCATATTCTAAGTTTTGTACAAATCCATCAATACCCACGCAAGAAAGAAGAGGTTGATTCAGATCAACCATAATGGCTAACCTCACAAACTTCTCACGCTCACCCACTTTCGTATTATAATCCACTCTCACCATTTTCCCGATTACCACAGTAATTTTACGAAATAATTTTTTGGAATAATACCGATATGACAGCCCAGGCAACCTTACCCATACCATTAAACGAGATGAATATTTCTCAGACGCTGAAAATGTTCTACTCCACGGATGTACTGTAAGGTAACTCCCATAAATGGTCTAAGGACGCTCCGTCAAGACTGTCGTGTAATCCCTAACATCTGTAAATCGTACTAAAAAATAGTTATTATCCATATCAATGAGTTGAAGATCACCCACAGGTTTCTGCATAGCATGGATCCTAGCAAGCAGAGTACAAAAGCCTATAGTACGACCAAGGAGCCTGACAATTTTAGCGTTCTCCATATTCCTATCTATTTGATCATGCACCATATCTGAGAGTTTAATCATAAGGTATGACCCAGATTTGTCAATCATTACATCCTCCGGTAACAATTCTATACCATCCCCATTTGGATCCACCTCCAAACCAGTCCCGAAACGACCATGGTTATCCTGCGCCAACTTGCTTACATAAATAGCCTTCGTGGCTAGAGGGTTCGCCTGCCCTACAAATTTCGTTGATGATAAAGCACCAGTATCAAGTCCCAAAGATGTCTCCATACCATCCTCCATAGCCACCGGCCCTTGCCCCTCAACACCTTCGGTTGGTCGTTCATCATTCTTGCTCTTCTTTTGATTTCTAAGGTCCTCTACCGAGACCGGTGGACCAGCTCATTCCAGCACCAGAGCTGAAGATAGGCGGGGCATCGTTTTTCGGTGGTCGACCACCGGCATGATTGTAAAGGGTTAACGGAGGGTTTTCTATCTAGCAACACCTGTGCACACCGCTACATATCATTAATATTTTAAATGACTTAGTAATAAATATTAAAATTGTTAAGGACTCAACATATAATTAATTATATTTTAACATAAAATTATATATATATATATATATATGTTTTGAATCTTGTTTAACCTAATCTATGGAAGTCAGCAAGACTGTTGTTTCCAAAGAAATCGAAAAACAAAGAATGAAATTTTAACTCAATGCGTCAGTTGGAAAGTTAAAACATTTTGAGTAAACTACTCAAATGACCACTTAACTATGGAGTTGGCGTCAATATAGCCACCATACTTCTAATTGCGTCATTATGAACACTTAACTATTTAAATGATATCAATCAAGTCACTTACTGTTAAAATCTAACAGAGAGGGTGACGTGGCAGTTAACAAAAAATTGTATAATTATACATTTGGCCCATGCCATTTATACATCCTATCAATTTAGTCCTAATTGTAATTTAATAAAATAATTTAATTATTCAATTAGGTGATGACACGTGTCACCACCTATTTGGAGGACTTTATTTGATTTAAAATTTTTATTTTTCTCCTCCAATCAGGTGGTGACCTTACCACTAGGCCAAATGCAATTTTGTGGTAAGAAGTACAAAATGTAATCTATGTGTTAATTTGTTGTTAATGTAAGGAAAAATAAAATAAATATGGATTAAGGTTGACACAAGCTTGGGATGCATAAAAACATCTAAATCACTAAAATAAATCTAATACTTAAATTAAAGTTGACACACTTGTATTTTTAAACTAAATGTAATATATTTTTTTCCACAATTTTTTTTATAATTTCACATATATAATCATTGAATTATTTTTCTAACTTAATTAATAATTTTTTTATTAATTTTTAATTAATTATTAGATATGTAAATTATATTAAAAAATCATTTAACGAGTCTAAACTCACGAACATAGTACAAATAAATTGATATAATTTTAAAATTTTGAATTTTTAATATAATTTCATATATATAATAATTTAATTAAATTTTTTAATAAATATTAAAATTATTAATTATGTTAAAAAAATCAATCCATTCATTTATGAAATTATAAAAATAAACGTGGAAAAGAAAACTTAAATTAAATGTGGTTTAAAAATACAAAAATCTTAAAATCAATTTTATTTTGAATCATGCATTATCAATAATTTAAAAATATATAAAATTTTATCAATTTTAATTTAATTATTAGATTTATTCCAGTAGTTTAGATGTTTTTATGCATCCCATGTGTTATGTTTGAGTCCCCTTAATTCATATTTATTTCAATTTTTCTTGGCATTAACAACAAATTAACACATATATTAGAGCTTGCACCTTATATCACAACATTCACTACAACAAACAAGCTTCTAGTGACGTTTATTTAGCCATATAGCAGCCTTTTTAAGTGCCGCTAAAAACCTTTTCGGCGCTAAAAAAACGCCGCGAGAAGTGCTGCTAGTTCAAATACCGCAACAGTTAGCGACATTTGTGAACAAAAAATGGAGCAAAAGGTCGAGTTATATAGCGGCGTTTGTTCCTCCAAACACCACTATATACCTTGTCTTTAGAGGCGTTTGTTCCTCCAAACGCCGCTATATACCTTGTCTTTAGTGGCGCTTGTTCCTTCAAATGTCGTTATATACCTTATATCACAACATTCACTGCAACAAACAAGCTTCTAGTGACGTTTATTTAGCCATATAGCAGCCTTTTTAAGTGCCGCTAAAAACCTTTTTGGCGCTAAAAAAATGCCACGAGAAGTGCTGCTAGTTCAAACGCCGCAACAGTTAGCGACATTTGTGAACAAAAAATGGCGCAAAAGGTCGAGTTATATAGCGACGTTTGTTCCTCCAAATGCCACTATATACCTTGTCTTTAGAGGCGTTTGTTCCTCCAAACGCCGCTATATACCTTGTCTTTAGTGGCGTTTGTTCCTTCAAATGTCGTTATATACCTTGTCTTAGTGGTGTTTCTTTCTCCAAACACCGCTATATACCTTGTCTTTAGTGGCCCTTGTTCCTCCAAACGCCACTATTAACTATGTATCTTCCGCTCAGCTCATTACTTAGCACGTCGATCTATAATTGCACTTTGCTTCTTTATAAAGTTTCAGTAAGATATAAATGAAGTCGATGTGGGATTAAACATTTAAATCCTATTGTAGTGTTTGTCTAAAAACACTGCTAAAGTATGTGTCTATAGCGACATTTGCCCAAAAACGCCACTATATATTAGTTTACCGCGGCATTTAGTCAACAAATGCCGCTAAATTTGTACATTTAGCGGTGTTTAATCAAAAAAATGCCGTTAAAAATCCGTTTTACTATAGCGATTGCACTTGGTCTAGCGGTAAAGTCATGCCCTTCACAACAAGCTTTTGTTGGTTTGAATCCTACTAGAGCCAAGCACTAGTTTGCTTTTATTTTATAATTAATTTATTTTACTAAATTAGAATAAGGACCAAATTGATAGAATGTGTTAATAGCTGGGACCAAATGTGTAATTATACAAAATGTTGTTAACTGCCACGTCACCCTCTCCGTTAGATTTTAAAGGTAGGTGCCTTGATTGATACCATTTAAACATTTAAATGGTCATAATGACGCAATTGGAAGTATAATGGTCATATTGGCACCAGTCCCATAGGTAAGTGGTCATTTGAGTAGTTTACCCAAACATTTTATGCATATGATTAAGTATTAACTTAAGGATGAGTCCAGGGGTAGAACTAAAAATTTATAAAAGGGACTATAATGAAATTAAAAATTTTGAGGGGACCATAATAAAATTTTAAATATATTAAGAGGATTATAGAACTAATTTTGCATTTTTTTTAAAAAAAAATATTCTATTATTATTAAAAAAATTGGCAGGACCTACCCAAAATTCCCCTTATATTCCGCCTATGAATGAGTCTAGGGAAAAAAATGTTTGCTTAAATTAGTCTCCATCATTTTAAAATTCTGGTATTTTGGATTATAGATTTCTAGCTTATGATTTCTTGTTCATAAGCAGGTGGACTTTGTCGTATTTATGTTTTTTGTGTTGTGATTGATCAAGATAAATACATTGAAAGGGTTATTCAACACAAACTCTAACTTCATTTTGCAATATAATTAATTGCATGTTAAGTATATAAGAATTTTAAAACTCATTATCAAATCATTAAAAAAATTAATGGTGTGTAACGATGTATAGCGTTAGTAGTATGTAGTAGTGTATCGGCCGTTCTAGACTCATCCGCCAATTTATAATTTTAGGATGCCCATATTAACTCATCTTATATAAATTCATATCCTGATATTTATCTTAAAATTATAATACTATCTCTTTACTTAATAAAAAATCAAATATACATGCACTTAATAAAACTTATCCTTTTGATAATAAACAAACAAACACCCATCTTATTGAACCGTACCATTTTAATTAATTTCTAGGTAAACAACGTAAGTTACCCACTATTACAATTTGTTGACATAAAAAACTATTACAATTTGTTTAATTTTTTCACTTAACTTTTGAAAATGATATTTTAGTCACTACTTTACGTTTTCATTTTATACCATTAAAAATTTATTGGAATGATGATATGACTTGATATAATAATAATTTCAGTCCTCAAATGTTATAAATTATATCAATTTGATTCTAATTTAAATTCAATCAATTTAATCTTTCATATTTACAAATTCTATCAATTTAATCCTCGAACACATCATCATTCCTCATCAACCACTGCAAATTTGAAAGTTAAAAAAAATAACAAATGATAATAATAAATGATTATTTTTAACCCATTTATATAACCCATAAAGAATATGGTGCTAATTGAGTTGAGCAGCTCGTAAATATCTCTAGCTTGAGTCGGTCAAAATTCGATCAACGCTCGACTGGAGTTGACTCAACTCAAATTTGAGCTCGACTCGAAATCTTAGCGAGTCGGGTCGAACAAGGCCCAGTTCGACTCGATACGTTTACGAGCAGTTCTTTATTTTTTATGATTTTTTGTGGCTACTTAAAAAATTATGTTCCAAGAAGTTTATATGCTAGTTGAAAACTCTAAAAAAGTCCAGTGACTTGCTAGATAATTTACCCATAAAATATTTAGTTTCAAATTTTCAAGATGTTTTATATTTCCCGAGAATTCAAAAAGTTAATTTGTATTAATAATAAATTAAATTATAATAATTTGTATTTTCTTATTTTTTTATTAAAGCATTTCCTTTTTTTATTATTATTTTAAGTAGAAAAGAGAAAAATTCTTCGGTTCCAAGATAAAAAAATACCTGAAAGTTAAAACCACGAAACCCTAAAGGTCTTGTCTCCTTTGTTGCTCATAGAAGATTATTGAGAAACTAAAAAGAGTCTCACACTCGAATATCGACTTCATCTCTAACTCAATCATGACGGGTTCATTTATTTATCTACCTAGTCCTCATTTTCCCCCTGAATTTGTATGTTTATATTAAGCTCTAATAGTATCACTAAATTTTACCTATATTTAACAAAAACAAGGTATAAAAATTTGGCGAGCTTACGAGCAACGAGATTATTTAACTAGCATGAGTCTAGTAAATTTTTATCGATCTTAATGAGCAGCAAGTCCAGTCGAGCAACAAGATTTTTTAACGAGCACGATTCGAGTATTATTCAACTCACGATCGACTTACTCGAAAAACACCACTAATAAAGAAAGGTTAATTTATAAAATATTTATTTTATTTTATTATAATTAATTAACCACTAAATTAACCTCAAAAACATTATATAAGGATATGTATTTTTTGCTTTTGCATTGCATAAGTTAACTACTAAACTCATATTGATAAAAATACTGTAAGTGGTAATACCAAAATTGGTGAAAGGAATTGTAAATCCCATTCACACTACACGAAGATATCACAAACTGCAAAAGTAGAAAACCAAACCAATTAATAGCTTAGTAAGCTGCTGACATCAAGTCAAGGCTAAGAATAATTCGAAACATTGCAAAAAAAAAAAAACAGAAAAGAAAAGAAAGAAGGCATACACTAAAAAAAATACCATTAACGTTTGATTAAATAGATATTTTGATCCTTATTTTTTAAGTATTTAAATTCTTAACGTTTTATTTTGGGTTAAAATATTCCCTCTATAGATAAAAACTGTTAGTCAACTAACGGTAAACAACATGAAATGACTTGACATAATGACACGTCAACAAAAAAAAATTTTATATTTTATAATAATTTTATATAATTATTTTTTGACTGATGTAATATTCTTTCAAGTCAACACCTTATCTATATGACACTGTCACGTCAACGTGTACCATCATATATGTCTGTCACGTCATTTTAAACCATTTACAGTTAGTTAACTAACAGTTTTCATCGCCATTTTGACTCAAAATGAAACGTTGAAGGATAAATTACTTCAAAAAATAATAAGGGTCAAAGTGACTACTCAATCAAATGTTAGAGGTATTTTTTAACATTATGCCAAAAAAAAACATCCATAACATCAACATCTATGCCGGACTCTCGAAATAAAGGGTTTTTTTTTTTAAATCAGAAAAGTAGCTCCATAAATTTACAGGTTCTCCACTTCTTTGTTACTCAGCTTCCAGCCTAGTGCAGATGCAAATTCCTCAGCTTGTGCAGCATTCTTGGCTCCGTGGATATGTGTAAATTTCGCAGTCCGTCATTAGATTGTTTTTTTAGTGAAAAATGAAAGAGGCTACAGAGCCTCGACTAACTTAGAGAACTAAGAGTTTACATCATCTTGCAAAAGAACTAGAATCGCTACTGGTGGAGACTGATAGTAATGCACCCCAAAATCCTCCTGCGAACCCTGCTTTGCTAATGAATCCATGACCCTATTATCCTCTCGTAGAATATGTTGAAACCAATATCCCTGTTGTGACCTTTTTGAAAAATCAAAAATTTAAAATTTAAAAAGTCAGCTAAATGTTTTGAAAATTCTTTGAAAAATGAAATTTTTGAAAAATATCAGAGTTTTTGAAAATAAAATGATAGAGTCGCCACAGGTTGTTTTAAAAGGGGTAGACCAGACACCAAAAATAAACCAGAGATTCTTTTAAAAATGGGTCCGGAAGTCGGTTACGGATGGAGAAGGATTGACACCCCACTCCGCCCAAAATTGGTACAAAAAAATTAATTACCACTTTTTAATATCGGATTTTCCAGATTAAAATGATGTTTAAATCAAAATTTGGTTATGCATGCGATTAGATTATAAGGGCCTCATTATTTAAGAGTAAGCCGAAAAACTACCGCCACTACGTTTAGTACTGACCGCGTTTACTCCCGAATAACAAGACACCTCATTAACAGTTTATATACCAGATGCAACATATGACAAAAAAGATAACATGATGAAAGCATGAACAAAATACCTTAAATATGCATGGGCAAATTAAAACATGTTAACGAAAACACAAAAACATGGTAAACACGACACTAATATATCACAAACATTATATACATAATATGGAATACACCCGCATACATATATATACATAAATACATTAGAAACCGAGCATCGACATATAACTATATATAATAATATATAAAAATTATATTATATAAAAATATAGTAATATATATATAAATATCAGTATAACATAAAAGAACACATGTACTACATAAATATATATGAAATAAAAAAGATTACACCACACGCTACTATATATATATATAGTATGATAATATATAGAATATAGGCTTAAATGAAAAATAAGTGCCCAAAGTATACCATTTTTGAATTTTAGGTGCCTAAAGTTTCAAAAGTTAGAATTTTAGGTGCCCGGCTGTTAAAAAAGTTAAAAAACTGTTAACCAATACAAATTTGACACGTGTCATTTTTATTTTTTTAAATTATTTTTTGTTTAATAATTTAAATTTTTACAAAAAAAACTTGAAATTAGAAAATTTTCTAAAATAGTCCCTAAATCCCTAAAAATTCCCAAATCCCCACAGCTGTCGTCGCCGGCCCTACCTTTTTGGTCGTCGGACCCAGTCGACCATTTCCCCTCACCCTCCATCGCCGAAAATTGGCGAATAGTGTGCTAATCGAACGGTTATTTCACGTTCGACGTGAAGTGTTCGATTCGTACACCGTTGTCGGTTTCCGGCGATGGGGGGTGAGGGAAAATGGTCGGCTGGGTCCGGCGACCAAAAGGGCAGGGCCGGTGTCGGCGGCGGCGGCAGGGGTGAGGATTTGGGGATTTAGGGGGTTTTTAGGGATTGATTTGAATATTTTTATAAATTTTGGGTTTTTTATAAAATTAAATTTTAATTTTTTTAAAAAATCAATATTTTATGCCACGTGTCACGTTTTAAATGTATACCGGTTTTTTTAACAGTCGGGCACCTAAAATTCTAACTTTTGAAACTTTAGGCACCTATTTTTACAAAAAAAAATACTTTAGGCACCTAAAGTTCAAAAATAGTATACTTTGGGCACTTATTTTTCATTTAAGCCTAGAATATACTATGTATAAACATTCACATCTAGATAGGAGATCAAAAAAATATGCGAACCGACAAACATATATATGAATCGAACAAGCAAATAAATATCGAAACTAAACGAGGATAATAAAAACCAAATTTAAACATGCAATTGCAAGGGGCCAAATAAACAAATGAAATAAATTAAAAGGAGGGGAGGAGGTTTAAACCACACATTTCAGGACCAAATTGAAGTCAGATTTGAAGTTCGGGGTATCAGAAAAAGAATTTATCCATTACAGATTGGATTAAAACTCGAAATGGGGTGAAATTGAAATATTTTAAAGGCCTGAAGGGAGTGAGGGTGTAATATCGGAATGCGGAAGGACCTAAAAATATTCTCATAAATGCGGATGGGCCAACGGAGAATAAACCCATTTTTAAAAAATAAATTCGAGTAAAATAGGGGACAAAATTGCGATCTTTCGGAAACTTTGAGGGACCTAGGGCGGGATTAAAAAAACGAAAACCCTTCCACGTGTAAATAGGGGAACGCGAAAGGTTTTATATTGTGATAAGCTATTTTTTAAAACGGGCTGGTATAAAAGACAATTTTCGGGCAAAAAATTAGAGCCTTTAGTTTTTAAGAAAGCTTTCCCCCCCCATTTTAGGAAAAAAAACTCTCAAACCGGGATGAACACTGCCGTTATGTTCATCCCAAACCCAGAAACCTCCTAATTTTTCAGATTTCGACGGCGTTCCTATATCAGCCTTCGCCACCGACGTCAATGATTTAAAAGAAGAAGCCTTTTCGAATCTCTTCCTCCCCAAAACCTTAAAACCGAACCAAAAAGCCAAAAACAAACAAAACCCCCCTTTAAAAAAGTTAAAAACCTTATCCCTCCTTACCCCAGTTCACCATTTACGTTTCCAAAGGAAACCAATGCGAGCTTGTCACCGGAAGAGGCCATCTTTCATTGGGCCGAGCCCTCAGACGGTCGGGAACCGAAACGGCAGGGTAAAACCCTTCACTCTCACTCTTTTTCTTACTATTTTTTTAATATGCATGCAAGGATGCAAGAGCGATAATACTTCAAGCCTTTTTTTGTATTTGATTTCTGAAAAATTCCCCATTGGGTTTACATTTGTTTGGGTTCTTTTTTATACTCGAATGATATTACATGATAATAAGTGAAAATGAAAATATGAAATCCTTGTTGTTGTGAACTTTTGTTCGTATTCATGTGCATCTTCTGAAATTGTTAGCTTGCCGGCTCTGCCTTTTTGCACGTACATGCCCTATTTTAACTTTGTTATTTCTTGTCTTTCTTGTTGAGGTGGTTGATCGGGAAAGACGGGGGACCATCAAAGGACACTAGGGATTGCTGGAGATGGGCATAGAACCGGAAAATCGACAGCCACGCGTGGCGATCTAAAGCGTCAGAGCGTGCGGCGCACACGCGCGTGAAGAAGCCGAAGGGCCAAGGCGTGTATCACACGCGTGCGGGGCAATCCGATGTGAGCCTGATCGAACGGCCATGAAGATGCGGCACTGGGGCAGATGACTGTTCTTTAGGGTTTCTTTTGATGTTGCAATCTGGACCGTTAGATCAAGGGTCAGATCTAACGGTCAGGATTTGGCTACGGGAGAAGTATAAGATAGGGCATTAGAGTTTTGGTCAGATATTAGGGTTTGGGCCCCCTAACGGGCCTTGTATGTATAATATTTTTTGGGTTTTCATATATTGTATATGGACATTATTATAAAACTTGAGCTTTATTTATTAATATACTATTTAATTTTTTGTTTTTCAGCTTTTGTTTAATAATAACAATAATATAATAATATACAAATATACTAATATAATAAAATATAATAATAATAATAGTATAATAATAATGTAACATAATAATAATAGCATGATAATATAATAATAGTATGATAATACTAATAATAATGATAATAAATAATAATAATGTAATGATGATAATAATATAATAGTAGTAATAATGGCATAATAATATTAGTGACAATAACCGAAACTAAAGGACAATAATAATAATATTAATAATAATTATTAATAACTTCAAATAATAAATAATCATAGCAATAACAAATGGGTAATATTAATATCTTATAATAACTAAAGCCCAAGTTATAAATTAAAAAAAATCGGATAAAATTAGTGATTACAATTCCAATTACAATCCGCAAATCGTTAATATGCAAGAGTAAAGAGTGTCCACCTATGAACATCGTTATGTAGTCTAAAAGCATCTAAACTATTAAGCTCCATGATTAATTGTCGTATACCTTATCCCAAGCATAGGATAATCCCGAATAAACTCCCCAATGTTCAGCATCTACCACATGAACTTTGCAAACCCAAGGAGCCAACCTCCCCTATAATCACGTATCACTCCTCCGCAAGCTGCGAGTCTATCAGCTGTATGACGAGCACTGTCTGTGTTAACTTTAATCCATCCCTCTGTGGTAACCAATAACATGGCCCATGCGCCTACACCGGAGCAGCAGAGCTCACTCCTCCATTCGACTCAAATGCTTTACAAGAGAGCATTTGTAACCATTGATGAATCCAGAAATACATTTGAGGGTGGACACACATGAAATTTCAAATTTCAGGTGGGCACAAGTCATAAATATTACAAAAAAAATTAAGGACTAATTCATAAAAATTAAAAAAATTAAATGCAAATATTTAAACTTTAAAAATTTCAGAGTGGGTACGGGCCCACCCTATATTACATTTGGATCCGCCATTGTTTGTAACTGATAGTTGCGTTCCAAAACAATACCTTGATCTTCTAAAGGATTACCAAAAACTAGAGAATTCCTTTTTAACCACAAGTTACAAATCACAGCACCGAATAAAAATTCCCAATCACGGATCGATGAAATTTGCAAAATAACTTGGATTAGAAAGATTCACACCAATCCAATTCTTAATGTCCATAGAAATAAATTCTTCAAGTTTTTCCGATTTGATTAACACGTGCCAAATCGATAGAATTGAGGGACACATCTATAAAGCGTGATGTACATTTTTCGTGTCCGCTTGACAATTAGAACAACTATTGTCCATATTATAATGTCGACGAACTCACTCATCATTAGTCATAAGCTTCCGCAACAGGCAAACCACATAAAAATCTTAATACGTTGAAGCCTCTTGAAACTTTGAATGATCTTCCATACTTTATCTTGCTCTCCAATATTAGCAGTAACCCGAATACTATATGCTGATTTCATAGTAAATTGGTGATTATCAAACCCTTTCATCCAATGGAGTCATTTGTGAGATGGTGTATTGGGCCTTTTATAGCAGCAATGTGCATCTAGACAGGTAATGGGAGAAGATCTTAGAACAACTACCACGTCCACGGCCACTCTCGCAGTGAATCAGCAATATGAACATGACTAAGCGAGGATATAATGTCGGGGAAAACATACCTGCACAGGGGGCCAATATCATCTATCCATGCATCAAACCAGAAATCAACATCGTATCCTTCTACGATATTCCAAACAATATTGTTTTGCGCATCTAACTGTTCATTTTTAATTTTGTAATAAAATTTAAAGTTTAATATTTATTTTACAAATTCAATATTCAAAAAGTCACTCTGAAATAGTCTAGTTAACCCGTCATGATTTACTATTGTATAAAGATGTCATGATTTACTTTGAATAGAAATCACGTTCTTTTTCGGTGCTTCATTTTATGCTATATATTAAAAATTTAAGTTTAGAGTGTATGGATAATATTTAATGTTAATGTTTAAGGTTAATGTTTAGAGAATTATAGGTAAGGTGTATTTTTTAGGGTTTATTGTTTAAGATTTAAAATTAAGACTTAAAATCTAATTTTTTTAATGTTGGACATAAAAAATACCGATTTTTTGTTTTTGTTTTTCTTGAACAAAGATATCATGATTTACTTATGTCATGTATCATTATTGATTTTATTTTTTGTATGGGATTCATATTGTATGCCATTTCAAAACGAAATCCGACGTGGACATAGCAAAGAGTAACAAGAGCCACGTGGCACGAATGAAAGCCTCAACACCCTAATCCAAGCATCCCCGATCTAATCCTCCTCCCTCCTCCGATATCCAAACACAAACTCAATTCCCTTCACATATCAACAACATCCAAATCCTCCCGCTCTCATTATTTTTTCCGGACTCTACAACAAGAAAGGGAAGACCATTAGCACCACTAGCATTACCATGGCCTCCGCCGCAAGCTTCTTGCACCACCATGCACTCACCACCGCCACCGGCAGATCATCCTCATTATTTCCATCGCTCCGCCAAGTTTCAAAGCCTAACCAGCAGCAGATAGTGTGCAGGGCTAAGAAGCAAGAGGATGATGGAAGCCTTGTCTCCCGTAGGTTGGCTCTCACCGTCCTCGTCGGTGCCGCCGCTGTTGGTTCTGAGGTCTCTCCTGCTGATGCTGCCTATGGTGAAGCTGGTAACTTCATTTCTCTTTCTCGTAGTGACTGATATTCAATGTCATTCGAATTTTTCTTCATTTTTCTTGAAACAGCTTAAGTGCTCGAATATGATTTGGAATAGTAAAAGCATAAATTCATAAGATATATGAACTGTGATTTGGAATAGTGCTCGAATTTTTCTTCATTTGCAAGGCACAAGCCGGAGACAAGAGGTGGTTTAAGGGAGCTAGAAAGTTTGTGGAGAGCGCTGCGACTTCCTTCAGCGTTGCTTAAAACTAAGCTTAATGGAGAGAGGTTTTTATGTAAATCGTTATTTAGTTGGATTTTGAATTAATTTGTCCGAAGCTTGTCTCCTCTATTTAATTTTGTCTTTTTAAGGGATGTTCCATATTCACTTCTTTGGCACATAATTAAGAACTGGAACTTTAACCCAAAAACTTGCTCATGTAGTATTGTTTATATCAAATGACCATATAAGTGAAATAAAATAAAGAGAGTTTCAATTGGCTGAAATTCTCTACCTTTAGAATTAATCTGCCCCAAACCTGATTGTGCGACAACCACCTTGGTCTACCGTCTCCACCTTTTTTGTTCGATGCCTCCTCATTTTAGTATCAACAATTGGTGCGGTGAACGTGGACACATTTTCGACCTAAAAAATCAGTCAAGATCTACCCCACCAACGACCACCCTTGAATAACCTTGATTTACCCTATTCATCTCAAAACCAGTTTGAAGCAACCGGCTTTCATCGTCAACAACAAAATAATCATAATACTGCATATCATGGGTCGTATCAGGTCAATCATGGACACTATGAACGACCAGGTCCGTACATCTATCCACGGCACCAGCCGCCTCAATTCACCTACATCCACCATGGTCAGCACGATTACGCCCTGCAAAATAAACAACAAAAACAATAAGCATTATTCCAAACCGCCCAAGCTAATCAACAACTACAACAACAACAAATATACCAACAACAATGTAACCTCCTAAACCCGGCTCAGAAGAAAAGTGTCGAATTTATGAAGTCACAATTGAAATTTAACCCTCAAGAAAACTAATTCTGAAAATTTTATTAAAATTCAAAATAAATAACAATTATTTAATACATTTCTTAATAATTCATAAAACTCAAATGTCAAAAATAATATTAAAAGAATTTACTAAAATAACTGATTGCAAAATCTGTAAATGCATGCTGAAAATAATCCTAAAGTGTAAACCGTCTCAAGTCTAAAATTACATAAATGTCCCCAAATAATAATGAATAGTAATTCGAATAATAAAAAGGTAATTTGTACTTATAAGTAATAAAGTTGAGTAAAATACGAGATCCTTCAAGTACCAAGATATCTGTAAGAGAAAACTATAGGGAGTAAGCTATAAGGCTCAATGTGTCTCTAAAGTGTAAGCAATCACAAACTCAATTTCACACAAATTTTCTCAAAACATTTAATAAAAGCACATTAAAACACAATGCATGTAATGATGACATAGACAACGCATTTCCCAACTACATACTCCAATCACAGTGGTGACAAAGCCAACAGGTCACAGTGGAGATAGTCCCCATAACCCGCACCTTTATTTCACCGATTACAGTGTGGTCAAGCCATTTCTTCCTCCGTACAATCCCATCCCAAAAATATTATTTGTAAAACAAAATCACATCACAGTTGTATCGTACTAAATACGAGGATCACAGTTCTGAAATTCTGATAATTCAATTAAAACTCAGTCTGACATGGTATGCATGATATCTCAAAACTCATAATAATCACAACACAGAAAAGTAGTCATACAAGTTGTAAAACATTTCATAGAATATAGCAAAGAAAGAGAACACACCTTATCTAAAGCAAACTCAACCTACTGAATAACATATTTCCAACGATCAGAAGTAATGGGTCAGCTGTATCAGAACTTACGAGAATAATCATATATTAACACTTTTACTATGACTAAGGAATTGTTCCTAAACACTCATTCAACGAATTTAGGAGATATAAGTACACTTGTTTGATTCGTATTATTGATCCTCAAATCAGTTGAATATACAGTTGGATTGAACAATTCGGGTAGAGTTGGTCAGACATATTGATGAAATAGGTCGGTTACAGTTGGACAGTTGAAGTCATATTAGTTTAAATGGATCAAAGCAATAATAAACGTAATGTATTTATATAAAACCATAAGATAGTAATATTGTTTAAGATCAAATATATACTGTAAAATCACAAGTAGTTGTAGTTATACATATATATATATATATATATTAATCGAATCTGGGAAAACATGTATCTTTATATATTCAGTTACGATCGTTTATATATATATATATATACTAGTATATGCAGAAATTATTGATATCTATAATAATAATATAATATTAATAATGACAAGTAGTATTCAAACCAAAACAAATGCATGGGCGGTGGTATGCGTGGGACATGGGTGAACAAGGTGCAGCAGCCGGCAGCACATACGGATGCAGGGATGAGGGCGCTAGATCGATGGAAGGAATGGGAGGGCTGGTGCGTTTTAAACACCGACAAGGGCATCGAGAGATGATGTCGGATTTGGGATTGGGTGAATAGATACGCAAAGTTACGTTGGGGTTTTCACTTGGGAACAAACAACGATGTGAGAAGGCCTTTGGTAGGCGGCAACACAAGGAGGAAGGGTGACCGACGATGCAAACAAAGGATCTAGGGTTTTTGGGGAAGACGAGAATTTGGCTGAAGAAGAGAAAGTGATATTTAAATTACAAAGGCAATGGGCAAATCAAAGACAAGTCCTTGAATCATATAGAATTTTCAAAAATAACCCACAAGTTTTGATAAATTACAAGAAGGCTACGAGGTTTTACAAAATCATAAATTGGTCCCCAAAACTCATAGATTTACAGAATCTTCCCTGAAGTTTTACACATAACAAATTATTCTCAAATTTCAAATTATTATTTTTTGACAAATAAATTCTAAAATCTCCAAAAGTAAGGGCTTCAAACGTTGAGAATTCCAAAATTAGTTTTTTAAATAAAAAAATTCCCAAAATCATAGGGTTTCGAATTGGGGAAAAATTCAGTGTTACAAACAAGAGACGAAGCTAAAGGCTTTTCAAGAGCGGCTAGTCTCCCAATTTTGAGAGGGTCCACGACGAGAAGATAAAGAAAGAGCTCCCAATGTTGATGAACGACGTCAACGAGAGCAGGTGATTCTTCCTCGAAATCAAATAAACCCTGCTGAATATCCTCATTTTCCTGAAGACCCGAGGGAACAAGAGTGGAGAAGACAAATAGAAGGCATGCAGAAACATATTGATGATCTCAGGACTTTGGGCAACCTCGAAGAAGATTGGGCAATAGAAGAAGCTAGCCCCCTTGTATCCCGTGTGTTGGCGGCACCGTACCCCACTCACTTTAAATTACCAAAGAAACATACGATGGGATCGGGGGCCCCACCAAGCATCTCTCCCTATACATGAATTATATAGACATAAGGAGAGCCTCCAAGGAGCTTAAGTGTAAGGTCTTCCAACAACTTTAAGAAACGACACCAAAAATTGATATAATTCCCTGCCATTGGCATCTATAGGAGATTTTAAAAGCTTGTTGTTGACAAAATAATACTTGGCAATGTTTATGGATTTTGCGTGTTTATTCAAATAAATAATGCCAAGATTAGATCTTTTTACGTGCAAGTGCACACGGTCGACAAGCAATATAGTAGTAAAAAAATATCGTATCCACAGGGATTGTCTAGGAATTAAATGCCACGATAAGTACTTGTGAATTAAAACAAATAAGATGGCAATTAATTGTGGATTAAATTAAGAACATAATCAAGGAAATTGAAGTAAAGATTCAGGTAGACTGGAAAACAAATGTGTCAAGATGATTGATAGGCTTGGCAAGAGATGTTTGGATTTCACGCTAGCGAAGGTAGCAATTAATAACATTAAACTTTGGTTTTATTGCCGGGCAGATTTCAAGTTAGTATTGCCTCTGTCGATGGCAATACCCTAAGTTAACTACTTTTAACACCTATATGTCTATAGCGAGTTTTTAAACAATTAACTTGGTGAAGATTCAATCTTTATTTCTAAGGGGTAGATTCACTTTAGGTGTAAGTTCATCTACTTGAATATTTTCTGTCGAAGTTTCTCTCCTTAGTATTTGGCAATTAATCCTTATCTCCTAAGTCTGTTAAGATATTGAGGGATAACAATCATTCAACACCAACTGCCATTAGCATAAAATATGGTAACAATGAGCATATGCAAAATAGACAATAAAGTCAAAGCATTCAATTATTAAAAACTAACAAAACTAAGCATTCATCACAAACATCCCTACCAACTTAAAAGATTAGTTCACGGCTGGGGAAACCAACAACACATCATCGTTTTTAATCATCCTCACAAAACCAGAAATATTTTCAAGAGAAATGGACTAAAAAGGATATCTTTCGATGCAGCCCTTCAATAGATCTAGAGCTCTCGGCAAAACTGCTCAGTCAAACCTTTAGTTATTTTTACCCTCCTCATTCTTCCTTGTGGTGCAACACTCTCCCTTTTGCTCATTCTTGAACTCCTTTATATAGGCACACGCGGAACCCTAATTAGGGTTAGGGTAAAATTCTAAGGGTTTGTTACCACAATTCTCGGAGTGTTTCCACTATATAGAATTAGGGCTGACTTGGTTCTGACTCAAGGCTATTTTCCCGAGCATCGACCTTCCTTCTTTTGCCAACCAAGCTTGGCATTCTTCTGCTACTTTTTTTTTCCAAATACATTCAGTATTCCCCTCATACGTCCACTTGCTCTAGTCCTACCAGTTCTACATACCATGACAAAAAAACACCCCTTCACTCTGGCAATAAAAACTATGCATTCCTCAACTCCTAGATGCAAATGTATGAAACTACTGACAAAATCTACTAATATATACTAAAAGTCAAGCAATATCATGGCAATATAGGCATGGAAAATACAACTTTTGAGGAGTTAACATACCACCAAACCTAGCTCATTGCTTGTCCTCAAGAAATGCAAAACTAAAAACTATAAAAAAGAGTGCCTCGATAAAATTTTTCTGACTAACAACACAAGCTAGCAAGCAAGATCTAGCCCTAGTTCTGTTCTAAGTTATATCATAATAGTAATGCCAACAGACTCAAAGCAATTTCAACTGCAAAAATATAACTCTAACCTAAGGTCATAAAGTGTGCATGAAGTGCAGGTGGTTTGTATCCAACATATCTTAACTCACTTAGTCAAATTTACTACCCAAACTCAGATTTTTTTTATTCACCAAGGTTTTTTTTCTCTTTGGCAATATTCTTAGGTTCGCTTCATAATGCTTTTTGGCGTGAGAAGTAAGAGAGAACATACCACGAACCTCCACATTAATCCAGACTACATCACTAAGCTAACCCATTACACTCATACCTTAAAGTTTTTGTTAGCCTGAGAACTAAGAGGGAGCAAATCACGAAGCCCCAAGTTACGCTTTATCTCTAAGGCAAATGATTGTTCTAATTTTTTTATCCTTTGGCAAAACATTGTTGCCCTATTCTTTACTTTTACCCTGACATTTTTTATTTTCTGAGTTCAGTTTCATAAATCATAAGTTTATCCTAGGAACTAGATGCATACTACATGTTTGAGTGAAACTAAATTTCCCAAAGTTAGAGATTAATTTCCAAGCAACTCGTCCTTACTAAGTATATTGGCTCTTACCAAATCTAAAGATTTCTCAATTCTTCATCGAACATGGGCATACTAGGGCAGAATCTAACTATGCTAGCAATGTGTTTGACAAAATTATCAACTCAAAATAAAGCCTTGGCAAATTTTTTAATGGTCTGGTATGCATGGTTTTACTCTTATCTATATGGCATAATGCAAACAGAAACATAGACATGGCAATAAATGTGAGGCAATACATACCCTTAAACCAAAAGTATGCATTATCCTTAATGCATGAAAACACATATATACAAATGCAATGTATGCTACAAATGAAAAACATAAAACTCAGGAGTTAAAGGGATGAGGATTCTCTTGAGGAAAGATCTTGTCGAGTGGAACGGGTCCTTCTTTTGGTGAGGGGTCCTCTTTTTGGTGGCACCGAATTCTTCCTCTTCAGCTGTGGATTCGAAGCATCAGTCATGGTAGTAGAAGCCTTCACATCTTGTAGGACCTCATCAATTACCCTTGTTGGCTCAGATGTGGCCACTATGACATGGGCATCTTAAGAAGCAGGGGCTACAAGTGGCAAGTCATTCATGGCATCATCGACAGGTACTTCATCATCAGACTCAGTGTCCAAATGTTGCGTCTCTGTCTTGGTAGAATATTTGTGGGTAGGTGATACTGGCACAGTGGCATCATATTACTGGGCTAGAGTATGATTAGACTGAGGGCTAACTGGTATTCCTTCTAGTGCACATAGCTCAGTTAGGAACTCTGGATATGATGGTAAAGGATTGGTGGAAATTGCTTCAAGAGTTGTCCTTAGGGCACGATCTCTGGCCCCAATATACTGCCAGAGTGCTACGTTTTTTCCTCAGCCTTTTGGAACTTCTGAAAGAGGAATTCTTGGCGTTGATAGAGCTAGCAGAGTAATGCAACAGCATCAGCTGGTAATTAAATGAAAAATTCTACTTTGGGTGCCTTGGCAGCAGATGCCGGCTAGGCGGCCTTTCTCTTGCCCATTTTCTTAGCCTTTATTGCAATCAATTACCTCCGAGAAGCATGAGTGATGATTCCCTTGCATTGCTGGACATTATTAGAGTCAAGAGTGGGCACCTTATGTTGTAAGTAGATGGTGGAGATGAGGGAAGGAAAAATCATACTCCCACAACTCCTTCTGACACACTTGTAAGTCTCGTCAATAATCAATCGGTCGACATTGATTTTTCTCCTAGACATGATTGAATGCAACAATGCCATCATATCCTCTGTCACTATGTCATTATTAGTGTTTGGTATGAGGTTAGCCTTCAAAAAATGGTTTTATCCCCGCGGCTGTAGTTTTAATGCCAACCATTTCAACGTTCTCTTGCCTTTTGAGGAAACAAACCATTTTGTGTCTGGTTCGCACAAATCTTCTAAGAGAAGCTGTCGTTTGGCCTCATCAATGGATTTGACGAATGCTGAGTGTTTCTCACTTGTATTGTCCAAATTGAACATCCGGTTGATATACCCCTCATCGAATTGAACACACATACCCCGAATGAAGAAAAATGTAAAGCCTTCATGGTGAGATGGGCATAGAATTCTCAGACGGTGGTTGAATGGACTTCATTTGGCTGAAGGCAGAAAGTCTCCCAACGATGCTTCTTAACTATAGCCACCACCTTCTCAGAATACCCCATGTTAGGTTCATCTTTGAAATTAAAACCATTCTCATAGCAAAAGGTTCTGGCCGAATAATTTTCTTCAAATTTATTCTTTGTTTTTATCATTGAAGAAGATTTAGAGAGGGGCCAGCTCTTGATTGTAGCAGGATGAAGAAGCTATTAAAGATTTAGGGAGTAAATAGTTGATCGGTGTGGAGGGTGTAAAGCTTGGGTTCTTGCGTTTTCTTGCCGGCTTGAAAGAATAAAAAGGGGAAAGGTTCTTGATTGAAGAAGAAGGTGGGAATTAATAGGTTTTGTTGGGGACGTTAAGATGGCTTTTAATGGGGTGATAATTACCTACAGATTTTGTGTGTGGAGAATGTAATGGAGCGATAAATGGGGCCAATTGGAATGAGTTTCCCACTCATTGTAAATATCCATGGGCCTGGGCTGAAGAGTGTCCACGTGGTATCGTGTGACAATGGCTATTCGAATACCAACAGAGCTTGGCATAATCCTTTGGCAAAAATTCATGTACTAAGAACCAAATAAACTTTTCAAAACAGAAAAAGAAATAAAAGAAAAAAACTAAATATTTAAACTGAGATATCCTAAGTACTAAAAAGAAAATAATTGTTATATACTATTTACAATGATTAAACTGTGATGAAAAAATTTATTGAATCTCCACAAGGAGAATGATCTCCTTGGCATTATTCTGACTTCCTTCCCAGTAATGCTTCAGTCTCTGGCCATTCACCTTGAAGGTTGTCCCCATTTTAAGTCATTGATATCTATTGCTCCATGAGCATAAGGCTTGGCAACTTCAAAGGGTCCTAATCACCTGGATTTGAGTTTTCCAGGGAACAACTTGAGCCTCAAATTAAACAACACTTTTTGCCTAGTTTTAAATTGTCTTAGCAATATTTTAATGTCATGCCACCTCTTTGTTTTTTCTTTATAAATCTTGATATTTTCATAGGCTTGTGCTCTAAATTCCTCCAACTCATTAAGCTCTAAAAAACGTTTCTCTCGTGCGACCTTTCTGTAACACCCGATATCGATCCAGATCTGAAGTACTACATTCAGGTCACCCAAAACCGACCTATCAAATTTCCAATTTAAAACCATGAATTTAGCCATCAATTAAAAACATTAAACATTCATAAATCCATGAAGGTAAATAAGTATTAAAATTAAGTTTACAAAACATGAGCTCCAAGTTTAAAACACCGTATACCCAAAATAGTATTCTAAAATAGAGTTACAGACTCAACAGTGGCGAGGTCCTATGAATACATTAGCCCAAACTAAAATAAAAAGTATTGTACTCTAAAGCGAAAGAGGTGTTGGGAAATCCTTGCCGATGTGCTCCTCCAAAGGGGTGACCTGTCAACCTACGCACGAAAAAACTACACACCCGCACGCTGAGCTAACAAAGCTCAGTGGTACATTTCTACTCTACCACAATTCGTGAATATCATAAAATAATCATGCAAGATAAATATAGTCAAGAGAGCATAGATACGGCTTTACTATCTATGAGTTATCATCTAGCCTCTACTAGCTAGAGTTCTTACATCACTGTTACCTCTCCAAAAGTAATGTTTTTAACGTCAATCTTATAATGTTTTTGCTTGTTTTTAGGTGCATTAGGATGTTATAATCATGCATTTGTATAAGAAGATTAGAGTTTTATCTATGCCAGTGTGAAGGGTTGTTTTGTTGGCAATTTTACAGGTTTGGCATAGGATTTAGCTCGGGAAAGTACCTTAGGAAGGAATGCCAGAGAGAATGCCGAGTGCTATTGGCACAGATGGACCAGACAATGCCAAGCACCATGTGGCAGGAAAGTGAACTTGATGCCACACCAAGAAGTTGTTGGACCCTGAAAAATAGGACATGATCAGGCTCTGAAAAAATAGCAATTGGAACAATCTCCAAAAAAATAGTAGATAAGATAGTGCCAAGACCTATTGGTAGATTTATGCCAATCTTGGATGCCAGGGCAGCGTCGGCAGAATGACGTCAGCCTTAGCCTGATCAGCTCTAATTCAAACTCGGATAAGAAGATAATCCCTTATCGCTTGGGCAGTTGAAAATTCAAAATTTGAAGAGCTAGTCTTATCCCTTCCTCGTATGCCTATTTAAACACCAAACAAGCTAGACTTTTAGAGGAGAGAAGAGAGGAGATTGGATCGTGAGGAGTTGGTGTATGACGATTGACGACCAGTTGCACCATGGAAGGGTGGTCCGACCGACTTGGACGAGAAGCCTTGATCTTGAAGGGCTGCATCGAGAGACCCCTTCTAGCCCATTCTCTCTTTCAAGTTATTTTATCTTGTTTTTAAGGATGATGTACTTCTAAAACGTTTGTGGATTGTTGGTTAAATCCCTCACCATGAACTAATTTAATAGTTGGTGGGGGATGTTTGGGTTTTATGTTATTTTCATGCCTTAGATTTTAAATAATAAATCTTCTTTGGCACGATTTTTATCTATTCGGCATACTTTAATATTTCATAAATACTCTGCCAAGCGAGAGTTGTCACTGTTAGCCTATTGTGCCTCAATATCTTAACAGACTTGGGGTGGCAACGAATAAGTTGTTGAATACTGAGGAGAGAAGCTTCGAGAGAAGTCGTTCAAGTAGATGAACTTACTTTGGGAGTGAAATCTACCCCTTAGGAGTATAGATTGGAGCTTAATCAAATTAGTTTATTAAAAAACAAACACTATAAAGATATATGGGTTTTTACATGATCAATTTAGGGCAATGGCCATCGAGAGAGGCTTTGCCAATAGTGAATATGCTCGGCAAACAATGCCAAGACAGGTTGTTATTAAAGGCTGGCACGACATGAATAGCGTGAAAACTAGGCATTCCCTGCCAACGCTCATCATTCATTAAAACACCTTTTTTGCCAACGTCTTTACTTTACTTTCATTCTTTTACTTTTTAATTATTCTCCGGAACCAATTTCAAATCAATTTTATCTTAAGGCAAGTAACAATCAAGGCAATTAGATTCCAAGTCAATCTCTGTGGGATCGATACTCAGCTTACCAGCTGTATTACTTGCAGACCATGTATACTTGCACGCAAAAGACTCCTTTGGCACTATTTACTATTTCTTCCAACACATATCTTTTGCCACTTTTGCCAACATTCACCTAGAGAGTTGAAAGTTTTTGGGGTCGTTGCCGGGGATTACAACGGAATTAATTGTTTTTAAATTTTTACTTGCTTTCTTTATCTTTATTTTTGTTTTTACCTTTTATTTTTGTTGGTCTATGACCAGAAGCCATCCTGTGGTGGACAAGTGGCCATACGATCTAAAAATTGAGAAAACCTTGCGGATGTTAAAAATAAGATTTCAAGAGATGAACCATGGTAATGGAGGGAATAGTGTGGTGAACAATAACAATGAGATACCACCACCACATGGTGTCCCAGTTGTTAATGAGAGACCTATTAGAGAACATTTGGCACCAACCATTGATAATTTGATGCCAGAACTTGTTGGCACAGAGGTAAACGCTGTCAATTTTGAACTTAAGCAGGTAATGATTCAAACTCTTTTGAATGTAGGTCAGTTTGGTGGCGTACCCACTGGAGATCCGAGGCAACATCTAAAGCAGTTCATGGAGATTTGCCAGTTATTCCAACAAAATGGAGTACCTGAAGATACCGTGAAGCTGAAGTTATTTACTTTTTCTTTGAGAGACATAGCTAAGGCTTGGCTCAATTCCTTGCCACCTGGCTCAGTTACTTCATGGGCAGACTTATGCCAAAAGTTCTTGACAAGATTCCAACCACCAACACTCACTGCCAAGCTGCGGGGTGAGATCATTACATTTAGGCAGGCTGAGGATGAGACTTTATATGATGCATGGGAAAGATTCAAAGACCTGTTGAGGAGGTGTCCTATGCATGGATTCTCGAATTGGACCCAGATCCAAACCTTTTATAATGGATTAAATGCACAAATGAAGATTGTTGTTGATGCTTCAGCAGCTGGCTCATTACTTGACAAGACATATACTGAGGTTGTTGACATTTTAGAGATGATTGCAATCAATGATTTTGAATATCCTGTTGCAAGACTTGGGACCGAAACTAAAACCAATGGGAAATTTCAGGTAGATGAACTAACATCCATTCATGCTGAGATTTCCAACCTTACTAGCATGGTAAGAACGTTGCAAAAGAACAATGAGTCCCAAGAAGTCAAAGCATTAGACCCGTTTTGTACAATCTATGGAGAGAACCATCATGTGGATGAATGCGCTACCAACCCTGAATCGGTAAATTTTGTTGGCAATGTTAATCGTTACTATAATTCTAACTCTAATACTTATAATGCAGGTTGGAGACAACACCCTAATTTAGCTTGGGGAAATCAAGGAGGTAGCCAGTACAATGCCCAGCGCCAGAATACTCAAAGGCAGAATAACAATGCCATGCCAACATTCTATTAGAATGCCATGCCACAGAAAACCCAAAACAATTTTCAACAAGGGCAGAGACTCAACCAAGGTGGCACTTTCACAGAGTACATGGAGAGGAATGATGCCACAGTCCAGAGTTTGGCAGCATCAATGAGAAACCTGGAAGTCCAGCTTGGGCAGATTGCTAGTGCACTCAGCAATCAACCCCAGGGAGCATTGCCAAGTGACACAGAAGATGCTCGGCAGAAAGACAATGAGCAGTGCAAAGCTATAACTCTACGGAGTGGTAAGCAGTGCGAGATGGAGAAGGCTGCTAAGCAGCCAAATAATTGCCAAGATGAGAAGCCTGTGCCAACAGATAATCCTAGGGAAACAGAGAAAGAGAAAATAAAAGTAGATGATGCCAGCACCGATGCCAGAAAGCACACTGATGCCAGCACCGATGCCAGATAGCACAATGATGATGCCAGACAGCACACTGATGCCAGCACTGCGTTGGCAAAGCCAGCAGAGTAGGCACGTATCTATCTGCCACCACCATTTCCAGCAAGACTCCAAAAGCATAAGCAAGATCAGCAGTTCAAGCGCTTATTGGAGGTTCTTAAGCAATTACACATCAACATTCCATTGGTAGAAGCCCTTGAGCAAATGCCTAACTATGTCCAATTTATGAAGGACATTCTGTTTAAAAAGTGAAAGTTGGGAGACTTTGAAACTATTGCTCTGACTGAAGGATTCAGTGCCATGATCTTAAACCGATTGCCACCAAAGTTGAAAGATCCGAAAAGTTTCACTATTCCCTACAGTATTGGCAACAAATTCATGGGCAAGGCACTGTGTGATCTAGGAGCCAGCATCAACTTGATGCCAATGTCAGTTTTTCGGAAGCTTGGCATAGAAGCAAGACCTACCACAGTGACACTTTAGCTAGCAGACCGATCCTACACACATCCTAAGGGTAAGATTGAGGATGTGTTGGTAAAGGTATACAAATTTATTTTTCCAGCTAATTTTATCATTTTGGACTATGAAGCTGATATTAATGTCCCGATTATTTTGGGAAGACCTTTTCTTGCCACGGGTAGGGCTTTGATTGATGTTCATAAAGGGGAACTAACAATGCGCATGAATGACCAGCAGGTTACATTTAATGTTTTTCAAGCTTTAAAATGTGCAGATGAACCTGATGAGTGCCAAGCAGAGGAACCAGAATAACCAGTCTTGGAGGCTGAAGATGCCAGCAATTTAGATGACATAGTTGATCTGTTTGAGGAACCAGAATAACCAGTCTTGGAGGCTGAAGATGCGAGTTATTTTGAGCCATTACAGTTGGCCGACAGAGAAATCAAGTCACATAAACCATCAATTAAGGAGCCACCAGCGTTGGAACTGAAACCACTGCCAAATCACTTGAAGTATGCTTATTTAGGTGAACACTCAACTCTGCCAATGATCATTGCCACTGGTCTCGCCAATGATCAGAAGGAAAGATTGTTGGTAATATTACGTGACTACAAGCAGACGTTAGGGTGTACCTTGGCAGACATCAGAGGTATTAACCCAACCATTTGCATGCATAAGATTATCTTGGAAGAGTACCATGGCAAGACCATTGAAGGCCAGAAGAGGCTAAACCTAAGCATGAAGGAGGTAGTGAAAAAAAGATCATAAAATGGCTTGATGCCGGGATTATATACCCTATTTCTGATAGCTCTTGGGTTAGCCCAATGCGTGCCAAAGAAGGGTGGCATGACCGTGGTACAAAACAGTGAAGCTGAGTTAATCCCCTCCAAAACTATCACAGGGTGGTGAGTGTGTATGGACTATAGGAGGCTGAACAATGCAACGAGGAAGGACCACTTCCTATTGCCATTCATTGATCAGATGCTAGATAGGTTGGCAGGTAAAGCTTTCTATTGTTTTTTGGATGGTTATTCAAGTTATAATCAGATTGCCATCGCCCCTGATGATTTAGAGAAGACAACGTTCACTTGCCCATATGGGACGTTTGCGTTTAGAAGGATGTCGTTCGGCCTATGTAATGCACCGGCAATGTTTTAAAGTTGCATGATGTCCATTTTTTTCGATATGATCAAACACAACATGGAAGTATTCATGGATAATTTCTCAGTGTTTGGCAAAATATTTGAGGAATGACTTCAGAGTTTGGAGCAAGTCTTGAAGAGATACCTAGTGTTGAACTGGGAAAAATGCCACTTCATGGTCAAGGAGGGCATTGTTCTTGGATACAAGGTAACTGAGAGAGGGTTAGAAGTGGATCAAGCAAAAGTTGAGGTAATTAAGCAACTACCACCTCCAACAAGTGTTAAAGGTATAAGGAGTTTTTTGGGACATGCTGATTTTTATTGGCGCTTTATTAAAGATTTTTCAAAAATTGCCAAACTTTTATGCTTGTTGTTAGAACATAATGCCACTTTTGCATTTAATGATTCTTGTTTAAGAGCATTTTAGGAGCTTAAAGAGAAGTTAATCAATGCCCCTATAGTTGTAGCACCGGACTGGAATGAGCCCTTCGAGCTCATGTGTGATACCAACGACTATGCCATAGGAGCAGTCTTGGGACAAAGACATGGCAAGGTTTTCCATGCCATCTACTATGCCAGCCAAACATTGAACGAAGCACAAGTGAATTATTTTACGATTGAGAAAGAATTTCTTGCGGTTGTATTTGCTTTTGACAATTTTAGATCCTATTTAATTGGTAACAAAGTTGTGGTTTTTATAGATCATTCGGTATTGAAGTATCTCTTGGCAAAGAAGAATGCCAAGCCCAGACTAATCTGATGGACGCTCTTACTTCAAGAATTTGACCTTGAGATCCGAGACAAGAAGGGTAGTGAAAACCTAGTAGCTGACCATCTCTCACATTTTCTTGGCATTGTATGCCAATTTGATAAGAGATGAATTTCCTGACGAGTATTTTCTTGCAGTTAATGTCATGCCATGGTATGCCGACATTGTCAACTACTTGGTAAGTAACATTCTGTCACCAGACTTAGCCTACAATGCCAAGAAAAGGTTCTTTTGGGAAGTAAGGCAATACTATTGGGACGAGCCAATATTATTCAAAGAGTGTGTTGACCAAGTGATCCACCGGTGTGTGCCCGAGGATGAGCAGCATAACATATTACATCTATGCCATGCCGCACCATATGGAAGTCACTTTGCTGGGGTAAAGATTGCTGCCAAGGTACTGCAGTCAGGATTCTTTTGGCCCACACTATATAAGGATGCCTACGAGTATGCCAAGGCATGTGATCGATGCCAACAGACATGAAACATCTCTAGCAGACACCAACTACCGCTTCAAAACATTATGCATGTGAAATTATTTGATGTATGGGGGATAGACTTTATGGGTCATTTTCCACCCTCATTTGGTAATGTATACATTCTTGTGGCTGTTTATTACGTATCTAAGTGGGTAAAAGTTGTTGCTCTGCCAACAAACGATGCCAAGTTCTTACATAAGCATATTTTTACTAGATTTGGCGCCCCTAGAGTGATTATTCATGATGAGGGCACTCATTTTAAATGTAATATAATTTCTAAAGCCTTGTGCAGGTATGGTATATAGCAAAAAATTGCCATGACATATCATCCACAAACAAACGGGAAAGCTGAGATTTCAAATAAGGAGATCAAAAACATCTTAGAGAAGACTGTTAATCCATCAGGGAAGGACTGGTCCTTGAGACTAGATGAGTCCTTGTGGGCTTACAGGACTGTATTTAAAACTCCTTTGGGTACGTCACCGTTTAGACTTATTTTTGGAAAACCATGCCATCTGCTAGTGGAGCTTGAACATAAAGCCTACTGAGCCATCAGAACACTTGGCATGGCGTGGAGAGTTGCTGGAGAAAATAGGTTACTAGACCTAAATGAGTAGGAGGAATTCAGAATACAAGCCTATGAGAATGTCAGGATCTACAAAGAAAAAACAAAACGTTGGCATGACAGTAGGATAATGCCAAGACAGTTTGAGGTAGGCAACGTGATTTATTATTTAACTCGCGGCTTAAGTTGTTTCCAGGGAAACTCAGATCAAGATGGACGAGCCCTTATGAAATTGTGAAGCCCTATGCTCATAGAGCTGTGGACATTAAGAATTCAAAGACATGCGAAATCTTTAAGGTGAATGGCCAACGTTTGAAGCACTACATGGAAGGTGATCAGAACAATGCCAAATAGGTGATCCTCTTGGCAGAGGTAACATGGAAACACCATCAGGTTTGAACTTTTGTAAATATTAGGTTAGTGTTTTTCTTTGTTTTTAAGTTTTTAGATTTTTAATTGTTTTTCTTTTTTCTTAAGTTTCATGTTTTTATTCCTTTACTATGTTGAAAGGTTTCCTTTTGAGTTGTGCATATTCATTATGCCAGGGAATTATGCTAGGAACACTGTCAGGGTCGCTGGCAAGGGCCAACGCGTCAATAGAAAAATCTGCCAGACGCAGTGCTAGAGTAGCTTGGCATACAACGGTGCAAAAGATAGAAGAAAGAGAACAAAAACCCTAGTTTTATCAGCCCGGTAAAATGAGAGAGTGGTTTTTATTAACTTTAAACCCTAGCCGCACAAATCTTGGTTGAAATTTAAAATTTCAAATCAATTACCTTATCACTCCAATCCTTACCCTATTCTATCACCTATCACCTTATCACTTCAACCTTATCACTCCACCTCCTTTTAAAATAATTCTTTTTATTTCCCATCATTATCCCTAATTACTACTCCCATTAAAACAGTCAACCAACCCAAAACCTTTCACTTTCTCACCTAGCTGGTTAAAAGAAACCCAAACAACTCTACCACTTTTTACTTCCTTTTCGATAAGAAAGTACAAACCCAAATTGATTTTTTGTCTTCATCTTTCAGCATCGTTTCAAATTGCTTCAACAAATTTCAATGGCTTCATCTTCTACTCCCTTCAAGCGATTCTTCAACGAGGAGACCGGGAAAAAGTTTGAATCCAACTTTACCTCGAGAAGTTTTTGCTATGAGAAACACTTCGACCTCCAAACAGAGACGAACAATGGCTTCCCTCCGAAAGTTATGTCTACGATTAACTTGCACAAATGGACTCAGTTCTGCCAGCAAAAAGGGAAGGTCTATGCCACAATCGTCCAAGAATTCTATACGCACCTTGTGACCAAAGATTCACCATTCTTGATGATTAGAGGTAAATGTGTTCGTTTCGATGAAGGGTTTATCAATAATATGTTTGAGTTAGATGGTGCAGAAGATGAGTATTTTGAGTACGCTGATTCAATGAACGCTACCAAGAGAAAGAGGCTGCTGGCAGATCTCTGTGAGCTTGGCACGACATGGATAGTGTCGTCCAAGGGGCACCGTACGATGAAGAGGATGGCATTGAAACCCCAATGGAGAGGATGAAATCACTTCCTGAAGGCTAATTTGATGCTCACATCCAATAACGAGACCGTGTCAGAAGAGAGGATGATTTTGTTGCACTCTATTGTTATGGGGCGCAAAATCAATGTTGGCAAGCTTATTATTGAAGAAACCTACAAGTACGCAGCGAAAGGTACTGGCAGTTTGTTTTCCCCTTTGTTGATTTCTAACGTTTGTATGCTCCATGATGTGCCAAGGCTAGATACGGATAAAGGGCAAACGATCAAAGGAACAATGATTACTATGGCTATATGGAGGACTTTAGTTGTTGTCGAGCCCAAAGACAAGGGCAAGAGAAAGGCAAGGACACCCACGCCAAAGCCCAAGGAGTCAAAGGCCGTGCCAGCAACCATGCTAGAAATTGTGCTAGACAGTTCACTGGCAATGCTGTCCCAAATTCACCAACGCCAATAGATTATTCTACAAAAGCTGAAAAAGGCTAAGGAGCTCAATGTCAAGATGAGACACTACATCCAGGCCAGGGATGTGGTGATTAAGGAGGCTCTTACAAAATAATCAACTAATTTTGTGACAGAATTTCCAGACTTCCCTGCTGAGCTCTCTACCAGTGACAATGCCATGCCAGCTAGTCTAGTTCATACCCCGTCTGATGCCACAGTCCCGTTATCCCCAGTTGAAGTCTAGTCTGTCAGTTTTGATTCTTCATCTGAATCGAAAGAAACCAAAGCCAAGTCGCTAGTAACACATGCTGTCCATACGCCATCTTATGCCACCGATGCACCTACTGCTTTGGAGCCTACCAGAGAAAAGGAGGAAGTTAGAGCCTCTACTACTGCTTCAAAACTGAGCCTGAAAAGAAAGAAGCACATGGCTCCTGATCGTGGGTCGTATGTGAGAAGAAAGACCCATACCGCACGGCAAATAGTCTCCGAAGGGGAGTCCTCTTCTTCCTAAACTCATTTATATTTCATTTCATTGCATTTACATGATCATGCATTTTTATTTTTGCTGTTTTTTTGTATATATGTGTTGTTTCATGCATTGAGGACAATGCACATCTTGGGTTTGGGGGTGTGCATTTCTTCACATTTATGTCATGCATTTCATGTTTAATTTCCTGTTGCCATGCCATCTAGGTCATTTAGAATAGATACATATCGAACAACTAAAAAAAGAAAAAGAATATTTTGCCGCGGTTCAATTATGAAAAAATGTTAACATTTGTTAGGAAAGTTTAATTTGATCTAGGTATCTGTACAATGAGGAAATTTTAATCTTTAGTTGTCATGCCATGCCAGCAAAATAGTATGCCAGGTTAGCTTGGCAATTGATCTCTAGTTTAGGGAATTGAACTTTCACTTAACACGCAATATGTATTTAGTTCCTTATCAAACTTATTCTTTTTGAAACTATGCTCAGATTTGAAAAAAAAAGAAAGATCAAATGATGCCAGGGTAAAAGAAACAAATAAGGCAACAATGTTCTGCCAAGGCAAGAAAAAAATATAACTCTCCCCTACCTTAGGGATAATAAGCTACTTGGGGCTTCGTGGTTTGCTCCTTTTTAGTTCTCAAGTCCAAAACTTTAGGGTATGAGTTGAAGAGAAAGCCTAGTGATATCTAAATTAAGGCGGGGACTCGTGGTATGCTCCCTCTTATCTTTCACGCTAAATAGTATCACGAAACAAGCTTAAATTAATGCCAACAGAAACCCTTGGCAAGAAAAAAAGAGAAAAGGAAGAATCTGAGTTTAGGTAGTAAAATTTGTCTAAGGGAGTGAAAGGAAACTTGATGCATATTACCTACACTCATGCACTCTTCATGAACTTAGACTAGATTATATTGCTGCACTTGAATTACTACATGCTTGGCATTATTGCACTAAGATATTGATGACAGAAATAGAGCCAAGTTCTGCTTGCCAACACGTGTTGCATTCAACCAAAATTTTGTTGAGGTAACTTTTTCACAGTTTTTGTTTTTTTTTTTATTTTTTTTTGCATTACTTGAGGACAAGCAAAGAGTTAGGTTTGGGGGTATGTTACCTCTCCAAAAGTATTGTTTTTAATGCCAATCTTATAATGCTTTTGCTTGTTTTTAGGTACATTTAGTTGCATTAGGATGTTAGAATCATGCATTTGCATAAGGAGTTTAGAGTTTTGTCAATGCCAGTGTGAAGGGTTGTTTTGTTGGCAATTTTGCAGGTTTGGCATAGGATTTGGCCCGGGAAAGCACATCATGAAGGAATGCCAGAGAGAATGCCGAGTGTTGTTGGCATAGATGGACCAGAAAACACCAATCACCGGGTGGCATGAAAGTGAACTTGATGCCACGCCAAGAAGTTATTGGACCCCAAAAAATAGGACATGATCAGGCTCCGAAAAAATAGCAATTGGAATAATCTTCGAAAAATAGCGGATAAGATGGTGCTAAGACCTGTTGGCAGATTCATGCCAAGCTTGGATGCCAGGGCAGCGTCGATAGGATGACGTCAGCCTTAGCCTGATCAGCTCTCATTCAAACTCGGAAAAGAAGATAATCCCTTGGGCAGTTGAAAATTCAAAATTTGAAGAGCTAGTTCTATCCCTTCCTCGCATACCTATTTAAACACCAACCAAGCTAGACTTTTGGAGGGGAGGAAAGAGGAGTTGGTGTGTGACGATTGATGACCGGCTGCACCGTGGAAGGGTGGTCTGACCGACTTGGATGAGAAGCCTTGATCTTGAAGGGCTACATTGAGAGACCCCTTCTAGCCCATTCTATCTTTCAAGTTATTTTATCTTGTTTTTAAGGATGATGTACTTCGAAAATGTTTGTGGATTGTTGGTTAAATCCCTCACCATGAACTAATTTAATAGTTGGTGGGGGATGTTTGGGTTTTATGTTATTTTCATGCCTTAGTTTTTAAATAATAAATCTACCTTGGCACGATTTTTATCTATTCGGCATACTTTAATATGTCCTAAATACTATGCCAAGCGAGAGCTGGCACTGTTGGCCTATTGTGCCTCAATATCTTAGCAGACTTGGGGTGGCAACGAATAAGTTGTTGAATATCGAGGAGAGAAGCTTCGAGAGAAGTCGTTCAAGTAGATGAACTTACTTCGGGAGTGAAATCTACCCCTTAGGAGTATAGATTGGAGCTTAATCAAATTGATTTATTTAAAAATAACCACTATAGAGATATAGGGGTTTTTACATGATCAATTTAGGGAAATGGCCATCGAGAGAGGCTTTGCCAATAGTGAATCTGCTCGCAAACAATGCCAAGACAGGTTGTTATTAAAGGCTGGCACGGCATGAATAGCGTGAAAACCAGGCATTCACTGCCAACGCTCATCATTCATTAAAACATCTTCTTTGCCAATGTCTTTACTTTACTTTCATTCATTTACTTTTTAATTATTCTCCGGAACCAATTTCAAATCAAATCAATTTTATCTTAAGGCAAGTAACAATCAAGGCAATTGAATTCCAAGTCAATCTCTGTGGAATCGATACTCAGCTTACCAGTTGTATTACTTGCAGACCGTGTATACTTGCACGCAAAAGACTCCTTTGTTACTATTTACTATTTCTTTCAACACATATCTTTTGCCACTTTTGCCAGCATTCACCTAGAGAGTCTACAATCACCTATCCCAAGGCATCATTAAGCCTACAACAAGTCTTGCATGATTTCTACAAGCTTAGCCATACTCGAGATCACTTAGCCTATCGAGATACTCGAGCTCACACGGCCCATCAAGTTAATACATATTGTACCCTGATTACTCAGCCTTCGGGTTCATGAGATAACATCTATAGCATTCACACAACATACATAACACATCCATACATCATCCACACAATGGCCAACGAAGCCCTACTTTACCCGTGCTCACACAGTCGTTGGGTTACCCATGTTCACACAGCCGTCAGGTCAATAGACCATATCTGAATCACCATAGCCACGGATACGTCCTAAACATACTTGGATCACATTAGCCACAAGTAGTCTTTATCTGAGGCCACTCTGTCAATCAGGTTACTCGAGCTCACTCAGCCTATCGAGTTTAATACCTTATCTAAATCACAATAGCCACAGATAGGTTTCTAACTGCACCCAGATTACTCAGTCTGTAGGTATGTCGGGTGTACTTGTTCACACAGTCTGAATTACGCATCCCCTTATATAAGTACCATAGTACTGGCTCTAGACATCCGGATTCTTTTTCAATAATCATAAGATAATACATGCTCCCCGAGCATTCATACACCTCACCAAGAGGTAAGTGGCATCACGCCAAGCTATCAAGCAAATGCCCCCAAGGCATGACACTAACCAACATAGTTATTGTCATAAACAAGTCACACAAAGCTTACCAAATTATTATATATTATGCTTATTCATGAGGGTTAAATCTCGGTTTCCCAGTTTTATAATTCATTTTACCACATTATAAGTCTCTTGGACCATAGTCCTCGAATTATCAACCCCTCAAACTCATTTTTAACATTTATAGGCAGATTGCCCAGTGGGTATCAGCACTGGTCCTCGCGTACCTATACTGGAATAACTCACTGGAATTTTTAAAGCCTTGAAGTACTGATACTAGAAAAATGCCATACAAATACTGGAAATACATGGCATACTGATACTAGAAAAATACCGTATCGATACTGGAAATACATGGCGTACCGATCCTAGAAAAACACTGTACCGATACTGGAAAAGCTCATTATAAAATCTAAATTTCCCTGAGTACCAGCACGAGCTCCTCATGTATCGGTACCGAAGACCAGAAATGGCTTTCTATGATCGAAAAATCACCTCTCAAGCCCACAAAATGTAACCCTTAACCCTATAACTTAATCCTACATCTTATGGGAGTTAATTAGGGTGATTTGCTACCATTTTTACACAATATTAACAACTAATCTGAATTTTACCATTAAAGGCTTTAAACTACTTAAATATCAAAACTAGCAACCTTAACCACAATATCAAGCAAGGCAATTACTTTGGGATATTCAAGAATCAAAGAGTCAGATATGTACTAACCTTAAACAATAAACTCGAACTCAAGCTCTTAAGCAAAGCTCTTCAGCTTCTCTTTTGATCCAAGCTTGATGAAACCCCCAAAACACATTCTTTCTACCATACAAACATGGAAAACGAATTAAGACTTCAATAAACCTTTAAGAAAAGGCCTAACTACGAATTTACACCTTTAAGTCCAAAGGAACCACCATTAAGCCTTAAACTTCCGAAAACCCATAAATCAAATAGACAATAAAGCCAAAGCATTCGATTATTAAAAACTAAAAAACTAAGCGTTCATCACAAACACCCCTAGCTAACTTAAAAGATTAGTTCATGGCTAGAGAAACCAATAACACATCATCGTTTTTAATCATCCTCACAAAACCAAAAATGTTTTCAAGAGAAATAGACTAAAGAAGGAGATATTTTGATGTAGCTCTTCAATGGATCCAAAGCTCTAGGCAAAATTGCCCAGTCGAACCTTTGGTTGTTTCTACCCTTCTCTTTTTTTCTTTGCGACGCATCACTCTCCCTTTTCTCATTCTTGAACTCCTTTATATAGGCACACGTGAAACCCTAATTAGGGTTAAGATAAAATTATGAGGGTTTGTTACCATAATTCTCGGCACATTTCCACTTCATAGAATTAGGGCTGACCTGGTTCTGACTCAAGGCTATTTTCCCGGGCATCGACCTTCCTTCTTTTGCCAACCAAGCTCGGCATTCTTTTGCTATATTTTTGCCAATTGCGTTTGGCATTTTCCTCCTGCGTTCACTGGCTCCAATCCTACTGGTCCTGCATACCACGACAAGAAAACACCCATTCACTCTAGCAATAAAAAACTATGCATTCCTTAACACCTATATGCAAATGTATGAAACTACTGACAAAATATACTAATATATACCTAAAGTCAAGCAATATCATGGCAATATGTGCATGAAAAGTACAACTTTTGAGGAGTTAACACTTGTCCCATACTTTTATTGGCCAGTTAACAAAGCAGTCATTCCCTCGAACACTAGCTTGCTTAGTGTAACACAGAGGCTTGGTGAGCCCTTAAAGGATTATACTAGGAGATTTTGTAACGACTCAGTTTTCAGGTTAATAAATTGAGTCTTAGACCCTAGTTGTAGGCTATTGGTTGAGAACCCAACCAAGGGTGTTTGGGCTTGGGCCTTGTATTATTAAATCAATTGGATAAATAAAGAAAAAAAGAAAAAATTGATAAGTTGGATATTTTGAATTAAAGTGGGCTGATGTGGGAGGAAGAGAGAGAAAAAGAGAAAAAAAAAAAAGAAAAGTAGAGGGGGAGAAGAGAAAAGAGAGAAAAGTGGGAAGAGATTTTTAATCTCTAATCTACAGAGATTTAGCCGTCCGATCGTGACACCACCTTCACCATTGTGTTTATCTTACCGAGACGAGTCTGTCGGTACCAGAGGCATCACCGTCAGAGCCACTATCAGAGGGGGTGGGAAAGAAAAAGTTTTGGGGTGTTTAGTTGAAGTGGTTAGAGGGCTCAAATCAAAAAATCGAGGCCACCACCGTGTTTAGAAGGGTCAAGAAAGTCATAATAGTAGTTTGTTGTCTCTGACCGGCCACTGGAGTCGCCCTCACGCACCCTCACTCGTCGTTGCCTCGCGTGGGAGTGGTTCTGCACCAGGCGACTGAGTCACCGAGTGAACTCGGCTGAGTTGGCCCGAGTCAGGCCTAGCTGACTCAGCCTAAGTCAAGCTGAGCCGAGCCGAGCTGAGTTACCACCGCCGGTCACTGTGCTATCGCGCCGTCAACCACCGTTGACCACTGTCGTTGATCGGTGTTAACTTCTTCCAAGAGAACCTACCCATGGTTTTCTTGACATTTCGAATCTAATGGCACATTCCATTTCACCAAATTCAAACTCGGTAAGCTATTTTTACTTGTTTGACCTTTTGTTTGGTATAGAAGATGAATAAAATTTAAGTATTTTCGTAATTGTTGATATGCGAGGATTATTCGAATTTGGATTTTGGATCAAGTTAATTGTTTGGGAAGTTTGGATGAGGATTTTAGTGATATCGACTTAAGGTTAGTATACCTCGAACTCTGAAATGCTTCATGAGCATCATAAGTGTAATTGCCTTGCATGCTAATGGTTGTAAAATAAGAGATGAGTAATAAGCATGTGTCGATACTATTATTACGATGCTTGGTAGTTATTGAGATACTTGATGAGTTTGAGAATGTTTGAGCTTGTTATGGGCTTAGAGATCGTATTTTGAGAATGTTCGAGTATATTATGAGCTTTAGACACCTTGTAGGGTTGTTTGGATACTCATGCGATTATCTGATGATTGGTTGATTGATTGATAATGATGATGTCTTGTATGTTAGCTTGAATAAGTGGATAGGTTCGACTAAAATGACAGTTAAGAGATAATACCGTCAAACAATTGATTTAATGGGCAAAAAGCCGATAATTAATATTAATGACCTAAATGCGTTAGCCACACATTTAAACAACTTTCATAAGCTTTAGGGATTGATTAAAGAATAGTAAACATCGTGATTTGAGGAATCATGTGAATGTTAATAATTGAATTATACTCTGATAAATGGAATGAGATAAATTATAAAGTTCAATATAATGTATTAACAACTTGGTAAAGCTTGAGTGATTGCTTGTAATAGTAACCTTAGGGATCCTTGATGGATCATATGTGGTTGTGCCATGTGTGGGCACTTGGTTGATTACGAGTTTTTGTTTGGTGGGATTCGGATACCTAGTGAGTGTTGCATCACATGAATGCCACTCTACGTGAGATTCCGAGTGATGAAATTAAGGCCATCCAATGTAAGATTTTGGGTGATAATATTTGCTCAATGTGAGATTCTGAGCCCCGCTTGATGTGAGATCCCGAGCACGGTGGGTTTCCTAGTGTCGGGTGACATTGACCTCGCTCCTGGTTTGCCTTATTGATGTGCTTGTGATATTTGTGATATTGCATATATGCTTGATATGTGTTTAGGCAATTATGGTAGCGCCACATGTTTATTTATCTCTTCTTATTGCTCGTACTAGCTCGCATGCTTACGTTTATGATTAGCATAAAGTATAGTAGAGTAGATGTGTACCACTGAGCTTTGTAAGCTCAGCGCTCGGAATCATTGTTTTTGTGCATAGGTTGCGCGTTGGGTCGTGGGATAGAGAAGCACTATCAGACCGAGATTCTAGCACATTGTGATCTTCATAGTATGATACTTGAGTTTAGTGGGCTATGTGTTCTTAGGGCCTTACATGTTGGAGTTTGTATTTATTATTTGAAATTGAATTATTTAAATTGTACATTCAATTGTTTAAATTTAAATTGGAGCTATTCTGCAGCATTATATATATATATTTTAATTGTTGGTTTTAAATGTTTTTGTGAATTACTCGTTGAGTTGATCCAGTTTGAAAAAAAAAATATGATTTTGGGTTTGTGCTTGAGGCCAAATATGACATCCGGGTCGAGGGTGTTACAGATTTGCTAACGCTATATATAATGTTCACGATCTCTTAAGTGATTGGGCAATCTCTGTGTACATTAATGGACTCAAGCATAACTTTTTAAAATATGCCTTTATTGATTATAAACCGGCGCAAATCATTCGGTTGTATAAAATGACTAGAAAATATGCTTAAGCGGAGGAAATGAGATCGGAAGAAATGTTGCTCAGAGCTCGAACCCAGTGGCACGTCTCGCGAAGCCAACGAACCAAAAAGCATCAAAGACCTCCGTCGAATTTCCATGAATCTATAAGGGTAAGAACCAAAGGATTGTCTTTTTAAGGGAATCGGGGCGACGATAGAGAACGATACAATCACCATTGTCAAATCAATATGGTCGAGCAAAACACATAGGGGTTCGTACCAAGCTTACACTAACTATACTTTCCTCAATGTATCTTTGACCGAAGTGTTCAGGAAGATTGGAAACTTGGGAATTCTAAGACCCCCTTATCGGTGAAAATAAACACTCTGAGAGACAACACCTTTAATTACAAGTTCCATTTGCAAAGAGGCCACAGCGCGGGACGCTGTTTTGCCCTCAAAGTTGTCGTGGAAGAGGTCATCCGAAAAAGGCATCTTCAGGAATCGTACAGAGAGATTGAACGCAAAGGGAAGACCGAAATGGGGCGCGCGTCGAAATACCACTCAAAGGAGTAATCAATAGGGGTGTTCAAAAATACATGACCCGGTTGACTCGACCCGTTGACCCGTTAACACGAACCTTAAAAGTTGGGTATTTCTTTAAAAAATTACATGACCGGGCCAGGTACTTGTCCTGAGATTTTTCCCTGGTAGATGGGTTGGGTCTGGGCCAATTTTTTTTGTAACTGGGTACCTGACCCGATACTTTTAATATATTTATTTTTTATTTTCAAGTTATATTTTTATTTTAGGTTCCTTAATATTTTTACCCTAAAGCTAAATTTAAATCTTTTTATGTTTGTATTATGTACTTTTAAGTTTTAAATTTTTCTAAATATTTGTATTAATTTGTTAATACAAGATTCGAAGAAAAAAACAACATTAATATTTTTAATGTCTTCCTTTAGTGATGAACTCTAATATATATACACATACAAATATTTCTATCTTAAAACTAACTTCAAATAACTAATATGTGTTTAATATATATATATATATATATATATCCAAATAACTAAGATCGGAAGACCCTCGCCTCCCCAAAAAGCAACGCCACCGGGATGAAGCTCTACCGGACCCTAATGCATAATACTTCTCCCCGACTACTACCACGCTGACCTTTAACATGGACTGTGATTCGTCAGATCCTACTGCACAGACTGCCCCTACCCCTATATCTTATAAGGATAAGTTAACTGGTTCGCATTATTCTGCCCTAGATGAAGATCTCTTTGCCATCGATGATGATGCTATTGACTTGCTTGAAGAAGATGTGCAGATTGGTGAAATTGATGGATTCCCTCCATCACGTTTTCTGAACGTGTTCAATCGCTTGCACTGAAAAGCATGGACCTTATTCTTGTCGTCAAGGTGTTGGGACGCAGGGTGGGTTTTAATACCCTCCATAACTGGATCTTTAATATCTGGAAACCATCTCACCCTCTGAAATTAATCGACATTAAAAATGATTATTTCCTAGTGAAATTCTTGACAAGGAGCGACTACCTTAAAGTTCTTACCGAGGGCCCTTGGATCATCTTCGGGCACTATCTCACCCTTGAGCCATGGTCAGTGGATTTTAGCCCCGTTCAGTCACACCCTAGACGGATCATGGCATGGGTGCAGCTCCCTGGTCTCCCGATCACTTGTTACAAGAGAAGTATGCTTAAGGCTATTGGATCTCGAATAGGTACTGTTGTTAAACTGGACTTTCAGACTCAAGATCAATCTCCGAAATCCGTTTGTCTCTAAAATCGCAGTTAATGGTAGGATTCAACTTGTTGAGTATGAGTCATTGCCCGTTGTTTGCTTCGAATGGGAATCTATGGTCATACCCAAGAACTTTGTCCGAAGCTAAACCCTCATGTGGTTCCCTCCCCTGCTCTTGTGTCACCAACTGTTGATACTCTTGCTGTTCCTATGGAACCTTTTGGTCCGTGGATGGTTGTCGAAAAAGACAGAGACCCCCCGAAACAATTGGCTAATGTCGGTCAAACCAGTAACGGTATCTATCTTGAGTTTTCCCGCTTTAATCCCATCTACAATATCGACGATGACTCGTCAGAGATTCCGTTAGAAGAGGCTATTGATTCAGATGTGCCTACAAATGCTCTTTCTACTAGAAATAAGACACCCACTTTGAATAATGGCAAAGAAAATGTTGCTCCAGCCTCTACCAAGACAAAGCCTAAGAATAAGTCTGTTGTGCCTCTCAGGAAATCTCCTGTCGTCAATCTTGGTCCCAAAACCACGAATACCATGTTGGCTCTCCCACCTGGTCCCAGCGCAGTTCACTCCAACCGTCTTTCTAAAGGGCAGACAACTAGTGGAACGTTGAATCCAAATAAGCACTTGGCTTTGACTTTACCAGCTGATTCCTACCCCGCCATTCCTCATAACTCATTGTCACGTGCTTCTTCCAGGGCTACCAATAACTTGCATGGCCATCGTGAAAAACCAAGTGTCAAATTCACACATGAATCCGAACGCCAGAAACATTAAACCCTCTGGCAAGTCTTCAACTGATGGCACCTCTGTGGATGCTTCACATACCCTTGCTCAGCCATCCGATGAACGGTCGGACTTGGTGGAATGATTATTTTTCTGATCTCTCTTCATTTCTTATGATGAATCTTAATATTATTGTCTGGAATGCTTAGGATTGTGGAAGTCACAAGTTTATTCGTACTACTCGTCAGTATGTTCGTGACCATCGTCCTGAAATTTTTGTTTTTGTGGAAACTCCAATTAGTGGAACCCCGGCCACTAAAGTCATCAGCGCCCTCGACTTTGATAATTCCTGTAGAGTTAAAGCCTCTGGGTTTTCTGGTGGAATTTGGCTTTATTGGTACGATCGTATCCACATTGATGTGATCTTCTGTCATTTTCAATTTATTCTCTGCAGGATTTCCATTCCTGACTGTAACAAATCGTGCCTTGCAACTTTTGTATATGTCATTCCTAACTACCGCCTGCAGCGTGCTCTCTGGTCATATTTATGTAATTTGGCCTCCCAAGTCTCTGAGACATGGGTTATCATGGGGGATTTTAATGCCACACTTTCTCTTGATGATCTTAAAGGGCGTGCACGTTCTATTTGTAATACCCAAAATTTACTAAGTTGATTAAGGGTCATTTAGTACTAAGATAATAGCTTAAAAGCTAATTTAGTGACTAAAATGACAAAAATGCGAAAGTTGAGATTTCTTTAATTATGGGTTTTGGAAAGGAAATTTCTAAGGTTTAAAGGTCTCATGTGATAGATAGTGAATTGAATAAGGTATTCTTAAAGTTTGGTTGAATTCCAAGGAAAATTGGAATGGGAATTGAAGTTTAAAAAGGTAGTGACCAAAATGTAAATTTTGAAAATTTTATGCCAAAAGTATAAAGTTTGGAAACGTTTGGGGACTAAAGTTGTAATTTCCCAAAAGTTAAGGGTTTTTATTTCATAAATAAACAGATCACCTAAGGGTGTGCATCGAAAGCGGAATTATTGGTTCAATCTGATACTTCGATTATTGGGAAAATTGCAGTTAAAGTTTAAGTGGAATTCGGATACCCGGACCGAACTGAAAAATTTTAAAATTTTTCCATATAATAGAGAAAGGTTATAAAAGTCATTTCCAAGTGTTTGAAATATTTTTAGTTCAAATTCAAGATGAATCCTACAGTTTATTTCTGAGTAAAGGATTATTTATCGGTATATTGGATTGAATGGAAATTTTGGAGACTGATCCAAAAGCTATGGAAAAGTCATAAAATGTTATTTTAAGAATATTTTATTATAGTTGGTTGGATTCCAACTAGATTTAGTTGAATTTTTACAAGAATAACAAACTAGTAAATAAAAACTAGTTGGAGGGCAAATTGGTCATTTTGCCCTAATGGCAATTTTGAAATATTTAAAAAGTTATAAGGGCAATTTTGGAAAGAGAAAATAGAAGATTAAATCTTGGCCCTTTGATGATAAAATCAATCTCAACCATTTGATAAAAAGGGCAAAATTATAATTTCACTATTTAATGAATTTAATATTCATTTAATAGATATATGTGTAAAATAATGGTGAAAAGATAAAGATTTTGTTCATCTTTTCAAGCCAAAAACGTGAGGGCTAGGGAAAGAAAGAGAAAAAAATTTCCAAGCTCGATTCAAGCCCCGAAACTCAATTTTCAGTTTGATCGGAATCAAAAGAATGTTCGTGGTATTATGAAGGAAATGATCAAGTAGAGCTTAGTGAGGCAAGCTAATGAATGGCCCAGGTGAGTGCAATTGCATACATGTCATACTACATTGATATTTTATACATGATTGGGATGGCTTGCGATGAGCCTACCCTAATTTTTATTGTTATAATATTTATGTCATTGAGCATATGATTGACATATACGAATATGTCAAGAAGTGGAATATAAAATGCATTGATCACATGATTATTTGTACTGGTAAGTTGAAATGTTGATATATATATTGATATATGTTGCCATTGATGAAATAAGTTGTTTACCGTCTGCAGAATGATATATGGAAAGATAATGAAATTGATTTATTGCCCAAGATTTACTATAGAGAGTTACAGTATGGTGGCATGCCATTAGAGGTCTAGCAGTCAAGGACTGCGTGTAGCTATACACAGATCTTCGGATTTATATATTTACCGGCACTTTATGTGTCTATATGTTTTCGGCACTTTACGTGTCTACAAGTTATTGTCACTTCGGTAACTAGTACTCAAGGAGTACCGACCTTGCATATTTAAGTTTCTCTCTATAAATAAAATTATATTATAGAGAGTTACAATATAGTGACATGCCATTAGAGGTCTAGCAGTCAAGGACTGCGTGTAGCTACACACCGATCTTCGGATCTATATGTTACCGACACTTATGTGTCTATATGTTTATCGTTACTTCGGTGACTAGTACTCTGGGAGTACCGATCTCGTATACTTAAGTTTCTCTCTATTTAAAATTCTTGGGCTAAATGAGTAAAATGAATCAAAGGAACATGGTGATAAGCTTGAAAGCTTACAGAGGAAAATGGCAACGGTATCGGTAAGATCTAATCTTATCACTTTGATATATGTTGTTACATATGAAATTATTTATGTTTATACACATAAAAATGCTAAGGTGATTATATGCATTATTAATCATTTAAATTGATATTTATGTCAATATTGCCTTACTAAGTTTCATACTCAGCGTGTGATTGTTTCACACGTAGGTTAAGTTGGAGCACTTGAAGAGGAGTTGAGCTTGCTGATCAAACTTTAATCTACACAACATCAGTAAGATAATCTAGCTTATGATAATTTTTAGTGGGCATGTAATTATTTATCTACTGGTAGTATATGATGCATTAAATTAGATTAAACGATAGATAATTGATTAGTTCTAATGATGAATCATATATGGATAAAGCAAGATAAGGTATTAGTAATATGAAAGCATAAACTAAATTAGAAAGGAAGCTTACTTTGTTAATATGAATAATCGGTAAGCTTAAAAAAGTAGTAAAACGTGTTTAATCAGTTTAAATTTTATTTATTGGTAATCACATAAAGATTTTAAAATCAGGAAAGTGCCTAGGCAGTGAACCTATTTTTCACCCCGAATTGCATTATCATTTTAATAACCGACTAATATGTTTTTACAAACAAATTCAGGGTCGAAATTAGCCAACTACACATAAGTTATGATTTCATGAAAATCGAGAAAAGAGTTAAATTAATAAAGACAAGATTTATATGTATAAAAAATTATTATAAGTTAGGATTTCTTTAAACGACTCTGTAACATCTTTAATGTATATTCGATATACGGGTATACGTTAAGGGTATTACATTTAATGGTATCAGGGCCAAGGTTTAGCCAGACCTGGATGCTAAACCTAGATTGCATATGAATTTGTCAGTAAATACATGCCCCTAGAATATCATATTATTGATGTGCTTATTGTATAACTTGATGCTGCTCCTTATTAGTATATGATGGAATGAGATTAGAATAAGCAAAAGTAAAAAAATAATAGATTTCTTCAGTTAATTAATCTTGGAGGTCAAGAAAGGACCCATAGCAGATACGATACAGTGAAATAAACATGGAAGTTAACTCTTGTTTAAGACAATCTATCTGATAATAAAATAATAATACAGTAAGTATAAGACATTTGGATATGAAAAGGAGTTAGTAGAAATATTGGTATATGAAATTAAAGAATTAAGGAATAAAAATCTCATTGGTCGATGCTCTGAAGAGTAATCACTTGGTCGAAGAAGCCACTTGGGAGGGTGAGAAGAGAATAAGGAAGTAATATTCGTAAGTGTTTGGAACAAGTACGCATTGAAAATTCAAGGACGAATTATCTTAAGGGGAGAATTTTAATACCCCAAAATTTACTAAGTTGATTAAGGGTCATTTAGTACTAAGATAATAGCTTAAAAGCTAACTTAGTGACTAAAATGACAAAAATGCGAAAGTTGGGATTTCTTTAATTATGGGTTTTGGAAAGGAAATTTCTAAGGTTTAAAGGTCTCATGTGATAGATAGTGAATTGAATAAGGTATTCTTAAAGTTTGGTTGAATTCCAAGGAAAATTGGAATTGGATTTGAAGTTTAAAAAGGTAGTGACCAAAATGTAAATTTTGAAAATTTTATGCCTAAAGTATAAAGTTTGGAAAAGTTTGGGGACTAAAGTTGTAATTTCCCAAAATTTAAGGGTTTTTATTTCATAAATAAACATATCACCTAAAGGTGTGCAAGTAGAATTATTGGTTCGATCTGATACTTCGATTATTGGGAAAATTGCCGTTAAAGTTTAAGTGGAATTCGGATTCCCGGACTGAACTGGAAAATTTTGAAATTTTGTCATATGATAGAGAAAGGTTATAAAAGTAATTTCCAAGTGTTGGAAATATTTTTAGTTCGATTCAAGATGAATCCTACAGTTTATTTCTAAGTAAAGGATTATTTACCGGTATATTGGATCGAATGGAAATTTTGGAGACTAATCCAAAAGGTATGGAAAAGTCATAAAATGTTATTTTAAGAATATTTTATTATAGTTTGTTGGATTCCAACTATATTTAGTTAAATTTTTACAAGAATGGCAAACTAGTAAATAAAAACAAGTTGGAGGGCAAATTGGTCATTTCGCCCTAATGGCAATTTTGAAATATTTAAAAAGTTATAAGGGCAATTTTGGAAATAGAAAATTGAAGATTAAATCTTGGCCCTTGATTGATGATAAAATCAATCTCAACCATTAGATAAAAAGGGCAAAATTGTAATTTCACTATTTAATGAATTTAATATTCATTTAATAGATATATGTGTAAAATAATGGTGAAAAGATGAAGATTTTGTTCATATTTTCAAGCAAAAAACGTGAGGGCTAGGGAAAGAAAAAGAAAAAAAATTTCAAGCTCGATTCAAGCCCCTAAACTCGGTTTTCAGTTTGATTCGAATCAAAAGAAGGTTCGTGGTATTATGAAGGAAAGGATCAAGTAGAACTTAGTGAAGCAAGCTAATGAATGGCCCAAGTGAGTGCAATTTCATACATGTCATACTACATTGATATTTTATACATGATTGGGATGGCTTGCGATGAGCCTACCCTAATTTTTATTGTTATAATATTTATGTCATTGAGCATATGATTGACATATACGAATATGTCAAGAAGTGGAATATAAAATGCATTGATCACATGATTATTTATATTGGTAAGTTGAAATGTTGATATATATATTGATATATGTTGTCATTGATGAAATAAGTTGTTTACCGTCTACAGAAGGATATATGGGAAGATAATGAAATTGATTTATTGCCCAAGATTTACTATAGAGAGTTACAGTATGATGGCATGCCATTAGAGGTCTAGCAGTCAAGGACTGCGTGTAGCTACACACCGATCTTCGGATCTATATGTTTACCGGCACTTTATGTGTTTATATGTTTTCGGCACTTTACGTGTCTACAAGTTATTGTCACTTCGGTGACTAGTACTCAAGGAGTACCTACCTTGTATACTTAAGTTTCTCTGTATAAATAAAATTATATTATAGAGAGTTACAATATAGTGACATGCCGTTAAAGGTCTAGCAGTCAAGGACTGCGTGTAGCTGCACACCGATCTTCAGATCTATATGTTACCGACACTTATGTGTCTATTTGTTACCGACACTTTATGTGTCTATATGTTTATCGTCACTTTGGTGACTAGTACTCTAGGAGTACCGATCTCGTATACTTAAGTTTCTCTCTATTTAAAATTCTTGGGCCAAATAAGTAAAATGAATCAAAGGAACGTGATGATAAGCTTGAAAGCTTACAGATGGAAATGGAAACGGTATCTGTAAGACCTAATCTTATCACTTTGATAAATGTTGTTACATATGAAATTATTTATGTTTATACACATAAAAAATGCTAAGGTGATTATATGCATTATTAATCATTTAAATTGATATTTATGTCAATATTGCCTCACTAAGTTTCATACTTAGCGTGTGATTGTTTCACACGTAGGTTAAGTTGGAGCACTTGAAGAGGAGTCGAGCTTGCTAATCAAGCTTCAATCTGCACAACATCAGTAAGATAATCTAGCTTATGATAATTTCTAGTGGGCATGTAATTATTTATCTGCTAATAGTATATGATACATTAAATTAGATTAAACGATAGATAATTGATCAGTTCTAAAAATGAATCATATATGGATAAAGCAAGATAAGGTATTAGTAATATGAAAGCATAAACTAAAATAGAAAGGAAACTTACTTTGTTAATATGAATAATCGATAAGCTTAAAAAGGTAGTAAAACGTGTTTAATCAGTTTAAATTTTATTTATCGGTAATCGCATAAAGATTTTAAAATCAAGAAAGGGCCTAGGCAGTGAACCTATTTTTCACCCACGAATTGCATTATCGTTTTAATAACTGACTAATATGTTTTACAAACTATTTCAGGGTCGAAATTAGCCAATTACACATAAGTTATGATTTCAAGAAAATCGAGAAAAAATTTAAATTAATAAAGACAAGATTTATATGTACAAAAAAAATATTATAAGTTAGGATTTCTTTAAACGACTCCGTAACATCTTTAATGTATATTCGGTCTACGGGTATACGTTAAGGGTGTTACACTTTTAAACCTGATACAGAGTTCCAAAGTGTAGTTTTTGACTGCGGCTTGAATGATCTTGGTTTTTAAGGGCCTGATTTTACATGGTATAAAGGCTCATGCTTAGTCCAACTTGATCGTGGATTTTGTAATGATATTTGGTTTGATTCTGTCCCTGCGGCTAATATTTCCCATCTCTTTAGAATGAAGTCAGACCATCGTCCAATTATGCTCCAGCTCAATGAAATGTCATCAGCCAGTAGGCGTCTTCCTTTTCGCTATTTTGCACGTTGGGCTCTACATACAGACTTTGAGTTTCTTGTTCGTGAGTCTTAGAACTCCTCACTGCCTATTTCTGAAACTATTGATCAATTCACTAGTGCTGCAGCTTGCTGGAATTCTAATGTTTATGGGATGATTGGTAAAAGGAAGAAATCTATCATGGCGCGATTGTGAGGTGTGCAAAAATGTCTTGATCAAAGACGTACCTCAAACATGATCAAACTTGAGCTCTGGCTGCAGCAAGAGCTCGAATCTATCCTTAACCAAGTGAAGCTCACGTGGAAACAAAATTCACAAGCGGATTGGATTAATTTCGGGGACCAAAACACCAAGTATTTTCATGCCAAAGCTAAAATACGAAGACAACGATCCTTTATTACAATGCTCAAAAACTGTGATGGCGAATGGTGCACTGATAACACTTCTTTGAAGGAATCTGCTGTCGAATTTTTCTCCAAGCTATTTGAATGTTCAGTTTTGCTCACAGATTCATACCCAATTCGCGGCCTCTTCCCTGCCATTAGTTTTGAGCTCATTAATGGCCTTGAGTTAGAGCCGCCAATTGACGAAACCAAAGCAGCCTTGTTTGACGTGGCACCTCTTAAATCTCTTGGACTTGATGATATCCATGCCCACTTCTTTCAGAAGAATTGGGATATTGTTGGTCATTCCGTGTGTACCATGATTCAATCCTTCTTCAATGGTGCAAACCTTGATCCTGCTCTTAATCGGACTGTCATTGTGCTTATTCCAAAAATTGATCACCCGGAACTTTTGCAGATTTTTGTCCTATCAGTCTATGTTCGGTACTGTACAAACTCATCACTAAGATTGTTGTCCGACGTCTTCAGCATATCATGCCTTTATTAATCAGCCCACTCAATCTAGCTTTATCAAAAGGAGAAGCATTTCTGATAATATCATTATCAACCAGGAGATAATTCATTCCATGCATTCTAAGAAAGGGAACAATGGGTGGATGGCAATCAAAGTTAATTTGCATAAGGCCTTTGACCGTCTCTGATAGGATTTTATAGCTGACACTCTGTCTGATGTTGGTATGCCCCTCTAATCTTCCCCGGATAATTCTTCATTACATCACAACGCCTATCATGCAAATTCAGTGGAATGGTAAACTAAGTGGCAGCTTTCAGCTAGCTAGGGGCATCAGGCAATGTGACCCCCTTTCGCCATATTTGTTCAATCTAACTATGGAGTGTCCCAGTCAATCGATCACTAAATCTATGGCAGCTCATTCATGGTCCGCTTTCCAGTTAGCTCTCAATGGTACCCCTATATCTCATCTATTCTTCGTCGATGACTTGATTCTCTATATGAAAGCTGATCTCTCTTATGCTCGTAATATTGAGCGCATTCTGGATAAATTTGGTCTCTTCTCTTGTCATCAGGTTAACAAGCAGAAGACCAAAATTTTCTTCTCACCCAATACTGATAATATGTTGCAACAAGTTATAGCCAATCATCTCGGTTTTCAAGTTGTTACTGAGATTGGTAAATACTTGGGCACCCCGGTGCTACATGTAGGGGCTAATCAAGTGCGCTTCCGGTTTATTATTACCAAAATTCAACAGAAGCTCGATGGATGGTCAGCTCACACTCTTTCTTTTACAGGCCGAATTACCTTAGCAAGGTCAGTCCTCCTCAGTATTCCATCGTATTTTGATGCAAACATGTATGCTCCCATCCAGCCTGTGTGATGAAATTGAACAGATTGTGCTCAAGTTTATATGGGGCTCTAATACGACATCTAAATCTGTTCCGCTTATTAATTGGAATTCGCTTTGTCAACCGATATCCTGTGGTGGGATTGGTCTTTGTTCTATCAAGGTAAATAATCGAGCCTTCTTGTTGAAAATATGTGTTGCTTTAGTTCATTCACCGTCTGCTCTCTGGGTTCGTGTGCTTCGAGAGTGATATAGAATCTATGATTATTATTCTGTATCAATTGCTCGCCCAAACTACTCCCCATTTTAGAGATCTTTATCTTCTATATGGCCATCATATATCGATAATTTGGCTTGGTCGATGGGTGATGGCAACTCCATCAGATTTTGCGACGACATCTGGCTACTGCACTTGGGGCCTTTACGTCTTTGGAGACTATCATCGGTTCCTATTAACAGTGATTGTAAAGTTACTGATCTCGTTTTGCCTGACGGCTCGTGGAATTGGTCGCTCCTCCTATCTCTCCTCCATCCTGATGCATTGCCCCATATATTGAATGTTCATCCTTCATGTTCGGCTAATGACCTTGTATTGGCGTGAAGATTCTAGATGCACTTTCTCTGTTAAAAATGCATATGATCAGCTTGCAAAACATCAATGGCAGCCAAGTAATCCATGTTGGAAACTCGTCTGGAAGCTGCAGGTCCAAAGAGAGAGGTTTCTTGCGGCTTTCACTTCAGGACAAACTTTTGACAAATTATGTTCGCTACAAACGTCATCTAGACAACAACGCTTCTTGTCCCCAATGTGGCGCCTTCGAGGAAACTCTTTTGCATATCCTTCGAGATTGCCCATCCTTCCGTGGCTTATGGTCGAAGCTACTGTGTGATTGTCCGCAATTGGATTTCTTTACTCTTCTTGTGCAGGATTGGCTTGTTCATGGTCTTACATCTCATCGCCTTTGCAACCTAACTATAGGACCATGGTGCATCTTCTTCTCCTCTTTGTTGTGGCAGTGCTGGAAACGGCAAAATACATTTATTTTCCAGCATACTGATATAGATAAAGACTCCATGTTGCACTTGAGAGTCCATTGGGCAAAATTGTATTCATCAATGACGCCGATTACACCCCATGATCATTCTATATTGATGGAAAGCGTTCAATGGATGCCTCCCGATCAAGGCTGGATATGCCTCAATACTGATGGCATAGTATCTCCTTGCTCGAAATTAGGATCCATAGGCTGCGTTTTTTGTGATTCCTCCGGTACCTTCATATCCTCTTTCTCTAAATACATTGGGGTTACAAATGTTGTGCAAGCTGAGCTTTGGGGTGTGCTCAAGGGGTTAAAACAAAGCATGGGAACTTGGATTCGAGCGTGTTACTGTGCAGATGGATAGTGCTGAAGCCTTCAATCTTCTTTCACAATCAGCCTCGACAAGCCCCTACTCTTTGGTGCGATCCATCTCGATCCTCCTCGACAAGGCGTGGCTAGTTGATTTTGTTCAGATACAGTGCGAAGCGAATATGGCAGTTGACTCCATGGCTAAGTTTCACCCACCCTCAGATGGTTCATGTTGTGTCTATGATGCGCCGCCCCCAGGCCTCTCGGAGTTGCTTCAACGTGACGTCTTTGGTCCTCCTTATTCTCGTCTAAGAGGATAATTATGTAATGGCTTTTGCCTCACTTTCGATTCAAAAAACAAACTAACTTTAAATCACTAATATTTGTATTTGGATTATGTACTATATATATGACCAAATATTTCTATCTTAAAACTAACTTCAAATTACTAATATTTGTGTTTTAGTTATGTATTATGAAATTTTAAATTTTATGTATTTACTATGTAATTTTTTAAAATTTTTAAATTTTAAAAATATAAATAAATAATGTGAATCGGGTACCTAGTAACCGATTTTGCAGTACTTAGATTTTAAGGGTACCTGCTAACGTATACCAGTTAATTATAGGCTGAGACACGGGCCGACAAATGTGCTACCCGAGGAACCGAGTACCAGATACTTCGAGGACCCGAAAATCTGGGTTCCCGATTTTAAACACCCTTAATAATCAATGTAATAATAGGCATGTCCAAACCTATGATAACCTCCGATGAAGTTTCCTCATCCATAAGTATAATGTCCATGGGGACAGTAGTGAAAGGGCCAACCTTGTAGATTATTGGAAAGTTTCAAAGACTTTGACTCTTTGCAAGCCCTAGATGAAACTATTGATGACCCATTGCTCGTGTCGACTCGGCTAGATGACTTCACAATTAAGAGAATCTTGATAAATAGTGAAAGTGCAATAGAGGTTTTGTAATGGGAAGCATTCCGAAAAATGGGAGGGGTTCCGGAACAATTGAAGCCTTGCAGAACAATCTACAGTTTTTCGGCCATCCAATTGATGTAAATGGTTTCATGGTTTTTTCAATTACTCTAGGGGACGGAAAAAAATACCATCACGGTCGACACTAAGTTCTTAGTGGTCGATCAGCCTTCTATTAATAAAGTCATATTTAAAAGACGGTTGATGAGAAATGCCATATTAATATTGATAACATTCAGCCTGACGATGAAGTTCCCTACTCTCTCTAGCAAGGGATAGGGGTGATAATGAGCCTGACTGGCTCGCGAGCTACTCGGGCTCGGCTCGGTCAAAACTTGGCTTGAGTAAGCTCGATTCGGGCTCGGCTCGAGACCTTAACAAGTCGAGCCGAGCTGACCCAAGCTTGGCTTGAAAAGCTCGTGAACAGGCTCGGAATAATTATATATATTATATATATGCTACATATACACTAAAAGCAATCTCTTTAGCAAAAGAAAAGCAATAAAATAAATTAGGGGAAAATCCACTAAAAATAAATTAACTAAAATAAATTGGACACTCTTTTCCCCTTCCTCGATATTGAATTTCGTTTCAGTGTTGGTTATGAAAGGGGTTTTTAATGAGGCCCTATCTTTTATAAAAAAAATTATAGCAAAATTGTCCATTTCGAGTCGAGCCGAGCGCAATAGTATTGTTTCCGAGCCGAGCTCGAGCCTAAAATTTTGAGCTCGCCGGGTCTCGTGCCCGAGCCGAGCCCAATAACACCAGGCATGGCCTCGGCTCGGCTCGTTATCACCCCTAGCAAGGGATATATGAAAGCAAATCAACAAATAGCTAGGGGTGTTCAAAATTATCTGACCCTACTCGAAAGAAAAAAATCAAGTATTTCTCTATAAGACCAGGCTGGGTACCCGACCCGAGAATAGTTGGGTCGGCTTTGGGCCGATTTTTCTTGGTAACCGAGTACTCGACCCGATAAGTTTTAATATATATATTTTTTAGTTTTAAATTATATTTTTATTTTAGGTTCCTTAGTATTAGTACCTAAAATTAAATTTAAATCTTTAAATTGTTTCTTTGTTTGAATTATATACTTTTAAGTTTTAAAATTTTCAAATATATTTTTATTAATACCGAAAGAAAAAAACAAATTTAATATTTTTAATGTCTTTTTGATGATAAAATTTAATATATATATCAAAATATTCTAAAACTAACTTCAAATCACTAATTTTTGTGTTTGGATTATGTATTATAAATTTTTAAATTTTATGTATTTATTATATGATTTTTCAAAACATTTAAATTAAAAAAATAAAAATAAAAATATGAACCGGGTATCCGTTACCCGATTAATCAAGTACCTGGGTTTCACGGGTACCCGATGGCGGGTACTCGAATTAAATGGGCCAGGACACAGGTCGACAAATAGGTACCCGAAGGAACTGGGTACCCAGTAATGAACACCCATATTTAAAACAATCTCTCAGTAAAGTTAGTAAATCAGAAGCAGAAATTGGCGACTGATAAAATACAAGGGGCAAGACAAGAAACTAACAAGCTCTTAGCGGCCAAATTTATTCGAAAAGTGACATACCTAGAGTGGTTATCTGATGAACTCTAATTCTTCATTTGTTCTTGCTTGCCCAGTGGTGGAGAAGTTATTATTGGGTGATTTTTGTGGGAAGCAAAAAGATAGAAAAATGACACAAGAATTTTAGAGTGGTTCGGCTTTCTAACCAAAACCTATGTAATACCCCAATATTAGCTTAGTGACTAAAATGCAAGGAATTAAAAGTTAGTGGTTTTAGTTTAATGACTAAAACATAAAATTTTAAAGTTTGGTGGCCAAAGTGAAAAGTTAGGAAAAGTTAAGGGATCAACATGGTAATTTTCTCAATAAGTTATTTTATTCATGGATCGGATTGAACTAAGTACCTTGATGTTGGTTTTTAGAATAAAGATGGGAAAAAGGTACTGAAATTGGATCGAATAAAATTGTTAAGCGTGCTCAGGCTAGGGAAATTTTAGGATGGGTGACCCTTGGGAAGGTTCTACAAAAGTGCTTCTGATTAATACTTTGGATTCAGTGAGAGTAGAAAAGATTCGTTTGGATTATCGATAAAGGAATTTTAAAGGAATTTTATTTTACAAAGATTTTCTATAATTATTAGAATAATAGACCGATTTAGGAAAATTCAGTCTAAGTTTTGAAAAAGGAAGATTTATTGAAATAATAGAGTTTATTTCTCGAATATGGAAATATGGAATTTTTGGATTAAATCCGATAGTTTGGAAAAGGGTAAAATTGTAGTAGAAGTATTTTATGAATATCGGGAAGTCGGATCGAATCAAAATTTTAGAGATTGATTCAAAAGCTATGGAAAAGTAATGGAATATTATTTTGGGAATATTCTATTATGGTTGGTTTGATTTCAACTAGATTTGGTTAGATTTCAACTAGTATGGTTGGATTTTTACTAGAAAGGCCAACTAGTAAATATTAAATTAGTTGGAGGATAAAAGGGACTTTTTACCCTTATTTTGTTGATATAATTGATTATTTAAGATAAGATATTATAAGTGTTATGATATTGTTGGTTATAATTCATGGCAAAATAGTCAATTGACTATTAAGGATTAATTATTATTTAACTTGGTGTTAAAGATGCCATTTGGCATTAAAATAAGAAATAAAAGTTTGGAGAATTTATCATCTTTCTCTTCTTTCCGTGGGGTTCCAAGCAAGGGTAAGAAAACTTTGTTTCAATTTTTAAGCTTGCTTGATTGGATTTGAGTTTTAGATATGAAATAAGAAAATGATCTCCATTGAATTCTCTATCTTTTGGTATAAGTTTTGCTTAGTTTCCATGTCTCTAAGATTGAGTTTGGGGATTAGGGTTGATGAAGAGCATGATGAAATCTTAAGTTTTTATGGTTTTTCATGTTGGAAACATGCTTGTGGTGTTGTTTCTATTGTTTAAATGTTGAAAGTTCCATGGAAAACCTAATAGTGACTATTCAGCTACCATGGAAAAAATTAAGGGAAATTATGGCAAAAATTTGTTTGATGTTGGAAATGATGAGAATGATGTTAGATTAGTATGATTTTGATGTTAGGATGAAGAAATACCTATGTTCTTGAATTATGGAAAAATTAGGGTTTGAGCTAAGTTTGAAATTTTAAGATGTTAATGAAGGAAGAATGGTTAAATATGATGATATAAGTGGTTTGGAATGAAAATCCCTAATTATTTGGCATTAGGGATAAAATTGTAATTTTTGGAAAGTTTAGGGATTTGATTGTTGAACTTGTTTTTGAAGAATTTTGGGTTGAAAAAATCAAGTTAAGTGATTTGGAGGTTGATTTTGAAGTTTATTCTAACTTTTGGACCATTTTGTGAATTTCGGAAAATTCAAGGACCATTATGTTAATTTTTAAAGTTTGGGTCCTAAAGTGTGAATGGTGAGAATTGTAAGGATTTGGCTTGAAAATGATGTTTAGAGGCTTAAAAGTGTCATTAGGGACTAAAATGTAAATTTTGGGAAAAGTTGGAAATTTAAAGAATAATTTAAGAAATATTGGTTCGAATATGGAAATTTTATCGGATCAATTTTTGTAAATAATGGATAGTTATTCATTTACTTTCCATTATTTTATATAGATTGAGTATGTTCTAACATATACTTTGAAATGGTATATGTTATTTTATTGTAGATACCGATAAAGATTGAGGTTGTATTAGTAGACCGGGAAAAGAACTAATTCGAGATTGATATCGAATAGTGAAGGAAATCTTTGCAAGGCTAAGGTGAGTGCATACATGTTTTAACTTGTATGTTTGTTAAATGCATTTTTTAGGTAAAGATTTATTTTTTTATAAAGTATGACATGAATTTTAGCATGATACTTTATTTTAACGATTTAAAAATTATGATACATTTTCATGCTTATATATGTTTTATAGCATCACAAGTGCATGACAGAGTTATTTGATGAAATTTTTAAGTGGCAGTATACCATGAATGTTATAAAGTATATTGGAGTATGAACTGCTCCAATATAAAGATGTTTTACATGATGTATATATGTATGTTTGAAAGTATGGAATTTGGATTACTTGCCATTAATTGCGGGAATTGTTTTTAAAAGTTTGCCCTTGGTAATTATAATGTTGAATATTGTATTATAAAGTTATTGACATTTTATTGTGTCTCGACACTTCCTTGTGTCTACGAGTAAGATATTGACACTCTTATGTGTCTCGACATTTTACTGTGTCTACGAGTAAGTTACCGACACTTCTATGTGTCTCGGCACTTTAATGTGTCTACGAGCATGATATTGACACTTCATTGTGTCTCGACATTTCAATGTGTCTACGAGTAAGAAAAGAATAATACAAGTCACTTGATAATTACTATGGGTTGTATGATGTCATATGATAACTATATGGTTTTACATGATAACATATGCTTTTAGGTTAAAGAATGATTACAGTATGCTTTACTGCATAAATATTTCTTGCATTACAAGTTATATGATTTATTGATTATCATGCATATGAAAGTATCATGCATTATTAAGAGTTTATAATGTTATTTATCTTATGCCTCACTAAGTTATTCTTAGATTGTATTTTGGTTATACACGTAGTTAATCGGAAGTAGTAGCGGAGCTTTTGCATCGACATCTCTTTCGGGGGAGATAACATATCAACAGGTTATTTCAGTATCTATGACTTCCTTATTTTGTATGAATAGTGGCATGTATAAGATAATCTACTTATTTTGTTTAAAATGTTTTTAAACCGGCCTACTTTGCAAAAGTTTTGTACTTGTAAAATTAAAGGTATAATATATGTATAATTTTGATATATATTATGTTAGGATATTGATATGATAATATAATGATTAATATGTTATATGAAAATTTTTATTAGTCCCTATTTTTAAACGTAAAAATATTTTTAAATCACTACGACATTTTTGACTTGTGTTCAGTGTACGGATACGAGAAGGGGGTGTTATATTTATTGGTATCAGAGCTATAGGTTTAGTCGGTTCTGGAGTAATTTGAATTCAAAAAAGTGTTTAAAAGTGTACATGCTACTAGGGTGTCGTATTTGCTTGAAAATGATACTTGTTTGATTGATGCAATTGCTTATTAGTTCAAGAAAATGTTATGAGTACAGATGTAGGAGGAAGTAGGATCCCGACATGGTGCTCGACAAATGGGGCCTGAAAATGCCCCAGAAGCCGGAGAGGAGGTAAAGCAGCCTGCGCAACAGGATATGTCTGTACAAGATTGGAGTACTTTTCTGCAGGCTTTAAATGCGACAATCAATAGATCTCCTCGGATCTATGTACGTAAAGAGTTAAAGAAGCTACATGCGCCCGATTTTCGAGGAAATGATGACGGAGATCCTATGTCAGCAGACTTTTGGCTGAATGATCTACAGATGATATTGGCCCGGATCGATTGCGATGACCGGGGAAAGTTAGAAGGAGTTGTTTCTTTGTTAAGAGAACAAGCCCTAGTCTGGTGGAATAATGTCACTACCAGAGTACGAGAAGAAGTAAATTGGCAGTTTTTCCTCCGTGAGTTTAGGAGGAAATATATTGGAGATATGTTTGTCCAGGAAATGAGGCAGCAATTTCTGGACCTTAGGCAAGGAGAGCGCTCGGTGTATGAATACGAGTGCGAATTCAATAGGTTAAGCAGATTTGCCTCTGAACTGCTTCCGAATAAGAAAGCCATCACTGATAGTTTTATTAATGGCTTGGATGTTCGGTATCAAGAAGTACTGGTGGCTTTTACTCCTAGAGATTTTCAGGATGCTGTTAACCGAGCCAAGGCAATGGAAAATGTTAAAGAGAAAGTTGAGAAAGAATCTCAAGGCCAGAAAAGGAGTGTTGAGACATCTTTTGCTTTGCAATCATCAAAGTGGAGTAAAGGATATCCACAGCAGGAACAATCTAAATTTTCAGTACCCTGAGGACAAGTAAAACAAAATGAAAAGTTTAAGATTAGTTCGACAACAATAAAAAATTCTGGAAATCAACAAGGTCCTCCCTGATGCAAGAACAATGACCGAAAACCTTTTGGGGAGTGTCAGAATATTACAAGAGCATGTTTTCGATGTGGTAGCACTGGACATTTTATACGTAATTGCCCAAAATGGGAGGACAGATCAGTCCAGACTGAAAGACCAGTTGGACTACAAAGAGGTAAAAGCCGAGGATATGCAGGATCGTTCAAAACAGGTTCTTGAAAAGAGATTGAAGCTACTGCAGGACGAGATGATCAAGCTTCAGCTAGAGTCTACCACATTCGGACAATTGATGATAGAGATGATAGAGAAGAACCTGAAATTATTACAGGTACGTATTGAAATTTCGAGGATGAATTTTCTTTAGGGGGAGAATTGTAATACCCCAATATTAGCTTAGTGACTAAAATGCAAGGAATTAAAAGTTAGTGGTTTTAGTTTAGTGACTAAAACATAAAATTTTAAAGTTTGGTGGCCAAAGTGAAAAGTTAGGAAAAGTTCAGTGACCAACATGGTAATTTCCCCAATAAGTTATTTTATTCAGTATAAATGTGAATCGGATTGAACTAAGTACCTTGATGTTGGTTTTTAGAATAAAAATGGGGAAAAAGGTACTGAAATTGGACCGAATAAAATTGTTAAACGTGTTCAGGCCAGGAAAATTTTAGGATGGGTGACCTTTGGGAAGATTCCATAAAAGTTCTTCTTATTAATATTTTGGATTCAGTAAAAGTAGAAAAGATTCGTATGGATTATCAATAAAGGAATTTTAAGGGGATTTTATTTTATAAAGGTTTTCGATAATTATCGGAATAATAGACTGATTTAGGAAAATTCAGTCTACGTTTTGAAAAAGGAAGATTTATTGAAATAATAGAGTTTATTTCTCGAATATGGAAATATGGAATTTTTGGATTAAATCCGATAGTTTGGAAAAAGGTAAAATTGTAGTAGAAGTATTTTATGAATATGGGGAAGTCGGATCGAATCAAAATTTTAGAGATTGATTCAAAAGCTATGGAAAAGTAATGGAATATTATTTTGGGAATATTATATTATGGTTGCTTTGATTTCAACTAGATTTGGTTAGATTTCAACTAGTATGGTTGGATTTTTACTAGAAAGGCCAACTAGTAAATATTAAATTAGTTGGAGGATAAAAGGGACTTTTTACCCTTATTTTGTTGATATAATTGATTATTTAAGATAAGATATTATAAGTGTTATGCTATTGTTGGTTATAATTCATGGCAAAATAGTCAATTGACTATTAAGGATTTATTATTATTTAATTTGGTGTTAAAGATGCCATTTGGCATTAAAATAAGAAAGAAAAGTTTGGAGAATTTATCATCTTTCTCTTCTTTCCGTGGGGTTCCAAGCAAGGGTAAGAAAACTTTGTTTCAATTTTTAAGCTTGCTTGATTGGATTTGAGCTTTAGATATGAAATAAGAAAATGATCTCCATTGAATTCTCTATCTTTTGGTATAAGTTTTGCTTAGTTTCCATGTCTCTAAGATTGAGTTTGGTGATTAGGGTTGATGAAGAGCATGATGGAATCTTAAGTTTTTATGGTTTTTCATGTTGGAAACATGCTTGTGGTGTTGTTTCTATTGTTTAAATGTTGAAAGTTCCATGGAAAACCTAGTAGTGACTATTCGGCTACCATGGAAAAAATTAAGGGAAATTATGGCAAAAATTTGTTTGATGCTGGAAATGATGAGAATGATGTTAGATTAGTATGATTTTGATGTTAGGATGAAGAAATACCTATGTTCTTGAATTATGGAAAAATTAGGGTTTGAGCCAAGTTTGGAATTTTAAGATGTTAATGAATGAAGAATAGTTAAATATGATGATATAAGTGGTTTGGAATGAAAATCCCTAATTATTTGGCATTAGAGGCCAAATTGTAATTTTTGGAAAGTTTAGGGATTTGATTGTTGAACTTGTTTTTGAAGAATATTGGGTTGAAAAATCATGTTAAGTGATTTGGAGGTTGATTTTGAAGTTTATTCTAGCTTTTGGACCATTATGTTAATTTTTAAAGTTTGGATCATAAAGTGTGAAGGGTGAGAATTGTAAGGATTTGGCATGAAAATGATGTTTAGAGGCTTAAAAGTGTCCTTAGGGACTAAAATGTAAATTTTGGGAAAAGTTGGAAATTTAAAGAATAGTTTAAGAAATATTGGTTCGAATATGGAAATTTTATCGGATCAATTTTTGTAAATAATGGATAGTTATTCATTTACTTTCCATTATTTTATATAGATGGAGTATGTTCTAACATATACTTTGAAATGATATATGTTATTTTATTGTAGATACCGATAAAGATCGAAGTTGTATTAGTAGACCGGGAAAAGAACTAATTCGAGATTGATATCGAATAGTGAAGGAAATCTTTGCAAGGCTAAGGTGAGTGCATACATGTTTTAACTTGTATGCTTGTTAAATGCATTTTTTTAGGTAAAGATTTATTTTTTTATAAAGTATGACATGAATTTTAGCATGATACTTTATTTTACTGATTAAAAAATAATTATACATTTTCATGCTTATATATGTTTTATAGCATCACAAATGCATGACAGAGTTATTTGATGAAATTTTTAAGTGGCAGTATACCATGAATGTTATAAAGTATATTGGAGTATGAACTGCTTCAGTATAAAGATGTTTTACATGATGTATATATGTATGTTTGAAAGTATGGAATTTGGATTACTTGCCATTAATTGCAGGAATTGTTTTTAAAAGTTTGCCCTTGGTAATTATAATGTTGAATACTGTATTATAAAGTTATTGACATTTTATTGTGTCTCGACACTTCCTTGTGTCTACGAGTAAGATATTGACACTCTTATGTGTCTCGGCACTTTACTGTGTCTACGAGTAAGTTATCGACACTTCTATGTGTCTCGGCACTTTAATGTGTCTACGAGCCTGATATTAACACTTCATTGTGTCTCGACATTTCAATGTATCTACGAGTAAGAAAAGAATAATACAAGTCACTTGATAATTACTATAGGTTATATGTTGTCATATGATAACTATATGGTTTTACATGATAACATATGCTTTTAGGTTAATGAATGATTACAGTATGCTTTACTGCATAAATATTATGCATTACAAGTTATATGATTTATTGATTATCATGCATATGAAAGTATCATGCATTATTAAGCGTTTATAATGTTACTTATCTTATGCCTCACTAAGTTATTCTTAGTGTGTATTTTGGTTATACACGTAGGTAATCGGAAGTAGTAGCGGAGCTTTTGCATCGACATCTCTTTCGGGGGAGATAACATATCAATAGGTTATTTCAGTATCTACGACTTCCTTATTTTGTATGAATAGTGGCATGTATAAGATAATCTACTTATTTTGTTTAAAATGTTTTTAAACCGGCCTACTTTGCAAAAGTTTTGTACTTGTAAAATTAAAGGTATAATATATGTATAATTTTGATATATATTATATTAGGATCTTGATATGATAATATAATGATTAATATGTTATATGAAAATTTTTATTAGTCCCTATTTTTAAACGTAAAAATGTTTTTAAATCACTGTGACATTTTCGACTCGTGTTCAGTGTACGGATACGGGAAGGGGGTGTTACAACCTACATCCACTACCTTAGCTTCCCAACTAAGGATTTACCAAATTCACTAAGAATTTCTTCCCCTTTTTAACAGGCTTAGGAGGAAACCTTTACAACCTAGACTCAATTACCAAGCCTAGCATCCAAAGCTTACAACCCAAGTTTTGGGAATCCTCTCTAACAAGAGAAAACAAAGCAAACAATAAATTCCTCTACAAGGTTTGTGTTTGCACTCTAATCTCTCACCCAAACCCTAAAACACTTGAGCATATAATGACAATGAGCTCACAAGTGTTTGTCTATACAAAAATATATAATTTAAGCCCTAATACCCTTTTTCAATCATAGACATGTTGGCTTGAAGATCACTAGTTGTTCCAGGTGCTTGAAGGGTCCTTTTATCCTCCCAATCGAGTTCCTAGCCGTTAGAGACCGTTGGGTTGGATTGGAGCCGTTAGAGACTTTATTTTCCGTATTAAATGCAGTTCTGGATACATTGATATCGGTACACAGGTAGCTGTATCGGTACGTGTTCTTCAGAAACTAGCTGTTATGCTTGCCACAACCTTAGCGTATCGATATGCCTTGGAGCGTATCGGTACTGTGGTCCGTATCGGTACGGGGGTTCGGTACGCTACAGGAAAATAGCCATTGGGGGCTTTTGAACTAGTCGTTGGGAATTTAGAAAACAAGGATCGGTATGCCTATATGTGTATCGGTACGACCCTCTCTGTATCGGTACGCCTAAGCCTGTACTAGTACGGGTTTTCAGTTCTGGAAAAAAACTGTAGCTGAAAACCTAAAGGGTATCGATACGTTGTGGAACCGTATCGGTACGGACGTGCTGAAAACTTGAGTTTGGTTACTTTAAAACATTTTAAACCCTTCCAAAACCTTTTGAAAATACCTCAAACTTATTTGCAAGTTGTTTGGACTTAAAATCATTTTTGAAGTCTTTTTAATTTAGTCTAAAACTATTTTTCAATTATTATATCAAAACAAAAATCCTAACATTATTTATTGTCGTCATGGTGAAGAAGCCAGACGACAATTGAAGGATGTGCATCAATTTTGTAGATCTCAACAAAACCTGCCTGGAGGACAACTTTTCGTTACCCTCCGTAGACAAGTTAGTAAACTCTACATCTGGATATAAATACATGGATGCATTCTTTGGCCTATCGCCGAGCTAGAATATTAGTATAGCTATCACATGTGTAACTCCTAAAGCTATCATCGAACACCATCTGTCAAATTGTAGGTATAAATGAAAAGAGGTAGATGAAAGAATCAGGAATGACCTTTCTAAAGGAGTACTTTAGGAGCAATCTATCTTTCTCATCCCTCCATCAAAGATTGTTACCTTGATCGCGTCTCTCCACCCTAAATCTATAAGGATAAATCGTCTAATTATGTTCCAACCACCTTGGTCCACCGTCCTCCTTGTTCGGTGTCTCTTCATTTTAGTATCAATAATATTATTTTTAAATTATTTTTTATTATCTAATATATAAAATACTTATTTTTATTGTAAACAATAAAAATAATTATAAATTAAATAAATATAGAAATTGATTCAACTCGAGTAACCATCCCTATGCTATGATTCATTTCGATTTATTAGATTTATTTATTTATCTCTATTTGACAGTTCATCAAATATTAATTTGACAATTAATGTCTTACACAAAAGCTTACGCATGTGTCGGATCAAATTTTCCTCAGTGACCTAAGACACTTTTATCGTCTAAATAAAGCTCATGTTGTATTATACTCCCCCAGTATGTAATAATCTAAAGGGTAATTTCACCTTAATTGGTGGGGTTTAGACGTGAACAAATTTGATTTGAATTCGATTAATTGAATCAATTAACTCAATCCAAAATTTGATATAGTCGAATATTATGTCCCAAATTTGATTCGAAACTCGAATGAATTGAAATCGATCCGAGTTTTTGTTGAACTGATTAACAATCCAAATCAAAATCAACCCGGACCATAAACAACTTGAATTTAATTTATTCAAATCCTATTTGAACCGAATATGTCATTGATTGCTTCAACATGATTTTTTATGTTTCGATGTGTTTGAGCATGTTAGAATGTGTATTTTGATACATGAAAATTGACATTGATACGAAAATATGTTATATGTTATGTTTGTTGGGTAAGAACGTTTTATGTGTATTATTGGATAATTGAATTTAAGCACATGCTATATCCACTAATGAAAATATTATTTGTATCAAATTTGGTATTGAATTTTTTTTGAATAGTCTAAAGGTGATTATAAGGTAGTATTTGTTCATAGATATTCTTAACCTTTTAACAAGGTACATACATCTTGTAGACAATGCGATCGAACCTGTGTCTCTTAGCATGAACATCATATGCTTTTCTACTAAGACCACTTGTTGGGTTCAAATTTGGTATTAAAATTTGAAAATAAGATATGAAAGTATTGTAATATCCCAAAATTTTTGGTTGGTGAGTAAATCGTAAATTTTGAAAGTTTAGGGGGCTAAAGTATAAACCTTGAAAAAGTTTGGGGATTAAAGTGTAAATTTCCCAACAAGTAATTTTATTCAGTATAAGAGTGAATCGGATCGAAATAGGTACCTTGATATCGGTTTTAAGAATTAAGATGCAGAAAAAGGTACCGATTTTGGATCGAATGAAATTGTTAAGCGTGCTTAGGCTAGAGAAATACAAATATGGGTGACCTCCGGGAAGGTCCCATAAAAGTGTTTCTAATCGATATTTTGGACTCAGTAAAAGTAGAAAATATTCGTATGGTTCTCAAATAAATGGATTTATACGAGAAATCTTATGCTATGAAGATTTTCAATAATTATCGGAATAATAGACCGAGTTAAGAAAATTCAGTCTAAGTCTTCATGAAAGAGAATTTTTAAGGTTTAAAAGTATCATGTGATAGATGGTGAGTTGAATTGGGTACTTTCAAAGTTGGTAAAAATCTGAGGAAAATTGAAATGGGAATTGAAGTTCAGTGACCAAAATGAAAATTTTGAAAGTTTTGTGGCCAAAGTATAAACTTTGGAAAAGTTCAAGGACCAAAGGGTAATTTCCAAAAGTTATGTAATTTAACCCCGTAAATGAATAGTTCACCTCCAAGAGTGACACTTTTGTGTTACTCAGATTTTTCGTACGAGGCTTATATTAGTGACTATAAAGCTTTAAAGTTTAAAGGAAGAAAATTTGGAAATCGTATTGAGTGGAATTCGAATATTTGGATTGAATAAATGTCATGAATAAGAATCTAAGATATTTTGGGACATGGCCGGTTGGATTGGAACCAATTTGGTTCAATTTTAATGGAGTGGCAATTTTCAAGTTTTGATGTAATCAAAGACTAGTTGGAGGGCAAATTGGACATTTGCCATGGATGGCATTTTTGAAATATTTTGAAACATTGAGGGCAATTTTGAAAGTTCAAAATACACATGGATGAGATCTTGGCCATTGATTTTGATAAGATTAAATCTTGGCCATTAGATAAAAAGGGCAAAATGGTAATTTCACTATTTAAATGAATTGAAAATTCATTTAACCTTTAACATGTGTATTTATTTAAAAAAAAAGATGAAAACACAATGTTTCATCCCCTTGGCTGTTCGAAAAACCCAAAAATAAAAGGGGCTAGGGTTTTCAAATTTTCAAGATCAAAATTCAAGGATCAAAGTTAGATTTCAAGCAAAATTAATTGAGGTAAAGTGATCTATGCTTGATTCTCTACATTTTGATGGTATTTTTATTTGAAATAGATGAGTATGAGTTATGTTCTTGATTGAGGAAGATTATGCTTTTGATGGAATTAAGGTTGTTTATGGTAGACTTGATGTTGTAAACATGGAATCAAGTGTGAATTTTGGATAAATTCCATGTTTAAGTTATAAACCCTAACCCTAGAATTTAGGGATTTTGATTGTGATGTTAAATTAAGGATGAAATTGAATGAATTATGAAGTTAGGAGGTTGATTTTGACGCTAGATTGAATAATTTCCCAAGTTGGAATTTTTGGTGACTATTTCGAAAATTATTGAAAATTAGGGGAAATTATTGGAAAATTTATTTTAGCATTGGAAATGATGAATTATGTTTGAAATAGCATGAATTGATGATTAGGGATCAAAATGAAAATTTTTGGAAATTGGAGGACCATTCAACAATTCTTGAAAATTTAGGTACCTTTTCGGAAATTCAAGAAAGTTATGGGATTGGTCTTGAATTTATGAATACTTTATAGATTTGATGATTCAAGAGTGAAAGGAAGTTAAAAGGATTGAAATAGCAAGAAAGGAAAGTTTAGGGACTAAACAGATATTAGTCCAAAATGAAGAGATAGTATTGGAAATTGTTCAAATTGAGCTTGAACAATTGTTTTATGTCCAAAATGGTCATTAAGGACCATAATGAACATTTGGTAAATATAAGTAAGGAGAATATAAAAAGTTGAAGAAATTTATGGAAACTGTGTAAAACTGGATTTTTGGTAGTGAGTTTGAAAATTCACCATAAATTCTACAAAAATGGTTAGAAGGTGAATTTTATACCGATGTAAAGATTTGTTCGTCTAGTTTTTCCTCCAACAGACGGAAACTGATTTTGAGTTATGAGTCAAAAGATATAAATTTTTAAGTGACGAAAGGTCAGAAAAACAACATCCAGTCTGTTCCGAAATTAGCACTGGAAATTAACTTTAAAAATTTGCCATAAATCGTACAAGTTGAATCTGGGCTATTAATTTATATGGGTAAAAAGCTTAATGAATCTAGTTTCTTTCAGAATAAACGGAATCGGATTTTGAGTTTTAGATTATTTTATAGAAATAAATCTTTGAAGGTAGTACAAAGCTGCCAGAAATGAAAATTTAGATATTATGTATCTAAAATTAATTAGAAAGTTTGACAGAATTATTTGAAGTTCAAAATGGTTATTAGGGACCGAAATGAGGTATTTGAAAGTATAAGGAAGGAAGGAAATTTATGTAAATTTTTATGTTGAATACTTAAATAGCTTAATTGAAATATTGTTAGAAGTGAATCTAACAAATGTTTATTTATATTCATGTGAGAAATGAAGTTGGATCCGAATCAAAAATAAGGTTCAAGATACTATATAAGGAAATGATCAATAAAGCTTAGTGAGGCATACTAATAAATGGCCCAGGTGAGTGCATTTCTAAATGTTTGCATTACATTGAAATTGTCATTGCATTTCTTTATAATACATGATATGATACAATGCTCGACATAGCAAGCTTGATGGGATACCATGTACGAATTATTGTTTGCATGATTGATGATGAATTATGCATAATGGAAATGCATGTCTATACAAGGAATATGGATAATAACAAGATTAAAATGAAACAAGATACACACTGGGGATCCAAGCCCATAGTGCAATTGGCACTAACGAGGTGTTTTTAATATAAGGAGCAAAGAGCGTCCTCTCGAGTATGTACTCCATAAAGCACTACGGTGCAGATAGGCTATGGGGTTTCCATGAGCCTCTAGCCATACACGATGATAATAATAACAAGATGATTACATGGTAGATCATGAGCATGCAAATGACTGCATGATGATACATGATTTATATGATAGAAGTGATATATGATCTACGTGATACAAATGTTACATAGTTACATGTTACATGACAAAGAAGTACATGACATATGTTAGAAACGTGACATGATACATGTTTTACATGACAAAGATAATACATGACTCATATGTCAATATGACACATGATTTACATGTTAGAGATGATGCATGATTTATATGATAGTATGATACAAGATTTATATGATAATGATGATACATGAATCACATGATAGGTGATACATGATAATGAAGATACATGCATCACATGATAGTGATGATACATGATATTGATGATACACGATCTATATGATACATGATAGAAATATTACATGATATATGATAGAACACATGTTATGTAAATGATTACATGATTAAAGTATGTCTATGATAGAGAGCATATATTATGCAATGATAATATGATTTATATTATAGCTATGATACATGATACATGTACATTGTGATATACTTGCCTTGTCGTAGAGAAATATGAAATGTACTCTTATAGGGAATATTATATATCATAACTTCATGTGTAAATAAATAAGTTTAATTGCCTCACTAAGTTCGTACTTAACGTGTGTTTTATTTCACACGTAGGTTTTTCATATCAGACTTCACGAGGAGGAGCCACTCATTTGGAAGTCAAGTTATCGGTAAGTGAAAGTACGCACATCTTTAAAATAGTCAAGTACTAGTGGGCATGTAATTATATTTTCAAAGAACTGTTTGGCAAGCTTTAAAAGTATAAAATTTACAAATATAAAAGCATAAGAAATTATGAAGTATGAAATTGAAATAATGTTATTAGTACGATGAAAATAAAATGGTTTGACTCAATGTTTAAACCTTAACACGTAAAATTTTTACTAACAAGAAAAGATTTAGGCAGCGAGCGATGTTTTCACCCTAAATAAATTTTCTTTCAAATGACTTAATTTTATACTTGTAAACCAATTCAGGGTTAAAACTAGCTACGATTGTCTAGAATTGTTTTCAGATGAAAATTTTGAAAAGTGCTATAAAACAATTTAAGCCAGTTTTCAGTACATGTTTTAGTAACATCTGTAATGTATATTCGTATTACGAGCATACGTTATGGGTGTTACAAGTATATTAATTGCCAAGTTTGATAAGTGAAATCGAGTTAAATGCCCATTCGATTTTGAAAAAAATATTGTTTGCTAATATGATAATGAATATGACAATTTATGATACAAAGAAAGCATGTTGTTTGCTAATAAAAAACACTAAAAACATGTTTGGTTAAAAAAAAATAGAAAATGATTTGTGGGAAATGTAAATGAAAGTATGTGCAACTTAGAAAATAATAAAAGCTTAATTGTCAAATAAGTGTTCAAACTATACTTTTTGTTTTAGATAGATTCTCAAAGTATTTTTTGGGTCAAGTAGGTGCCTAACGTTTTCAAAGTTATCTGTTTAGGTGCCCTACCATTAATTTACTTTTAAAAAGTTCTATATATTTTCCAAAATTCACGAAATAATCCCGAAATTCTTAGATCCCCAAATCTGACCACTGTCGTCATCTCTCATCACGCTGCCGACGACATAATGAAGCTTTTTCTCTTACCACAAAACTCGAACGTCGTTCGTCGGTCGATCGGTCGCCGTTTGTTGTCGATCGTTTTCTTTTTCTTTCGTGAGTTCGACTTTATTTCGACGATAGGCACGCCTCGGTCAACTATCGGCAATAGGAAGATAAGGGAAATGATAGTGGGGGTGCGGTGACGGAGGTGGTGGGCACGCCGTCGACGATTGATGACGACAACAGCTGGAATCGAGATTTAGAACTTGAGAATTTAAGAATTTGGTGACTATTTTAGGGATTTTTGAGAATTTTAGGATATTTTTGAAAATAAAACATGCTGCGTGTCATGTTTTTATTGGCTAATGGAATTTTTTTAATGGTTGTTAACGACAAGACACCTAAATGGAAACTTTCAAAACATTAGACACCTATTTGGCCCGAAAAAATACTTTGGGCACCTATCTGGAACAAAATGTATAGTTCGTGCACTTATTTGCCTATTAAGCCAATAATAAAATATGGATTATTAACCCATACACAGGCGGTGAAAAACTTTTTGTTTCCACAAGTGCCTTAATTTTAGGGTTTAAGGTTTCAATTTAATGTTGAGTTTAGGGGTTTTAGTATAAGAGTTTTAGAATTTAGGGTTTATGGCTAGAATTTAAGGTTTAGGGTTATGATTTATGTTTTAGGGCAATATGGTTAGGTATTTAATTTTTAACCTATAAACCTAAATTTTAACCCTAAACCCAAAATTCTATCAGCAACCTCTAAGTCTTGAACTACTACACTTAAACTCATAAACAGAGTTCCTAAACCCTAAAACTAAGGCCTTTGTGTCAACAAAATTTCTACAAAAGCTTGTGCATAAAAAATTAACCGTAAATGATATGTCCATTGTTCAAATCCATATACATACAAAAATATTCCTTTTTTCCAACAATTTTTATATACATTAAATCTATGATCCTGATTCGAATCCATATAAATATTGTAATATTCTTTATCATATACTATCTATTATGAGAAAATAAGCGATCAGCCGTGTTTTCATGTTTTTATCATTGAAAATAATTTTGATTTCTATTTATCAATTATGTTTTTCAATTTATATGAAATAGAAAATAAAAAATATTTTTTAAAATAAAAAAATATAAAAGGAAAACAAAAAAATATTTCAAATGGATCCTTAATTCTCACTATTTCAAATTAATAGCAAATAATTATATATTATCACTAAAATAAAAATATTTTTTTTATCACAAAAATAATTGTTCGGGATGACTAAACCGGTCCAAAAATAATCTGATTCAATCTTTGGCCCGGCTTTTGAACTGTCACGAGTGAAACCTAAACCCAAAACAGGCAAAATAAGAGAACAGCACCTTCCCTACGTCTCTTTTGCTTGCTTTCTTCCTCTGTTTCTTGATTTTTCATATTGTTTTTCCTCTTCTTTTACTCTGCATTTTATTAGAGGGCAAAGAAATCAGGGAAAAAATGGGAAAGAAGAAGAATTCCCTATACGAAACCTCCGTAATCCGATTGACCAAGATACTTGAGAAGTTCAAGGACGCAGAAGATGAAGGTTTTCTTTTAATCTCCTTCAAATTTTCATTTCTGAAACACAAACTGCATTGCAAAGTGTTTTTTTTTATAGATTTTTCCTGGGTTTCTTAATACTATAGTTATTGAGTGTGTTTTTTTTGGTTGTTTTCAAGGTATATACGATTGGTTGCTCACCTCTTTGACATGTACTCTTCTTGATTGCACGGCGTGCTTTGTTGCTACTGAAATAGATTTACGATTTTTTAGGGTTTAGGAAATGATAAAAACTTACGCCAATAATTGAAGAAAGTTCAGCTTCGTTTGCTTTTCTTTGCTTCTATTGATCTTTTTGTTGAACCCTTCGTTTCTCTCTCTCTCTCTCTCTCTCTGTTTGGTTGCAATGACTTGAAAGTTATTGAAGAATGCTGTTTGCTTCTTTTGCATTAAACATTCCTTGTAAAGTTGCTGTAGTTTGTAGCATCCTTTCTTGCGGTTAAGTTTTTTTTTTCTTTTTTGTATTAACTTATCGAGTTTTTGATGCTCCATGTAGCCTATACCTTTGGATCCAACCTTTCAAACAAAGAACGAGCATTTGTGCACCAAGAATCCCGGAAAATGGGTTTCAAATCCAAAAGTAAAGGGTAAGTATTAGTTGCTAGTTTCATGCATCACTGATGTTAATAATATTACAGTTAAAAAATGTTACTTGTTTATTGTATTCCTCCTTTGGGTGGAATGGAATTGAGTTTTCCATTGTGATTTCTTAAGAGCCTGAATTCTGTTTTCAGCCATGGGAGCCAGAGACGTGTCTCTATCTATAAAATCAAAGAGAAAGGTTGCGGCATGTCAGAGAAGAATCTAACTAATGTGGCATTTTCAGAGGGAACAAAAGTGGTTTTGCAGGATTTATTTTCAAATTATCCACCAGATAAAAGGGAGCTTCACGAGAAGGTGATTGAAAAACATAGTGGAAAAACTGCTAAAATACGAAGAAAGAAAGATGATATTTTCTTGAAGCCATTGATGAGTGTTGCAGAGATTGCAGAGAAGGTTAAAAGACTTGCATCTAAGAGAGAGAAGAATTCAAACTTGAGACAGGTTCTTCTATACAAGCCAGTTTAGAAATTTTGGTTTGATGCTGCTTATTTTTCACTCTATGTTATGCATAAAGGGGGGATTTTGTAGTTTCTCTAAATTAATTTAAGTAGAAGTTTTTGTGCATAATGCATGCAGATTAATGAAGAGAGGTCAAAGCTTCCAATTGCAGGGTTTGGGGATGCCATTACATCGGCAGTAGAATCTCACCAGGTCACCTTTTTGTCTTATATTTGTTTGTTTTTAAGTTGTGTATCTGCTCAGTGCACAGATTCCAGAATGCGGTAGTAGTACAAAGTTATTTCTATTGGTTCTCAAGTTATTTCTGCCCTTGTCTCAATGCAATTGGGTCGTTATTTCCCAATGAGAAGTCTATATTTTCCTTTTCTCTTGAGTTACAGTTGGATGGTTGGGATGTCTCATATTGTTATATTTATTGTATCTTCCAAATTCCAATATAGGTTATCCTCATTTCTGGTGAGACTGGGTGTGGCAAGACGACACAGGTATTCTTTTTAATTTTTATATAATTTTTATGTTATATTTAATATAAGTGGCTGGACTATCTGATTTAGAAGTAACCATTTATGTCATTTTCCCCTTTTGATTGGACTGTGCAGACAGAGAAGTAATGTATCTCACTTGTTGCACAATGAGCCATCTCTTATAATTCTAATAAAATCTTAATCATGTTTATTTAGATAGGTATAAAAATAAAATTCAAGCTTAAGGCTCTAGATGCTGCTGAAACTGTCCGTAAAACACTCTAGGATTCTAATTTTCTGCATTTTGTCTTGTGTTATTTATAGGATTCTTAGTGGAAAGTTGTTAGCTGGGTAGCTTGGGATCAATTAAGGCTTTTCTTTAGTTGTCTGCTACTGATTATGTTAATGCTTAGGATAATGCTTCTTTGAAGGATCAGAGTATAATTCTGGCCTTTTGTCTGTGGGTACAATCAATTTACTATAGAAGTTCATGAATACCAAGATAATTGAAGTTTCTGCTTAAAGATGATGAATTGACATAGTTTTATAAATGTGTCTAAAGGAGAGTATATATTTAAAAAATGAATTTGTATTATAAATGTATACATTTGTAACAAGCCAGAAGGTATGGGATATTGGGATCCTTTTCATAAAAGGATAATATCAACAACCGGTTGCTTTTACAGAAGTACTACTACCTCAAAATTATTAGCATATGATTCAAATTATACCCAAGCCTGAGCCATAGTTCACTTCTCCATGAAGTACATAATGTCGGAGTTCATTTGTTTCTTGGTTTGTGACTTGTATTGCTGATGCATCTGGTCCAGGTTCCACAATTTCTTTTGGACTATATGTGGGGAAGAGGTGAGGCCTGTAAAATACTGTGTACTCAGCCTCGGCGTATATCAGCTACATCAGGTGTGGATAACTTAGGCTTGTTGTATTCTTGTTCTACATATTGTTTCCTTATTTTTTCTGCTTTTATGGTGCACAAACCTTCATATGGTTGCTGTTTTGTTTATCTGCTAGTGTCTGAGAGAATCGCTTATGAAAGAGGAGAAAGTATTGGAGAAAATGTTGGATACAAGGTACTGTTGTTAAACTTATTAAAACATGTATGTGTAATGAGTCATGCTTGTTAAAATCGTGGCATTTTATGAGAAATTACTGCTTGTTTATCACTGCCTTTTAACAACATGAGAATTGGTAATGTGTAGCCTTAGAGATAGACTTACAAAGCATAAAACCATTTGTTCAAGCTCTGGGAGTTCTAGTACTGAAAGAATTGGAACCAAATTATATGCTAATTATCTTAAATATCTGCATTTCTTGCTATATATATGTATAAACATGTGCTCCAGTGTGGCTCCTTGCTATTTATCCTTCGTTTTTTGGTTTATTCTTCAGTTTATTTTTTTCTTGGTTAGGTTGAAATACTGCATTTAGCTAATTTGACAATGAACCTTGGATTTTTCATGGCTTTTGATGGAAAAAGTTTTAGTTTATACTACATTGCTAAAAGTTATGAATTTTTATGAAGATTCGCTTGGAAAGTAAAGGTGGTCGGCAGTCATCAATTGTCTTCTGCACGAATGGGGTATTATTGAGAGTGCTGGTTTCAAACAGTAGATCGAAGAGAGAAGACATCTCTGACATGACTCACATTATTGTGGTATTTAATTTCTTCTTGTTTTGTTTGTAAATTTCTTAAACTTCATTTTCAGATGACTGAAGGCATCTTTTCTTTCTTTGGAAAAATTCAACTGGATTTGGGGGAATATTTTAATAAGTTGAAGAAAGCTGTGTATATCAACATAAACTCCAGAGTTTTTTTGAACCTGTTATTAACCTGCTCAAGTTTAATAGCTGTTTTTTATCAATGTGGTCAAGGTACTTGCCAAATTCTACAATATTAATGTTTTATTCCTCGCTTCAAATTAGAATGACTGTTTTAAAGTTGTATTGCTAACATCAGTTGATAGGGATAATATATTGGGACCAACTTCCTCACTTATATTACCTGCATCCTTTGGTAGGAATGGACTTATTAGGACAGGGATGTACTATGTAGAGTAGTGGGACCAGTTGCCCCTGCTAAAAATTTTGCAGAGGTTGTGCTAGCTCCTCTCAGCTTTTGGCTTTAGTCCAATGTCCAATGCAGAACTGTGTTGCGATTTTCTCCTTTTTTTTTCTCTCTGTGATCTTAAATTAAGATTTGAAGACTTCAGGGTCTTTGCTGGCCACGTGTACTCTTGTTTGAGATTTTTTTATCATCCCATCTTTTATTTAGTCAGAAATTTTAGAATTTAGGGGTCATGATAGGCACCTTTTTGCTCGGCCTTTGCTATTTTCCCTTTCCTTTTTGGTTTTGACTCCCAACCTAATATTTTCTTTCCCCATGGGTGCTCAGCAGAAAACACACATATTAGTGTTTTGAGTTTGAGGACTGGAAAAAGGTTCTCTATTTCTGCATTTGTCAAGCTAGGTTGAGCAGTTGAAATTTGATTGCTCAACCAACAATACCAGGAAAATTTAATAAGGTGGATTCTGGACATATTCTGGCCCTTCCAAGAGAGGAAGATGTATTTATCGATTGACTCCTTTCTAGGACTGGTTCTGTCCCAAAACCTTGAAAAGTCTATTTGATGTAAATGGGTTGATGAGGATCCTGTGCCCCCAATTTTCTTGGGGAACTCTATGTATTTGTGATCATCCATATTTAGTTTCATCTCAAATCTATATATCCATTTATATTTTTATAATTTTTGCATGCACTCTCTTTTTCGTGTTTATTATGGCTCACAGTTGTAGTTGCTAATTTTCTGAAATTTTTAGGATGAAATTCATGAAAGGGACTGCTTCTGCGATTTCATGTTGGCAATTATCAGGTACACGTTCTGTGATTTAGAATTTCATTTGTTTTTGCTTGCTTTCACTAAAATCATTCAAGTCTAAATTAAAGGCTAAATATGTTTTAGGGTTTATCATTCTTGCAATGTTTTTCAAGCAATTCGGTGAATTAAATATGGTATGACAGTTGTATCCGTACTTTCTGTGCCTCGCCACTAGTCATATAGCTGCTTGTATTTGGGCACAACAGCTATGAAAATTGTAGGTTCCTCCTTGGGGATAATATCCCAAGAGATGTCTTTCATAGACTCAAAGTTCTTGAAAAGTATCCAGTGTGGCGGATCGTAATTGAACAATTGTACTTGCAACCTACATGAGTTGGGTTTTGAAAAATTCAAATTTTCTTTGATCATTATTGAGCCGATATTGGGATCCTGCAGCTCAAGTTATCGATTCGAATCCAATTTTACATTTATGTCATTAATGTCTTAATAGACCTTTAGGTACCCACCTTGGATGTTTTTAATGGTTTACGGTCCCTTAAGCTAATTATTTTTTTCCCTAGGGGATTGTTGTCTTAGAAGATGGAAGATTAGTAGTTGAATTTTTGCATGTTTTTCATTTTAATTTCACTGTCGATTTGCAGGGACATACTTCCTTTGTATCCTCATCTACGGCTGGTTGGTTCTTGACCTCATATATCCCTCCAATTTTCTAGCCAATAATAATTTGTGTTCATATTATATAATCTTTATGAAAAATTAATTAATTTTTTCTGTTGGTATCTAATACAAATAGGTACTAATGAGTGCTACTCTTGATTCTGAACGGTTTTCGCAATATTTTGGTGGTTGCCCAATCATCCATGTTCCTGGGTTTACGTTTCCTGTAAAATTCTATCACTCTTGTCTTGTCATTTATTTTTTAGTTTGAACCACATCATAATTTTCTTGATATTCCTAATTCAGGTAAAAAGTTTCTATTTGGAGGATGTGCTTTCTATCTTGAAATCTGCAGATGATAATCATCTTATTTCAGCTAAAGCAAGTGCCCAAGATGAAGACCCAGAATTAACAGAAGAAGATAAGATTGCATTAGACGAAGCTATTAATTTGGCTTGGTCAAGTGATGAGTTTGATCCGCTTCTAGATTTGGTTTCTGTTGAAGGCGGGTTGAAGGTTCATAATTACCAGCATTCTTTGACCGGACTAACGCCACTAATGGTGTTTGCTGGAAAGGGTAGAGTGGAGGAAGTTTGCATGCTCCTCTCATATGGTGTAGACTGCGATCTGATCTCCAAGGACGGGAAGAGTGCTTTGGACTGGGCTGAGCTGGGAAACCAGCAGGAAGCTGCTGAAATAATAAAAAAACATATTGAAAGTTTCCAAGATAATGATGGGGGACAGCAGTTACTAGACAAGTATATAGCATCAGGTAATCCAGAAATCATTGATAATGTTCTTATTGAGCAGTTGCTAAGAAAGATATGTGTAGATTCAAATGAAGGAGCTATTCTTGTTTTCCTTCCTGGGTGGGAGGACATAAATAGAATAAGAGAGAAAATACTTGCCAACCCCTTTTTCAGAGATCCTTCCAGATTTATTATAATACCTCTGCATTCAATGGTTCCCTATGCTGATCAAAAGAAGGTCTTTAATCGTCCACCTTTGGGCTGTCGCAAAATTGTCCTTTCAACCAATGTTGCCGAAAGTTCCATTACAATTGATGATGTTGTCTATGTTATAGATAGTGGTAGAATGAAAGAGAAAAGCTATGATCCACATAAGAATGTATCAACCCTTCAATCTTCATGGGTTTCCAAAGCAAATGCCAAGCAGAGAGAAGGGCGAGCTGGCCGTTGTCAGCCTGGAATATGTTATCATCTTTTTTCAAAACTTCGAGCAGCTTCTATGCCTGACTTTCAAATTCCAGAAATAAAGAGAATGCCAATTGAAGAGCTCTGTTTACAGGTAATATATGTTCTTTGTGCTTGTTAGGTCTCTCTATCATCTTTAGTTGAAGACGAGGGGATGTTTGCCAAAAAGTAGTTTCCCCATCAGAAGCCTTGTTTATCTCCTTTCTTTTACATTCAGTTATTAATACCTTATTAATACCGACAATGTAACCTGTTTATTGCATGATTTTATTTGCATTGGTAGGTGAAATTGCTTGACCCAGATTGTAAAGTAGAGGAATTCTTGCAAAAAACATTGGACCCTCCTGCTTTACAAGTCGTACATAATGCAACTAGGGTGCTTCAAGATATTGGGGCTTTTACCCAAGATGAGGAATTGACAGAACTTGGAGAGAAGCTTGGTTATCTTCCTGTTCATCCATTGACATGCAAGATGCTTTTCTTCGCAATATTGATGAATTGCCTTGACCCAGCTTTGACACTAGCATGTGCTTCGGACTTCAAGGATCCGTTTGTCCTTCCCATGCGACCAAATGAAAGGCGAAGGCTCTGCTGCCGGGCATGAGCTTGCAAAGATCAGTATGGTGGGCAAAGTGATCACCGCACTCATAGCCGTTTTTGAGTCTTTGGAAGAATGCAAAAGAAAGGGTGTAGAAGGGCGTTTTTGTTCACAATACTTCGTCTCATCAAGCACTATGAATTTGCTTTGTTTGGCATGCGTAAGCGACTTCAAGGTGAACTAATACGGCATGGATTTATTCCCGATGATGTCTCAAATCAGTTTAAATGCAAAACACCGTGGAATACTCCATGCAGTTCTTGTGGCTGGTTTATATCCAATGGTAGGGAGGATACTCCCACCAAAACAGGGTAAACGGATGATTATAGAAGCATCCAATGGCAGTAAAGTTCGGTTAAACACTCGCTCAATTAATTCGGAGTTATCAACCAAGCAACTTGTTGAATGCCCTTTGATTATATATGATGAAATAACTCGTGGGGATGGGGGTATGTACATAAGAAATCAGATCATTATTGGACCAATTCCATTGTTGTTTCTTGCAGCAGAGATTGCAGTGGCTCCTATAAAAGGCAATGTTTACGGTGAAGATGATGATGGTGACGATGATGATGGAAGTGATGATGTTGATGCATGTGACACCGATGGAGATGAGAAGTCTGTGGTTAATAAGTCCGGTGGAAAAGAAGAAAATGTCATGTCCTCTCCTGAAAATTCTGTTATGGTGGTTGTTGATCGGTGGCTACCATTTAGATCAACAGCACTTGATGTTGCTCACATCTACTGCCTGAGAGAGCGATTATCGGAAGCAATCTTATTCAAGGTAGGCACTTCCATTGACTACACATATAAGAGCTATACACCTTCCCCCTTGCCCTCCCCCTCTTTTTCTTTTGATCAATACTATAACTCTTTTTAGCTTGTTCAACGTTGAAACGTGTTCATTTTGCTTGTTTTTATAATTCTCAACTTTTTCCAGGTAATGCATCCGGGTGAAGTTCTTCCTCTTGCTCTTGGGGCTTCTGTATATGCAATAGCGTGCAGTCTATCGTATGATGGTTTATCAGGCATCCCAGAGCAAGCAGAATCGGTAGATTCTCTCACTTCGAGGGTGCGTTCGACTGATATCAATAAACGTATGCCTTGGACGGAAGATAAGAGTCCTAATCCGAGTAAGTTCCTTTTATCACTTGTGAACCAAAGCCCCAATCGCTCTAGTTTCGAGATAGAGGCTAAGGTCCCTGCAGTTGAGCCCTTAAGTTGCAAGCAACAGTCACCTGTAAGGCCAGTTGGTATGAGCGTAGATCACGACCCTATATCAGTTGCTTCTAGTTCAAGTGTGTCTAAACTACAGGGTTCCGGGGACGATTCTTACAAGCGGCAACGAGGGAAGAGGTCTATGTCAAGACAGTGACAACGGTAAAAACATATTTTGAAAACAAATGCAAATCGTGGATTATGCTTGTAGAAAAGTAATTTTCCAGCTTTAGGAAAAAACTAAATCACGCAGAAAAATAAAGCAGAATGCATAATTTAAGTTTCTGCAGAAAAGAAGAAGAAAACATAATTGATTTTTTGTTATTGAATATTTTTGAAAAATTACATCCCTTTACAGTGAATTTATAGACACAAGTATTGGACTTTAGTTACAATTAGGAGTCCTAAGTACAAAAGACATCTAACTCTATCTTTTAGGAAGTAAACTTTAATTTAAACTACTATTTATATAAGGACTCTAACTCTATCGGATAATCTAACACCCCCCTTCAGGTTGGAGAATATACATTGTATAATCCCAACTTGAATAGAAACTTGTCGAAAGAAGCTTTTGGTAGTGCTTTTGTAAGTACATCTGCCACTTGTTATTCTGTAGGAACATAAGATAAAGAAGCTGTCCCACTAGTAATCTTTTTTGAGATAAAATGCCTGTCAATCTCCACATGTTTAGTCCTATCATGGTTGATTGGATTTCGAGTAATTTGTATGGTGGACTGATTATCACAAAAAATCTCAAACTTCTCCTCTTGGTTCACATCTAGCTCCTTCAATAGCTTTAACAACCAAATTCCTTCACACATTCCTAATGCTAAAGCCCTATATTCTGTTTCAGCACTGCTTCTAGATACAACTGTTTGTTTCTTACTCCTCCAGGTCACTAAATTTCTCCAAGAGCAGTAACCACTAGTTGATCTCCTTTCTGTCAGTTCGCTTGCCCAACTTGAATCTAAATAAATCTGAACAGTTCTTTCTTGAGTCTTTTTAAATAGCAATCCATGCACTGGTGTTCCTTTCAAGTATCTCAAAATTCTAATTGTAGCTTCCATGTGATCTTCCCTTGGATCAGTTATGTGTTGACTGATAATATTAACTGGAAAAGCAATGTTTGGTCTGGTTAATGACAAATAAATCAACTTTCCCACTAACCTTTGAAATTTACCCTTATCAGTTTTAGGGCTTGTGTCCTCTTTATTGAATTTTAAGTCTGCTTCCATGGGAGTATCAACTGGTTTGCATCCCAATATTCCTGCTTTATTAAGTAGATCAAGAATATATTTTCTCTGGTTTATCACCAGATCTTTGCTCGACCTAGCAACTTCCATGCCTAGAAAGTATCTGAGCTTTCCTAGGTCTTTTGTTTCAAACTGTGTATTTAACAACCTTTTCAAGTGACTTATCTCTTCATTATCATCACTTGTCAGAATTATGTCATCCACATATACTATTAAAATAACCCTTTTATTGCTAGAGGTTACCTTAATGAAGAGAGTGTGATATGCCAAGGATTGTTTGTATCCATTTTCTAGAATCACCTTGGTGAATCTGTCAAACCAGGCTCTAGGTGACTGCTTCAAACCATAGATGGATTTATTAAGTCTGCAAACTTTCTGATCTCCTTTTACTGTCTTCAAACCTGAAGGCACTCTCATGTACACTTTTTCCAATTTTCCATTAAGAAAGGCATTCTTAATGTCAAGTTGATGAAGCTTCCAGTCCTTGTTTACAGCCAAGCTTAAGAGAACACTAATTGTATTTAGCTTAGCTACATGAGCAAAGGTCTCATTATAATCAGTTCCATAGGTTTGAGTAAAACACTTGGCTACCAACCTTGCTTTATACCTCTGTATACTGCCACTGGAGTTGTATTTTATGGAGAACACCCATTTGCATCCGACTAGTTTCTTGCCTTGCGGAAGATCTGTAATGGTCCAGGTATCATTCTTTTCAAGTGCTTCAATCTCCTCTTTAACAACCCTTCTCCACTTAGAATTTTTTAGAGCCTCATCAATAGTGTTAGGTATTTGTTCTTTATCTAAGCAAGCTGTAAAAGCCTTAAATGATGGCATTAGATTACCATAAGCAGTATACCTCTGAATGGGGTGTTTTGTACATTGTCTTACCCCTTTCCTTTTAGCAATAGGAAAATAATCAAATTCAAGTAAATGGGAGGGAATCTCGGCTAGAACATTACCTCCATCATTTTCAATGGCAACTGAACTTTAGTCCAATTCTCGGCAAGTGTCAGATTGCAAAACAGTTTCTGGAATAGTTTTATGTTTTCTGGTATAAACTTTCAGTTGCTTAGGAGGCTGAAGGGTTTGTGAGGAAGGTTTAGGTGAATTCTAAGGACTAGTAACAATAGGTGAAGGATGGGAAGTTGTAGGTGTAATAATAGGTGAAGAAGTAGAAGGGTTTAAAGCAGTATGAGGTTCAAATAACAAAGAATTATTAGTAGGTAATAACTCTGAAGGTAAAGAAAGATAAACCTGATTCGTAGGAGGTTGAAAAACATCACAATTCTCCCCCTGATTTGCAACCGCATGGAAATAAGGTTCCTGTTCAAAAAAGGTGAGATCCAAGGAAGTAAAAAAATTTTGAGAAAGAGGATGATAACATTTGTAGCCTTTCTTAAGTGAAGAATACTCGACCAAGACACACTTCAAGGATCTAGGGTCAAGTTTTGACCTAGAGGGAACATAATCTTTCACAAACACAGTGCAACCAAAAACTTTGAAAGGGAGAATAGATGACAAAGGTTTAAAATTGGGGTAACTCTCCAAAAAATAGGTCTAGGTGTTCTGTATTGAAAAACCTTACTGGCATTCGATTAATGAGATAGGTTGCGGTTAACAAAGCCTCACCTTACAAATACTTTGGAATATTACTAGTGAACATCAAAGGCCTAGTTACTTCCAACAAATGCCTATTTTTCCTTTCTACAACCTCATTTTGTTGTGGTGTATCCACACAAGTGCTAAGTTGAACAATCTTTTTTTTGTTAAAAAATTCCCCCAAAGACTTGGTAAAATATTCACTTCCATTATCAGTTTTGAAGATCTAAATTTTACTTCCAAATTGGGTTTCAACCATATTGTAAAATTTCTCAAAAACAGAGGCTATTTCAGATTTATCCCTTAACAAATATGCCCAAGTTGTTCTATTATGATCATCAATAAAAGTGACAAACCACCTACTACCAGTTACATTCTTCACTCGAGAAGGACCCCAAACATCACTATGAATTAATGAAAAAGGTTGAGAAGGTTTGTAGGAAGATGGTAAATAGGATGGTTTTGTTTGTTTAGCGGGAGGACATATATGGCATTTAAAAGAACTTGGTTTTCTATTAACAAACAATTTAGGGAATAATTTAGCAAGATAACGAAAATTAGGATGCCCTAACCTAAAATGCCATAACATTACATTATCAATTTGCCCTAAAGAAGTAAAAGAGCAAGAAGTATTTGGTAGGGTAGATGGTTGATTTTCGAGGACATAGAGACCATTTTGCAAGCTAGCAGTGCCAAACATCTTCCTCGAATTCATTGCCTGCAAAAAACAACCAGATTCAGTAAACTGTAATGAACACTTCAAATTCTTGGAGAGTTTACTAACAGAGAGGAGATTGCAGGCGAGATTAGGCACAAACAAAACATCTTCAAGCAACAAATTATCATTAATGAGGACTGAGCCACTTCCTTTGATAGGAGAGAAAGAGCCATCAGCTGTTTTAATAGAACTTGTAGAAGATGAATCCAAAAAACTAAGGAATAATTTCCTGTTACCAGTCATGTGATTAGATGCTCCAGAGTCAATGATCCATGCTGATGTGTCTTTGGTAGAAAAAAGTGCAGTAGGAGAACAAGTATTCTGTATGCTTTTATCCTCCACGAGGGCTAAATCTGCTTCATAGGTTACTGTCGAACCTGAAATTTTTGGAAAAAACTCCAATCCAGCAGCCTGCTCTGCTATGGATAGCGTCTCAAAGGTTGTCGAAGGGGATCCCATTAAGAATTCTAACTAGGATCGATGTTAGACTGATACCATGTAGAAAAACAATTTTTTAGCTTTAGGAAAAAACTAAATCACACAGAAAAATAAAGCAGAATGCAGAATTTAAGTTTCTGCAGAAAAGAAGAAAACAGAATTGATTTTCTGTTATTGAATATTTTTTAAAAATTACATCCCTTTACAGTGAATTTATAGACTAAAGCATTGGACTTTAGTTACAATTAGGAGTCCTAAGTACAAAAGACATCTAACTCTATCTTTTAGGACGTAAACTTTAATTTAAACTACTATTTACATAAGGACTCTAACTCTAGCGGATAATCTAACAATGCTCAATAGTTTTGAAAGGTTTTTCATTTTCATAGAAGGCATCCAGTGACCTTTCGTTGAGTCATTTTTTGAATTACAGCTGACGTACAAGTTACATGGACTAGGGAATGTTAGCATTACCACTAACCTATGGCATCCCATTAGCTGTTGTATGTGAGACACTTTGAACGAGAATGCTCTCCTTTTCATTTCTTTATTATTGGAATTTTCAATTTGATCACTAAAATCTTGAATTTTGTTCTTTTAAGTTCATGTAAAACCCTCTTAAACTTTTCTCCCTCGAAGTCTCAAACTTAGATTTTTAAACTCCTTTGATTCACTAGAGTTGAAGTATAAGAGAAACAATGTCTTGATTTCACTTTGATCGGATTTTTCAAGGAATTAAATTTATATTAATATTTATAGTTTATAAATTAAACATTAGAGGCACCAAGTTCTAAAAATCTTCCAGATGGAAGGTGTATTTTAGCTCTTATGTGTGTAGTCAATGGAAGTGCCTACCTTGAATAAGATTGCTTCCAATAATCGTTCTCTCAGGTAGTAGATTTGATCGTAGCCAGTGATCAACAACTGCCATAACATAATTATCGGGAGAGGACATGACCTTTTTCTTCTTTTCCACTGGACTTATTAACCACAAACTTCTCATCTCCATCGGTGTCGCATGCATCAATGTCATCACTTCCATCATCATCGTCACCATCATCTTCACTGTAAACATTGCCTTTTATAGGAGCCACTGCAATCCCTGCTGCAAGAAATAAAATGGAAGTGGTCCAATAACAGTACAGTTTCGTATGTACATACCCCATCCCCACGAGTTATTTCATCAAACATAATCAAAGGGCATTCAACGAGTTGCTTGGTTGATAACTTCGAATTAATTGAGTGTGTTTAACTGAACTTTACTGCCATTGGAAGCCTCTATAATCATCCGTTTACCTTGTTTTGGTGGGAGTATCCTCCCTACCATTGGATATAAACCAACCACAAGAACTGCATGGAGTATTCCACGGTGTTTTGCATTTAAACTACAGTTTGAGACATCATCAGGAATAAATCTGTGTTGTATTAGTTCACCCTGAAGCTGCTTACGCATGCCAAACAGCAAATTCATAGTGCTTGATGAGAAGTATTGTGAACAAAAACGTCCTTCTACACCCTTTCTTTTTGCATTCTTCCAGCACTCAAAAGCAGCTATGAGTGCCAGCTGATCACTATGCCTACCATACAGTGTTGCAAGCTCATGCCTGGCAGTAGCAGCCATCTGCCTTTTATTTGTCTGAAGCACATGCTAGTGTCAAAGCTGGATCAAGGCAATTCATGAGGTTGCGAAGAAAAGCATCCTGCATGTCAATGGATGAACAGGAAGATAACCAAGCTTCTCTCCAAGTTCTGTCAATTCCTCATCTTGCGTAAAATTGGAGGATACATGAGGTCAAGAACTAACCAGCCGTGGATGAGGATACACAGGAAGTATGTCCCTGCAAATCGACAGTGAAATTAAAATGACAAACATGCAAAAATTCAACTACTAATCTTCCATCTTCTAAGACAACATTCCCCTAGGGAAAAAAATAATTAACGTAAACCATTAAAAACATCCAAGGTGGTACCTAAAGGTCTATAAGACATTAATATGACATAAATGTAAAATTGGATTCGAATCGACAACTTGAGCTGCAGGATCCCAATATCGGTTGAATACTGATCAAAGCAAATTTGAATTTTTCAAAACCCAACTCATGTAGGTTGCAAGTATAATTGTTCAATCACGATCTACCACATTGGATACTTTTCAAGAACTTTGAGTCTATGAAAGACATCTCTTGGGATATTATCCCCAAGGAGGAACCTACAATTTTCATAACTGTTGTGTCCGAAGACAAGCGGCTATATGACTAGAGGTGAGGCACAGAAAGTACGGATACAACTGTCGTACCATATTTAACTCACCGAATTGCTTGAAAAACATTGCAAGATTGATAAACCCTAAAACATATTTAGCCTTTAATTTGTACTCGAATGATTTTAGTGAAGGCAAGCAAAAACAAATGAAATTCTAAATCACAGAACATGTACCTGATTTGTGTTTGTGTTGAATTCTTTGAGACTACTATATTTATAATGTGTTTTAATAAGAGTGGTAAGCTATGAATGACTTTGGTAAATGGTAATTTGTGGACATGATATAGTTTGATGACTAAGGCGTTGTTTGAGAGTATTTATGATTGAATTGTACCGAGTTGAATTTTTTAAATTTTGCTTGTTCAATGCTAAATATGTATAGAATGATAAACGAATGGTTGAGTGCGATTTATGTAGCTTACATGTCAATGTCAAGATATGCTATCAGTGAATTGGTAGCTAACTAGCAATTTTTGCATGAAAAGAAAAGCAATAGCACTTGAAAGATAAGGTGTGCCCATGCCTCGACACTAGCATTATATTTACAAATTGGTCTTGATTTCTTGGTCTAAGTTCCGAAGACCTTGGATTTTAGTCTTTAATGTGCTAAAATATGACCTAAGGATTGTTTATTTTCTTAAATAATTTGCAATAGGGATTAAACTACGAAGGAATTGGTTTAATAAAAAATGGCAAAATGTCAAAAAATGCCCTTAACGTTTGACTGAATAGTCATTCTTGCCCCTATTCTTATTTTTTTGAAGCAATTTAGCCATCAAAATCAATTGAGGGTCAAAATGACCCCTCTGTGAATGAAAACTGTTAGTCAACTAACGATAAACAACTTAAAATGACTTGACAGAATGATAAGTCAGAAGAAAAAATATTTTATATTTTATACAATTTTATAAAATTTTCTTTTGACCGATGCGTCATTCTGTAAAGTCAACATAATTGCCTATATGACACTGCTACACGGCGTGCACTACCATGTAAGTTTGTCACGTTATGTCAAGTCATTTACTGTTAGTTGACTAACAATTTTTATCCGCAGAGGGGCCATTTTGACCAAAAATAAAACGTTAATGGCTAATTGCGTCAAAACAAGGAATAGGAACCAAAATGACTATTTAGTCAAATGTTAGAGGTATTTTTTAGCATTATGCGTACAATAATTTGACCAATTTCCAAGTTGGGTGATCCCATAAATCCAATACATGGCAAACTTCATGCCATGAACCATACCCTCAATACCAATCATCTTTTTGGTCTTCTAAATGTAAGCCTTTTTAAAAAAACGAAGAAGAAGTTAGAAGTAAGCATGTTTCTAAATGCCAACATTTGGAGAAATTATATCAAGAGTCACTTCTGCCACGTCATCTATGAGACCAACCAATAAAAAGCACCCATCTCATTATTTTTTCCATGTCATATTTTTACCAAGTGAATCTTCACTTGGTAAAAAATGTTTTTAAAATTAATTTACAGTAAATATGAGTGAAGATTCACTTGGTAAAAAATATGACATGAAAAAAATAATGAGATATGTGATTTTTATTGGTTGGTCCCATAAATGACGTGGCGGGAATGACATATGGTATAATTTCTCGTTTGGAGAAATGGTCAAACAGGATCGTCCCTTAAAATTAGGGATATGTGAATTATAAAAAATTAAATGACATCTTAACTTCTGAAGTTATACTTTATTATTATTTTTGTATTTGATTTTTTCGATCCAATTTGACCGTAGAACTTTTCAACCGTTATGTACGTTATTCTGATATTTTTTGTTACAAAAATATCACGTGATATGTTCTTAGAGTGCCACATGGCACATAATATATGTTAAATCTAAAAAATTTCAAAAAATAATCATTAAAAAATAATTTCAAAATTTTCTCAAAGTTATAAAAATATGAAAAAGTTTTCAAATAATTTTTGGAGTGTTTGGAAATTATAATAATTTATTTTTTAAAAAATAATAAAACTTCACAAAAGAAAGGAAGAATAAAAATGTAAAAAAAAAACTACATAAAAAGTTTAAAATATTGTGATTTTTTTCTCATTTTTAAAATTATATGAAATTTCTCATAACTAGGGGTGACAATCGGGTGGAGAATAATCGAAAACCGTGGGGATTCGAACCGACAGGTATGAGAAATAACTGAAATCTTCACCCACGGGGATGGGTATAGGGGGAGTTTTATCACCGAAGTTCAAATGGGGATGAGGACGGGGATTTTTATATCTGAATCATAGAGATAACCGAACCGTACCTGTATAAATCACCGTAGGGATCCCCGAAAAATATCCGCATGTATCTCAATATTTTACAAAGTTGGATATTCATAAGGGTAATTTACCATTTTTCAACAAAAATCTAATCTCTCATAACCTGAGTATGGCCGGCTAGAGTAAGTTTGGAAATTTTCCGCAAAATTCCATAAAAATAATTAGAAAGTAGTCTATATATCTTCGTAAATATGATTCAGTCTAGTTTTATTTAAAACACATTGCGATCGATTTTGATATGTATTTTAAAAAATAAGAATATTTGAATGTTGAAATGTCATAAAAATTTGGTAGCAGATTTCTTAGAAAACAGTTTTAGCAGTGATTTTGAAAAATCACCAAAAATTCTACAAGATAAATCAGGAAGTGAGCCTTATATTTCTATAACCATACAGAAGTCTAGATTCGTTTAAAACAAATGATTCTTGATTTCGAGTTATATATTAGGAGTTATTAATGTTTCCAAAAAGAAAACAATGGTAGTGACTTCAGAAGTTCGCTATAAATCGTACGAGTAAAATTAGAAGAGATAATTTATATGGTTGAAAAGATTATCGAATCTAGTTCCTTTTAGAACAAACATATCAAGATTTAGAACCATAGATTATTAGTTACATATTTTCTTTTAAAGGTAGTGTAGGCTGTCATGTTTCAATAATTAATATTTTAGTCATATTTTATAGTTTTGAAATGGTTTGTTTATTGTTGGTAAAATTAAATTTATCATTTATGTTTGTAATTTTAGAGATTTAATGTTGAGTATTTGTTTTAATGTATTAAGTTTTATTTATTTTTTTGGGTATGATGATTAACTAAATCCGTAAAAGATGGTTATGGAGACAAAAATATCCCTAAAACGTTTAATAGGGATTCCCCAAAACCGTACCCGCATGTGTTGGGAATGAAGTAGGGAATGCAAAACCATCTTCGACCCGCCTCATTACCACCCCTACTCATTGCACCAAATATATATTAAATTTTAAAATCAAAAGATTAGATTTTTTACAAAACCCAAAATTGTGTAAAACAGTTGATTGAATTTTCAAAAAAAAAATAATAAGTTTTCCCAACATACATAAAATTTGAAAAGAAATAAAAGATTAATTAAAAAATCCAAAAACTTGAATGGGTACATATATACTCAGGGAATTTTGATAATAATGCATCTCCAAATGATATTTGGAGATGTGTGGTACGTCGGGTAAAAAATGGGAATTTATGACAAAAATTACAGTGTAGGGTGAGGTCGCTACCTGCAGGTGGTGGCTTGGGAAAAGACGCCATCTGCAGGTGGTGATCTCACCCTGACTTGTAATAGTTTAATATTTTTTATTATCGATTTAAGATAAAATCAGGGGAAAGTCGTCACCTACAGGTGGCGACCTCACCTACACTGTAATTTTACCGTAGATCCTCAATTTTCACCCAACGCACCACACATCTCCAAATATCATTTGGGGATGCATTATTAATCAAAATTTGCCTATATACTCGAGTGGCTTAATTAAAGATAATATTCTCGACGTAGTGGCCTAATGCATAATGGGTAACATATCCAAAAAATAATGGTTATAACTTATAATATTTAAAGATAATATTCTCGTCGTAGTGGCCTAATGCATACTCTCTTTTTAATAAAAAAAATAAAATACGAAACTAACCAACCAATTTGTCTCATTCTCATTAAAAAAAATATCATACTACGAAATATATTCTAAGAAATTTGTTAAGAATTAGTACATATCGAATCCATTGTCCAATGTCTCTCTTAACATAATAATAATAATAATAATAATAATAATAATAATAATTTATGCCCCCTAAAATTATTCTTTATTAAGTTTTTATAAAAAAATTTCATCTTTGATTTTTTATTGTTTAAATTTTATAATTGATAAAAACATATATATATATATATTAAAAATCTTTAATCAAATAATTTTTAAATATATATTTTATAAAATTTATTTATTTAAAATAATTATGATCAAAATTTTAAAAGGATAAAAAATAATAAAAAAATTGTAGTGAGACTGAGAAAAAATAATTTCACAAATAATATTTAAATGATATCAAATATTTTTTACTTACAAAGTAGATAAAATAAATTATACTATAATAGAACCCAATAAGTGTCTCATTGAAAAAGCGGATGTTGTTTATCCTAGGAGACACGGGTTCGAATCACTTTGTTTACAAGGCGTATACGCATTATTAAAGAGTTAAAAATATTTATGAACATATACTACCTTGTAATCATATGTAGACTATTTAAAAAAATAATCATAGGATAATATTATGAATACATCACGCCAGTCGCTTTAAGGAAAGTAGTGAAAATATTATAATTTAACGTGAAATAATGAGGAAAATTCGAAGGAATTTATTAACTGATGTGATGTCAAGTATGCATACTTTATATTACCAAAAAAAGTCCAAGCAAAATCTAACCCACAATTGGGTAAGATATCAACGTTGAAGATTTGGGTACATAAAAAATTGTTCATATATAATTTGAAATAAAAATAAAAGTAAAAAATATAAAATTTTTGCTACTTAAAATTTATTATTATTATTATTATTATCGAATAATATATTTAAATTAAACAGTAAAATTTTAGTAAAATATGAAACAAAATTCAATACTTATTAATTTCAAATATATTATTTCTTGTATAATTTTTATCTCATTGAAATCACGTGTTCTGATAAAAAAATATTAAAAATTCAATACTTAATTTTATAACACTTTAGTTTCCAGATTATCAAACTACACCTAAACATGTTTTTTTTTTAATATACAATAAATTATGAAACTTTTAATCTAGAAATGAAAAAAACTAACTAACCAACCTATCTTATTCTCATACATATGTTGTTGTGTTGTTTTCAGACTGCCCAAGTTATAAGGATTAAGGATTTAATTTAGAGTTTAGATTTTAAAGGTATGATAAAAATTTAGGGTTTATAGTGTAGGGTCTAAGAGTTCAATTTTATTTTTCTAAAGAATAAATATGTATTGATCGGTGAATAATCGTCACACACTCAGTGCAAGCAAACACTGCTGATGAAAGTATAGAAACAGGAAGATCCAGTTAGATATCGATCCCACGAGGATGAGTATTCAGTTATAATATTATGTGGCCACAAGCAATTATGTAAATAGAAATATTGTAAGTGTAATGGTAGTTGTAATAGAGAAATAAAGTAATGGGTATAAGATCAATTGTGGTAGCAAAAAGAATAACAATTATAAGAGAGTAAAATAATATTAAGATAAGGTCTGGATACCCTCGGTTCAGCTTGACAGAAAGTCAAGTACCATCAAGGAAATACAATACGATAGCTCATCTGGCAAATAAAAAGGTTAAGCTCGCTTACTAACTTCCAATCAACCATAAACTATTGACGCAAAGACGTAGATCGACTACAACTCTCATTGTTAGTCAAAACTAAAACTCCTTGAGCAAGTGGACCAAATCTAGTTGCATCCTTATTCAACTCTCGTTGTAATGGCTTGTTAACCTGACTTGTCACTGCATCTCTCAATGTCAATGACAATGTTCAACACTTTCATGCAAACAATAATCTGATCCAACAATCGAAGTATGAGAAAGAGCTAATAATAATATATTGAACTGAAAGAAAAAATCTACACAAGTTCATACAGAGCTTAAGAAATTAAACCATCGTCATTAACATAAAAAAATATAATGAAACCTCCAATAAATATCTAAATTGAAGAGAGTTTAAAGAAGATAACAAATATTCTCCTTGATCTAGCACTTGAATCCTCTTCTCCTCGGATATTTCTGCCTTGCTTCACCTTGGATCTTCAGAATATAGTTTAGGACGCCATGGAAAGAGAGCTCGAAAGGTTGAAGAAGTTTATAAAAATGAATATCGCATGAAGACTCTCCCTCTTCCCGAATTTGTCCTTTTATAAGATGCCAAGGAAATGACACCTATTCTTCAAGAGTTTTGCGTGACTCCCAGCCGTACCAATTCTGTTATAACAAATAATACAACTGGCAGGGTCATTGTAACACCCTTAACGTATACTCGTAAATCGAATATACATTAAAGATATTACAGAGTCGTTTAAAGAAATCTCGACTTATAAATTTACTTTTACAAGTATTTACAAATTTTAGTTTGTAAATCTAACCCTTTCTCGGTTTTCTTGAAAACACAACCTATGTGCAGTTAGCTAGTTTCAACCCTGAATTAATTATTTTAAAACATATTTGACAATTATTAAAAACAACAATTCAATTTAGGGTGAAAACTAGGTTCGCTGTCTAGGCCCTTTCTTGACTTTAAAATCTATATGCGATTACTGATTATTCTTATTAGCAAAGTAATTATCATTTCTACGTTAGCTTTATTCTGTTACAACGCTAATGCCTTATTTTGCTTTATCCATATACGATTTACCATCAAAACTGATTACTTATCTATCCTTTAGTCTAATTTAATGCATCATACTCTACTAGGAATTAAATAATTACATGCACACTGTTTTGCAGATTGAAGCTTGATCAGCATGCTCTACTCCTCTTCAAATACTCCATATAGCAATATTTCTACTAACACCTCTTTATGTACCAAGTCTAATTGCAATTTTTTTCAGGAGTGATGACACATGAATAATCCAATCAATATCTCCAAAACATAAATACATACACCATAAACTTTTGCTCACTTCTGAGAATAAGATCCATTAATATGCCCTTGGTACAACTCTTTCACTATTCCTTGAGGTATAATAATTCTGAAACTAAGTTTTTCCCTTTTTGACTTGCACAAATCATTTTCTCTCGAAGTGGTACTTTTCCTCTTTTTCTCTTCCTTTAGCTTTTAACTGATACTATCTTAACTAAAGATCAACCTTTCATTTACATCTTACTTCTATATTAGTCATAGGTAACCAATTTATCTTAAATTGGTCTTAAATTCTCAGATCTTCTGCATGAGTTAACTTTCATGCTTATTTCACGGTATCATATCCACTATGATTCCTTTCTTAACCTCTAAGATTTATAGACTGACGAATTACATCATCGTCTTACTTTCTTATTCTAGTCTCGTTCTATATCATACTAATAAGGAGCAACATCAAGTCATACAATCAGCACATCAGTAATATGATATCCTAGGGGAACATATTTACTGATAAAAATCATATACAAACTTGGTTTAACATCCAGAACCAGCTAAACCTTTGCTCTGATACCATTAAAAATGTATATAATTTAAGATTCAAATTCTTTTGCTTTTAACACTCGAGGTTGACTTATCGCAAGTCTTCCTCATATTATATATATAAAATGTGTAAAAAAGCACTCACCTAGGCCATTTATTAGCTTGCCTCACTAAGCTCTACTCGATCATTTCCTTCATAATACCTCAACCCTTCTTTTGATCCGAATCAAACTGAAAATCGAGTTTCGGGGCTTGAATCGAACTTGGAAAATTTCTCCTTTCTTTTCCCCTCATTTTTGAATAGCATGAAATATAGATGAGAAAGATTTTCTCATCTTTTAATATTAATCCACATGTTTAAAATAAAAAAGAATTTTTAATTCATTTTACATAGTGAAATTATTACTTTACCCTTTTCATCTAATGGCCATGATTTAATCTTATCAAAAATCAACGGCCATGATTAAATCCATGTGTATTTGACCTTTCAAAATTGCCCTCAAAGTTCCAAAATATTTCAAAAAATGCCATCCATGGCAAATGTCCAATTTGCCCTCCAACTAGCTTTATTTACAACAAGACTTAAAAATTTCCATTCCATTAAAATTGAACCAAATTGGTTCCATTCTAACCAACCTCCTTCCCAAAATATCATAAATTTTAATTTATGATATTTATTCGATCCAATTATTCGAATTTCACTTAATACGATTTCTAAATTCCTTTCTTTGAGCTTTATAACCATTCCATCATATTCTAACTAAATTTAGTTAGAATCCCATCAACATTAATAAAATATTCATAAAATAATATTTTATGAATTTCCATAATCTTTGGAACTGTCTTTAAAATTTCAATTCAATTCGACATACTGATATCCATAAAATACTTCTACTGCGATTTTACCTCTTCCGAGCTATTGGATTTATTCCAAAAATTCTATATTTACATATTCGAGAAATAAACTCTATTATCCCATAAAACTTCTTTTTCCAAGGACTTAGATTGAATTTTCCTAATTAGTCTATTATTCCGATAATTATCGAAAATCTTTATAGAATAAAATTTCTCTTAGAATTCCTGTTCGATAATCCATCGAATTTTCTCTACTATTACCGAGTCCAACATATCGACCAAAAAAACTTTTAAGGGACCTTCCCGGAGGTCACCCATCCTAATGTTTCCCTGGCCTGAGCAAGCTTAATAATTTTATTCGATCCAAATTCGAATAATATAAGCCTCGTATGAAAAATTCGGTAACACAAAAATACTACTCTTAGGGGTGAACTAACCATTTACGGGGTTAAATTACATAACTTTTCAAAATTATACTTTGGTCCCTAAACTTTTTCAAAGTTTACGCTTTAACCCCAAAACTTTCAAAATTTACATTTTGATCACTACCCAAAATTTGGGATATTACAGGCATCCTTATCTTTTAGTAGACTTGACAGCTTGCTGCTATAGTGTCGAGCTGGCTACAGTAGTGAAACTTCCTCTATAGGGACATTAGAAATACAACGACAATAGAGCAAAAAGGCAGAAATGTGAGTAATAAGAGCAACTGAGACTAGAGTTAGACAAAATGAAGAAAATAGACATGAAAATGTACAAATGAATGCAATACACACTGATGTGGGGACAATTAAATCCATAAATCTAGAGGAAATACATGCTCTCTAAAGAGCTATCACACCCCTAAACTTGAGTTTTTACTTGTCCTTAAGTAAAATTGAAAGCAACAAAGTCTAATAAAAGTTTAGAGAAATTCTAGCTACTTGAATCATTCCAACCAACCAATAAATCCATTGCATCGACAAGATAGAAGATTGCATAAACAACTCAAACATCAAAATATAAACAAGAATTTCAACAATACCTAGCATCATATCTATCATCTCAGATTCTATCTACCTATCAGCATTTATTTAATACCACTTAATACAAGATATAATTATTAATATAAATATTTTGCATTTTCATTTTATTTTTTATGTAGTTAGGGATATCGAACAATGAATGCACCCTAAACCTTGAAAAGTAAGATGTTGTGCAACGCACCCCCAAGAAGTACTTCATTGTTTCGACACACACTCATGCTGCGACATCCTTTGGCCAGATTCATTTTTCTAACACATGCATTGGAGCGTTCCCCTTGAAGCTACTTTTACTGCACTCACGTTGGAATGACTTTTATTTATACTTAATAAAATCTACTAGCATATAAAACACAAGTTGAACAAGGAAGAAATCATCCTAAATCAAAGAGATGATGCTAGATATTCATTAATCAAACAAGCAGATATATTTATGCAAAGTTATAATGCAATCATCCAACATGTACATCCAACCAATTCATCAGCAATTTGAGTGATTCAAGGCTTACACATCGAATGCAAGCAAAATATCTTCAACACAAGAACCTTGTATTTGCTTAAGTTTTTTTGAAATGAGGGTGCATTTCAACTACCAGGTGTATACCCCCAAACTTAAAGATTACGTTGTCTCCAATGCAAAAGAAAACAGAATGCAATGACAAAATGTGGTAACAATGATGAATGCAAAGATATTACAACCATATGTGATTACAATGACAATGCAAATGTAAACAAAATAAAATTACACTATATGGTATGCATGCCTAAAAAACTAAAACAAATTAACTCAACCATCAGGCTCTTGCGAGGAGGAGATAGAGCTTCATTTCTTCTTCTTTTCGATTTTTTTCTTTTGTTGAAAGAGAGGCATTTCCTTCATGAATGATTATGTATTGACTCCTTTATTGTACCCAATTGTATTGTATTGAACCTTAATTGATCATAATTAATGATCTTGGACCTTTTTGAAAGAATTGAAAGTCATTTAGTGACTAAATTGTAAAAATTGAAAGTTTGGGGGTAAAAGTGCAAACTTTGGAAAATTGAGGGACTATCCTCGTAATTTGACCAATTTGAGGTGTGAGTCACCTCTCTACTTGGCTTTAATCGTGTGAAAGGGTGGTGAAATTGTCATAGAATATGACAATCATGGATGATAAAAAAGGGGATAAGCAAATTGGAATTTTAAATTCATCCCAAGGTTTCCTAAGCTAGGAAAGCTTCCTTTTGGAGGCTTGGGAGGCAACCAATAATGAGGAGGATAATGCACGGTTGATAGGTTTTAGAAAGTTGAAAAGGATGAGAATCATTTGGATAGTAAACCAAGACTATTAGCCAAACTTTCTCTCATCTTTCTCCCAAAACTTTCACCAAGCTAATTAAGCTACCACCACCATAGTCATCTTCTTCCCTAACCTCAAGCAAGCACCTCACTTCAATCCTTGGAGTTTCTTTGATTATTCCTAGCTCAAGTGTTGGAGGAAGTTCGATCATCTGTATCGAAGGCTAGGAACAAAGGAATTGTAATTCGGGAGCCTTAAGAGCTTCAAAAATCAAGGTGAGTGTAGTCGGAGTCTCAGGATTAGGCTAGGTGCCTCTCCCGATTTCATTTTCATTGAGTATGAATGATATATAGCTAACATCGAATTTTTAAGGTCATTACATTGAACCCCTTTTAAGGGTGAGTTGGTAAGCTACGGTAAGCTTCCTCATCGAATTACTGATCGTTGACATCATTCATCGAACATGGGACATTGATATTTAATCATCAGATATTAAACATAGACAATGAACTAATGAATATTGATCATTTACATCTAAGCATTGAATATGAACATTGGCATAGTATTGGAAAGATAATTGTCATCATTAACCATTGGACATCAAGTATTGAAATATTGTCATTGATCTTGATCATTGCCACCAAATTATTGAACTTATTGATATTGTCACTAATTATTGAAGTGGACCCAATGGTCAATTTATTGTCATTGAAATCATTGAACTTATGTTGAATATTGGCTTAAATCATTGGACCTTGGATTTGAGTAGACTTTGAATACAATTGGCAAGGCGGAGGGATGTTGTGTTGGTCATTTGGCGAGGCGGAGGGACTAGACCATTATTGATTTGGCAAGGCGTAGGAATCCGCGTATCCACTATCTTAATCAATCCAAGGGATGTAAATGAACTAAATGAATCATTGATATTAAACATTGACATGTAGTTATTGGCTAATGTTGCATTGTTATTGAACATGAATATATTGCCATTGGATTATTGATAAAGCATGCATTTTAATGCATATTGATTATTTACATTATTTATGGCTACCTCACTAGGGAAAGTATGTCTAATGCATTCGCCTTCATGCATTTTCAAGTTAAGCAAAGTGGTTGAGAGATCAGATAACTTTATCGAAGTTTTTGGCAAGTCTTTCAAGGGATACAGTAATGTATACTTCCCTTACCTACTCCTAGAATGGTGGCATAGTTGTTGTAACAGTCACTTATATGTATTTTGATGCGTGTATGCCATGCATGTTATGAGAATGCTCAAAAAGGCCTCAATGACTTTTAGTAAATACTAAGTTTAGTGAAAATTGTCTTAAGTGGCTAGAAAAGGTGAAAACGTAGCAAATGGATTTGAACGGCTATGAAATTTTGCATGTCGGGAGAAATAGGTATTAACAACTTGCTGGTAAAATTTAATTGCATTTGGACATCGTTTGATAGGTTAAATTGGATTAAAACCAAAGCAAATCTGTCATTTTAGTGCAGGACGTATAGATACGGGTGATGATGTATCGATACGGATATGAATATTTGGACATAGACAACCACGGTCAATATAGCGTTTTGGTATGTCAAAGGGCGTATCGACACGGAAAGTCAACATTGGAATCTAGAAAATTAATTGCATCCGTACGGTTCTTAGGGTGTATCAAAATAGCCAACCCTGGTCAGCCCGTTCCGGTACGGTTCTTTAACCGTACCGATACGAACCTTGCTCATTGAATTTCTGAAGATTATTAAATGCATTGCGTATCGATACGGGTGGTCACCGTTTCGATACGAACTCACTGTTTTGTAATGGCTTTAACGGTCTAGACATAGGAGTACCGATACGACCTCTTGAGTATCGGTAGGGGTTCTGGTAAGTTAGGTGATAATTTTGGAAATTGTAAAACGGTCACTAAACATTGAATGGTTTAATTGGGCTGGTAAATGAATTCTGATTTGCATAAAATTTTACAGACATGTTGTTTAATGATTGAGTTTCATTGTAGTAAGCTTAATTTCTGAAATGGACCCATAATTTACCAGAATTATAGATTAGTCCCTAGAATTTATTAAAGTTTAAAATTGGTCCTAATTGGATAATCCCAGCTCGTATTGTATTAATTAAACATGTTGATATTGTTTGATAACGCTAATTTATCGACTGTGATTAATAATTAACGCATCGATCACTGTATTGTTTTTCAGTAATGCCTTCTGACCTGGATTCCTACTAGGCCGGGAAGGGGGTGTTACATTTGTGGTATCAGAACTAGAGTTTAGTCGATTTTAGGACTAAACTACTGTTTATCGTATTGTTATTATGCCACCTAGGATTTATTATTGTATTTTGTGACTTGCCGGCTAATTCAATCTCTTTCTTATAGATGTCTGACTCTGTTGAGGCTCCTTTACCCACGGTGAGGAAGTTAGAGGTGGAGATCCTCCACCACAACAAGACCCTCTAACACAAAACCCTAAGCCAGAGGCAATGGCTGCTCAACTAATGTTATTGGAACATGGCTGACATGTTCAAGCAGTTTATGTAATCGATGAGAGTGGAGCAGGTTGTGCAACCCACTGCACCGGCCGTCCAGTACGTGCGAGCCCCTATTGACAAGCTATCTCAGCTACGGGCTTACACCTTCACTGGTCATGATGATGACAATCTTGAAGTTGCTGAATACTGGTTGGATAGCACACTGTGAATCCTGAACAAGCAGCTTTAGTGCTCAGACGCACACAAGCTGGAATACGCCCTCGCATTGCTGGCCGACGAGGCACTTCAGTGCTGGGAGTTCTTTCTTCGAGACTTCTGCAATAAATACATCCGCGAGTACTATCTCGCAAAGAGGTGCAATACCTTCCTTCACCTTAAGCAAGATGGACGACCTATAGAGCAGTACATTCATACTTCTGTAAGTACTACCGATACGGAGCTAAATTCATCAAGAAGGAAGAAGATAAGTGCAGAATGTTTATTGATGGACTCACTGCCGAGTTGCACCCTATGTTCACAGCATTAGGCATTACAAATTTTTAGGACCTGGTGAATCGGGGTCAAAGCCACATGAAGATGCTCAAAAAGCCCAAAGGTTGGGAGGATCTAGTAGATTTGAGAAGAGGCAATATGGTGATTCTCGTCCTTCGAACCTAATAAGAAAGGAAAGTACTGAGGGACGAAGCAGAATGTTTACCCTTAGCCTTCTCGATCTGGTAATATTGCTAAGCCGCAGACGATGACTCAGTCGTTTGCCAAGGCTACTTTAGTTGAGAGTATTGGAGGTTCAGGACGAATCGTATAGCATCTGGTATGCAATTATTGTCAGAACAAGCATCATGTGGGGCAATGTCGCAACCAGTCTAGAGCTTGCTATTTTTGTGGTGAGCAGGGTGATTTTATCCGAGACTGTCCACTAAATACCAGTAAACCTGTTGCCACATCAACGGCTACAACATCACTGGCTCAGTCTTACTGAGGAAAGAGATCGAGGCAGGGTTCATCGGGAGCTACGGGAGGACCTAGTGGCTCAGCTAAAGCGTCGGACAGACAAGGTTCCAAGGCCCCTACCTAGATGTACCATGTAAGGAGCCGTGAAGAGGATGATGATCTTGACATCATTGCAGGTACCCTTGAGTTGTACTCTCATTCTATTTATGCATTGATTGACCCTGGCTCCACACATTCTTTCATTAGTTCGGTGCTAGTAAAGAATCATAAGATGTCTTTTGAACCCGTAGTATCTAAGGTCTCCGTAACCAATCCTTTGGGTGACTATGTCACCGTAAGTTTGGTATATTAAAATTATCCATTGATGATCAAAGGGATTCCTTTTTCGGCTAACCTGTTGCTTTACCGATTCATGAATTCGATGTTATACTATGACTGGATTGGCTTAATGAATATCAAGCTTGGGTTGATTGCTCTAAAAAGAAGCTATACCTCTGAGGCCTTGGCAAGGAAAGCGTCACCCTGATGAGTTTGAGAAACCGTCTTTATATGCGTTGACCTAAGCTGCTCAATATTGACACTGTATGTGAGTTCCCTGATGAATTTCGGGTTTACCTCCAATCCGTGAGGTGGAATTTGGCATCGAAGTGTAATATGGAACAACCTCGATCTCCATTGCACCTTATCATATGGCTGTTGTAGAGCTTAAAGAGTTGAAGGCTCAGATTCAAGATCTTCTTGATAAAGGTTTTAGTCGACCGAGTTCTTCACCTTGGGGAGCTCATGTCCTCTTTGTAAAGAAGAAGGACGGATCCATGAGACTATTTATCGACCACCGGCAACTAAATAATGTGACCATAAAAAAAGTATCCTCTACCAAGAATTAATGACCTGTTCGATCAGCTTAAAGGTGCTGCAGTGTTTTCCAAGATCGATCTAAGGTTAGGGTACCAAAACTGCCTTCCGTACCAGGTATGGGCATTATGAATTCTTGGTGATGCCATTTGGGCTAACCAATGCACCTACAGCCTTTATGGATTTGATGAACTGGATTTTTAGACTACATGGATAAGTTTGTGGTGGTGTTTATTGATGACATATTGATATATTCCAAGGATGATGTAGAGCACCGTGACCACCTTTGCATTATGTTACAAACCCTTCGGGAGAAGCAATTATTTGCTAAGTTCTCCAAGTGTGAGTTTTGGCTCACCGAAGTTGCCTTCCAGCATATTGTTTCAGCTTTGGGTATCCAGGTGGATCCAAAGAAAATCCAAGCTATCTTAGATTGGAGGCCACCAAAGAATATTGGAGAAATAAGAAGTTTCCTTGGTCTAGCCGGCTATTATAGGAGATTCGTAAAGGGATTCTCCATGATAGTAGCCCCATTGACAAAGTTATTGAGAAAAGACGCTCTTTTTGTTTGGACCGAGGATCAACAAAGAAGCTTTGATCAGTTAAAGCAAGTCTTGACTCATGCACCCGTGCTAACCCAACCCGAGTCTGGCAAAGACTACACAGTTTATAGTGATGCATCATATCTCGGGTTAGGATGTGTTCTTATGCAAGAAGGCAGGGTCATAACTTATGCATCTCGACAACTTAAGTCATATGAGTTGAATTACCCTACTCATGATTTAGAATTGGCTGCAGTTGTCTTCACATTGAAAATCTGGAGGCATTACCTCTACGGGGAAAAATGCTACCTCTTCACTGACCATAAAAGTCTTAAGTATCTTCTAACTCAAAAGGAGTTAAATCTTTGGCAACAGAGATGGATAGAACTCCTTAAAGACTATGACCTAGTCATTGATTACCATCCGAGCAAGGCCAACGTTGTGGCTGATGCGCTTAGCCTGTAAACCTTAGCCTGGTAAGTATTATCATTGACCATCAAACCCTACATTGTTATTATATCAAACTCATTGAAAGCCCGTTGCTTTGTAGCCCATCGTGCAATTAATGCACACTTTTGTATTTGAAAGCACCGTTGTGTGCCAGCGTCAAAGTTGAGCATCGTGTACCCACCGGCCTATTGCAACCTATTGATCTACCGAAATGGAAGTGGGAGACGATTACCATGGACTTTGTAACCCCCTCGACCCAACCTAGATGCCTGACTGAACCGAGAGAACTAAATTAGGTTTACCTAAACAAATCAGAGAACAATTACGAAAACCAGTTCATTTTTTTGTTTTATCTGATCTAGATGCATGCTATTAATCCTAATTGTATATACTTGCAGCGGTTGAATTTCCACAGAAAATAGATCATGAAAAGGCCTAAATTGCACAACATACGTTTTAGAGACTAAATTGCACAACATACGTTTTAGAGACTAAATTGCACAACTGGCAATTTTAGGGACACCAATACTGGAATTAAAGTTACCAATCCTCAATTAGTCCAATTCCATGCTTTCATGTCAAATTTTAGATCATTACGATCACCCAAACTCATACAATTGCATTCACAAAACTCAGGGACCAAAATGAAAGAAACATAAACCTTCAAAGATTCCAAATAACAAATTTACCGATAGCCGTACCGGTACACCTAGAGGTGTTTCGGTATGCCTTAACATTTTTCAAAAGCTCAGATTCTAGTAGCCAAATATCGTTATGATATGCTTACGCTTATCGAAACACATTTCATGAAAACCCTGTACTGTATCGAAACACCCTATCAATTACCGAAACGCAGGCCAAAATAGCCAAAGCTCGTACCGAAATAGTTGTCGGAGTACAGGTACGCTAAGCCTGGAATGGCTTACCTGTAATATCCCAATTTTTGGCTAGCGATCAAAATGAAAATTTTGAAAGTTTGGGGGTTAAAGTGTAAACTTTGGAAAAGTTTAGGGACCAAAGTGTAATTTTCAAAAGTTGTGTATTTAAGCCCTAAATGAATAGTTCACCCCAAGAGTGACCTTTTCGTGTTACCCAGATTTTTCGTACAGAGTTTGTATTAATGGCTATAAAGCGATAAAGTTCAGAAATTGGAAATCGTAGTTGGATCGAATTGGAATTTTAAAGACAGGTCCAAAATTTATGGAAAAGTTATAAAATACTATTTTATGAGTATTTTATTGTAGTTGGTTGGATTCCAACTAGACTCAGTTAGATTTTTACAAGAATGGCAAACTAGTAAATAAAGAATAGTTGGAGGGCAAGTTGGTCATTTGGCAAGGATGACAATTTTGAAATATTTGAAGTTATAAGGGTAATTTTTGGAAGAAGAAATTGATGATTTAAATCTTGGCCCTTGATTGATGATAAGATCAATCTCAACCGTTGGATAAAGGGCACTTTGGTAATTTCCCTATTTAAATGAATTTAAAATTCATTTATATGTTACAAGTGTAATTTAATGGTGAAAAGATGAACAAGATATTCATCTTTTCTAGCCCAAAAACATGAGATCTAGGGAAAGAAAGAGAAAAATTTTCCAAGCTCGACTTAAGCCCCGAAACTTGATTTTTAGTCAAATCCGAATCAAAGAAGGTTTGAGGTTCTATAAAGGAAAGGATCGAGTAGAATTTAGTGAGGCTTGCTAATAAATGGCTCAGGTGAGTGCATACATGTTTTTGCATGATATATTGTTTTAATGATTTTAAAGATTATGGTATATTTTTATGTTTACAAATGGTTTGTACCATGAAAAGTTGATGAACATATTGGAGTATGAACTGCTCCACTATGAAGATATCTTACATGATGTGAAATGTGTATGTTGTATTTGTTACTTGTCATATTGCAAGAATTGTTTTAAAGTTGCCTTGGAAGTATAATATTGAGAATGACAGTTACGATGCTTTATAGTGTCGAAATCCAACCTTTGAGTTGGCAGTTATGACGATACCTTATGGTGTCAAAATCCAACCTTTGAGTTGGCAGTTATGACGATACCTTATGGTGTCGAAATCCAACCTATGAGTTGGCAGTCATGACGATACCCTATGGTGTCGAGATCCAACCTTTTGAGTTGGCAGTTACGATGCTCATAAGGAAGAATAGTACTTTTATAGTACATATATGACTTTACAAGATGAATATATGCTTTTAAAGTATAAAGTTTACAATATCTTTTTATGCATAGACATTTCTGCATAACAGATTACATGTTTAAAAGGATATCATGCTTTTAATAGAATTATGCACTGTAAAGTATTTTATATATTTTCTCAACTTATGCCTCACTAAGTTCGTACTTAGCGTGTGTTGATTTTGCACACGTAGGTAAATCAAGATAAAAGTGAGAAGAGCATTGCATCAATATTGGAAAGCTCAACAGGTAATCACAGTAATGACATCCTAATTAAGGTTTGATTTTTGTAGTGGCATGTATACTTGCTAAACCTAATCAAGGTTAAGAATAACCTTAGGCGATGAGTTTCCTGCTAAGATAGTTGATTTATGATTTAAAGCTTAGATAAATAAGTTATGCCAGTTTTAAATAAAGTTAAGCGTGCATGGGCTGGAGAAATTTTAGGATGGGTGACCATGAAAAAGTTTTATGAAAGTTTTAAATTACCCTGATCTTTGAATAAAGAAGTCATAACATTTCCGACTCGTATCCGGTGTACGAATATGGGAAGGGGGTGTTACATTACCCGTAACGTCCCAAATTGTTGTCTAAACACACTGATGATATCCAAAACGCTCCAACTTGCTTCAAACACTTATACAACATCACTAGGATACATTTCCAACCAAAGCATCACAAATTCAACAACCATTCATGGCATATAAACTACACAAAACATCCTATAGGCATGAATCCTAATAACTTTTCACCAAGCAACCAAAACTCACATTTGGTACATTTAAGGCATACTCATCATGCTTGCACATTTATAGCATCATACCAAACTTGCTTGAATCATCAAACCATGACAACCAATCAAAATCAACTAGATGCGTACCCTAGCACTTGGCTAGCAACAACATAGGCAAGATTCACCCAAGCTCAACCAACATCCAACAAACCATAAAATCCAGCACTGTTCATGCTTAAAACTCATGGAAAACAGAAATACAAATCCCCAAAATATGGCGAACATATTGCCTTATTAACTGGAAACATAAACCGAGTTCATACTCAAAGTAGTCTTTATCTTAGGATCACTTTAGCCTTGCCTTTGCAGCCCCAAAACTTTAATGCTCTGCATCATTAGGAAAAAGAGAGCATAAGCACACATGCCTAGTGAGGATGCTCTTTAAAACAATGATGCATTATAACCCTTGAAAACTAAACACATGTTTTCAAACCATGCTTACGACCTAAGCAAGTTCCAATGATTCCAATTCAAAACATGCGTATCGACCTTATGCAAAACCTTATAATCCACATGTTTAAATTCCCAAAGCATTATATACAAAACCATGCTTAAGTTCCAAAGAATTATAAAATAAGTTCAACACTTGAATTCTCATATATTGGCATTTATATTGACCCCGAATAGACGAGCTCTATCCTTGATTAGCCGACAGCTAATCTTTAAGTAACCGACCGTTAACCTTACATTTTGGATATATGGATCTCCCATGATAGTCGACCACTACCATGACCCATACCATTCGGACCGCATGATACAACACCCTTGCGACCGTAAGATCAAATCAACAAGGGGAACTGACCGCTCAACTCAAGTGACAACACTATAATCTGAGTAGCCGACTGCTTACCTCAAGGACTCTTAACCACGATAGACTTTTAACATATTATAGTGCACTTTATCCTATGGTATGCCCACTATATCCGAATGTTTCCTCATCATGTCACATAGCCAATATATCATTTACAAAACCATTTACTCATTGTTTTACAATGCATTGTACAAAACCACCACATATGCAATCACATTGCCAAAGCAATAACACCATCCCGACCGGAATGAAAACCAATGCTCACTAGCATTTCTTATACTTTTAAACCCCTGCATATGTACTTAAAATCATGCATTTCCAGTAAGTGAATCAAACCATATTTACGACCAAAACATGAATTACACAAGCTCATATCCGAACTGATATTAAAGAGCAAAAGTGGGAAAACTTACTTCCGAGCTTAGGTAAGTGTTTCAAACTTATCCTAAACTCCCATTAACCTTTATTAAACCTCTTAAAAGTGTTTAAACTAGTTTCCACTCACCGATACGCTTCTCTTTGCTCGCCAACGCGAATCAAGCCTCCAGCAAGCCACAATCAATTTCAAGCTTCGTCACTTTGATTATCCCCTGTTTTAACCACATAAAACTAGAGGGCAAATGCATCATTATGTATTCAAACCATTGCCTACAAGCAATTACCCGCAGCTCTCAAGTTGCCCACTCAAAACTTATCTGAAACATGCCGAAATCATCACCACACACTTCCGAAACTTAACCCAGCCATACTACAACGATTTAATCCATCAAACATCATCAATTAACACTTAAAAAATAGGATTAATTCATCCAAATACTTCCAGCAACTGCACAGCCACCTCAATACCATAAAAACACAAATCTAACAACCTTAACAACTAAGGATTCAAGAGTTTTGGGATTTTGTTGTTAAAATCAACTTAACAACAATATAATACATCCAAAATATGTTTAAAACAATCATCAACACTGGAAAATGGATCCAATTCGGATCTTCCACTATTTCATCAATTTTACCTAATTAAATCAATTAATCATTATAGAAACAAAAAATCAGTTTATAAATCATAAATCAAGGATCAAATCCTTAGGAATATCAATAAATAGAGGAGAAGAATGAACCTTACCTCTATTGTGAGATTTCCCCCCTCAATTGATTATTTAAAGCTTGAAAAACACAAGAATTCAATAAGGTTTTGTAAATCAAAGATAAAGAATCAATTACAAATAAAAAAATTAAGAAAACAAGTCTCTCACCTCTGTGATTTGATGAAAATAAGAGTGTTTGGCATAAAAGAAGTGGAGAGAAAAGTTACGTCAAATTTCTTTAAAAGTGATAACTAACTTAAATATCTAAAATCCGTTTTAATTATCTTTTAAAACACATGTTAAAATGACTTAATTGAAGAGAGAAATCACCAGAAAAAACTTGTTAAATTAGCTCCTTAAGGATTCTAAAAATTTGATCCTTTTCATTTTAGTCACCTTTAAAAACAGTTTTCAAAAATTACATTTTGGTCACTAACCAAAATGTCACCCTTCCAAAACTTGTTTTCCAAAATTGATTTCACCATAATCATTAGTATATTAAATAATGATTTTAGCAAATTTCCATAATTTTATCACCATAAAAAATAATTAATCCAATTAAATCCCGAAACTAATTCGAATCTCTAATACCGGTCCACCGAACCTTCGAACCAACCTTTAAAACATCTAAGCCCAAAACTGGGGAGTTACAACTCTCCCCAACTTAAGAAATTTCTTCCTCGAAATTTACCTAGAGGAAACAAATGTGGAAATTGCTCCAACATATCCGCCTTGTTCTCCCAAGTAGATTCCTCGACACAATGGTGTCGCCACAAGACTTTAACAAGCTCAATCGTCTTGCCACGAAAAACTTTGCTGCTTGAATCAAGAATGTCCACTATCCGACCTCAACTCAATATGCTCCACCGACATAACATGCGAGGGATCCGAACGATACCTCCGCAACATGGACACATGGAACACATCATGTATTTTCTCCAACTCGGGAGGCAACCTCAACCGATAAGCCACAAGACCAACACGCTCAACAACCTCGTACAGTCTTATAAACCTCGGACTAAGCTTATCCTTACGTCCGAACCTCATTAACTTTTTCCATGATGACACATTCAATAATACACGATCGCCCACCGCATATTCAATTTCTCTACGCTTTAAATCTATGCAAGATTTCTGCCGATCTGCAGCCACTTTTAAGCGATCACACACAAGCTTTACCTTTTCATTCGTGTCCTTCAACACGTCTGGTAAGGAAATATGCTTTTCCCCTACCTCAGCCCAACACAAGGGCGTACGACACTTACAATGCCTCATACGGTTCCATCTGTATACTCACTTGGTAACTGTTGTTATACGCAAACTCATCCAAAGGTAAATGCTTCTCACAGGTTCCTTGGAACTCAATAATGCAACATCTCAACATATCCTCCAAAACCTGGATAACCCGCTCAGACTGACCATCCGAATGAGGATGATACGCGATGCTAAAATTCAATCTCGTACCTAAAGCCTGGTGTAAACTCACCCAAAACCTCACTGTAAACCTCAGATCCCTATCTAAAACAATAGACTTCGGTATCCCGTGCAAACACACGATCTCAGCAATATACAAATCTTCTAACTTGTCCAGCGTATACGTCGTATGCACTGGCAGAAAATGTGCACACTTAGTAAATCGATTCACAATCACCCAAATGGAATCCTTTTTAGCCGGTGTCAAAGGTAATCCCGAAACAAAATCCATGGTGATTCTTTCCTATTTCTATTTTGAAATTCTCAATGGTTGCAACAACCCAGATGGAAACTGATGTTCAACCTTGACCCGCTGACATACCATGCACTTAAAAACGAACTCAGCCACATCCTTTTTCAAACCAACCCAATAGTATGCTTCTTTCAACCCTCGATACATTTTCACACTACCAAGATCCATAGCAAAAGGGCTAGAATGTGCTTCTGTCAAAATAGTGTGCCTCAATTCCGGATCATCCGGCACCACTATTCAAACCTTGAAACACAAAACCCCATCATCATCAAAATGAAAATCTGTCGGATTACCCTCCGATATGTCCTTAACAAGCTCAACCAAGGAATCATCAAACGGTTGCTTAGCTTTAATCATCTGTGACATCGTAGGCTTAGCTTGCAATTCATCCAACAACCCACCTTCCCGCGTCACACTCAACCTCACGAACATAGCTCTAAGCTCAACCTCAACCTTACGACTCAACGCATCTGCGACCATGTTGGCTTTACCAGGATGATACTCAATCGTCAAGTCATAATCCTTAAACAAATCCAACCATCTGCGTTGCCTAAGATTCAAATCCTTTTGAGACATCAAATACTTCAAACTCTTATGGTTCATGAAAATAACACATTTCTCACCATAGAGATAACGTCTCTAGATTTTCAAGGCAAACACCACAGCCGCAAGCTCTAAATCACGAGTTTGATAGTTGTGCTCATGAACCTTCAGTTGCGTCAACGCATAGGCTACAACCTTACCATCTTGCATCAGCACACAACCCAACCCAATATAAGATGCATCACTATAAACCACAAACTCCTTTCTGGACTAAGGTTGAATCAACACATGAGCATATGTCAAAACTTCCTTCAATTTCTCAAAACTAAGTTGTTGCTTCTCTATCTACACGTAAGGAACATTCTTCTGCAACAACTTCGTCAATGGTACCGCGATACTAGAAAACGCACCAACAAAGAGGAGGTATTAACCAACCAAGAAAATTGTGAACCTCTGAAATAGATTTAGGTTGCTTCCAATTGAGAATAGCCTCAATTTTCTGTGGATCAACACGAATACCCTTCGCGGAGACCACATGACCAAGGAACATCACTTCCTTAAGCGAAAACTCTCACTTGCTCAACTTGGCGTACAACTGATTATCCTCCAAAACTTGCAATACAATCCATAAATGCAGATCATGTTCTTCCTCGGTACGAGAGTACACAAGAATATCATCTATAAACACCACCACGAATTGATCAAGATATTCATGGAACACCCTATTCATCATATCCATGAATGCAGCTGGGGCATTTGTCAAACCAAAAGGCATGACTAAGAACTCATAATGCCCGTACCTTGTACGAAATGCAGTTTTATGGACATCCTCATCCTTAACCTTCAACTGATAATACCCCGATCTGAGATCAATCTTAGAGAACACCGCTACCTCGCAAAACTGATCAAACAAATCATCAGTCCTCGACAAAGGATACTTGTTCTTCACTGTTAGCTTATTCAACTGATAGTAATCAATGCGCATACGCATCGTACCATCCTTATTTTTCACAAAGAGAACCGGAGCACCCCAAGACGAAACACTTGGTCAGATGAACCCATGATCTAACAACTTCAGAAGCTGTGACTTTAACTCCTTTAATTCATTCAGTGCCATCCTATAAGGAGCAATGGACACCGGTACCGTACCCGTTACATCTCTATACTGAACTCTACCTCCCTATCCGGTGGTAAACCTGATAACTCTTTAGGGGAAACTTCCAAAAAATCACAAACAATCCGAATGTCTTGCACCCAGACACCTTTAACCTCAGGATTCATCACAATTTCCAAATAAGCTTGGCAACCTCCTTGCATCATCTTTTCCTCCCTAGTAGCCGAGACAACATTGGACAAGAACTTCACATTTTTGCCAACCACCACAACTTCATAATCATCAGCCAACCTCAAAGAAATCCTTTTGGATTCACAATCTACAACTACCTTGTGCTCACTCAACCAATCCATACACAAGATGACATCAAAACCATAGAATGGTAACTCCATTAGATCCGCGACAAACTCATGACCTTGCACAACCAAGGGACACCGCCTATACAACTTTCTAGTAGTAACCATCTCACCAGAGGAACTAGTTACTAACATGCCAACATCAAGGATCTTAACAGGAACATTCAACAAAGATTCATGTTCACTCTAGATGTATGAATGAGTAGACCCTAAATTTATCAAAGATAACAATGACAAAGATTGCAAAGTAAAGGTACATGCGATCATATCTGTGTCATTGTGACCCTCGCGATGAGCATAGATCTGAGCTGGCCCACCATTCTCTGGTTGTACTGTAGCAGCATGAGCTACAACTCTCTGACCATCCTCACGCCTCTAGAAATTACCGTGCCATGGCCTTGACCCCTAGCATGTGCAGCAACCTAAATCGGTGCATCCCTCAAAGCCTGAGGACAATCATGCTTCACGTGATTAGGAGATCCACAAATCCAACAGCTCAAGGTATTTCCCCAGTACGCACCCCTATGACGTCTACCACAGCGCTCACACTCAGCTACAAAACAAACTCTTGGGTTACCCTGACTGACGCCACCACCATGCCTGTAATCTGGCTTATGCCTCTTATCTCTGAACCTCCTATTCTACCTCCCAAAATAGCTAGAATCGGTCACTTTCTTACCCAAGCTCGCACCCGCGGTCTAGATCGATAAACCCAAGGACTGCTTAATATTCTTAGCACTGTTGACCAATACATCAAAATCTATGTAACCGTAGCTAGGAGATAAGTATTAATGTCTTTCACAAGCCCATATCGGAATCTATCACATCTATGCTGATCATCAGGAACTAACTCTGGGGCATACTAACTTAGGCGGACAAACTTCACCTTATATTCGGCAATCGACATGCCTCCCTGAGATAGAGACATAAACTCACGCTTTTTTATATCCAAATACTGTGTACCAAGATACTTCCTCTTAAAAGATCTCTGAAAGAACTCCCAAGTTACATTTTCCTCGGGAACGCCAACAATTGTGGTTACCTACCAATGATATGCATCACCTTGCAACAGTGACACAGTGCAACCCAACTTGCGCTCCTTATTACAACCCATTTGGTTCAGAATGCAGATTGTCTTCTCTTAACAACCCTCGGCTGCCTCAGGACTTAAACCCTGAAATTCCTTGCCTCTCAAACTTAGAAGACGCTCTAAGGGTAAACCTTGATTAGGCACCACAACAGGTGCTGGTGCCTGCACTTGCACCCCAGCCACTGCTACTTGAAACGCTCTCGTTATCGCTTGGATTAATGGAGTCAGATCACAAAGAACTGGAACAGGAGGAGCCTGGGGTACACCACCCACCCCAACATCGATAGGAAGAACCAACAGAGGAGGAAGAGGTAAAACATTAGGGGGATTCCCTTCCTCAACATTATTCAGCTCAACTCCAGCATTATTAGCCATCGAACGCGTGTCACGTCGAACCATGCTAACAAAAGCATCAAAACACATTAAAGTCAGGCTAGCATTAGGCAAAGGATCCAAGACAACCTTATAAAACATTTTAAAACCTCGGTAATAGGCAATGTATTCCCAAAACATACCCCAATATGATATTAAATAATCACTGAACATACGCACAGTCACCGTGCATTTCATAAATCATCAAATAATCAAACAACAACATCCCAACTTTTTCCAACCTGGCTCTAATACCAACAAATATAACCTTCTCGACCCGGCCTAGATGCCCGACCGAACCAAGAAAACTACATTAGGTTTGCCGAAGCAAACCGATAAACAATTACAAAAATCGGTCATCTTTGTTTTATCTTATCTAGATACATGTTATTAATCCTAAACGTATATACTTGCAGCGGTTGAATTTTTGAAGAAAAAGGATCATGGAAAGGCCTCCAATTGCATAACATACGTTTTAGGGACTAAATTGCAAAACCAAACATTTTAGGGACCAATACTGGAATTAAAGTTACCAATCCTCAATTAGTCCAATTCCATGCTTACATGTCAAATTTCAGATCATTACGATAATCCAAACTCATACAAATGCATTCACAAAACTCAGGGACCAAAATGAAAAAAATAGAAACCTTCAAAGATTCCAAATAACAGATTTAACGATAGCCGTACCGGTACGCCTAGAGGTGTTCCGTTATGCCTTAACATTTTTTAAAAGCTCAGATTCCAGTAGCCAAATATCGTTCCAATATGCTTACGCGTATTGAAACACCCTTCATGAAAACCTGTACCGTATCGAAACACCCTCTCGAGTACCGAAACACAAGCCAAAATAGCCTAAGCCTATACCGAACTAGTTGCCCGAGTACCAACACGCTAAGCCTAGAATGGATTACCCGTACCAAAACAAGGACATCCGTGCCGGCACGCCTAGACCTGTAATGTCCCAAATTGCTGTCTAAACACATTTTGATGATATCCAAAACACTCCAACATGCTTCAAACACTTATACAACATCACTAGGATACATTTCCAACCAAAGCATCACAGATTCAACAACCATTCATGGCATATAAACTACACAAAACATCCTATAGGCATGTATCCTAATAACTTCTCACCAAGCAACCAAAACTCAAATTTGGTAAATTTAAGACATACTCAACATGCTTGCACATTTATATCATCATACCAAACTTGCTTGAATCATCAAACCATGGCAACCAATCAAAATCAACTAGGTGCGTACCCTAGCACTTGGCTAGCAACAACATAGGCAAGATTCACCTAAGCTCAACCAACATCCAACAAACCATAAAATCTAGCACTACCCATGCTTAAAACTCATGGAAAACAGAAATACAAATCCCCAAAATATGGCGAACACAATGCCTTATTAACCGGAAACATAAACCGAGTTCATACTCAAAGTAGTCTTTATCTTAGGATCACTTTAGCCTTGCCTTTGCAGCCCCAAAACTTTAATGCTCTGCATCATTAGGAAAAAGAGAGCATAAGCACACATGCCTAGTGAGGATGCTCTTTAAAACAATGATGCATTATAACCCTTGAAAACTAAACACTTTTTTTAAACCATGCTTATGACCTAAGCAAGTTCCAATGATTCCAATTCAAAACATGCAATGCAAAACCTTATAATCCACATGCTTAAATTCCCAAAGCATTATATACAAAACCATGCTTAAGTTTCAAAGCATTATAAAATAAGTTCAACACTTGAATTCTCATATATTGGCATTTATAGTGTCCCTGGATAGATGAGCTCCATCCTTGATTAGCCGACCGTTAATCTTTATGTAACCGACTGTTAACCTTACATTTCAGATATACGGATCTCCCATGATAGTCAACCACTACCATGACCCTTACTATGCCGACCGTATGATACAACACCCTTGCCGACTGCAAGATCAGCATCAACAAGGGGAACCGACCTCTCAACTCAAGTGACAACATTATAATCTGAGTAGCCGACCTCTTACCTTAAGGACTCTTAACCACGATCGACTTTTAACATATTATAGTGCACTTTATCCTATGACATGCCAACTATATCCGAATGTTTTCTCATCATGTCACATAGCCAATATATCATTTACAAAACATTTTACTCATTGTTTTACAATGCATTATACAAAACCACCACATATGCAATCACATTGCCAATGCAATAACACCATTCTCGACCGGAATGAAAACCAATGCTCACTAGCATTTCTTATACTTTTAAACCCCTGCATATGTACATAAAATCATTCATTTCCAGTAAGTGAATCAAACCATGTTTATGACCAAAACATGAATTAGACATGCTCATATCTGAACCGATATTAAAGAGCAAAAGAGGGATAACTCACTTATGAGCTTAGGTAAGTGTTTTAGACTTATCCTAAACTCCCAACAACCTTTATTAAACCTCTTAAAGGCGTTTAAACCAGTTTCCACTCACTAACACGCTTCGCTTTGCTCGCTAACGCGAATCAAGCCTCCGACAAGCCACAATCAACGTCAAGCTTCGTATCTTTGATTGTCCCCTATTTTAACCACATAAAACCAGAGGGCAAATGCATCATTATGCATTCAAACCATTGCCTACAAGCAATTACCCGCAACTCTCAAGTTGCCCACTCAAAACTTATCTGAAACATGCCGAAATCATCATCAAACACTTCCTAAACTTAACCCAGCCATACTAAAACGATTCAATCCATCAAACATCATCAATTAACATTTAAAAATAGGATTAATTCATCCAAATACTTACAACAGCTACACAGCCACCTCAACACCACAAAAACACGAATCTAACAACCTTAACAACTAGGGATTCAAGAGTTTCGGGATTCCATTGTTAAAATCAACTTAACAACAATATAATATATCCAAAATATGTTTAAAAACAATCCTCAACACTGGAAAATAGATCCAATTCAGATATTTCACTATTTCATCAATTTTACCTAATTAAATCAATTAATCATTATAGAAACACAAAATCAGTTTATAAATCATAAATCAAGGATCAAATACTTGAGAATATCAATAAATAACCATCAATATAGGGGAAGAACGAACCTTACCTCTATTGTGTGATTTCCCCCTCAATTGATTGTTTAAAACTTGAAAAACACAAGAATTCAATAAGGTTTTGTAAATCAAAGATAAAGAATCAATTACAAATCAAGAAATTAAGAAAAACAAGTCTCTCACCTCTGTGATTTGATGAAAATAAGAGTGCTTGGCAGAAAAAAGTGGAGAGAAAAGTTGAGAGAAAAGTGACGTCAAATTTCTTTAAAAGTGATAACTAACTTAAATATCTAAAATCCCTTTTAATTATCTTTTAAAAACACATGTTAAAATGACTTAATTGAAGATATAAATCACCAGCAAAAACTTGGTAAATTAGCTCCTTAAGGATTCTAAGAATTTGATCATTTTCATTTTAGTCACCTTTAAAAATAGTTTTCCAAAATTACATTTTGGTCACTAACCAAAATGTCACCCTTCCAAAACTTGTTTTCCAAAATTGATTTCACCATAATCATTAGTATATTAAATAAAGATTTTAGCACATTTTTCCATAATTTTATCACCATAAAAAATAATTAATCCAATTAAATCCCAAAACTAACTCGAATCTCTAATACAGGTCCACCGGACCTTCGAACCAACCTTTAAAACATCTTAGCCCAAAACTGGGGTGTTACAGACTTTGTTTGTTGTTTGCCTTCAACTCCCACCAAGCACGATGCTATATGGGTTATTGTGGACTGTTTCACCAAGTCAGCTCACTTCTTACCGATTGGAATGAACTACGGTCTTCCAAAGCTAGCTGAATTGTACGTCAAGGAAGTTGTGAGGCTTCGTGAAGTACCAAAGACTATCATCTCCGATCGAGACCAACGATTTGCTTCTCAATTTTAGAGATCGTTGCAAGATGCTCTGGGCACCAAAGTAAACCTTAGTACTGCATTCCACCTTCAAACTGACAGCCAACCAGAAACGGTAATTCATGTAAGTATTAAAACCTCCTTCCATTCAGGTAAGTATTAAAACCTCCTTCTGTTTCAGATTCTGGAAGACATGCTTTGAGCATGTATCATCAATTTTGGTGGATCTTGGGAGAAATCCCTATCCCTTATTGAGTTTACCTAAAACAACAGTTACCAAGATTCTACCTTTTGAGGCGTTGTATGGCATACATTGCAGAACTCTTCTATGTTGGTCTGAACTCGGTGAAGGCAAGATGTTGGGTCCTGACCTACTTCAGGAAATCGAAGAATGGGTTACCATCATCCATGATCGCTTGAAAGCAGCCTTTGACTGACAAAAAACTTATGCTGATCTGAGACGAAGGGACATCCAATACGAGGTTGGTGAAAAGGCCTTCTTCAAAGTATCATTGTGGAAGAAGATTCTGAGGTTTGGCAAGAAAGGGAAATTGAGTCCCTGATTCATTGGACCCTTTGAGGTTGTTGAAAAAGTTGGCCCGATTGCATTTCGTTTGGCATTACCCTAAGAATTAAGCAGGATTCATGATGTTTCCATGCTTTGCAAATACTGATCCAACCCTTCGTACATCATTGAACCGAAAGCGGTACAAATCTAACCAGATTTGACCTACGAGGAAGAACTGGTTCAGAGTCTTGGAAGAGAAGTCAAGAAGCTTCGTAACAAATTTGTGCCCTTAGTCAAAGTGCTCTAGAGGAGTCATTCAGTGGAAGAAACCACTTGGGAACTAGAAGAGTTGATGAAGAAACATTACCTGCATGTTTTCAGTTTGGATGAAAATTCGAGGACGAATTTTTTGTAAGGGGGAGAGTTGTAACACCCTGAAAACTGGTATAGTCAAAATTAAGATTCGGTGATCATAAATTTTGTATCAGAATGGTCCAATCAATGTATTGACTCTTTTATTGTAATCAATTGTATTGCATTGAACCTCAATTAAGCATAATTAATGATCTTGGACCTTTTTGAAAGAATTGAAAGCCATTTAGTGACTAAATTGTAAAAATTGGAAGTTTAGGGGTAAAAATATAAACTTAGGAAAATTAAGGGACTATCCTCATAATTTGACCAATTTGAGGTGTGAGTCACCTCTCTGCTTGGCTTTATTCACATGAAAGGGTGGTGAAATTGTCATAGAATATGACATAATCATGGATGATAGAAACGGGATAAGCAAATTGGAATTTTAAATTCATTCCAAGGTTACCTCCTAAGCTAGGAAAGCTTCCTATTGGAGGCTACCAATAATGAGGAGGATAATGCACGGTTGATAGGTTTTAGAAAGTTGAAAAGGATGAGAATCATTTGGATAGTAAACCGAGACTATTAGCCAAACTTTCTCCCAACATTCACCAAGCTAATTAAGCTAGCACCACCATAGTCATCTTCTTCCCTAAGCTCAAGCAAGCACCTCACTTTAATCCTTAGAGTTTTTTTATTTCTCTACATCAAATTGAAGCTCGTGGATTGGTGAGTTAACCACCTCAAGTAATTTATGGATTCTATGGATATTTGAAGTTCAATTTCAAGATTTGGTCTTGAAAAGTTAAAGTTGAACCCGTGTCATGAGTTTAATTCCATGGAATTAATGTTGCCTAATAGCTCTAGTAAGTTTGAATATTGGTTTTGAATCATTAATTACGATTGTAACAAATTCCCTAATCTTTTGCCTAGCTCAAGCTTTGGAAGATCAACCACCATCTCCTACTAAAGCTAAAGGCAAGGGAATTGTAATTCGGGAGCCTTAAGAGCTTCAAAAATCAAGGTGAGTATCGCTGAAGTCTCGGGATTAGGCTAGGTGCCTCTCCCGGTTTTATTTTTATTTAGTATGATATAGCTAACATTGGATTTTTAAGGTCATTGCATTGAACCCCTTTTAAGGGTGAGTTGGTAAGCTACGGTAAGCTTCCTCATCGAATTATTGATCGTTGACATCATTCATCGAACATGGGACATTGATATTGAATCATCAGATATTGATCATAGACATTGAACTATTGAATATTGATCATTTACATCTAAGCATTGAATATGAACATTGGCATAGCATTGGAAAGATCGTTGTCATCATTAACCATCAGACATCAAGTATTGAAATATTGTCATTGATATTGATCATTGCCACCGAATTATTGAACTTATTGATATTGTCACCGGATTATTGAAATGGACCCAAGGGTCAATTTATTGTCATTGAAATCATTTAACTTATTGTCATTGATATTATGTTGAATATTTGCTTAAATCATTGGACCTTGGATTCGAGTGGACTTTGGATACAATTGGCATGCCATAGGATTTACGAGCTCATTGGTACGGGTGGACTACGGTCCTTGGGCTACGACCTTTATATTGGCGAGGCGGAGGGATGTTGTGTTGGTCACTTAGCGAGACGGAGGGACTAGACCATTATTGATTTGGTGAGGCATAAGAATCCGCATATCCACTATCTTGATCAATCCAAGGGTTATAAATGAACTAAATGAATCATTAATATTTAACATTGACATGTACTTATTGGCTAATGTTGCATTGTTATTGAACATAAATATATTGCCATTGGATTATTGATGATGCATTGCATTTGAATGCATATTGATTATTACGTTATTTATGACTACCTCACTAGGCAAAGTACGCCTAATGCATTCACCTCCATGCATTTTCAGGCTAAGCAAAGTGGTTGAGAGATCGGACAACTTTATCAAAGTTTTTGGCAAGTCTTTCAAGGGCTAAAGTAATGTATACTTCCCTTACATACTCCTAGAATGGTGGAATAGTTGTTGTAACAGTCACTTATATGTATTTTGATGTGTGTATGCCATGCATGTTATGAGAATACTCAAAAAGGCCTAAAATGACTTTTAGTAAATGCCAAGTTTGGTGAAAATTGTCTTAAGTGGCTAAAAAGGTGAAAACGTAGCAAATGGATTCGAACGGCTATGAAATTTTGCATGCTAGAAGAAATAGGTATTAACAACTTGCTGGTAAAATTTCATTGCATTTGGACATCGTTTGATAGGTTAAATTGGATTAAAACCAGAGCAAATCAGTCATTTTAGTGCAGGGCGTATCGATACGGGTGATGGCGTATCGATACGGATATGCATATTTGGACATAGTCAACCACGTTCAACTTAGCGTATCGGTACATCAAAGGGCGTATCAATATAGAAATTCAACACTGGAATTTGGAAAATTAATTGCATCGGTACGGTCCTTAGGGTGTATCAAAATGGTCAGCCTAGTCAACCCGTATCGGTACGGTACTTTAACCGTACCGATACGAAGCTTGCTCATTGAATTTGTGAGAATTATTAATTATTTTGCTTATCGATACGGGTAGTCACAGTTTTGATACAAAATCACTATTTTGTAACGATCTTAAAGACCTTGACATAGGCGTACCAATATAGCCTCCCGAGTATCGGTACGGGTCCTGGTAAGTTAGGTAATAGTTATGGAAATTTGTAAAATGGTCATTGTCTATTGTATAGTTTAATTGAATGGGTAAATGAACTCCGATTGGCATGAAAATTGACAGACGTGCTGATTAATGATTGAATTTCATTGTAGAAAGCTTAATTTCTAAAATGGACTTATAATTTATCAGAATTATAGTTTAGTCCCTAAAACTTGTAAAAGTTTAAAATGGGTCCTAATTGGATAATCGTCGTTTTGCATTTGGATTAATGGCCTTGTAATATTGTTTTGTTTCAATTGTCAAGCATGACATAGTTAATTATCGAATATGAATAAAAATTTGTTGCACCGATCATCGCATTTTTCACCAGTAACGCCTTCTGACTCGGTTCTCTACCATGTCGGGAAGGGGGTGTTACACATTACAACATCAAGTTTGTCCTTAATAGTTAACACTTTCATCCACACTTCATTACTTGTGGGGACATCCTTCGCTACAACTTCCACCTTTGCTTTTCCTTTTCTTTCCTCGTTACAGTGCCCACTTTTGGTGTAGGAATCTCAGAGGTTCGCACCATTCCTCAACAACAACCACATTCAGTGGACCCTTGTTTGTAGTCATTTCCTCATTCTTTAAGGTTTTGGCCCCCTTTAGGTTGCACATCTGCATTATCAACAATGAGAATGTTAAGATTTCCTTTTTTCTCTCGGCGCATTCGGCAATTTCCTTGTGTATGATCTCCCCAGCATCTATTTTTCTTCCTTTGATAATAGAATGTATCAAGTACATTCTGTCAATGGAGACGATTGTACTATGCATAGAGGGAAACAACCTGAAATTCACAAAGTAGAACCATATCTTTGCTTGCTGGGTTAAAAATTTCCTATCCATCATGAAATTTCTCACATTGGTCACTGACCAAAATGCACCAACAACGCAGAGATCCCTAACTATTAAATTCAGTTTTTCCTCATTAATGTCTTTCAAAAACAAGGCATGTTCATCAACACTCATAGAAGTCTTTAACAGCTTATTAATAACAACAACGCTCCAAGGCTGTAACCCCCTTGACAGCCTAGGAGCTAGGCCGAACCGAGCAAGCTACATTAGGTTTCCCTTAGCAAACCTAAATCGAATATCTCGAATTATGTCTATTTTTTATTTTTATCTTTTATAGATGCACCATTTAAACCTAAAGTGAACATACTAGCAGTAGTTAAAAAATCAACTAAATCAGACATCGAATCGACATCCAATTACGAATATTTGTAATTTAGGGACCAAATTGAAAATCTAGAAAATTACAAGTACATACTTGCGTTTGAAGTTACCAATCCTCAATTAGTCAGGTTTCATTCATACATGTTCATTTTCAGCTAAAATGGACCATTCAAACACATTCAAATGGCATACATACCAAACAGGGACCAAAATGGAAGAATCTAAAACTATGGCATCACACCAACTAACAAACGATTGGGTATCGATACTCAAAAAATTGAATCGATACTAGTTTTAATACTCAGGGTCGTATCAGTATAAAGAACCATGTACCTATATACATGCTCATTTTTCTAGTGTCCGTACTGATACGTTCTCCCGCGTATCGGTACCCAGGCTAAATTGGCCAAAATCTCAGATTCCAATAACTAAAACTCGTACAGATACCCTTGCCCGTATATCAGTACCCATGCTAATTCTGCACTTATGCGTACTGATACGGAGGGCACTATCGATACCGAGAGGCCTGTACTACGTAATTTGACTAGTTTTAAACCCTCAAATCAACTCGAACTTGTCCCAATCAACCTAGCATGCGTACTAAAGACTATTAACAAAAAATGCATTCATCCACAAACAACTATTCCAACAACCGTGCATTCTCAGATATGAAAATGTAAACTATAGGCATGCTTCCTAATGTTTAGAGCCATTTAACCCAAAATGAAATCAAAATATGATGTCAAATGACAAGATATAAACCCCAAAACATCATGACAATAAAATACAAATCCCCAAACTTGGACGAAACCCTGCCTTATTACCAAAAGCTTAAAGCTAAAACCATACTCGTTGTTAAATGATATCTTAGAATTCCTTCGCTCCAATGCTCCTACGATCCTCAATTCTCTGCAAAGAAGAATGAGAACGTAAGCAAACATACGCTTAATGGTGCCACTCTTCCACATTCAACAATGCATTAAAACATGAGTATAAAATATCCATCACATTTGAATCCCCTTTCAAAACCTGACATGCATAACAACCATATGCTAAAATATAGTTTCCCACTTGTTTCTCATATATTGGAAATTATATAACCTTTATAAAACCACATCGGATACACGGATTTCCCGGTAAACAACCTTTACCAAACCATACCTTGACCCGGAGAGTCACCCCTCAATCCTACCACATGGTACAACATCAACTTAGGTAGCCTAGTTAAACTGCATACCACGAGTGACAACCCAACAGCCCGGGTAGCCTAGTTAAACCCTTTTTCCTCAAGGACCGTGGTGCGATCTACTTTATATATTATAGTGTACTTTAAACACTATGGCATGCCTACTATATCCGATACTTTTCTTTGCTTGTCACATGGCCAATATACTCTTTTAAACACAATTATTTACTGTTTATTTCCAATGTATTTCACAAACTATTTTCTATATGCAAAACACATTGATCTAGGCAACAACACATTCCACTTATGAACCATTTCTCAATGCACTTCAGCATTTTCATAATTGATAAATCATTGTATATCCTTAGAATAATGCATAAAATAGTAAGTAAGTCAAACCATGCTTTTTAACCAAAACATGTAAAACAAGCATCATATTAATCCTATATCCAAAGGTGAATTAAGGAAAACTTACTTTCGAGCTTAGTTAAGCTTGCTAGGCTTAATCTAAACTCCCAACTCCTTATTCAAACCTTTAAGAGTGTCCGAAACACTTATACACTTACCGATACACAACGCCTTGCTTGTCGTTGTGTTACAAGATCTGAAACAAATAGATTTCCACAAAACAAGTTGGGCTTGATCCTCCCCTGTTTTGGCAACACAAAACCAAAGGCAAAATGTATTAAAATTCATTCTAACATCAACCTACAATTATCCCCAGCAATCTCCATGAAATTGCATCAAAAAACCACCCGAAAACATCGAAAACTACTCCAAACAACAATCAAACGATCTCTAGCCAAAATCCAATGATTCTAGCATCCTAACAACCTCAAAGGACATCCAACAACACATTCCAAACATCCTTATATCTCTAGCAACTAAGAATCTACTGTAACAACCCCAAAATCATTTTTAAACCACCCTAGGAATTAACCAATTAAATAGTTTCGGGATTGATTGTGAAAATCTCATTTCACATTATATTAATACAACCAAAATGTGAATTAACCCAATTAAAACTCCAGCAATCATCTTGTAAAACAAGAATTTAGGCAAAATACCAAAATCATCAATTAATCATACTTCCTTAAATTAAATTGCAAAACCATGTTATAATCCCCAAAACACAAGCCAACTACTAGGGAATATCAATAAAGAACCTTAGTTTAAAGAGAGAAGAAGAAATTTGCCTTTGAAGAACTTTCCACCAAAATTGACCTAAGTTTTCTCTTCAAAACAACTTGGAAAATAGATGAGATCTTGATGAAATATCAATAAGGTTTTTCTAAGAATTGAATGAGGAAACAAAGGATGAAATATCCATTGAAAATCAGTAGGAAAATCTAGAAATCTTATTTGGAAAAATAAGATGGAAAAAGAGAGAAAATGAGGAGAGAAAATTCAAGAAAATTTGATAGCATAGAAAAATGATTTGGAAAATCAATTAAGCATCAAAACCTTACTCAATTAAGGCGGAAAACCTTTAATTAAACCATTTGGAAAAATAGCTCTATAAGGATTCTTAGTATTGGCCCAATTACACTTTAGTCATTAAAAATAGTTTTGCAATCTTTACAATTTAGTCACTAAAAAATGAAATGTCACCTTAATTAATTTAATTAACCTTCAATTTACTTATCAAAGTACTTGATAACATAATTAAACATTTTTAGTATGCCAAACCAATTTTTATCCCAACAACTTCTATTTTTAAAATATTAATTTCCTCGAAACTCATTTTACCACTTAATCCAGTTCGACCGAGTCAAACCCGACCCGACCAAACCTATAAACTTCCAACCCTATTTTTGGTGCGTTAAAAAGGTATAGAGCTTTCCCTCACAAAAACCAATTTTAATGAAGGCTCGTAAAGGTTAGCATAGAATTCCTTACTAGGGCGACACTGTAATTACCATGATGAGTGCAAAATGTGCCCAATTTGTGAAGCTCTATAGTCTAGTGGATGAATTGTCCAGGTTCTTTCTCTTGTGAAAGAACAATCCCCTACTCCGAGAGGATATTCCACTTCAGGACATTGTCTCTGCGCCTCGTTTCAGCCATCTTTGTTTGCAACACCTCAAACTCACTGTTCTCTTCTTGTGCGACCGGCTCCTCAGATTAGAGGTTTGAAGCCAAGTCTTGAGTTTCTTTTGTTGAGGTTTCCATTGAGATTTTACGAGTGGCTCTAGTCTTTGCCATTAGAAGATGAGAAAGAAGACGAAAAAGAAGGATTTTGTGTAGAAAAAAATCAAACTTTGAAGCCTCTAAAATGAAGAAAATAGAGAAACTAAGTGAAAATGTTAGTGAATATCAGATTTGTTAAATAAAGATGAAAAAAAGAGGAAAATGAAAGGGCATGATTTGTATTGTCTGATGCGATCAGAATTGACAGTCTAATTGTGGCACAATAATCATACTCGTTTGCTGTATTTTTCATGCTCACCAATGAAAGATTGTGATTTGAGGTGATTAATCGGTGTAATAGAATTACCCAAATTGACCCCAAAAATCATGCCTATCTTGTGTTTTCCTTCTTGCCGTACAAGTTGTTGGAAGAAGATTCCATATAGAACAAAGGAGAATTTATTCTTAAAAAAGAATAAATGAAAATTAAAAATAAACAAGGAAAATGAGGAAACTAAGTTTAAATCCAATAAAGCAATAAAGGGAAATATAAAAAAATTTCGACCAATTTAATGGTCTCAACACTCTTACAGTCAAAGTCGCCAAAATAAAGTTTGAGTCTCTGTCCATTGACTTTGAATGAGATCCCCTCTTTAGTATCCTTGATTGTGACTGCACCATGTGGCAATGCTTCCACAACTTCAAAAGGTTCATACCAACGTGATCACAATTTGCCAGGGTGCAACCTTAGTCTTGAATTGAATAGCAAAACCAATTGTCTAACTTCAAATTGTCACTGCAATATGATCTTGTCATGCAAGCGTTTACTTTTTTCCTTGCGGAAATACTTGATTGTGACTGCACCATGTGAAAATACTTCCACAACTTCAAAAGGTCCAGACCAACGTGATCACAATTTGCCAGGGTACAACTTCAGTCTTGAATTGAATAGCAAAATCTATTGTCCAACTTCAAATTGCCACATCAACATGATCTTGTCATGCAAGCGTTTATTCTTGCCCTTGTAAATAGAGGCATTTTCATAAGCATTATGATGAATTTCTTCCAATTCAATGATGTCCAGCAACCTTTTCTTCCCCGTAGCCTCATAATCCAAATTTACTTGTTTCAGAGTCCACATAGCCTTATGTTCAAGCTCCACAGGCAAGTGACAAGATTTTCCAATCTTTCCTAGTGGTATTTACCACTTTTTCCAAGATGTCTTTGATAACCCGGTCAGAACTCTTAGCTTGTCTATTGGACTGAGGATGATATGTTATGGCCAATCTATGATTTAATCTATAATGTTTCAACGCAGTAGCCACATGGTTGTAATGAAAATGCTTTCACTGGTCACTGATTAATGCTCTTGGTGTTCCAAAATGAGTGAGTATATGCTTGTGAAAAAACTTTAAAATTGTCTTGGCATCATCTTTAGGCAAGATCACAACTTATATACACTTTGAAACATAATCCACAACAACTAAAATATATAAATTTCCAAAAGAATTTGAAAAACCCCCCATAAAATCTAATCCCTAAACATCAAAAAGCTCAATTTCCAATATTGGCTGCTATGGCATCTCGTTTCTCATGGATATTGACCTTGTACGCTGACAATGATCATAGCGTTGGGCAAACTCAGGAGCATCTTTGAATAATGAAGGCCAATAAAATCCAGATTGAAGGACTTTTGCAGCTGTTCTCATGCCACAAAATGCCCTCCATATGGAGCATTGTGACAATGTTGTAATATTGATGTCATTTCTTCTATAGGGACACAACGTCGAATTATATTATCATTGTAAGCCTTAAACAAATAAGGTTCATCCTAATGATATTTTGTTGCACCACAAAGAAAGCTTGCCTTCTTGTGCCCAGTTACACCCAAATGAGTTTTTCCACATACCAAGTAGTTTACAGAATTAACATACCACAGTGTTGCATCCACAACGAAAATTTTTCATCAGGGAATGTGTTGATAATTTGCAGTTTATTGCCATCTTCCCTGCCTACTTCCAACCTCGAAAGATGGTCGAAAACTTGATTTTTTGACCCTTTGTGGTCCTTTATCTTAATATCAAACTCTTGAAATAGTAAAATCTATCTAATCAATCTTGGCTTTGCATCTTTTTTTTATCAAAAAGGTATCTCAAGGCCAAATGATCAGTAAAAATTGTAATTTTTACACTAACAAGATAAGAACGAAACTTGTCAAAAGCAAAAATTACTACTAATATTTGTTTCTCAATGGTAGTATAATTAATTTGAGCTTTAGTTAGAGTCTTACTAGTATAGTTTATTGCATGAAATACCTTGTCTCTTCTTTGTCCTAACATTGCCCCCATGGTGAAATGATTGGCATCGCACATGAGTTTAAATGGTTGCTCCCAGTTGGGTGAAACGACGATTTGCGCGTTCACAAGTTACTTTTTAATTTTATTGAATGCATCCAAATATGCATCATCAAAGATAATTTTTCTATTCTGCTCCAGCAATAGGCATAATGGTTTTGTGATCTTTGAAAAATCCCGAATAAATTTTCTATAGAATCCAGTATGGCCCAAAAAACTTCAAATTCCCTTTACATTTTTCGGAGGAGGCAAATTTTTCAATAACATCCATCTTGGCCTTATCGACCTCAATTCATGCTTTAGATATTTGATGGTCCAACACAATTCCCTCTGTGACCATGAAATAACATTTCTCCTAATTTAGAAAAGATTGGTGTCTTCACATCGCTGCAATACTTTCTCCAGATTACCGATGCAATGGTTAAAATCATTCTCATGCACCAAAAAATCAACCATAAAGATTTCTAGAGAATTGTGAATCATATCTTTCCATCATGAACATTTGAAATATGGTTGGTGCATTGCAAAGACCAAAAGTCAAGCGACGAAAGGTAAATGTCCCAAACGAGCATGTAAGCGTAGTCTTTTTTTTAGTCTTTAGGTGCAATAGCAATTTGATTGTAGCCAGAATACCCATCTAGAAAATAGTAATACTCCTTGCCCACATGCCGATTGAGAATATGATCAATAAAAGGAATAGGGAAGTAATCTTTCCTTGTGGTTGCATTGAGTCTCATGTAGTCCATGCAAATCTACCATCCCGTAGGAATGGGCGTAGGAATCAATTCATCAGCATCATTACGGACTATAATGATGCCATTTTTCTTGAGAACATAATGGATCGGACTAACCCATGCACTATCAAAAATTGCATAGATAATAGCTACATCCAACCATTTGAGAATTTTTTTCTTAACCACTTTTTTCATCTTCTCATTCTGTCGGTGTTGCGGCTCAACAGATTGTTTGCCCTCATCATCCAACTTGATCTTATGCATGCACAAAGAGGGAATGATGCCCTTAATGTCTGTAATTGTCCATTTGTGCTGCTTCAAAATATTTATCAACTTAGCTTCTTGCATTGCATCCAAAGTTGCAGAGACAATAACTGGGAGTGTTTCCGCTTCTCCAAGGAATACATACTTGAGATTTGCTGGTAATGGATTCATTTCTAGAGCAAGATCTTCTTTAATAGATGGTTTAAAAGTAAAAATTGCACTATGTGCAAGATCTAAATATTCAACTTGCCATTTGTGTTGAACTGTAACTGTGAGCACTTCAACAATGTGGTCACAATGTGGGAAATCGGCTTCTACCATTGTCATCGCAGTATCCTCATCAATGAGTATACTACAATGATTCAAGTCTTCTTGGATGATATTATCAAGAATATCAATATGATGATTTTCCTCTATATTCCTTCTAATATCTGCATTGAACATCCCAAAAGTAACTTGGTCATTATCGACTCACATTGTAAGTTCTTCTTTTGAGACATCAATGATAGCCTTTCTTGTTGCTAAGAATGGTCAGCCAAGAATAATAGGGACATCCTTGTCCGTCTCACAGTCAAGAATAATAAAGTCCGTTAGAAAAATGAACTTGTCCACTCAAACTAGCACATTTTTTATTTGTCTATTCAGACGAGTCAAAGATCTGTCTGCTAGTTACAATATGACTACATTGGGTTTCATCTCTCCAATGCATAACTTCTGAAAAGTCAATAATGGTATTAGATTAATACTAACCCCTATATCACAAAGATCTTTGCTAAAGTAGTGATTTCCAATAGAGCAAGGAATGATGAAGCTTCAAGGATCTTTCATTTTTCTTGTAGAGGGGTTGATATGAGCACTGTACTCTTCTGTGAGTGCAATAGTTTCGATAAAACTAAGTTTTTCTTCTTAGATAGAATATCCTTCATGAACTTTGTGTAATTAGGAATCTGCGTAATACCATCAATCAAAGGGATTTGCACTGTAAGTTGTTGCAAAGTATCTTGAAAGAATTGAAATTGATTATCAGACTCAGAATTCTTAAATATCTGAGGGTGCAACACCCCAGTTTTGGGCCTAGCGGTTTTGAGGTTTATTAGACGGTCCGGTGGACCAGGTTAGAGATTCGAGTCGGATTCGGGGTCGTATATTTTTTGGTAAGATAAAAATGTGGAAAAATAGTTAAAAATAATCTTTTAATATATATTGGTTTTGGTGGAATTAATTTTGGAAAATGGAATTTGGAAATGTGACATTTTGGTTAGTGACCAAAATGCGATTTTTGAAAACTGTTTTAAGGTGACTAAAATGAAAAGGGTCAAATTCTTAGAATCCTTAAGGAGATAAATTACCAAGTTTTTTCTGGTGGTTTCTCCCTTCAATTAAATCATTTTAAACATGTGTTTTAAAGATGGTTAAAGAATGATTAAAATATCTAAAGTTAGTTATTTACTTTCAAAGAAAATTTACGTAAGTTTTTCCTAAACCTTTTCTCTCAAATTCTTTTCTGCCTAACACTCAGAATTTTATCAAAATCTAGAGGTGAGATTCTTTTCACTCAGATTATTGATTCTAACTTGATTCTTTAACTTTGTTTTACAAAATCTCATTGAAATCTTATGTTTTCTTAGCTTTAAACAAGCCAATTGAGGGAGAAATCACATAACAGGGGTAAGGTCCATGATCTCCTATGTTAAATGGTTATTTATTGATATTCCCAAGTATTTGATCCTTGATTTATGGTTTATAATCTGATTTTGTGCTTTTATATAGATTTAATTGGGTAAAATTGATGAAATGATGAAAGATTCGAATTGAATCTGATTTCCAATGTTATGGATTGCTTTTGAACATATTTTGGATTTTAAATGATGTTGATAAGTTTATTTTATCAATGGAATCCCGAAACTCTTGAATCTATAATTGTTTAGGTTGTTAGAATGGTGTTCTTGTGGTGTTGTGGTGGTTGTGTGTTTGCTGGAGGTGTAAGGTTGCTTTGGTTCTATCTTTATGTGTTAATTGATGATAAATGTGATGTTATATTGATAGGTTGTGGTTGGGTTGTGTTTGGAAAAGGGTTTGATGATGTTTCGGTTGTTGTGCTTAGGTAATTGTGGGGTGAATGTACGAGTCCGTGAGGATCTGTTGTTGCAGTGTTATAAATGTATTGAGATGCATTAATCCTCTGTTGTAATGTGGGTAAAACAAGGGAGATGGATTAGGAAGAGATTGGTGAAGCTTTGGAGGCTTTAGAGGCATGTTTTTGCATCGACGAATCGAGGTTTCGCGTATTGGTGAGTTAGAACGTGGATTCCAGCATTGGACTGTTTAAAGGTGGTTTATGGGAGTTTAAGCTTAGCTTGATACGCTAGTTTAAACTCGAAAGTAAGTAAAAATGGATATTCTCTCGGTCGTGCTAGTGTTAAATGGTTTTATGCACTTATTTTTATTTACATGTTACCTACTGTTTAAGCATGTTTTTAAAGTATTTGATATACTGTATTTGAGCATGAAATGCTGAAGGATGCACATGGTAAGTGATCCGTGTAAGTATATGGTTTATACTTGTGATTGAAAGCATGGTTGTTGCTTTGGAAAAAATGGTTTGGTTAATGCTTGTTAAAATAGTGAGGCAAATGTTAAATGGTTAATTATATTGGCAAGTGATGTGGTTTTAAAATTTTTATCGGATATAGTTGGCCGGCCATAGGATTGAATGCACTATAATAAGTCACCTTGATGTTGAGGGGTTTAGATCCGTGTATCGAAAACTCCATCCGAGTACCCTAACGGTAGAGGGGTTAAACAGAACCGTAGACTCCCGTTAGTGGATTAAGTGTCTAACCGATGATTGGGGTTGGTGTCCTCGTGGGTTGAAAGGTGTACCCGGTTGGTAATGTCCCACGATTGTTATTGTATCGCTATTCCGGTTGAGATGGCTTGAAGTGTTGGTTAAACACTTATTGAATCCGTGTATCCGATGAACTCTTTTATTATGGACTTGTTTAATGATCACTTGTAAGCCAACATAATTGTTGATGTATCATTGGAAATTTTATGTTGTATAATGTGATTTATACATGTTTACTCTTTAAGCTTTGCATATGGTTGTTATGCATGGGAAGGCTTAAATTAAGGTTTAGCAAAGGAACTTGTTGTTGGTTAATGATACATGTTGTATGTTTACTCTTTAAGCTTTGCATATGGTTGTTATGCATGGAAAGACTTAAATTGAGGTCTAGCAATGGGATTTGCTGTTATAAATGATTCATATTGCACATGGTTTAATATGCTGGTTTTTAAAGATGAAAAGTGCATGGTTTTCAAGGCATGATGTTTCAATGGTAATGTTTAAATAATTTTTAAAGAATGATTGAAATGAAGTTTTAAGGTGTTATTGAGAATTGGTTTTAAATGCATTGATGGTGTTTTGTTTATGAGCACTCCTCACTAAGCCTAGTGTGATTATGCTCTCTTTGTCCATCAATGTAGAGAACTAAAAGCTTGGAAGACAGCGGGAAGCAAGGGATAGGTACAAGACTTGGTAACTAAAGTATGTTTGAAATAGACTATAAGTAATAAGGGAAATGAGGGTTTCCATGGTTGTTTGGGAGATGTTTTGTTGAACTCCCTGTTTGAGCAAGTTTGTTTGGTTTCTCTTGAGTTGTAAATGGCCTTTATGGTTTATTTTTGGTGATAGTATGAAATTTGGTGTTTTGCTTGAATGGTTTCCTAGGAAGCATGCCTATAGTTTTACATCTAATGCAAGATGCCTTGAATCGATGTTGATTTTGTGATGCTTTGATGTGGTTTGAACCCTGAGTATGCTGGATGTATGTTAGGAGCATGTTAGGTTGTTTTGGTATGGTTGAATGTATGATAAACCAGCTAAAAGTGATATTTTAGGTCCAGGCATACCAGTACGGGTGTCTCTGTTTCGGTATGGGTAAGCTATTTTAGGCTTAGTGTACCGGTACGCGAGAAACTATTTCGGTAGGGCTAGGCAGAAACAAGCTTGGCATTTCGATACAAGCTTGAGTGTACCGGTACGGATTTACGCTACTAGAATTTTCTTTTTAGAATATAACCCGCGTACCGAAACACCTCCATACCGTATCGGTACGGGTGTTAAGTAAGTTTAAATTGAACCTTCCAGCTAGGCGCATCGAAATAGTATATGGTATACCAAAACGGGGCAATTTTATGTGAGACATTGTATCGATACGGGTTCCCGCGTATCGATACGATTGTCTGTTATTCCAGTTAATGTCATGGAAGTGAAGTTTGGTTTCTTTCGTTTTGGTCCCTAAGTGTCGTGGATGCAATTAGATGAGTTTGGTTGATCGTATTGAGCTGATTTTTGACATGTAAGCATGAAATATAATTAATTAAAGGTTGGTAACCGAAAATTGGGAAAGACCCTGTATGTTGCTGAAATTGCAATTTAGTCCCTAATTTGTGTTTGTGTCTAATTGGATATTGATTCCATGCCCGATTGAGATGAGTTGTCACTTGTGAACAATATGTACATGTAGGAAAGTAATAATTCATCTAGACAAGGATAAAAGAAAAAAAGGACGCATTTTAGGTTTCATCTTCCCGATTTACTTCTGTAAACCTAATATAGCTCGCTCGTTTCGGTCTTGCGGCTAGGCTGGGTCAAGAAGGTTACATTTGGTGGTATCAGAGCCAAGTTTGCGATAATTGGGAGTTGGTATGATTGATGTGATGTTATTGTGAGTTAAACTCTATTGTTTGCTATGCACGGTGATTGTAAAATGCACGTTGATTGCTTTATGCCATGTTGGGGGAAAATTTGGAAAACCCATTCCCTTTTTATTATAGTCTGAAATGTTATGATTTTGAAATTCTTGGATCCTTGCTTGAAGCTGGCTTGATTAATTTTGTTTTAAAATGATTATCATGACTTAGAAAATGTGTTATGTTACGGCCGAGAGGAGGAATAAGAATTAGCGTGATGTTGTTGCCTTTGGGCAGTGGGTGAGGAGAGTTTTGTGTCTCCTGGGGGTTTGTCACCCCGAAGTATGTACCACTTGTACCGGTTGAGCCAGTGTTGGGTGATATGATGCCTTTTTATAAGCGATGTTTGAGCTTTTAAGCTGTTGTTGCTGGAGTATGTGTGTTTGCACCGGTGGTTGGGAAAACGAGGTAGCCGTTGGAATATCTCTGCAGTTGGGAGGAGTTGAGTACCATGGGGTGTCATCTGAGGCATCCGAGTTTGGGATGGCCAATGTTATCCGAGTTCAAATCGGATGAGGTGTATTGGTACCCGTAAGTTGGGATGTGTCGAATCCCTATTGTATGATGATGTTTTAGTTGGTGGACAATTGTATATGCGAGCGTTGAATCCTATGAGGTGGATTGAGAGTCTTTTCATACTATCTCTTGGAAGAAGTATCTGGGTTTAGATACTTGGATAACAAGAAATGATAGTTCATGGCTTGAATTCAGGGTCGTGAGGCCGAGTTTAGGGTACAGTTTGTTCGGTTGAGCCAGTATGCTCCTGAACGAGTACCGGTAGAGAGGTATTGCTGTGACCGATTCTGTTATGAATTGGAGCATGGTGTTAAAGTGTACATGTTGGCTTATGGTTACACCATTAATGACGTGTTGGTACACGGGAGAAGTACATCGAGCAGAACCTGGGTTAATTGGTTTTGTGTGGGAGGTTATGGCTCTGACAAGAGAATTACGGATTCTAGTTCCGATAATGTTCAGGTTGAAAGGAATAGTGATAAAAATATCACCCTAAGTTAAGGCGAGGTGATAACAGTGCTGGGTGAGGACCGCGGGGTCAGAGTATTCAGGCTAGAGCAGTATTTAATACATGTTGGGTATGTGGATCGTGTGATCTCATGAGGCGAGATTATCTACATTGGATATGTAGAGTGTAAACCTTGTGCTTGCTGTTGTTGATGGTTGTGAGAATGGTGGTCTGAATAATCATCTCGTAGGTGTTTGTTTGCGAATGTTTGTGGCTGGTTCTCCCAGTGAGACGGTTGTTGCGGGAAAGATGTTTGAAAATGCCCTTTGGTGGTTTAAATCTTGAGGTTGCAGTTGATTTGTTGGAGTTGCTACTCCATGGTTTTTGATGTAATCCTGGGTTTGGATTAGTGGCTGGAACATAGAGCTATGGTTGGTTTTGGATCCTAGTGAGTTGCCTTGAACTTGCTGATGATTATGAAGTGGCAATCGTGAGTGAGAATGTTAAATTCTTGTCTAGTGTTGTTTTGACGCTAGAGGCGATTCGTTTGATAAATCCTTGGTTACAAGGTATTCCTAGCCTAGGTTATAAATCTAGGGTCAAAAGAAGTACGTGTACGGGATATGCATACGGTATGTGAGTTCCTAAATTTTTCCGAGGGAATGGCCGGGTTGCCATTGGGTTGAGAGCTCGAGTTTGACATTGATTTGTATGAAAACGCAGCTCCAGTGTCTATTGCTCCCTGTGCATGGCTCGAGGGAGTTTCTTAATCAAGGCTTTGTTAGGCTTGGTGTTTTGCCAGGGGTTGCGTCAGTGTTGTTGTGGAAGAAAAAGGATGTCACGATGCAGATGTGCATGGGGCTTTGGTAGCTGAACAAGCTGATGTTCTATTGATCAGTTTCGGAATGCTTCAGTGGTTTGTAAGTTTGGTTGAGGTCTGGGTGTTATCTGTTGAAGGTAAATGATCTGTTGAAGGTAAATGAGTGTACCGATGCATGGGTTACGTTCATAGATATAATGAGTTGAGAAGTTCATGAGATTTTTAGTCAGTTGGTTGTTGTGTTGATTGATGGTTTTTCCGTGTACAGAAGCATTGAGAAGGGTTTTGATCGATAAGTATGGTTGGTTTAGTAGATTTTTGGGGGAAGTAAATATTGTTCTTTGTTTGGGAAGTACGAGTTTTGGGTATGTTGCTAAGAATTCTAGTTCTGAAAATGTTATTAGTAAGTGTGAACAGATAAACATGCACAGTGCAAAAAAACTTATATGTATATGTAAATATGTCGGTACATGCATACATTTGAGCATAACATTAGAGGTTTTGCATACATACACATAGACATCTATGAGGACATATAAATGATCATGCATACATATGTTCACACTTACGGATGACTGATCGGAAATCAATGGAGTGATGGTATAGGTAAGGTAGTGTATGAAGGTGGTTTTGGTAATATGGTTCTTGGGAGTTTGGCTTGTGCTAGTTCTTGAGCGACCAAAGTAGAATTGGTAGTTTATGGTTTTGATAGATCCAGTTCTTAGCATCAAGGGTTGTTGAGGTTGTAATGTTACAAGTGAAGTTGTGGCTTATGCATCTGGATAGTTAAAGGTGCACGAGCGTTTTTGTTCTATGCATGATGTGAGGATTGCCACAATGTTGGTTGTTTAAATTTTTTAGAGACACCAATTCTATGACGAGAAGTGTACCGTGTGCACGGATCATGTGTGGTTAGGAAAAAAATGAATGATGATTTAAGTTTTTAACGACTTGGATGGTTGGAGTTGTTTAAGAGTTATAGTTTGATGGTTGGATATCGTCCGAGCTAGGGTTATAGTCGATGCTTTGTTTATAAGGGTAGCGGTGGAGTTGAGAACGTTGTTTACACAGTTGGTTATGATGCGCGATGGAGGCTTGATGCCGAGTTGCAAGGGAAGTCATTCTGGTCTCAGTTGTTTATAGGAGAGTAACGGTGTGATGATGCATCAGTACCGTAAGTTCAGGTTATTGGGAGAGGGAAATCTGATGGATTTTCATGACAAATGTGATAGGGTGTTGTGTTTTAAAGATCGAAAGGTGGTGTCTCTTGAAGTTGATTTGAGGTATGTGGTTTTAATGGGGGCGCATGCCAGTTCTTGTAATATGCTTTCCGATAACATCGAGATTTATCAAGGTTTGAAAAGCGATTGTTGTTGGGTTGGTCTAAAGGGATATATGGTTGATTTTGTTGTTCGATGCATAGTATGTCAGCGAGTGGAAGCTGAGCATCAATTTTGTTTCGGGTTGTTGATTGAGTTGCGAAGTGTGCGCACCTTTGTGGCTATGCTGGTGATGTATGTTTTGGAATAAGTAGCAGATTTGTATATTGTTAGGTTAGTGTGCTTGCACAGTGTGCCTGAGTCTATAGTTTTGGACGGAGATCTGAGGGTTACAGCGAGGTTCTGGGGGTGTTGCTTGAGTTTGAGTGTATGTACTTCATATCTTTCCCAGTTGGGTGGCGGGATAGAGCATGGAATTCAGGTTTTGAATGATAAGTTGGGTTGTGAATCATCGAGCTCCAGGGAAAGTGTAAAAGGCACATGCCTTTGGCAGTTTGCTTTAATGGCAATTATCAGGCAAGTGTACGGGTGGCACCGTTCAAGGCGTTGTGTGGTTGAAGGTGCCGTACGACGTGTGTTAGGCTGAGATTAGGGAAAAGTATGTTCCCATGTCTGATGAGTGGAAATACACCAGTGTGAAGGTAAAGTTGTTATGTAAGCGTTTGAGAGCAGTTTCGGATCGTCAGAAATTCTACGCGAATTTGAGGCGTAGTGTTTTAAAGTGTGTTATTGATGGTCGAATGATCATGATGGTATCGCCTTGGAAGGAGGTGATGCATTTTGTGGATCATACAAGTTTGTCAGGTGTGTGGATCTTGTTGCTTTTGTTTGAGGTTATCTCCTGTGTTGGAGGGGGTTCCATGATGTGTTTTATGTGATGGGGTTGCGAAGGTATCGGTTGGTTTTCCTCGCATGTTGTGCCGGTGAAAGGCATTGTGTTGAGATATGAGTTATCTTGTGTGAAGGATCCATGGAGATCCTTTTTACCAGCGGTAGGGTTCTGCGTGGTATAATGGTTGGCCTTGTTAGGGTGTTACGGAGACACCGCAATGTTAAGAAGCCACGTGCGAATGTAAGTCGGAGATGTTGGGGCGGTTTCTGCTTTTGGTTACCTTTGAGTAAATTTTGAGGATGAAATTTCTTAACTGGGGGTGAATTGTAATGCCCCAGTTTTGGGCCTAGCAGTTTTGAGGTTTATTAGACGGTCCGATGGACCGGGTTAGAGATTCTAGTCGGATTCAGGGTCGTATATTTTTTGATAAGATAAAAATGTGGAAAAATAGTTAAAACTCATCTTTTAATATATATTGATTTTTGGTGGAATCAATTTTGGAAAATAGAATTTGAAATTTGACATTTTGGTTAGTGACCAAAATGCGATTTTTAAAAACTATTTTAAGGTGACTAAAATGAAAAGGGTCAAATTTTTAGAATCCTTAAGGAGATAAATTACCAAATTTTTGCTGGTGGTTTCTCCCTTCAATTAAATCATTTTAAACATGTGTTTTAAATGTGGTTAAAGAAGGATTAAAATATCTAAAGTTAGTTATTTACTTTCAAAGAAAATTTACGTAACTTTTTCCTAAACCTTTTCTCTCAACTTCTTTTCTGCCAAACACTCAGAATTTCATCAAAATCTAGAGGTGAGAGATTCTTTTCACTCAGATTATTGATTCTAACTTGATTCTTTAACTTTGTTTTACAAAGTCTCATTGAAATCTTATATTTTCTTAGCTTTAAACAAGCCAATTGAGGGAGAAATCACATAACAGGGGTAAGGTCCATGATCTCCTATGTTAAATGGTTCTTTATTGATATTCTCAAGTATTTGATCCTTGATTTATAGTTTATAATCTGATTTTGTGTTTTTATATAGATTTAATTGGGTAAAATTGATGAAATGATGAAAGATTCGAATTGAATCTGATTTCTAGTGTTATGGATTGCTTTTGGACATATTGTGGATGTTAAATGATGTTGATAAGTCGATTTTATCAATAGAATCCCGAAACTCTTGAATCTCTAATTGTTTAGGTTGTTAGAATGGCGTTCTTGTGGTGTTGCGGTGGTTGTGTGTTTCCTGGAGGTGTAAGGTTGCTTTGGTTTTGTTTTTAGGTGTTAATTGATGATAAATGTTATGTTAGATTGATAGGTTGTGGCTGGGTTGTGTTTGGAAAGGGTTTGATGATGTTTTCGGTTGTTGTGGTTAGGTAATTGTGGGGTGAATGTAAGAGTCCATGAGGATCTGTTGTTGTAGTGTTATAAATGCATTGAGATGCATTAATCCTCTGTTGTAATGTGGATAAAACATGGGAGATGGATCGAGAAGAGATTGGTGAAGCTTTGGAGGCTTCAGATGCATGTTTTTGCGTCGACGAATTGAGGTTTCGAGTATTAGTGAGTGAGAACGTGGATTCCAGCATTGGAATGTTTTAAAGGTGGTTTATGGGAGTTTAAACTTAGCTTGGTATGCTGGTTTAAACTCGGAAATAAGTAAAAATGGATATGCTCTCTCGGTCGTGCTAGTGTTAAATAGTTTTATACACTTGTTTTGATTTACATGTTACCTACTGTGTAAGCATGTTTTAAAGTATTTCATATACTGTATTTGAGCATGAAATGCTGAAGGATGCACATGGTAAGTGATCCTTGTAAGTATATGGTTTATACTTGTGATTTAAAGCATGGTTGCTGCTTTGGAAAAAATGGTTTGGGTAATGCTTGTTAAAAATAGTGAGGTAAATGTTAAATGGTTAATTATATTGGCAAGTGATGTGGTTTTAAAAATCGGATATAGTTGGTCGGCCATAGGATTGAGTGCACTATAATAAGTCGCCTTGGATGTTAAGGGGTTTAGATCCGAGTACCCTAACGGTAGAGGGGTTAAACAGTACCGTAGACTTCCGTTAGTGGATTAAGCGTCTAACCGATGATTGGGTTGGTGTCCCCATGGGTTGAAAGGTGTACCCGGTTGGTAATGTACCGAGATTGTTATTGTATCGCTATCCCGGTTGAGATGGCTTGAAGTGTTGGTTGAACACTTGTTGAATCTGTGTATACAATGAACTCTTTTGTTATGGACTTGTTTAATGATCACTTGTAAGCCAATATAATTGTTGATGTATCATTGGAAAGTTTATGCTGTATAATGTGATTTATACATGTTTACTCTTTAAGCTTTGCATATGGTTGTTATGCATGGAAGGCTTAAATTGAGGTTTAGCAATGGAACTTGTTGTTGGTTAATGATACATGTTGTACGTTTACTCTTTAAGCTTTGCACATGGTTGTTATGCATGGGAAGGCTTAAATTGAAGTCTAGCAATGGGATTTGTTGTTATAAATGATTCATATTGCATATGGTTTAATATGCTAGTTTTTAAAGATGAAAAGTGCATGGTTTTCAAGGCATGATGTTTCAATGGTAATGTTAAATAATTCTTAAAGAAAGATTGAAATGTGGTTTCAAGGTGTTATTAAGAATTGGTTTTAAATGCATTGATGGTGTTTTGTTTTTGAGCACTCCTCACTAAGCCTAGTGTGCTTATGCTCTCTTTTTCCATCAATGCAGAGAACTAAAAGCTTGGAAGGCAGCGGGAAGCAAGGATCGGTACAAGACTTGGTAACTAAAGTATGTTTGAACTAGACTATAAGTAATAAGGGCAATGAGGGTTTCCATGGTTGTTTGGGAGATGTTTTTTGAACTCCTGTTTGAGCAAGTTTGTTTGGTTACTCTTGAGATGTAAATGGCCTTTATGGTTTTTTTTTGGGTGATAGTATGAAATTTGGTGTTTTGCTTGAATGGTTTCCTAAGAAGCATGCCTATAGTTTTACATATAATGCAAGATGCCTTGAATTGATGTTGATTCTAAGATGCTTTGATGTGGTTTGAACCCTGAGTATGCTGGATGTATGTTCGGAGCATGTTAGGTTGTTTTGGTATGGTTGAATGTATGATAAACCAGCTAAAAGTGACATTTCAGGGTCAGGCGTACTGGTACGGGTGTCTCTGTTTCAGTACGGGTAAGATATTTCAGGCTTAGCATACCGGTACGCGGGAAACTATTTTGGTACGACTAGGTAGAAACAAGCTTGGCGTTTCGATATAGGCTTGAGTGTACCGGTACAGATTTACGCTACTGGAATATGCTTTTTAGAATATAAACCGCGTACTGAAACACCTCTATACCGTATCGGTACGGGTATTAAGTAAGTTTAAATTGAACCTTGGTTCTAGCTAGGCGTATCGAAACGGTATACGGTGTACAAAAATGGGGGAATTTTTATGTGAGCCACCGTATCGATACATGTTCTCGCATATCGATACGGTTGTCTGTTATTTCAGTTAATATCATGGAAGTGAAGTTTGGTTTTCTTTTGTTTTGGTCCATGAGTGTCGTGATTCAATTAAATGAGTTTGGTTAATCGTATTGAGCTGATTTTTGACATGTAAGCATGAAATATATTTAATTAAAGGTTGGTAACCTAAAATTGGGAAAAGTCCCTATATGTTGTTGAAATTGCAATTTAGTCCCTAATTTGTGTTTGTGTCCAATTGGATATTGATTTGATGCCCGATTGAGATGAGTTGTCACCTGTGAACAGTATGTACATGTAGGAAAGTAATAATGCATCTAGACAAGATAAAATAAAAAATGATGCGTTTTAGGTTTCATCTTCCCGGTTTACTTCGGTAAACCTAATGTAGCTCGCTTGTTCGGTCTTCCGGCTAGACCGGGTCGAGGGGGTTTCAGAGGGAAAGGTGGAGAAGGATTATTTGATGGTTGCGCCGACATTGGGCATTATGGTCAAATTTGATGGAAGCGGAGTAATCACTGGATGGGCATTATCCATCATACCATCCTCTATTCCATCATTGACTGTATGATTAGGTGTAAAAGACTCTCCTCACTCATGAGTTGATATGGGTGTTGGTTGCGTTGAGTCAACAATTTGTTTTTCATTACGAAGAGTAATAGCCTTGCAATGCTCTTTACCTTTGATTACTGGACTCTCAGTATTGCTAAGAAGTGTGCCCGGTTATCGAGAATTCATGTTAGTAGCTAACTGCCCCAACTGAGCTTCTAAAGTACGAATCGATGAAGAGTGACATTGTACTATAGACTCTATTCGAGAGAAGTGTTCATGCATTATTTCCTCAAAAAGAGCAAATAGATCAGATATAGATGATGGAGCATAGTGACTAGTCTGTGACTGCATTAGAGACAGTGCTCTATATTGTGATTGCGCACCATACTGTGATTGCTGATTTTGTGAAGCAGAATGTTGTGGTTGCATCCTATTTTATTATGACTACAATAAAGCTTGTGGTGTAAATTGTTGTTGCGGATAACTGAAATTCCCTTACTACACACTAGAGTTCCCTTGAAAGGAATTATTCTCATAGTAAAATACTCTCAAATTATGCGCAGAATTATAGTTACCCCTAGATTGTCGATTAGTTGTGTTATAAGCAATACCCATGGTATTGCCTCTTATATTGCTAACATAGATAGCATTTTCTACATGTTGTAGGCAATCTTCATAGATATGGTTCTTACCACAAATCTCACAAGAGAACACATGAGTAGTATTTTGTTGAGCTAACTGAATAGGAGCAACTTCACTTATGCCTCCATATTCTTGATTTTGTTCTCCAAAGATGAAATTTTGAGCCTTTAAAGAAGAAATATCATCAAGCTTGAACACTTCTGGTGCAGCTTTGCATGAAGCAACTCTTGAAATAGGATATTAAGAATCATTCTGAAATAATTTCTCCAACACACCAACAACAGCGGTGTAAGTGCAATCAAGTAAAGGTCTATTAGATAACCCGTTGATAATATGTCTTGTGGCTGCATTCAACCCATTGTAAAAGATCTCAATTTGAGTTTCTTGTTGAAGGCCATGGTTGGGACATCATCATAACAAAGACTTATATCTTTCCCATGTAGTGTGGAAAGTTTCATTATCCAACTTATAGTAGGCTGTAATATCATTCCTCAAGCGCGTGTTCATTTTCGGTGGATTAAAGCGCAATACAAATTGCGTTGAGAGATCATTCTATGATGTAATAAATCTGGCGGAGAGTCCATGAAACCATATACGGGCTCTTCCCTACAAAGAATATGGAAATAATTGCATACGTAATGCATCATCAAGAACACCTTGTTGACTAAAATAAGCACAAATTAAAAGGAATGATTGAAGATGCTCTCTAGCGTCTTCATGTGGTAACCTTCCGTACTGCCCATTTGAGTTGAGCATTTGAAACATAACCAGTTTCAAATCAAAATTCCCAGCCTGAATAGGTAGTCTAACAACTCTTGGTTGCAATCGTCCAACTGGGAAACTACAACCTTGCGAATTGTTCTGTTCTAGGTTAGTGGGTGCAGTGGTGGGTTTTTAGGATCTTGAGGGATACCCTCATTGTTGGCATGTCTTACTATTTCACTTCTTTCTTGAAGTCTACATCTAAGAAACCTTTCAACTTTTGGATCAGGTATGAGTAGTGGTGTGGCATAACTTTTTGTCATACAACACCTACAAAACTTAATAAAAAAAAGAAAATAATAAAAAATAAAACTATTAGAAACAACTACAAACTTGATAAAGAAAATAGAATTGCAATAAGAAACAGAAAAACTAAATAATGCATCCCCGGAAACGGCGGCAAAACTTGATCGGTAAATAATCGTCACAATTTCAGTGCAAGCAAACATTGGTGATGCAAGTATAGAAACAAGAAGATCCTATTAGATATTGATCCCACGAGGATAAGTATTTAGTTATAATATTATATGGCCACAAGCAATTCTGTAAATAGAAATATTGTAAGTGTAATGGTAGTTGTAATAGAGAAATAAAGTAACGAGTATACGATCAATTGTGGTAGCAAAAAGAGCAGCAATTATAAGAGAGTACAAGAATATTAAGATAAGGTCTGGATACCCTTGGTTCACCTTGGCAGAAAGTCAAGTACCATTAAGGAAATAGAATACGATAGCTCATTTGGCAAATAAAAAGGTTAAGCTAGCTTGCTAACTTCCACTCAACCATCAACTGTTGACGCAAAGACGTAGATCAACTACAACTCTCATTGTTAGTCAAAATTACAACTCCTTGAACAAGTGGACCAACTCACATTGCATCCTCATTCAACTCTCGTTATAATGGCTTGTTAACATGACTTGTCACTGCATCTCTCAATGTCAACAACAATGTTCAACGTTTTCATATAAACAATAATCAGATCCAACAATTGAAGTATGAGAAAAAGCTAATAATAATATATTGAACTGAAAGATAAGATCTAAACAAGTTCATACAGAGCTTAAGAAATTAAACCATCGTTATTAACGTACAAAATATAATAAAACATCCAATAAACATATAAATTAAAGGGAGTTTAAAGAAGATAACAAATAATCTCTTTGATCTAGCACTTGAATCCTCTTCTCCTTGGATATTTTTGCCTTGCTTTGCCTTGGATCTCCAGAAATGGAGTTTAAGCCGCCATAGAAGGAGAGCTCAGAAAGTTGAAGAAGATAATAAAAATGAATATCGCGTGAAGACTCCCTCTTCCCGAATTTGTCATTTTATAAGCTGCAAAGGAAATGACACTTGTCCTTCAGCTGTTTTGCACGACTCCCAGAAATACCGATTCTGTTATAACAAATAATAAAGCTAGCAAGGTCGTCCTTATCTTTGAGCAAACTGGATAGCAGGCCACTACGGTGTCAAGTTGGCTGCAGTGGTGAAACTTCCTCTACAAGGACATTAGAAATATAGCGACAACAGAGCAAAAAGGGAGAAATATCTGTAATAAGAGCAACTGAGACTAGAGTTAGAAAAGAATGCAAAAATAGATAAAATGCAGAAAATAGACATGAAAATACAGAAATGGATGCAATACACACTGATGTGGGGACAATTAAATCCATAAATCTAGAGAAAATACATGCTCTCTAAAGAGCTATCATGCATGCTTATGTATTTTTTTTGCACATGTTAGAAAAAATTACTCTTTTTCAACAGTTCTTAGAAAAAAATACTCTTAATAATAATAAGAATTGTATATTTAACTATCATAATGCATATTTGGTTTAACTAAAAAATTAAGTTTGAGATTTGCTCCATGCATTGTAAATATTATTGGTGTTAATTTATATAAATGTGATTGAAGTGTTAGCATTTATTTGTTATCGATATGACATTCATGAGTTAAAAAATAAATATCATATGAAAAATTTAGAGGCAAATTCTTTAGCTCGTGTATCTCATGTTGATAAGAAATAAAAGTTAGCACTCCAACTATGCCTATATAAACTAATGCAAATATCAATTTATAATTTATGGAGCTAAATTTCAAATTTGGTTCTTATAAATTTATATTTTTCATTTCATGTTTCAACGCATTAAAGTTATTATTTTTTTAGCATGCACGTTTGATGTGACGCGCTTTCTGAAGGCACGACTTACCAGACACGTTTTCCTAAAGGCGCGACTGATGTATTGTGCTTTTATCTTATGCGGTACAAATTGGTACTATTTTTGTAAATAATCTAGAAAGAGTGTTATTTTATTAAGAGTAGTTATTCCATGCACAAGCGCTTATGGAAAATTTGTTCCAGTATGTACTTTTGTAGGGTTTAGGGTTTTATTTAGGGTTTAGTGTTTAGGGGTTTTAGTGGATGAGTTTTGAATTTAGGGGGTGTGGTTAGAATTTAGGGTTTATAGGTTAAAACTTAAATCCCTAACCATATTACCCAAAAAAAACTAAACCCTAACATCTAAACCCTAAATTTTAAACACATTTACTTATACTCCTAAACTAGGTCTCTAAACTCTGAAATTAAGGCGCTTACGAAAACTTTTCGTTTTCACCGCCGCAAAGTACATAAGATATTTTTCCTTTTATTAAATAGTATTAAAGAGTAATATTAGGATAAATATGCCAGATTTAGGATACATATTTTATTACATTACTCAAAAATCCAAAATTAAAACCTAACCCACCCCCTAAACACACAACAATATGTGGCCATTGGCCAACGATGAAGCCTGACCTGAGTCAACCCGATCTCGATAGATTCATAGGTTTATAACCGCTTCCCAGAATATACTAATACATATTCCTTCCGGTAATCAGTTTAATCTATGAGTAAAATAATTTTGTATATTTTAATTTGGAAGAAAAAGATAAAACTATAAATGGTTTTAAATACTAACTTATTGTGATTTAAAAATAAATAATATAAATTTATCGTGTTTTAAAAATGATGAATTTTGATAGTATAATTTATTCAATATTTATTTTTTATCTTTCAAGGCAACCAATTGTATGTAATTTAGCTTGTCTTTATTGGACTGAAAAAACAACAGGAATTTCTTGCATTTTTTAATAAAAAAACACATTTGATGGATTGTAGTAATCATGTATTCTTTTTAGAAAATAAAAATAAAAAGATTTAAGAAACAAATAAAACCATAAGATATATACACACATATTTATGGTACATATAAAACAATAAAGATCGCAAGTTGTATGGTAATGGAATCCCTCCAAGGAATTAATTAACAGAATTATTATTTTTATTTATTTTTGTCTATTATTATAAATTTAAAAATAAAAATATTTATTTTTATTAATAAGATTGATCTAAATAATAAATAATTTAATATTCTTTAAACAATTTTTAAATTTAAAATCTTGTATATGTAAAAAATTTAAAACTCGCCTACCACACCATAGCAACAATTTTTTTATATAAATAAACAAAGGACGTTAGAAAGCTGACACATAACAGTTCAGTTTGAAATGACAATAAAATACAGTTGGTGGTGTGGAAGAAAACATGGAGCTCCAATCCCTATACCAATCAAAACAATTGTTCCTTACAAAAAAAGTCTTGCCATAACTAAGCTTTAAGCATCCACTTCACAAACCCTCCAATTTTCCAATTTCAGCTTTGGGGTTGCGGTGATTGTTTTCATGGGGAAGGAAAAGAATTCAAACGAGACTTCAAAGCCCATTTCTAATTCTGGAAGCGAGACAGTGCCTCTTTTGGACAAGGAGGTCCCTTCTTTCTTTCTTTCTTTCTTTCTTTTGTTTGATTTAATTTTCTGGGGTTCCTTTATTGATCACGATTATGCATTCTTCTTTTAATTAGTTGGTTTTCTGAAAGATTTTTCTTTCCTTTTCTGGGAATATGTTAAAACACCCGAATTCTGTGTATTTGCAGTTTTAGACTGCAACCTGCAAAGGGTTGTTCTTGAAATATTTTATCGTTTTCGTGTGTCTCTGTTTTCTCTACGAAGTAGGTTTATTTTGAGCTATGTTACTCATTTCTTTGTCAAGTATTCGTATACGATATATGTATTCGGATATGAATATGGAAATATATTGCTTCAAATATATGGAAAAAAACTTGTAAAAGTTCTATGTATAACATATAGAATACATACCGATATGTGACACTTATTAGCATAAGCTTTTGAGTCTGAGTCTGACTCTGATTAGGTGTTTTATTTCTCTTTCCCTCTAATGGTCTATGACATCAACCTCTTTAGTTAGTTTAGGCTTAAATAAGTGATTATTTGGTTTCCTTTTTCTTTCAGATTGAAAACCCTTTAGATTTCAGTTATGTATATTTTTAACATAAATTTTGACAGAATTTAGAAGACTGGTTTTTGTTATCTTAATATTTCATTTTAGTTACAAAATTTAAACATTAAGAGGAAAAGAAAAAGCATAGCTAAAGTAAGAAGAATGAAAACTGAGATTATTTCACAGAAGCTAAAAGATGCCTAAAATATGTTATAACCTGTTCTTGAAAGAACAAACTTTGCTGAAATAACATTAGAAGAAGACCATCTAAATATATCTGCTTATTTTGAAATTTATTATAAGCAATTCACATTATTGATTGAGAAGGCCTTATGTTTTGGTAGTAAAGAAACACTGTTTCAATGGAAAATATTCTCTATATTTTGTTCAGGCAAATAATAAGCAAAAAAATGGTCAACAGTTAATGACAATCCTCTGTCAGATCTTGAGCAAGGTAATGCAGTGGAGGTGATAGTTGACGCTATTTTTCCTACTTTCTTATTTCCCAATTAGCGATATTTGTTGGGAATTACAGACTTGGTTTTTATTTGGACATTTTCAGGCAGCCAATGTTGGATTTTTCAGAGTATTTGCACTGGTTAGTGATGAATTTGTTTCTCATCATTTCTGAGCAAGGGGTTATAACACCAACTAGCAATGATGTTTTTCCTCTTTATATTTCAGGCAAAGCCAGAAGCTGGGACGATAACTGTTGCCACCATTGCATTATTGATAGGATGCGTCACAAGTCTCTTGATTGTATGTTGTTTCTTATATCAAACTCTAGTCTCTTTTTATGCCCCAAATCTTCTTTTTTGTTCTTAAACTCCTCTTTTTATCTTCTACTTTGATCATAATCCATGATTATTTGAGATGAAAAATGAGTAAAATATCATTGCTGTTAACCAGAACTCACATTTTAGGAGTAGGATTGGCTCAACATTGACAGTTTATGCTAAAAAAATGTCATTTTCTGGTTCATTTTGTTTCAAGTTAAGCGTTGCGTTTCCATGGCCCTGAATTTGTATTTCCATCAGTCAGAGCATCTCTACTTCTGCTGTACAAATTAACCCAAATTTGAACTAAAACTACAAAATGCAAAATTCATCGTGATGTATGTAAACTTAACTGTTTCCCCCCTAAAATCACTAGCTGCCCTTATTTCTCATACTTTTCACCCATGAAATCCAATAGGAAAAAGGAATTTTGTTTAATGGTAACCCATTTTTACAGAGAAGGTCACATCTTGTAGCTTAGATGTTCACTGTGCATTTTTACCTCGAATAGCATATTGCACAAATTTTGTTGCCTTATGAAAAGTGAAGGAGAAGTAATGTTGTGCAAGATTATGAGTTGTTCCGTTAGGCATTCTCTTTTTTTTTGGTGGGGTTCTATTCTGCCAAATATTATGCAATCATAAATTGCACTGACAAAGGAATTCTTGCACTTCAAACTCTATTTTCCAGCAAGCTCAACTGGAAATGTTCATATGAGACCATTTCAGAATTTAACTTTGAAATAAGTTTCAATACTGCCATTATTCGTTCGTTTCCTCATTTTTGCATAACGTGAAATGCTTATATTGCAGCCTAAATATGGTGGAATGATACTAGACATTGTTTCAAAAGATATAAGGACACCTGAACAGCAATCAGATGCCATGGAAGCTGTCAAGAACACTGTAATTTACATTGTGCTGATTGTTGTAGTAGGGTATTCTTTTTCCTTTTTTGATTTTCAATTTATTTATAGTTGCATCTTTTTTAATATTTGGACATTCATTGATTTGGGAAGAATAATTCTTTACCTTATAGCATTCCATATGCTCCTTCCTTTACCCATAGAGATAGATCTAGAGTGTTTCTTTATTCTCGCATTGTTTTGAGATTTCTGATGTTTCCGTAAGACCAACTTGTCTGTTGAAATGCTTCTAGGAAGAACAAGTCAGGGTATAGTCATAGGTTATCTAAAAACAACATCAACTTGTCTTCATGTTTTTTGCTTATGATATTGCAGATGCTGATCATCTAGCAAATTTCCTAATAAAATCTGAATTTAGATACCAAATACTTGTAGAGGGCTGTCATTATCTTATATCATGCCTGATGATACTTATGTTCACAGTCAGATGCTTCACCAATTCAGAATTTGAAACTTATTTTCACATCTCTATTTAAGGTTTGCAAAATACTTTTTGGTGTATGCCAAACATATACTCAACCCCAAAGCATTGCTTTCAGCTAAGAATGAATTTCTATAATAAACTTTTATGTTGATGTAATTTAGTTGAAGATTAGTTCTTTTTTAGAAATTTTCATATCTCTATTTCCTTAATGCTACAGTTGATCTTTTAGCTTCAAAAGTTTGATGCCACAGTTCTTTTTCTCTCATCTGTTTAGGTCATTGTGCACAGCAGTTTGGTCATGGCTCTTTAATTCTGCTAGTGAAAGGGTTGTAGCTCGCCTTAGGAGAGACTTATTCAGTCATCTTATTCATCAGGTCAGGCCAATTAGATCAGCACCTAGTTATACGCTATCGCAAGTTAATGATTACTGCAGTGGGTTGTAAAATTCATGATTCATGTGACCAATGATTTGATAGTTATTCTGCTCGTAGCTCATATCAGCCTTCTCCTTGACTTTCAGAAATATTGATTCTAAAATTGTTCGACAGGAAATAGCCTTCTTTGATGTTGCTAGAACAGGGGAACTCCTCAGCAGGCTATCTGAGAACACCCAGGTTATAAAAAATGCAGCAACAACCAATCTTTCAGAGGCACTCCGGAATCTAACCACAGCCTGTATTGGTGTTGTCTTCATGTTTTCATCCTCTTGGAAATTAACAAGTGATTGTTTTCTTCAATACCCTCTATCAAATGAGCGTAGCACTCATAGTAGCTTTTTTGTGCCACTTAGTGCTATCCTTGGCTGTAGTACCAGTTATTTCCGTTGCTATATGAAAATTCGGACGCTATCTGAAGGAACTTTCACACTCTACACAAGCTGCTGCTGCAGTAGCAGCATCAATTGCTGAGGTTTGTATCAAACATACCTTATTTCCTCTATATTGGTTAGGGTCATTGATAGTATATCCATCATGAGTTACTTTAATATTTAGGAATCTTTTGGAGCCATTCGAACAGTTAGGTCATTTGCTCAAGAAAGTTTCGCGATATCAAACTACTCTGAAAAAGTTGACGAGACATTGAAGCTTGGACTAAAACAAGCTGTGAGTTTCAGGATGCTAATGTCTTCTCTCTCTCTCTCTCTCTCATATATATATATATATATATATATATATATATATCTTCTTGTCACACACACATGTTCGGAAACTAAACGTCATATAATTCCTACCGTTTTATGCAACAGAAAGTAGTTGGTCTATTTTTTGGAGGAGTAAACGCTGCATTCACATGTTCCGTTGTGGTCGTAGTGACCTATGGTGCCTACTTGACAATAAAGGGGTCTATGACTGTCGGTTCTCTCACATCCTTCATCCTTTATAGCCTCACAGGTACTTCCTCAATGTTCAAGTTTTTCCCATTTCTGGTCATTTATGATGGTTAAAGCATTTCATTTCATGATTGCTGATATGTGCTAAACAACATTCCAAGCTTAACTGATCCGGTAGTTTATAGATGGATTGCCTACATTGGCAGGATTTTCCATTAAAATATTCTTATAGTATCTCTCTCTGCCTGCAGTTGGATCCGCAGTTTCCTCTTTATCCGGATTATATTCAACTACCATGAAAGCTGCAGGGGCAAGTAGGAGAGTTTTCCAGCTCTTAGATCGTGTGTCAAGCATGCCGAAATCAGGAGAGAAGTGCCCAGAAGGTAATACTCTGTGTTTCTGACATGAATATCTTCACAAAAAGGTAATACTCTGTGTTTCTGACATCTTTCAATACTTGCATCGCTTTCATAAAAACTCTAGTGAAGTTCACAACAGGAAACAGCCTACCGTGTTGTCATTTCAACAGCGGCCTTATCCGAACCCTCCCATTTATCACCTATAATTTAGGCCCTCCTATAATACGACAGCAGTGCATTTATTTATCAGCTCTGTTCACAGTGTCTCAGCAGCCCCGCAACTATTTTCGTCTCAAACTAGAATGGAATGAAAGAAAGCATTTTATAGTTTAAGCTTTCTACCTGCCATTGATAGAATGGAAATGTTTAGATAATTGTTTAAATTGCATCATTTCACCCTTTTGGATTAATGTTGTAGATACAATAATTGCATGAATTGTTCATATGAATGCTTTTAACCTGTTTATCTTCCATTCTGGTGCTCGATCACGTTATCTATTGCTTTCACAAAAACTTGATTATTTCGATGTCCCTGGTTTTCTTTAACACCCTTACTCTTCTTGTCTTTCTGGAATGCAGGTAAGTATAGTCAGCCAGGAACCTGTTCTTTTCAATTGTTCTATAGAGGAGAACACTGCCTATGGGTTCTGTGGAAAGTCGAGCAGTTCAGAAGTTTAATCTGTAGCTGTGAGTTCTGATCATGTTCTAACTTTTTCCTTTTTGATCGATATCTGTAACTGTCTTCACGGATTTCAGTTTTTCTATGCGTGTAAACTAATAAACTACGATGGTGCAGAAAATGGCTAATGCTCATGACTTCATAGACAAATTTTCCGAAAAGTATAAAACAGTCGTCGGAGAACGCAGTTTGAGACTCTCAGGAGGCCAAAAACAAAGACTAGCAATTGCGAGAGCACCATTGATGAATCCGAAAGTTTTGCTGCTGGATGAAGCCACAAGTGCTCTGGATGCCGAAAGTGAATACCTTGTCCAGGTGAGACTGTAGTTGCTGGATTTATGTGTCTAGTGAGTCCTGCTCTCTATCCGAATAGAATCCTAACTAATTTGTTTTGTAATGGATAGGATGCCATGGATTCATTGATGAGGGGTAGGACTGTTCTGGTGATAGCACACAGACTATCTACGGGTGAGAACGGTATCTACACGGCCCTCGTTAGGAGGCAACTACAAGGTCCAGCCACAAAAATGTAGTTCCAGAATGGGAAACAACATCCAAGTGCAAGAATGTCTAATTCTGCAGATACGTGTTAAAGAAATAGCAATCCTAGAATTCCAAAAAACAGATCATAGCATCACTTGATTTGGATAGAAAAATCATATGTATTTTATAAAGCAATCAACACTCTTCTCAACCCGAGAACATGTTCATCGCCTTAACTCGGCAGAAACCGGGGAATGGGGGATAGGACTTGAGCTTTACAAGTTGCTAGAAACAATGTTCCGGTAAGCTTTATAACCAAAACGCCAAAATTAAAAGATCTCACCAACCCAGAATAGTATGAGTTAAAACATCAGCTCCAGTAGCTCGCCAACTTCAGAGAAATGAAGACGAACTAATATTTGATGTAGTGATGGTATGCATTGCTAATGAATCAGATGATGATGTGTCATTATAAAATTTTAAAACTATATCTATTTAAGTTTGTTCTTAATTATGTGTAATCATCTAATTTATTATTTAATAATGTATAAAATTAAATATCATTAGTACATCATATACTCGTCCCACATATACATACCGTTGATTATAGATAAGCTAATGCATTGAAAAAATTGAGTGAGTGTTCACCACGTATCTTTTAAGGATTTGAAAAAAAAATTATATTATAAATTTGTGACCAGTTTTCTGCACTGCACACATCGAAGTAAAGAAAATAAAAACTATAAAAACCAAAACAAAAGTCAAAAATAGTAAAATTACACATCCAAATCCTTAAAATAATGATATATTTTTATATGAAAAAATTAATAATTTAAGCATGTCGAATTAAAAAAAATTAAAACCTGATTCAAAATTAACGCTAAATACAAAAAAATAAAATTAAAGGCACGGAAACGACGACAAAGTGACTTTAGTTCTTGTCAATACTTAGATCTCAAAAAAAAATTACATGGATTAAAAAAATCATCTAATTGGACACCGGAACATAATTATGACCTATCAAATTTTATAATATACTTATAATTCAAACAACATAATTTAATTTTTAAAATTCAACGATTCACTTAAATATTCATTATTTTCAAGCCCTTAAAACATGCAATTGACACACAAAAAAGGGTGCAATTCTGAAAATTAATCAGAAATGGAGGTCAATTTGAAAAATGATGATATTTGGGTAAAAAAAAACGGGCATATGGAATATGATGTTTTGAATTAATCAGAAATGTTAAACATACAAGGATCACACACTCGCAAATGAACCCAAATAGCAACCTGAACTGGGAACACTAATCATTGTTTTATTGCTAGAAGTTTGCTGTAGACAAAATTTGGCATAACTAAGTTAGAATCAAGAAATGCACTGTCAAAATTTCCCAACCATAACCATAAATAGCCATAAAAGAACGCTCTACCGACTTGCCATCCCTTGCATTGCCTGTGAGCCGCCTTCTTCAACAACCTTGTTTGCTTGAATGGGGCTGATGAGGCTTGCAACATTACCCTGCTCAATCAAATCAAACCAAACACCAACAAAACGTGAACATTCAAACAGATGAATGGCTTTATAACTAATGGAAGAAACCTTTTCCTTGACAACTGCTGCCAATCTGACGCACATTATGCAAAGAAAAGAAACTTGAGTGAATAACTTAAGTATCATTTGGGTGAAATCCCTTACCCTCCATGATGCCAGTTTTGATCGAAGAGAATGCCATTGTTGCTGTCCAAAAAGGCGCTCAGTACAGCGGCTGTATGTTAAACAAACAGATAGATTCTATTTTTTCAATTAAAAAAGGATTTCTCCTTATTAATCTAATGGACAAAGCAATGAAATCATATAAACTTGAACTGCACATATATCATGAGAACAGAGAGGGCAAACAGCTTACCTCACAATCACAACCTGATTCATCTGATCCATTTTACAGTCGATTAACTTGGCAGTTATTGCCTTAACAACCCACAATTCCACCTCATCATCATTGATCTGCAAACAGAAATACATCAATGGACAAAAACCTACAATACACAGCAAATCTGGTAAACAGGAAGCAAAGCAACTTCACCCTAAGAGTATCCTTGATGAGGGAATATGGAATTTGTCCAGCTTCATTACAGCCAAGATCGACCAATGACATCAGCCTCATCTTTGTTATACAATCTTCATGAACAAGACCTGGATCATGGAGAGTAAAAATATTGAAATTAAACAAATCATGGAGGAACTTTTGCCCATGTAATAGCCTGTATAACAGGTAAAACAAAAAACAATGCATTACCATAACTTTTCAACAAGGTAGTATTTGCAGCCTGAAATTCCAGGTACGCATCCAACCGCTGAGTCAAAAATATATTCAAAAGCTGATAGACCAATGCATATTTACCATCCTTTTCCAGGTGCCCAACAGCAGGCATATCTAAAAGATCGCACTGCAAAATGAAAAAGGAACAAAGATTCATCAATGGGCAACAAACACTTGTACATGTACTCAGCTGCAAAGTAGGAACAAGACAAGCTCTAGCGGGATGGCGAAAAAAGTGTAAAAGCCAGAATGGGAGGTGGGGGAGTGGGGATGTTTGAAGAAGCAAAGAAATGACTAGAACTAAATAAGCTTAAATTGAAAATACATGCACACACACGTATATAGATAGATAAGCTAGGAGTTCTACATTATTAAGATTAAGATACCTGAAACGTGTCCGGAGCCTTCACAAATTCTATGATAGCACACACAGCTTCCTCCTTGGCTTCACTCATTACATGAGTCCTTACCAGAGAAAGTTGCCAAATACTTGGTCAAGAATTTGAAAGAATCCTTTCCTCAGCTGGATTCGAAGTATATGTTTTGTCCGTGTTTTAGTATTATTAGTATTATTTTAATAATAATATTATTAATATAAAATCAATAAAAAAGTATAAAAAAAAACAAAAAAAAAAGTAAAAATAATATATATATAATGATTAAAAAAGCAAAATAATATTTTTTTTAAAAAAAAGGAAAAGTGAGCATGGCTCACATTGAGCCACGTCTCCCACAAATACCTATAAAAGGCAGTGGGGGCAATGAAAATGGAAGCCCGAATGTAGGCAGCCAAAGAGAGCAGTGCTCTCGGCTTGCCAGGGGATGAGAGCAGTGCTCTCGGCTTGCCAGGGGGATGAGAGCAGTGCTTTCAGTTCCAGCTGGTTCGATTTAGCATTCGATTAGAGGTCCCTTCGTGGTCCGATCGAGTTACTTTTTGGGCTATGACGAGATGGCAAGGAGATCTTAGTAGGGGTCGGTCAAAGTTTTTCATTCGAGCTATTAGTGGGTAAAATTCGATCCTTATCTTTGTATTTATTTTAATTTAATGTTGGTTTAGCTATAGGGTAATATATAGTTTCGTTGATTATGTTTTTAATTATTGGCATATTTTTATAATAATATGTCATGTTAGATCTAGTTCTCAGGGTCTCGGTATTCGATTAAGAGTGGCATCCCGGGTTTCCAGGTGTCATCTCTTTTGGTATCGTAGATCGTGAGATTTTTTATGCATTCAAATTAATATCATGTCTATGCATTTATTATGTTGCATATAGATTTAGGCCTTATGGTTCCGGTATCTGGTTTGGAGTGTCATCTCGGGTCTCCGGGTGTCACCTCCTTAGGTATCGTGAATGCTGAGGCATTTTAAAATATCATCACGCATGCATGCATCTTAGGGGTTGATTTTTAAATTAAATTGAAGTTTTAGATTTTATTGCATTTACGATACGAATCCTTTAGATGCCAATTTTGGGCGTTGTGGGGGTGTTAATCCTTCCCCACACGTAATCGACTCACGAACCCAAATGGTTTTTAAAATCTCTGGTTTTTATTTTCGGTGTCCGGTCTACCCTTTTTGAATGACCGGTGGCGACTCCAAATTTTTTATAAAACATGGTTTTTTTACAAAGGAAAATTTCATATTAAATTATTTTTCAACAAAAAAATGAAAAATTAAAATACGAGCCATTTTTTTTGTAATTTCCCTTTTTAATTAAATTTTTCAAAAAGTGGAAAAAATCAAATTTTAGCGAGAAAAATGTCTCTACAGCATGACAACTCCGCTGGGGAACTTTATTTTTGTTTTCAAAAACAAAAAATTGAGAGTCAAGCCTTAGTTAGGGTTCGCATCGTTAATGCAAAAAAATGATTTAATTTAATTTTTCTTTTCGTGCTTGTTTGCTTGCATTTGTATGTATTGTAATACCCCAAATATTAGCCTAGAAGTATGTAACAACTTTGATCACAAGCCAATTGCAGTGTAATTGACACATATTAGATTAATCAAGTAGGAAAAGGACCGATATTAAAACGAGAAAAAGTTCATGTCTAAATCCTTAAGGACTAAATTGAATTCTAGATAAAACTCAAAGATTGCATGATAAAATGAAAACTACAAAGGGGTTTGTACACTTGGCAATTGTGGAGGAAGGCATGTGCTAGGGGGTTTCGGCCACATGTGGGATAACTGAATTTTGGTCTCCTTCATCCCTCTAATAACCGAAAATCAATTTGAGAGATAGAGTGAGCTTGTTGCCATGGAAACATGAAGATTTGAGCTTAGTTAGAGCAATCTTTGAGTCCTTGTTCGAATCTCTTAAAGAAGAAAGTAAGTATTCTCGTCCTTTTCTTTGATTTAGAGTTTAGCTTCAGAATTATATATATATATATATATATATATGAACTCCTATGGCATCTAGAAAGATGAACTTATGATGAGAATTTTTTCTTAGATTATTCAAATAGTTTGCAATAGATTTTCATGTCTTGGTAAACTTGTAGAGTAGTTAATTATGCTGAAATATTTGAGAAAAAATGAATCATATTTGATATTGAGAAAGATAAAACTACTTGGATGAACTATTGCTACTTGTGATGTAGTGTGAATTTGATTTTGGGTGTTGGGAAACGTCGGTACACCCCATGGTGCAGCGGAAAAATTATCCGGCGTATTCCGCCAGTGATCCATGTACGAGGAACGGATCCGGGGTGAAAAGGGATGAAACCTTACCTTAAATAAATCTGAAAAGCCGCAGGGAGTTAGGAGAATCCAATTCTTCTAGCACGATATCGAATCCAATCGTCACAATAGCATTCTGACCTCTACGCAGTCCACCCGAATGAAACGAACAATATTTTACTTCTTTAACTGTTAGAGAGATTTTTCACAAAAGGCATATCTCGGCTGCTAGACCTTATGCCTTTATATAGCATTCAAAAACTTAATTCTAATTAAATTCGGATTCATTAAATATACAATATATTTAACCGAATATAATTAAATATGTAGAATTTGATTCTACTTTAATTAGGTTTCTTTAGAGATATACATATACTAATAGTATTTGATAATTACAATAATTATCTAGTATTAAAATATATATAAACAAAATTGTCTATAATTATAATAATTTTGGTTTTTACTTATTACAAGTACAACAAGTTTGTACACATGCTATCTAGTCGATATTTGTTCGCTTCAATCATAGGGCGTGACCCTTGTAGGTTCATGTAACGTTAGCAGTAATATCTAGAACAATTTTAATATTACAAGCAATGAGTGACATCTAGCAATTCATCATTGCTACCTAAGTTACAGGTTCGACATAACCTTTTTTCGTGATTAACTATTTTCATGTATTACACACTTGTATAGTCCATCTAATATTTCTTGATATCTTGAGTAGACTATTATAAACGAATAACTATGATATCTTATATCAATTTATTCGAGCATGACCATGCATTTTCTAGTCTCACTCAATCAAGTGGCCTATGATATTACTCATATTACGTAGGAGGGGCAAATCCTATCTTGATAAACCATATTCCGCTACGTAGATTGCGACTTATCCAATAATAGTCTTTATAATGTAGTCAGTTATGACACACGTTTGACCGCATCAAAATATATCACTCACGATGTTGAAATAATGATGATCTCAAGTTTGAGGATCATACATGTAGTTATCACTATGAGTATGTTGTGACTGTCACATAGTAATCTAAGAAACATGCTCATAGCGGGTCAGTCCAAAATGTTGTTCTCTAACACATACTTATGTATTGATTTTGACATCTTCATGTCAATGACACCACTTTGTCATCAATCGACTACATATTAGTCTTAATATATTTTTGTCCATGCCCACAATAAAACTCGACTAAAGACATTCAAGAATAACTATATTATTCTAAGGACTTTATTATAATTCAGTTTATTTATAAATGCATAGAATAAGACTGAAAAATAATAATGGCTTTATATTAATAAACATGATAAAATAAGTATGTCTTTTACAACCATCTCATGATTAGTCTTTGAGCATACTCCAACATTGGGTTGTATTGTTCGGTGGGAAAATTGTCATGGACCAATTAATTCTTTTAGGGGCTAATTCGATCATAATAAGAATTCTTGAAACTATTTTGAAATGTAAAAAAAAATAGGGGAGGGGTTGTTTTATCATTCTAAGGCTGTGTAGGAATTGTTTTGTAAACATAGATGATTGTTTTATTTATTCTAAGGGCCTGTTTTGTAAGCTGGAAAAGTAGGGACTGTTTTGCATTGATAAAAGCTGTTTAGTACTTATAATTTAAAGACAATTTTGTAAATGAAAAACATGGTTGTTGTGTAAGTTAGATTTAAGGAGTAATTTGTAACAAAATTGGACTATCTTTACATTTATAAAAGACTGTTTTTAAAATAACTTAAAATAGAAACTGTTTTACAAAGTAGGGGTTGTTTTATAAAGATGGATTGTGGACAGTTTTATACCTCGAAGGAAGGCTGTTTTGTATAAGATTAAAAAATAAAAATTTAAATTAAATTGTCTCAAGAGTAAATTTTCATGTATGCTGATGTGTGTTATAGTTTGTTAATAGAGTTCATTCATGATATAGTTAAGGTTAGAAATGAAGTGATTTTGATGTGTGGTTGCATGTTGTTATGCTTAGACCAAAAGAATTTGAGGAAGTAAGATCCAAGGGGGATCAAGTGGTAGATAAGCAAAAGGGGATTGTGATTCGAGAGCAGATCTAGCCTAGAATCAAACAATGAGTATAGTTTAAAGTCTCAGGATAGGTTTATAACCCTCCCGAGCATTCTTGATTGTTTGCTTACATTGCCTTATTCTTTAATTTGGGCTATGCATGTATAAGCATGGAATTCAAGGTAAGTACCCTTATGACAATCATTCTATGTGCAGAAATACTTGATTTAATGTTATGCTTTTAGCAAGATCTATACATGCTCATGTATGCTTGATGAATGAATCCTTGTCATGTTAACATTCAACTAAGATAGTAAAGAAATTGAGAATCATATTTGTTCTATACACATGTTTGATATGATAATCAACAAGCTATGATTCATATGATACTCTGACTATGGAGCTAAGCTCACGTCCAACTCTGATATGAAAGATTATAAAAATTTGATGTCTTGGTTTTGAGTCAGTCATAGGTATAGTTGGCATGCCATAGAGTCTATAGAGCTCATGTTTTGGAGGGGGGACTACGGTCCTTGTGAGGTGACAGTATGAGGGACGTGTTGTGGTCACTTGGCGATAGTAGGAGGGATTGACCGGTACTTTGAGTACCTCATATTGGCGACAGTTGGTTAGGGATTCGTGTACCTAGGCTACTTGATTCTCAAGGCTATGTTTAAGAAATAAATAATGAAATTTACAAACTAATCTAAGAAATCACCTTGATAACTTGTGTGATAAGCCATTTTTGTCTATAAGATATTTGTACATAAATTTAATTAAGAATTGATGCCCTATTTGAAAATTTGTGGTTAAGATGACTTGTTTTTGATCAATCTTGTAATTGGTATGGATTCGGTAAACTTTAGAAATGTTGCCATGTATAAAACATTGTTCTTATAATGACTTTTTTTTTAAGTTGATACTTGCCTGGATTCGATAGATTAGAAGAAAGTTTAAACTTATGATATATAATGTTCGATTATTATTATAGTTGGTTATCTTAAGCTACCTCAATAAGCTATTGCTTACTCTATCTTTCATACATTTCAGGATAAACTCGTTTTTGGTTACCCGTTGAGCTTGGACGAGATCACAAGTGTCAAGAAGTATGTTTTTTAATCTTACTTTAAGAACTCCTAGATGGTTGAATTTAGTTAATATGTATGCATAATGCATTTAAGTCACTTTTGGTCACATATGTATATACGTAAATTAAGCATTCAACATCTTGTGTAATGATCCTTAAAAAGCCTTTTGGTTGCTCATTGAGGTGAGTTTCTGGTCACTTTAGATCCTATTATGTAGATAGAACCTTGAAATTCTGGTTTTTGGCTGAACCTTACATTTATCCTTGGTTCTATTATAGTCTAAAATGTACAGGTAAATTCTATGGATAAATCATGTTTTGTTAAATGACTGAGATTGATTAAATGTCTATAAAAGATAAAGTTTGATTGCTTGTTAGATGAAAGGCTTAAACCGATTCTTGAACAATGAATTGAGGTACTCGAAACCTTATATGATATCTTGATTTTGAGATTAAAAATTTTGGATTTAATTGATAAGTTTGTTCAAATCTTGAATGCTAGCTACCTTTAGGGTTCGAATATAAGGCTTTTTTGTGTTAAGCTAACCTTTGTTTGTTTTATAACACTTCTTATTTTGTTTAATCCTAAACCGGGTTAGGGGTGTTACATGTATTTTCACATGATGTTTGATATAAACTGTCATTCATGCATGATCTTTCTTCGAGCTTTGTCCCTCGATAAGTGGGAGCGATTACTTGGTCTCATGGGGTTTTCACCTCTGTAAGATTTTGTAATTCGCTTTTGGGTTACTAACCTTGTATTTCGTGGGGTTCTCACTTCCGTATGGTACAAGGAAATGTACCCTCGAATCGATGTCTTATTATCTGATTAGATGATAACGACAGTTCGGGTACCCTTAGAACTTTAGAACCGAACCACATATAGTGGACCATAGAGCCTACCCTTTAGAGCTATGTTGGTATTCTACCCATTTAGCGGTAACCCTGTTAGGCCTTGTTTGATTGTTATATGTCGTTGTTTGCTATGTTGGCATACCTTGTGTTCTTTTAATTGCTTGAATTTATTGTTTTTTTTTTAATTTCATTTTATTTAATTTACTTTTTCAATTACATCCATTGTATTAACTTTGTTTTCGAGTGTTTCTGTTTTTCTTTCTTTTTGCATTTATTTTTTTCATATTACATCATATCACGGGTGTTGGTTTGAAAAATGGTTTATTTTATAGGGTATTCGATTATGAGAGAGAAGTCTTGTAATGCTAAGAGTGATAATGCTATAGTATCGAGTTAGACCGAATGATGATCAGCCGAGAAAAATAGACAAATTGACAAGGAGACACATGTCAGAGGCAGAGACAGCGTAGCATAGACGCAGAGGCGAATCCCCATCAAAGCCAGTAGGGGTCATGTTCCGCCAAAGTTTAAAGATTTCACACTTATCCCGTTTTAAAAAAAGAAAAAAAATCAAAACATTTTAATGTGGCCCCTCCAAATTTTTAAAAAACTATTATTATACTTCAATTTGTATATAATTTTAATTAATTTTTTTTCAAAAATTAAAAAAGGGAGAAGGGTCTTAATAAATTTCGACTTTTTAAAAAATTTTAGTTAAACTCCTTCATTTTATGGAAATTTCAAATTGAACTCTTCACAATCTGTGAAAATTTTAATATTAAGTTTCCAAAATTTTCAAAAACTTTAAATAGTCCTCTTCAAATTGGATTATCAAGATTCGCCCCTGAAGAAAAGTCTTTGTTCGTATTTCGCCTGTACGGGTTAGTGAACTTCCCAAAAAGCTTCGGAGCACGTAGACTATACCACTGCAATCTTTTGAGCAACATAGGAAAGGAATAATGAGGTCGCCTATTATCCAATATCATGATTGGTATAAACTGATTGTACCTAGGGAATGGTACAACTAGTCCAGAGCAAATGGCTACCGGTAAAGGCAACTCAAAACTGTAGATCCATGTCCATTTGGGGAAAATGAAACAGAAATCTATGAGTAAAGCTGTAGATTTTTTTAAAAATCAAATGTCCATCAAAAATTCATTTTTACGAATGGTCAAAGGAAAATAAATCCTTTGGAAAAATCCAATGTCATGATTGGTATAAACTGATTGTACCCAAGGGAATGGTACAGCTAGCCCGGAGCAAACAGCTATCAGTAAAGGCAATTCAAAACCGTTGGCCCTTGTGCATTTAGGAAAAATACAAAAGAAATTTATGAGCTAAGCTGTAGATTTTTTTAAGTCAAATGTTAGAATGTAATTATTTTTGTCATAATGAAATTTTCATTTCATTATTTAGAATGCACTTTTTGCATTCTTTGATTCTTTAAACATTTCATTCATTATTATGGGGTAGTTTTTGTTCTCCCATACGTATATACACATATTTATGAAAAAGCATACATACATACTATTTTATTAGGTCATTGAATCTCAAATATAAGCCTACCCTTCGATTTTGATTCATAGATCAATTTTAAATTGTTTATATTTAGAAAAATTGAACACCGTGGGCATATTGCGAATGCGAGTGTCCGCTAGTCTATCTAGGCTAACAGAGGAACAAAGCAAGTGTTTAGATAATGGGCAGACCCCATTTTATGAAATTTTCTTCTTAGGCACTTGTCGTTTAAAACAATTTTATTGAGCGTTGACCCTAAACTTCTACCCCCGAAAGACTATTTTGGTATCCTTGTATAGGATGACGAATGACATTCTTTCAATTCCCTTCACAAATAATAAAAAATATCCATTTGTTGTCCTGCTTTGAGCCTGATCGTTTCATTTCATTTGAACCCAAACCAAGGATCACCCCTACACTAGGGGCAAAGAGGATAGGATTTTGTTCGCGAATTAAAGTCGCTCGGTTTTGACCACACTACAAAGATAATGATTCATGAATAAAGGTAAAAATGAACATATACAAATGAACGTATACATTAGATACAAAGGTCAGAGAAACAATAGAGGAAATCAATAAAAGAAAAGTTTATTGTTAAAGAGATGGCTAAGTCAAATTGCAAGTTTGCCAACAAGAAGGTTGAAACAATCAAGAGTGAAAGCACCAAGTTAGAAAGTGCAATAAAGGACATCAAGAGCCGTGAAGATTTGATTACATTTGAATAAGAAGCGCATCAATATTCAGTCAGGATGCAAGCTACACGAAAAGAAGTAATGAACTCTAGAGTAAAAACCCAAAAATGGACAGTCTAGAGCGATCCAAGGAATATATGTTGGAGTATGCCCAAAGACCAATCATGAGATGGTTGTAAAAGACATACTTATTTTATCATGTTTATTGATATAAAGCCATTATTATTTTTCAGTCTTATTCTATGCATTTATAAATAAACTGAATTATAATAAAGTCCTTAGAATAATATAGTTATTCTTAAATGTCCTTAGTCGAGTATTATTGTGGGTATGAACAACAATAATATATTATGACTAATATGTAGTTGATTGATGACAAAGTGTTGTTATTGACACGAAGATGTCAAAATCAATACATAAGTATTTGTTAGAGAACAACATACTGGACTGACCCGCTACGAGCATGTTTCTTGGATTATTATGTGACAGTCACAACATCGCTCATAATGATAACTACATGTATGATCCTCAGACTTGAGATCATCATTATTTCAACATCATGAGTGACATATTTTGATGGAGTCAAACGTGTGTCGTAACTGACTACACTATAAAGTCTAATATTGGATATGTCGCAATCTATGTAGCGGAATATGGTTGATCAAGATAGGATTTGTCCCTCCTACATAATAGGAGTAATATCATTGGCCACTTGATTAAGTGAGACTAGAAAATGCATTGCCATGCTCGAATAAATTTATTTGGGATATCATAGTTATTCGTTTATAATAGTCTACTCAAGATATCAAGAAATGCTAGATGGACTATACAAGTGTGACTATTCCATGACTTGTGTCCGATCTAGATATGGGGACAAAAGGATGTAATACATGAAAAGAGTTAATCACGAAAAAAGGTTATGTCGAACCATGACTTCCTGTAACTTAGGTAGCAATGATGCATTGCTAGATGCCACTCATTGCTTGTAATATTAGAATTGTTATAGATATTAATGCTAACGTTACATGAACCTACAAGGGTCACATCCTTGTGTACAAACTTGTTGTACACGTAATAAGTAAAAACCAAAATTATTATAATTATTGTAATTATAGATAATCTTGTTTATATATATTTTAATACTAGATAATTATTGTAATTATCAAATACTATTAATATAATATATATATATATATCTAAAGAAACCTAATTAAAGTAGAATCAGATTATACATATTTAATTATATTCTGTTAAATATATTGTATATTTAATGAATCCGAATTTAATTAGAATTAGGTTTTCGAATGCTATATAAAGATATAAGGTCTAGCAGCCGAAGATATGCCTTTTGCGAAAAACCTCTCTAACAGTTAGAAAAGTAAAATATTGTTCGTTTCATTCGGGTGGACTGCGTAGAGGTCGAAACGCTATTATGACGACTTGGATTCGATATCGTGCTAGAAGAAATGGATTCTCCTAACTCCCTTCAATTTTTTAGATTTATTTAAGGTAACGTTTCATCACTTTTCACCCTAGATTCGTTCCTCGTACATGGATCACTGGCGGAATACGCCGGATAATTTTTCCGCTGCACCATGGGGTGTACTGGCATTTCCCAACAATATATTATTCCATATGAGCATACCCAAATCAAGCAATATAGGAATAAAGTTTTAATCAAAAATTTATACGAACTTTAGTGGACTGATCACCTTTAAATGGCAATGCCGAGCTAAGATGCAAAGCGGTCCAAAGCTACAGCTACAAAGAAGGAAATGAAATCTAGGGTGATCCAAGAAACAAGGAAAGTTTTTTTCATTAAAAGCACATCCCAGTCAAAAAGTGCAGAGAAGATATTTCAACAGGAGGAAATGATCCTTGGTTTCATCACCCTTAAACATTTATTTGGTCCTATATATCTTTTCTTTCATAGCCATGAACCATAGCCTACATTACGAGCCTACAAAGACCATTATGATCATATGTAGATATCTGAGTTGGATAAGTTTGTCTTCAGATTACATCCTGCCTATAAGGGTTAACCTTTCTTCAAGGAATGTCAAACTTCGAAGTGCCTGATCGACACCCAAATGAGGGAAGGATGGGGGCATAGTGAGTGGTGAGATCAAGAGAGCCACCTTAAATGGGTTAGAAAATAGGTATGAGAATGTTCCTCTCGAAAGCCTAAATGGACTAGGGGAGACCATACAAATGCCTATATCACCGAAATAGTCAAGATCTTCTAAACATATAAATTCACTAGTGCATTTGATATTTTAGGATAAAACATTAGTTTTCAAAAATGTTTGGACCTTTTTCTCCAAATTTCAATTCTTTTACATATTAGCCATTTCCTCCAAACATTAGTTTTCAAAAATGTTTGGACATTTTTTTTTCCAAATTTCAATTCTTTTGCATATTTGTCATTTCCTCCAAGCATTAGTTTCCAAAAATGTTTGGGCATTTACTCCAAATTTTGATTTACTCCAAACATTAATTTTTAAAAATGTTTGGCATTTTTATCCGAATTTTGATTCTTTTAATACTTACCATTTCCTCCAAACATTAGTTTTCAAAAATGTTTGGCATTTTTTCTAAACCTTGATTATTAAGCTATTTATAGTTTTTCTCCCAGACATTAGTTTTCAAAGTGTTTGGCATTTTCTCCAAGTTTTATTTTCAAAATAACCACCTTTTTCAAAAATTATTGATGATAATTAAAGTATAGGGACCAAGAGTTGGTTCTCGTCGAGATGCTACAAGGAGATTAACATTGAGTTTAGGGAGTGAAAGCATTTTGCTCACCCTAATGTTGAGATAAATAAAGACTCTATATGTTGGGTCAAGAACTTGGCAGTAGTTGAGCCCAGAGATCGAATGAGGCAATGATGAACAAAAGAATGATGCGAGTCCCTACATCAGAATAGTATAGGGACTAGAATGAGATTATTTGCGAAGATGGGTAGTGAGCCCGGAGAAGAAGACAGGTACTCGCACAAAAGAGTTAAAAGTATGAGTCAAATGAAAGATAAATATACCATTGATGAAGATTAAAGAGCATGCTGCAAAGAAATGAAGTGAATAAATCCAAAGAATGTGTAATGTCCCAATTTTTGACTAGTGACCAAAATGTAAATTTTGAAAGTTTAGGGGTTAAAGTGTAAACTTTGGAAAAGTTCAGGGACCAAAGTGTACTTTTCTAAAGTTATGTATTTTGAACCCGTAAATGAATAGTTTACCCCCAAGAGTGACATTTCCGTGTTACTCAGATTTTTTGTACGAAGCTTAAATTAATGGCTATAAAACGATAAAGTTCAGAAATTTAGAAATCATAGTTGGATCGAATGAAAAATTGTTAAGCGTGTTCAAACCAGAGTAGCACAAGGATGGGTGACCTACTGGGAAGGTTCCATGTTAGTATTTTTGACTGATAAAAAGGATTCAGCATGAGTCAATAATATTTGTAATGATTATTGTTATAAAATTTCCAAGAGGGATTGTATCCGATAAAAAATTCTGGTAATTATCGGTACATCGGATCGAATTGAAATTTTAAAGACAGTTCCAAAAGTTATGGAAAATTTATAAAATACTATTTTATGAGTATTTTATTGTAGTTGGTTGGATTCCAACTAGGCTTAGTTGGATTTTTACTATAATGGCAAACTAGTAAATAAATAATAGTTGGAGGGCAAGTTAGTCATTTTGCATGGATGGCAATTTTGAAATATTTGAAGTTACAAGGGCTATTTTTGGAAGAAGAAAATTAAAGATTAAATCTTGGCCCTTGATTGATGATAAAATCAATCTCAACCATTGGATAAAAGGGCAATTTTGTAATTTCCCTATTTGAATGAATTTAAAAATATATTTACATAATACAAGTGGCATATTTGTGACAATTTTAAATTAAAGGCCAAAAGATGAAGCCTTCTTCATCTTTTCCATTTTCGAAAATTAAGGGGAAAAGGGGAGAAATTTTTCTAAGCTTGAATCAAGCCCCGAAACTCGATTTTCAGGTAATTTTTCAAACTATAAAGTTGTTCTACTCTTCAAGCTCTATCTTTTTATGTAATTAATTCATGGAATACATGCTTGATTGATGAAAATTTTACATGAGAAGGAGATTATGGTTTATGAACAAAATTGGGGCTTTTGAAATTTTATGATTCCATGGTTGAATTTAAGTTGGAATCAAGCTTATAGGATGTTAAAATCATGTTATTGAGTTAGGATTTGAACCCTACATATTTTGGTTTGTATGGAGAAGATTAGGGTTTATGGATTTAAGTCTAACTTAGGGTTTATGATGTTGGATTAATGATCTAGTAAGCTTGATTTGTTGTTTGGAAGCAAAACCCTAAGTTAAATATGTAGGGACCAATTCGACAAGCTTTAAAGTTAAGGGACCGAATCTGAATTTTATGAAAATTGGAGTGTATTTATGTAATTAATGATGTTGGAGATGTGAAATTGATGTTAGAATGCTAAACCGACGTTGAGACGAATTAGTGACCATTTTGACAATTTATCAAAATCAAGTGACTAAATAGGAAATGAATTCTTGGATGGGGATTAAATCTGATTTTTAGTTAAAATAATAGAATTAAGGTAGTAATGTTGATTTGAGGACTAAATTGCAAAGTTAAGAAGTTTGAATCCTTACCTTTGCATTTTAATGACTATTTTGGCAAAGAAAGAAAATATGAGGGAATTATTTTGAATAATTATTTGATGAAGAAGATGATGAATTGGTGGTTTGAAGCAAGTGATGAGACTAAATTGACAAATAGAAAAATAAGAAGAAGTTATTATAAATTAGAAGTTTATTATGGAAAGCTATGTAGAAGATTGGATTTTGACAGTGACTTTGAAAATTCATCATAAATTCTACAAAAATGTTTAGATGTTGAATTTTATATCGATGTAAAGATTTGTTCATCTAGTTTCACCTACAACAAACGGAAACTGATTTTGAGTTCTGAGTTAAAATATATGAATTTTTAATCGAATGAAGGTCAGAAAATTTACAGAGTAGTTTTTGGTTAGGACAGCTCTATGATGGGAGTTTGAATAATTTTCATAATTTTTGTAAATTTTATTAATTTATGTGGCTTATACTATTAGAACCGTTATAGAATCTAGTTTCTTCAATATAAAGGAAATTAAGATCCAATATGTATTTTGCCCGATATATGTAAATCTTTGAAGGTAGCACAAGCTGTCAGAAAATGGAATTTAAAATATTTTGTATTTAAATGTTAGTCAGTAAGCTCAGAAGAATTATGGGAAGTTCAAAATGGTCATTAAGGACCAAAATGAATTTTTGGACAGTATAAGGAAGGAAGGAAAATTATGAAAATTTTTATGTTAAATGATTAAATAGCTTGATCGAAATATTGTTAGAAGTGAATCTAACAAATGTTTGTTTTTTTTTCATGTGGTTAAAGAAGTCAAATCCGAGTCAAAAGAAGATTCGAGGTACAATGAAGGAAATGATCGAGTAGAATTTAGTGAAACATGCTAATAAATAGCCTAGGTGAGTGCATTTCTATATGTGTATTATATTAAAAAGGGGAAGACTTGTAAAAAGTCAACCCAAATTTAGAAATAGCATTCCATTACTTTTAAAATAAATGATCTGATGCATGACTCGGTATGGCAAGCTTGATGGAGTACAAGGTACGAACTATTGTTTGCATAAATGATGATGGATTATGTTTATTAATGAAATATATGTTGCTTAAAGATATGCAAATGACATGAATTATTAAATGGTATATGTGAGACATTGATATGGCATAAAGATTTATTTAAGATAAATCGAATTTTAGAATTTGGGTATGAACTACCTAATATCGACTTATATGATTTATATTGATGTATAATGCAGTACTGACAAGTACATATGAAAGATTATTGTGAAAGATAGGATGTGAATTACTCCTTTACATGAATGAATGGTGATTGATTGATAATGAAATGAAATGCCCAAGTATTTATTTATGAGAGTCCATGGTATAGTTGGCATGCCATAGAGTCCTAGCAGCTGTGTCATAGTACTACGGTGCGAGAAAAACAATGTAGACTATTCGGGTTCGAGATAAACAATGTAGACTCTCCGGGGTCGAGATAAACAATGTAGACTCTTCGGGGTCGAGATTAGACAATGTAGATTTTTAGGGTTTCAAACACTAGGTGTTACAAACACAAAATGTGTTACAATGAAAAATGTGACTATGATAAAGCAAATGGCGTCCTCGAGTACGTACCCATCTGAGTCACTTAGGTGATGCAGATGCTAAGGCATCGTAGACACTACGGTAAAGGAAATGATATGCAAATGATTGCATGATGAAAGTATGACTATGATAAAGGAAATGATATGCAAATGATTGCATGATGAAAGTATGACTATGATAAAGGAAATGATAGGCAAATGATTGCATGATGAAAGTATGACTATGATAAAGGAAATGATATGCAAACGATTGCATGATGAAAGTATGGCCATGTTACAGAATATAATTTGCAAATGATTAAGTGATGAAAGCATGACTACTAGAAGATCATGAATCATTGATATCATGATTCTATGACAGAATTGTTAGATGATAAGAATCATATTGAGAACACGTTTATGTTAAAGAAATTATTATGCATGTGAATACCAGATGAACATAGAACAACGATGACATGATTTTTAAGATAGTCATGATGCATGATACTATTATGTTGTGAAATGCTTTTCATCTTATAGAAATTGTAATGCACTTCTATATAACACAATGCATTGCATCTCTTCTTGTTATGATAAATGTGTTAAATGCCTCACTAAGTTCGTACTTAGCATGTGTTGTATTTCACACGTAGGTTCTCTGAAGTAAGTTAACAAGGATGAGTTGTTCTTTTGGAAAAATCAAGTTACTACAATAAGGTACAGTAAGTACATCTTTATCATAATTTGATATCTAGTGGGCATGTAAACATTTTTAAAGTTGAGTAGTTTAAAGTATAAGTTTATAACTTAAATATATGTGCTTTTATAATGAATAAGCTTAGAAGTATAGTTTGCTAATAGTAGCATTGAACTTTGGTACAATTAAATGTAGTTTAACCCTAATCGTGTAGAAATTTTATGACCAAGAAAAGGTCTAGGCAGTACACATAGTTTTTACCCTGAGCTATAATTTTTATTTTAATAACTCAGTTATAAGTTTTGTAAATCAATTCAGGGTCAAAACTAGCTGCTTCTAGACGACATAGTTTTAATTTAAAATTGAGAAAAGGGTTAAACTACAAGCTAAATTTAAAAAAAAAATTTACAAGTCCAAGAATTAGTGTAGACCAGTTAGTAACATCTTAAATGTGTATTCGAATATCGAATATACATTGAGGGTGTTATATTTATTGGTATCAGAACAAAGGTTTAGCCGATTCTGGAAGCTAAACCAAGTGTGATATGATTTGTTATTAAGTACATGTCCCTATGATGTCATGTTACTGATGTACTATCTGTGTAACTTGATTATGCTCCTTACTACTATGAATAGATTATAGTAGTAATAGATAATGTTGAATACTATTGAATCACGTCAGACAATTGATCATAGGGACCAAGAGGAGGTCCAAAGTGAAAGCAATGAGGTACAAAATATTTCACCTCTAACTCCTACTCCAACTGAACAACCTACACAGTAGGGATCTCCAGTATAAGAATATGGAGCCTTAGTACAAGCCTTAGAGGCTATGGTTTAAAAAAAATTAACCCTTAACGTCCATATTAGCTCTGGCACCTACACCAGTAAGAACGACGACTGTTAAGGAGCTTAAGAAGTTAGGAACTCCTGAATTTAATGGAGAAAGTGGTCTGATAGCCACCAACTTATGACATAAAGATGTCAAAGTCATGTTAGAGAAGTTAAACTACATAGATGCTAAGGAGTTTGAAGAAACTTTGTTGAGGGAAACATGCTCGTATTTGGTGGTCTAATGCTACAGAGTTAGTACTTGTTGAGGAAGTGATGTGGAAATTATTTTAATAAGTGTTTAAAACCAAGTATATTGGCGACTAGTTAACAGAAAGAGATGTTGCAACAGTTTCTAAGTTTGAAACAAGGTACTCATACTGCTTACGAGAATGAGCTGGATTTTAATAGATTAAGTCGGTATACAGCTGATTTATTATCAACTAAAAAGTCCCTATGAGAATGTTTAATCAAGGGGTTTCACTAAGGCCTAAAGAATTGTTGTTAGGCATGAGTTATTGGTTTACCAGAATGCTATAAATAAAGCAAAGGCTATGGAGATAGAGAGTCTTTATTTACTTTAATTGATCCGGATTCTACTAACTTGTATATATATATAATGGTACTAAGATAGTAGTACAAAGAAAGATTCTTAAGGAAGAGGATATACCAAAGACAACATTCAAAACTCGTTATGGACATTACGAGTTTCTGGTAATGCCATTTGGACTTACGATTACCTTGCCCCGTTGCATTCATAGATCTGATGAATAGGGTATTCCAACCCTATTTAGGCCAATATATAATAGTCTTCATAGACGATGTTCTGGTATATTCAAAGAAAGAAGCTAAACATGATTACCATCTTTGAATGGTATTACAAACACTGAGGGATAAACAACTTTATCCAAAGTTTTCAAAATTGTGAATTTTGGTTATCAAAAGTAACTTTTCTTGGATATGTAGTATCGACAGTGGGAATAAAAGTTAATTCCAAGAAAGTACAAGCTATTCTCGAATGGGTGGTACCAAAAAAATGTCTCTAAAGTCCAGAGTTTCTTAGGAATTAACTAGATAAACTAGACGATTACTTTAGGAAGACTAAAGTAGCAACTGATGCTTTTAATTAGAAGATATTTTCTATTTTGTACATAATGAATGCACAATTGTCATTGAGACGAGATGGTTCATTAGTAGTAGAATTTTAGCTAAAACTAACTTTGTTGGATCGAATCAAAGATTTGCAATTTTTGGATGAAGAATGTATTGAAATAGGAAGTAATTTGAATCAAGAGAAACAAAGGACTATGAAATTAAGTCAAATAGTTGCTTATATTATCGAAGGAAAGTTTACATTCTTGATGATGGTGTTTTGAATAAAAAGATTTTTACTGAAGTTCGTCATAGTCCATTGACTATGTACTTTGGAAGTAGCAAAATGTATTAAAATTTAAAAATTTGATACCGGTGTCTAGGAATGAAAAATGGAAATTTCGGAATTTATGACAAAATGCTTGACATACCAACAAGTAAAAGCCGAATATCAAGTACCTCTTGGATTGATTCAACCTATTTCTATTCCCCAATGGAAGTGAGAATAAGTGACAATGGAATTTGTAATAGGATTACCAGTAACAATAATTATTAGAAATACATCAAGATGGTATTATTTGAAACATTATATGGAAGAAAGTGTCGAACTTCTCTTAATTGATTCGAGTTACAGTACCGAAATATTCAAAATAACCCAAAGGCTAGATGGGTTGTTTTGATATGAGAAATGGGGGGATTAAGTGAAAATTTTTCAGCATAATCTCAAGGCTGCCACGGATCTCGATAAAAGGCTTATGTAGACAAGAAGAGAAGCGATGTTGAATACGAAGATGATGGCAAAATGTTCCTAAAGGTTACACCTTGGAAGAAGGTGTTACGATTTGGTAGAAAAGGAAAAACTTAGTCCCGAGTTCATTGGATCTTATGAGATCTTAAAAAAAGAGGAACCAATGGCTTATCAATCAGTCTTATCACCAGAATTAAGCAAGATTCATGATGTATTTCATGTATCTATGTTTTGAAGGTATCGATTGGATCCTTCGCATGTCATCACACCGAAGAAATTAAATTATAATTGAATTTGACTTATGAACAGGGACCAGTGAAAATCTTAGCATATGGTGTAAAAGAATTATTAAACATGAAAATTTCATTGATTAAGGTCCTTTAGAGAAATCATAAAGTGGAAAAGCCACTTGGGAAACCGAAAAGAAAATGAGGGAACACTATCCATAATTGTTTTGAATGGATATACGTTGAAAATTTGAGGACGAATTTTCTTAAAGGAGGGAGGAATTGTAATGTCCCAATTTTTGACTAGTGACCAAAATGAAAATTTTGAAAGTTTAGGGGTTAAAGTATAAACTTTGGAAAATTTAGGGACCAAAGTGTAATTTTCTAAAGTTATGTATTTTGACCCCTTTAATAAATAGTTTTCCCCCAAGAGTGACATTTCCGTGTTACCCGAATTTTTTGTACGAAGCTTATATTAATGGCTATAAAACGATAAAGTTCAGAAATTTGGAAATTGTAGTTGGATCTAATGAAAAATTGTTAAGCGTGCTCAGACCAGAGTAGCACAAGGATGGGTGACCTACTGGGAAAGTTCAATGTTAGTATTTTTGACTGATAAAAAGGATTTAGCATGAGTCAATAATATTTGTAATGATTATTGTTATAAAATTTCCAAGAGGGATTGTATCTAATAAAATTTTATGGTAATTATCGATACATTGGATCGAATTGGAATTTCAAAGATAGTTCCAGAAGTTACGGAAAATTTATAAAATACTATTTTATGAGTATTTTATTGTAGTTGGTTGGATTCCAACTAGACTTAGTTGGATTTTTACAAGAATGGCAAACTAGTAAATAAAGAATAGTTGGAGGGCAAGTTAGTCATTTGGCAGGGATGGCAATTTTGAAATATTTGAAGTTACAAAGGTTATTTTTGGAAGAAGAAAATTAAAGATTAAATCTTGGCCCTTGATTGATGATTTTAAAAATATATTTACATAATACAAATTTTGTAATTTTTTTGAATGAATTTAAAAATTAAAGGCAAAATATGATGGCATATTTGTGGCAATTTTAAATTAAAGGCCTCAAAAATTAAGGGGAAAAGGGGAGAAAATTTTCTAAGCTTGATTCAAGCTTCGAAACTCGATTTTTAAGTAATTTTTCAAACTGTAAAGTTGTTCTACTCTTCAAGCTCTACCTTTTGGTGTAATTAATTCATGGAATACATGCTTGATTGATGAAAATTTTACATGAGAAGGAGATTAGGGTTTATGAACAAAATTGGGGCTTTTAAAATTTTATGATTCCATGATTGAATTTAAGTTGGAATCAAGCTTACATGATGTTAAAATCATGTTATTGAGTTAGGATTTGAACCCTACATATTTTGGTTTGTATGGAAAAGATTAGGGTTTATGGATTTAAGTCTAACTTAGGGTTTATGATGTTGGATTAATGATCTAGTAAGCTTGATTTGTTGTTTGGAAGCAAAACCCTAAGTTAAATATGTAGGGACCAATTTGACAAGCTTTAAAGTTAAGGGAATGAATCTAAATTTTATGAAAATTGGAGTGTATTTATGTAATTAATGATGTTGGAGATGTGAAATTGATGTTAGAATGCTAAACCGATGTTGAATCGAATTAGTGTCAAAATGAAGTGACTAAATAGGAAATGAATTCTTGGATGGGGTTTAAATCTGATTTTTAGTTAAAATAATAGAATTAAGGTAGTAATGTTGATTTGAGGACTAAATTGCAAAGTTAAGAAGTTTGAATCCTTACCTTTGCATTTTAGTGACTATTTTGGCAAAGAAAGAAAATTTGAGGGAATTATTTTGAATAATTATTTGATGAAGAAGACGATGAATTGGTGGTTTGAAGCAAGTGATTGGACTAAATTGACAAATAGAAAAATAAGAAGAAGTTAGTATAAATTAGAAGTTTATTATGGAAAGCTACGTAGAAGATGGGATTTTGACAGTGAATTTGAAAATTCACCATAAATTCTACAAAAATGTTTAGATAATGAATTTTATATCGATGTAAAGATTTGTTCATCTAGTTTCGCCTCCAACAAACGGAAACTGATTTCAAGTTTCGGGTTAAAAGATATGAATTTTTAATCGAATGAAGGTAAGAAAATTTACAGAGCAATTTTTGGTCAGGACAGCTCTATGACGGGAGTTTGAAGAATTTTCATATTTTTTTAGATTTTATTAATTTATGTGGCTTATACCTTAGAACCGTTATCAAATCTAGTTTCTTTAGTATAAATGAAATTAAGATCCAGTATGTATTTTTCCCGGTATAAGTAAATATTTGAAGGTAGCGCAAGCTGTCAAAAAATGGAATTTGAAATATTTTGTATTTAAATGTTAGTCAGTAAGCTCGGAAGAATTATGGGAAGTTCAAAATGGTCATTAAGGACCAAAATGAATTTTTGGATAATATAAGGAAGGAAGGAAAATTATGAAAATTTTTATGTTAAATGATTAAATTGCATGATTGAAATATTGTTAGAAGTGAATCTAACAAATGTTTGTTTATATTCATGTGGTTAAATAAGTCAAATCCGAATCAAAAGAAGATTCAAGGTACTATGAAGGAAAGGATCGAGTAGAATTTAGTGAGGCCTGCTAATAAATAGCCCAGGTGAGTGCATTTCTATATGTGTATTATATTAAAAAGGGGAAGACTTATAAAAGTCAACCCAAATTTAAAAATAACATTGCATTACTTTTAAAATAAATGATCTGATGCATGACTCGGTATGGCAAGCTTGATGGAGTACAAGGTACGAAGTATTGTTTGCATAAATGATGATGAATTATGTTTATTATTGAAATATATGTTGCTCAAAGATATGCAAATGGCATGAATTATTAAATGGCATATGTGATACATTGATATGGCATAAAGATTTATTTAAGATAAATCGGATTTTAGAATTTGTGTATGAGCTGCCTAATATCGACTTATATGATTTATATTGACGCATAATGCAGTACTGACAAGTACATATGAAAGATTATTATGAACGATGGGATGTGAATTACTCATTTACTTAAATGAATGGTGATTGATTGATACTGAAATGAAATGCCCAAGTATTTATTTATGAGAGTCCATGGTATAGTTGGCATGCCATAGAGTCCTAGCAGCTGCGTCAAAGCACTACAGTGCGAGAAAAACAATGTAGACTCTTCGTGGTCGAGATAAACAATGTAGACTCTTCGGGGTCGATAGAAACAATGTAGACTCTTCGGGGTCGAGTTAGATTCTACAGATTTAGTTCAAACACTACGGTGTTACATAGCACAAAATGTGCAAGTATGAGGAGCAATGGGAGTCCTCGAGTACTACTCATCTCAGTCACTTCGGCGATGCAGACGCTAAGGCGTCGTAGACACTACAGTGTCGTGATGACTCGCGTACCTTGGTCTCATATAATATAATTTGGGCTATGATAAAGGAAATGATATGCAAATGATTGCATGATGAAAGTATGACTATGATAAAGGAAATGATATGCAAACGATTGCATGATGAAAGTATGACCATGTTACAGAATATAATATGCAAATGATTAAGTGATGAAAGCATGACTACTAAAAGATCATGAATCATTGATATCATGATTCGATGGAAGAATTGATAGATGATAAGAATCGTATTGAGAAAATGTTTATGTTAAAGAAATTATTATTCATGTGAATACCAGATGAACATAGAACAACGATGACATGATTTTAAGATAGTCATGATACATGATACTATTATGTTGTGAAATGCTTGTCATCTTACAGAAATTGTAATGCACTTCTATGTAACACACTGCATTGAATCTCTTCATGTTATGATAAATGTGTTAAATTCCTCACTAAGTTCGTACTTAGCGTGTGTTTTATTTCACACGTAGGTTCTCTGAAGTTAATTAACAAGGAGGAGTTGTTCATTTGGAAAAATTAAGTTACTACAATAAGATACAATAAGTACAACTTTATCATAATTTGATATCTTGCGGGCATGTAAACATTTTTAAAGTTGAGCAGTTTAAAGTATAAGTTTATAGCTTAAATATATGTGCTTTTATGATGAATAAGTTTAGAAGTATAGTTTGCTAATAGTAGGATTGAACTTTGGTACAATTAAATATAGTTTAACCCTAATCGTGTAGAAATTTTGTGATCAAGAAAAGGTCTAGGCAGTACACATAGTTTTTACCCTGAGCTATAATTTTTATTTTAATAACTCAATTATAAGTTTTGTAAATCAATTTAGGGTCAAAACTAGCTGCTTCTAGACGATATAGTTTTAATTTATAATTAAGAAAAGGGTTAAACTACAAGCTAAATTTAAAAAAAAAATTACAAGTCTGAAAATCAGTGTAAACCAGTTAGTAACATCTTAAATGTGTATTCGAATATCGAATATACATTGAGGATGTTATAGAATGACCTTTTAGGGAATAGGATTTTAAAATATATTTGAAAAAAAATAGAAGAGAGAGAAGAAAAAATATTTGAATACAAGCAAAGAATTTGATCTGTAGCTTTATGCTTAAGAGGTGGATCCTATTAATGGGTTTTAGTATTATTAGTATTATTTTAATAATATTATTATTAATATAAAATAAAAAAGTAAAAAAATAAAACAAAACAAAACAAAAAATTAAAAGTAATATATATATAATAATTAAAAAAACAAAAAAATATTTTTTTTTAAAAAAAAAGAAAAGTAAGCATGGCTCACATTGAGCCACGTCCCCGCCAAATGCCTATAAAAGGCAGTGAGGGGCAATGAAAATTCCCGAATGAAGGCAGCCAAAAAGAGCAATGCTCTCAGCTTGCCAGGGGATGAGAGCAATGCTCTCAGCCCCAGCTAGTTCGATTCAGTATTCGATCGGATATCCCTTCGTGGTCCGATCGAGTTAATTTTTGGGCCATGACGAGATGACACAGAGATCTTGGTGGGGGTCGGTCAAAGGTTTTCATCCGAGCTTTTAGTAGGATAAAATCCGAACCTTATCTCTATATTTATTTTAATTTAATGTTGGTTTAGTTATAGGGTAATATATAGTTTCGTTGATTATGTTTTTAATTATTGGCATATTTTTATAATAAATAAATTTTGTATGTTATGTTAGATCTAGTTCTCAGGGTCTCGGTATTCGATTAAGAGGGTGTATCTCTTTTGGTACCACAGATCGTGAGATTTTTTTATGCATTCGAATTAATGTCATGTCCATGCATTTATTATGTTGCATACAGATTTAGGCCTTATGGTTCTGGTATCTAGTTGGGAGTGTCATCTCGAGTCTTCGGGTGTCACTCCTTAGGTATCGTGAATACCGAGACATTTTAAAATATTATCACGCATGCATGCATCTTAGGGATCAATTTTTAAATTAAATTGAATTTTTAGATTTTATTGCATTTACGATACGAACCCTTTAGGTACCAATTTTGGGCGTTGTGGGGTGCTAATCCTTCCCCACACGTAACCGACTCACGAACCCAAATAGTTTTTAAAATCCCTAATTTTTATTTCCAGTGTCTGGTCTACCCTTTTTGAATGACCGGTGGCGACTCTAAATTTTTTATAAAACATGATTTTTTTTAAAAGGAAATTTTCCTATTAAATTATTTTTTCAACAAAAAATGAAAAATTAAAATACGAGCCATTTTTTTGTAATTTCCCCTTTTAATTAAATTTTTCAAAAAGTGGAAAAATCAAATTTTAGTTTGAAAAATGTCGCTACAGAGTGCAACCAAAATAACAGAACTTATAATCACATATAGGTAAGGGCATCTAAATATATGTTTCAGGGGTATTATATACCGTTTTGTTTTGTTTCAGTACATTTGCAACAGTAAGAAAGAGATTCCTCTGATCCTTGACCCCAACATTCCACTCCATGAAGAAACTATCATTCTTTTTGAAAGATGGTACAATATGATCAGTGACTTTCCCATTCAATGCCAAGTTTAAAGCTTGCATGTACACAAAGAACCGGCTATCTGGTCCCTCCAACAAATTATAAAGATTAAACTAGCTGGAAAGAACAAAACAAAAAAAGATACGTGAGAGAGATGGACATTTAAAAATTCCATAAGCTAGAATTATGGACCATCATTGGACGTTACATCTTTAAACGCATTGCAGGCTTATCAGTTGGTTGTTGAGTAATTTTTGTTGATATAAGTTTAGCGACCTCAAGTTCTTATTTGGAGTTTCGAGCTTTGAGACTAGATTGCAGATGACAGTGAAGATGTACTCAAGATCTGAAGAAATATAATAAAAGAAATTAATTATTTGGAAATCTAGAACTTCAATGCAAATTTATGAATTATCTAGGCTTAATAGTTAGAAAGGTAACCTATACCCGTTTTTCCAGTTTGGTGTCTAACGTTTCTAACGTTACTTAAATAGGTGTCCTACCATTACTGTCCGTTAATTTTCACCGTTAACTTCCGTTAAGTACCATGTGTCAGCTTCTTAAAATTCCAAAATTATATTTAAATATAAATAAAAAATTAATAACTGAAAAAAATCCAAAATTATCACAAAATAGCCCTAAAATTTAAAATACCTAACACCCAAAGCCCAAATTCTGATTTGGGATGATTTCGTTGCCGATTGCCACGATGTCGGCCAGCACATTCTTTGCTGGACCATCACGACTAATTACCCTATCATCTTGTCTCCGAAAATCGATCAACACCGTGTGAAACGCCGAAATCATCGAATGGTTCATTCGAATAATTCACGACGAACGACGACATAACAGATGGTGAACGATGTGTGGGTCGTTCGGTGAGGGAGTTTCATTCCATCGCCAGAAACACGACCAACGCTGGTGGTAGTGGCCGGATTTGGGGGTTTAGGGATTTGGGGACTATTTTGGGATTATTTGAAAATTTTAGGATAATTTTAGGGTTTTTTAAATATAATTTTGAAATTTTAAGAAGCTGACACATGGCACTTAAAGGAAGTTAACAGTGAAAATTAACGGAAAATAATGGCTGATGGAAACGTTAGGCACCAAAGTAGACAAAAAAATGTTAGGCACCAAACTGAAAAAACAGGTATAAATTAGGCACCTTTCTAACTATTAAGCCAATTATCTATCACAGAATTGTAGAAATCATATAAGTCCTGGGTATCCTCACAGAATATTAATGGTATTAGTTCAATTCATTTCCAATTTGTCATTGCAACACAAGTGGAAAGTATCTAAATAATAAAACAAGGGAATTCTAGACATCGTTCAATTTGTCTTGTCTATGCTAATTACAATGTATTTTACCATCGTAAAACAACAACCGACCATACCATCCTCCAAAAAAGTTCAATCATTAATTTGTGAATTTTTCGAAACGTACTTTTCTTTTATATCCAAACTACGTTGTTAGCAAACACGAGAACAAAGCAGCTACTAAAAATCCATTTCCAATGAACTACTTCTAACTTAAATTAAGGTTTAAAAAACTCCATTGAGGCGAGAATGAGCTGAGAAAAGTATAATTATCTCAGTTCATAAATCTCCCAAACTATTCAAATATTACCTTTATCGGAGACCTTGGAAAAGACTATGTCAGCAGAAGTAAGCATTAAAGAAGCCAAATCCAACCATCTTCCCATCGCCATACACTGTTGCGCTTCCATACAAAGCCTCGTCACTTGCGGCTCCGCAACCTTTTTCACCATAATTTACACACAAAATTTTAATGAAAAACTAAGAATTCCTTAAAAAATTTTAATGAAAAACTGGGAAGATAAAACTAAGCTCACCTCTGGACCGGCATCGGCCCAAGAGAGTTCGGCAGTGAATCGGACGACGGGGAGCACTAGGTCTTCTTCGGAGGTGGGAACGACAGTTGTCATTGTCGTTTTAAAATCTCCCTGCAAAACCCTAGCTTCAATTCGATTGAAGCAGCCGAGCAGAGAGAGAGAAATAGTGAAAACCCTAGCTGTTTTAGATATGTAGTTAGTAAATTTTGTCTCTTTTATAATTTAAAATTATTCTATTTAAATTATTTATTTAAAAATTTTAATAACTTTTATTAGATATATTTTTTATTCTCTTTTTAGTTTTTCAATAAAATAAATTTTAATTTTTTAAAGATAAAATTGTTATTTTGATTATTTTACAATACATCTCTTACATAAATTTTCTCTTCTTAAAACTATGTGAAAAATCAATAAAAGACAAAATTATGAGACGAATGGAGTATTATAGATGGATGTTACCGCTCCAAAAGTATTGTTTTTAATGTCAATCTCACAATGCTTTTGCTTGTTTTTAGTTACATTTTGTTGCATAAGGTTGTTAAAATCATGCATTTGCATAAGGAGTTTAGAATTCTGTCCATGTCAGTGTGAATGGTTGTTTTGTTGGCAATTTTGCAGGTTTGGCATAGTATTTGGCCCAAAAAAGCAACACAGGAATGAATGCCAGAGAGAATGCCGAGTGCTGTTGGCACAGATGGACCAGACAATGCCAAGCACAGGTTGGCAAAGAAGTGAATTTGATGTCATGCCAATAAGCTATTGGACCCCAGAAAAATAGGATAAGATCAGGCTTCGAAAAGATAGCAATTGGATCAATCTCCGAAAAAATAGCGGATAAGATGGTGCCAAGATTGGTTGGCAGATTCATGTCAAGCTCGGCTGCCAAAGGATCGATGGCATATGACGTCAGCCCTAGTGAAAACCTGATCAGCTTATCACCTTATCAGCTTATCACTTCAAATATGGATAAGATGATCACATCCCTTATCCCTTGCCCAATCAAATTCAAACTCAAAGGCTTATGATATGCCCTCCTTGCACGCTTATTTAAAGACCAACCAAGCAAGCATTCGATGAGTGGTTTTTGGGGATTTTTGGTGGTGCTTGATCGTGAGTGATCGAAGTGAGGAGTTGGAGTGCGACGATTGACAACCGGCCGCACCAAGGAGGGTGGTTCGACCAGCTTGGCCGAGAGCCTGGATCTTGAGGGCTGCATCGAGAGACCCCTCTCGCCCATTCTCTTGTTTTACGTTGTTTTGAATTCTTTTTAATGATGGTGTATTTGAAAAACGTTTATGGTTTTTGGTTAAATCCCTCACCATGAACTAATCTAATAGTTGATGGGGATGTTTTGCGTTGAACACTATTTTATGTTTTAGTTTTTAATAATAAATCTGCCTTTGGCATTGTTTTATCTATTCAGCATACTTTAATGTTTTCTAAATACTATGACAAGCGAGAGCTGGCACTGTTGGCCTATTGCTCCTCAATATCTTAACAGACTTGGGGTGGCAACGATTAAGTTGTTGAATACTGAGGAGAAAAGCTTCGAGAGAAGTCGTTCAAGTAGATGAACTTACTTCGGGAGTGAAATCTACCCCTTAGGAGTATTGATTGGATCTTAATCAAATTGGTTTATTTAAAAGCATGCACTATAGAGATATAAGGGGTTTTTACATGATCAATTTAGGGCAATGACCATCGAGAGAGGCTTTGCTAATTTTGAATCTGCTCGGCAAACAATGCCAAGACATGTTGTTATTAAAGGCTGGCACGACATGAATAGCGTGAAAACCAGGCATTCCTTGCCAACGCTCATCATTCATTAAAGCATCTTCCTTGCCAACGTCTTTACTTTACTTTTATTTATTTTCTTTTCAATTATTTCCAAAACCAACTTCAAAACAAATCAACTTTTTCTTCAAGCAAATAACAATCAAGGCAATTGAATTCCAAGTCAATCTTTGTGGGATCGATACTCAACTTACTGCTGTATTACTTGCAGACCGTGTATACTTGCACGAAAAAGACTCATCTTGGCACTGTTTTATACTTTTCCAATACATATTTTCTGCCTCTTTTTCCAGCATTCACTTAGAGAGTCTACAAGTTTTTGGTGTCGTTTCCAGGGATTGCGACATAATTTATTGCTTTAATTTTTACTTGTTTTTTTTGTTTTCATTTTACTAACTTTTTATCATTAGTTTTTTAGGAAAGCTACAAAGAAAAGTATGGGCAGCCACATATGGTATGATGATGACTACATTTTTCCCACTTATGACTGCCAATATCCAACTCCAAGAGCGGTCTATGAGCAAAGACGATATGAAACGCATGAAGAGGATACCTATACAACAATCTCGGCACAGATTTCTGAACTGGAAAGCATGATTACATCAATGCAAGTGCCTAACAAGTTCAGCAAAAGGCAAGCAACACCCGTTGTTTGTGCCTATTGTAGAGGATGCCACTCATTTGATAATTGCCCCTTCAACCCTAATTCTTATTGTTACAAGGGGCACTGTAATTTGAACAACCCTTCCTCCTACAACTTCAACCAAGGACGGAACCAGCAGCATAATATTTTTTGGAATGATCAAGACGACGATTATTTTTATGCACCTAACAACTTTGCTGTGCCACCAGACTTTAACCAAATGCTATCCCAAGGCAGCATTCTTCACGAGAAATCAGCGACAGATCTTTATAGGTCCAACGAATCATTTGGCATGGCAGAATTGCCTTCAGAACTACCGATGCACAACAATCCACCTCAAGAGCAAACAAATTACATTGGAAACGCACATGAAGAAGCCATGGATGCTATGAGAAGATTGGAAGAACAAGTCAGGAGGCTTGCAAATGCTCTGAATAGCATGCCTCAAGAGAACGAGATAGAGCTTCCATCAAGGCAGTAGGAGGTGGCAAACACTTCGGTTAGTGGTAATAATGTCATGGCAACGCTACATCAACAAGCTGGCAATTTTCTTCCTCCATCTGCTCCTCAAGGAATTCAGAATCAACATTACGAGTATCAGGTTTTTCCTAACACACTTGAATCAATATATTATACTGATAAAGAATATTCAACGATAGGTACATTAGACTCATTAGTGGTAATAGAGTGTGAGGAAAAATTTGAGGGCAAGGATCTTGAACACAACAACATCGAGGGAAAGCTAGATAATATTGCCAAGTTTGATGCCAGGACAGAAGGGGATTCTGAAGTTCCAAACCAAGAAGACGAAGGCAATCAGCCAATTATTTGCCAGGAAGAGAAATCAGTGCCAGCAGGTGAACCCAAGGACGTAGAGAAAGAAAAGGCAGAGGCTGATGATGCCAAAGCATTATCTGATGCCATAGCACTATCTGATGCCATACCACTATCTGATTCCAGACCTCCAGAAACTCTGCCATGTGATATGGATGATGCTCAACAAAAAGAGAGAACAAAATAAAGTTGTCACTCCCCTAAGTGGCAACCAAGTCGAGATTATAACGTGTGAAGAAGAGCCAATTGTTTGCCATGCAAATAAATCCATGCTAGCAAAAGAAACCAAAGAAGCTGAGAAAAGGGAAGCAAGCACCAGCAATGCCAGATCTGAATCTGATGCCAACACCATCTCGGCAAAACCAGCAGAGCCAGTAATTACCAACCCTGCATTGGTAAGACAAATAAATATCACTTTTAATGTTGACAAAGCTCTTAAGTGTGCAGATAAACCTAAAGAATGCCATATAGTTGAGCCAATGGAATCCATTTTGGATGAGAACCTGGCATTGACTTGCCAAGGAATGAAAGTTGATGCCATAAACAACAGTGCGATGGCAAAACAATTGAGCCATAGAGAAGATCGATTATGGTCAAGATTGATGCCATAAAGTGAGGTGTGCTCAAATGGCTTGTTGCTGAAAGGAAAAGTATATGCCAATTGACTGAGAATGAAGAGCTGAAACAAGATAATTTGCCCATGACAATAATGCCAGATATGGTGCTGCCAGAAATTAAAGATTTACCTAAGAATGCTATGGCAAGTCTGGAATCGGTTGAGGATGCATACACCTTGGCATCAAACGAAACAGAAGGACCACAGCCTAAGCACTACTTTGGTGTTGAATTCAATAAAAGATTTGATAGGCCTACAGGGAAGATGTACTTTGGTTTTCTAAGGTGGTTATTCAAAACCCCCATGGTAAAACATTCTCCCTTGTTGAGCAATCTAGAGTTCGGCATACTCAAAGGTAAGCAATTCTTTGGCTTTCTATGTTGGTTATTCAAACAAAAGATCGCCACAGACTGAAATCGAAATAATGCCATAGTGACCATTCTCATTACAAAAATTCAGTAACTCTTTGCCAACTCAGTTTGATCATTGTGAATATTTTAGGAGAATTATTTTTTTCAGTACTTAGGATATCTCAGTTTTAAATTTTTAGTTTTTCTTTTATTTTGTTTTTCTATTTTGAAAGGTTTCTTTGAGTGAATGCAGGATTTTGTTGCCAAGGCAAGGACTGCATGGGGTGATTAAACAAAATACAGAGAATGAACTTGTTGTAGAGGATGACCACACCAAGTTTGCGGAAGCCTTGGACGATGCCAAGAGGAAGATGATATTGAAGGAACTTTGTGAACTTGTCACTAAGTGGATTGTGTCATCAAAATGCCATCGGACGGTGAAGCGGCTGGCATTAAAAGACTAGCATTGTTACATTCAATCATCATGGGCCGCAAGATCAATATCGGCCGTATCATTATTGATGAAACTTATAAATGCGCCGATAAGGATAATGGGAGTTTATGTTTCCTTTTATTGATTTCTAACATTTACATGCAGCATAGTGTGCCGAAGTTTGATATAGATAAAGCTCAAGAGCTCAAGGGAACGACAATCACTCATGCCCTGTGGAGGTAACTTATTACCGAGGAGAAAGGCAATGGAAAGGTTGCCGAGTCTGTGCCAAAGGCCAGGATGCCAAAGGCAGTGCCCTGGACTCTGATGCCATCTGGTTCATTGGCAATGCTTTCCAAGATATATCAACGCCAAGAGGTCATCCTCTAGACATTAAAGAAAGCCAAGGAGTGAAACTCGATGCTTTGGCAGTATGTTAATGTCAGGGACCATGCCATGAAGAAAACACATAAGGACATGTATGTTCACACACTGCCAGCATTTTTTGATTTCCCTATAGACCTCCTTGCCAAGGATGACATGTCAGCCAGACCACACTCTGTCCACGTGCTAACCCAGTCTGATGCCACCATTATTCAAGAATTCTATATCCATCTTGTGACCAAAGATTCACCCTTCTTGATGATTAGAGGTACGTATGTGTTTTGATGAAGGATATATTAACACTATGTTTGATTAGGATGGTCCAGGGGGTGAATATTTTTAGTATGCCTATTCGATGAACGCTGGCAAGAGAAAGAAATTGCTGGCAGATTTATGTGAGCCTGACACAACATGGATAGTGTCATCAAAGTGGCACCGAACGGTGAAACGACTGGCATTAAAACATCAACCGAGAGGATGAAATCACTTTTAAAGGCTAATCTGATGCCTGCAACCCACAATGAGACAGTCTCAAAAGAAAGGCTAATTTTATTGCACTTTATCATGATGGGGCACAAAATTAACGTTGGCAAGCTCATCATCGATGAAAATTATAAATGTGCAGCAAGAGGTAATGGCAGTTTGTTCTTTTCTTTGTTAATTTCTAACATTTGCACGCTTCATGGTGTGCCACATCTTGACATTGATAAAGGTCAAAGGATCAAGAGAACAACAATCACAACTGCTATTTGGAGAAACATCACCGTTGTCGAGCCAAAAGAAAAAGGCAAAGGGAAGGCAAAAGTGCCCATGCTAAAGCCAAAGGTGTCAAAGGCAGTGTCAGCCACCATGCCAGCCAGTTTACTAGCAGTGCTTTCTCAAATCTACCATCGCCAAGGGATCATTCTCTAAAAGCTAGAGAAAGCCGAGGAACTCAATGGTAAGATAAGGCACTACACAAAGGAGAGGGATGCTATCATCAAGGAGGTTCTTGAAAAAAATGTCCCATGATTTTGTGATAGCATTTCCAAATTTCCCTGTCGAGCCCTCTGCCAGCGATGATGCCATGCCAGCCAATCCATACGATAAGAAGTTTACAAAGTAGAGTCCTCCTCTTCCTAAACTCTTTTACATGTCATTCCATTGCATTTACATGATCATGCAGGTTATTTTTATGTTTTCTTGTATATATGTGTTGTTTTCATGCATTGAGGACAATGCACATATTGGGTTTGGGGGTGTGCATTTCCTCACATTTATGCCACACCATGCATTTCATGTTTACATTTCTATTGCCATGCCATCTATGTCATTTAGAATAGATGCATACCGAACCACTAAAAAAAGAAAATTTGCCTCGGTTTAATTTTGAAGAATGTTAACACTTGTTAGGCAAGTTTAATTTGATCTAGGTGTCTGTCTAATGAAGAAATTTTAATCTTTAGTTGCAATGCCATGCCAGCAGAATAGTTATGCCAGGTTTTCTTGGTAATTGATCTCTAGTTTAGGAAATTGAACTTACACTTAACATGTAGTATGTATCTAGTTCCTTAGCAAACTTAGACCTTTTGAAACTATGCTCAGATTTTAAAAAAATGACGTCGGGGTAAAAGAAACTAATAAGGCAGCAATATTCTGCCAAGGCAAGAAAAAAGTAGAACTCTCCTCTACCTTAGGGATAAGCTACTTAGGGCATCGGGTTTTGCTCCCTCTTAGTTTTCAAGTCCAAAACTTTAGGGTATGAGTTGAAGAGAAAGCCTAGTGATGTCTAGATTAAGGTGAGGATTCGTGGTATGCTCTCTCTTATCTCTCACACTAAATAGTGTCACGAAGCAAGCTTAAATTAATGCCAACAGAAACCCTTGGCAAAGAAAAAAATGATAAAAATAAGAATCTGAGTTTAGGTAGTAAAATTGGCTAAGGGAGTGAAAGGATACTTGAAGCATATTGCCTACACATCATGCACTCTTATAAACTTAGATTAGAGTATATTGATGCACTTGAATTACTACATGCTTGGCATTATTGTACTAAGATATTGAGGACAGAAATAGAGCCAAAATCTGTTTGCCAGTACTTGTTGGCATTTTAACCAAAATTTTGTCGAGGTAACATTTTCACAGTTTTTGTTTTTTTTTGTTTGCATTACTTGAGGACAAGCAATGAGTTAGGTTTGGGGGTGTGTTACCTCTCTAAAAGTATTGTTTTAATGCCAATCTTACAATGCTTTTGCTTGTTTTTAGGTACATTTAATTGCATAAGGTTGTTAAAATCATGCATTTGCATAAGGAGTTTAGAATTCTGTCTATGCCAGTGTGAATGGTTGTTTTGTTGGCAATTTTGCAGGTTTGGCATAGTATTTGGCCCAAAAAAGCAACACATGAATGAATGCCAGAGAGAATGCCGAGTGCTGTTGGCATAGATGGACCAGACAATGCCAAGAACCTGTTAGCAAAGAAGTGAATTTGATGCCATGCCAAGAAGCTATTGGACCCCAAACAAATAGGATAAGATCAGGCTCCAAAAAGATAGCAATTGGATCAATCTCCGAAAAAATAGAGGATAAGATAGTGCCAAGATTGGTTGGCAGATTCATGCCAAGCTCGGCTGCCAAATTATCGATGGCATATGACGTCAGCCCTAGTGATCACCTTATCAGCTTATCACTTCAAATCTGGATAAGATGATCACATCCCTTATCCCTTTGCGCATTCAAATTCAAACTCAAAGGCTTATCCTATGCACTCCTTGCACGCCTATTTAAAGACCAACAAAGCAAGCATTCGATGAGTGGTTTTTAGGGATTTTGGTGGTGCTTGATCGTGAGTGATCAGAGTGAGGAGTTAGAGTGCGACGATTGACAACCAGCTGCACCAAAGAGGGTGGTTCAACCAGCTTGGCCGAGAGCCTGGATCTTGAGAGCTGCAGCGAGAGACCCCTCTCGCCCATTCTCTTGTTTTAAGTTGTTTTGAATTCTTTTTAATGATGGTGTATTTGGAAAACGTTTATGGTTTCTTGGTTAAATCCCTCACCATGAACTAATCTAATAGTTGGCAGGGGATGTTTTGCGTTGAACACTATTTTATGTTTTAGTTTTTAATAATAAATCTGCCTTTGGCATTGTTTTATCTATTCGGCATACTTTAATGTTTTCTAAATACTATGCCAAGTGAAAGCAGGCACTGTTGGCCTATTGCTCCTCAATATCTTAACAGACTTGGGGTGGCAACGATTAAGTTGTTGAATACTGAGGAGAGAAGCTTCGAGAGAAGTCGTTCAAGTAGATAAGCTTACTTCGGGAGTGAAATCTACCCCTTAGGAGTATAGATTGGATCTTAATCAAATTGGTTTATTTAAAAGCATGCACTATAGAGATATAGGGTTTTTTACATGATCAATTTAGGGCAATGATCATCGAGAGAGGCTTTGCTAATTTTGAATCTGCTCGGCAAACAATGCCAAGAGAGGTTATTATTAAAGGCTGGCACGGCATGAATAGCGTGAAAACCAGACATTCCCTGCCAACGCTCATCATTCATTAAAGCACCTTCCTTGCCAACGTCTTTACTTTACTTTTATTTATTTTCTTTTCAATTATTTCCAAAACCAACTTCAAAACAAATCAACTTTTTTCTTATGGCAAGTAACAATCAAGGCAATTGAATTTTGAGTCAATCTCTGCGGGACCGATACTCAGCTTACTGATGTATTTCTTTCAGACCGTGTATACTTGCACACAAAAGACTCATCTTGGCACTGTTTTATACTTTTCCAATACATATTTTCTGCCTCTTTTGCCAGCATTCACTTAAAGAGTCTACAATGGATATTACCGTCTGCAGACAAAGCTGCTTGAATTCAGGACTCTTAGGATGAAAATCATTCTTTGTTCCATTGAGGCCACTCGTTGGATTCAGTTAAAGCTCATTTTTGAACTATCTATATTACTTTTAAATATCATTTGTTATATACACTTTGAATGTTAGAGTCCAAGCTCGGCACATATTTTAAAAAAAAAAACTATTTTTTGTTCAAACTCATTTTACGAGCTTAATTTTTTGTTCAAACCCTCTTAATCTTCAGAAAGACCTTCGAGTTTGGAAGATAACTCAACTCTTGAACGAGACTAGTTTGGTTATAATATATATTAAAATTCTTTTAAAAAATATCATTGTTCTAAAAATATTTTTAAGTTTTTTTTAAATTTTAAAAAACGACCCTTAAATATGTCACACGTATAAAAAAATGTGTTTTTCAAACGTGTTTTTGTTCGGTTTTTATTCAATAAAAATGGTGGTATAACAATTGCAATGGTTTTTGAATAAAATTTGATAATTTCTAAGTTCAAATTGATAAGGTATTTTTATAAAATATTTTTAAGTGACCAATTCTTAAAATTAGCCTTTCAAAGCACTTAGAATTCACTTGTATAAAAATGTGAACAAATTTTCAAATAAAATTTTCAAAGTAAAGTTGCTTTTACAGCTCAAAGTATTGATACTTACCCAAGCACAGGGACAAAACTAGGATTAAGCATCGAGATGAGTAAGAGTCTATTAAGCATTTAAATTTAAAAATTGGTAGGGGTAAAAATCTTATTTGACTGATATTTAAACTAAAAAGGACCCAAAAATCCAATTATACCAAAAAATTTGAGAGGGGCAATAGCTAGGGATGGGCATTTTACCCGGCCCGGACCGATCGGGTAGGGTTTTTTAATAAAAAAATTGTGTTCGAGTCGGGTCGAGTTTTTATTAAAGGTGAAGTTGGGTTTGGGTTTAGGGTGGAAAATACCCGACCCGGGACTAATTGTGTAATTTTTCCCAAAATATTTTAGGAATATTTATAATAATACCCCATATTTATATTCTTTTTATAATTAGGTCCTTAAATTAAATTTTTATTTACAATTTAGCCCTTAAAATTATTATTGTTATGATTAAGTCCCTTAAAATTAATTTTTTACAATTTAGTCCCTAAAAGTAATTTTTCCTATAGATCAGGTCGAGCCGAGTCGGGTCGAGCTCAGTTTAGAGTATTTAATTTCGGATCGGGTCGGGTTTTTTAAAGAATGCGTTCGGGTCAGGTTCGGGTTTAGGGTATTTGATTTTGGGTTGGGTTCAGGTGGGCCAAAAACCCGACCCATATCCATCCCTGTCCCTCCCAACCTATCCATGGCTCCGTCTTTGCCCAAGCACTAATACCATTATTTGGCGTCGATATCATTTTGAACTCCAATGTTTTGAAATATCGAGTAAAAATTCAAAAGTATTGATATTCTTTAAGCGATATTGATAAGAAATTAGCCTGAGTATCAATATTAACTCAAAGTATCGGCACCTATAAAAAGTGTTGATACTTCCATTACAGAACTGATATTTTAGACTTAATGGTCACAAAAATTAGGCATTAACTGTATAATGTAACAATACTCTTTTAAGGGTATCGATATCTTTATTATAGATTATCTTAAATGCATTGATTCGTGCCTTTAAACAGTTATTTATTTCTCTCAGCAACCTCAAACGGATATATTTATGAAATCAAGTATACATAGAGCTTCAAAACACTTCAACATTTCGACAAAACTGTGACTAAAAATAGTTTTCAAAGTTTGCATTTTGGTCACTAGTCCAAAATGATCGATTTCCAAAACTCATTTTCCAAAATTCATTTCACCACAATCATTAATATATTTAATAATGATTTTAGAATATTTTTCCACAATTTTATCACCTTTAAAAATATTTAATTCGATTTAATCCTGAAACTGACTCGAATCTCTAATACCGGTCCACCGAACCTTCGAACCAACCCTTAAAACATCTAGGCCCAAAACCGGGGTGTTACAAGTGCAATGGCAGCAATTAAAACCTGATTTACAATTTTGGGCCCACATAATTAACAATCGTCTCCTGCCCACTCGCAATTAGGAAATTTTCTCCATCCGACGGAGGTGTTAGATTCTCTTATTCAAAGGCGCAACTTATTCTCGGCATAGTTGATTCAAGCCGCTATCATAGAAGGCACAACCACCATAAGTAAATTCAATGGGCTACCCTTTCCTAACTTAATCACTACTCTTTGCGCTCAGGCAAGAGTCCCAACTCGGGATGAGGATACAATAGTATAAGCTCATCAGGGGTTGCTTCCATCCTAAATGGAGGAATTAAAAGGATACGATCACGTTGCACCCTGCGCTATTCCTTCTACCACATCTTTGTCTATCCACGACATTATGGCAAAATCTGTTAGTGTGTCCCTCCAACCACACTTCTTAGTTGCTGAACGAACAAAAGCAAGGCTCTATACGTTATTCCAGAGGTTATTTCCTAATGATCCGATTGAATTCCTATTGTTCCCCTAATAGCTTATGCAACCTACCACTACCACCACCCGCTGAAGACAACGGCCAGATACTGATATTGGTGTCTCTTCTCGCCCTGCCAAGAAACAAACATCCGCCCGAGAAAAAGGCAAGGGCATTGTCATCTGAGAACCACCACCCTAGTAACTCCCTAAGTTAGTTTTTATTTTTTATGCATTTGCATATTTCATTTGTTTTGTTTTTATTTTCATTTTGCATTGGGAACAATGCTCTTCTCAAGTTTGGGGGAGTACATACCCATATATATATTAGGTTCAATTTAGGTAAAATTTATTTTTTAAAAAAAAAATTAGAACTGTAATTAGCCTAAGATTTCTTATAGGTTCCCTTTGCTATGATTCCTTTGATTCTGAAATTGATGTTGCATTGATAATGATTTTTTATGATGAATTTATGTGGATGCTTTGCAAGGTGATAAGAGCTTTAGATTTTGAACTTTATGATAAATCTACTGCAGCCCTTAAGAATCACTTGTTGCATGCAATTTGAACTCTTAAGAAACCTTAGGGATGCTCTAGGTCGACTTTTCGATGCCGTAGAATGAATCAAAGAGAATGAACTTAAAGCTCAATGTAGTAAAATAAAGGCTTTAAAACTCCCTAAAACATTAAATTGAGAATTGATAATTTAAACAAAACTATTGAGGGACACTCTTCTATGCATCTTACTATCCTAATACACTAGGTGAGTTGTGTTTGCTCCATTTAACTTTCCTTAGTAGGAATGATAGTACTAGCAAAGAGTGAATGAAAGTTTTCACGGGATGGCACTGCTCGTAGGGCTCGGGGATGGGCTGTTTGCTCCACTCCATCTTTAGGTACTAAAGAGTTAGTGTCATAAGTTGAAGCCCCAAGGATATAGTTTTTAAAACTTGGAGAAAAGGGAGTAAAATTATGCTAAAAAGGAAAACAATATGCCAAGGCAGAACAAGAAAACAACTCTTAAGCTTCTGTAAGGCTATTAAGTGATGAATGCATGTAACTTAACACACACTGTACCTACAGTAGGTTCGATCTTTTGAGCAATAAAAGTTGTAAGCTCTAATACATTTGCTTAACATCAAAATAGCTGAGGAATGAATTACTACTATAGCATAACTTGAAATCACTGTAATTATAGCTTAGTGGAAACTTAAAACTTAGGGGTTGTTTACTATTCTTATTTTCTGTTTTTATTTTTCTTGCTTCCATTTTGCATCGCTTCAGGACAAGCAATAATTCAAGTTTGGGGGTATTTGACGAGTGTATAATTGATCTATTTTATATGCCCTTATTCCTTGTCTTTTTCATATTTTCAAGCCTATATAGTTTTCATTTAGGTCAGATTATACATATTTGCATGTAGATATGGAGTTACATCGCTTGTGCTTCAAATGCCATATATATTGGTGCTTTTCACGGGAAATGTGGCATTTTGTGGTGCATGTGCAGAATATTGGTAGATGCTGGAGGATTGTTGGAGCAGAGGAGGAGCAGATTGAATGGCTAGAGCTGACAAGGCATGAAGAGTTGGAGATGCATCTATCTTTGCCCAAATGAACTTTCTCCTAGATACGCAACATTTAATGAAACGGGAAACAATTGGCTTTCATTAAGGAAGCCGCACGCACTTTAGTATACTAAAAACCTAGCTTCATAGCCTATATAAGGAAGATGTAACGCCCCAGTTTTGGGCCTAGCGGTTTAAGGGCTAGTTAGACGGTCTGGTGGACTGGTTAGGGATTCGAGTCAGAGTCGTGAATAAATATTTTTGAGTGAGTTAAAAATATGGAAAATGGTTAAAAATTATTATTTAATATATAAATAATATTGAAAAATCAATTTTGGAAAATTGGATTTGGAAGAGTGACATTTTGGTTGGTGACCAAAATGTAAGTTTTGAAAACTATTTTAAATGGTGACTAGTTTGAAAAATGGTCAAATTCTTAGAATCCTTGGGGAGCTATTTTACCAAGTTTTGGATGGTGATTTTTCCCTCAATTAAGGTTTTTAACATGTGCTTTATTAACTAATTAAAAGAGGTTTTTATAATAAAAGGTAGTTATTGATTTTTATAAGATTTGACGTAAACTTTTTTCTCAATTTTTCTCCTCACTTCTATTCTATCAAACACTCTTGTTTTCATCAAATTTCAGAGGTGATAGATCTATTTTCTTGAATTCTTGATTTATAAATGATTCTTCATCTTTGATTTACAAAGTCTCATTGAAATCTTGAGTTTTTCAAGCTTTAATCAATCAATTGAGGGAGAAATCACACAATAGAGGTAAGGTTCATTTTTCTCCTCTATTGAATGGTTCTTTATTGATATCCCCAAGTATTTGATCCTTGATATATGATTTATAATCTGATTTTATGTTTTTATGATGATTATTTGATTAAATTTGGTTTAATTGATGAAATTGAGGGAGATCCGTATTGGATTTGTTTTTCAGTGTTGAGGATTGATTTTAAACATGTATTTGATGTTTTATAATGTTGACAAGTTGTTTTTAACATTGGAATTCCGAAAGTCCTTGAATCCCTAATTATTTAGGCTGTTAGATTTGTGTTTTTGAGGTGTTGTGGTGGCTGCTTAGTTGCTGGAGATATAAGGATGATGTAATCCTATTTTTAAGTGTTGATTGATGTTAATGGGATTGTTGATATTTGTGAGGAATGTTGCTGCAGTAGTTTGAATGCGTTGAGATGCATTAATCCTCTGTTGTTATATGGTTAAAATAGGGGAGGCTAGTTCGGAAGCTATCGGTGAAGCTTTGGAGGCTTCGAAAGTTTGAATTCACGTCGGTGAATTGAAGTTTCGCGTATCGGTGAGTGAGAACATGGATTTCAGCTTTGAAATGGTTTAAAGGTGGCTTACAAGAGTTTAAACTTAGCTTGAAACGCTGGTTCAAACTCAGAAGTAAGTATAAAGTGATTTTCTCTCTCGGTCGTGCTATTATGAAATGAATTTATGCACTTGTTTTAATTTACATGGTGCCTACTGTTTAAGCATATTTTAAAGTATGTGAGATACTGTTTTTAATCATGAAATGTTGAAGGATGCACATGGTAAGTGAACATTGTAAGTAGGTGGAAATACTTGTTGAAAAGCATGGTTTGTTGCTTTGGAAAAAAGGTTTGATTAATGCATATAAAAAAGTGAGGTATATGGTTAATTGTGAATTATATTGGCAAGTGATGTGGTTTTAAAATGTTATCGGATATAGTTGGCCGGCCATAGGATTGATAGTGCACTATAAAGAGTCGCCTTGGATGTCGATGGGTTTTATACGGTGTACTAAATACTCCATCCAAGTACCCTAACGGTCGAGGGGTTATATGGTACCGTAAACTCCCGTTAGTGGATTAAGCATCTCATCGAGGGTTGGGGTTGGTGTTCCTGTGGGTTGTTGTAAGTGTACCCGGTTGTAGTATATCGCGATTGTGATTGTATTACTATTCCGATTGAGATGGCTTGAAGTTTTGTGAGGACACTTGTTGAATCAATGTATCCAATGAACTATTTTGTTAATGGAACTTGGTTAATGATCACTTGTAAGCCAATATAATTGTTGATGTGTCACGTAATGGTTTATGTTGTATAATGTGATTTACACATGTTTACTCTTTAAGCTTTGTATATGGTTTGTTATGCATGGGAAGGCTTAAATTGAGGTTCAGCAATGGGATTTGCTGATGGTTAATGACACATGTTGCATATGGTTTAATATGTTGGTTTTTGAAAGTGTTAAGTGCATGGTTTTCAATGCATGATGTTTAAATGATGATTTAAGTGATGTATAAAAGATGATTGAAATGAGATTTCAATGTGTTAATGAGAAATGGTTTTAAATGCATTGATGGTGTGTTGTTTTTTAGCACTCCTCACTAAGCCTAGTGTGCTTACGCTCTCTTTGTCCATTAATGTAGAGAATTAAAGATTTGGAGGCAGCGAGGAGGCAATGGATCGCCAAAGACTTGATACTAAAAGTATGTTTTGAATTAGACTATAAGTAATAAGGGCAATGGGGTTTTTGTTGTTGTTTTGGGAGATAGTTTGTTAAACTCCCTATTTGAGAAAGTTGTTTTCTGCTCTTGGTTTGTAAATGGCCATTTTGGACTGTTGGTTGCTTTGGTTTTGAGTTTTGAGTTTGCTTTGCTTGGATTCTAGGAAGCATGCCTCTAGTTTTATATTCGATGCAAAATGCCATGAATGGTTGATGAATCTGTGATGTTTTGTTGTGGTTTGACTCTTGAATGTGTTGGATTCATGTTAGAAACATGTTAGGGTGTTATGGTATGTTTGAAAGCATGATAAACCATCAAATCAGGACATTTCAGGTCCAGGCGTATCGGTACACGTGTCCTTGTTTTGGTACGGGCAAGCCATTCTACGTTTAGCATATCAGAATGCAGGCAAGTGTTTTGGTACGGGCTTAGGCCATTTAAGGCCAGTGTTTCGGTACGCGGGATGAGTGTATCGGTACAAGTAAGCCTTTCCAAGCTTAGCGTTTCAGTACACGAGGAACCGTTTTGGTACGGGGTAAGTGTAAAAGGCAGGGTGTATCGGTACGCGAGGGCGTTTTGATACGAGTTTTGGTTACTGGAATTTGGGGATTTTGAAATAGCAAACACGTACAGATACGCGTCAAAGTATTTTAATGCTTTAGTTGTTTCTTCTTTGTCTATTTTGTTCATCGTTCTTCGTGCCTAGTTAATTGTAAGAACTATCAAGAGAGGCATGTTAACTATTTATCTGTGGCTTAATATCAAGAGAGTTAGGTTATACAAACGTGAATAGTGGGGCTAAGCTGGCAACTTAGTCCTAATCCAGATTTGACATAAGTTTAGGGTTTTAATGACTAAAAGATAGTTTTTAAACAAATAATAAGGTTGTTAGGGTTAACGCAAACAAATATCACCTTAACCACAATGTTATTAACTTCTAGGCATCGAGGGAGTCAGAAGTTCTTTAGAAAATCCTATCGAGTAGATAAAGAATCTAATGGTTTACGCAGACATGTATTGACAGTTGCTATAGCATTGGTATGAGTAATCAAGCATATATCCTTAGTAATAATCCCAACCTCTATAATTATCTATTAGTTGCTACAGTTGTTTGTCTTAATCATAGCTATCTTTAGATTAGTTAATTTAGTTTTAATTAAACCGACAATCACCAATACTTGCAAACACATTCTTAAGCTTAATAACTTCATAGTTATTGATCTAATCCTTATGGGTTCGACACTCTACTCATCACTTTATCACTTGATACGACGAGTATACTTGCTCTAAAGTGTATCAATATTCGACAAGCATCAATCTACACAGTCATCAGTAGTTGTCGGAAGAAGAGGCCATGGCTTGACTTGAAAATTGATTGAACAACCTTTGGATCTACTCAAGAGGATGTGAAGCCTTCAAATGAGTGTAGCTCTGATACCAATTGTTGAGTTGATCAATCAATGGAAATGGCCAAGAGGGGGTGAATTGGCAAAAAAAATTCTGGAAGCAATGAGCAAAAAGAAAGAAAATTTGCACAAGTGGTTAGAGTGGTTCAACCTTCTAAACAAGGTTTACATCCACTACCTTAGCTATCCACACTAAGGATTTTCACAAATTCACTAATTTTTCTTTCATTTTCGGCTAAATGAGATAATTTACAATCAACTAGACTTATACCCCAAAGTTTAGTAATCTTTTTTTCCTAAAGGAGGATACAAAGAAGCAAACTATGAAATCCTCTAAAGGATGAATGTTTGCACAATTCAAAGTTCACTAGAAACCCCAAACTTGATAGAAAAAAATACAATAAAATCACTCAAGTGGTTTCCAAGATTTTTGCAATTTGAGCTCAAGGATGTTGGATATGTGCTTGAATGCTTTATGTTGCGCGTAATAAGTGCTCCGCAATTGTGCAAGTGTACACGTCGCAAGTTATAGTATAAAAGATATCGTCTCCACAGGGATTGGTGCCACTTCAAGAATTCAATCTCTTACACTGTAAAAAAAACACAAGTAGGTTATTGTAGGAGTTTTAATTAACAACTAAACTAGAAAGCAATAAAGTAAAAGAATATGTAATCAAATGAGAGAGAATAGGCCAGGTTATCGTGAGTTAAGGTGTGGTAGCCGATTGGATCGTCTTGGTAAAAGAGTGCAAGGGAAACTCAGTTGTCGTGGCAACTTGCGCAGCGGGGTTGCCTTGGAAACTAATCGACGGTTGCCTGGGCAACTACTTGGGTGGTTGGGCAGCAACTTCAAGGTTTGGTGGAGCGCTCTTCAATGGTTTCTTCTTATCCCTAAGTCGAAACTCTAGCTAATTGTGCATGCCTTGACAATACATCCATACGTGAATCAAGGGTGAACAACAACCAATCTTGCGCTCCTCTTAGCCGTTGAAATCCTTAACTTATTCCTAAGCCGGATTTAATCTTCATCGTCAATAGATTGAATAAAGACCATACGCATTCGTTTCTTGAATCTAACTCTCCCGATATTAGATAAATAGATGAAGTTATGAGATCCTCTCCCAATTCACTCACAAACAAGAATAAAAAACAAGAATGAGTAAACCTTGAATTGAAAGTGCAAACTCTTATTACCTAAACAGAATCCAATTGTTTCTCACAACCACAAAACACAATAATCTTAGCCAAATAGATTTAGTTCATGGCTAGGTTCCAAAGAAACACAAAACAAAGAATTCCTAGCATAAACCTAATTGAACAAGAAAGAAAAAGATGAAGAATGGTTGAAGCCTTTGTCGAAATCTCTCCCTTGCTCTTGTCGAAATCTCCCTCTTCTCTCCCTTGCTCTTGCAAAAATCTCCCTCTTCTCTCCCTTTGGAGTTGACGGCTTGGTCCTTAATTTATAGGGCTAGGTCAAAGTCTTTTTTTGAAGAGGAAGTTAAGTTGGAATTAAATACTTTTAAAGAATAAAATTCTTTATTATATTTAAATCCCTTCTAGATCTTCTCTTATCTTCTTGGGATTTAATTTCTCTTTAACCTCTTCATGGAAATCAAACTCCTTTGGGATTTAACTTTGCTTCTCGTCATCTTGGGCTTATCTAGTCATCAATTTCGACTGCCATATCATCTTATCCCTTATCGAAAATTGCCCTGGCAACTAGCTCGGCATCTCCTTCATGCATTGCCCTGGTAACTGGTTCCAACCTTGCTTTGGCAAGTGATTCTGTACACATACAAAAACACACCAAAGCAGTATCTTTTTCCACAAAATTAAGCAAAATATGAAATCAAGCTTGTCCACCAAAGAAACAATGCAAACATGCATGAATGGCTAATGATGCAACTAATATGAGCCTAAGTCTCGCAATAATATGAATAAAAAGGGTGAATAAAATAGTACTTTTAGACACTTAACACACCCCCAAACTCGAATGGTTGCTTGTCCTCAAGCAATGCAAACTAATAATTACCCGCCATGACTTCAGTTTTCACAAACTTAGCTTTGAGCTTGATTCCAATTCTCAGAACCGTGGCATAAAGTATGATTGGCTTTTCACTTTTCGGAAAACTTAGGAGTTACTCGGAATCAAACTATAATGCTTGTAAGTGTGTGCGGAGTTGTGTGCAAGTTGATTTTTCAGATTCTATGCAAACAAGAGGTTTTCAAATTACTTCATTGGGTTCTTTTAACATGTTTTAACTAGAGCCGGTTTCGGGCACCTCTAGTGTTTTTTTTTTAGTTTTCTTAAGTTAAATTAATTTATTCAACTAGAGATGGTTTCGGGCACCTCTAGCTATCAATTTTTAGCACATACTAGAGCTAATTTCGGGCACCTCTAGCATTCATCCAATTTTTATTCTAATCCCCCAATTTTTTAATTATCAACCTAAGTTCGCTAGAATTCCTTGAATCAATCAAGCCACAACAGTGTTTCATCAAGTTTAGCATCATAGTAAGATTCTAAGTGTTTCCACGATTATCCTAGAATAAAAAATTCTATCAATTAAGTGCATTGGCAAAGTCATCATCGGGTATTCATCAAATCTAGGCAATTCTTGTTCCAACTAAAGGCATGGCAAGCAATTTATGTATCCTAAATGCAATACTTAAGATGAATGCAACTAAACATGGTAACTAACTAATAGCAATCCCCCCCAAACTCGAGTGAGGCATTGTCCTCAATGCATGTAACAAAGAAAAATAAAAACAAAAATAACAATAAAGAAAAGTAAAATGCAAACGATGACTTACTCTGAGAGTTTGTCGTCGTGGATGATTAGTTTCCTTTTGGTCGGTGTCTTGATTCTTTTGCTTGAACGTGGTGGTTGTTTCCTTATTGTCGATGGTGGAATTGATCCTCATACGGGGTTGTCATCATCGTCCTCTTCATCAATGTCATTGGCTTTTTGCTTGGGCTTAGAGGATTCGATTGGTACGGTCTTTGTTGGTGCAATGGAGGACTCGTCCAAATCTGAAAAATCAAACAATGATTCAGTACGAGTTGCTTCGGGAATAGGTGTTTTACCTTTGGCTTTTGCAATGGTTGCCGGGGCGTCTTTAGCTCTGGTTGCCGCTGCATCTTCAGTGTTGGTTGTCGTGGCAACTGCTTGGGCAGGCGCAGTGTAGGTTTCCACGGCATCATCTGTTGCGGTTGTCGTGGCAACTATTTCATTGGTTGTCATGGCAAGGATTTCGGCAGGAAAGATTGGGAACGACACGCGGCTGTCCGGGTACTTTTCCAAGATGACTTGGGTGATGGCATTGTTGTGATCCTTCATGTACCGCATGAACATTAGTTGTCGGTCTTCAATTTGCCTAAGGCGGTTCGCCAACTGTTGTAAGAGTGCTTCAAGTTGTCTCGTGGCTGATATCCGAGTTGCCAGGGCATCGGTTGCTTGGGCATTAGGAGTTGCCGAGGCCGCAAGAGTTACCGCAGCAATTGAAGGCGTTGAGGATTTTACCGGTGCCTCTCCCGTTAGCTTTTGAATTTGTGCTCGATTCCAACCGGACTTTGGTAGGGCCTTTTCATTAGTAGACTCACTTGGGACATGCATCTCCTTGCAAAGATTGGAAATTAAGCAAGGGAAGAAAAGAGAACCCTTGTCTTTTGTGCTACATACAAAAAACTCATCACAAATAATTTTTCCATTGTTAATGATACGATTATGCAAGATAGAATGTATGAGCAAAAGATGAGGTGTATCAATGGTCGTATTGTGTGTTATGGGCATTAAAGAAGTTTTAACAAACTTATTCCATAATTTTGCCTCGGGTTTAAGCCGAATACGATTTACTGTGCCCTTGTATTTACCGTCGTTCCATTGAGTTCCCGATAGAGTGAGTTCTTGAAGCACCTTGTCGAGTTGCTTGGGTGTGAGTTGATCAACAAAGGCTTGATGCTCGTCCTTCTCAACGTAGAGCCCATAAAAGGTGTTGATGTTTTCGGGGCTTATGAGTATAGCCTTGTCATGAACAAAAACATAAGGATTATCTGGGTTAGGTGAGTGAGCATAGAATCCTCTTACCCATGAGATGTTACCCGGTTCCGATTGATGGCAAAAGATTTGCCACTTTTGATGTGTGATCCTTTCGAAGATGAATGGTTTAAGGCTGAAATCTTGATGAGAGTTAGAGTATTCGAAGCCTTGTTCTTCACCAATCTTTCGGCTTTCAAACTTGGAGTGAAATCTTTCTTGAACCACCGGTGTAGCAAACTTCTTGTATCTTGGTTCTTTGGATGAACCAAAAATTCAATTTTGGATGCCATGGATGATCTTGGTTGTGAGTTTGGTAGAAACAAAGAAAAGAAAGCAAAAGAAACTAAAGAGTTGCAAGGTGAAAAGTAGGAATAGGTTTCTTGGAAGTTAAGGGTGATGGGTTAAATAGAAAAGATAAGTAGTAAATATGGTGGGTGGGAGTAATTTTGAAAGAAAGAAAACAAGGATTTAGATTGGAGGAAGGTGGCGGCTAGGGAGTTTGGGGGAGGGGAAGGGTTTGGCCGGTTATGTAGGGTTTATTTAGGGTAAATTGGAGGCTTAATATAAGCCTTAGATTCAGGCCATTAATTTCCTTGTTGAAGAAGTTTCCTTCTTGAATCAAAATTCCTCTTTATCTTGAACTCTTTTCCTACAATTCAAAAACAAATAAAATAAGGATTAAAATTAAAGATAAACTAATAAAAGAAAATAAATAAAGATGTGCAAAGAAATTCTTAAACTTAAAATTTAAAAACAATTAGATAAATATGAAGAAAGATGTAGTTTTAATCTTAAAGAAAATAAATAAATATATCCTAAAAAGGAAAATAACTGAAAATAATAAATAAAAATTAAAAAAAATTAAATAGTTTGAAAAAAATAAAAGAAAATATCGAAATGAGAGCATGCTCATGCATCTCCTAAGGTGACCACTTCTTTGTTACGTTCCACATGGGCACCGTTGTAGTGTTTCAATCTTTGTCTGTTAACTTTGAATTCATGTTCGTCAATGATGGACTTGATTATCATGGCACCATGGGAGAACGGTTTGACAACTTCGAATAGTCCCGACCATCTTGATTTCAGTTTTCCCGGGAAAAGGTTCGGCCGAGAATTGAATAAGAGAACTAGTTGCCTGGCAGGAATTGTCGCGGCAATAGTTTCTTGTCATGCCATTGCTTTGTTTTCTCCTTGTAGATTCGTGCATTGTTATAGGCGAGTGTACGGAATTCTTCTATCTCGTTGAGGTCCAACAAACGCTTTTGCCCGGCACTTTCCCAATCCATATTCACGGTCTTGATTGCCCAATATGCCTTGTGTTCGATTTCCACCGGTAGATGGCATGTTTTGCCATAGACAAGTCGGAAGGGAGACATACCTAAGGGTGTTTTGAATGCAGTGCGATATGCCCAAAGTGCGTCATCTAGTCTTACTGACCAATCCTTCCTAGAGGGATTTACAACTTTCTCGAGTATACCCTTCAATTTTTGGTTGGAAATTTTTGCTTGTCCATTGGTTTGTGGGTGATATGCCGTGGCAATTTTGTGTGATACGCTGAAGCGTTGCAATATCTTGGCAATAAGTCTGTTGTCAAAGTGCTTGCCTTCATCACTGATAATTGCTCTCGGCATCCCAAACCATGTAAATATATTTTTCTGTAAGAATCTTTGCACGGTCTTGGAATCGTTGGTGGGAACTGCAGCTACCTCAACCCATTTAGACACGTAGTCGATGGCAAGTATAATGTAGAGGTTGCCGAATGAAGATGGGAAATGTCCCATAAAATCGATGCCCCATACATCGAACAATTCCACCTCGATGATGTTTTGGAGCGGCATCTCATGTCGTCTAGAGATATTGCCCATCCTCTGGCAACGATCACATTGCTTGTAAAACTCTTGGGCATCTTTGTACAGTGTTGGCCAATACAAATCAGATTGCAAAACTTTGGCCGCGGTGCAACTTCCTCCAAAATGTCCTCCATAGGGTGAAGAATGGCATTGCCGGAGTACATTATGCTGCTCCTCTTCAAGGACACATCGGCATATAACCTGATCTGCATATTGTTTAAACAAAAGAGGCTCGTCCCAAAAGTAATGCTTAGCATCATGGCGGAACCGCTTCTTCCCTTGGTGAGTAAGGCCATAAGGTAAAATACCACAAACAAGGAAATTAACTAAATCCGCGTACCAGGGTATTGTCGAGGCATGTGTTACCGTGGCAACTGCTTCCAAGGTTGCCAAGGCGTACGCGTCTAGAGTTGATGCGGCATGCGCGTCAAGAGTTACCGAGGCATCGAGGGTTGCCGAGGCATGGGCATCCATGGCTGACGAGGCGTCAGGGGTTGTCGAGGCATGCACATCCATGGTTGCCAAGGCAACTAACAGTTACTCATCCAGGAATGCATCGCATATCTCTAAATCCACGTCCTCCTCCCTATTGTGTTCTAAGCGTGATAAGTGATCAGCCACTTGATTTTCTATTCCTTTCTTGTCCTTAATTTCAATATCAAACTCTTGTAAAAGCAATATCCAACGAATCAAATGAGGTTTGACATCCTTTTTAGCAAATAGATACTTAATTGTCGAATGGTCCATATGAACAATTACCTTTGTACCAATCAAATAGGATCGGAACTTGTCAAATGCGAAAACTACGGCTAGTAACTCTTTCTCTGTTGTTGTATAATTCACTTGTGCGCTATTAAGAGTTTTACTAGCATAGTATATCACATGAAAGGTCTTACCTGTGCGTTGGCCTAGGACTGCTCCTACCGCAAAATCACTTGCATCACACATGAGCTCAAAAGGTAGCGTCCAATCTGGTGGAACGACAATGGGTGCCGAGGCAAGCTTTTCCTTTAGGGTTCGAATGCTTGGGTGCAAGAATCGTCAAAATTGAAGGCTTTATCCTGTTCAAGCAAATTGCACAAGGGTTTAGTAATCTTAGAAAAATTATAAATGAACCTCCTGTAAAAACCTGCATGTCCAAGAAAGCTTCAGATTCCTTTAACCGAACTTGGTGGGGGTACTCTCTCGATCATGTCCACCTTGGCTTTGTCGACTTCAATTCCCCTGGATGAAATCTTGTGGCCGAACACTATTCCTTTATCTACCATAAAATGGTACTTCTCCCAATTAATGACTAAATCGGTTTCTTCACATCTTGCCAATACCTTCTCTAAATTACCAAGGCAACTGTCGAACTCATTACCAAAAATGGAAAAATCATCCATGAAGATCTCAAGGAAGTCTTCGACCATGTCTGAAAAGAGTGCCATCATGCATCTTTGGAAGGTTGTCGGGGTATTACACAATTCGAACGGCATCCTTCGGAAAGAATAAGTACCGTATAGGCATATGAAGGTTGTCTTTTCTTGATCTTCTGGTGCTATGGCAATTTGATTGTAACCTGAATAACCATCAAGAAAATAATAAAAGGGTTTACCTGTAAGACGGTCAAGCATTTGATCAATAAAGGGTAATGGGAAGTGATCTTTCCTAGTGGCTTTGTTTAGCTTTCGATAATCCATACAAACCCTCCAACCGGTCACAGTCCTTGTTGGAATGAGTTCATTGTTTTCGTTACTTACCACCGTTATACCTCCCTTTTTCGGTACACATTGTACCGGACTTACCCGTGTACTATCAGAGATAGGGTATATGATGCTGGCATCAAGCCACTTGATGATTTCTTTCATTACAGCCCCTTTCATGGCATGATTCAGTCTCCTCTAGGCCTTAATCGAAGGTTTGTGATCATCTTCCAACAAAATCTTGTGCATGCACACTGTCGGGTTAATTCCCTTCAAGTCGATAATTGTCCACCCTATTGCCTTCTTATGTAGCATCAACATTTTGATCAGCTTCTTTTCCAGCTCAGGCTGTAACTTAGAGGAAATAATTACAGGCAATGTACTATCGATTCCCAAGTAAGCATATTTTAGTTGCCCTGGCAATTGTTTCAACTCAAGAATCGGTGGTTGTTCAATGGAGGGCTTTTTGAGTTTACCTTCCTTACCTGAGTAATCCAGTGGTTCAAAGTATGTACCTGGTCGATTGACTAACCAATTTGCCACTTCTTGTTGTTCCTCATCAATCGGTTATTCATACTCCTCAGGTTCCTATTGATCGACAATGTAGTTGCAGAGGTAACTAAATTCCTCGTTGAAGTTAAACTATGTCGTGGCATGAAGAAGTTGGCATTCTTCCGGATCATCGGCATGCCTTAGTGTTTGGAACATATTTAGTTTAACTTGCTGGTCATTCACCCTCATTGTGAGTTCTCCCTTTTCAACATCGATCAAGGTTCTCCCTGTTGCTAGAAAGGGTCTTCAGAGAATGATAGGTGCATGTTCATCTGCTTCACAATCCAAAACAATAAAGTTAGCAGGAAAAATAAATTTATCAACTTTTACCAGTATGTCTTCGATTTTTCCCTCTGGATGCACATAGGATCTGTCGGCTAGCTGTAGCATAATTGTTGTAGGTCTTGCCTTCCCGATTCCTAGTTTCTAGAAAAACGATTTAGGCATCAAGTTTATGTTGGCTCCAAGGTCACATAATGCTTTCCTGACATAGTGGTTTCCAATGGAACAGGGTATTGTGAAACTTTTGGGATCCTTCAACTTGGGTGGCATGCGATTGTGCAACATGGCCATGCATCCCTCTGTTGCGGCAACTGTTTCAAACTCTCCTAGCCTTGTTCTCTTGGACACAATGCCTTTAAGAAACTTGGCATAGTTCGGCATTTTTTCAATTGCTTCAACCAATGGCAAGTTGATGTGGACTTGCTTTAGGATATCAAGAAACTTCTTGAATTTATATTCTTGCTTTTGTCGCTTCAACCTTTGTGGGAATGGTGGTGGAAGTCAGATATCTTCGATCCTTTCATTAGTCTGGAACCTGATTGATGGCATTGTCAAGGCAACTGGAGTTGCCGAGGCATCGTCAACTGGGGTTGTCGTGGTGTGCCTATCGTTGGTTGCTGCGGCATCCTTATCGCTGGTTGCCGAGGCAATTCCTGGTTCAGCATCTAAGGCTTTACCGCTGAGTTCGTCTTGTTCTTTTTGTGGAGTTTTGTTTGATGAGCGAGCTTGAGCCTCTTTAAGTTGTTGGCCACTTCTAGTGGTGTTCGCCTTACATTGTTCATGGCTAGTTCCTCTTGCGACTTCAGTATCGCTAGGTAAACCTCCTTGCGGTCTAGTATTCAGGTTTTGAGCAAATTGTCTGACTTGATTTTCCAATGATTTAATTGCCGCCTCTTGGTTTTGCAATCTCATCTCGGTCATGTTAATAAAAGCATCAGTTCTTTTTATGAAGTTACTATTCTCAGCCATATAAGATTCAGTTTTCAACATAAAAGCATTGAGAGAATTTTCCAAAGAACTAGATGTTGTCGGTTGTTGCTGCGGCAACTGTTGTCGTGGCATATTCTGCTAGAATCCCGATGCTTGTACATTTTGATTGTTCTGGTTTAGAGCATTGTTGGGATTACTCCATGAAAAATTCGGGTGTTTCTTCCAAGCTGGATTATATGTGTTGGACATCACATTGTTGTTCCAATTGTAATTCCCCACATAAAAGTTGAATTCCGGATTCTGCATACATTCAGAAGAATCATGGTTACCACCACATAACTCACAAAAGGAATCCATTACCTTGACCTCTTGTGTGTTGTTTGGTTTCTACATGTTCTGGACCATCTTGGTTAGAGTGGCCAATTGTGCCGAAATTGAGTCTGATGATCGCAGTTCATGTATTATGGCTTGGCGTCTAACTCCTCCTCTTCTAGCATATGGGAATTGATAATCATTCTTGGCAAGCCTGTATAGAATTTGCTTTGCTTCCTCCGGCAACTTATCTAGGAGTATGCCGTTTGCCGAGGCATCTAGCATCATCCTTGTTGGTGTATTCACAGCGTTGTAAAACATTGCTACTTGTGTCCATACTGGGAATTCGTGTAGGGGCATTTGTGTAGAAGTTCTCTATATCGCTCCCAAGCCTCGTATATGGATTCATCATCTGCCTGCCGAAAAGAAGTAATTTTGTTACGAAGCTTATCAGTCAAATTTGTAGGATTAAATCAAGCAATGAAATCACGACAAAGATCGGTCCAAGATCCTATTGATCCGGCAGGAATACTATTCAACCATGCTTTCGCCCTATCCCTTAGTGAATAGGGGAATAATCTTAGTCGTAAAACATCGGGGGTAACTCCTTGTATTTTGAATGAATTGCAAATCTCGAGGAAAGATTTAAGATGTTGTCGTGCATCTTCAGTTGCTGAGCCGCCAAATTGACCAATTGTGTTGATCATATTAAACATCATCGTTTCAACTCAAAGTGGTCGGCTTCAATTTCAGGTGTGACAACTCCTGGATTAAGTCCTTCAAGATCTTCTTCAAGATAGTCTTGAATAGTTCTGTTTCGTGCAAGAATCACTCCTCCTGCTGCTGGAACATCATGATTCATATTGCCGTCTTGATTAGCCATTGCTACTCTTAACCTTTGTCTGAGTCTTTGCAAGGTTCGTTCAATTTCTGGATCAAAGGGATATTCTGGTGTAATCGGTCTCGCCCTGGTCATATACCAATGCAAAACCAAAGTTTGATAGCCCTTTGAATCTTAAACAAGAAAAATAAAAAGTGCAAGAAAATAAAAACAAAGTTGTTATTGCCGATCCCCGGCAACGGCGCCAAAAACTTGTTGCGCGTAATAAGTGCTCCGCAATTGTGCAAGTGTACACGTTGCAAGTTATAGTATAAAAGATATCATCTCCACAGGGATTGGTGCCACTTCAAGAATTCAATCTCTTGCACTGTAAAAGTAAAAACACAAGTAAGTGATTGTAGGAGTTTTAACTAACAACTAAACTAGAAAGCAATAAAGTAAAAGAAGATGTAATCAAATGAAAGAGAATAGGCCAGGTTATCGTGAGTTGAGGTGTGGTAGCCGATTGGATCGTCTTCGTAAAAGAGTGCAAAGGCAACTCAGTTGCCGTGGCAACTTGCGCAGCGGGGTTGCCTTGGCAACTAATCGACGGTTGCCTGGGTAACTAGCTGGGCAACTACTTGGGCGGATGAGCAGCAACTTTAAGGTTTGGCGAAGCGTTCTTCAATGGTTTCTTCTTATCCCTAAGTCAAAACTCTAGCTAATTGTGCATGCCTTGACAATACATCCCTGCGTGAATCAAGGGTGAACAACAACCAATCTTGCGCTCCTCTTAGCCGTTGAAATCCTTAACTTATTCCTAAGCTGGATTTAATCTTCATCATCAATAGATTGAATAAAGACCATACTCATTCATTTCTTGAATCTAACTCTCCCGATATTAGATAAATAGATGAAGTTACGAGATCCTCTCCCAATTTACTCGCAAACAAGAATAAAAACCAAGAATGAGTAAAGCTTGAATTGAAAGTGCAAACTCTTATTACCTAAACAAAATCCAATTGTTTCTCACAACCACAAAACGCAATAACCATAGCCAAATAGATTTAGTTCATGGCTAGGTTCCAAAGAAACACAAAACAAAGAATTCCTAACATAAACCTGATTGAACAAGAAAGAAAAAGATGAAGAATGGTTGAAGCCTTTGTCGAAATCTCTCCCTTGCTCTTGTCGAAATCTCCCTCTTCTCTCCCTTGCTCTTGTCGAAATCTTCCTCTTCTCTCCCTTTGGAGTTGACGGCTTGGTCCTTAATTTATAGGGCTAAGTCAAAGTCTTTTTTTGAGGAGGAAGTTAAGTTGGAATTAAATACTTTTAAAGAATATAATTCTTTATTATATTTAAATTCCTTCTAGATCTTCTCCTATCTTCTTGGGATTTAATTTCTCTTTAACCTCTTCATGGAAATCAAACTCCTTTGAGATTTAACTTTGCTCCTCGTCATGTTGGGCTTATCTAGTCATCAATTTCGACTGCCATATCATCTTATCCCTTATCGAAAATTGCCCTGGCAACTAGCTCGGCATCTCCTTCATGCATTGCCCTGGCAACTAGCTCGGCATCTCCTTCATGCATTGCCCTGGCAACTAGCTCGACATCTCCTTCATGCATTGCCCTGGCAACTGGTTTCAGCCTTGCTTTGGCAAGTGATTCTGCACATATACAAAAACACACCAAAGCAGTATCTTTTTCCACAAAATTAAGCAAAATATGAAATCAAGCTTGTCCACCAAAGAAACAATGCAAACATGCATGAATGGCTAATGATGCAACTAATATGAGCCTAAGTCTAGCAATAATATGAATAAAAAGGGTGAATAAAATAGTACTTTTAGACACTTAACACTTTAGAATAGTTGTCTTATTGTTGAAGAAGCTTTGGAGACTTGTTTTTATACCCCTCCCCCATCATTGATTTTTAGCCGTTTGGGTGGTTGGGATATTGAATAGAGCCACTAGGATGCATTTTTCTTGTAATAAATATTATCTGCCAACATTGGGTATCGGTACACGAGCATCTGTATCGGTACCTGCTTAAAGAAGAAATAGTTGTTGCAACAAAGGGGTACCGGTACGCAAGAAGGCGTATCAGTATGGAGTGATGGAAATACAAACAGTATCGGTACAGGCCGTACCATATCGATACTCATTTTGCTCAATGGAATCCTTGGAACATTTTGCGAAAACATCGTATCGTACGCATATATCTATACCGGTACGCCTATTAAAAGTTTAATTTTTTCTTCCAAAAGACTGACAAGTCTTAAAGTCAAAAACCAATTTAAAATTATTAAACCCTCGTACCGGTACGCTATAGGTCATACCGGTACTCATAGCACAAATTTGTTAACAGTTTCAAAAGACCGTACCGGTACGTCTACAGCTGTACCGGTACTCGAAAGCCATTAAGCAATAAATTGGTTTCCAATAACGAAAACTCGTACCAGTACGCTATAGGTCGTACCGGTACTCAGTTACCAAATTGGCTAGTTGAAATATTTAGAAAATATTTAGGGATACAAAAGTTGACTTAGAAAATAGTTTAAGTTCAAATACTTTTCAATTTAGTAAATACAAGTACCTTAAAAATTATTTATTTACAATTAAGTCCTTGTTATATCAAAATCAAATATAGGTTTAACACGTTCCAAATATACTTTTGGGCAAAAGACATTCGAATACTTGGGTCATGTGGTTTTTCAAGAAGGCTTGGTTGTGGACCCAGCAAATGAGGAAGCTATTCGAGTTTGGCTGAAACCAAAATTAATGAAAGGAGTCTGAGGATTTCTGGAAATAGCGGGATATTACCACAAGTTCATTAAAGGATTTACCACTATTGTTGCACCAGTATTAGACATGCTTCGAAAGTGGGAATCGTTTGAATGGACCGAAGAGGCTCAAAAGGCCTTGGAACAGTTGAAGGATTGTCTTTTCTTTACTCAGGTTTTGGGATTGCTAAATTTTGATACAGAGTTCATCGTGGAAACCAATGCCTTTAGGGTAGGAATAGGGACAGTGTTGCATCAAGGACAACGACCATTAGTCTTTTATAGCCAGAAGTCGAGTCCAAGAATGCAGGGGGCTTCAACATATCATCGAGAGATATTTGCTATCACCCAAGCGGTAGGAATGTAGCGACAATACCTTTTCGGACAAAAATTCATTATCATAACCAATCAAAGATCACTCCAAGAGCTCACTCAACAAACAATCCAAACTCCGTAACAAACAATGGTGGTTGTCCAAGTTGATTGGCTATGATTTTGAGATTCGTTATCGGTCGAAAAAAGTTAAATGATGTGGCCGACGCGCTGTCTAGAGAGATGGGAGCAAGCTTTATGGCTCTTTCACGACCATTGTTTGGAGTGTTGGATGATATCCAATTGGCAACTCAGCATGACCAAGAGATTGAGGAAATTAAATAGAGGATCGAAGAGGGGACTCCAAAGGGTTCAGACTACACTGAACAAAAAGGATTGGTGATTTTCCAAGGTCGAATTATAGTGCCAAACTAAACAGCCTTTTGATCATTGTTGCTAAGGAAATATCATGGTTCCAAAATATGAGGACATACGGGAATTAATCGGACTTACCAGCAGTTATCAACTAGTTTTGACTGGCTATGATTTTGAGATTCGTTATCGGCCAGGAAAGTTAAATGATATGGTTGATGCGCTGTCTAGAGAGATGGGAGCAAGCTTTATGGCTCTTTCATGACTATTTTTTGGAGTGTTGGATGATATCCGATTGAAAGCTCAGCATGACCAAGAGATTGGGGAAATTAAACATAGGATCGAATAAAGGACTCAGGAGGGTTCAGACTACACTGAACAAAAGGATTAGTGATTTTCCAAGGTCGAATTATGGTGCCAAACGAAACAGCCTTGTGATTATTGTTGCTAAGGGAATATCATGGTTAGAAAATAGGAGACACGTGGGAATTAATCGTATTTACCAGCAGATATCAGCTAGTTTTTATGGAAGAGCATGCGAAAAGATGTTCGAGTTTATGTTCGACAGTGTCAAACTTGCCAAAAGATAAAGAGTGAAAGTTTGGTACCCGCAGGACTCCTCCAGCCTTTGTCGATTTTTGTACAGGTATTCGAAGATCTGGCTTTAGATTTTATTGTTGGATTACCTAAGCCCAATGGGAAGGAAACCATTCTCGTCGTGGTTGATCGATTGACAAAATATGGGCATTTCTTTGCGCTCCTTCGAAAGTTTGATAGTAAAGGGGTGGCAAAACTGCTGGTTCAACGTGTTGTCAAGTTGCATGGGATCCAAAAATCTTTGGTCATTAATCGGGATAGAGTGTTTATCAACAAAGTTTAGACTGAAATGGCCAGATTACAAAGCACCGAGTTATGTATGAGCTCGGCCTATCATTCCCAAACAGATGGACAAACGAAAGCACTTAATCGATGCCTCGAGATATACCTTCATTGTATAGCAGATGAGGATCCGAGCAAATGGGAACAACATTTATCTTGGGTGGAGTATTGGTATAACAAGGTGTACCAAAGTTCAGCGAGAATGACCCCTTTCAAAGCACTTTATGAACGAGATTCACCAACTATGGTTGACTATCTTGAGGGAGAATCTAAGAACGACAAAGTGAATCAGGAATTACAAGAGTAGGATGAGCTCTTACTAGTGTTGAAGAACAATTTATGGCAGGCCCAAGTTCGCATGAAGAACCAAGCTGATAAACATCGTCGGGAATTGGGATTGAAAGTTAAAAAGTGGGTGTTTGTAAAGTTATAACCATATCAGCAACTATCTCTTAGGTTGAGAAGACAACAAAAGCTAAGCCCTCGTTTTTTGAACTTTACCAAGTGGAGAAACGTGTAGGGGCAATGGCTTACAAGTTGAAGTTGCCAGCAGCCACAAGAATTCATTATGTGTTCCACATCTCGCAGCTTAAGCCGTGCCGCGGACACCCTCTTTAGCAAATCACACCATTATCACTAATGATGGATGACAGTTCTGAAACAATTGAAGCCGAGAAGCTTGAGGACAAGGTTACTGTCGAAGGAGGGAGTAATGTTATGGATGGAATAGCTTAGTCACCATAGGATCCAGCCCTGGTAACGAACCCTGATCATGAGAAGCTTGGTGGGTAGGAACCGACAGTTGAGTAAAGCCAAGTTTTACGTAGGGGAGCTAGAGCGAGGAGGGCCCAAAAGCTCTAACTAACCTTGTCCTTTCTTAGAATCTAGTTAGCATAAATAAAGAATTTTGTAATGAGATGAGGCATGAAACACATGAAACTATTCCAATCTATCTATCTATCTTCTTTCTCCAATCTATTTGTTAAAAGATTCTTGAGATCAAATAAATAGAAAATGTTTTAAGAAAAGAAGGTTTGAAGCCTGAATACAACAAAGAAAAAGATCATATTATATGCTATAAGTATAAGAAATTAGGGCACATTAAGTTTGATTGTCAATAATTGAATGTCAATAATCGAAGAAGGGATTAAGCAAACAAAAAGATAAGGTCAATATAGCAACTTGGAGTGATGAAGATTTTTCCAATGATGAAGAACAAGAACTAGTCAACTTGGGTGTCAAGGTCAATGAAAAGAAAAAAAGTAATTTTTAACTCATCTAGTTCGATATCTTATTCTTTTGATGAATTGCAAGATACCTAGATGATTTTGGTTTAAAATTTGTTTCAAAACTAAAGATAAACTCCAAAATAAAGTAAATAAAATACATCATTATCGGTATTTTTGGGAATAAAAGAATATTGACTGCACAATTTACTTTTTAAAGTTAAATATATTTAAAAGCAACTTGAGTTGCTTTAGAGAAAAAGTTTCACTCAATAAAATTTAAAAGGATTTGGAAAATGAGAAATTTTAAAAAGTTTATGAGAAATCACAAAAACAAACATTGTTAAATTAAACTTTAACTATTATGGACATAGAGATCTCTCCAACACTTCTAAGGGAAAACTTGTTAGGAGTGTGTGGGTTCCTAAAGGACTTAACACTACTCGAAACAAAATATCTTATCTAAGTAGATACCAATAGGCTAGAATATTGAGAATTAAATTTTATGGACCCAAAAAAATTGAGTATAAAAAATCAAGATTTAAAGCAGGAGAATTACTTTAAGGTGAACAACTCAAGCGAAAAATTTTGATACTTTGATAGTGGATGTTCAAAATAAATTATCGGTGAGAAAAGTCATTTGGTTAATTTAAAGCCAAGAAATAAAAACGTTACATTTAGCGACAACTTAGGTAATTGAATCTTGCAAGCAGACTTCTGATTTTAAAACCATTGGTGGAACACATAACCCCACCTCTGCACTCAATTTCTCAAGCTCTAAAATCCCTTTTCTGGCAGAGCATAAAATTAGACGACGATGATTTTATCCAAACTAATCATTGTTTTACCGCTTGATGCTTGTTGTAATTCTTTGTGTCCATCTTAGATAAAATTTGGCATAGCTAAGTTAGAATTAAGAAATGCACTGTCAAAATTTCCCAATTCATTATCCAACCAAAACCATAGAAAGTTAAATCTGATCTTATAACGTTGGATAAACCAAGTCTTCCCACCATAAATAGCCATAAAAATAAGCGGTCTACCGACTAGCCATCCCTTGCATTGCCTGTGAGCCGCCTTCTTCAACAACCTTGTTTGCTTGAATGGTGCTGATGAGGCTTGCAACATTACCCTGCTCAATCAAATCAAACCAAACACCAATAAAGCGTGAACATTCACTAACGAAAGAAACCTTTTCCTTGACAACTGCTACCCATCCAACACACATTATGTCAAGAAAAGAAACTTGAGTGAATAACTAAAGTATTTGGGTGAAATTCCTTACCCTCCACGATGCTAGTTTTGATCGAAGAGAATGCCATTGTTGCTGTCCAAAAAGGCGCTCAGTACAGCGGCTGTATGTTAAACAAACAGATAGATTCTATTTTTTCAATTAAAAAAGGATTTCACCATATTAATCTAAGGGACAAAGCAATGAAATCATATAAACTTGAACTGCACATATATCATGAGAAAGAGACAGAGAAGGGCTAACAGATTACCTCACAATCACAACCTGATTCATCTGATCCATTTTACAATCGATTAACTTAGCTGTTATTGCCTTAACAACCCACAATTCCACCTCATCATCATTGATCTGCAAAGAGAAATACATAAATGGAAATAAAACCTATTATGCAGCAAATGTGGTAAACAGGAGGCAAAGCAACTTCACCCTAAGAGTATCCTTGATGAGGGCATATGGAATTTGTCCAGCTTCATTACAGCCAAGATCAACCAATGACATCAGCCTCATCTTTGTTATACAATCTTCATGAACAAGACCTGGACCATCGAGAGTGAAAATATTGAAATTAAACAAATCATGGAGGAACTTTAGCCCATGTAATAGCCTGTATAACAGATAAAACAAAAGACAATGCATTACCATAACTTTTCAACAAGGTTGAACTTGCAGCCTGAAATTCCAGGTACGCATCCAACCGCTGAGTCAAAAATATATTCAAAAGCTGATAGACCAATGCATATTTAGCATCCTTTTCCAGTTGCCCAACAGCAGGCATATCTAAAAGATCGCACTGCAAAAAGAGAAAGGAAGAAAGATTCATCAATGAGCAACAAACACTTGTACATGTACTCAACTGCAAAGTAGGAACAAGACAAGCTCTAGCGGGATGGCGAAAAAGTGTAAAAGCCAGAATGGGAGGTGGGGAGTGGGGGTGTTTGAAGAAGCAAAGAAATGACTAGAACTAAATAAGCTTAAATTGAAAATACATGCACACACACATATATGGATAGATAAGCTACATTAGTGATTAAGATACCTGAAACGTGTCCGGAGCCTTCACAAATTCTATGATAGCATGCACAGCTTCCTCCTTGGCTTCACTCATTACATACGAGTCCTCACCAGAGAAAGTTGCCAAATACTTGGTCAAGAATTTGAAATAATCCTTTCCCGAGCTGGATTCAAAGCATATGTAAGACAGTAAGAGTGCAACCAAAATAACAAAACTTATAATCGCGTATAAGTAAGGGCATCTAAATATATGTTTCAGGGTTATTATATACCTTTTGTTTTCTTTCAGTACATTTGCAACAGTAAGAAAGAGATTTCTCTGATCCTTGACCTCAACATTCCACTCCTTGAAGAAACTATCAATCTTTTTGAAAGATGGCACAATATGATCAGTGACTTTCCCATTCAATGCCAAGTTTAAGGCTTGCATGTACACAAAGAACCGGCTATCTGGGCCCTCCAACAAATTATAAAGATTAAACAAGCTGGAAAGGAAAAAAAAGATACATGAGAGATGGACATTTAAAATTCTATAAGCTAGAATTATGGACCATCATTGGATGTTACATCTTTAAACGCATTGCAGGCTTATCAGTTGGTTGTTGAGTAATTTTTGCTGATATGAGTCTTGCCACCTCAAGTTCTTCATTTGGAGTTTCGAGCTTTGAGACAAGATTGCAAATGACAGTGAAGATACACTCAAGATCTGAAGAATATATTAAAAGAATCAATTATTTGCAAAACTAGAACTTCAATGCAAGTTTATGAGTTATCTATCACAGCATTTTAGAAATCATATAAGTCCTGGGTATCCTCGCAGAATAGTAATGGTATCAGCTCAATTCATTTCCAATTAGCCATTGCAACCCAAGTGGAAAATTTCTAAAAAATAAAACAAGGGAATTCTAGACAAAATTCAATGTCTTGTCTACACTAATTACACATAATTTATTCACAAGGAATAAAAGCTGTCTTGAAGAATGAAACCTCAACTATTCTGTCGATGAAAAAATTGCAGAAATACCAACTATTACAAGATCATAATTTCAAAAGGACTGATAATTTTGGAACTAAGCATTACAATGTACGAAGACCCCATTTTCAACTTTTGGGTTTGCTACTCTTTTCAGATTCTAAAGCATGACCAAAAAAACTAAAAGGAAAAGAAAAGCAAAATCATAATCATAATTGATTAAAAGAGTAAAAATGACGTGAACCGTAAACCCAATTCAAACGTATATTTCCATTTGTATATCTAAAATCAACCATTCCATTCTCCGAAAAAATTCAATAATTAATTTGTAAATTCTTCAAAACATTATTTGCTTTTATACCCAAACACGTTTTTAGCAGGCGCAACAACAGAGCAGTACCTAATTCCTTTGCCAAGTAACTAATTTAACTTAAATTGAGATTTCAAAAACTCAATCAAAGCGAGGAATGAACTAAGAAATGTATATTGATCTCAATTCAAAAACTTCTCAGACTATTCAAATAATACCTTTATCGGAGACCTTGGAAAAGACAATGTCAGCAGAAGCAAGCATTAAAGAAGCCAAATCCAACCATCTTCCCCTAGCCATACACTCTTGCGCTTCCATACAAAGCCTCGTCACTTGCGGCTCCGCAACCTTTTTCACCATAATTTACACACACAAAATTAATGAAAAACTGAGAATTCCGACTTCAAATTAGGGTTTCGGGAAGATAAAACTGAGCTCACCTCTGGACCGGCATCGGCCCAAGAGAGTTCGGCAGTGAATCGGACGACGGGGAGCACGGGGTCTTCCTCGGAGGTAGGAACGACAGTCGTCATTGTCGTTTTAAAATCTCCCTGCAGAACCCTAGCTTCGATTTGGTTGAAGCAGCTGAGCAGAGAGAGACGGAGAAAAGCGGAGAAAACCCTAGCTGTTCTAGATTTGTAGTTTTTTATTTTCTATTATAGATGGATATTATCGTCTATTAGCTCTTTTCTCTTCTGAAGAAAACGTACGTGGCTGTATTAAATTTGATATTTTCTCGGACAAAATTTAGGGAATAATCGGAAATTGTGATGATTCGAATAGATTAGTATAGAAAATAACCAAATTTTTTTTTACAGGGATTATTATATTTAAATCGTGTAGATAATCAAACCGTAACCGTATAAATTATATTGGAGATCCTCAAAAAATATCCATAGAAATCTCAATATATTTACAAATTTAGATGGTCATAAAGGTAATTTACCTATTTTTCAACAAAAATCTAATCTCATGTGACCTGAATACGGCTGGCTGGAGTAAATTTAAAAATTCTCCGTAAATTCTATAAAAAAATTAGAAAGTGACCTATACATCGTTGTATACGTGATTCAGTCTAGTTTTATTTAAAATATACGGTGATCGATTTCGATATGTATTTTTAAAAAATATGAATATTTGAATGTTGAAATGTCATAAAAATTTGGCAACAAATATTTTAAAAAATAATTTTAGCAGTGACTTTGAAAAATACCAAAAAATTCTACAATATAAATCAAGAAGTGAGTCTTGTGTTTCTATAACCATGCATAAGTTTAGATTCGCTTAAAACAAACGATTCTTGATTTCGAATTATATATTAAAAGTTATTAATTTTTGAGTGAGCAAAGATCAAAAAAAATACTGCAAATTGTTTTCAAAAACAATAATGACAGTGAATCCCAAATAAAAGTGTTACCTTATTTTATAGAAAAACTTTGATAGTAAAAATTTAGTGTGCATATATAATATATATATATATATATAAGTTTTTATATAAGTAATAAATTGACATATATACTACCGATTATAATTTTTAATAAGATAAATATATATATGAAATAAATATACATATATTTAAAATATGGTACTAATTTATATAAGGTAATGGTGTGAAAAATAAGAACAATATATTAACTAGTATAATTAAGTTCAAATCATGCCATAAATATACATAGGCATATAATAATAAAAATAAATATATATCTTAGTGGTCATATATATATATATATATATAAAGTACATACGTATATATAAATATATAAACAAAAATGAAATATTTATATTACTTGGATATAAAATTAGAAATAATATATAAAACTATTATATATAAACATATATGTTCGTACTAAAAATTTTAAACATACCATATATTATATTAGTTACTTAAATACCATATAAATATATAATAAAATAAATATAAATATGTAATTATAAAAAAGGGAGGAAAAAAACTTTCCCCATATATAGACATATACTATATATATATATATATATATATATATAAACGGTTTTTTTGGAAATTATATTAATAAATGTTAATAATAATAGTAATATTAGATAATGACCGAACTAAAAGAAGAAAGAAATAAAAAGCTATAAAGATAAAGAAATAAATGCGGAATTACTTAAAAGAAAATTAACCAATTTTCATTAAATAAAACACGGACCTCTCCCTGGGTCGGGTCAAATTGCGGGTTACACAGGCACAAAACGCTGCCATTTTGAAAAGGGTTTAAATATCTTTTTTTGCCGAAAATTCCATTTTCATCTTATAACACACAAAAAACTCTTAATATTCTCTCAATCTTCTCTTCCCCTAACCCTAGTTGTCGGTCATCCTTCTGTCGTGGGTCGCTGTTCATCGACGACGGAGAACCGCCGCCTCCGACGACCGAAGTACACAAAAATGGTTCGAAAAAATTCGGGTAAGCTTCTTAATCCTTATTTTTAACTTGGTTTTCTCTAATAAAACATTCATATTTCCTAGATCTAATAGAAACTGAAAGGTTTCTTTGATTTTTACCTTTGTTCTTCTATTTTTTACTTCAAAAACTCTCTCTTTTCTATTTTCGAATATGAAGAGACCCGATTTTCTTCTCTCTCTTTTTGAGTCTGAATCCCTCTTTCTGCAGGTGGATATTGAATATATGTAGGGAAAGAGGGTGTAACACCCTCGATCCGAATGTCACATTTGGGTCTTAAGCCCAAACTCAAAACCATAAAATTTTTCAAACTGATTAGTCTAACAAGTAATACACAAAACATTTAAAGCTAAACATTGTAAATTTAGATAAGAAATCAAAATAGTACAAAAGGAGCTCCAATTTAAATTCAATACATTTGAATGTACGGTTTAATTAATACAATTTCAAACAGGAAATACATACTCCAACATGTAAGGTCCTATGAATACATAGCCCACTAAACTCAAATATCACACTCTGAAGATCACCATGTGCTAGAATCTCAATCTGATAATGCTCCTCAATCTCACGATCCAATGCTCAACCTACGCATGGAAACAACGATTCTAAGCACTAAGCTTACAAAGCTCAGTGGTACACATCTACTCTACTATACTTTATGCTAATCATAAACATAAGCATGCAAGCTAGTTCGAGCAATAAGAAAAGATAAATAAACATGTGACGCTACCATAATCGCCTAAACACATATCAAGCATATAATCAACACCTCAAATAACATAAGCACATCAATAAAACAAACCAAGAGTGAGGCCTAATATCACCCGACACTGGAAATCCACTCATGCTCGAAATCTCTCATCGAGCTGCTCAAAATCTCACATCGAGCAGGTATACTCAGAATCTCACATCAAGTTTTCTCTTAGAATCTCTCATCGAGCGAGGCTCGAAATCTCACATCGAGCAATCGTCATCACCCAGAATCTCACATCAGATGGCTTTCATTCATCACTCAAAATCTCACATCGAGTGACCTTCATGTGTTGCAACATTCACTCACTGGGTATCTGGATCCCACCAAACAAAGACTCGTAACCAACCAAGTGTCCACACATGGAACAACCACATATGATCCATCAAGGATCCCTAAGGTTACTATTCAAGCAATCACCAAAGTTTTACCAAGTTGTTAATACATTATGGAGAAGTGTATAATTTATCTCATTCATTGTCTTTAGTAATTCATGTTAGTCCATTTATTAGGGCATAATTCAATTATTAACATATACACTAATTTCCATCCTTAATTTGCATTTATAAATTATTTAATTTAGTGGGGTTCGGTATTCGAATAAAAGTATCAAAATGGTACCCCAGCCATGTACTGGTCAAGCTCGCCGATCGGGTGCGATGTGTTGCATGGTAAGCTTGGTGCACCCTGGGTTCATAATCTAGTGCGAGTAGATGCATGGATGTTGCGGTGTACCTTAGGAAGCCGGATCTGGTGCAGTACGGCATATGCAAGCATGCAAGCACCCGCCCTCTGCAGTTGCCGCACGTCCACGCGAAGGGGGCAACACGTGTGGTGGGCTCAGGTGACGAAAAGCGACCGACAAACTCTAGACCAACATTTTGGCACCTTTCGAACACGATGGTGATGACAAAGATAACGAATCACGGTGTTTTGCAACTCCCAAAGCTTTATGAGCTCTACCTCGGCGAGTGACGACAGCAGCGACATCGACGCAACCATCGGTGGACTCCTCTCAATGAGCTGGATCTAATGGTGCCGTCAGTAAAGGCCACAGCGGCCTAGAAGGTGGCAGATCGGGGCTTGAAAGCTCACCCTCTCTCTTTCTCCCACTTTCTTATTTTCTTACCCCACTTTTCTATTTTTTTCTCTCCGCTTCATATCATCTGCCACTTTCCCAACTACCACCCACTTTATCTTTTTTTTTAATCTTTTAAATTTCAAACTCTCCCCAATTAAAATATGATAACCATTCAATAAAAGCCCAACACCATATTCTTTCTTTTTGCCACTAGGCCCAAATTAATTATTTAATTTAGACTCTCAACAAAAGGCCCAATTCTCAGGTTTGAAACTCGATTCGCTAACCTGAAACTCGGGTCATACAACTCTCCCCACCTTAAAAGAAATTTCGTCCTTAAAATCTATACCGGTAAACCAGAGAAGATGCTAAAACTTTTCAAATTCTCTAACATATCCATCTACGCTACTCTGATCTCTCACAACACTTGCCAATTATAACCCTTGTCTTCTAATGGTACAAACACAACCTCAACTAATTCTTTCTCTTAGAAGGAATCCATCTTCGCTCGGTATATTACAGACAACAAATAAAACCCAACTGTATCCCTACCACACTATCACATGAATCCATCATCAAAGAAACTTAACTTACGTTGTAGAACCCAAAAGATTGATTCACACAAAAATCCTTCTAACGTTACGTACGATCTAAAAAGGACAGGATGTTAAGCAACGATTACATCTAAAACGAAGCAATTCTTCTCGTGGTGACTCCCTAAAAGATACTCTAACTCTGATGGCATCCCATCACTATAACATTGCTTGCCATGTGTAAGACTTTAGAAAATGAACAATGTCTCAACTCATCCCAAGCACTTACCTTAAACTTTGTATGATAACCCATATCGGTAACTAAAGCATATATCATTAACTCGGTTTATGCAAGAATCTTACACTATCAACTATAACGTGTCAAAAAAACATCACATCAGTACCATTGAATCTGTCATCGCATAGAAGCCCCACCAAGGGATAGGGTTCCATCACAAACCTCTAATCTCATGTCAAAAAGGTAATATGTACACACCGTAGTGTCGTACAACCCAGCCCATAAGCAACAAAGCCGACTTTCTATATGGCTCACACGTTTGCCGAAAACATATTAAATGGTACATACCAAGGACTATATCATTACTCAACGAAATCTAAACGAAACTGTACACTCACAAATTCTTTACAAGGTCCACGACCATCTATATAATTCCTACCAATGAATACCAAGCATCCCAATGACTCTGAGGAACTCGTTGTTTGACTCCCAATTGATAGCAAGTCAGCCACTTATCACTATCTCAAACACACAACTCCATACCGTCTCCAAAGCATGTTGTAAAAGTTGGTACAAACTGTCACTCCTAAAATCCACCATATACTGACCATTGTACTATGTAGGAAAAATTTCTTGCCTTGATACCTTTTTCTCTAAGGCACCTACAACAAGATATAGAAGCTCATCAAAACCATCAAACCTAAACTTAATTGCAACACTGTATCTTTTAATTACAAATAGATGTTACTTCTTACAGCTTCCAAAGCTACCCAATCATCAACTCGGTGCTTAATCAAAACAAGTAGGTACCATGGGTAACATGATACTCTAACTCGAACTAACTCTGTACACTCTCTTACTTATTAAGCTTACTTTACTTAGGTGGTGATCGATCATATACGGTCAACAGCTCTTAATTTCTTTGACTCATATCGTTGCCAAATTCTTAAATTCTTTAAAGATTGAGCACCCAAAGTTTTACACTATTGAGGCGAACACAACATTCACACTTCTGACACAAAATGCAGCTCTGACGATACAATAAAACATCATCGCATATTTTAAAATTTTATTCGACTTTAATCGGGTGAACACCACTGTCAAAACATAACGGTCTTACGCAGCTCGGATCTATACTAATGTTTTTCGGTTGCCTCAAGGAAATTGTGATACAGAACAAAAGCATTTACGAAATCTCCACCCTTTGATCCCTTAACTAATTATATGGTAACTAACATTTCCCATACACAAGGTCATTATCTCATCAGCGCTCATACTTCCATATTCTTTATACATTCACATGTGTCGTGCAAAGCATCAAACTTATATTCAAGAAATAATAAGGTGGTCCCCACTCTATCATCGTTGAAATGCCTCGAACAATACTGCAGACATCAACTGTTACCACGACCCTTTTTAAAAGAAGAAATCACCATTCCAAAATCCATTTCGAAACTCCAAGCCTTTAACACTTTAACATCAATCATCGTATTCTCAAACTAATTCAGGAAAATACACTAGTACTTTGCAATCAATTAAATGAGTTATCCACCTTAGGAGACACGCAACAGTCTTTCACTGTTTCTTAACAAGCTATTAACGGTTTAAGCACCACTTTAACGAACCAACCTCTCGCTAGCGAACAAGCTCGATTCTCCTTTGGGAAAAACATTCAAACAAAAAAAACCTCGTTAGAGTTGCGCCTTCGCAACTGAATCTCTGAATTTCTCAATCGGGTCGGTGTCCTCTAACAAGGCAATGGGTACTGACGTCCAATTCGACCTTACCTCAACATCCACTTCTCGATAGGGAAAAAATCCTGGCGACTCATCCAAAAGGCATAAACAAACACTCGGATAATCTGAAGCCTCATAAGCGTCAAACTACACACATTAGCATCTGTCGAACGGTTAAACATGTCTCACCACCCCGTTGTGTCATTCTCAAAAAAACACCACAAAAATCATGATAAAATGGAAACGGTCCAAACATTCTCATTACCCAAGGTTGGGTCCCCTCAAGGTTTTAGAGCTTCGAGCCCACTCTCGACATTACCGGCTAGCATAACGCTTGATTAACCAAAGCAATTTCCAAGGTGCCACAACTCCCAAGAAGCTAGCCCTATCAAACCCGTAGAATGTCTAACTTCGATCATCCTCTAATGAACTAGTGGGTACTAAATCCACTATCTCTGAGAAATACGATACTCTCCTAGTATCAACGAGACTCCCTTTTAAGCGAAAAAATGGTCATTTGACCAACGCACATCCACTAATCGAGTCTGAAAATGGGTTATCCATACCCATAACACAATAATATTCATGCATAATGATGAAGATACCTTTCCGCAAACTCTCACAACGAATTCGAAGACTTCGGGGTAACTACAACGCGCAACAAAGACACAATTCAAGCAACAGGAAGAGGATACATCCTCGACTCCGGTATGATTAGCCTAACTTACATATTGACCATCTAAGGTGACCCCACCCCTAAGATTGCTACCAGGAATGGCCTAACACTTAACTCGACCCTCTCAACCACGATCATAACCATCTTGATGTCGCAACATTAGATGCACTATTCGAATTCTAGTCTTAAAAAGTATAAACTTAGTTTAAAGGTTTGTATTCACCAGATACCTTACTAAAACACCTATACCACCATGGGTTTCCTACAACCTGCTAAGCCTAAGCTCTGATACCACTAAATGTAACACCCTCGACCTAGATGTCATATTTGGGCATTAAGCCTAAACTCAAAGCCATAAAATTTTTCAAACTGGATTAGTTCAACAAGTAATTCACAAAACATTTAAAGCCAAACATTGTAAATTTAGATAAGAAGTCAAAATAGTACAAAGGAGCTCCAACTTAAATTTAAAACATTTGAATGTATGGTTTAATTAATACAATTTCAAATAGGAAAAACAGACTCTAACATGTAAGGTCCTATAAATCCATAGCTCACTAAACTCAAATACCGTACTCTGAAGATCATCATGTGCTAGAATCCTGATCTGATAATGCTCCTCGATCCCACGTTTCAACGCTCAACCTACGTACGAAAACAACGATTCTGAGCGCTGAGCTTACAAAGCTCAGTGGTACACATCTACTCTACTATGCTTCATGCTAATTATAAACATAAGCATGCAAGCCAGTACGAGCAATAAGAATAGATAAATAAACATGTGGCGTTACCATAATCTCCTAAACACATATCAAGCATATAAACAACACCTCAAATAACATAAGCACATCAGTAAAACAAGCCAAGAGTAAGGCCTAATATCACCCAACACTGGGAAATCCATTCATGCTTAGAATCTCACATCGAGCTGGCTAGAATCTCACATCGAGCGGGTATACTTGGAATCTCACATCGAGTTTTCTCTTAGAATCTCACATCGAGCGAGACTCGAAATCTCACATCAAGCAATCATCATCACCTAGAATCTCACATCAAATGACCTTCATTCATCACCAGAATCTCACATCGAGTGGCCTTCATGTGTTGCAACACCCACTCGGTATCCGGATCCCACCAAACAAAGACTTGTAACTAACCAAGTGCCCACATTGTTGGAGTATGCCCAAAGTCCAATCATGAGATGGTTGTAAAAAAAATATTTATTTTATCATGTTTATTAATATAAAGCCATTATTATTTTTAGTCTTATTCTGTGCATTTATAAATAAACTAAATTATAATAAAGTCCTTAGAATAATATAGTTATTCTTGAATGTCTTTAGTCGAGTATTATTGTGGGCATAGACAACAATAATATATTAAGACTAATATGTAGTTGATTGATGACAAAGTGTTGTCATTGACATGAAGATGTCAAAATCAATACACAAGTATGTGTTAGAGAACGACATATTGGACTGATCCGCTATGAGCATGTTTCTTGGATTATTATGTGACAGTCACAACATTTCTCATAGTGATAACTACATGTATGATCTTTAAACTTGAGATCGTCATTATTTCAACATCATGAGTGACATATTTTGATGTGGTCAAACGTGTGTCGTAACTGACTACACTATAAAGACTAATATTAGATATGTCGCAATCTATGTAGCAGAATATGGTAGATCAAGATAGGATTTGTCCCTCCTACATAATAGGAGTAATATCATAGGCCACTTGATTGAGTGAGACTAGAAAATGCATGGCCATGCTCAAATAAATTGATATGAGATATCATAGTTATTAGTTTATAATAGTATACTCAAGATATCAAGAAATATTAGATGGACTATACAAGTGTGACTATTCCATGACTTGTGTCCAATCTAGATATGAGGACAAAAGGATGTAATACATGAAAAGAGTTAACCACGAAGGTTACATTGAACCATGACTTCCTGTAACTTAGGTAGCAATGATGCATTGCTAGATGCCACTCTTTGCTTATAATATTAGAATTATTCTAGATATTACTACTAACATTACATGAAACTACAAGGGTCACACCCTATGATTGAAACGAACAAATATCGACTTGATAGCATGTGTACAAACTTGTTGTACACATAATAAGTAAAAAACTAAGATTATTATAATTATTGTAATTATAGATACTCTTGTTTATATATTTTAATACTAGATAATTATTGTAATTATTAAATGCTATTAAAATATATATATCTCTAAAGAAACCTAATTAAAGTAGAATCAGATTTTATATATTTAATTATATTCGGTTAAATATATTGTATATTTAATGAACCCGAATTTAATTAGAATTAGGTTTTTGAATGCTATATAAAGGCATAAGGTCTAGTAACAGAAATATGCCTTTTTCGAAAAAACCTCTCTAGTAGTTAGAGAAGTAAAATATTGTTCGTTTCATTCGGGTGGACTGCGTAGAGGTCAAAACGCTGATGTGACGACTTGGATTCGATATCGTGCTAGAAGAATTGGATTCTCCTAACTCCCTGCGATTTTTTAGATTTATTTAAGGTAACGTTTTATCCCTTTTCACCTCGGATTCGTTCCTCTTACATGGATCACTGGCGAAATACGTCAGATTTTTTTTCGCTGCGCCATGGGGTGTACTGGCGTTTCCCAACACACACATGTCAACCATATATGATCCATCAATGATCCCTAAGGTTACTATTACAAGCAATCACCCCAAGCTTTACCAAGTTGTTAATACATTATGGAGAAGTGTATAATTTATCTCGTTCATTGTCTTTAGTAATCCACATTATTCCATTTATCATGGCATAATTCAATTATTAACATATACATTAATTTCTATCCTTAATTTGTATTTATAAATTATTTAATTTAGTGAGATCTGGTACTCGAATACGAGTATCAAAATGATACCTCAGCCATGTACCGGTAAAGCTAAGCTCGTACCAATATTCTATTCATAGGTTTATGCAATTCCTCGAATCATTAATACTTATAATTCTATAATCGATCCCTAAAGCTTATGAAAGTCTTTTAAGTGTGTGGCTAACGCATTTAGTTCATTAATTTAATTATCAACCTTTTACCCATTTATTGGAATATACACTCCAGATTCATAACCATTTAGTCGAGTATTTATCTGTATTGCCTCTAACCAATATTAATGCGAACATATTAATTCATTCAGCTAGCACACATGGCATCATCGCATAGAAATCATAAACCAGACAATCCTATACGGTCTCTAAAGCTCATAACAGTCTCGAACATTCTCAAGCTCATCAAGCATCTCAAGAATTACCAAGCCTCAAAATATCAGTATCAACACATGCTTATTACTCATCTCCTAATTTGCAACCACTAGCATGCAAAACAATTACACTTATGATGCTCATGAAGAACTTTAGAGTTCGAGGTGTACCAACTTTAAGCTGATATCGCTAAAATCTGCATCTCAACTTCCAGAATATCCTACTTGATTCGATATCCAAACTCGAACAATCCTCATAGATCAATAAATACGAAATACATTAATTATATGCACCTCTTATACATTAACTCTATGCACCTCATATACTAATTTGGAAAAACGGACAGCGCCAATAGATCCAAAATGACAAGAAACCCCTAGGTAAGATCCCTCAAAAAAAGTTAACAGTCTGATCAATACTGGTCAATGGCCTAGTCAAGTTAGCCGATCGGGTGCGACGCTGTGCATGGTAAGCTCGGTGCACCCTAGGTTCATAATCCAGTGCGGGCAAATGCATGGATGTTGCTGTGCACCCTAGAGAGCCAGATTAGGTGCATCACGACATATGCAAGCATGCATGCACCCGTCATTTGCAGCTGTCGCACGCCCACGTGCAGGCAGCGACACGTGTGGCGCGTGCAGTGGCCTCCGATAACGGAAAGCGGCTGGCGAACTTTAAACCAACATTTTGGTACCTTTCGAGCATGATGGTGTTGAGGGTTTACGGCGAAAGATGACGGATCGTTACGGTTTGCAACTCCTAAAGCTTTATGAGCTTCGCCCGAGGAGTGGTGGCAGCGACGATGATAGCGCGACCATCGGTGGACTCCTTTCGATGAGTTAAATTTGATAGTGTCGTCGATGAAGGCTACGACGGCTTAGACGATGACATATTGGGGCTTGAAAGCTCCCCCCCTCTCTTTCTTCCACTTTCTTATTTTCTTCCCCCACTTTTCTATTTTCTCTTTCCATTCAAATCATCTGCCACTTTTTCCCACCTACTACACATTTTATCTCATTTTTTAATCTTTTAAATTTCAAACTCCCTCAAATAAAATATGGTAACCATTTAATAAAATCCCAACACCATATTATTCTTTTTTGCCACTAGGACTAAATTAATTATTTAATTTAGACTCTCAACAAAAGGCTCAATTCTCGAGGTTCAAGACTCGATTCGCTAACCCAAAACTTGGGTTATTACAGAGGGGCTAAAGAGTTACTATCGTCTGGCTACATTGAAGGGTGACAAGGCTTGGTGGCATGGCGGTAGTAGTAGATGATAATGGTTTTGGGTGGTGGTTGTATTAGATTTGATGTTTTGGGCGGTGGGGCAGGGAGATGGCAGTTGTTTTAGAGGTTATTTAAGGTTTTTGGATCAAGGTTTAGGGTTTATTTAGGGTTAGATTAGGGGGTTTGACTTATGGTGGTCGGTAACAACTCGATAAACAGCGACAACTATAGAGGTGGTTGATGACGAATGAAGCTTTAGGGTTAGGGTTAGGTTAGATTTAGTTTAGGTTATAAGAGTTCAGCTTGGGTTTTGGGTCTAATGGGTTTTTAGTGTATTGGGCTAAGTGGATAGGCCCGAACGAAAATGGGTATCCTAAGCTGCCCTTCTTTGCTTATTGTTGTGTAACGACGATAGAGTAAAGACTAAAAGAGAACCAGTTTCGTCCGGTCCAATTGAACTTCTTTGTTCTTGACGTAACTCTTATTTCTTCAGTTGGTTTTCTTGTCTTCAGTTCTTGAAGGGTGTAGAACTCATTGATCAATCCGCTACTTTGCTTCTTTAAAAGATAGACTCTGGTCGACCAACCTACTTATCACTTCTTTTGCAGAAATATGACATGCCAAAGCTGTTAAAGACTATCTGACACAATATTTCTCTTCAAAATTCATCTGATCTGCTCCTCTATGTCTTTGAGGAATATAATTCATCTATTGATCTGTTGTTCCACCGACGAAGAGGCATGATCTAGTTAACTCATCTTTTTCATCATTATGTTAGAAAGACAGGATCCGCTCTACCACTGTCAAAAAGATGAGATCCAAAGATACGTTTGATCTACCGTGCCACTGACGACAAGACATGATCTGAAAGTCAGATTTGATCAAGCTACAATATCGATAAAGGTGCCTGATTTGAGAGTTGGTTTTGATCAAGCTATAACTCTGACGAAAATGCATGATCTGGGAGTTAGTTCTGATCAAGCTACAACTCTGACGAAGAGGCATAATATGGGAGTTAGTTCTGATCAAGCTATAACTCTGATGAAGATGCATGACCTGAGAGTTAATTTTGATCAAGCTACAAATCTGACAAAGAGGAATGATCTGAGATTTAATTATGATCAAGCTACAACTTTGACAAAGAGGCACGATGTAAGAGTTAATTTTGATCAAACTACAACTCGGACGAAGAGGCATAATCTAGGAAAAACTATTTGATCCGCTACAACACTGACGATGAGGCAGGATCTTGAGGAGATGGCTTGATTCGCTGCAAAACTGACAAATAGACATGATCTTGAAAAGCTTGGTGATCCACTACACCATGTTACGAGTGAGATAGGATATATGAAAGTTGGTTGATCCACTACACCATGCTACAGGTGAGATAAGACCTGTAAAAGTTGGTATTTTCTTTCTAACAATTGTATTTTTTGTCAATTGCCTGAATGTCTTAACATCACTCATGAGGGTGATGGCCCAAAGGTCTTGGTATCACCCTCGAAAGTGATGTCCTAGAGGACTTAGAATAAGATGCCCTCTTATTGTAAGGTTCGAGCATTGGAAAAACTTCATCATTCATTTTCTTCTTTGAAAAATGTTTTGTCCCACTATCTTTAGGCGTGGATATTTGAAAACACTTCATCACTTTCGAAGGTGATGGTTTGAAGGTATTGAGTTAATCCTTTTTTCAGAATCTGATTTCTTCGGTAACTTATATCTCTTTGGTGATCTTTTTGTCTTTTTTTATTCAGGGAAATATACCTTTTTGATCAATCAACTTCTCTACTTCATTTAGGGAGATAGAACTTGGTCGACCAATCTACTTTGTCCTTCTTCGGGAAGATAAGACCTGCTAAAGTTAAATAAGTGTGTTGGTAAAAATGAGTTATATATAAGAAATTAAAAAAACTAAAAGGTTTGATTTCAATGTTATTATTTGGTTGATCCACTTCTTCCTTTCAAGGATGTTGGATCTTTTTAATAATTTTCTGTTCCTTTTTAGTTGATGACGTCGGACAATATTTTCATGTTTTCTCCACTTTTTCGTGTCAAGGATGTTGGAATTTGTTGACGACAATCTGCTCTTTCCTATTGGAAGATGTCGAACTTGTAAATTATCTTTCCTTTAAGAAATGATCGAATATCTTAAAAAAAAAGATAGAGTTGATTTAAGAAAAGATCTTTGAGAAAATATCTAACTAAGAAGTTTTGTTTTAAGAAAAATATCCATGTGAAAGGATTGGATTAAGAAATTTATGTTTTAAGAAAAACGTCTTTGTGAAAGGATGGAAATATTTTGAGAAAAAACGTCCTTATAAAAGGATGGAATTAAGAAATTCATGTTTTGAGAAAAACGTCCTTATGAATTGATGAAATTAAAAAATTCTTGTTTTGAGAAAAATTCCTTATAAAAGGATAGAATTAAGAAATTCACGTTTTGAGAAAAAATATTCTTATGAAAAGATGGAATTAAGAAATTCTTGTTTTAAGAAAAATGCCCTTATGAAATGATGTAATTGAAAAATTCATGTTTTGAGAAAAAGTATCCTTATGAAATGATGAAATTAAGAATTTCCTAGTTTAAGAAAAAAATCCTTATGAAAAGATTGATTTTAGAAAATTTCACTGAGCAGTGAATGCAAAATTACTTTATGATAATGTATTTATGCGAATGATATGCATGCACATGTTTTCGTGATGATGCAAAGATGCACAGAATTCTTGTCGAAATCTTCAAGTTAAGAATGCTTTATGAAAAACTAGAGGTCATGATATATGAACATGTTTGGTGATGCAATGATGCATATGATGAATGAAGATGTATGTAATACTTGAAGAAGTCCTCTTTTTCTAGCTTAGCTTAATCTTCTGATTTATTTTTGTTCAAAATTTGCCCCAGCAAAAGTTTGTCCCCCAAATTTCATTGTCATTTTTTGAATTTGAACTTTTAAGCTAAACGACCTTGGAGTCATCTCCTTTCTTTATCATTGGTCAAATCTTCTTAAGCTCTAATTTGATGCCCCACTTATTCTTGGGCCTGAATATCATTTTTATTGAATATCTTCAAAGGTTTCAAACTTTTGATATGAGTAGACATTTGCCTTATGTCCTTGTACTTTAAATCTCTATGAAGAGTCATTCAAGAAATCTTTTGTTTCTTAACAATGCAAAATGCTTATATGAATGAGCAAATAATATTTATTCTTTCAAAAATGTGATTTTTCAAAAATAGGGTCCTCATATATCTTGTGTAGGAGAGTTTTTGAACCCACTTGTTGAGGGTCATCCCAAGCGTAGTTTGTGTCTAGAGGACCTCAAATGTTGTGCCGATGTCTAAAGATGTGAAGTGCCTTCCAGACTATTAGGCTTTCGAGAAGGTCATTTCCCATATGCCTAATTTCTAACTAGTTTGGGTGGCTATCTTTGACTCATGAATTCCCCTATTCTATTATTCCCTCTTTTCTGAGCTCGATCAAGCATTAGATGCTTTGACATATTTGAATAAAGGATAACCCCATAAGGCGGGATATAATCTGAAGACAAAAACTCAACCTCAGATATTCGCGTATGATCAAAATGGTCTTTAGAGACATATAACGTAGGCCAGAGCTTGCAATTATGAATGAAATGTTATTTTTGCAGTGCTTGATTTGAAACTGCTTAGATACATATTTTTTATTATTTTTTGGATCGCTCTAGATTGTTTGTTTTTGGGCTTCCACCCTAGAGTTCATTTCTTTTCTTCTACTTTGGAACTTTGCAGCTTAAACAAACTTGTACTCTGACCGGACATCATTGCCTACTTTGGTTTTGTAGATGAGAAATCCTCCAAATCTCTTTTAGGTAAGGATAAAAGATTCTGCACCTGCTTCTCCTTTAGAAGCTCAACTTTTGATTTGACATCTTCAATTTTCTATTTCACTTTCCTTCTTTTTTCTCCTTTTTCATCTAAAACGCATTTTTGGATTTTTGCCCAAGATATTTTAAAAATTTTCTTCCCAAAGTGCCCTTTCGGGTTTTCACCTTGGTTTCTTTTTCTTTTTTTGATGATTCTGAATTCAGGATTTTTAATTTGACTTTACAGGCTCTTCGAGCACATATACCTCTTGCACCTGATGTAGATCATTTCATTGCATGCTCCTTGATGGACAAGTCTTTTCGGGACGATCAAAATTATTATCTTCCACTTGAAGAAGTTTTTCTTATCTCTTGCCCCAGGGTGACAGTGATTCTTGGCTAGGAAATGACAAACATCATGTCATACACAGACATCATCGAGGAAGAGTAGTTTTCAGTTGGATATATGTTTAGAGTTAACAAGATATTAAAAAATCTTAGAAAATAATGCTTGAGAGGAAATATTTAATCAAAGTTTGTGTTTGAGACCTTTCCATCGCACCTTAGCACACTTAATTGTCCTTATGTTGGCCTAAGTATATTGGAAGATAGGTCACATCCCCCTCATTTTCACAATTTTCAATTTCCTCTAGACATTTGGTTGTTTAGAATCAACCTTCGGATTAGAGTCGATGTCGCTCCTAAAAAAATAATATACATGTATGTATGGAGAAAACTCATAACACATGCTTAAATAAGTTAAATTTTGAGAAAATTTGCAAAAATGCATCATTCATTAAAAACAAACAGACACACTCCCTTACAAAATATTCCCTTTTCCCTTTGGGCCTAGGCAAAAGGTTTGCTCCAGGCATTACTCAAAAAGAGATTTAAACTACAAAGATGTCTTGAAAAGTTGTCTACTCTCGAGACAGATCTAGCATTATTCTATTTTCAGTTTATCTTAGGGACTCCATTGTTGAATTTTAAAGTGTTACTTTCAATCAGATTTTGCATCTTGTTTCTTAGAGCTCCACAATTCTTGGTAGTGTGGCCTATACTTCCTAGATGATAATCACATACAACATTAACATCATAACCTTCTGGGTAAAGAGGCTTCTTTGGTTTAGACTGAATTAGGGCTAACAAGTTTTTCTCAACAAGTATCGGAAGCAACTCTGTATACGTTAACGGAATTGGATGGATAAATTTTTGAGATGTTGTAGGTCGACATGAGGACGAATAGTTTGATTAGCCTAAGGACCAAGGTTGGTTGGAAGGATAAGACCTCACCACATGAACTTTTGATCCACTTTCTCCTTTGACGACCACACTACTGGATCTATGATTTTCCCCTATCTGATGGCTTCTTCAATAAGCTCACCTGATATCACAAGGTCTTCAAAATTCTTAGTTGCATTTCCTAGCATATACTTCAGGAATAGGTCTACCAGAGTTCTAACAAAAGTAGGTGTTATCTCTCTTTCAAGCAGTGGTGTTTGTACTTATGCTGCAATATCCCTCCACCTTTGCACATATTTTTTGAAACTCTCGTTGGACTTTTTGTTCATGTTTTGTAGTGTTAAACGGTTTGGGTTAATGTCTATTATATGTTTGTACTACTCTATGAATGCTTTAGCCAGATCTTTCCATAATTGTATCCTGTCTCGGCTAAGCTGATTGTACCACCTGGCATGAGACCCCTTTAGACTATCCTAAAAACAGTGAATTAAAAGCTTATAATTATCAATAAGCCCTATCCTCTTTTGGCAGAACATGGTCAGGTGAGTGAGCGGAGAGCTTTTTCCATCAAACTTTTCAAACTGTGACATTTTGAACTTTCGAGGTAACACCAGATCAGGGACCAAACTCAATTTTCTTGCATTAACCTCGCAGAATGCATATGCCCTTTTTGCAACTTTAAACTTCTCTTCAAGTTGTTGGCATAAATCTTCAAGGTGCTTGGGTAGTTCGATCTTCACTTTGCCCAGTTCATTAGGATCAGGGACAATGTGCTCACTAAGATTATTAATTTCTCCATGCGACGAAGATCCAGCCTGAAGACCTTGCTGCTTTTCAACTGAAGACAACATTTATGGATGTGTCTTGTTAAAAGGACTTTCTGAATTTTGTAGAGAACTGAGGTCTATGACCAATCATTTTCCCCTTTCAGGATCTGTATCTACCAACATTGCAGCTATCTTATCTAGTAAATCCACCTATGACTGTGAGATGTGGTCGCGAGTTGCCTGTTGCGCCTTTCTCATGTTTTGCTCTTTGTCATTCTTTATATCTTTACATATTTTTTCAACTTTTTTCTAAACGGCCATCCATTTTTTAACTTTGCTTTGAGTGAAGAACCGGTGCTGACTTGGCTGACTTGGATGCCCCAAAATCATTATGATTAAAATTCTCTCAGAATTAGAAGTTCGACCAAGAAATGATTATGCAATATGATGTGATGCAAATGTATGCAAAATGAGATGTTAATGCGATGCAAAAATAAAACAGGTTAGTACGAATAGTATAATCAATAGTTTATTACAAAAATCAAAAGGTATAAAACCTATGGGTTGACATGCTTTGTTCGTTTAAAAGTAATCCTACCCAATCATGCTTTTTACTCGCATATTTTGAACAAGAAGTGGGTCTTACCCAAACATACTTTCTACCCTCATACTTTATTGCAAAAATAAGCCATATTTGCATGGTATCTAGTTACACGCTTCATTGCGGGAAAATAAATGATACTAAAATTAAAGAGCATAAATTTTAAAAAAATTAAATAAACCAAATCTCCCTCTATTATGCGCTTATTAAATGACCCTCTAGGCAGACAGAGGTTCGGTATGGATCTAAAGGGTGAACTTTTACTGTTCACTGTATGCGATTTGATTCTAACAAAGGTACCCAAATTTCCTTGCTATCACCTGCTAAGGTTAGCATGTTCAATTCAGGGGATACATTTCCCTAGGTCTGTATGGAGATGAAGATCTCACGAAGACAAACGTACAAATGTAGCCCGGAAGTGATCCATTATCCTGCACGAAGGAGATATCTCACGAAGGAATGGCTTCTCACTCCCACTTAGAAGGGATGGAGCTTGGGTGTAGAGCTCATGATATGAAAAAACTGAAATAACATGTTTTATTAAAACTCTTGTAAAAATCCAAGGATCATAAATTAAATTAAATCAAAATTTTAATTTCTAACGATTAAGACAAAGGGTAATCAACCAGTGGCTCGACTTTCAAAAAAGTTCCCCAGTGGAGTCGCCAAGCTATAATAATGGGCCTGCGAGCTTGACACGTTTTTTTACAAAAAATATTTCGAACTGAGTCACCACCAATATTTTAAATTTAGGCGAGATTGGATCACCTATAAACTCGGTTATTTTATTAAAAACTTGTTTTGGTTTGATTTATTAAAATAACGAATTTGGTCTGCAAAACCAAACAATAGGTTCGGGAGTCAATTACGTGTGGAGAAGGATGAGCACCCCCACAACGCCCAAAATTGGTACATAATCAATTACGTAGTATCTTAGTATTGGAAATTAAGAACTCGAATATAATTTAGAAATATAATCCCTAAATGCGTAAAAATTATTTTGTTCAAAAATATTTTAAAGATTAATCCTTTAATTGGGACTAACGAGAAAATTACATCTCTTTGAGTTCGAGACATAATTTTCTTTGAGATTTTCAGGTAAAAGAATATTGTCTTAAATGTTGTGATTTGGTAAAAATGTATTTTCTTTAAGATTATAGAAAAAACGACCACGCCTCTTGAAGCTTGAGACATGATGTTATCGAGGATCTTAAATAAAATATTATGGTTGGAATATTATTTTTCTATTTAAAATTAGCGAGAAAATCGCCTCTTTAAGCTCGAGACACGATTTTATCGAAATCCCAAATAAAAGTGTTACCTTATTTTATAGGAAAACTTTGATCGTATAAGTTTAGTATGCATATATAATATATATACGCTTTTATATAAGTAATAAATTGACATATATACTACTAATTATAATTTTTAATAAGGTAAACATATATCTATATCTATATATATATATATATGAAATAAATATACATATAGTTAAAATATGGTACTAATTTATATAAGGTAATGGTGTGGAAAATAAGAGCAATATATTAACTAGTATAATTAAGTTCAAATCATGCCATAAATATACATATAATAATAAAAATAAATATATATCTTAGTGGTCATATATATAAAGTACATACGTATATAAACATATATAAGCAAAAATGAAATATTTATATTACATGGATATAAATTTAGAAATAATATATAAAACTATTATATATAAACATATATGTTCGTACTAAAAATTTTAAACATACCATATATTATATTAATTACTTAAATACCATATAAATAATTAATAAAATAAATATAAATATGTAATTATATAAAAAAGGGGTGGAAAAAACTTTCCCCATATATAGACATATACTATATATATATGTATATATATATTAATAAACGTTTTTTTTCGAAATTATATTAATAAATGTTAATAATAATGGTAATATTAGAAAGTGATCGAACTAAAAAAAGAAAGAAATAAAAAAGCTATAAAGATAAAGAAATAAATGCGGAATGACTGAAAAGAAAATTAACCCATTTTTATTAAATAAAATGCGGATCTCTCCTCCGGGTCGGGTCAGAGTGCGGGTTACACAGGCACAAGACGATGACATTTTGGAAAGGGTTTAAATACCCTTTTTTTGTCGAATAACCCATTTTCATCTTATAAAAAAGCTCTTAATATTCTCTCAATCCTCTCTTCCCCTAACCCTAATTGCCAGTCTTTCTTCCCCCATGAGCTACCGTTCATCGATGACGGAAAACCGCTGACTCTGATGGTCGGAGTACACAAAAATGGTTCGGAAAGGTTTGAGTAAGCTTCTTAATCCCTATTTTCACTTGGTTTTCTCTAAAAAAAACACTCATATTTCCTAGATCTAATAGAAACTGAAAGATTTCTTTGATTTCTACCTTTGTTCTTCTATTTTTTTACTTTAAAAACTCTCCATTTTCTATTTTTTGAATATGAAGAGCCCCGATTTTCTTCTCTCTCTTTTTAGTCTGAATCTCCCGTTTCTGCAGGTGGATACCGAATATATGCAGGGAAAGAAGGGCTGAAGACTTGCTCTTGTCCGGCCACGTTGAAGGGTGACAAGGCTTGGTGGCAGCACGATGGTAGCAGATGATAATGGGTTTGGGCAGTGGCTATATTGGATTTGATGTTTTGGGCGGTGGGCAGGGAGATGGCAGTGGGTTTAGAGGTTATTTAGGAATTTTGGATTAAGGTTTGGGGTTTATTTAGGTCAAATTAGGGGGTTTGGCTTATGGTGGACGACAACGGCTCGACGAACGGTGACGACAGCTATAGAGGTGGTTGGTAGCGGATGAAGCTTTAGGTTAGGGTTAGGTTAGATTTAGTTTAGGTTATAATAGTTGGGCTTGGGTTTTAGGTATCCACAATCATCATTATATACTAGTGTATTGGGCTAAGTGGATAGGCCTAGACAAAAATGGGTATCCACAATCATCGTTATATACTAGGGTAAAACCCAAGGTTTGGGAAATTCAATTTTTTTAAAACTAATATTTAATTAATTAGTATTAAAAAAATATTTAAATTAATTTTATTAAAAATAATTATGTATTATTTATAAAATGTAATGAAAATATAAATAACTCATTTTTCTTTTTCTAGTTTTTTTGACCTTTTATTTTACTTGAGCTTTTCTTGGACTAATGAGCTATTTCCTTTTTATTCTTACTTACAAAAAATTTAATATATATTATTATAAATAAAAGAATTTTTTAGGTAGGGTAGGCTTAGGCCTAGATTCGCCCCTGCCTCCTATTGGGGGACACCAAAAATCCCAAAACGTGTTCCTCCTATAGTTACACGTGGGCAACACAACCACGTACATTTCCACTATTGTGATTCAAGGACCATATATGCCTCTTTAGAAGCCTTCACCCAATACTAAGCACGAAGATTGATCATAAAGAACATTTCTATATTATTTATTAAACATAATGCCAAAAAATCTCATAAAGTTTGATAGAATAGTTATTTTAGCTCATATTCTTTTTTTGAAGCAATTTAACCTTCAACGTTTTATTTTGAGTCAAAATGACCCCTCTACGGGTAAAAGTTATTAGTCACGATAAATAGCTTTAAACAACTTGATAAATTACACATCAGTAGAAAAAAATAATTTTATATTTTATATAATTTTATAAAAAAAAATTTGACTGATGTGACATTCTTTCAAGTCAACATTTTTACCTATATGACATTGTCATGTCAGCGTGCACTGCCATATAGATTTGTCACGTCATTTCAAGCCTTTTAATGTTAGTTGACTAATAGTTTTCATCCGTAGAGGGGTCATTTTTACTCAAAATAAAACATTGAGGGTTAAATTGCTTAAAAAAGAATAGAGACCAAAACGACTATTCAATCAAACATTAGATATTCTTTTTTGCCTTTATGCCTATTTATTAAAAGACTTTCTTTAGTTAAAACTTAGAAATTAAAATATTCTCGTCCTAAATATTTTACCATATTTTGGTGTACATATTATATGTCATTAATCTCTCAATTAATTTTAAATTAAAATTAGATTTATGAAGAAAACAACATATAATAACTTAGTTATCATAATATAAAACGTCTTTTAATTGGCCACTGAAAGGTACAAACATGTGAATAATATATTAATTCTTTTAATTGATCTCTTCACTACATCAAAACAGGTTTTTTAGTGGCTTTTTTTGCCCTATGCCGGTGTTTTTAAGAGCCGCTAAAAACCTTTCTGGAGCTAATAAAAGCGCCACAATAAATGTCGATGAATCGAGCGCCGCAAAAAATAGCAGCGTTTGTGAAACCTCCCGCAAAAGATCATGGTCAATAGCGGCGTTTGTATATTCAAACACCGCTAAAATTGGTCGCATATAGTGGCGTTTGGCTACAAAAACACCGCAGAAAGTTATGGTCAATAGTGGCATTTAGTGACAAATGCCGCGAATTGCTTTATCTCTGGTGACGTTTTTTCTCTCCCAAACACAATAATATGTTACAATGTTTAGTGGCGTTTGTGAGTACAAACAAAATCATTATATCCATGAAAATTGGTAAATCAAAAAACTTAAAAAGAGCAATGTGAGCATGCTAAACATGTTGTAATAGTAATACCACCCATAAAATGGAACTAGAAACAAAGTTTTAGACAACTAGATATACCATTGTCTGATCAAAACCTCTAAGAACATGATACAAGGAAAGTAATTGAAATATAACTTCAAAGCTACAATAGCAAACAAAACCATGAAAATCTTTCATACAATAGCATTGGCAGCACTTGCAATTCTAGGCCACAGGTTAGCACAATCATTTCCAATGAGACCAGTAATGGCAGATTCTGAAAACACCAAATAAATTAACCCAAAAGAGTTCCTCATATCAAATCAAACAAGACAACAATATATCACTTTCTTCCGAGGCAAAGGTATTGATAAAACCAGCGTAACAAGATAACCATATGGCCTATAGTTCCAAGGTTCTATGCTAATTTGGAAGCATGAAGATTATAATCTTGACTACATCAGTGAATGGTCACAAAAGCATATTCATCTTTTCCAGAATTTAGCCATAGAAAAAATAACACTTCATTCGAAACCCCACAATTCAATCAGCATTAGTGGTCTAATTGAAACATAAAAAAGAATGAAAATGGGTTGGATTGCCTTTCAATTCAATAAGCAGGTTCTAGGCCTAAACTTGTCCAAAAAGCATTAAAGCATGAACCTTAAAGTCAAATTACTTTAATTAAGTTGGAGACTTAACTAACCTTAAAAACAAAATTACTTTTATGTTTCAATTCCAGTGATCAATCCAAGAACCTTCATTGAAAATGGTTTCGCGATATGATTAATGAACTCTATGCTTACATGCCCATATTGTTCAAGATAATTGAATGAAATGCCAATCAAAATAGATTCAGCCCATCTTTCTTTGAAACCCAGTGATATAAATAGAAATAAACAACCTCAAAACAGATGACAAACAATTTGAAAATCTACATGCTTTCTTCATTATTCTTTTTTTCCTTTAAATAGGGTATTTCAAATAACGCGAAACAATAAAGGGTTGCAATTGGCAGATTAATTGATATATATATATATATAAATCTTTTTTCTTCATTATTCTAAGCATGCCAGTTCAAAATAAATGCAGGATTCGACATTAAAATTTGGAAAATACAATCTTGTACCTCCAAACAAGAACACAGCATCGTATTGTCCGCGACCAGCTGCAGTTACCAGCTTCTTTAGCCGTTTAAGTGTAACCCCCTTGACCCGACCTAATCGTTAGACTCGAACTAAGAAAATTACATTGGGTTTGCTGAAGCAAAACCCGACCTAACTTACTCGAATTACAGTCTATTTTTTCTTTTTACTGATCTAGATGCATTATTAAGACCTATGGTGTTCATATAAGCAGCGGTTCAATTTTCATTTGATATGAACATCGATAAAACACTCAATTGCAAATGCAAACATTCTAGGGACCAAAGTGCAAATCCAAAATATTACAGGGACTTATACAAGTTTCAAGTTACCAAATATTAATTAATCATATTTTATGTCAGCATGTCAAATTTCAGCTTCAACGAATAACAAATAAGTATCCAATTTAGCAAAATACGAGATTAAGGACTAAATCGTAGAACTACCAAAACACAGGCTAACACGTTTGTAACAGCTTCTTACAACAATTAGATACATTTAACACATTCTTGCAAAATCTCAGGTCAAACAGGTATCATTTACTTATTCTATTGATGCAATAACATACAGTCACAAAATGTAAAGAATCTAAACCTGGTAAAGTCCATTAAGTGAATAAACTACTGACCATACCGGTATACGGGATACCGTACCGACACAGGCAAACATCGAAGCAAATGCTAGTATCGATACGATATAGAACATACCGATACTCGGCTATGCGTATCGAAACCCAGTCATGCATACCGATAATCACAATCAAAATCAAACACTAGATTGGCCCCGCGTACCGATACTAGCACTAAGTGTATCAATACGGGCTGCACCAAAATGCATCTTAGCGATTCGAATCCCAACCGAACATAACCAAATCATTGACAAACAATATTGACAAACTACTAAAGATATACCCTCATTAAACAAATGGCCTTAATTAATTACATGTCAATTAATTAACACAATTCACATTCAAACAAGTAATCTAGAGGCATGCTTCCTAACAATATAAAGCACTATCCGATAAGCACCAAATGGCCGAGACTTCGAACATATACTATAGATCAATTAAAAAATAGAAACACAACCAAAGGTACTCTTAGGATACAAACGATCCACCCAATCAATATTATTAAACCATTTAAAAATATTAGAACATAATTATCAAATGTACTCGGCACTAAAACATAATCAACATTATACACATCAATTAACGCCATCATCCAACATAATATAATCTCCAACCAAATAATAATACCTTGTACAAAAATAAGATCCTAATGATTAACCCACATTACCTTATTACAAATATTAAAAACACCGTAAACATACTCTTTACAACGCTTGTCTTGGAATCATTCCTTGCCTCGAACCACAACTCCGCACTTGCTTAGTTCACTGTATTGACAGAAAAAAGAGAGCGTAAGCATATAAAGCCTAGTGAGTGCGCTCAAAACGAATAAAACATCAATGCATCTTTGAAATCAAAATCTTATTAGAAACTTAAATTAAAGCAAGTCAAACTCATCATTTCAAAGCTTTTGAATAAATCGCGCTTAATTAAGCCAAAACAATTTTCCAACACGTTTGTAAAACATGCCATGCATATTAACCCATATGCACCAAAAGCTTCATTTGAAACATGTATAATTACCACGTGCAAACATAGCTTTCAAATAACACGCATATTAAACCATATGCAAAACATATATTATGGATCTCATGCATAATCCCATATGCAAACCTCAATTTAAGCCTTCACTTGAATATTCTTCCAATAGCAAAGCTTAAATAGCCTAACATGTATAAATCACATTATACAAAACATAATCCATTTATCATGATACATTAATTCATATATTGGCATTAAAGTGATCCAAAACCAAATCTTTCCATTTGTAAAACACATCAGATACACGAATTTCCCAAGTGGCTCCTTCAACCACTTTACATACATCCTCGAACCGGAGCAAATGGTACTACTACCCTCAACGGTTTTGATGTATAAATCCATCAGCGGAAGAATTTGGCACACTCTTGACCCCTCAACTGATGCGGTTCTCTTGGTGGAGATATGACACACTCTTGACCCCTCGACACACATGAGGCAACTTATTATAGTGCACTTTAAACCCTATGACATGCCAACTATATCCAATAACATTTATTTCATTGTCACTTAGCCAATATATATTTTGAAACACATTTACTCACTGTTTTTCATATGCATTTAACAAAACATTACCATATGCAAAACCATATTGCCAAAGACAAAACCACATTCCATTTAGGAACCATTTCTCAATACTCTTAGGCATCCATATCCTTAACCATTGCATATCATCTAAAAGATGCATAAAATAGTAAGTAAATCAATCCATGCTTTTAAACCAAAACATATAAATCAAGTCTCATATCAAACCAATATTCAAAAGGCGAAATAGGGAAAAGCTTACTTCTGAGCTTAGCTAAGCTTGCTAGGATTTAACTAAACCCCTAAAGCCATAATTCAAACCTTTTTATAGTACCAAAACACGTTTTCACTCACCAACTTGCTATCGCCTTGATGCCACGTCTTGACGCCTAATCGAAAATCGTCCAAACACTTATCATCTTCCACAAGAAAATGCAAGAGTCATTATAAATTCGACCACACTGAGATAACCACTTATTTATAAACACCACCACATCACAATTACAAACCAACAACAATTTCATAAAAATCCTTTAAAAGGACTTGCGGCAGTCCACTGCCCTGCTTTCCCCTGCTTAAACCACCGTCCTTATTCCCCTTTTTAATTCTTATTCTTATTATTATTATTATTATAACCAACAATACCTTTCACAAATGAAATGGCCAGCACCATGTCACTGCCATGTTACATTCTTTCAATTTCTTTTATTTTTAATTTCCTTGCGAGAAACAGTGGCCTCAAAATTTAAAACCAACAATACTCGAAACAGAACTACACAGCGTCTCAATGTACACCACAGCCCCGATCGCGCCCTGCCCTGGGCCACACAAATCCCTTTTCTTCTTTTTCTTCAACATCACGATTCAATTCCTTATCAACATTTCATCGAACATATACAAAGCACACTAATATGTGAACCACTAATTAAATCAAGTACTCTTCCAATTATCCCATTCAAGAACTCAAATCTATATCTAACCAATTAGATTAATTTCGGGAATTAAATTACAAAATCAACTTTAGATTATTATTACCTATGAAAAACATTAGAACTCCATAGAAATCATTATATTGCTATAATCTAATCATGATTTATGAGAAAATCCATTCAAATCTAATAATTCTATTAGAAATTCGTTTTAATTATCCCAAAGCATGAGAAATCATAGATTAAGAATCAAAATCATGTAAAAAATCATTAAAGAACATTTTCTCACCCTGCTTGATGAAAAACCAACTTAAAGATGAACTCCCTCTTGATTTCCAACAAGAAAAATAGTGAAGATGATGTAGAAATTAAAATCCTTAATCCACAATTGTTTAAAAATGAATGGAGAAGAAATTGAAGTAGAAATAATTAAGGAATCAAGAAATCTTTAAGTTTTGTTTAGAAGAAAATGAGAGAAACTTAGAAATATCTTTTTCATCTTTTAGAAAATTATAATCGTCAACTTCTTTTTGTTAAAAACAAGAGGGAAAAGATATTTCCTTATTTGATTTTATAATCCCAATAAAAACACCACTTTAATCCCTTTTTACAAAATTGCCATTATTAATATTTTACAATCTTTTACAAAGTAGTCACTATTTAATTTAATAGTAAATCAACCATTTAAATTTACCCAAATTTAATTTCGTCATTCGACAAATTCATTAAAATTTTTGCAAAAAAATATTAGCCACAATAAATTTTCCAAAGATCAATTTAATCAACCCAAATTATTTTCCGAAATTAATTAATTAGCTAATGTCCAACCAAAAATTCTAACTCGATTCCGATAATTTACCCGAATCTTCTAGCCCGTTTTCCGGAGTGTTACATTAAAGGACGGTAAGACTTCAAACGCGGTAGGTTCTGCAAATAATACAGATTCATGTAAGTCCATACATGACATCTCTGATTCTATTATTAAGCATGTCCACTTTCGAATTCCACTTAAACTGAAGATGTGAAGAAGGGATAATTTAATACATAATTGATTTATGCTATAATATTTCACTTAAAGTTCATCCTCTTATGGAGACAAGTCAAATCATCGACCTAAATTAAACTTTGCCTGATTATATATGCATCAAATACAAGTAATTGCCAAATAAATAAAACGTCAATAGAATCAATTGATTCTTTGTGTATTCGTACCTAAATCATTAATGCAGACATCTTGAGATATTCCATTCATTGATATCTTCTCCAGCAATGTCAAAGGATCAACATTACTTGTTTGATCTAGTCGAAGACGCTAAAAAATCAGAACTTCTCTCAGATATAAACTATAGCAAGTGATAAAAAAATATAGCAGAATTCGCTCACCAGTCGCCTAATGTATTTTACCTTGTAAACTTCGATTGTTGGACATGCTTCCTATATAAGAATCATTGGAATGTCCAATGCAAGAGGAGGGGATATATCTTGAACAATCTGGGCATATAAGCATAGAGTTCATTAATCATGCAAGTATAACAATAGAGTCGATAAATTCCCACCAGGCTTAAATTCCTTAACTAAACTCCCACTAGGCTTTGAACAAGTCGACCCTCTACGATCACAATCAGAAATAAAATACAAGTCTCCTGGGAACAAATTATCATCAAAATCGAAGAACCAATAGAGAAAATGTATTAAAAGAACACAAAGAAGAATTGAAAAAAAGAAAAGAAAAAAGCCACAATAAAATCATAAACCTTTGAAATCGAAAGTTTAAAGAGAGAGAGAAGAAAAATTAACCTCCAGAATTGTTCGAAAGTGGAAATTGCGTGCATGGAACTGCCCCAAGTAGCTTGCTTGGATTTGGCTGACGGATTATCGAACCAAAAGGTAACGTCGTATCTTCTTTCTCTTCAATCTCCACCCATCCTCTTTTAGGTTAGGATTAGGGTTTTTATTATCTTCTTCACTGATGCTCATTGTTTTCAGATTTTCCTCTACCCCCATTTTTCTTTCACTTCTCCTGTTTTGGATTCCGAGTGAGTAAGGTAATGAGTCGAGGGACAGCGGCGCGTTGGTAAAGTTGAAGATGTGAGGGATTTTTAGAGAAGGGAACGATTTAGGGTTTGGAAGAAAATAGAGAGGTGTGAGGCGGCTGGAAATTTCGAATGGAGTTGTGTGAGCTAGATTTTTAAACCTAAAACCTACTAGGGCGTTTAATACCAAAAATGCCACTAAATTACTGCAATATTGCGGTGTTTTAAAGCCAAACGCCACTAATGCGGCATCTATTGTGGCGTTTTAAACCAAACGCCAGTATATATGAACCACGATATACCATTTTCTAATGGCGTTTTTAGTAAAAACTCCACTATAGGTACATGATTATTGTGACACTTCCCTTAAAACGCTGCGAGTTTTATATTTTTTGACATTTTTTTATGTTAACACCGCGAGATGTCCAATATTAGCGGCGTTTACTTAATAAACACCACTAAAAGTGCCGCTATAGACATATTTTGCTGTAGTGTATTATACATTTTTGTTTCTCTTTTAATAAATAATGTTATAATGTTGAGATGTGAATGAGTAATAATTTAATGTTTTGCTAAAATATTTTCTACTATATATAATATATATTTTACAATTAATAATTCATTAAATGATGATGTACTATGTTAGAATTTAGAAACCAAATATTGTTTGTCTTTTTGAAATACTCTAATTTGTATTATTTGAAAAAAGTATACAAATTTGATATGGGTACCCTATGACCCAAGATTACAAGTACCCGATTATTATAGCTACCCAACTTACGGACACATGATATTCATGGGTCAGATCACATATCACTATTTTTAACACCCAAAAATTCAAAAACACGAAATTTCGACTAACTGAAATTACGGGTAGCCAGTTTTAAAAGCTCATACTTATTGGTAGGTAAAATTTAAAAAAAGAATGCAATAAAAAAACTAAGACCCTATTTGATAAACAACTTTTTAAGTTAAAATTAGAGGTTTGAAGCATTTTTAGAGGTTTGGTCAATCAAATCCGCTAATTTGGATGTTTGGTAAATAGAGGATTGTAATAGCGGATTGAGGTGAAACCTTTCATTTTGAAAAAGCTCATTTTAGGAGCTTTTTGAGTTAGAGGTTTATATAAAAGACTTGTAAAGACTATTTGATTAACATAAATTTCTCTAAATAAGTAATTAATAAATAAATATATAAATTAATAAATACATAAATTTGATTAACTAATAAAATTTAAAAAATAATTTTATAAATAAGTAATTAATATATAAATTAATAAATACATATAAATTTAATAATTACTAAAATTATATTCAAAATATAATTTCATAGATAAAAAATTAATATATATATATATATTTAAATGTAATAATTATTAAAATTATATTAAAACGATAATTTCACAAATAAAAAATTAATATGTACATCCACATATATGTTCAGTAATGATATTAAAAAATTAATTTTCATAATCTAATTTATATTAATAGATACAAAATATTAATAACTAATAAATTATTCAAACAAGTATCAAATATAATCATGTCCTCACATGTCATTTTGCTTGTTCAAATAATCAATCAACTATCAGTTAATTTTATCAAACACTTTTGTACAATCAACTAATGTAATTCGTTAGTCAAATCAGTTAATGCTATTAATTAATGTAATCCGCTATCTGCTAATTGTCAAACAAGCTTAAGGATTATTAAAATAAAATCATTCGTAAAAAGCATGCAATATAAAAAGGAAAATCATTTTTCATAAAGCATGCAAAGTCGCAAACCGTTCGTAAAAAGTATAGGTTTGCAATCTTTGTAAATGAAGCAGATTTTATTGTTGAAATCTTACACCAACTGTATAAAATTAGACCAACATTGTTTAAACAGGGAATCTTGTCCTTCGGAAGAGATGGCCAAATTGACAGACAAAAACATTGTTTAAAAATCATGAACCTCCGCAGCAAGAAAACAAGGACAACCAACTTTTACTTGAATCATCTTGGGGAGGTAACGTGCTTTCTGCTTCCTTTTCCTCCTTCTGTTTCTCCTCCTCCTGTGGCTGCTGTTGTGGCGGCTGCAGTTGTCTCGGTAATCCCTTGTTTTGGTCAGCACAGGCGGAGCTATGTCTTCCACCATCTGCGGCTGTCAACCTGAAATGAACACGAAAACAAGTAATTGCAATGCTTTAATTAGAAACATGATATTTTCTGAATACATGAACTTATAAGTTCAAAACTTACACAGGGAAGGTAAACGAAATGCTGATACTTCTCTCCTCATAGAGTTCAGAGAGTCTATTGATAGGTTTATTGGCCTCGGCGGTGGGTTTCTTTTCCATGCTAAGACTGCCTGATCCGACTGCACTATCACGCACCATTGCAGCATTGCTAACTGAACCTTGAACCTCATCAGCCTCAGCCACCTTTGGCTCGCTATCATCTTCTGCAACTTCACCGGTATCTACCGCCGTGGCTGTTTTTCCCGAACCTTTGTCTATATCTTCATTCATTGCAGCAGCAGCCATGTCGTCCAACTCTTTCAAAGAAGGCAACACGTTCTTCTGCGCAATGATCTGCTCATCTAACTTGGTCATTTCTCCAGATTTGTACAACATAAGGAACTGGTCCTTTGAGTAGCTGCAATTGTTGATGTGAATGCTGAACAATGATTCATTTGAAGCAGCGCTCCAATCCGTATGTGTTCCCGACTTGACTCGGAAAACCGACGACGGTATCCGATTCGATAAGTAGACTTGCATTTCGGATGAACTCGCGATTGAAACACCAAGGTTGCTTGATGATTTGAGTTGGGATGGTTTGGGGTTTTCGTTATCATTATTGGTGACATTGAGATCAAAAAGTTCGTGAGATGAGATATAGGAGTTTGAACATCCATGGCTTGGAAATGGTTTAATTTCATTAATATTAACTTCATAATCTGTCGAATATTGCTCGCTGCTTCCTTCCCCTTCTTCATCCACTCTATGAACACTTGCCATATTCTGAAAAAGGAAAATCAATCAATTCTAATACACAAAAGAAGATATAAAATTTGATATAATTTTAAATGAAATTAACAATGACCAATGTATTGAATCTTGAACACAAAAAAACAATGATATTTTCTTCAAAAATCCAAGGTTGAGGAGCTGTGTATTGAAAAACTGAGGAAAAGAATGGGGATATAAACAGAAGAGATTTCCTAAAAAGGTTAGGCAAAGACCAGATTTCGGTTGCCTAAATGTACTTTCTCTTTGGTTTTAACGTATTTTTTTTAGTTATTTTGGTGACCGGATAACCATTTTCTGCAAACAAATGAAACGACATATACTAACTTGTACTAAAATAATGAGGTAGGGATTGTTTTAAATGAAATTTGTAACACCATTAACGTATACTCGTAAATCTAATATACATTAAAGATGTTACGGAGTCGTTTAAAGAAATCTTGACTTATAAATTTATTTGTACAAGTATTTACAAATTTTAGTTTGTAAATTTAACCATTTCTCGGTTTTCTTGAAAACACAACCTATGTGCAGTTAGCTAGTTTCAACCTAAACTAATTAATTTAAATTATATTTGGCAATTATTAAAAACAATAGTTCAATTCAGGGTGAAAACTAGATTCGCTATCTAGGCCCTTTCTTGACTTTAAAATCTTTACGCGATTACCGATTATTCTTATTAGCAAAGTAATTATCCTTTCTACCTTAGCTTTATTCTGTTACAATGCTAATGCCTTATTTTGCTTTATCCATATACGATTCATCATCAAAACTGATTATTTATCTATGATTTAGTCTAAGTTAATGCATCATACTCTACTAGCAATTAAATAATTACATGCTCAGTAGAGATTATCATAAGCTAGAATATCTTACTGATGTTTTGTAGATTGAAGCTTGATCAGCATGCTCGACTCCTCTTCAAATCCTCCATCTTAATCTATGTGTGAAACAAACACACGCTAAGTACGAACTTAGTGAGGCAAAACTTATAAATCAAAGTAAAGCACTTAAATTTTAATAAAAATTGCATAATAAATAAAATACTGAATATAACATATAAGAATTTAAAATCGTATAGAATGACTTATCGAAGTCGTTCCTCTGTCATGTAACCTATAAAAATCAACATCTCATATACATATATAAGGCAATGTCATGTCAAATCAAATATCCAGTAAATCACTTATTTTCATTTGAATCATATCACTTTCACTTTTCACTTTCCTTTAGATCACTTGTACTTGTTACTTTTTATTCAATTCATAGCCCAATTTAATGTAATTGAGAATGCATGGTATGCGAGTCACTATTGAGTATGCACATGTGCGGCAACAACTAATTTGTTGTGCTAAAATAAACACTGTATCACTTTATCACTGAATAACCGTTGCAAACTTATACAACGTCACTATATCACTAGGTCATAGCTGTAGAACACAGCGTAACTATATCACTATATAACGGTTGTACATTTGTACAACATCACTGTATCATTATACTCCCACCTCATTGGCATGCCAATTATACCAAGAATCTCAATAATCTTACAATGCGGCTTTTAACCAATTCACTATTATGATCTCTTCACTTATTTAAATTTTACTAGATATTACATATCACAATATCATATAAAAGTGTATTGGACAGCATACCCAAAATCATTCATAGAGCATTTCAGAATCATTTAATAAAATTCAAATCCTGAATGACTTATCACCAGTCTTTCTCATTTCATAAATAGAGTAAGTAGAATGCACTCACCTGAGCCATATAATAGTATGCCTCACTAAATTCTACTCGATCTTTTCCTTTATAGTATCTTGAATCCTCTTTGATTCGTGTTCGGCTTCATTAACCACATAAATATAAATACCATTTGTTAGATTCAAATCTAACAATATTCTAAATATGCTATCAAATCTAATTATTCGAATATGTAAAATTTCCAAAACTTTTTCTTCCTTCCTTAGACTGTCCAAAAATTCATTTTGGTCCCCAATTGACCACTTTGAACTTCAAATAATTCTTCCAAGCTTGCTAACTACCATTAGATACCAAATGTCTCAATTTCCATTTTCTGGCAGCTTGCACTACCTTCAAAGATTTATTTATATAAAATAATCTAAAACTAGGAATTCGATTCCGTTTATTCTGAAAGAAACTAGATTCAATAAGCTTTTCACCCATATAAATCAATAGCCCAAATTCAACTTGTACGATTTATGGCGAATTTTCAAAGTTAATTTCCAGTGCTTATTTCGGAACAGACTGCTATACTATTTTCTGACCTTTTACTACTTAAAAATTCATATCTTTTTACTCGGAACTCGAAATCAGTTTACGTTTGTTGGAGGAAAAATTAGACAAATAAATCTTTACATCGGTATAAAATTCACTATCTAACCATTTTTGTAGAATTTATGGTGAATTTTCAAACTTACTGCCAAATCTAGTTTTCCTACACAACTTCCATAAATAACTTCAAATTTTATACTAATTTCTCCTTACTTTGCTATTTGTCAATTTAGTCCTATTATTTACTTTAAATCATCAACTTATCACCTTCTTCATCAAATAATTATTCACAATAGTTTCCCTTAATTTTCCTTCTTAACCGAAATAGCCACTAAAATGCAAAGATAAGGATTCTAGCTTCTTAACTTAGCAATTTAGTCCTCAAATCAACATTACTATCTTAATTCCATCATTATAACTAAAAACCAGATTTAATCCTTCTCCAAAACCTCATTTCCGAATTGGTCACTTAACTTTGACAATTTGTCAAAATGGTCACTAACTCGATTTAAAATCGGTTTTGCATTCTAACTTCAATTTCATATCTTCAACATCCCTAATAACATAAATACACGCCAATTCCATAAAAAACAGATTTAGTCCTTCAACTTTTATACTTGCTGATTTGGTCCCTAAACATTTAAATTAGGGTTTTGCTTCCAAACAACAAATCAAGCTTACTAGATCATTTATCCAACATCACAAACCCTAAATCAAACTTGAATCCATAAACCCTAATCATCTTCATAATAATAAAATCATGTAGAGTTTAAATCCCAAGTCAACAACATGATTTTAACATCACAAAAGCTTGATTTCAACTTGAATTTCAACATGGAATCATAAAATCTCAAAACCCCCAATTGAGTCCATAAACCCTAATTTATTATCATACAAAATTCTCATCAATCAAGCATGATTTCCACAAATTATTTACACCAAAAGATAGAGCTTGATGAGTAGAACAACTTTGTAGTTCAAAAGATTACCTGAAAATCGAGTTTCGGGGCTTGAATCGAACTTGGAAAATTTTTCTTTCTTTCTCCCCCTCATATTTCGAAATTTAAAGATGAAGAATGGTCTTCATCTTTTTATTTTCATCCAATTTGGCCACTTGTCTTGTATAAATGAATTTTAAATTCATTTAAATAGTGAAATTACTAAAATGCCCTTTTCATCGAATAGCCAAGATTTAATCTCATCAAAACTCAATGGACAAGATCTAATCCATGTGTAATTGGCCTTTCAAAATTTCCCTTAAAGTTTCAAAATATTTCAAAAATTCCATCCTTGGGAAATGTCCAATTTGCCCTCCAACTAGTCTTTATTTACAACAAGTCTTAAAAATTGCCATTCCATTAAAATTGAACCAAATTGGTTCCAATCCAACCGACCATGTCCCGAAATATCTTAGATTTTTATTTATGGCATTTATTCGATCCAAATATTCAAATTTCACTTACTACGATTTCCAAATTTTCTTCTTACGAACTTTAAAGCTTTATAACCATTAATATAAGCTTCGTACGAAAAATCTGGGTAGCAAGAAAGTGTCACTCTTGGGGGTGAACTATTCATTTACGGGGTTAACTTACATAACTTTTGGAAATTATACTTTGGTACCTGAACTCTCCCAAAGTTTATACTTTGGCCATAAAATTTTCATTTTGGTCACTGAACTTCAATTCCCATTTCAATTTTCCTAAGATTTTTTACCAACTTTGAGAGTACCCAATACAACTCACTATCTATCACATTATACTTTTAAACCTTAACAATTTCCTTTCATAAAGACTTAGACTGAATTTTCTTAACTCAGTCTATTATTCCGATAATTATTGAAAATCTTCATAACATAAGGTTTCTCGTAGAAATCCTTTATTTGAAATCCATGCGAATATTTTCTACTTTTATTGAGTCCAAAATATCGATCAGAAACACTTTTATGGGACCTTCCCAAAGGTCACCCATCTTTGTATTTCTCTGGCCTGAGAACACTTAACAATTTCATTCGATCCAAATTCGGTACCTTTTTCTACATCTTAATTCTTAAAACCGATATCAAGGTACTTATTTCGACCCGATTCACTCTTCTACTAAATAAAATTACTTGTTGGGGAAATTTATACTTTAGTCCCCAAACTTTTCTAAAGTTTATACTTTAACCCCCTAAACTTTCAAAATTTACAATTTAGTCACTAGCCAAAATTTGGGATATTACAAAATTAATTGAGAGTATTGCTGATTTTACTTGATTTCAATTGTAATTTTTATTGTTAGTTGGTATTTTCAATCACTTAGACACCTATAATATTGTTTATAATATTTGTAGGCTATTTATTTTGTTTACACCTGGATTTATGATCAATTCAGGCTTTGGCCTAACACAATATTTAACCCCCCCCCCAATTTTTTTTCTTCCAACAACGTAGTTAAAGGTAAATTACACAATTGCTTTGGCTGGGTATAGAACTATCATTGATTTCGTAAGAACTAGAGTCCGTGACTATTTTTCATTATATTCTTTTTTCAGTTAAAGGTTTTTATATTAAAATCATGATTAAATTGATTATAAACACGGAAGATTAAATGTGTGATTATACAAATTATTTTTAGTTTGGTAGTCCAAATAGGAGTGGAATAATAGTTTAATGATTATCTAGGTAATTTATCATTCTTTTTATTGTGCCAAATCAACACGCCGTCAGTTGTCTGACGACGATTAACATTGAGTGACCAAATGTTTGTTTATATGTCTGCTAACATGTTTGTTAAAATGTTGAAATTACGCCATTGATCCTTATGCTCCATAGGCTCCATAGTTTGAATTCTATATTTCACCATGTGTTCAATTTAGTCCATACTTTCACCAATATCTAAAATATAAAAATAAAAAAACCAGATAAACAAGCTTATAAAAGAGTGAAATTATCAATTTTCTTCTTGTGGCGTATTTATTATCGGACGAATTTTCACTTACGAAGCAATTACATTTTTCATTAAAAAATTAAATTTCATTGTATTTTTTTATTATTTTAGATAATTATAAAACTTCAAAACATTATAACACTGAGTTTTAGAACTAATGGGTTTTGAACCCACAACCTAAGGGAAGAAGAGAGTGTCAACTGAAAGCTTTAACAATTTATTCTAGAGTTTGTTGACTTCTTTGTACTGAATTTTAACATAACGAATAGTTTTCTACTAAATGACAGTAAATGTCGATAGAAAGAATTAAAAATACTATAAAATGATGACCATAATATCAAGTTGATGATGAAGGAATTACAATCTTGAATAAGCTTCGAAATTTCAGTGGGGTTGAAGAAAGAGAGATTGAATTAAAAGGTTGGAATTAAATATGGTGCGAGTTTGGGTGCAAGTAAAATGAAAATATATATGGGCAAACGTATCAGACGTGAGTATTGTATTTGATATACTAAAGGATTTATTGTAGCCCTCGTAGCAAATTTACTTCTCCAAAACAAAACGTTAGAACTGACAAGTATATATATAAAAAAAGTGGCAATTGAATAGATAATGCACCATGGAGAACCAATGTCTTAAAACCGATGTGGCCCTGGTCGGTGTAATCAGAAAATAGACGTCACCTCTAAGATTAACATAATTTTTCTATTTCGTACCCTTGAGAAATGAAGATGAAACTCTGAATGATTGCTCTTTTCTCGTGGAAGAAGGAATTTCAGAAAGAGAGAAGCTGTGAAATATGAAATGCAATGAGCCAATCGAAAACATAAGAAAAAATATGTAAATGTAGAGGGGATAAAGAAAGAATAGAAATCGTTTGTTCCTTTTCGGTGTCAAAAAGGTAGAGAATATTTCTCTACGTAAGAATAGATATTTTTCAGTGCCCTATTTGTGTCTCTTTCTTAAAAAAATAGGTTTAGTGTTTAGGATTAGGGTTTAAGGTTAGAACTTAGAGTATTGAGTGTATAGTATATTTGCTGGGTGTAAGGTTTACGATTAGAGCTTAAAATTGATTTTTTAATATTGAAGCATAAAAGAGCAAAAGATATTTGTCCACGGAATAAAATGTGTGTTAAAAAGCGAAAAGTGCTCTGCCTTCTATAGTTGATATAGAGGGGCATTTACGTTCAAAGGAAATTTGAACGGATTATTCCTTGTTCCCTTAATTCACACACAACCATTAATCTCTTTACACACGCACGAAGCAAAAAAAAAATCAAATGAAAAATCTGAAGATTTTGTCAAGGATTAGAAGAGAAAAGTGTATTATTTATTGTTTTTCTGGTATACCAAAAATTAATGCAAAGTTCTTTCATTACAAAATATCAATAATCCCTGCTAATATAAAAAAGTGAAGTTTGAAAAACGTAAAAAGAGCTATAACGGAGTTAATACATTTGAGTGCTAGTATTGTTAGATTTAAATTACTACGTAGTGAAATAAACAATTATTCTCTTAACAAGTGAACGAATCCTGAATTTAATAAGAGTAAACTTATGAAATACGATTAATCTCATTTTCAAATGAGATCCGTGATAGATAAACAATTTAACCAATATAACATGAGATGTTGGTAAGTGCTATAGAAAGATAACCCAAAGTCTTTCATGGAAGGTGACAAATCATTCATACTTACATAGGTGATTTCATCAAGTCCATCTCATAATATTCCAATCAAATGAATCAAGCTACGAAATCATTAATATGCCATTTTCAAATAAGCTAAGTCTCTCATATTTAAATTTGATGAATTTATCGAGTCCCATTAAAATTACTACTACAAAAAAATGGCATATACCGACGAACAGAAAACCGTCGGTAAAACACTTAAAATTCATTGGTAAATGGTCCAAAACCCTTTACCAATGGACAAAAATGATATTCCAACAGCCATCGATAAAATGCTAGTCGGTATATATTTATAGCGACAGAAACAACTGCCGGTATAAATGGTGGGACCCTATACCGATGGACAAATCTGTAGGTATGGGCATGGCCTACCCCGACAAATTAGCGTATCTATTCCGACGAACATCTTTCCGTCAGAATAAATAGTAAATATATAACGACGAATTTTCACTAACGGTACATCCGTTGCATTTGATGCATACTTTTACTGATGGTTGTCTCCGTCGGTATTTGTATCATGTTCGTCGATATATGTTTGATTAACATTTATTTTTTATTTTAAATACTAATAATTATTAATATTATTGTTATTTTTTATTTAATATTATTTTTTCTTTTAAATATTAAAATTATTAATACTATAACAAAAACTGTTTATTTTTTAAAGGGAAAATATTATTTGATATTCGAATAAAAAAGTATGCAATACATAATCACTAAAACATGTACGAGTCTATTATAAGAACAAGAAATGTGCAAGCAAATATTTGTGTTTCTTAATAACGTACATAATAAAAGCAAACATAAAATCATATCTAAAGTAAACTGAAATAAAGAATAGAATGTCCTTCGACTAAATTCTTCAGGTGAAAGCGAATAACTCATTTTTAGCAGTGCAGTCAAAGCAGAGGCAACAACTGAACCAAATTCAAGGGCAGAGGCTGAAAAAGGAAGTAATTGCAAAGCAAATGATGATATGTTGTCTTTCTTTGAGGGTGAATTCTTGCCCCTAGCAATAAGAAACTTATGGAGAATAAACTATAAATTCGAAATTATACTCAAATTCTCATGTTCGCATTGTACTTCTCTTTCGACATATAAATATGAACCCTTGACATTTGTGATCTTATAAGGCAAATAAGTGGCAGATTCTTGCTGTCTTTTTATAACTAGTTTGCAGGGGGTTCCCTTTATGTTGTTTCTCGTGGGGTTGATATTACTTCCTCGAATCGAACTATATATTTGCATTTAGTTGGAATCGGGAGGACTTTTGCCCATCGGGTGGGATTATCTTCCTTCGGAGGGAAGATTTGCGGTAATAAGAATTGTGTGCTTTGCATGTATTTGTGTCATATTCCTTGCGTCGTATTTTGTAGGAATACAAAGCAGTATTGTTATTTACGAGTCGGTGCTTAAAAGTGGGAATTGTTTGTGTGGTTTATAGTTTTGTGTCTACTGGCTTTGTCAGCCTTAAACGAGGTCGCTGTCTTAGACTGGCCGGAGTGTTTCGTTTGATGTCGTTCTCTTGGGTGATTGATATTTGAGTATATTTGTAAAATCTTGAGCTGGGAGAACCCTTGCCCCCTGCATGAGGTAGTCTCGATTGGCGTGCATTTACTGGCACATATATTAGTTTACTCATTGTTCAGTTATTCAATAATGGTGGACACTAACGCCCTATTCCTTTCTTGCATATAATTAATTAAAAGATCATTTTCCGTGCTATGTGCACTTATTTTGGAAAGTGACTAGTGTACACTATGCACACTTACTTTGGAAGTGGCTAGCGTACCTTTTATTGTTGCGGTCGTTTTACTAAGCACACTTACTTTGGAAGCGGCTAGTGTACTGGAAGTGGCTAGCGTACTTTTCATCGTTGCAGCCGCTTTACTATGCACACTTACTTTGAAAGCGGCTAGTGTACCTTTCATTGTTGCAGTTGCTTGATTATGCACACTTACTTTGGAAGCGGCTAGAGTACTTTTCATCATTGTGGTCGCTTTACTATGCACACTTACTTTAGAAGCGGCTAGCGTACCTTTCATCGTTGCGGTCACTTTATTATGCACACTTATTTTGGAAGCGGCTAGCATACTTTTCATCGTTGCGGTCGCTTTAATATGCACACTTACTTTGGAAGCGGCTAGCCTACCTTTCATCGTTGCGGTCGGGGGAACTGAGGATCAAAAAACATTAGTGGGAAAAGCATTTTCATTAACCAAAACAGTCACATAAAATGTGCAATAAAATGTACATAATGATGAAAGGTTAAAGCAGAATGCATATTGAACAGTGTAAGACTATAAGTTAGGTCACACCTTTGCCTGTTTGGTGCGTCTCTGCTTCGTGCCGAGTTATCGTTCTCTCGCATCCTTGGTACCAAATGTGGCTGCTGAATGGTTCAAAGCCTTGCCTTGGACGCTGTTCGTAACTTTGAATTTTATCAGTAAGGATTGTTTCTTTTCCTTTAGGAAGGTGGCCACAAAGGCTCCCTATTTCCCTCATCCGAACTTTTTTGCTCTCTGCTCGTGTTCCTGCTGGGTGCACCTCTTCTTCGTCTTTAACAAACTCTTCTAATTGTCCCCTTCTAACAGCTAACTCTATTGCATTCTTCATATGGATACATTCATCTGTATCGTGCCCCTGCCCCTTATGAAATTTGCACCTTTTACCCGATTTTCTCTGGCTTTGTTTGACCTCATTTGTGGTGGGGGCTTCAAAATTCCTAGGTGTTTTGCTTGATGTAGGATATACGACAGCGGGTCTGTTAGAGGGTGGTATGTTCTAAAACTGAGCGGTGGCCCTTTTCTGATTCAGTTTTCTGCATGCCTATGGGTTCTTTTCCTTACTTGAGTTCCTCGTTTTCCCTTTCTAAGTAATGCTGTAATTATTTTCTTATTTTCGCAATTCTCCTCCTCTCCTACAGGAAGGTAGGTTTTCTCTCTCTGACTAGGCTTTACGGGCTCCAGGCTTTGTACGCTTTTAGCTGGAGCTCTTAAGGGACTTACTGTCGTGGCGCCCCGGTTGTTTTTCGCTACATGCATGCACTCTTCCCCAGTTATTCTAGTTGCATTAGTTTTAAATTTCTCCGCAGCCTTCTCGTTGTGTTCTCCTACCAAATGTTGCATTCGTCCTCCGATATATTCTTGCTGTCGTCTAAGCTGCTTTAGCGCGGTATGGGTATACTCTTCCACGATTTCTAGTTTACTCTACACGTTGGCTAGTTGTTACTTCTATCTTGAAAAAGATAGGGTTTCTTTTTCTACTTCTTTTCGGCTTTTTCTTTTCTCCATACATTTCTCCATGATTTCTAATGTTGCGAGTCGTTCTTCGTTGCTTCTTGAGAATCAGACTGAAAGAGTGACGAGTCCATGCTCACCGCACCAATTGTTGATGGTCAAAATGGACAGGGGTCGAAGAAGGTGGTCGAGATGGCTGTCTCCGGTCAGAGTTTGTATATGGCTTCTATTTTTGGGCAATGGTATCTGGAGTGGAGCCTCTTACCTCTCTCTATTGCATGTCCTTTTTATACTACTCAGACAGGTGTCATGATTGGTTGTCGTGGCGCGTTGATTGGACTGGCTATGATATGATGTCCTAGGTTTGCGTCGTCATTCACAGCGATCACGTGCACTGACACGTGACCGCTAGATGCGATATAGCTTGCGGTCTTGCTTGTTTGCCGTAGGTTGCGAAGTGTACTCAGACAGGTCACGGGCGGTCGCTTGTACCGTCAGGTTGTTTACTGAGGAGCTCACACTATTATCCACAGCGATTACGTGCATCATCACTTGGACACTCTTTGTGTAACGCTGCAAGCCGTACGGTCTCGAATCGTAGCAATAGGTATTTATAGGTACTACAAAAAAACATAAAATATATCCTCCATTCCACAACCACCCTCCTGCCTCTTTCCTTTTGAAACTGCAAAACGAAACTTGACTTAAGAAAAAGGTTGGATGTATTTCAGTTTACCTAAATAACAGTCTTTGACCTACAAATGCTTCAATCTTTTTCTAGTCACGATCAAATCTGAAAATAATCAAGAAAACAATAACAAGTGAGAGCCGGAAAACCTTTTCGACAAAAATAGTCGCGCAAATTCAAACAACATGAAACTAAGTATAATTCCAGTAAATCATCAAATGTATTCTACAATAACAGTTTAAAGGCTTGCAATATTCGGTATCATCTCTCCAAATAGCAAAAATCCTTATTATAATTCAATGCCACATTTTAATTTAGATACGCACCCTAAAGCTAACTGACATGAAGAAACATGTACTCTAACTCGTACAACAAAAAAGTCATCTCCTTGTTTCCCTCACTTGTCCATCTACAAATTAATTCTCATCCTATTTTCAATTAATATCTATAGAACTAAAAAAAAAACAAATTAGAAATTTCAATTTAGCCATAAAGAAACCTTCAATGTCAGATTCAAGTGAAAACCATAAAACTAACACGCAAGCAAACAGAAACCGTAAAGAATTTCCAAAAGAAGAAGCAAAAACCCTAATTCGAAAGGAAAACGAAGAAAATTTGTATAATTAAAGAAGACAAAAATCTTCAACCCGTCGGTTTTACCTAAATTGAAAGAAAGAGACTAACCTTTGGGCAGATTATCGCTGCCGATGGGGGCTCCCTTACCAGTCGAGAGATAAGAGAGTGAGAGACGATTTGAGGGAATTTCATTTGCTGGGTTTCGGGATAGGGGTGCGGTGAGGTCGTAAGAGTGAGAGTGAGAGTGAGAGTGAGAGTGAGAGCGAGTGAATGAGGTAAGTATGTAATTTAAAACGACGTGTTTTAATAAAAAATAAATAAAACACAAACCGGGTACGGGTAGTCAGGAACCCAGATAAGAGACATTTTATCAGATATAACTTTTCCTCGGTAAACACTATATCTATACCGACACAAAGAATTAATAATCGGTATATAGTTTATTTCTACCGACGATTTTTATAATTTGTCGGTATAAATTATATCTACTGACGGTTTTTTATCTTCTGTAGATATAATTTTTTTACACCGATAAATAATATATTCGTCAGTAAAAAGTAGAACTTTTAACGACAGTTTTGATTTTCGTCGGTATATATTCTATATACCGACAACTTTTATCCGTCGGTATAATTAGGCGTCGATATATGTACATTTTTTAGTAGTGCACCCAAATCAAGTTATATATGAACTCATTAAGAGTAAGAACCTCAACTTTATACGTTGGTGATTCATCAAGTCTTTCTCACAATGATCACCCAAATCAAAGGCTATGAACTCATTAAGAACATTTAGTGGTTCAACATATGACTTCAGTGAATTCATCAAGTTCGTCTCAATGTGATCATCTAATCCCTGGGCTGGTGATTCCCAAAATCTGGGTTAAAAGAATAGGCTAGGTGAACCGGTTCAATTAGCTAGGGTAGCGAATTTAGTTGATTAAATTAATTTTGAGAATTATTAAAATATGAATTAGTTTGGAATTGGTTGGGATTTATTTAATTTTATATTAAATAATGATTTTTAACTTGATGACTTTTAATAAGTCAAAATAATTTATACATGTGTTTTAAATGACTAAATTGATAGGAATGCAAGCTAAGAATCTTTAAGGACTAATTATGTCATGCAATCTTGTAATGATATTTTAATTGAATTTTTTAAATAAAAATGGTTAAAGAATAATTGATATTAATTTGGTTAATTAAAATATTTTTAACAAAAAAAATGGAATGACGGTTAATTGGTTTTCTTTGGAAGATAGCTTTCATTTCCTCATTTTCTTTCAAAACCAATTTCTTTGATTTTATAAAATCCTAAAGCTCTTCCATGGATTTCTAATGATATCTTCTTAATTCTTTTCCTAATATCATTATTATTTTCAATTGATTTTCATCCCAAATCTTATTTCTTATTTTTCAAGTCATTTTACAATTGTTGGAAGATCACATAATTTTTGGTGGCATCTCTTCAATCTTAAGTCCATCAATTTCAAGGTATAAGATTATTCTTAATGAAATTCCATATGCTATGCATTCTTGATCTTTGATTTAAATTTCTTTTAATTGATTGATTTGGGAAAATATGATGAAAATGAGTTTTAGATGATTTCTTGTGAAATCTTGATGTGATGATGAAATTAATGATTTTATGATTAATTTACAATGATTCTTTGTGGATTATATGTTATTTAAACTCAATTTTGTGAAAACAATTACGGAATTTAATTAGTTGATTAAATTAGATTAGTTGTTCTTGAGGATTATGAGTTGTATGATAGTGATTTGGATTCCTAAGTGTTAACTGTTGTAAGTAGGGTGTTTCTGATGATAATCGATGTGTTTTGAAGTTAAGAATTGATTAATTATGGCTGAGTTTAAGTTAGATTGATTTTGGAAGTGAATTATGGAAATTTTTGGTTGTTAGAATGTGAATTAGACTAGATTACAACAATGCTATGATTGTTGGGAGTTATTGGATGTGCATTGATGTTAGTTTATATGTTATTGAGTTATAAAACCATCGAGGTCGCATTTGGAAGCCTCGAGTTGATTTTTCGTCGATATCGACTATCGAACAAGCTTCAGTGAGTGGGTGAAAGCTTGTCGGTGAGTGCAAATATGTTTTCGTACACCAAAGAGGTTTGAAATCATACACTGGGAGTTTAGATTAAGTCTAGCAAGCTTAACTAAGCTTGGAAGTAAGTCTTCATAATTTCGCTATTGGAATATCAGATATAATTGAGAAAACATGTTTTATATGACTTGATTTGAAAGCATGAAATGCAATACTTACTGTTTTTATGCATCATTAATTGAAGTGTTATGATTTACATGAGAATGATTATGCATTCGAATATAAGTTTTCGAAGTGAAATGCATTAGTTGCCATGAGCAACGTTATTAAATATGTTACCGATTTGCTAAATGCATAATAAAAACAATAAGTAAATGAGATTTGAAATGATATATTGGCTAGCGACAAATAAAAATTGATGTCAGATATAGTTGGCATGCCATAGGATAAGAGTACTCGTTGTATTTATAAATACTGTTGATGGACTTTCCAAGTCTAATCGATCGATCTTCATATCGAAAAGTATCCCGAGGGCCATAATTGTTCCTTCCACTCGTTTGTTGGGTGTCGTAAGGAAGAGCCGATGGCTAATAGTTATGGGATATAGATACGTTTAAAGGGGTAGGGACCTAAGCCCGTATTTTGAAATATTATAATCCATGTCTTCAATGATTTTTGATTAATGAGTAGTCACGCTCAGTAAATTTCCAGTATAACTCAAGAATCTGATTTGATGAAATGGTTATGAATCATGTTTATAAAGAGCATTCATATGCTGAAATTTGTGCATGGTTTAAAAACACTCATGTGTTGTTTTTTATATAGCAATGATGTGAAATTAGTGGAGCACACTCACTAGGCATGTTTATGTTTATGCTCTCTTTCTATCTTTGCAGATCATTGAGCATTTGGGGATGTTACCAAGGCAAGAGCATCCATGACATCCGTTTAAATGTAATAAGACAATGTGGGTAGATTTTCTATTTGGATTTATGTTTTGAGGGTTGTGATCCCTCTTTTATTATTGATTGTTTTGATGTTGAATTGTCAACATGGAGTTGATTGGTTTTGATTCTTGTGTTGCCATGATGGTTGAAGCATGTATGCCTTTGAAATGGCTGACATTATGAAGCATTATGGGCGATAGTTGATTTTAGTGGCTTAAGTATGTTGAACAATTCTTAACATGCCTCTAATATTAATGGCCAGGGATTTAAATCTTGGCCGCGGTCACATTTTTGGTCGCATCTCGGTTATAGCATTTTCGGATATAACGGAGGCTATTGCGGGTGTCGCGGTCGTGAATTGTTTTAAAATTTGCACAATTTAGTAAAACATACTAATTATAATTTTAAACATAATAGATAACTTCTAATGATTTTTAAAGTGTTTTCTAACAATTATGAAATTTTATTAATATAAATTTAAAGTGAAAGAGAAATTTTGTTTAAAGAATTCTTAGATTGTCTTGTGATTTTGTATAGTTTAAAGTTTGGATAATAAAATTATATAAATATGATTAAATTACATAATGTGCATCAATAAAAGAAAAAACACGTGAATAAACTTATAAAAATAATAATTAAATTTATTAAAAATTTAAAACTAAAAAATTAAATAATTTGAGTTTTATTAAAATTTTAATAAACATTATAAACATATTAATAAACAATAAAATAATTTTAGTATAATAAAATAATAATATTAATAAATAATTATACTAAACATGTAAATAAACTAAACAAAGTTTTTAAAAAATTAAATAATGTGGTTTATTTGCAGTAAAATAAATACATTATAATAATATTAATAAAGAATAAATGTATTATAAAAAATTAAATAATTAATAATATTATTAATAAATAATATTAAAACATTAAATGTTTTATTTTTCCCTATTTCAATTGTTTTCATTTCCAAAGTAATATTAAATTTAATAATTAATAATAATATTTTAAACAATAAAAGTAAATGTTTAAGCCTTTCTTCTCCGTCCATTCCCATTCCCCTTTTTATTTCACTGCAAATAACCCACTCTTCCACTGTCGTCGTCTTCAGTCAGTCGCCGCCGCCACTCCGATTACTTTCCGTCGTCGATCCAGGCACCAATCGACTTCCTTTAGCGTCCTCTTTCATTTTATTGGAATAGATTTTTCAAAAAATGTATCTAAAGCCTCAAAAGTGGTCTTGAACTTCTCGACTTCCCCCTCGACGATCTCGCTTTTTCACCGTCGGATCGGGACAAGATCGGAGTATGTGCTTCCCCTCCTCGCCATATTTCTTTTCACCGTTGGGATTGTCCAAGAGACAGCCGGAGCTCCGAGAATCGAAAAAATCCGAAGGCCCCCTCTTCTTAAAACCTCTCATTTTTTAGTTTTGGGTGAATAACGGGCCGTTACCACCACGATTGGCCGTTACCGCCGCAATTGCGGTTGCTCTCTGCCGCGATCGGTGTGATTTCATTTCACACCGTTAATATCAGAAATAGCAGTTTCGGTCGGCGGCGCTACCGCAATATAGCGGCCACTGTAGCATTTGCGGAGCGCTATTTGAAACCCTGGCCTAGGCCTTATATGCATGTTTATGCATTTTGGTTAATTACACGTTGATGTTTATGCAAGATTAGAGAGCATGCTTATAGATCTTTCGTTTTGACGTTATATGTGTTGAAATTTGGTGTGCAAGTGCTCGATCAAGTGTGTTTATACCTGGCGTATCGGTACCTTATTTGTGTATCGGTACGGGGGGCGATCTTACCGGTACGTGAATTGACTACGGAAATTCTAGGGAAGTTCGTGTATCGATATGGTGCCTTCGAGTACTGGTACAGAGTAGTTAATTCAGTTAGCTGGCTTTATTAAGTTTAGATTCCTTGCATTTTGGTCACCATATGTTCATGCATCAATTGAATGAGTAAATGAAGCCCGTTTGACATGAAATTTGGTAAACATGCTTAGAGTATAACTAGTTTTTGTATGATGCCATTAGAATTACGTTGGTCCCTATGGTTTTACAATTTTATATTTTAGTCCATGTATGAGTTTATTGCTTAATTGAATGATTAATTGGACTCCCTTTGGCATGTAACTTGATCCGTAATTTAATTAAAACACATAGGGCTGTATGATGCATCTAGGTTGTGAAAAAGATTGAAAAATATCCGTGATTTAGGGTATTCAAACCGGATTCACTTCGGTGAATCAATGTGACATATATCACTCGGGTCCGTTTATTTCAGACCGGGTTGTGGGTGTTACAGTAACATTACTTGATAGAACACTGGGAATTATATATTACCTTGTTTGGTTTATTTAGTAGAAATGTAAGATTATAGTGTTTGGTTGGATGAATATAAGATTACCTGAAAGTAAAATTTACAAAATTATCCATGTGTTATATTTTCTTGTTAACATGTTAAACTTTCAATATTAAATTAAAATTTGTTTTATATAATTAGAAAGTTATTTAATACAATTTAATTTAAAAATAATTTCTATTATTAATTAAATCATAATAATAATAAAAATAAAAACCCAAGCATCAGTGAGACATTAATTCTATCTTTAAACAAAAACAAAAAGGGCACTACAACATATGTCCACAAAAATGATAAATTTCAATCATTGATGCATAAGTTATAAATATTATATAAAATTTCATAAAATTATTTTTAACTTTCTATTTTATTATTGTAACGATTATTTTTTTCTGGGCCGCTACAAAAATTAAGAAATCATATATGGGGGTTTCCCGCTTTTATTGAAAAATTATTTAAAAAGGGGTAATTGTATGAAAACCCGTATTTAAAAAATGTGGAGTCGCCACTGGACACTTTGGTAGACCGAACACCAAAAACAAAACCAGAGATTCTATGTTCGGGAGTCGATTACGTACGGGGAAGGGTTAGCACTCCCGCTACGCCCAAAATTGGTACCTAAGGGTTCATATCTTAAATGCACAGACATCTAAAAATTCAGTTTAATTTAAAAAATTAACCCCAAATGAATGCATGCGTGACATCAAAAAATACCTCGGTATTCACGATATTCAAAAGAGATGACACTCGGATAACCAGAATGACACTCCCAAACAGAATTTCAGAATAATGAGAAGCCCTAAACTATATGCGACAATATAAGTGCATGGACATGGCATTAATTTGAATGCATGAAAAATTCGCACAGTCTGCGGTACCAAAAGAGATGACACCCGGAGACCCGGGATGTTACTCCTAACTGGATACCTAGACCCTAAAAACTAGATCTAGTATAACATACAAAATATATTTATTTAAAAAACATGCCAATATTAAATAAATACTAAACTATCTATTACCCTATATCTAAGCTAATAATAAATACATAGATAAAGATCGAATCTTACCCTACTAGATGCTCAGATAAAAACTTCAACCAACCCCATCGAGATCTCCATGCCCTCGGGTCATGATCCAAAAACTAACCACGAAAGGACTTCTGATCGAATAGTTATTGGAACTACCCTGAGTCCGAGAGCATTACTCTTATAATTGGCCCCTATTGCCGCCTTCCTTTATTTGCTCCCCCTCCCTGCCTTTTATAGGAAATTGGGATTGGGGAGGGGTGACGTGGAGCACCATGTTCCACTCATTTTCTTTTCTTTTTTTCTTTTTTATTTATTATTTTATTTATATTTTTATATTATTTTTATATAATAATACTACCAATAATACTAAAATCCGAAAAAAAAAATTAGTGATTACACTTGCCCCTCTTTGCTCATTCTTGTGGAACAATAATAGAGCAAAGATCATAAGCACTAATTTTTGTCCTACTTACTTGTCCAAAAAAGTTGGAGCCACGATTCCCTCCTATGCATAGTTGTGCATTCTTTCTCTATCTAAAGCCTTGGAGTTGCAAGTTCCTCCTAGATAGAACTTTCAACTTGTCCTTGGCAAAACCTTCAAGCTACTAGTTCTCCCCATATAGAACTTCTTCACCCAAATCTTGAAGCTATGAGTTTCCCATATATAAAACTTCCTCGCTTCGAAGCCTTTGAGCTACAGGTTCTTCCTATATAGAACCCTTCATCTCAAAGTGTTAGAGCTGTGAGTTCTTCCTATATTGAACCTCCTACTCTTGGAGTTATTGGTTCTTTTTATATAAAACTGTTCTGTAACACTCCCTTCCCGGTCTGGCAAGAATCCGGGTTGGAAAGTGTTATCGGCGAACAATACGATGATCAGTTTATTAATTACGATGACTTGTACTATAAACAATGAATCAATGATGTTAATTCCATGCAATGAATGACGATGATCAATGTAAACTCAATCAAATTATAATTAAGGGTCATTTGGTGACTTATGCACATTTAGGACTAAATTATAATTTTTGAAAATTATATGGACTTATCGATAATTAGGGTTGCCAATATGACATTCAATACTTGATTATCTTGCATATAAAATATAAATGAATTTGAAAGCCATTTACAATTTCAATTTACCCATAAAAGATTCAGTGATCATTTTGCAAGATTTTAAAACCATATAACTAATCTTAACTAACTCTCCTGTATCGGTACCGGTACTCATGAGGCCGTATCGGTATGCTCTTGTTATAAATTCTTTTGAACTTGATTCCAGTATTGGTACGTGATGTACTGTACCAGTACGATAATTTGGTGTTGTTAGGATTGTTGCACGCTCGAATCGATCTTCGAAAACCGTCAAGAGGGTTGATTTCGCTCTTTGATGAATTGGCTAAAACCGATGAAAATGTAGACAATTTGCACAAAGGATTTTAGAGTGGTTCTACTTCTAAACTAAGTCTACATCCACTACCTTAGCACACCACTAAGGATTTCCCAATTCACTACTTTGAATTCTTGCTTTTAGGACAAAGCGTAACCTTACAACCCCTATCTTGTACAATGGCTAAGATAGAACCATTCTACTTTTTCTAAGGCTAAACTAGAACATCTCCCTTTTGCAAGGTTTGATTTTGGTAAACAAAATACCTCACAAGGTGGGTGTTTACAAAGAATGAAGCTCTCAAGAGTGTAAATAATAAAAACAATGAAGAACACTCTCTATACAATATATACAAGAGAAATAAAGAAATAAAGACCTAAAAGCTATTTCTCTTGATCATGAAGCTTGGATATTATCTCTCTACTTCTTCAAGTGTTTCAACCTTCATTTTATAGTGTGGAATGGGTTCATAGCCGTTTATGACCGTTGGCGGTGTTTTGGAGCCGTTGAGAAATGAATTTTTGAGCATATTTAAGCCCCTGCACTCAATGGTTTCGAAACCTATATAAAGGTTTCGACACCTTATCAAAATATAGCCGTTACAGACTCAAAATTGAGTTTCTGGCAGCCCAGTTTCGATACCAGAAATAGTGGTTTCGAAACCATCACTATTCATGAACAGTACCCGTGTATGAACAGTGTCAAATAGTGACTGAATAGTGTTTTCATGTTTTTAAAAGCTTTAAAACCATTTTTAATCAACTCAAAAATATTTTATAAATATAAAACAATTAATAAGCCAGATTTTTGAGGTTTTAAAACTTTGAAACATATTTTTCAAGTTTTTTGGACTTTGAATTATTTTTGTAAATTATTTTAAGTCCAAAAATATTTTTCATTTTAAGTTATATCAAAACAAATATCTCAATAATCTCCCATTTTTGATATAACGAAACCACTTGAAAATTTGTTTTTGAAATTGCTTTCCCTTTGAAATATATTTTTTGAAAAAGATAATATTTTTAGAAAAATATTTAAGCTCCACTTTTTCTTTTCGAAATTGAATTTTTCAAACATATATTTTCCCCTTTTAGTTATATCAAAAAAAATTCAAACAAAAGTTTAATACCAAATGTTTGTTCAAAATAACAATGGAGAGTAAGATAAAACTTTTTTTTTAAATCAAAAGCTCCCCTTAATCAAAGCATTCCATTTAAAACATTAGTTCAAATGCTTGACACTTAAGAGATATTGAATTTCAAGATATAATCAATTTAAGAACATATGAAATTCAATGTATCCAAGTCTTTCTTTTTTTGTAAATCTTTATGCAAACATATGATTGAAACCATTAGACTCATATGCATAAAGCACTCAAGTAATGTCATGCTATTTAGATATTGAAATAAAACTCACATAAATGCATGAACATTAATCAATCAAAAATAAATAACCAAGAATATAAAATTAAACGTATTAAGCTTAGAGGTTACCCATTTTCTTTACTTGTGTGACTAGAGCATTTCTATGTCTTTGCATTTCTTTCCATTGCTCCAACACACCTACAAGAGACATTTATATGGATTTTGGTATCCAAATTGCTTTGGATCCATTTACATTAATTTCAATGTCTCTAGTTCCCTTAGGAACCCATACTTGTCTAATCCTATAAGTTTTTCTTTTCTTTATATGACAAGTATGTAAAGAATGACCATGATAATGGCAATGTGAGCATTTTGCCATTATGTGACAAGATGAATTATTAAAAGCAATTTCTTTTTCTTTTGTTAAGCTTCCAAGGTTATCTTTCAAATTGAGATTTTCTTTTTCTAAAACTTCATTGTTTGTTTTTGAAAACTCTAAATCATTTTTTAAATTTCATTTTGGTTTTCAAAATCCAACTTTGTTTTCAAAAGAAAATCATTTTCAAATTCAAGTTTAGAAATCATTTTCTTAAATTTGGAATTCATGGTCTCAAATTCCAAAAACAATTCATCAAAAGCACTTGTAACTCATCGAATGAATAAGAATTTGAATCATTAGAGTTAGAAGATACCTTAGGCTCATTGAGAGCCATAACACCATCCACCTTTGATAAGAGAAGGTTTGCACTTGATGAGACTCCATCTTTCTTCTCTTCTTTTCCATAGAATTTCTCAAGCTTCTCCCAAATTTCTTTGGAACTTTTGGACGAGGAGACCTTCTTGGAAATCTCTTCATTTAGGGCACAAAGAAGAATGTGCATAGCTTTTGCATTGAGTTGGTCCTTCTTTGTGTCTTTGACACTCCTTTTCTTCTTCTTTTTAGGAGCTTCTAAATGTCCATCTTCGATAATCATCCAAATATCAAGGTTGAAGCCTTGGATGAAATATTTCATTACGTTGCTCCATTGGAAGTAACCTTCCCCTTTGAAGAGAGGAGGACACGTGATAGAGTGGCCTTATTCGAATGAAATCATTGTAGAACCGCTTGCCATTTGAAAATTTGAATCGGTGAACTTTGAGCAACCAATCTTTACTCTCGGATGTTAGTCCTTTGATGGAGACGAGGCTCTGATACCAATTGTTAGGATTGTTGCATGCTCGAGTCGATCTTCAAAAACCGTCAAGAGGGTTTATTTCACTCTTTGATAAATTGGCTAAAGCCGATGAAAATGTAAACAATTTGCACAAGGATTTTAGAGTGGTTTGACTTCTAAACCAAGTCTACATCCACTACCTTAGCACACCACTAAGGATTTCCCAATTCACTACTTTGAATTATTGCTTTTAGGACAAAGCGTAACCTTACAACCCCTATCTTGTACAATGGCTAATATAGAAACACTCTAGTTTTTCTAATGCTAAACTAGAACCTATCCCTTTTGCAAGGTTTGATTTTGGTAAACAAAATACCTCACAAGGTGGGTGTTTACAAAGAATGAAGCTCACAAGAGTGTAAATAATAAAAACAATGAAGAACACTCTCTATACAATATATACAAGAGAAATAAAGAAATAAAGACTTAAAAGTTATTCCTCTTGATCATGGAGCTTGGATATTGTCTCTCTACTTCTTCAAATGTTTCAACCTTCATTTTATAGTGTGGAATGAGATCATAGCCGTTTATGACCGTTGGGGATTTTTGGAGCCGTTGAGAAATGAATTTTTGAGCATATTTAAGCCCCTGCACTCAATGGTTTCGAAACCTATATAAAGGTTTTGATACCTTATCAAAATATAGCCGTTACAGGCTCAAAATTGAGTTTCTGGCAGCCCAGTTTCGATACCAGAAAGAGTGGTTTCGAAACCATCACTATTTATGAACAGTACTCGTGTAAGAACAGTGTCATGAACAATGTCAAATAGTGACTAAATAGTGTTTTCATGTTTTTAAAAGCTTTAAAACCATTTTTAATCAACTCAAAAATATTTTATAAATATAAAACAATTAATAAGCCATATTTTTGAGGTTTTAAAACTTTGAAACATATTTTTCAAGTTTGTTGGACTTTGAATTATTTTTGCAATTTATTTTAAGTCCAAAAACATTTTTCATTTTAAGCTATATCAAAATAAATATCACAACAAGTGCTTTTCGTATCGGTATGAGTCTATTACCGTACTAGTACGCTAACCCTAAAACCCCAAATTAAGCCATTAAAGGGTATCGGTAGGCCACTACCCGTACAGGTACCCTTGCTACAATGAAATTCCAGAGTTGGTTTTGGGTACCGGTACCACTATAGTAGTATCGGTATGCCTTGATTTACAATACCAAAAATTACATGTCAGTACCGGCACGACACCACCTATACTGGTACGCTTGAGCTAACATTACCAAATATACATATCAATACCGGTATGACACCACCCGTATCAGTACGCCTGGGTTTGTAATGACATTTCTTGTTTGGTTTTTAGTCAAATTAAGGGACTTAACCTTGTCCAATGATTATCAAATTTTACCAGCAAACTTCAAAACATCAAATCTAAATGCACGCAAAATTTCATGCCAATATGAATTCATTCACTATGTTTTCACTTGTTAGAGCATTTTAGGCCATTTTACAAATTTTACACCAACATGCCATATTTCCTATTTTAATCATTTCAACACGGTGAGCAATATATACACACACAAAATGCATCATTTTAGACTTATTCCTTATCATACAACACATATCTAGCATCATATCATCAAAATGGTCATTTTATAACTTATTTACATAGTCCTCATATTATCTTTACGAATCAATGCATACAACACCTCAATAATCATATTTAATCACATTTTCCTTATCTTATTCTAGTATGTCATGATTATGCATCTCATAAACTTATCTTAATTACCTTCTACAATTCCATAACATATACATCATGTTTACACATACATGCATATAAACATGCCATATGCCACATTTCTAGGAGTTATAAGGCACAAAGATACATTACTCAAAAGTCTTAGAGAGTGACTTGCAACCTCCAACCACGACCACATCCTCGAAAATCTTAAACCTGAAATGATGCTTGAAAATGAATGCATTTGGCATACTTTGCCTAGTGAGGTAGTAACCCAATAAAATTATGATGACAGTAATAATAGATTTCATGAGAACAATACAATCAATGATTATGGTGGCCTCAATGAATACATGTCCTCACATGAACAATGATCAATGTCGTGAATCCGTTTCATTGTTTTGTTCTTGTCTATTTATACAATAATATTACCTATAGTTTAACTTGTCTTTTAACATTGTTTGCCTTGGAACACATTTGGACATAGGTAGCATTGGTCCGAGTTTAAGCAAGCTCAAAACACAAAGCAATGACTTGTATTAATGTAATAACAATAATGCTTTTTCCATCATCATCCATCATCTCCCCCTAACCTCCAACATCGCCAATATAATATAGGGTCATTACCCTTGAGCCGTAGCTCATGGACCGTAGTCCTAATATACCATGTACCAAGCCAAAGTGTCCAAGGGCTTTCATTGCAAGGTAACTTACATATCTTATGATTTAGCAATAGGGAAATATTCTTTTCGATAGTTGATCCTTACTCCGATAATCCTTGTCAATACGATGATTCATCAATACAATAGCCTTGTCAATATAATATCTTTGTCAATACGGTGATCTTATCATTACCATGTTTTCATTGATGCAATGATTTACTCAATGCTATGAACTTGCCGATGCAATGATCTTACCAATGCAATACTCTTGCTAATGTAACATGATGCAAGACAACACAAAAGGGCTTACTAATGCTTTCCAATGACATGAATATTGCCACCAATTGCTCTATATAAGCCAATGAACAATTATACAATAATCACACAATAAACTATAAAAGTTAATACAACAAGGATGACACCTAGCCATCCAAACCATGAACTACACTCACCAAACTTTCCGAAGCTATGGATGGTCACCTATGTGGATTCCTTTATTCCTTGACTTGGGCTTCTTTGAAAAGATGGATAAGTTTCCACTTTTACCTTATTTACAAGACAAAGACAATGACATGATTTCAATGATCTTCTATATCTAATTATATGAAATCGATATAAGAATTCCCATATTTCTTAGAGACAAAGGTGAGGTTTTACACTAAAGACTTACCTTGAATAAGATTATAGTGGAAGAGAAATAGGAATTCTATGGAAAATCTAAGCTTTCAAAGTTCCATCAATGGAGGTGTGTGCTTACACATGGGGAGGTGTTTGCTTATTCAACCTAAGAAAGAAGATGGAGATGAGATAGCAATGTTTTTTTCTTTATTTTTGTTCCACGTGAAATGCATTTTTCATTTTTAATTTTCTTTCACATCTAAATATGTCAAACATCATCATTAATCATTTTCATCTTTTACAAACAATTGCCACCAATTGAAACCTATGCATTGTTATGACAATGGGTAAATTTCTGTTAGCCCTCCAAGAACCTTTCCTTCCTATGAAGAAAGGTCATGGTCAAATTACACTCTAGGTCCTTGAAATTCTTAACTTTTATACTATGACACCTTAACTTTGAATCTTTCCAATTTAGTCACTAGTCATACTTTCATTCTTTTAAATTTAGTCACTAGGTGGTCAAATTACATCCCTAGTCCTTTCTTTTTGCCATAACTTAAATCTATATCATTTTATGTTTTATTTCTAAATTTTTAACCAATAACCACATATTGCCAATCTTTACAATTTAGTGTCAATACTTAATAATGATTCAATAATTAATCAATTCAATATACTAATCACCTTTTAATATCTTTCTTACTCAACTGAAAACAATTTTTTCGATTATCAGAAACCAAATCTCGACTAGGCTGATTTCCGGGATGTTACAATTCTTTCTTTTTAAGAAAATTCATCCTCAAATTTTCCTCATGGCATAAACAATAGGAACGAAGACTCATTGGGATTCAAAATTCTTACTAAATTATTCTTCACAAAGTGGCTTTGTTTCCATGATAGAAACAAAATCTAGTTTGTTTCGAGTAATCACTAGTAGTAAAAGACACATATATCAGAGTCAATAGGTTTGAAGATTAACTCAAGCTTTAGCCTTCTTTAAACTTATTTTTATTTCATGTTTTTCGTTGCTTTATTTTCGAAAGGTCTTTACTAAACTTATCTTATTTTAGGGGTCATTACACATAACCTTTAGGCTCGATCAGAATCCTATACTAAGACATGTCCTAACTTGTTTACTAAGGGTTCAAGGTATACGCCATCAATTAATGTTAATGGTTTCAAACTAATCATTTACAGGACTACAGAGACATAAATCATGTTACAAAAACAACTCATCTATCGGCACTCGAGGTAGGAAGAACTTATCTTGGTTCGCGATAACCATGAATCATTTTATCACTTTAGCTATCTCTTGATAGCTTCCTTAATGATCAAATACATGAACATTATAAATTATTACCTGATACTCTTATAGTTACCAGTAATAGGACGATCGTGTTAGCTGCAAGTCATAGTACAACACACAATACATAACCCCTAGGTTGCATATCTAGAATGTAATCAAACAACATCAATGCAAAGAACTTCGGTTTATTCCAGAACCGTCTAAACTCTAGCTCTGATACCTTAAATGTAACACCTATTTCCTGATCTATAGGAATTCGGGTCAAAAAGCGTTATCGGTGAACAATACGATGATTGATTTATTAATTACGATGACTTATACTATAAACAATGAATCAATGATGGTAATTCCATGCAATGAATGACGATGATCAATATAAACTCAATCAAATTATAATTAAGGGGTTATTTGGTAACTTATGCATATTTAGGGACTAAATTGTAATTTTTAAAAATTATAGGGACTTATCAATAATTAGGGTTACCAATATGAAATTAAATACTTGATTATCTTGCATATAAAATATCAATGGATTTGAAAGCCATTTACATTTTCAATTTACCCATAAAAGATTCAGTGATCATTTTGCAAAATTTTAAAACCATATAACTAACTTTAACTCACTTGTATCAGTATCGATACTCATGAGTCCGTACCGGTACGCCTTTATTATAGATACTTTCGAACTTGAATCTAGTATCGGTATATAGTATATTGTACCTGTACAATAATTTGGTGCTTTTTGTATCGGTACGGGTCCATTACCATACCGATACGCTAACCCTAAAACCCTATATTGAGCCATTAAAGGGTATCAGTACAACACTACCCGTACCAGTGCCCTTTCTATAGTAAAATTTTAGTGTTGGTTTTACGTACCGGTACCACTGTAGCAGTATCGGTACGCCTTGATTTACAATACCAAATTTTACATATCAGTACCAATACGACACCACTTGTATCGGTACTCTTGAGTTAACATTACCAAATATCCATATCAGTACCGGTACGATACAACTCGTACCGGTACGCATGGGTCTATAATGACATTTCTTGTCCAGTTTTTAGTCAAAATAGGAGCCTTAACCCTGTCCAATGATTATCAAACTGTACCGGAAAACTTGTAAACATCAAATCTAAATGGACATCAAATTTCATGCCAATATGAATTCATTCACTATGTTTTCACTTGTTAGAGCATTTTAGGCCATTTTACAAATTTTACCAAAAACACCAACATGCCATATTTCCTATTTTAATCATTTCAATATGGTGAGCAATATATACACACAAAATGCATCATTTTGGAATTATTACTTATCATACAACACATATCTAGCATCATATCATCAAAATGGTCATTTTATAACTTGTTTACATAGTCCTCATGTCCTCTTTACCAACCAATGCATACAACACCTCAATAATCATATTTAATCACATCTTTCCTTATCTTATTCTAGTATGTCATGATTATGCATCTCATAAACTTATCTTAATTACCTTTTACAATTCCATAACATATACATCATGTTTACACATACCATATGTCACCTTTCTAAGAGTTATAAGGGGTAAAGGTACATTACTCAAAAGTCTTAGAAAGTAACTTGCAACCTCCAACCACGATCACGTCCTCAAAAATCTTAAACCCGAAATGATGCATGAAAATGAATGCATTAAGCATACTTTGCCTAGTGAGGTAGTAACCTAATAATATTATGATGACAATAATAATAGATTTCATGAGAACAATGCAATCAATGATTATGGTGGCCTCAATGAATACATGTCCCCACATGAACAATGTTCAATGTCGTGAATCCGTTTTAATGTTTTGTTCTTGTCTATTTATACAATAGTCTTACCCATAGTTTAACTTGTCTTTTAACATTGTTTGCCTTGGAACACATTTGGACATAGGTAGCATTAGTCCGAGTTTAAGAAAGCTCAAAGTAATAACCTGTATTATTGTAATAAAAATAATACTTCCTCCATCATCATCCATCATCTCCCCCTAACCTCCAACATCGCCAATATAATATAGGATCATTACCCTTGAGTCGTAGCTCATGGACCGTAGTCCTAATATACCATGTAACAAGCCAAAGTGTCCAAGAGCTTTCGTTGCAAGACAGCTTACATATCTTATGATTTGGCAACAGGGAAATATTCTTATTCAATAGTTGAGCCTTAGCTCCAATAATCCTTGTCAACACAACAATTCATCAATACATTAGCCTTGTCAATATAATATATTTGTCAATATGGTTCTCTTATCATTACCGTGTTTTTATCGATGCAATGATTTAGTCAATGTTATGAACTTGTCAATGCAATGATCTTACCAATGCAATACTCTTGCCAATGCAACATGATGCAAGACAACACAAAAGGGCTTACCAATGCTTTCCAATGACATGAATATTTCCACCAATTGCTCTATATAAGCCAATGAACAATTCTACAATAATCACACAATAAATTATAAAGGGTAATACAACATGGATGACAGCTAGCCATCCAAACCATGAACTACACTCACCAAAATTTTCTAAGCTATGGATGGTCACCTATGTGGATTCTTTTATTCCTTAACTTGGGCTTCCTTGAAAAGATGGACAAGTTTCCACTTTTACCTTATTTACAAGACAAAGACATGACATGATTTCAATGATCTTCTATATCTAATTATACGAAATTGATATAAGAATTCTCATATTTCTTGGAGACAAATGTGAGCTTTTACACTAATGACTTACCTTGAATAAGATTAGAGTGGAAGAGGAATAGGAATTCTATGGAAAATCTAAGCTTTCAAAGTTCCATCAATGGACGTGTGTGCTTACACATGGGGAGGTGCTTGTTTATTCAACCTAAGAAAGAAGATGGAGATGAGATAGCAATGCTCTTTTCTTTATTTTTATACCCAGTGAAATGCATTCTTCATTTTTAATTCCCTTTCACATCTAAATATGTCAAACCTCACCATTAACCTTTTTCATCTTTTACAAACCATTGCCACCAATTGACATCTTTGCATTGTTATGGCAATAGGTAAATTTAACCTTTAGCCCTCCAAGAACCTTTCCTTCCTATGAAGAAAGGTTATGGTCAAATTACACTAAGGGACACAAAAAATTCTTAACTTTTATAATATGACACCTTAACTTTGAATCTTTCTAATTTAGTCACTAATCATACTTTCATTCTTTTCAATTTAGTTACTAGGAGGTCTAATTACATCTCTAGTCCTTGCTTTTAGCCATAACTTAAATCTATATCATTTTATGTTTCATTTCTAAATTTTTAGCCAATAACTACATATTACCAATCTTTACAATTTAGTCCCAGTACTTAATAATTATCCAATTATTAATCAATTTCAATACACTAATCACATTTAATATATTTCTTACTCAATCGAAAACAAATTTTCTGATTAGCAGAAATCAAATTATGACTATGCCACTTTTTGGGATATTACATGTTCACTCTGTCTTGGGCAGATTCCTTGAGCTATGAGTTCTTCCTATATAGAACTTTCACCTTGAAATCCTGAAGCTTTGAGTTTTCCCTATATAAAACTCTTTGCTTTAAAGTCTTTAAGCTACGGGTTCTTCCTATATGGAACCTTCCGCCTAAATGTGTTAGAGCTGTGAGTTCTTCCTATATAGAACCTCCCACTCTGTAATCTTGGAGCTGCTAGTTCTTCCTATATAGAACTTTTCACTCTAAAAACGCTGGAGTGACGGGTTCTTCATATATAGAACCTTTTGCTCTAAAATCTTTAAACCTGCGTGCTCTTCCTATGTAGAACTTTTTGCTTCGAATCTTTTGAGCTACAAGTTCTTCCTATATAGAATTTGACGGGTTCTTCCTATATATAACCTTTTGCTCTGAAATCTTAAAGTTACGGGTTCTTCCTATATAGAACCTTTAACTTCAAAGTCTTGAAAATGCGGTTTCTTCCTATATAGAACCTTTATCTTCAGAAATAGCACCATGTTTCCTATGGCATGAATACCAAAAAAATTTCACTGGTTCCCAAAAGGCTGAAGACTGGAAATATTTGAATGATGCCCCAATTTTTGATCATCTTGGCATCGAAGGGTATATCACTTTGAGACTACCAAATGATTTTCACTACTCCCTTAAAAGTTGAAGACTGGAAAATCTTGAAGGATGACCCAATTTTTGATCGCCTTGGCATCAAAGGGTATCTCTCTTTGAGACTACCATATGATTTTCACTGCTTCCTTGAAAGCTGAAGAATGCAAAGCTTGAAGGATGCCTCGGTTTCTGACCGTCTTGACATCAAAGGGTATCTCGCTTTGAGACTACCATATGATTTTTACTGCTTCCTTGAAAGCTGAAGAATGGAAAACCTTGAAGGATGCCCCGATTTCTGATCATCTTGACATCAACAGAAGACTTAACATCATGCCCAAAGGTCTTACTGATGGCTTGGAGGACTTAAGAACTGGATTCACGCCAAAATGGTTACCAAAATCCCTTAAAATAATGCCCCGATTTCTATTGGTCTTGACATCAAAATAAGGTTAACATCATGCCCAAAGGACTTACAGATGGCCCAGAGTACTTAAGAACTGGATTTACGCCAAAATGGCTACCAATTGGAAATCTTCAATAGGATTTACCTCTTCAGCATGAAGCTGCAGATCAAAGAACGGAATTCATGCCAACATGGCTACCCATAGAAATCTTTAATAGGATTAGCCTCTTCAACATGACACTGCAAATCAAAGTCTTCGCTTGTCTTCAAATGCCCTGAAAGGTCATTCTCAAATTTCTTTCATTCATTTCTTTTGTAGTATGCTCTTTGATCTCCATCTTCATCAATTGAATATTCATCTCAAATATAACTAAACCTATGATTTTTAATCCTCTTGCGCGAATGGCCTTCTTCTTCTTCGAGGACTACCCGCTATTCAAATATTCTCATTCTGGTCCCTATACCACTCTTATGTAGGGACTTTCATCATTACTTATGTTCAGCATTGCCCTATTCAAACTTTGGGCTCAACTACTTCCAAGTTTTTGACCCAACATCAAAGTCCTCATCTGTCTCAACATCGGCGTAAGCAAAATGCATTCACTCTCTGAACTCGTCCTTAAATTCAATCTTCTTGCAACATATCGACGAGAACCAACTCTCGATCCCCATGCTTTAATTCTCATCAACAATTTTGAAAATAAAACTCGGAGAAAATGTCAAACACTTTGAAAACTAATGTTTGGAGAAAAACTATAGACATCTTAAAAATCTAGGTTTAGAAAAAATGTCAAACATTTTTGAAAACTAATGTTTAGAGGAAATGACAAATATGTAAAGAATTAAAATTTGGAGAAAATGCCCAAAATTTTTTTTGAAAACTAATGCTTGGAGGAAATGACCAATATGTAAAAGAATTGAAATTTGGAGAAAATGCCCAAACATTTTTTTAAAAACTAATGCTTGGAGGAAATGACCAAAATGTAAAATAATTGAAATTTGGAGAAAATGCGCAAACATTTTTGAAAACTAATGCTTGGAGGAAATGACCAATATGTAAAAGAATTGAAATCTGGATAAAAAGCCTAAACATTTTTTTAAACTAATACTTGGAGAAAATGACCAAAATGTAAAAGAATTGGAATCTGGAGAAAATTCCCAAACATTTTTTAAAACTAATGCTTGGAGTGTAACACCCCGATCTCGATCCGGATCCGAAGCATCACATTCGGGTCTCCCAAAATTGACACATCAAAATTTCTCATTTAAAATCACAAGTTTGGAAATTCTCAAAACAATCCATTTTCATTAATCCGCATAAATAAATAAAATTAAACAAGTTTACAAAATAGGAGCTCCAATTAAAATACACTGTTTGACCAATTTAAAAGTAAATCAAATAAAGTTATAGACTCGACTGTGGTAAGGTCCTATGAATACAATCAGTCCAATCTAAAACATCAAGTGATGTACTTTGAAGCTGGCTTCAGTGTTGGGAAATTCTCCTTGATATGCTCCTCCAAAAGCAATCTGTCAACCTACGCACGAAAAAACCACAATTCCGCACGCGGAGCTAACAAAGCTCAGTGGTACTTTCTACTCTACTACAATTCATGAATATCATAAAACAATCATGCATGATAGAATAATCAATAGTGCATAAAAAGGCTTCTCAACACTAAGGATCGTCTTCTAGCCTACCCTAGCTAGAATTCACAACTATGTCTCAAGATACCACTAGAATTTAAGGAGTCTCACATGCCATCCTAGGCTTACCATACTCGAGGTCACGCAGCCCATCGAGTTACTTGAGCTCACACAGCCCTTCTATAATATCCCAAATTTCTGGCTAGTGACTAAATTGTAAATTTTGAAAGTTTAGGAGGTCAAAGTTTAAACTCTGGAAAAGTTTGGGGACCAAAGTGTAAATTTTCCCAACAAGTGATTTTATTTAGTATAAGGGTAAATCTGATCGAAATAAGAACCTTGATACTAGTTTTAAAAATTAAGATACAATAGAAGGTATCGAATTTGGATCGAATAAAATTATTAAGCGTACTCACGCCAGGGAAATACTAGGATGGGTGACCTCTGGGAAGGTCCGATAAAAGTGTTTCTAATCGATATTTTGGACTCAGTGAAAGTAAAGAATATTCGAATGGATTATCGATAAAGAATTTCTAAAAGAAATTTTATTCTATGGAGATTTTCGATAATTATTGGAATAGTAGACTGAGTTAGGAAAATTCAGTCTAAGTTCTGGGAAAGAAAGTTTTTATGAGATAATAGAGTTTATTCCCGAATATGAAAATATAGAATTTTTGGAATAAAACTGATAGTTCAGAAAAGATAAAATCGCAGTAGAAGTGTTTTACGAATATCGGGAGATCTGGTCAAATCGAAATTTTAGAGGTTGTTCCATAAATCATGGAAAAGTTATAAAATAATATTTAAGGAATAGTGACAAGTTGGAATTGAACTATCTTAGTTGGATTGTAATGGAATGGCATTTTTGAAGTAAACTAGTAAATAAAAATTGGTTAGAGGGCAAATTGGTCATTTAGCCCCAATGGCATTTTTGAAATATTTAAAAAGTTACAAGGTCATGTTTGGAAGAAGGAAATGGAAGATTTAATCTTGGCCCTTGATTGGTGATAAGATCAATCTCAACCATTGGATAAAAAAGGGCAATTTAGTATTTTTTTTCTATTTGAATGAATTTAAAATTCATTTTAAATTACAAATGGCATAATAGAATGAATTTAAAGCAAAGGAGCAAAAAGATGAAGACTCTTCATCTTAGTATTTTTGAAAATGAGGGAGAAAAAGGAAAAAAATTCCAAGTTCGATTCAAGCCCCGAAACTCGATTTTCAGGTAATATTTTCAACTACAAAGTTGTTATACTCTTCAAGTTATATCTTTTGATGTCAATAATTCATGGAATACATGCTTGATTGATGATAATTTTGATGAGAAAGAAATTAGGGTTTATGGATCAAATTGGGGCTTTTGAGATTTTATGATTTCATGATGAAATTCAAGTTGAAAACAATCTAGTATAATGTTAAAATCATGTTATTGAGTTGAGATTTAAACCGTACATATTTTAGTTTGTATGAAGATGATTAGGGTTTATGGATTCAAGTTTGATTTAGGGTTTGTGATGTTGGATAAATGATCTAGTAAGCTTGAATTTATTATTTGGAAGCAAAACCCTAAATTAAAGGTATATGGATCATTTTGGCAATTCTGAAAGCTAGAGGAATAATCTGAATTTTTATAATTTTGAAGTGTAATTATGTTATTAATGATATTGGAGATGTGAAATTGAAGTTAGAATGTTAAATTGAAGTTGAATCAAAGTAGTGACCATTTTGACAAATTGTCAAAATTAAGTGACCTTTTCGACAATGAGGTTTTTGATAAGGATTAAATCTTAATTTTAGTTGAAATGATAGAATTCAAGTAGTAATGTTGATTTGAGGACTAAATTGCAAAGTTAAGAAGTTTGAATCCTTATCTTTGCATTTTAGTAACTAATTCAGAAAGAAAAAAAATTAGGGGGATCAATGTTGAATAATTATTTGATGAAAAAGGGTGATAAGTTGATGGCTTGAATCAAGTATTGGGACTAAATTGAAAAGTAGAGAAGTAAGGAGAAGTTAGTATAAAGTTTGAAGTTATTTATGGAAGTTGTGTAGGAAAACTGGATTTGGCAATAAAAGTTTGAAAATTTTCTACAAAAATGGTTAGATGGTGAATTTTATACCGATGTGAAGATTTGTTCGTCTAGTTTCGTTTCCAACAAACAAAAACTGATTTCGAGTTCCGAGTAAAAAAATATGAATTTTTAAGTGGTGAAATGTCAGAAAACAGTATGGCAGTCTGTTCTGAAACCAACACTAGAAATTAAATTTGAAAATTTTGTCATAAATCGTACGAGTTGAATTTGAGCTATTAATTTATATGGCTGAAAAGATTATTGAATCTAGTTTCTTTCAGAACAAACGGAATCGAATTCCGAGTTTTATATCATTTTATAGAAATAAATCTTCAAAGGTAGTGCAAGCTGCCAGAAAATGGAATTTGAGACATTTTATATTTAATGTTAATTAGCAAGCTTGGGGGAATTATTTGAAGTTCAAAATGGTCATTAGGGGACCAAAAATGAGTTTGTGAACAATATAAGGAAGGAAATAAATTTATGGAAAAATTTTATGTTGAATGATTAAATAGCTTAATTGAAATATTGTTAGAAGTGAATCTAACAAATATTTATTTATATTCATGTGATAAATGAAGTTGGATACGAATCAAAGAGGATTCGAGATACTATAAAGGAAAGGATCGAGTAGAATTTAGTGAGGCAAACTAATAAATGGCCCAGGTGAGTGCATTTTTAAATGCTTGCATTACATGGAAAATGACATTGCAATTCTCTATAATACATGATATGATACATTGCTCGACATGGCAAGCTTAATGGAATACCAGGTACAAATTATTGTTTGCATAAATGATGATACATTATGCATATATGAAATATGGATAATGAGAAGATTAAAATGAAACAAGATACATCTTGGGGATCCAAGCTCATAGTGCAAAATGTACTAACGAGGTGTTTAATATAAGGAGCAAAGAGCGTCCTTATATGATGAGCAAAGAGTGTCCTCTCGAGTACGTACTCTACAAGGCACTACGGTGTAGATAGGCTACGGGGTTTCCCTGGGCCTCTAGCTAGACACGATGATAATAATAACAAGATGTTACATGATACTGATGTTACATGATACAGATGTTACATGATTTCATGATACATGAAAAAGAAGTTACATGTTACATGATAGAGAAGTACACGACATACATGATAGAAATGTTATTGATATGTGATAGACATGAAAGCATGACCATGATAGAATGCATGACATATGTACATTGTGATATACTTGCCATGTTATAAAGAAAAACGAAATGCACTTTTATATATGACATACTGTAGTACATTATTTCATGTTTTTAAAATAAATAAGTTTAATTACCTCACTAAGTTCGTACTTAGCGTGTGCCTTATGTCATACATAGGTTTCATGGAAATCGTCTATCGAGGAGGAGCAGAAACTTGGGAAAAATCAAGTTACTACAATAAGTTCAGTAAGTATGTCTTTACCATAATTTGATAGACTAGTGGGCATATAATTATTTTAAAGTTGAACTGCCTACAACATAAGTTTCCAACGTAATTATATGATTTTATGGATGGATAAGTTTAGAACTATGAATTGTTAATAATAGCAAAATCTTTGGTATAGTTAAAATGTTGTTTAGCCCTAATCGCGTAAAAATTTTAAAATCAAGAAAGGGTCTAGGCAGCTTACGTAGTTTTCACCCTGAATTATATTATTTTTATTTTAATAATTCAATTATAAATTTTGTAAACCAATTCAGTGTCAAAATTAGTTGCACCTAGACGATATAGTTTTAAATTTAAAACTGAGAAAGGGTTAAACTACAAATTAAATTTTGGTATATAAAAAAATCCAAGTCAAGATTTCTTCCAATGATTTCGTAACATCTTTAATGTATATTCGGTCTACGAGTATACTTTAAGGGTGTTACACCTTCAAGTTATACATTATGTACCCTGATCACATAGCCCAAGGGTAAAACAACCAACATCAATTATCCATACAACAACGTGAATAACATATATTCCCTAATAATGGCCAACGAAGCCCTACGCTACCCGTGCTCACACAGTTTTTGGGTTACTCGTGATCACATAACCGTTAGGTTAATGGACCATATCAGATCACTATAGCCACAAATACGTCATAGACATACTTGGATCACAATAGCCACAAATAGTCTTTACCTGAGGTCACTCAGCCAATCAGGTTATTGGAGTTCACATAGCCCATTGAGTTACTCGAGCTCACACAACAACCGAGTTATGTTTCCTTATCCAGATCACATAGCCCAAGGATAGGTTTCTAACTGCATCCAGATCACATAATCTGTGGATACGTCGGATGTACTCAATCAAACAGCCTGAAATACACATCCCCTTATCCAAGTGCCCTTGCACTGACTCTAGGACATTCGAATTCCTGACCAAGACACATAAGATAACATATGCTCCCCGAGCATCCATACATCTCACCAAGAGATAAGAAGAGTCAAGCCAACCACTACAAATGCCCCAAGGAATATTTCATTTGTTACGATAATTAATATTTGTCTTTTACGTTCATAAGCGACATCCTTATTAGATCGTCTCATTATTCACAGCCATTAGACTATATAGGCGTCCCTTCAGCACACACCAAGGACCCCAACTCCACACGGCATTAACTGATCCACCATGGATCCTTAAGGGTTATTAACATAAGCAATCAGTTTGACAACTCCCAAGCCATTAGCCATTTATTTCACATGTGGGTTATAAACCTTGATTTCCCAGTTTTAGAATTTGTTTTATACCTTTAGGGACCCATTAGACCCTTTACCACGAATTATAGAACCCCCAAACGCAACCCTAAAATTCTTAGGCAGATTGCTCTACGAGTACCGATACACATACATGGGTATCAGTACACCCCTCTAGGTACTGATACTCTTCCCCGAGTACCGATACTCAATTTAGGTTCGAAAGATTTGGTGCCTCAAGCCGTATCGATACGCTCTCCCCTATATCAGTACTCAGCATCGGTACGTGGTCTACCCCGTACTGATCCCTACCCATACTGGTACTCCTACTTTTTGTACCGGTACGCGAAAGCCTTCCCTAGGTAATAGAATAGTGGTACCGATATGCCCTCCTAGCGTACCGATACACAAAAATGCCACTTGAATTTCTACCAACCATGGGTACCGATACGCGACATGTTGTACCAGTACGCCCCTCACAAAACACCCCTCTTCCTTACAAGGCGTACCGATAAATCTACCAGCCCGTACTAGTACTCTAGCCTATATTTCAAAACTTAAAGCTCAGGATTTCACCATCCCAACCCTTAAACTATATGGTTAAGCCCCAAAACTTTCCTACATGTTATTGAAGGTTTTGGTGGTTTGCTACCAATTTTACCCATTAACAACAGTTAATCTCTGATTTGCCATTAAAGGGGTTTTAAGCTCCTAAAACCTTAACTTTACAAGTCACAATTATAAAACCAAGAAAGGCATTCATTTTGTGATGCTCATGAAATGTAGGAGTTAGAAATATACTGACCTTAAGCAAGCAAATCCTGAAACAAGGCAGCAACCCAGCTTCTTCCTCTTTTCTTCCTAGCACCAATCTTCAAACTCAACCTCCACCAACTCTGAAGATATTTACCTTGAAAGATAGATCTTAGGGTGATGAACAACTTCTGCTCAACACACAATCTGAGATTCCCACTCAAACAACTAAGACTTACATAACTTCAAACCTTTTTTACTTTCCCCAACAGAGAATTAAGGCTTCGTTAGCCTTTGTCTTCCAATTATGGTTTTACCATACTACCCCTCCTCAAAACCCATCTTAAGCCAAATCCAAAACCACCAAGCAAGCCCAACAACACATGACAAGCCCAAAAAGGCTCATACAAGCCCAACAACAAGTCCCAACATAATTTGAACATTCGACCTGACATGTCGTTCCAAGATCTGGGTTAACGCCCATTGTTGATTCAAAAATGTGGGTCGTTACATGGAGGAAATGACCTATATATAAAAGAATTGAAATCTAGATAAAATGCTCAAATATTTTTGAAAACTAATGTTTGATCCTAAAATATCAAATGCACTAGCAAATTTGTATGTTTAGAAGTTTTGGCGATATAAGCATATGTATGGTCTCCCCTAGTCCATTTAGGCTTTTGAGAGGAACACTTCCCATACCTAATTTCTAGCACATTTAAGTGGCTCTCTTGACCTCACTAACTCACCATGCCCCCATCCTTCCCTTATTTGGGTGTGGATCAGGCACTTCAAAGTTTGACGTTCCTTGAAGAAGGGTTAACCCTTATAGGCGAAATGTAATTGAAGACAATCTCGTTCAACTTAGATATCTATGAATGATCAAAATGGTATTTGGAGGCTTGTACTATAGACCATGTATCATGATTAAGCAAAAATCGTGCTCCTAAACTCGTTTAATCTGGATATGCTCATTGAAGTAATCTTTTTTTTTTCATTCCTCGGATCGCTCTAGACTTCCCATTTTTGGTTTTGACCCTAGACTCCATTTCTTTTCTTTTGTAACTTTAGACCGACTTGTATTCTGGTCGGCACTGATGCTCACTTTCTATTCAAGGTAATTGATCTTCTATAACTCTTCAAAACTGATATTTGTTTGAAAGGAGGATTTTGTATAAATTCTCTGGGATTTTTATTCTGATTAAAGCCTCAACCTTGTGCTTAACTTATTCTGATTGAATTCTCTTTTCTCTTTATTTTTAGGATCACTCTAGACTGTCCATTTTTGGGGTTTTCATCCTAGAGGTCATTTCCCTTTTTTTGTATCTTCGGATTGACTTGTATTTTGGTCGACATTGATGCCAACATGCTTAGGTAGATTACTCTTTTCTTTTTATTTTTGGGATCTCTCTAGACTGCTCGTTTTTTGGTTTTCACCCTAGAGTTCATTTCCTTTTTCTGCACCTTCAAACCGACTTGAATTCTAGTCAGTTATTAACGCTTGATTTCTATCTAAAGGTAATTAATCTTCCAAGGTTCTTCAAAATTAAGATTACATGAAGTCTTTTACTCATTTCTTTCAGTTAAACTCCGTTCTTGCATTGTTGGATCTAGGTGTACTCATGTAATGTATTCTTTTCTCTTTCATTCTTTTTTTCTTTTTTTCATTTCTTTTCTCTTTTTCTTTTATTCTCTCTCTTTTTTTGACTGACTATTTCAATCTCGAATCTCTTTTCTTTTATTGTATCTGTATTAGACCTTAATGTTTATTTCTGCTTGGAAGTATTCAATTCTCTATGATTCTCTCAAATTGATGTTATTGGCTAGTGACTTCTTCATGTGTCTTCTTTTTACTGCACTGTTCAATTTAATGCGCTCACTCTTTATTGCTTCAATTCTCAACCTGGCATTTTCCATCTTTGCTTGGTTTGCTCGTTGAACCTAGTAATGTCTTCAATCGCTTCCCTCTGGTAATTTTATGGCCTTCGTATCCAATGTATCTGGTCTCATTTCTTTCTCTTAGAAAAGTGAAAGAATACCATTTTTCGTCACATTCATATATATCGAGAGAGAGTCTTCAGAGGGATATAAGTTTAAGGTTAACACTCGATTCAAAGATCTTAAATGACAAGTGCCTGAGAAGGGAATTTCCTAAAATGGGATCTGCCTATTATCTAAACATTTGCTTTGTTTCTCTGTTGGCCTAGATGGACTAGCGGATACTCACATTCACAATATCCCCATGGTGTTTATTTTTTTCTAAATATAAACAGTTTAGACTTGATCTATGAATCTAAATCGAAGGGTATGCTTTTATTTGAGATTCAATGACCTAATAAAATGGTATGCACCTATGCATGCTTTTTCATGCATATGTGTATATGTGTATGGGAGAACAAAAACTACCCCATAACAATGAATGAAATGCTTCAATAATCAAAGAATGCAAAAAAAATGTTTTCTAAATAACAAAATGAAATATTCATTATGAAAAAAATAACTACAATCTGACATTTGATTTAAAAAAACTACAGCTTAGCTTATAGATTTCTTTTGCATTTTTCCCAAATGCAGAGGGATCAACAGTTTTGAATTGCCTTTACCGGTAGCCATTTGCTCCGAGCTAGCTGTACCATTCCTCTGGGTACAATCAGTTTATACCAATCATGACATTGGATTTTTCTAGAGGATTTATTTTCCTTTGACCATTCGTAAAAATGGATTTTTGATGGACATTTGAATTGTCCATTGTCTTAAACTTTACCGTGTTTAAGCACGTTACGCCAACATTTTTGTCGGACTTGCCAAACTCCAACTACAAGTATCTTTACAAAATATTCCTACTATTTTCAGGTTTAAGGCGTAGGATTCGTACATTATTCTTAAAAAGGGAAATCAAAATGAAAAGGAATCTGAAAAATATAAAAAATGAGAGCCCAAGCATAGGGACTTTCGAATCATCCTCAGGGTGCCAACTCATTCTGACCTCTTCAATGCGGTGTAAGTCTGCCGTGTTTTCTTTGCCTTCTATTGCTGGATCAACTCTTGTGCCATGACTCCATTGCCAAGAAGCATCTTGATTTATTAGCGGCTTACACTTCTTGGTGACATGCCCCGATGCCCCCATGAGAAAGCGAGTAAAGGACCAAGTAGAACTCTCTTGCATCTAAGGCATCAATACCCCCTATTATCTTGAGCTTTTTCTCCAGCTTTGCTACCATGAAAAACTACAATCGATTTTATCATTCTATGGATTGATGTATGCAAAATTTTATATACATAAAAGAATAATTACAAAAATCTTTCTTTTTTTCATTTTTAAAAGAAGTAGAGAATTAAAAAATATCTTTAAGAAAGGACGAAATCATGAGGTTTTTTTAAAAAAAAAATCCTTACAAAATGATAAAATTAAAAATTCATATTTTTAAAAAAATAAAAGGTCATTTTTTAGGATCGAGAAAAAATCTCGTTTTGATTTGATTTTTTATATATATAAAATGTCCTTAAGAAGAAAGTCATTGTAAAAAGGTTGGATTAAGAAATTCATGTTTTTTAAAAAAGAAAAAATGTCCTTATAAAAGGATTGAATTGGGGAAAATTCATGTTTTTGGAAAGATGTATCATCATGGAATTATGAATTTTAGAAAATGTCTCTGAGTAATGGTGCAAAACTACTTTCTATTAAGTGTATTTATGCAAATGCGATGTATGTACATGATTCTATGGTGATGCAAAGATGCAATTGTTATGAATGCTTTATGAAAACAAGATGTCATGAGGTATGAACATGTCAGGTGAAGCAATGTACGAAATATATAAAGAATAATTAATCATCAACAAATACAAGAATGAAATCAAACGAGGTGTTGATTCTCAAATAGTCCATTAGAGAGACTCTTATTAAGAGAAGATGTTTGTTTACAAAATATTGACAATATTCTACAGGCATCTATCAATCATTCTACTTAATATCTTGACTTTTCAGAGTGAAACGCGTACTTGGCGCTCTAACTCTGTCTCATCTATATTTGCTTCTTCTCGGATCATCCTAGACCGTAGCATTACCAAACTCTATATATTACATAACATCTCTTCCATTATAAATATCTCCTACTATGGAATAATTTTTGAATCAACACCTATGATTTGAAATGAAATGTAAATATAAATGCAATGAGGTATTGATCGCAAAGTGTTCATCATAGAAGGACTTCTATTGGAGAAAAAGGCTTTTTACATCAAATGTTGCTTTTCTAAGCTTTACAAATACTGATGAGCCCTAACTACTTGACTTTTTCTAACAACCGAGTCAGTTTTCCCTTCTGGTATAATGCCGGATCAATATTTTAACTTAACGGCATTGTTGCATTGGCCAAGTCTACCACTTGTTGAGCCACTTTACGTACTTGGGTGACAGCAATCTTCATATCATTTACTTCTCGGGGTTTTTTAGACCTACCTCCAATTTCCTAGAACTCAACCCAGATACGCGTCCTACTAATCTATTGATTTGGATCACAAATGGGTTCAAACTATTGTATTTGTTGAAACTACCTTGTTCAAGGGTAGAATTTTGACCATCGTGTTTCATATTCTGACTCTTAATCGATTATTCATTCGATTCAATAGAAACCTTCTCTTTGGTCCTTTATCTCAACCATTTGCTCCTTCAGTTCTTGCATCGCAAGTCGATCATTATTAGCGCGAGTATCGCCTACTATGTCTGATTTGCCCCCTTCGGATGCACCACCTCTTTGGTATCCAGTGTATCCTTAGGACAATGCCTAGGAGTTGTTATTCGTTATATCTAATCACGAAACCTTTTACCCATTATGATTGCCCTCTACAACGATGGTTACTTGCGAAAATTAATACCTCGTTTTATGCCATGAGAATGCAATGCAAAACAAATATAAAAAAATGATAACGAACACAAAAGGAAACTATGCCAGTATGGTAAATGCTATAACTGCAATGATGAATGTGAATGAAGATGTTGATTCAGAAATAGATCTTAGAATGACTTTTGTTTAATGAAGAAGATGTTTGATTACAAGAAGTTGAAATAATGAATTACAAAAATGGTCAACTTCTCTTCTTGAAATAAAGCAAGGCTCGCTCTCTATGTCTCGATGCTGTCTTCGGCTTGATGGGAAACCCCTTCATTCTCCTCTTATGTTGCTCAAAAGATTCGTGGCAGTGTAAGCTATGTGCCCCAGAGCCTTTGGGAAGATTGCTAGCATGCGAAGGTAAAATGCAGACAATGGTATTTTCTTCAACAGATCCGGGTGCAAACGGATCAAATCTTGAACAAGAGTCCAAACTATGCAGACAAGTGCCCCACTGATAGACTGTCTCAATTCTTCATTAGCCTTTGTTTGGGCTGACCGATACTGTAGCATTATCGCTCTTGGCATTACAAGACTTCTCTCCCATAATCGAATGCCCTCTAAATTGAACCATTCTTAAATCAACACCTCGGTATGACATGATGCAAAAATAATATAAAAGGAAATAAAAAGACGAAAAGACACACACCAAAAAATACCGAGTTAATACGGTGAAATAATTAAATGAATAAATTAAATAAATCAAAAATAATAATAAGCAAGGCGATAAATTAAAGCAATTAAATCATGTGCGAATAAACGAGCACAAACACAAATAAACAAAAAAGGCCTAAACAGGGTTACTACTAATCGGGCAGAATATCAACATGGCTCTAAAGGGTAGGCTCTATGGTCCACTATATGCGGTTCAGTTCTAAAGTTCTAAGGGTACCCGAATTGTCATTATCATCTGCTAAGATAATAAGGCATCGATTCGGGAGGGTACGTTTCCTTGTACCATACAGGGTGAGAACCCCACGTAATACAAGGTTAGTACCTCAAAAGAAAATTACAAAGCCGTACGGAGGTAAAAACCCCATGAGACCAAATAACCACTCCCAGTTAATGAGGGACAGAGCTCGACAAAAGCCCATGCATGAATGATAGTTGTATAGCAAACATCATGCGAAAATGCAGGCAAATACAAGCAAACAAACACGAAAAGTAGGGTCAAAAATTAAATTACATCGAATTTTTATTTTTCTTTGCATTTACGATAATAACCCTAACTAAGGCTTGACTCTCGATTTTTTTGTTTTTGGAAACAAAAAAAATTGGCCCCCAGCGGAGTCACCATGCAGTAATGACTATTTTTTTCCGGGTCGCTACAAAAATTAAGAAATCATATATGGGGGTTTCCCGCTTTTATTGAAAAATTATTTAAAAAGTGAAATTATATAAAAACCCATATTTAAAAAATGTGGAGTTGCCACCGGCCACTTTGGTAGACCGGACACCGAAAATAAAACCAGAGATTCTAAGTTCGGGAGTTGGTTATGTATGGGGAAGGATTAGCACCCCCGCTACGCCCAAAATCGGTACCTAAGGGTTCATATCTTAAATACAAAGACATCTAAAAGTTCAGTTTAATTTAAAAACTTAACCCCAAATGAATGCATGTGTGACATCAAAAAATACCTCGATTTTCACGGTATTCAAAGGAGATGACACCCGAAAAATGGGATGACACCCCCAAACAGAATTTCAGGATAATGAAAGGCCATAAACTATATGCGGCAATATAAATGCATGGACATGGCATTAATTTGAATGCATAAAAAATTTCTCACAATCTGCGGTACCAAAAGAGATGACATCCGGAGACCCGGGATGTCACTCCTAACCGGATACCGAGACCCTAAGAACTAGATCTAGCATAACATACAAAATATATTTATTTAAAAAATATGCCAATATTAAATAAATACTAAACTATCTATTACCCTGTATCTAAGCTCATAATAAATACATAGATAAAGATTGAATCTTACCCTACTATAAGCTCGGATAAAAAACTTCAACCAACCCCCATCGAGATCTCCATGCCCTCGGGTCATGATCCAAAAACTAACCCGATCGAACCACGAAAGAACTTCCGATCGAATAGTTATTCGAACCACCCTGAGGCCGAGAGCACTACTCTCTTTAATTGGGGAGCCAAGAGCATTGCTATCATAATTAACCCCCCATTGCCTCCTTGCTTCATTTGCTCCCCGCCTTTTATAGGCAATTGGGTTTGGGGAGGGGTGACGTGGAGCACCATGCTCCACTCCCTTTCTTTTCTTTTTTTCTTTTTTCTTTTTTTAATTTTATATTTTATATTATTTTATTTATATTTTTATATAATAATATTAGAATAATAATAATACTAATAATACTAAAATTCGGACAAAAATTAGATATTATAATTATATATTAAATTTTAAAATTTTAATAACGATCTAATTATATTGATTTAGATAGATTTATAGATACAAATAAAATAAATAAATATTATTTAATTATAATTTTTAAAAAATATACATTTAAAAATTTAAAATCACATTTCATAAATATTTTTATTAAATAAAATAAAAAATATTTATACAACCTTAGCATAAAAATACAACTAAAATTAAAAAACGTTAAATAAATAAAAACTAAGTTAAAAGTAACATCTCTACCATGGACTAAATTGAAAAGTTATGACACTACGAAGAACTTAAGTCACAATTCATCCATATTTTAAAATTGGAAAGTGTTTGACGTGTAGCCTTAGGATTCATTTGAAAAAAATCAAATTCTTTAGGAGTAATTTCATCCAAAATGGTTGAAATTGTCTAATACCTACGATTATGAGGGGAATGGCATTCCCACCAATTAACTCAAAAAGCGCTACTGTAGAGAAAAGGGTATTATTGCCTCTCCAGTATATGTTGAAACTAAACGTGGGAATGTGACTTCAAAAAAAATTATTCCCCTGGAAATGATATTTTCCGCGATCCAAACGCCTTAAACAGAAATTTGAGAGCATTTTAGTGCTACTTTGGTTATGAGACTTAGTTTACTAATAACCTAAGAAATATTTGACCGCGTATAGTTCATTGAGAACATAAAACTTTCAATAATTTTAGCATTGTGAAACACTTTTTCCTTTATTCTTTTTTTCAAGTGAGATGTAGAACCATAGAGAGTTTTCATAAGGATCACATCAAAGTTGTTAAATTTTTTTAACATTTTCTCTACATAATGAGATTAGTTTAAAGAAAATCAATAAGTCATCTAAATACAACTTATGATAACATAATTTGAATAAAATATTCTAGGATACACACTTGCATCAACACCATTAACAACAAAACCATAGCTAAATTTAGTTTCATATCATTGTTTAGGAGTTTGTTTGAGGCTATACAAAGATTTTTTTAGTCTGCAAACTTTGTCTTCTTTACCATGTGCAACAAATTTCGGATATTGATACATATAAATCTCCTCTTCAAGGTCATCATTCAAGAAGATTCTCTTCACATTCATTTGATTCATCAAGTTATGAATGGAAGCTAAAACAAATAGAACACAAATGATTAAAATTATTATGATTTATTTATGAACAAAACATTAGTAATCATAAAATATACATATATAGTAACTTTTTTGGTATATGTATTAGATAATGGTACACCCACAAAACTATATGAAAATAAATTATAATCGTTTTATTAAAATATAATTTCTACATAGACGATGAATTTAACTTGAATCCTTAGAAATCGACTCAACCTAGCCATTTAAGCCAAACCCTTCTTAGTTTTAAGTAACTAAATTTGTTTTAAAAAATATCTAATTAATACTATTATTTGTTAAACTATTAATAAAAAAATTTAGTAAAAAATATGTCGTTTGACTGGACATTAAAATAAATATGAAAGAAAAAAATTAGACATTTGTTAATATTTTTTTGAGTAGTCTAAAGGTGATTACAATGTAGTATTTGTTCATAGATATTCTTAACCCTTTGACAATGCACACATACCTTACAGATAGGGATTTGAACTCGATTCTCCTAGGATGAATATCATCCTTTTTTCTACTAGGACCACTTATTGGGTTCAACATTTGTTTTGTTTTTTGCTCGGCAATAAATAATTTTATTAATGGATCATTCGAGCCCTAGACCTACAGTTATATGCCTCGTTAAAAATCTTTCTAATCTTAATTGAAAGAAAATAGTACATACAACCAAAACACGAAAACAATAATTCAAAAACAGCAACACGAAAGTAAGACCGTGACTCAAGTCACAAGGAAGTCAACCAAAGCAGTTTGAACCGCTTCAACCATGCGCAAAACAACATGAATTACTAACACAGCCGTATCATTACCGCCAGGCTTCAAAGATTTCAAGCCTACGAGACCCATCCTTAACGAGCCATTTTGCAGTTGCGTTGCCTGTCCCCCATCTCAAGCCAAAAGGTAAAAGAGAATGATGTTCATTTTAAGACATTATACAGTTTTATCTGTAAAGTGTTTATTTGATTAAATAATTAAAAAAAATTATATAAATATATTTTATCTTATAATCACATTAAGATTTTTCAAAAAAACTTTTACATGTGATAATTAAAAAAAATCTTTATTTGCGAAATTCTTAACCACAAGTAATAATTAATATATATAATATTTTTATAGATTTTTTATTTAATTATCGGTATTCAATTTATTAGTTGACTAATTTAGATTAAGTACTTTAGAAGTCTATTATGGGGTAACTCTTCCAACTCAATTTGGTCAATTCACAACACTAGAATTTAAAGTATTAATTTTATTTAAGAGATTTAATGTTTCATTCTTCTCGAGCAATTAGTTGTTAGTTTTTGTGTATTATTTTAAGGTATCAGCTTACCCATCATTTCTATCACCAAAAGTTGGGCAGTAATTGTCTCGTCATGTACAGCTTTATGATTTTGCATTTAAATAAATTTCCCTTGACATTTGTGTTTGGCTTCTAAGGCCTGCAAATTGAACTATATGCAAATGTACCCTAAACTCAAAATCAAAAGATAAAAAATAAAAAAATAGATGAACAATGTCCTTAGTGTTTGTAAGATTCCTGGACAATATAACACCCCAAATGCAAGGCTTTCAAATTAGTGTTTTAATCAGACCTAGCTAAGCCAAATTGCATACGATTATTCCCAAGGAGAAGCACCCAAGTAAACGAAACAAACGAAGATGAAAGGACAACCAATGATACCAAATTCGATCATTTTTCTTTGTTTTAGACAAATTAAATATATCGATGATTCTGTATCCAATTTTAATTGATCAAACCAATGAAACAGTTCTTGAAAAGTACAGAAATTACCCCAAACATACGATTTTTTTTTACAAATCATAATTCTAATCTTAATCCTATTTAAAGAATAGGGATGAAATAAGTATTCCTAGTGGGTCTAAAACTCATGACCTGGAGGAACACGAGGGAACAAAGATGCTCACATTGGCCAATCGGCCAAATGTGCTTGCTCCAAAACATACAAATTTAAAAATGAAGTGATTGTAATATAGAATATCTTTCCAAACTGTTAAATAATTTTTTGATTTTTTACGCTATCTATTGAAGCGAGTTTAATGATTAATCTTTTCCGTTATATTTATTATATAAGGATAAACACTGATAAAAAAATTTAAAGTTGTTCTATGTTCAGGATAAAAAAACAAATGCTCAACCACGAATTAAAGTGAGAGAGACTCTTACCACATCATCTACCCATGATTTATAAGATTATGTTATTGGTATAATATTTTATCACATTCACATTATGGCTGAAAAAAACATTTTCTATAAAAATATTTTGTATTTTTAAAATTTTATCCAATAATGATTATTTGATTGAGTGGTGAAGAGCTTATATGTAAATTTTAAACACAGTTTCAAACCTTAAATAAATAGTTTTTAATTGTCTTACTTAAGTATTGTATAAAAGTATGAAAAAGTCATTAAAATAAGAGAAATTAACTTTTAATCTTTGAACTTGGACACAAATAGTCTCTAACTTTATTTTGATCCATATTAATCCAAGTAGAGACGAAGTCAGGATCGAATGTCAAAAGAAGTCAAATTATTGAATTTTAAAAAATATAAAGATTTATTAAGTTTTAAACTCAAAATTGAAGGGCAAGGTCAAATCTATCTAATATTTAAATTTAGGCTTAAGGATATAAGAAGCCTTTGAACTTTTGAAAAAAAAATTAATTCAGCCTTTAAACTTTTTTTGCACCAAATCAAGCCCTTAAACCAATAAATTGAATCAACTAAGCCCTGACCAACATTGATTGTTGAACTTAAGGGTTTTTTTAACCAGTTGATGTAGCGCGTTGTGTCACAACGTTATTACTTTACATTTTAAAAATATTTTATTTAATTTTTTTAAAAGTCCTGAAAATTCTAAAAACTTATAAAAATATTTTTTTTAAAAAATCTATAAATGCAACATGATATAATTATAGTGTATCATGTGACAGTAATATCTAAAAAAGGTTGTCATGATTTAATGGTCAAAATTGGTTAAATTGCTTAATTGATTCAATTTATTAGTTCAAGTGCTTAATTGATTCAAGGACATAATTGAGTGCAAAAAAAAATTAGGAACTTAATTTTTTTCAAAATTTCAAAGGCTTTTTATACCTTTAAGCCTTTAATTTATAGGCACTTAAAATATCACTAGACCAAAACTTAGAGGGACCAAATTAAAATTCTAGAAATTTTAATTAATAATATGATAAATATATATAATTTTTAATATGAATTTCTAAATATTTAAGGGAATTAAATTATTTTAAAAAAATATAAGAGATTTATTATGTAATTTTTAAATTCTTAGAGGGGCCAATGCCCCAATAGGCTTGGCTTTTGCCATGAACTTGACAACTTATCATTTTAATTTGATGATATGTCACTCTAGTATTGTGCCACATAAGTAAAATGATAAAATGTGAGCCAAAAATTCAAGTTGAATGGCCAATTTGGACATACAAAATTTAAGGATAAAGTTAGGAGAAGTTACCCAGCTCAAGGAATAAAATATGTTTTGTCTCGTATAATAATATCGAATATTATTTAAATGATAAGAAATTTTATTAATTTTTTTATTTAAGTTGACATCTGATTAATCGTTGGCACCAACTCAATTATGAAATTAATACTATCATAAAAATATGAATTACTATCTATTAAGTATTTAAATGTCTTATTTATATTAAAAATTCTCACTAAATTAAAAAAATAAACAAGAATCTCATTTTTCTATGCTAAGAAGATAATAAAATCCAATATCATAATGTCATAATGCTACGTTTGGTATATATTAACATCATGAAAAGTTTAATTATTACATTGATTTTAAAATAGTTTGTTATGACATGAAAATAAATTAGTATAGATTTAAACTTGAAATTAGAAAAATAAACAAAATTCAAATATAAACAATACATGTTCAAAATAAATTGTAGAATAACTAAAAATTATTGAACAAAATTAATTTATTATTAACTTATATAATATAAATAAATATATAATCCATAAGAAACATAAAGTGAGAAGGTATAATAACAAGAGTAGAAGAAGAGTATATTGTTCGATTATGGTGACCTAGATCGTTTTAACATTTTAGGTTATATTTGGTTTCTTAAAACATTGTTTATCATTATTTTCAAAAATAATTTTCATATTTTATGTAAATTGAAAAAACATGGCGGATAAATATTAATAAAAAATCAACTTTCAATAATGAAAATATAAAACATATTTATTTAAGAAATCCACTAATTGATCTAGTGGCTAAACATACTCATATTGTCCTATCTTGTATGAATTGTAATTAAATTTAACTTCAAAATACAAAAACCCTAAAACCATTTTTATTTATTCAAACTCACCAAGAATTCATTACAAACATATTTAACTCGATTGAAACCTTATATTGCCCGAAGAATTTTGAGGGCAAGCACTACTAACCAAAATGACATTCTATCAATGTATATATATGGCACTAGTCGGTATTTGATGCAACCCAAATAAAAAGAGTGGCTCTATCTATTCCTTCCTTGGCTAACAAATCTGCCGCTCCATTCGCTTCTCGCACAATTACCTGGAAGTTAAAGGGTAGAGCTGATCGGATCTGCCTTAGAACACTAATGTCTTTCTCGAATATGGTCGGTATTGAGACACTACTATTAATCCAATCTACAACCAATTTGCAGTCTGACTCGAAGATGAAAATGTGAGAAGATATCCAAGAGGAGGATTTTGCAATGGAACATGCTTCAACGATGGCTTTGATTTCGGCTCCAGTAGGATCAAAATGACCAATGCCTCTAGAAAATTGAATTAACTTTTTACTAGAGTAGTCACGAAGGATTCCTCTGATGCCCGCACTTCCAAAACTACCTCTAACAGCTGCGTCAGTATTGAACTTAAGGGTCCCGAAGCTAGGGGACACCACCGGTCCAAACCGCAAGACTTTTGTTGAGAACTGTCTCTAGGTGATTTTGTCACCCCCACAGTGGGATTAAGGAGAAAGTATGCAGCCGAAGGAAATACATGAGGCCATTTTCCGTAACACCACCAGCCAATTCTCAACATGAACAAATCAAACAATTGGTTTTCATCCAAACTCAAGCCATTAAAAACAATTTCGTTCCTGTATAACCATAAGGTCCAAATAATTCCAAAGAAAGCTAATTTCCATACCTCGAGGGAAGAGCGGGGAATGGGGACGTCGAACCATACTTGCAACCAACATATTGGACTGGATGGGATAGGCAAGACTATCTTCCATAGAGAGCACCAACGATTCCAAAGTTTCCATGAAATAGGGCAGTAGAGAAAAAGATGGACTGTTTCAGCACTTGCGTTACAGAATGAACATGAGTCCGTATTCAAAGCGCTTATGCCTCTTTTGAGAAGCTCTACTTTGGTTGGAATTCTCTCCCACATGAGTTTCCAAATGAACATCTCTACATTTGGTGGGGCCAAACCTGCCCAGATCGATTTCCAGTAACTTTCATTTTCTTTAAGAGAGTATGACACTTTTTCGCAGTAGATTTTGGGACTATACCATCTATTAGAGTTAAGTGACCATCGAATACCATCTGATTCATCGAGACTTGGCTGGAAATTTAAGATTAATTGCCAAAAACAGTTGAAAGTGTGCTTTTCCCAATCGAACAAAGTTCTGCGTAATTGAGTTTTCCAACACCAGTAGCCATTCCTCCAAACCCCGAAGTCGGAGATCTTTCCTTCTTTTTTACAGGCAATGTTATAAATTCTGGGAAAAAGAGATTTGAGGGAACCACGCTCACACCAGTTATCCTCTCAAAACTCGATCATCCCGCCATTTCCCAGTATGAATCTAATGGTATTGTTGTACAATTCGTTATTAGCACTAGTGGATGATACAATATTTTTCCAAATCCAGGAGAACTTTTCAGGGCTTTCAGAGTGAGGGAGTAGTGAATTCTTTCCCATGTCATATTTAGCTACTATTGTTTTTCTCCACAGGCTGTCTACCTCAGTACCGTACCTCCATGTCCATTTATTGAGAAGAGCCTCATTCTTCAATCTTGTATCCACAAGTCTGAGACCACCTAGTTCTTTTGGGACACAAACATCAGCCCATTTAATCCAATGAATTCCTTTAGCTTCTGAGACACCCCAAAAAAATCTTGCAATTAAACTGTTAATTTTTGCACTAACCGCACTGGGGATCTTAAACATGGATAAGAAATAGATTGGAATATTTGAAACTGCCGCTCTAATCAAAATAATTCTTCCCGCTTGAGACAGTAGATTCGATCTCCAAGATGCAAGAATACAGGATACTTTTTCTACAACTGGATTCCATAAAGAAATTGAGTTACGAGCAGCCCCCAAAGGTAGACCCAGATAGATGGTGGGGAACATAGCTTTCGAGCATTTGATCTCATTGGCCCAGTTTGAAATGCATTGATCCTCTATGTTTATGCCAAACAGATTAGTTTTCTTCAGATTTAGGGACAGACCCGAGCATATTTCGAACACCCTGAGAATTCTTTTGATGTTTTTTAACTGCCAATCACTTGCTTCAGAGAAAATGATTAGATCATCTACGAATTGCAGATGAGAGATGACGAGGCCTTCAGATTCAATGGCAATTCCTTCGAATAGTCCTAAGCTCGCAGTTTTATACAGTAGCAAACTGAGAGCTTCTCCTATTAGATTAAATAGAAGGGGAGAGAGGGGGCAACCCTGTCTGAGACCTCTTTTGATTTTGAAAAAATCTGATGGAGACCCGTTAACAAGGACCGATATTGAGGCTGTCGTGATACACGGTTTTAACCATTTGCACCACTTCGAGCCAAAACCCATTTTTCGCATAACAAGCAATAAAAAGTTCCAGTCTACAGAGTCGTAGGCCTTGCGAAAATATGCTTTGAGAACCAACCCCTTCTTCTTAGATTTACGGATGTAATCCACGACCCGTATCTGCTCAGAGATGGAGGGGTTATTTGGTGAAACAAGTAACAAATCTTTCAGAGATCTGATCTTCTCTTCCAGGAATAAGGTTGAGATCAGATTTTGAGTTTTTTCTACAACCAAACCTTAGATGCTGTTTTGTAAGATCGAAGAAGCTTGCAAATATTCTCATCCTTATGCTCTTCACTGACATTTTTAATCAACTCTGTATAAGATGGGTCATCAGACCAAGAGATAAACCATTTGAATGGTCTTGGGGATTCTCGATTCACTCTTTGTTTGATTAATATCGGGTTATGATCCGATAAAGCTTCTCGGGAGAGCACACTGACTACTATTCTGAAAAGCTAACAATACTTCAGAGGATAGTAGAAACCTATCAAGTCTGCAGGCCACTGGATTTTCTCTGAGGTTTACCCATGTATACTTTAAATTTGACAGAGGAAGGTCAACGAGAGTCAGGCTTTCAATAAAGTCGTCAAACTCAGAAATAGCTTGTAAATTTATGCCAGGCCCTGATTTCTCGCCAGCACTTCGAATAATAATAAAGTCTCCACCCATGATGATCGGTAAATTATAGCCTGCTAGCTGAATCTGTAACTCTAAGAAAAAGCCCCTTCTTTCAAAAGCTTCGTTTGGAGCATAAACATTGACTAGACAACATTTAACTCTACCTCATCTACTACCAACCTTTCTGAAAAAAATCGTGCCAGGCAAGTAAAGGAACTTCTGATAATGACACCCAAACTTTCGGTGGATGAATCGATTTCTCCTTGTCCAAACGATCTATTGAATCGAACCACTCATTGACTGACCCCCCATGCTTTGCCAGAATGCTTCTAACTCACCAACGGATGGGAAACGTAATACGCTTGAGGAACCTGACAATTGGCAAACTGATACGTTGAAACCATCGGAAACCAAAGCTTGTTGGACGACCTCTGTGTTGTACATACTCTTGATTTTTACCTCAAGACAATTATCCAGCCAGCTCATATCTTTATAAGGAATGATAACATTAGATGGCGTAGTGTCGTTAGGAACCTGTTTTGAGATAAGACGGACATGAGCTATGTCTTCAGAAACGCCGTCTTTTGGGAGCCAAAAATTCTGGGATGGAAGTTCTTTACTGTGCTAGAAGATAGGCCTATCTTGGTTGACGATACGAGTCTCAGTTCCAGTATGAGGATCGGCCTCTGAGGTGCCAATCAAAACATCTTTATATGAACGTCCGTCTCTAGTCGAACCAAGAATGTGTGAACTCTTCTGGTTACTTTGTGTCTTGAAACCAGGGTGCGGAGACTTGGATGCTTTCTTTATGCTTTTCGACTCTTGCACACTAATGGAGAAACCGTCCATGATCCTTCTATTAGCCAGCGACACCACCGATTCTGCACCTTCTTTATCGGCAAATCTAACAAAAACAAAAGTGGTCTTTTTTCCTCGTCTCTTCTTGTTCCAGTAGGCTATGTATACGTCGATGATACATCTGTAGTAACTAAATGCTTCCCTTAGGGTTTTGGGATGTATGCGTTTGCTTACATTGTTCACAAAGACAGAAAACCCTAGCCTTCGATTCTTGACAATAGCTCCAGTCTTCGAATCGTCTGTGCCCTGACCACCGCCAAACCGGTTGTCGTTGCGGAGATTCTGGTGAGCGAACCATGACCCTTCCTGTTCATGGACTTGAAACCTGCTCTTTGCTCCATGTCTTAAACGTTCCTGATTCCTAACGCGGAAGCCACTCCGTGACTTGAAACTTGCTCTTTGCTCCATCTGCTGAGTGATATTTCAGTCTCCTTAATCCATATTTATTTCCTTTTTCTTGCATTAACAACTAACTAACATATATATTACATTTTGAATTCCTTATCTCAAAATTGAACTTGGCCTGGTGGTAATAGTATGCCACTTACCCCAACCGTGTATGGGTTTGATTCCTTTCAAAGTTAAGTTTTTTTATTTATTTTCTTTCTCCAATCAGGTGGAAAATAAGTTTATTAAATTAAATATAAATAGTTAAAGTCCTCCAACGTGTCACCACCTAATTGAATAATAAAGTTATTTTATTAAATTAAAATTAAAATCAAATTGATAGATTGTGTAAATAATAAGGACCAAATGTATAATTATATTATTTTTATTTAATAGTTACGTTAGCCTCTCCGTTTTTTAACGGTTGATAGCTTGATTGGAACCACTTAAATAGTTACGTGGTAAAATTGTCAAAATTAAAAGTATAGTGGTCAAATTGACGTCAACCCATAGTTAAGTGGTCATCTGTATAGTTTATCGCTTAGAATTTAGAATTACTTAAAATTTAATTTTTTAATGTTGAAACATAGAAAAAGACACTAAAAAGAGATCGATGATTTTTTTCTAGGAGAAGCACCAAAGTAATTGAACAAATACTTTAAAATGATAGCTTATATTAAAGCCGCTCACATGTTTAACCAAGAATCAAGCAAGATGGTTGAGAGAATACCCAGCACAAGATAACAAAATCTAACATTCCAAAAGGTGTTCTTGATGATAACCAAAATCTATCTATAAAACCCAACATAACCTTCTGTCCAAATCCAATAGAGAGATAAAGAGAATTAATTAAACAGTAGAAAATGAGAAATCCTCATATTCTAGCAATACCATACCCTGCACAAGGCCATGTGATTCCTCTAATGGAGCTCTCTCACAGGTTAGTCCACCATGGATTCAGCATCACCGTTGTCAACACAGATTTCAATCACAAGAGAGTAACGGATGCATTTGGCAACAAGGTTGAAGGAGAAGGTTCAATTCATCTGGTTTCGATCCCCGACGACATGGAACCCGGGGAGGGGAGGATAGGAACCACTTGGGGAAGCTAACCGATGGAATTAGTAACGTGATGCCATCGGAGCTTCGGAAGCTGCTGAAGCAGATTAACGGATTTGAAGATGATAAGATCAGTTATGTTATAGCTGATGTGAACATGGGATGGGCACTTGATATTGCTGCAGAGTTTGAAATACCTGGAGCCGCTTTCTGGCCTGCTTCTGCCTTTCTTTTGGCCTTGCTTTTCTGCACCAACAAGTTGATTGTTGATCAAGTTATCGATAAAAATGGTGAATAACAATCAAGTTACTAGTTTGGGATTCAATTATATGAAAAGATTTTGATTCATTAACTGATATTGTTTGAAATTCTAATTTGCAGGAACTCCAATCAATGGACAAAAGATGATTGAACTGTGCCCAAACACACCTACAATGCACCCTAAGAACTTTTTGTGGGTCTCTCTTGGCGACTTCACCGCACAAATGATTACATTCGAGTATGCTAAGAGAAACATCAAAGCAATTGAAAATGTGGAGTGGTTAATCTGCAATACAACTTTCGACCTTGAGCCTGGAGCACTTAGTTTTGTCACTCAGATCCTACCCATTGGTCCACTTTCAGCAACCAACCAGCTTTTACCCTTGACGGGGAGTTTCTGGCCTGAAGATGAAACTAGTTTGAAATGGCTCGACCAACAGCAACCAGGTTCAGTCATATATGTGGCGTTTGGTAGCTTCACAGTTTTTGATCCGATCCAGTTCCAAGAGCTGGCTCTCGGCCTGGAACTCTCAAACAGATCATTTCTATGGGTTGTTAGACCAGATATGACTGAAGGGACTCAATGCGAGGAACTCTACCCTGAAGGGTACAAAACAAGAGTCGGGAGTCGAGGGAAAATGGTGGGTTGGGCACCCCAACGAACCGTTCTGGCTCATCCATCCATTGCTTGCTTCATCAGCCACTGTGGCTGGATTCAACTGTGGAAGGTCTAAGCAATGGGGTCCCTTTCCTTTGTTGGCCATACTTTGCTGATCAGTTCATTAATGAAACCTATCTTTGTGAGATTTGGAAGATTGGGTTAAGTTTTAAAAGAGATGAAATGGAGATCATTAGCAGAGAAGAGATTAAAAGTAAGGTTGAGCAATTGTTGGACGATAAAAGCTTCAAAGAAGAAGCTCTTAAACTAAAGGGATTGGTGATGAATAGTGTCAACGAAAACGGTAGCTCAAACATGATTTTCAAGAACTTCATTGAATGGATGAAATCATAGACAAGTTTTCACTTGTATTTATGCACTATTTCCCTTTTTCTTTTCTTGTCCTATGAATAAATGTAAGGTTCAATTAAAGACCCCAAATACTTAATTCTAAGTATTAGAATATGTATATATACATGTATGTACTAAGTATTAATTATATTATCATTAAGTATTTGTTATGATTATTTGATGATAATATATATTATTTGATTACATTATATATTATATTATAACATTTATCTTCCTACACTAATCGAACCATTCTTTGCATACTGTTTGGGAAAGAAGTAAAATGCATTTATATTAAAATAGAAATTGAATTAGCTAATTCCTTAATGAATTGTGTGAAGCCAATTCCAACAATTTTAAACGAGAGCTTCCAAATGTGTAGTGCGTGGTCTTTCTAACTGGTTGCTTGGTTTGATGAAACAATGACAATTCAACCTAGATGCATATAAGACCGGTTAAGAAAGATAGAAACAATAAAATTTGCTTATTTTTCTGCAATAACGGACAGTTGTATTGGTTTAAATTGCATGTTTGGAACGTGGTAAAGGGGGCTGTTGATTAACCAATCTGTCCAGTGTTTGAGAGTGACCGGTCGGTCTAGAAAGAAGGGGAATAGGAAGTGTGATATCATGTCAAGTGATCACTATGTATTGCAACACTCCTAACATGCTCATGTAATCTGTTACATTTTCAATCGAACACTCATCATGAACAGACAGTTTGCAACTTGACACCATTGGCGTGAGTGACACCCGATACTCGACCGAGACGGATTGCCCCAAATATCAAAAATTATATTAGCAACCGAAATAATCCGAATACGAATCAAACACAAAGTATGTCCCAACTAAAAAATTTCTGCATGCATTCATACTACGAAATTACGTAAACATACACGAGTTTCACCCAAATTAGAACTTGGCTTAACATGATTATTTTTTCCTTTATGTCATTTGCTACAACCAAATTAACATTTGACTTAAATAGATTAACATTATTTTATTATGACATCTATTTCAACTAAATTAATATTTGGCTTAACAGAGTAATTATTTTTTATCGAAATTTCTGCACAAAGTTATATGGTGGCCCAATTGTCATCATAATTGGATATAAAAATAATAAGTATAGTCAATAAATAATGCACAAGTAAGTTCTCAAGAAAGAGAGGTGGTGTACAAGACACTCTTAAATATTAAGTCTTTCATATGATAAATCCTATATATGCATTTTCACACTATCCCAACAACCAATATGGAGTCTTCCGCATACAAAATAGTTTTTTTTTTCTTTTTTCAAAGTATTATATTGAGTTTGTAACCAATTCTAATTATAAATAAATGGATATAAATATTATGTATCATGCTTAATATTCAACACACAAAATTTTATAAGCCCAAAAAAATTAGGCATAAGGTTTGATTCAACTTAACTCTTGAATTAAAAATTAATCAATACTTAATTTATATTTTACTTTATTGCAATAAAACTCATTTTTTTAATTGAGTAAAATTCATTTTTTAAATTGAGTAAAATTCATTTTATTAAACTCAAATTGTAAGGCTCAGCCTATACTCATATTATAAATATTGCATCAAGAGTCTAAGTTATGAACAATAGTAAAATTATAAGGCCCACTATGCAACCATATATAAATATTTTTTCAATAATCTAATAGCATAGCATAGAAATAGAAACTATTTGCGAAGGCTATAACAAATTAAAATTATTATTGAAAGACAACCACAGAAAAACTTATAGATAATACAAATCTATTTTAGTAACATTGAGTTTGAAACTTTAGATATACAGACAATAACACGACGGTAAAGAAAATGCACAAGAACACTGCACGAATATTGTAACAACAATGGCAACAATAAAAATCTTTGTTTGAAGGTCGTAAATCTTTTCAGTTTAAAGAGGCATCGGATATTATCCTTAACATTGCAAAAAAAATATTTGATTAAATCGAGACAAGAGTTAAAATGATACTTGCTTGAGGCATGCACTATACATTGTCCTTAAAATATTTCGCAGTGAAGCGTACCCTCAAAGATTCAACAAACATTTCTATCAAAGCATATAACAAAAAAAACAAAGAACTAATAAATTCTCAGCTTCAAAACATGTTGAAAATGAGAGATCAAAAGAAAGAAAGTGATTCTACTTTGGGGTGATTTATGATGTAGATGTTGCATGATATTTTATAGTACCATGCAAGCCTAAAAATAATAAAAAATGTGTATGGTGGAGAGCGATTTTATGGATTAATATGACTAAATAAAAATAAAATAACAATAACAAATCAAAAATAAATTGGGCTCTCAAAACTATAGTAATTTAGATTTTGGGCCTAAATCTTATGTATGAAAGATTACGTATTAATTTCTCTTTTATAAGTCCAATAACACTAATTTGTATTTAAACACAAGTTAATTTTTTTTACAAATAATATAAAATTAATTGTATTCTTTTGAAATATTAACAAATTTGGACAACAATCGGCGCTTACTCAAGTTTAAATTAGACAAATACAATGGCTTAATAAAGTTGAGAACAATAAAGTGGAATTTGGTGAGTATTAATTAGGTGGGGGTATAACTATAATAATAGTAATACAGGTAGTTGTGGACACTTATATAAATATATATATTTGTATTAGTTCTCATTTTGATCATTTAATTTTTAACATCTTGCACTTTGGCCCAAATTTTTTTTCATATTTACACTTTTAACCCAATAACTTTGCAAACTTGACAATTTATTCCTTATCAAAAAAGTTGAGGTGGTACAAGTACATAGACTAAAATGTTCATTTTTATAGTAGGATTAAAATAATTTTTTTACATATAATACCAAGACTTTTAATAAATTATAACCTCTTAAAACGACATAAAAATATTTTAAATATTGCATTGATAGATAATTATTTATAATATTTTTAATACAAAATTTTGATGTACATATGCATATATAATGGTAAATAATATCACTGGTCACTAATTATTATTGTTTTTTCTATTTTGGTCGCCAAACTATTTATTTTATAAAATTATAATTGATGTTACTTTTTCTATTTTGGTCATTTGTCAATTAAATTTTAACGATATGCTTAGATGACCTTTTTATGTTTTATTTTTCATATCATTTTCTCTCATCATCAACAATTCACATATCATTTTTTAATAATTTTATTTGACCAATACGCTGGTGACATATAACACCACTTTATTAGTCAAATTAAACCAAATAAAATAAATTGTTTGTGTACTAGGAGGGGATTTAAACCCTAAAAGGGGTAAACCGCCTAACTACCAAACTTGACTTGATACTTTTTCACCAAAACATATATTTAAGTTATATTCTGTTATCACCTCAAGGTTATATCAGAATACAAAAAGAGTGAATTTAACTTGGGACCTCTAGAAAAAAATATAATATTTAACTACTAAACCAAGCTAGATCATTATTATATTTTTAATTAGACTAATATTTAACTTATACAATTATAATTGAAGATAACTAGAATTGTTTTTCACTTTATTTAGAAATAAAATAAACTAAGTTAATAAATAGTCATTTAATATAAAAATAAATAAATATCTACATTTATTTAAGGATTTTGCTATTGACGTACTGTCAATAAGAACTACATATATTCTTATCATTAATGTTTGCTTTGTCTTTTGATGGAATCTAGTAGAATATAATTAATTATATTCCTAAAAACTTGTATTCAATTAACTTAAGATGTTTAATGTAATTAATACTCATCTAAGATGATTTTGGTTTAAGGTTTAATGTTTAGGTTGTATTGTTTTATCATTTATGTGTATGTTTTAGAGTTTAGGGTTAGGGTTTAGGTTTTTTGGGATTAGTGTTTATGGTTTAGGGTTTATCAATTTAGGGTTTTATTGTTTAGGGTTTATAGTGTGGTTTAGGTTTGTATAATTTAGTGTTTTAGTGTTTATGGTCTGGGATTTTAAGTTTTTAGGGTTTATGGTTTTATGCTTTATGGTTTTAGTGTTTTGGATTTTATGGTTTAATTAGATTAAAAAGCTTAAATTAATGAAACACAACTTTTTAAGCATGTAATTAATTGCATTCTACTAGATTCTATTGAAAAGCAAAATAAACATTAATAATAAGAATTTATGTATTTTTTATCGAATGCCCTTAGGTTGTCAATGGGCAATGCTACATCTACCCACTGGGTAGATTATCCAGCTGAGGTGGCACATGATTCGCTAACTAATAAATGTAATACAATATATCTTTTAATAAATAATAAATACAATATAATAAATGCACCTTTTAAATTTTATCATAAATAATTTTCAAGATTATAACTACAATACAATTAATACAATTTTACCTCATAAACAATTTTCATAAATATAAATGCAATATAATTAATATTTTTTAATATAATAAAAAGATAAACTAAGATCAATAACAAATATATTTTGATCCGTCGTAATATCATGTTCCGCTAGTTTTCGGATCAACGAGTATGACCTTACTTCAAATAATAGCCCTTGAAAAAATATGATATTTCAAAATTAAGATGAAATGGTTGATTTTTGTTCTTTTAGAACAAAAAATTAGTCAAATAGTTCGTGTATTCTAATTTTGGTAGTTTCGATTCATGTATTTTTAAAAAAAATAAAATTGGTGTGATTACATTATATAATATATGTTCATACTTTTTTAACATTTTGATAGGCATACAAATATATTTTGCAGACAAAGCTGCTCGAACTCATGTCCCTTAAGATAAGCATAATATAATCTCTCTTTCCGCTAAGACCACTCGTTGGATTCGATTCATATACTTTTTAATTTTTTAAATTTCAATTCACTCATAATATAAAAACATTATAACTAAACCATATGGCTTAAATTTATCAAATTAGACAATCAGACCACTCGTTGGGTTCGATTCATGTACTTTTTAAAATTTGAAATTCCAATTAACTCATAATACCAAGACAATATAACTAACTTATATGACTTAAAATTATCAAATTGGAGAACGAAAACTATATCTATAAGTAACATATAATATATGGAAAATTTTAATTTAATAGAATTCATAATTATTGTACAATAAAAATAAAAATTAGATTTTGTTAGATGTAAATAGGGCATAATGTAAAAATGAAAAACCTAATTAATTAAAGGTATGTAACAATAATATGTGAACGAGACAATGAATATGATAGAAAGTGAGGGTAGATGAATTCCTTTGTATATAAATGTAAGAGTATTTAATTTATTTTTTTTCTGGACAATAATTTTGTCTAAATTTAAAAATAAAATTATATAATCATCTATGAAAATAAAATAATTTTTTAATCATTTTAAAATAAATAAACGTAAAAAAATAAGATTATATTTCCTAAAATTTATATCATATCAATAAAAAAGTAATTGAAAATATTATTAGAAATGTTTTAATAGACAAAAGAAAAATGAACATTAACTAACATATTAATTAACATGTATTTTTTTATAAAACTATTAAATAAATTCAAATAGATGGAAAATGTCTAAGGCCTTTTAATTGAACTATATGCAAAAGTACCATAAACACAAAATTTTATAAAAAAATAATGAAAAAATAGATAGAAAATGTCTTTAATCTTCACCAGATTCCTAAATTGATAATATAACACCCAAACGCGAATAGAAATCTGCTGCTCCTTTTCGGTGTCTTTATTTATGCTCCATATTAAAAAAAATTAGGTTGAAGGTTAAAGTTAGGGTTTAAGGTTATTGTTTGGGGAATTAGGGGTAGGGTGTGTATTTTTAGGGTTTAAGGTTTATAGTTTAAGATTTAATGTTAGAGATTTAGAATTTAATTTTTTAATTTTAGGACATAGAACTGGCACCGAAAATAGACAATTTTTTTCTTAAACACAATGGTTATAAATTAATATTTTATTCAGACCTTGGTAAGCCAAGCTATACGCGATTATTCCCAAGGAGAAGCACCCAAGTAATTGAAAGAATGAAAATGAAAGGACAACAAATACTTACATGAATTAAAATGATAGTTTAATTTGCACGAAATCTCACTCAAGGAAGTATGATTCAGTTGTATTTACATTATGAAAATGAAAGGACAACAAATCTGTCTATAAAAACTAACATTCCAAAAAGGGTTCTTGAGGATAACCAAAATCTGTCTATAAAACCCAACATATCCTTATGTCTAAAGTGCAATAGAGAGAGAGAATAAATTAAACAGTGTAAAATGGGAAATCCTCATATTCTAGCAATTCCATACGCTGCACAAGGCCATGTAGTTCCTCTAATGGAGCTCTCTCACAGGTTGATCGATCATGGATTCAGTATCACCTTTGTCAACACAGATTTCAATCACAAGAGATTAAGGGAGGCATTTGGCAACAAGGTTGAAGGAGACGGCTCCATTCATCTGGTTTCAATCCCCGACGGTATGGAACCCGGGGAGGATAGGAACCACTTAGGAAAGTTAACTGATAGAATCTCTAACGTGATGCCATCGGAGCTTCGGAACCTCCTGAAGAAGATTAACGGTTTTGAAGATGATAATATCAGTTATGTTATAGCTGATGTGAACATGGCGTGGGCACTTGATATTGCCGCAGAGTTTGAAATACCTGGGGCTGCTTTCTGGCCTTCGTCTGCCCTTCTTTTGGCCTTGCATTTTAGCACCAACAAGTTGCTTGATGATCAAATTATCGATAAATATGGTGAATAACAATAAGTTACAAGTTTGGGATTCAATTATAAGATAAGATATTAATTTTAGAACTATTTAAATATTTGTTTATTATTTTTTAAAAACCTTTACAAAAACTCTATAAAATCATGAGTTATTAAATATTACTTAACCAATATTGTTTGAATATTTGATTTGCAGGAACTCCAATCAATGGAGAAAGGATTATTGAGCTGTGCCCAAAGACACCTGCAATGCACCCTAAGAACTTTTTATGGGTCTCTCTTGGCGACTTCACCACACAAAAGATTACATTCGAGTATGCTAAGAGAAACATTAAAGCAATTGAAAATGTGGAGTGGTTAATCTGCAATACAACTTTCGACCTGGAGCACTTAGTTTTGTCCCTCAGATCCTACCCATTGGTCCACTTTCAGCAACCAACCAGCTTGAACCCTTGACGGGGAGTTTCTGGCCTGAAGATGAAACTAGTTTGGAATGGCTTGACCAACAGCAACCAGGTTCAGTCATATATGTGGCGTTTGGCAGCCTCACAGTCTTTGATTCGGTCCAGTTCCAAGAACTGGCTTTCGGCCTTGAACTCTCAAACAGACCATTTCTATGGGTTGTTAGACCAGATATGACTGAAGGGACTCCATGTGAGGAACTTTACCCTAAAGGGTTCAAAGCAAGAGTCGGGAGTCGAGGGAAAATAGTGGGTTGGGCACCCCAACGAGCCGTTCTGGCCCATCCATCCATTGCTTGCTTCATCAGCCATTGTGGCTGGAATTCAACTGTGGAAGGTCTAAGGAATGGGGTCCCTTTCCTTTGCTGATCACTTCGTTAATGAAACCTACATTTGTGAGATTTGGAAGATTGGGTTAAGGTTTGAAAGAGAAATAATTAGCAGAGAAGAGATTAAAAGTAAGGTTGAGCAATTGCTGAGTGATGGGAGTTTCAAAGAAGAAAGTATTAAACTAAAGGGATTGGTGATGGATGGTGCTAACGAAAACGGTAGCTCTGACAGGAATTTCAAGAACTTCATTGAATGGATAAAATCATAGACAAATTTTTATTTTAATTTATGCACCATTCCTTTTTTCTTTCTTTTCTCTTCCTATGAATAAATGTAAGAATCAATTAAAGACCCAAAATATGGTCCAATTGCTTAGAAACAAAGATTGCTTCAGTGTCGAAACTGCTTTTCAGCTCTAAGGATATTTTTCTTTGAATCGTTCGTATTTTCAAAATAAATAGAACTGTTATGGGTCGTTTTAGGTTAGATACGAACGAATAAGCCAGAAGCCATCTTGTAATAGACTCAACTACGCCCACTACTTTTATGTTCAAGGGTCCTCATGCAATAAATTTAATGAACAACCATTGAGAAATGAACTCTATGAAATATTTATTAGAGGATGGTAATGGGTAAGCTGAGCCTAATCTGACCTATTATATATATCTTTTTGTTGACTAACACCACATCATATCTTATCTTAAGAGTGAATAGTAGAATACTTAGAACGTTCAAAAAGAAGAAAAAATACAAGAAATATAGTGTTATCAGAGGCGGAACATATGAGAGGGTTCTGGGGCGTGAATCTCTGTTAATTTTTTTTAATGGTAGAAGAATAATTTTTTTTAGAAAAAAAAGTACAATTAATTTTATAATCTCTTAAATCTTTCTAAAATCTTATTATATCATTCTTTAAAATTTTTAATCTCATTATAATTACACAACGTCAGTTTTAGTGCTGGTTGCCAACGCCTGTAGTTATTTTTTCTTATTTTTATATTAAACTATTGTTTTCTTTTATATTTCAGTGTTCTTCTAGTTTTTTTCTGTATTATAGCACGCTTTTTTCTATGCCTTGTAGCACGCTTTTCCTCTGCCTTGTGGCACGCTTCTGCCTTATGGCACGTTATCGTCTACCGTTGTGGTAGATCTGCGTTCGTGGATATATTTTCACAACGTTCGACTCTGATTTGCAGATTTTTGGTGATCTTCAGTAGTTTGATCCCCTTTTGTGGTTCGTTTTCCAATGCAGTCAGGTCTGTTTTACGAAGCAGCCTCCAAGATTGTTGATTTAGTTCACCGCTCCTACTTCAATCCCGAAGCATATAGGTGTATAGAGACGAGAAGTCTTTCTCTCTGCTTTTATTTCTCTGATGTTTTTATCTTTATCTCTGTTTTGCAGCCCATTTGAGATATTTTTGCTGGACTGGTGTTTCATTTTCTATTTTTTTTCAATTTAAATTTAGGGTAAATTACACCAGTAGTCACCGAACTATGGTTTCTTTCCTATTTTGGTCACCGAACTTTTTTTTGGCAAAAACATCACTAATGTTATGTTTCCTTCCTATTTTGGTCACCAAAGTAATTTTTTTAGCAAAAACATCACTAACGTTATGTTTCCTTCCTATTTTGGTCACCGGCCGTTAAAAACTTAACGGTTTTGCTGACGTGGAATTTTATTTTTTAATTTTCCATGTCATTTCTTCTCTCTCCTCGTAAGCAATATATGTTATTTTACAATATTTTTATTCAAATTAACAGGATGGTGACACGTATCACTGCTTATTAGTGGAATAAAATGAATGAAAATCAAGCCCCTTATGCAGCTAGAGATATGGTGACACGTGTAACTGGCTAATAGGATGGTGACACGTGTAAACTGCCTATTAGTCGAATCTCTCTGGCTGCATAAGGGGCTTGATTTTTCATTCTTTTTATTCCACTAATAGGCAGTGACACGTGTCACCATCCTGTTAGTTTGAATAAAAATATTATAAAATAACATATATTGCTTACGAGGAGAGAGAAGAAATGACATAGAAAATTAAAAAATAAAATAAAATTTCATGTCAGCAAAATCGTTAAGTTTTTAACAGCCGGTGACCAAAATAGGAAGGAAACATAACGTTAGTGATATTTTTTCCAAAAAAAATAGTTCGGTGACCAAAATAGGAAGAAACATAACGTTAGTGATGTTTTTGCCAAAAAAATAGTTCGGTGACCAAAATAGGAAAGAAAACATAATTCGGTGATTACTGATGTAATTTATCCTTAAGTTTATTGTATTTTTATTTTTCTATTACAATTTCATTCCTCTTAGATTGTTTTTCTATTTTAATTTTTAATAAAATTAGGCGATATATTATTTTAAAAAATTGCATATATTGGTTATAAAGCAAAGTTCACAGACGGATTAATATGAGAAAAAAATCGTTTGTTCTACCATTCTCGGTGGATGACCTTCCGTTTAAATCAAAATAACTTTTATTGTTTTATATGTTTTTCAAATTATTTTTTATAATTGTATAATAATAATTTTAATATTTTAAAATATTTAAACCTTTTGAAAAATTATTATTTATTATTTTTAAATAAAATTTGAAATTAAAAAATATTATAATATTTTTAAAATATTTTTAGAATTTTCCAAAATTTTTTATTTTTTAGATTTTTTTGTTTTCTTATATTTTTTAAAAATTTAAAAATTCTTAGAAACGACAAGTGACATTATCATGTTGTGACACGTGTTAAAAAAATTCAAAAAAATTTGTTAAAGTTTACGGTCAACGTTGGTCCAAGGGCCAAATTGTTTTTTTCTTCTTCTTGAGTTTGAGGGCTTAATTGGGTGCAAAAGGTTTTAGGGGCTTAATTAATTTTTTTTTGCAAAAGTTTAGGGACTTATTGAACCCTTAAACCAAATAAAATTATACGCATAAAGTGTAACAACCCAAATTTTTGAGTTTTTTTTTCATTTGGGCCTCGGACCCAATTTAATTGGGCCTAGGGGTAAAAGGGGAAATGAAGTATTTAATAAAGTGAGTATTTATTTGATTGGAAAAATAAAAATGGCTTGGTATTTGAAATAAATAGGCTGATGATGTGATGAGGAAAGAGAGAGGAGAAAATGAGATATTTTGAGGGAGAGAGAAAAAGAGAGAAAGTGAGAGGAGGTTTCGAACCTCGATCTACGGTCGTTGGAGCCGCTCTGCACGATACCACCGGTACCATTGAAACGGTCTTGTTGAGACGAGTCCAACGGTGGTTGCTGTGTCGCCGTCCGAGCCGTCTTTCACTGAAGTGAGGAAAAAGATGTTTCAAGGGAAGCTAGTTTAGCATGTTTCGGCTGCCGGAAGAGGGCTCACGCGTCTTCCCTGCGAGTGGGCGTGCGCCAGCCCAGGCGGGTGCATACTGAGCTCGTAAGTTGCGCCACACTAGATCTCGCACCAAGTTTCACGTGGGCTCAGCCACACTGGATCAGGCCAAGCGGGTGTACGCTAGTTATGGTGCACCGTGTTGCACTGGATCGACCAGCTTGACCACGGCGTTGATCGGCCGTTGACTTTTTTTGGGAGACCCTACAAAGGGTTTCTCGATGTTTCGGATCCAATGGCGTAGTCTATTTTGCCAAATTTGAACCCTGTAAGCTATTTTTATGCGTTTGACCTTTCGAACCCATTAAAGTATGTGGTTGATTGATACTGATGGTATTAATTGGTATACGAGGATTATTCGGGTTGGATATCAGATCATGTGGACTGTTCGAAAAGTTCGAATGAGGATTTTAGTGATATCGACTTAAGGTTAGTACACCTCGAACTCCGAAATGCTTCATGAGCATCATAACTGTAATTGTCTTGCATGCAAGTGGTTGCAAATTATGAGATTGTGTTGATACTATTGGTTCGAGGCTTAATAATTATCGAGATGCTTGATGAGCTTGAGAATATTCGAGTCTGTTATGAGCTTTAGAGACTGTATAGGATTGTCTGAATAACCGTATGATTATCTGATTGTATGATTGGTTGACTGATTGATATATGATGATGCCTTACGTGTTAGCTAAATAAATTAATATGTTCGATTGAATACTGGTTATAGACAATACTTTTAAATATTTGATTAAATGGGTAAAAAGCTGGTAAGTGGTAATAATCAATCAAAGACTCTAGCAACGCACTTTAATGCCTTTCATAGGCTTTAGGAATCTACTAAGTGTTATAACACCGTAATTTAAAGGAATTCTACGAACCTGTGAGTTGGGTACTGGTACGAGCTTTGGTCGTACCGGTAAGCGATTAGGGTCATACCAGTACGGGTGGGACTGTACCGATACTTATAAAACTGGGAATTTCCAATAAACTAATTGGTAGCGGTGCGCGTACGGGTACCATTAACTAGGGGTACCGTATCGATACTCATATTCGAGTATAGATGTCGCGGAATGGGATAGTCTGAAATGTCGGTCTAAGATAAGGGTAAAATACAGAATATTAATAATTGAACTATGACTTGGTAAATGAGATTAAATATGCATTTCTCCATAATGTATTAAGAACTCAGTAATGTATAATAAATGATATGTTGACGATTAGCAACAATAAGGGATCCTTGGGATTACGTTGCTTGCATGTCGGGTAGGCATTTGATGGGTTGAATCTTTTTGATTGATGGGATCCAGATACCCAGTGAAAGAGTGTTGCAACACCATGGTTGAGATATCGAATAGGTGTTACCGATGCAATGTGACCCGAGCCTTATTCGAAGATACTCGATGAGGGATTTTGAGTATGAGTGTATGTCTCGATGCTATCTGACCCGGCTTTACCTAGAGAGTAGATGCTCGAGGGATGATTCCGAGAAAGAGTGTATATTTTTGATGCTATGTGACCCCGCCTCACCCAGGGTGTATGATCCGATACTACGTGACCCGGCCTCACCCGGAGTGTATGTACCAATGCTTTGTGGCTCGGCCTCACTCCAGAGTTGTGTTGTTGTTGATGATGATGTTTTGCCTTGGTGATCTGTTGAGATCTCGGGCTTGGTTGGGCCTTGTGTGCCATGATTGATGATTGCTATGATGTCAACATGTGTTTAGGCGGCTAGTGGTAGTGCCACTTGTTTATTTATCTCTTATTATTGCTTGTACTAGCTTGCATGCTTATGTTTATGATTAACAGGAAGTATAGTGGAGTAGATGTGTACCATTGAGCTTTGTAAGCTCAGCGCTCAGAATTGTTGTTTCCGTGCGTAGGTTGATCGCGGAATCGATGAGCACTGTCTGTACGGGATTCCAGCAAGCTGCGTTGTTAGAGTATGATACTTGTATTTAGTGGGCTGTGTATTCATAGAACCTAACGTGTATGAATCTGTAATCTTTATTTTAAATTTGTATTAATCAAGTCAAATATTTAAATGTTTTATTAATTGGAGCTCCTTTGTAACATTTTAATCGTTTATATATTAATTTTGAATTGTGGGCTTTAAATGTTTTTGGAAAGCATTTTATTTGGGCTAAACCAAGTTAAGAATTTTATGATTTTGGTTTGGGCTTTAGGCCCAAATGTGACATCCGGGTCGAGGGTGTTATATAAAGTCAAAAAAATACCCCTAGCGTTTAATTGAAGAGTCACTTTGACCCCTATTCTTTTTTTAGAGCAATTCAACCCTCGACGTTTTATTTTTGGTCAAAATAGCCTCTCTACGGATGAAAATTGTTAGAAAATTGATGGTAAACAGTTTGAAATGACTTGACAGAATGATAAGTTAGCAGAAAAAAAATATTTTATATTTTATATAATTTTATAAAATTATTTTTGATTGATATAACATTTTTTAGGTCAACACATTTGTCTATATGATATTGTCATGCCATCGTGCACTGCCATATAGGTTTGTCACGTCATTTCAAGTCATTTACCGTCAGTTGACTGACAGTTTTCATCCGCAGAGGGGTTATTTTGACCCAAAATAAAACGTTGAGGGTTGAATTGCTTCAAAAAAAGAATAGAAGCCAAAGTAACGATTCATTCAAATGTTGGGGCTTTTTTTGGCTTTATGCCAAAATTATATTCCACGTGTAAAGCATATGATAGGTTAAACTTTTTACTGTTTAGTTAGCATGATAGTTAGAAAATGAGTAATTTGACAATATTATATACGTTGAGGGCTAAATTAATCCAGAAAAAAGATGAAGGCCAAAATGAGAAAAATTCTAAATGTTAAGGGCTAAAATTATTCTTATGTATTTTTTTAAATCTAGTTTTTCAATATTTATTTATTTGGTATTTAAAAATTTAGATGCTAAATATTTATAATTTAATATTTGCATACCAATATACATCTAGTAGAGATAAATTTGTATGTATACAAAATATATACTTTTCATTAAAAAAAATTTTTGATAAATTTTAATTCTAATCCTACCTAAAGGAAAGAAGTATAAGAAATTTTAGAGAGGAAAGGGGAACGTCTTTAGTGGGTCTATAATCCATGACATAAGAAAATATAAGAAAATAAAAATAAATAATTTGTTTCATTAAAAAAACTTTGAAAATAAGTAATAAAAACATATTGTTTTAACAATAATGCGATGAAATACCTCAATATTAACTACGTATCAATATAAAAAATAATATGTGAATCAGTACAGTATTAGTGTCTAAAAAACCATCAAATTTAAATAATATTTGTGGATCAATTAACCTACAGGAACAGAATTTTAAGCAACTTCTAGACATGCCAAGGAAATCAGGAGAAAATAAGAGAAAAAACTCCCTATGCATGTACATGTGTGTAAGATAATTCCATAACCCTTTTCTTCTTCTTTTTTCATCTTCTCCTTCACTAAACAAGTAACAAAGGATCGATCTCTTGTCTTTCTTCTTGCATGAAAATGAAACTTCCATACAAAAACAAACGAACTTGAATATTGTTTATTTAATAACTATGGTTGATCTTCTTGAACAATTGGCACCTGCTTTTCATGTTTAGACCCATCACCATGATCATAAAACTCAATAAGCTTCTGCAGAACAAAAGCTTGGGTCTTCAAGGTAATGATGTAATCTGCAGTTTCTTGGAACAGCTGTTCTACTTTAACTGCCCATTACTTCCATTTCGGACATTACATGGAATCAAACTCTTCAAAGCTTCAAGCTTGTCTGAAATTTCCTCCCCAGGCTTAGAACAGTAGTTCGACATCCTTCTTCTCTTTCTGCTGCACACAACTCGTTTTCTCGCCATTTTCCTTGCTCTACTTCTTCCTGTTGATGGTTTTCCTTCAGAATTTTTCAATGGGTTTCGGGAATTATTTTTAATTCTCATTTTTTCTTTTCTTTTTCCTTTTCTTTTTTCTTTTCCTTTTTCTTTTTCTTTTTTTTTCTTTTTCTTTTTCCTTTTCTTTTTCAGAGTGGTGGGGGAAACTGTTTGGTTGAGAGAAGGAAGAAGAAAACGGTGTTAGAATCTTTCTTCCGAGTATACAGAGGGGAGTCAAGTGGTAACGGGGTTTTGTAAGGGCACATTAAAACTTTGCCATCCGTTTTTTGACTTTTCACGGAAATGCCATTCTTGCTTTCTTTTGAATTATTATTTATTTATGTAAATTCCGTTATTGACTTTTCTTTGAATGAAAATTTCTTTGTTGTTTTATTTGATTTTTAAATGAAATTAAATACTGTGCACTTTCTGCTTGTGAAATAGAACGTGGTATAGATTTGATCTTTTAGTTTTAAATGATATTTGTGTCCTAAAAGTATATTTTATTATTATTTTAGTATTTGAAATTTTTTGTTTAGTTTGGATTTTTTGGGACCAAAACTGTGAACTTCATAGAAACAAGAAGATACAAGAAATGGAGCAGACCAAGAGGAACAACCTCGGTCCAATTAACAGGAGAATGACCTGCTGTAGTCAACTTAACAGCCAGTCGGCTACTTTGTTACAATCGCGATGAACCGCAGAAAAAATACAAGACTGGAACCGTAAAGACAATTTTAGAATATCAAATTCAATAGCTGCAGTCTACCAAGCAATGGGAGAGCGAGAGCACAACCTAGAGACAACTCCCAAATTGTCTGACTCGATGATGATATTTGAGAGTCCGATCTCAAGAGCAAACTGAATACCCATACGAATTGCTTGAGCTTCAGCCACCGAAACAGAAAAAGCTGTAATTTTTGAGGTTTTACCACAAAGGATGTGGCCTAAAGAATCTCGAACAATAGCCGCCAAATCTGCACATCCGAACTGGACATCGACAGCCATGTCACAGTTAACTTTTAAAACTTTTGCTTCCGGAGGGGACCACTAGTTTGAAATAGTAGGAGATTCTAATTTGGGATCAGAGTGAACCGCATGGCAATTTTGTGATTCCTTGAAAGCGTTTTCAGCTTTAAACCATACTTCCATTGGAGCATCAACAGACCTTGAAAAAACCAATCCATTCCTGAATTTCCACACATGTCAGCATAGAAAGGCTAAAAGCTTGCAAACCTTAATAAAATTACCTTTATCCTCGAAAGATAAGATTTTTGCCCACCACTGTCTGAAACCTGGAAAATCTATAGGATTCGGGAAGTAGCTGAAACTAGAAGATCGCCAAACTGCTTGGGAAAAGGACAAAAAAGATATGTTCGATGATCTCGGCTTCATTCCCACATCGAGGACTTTCTCACAATGTGAGGAAGCTCCATGAAATCTTCTCTTGATGTTGAGATTAGAAGCAAGAATGTTGTGGCATGCTTTCCAAAGAAAGGTCTTGAGTTTTGATGGGACTTTTAGTCCCCAAATAGATCTCCAGACTTGTGAATTCAAATCAATACTATCACTTGAACTTGGAAGATTCTCTTTCTGTGAAAGATTAAAGAGCTTGTATCTGGACTTAATTGAATAAAAACCATCTTTGCTATCATATCGAATGATCTCATCATTGCATGAAGGGCCTCCTAGAGGGATGGCCAGAATGGCTTCAACCTCTTTCGTAGAAGTTTTTTGGAAAGAAGGTCAACTTTCCATTCCCTCTTATGTTCATTAATAAAATTTGAAACCCATACCATTTGACACAAAGGAGGCCGAGAGGACATGATTGAGTGGGTGGGAAGCTTTGGAATCCAACGATCGTTCCAAATCTGGACTTCTTTCCCATTCTTGATTTTCCATAAAGTACCATTTGACATATCTTTAATTCCTTCTCTAATACTCGACCAAGACCAAGACAGATTGTAACTTTTAGGGGCGTAAAGAATATTACCGTTGGGAAAATAAATGCCTCTAAGGATTCTAGCCACCAAGGAGTTCGGGTATTTAATAATTCTCCAAGTTTGTTTTAGGCTAAAGGGGTTATTTTGCCCCTGAGTTCGACTCAAATTAGCAATGTTGCCCCTTGTGCGAAAATGCATTCAATTAGGTTCTCCAGATCGCACATTGCAGCAAATTAGCCCCTTGACAAACATTGACTGGCGTAATCGTTAATCTGACCGTTACTTTTTAACGTGTTAGTGTCTGCGCCACATGGCATGCCATGTCAGCTTTGAAAAGTCAAAACGCTAACGTGACTTAGGTGCTGACATGAAAAATAAATTTTAAAAAATAAAATATAATTTTTTAATCTTATTTTTCTCTCTCTCTTCTATAAATCGAATCATTCTGTTGATTAAACACATGCCCCATCTCTATTGTTTCTTCTTTGTTTCTTCTTCTTCCACTGGCATCGTCTTCATCACCAGGTAATCTAAACACCATTTTTTTTATTTTTTGTGGGTATTTTAAAATTTAGAAGCCCTCGACAATTTTTATTGTTCATTGGGTATTTTAAAATTTCAAACACTTGTTCTTATCGTTTCTTCTTTGTTTCTTTTTTGAAATTGTTTTGGGTTTTTTTGGTTGTTGAGTTGAAATCTAGGTTTGTTTCTTTTCTTTGACATTTTTGATTGGTTTTGTTTGTTTGAAGATGGTATCATCATCCTGCTCATCCTCTAGAAGTCATCGAAAAAATTGGGTTCAAGATCGAGTTGGGAGTACAATGGTGAAGAAATTAAGTGTTCTTATGGTGACAAATGACGAATGTGGACTGCATGGAAAAATATTAAAAACTTAAGGAGAATGTTCATTGGTTGTCCAAACTATAGGACAAAAAGTTGTGGTTTCTTGAGGTAGATTGATGAACCTATGTCAGAAAAAGCTAGGTTCTTCATTAACGAGTTGAAAAAAGAGAATGATGAATTGCAGAAATTGAATGCAACCAATAAAGTAGATGCAATCACGGAATTAAAATCAGAGATGAAAGAAATACAGAAGCAGATGTCTATGGCTATGGAGAAAGTTGAAAGGGAAAAAATATGTTACTGAAAGGGATGGTAATAGCTTGGGTGATATGTGTATTGATGATATTTCAATTGTATGTTTGATGAAATATGGTAATAGAATATGTTTAGTTGTCTTATAATTTGTGTTTGCTCAATTATTTCCTTGTGTTTGTGACATATGTATACTGAAATTAGTGTTTGCTGAAAAAGACTCCAATAAGTCAATGATCCATACCATAAACATACCTCAAATTAGTGACTTTAGTAAAGTTTTCATATCTTTTCCAAAGACAAAAGTAACATCAGTTATGGGTACATTGAGTTTCAAATATTTTCCATGAACACAAAATATAATCAGTTTTTGGCTATTATCCCTAAACATAGTTCAACTAACAAAATATAGCCATTCCATGAACAAAATATAATCTTAAGGGTTTGTAATCACTCATTTTTGATCGAGTTTTAGTGTTATTAGTGCTATTTTAATAATATTATTATTAATATAAAATTAATAAAAAAATCAAAAAAATAATAATAAAATATATATTATTAAAAAAAAAAATTATGTGGGCAGGTGCTCCACGTCACCCATTTTCCATCCCATTTGCCTATAAATAGGCTGAATGGCCAATTGAAAAGGACGCCAATTGGAAGCATGGAACGGCCAATTTGGCCAAAGAAATCCATGCCAATTTTGCTATTCAATTGGCAATGCCATTGGCACCCCCAAATCGTGGGGCTAGGCGCGCATAAGGGCGGGGGTTGAAGCGATGCCCTCGACCCCAGATTGGTTCGATCAACATTCGATCGGGTCTTATTTTAGGTCCGATCTAGTTATATTTTTGGAGGGTCGCGGTAGATCTCGGTGGGGTTCAATCGGGGTTTGTCATACGAGCTCCTAGTTAGGTATATTTTCTTCCCTTTTTATTAGTGTTGTAATTTTTATAATTTAATGAAGTATTAGTTATTTTAAAATTGTGGTCTTATTTTTTATTTTGTATGTTTATGTTTTAGATTAATGTTTAATATGTTTTAAATTTGCGTTTTATATTAATATTTTATTTATGTTAGATATGTTTTTATTTATGAGTTAGATTAATATTTATTTATGTATGTTTTAGAATAGTATTTTATTTATGTTGAGTTTGTTTTTATTTATGTGTTAGATTAATATTTATGAATGTTAGTATTTTATTTATGCTAGATATGTTTTTATTTATGAGTTAGATTAATATTCATGTATGTATGTTTTAGATTAATATTTTATTAGATTAGTATTTTATTATGTTAATATTTATTTGCATTGTATTTAAATTATTTGCCATGTTTTATATTTTTTGCTCACTAAGTTTGCATATCGAGATATAAATTGTTAATGCGGTGCCCTTTTATCCGAGCGTAAACGGGGCCATTATCAGGCGTAGTGACAGTGGTTGGGCGTTTATTCTTGGATAACAGGACCCTTAAAATTAATTCGCAATTATGACCGAATTTTAAAATAATCGTCACTTTAATCCGGAAAATCCAATATTAATAAAGCGGTAATTATTAAAGTACCAATTTTGGGCGGTGTGGGGGTGCTAATCCTTCCCCATCCGTAACCGACTCCCGAACCCAATATTTTTTGGATCTCTGGTTTTATGGTGTCCGGCCTACCTAAGTGGCCGGTGGCGACTCCATTTTTTTTAAAAATGCGGTTTTTTAAAACCCCACAGAATAAATATTTTATATCCAAAAAATCACAAACACCTTTCAAAAACACCCTTCGAAAAAGTCACGTTTTTATTTAGCGAAAAAAAGACATCGCTACAGATGGCGACTCCGCTGGGGACTATTTTTTGTTTTTTTTTCGAAAAAAAACAAATGAGAGTCAAGCTTTTAAAATAATTACCGCTTTACTAATATTAGCAGTTCCGGATTAAAGTGACTATTAAATTAACATTCGGTCATAATTGCGCGTTTATTTTAACGCATTTAAAATATGGCATATAAACCCGTTTTTTTTAAGTGGGGGGAAAATGCTAATGCTTTCGTGGAGATATCGTTCTCCCGTATGGGCCTAGCAAGTACCTTCGGGGCTCGAGTACCTTATGCTTTCGTAAGGATATCGTTCCTTCAAATGCGGGCATAGCGAATGGGTCCCCCAATTGAACCCGGTTGAAAGGAGCCTATAATGGGTGATGATCGGGGGCCTTGCTACCCTTAGTAGGGGACAACAAGGACAATTCGGGTACCTCCTAGCACCAACACTGCATGTAGAGAACATAGAAACCCACCCTGTTAGAGCCATGCGGATAACCTTAGGTGTTTTGGACTAGATAAATAGGGTCGTTTTGTTTATTTACCTTATTTAATTTGTCCTTTTATTTATGTATTTATTATTTTTATCCGGTACTAACTCATTTCTTTTTGTGTTTTATTTTATTTTTACACATACTTTTGTTGCATTATCATTGCATCCACATTACATAGAGGCGTTGATTCAAGTGGTTTGCCCGATTAGAAAATCTTTCATCATGGAAAAAAGGTGTCTTAGGAAGGACAGCATCGATCCAGTCGCGTGACATCGGTCAGAGATTACTCAACAGATCCGACGTAACAATTTGCCGAACAAGCGTGTAGTGCCAAAATATACACACGAGACCCTGATGGTGGACATACAACGAGCTACAAGGTGTGTGAATGACTTAGCTACCGAAGCCGCGACTCTCCGACCTTTCGTAACCCCGGACATGGAAGAAGCACCAAGGCTTATCAAGTTGCTCAGAGCTGTTGAGGAGCTAGGAGGTAGAGCTAGGGATTATGTGTAGAACTTTATTTTGTAATTAAGACTTTGTAATAGACTCTTTTTGTAATAGGGACTCCTTTTGTAATATGGATCTTTTTGTAATCTGGACCCTTTAATTCCCATGAAAGTCGTTCGAAAGGGTGATTACCAGCGGAATCAACGCCTTTATTTGCATTCATGTTGCATATCATGACATGGTGTTGATTCAAGAACAATTCATTAAAAGGCTTTCAAAATAGAAAAAGTCTGCTTTGCCGGGAACGATAATATTACAAAGATCAAGTTAGGCCGAGCAAAGACCAATCGCGAAAGAAGATCATGCGACAATAATAAGGCACGTCGACACGCAGAAGATTCAGTCAGGGCCGCAGAACCCTAATTTTAAATCTTCACATTTGACCATTTTTAAAATTCTCAGATTTTAATTTAACTCATTAAGAAACCAAAAAAGAAAAAAATTGAAAATATTATTATTTTGCTTTGAAACTTCTTCTCTCATAAAACTTTCAGAATAATAATAATAACAAAAAGAAACCTAAAAGTTTCATTTTTAAGTAAGTTAAAATTTTTGATAATAAAAATGGGGAAATTTTTAAACCAAATGATCTTTGAGAATTTTAATTTAAACCCTAAAATTTTTAAAGTACTCCCTTAGGACCGATAGAATCCATCCTTGTTTAGACGTATTATTCGTTTGCACCCAGAAAAGATATTATCTGCATTATGCCTGCACTTGTTGATGTCATTTTTAGAAGCCACAAAAATAAAGATCATAACGTCACAAGTCCATAGAATAAGAAGAGAAGACAAAGTCATCCATCATCCTGAAGACGACGTCGAGACGTGGAGCACATGTTTTGCTTCCCGAAGTCAAGATCTCCAGAAAAGAAGCTAAATCATCACACCAGAATTCATTATTAGTTTCTTGCAACTGACATTTTTCTATTGATTGAAAGTCTTTTAAGGACTGTTCGAGAATTAACACCGCATTTGCATTCATGCATTGCATTGCATTACATTGTACAATCATGACATATTTTACACCTTGCATAAAATTTTTGGGGGGTAATCCAAAGAACAATTAGAGTTTTATCGTGAATAAAAGAATTGAACACACTCAAAAATCAAGATTCGAAAGCAGATTAAAAGATGGACTCGAGAAAAAAGAGAAAAAAGAAGTTTGATGCCTTTAATACAAGAAAACTCTGTTTGAGCCTCGATTTGGTCGTTCCTCTGGATTCCAAAGATTTCCAAGATGCCCCAAGATTCGTGTGACCATATTCTGCAAAAAAGATGAGGGGCTACATTGAAAATTACCGATCCACTACTTACCCGACAAATTAGCAGACCCTACCGTGATATGATATACTTTGGACCCAGCAAGAAGTCGTCGTATCTCCAGGGTACGAAGATGAAACCTGATTAAAGCTTCAAGGAATGTGCTTTGAGGTGTATGTGTTTAGCGACCCAAGTGCAGCCTCCCGTAGATGAAGAGGAAAGTGAATTACATGTCATCTTTCTTATTTCTTCTTTAATAAGATGCTCGGGAAAATGAAAGCCAGCTTTGAAGACTTCATGACAGTCGGAGAAAGAATCGAACATGCACTCCGGGACCTAAGTTTAAAGACCAGACCTGCCTAGGAGCAGAAGGAAACAGAGAGATAAATGGGTACCACTTTCAAAACATTGAGGCGCTGGGGCATGACACTAAGAAATTTGGGGTCGTTAATAGAAAAATTAAGAAGCTGGTTGACGAGGGAGTCATGATGAGAGAGTTGATCCAGCGGTGGAAAAACAAGAGAAGAGGCAAGCCTACACTACCTTGGAAGGGGCAGAATGAGTTAGCACCCTGGAGATAATCCAAAGGTCCCTACGGTTTTCTCATCATTTCACAAAGAAATTCTCAACAAAAAAATTATTGTTTATTAGAATTAAAAATCACATTTCCATTTAGAAAAGCATTTTTACATTCTTGATTCTTTAAACATTTCATTTTTATGGGGTAGTTTTCCCATATGCATATGCACACATTTTTTAATGGACATATGTATATATCATTTCTATACCAGGTCCTCGAATTTTGAATGCAACAGTACATTTGCTTCAGATCCAAAGATCAACTTTAAGTTGCATATATTTAGAAGAGATTGAATGTTTTGGTGATACTGTAAATGTGAGTATCTGCTAGTTTACTTAGGCCAACAGAGGAACAAAAGCGAGTGTTTAGACAATGGGCAATTCTCATTTTAAGAATTTATCTTCTCAGGCACTTGTCGTTTTAGATCCTTGAAACGAAAGTTGACCCTAAACCTCTACCCCCTGAAGGCATTCTCAGGACATTTGTGAATATGACAACGAATAGTGTTCTTTTACTTTACCAGAAGACACAGATGAAACCATACAGATTGGATACGAAGATCAGAAAATCACCAGAAGAAAGTGGTTGAAAACATGGATATGTCCAAACGAAAAACCAAAAAAGAAGATAAATGGTAATCAGAAGGCTGAAGCAATCTAGATCGAGTAAATATCAGAAGAGCTGCAGAGAGGCAATTAACTCCGAGCGGAAGATCGCATCAATACCAGTATAGATCCGTGTTGATTCGAGGATACATTCATAGACTCGAATAAGAAGAAAGAGATTCAATGCTAAGAACCCGAAATGAACAGTCTAAAAAAAAAAAAAAAAAGAATACGGTCTATGTTTCACACACAGATCAAACAATACAAGAACGAGACTTCAACTATGAGCAAGAGACAAGGAATCCACATTTCAAGTAAATATCGGTTTTGAAAATTAGTATAGAAGCTCGAATTGAAGCCAAGTCAAGACAAGTCGGCCCGAAAGATTGCCAATTTTGAAAAGGAAATGACCTCTAGGGTGAAAACCCAAAAATGGGCAAAATAGAGTGATCCTGAAAATGAAGAAAAGAGTAGTCTGCTGAGCATGCTGGCATCAATATCCAGCCAAAATACATTGATCCGAAGATACAAAAGAAGAAAAGTAAAAAGGAAAAAAGAAAAAAGAGAGAAAAAAGAAAGCAAGAATAACATTTCATCCGGGCGTGTCAATCACAAGAATTCCCAGAAATGTATTCGTAGTCCTTCAAGAAATCTCGATTCGAGAGTTTTGAAGGATCAAACATTCTTGAACAAAAACGAACATCAGTATATAGCCAGAGTGCAAGGCAGCATACAATAAAAAGAAATGAAATGAACTCTAGGGTGAAAACCCGAAAACGGGCAGTCTAGAGTGATCCAAAAAAAGAGAAGGAATAATGGGCATATCCAAGTTACACAAGTACAGAAATATTGTTTCATTTAACCATAAACCAAAGGCCTACATTACAAGCCCCAAAGACCATTCTCAGTCATCCATAGATATCCAAGTTGAATGAGAATGTCTTGATTTCATTCCGCCTATAAGGGTTAACTTTTCTTCAAGGAACGCCAAACTTCGAAGTGCTTGATCGACACCCAAATGAGGGAAGGATGGGGCATGGTGAGATAGTGAGATTAAGAGAGCCACCTTAAACGGGGTAGAAACTAGGTAGGGTTGTTCCTCTCAAAAGCCTATTAGACCAGAAGAAACTATACATTGGCATATATCTCCACAATGGTCAAGATCTTCTAAATAGACGCTTCATTAGAGTTGATCTCTGGCAACTTGAAGCAAATGCGCTATGGTGTTTGATATTTCGGGGGCAAACATGTTTTAAAAGGTTTGGCATTTTCTCCCAAAGTTTTGATGTTTACCATTTCCCCCAAACATTAGTTTTTAAAAATGTTTGGCAATACACGTCGAGTTTTGTTTACCATTCTCCAAGCACTGTTTTATAAAAAATGTTTGGTCCTTAGAAAAAGAAGAAGAAAAAAAAAAAAGATGTTTACCATTTGTTCCAAAACAATGTTTTCAAAATGTTTGGTATCCCTCCAAGTTGTGATTTTCAAAATGACTATTATCTTTTCAAACAATCATTATTTTTTGAAATATACACAAGTAAATTGCCTTTTACTTTATGTTAAAAATGAATGATGATGAGACTTAAAGCATAGGGACCGAGAGTTAGTTCCTGTCGAAATGCTGCGAGAAGATCAAGGAAGAGCTCAAGGGATTGAAGCATTTTGGCTCACCCTGATGACTAGAAATAGATCAAGGCTCTATATGATAGGCCAGAAAATTCAAAGCAGTGGAGCCCGTGGTTGAATGGGGCAACGCCAAGCCAAGAAGATGACAAGGGTTCTTATAAGAATAATATAAGAACCAGAAGATCATTTATGATGGCGGGTGATAACTCTAAAGACAAGAAAGCCTTTCGCACAAAAATGTTTAAAAGCATGTTCAAATGAGGATTTAAGAGCATACAGAAAGTAGTAAAGAGATGAAGAAATCTGAGGAGTGGCCTTTCAGGGTGTAAGACTTTAGAACAAAAAAGCTAAAAAAAAGAGAAAAGAAAAGAAAGAAACCATTACATTGCATGCATCATATAGATAGGGGCATGTCAATTTTTGCTTATTTTGGACATGAACCTGAAGAATTATCAAAGAACATTAAGAAGTGGAAAAGTTTGGCAGCCACCTTCGGCGTGAGTCCTTAAAATCTGAAGAAGTTCCGGCGACCATTTTCGGTGTGAGTCCCTAAATTTGAAGAAGTTTTGGCAGCCATTTTCGGCGTGAGTCCCTAAAGATTGAAGAAAGTTTCGGCGGCCATTTTCGGCATTAGTCCCTAAAATTTGAAGAAAGATCGGCGGCCATTTTCGGCGTGAGTCCCTAAAATTGGAAGATTGGTAGCCATTTTCAGTGTGAATCCCCGAATCTGAAGAGACATCGATGGCCATCGTGGTGTGAATCCCGAATGAGAAGACAATGTTTTTACATACAAAAGGCACATGTTTTCAAGCTCCAGAGAGAGGTTCTATATAGGAAGAATCCTCCGCTCCGAGGTTTCGTGTCGAAAGTTCTATATAGGAAGGATCGACGACTCCGGGGTGAAGACTAGCAGTGTTCTATATAGGAAGGACTCCAATCGAAGGAATTCACCCATGACATGCAAGATTATATAGGAAATCTGCTGTGTGTCGAAAGCGAAGAGTTCTATATAGGAAGGGCTCCGAGCTTCAATGTCTTAGAGTGAAAGATTCTATATAGGAAGAATCCGTAACTCCAAGATTTCAGAACACGACGGCTCCAAGGTGAAGACTCGCAGTTCTATATAGGAAGAACTCCCAGTCGAAGGAATTCACCCATGACACACAAGATTATATAGGAAATCTTGTTGTGTCAAAAGCGAAGAGTTTTATATAGGAAGGGCTCCGAGCTTCAATGTCTTAGGGTGAAAGGTTCTATATAGGAAGAACCTGTAACTCCAAGATTTCAGACGCCAAAAGTTCTATATAGGAAGGACTGGCGGCTCCAGGGTTTGAAGACTAGCAGTTCTATATAGGAGGAACTCCCAGTCGGAAGAATCCATCAGTGACGCAGAAGGTTTTATATAGGAGAAACCAGCGTTGAAGGCGAAGAGTTCTATATAGGAAGGACTCCAAGCTGCACCGTCTCAAAATGAAAAGTTCTATATAGGAAGGACTGACAACTCCAAGGTTTGAAGACTAGCAGTTCTATATAGGAGGAACTCCCAGTCGGAAGAATCCATCAGCGACGCATAAGGTTTTATATAGGAGAAACCAGCGTTGAAGGCGAAGAGTTCTATATAGGAAGGACTCCAAGTTGCACCGACTCAAAATGAAAAGTTCTATATAGGAAGGACTGACAACTCCAGGGTTTGAAGACTAGCAGTTCTATATAGGAGGAACTCCCAGTCGGAAGAATCCATCAGTGACGCAGAAGGTTTTATATAGGAGAAACCAGCGTTGAAGGCGAAGAGTTCTATATAGGAAGGACTCCAAGCTGCACCGTCTCAGAATGAAAGGTTCTATATAGGAGGGACTCATAACTCGAGGCTTCAGAGTGAAGGGTTCTATGTCGAAAGAGCCTATAACTCCAAGATCGGAAGGTGACGAAGCTCTATATAGGAAGAACTTACGAGCCTGAAGATTCAGCTAAGGAAGAGCGAGAGTTCCGAACGCGTGATTCCAAGCCAAAGACAAGGAAGTAGGTCCAAAATGAGTGCTTTTGATCTTTGCTTTGTCCTCGTTTCACAAGAACAAGCAAAGAGGGGCAACTGTAATCACTCATTTTTGATCGAGTTTTAGTGTTATTAGTGCTATTTTAATAATATTATTATTAATATAAAATTAATAAAAAAATAAAAATAATAATAATAAAATATATATTATTAAAAAAAAAGGAAAATTGCGTGGAGCAGGGTGCTCCACGTCACCCATTTTCCATCCCATTTGCCTATAAATAGGCTGAATGGCCAATTGAAAAGGACGCCAATTGGAAGCATGGAACGGCCAATTTGGCCAAAAAAATCCATGCCAATTTTGCCATTCAATTGGCAATGCCATTGGCACCCCCAAATCGTGGGGCTAGGCCGGCCGCAAGGCTGGCGCTGGTTTAAAGCGTGCCCTCGACCCCAGTTGGTTCGATCCAACATTCGATCGGGGTCTTATTTTAGGTCCGATCTAGTTATATTTTTGGAGGGGTCGCGGTAGATCTCGGTGGGGGTTCAATCAGGGTTTGTCATACGAGCTCCTAGTTAGGTATATTTTCTTCCCTTTTTTATTAGTGTTGTAATTTTTATAATTTAATGAAGTATTAGTTATTTTAAAATTGTGGTCTTATTTTTTATTTTGTATGTTTATGTTTTAGATTAATGTTTAATATGTTTTAAATTTGCGTTTTATATTAATATTTTATTTATGTTAGATATGTTTTTATTTATGAGTTAGATTAATATTTATTTATGTATGTTTTAGAATAGTATTTTATTTATGTTGAGTTTGTTTTTATTTATGTGTTAGATTAATATTTATGAATGTTAGTATTTTATTTATGCTAGATATGTTTTTATTTATGAGTTAGATTAATATTCATGTATGTATGTTTTAGATTAATATTTTATTAGATTAGTATTTTATTATGTTAATATTTATTTGCATTGTATTTAAATTATTTGCCATGTTTTATATTTTTTTCTCACTAAGTTTGCATATCGAGATATAAATTGTTAATGCGGTGCCCTTTTATCCGAGCGTAAACGGGGCCAGTATCAGGCATAGTGATAGTGGTTGGGCGTTTATTCTCGGATAACGGGACCCTTAAAATTAATTCGCAATTATGACCGAATTTTAAAATAATCGTCACTTTAATCCGGAAAATCCAATATTAATAAAGCGGTAATTATTAAAGTACCAATTTTGGGCGGTGTGGGGGTGCTAATCCTTCCCCATCCGTAACCGACTCCCGAACCCAATATTTTTTGGATCTCTGGTTTTATGGTGTCCGGCCTACCTAAGTGGCCGGTGGCGACTCCATTTTTTTAAAAAATGTGGTTTTTTAAAACCCCACGAATAAATATTTTATATCCAAAAATCACAAACACCTTTCAAAAACACCATTCAAAAAGTCACGTTTTTATTTAGCGAAAAAACTATTTTTGTTTTTTTTTCGAAAAAACAAATGAGAGTCAAGCTTTTAAAATAATTACCGCTTTACTAATATTAGCGATTCGGATTAAAGTGACTATTAAATTAACATTCGGTCATAATTGCGCGTTTATTTTAACGCATTTAAAATATGGCATATAAACCCGCTGTGGGGAAAATGCTAATGCTTTCGTGAGATATCGTTCTCCGTATGGGGCCTAGCAAGTACCTTTCGGCTCGAGTACCTTATGCTTTAAATAAGGATATCGTTCCTTCGACGGGCATATGCGAATGGGTCCCCGAATTGAACCCGGTTGAAAGGAGCCTATAATGGGTGATGATCGGGGCCTTGCTACCCTTAGTAGGGGACAACAAGGACAATTCGGGTACCTCCTAGCACCAACACCGCATGTAGAGAACATAGAAACCCACCCTGTTAGAGCCATGCGGATAACCTTAGGTGTTTTGGACTAGATAAATAGGTCGTTTTGTTTATTTACCTTATTTAATTTGTCCTTTTATTTATGTATTTATTATTTTATCCTAAGTACTAACTCATTTCTTTTTGTGTTTTATTTTATTTTTACACATACTTTTGTTGCATTATCATTGCATCCACATTACATAGAGGCGTTGATTCAAGTGGTTTGCCCGATTAGAAAATCTTTCATCATGGAAAAAGGTGTCTTAGGAAGGACAAAGATCGATCCGATCGCGTGACATCGGTCGAGATTACTCAACAGATCCGACGTAACAATTTGCCCGAACAAGCGTGTAGTGCCAAAATATACACACGAGACCACGATGGTGGACATACAACGAGCTACAAGGTGTGTGAATGACTTAGCTACCGAAGCCGCGACTCTCCGACCTTTCGTAACCCCCTGACATGGAAGAAGCACCAAGGCTTATCAAGTTGCTCGGAGTGTGAGAGCTAGGAGGTAGAGCTAGGGATTATGTGTAGAACTTTATTTTGTAATTAAGACTTTGTAATAGACTCTTTTTGTAATAGGGACTCCTTTTGTAATATGGATCTTTTTTGTAACTGGACCCTTTAATTCCCATGAAAGTCGTTCGAAAGGGTGATTACCGGTAGGAATCAACGCCTTTATTTGCATTCATGTTGCATATCATGACATGGTGTTGATTCAAGAACAATTCATTAAAAGGCTTTCAAAATAGAAAAAGTCCGCTTTGCCGGAACGATAATATTACAAGATCAAGTTAGGCCGAGCAAAGACCAATCGCGAAAGAAGATCATGCGACAATAAGGCACGTCGCGATTTAGAAGATTCATCGGGGCCACTAACCCTAATTTTAAATCTTCACATTTGACCATTTTTAAAATTCTCAGATTTTAATTTAACTCATTAAGAAACCAAAAAAAAAAATTGAAAATATTATTATTTTGCTTTGAAACTTCTTCTCTCATAAAACTTTCGAATAATAATAATAACAAAAGAAACCTAAAAGTTTCATTTTTAAGTAAGTTAAAATTTTTGATAATAAAATGGGGAAATTTTTAAACCAAATGATCTTTGAGAATTTTAATTTAAACCCTAAAATTTTTAAAGTACTCCCTTAGGACCGATAGAATCCATCCTTGTTTAGACGTATTATTCGCTTGCACCCGAAAAGATATTATCCGCATTATGCCCGCACTTGTTGATGTCATTTTTAGAAGCCACAAAAATAAAGATCATAACGTCACAAGTCCATAGAATAAGAAGAGAAGACAAAGTCATCCATCATCCAAGAGACGACGCCGAGACGTGGAGCACATGTTTTGCTTCCCAAGTCAAGATCTCCGAAAAAAAGCTAATCACACCTGTAATTCATTATTAGTTTCTTGCAACTGACATTTTTCTATTGATTGAAAGTCTTTTAAGGACTGTTCGAGAATTAACACCGCATTTGCATTCATGCATTGCATTGCATTACATTGTACAATCATGACATATTTTACACCTTGCATAAAATTTTTGGGGGGTAATCCAAAGAACAATTAGAGTTTTATCGTGAATAAAAGAATTGAACACACTCAAAAATCAAGATTCGAAAGCAAAAAAAGATGGACTCGAGAGAAAAAGAGAGAAAAAGAAGTTTGATGCCTTTAATACAAGAAAACTCGTTTGAGCCTCGATTTGGTCGTTCCTCGATTCCAAAGATTTCCAAGATGCCCCAAGATTCGTGTGACCATATTCTGCAAAAAAGATGAGGGCTACATTGAAAATTACCGATCCACTACTTACCCGACAGTCCTAGCAGACCTACCGTGATATGATATACTTTGGACCCAGCAGCAAGTCGCCGGTATCTCCAGTGGCACGAAGATGAAACCCGATTAAAGCTTCAAGGAATGTGCTTTGAGGTGTATGTGTTTAGCGACCCAAGTGCAGCCTCCCGTAGATGAAGAGGAAAGTGAATTACATGTCATCTTTCTTATTTCTTCTTTAATAAGATGCTCGGGAAAATGAAAGCCAGCTTTGAAGACTTCATGACAATGGAGAAAGAATCGAACATGCACTCCGGGACCTAAGTTTAAAGACCCGGACCGCCTAGGAGCGAAGGAAACAGAGAGATAAATGGGTACCACTTTCAAAACATTGAGGCGCTGGGGCATGACACTAAGAAATTTGGGGTCGTTAATAGAAAAATTAAGAAGCTGGTTGACGAGGAGTCATGATGAGAGAGTTGATCCAAATGTGGAAAACAAGAGAAGAGGCAAGCCTACACTACCTTGGAAGGGGCAGAATGAGTTAGCACCACGAGATAATCCAAAGGTCCCTACGGTTTTCTCATCATTTCACAAAGAAATTCTCAACAAAAAAATTATTGTTTATTAGAATTAAAAATCACATTTCCATTTAGAAAAGCATTTTTACATTCTTGATTCTTTAAACATTTCATTTTTATGGGGTAGTTTTCCCATATGCATATGCACACATTTTTTAATGGACATATGTATATATCATTTCTATACCAGGTCCTCGAATTTTGAATGCAACAGTACATTTGCTTCAGATCCAAAGATCAACTTTAAGTTGCATATATTTAGAAGAGATTGAATGTTTTGGTGATACTGTAAATGTGAGTATCTGCTAGTTTACTTAGGCCAACAGAGGAACAAAAGCGAGTGTTTAGACAATGGGCAATTCTCATTTTAAGAATTTATCTTCTCGTGCACTTGTCGTTTTAGATCCTTGAAACGAAAGTTGACCCTAAACCTCTACCCCCTGAAGGCATTCTCGTGGACATTTGTGAATATGACAACGAATAGTGTTCTTTTACTTTACCGTAAGACACAGATGAAACCATACTGATTGGATACGAAGATCGAAAAATCACCGTAAGAAAGTGGTTGAAAACATGGATATGTCCAAACGAAAAACCAAAAAAGAAGATAAATGGTAATCGGAAGGTCAAGCAATCTAGATCGAGTAAATATCGAAGAGCTGCAGAGAGGCAATTAACTCCGAAGCGAAGATCGCATCAATACCAAGATAGATCCGTGTTGATTCGAGGATACATTCATAGACTCGAATAAGAAGAAAGAGATTCAATGCTAAGAACCCGTAATGAACAGTCTAAAAAAAAAAAAAAAGAAAGAATACGACCTATGTTTCACACACAGATCAAACAATACAAGAACGAGACTTCAACTATGAGCAAGAGACAAGGAATCCACATTTCAAGTAAATATCAGTTTTGAAAATTAGTATAGAAGCTCGAATTGAAGCCAAGTCAAGACAAGTCGGCCCGAAGATTGCCAATTTTGAAAAAGGAAATGACCTCTAGGGTGAAAACCCAAAAATGGGCAGTCTAGAGTGATCCTGAAAATGAAGAAAAAGAGTAGTCTGCCTGAGCATGCTGGCATCAATATCCAGCCAAAATACATTGATCCGAAGATACAAAAGAAGAAAAGTAAAAAAGAAAAAAGAAAAAAGAGAGAAAAAAGAAAGCAAGAATAACATTTCATCTGGGCGTGTCAATCACAAGAATTCCCAGAAATGTATTCGTAGTCCTTCAAGAAATCTCAGTTCCGAGGAGTTTTGAAGGATCAAACATTCTTGAACAGAAAACGAACATCAGTATATAGCCAGAGTGCAAGGCAGCATACAATAAAAAGAAATGAAATGAACTCTAGGGTGAAAACCCGAAAACGGGCAGTCTAGAGTGATCCAAAAAAAAGAGAAGGAATAATGGGCATATCCAAGTTACACAAGTACAGAAATATTGTTTCATTTAACCATAAACCAAAGGCCTACATTACAAGCCCCAAAGACCATTCTGGTCATCCATAGATATCCAAGTTGAATGAGAATGTCTTCAGATTTCATTCCGCCTATAAGGGTTAACTTTTCTTCAAGGAACGCCAAACTTCGAAGTGCTTGATCGACACCCAAATGAGGGAAGGATGGGGCATGGTGAGATAGTGAGATTAAGAGAGCCACCTTAAACGGGGTAGAAACTAGGTAGGGTTGTTCCTCTCAAAAGCCTATTAGACCAGAAGAAACTATACATTGGCATATATCTCCACAATGGTCAAGATCTTCTAAATAGACGCTTCATTAGAGTTGATCTCTGGCAACTTGAAGCAAATGCGCTATGGTGTTTGATATTTCGGGGGCAAACATGTTTTAAAAGGTTTGGCATTTTCTCCCAAAGTTTTGATGTTTACCATTTCCCCAAACATTAGTTTTTAAAAATGTTTGGCAATACACGCTTTTCAGTTTTGTTTACCATTCTCCAAGCAATCGCTTTATAAAAAATGTTTGGTCCTTAGAAAAAGAAGAAGAAAAGAAAAAGATGTTTACCATTTGTTCCAAACAATGTTTTCAAAATGTTTGGTATCCTCCAAGTTGTGATTTTCAAAATGACTATTATCTTTTCAAACAATCATTATTTTTTGAAATATACACAAGTAAATTGCCTTTTACTTTATGTTAAAAATGAATGATGATGAGACTTAAAGCATAGGGACCGAGAGTTAGTTCTGTCGAAATGCTCATGAGAAGATCAAGGAAGAGCTCAAGGGATTGAAGCATTTTGGCTCACCCCGATGACTAGAAATAGATCAAGGCTCTATATGATAGGCCGAAAATTCAAAGCAGTGGAGCCCGTGGTTGAATGGGGCAACGCCAAGCCAAGAAGATGACAAGGGTTCTTATAAGAATAATATAAGAACCAGAAGATCATTTATGATGGCGGGTGATAACTCTAAAGACAAGAAAGCCTTTCGCACAAAAATGTTTAAAAGCATGTTCAAATGAGGATTTAAGAGCATACAGAAAGTAGTAAAGAGATGAAGAAATCTGAGGAGTGGCCTTTCAGGGTGTAAGACTTTAGAACAAAAAAGCTAAAAAAAAGAGAAAAGAAAAGAAAGAAACCATTACATTGCATGCATCATATAGATAGGGGCATGTCAATTTTTGCTTATTTTGGACATGAACCTGAAGAATTATCAAAGAACATTAAGAAGTGGAAAAGTTTGGCAGCCACCTTCGGCGTGAGTCCTTAAAATCTGAAGAAGTTCCGGCGACCATTTTCGGTGTGAGTCCCTAAATTTGAAGAAGTTTTGGCAGCCATTTTCGGCGTGAGTCCCTAAAGATTGAAGAAAGTTTCGGCGGCCATTTTCGGCATTAGTCCCTAAAATTTGAAGAAAGATCGGCGGCCATTTTCGGCGTGAGTCCCTAAAATTGGAAGATTGGTAGCCATTTTCAGTGTGAATCCCCGAATCTGAAGAGACATCGATGGCCATCGTGGTGTGAATCCCGAATGAGAAGACAATGTTTTTACATACAAAAGGCACATGTTTTCAAGCTCCAGAGAGAGGTTCTATATAGGAAGAATCCTCCGCTCCGAGGTTTCAGAAGCTGAAAGTTCTATATAGGAAGGACTGACAGCTCCAGGGTGAAGACTAGCAGTTCTATATAGGAAGGACTCCAATCGAAGGAATTCACCCATGACATGCAAGATTATATAGGAAATCCTGCTGTGTCGAAAGCGAAGAGTTCTATATAGGAAGGGCTCCGAGCTTCAATGTCTTAGAGTGAAAGATTCTATATAGGAAGAATCCGTAACTCCAAGATTTCGAATAATCAAGACGGCTCCAAGGTGAAGACTCATGAGATTCTATATAGGAAGAACTCCCGATCGAAGGATTCACCCATGACACACAAGATTATATAGGAAATCTTGTTGTGTCAAAAGCGAAGAGTTTTATATAGGAAGGGCTCCGAGCTTCAATGTCTTAGGGTGAAAGGTTCTATATAGGAAGAACCTGTAACTCCAAGATTTCAGACGCCAAAAGTTCTATATAGGAAGGACTGGCGGCTCCAGGGTTTGAAGACTAGCAGTTCTATATAGGAGGAACTCCCAGTCGGAAGAATCCATCAGTGACGCAGAAGGTTTTATATAGGAGAAACCAGCGTTGAAGGCGAAGAGTTCTATATAGGAAGGACTCCAAGCTGCACCGTCTCAAAATGAAAAGTTCTATATAGGAAGGACTGACAACTCCAGGGTTTGAAGACTAGCAGTTCTATATAGGAGGAACTCCCAGTCGGAAGAATCCATCAGCGACGCATAAGGTTTTATATAGGAGAAACCAGCGTTGAAGGCGAAGAGTTCTATATAGGAAGGACTCCAAGTTGCACCGACTCAAAATGAAAAGTTCTATATAGGAAGGACCGACAACTCCGGGGTTTGAAGACTAGCGATTCTATATAGGAGGAACTCCCGATCGGAAGAATCCATCGGTGACGCAGAAGGTTTTATATAGGAGAAACCAGCGTTGAAGGCGAAGAGTTCTATATAGGACTCCAAGCTGCACTGCCTCGAGAATGAAAGGTTCTATATAGGAGGGACTCATAACTCGAGGCTTCAGAGTGAAGGGTTCTATGTCGAAAGAGCCTATAACTCCAAGATCGGAAGGTGACGAAGCTCTATATAGGAAGAACTTACGAGCCTGAAGATTCAGCTAAGGAAGAGCAGAGAGTTCCAGAAGAACGCGTGATTCCGAAGCCAAAGACAAGGAAGTAGGTCCAAAATGAGTGCTTTTGATCTTTGCTTTGTCCTCGTTTCACAAGAACAAGCAAAGAGGGGCAACTGTAATCACTCATTTTTGATCGAGTTTTAGTGTTATTAGTGCTATTTTAATAATATTATTATTAATATAAAATTAATAAAAAAATAAAAATAATAATAATAAAATATATATTATTAAAAAAAAGGAAATTATGGGCGCAGTGCTCCACGTCACCCATTTTCCATCCCATTTGCCTATAAATAGGCTGAATGGCCAATTGAAAAGGACGCCAATTGGAAGCATGGAACGCCAATTTGGCCAAAAAAATCCATGCCAATTTTGCCATTCAATTGGCAATGCCATTGGCACCCCCAAATCGTGGGGCTAGGCGTACGCAAGGCTGGCCGGGTTGGGGCGATGCCCTCGACCCCGATTGGTTCGATCAACATTCGATCGGGGTCTTATTTTAGGTCCGATCTAGTTATATTTTTGGAGGGGTCGCGGTAGATCTCGGTGGGGGTTCAATCGGGGTTTGTCATACGAGCTCCTAGTTAGGTATATTTTCTTCCCTTTTTATTAGTGTTGTAATTTTTATAATTTAATGAAGTATTAGTTATTTTAAAATTGTGGTCTTATTTTTTATTTTGTATGTTTATGTTTTAGATTAATGTTTAATATGTTTTAAATTTGCGTTTTATATTAATATTTTATTTATGTTAGATATGTTTTTATTTATGAGTTAGATTAATATTTATTTATGTATGTTTTAGAATAGTATTTTATTTATGTTGAGTTTGTTTTTATTTATGTGTTAGATTAATATTTATGAATGTTAGTATTTTATTTATGCTAGATATGTTTTTATTTATGAGTTAGATTAATATTCATGTATGTATGTTTTAGATTAATATTTTATTAGATTAGTATTTTATTATGTTAATATTTATTTGCATTGTATTTAAATTATTTGCCATGTTTTATATTTTTTTCTCACTAAGTTTGCATATCGAGATATAAATTGTTAATGCGGTGCCCTTTTATCCGAGCGTAAACGGGGCCAGTATCAGGCATAGTGATAGTGGTTGGGCGTTTATTCTCGGATAACGGGACCCTTAAAATTAATTCGCAATTATGACCGAATTTTAAAATAATCGTCACTTTAATCCGGAAAATCCAATATTAATAAAGCGGTAATTATTAAAGTACCAATTTTGGGCGGTGTGGGGGTGCTAATCCTTCCCCATCCGTAACCGACTCCCGAACCCAATATTTTTTGGATCTCTGGTTTTATGGTGTCCGGCCTACCTAAGTGGCCGGTGGCGACTCTATTTTTTAAAAAAATGTGGTTTTTTAAAACCCCACGGAATAAATATTTTATATCCAAAAAATCACAAACACCTTTCAAAAACACCATTCGAAAAAGTCACGTTTTTATTTAGCGAAAAAAAAAGACATCGCTACAGGGTCTTTACAAGGATCACCTTAATAACAAAATAAATTAGTCCAATAACTTTCATATAACTTCAAGCATTATCCTAAGGATTGGGAATTGTATCTGTCGGACTTGATTGTGTGTCGAGTTGCTTTTTTCCAGCCACTTTCCTTTTCCAACTACGTTCATTAGATAACTGTTGTTGCAGTTGTCTTGTAGTAACAACTTGTTTCCTTTCCATTTCAAGTCGATTCCTTTCCATGTATGTTGATATTGAGAAGTATGAGCTTCAATCTTCCTTTTTATGGTGTTTGTAACAACTGCTTCACTAGGCAAACCAGGCTACATGACCAAAAAATTAAAATAAATGCCTTGAAGGTTTGTATGCCAAACAAACAAAGTTAAACAGTGTAATATTAAACAAGCTGGAATATTATTTAAGCCAAAATCAACTCACATTATAAGTTTGTTCTCTAGTTTTAAGGTTTGTATACAAGCCAATACCAACTTGTCACTTTTTGTTGGATGTAGAAGCATTACTAAAATTTCTGTTAGTTGTCAATTTTCTTTTCATGCTTCTTGTTGTTGGAGCAGTGTTTCCACTCTGATATGCATCAAAAATTAAGTATAACGGTGTAATGTTAAGCAAGTAGAAATATTATTTAAGTTTCTAAAAACCTCATGATTTGTAGCAGCTGAATGTGAATTTTGCACTTCAATGATTCCTAGTCTACTGCATGTTGATCCAGAATTGGATGTAGTGCTTAGAGTATGGACATCATGAATTTTCTTGTGGACATCATGACATTAGTATCTTAGTTTACATAGAAAACCATTTGTTAGATGTTGATTACATGGTATACAAGTAAGTAAAACATGGTTAAGTATACCTGTCCAGTGTTGGTGACATTATCCTTTTTGGAGGCATTTATTTTTCCTGTGCCCAACATGTTTACAAATATTGCATGTAACTTTATATCCTCTTCTACTTAGCTTGCCATATTTAGTCTTCATGGTCTCATCTTTATCATTTCTCCTCTTCTTCTTAAGATTCCCTAGCATGACTTTGAACTTAGGAAGCCTACTTGGATCATCTTTCATTTTTGGCCAGAATATATTTCCCCTAACTGGTTGTAAAACGTGGTTGTAATTGGCATCATATCTTTCCTTGGTGTACCAATTGAAATATAAGTTTGAGAATCCTTTGAATCATGGTGCATAGCACAGATTGCATGAGAACATGGTATTCCAATTAGCTCTCATTCTCTACAAGTGCATCTCATGTTATTTAGATCAACTGTGTGTTGGTTTTCACCATCAGTTACCTCAAATCCTCCCTCACCATTCCAAACCAGCCTACATTGGGTGGAAAGATTCATATTTCTCTCAAACTTCTGTAGAGGCCTAGGTGAAATCTTGGTTTTCCACTTACTTGACCAAGTTCTCTTCACATGCATTCTTTGCATTACCATTTTTCTGATTTCTTCCAACATACTGATAATTTCATAGCATCTTGAATCCAAAATCTATCCATTAAAAGCTTCAGCCAAATTGTTATCCATCACATCACACTTGAATTCTCATGTGAAATATGCACGACTCCAATAATGTAGAGGAATTGCTAGCAGGTCATTAGTAGAGGTGGCCCCCATTCTTTCCAATATCTTCGGTTGATCATCGAAATCTTCAACAAAAGTTGACTTACACAATTCCAAAACTGGATCTTCCTGTTCATCCCTTTCTATTTTTTGTGCCAATTTGCATAGATGTGCTTGGCACACATCCTATGCTTCAACAATGGAAAATACTCTTTGATAATTGGAACTAGGCCCTATTAAAAAGGTAAGAAAATTAAACATCAATATCAAATAGAACTGTGTTAGTAAACAAATTAATTGAGTTAAAAAATTAACCTTTTGTTGGTCTGACATTAATGTGTTTGGATGGCCTAAATCCTACATCAACTTGGTTAGAAACTATTTTCATGATTCCTTTCCTTCTACTTCAACAACTGCCCATGCAACTAGAAATATTTAATTGTTTTCATCTCTGCCAACAGCAACAATTAGTTCACCTTGAGTGATAGTTTTTAAAAAATAACCATCAACTCCAATAAAAGCTCTGCAACCCTCTTTCCAACCTAAAACATATAATGCATCCAGTTAATTAGCAGAAATATTTTTATTAAAAACAGTAAACTCGGGATTGACATTCTATGAAAAATAGCTTTGTTAATACCTTTCTTTAAAGTAACAAAGCATATGTACATTCTTTGAAAAAGAACTTTGTGGTCATTGTCCCATACTATTTAAAATATTTAAACATTGTCTGACTGTATCATCATCATGTGTCAAAACCAATGCATCATAATTAAAGACTAGCCATGGTACCCTATAGTACACCCATACATCATCCTTATACCCTAAGTCCTTGACATTACCAATGATATCCCAATAACACAATTTATCAGGGTCAACTTGAAACTTTTCAATACTATTACCCACATACGAGAACCTAGGCAAACTTACAAATTTTCCACCATGGAAATACTGTAATACAAATATTTTTGGATTAATGTCCATCCTGCATACAAAAAATATGGTCAAAACATCGTAACATGGTCAAAACATATGGTCAACACCGCATATATACATATATTATAATCAATCAAAAACAATATAATATAATACAATTCATATGAATCTAAGCAGTGTTACTAAACAAAAAAAAATCAAAACACAAAAATATGGGACCACTTTACAATGTCGCTTCAAATCAGGGATGAAACCCTATAACTCCTAAAATCAAAACACATGAATGAAACCCTAGACTCCCAAAATCAGGGATGAAACCCTATAACTCCCAAAATAAAAACATTCTTACTAAACCAAAACAAAACTTACCGATTCAAAATGTCACTTCAAAATTCAAACAAACCCCAATCTTCGAACGCTTTGGTAAAAAAATCAAAACATGTTCTTCATTTCCCCCACGAGAGCTTAACCGTTTTTGTTAAAAGTGTTTATGCAATAATGAATTTGAATTCTTTTAGCAGATTGAGTGTTTAGGGAGTAGTTTACTTTTGACATTAATTAAGAGAGAGAGAAATAAGATTAAAAAAATTAAATATTTTTAAAATTTATTTGCCATATAAGCACCTAAGCCACACCAGCATTTTGACTTTTCAACGTTAACATGGCATGTCATGTGGCACAGACGACTAACGCGTTAAAAAGTAACGACCAGATTAATGGTTCCATCAGTCAACCTTAGTCAAAGGGCTAATTTGTTGTAATGTGTGAACTAGATGACCTAATTGAACGTATTTTTGCGCGAGGGGCAACGTTGCTAATTTGGGTCAAACTCGGAAAAAATAACCCCTCTAGCCTTTGTTTTACGACAAGAGCTTTATTAAAAGCACGAAGATCTTTGAAGCCAAGACCTCCAAAATCCTTTGCCTTGCACAGTTTTTCCCACTTAAGCCATGGATGCCTTTGTCTTTATCCTTCGAATTGTTCCACCAGAAGTTTCCAATTAATAAAGTAATTCTATCACAAAAGCAAACTGGCAGGAGAAAACATTGCACAGCGTACGAGGGAATAGTCGTGGCAACGACCTTAATCAAAACTTCCTTGCCTGCTTGAGTTAGAAACTTGGCCTCCGATCCTTGAAGCGTACATCTGATACACTCCATAATAAATTTTAAAGCTTCTTTTTTACTCTTTCCCCAGAACAAAGGGAGTCCCAAATACTTGCTCTCTTCCTTCATAGGGCTAAATCCTAAAAACTTGTGGAGATAAATTTTTGAGTTCTGACTAGTAATAGGTGAAAAGAAGACTAAAGACTTACTCAATTTGACAGTTTGACCCATGGCAACCTGGAACTCCCTCAGGATGTGTTTGACCGATGAGCAATTTTCTTTGTCAGCCTTGGTAAATAACATACAATCATCGGCAAACGTAAGATGGCTCAGGACGGGACATCTTCTTCCAATACGAAAGCCCGAGAATGATTGTTGGATTAGTTCTCTTTCAATGATCCAAGTGAGAATAGTAGAGATAAACAGGAATAAGGAGGGTGAAAGAGAGTCCCCTTGCCTTAGACCCCTTGAAAGAGAAAACTCATTTCTTCTTTCCCCGTTGATGACAAGGGAGAAGGTAGGAGAAGAAACACACTGCATAACTCTTTGGGACCACCACTAGTCAAAACCCATTTTATCCATAACCGCTCTCAAAGTATTCCAATCAACCTTGTCATTTTTTTTCAAGTCGATCTTAAGAGCCATAACACTATTTGCCCCTTTTCTCTTCTTTTTAATAGCATGAAATGCTTCATGAGCAATAATAATATTATCATAGATAAGTCTTTCATTTGAGAAGAAGGAATGATGACAAGAAGAATAGCTTTCAATCTAGTTTCAAGGATCTTTGAGATAACTTTAAAAGAGAAATTGCAGAGGCTGATTGGTAGAAAGTGATTTACCTCCGTAGGATTCTCCCCTTTAGAAATTAGAACAATGTTGGTTCAGTTAAGATCATTGTCCATAAACCCTTCTGAAAAGAAGTTCTTGACCATACAGATAATATTATTTTTTTATTGTATCCCAAAAGGAGTGATAGAAGAGACCGGGGAAACCATCTAGGCCCGGAGCATTATAAGCTCACATACTAAAAACAACATTTAAAATTTCCTTCTCCTCAACTTGTTTGCAAAGAAAAAGATTCATACGAGCCGAGACAAGACTCGGTACAACATTAAGAACTCCTTCAGGATTGACCGACATATCTTTCGTATATAGCTTTTTAAAGTGACTCTCAAAGGCATTGACAATGTCGTTCTCTTCTTCAATCCACTCCCCATTTCTACTTTTCATCTTGACTATTGAGTTGGTTCTTCGGTTATGGATTGTAGTTGCATAAAAAAAAACTTGGTATTCTTATTCCCGTATCGAAGCCAGACAATTATGGCCCTTTGGTGCCAATACCTCTCCTCACTTTCCCACATTTTGTCCAATTCTGATTTGAGAGTCTTTACTTCCGCTTCAGATTTTTTAGTAAGAGGAGCATTTAGTAAATTAAACAATTTCTTTTTAATTTCCTCCGCCACTCTTCTTTTATTCCCATACTTCGATTTGCTCCATTTTCGCATATTGAATCTAGTATTCTTCAACTTTCTGCCAAATGATTTTGGATTCGAAGAAAGTCTGTTCGGATCCCCGGAGTGAACAACAATTTTCGAGCATTCCTCCTTCAGGAGTCATTTCGATTCGAATTTAAAATCCTTCTTCCTTCTGTGTTTAGGCCCTTCAAGAAAAAGAAATATTGAAGTGTGATCCGAAGCAATTGCGGCATCCAAAAATCTCAGGGCTTTTGGGAATTGAATGTTTCATTCCCCTGAAAATAGAATCCTGTCAAGCTTTTTCAGTATAGCATCATCCTCAGATCTAAGGTTTGACCATGTGAACGATCCACCTTTAAGAGAAAGCTCCAGTAATTCAGAAGTCGAAATAAGGTTTAGCAAGAGCTGGATCAAAGGGGTTACCACCAACTTTCTCGTTGAATTCAACTAGCATGTTAGTGTCCCCCAACACACCATCTACAACTCCTACTATTCCTTACCTTGGACATCTTCTCCCAGAAAGGTTGTTTATCACCATTATTGGATATAGTTGTGTCAATGTAGTTTGGTATATTATTTCTAACTAAAAAATCTTGGTGACACTCTAGGAATTTATCACATGACACATAATATATATTAAATCTGAAAATTATAAAATTAGAAAAATTTTAGAAAATGTCTTCAAAACTTTATGATATTTTAAAATTTTAATTTTTTTTCAAAATTTTTAAACATTTTTGTAACAAAAAAAAGGGATGGGTAATGTTACTACGTACACCATGGTTGTTAAGTTTAGAGGTCAAACTAAATAAAAAATTCTTTAGGTACTAAAATATTAATGAAGTAAAACTTCATGCAGCCAAAATATAATTTAACTGTTTTATTTTTTTTTATAGATTCTTTTGTATTTAAACTGAAATAACGTGGACTTTTTTCTACCGATGAAACAAAATTTTTGAATAGTCTACAGGTGATTAAAAGGTAGTATCTGTTCATACATATTCTTAACCCTTTGACAGTGCACATACACCTTGTAGACAAAGCGATTTAAACACGTATCTCTTAGGATGAACATCATCCACTAAAACACTTGTTGGGTTCAATGATGAAACAAAATTGAATGGTGATAATAAAACGATTAAGTATAATGTAAATATAAATGTATGAAATATAATATAACGCAATAAAAATGTGCTAAAAATCATTTTTATATAAATGTACCCGATTTATATAAGTATATAATATTTTGATCATTCAAAAAAATATAATATTTTGAATATAATTATAATGAAAAAAATATGACATACATCATAAAATATATAAATTATTATATCCATTATCTTGATTAATCGTGTATATTTTAAGTCAAAGAAAGAAGATTTTGACACGAGGAAGAGATGATTATATATACGTACATACAGAAAGAAGATTATATTTTGGCTGCATGAAGTTTTACTTCATTAATATTTTAGTACCTACTTTTTTTTTTATTTAGTTTGACCTCTAAACTTAACAACCATGACGTACGTGGCAACATTACCCATCCCATTTTTTTGTTACACAAACGTTTAAAAATTTTGAAAAAAAAATTAAAATTTTAAAATATCATAAAGTTTTGAAGATATTTTCTAGTTCAACCATGACGTACGTGGTAACTATATCCATTAATGGTGAGGAAGAATGTTTTTGGACGTTATTTCAGTTTAAATAACGAATCTCGATTATCAACTTAAATATTGTTCAATTGATAAAAAATTTGATTGTAACCTAAATTTTATCTAGTTCAACTTAAAATATTATCTCAATTGATAAAAATTTATGTTAAGACCTAAATCTACCGTTTTTTAACCATTAGGGTGCCACACTTATTAGCATTTTCCGTATTGCATTAAGCAAAACTATAAAGATGTAAAGTGAAAATTTAGTAGACAAAACGACTAAATCAGTCAATGCAGAGATGTGATTAGAGGATAAACCTATGCAATTATTATACACCCGCACTTTAAGGACGATGTCCAATCAAATATCAAATGGAGCCGACAAGGTTAAGTAACATAATTTGTCCAAAATATAAAGAAAGGCAAAAGGGTGAAGAAACACAATTCTAAAGAATGCAACTCAATGCCAAACTCAATTTGTACAACCTTAGAACAGCCTTTCACTAACTGAGGTGACATTGAATAACTTTGAAATTTTGAATTAGAATTAGAATTTTAGTTTTTAAAATTTATCAAAAGTAGAATAAACAACGATAACAGACTGAACAGATATATATCTTCATCAGTTTACGATTAAGAGATGAAATTTAACCTATTTGAAATTTGACTATCAACATTAATAACTCTTTCCCTTATTTTTTTTTCAAATAAAAAGAATGATAAAGTAGAGGGCAAATGACCAACAAACAGTTGGTTTAGTGCGATGAGACGCTAGATCTCTTAGGCAAAGTTAGAGGCTTAAATCTTAGGGTTGTAAATGAAAAAAACTGTATTGAGAGGGTTGCTCCATATTAGACTTCTGTAAAATTTGATCCGGATTAATTGACTAGTGAGTTGAATACCAATAGAGTAGAGGGCAAATGAGCGAAGGTGATGAGGTAGTTTGGATTATTAGGGCATGGTGGCATAGTTGGCTTCCCTAGAGGGTGCATGTGAAGGTGATATGGGCCAGCAAATGCAGGATAGGGAGAAAGAGAAGCACATGTGAGTGAAGAGGATTTGGAGTGTAGCCTTGAACCAGGTAATTGCATGTGGACACAAAGCTGAGACAGTGAAGCAGCCATGTTCACCTCATTCCCTGCACATAATGCCATACACGGGATCAGGGATTCAAATCGCGGACCGCTAACGCGATTGCGGCCGCGAAATAGCGTCGAGCCACCCTCCGAAACCGCTTTTGGAGAATTTCGCGGTGGGCAACGGATTCACGCCGATAGCGTCCTGTCGCGGACGCTATATTTCGCGATAGCGTCTATAGCGGCAATATCGGCCCGCTTTTGCCGACTTCTGGAAAATTACAGGGTTGGCAGGAGGAGGAAGAAGAAGAGCGGGGTTTAAAATTATGGAAAAATTGGGTAAATTACATAGACATTGAACTTTTTAAAGTTATTAGTTTGGCCTTAATACTTTAATCCGCATTCAAATTGATATCTTAAACTTTCAAAACTTCTTGATTAAGCCTTTAAATTTCTATTTTATCTCAATTATGTCCTTAAAATTTTATTTTTTTGTTAAATCTAGTCCTTAAACATTATATTAATTTTATTTTCCTTTTACTTAATAATAAAATTAGAGACTTAGAGTATATATTGAATATAAGTATTAGAAATGGAAATCAAATAAATGAGAATAAAGACTTATATTTAATGTGGTATAATTGTTTATTAATAATATTATAAATATTTAATTTTTTATAATATGTTTATTTTTTATTATTAGTTTTTATAATATGTTTATTTAATTTTTATTATTTATTAATATTATTATTTATTTTTTATATTAATATTTTTTTATTTTTTGTTTAGGTTTATTCACATGTTTAATCCTTTTATTAGTGCAAGTTTTTTATTTAGAATATTCATATGATTTTATTATCCAAACTAAACTAAACAAAATCACAATACAATCTAGAATTCTTTAAACAAAATCACTTTCACTTTCAAATTCATATTAATAAAAGTGTTAAAAAATACTTTAAAAATCATTGAAATTGACCTTTTATATTTATAATTATAATTAGTCTATTTTACAATAAATTGTGCAAAATTTTAAAAAAATTTACGACGCGACACCCACAGTGACTACAATAGCCTCCGTTATATCTGAAAACGCAGTAACCACGACGTGACATAAAATGTGACCGCGGCCGATATTTAAATCCATGCACGGGATGATACGCAAATACACAAATGTCTCGAAATCCTTTTAATACGTTAACGTAACATGGATGTACAAATTATCAGATCTAACCGTACAATCTATTTTCCTGTTTCTTATTTATAATTCCCAATATTTTCTTGTTTATTTTAGTTTGTAAATATCAGCTTTGGATATATTTTTTATTATTAGAATTGAGTTTAAATGATCACATGGTTGCACTTGGGTTTTCAGGTTTATTTGGGATTCTCCATGTGTGTCATGTGTAAATAATGTGATCCTATCATTCTTCCAACCGTTTTTATATTAAAAAAAAATCATCTCTTCACGAAATGGATCTAAAAAACGCTCTCGATTTAGAAAATAAAAAAAACTTAATTGTTTAAATAATAATAATAATAATAATAGGATTATTATTCTACACCGGCGATGAAAATTTTAGTTTCTACAAGCGGGTTATTTTAGGGTTTGGAGTTTTAATTTAAGGTTTAGAGGTTAGGAATTTAGATTGTATGATATAAAATTCAAGGTTTATGTTGGAATTTAGCGTTTAATATTTAGAGATTTAAGGTTAGAGATTTTAATTTTAGATTTTAGTCTTAAATTAAACATGTTTGTATAAAAAAAACTTGATACCGTCTGCGTATAAAATAATTATCAATAATAATAATATATAATTTATTATATTAAATCTACTATTAATACCCTCGAAGCTATCAGCATGCATGGGCTTTTTTGCCAGTAATTTTTCGTTCCTTCAATTTTCCTTAAGTTAGAGGGTAAATTATCCTATTAGTCACTAAACTATTAGTGTGTTTATAGTTTAGTTATCAAATTAAAAAAATAAATTCGTCACTAACATTTTAAAATTTGATTTTTTGTCGTTCACCGTTAAATTATTAACATAATTGTTGACTTAACAGATTTTTAATTGATATAGTTTTACATCCAATCTTTAACACATGCATTTTAACAATTTAATCTTAATTTTAAATATTTAAAAAAATTAATCCTCATCTATTCAAGAAAAAAAATAATCCTCATATTTACAAATTGTTGACTACTGATAAAGTTGACAAGGGTCGTGGACAACGATCCGGTAGTGACTCCGACAGTTGTTTCGGGTTCCCATGTTGAATGTGATCCCGAGTTTTTCTAGTGTTGGTATCTCCAAGTCTTAGGTTCTGCCGTGGTCTCAATTGCATGCATGCTTTATACTATCTGGACAGGTGTCGCGACAGGGAAGATGTAGCGTTATGATGGGATTGGTTATGATTCGACGTCGTAGGCTTGCATAGTCATCGATAGTGATCGCATGTACTGACACGTGGTTATCAAGCGGTGTTCACCCAGATAACTCCACAGCTTGCAGACTGCCCATGCTTGTTCGCCTTCGCAAGGGTTCGCATGTTCCTAGGTTACGATCTCTTGATATGTGACGGTGGGCATTCACATGTACTAACAATTCATATCAATTTAGTCTTGATTATAAAAATTGAAAATATTAAAAAAATGGGAAAACAATATTTTATATTCTCTCAATACCATCTACTCAATAAGGACCCTAGACTCCTAAATTCAAGAAACGAAGCTTTTTTTGAACTAAAGATCACTGGCATTCAACAAACACATAAACATACAAACATAGAAGGAGAATACAGGGGAAAGGAAAGAAATACAAAGAAAGAACAACAACTAGAATCACATGAACACACAAACAAACACAAGAAGCACATCAACACAAACATAAGCAAACGGGAAACGAAAAAACCAAAGACAACAATGAGCACAAAGGCAGCAGAAAGAACGAAACGAAGCCGAGGATCAAGAAGCAGACATATCCAAATTCTCCAGTTACATGTCAAGTCCGTAAACACACAAGCATGGGTACTTGTGGAGCAATACAGAGAGAAAGCACTCGGAGACACCGTGTTAAGATATGGAGATCATCGGTGTCAGATGAGCTGAGGGGAAAAAACGGAGACAGAAAACCAGTCCAAGCACTCTTCCACCGGTGAGATGCGAACACCCTGCCTCACCACCGCAATGGAGCCGAGAGAAGGCACCAAAAAAGACAAAAAATAGCTGGAGACAAAAACTCAGAAGAGAAAAGAACCTCCCTCCTTCAAATCTTCCACAACCTCTACTTACAAAGGGTCGAACTGCCTTCTCAAATATGGAACCAGCTTGAACCATGACCACCAAAAAAAATGTCGTTCTCAACGAACCAATCACACGAAAGCAAAAAAAGTCATAGACAAAAAGAAATAATAAACAAAAAAAAAACAGAAGACAAAAAGAAAAAAAGAAAGTAAAAAGAAGGAAAGGGTGGGAGGCCAACTACCAAAGAGATGGTAGCTGGCCGCCGAAAGAGAAATAGTGGTTTTGCTAAAAGAAGCGGTGGAAGGTTTTGGGGCTGTAGTCGAGAGAAAAATTAGGGTTTTCCTTTTTGACATTAGAAACAAAGCTTTAACCCTTGAGCTTCTCTTCGAAGATCATTGTCGACCACTATTGGATTGACATAAATTTGAATTGTGTTGTTCTTCTCATGCCAATGAAGGTCCCCCACCATCTAGATCATCTAGGTTTACTGTAGTTTATCACGTGGGAGTAGTTTCTAAATAAAAATAAGTCAAAATTTAATATTATAAATAATTTATATGCAGAAAATAATTAAAGCGATAACAACATAAAATAAAGCACTTAAGAGAGACGATATTTAATATAGTTTGGTCTTGTCTATCTTCACAGATGAAAAAAACGAATAATTTACTATCAACATAGAGAACATGAAAAGTACAAATACATAATATCTTATGTAATCAAATAATCTAATATATACATCATAAAATCGATGTATCTATAACACTATTTCTAACGTCCCTACAAAACTTATCTCTACTATAACACCTAGAAAAAATAATATAAATAAATAGGGTAAAAAAGTTGAAAGTTTTGCAACCAAGGGGAATCAAACCCGTGACCCTTGGTTACTTGAGTTAAAGGCTTAACCATCAAGACTAAGCTTACAACTGGTTAGGGCTTTATTTTATTTAATTTTAAAATCTTTCGACTCAGTTACTCTAAAAATAATTAAAACCAGATAACCTTTCACCTACCCTATTATTGGTCTGTTTCATTTTGAAATGAATTCAAAAATTTCCAAAATCCCCTTACCTAACCCCAACTGGCCACCGTTTTAATCTCTTATACTGTCGGTGCGTGGACGTCACCACCACCACTGGCGTGACCGCTATCCTCTCGCAGTCATATCTCTGGTCAGCACTCGCCCGTCAAACTCACCGTTCACCGGGGAGAGCTATTCAAAATTTGGCGAGAAACCCTTAAGTAACCTTTCGATTTTCATCAACTTTTTCGGCCATTTCAGTTGCCCGTTCGTTGCATCGCTATTTCTGGCCAACATTTCTTGTTTTGGGTAAGTTTGGGGTAATTCTCGATCTGTTTTGGCATTTGTTTGAATGTTTTTTGGGTTGTATTGTTGTTATGGGGATGATGAGCCAAAATTTTTAGGCAGAAAGCGTGTTTTGAGGTCGGCGATGATGTCTCTAGTGAACCGTCGGTGAAGCTGCAAATTTTTAGGGTAAGAGACCGAACCCGACCTGTTTGACTGACCCGTTCAACCCGAGTCTAACCCGTCCAACTTGAACCTGACCCGATCTGTGACTCGTTGACCTGACCCGTTGACTAACTCAGTCCGAGTTAATTCAGTCTGAGTTTACTCAGTTTGAGTCGACTCAGTTGACTTTGACCATTGACTTTGACGATGATGTAAGCATAACGTTAATTTTAACCCGAAAAGTTAAAATTTTCGAAAGCCTTTATTTTATGTTTTTCGATGTCTTAAGTTCGTTTTTGAAGTCTGTTTTGTGAAATTCTGACCTGAAAGCCTTCAAATTAGACCTTGAACCCGAACTTGTATTTGTATTTAATTACTCAGTTTATGAGCTTATGAACAAGGACTGATTTATGGAATTTGTGAAATTGAAGGTATTCACATTTCGTGAATTCAATTCTTGTAAGGACGTTAAATCCAGGTTTGAATATAATCGAAGAGATTTTCGATTGGCGATCGATGTAGCTCGAAATAAAGGTAATACATTACTACCCCACTATATGCTTTTTGAAATATATCGGTGTTCGGTTAATGAATACATGATTACGATTAAGTGTACCATTAAATATACTTAAGTTAATTCATTTACAAAATAAAAGAATGGTAATCGGGTGAGGATCGAAAATATTTAGATGAGGAGTGTAATAAATTAAGAGGAATTCCAAGTTCAGCAAATAATTAATAATTAGTAAATCTTTAATTCTGATTTATCATGTTAATAAAATTAATGTCATAAATAATTGGTTATGAAATGATGAAATTACCCTTGAGATGTAAGATTGACAATTATACCCCAACTAGGGAAACGATATGGAATCTACACCTGATCTGATAAGACAAGTACGTTATATGAAATCCTTGAATTGTTGGGAAAGAATTCAGTATCATGATTTTATTATGTGAGATAACAAATTGCTCGGATTCGCCTCGAACTCTGGATAAAATTTTGAGCATAAAATTTTTGGAAATACTTCAAAACTCTGAGTTGATCTTAATGACTGAAATAATTGAGATATTTCTCAGCATCAAATTTGCTAAATTAAATAAAATGATGGAAATGATTGAAATACGAATAAGTTGAAGTGGTTGAAATATCTGAAATACCTCGGACACCATACTTTCTAGATTAATCAAAATGATGAGCATATCATTGAGTTTTAGAAAAAATAATTTTTTTGGAATAACTAAAAAGACCAGGATAATTGAACTACCATTAAGCCCTTAAATAGTTAAATACGTACGTGACTTGAGATATGTGAAAGCTTGGAAATTCTAAAAAATTTTATAGACCGCAAATGATTGTAATGCCCCTATGAGTTTGGAGCATGACTTATGAAAATCAGTTATTCTTAATACCGTTACAATAATGAAAGAATACTGCACAAGTACATATTCAATCATTTGAGGCTCGTTCCAGGATAATTTTTGACAGTGGCATGTTCAACTATACCATATAGCTAGAACTAAATATTAAACATGTGTGAGGTGTACCTATTCGAATACTTGAAAAGTAATGCATTGATGAAACGTTGTTAATGGAATAGACTTGGAAGCCTGGCATACCGTCAACAATCTTCAGCACAACAAATCACCGATTTACCTTATCAGGATTAAACTATGAAATTGCCCCTGAGAATTAAAATGACCAAAATGCCCTTATAAGTAAAATTGATTGAAACCCTCCTGATATATCCAGAATCTTGATCTACCAAACTTTCCAAAATATATCCTAATATATCTGAATTCTAGCATAATCATGACTTTTATCTGTTTAAAATACACCTCTATATATGATATGAAAAACATGCTCCATGGTTACTATTTCACTAAAAATAATTGTCTATTTTATATCTACTGCTACAACTACTTACTACTTACTACTGTTATTATTACCTAGACTGTTTTATTGGGTACTTGGGATATGATATGAAGTCTCTGTAGGTTCAGTCATGATCCGATTGGTAATACCTTCTGACTTCTGTATTAGGTTCATATGCTTCAGCTAGGGTAATACCTTATGACTTCTGTATCAAGTTCCTATGCTTCAACTAGGGTAATACCTTCTGTCTTCTGTATCATGTTCCTATGATTCGGCTAGGGTAATACCTTATGGCTTCTATATCAGGTTCCTATGCATCAGCTAGGGTAATACTTTCTGACTTCTGTATCAGGTTCCTATGCTTCGGCTAGGGTAATACCTTTTGGCTTCTTTATCAGGTTCTTATGCTTCGACTAGGGTAATACCTTCTAGCTTCTGTACTAGGATCCTATGCTTCTGATAGGGTAATATATTCTGCATTCAAGCATCTATGCTTCAGTTACAGTGATTCCTTCTAGACCTAAGACATCCCTCTAGGTTGACACCTAGGTCCAATAGGCCTGGGTTAAGCCCTTATATATGAAATTCTATGGAATTGTATACTGGAGTTCGGTTGAAGGGTAGTTAGGTGATTAAAATAAAACTTTCTTGCCCCTTTAAACATCTACCTACTGAATTAATTTCTCGAAGTCTAAAAGTTTTTATATGATTCTGATCTACACTCAATAGAACACAATAAACTTCCGAGATCAACTTCCGTAAACTACCTCTCTTCTGATTCTTCGGACTATAGGCTTCTCGCTTGATATTCGAGTGGTTGTAGAAAAAACAACACTGTTACCTTTAGATAAACTGCTTTATTGGAATGTCAAATCAAATCAGACCTTAGTGTTACCTGAAACACCATGACAACTTTACGCTGTCATATACCTGTTTGTGCCTTTAGCATCTCTTGGTAGTTTTGTATTACTGAGCTTTTCAAAACTCACTTTGTTTTTACCATCGCATGTTAAAAGAAATCTATCATGGTATAGTGATCGACATCAGTGTTTGGAATTCTCTCAGCGTTGCTTTTGGAGTACGGTACTGGTACAGTTAGTGTGCATGTATGTCGTGTATTGCTTTATGTTAGTGTCTGTAATATACTTTCTGAACTACTATTACATGTTTAAATGATTTTTTTTTGAAATGGCATTTTGAACAGAAGCTGTTTTACAATTTTTAATGTATTTAAAGAAAAACATTTTTATGTGCATTTTTACTGTGGGTCGCCCTTGTGACCCTAATGTAACCTTCTAGATTTAAGTGTAACCCATAGGCTGGTCTAGGGGGTTACATCTACAACATAGTCATTATAGTTGCAGTGATCCTAAAAGTGGTTACATCTCTCCAAAGTAATTCTCTCTCGTAATTCTGAAGGGTTAAGGCCAACTCTATATTCATAGAGCTAAATACTTGACCACTAAGAAACCTTAGCCTATAAAACTTTTTTTCCAATATAAATACTTAAGTATTAAATAAACCTATTTACCAAGTATTCTTCCACCACTAGAATTAAAGTAAAACCCAACTTAATTACCGATTTAAATTTATGTCATTATCTAACAAATATCATGTCAAGGCATTACCTGAACGGAAAGCAACCCTAAAATTTTATGTAACATTAATATAAGTTAAATTGATCATGTAGTTTAAGGGTCAATATTTTTTATTAGATGTGTTTTTTATTCAAATTGGCCACTTAAGCTCCTAAATCAAAGCAACTTGAATCGAAAATTAACTCGATCCGAAGTCACTTCACTCAAATGATTTAATTACCACCTCTATTTTTTTTTAATAAAAGCCGCTAGTTGTATTAAAATGAGAAAATATCTAAATTACAATTAGGGTTTACAACTATCAGCGTAAACTAAATACATAATTTAGACATTTTCATATAACATTGAAACAAGAAACTAGTCACTTTAGATCATACAAGGACCATACATGAAAAAGGTTAAAAACTCAACCAAAGACTCAAACAAAATATAGATACGATCAAATTTGACTGCATCGACAAACGAACCACAAAAAAGGATCAAGCTACTGAAAGACCACCGAGAACTGCAAATCAGAGCCGAGCGTCGTGAGAAAACTATCCACCAATGCAACCGCTTATCCAAATTCAATCTGAGAGTCCAGAGCAGAGAAGATCAACAGGATAAAAAAATAAGAGTCGTCTTGATCAGTCACGGCGTCGTCAAGTTCAACCCTGAAAAAACATAAAATAAAAAGAACGGCCAAACGATCGAAAAAGAAGAAAGACATGCCAAAAGATAGAGATAAACGTGCCACAAAAGTAGAGAAAAATATATCATAAAGGCAAAATTATTTTTGATAAAAATTAAAAACCAAAGAAAAATAAATAAAACTGACGGTCGGCAACCAGCATCAAAGCAGTATCGTCGCCGGTTAAACAGTGATGAAAAAGAAACTTGTGATTCTCTATTTGAGTGAAAATGGTTGTGCGGCGCAAACCCTAATTACCACCTCTAATTAAGTGGAGAGAAAACGGTGATAAATATTGAACTTAAAATAATTTATATAAAAGTTTAAGTAAATTTTGAGGTGATGACAAAGTTTCAGTTAAAAATCAGTTTTGATTGAATTTTTATAAACTCTTAATTTTGAGATTCTTGTTTCCCCCTTCTCATTTTTTTAATAAAGTTGTGAACCTTATTAGTCCAAAACACATAAAATTAAGTAATATTTTGTAAAAAAAAATAATAGTTGGCTGATCAACATAGGACATGAGAACTGGTCAAGTGCCGAATAAATAGTTTGTTCTGATTTTTAAAAAATCTTAAAAATCTTCTCATTTGGTGTACGGATGAATAAAAATCAACTCAATTAAAAATATTTTTTATTTTGAGTTATTCGTGTTATGAGTCAAATCAAATTAAAAATTCAGTTTTGAGTATGGATCGAGTTCAAATTTTGCCAACTCGAACAATAGAATTTTGCTGTTTTGAGATGTAGTCTTTGGTTTTCTTATTTCTTCAATTCCTTCTTTATTTTAAGTCTACTTTTGACTAAATTTGAACCACATGATCTTAAACCGCTGGGAAATGCCTATGTAGCTTCAATTCTTATTTTTGAAAATAAATTTCCTCTTTATGCAACTTAGTCCTTCAACTTTGTATGATTTTTTCATTTCTTTAATCCCTCAATCGTTTCCATTTTTGACCAAATTTAAGCTGCATGATCCACTACTACTATAAAATATTTATGTAACTTCAATTCATATTTTTATCAACAATTTTATTATTTTTTTTCAATTTAGTCTCTCAACTTTTCATTTTATTTAATTTGGTCCTTCAACCACTTCTTTTTTAAATTCTTTGTACGTGCGTAAATGAACATAGGTTTGATGAATTGTTCATGATAGGAGTGTTAAAAAATACCCGACTAGGATGACCTAACCTATTGACCTGCCAACTCGAACCCCCTAAAAACTGGCTATTTCTCGTTAAAAATACCCAATTGGCCCACGTACTCGAACCTTTATTTTTTTCTAGTTACTCGGGCCAGGTTTGGGCCAATTATTTTCTAACCTGTTACCCGACCCGATATTATTTAATTTATATTTTTTAATTATAAATTATATTCTTTTTTTGTTCTTAGTATTTTTACCCTAAAACTAAAATCAAATCTCTAAATTCTTTCTATATTTGTATTATGTACTTTTAAGTTTATTTTTTAAAAATATTTGTATTAATTTTTCAATATGAAATTTGAAGGAAAGAATCACGATCGAGATTAATACTTTTAATGCTTTATTTTGGTGATGAACTTTAATATATATATATATCCACTTAAAACTAACTTCAAAATACTAAATTTTATGTTTGAATTAACTTTTAAATTTTATGTTTTTCACTATGAGATTTTTAAAAAAAATTGTTTTGAAAAATAAAAAATATGAATCGGGTACCATATTATTCGATTTTATGGGTACTCGAATTTTACGGATACCTAGTAGACACGAGTAGACAAATATATTACTCGAAGATCTTAGTACCCAAATTTGAAGACCTCTAGTTTGTGAAATGTTCGCATAACGTTCGTTTATTAAGATAAATAAACGAGTATGAACAAAATTTTTATGTTTCCTTAATAAACGAACAAACACAAAAAAATTGTTTATGTTCGCGAACAAGCTCATTTATCGACTCGTTTATAAGCTATCTTATCTAATTCGCCTTTTTTCCTTTTATTTTTTACATTTTAAATATTGATGAAGGTAGGGACTAAATTGAACACAATGTAACTAGTGGTGTAATTTCACCATTTTGGTGAACATGTTCGTAAACGTTACATAAACATGTTCGCCGACATTAAACGAACATGTTCGCAAGCATATAAACGAACATGTTCGTGAACGCTAAACAAACGAGGACGAACGTGAACACCTTTAATAATAAAACAAACGAACACGAACACGTTATTAAAAACTTAAACAAACATGAACTAAACATGAACACCTTCAAAAACAAACAAACAAACAAGAATAGAGCCTTGTTTGTTCAAGCTTGGTTCATTTACATCTCTAATTTTTTTTCTTCCCATCAATTTCTTGACTTCTTTATACTCCCAGCAATACGTTTTTTCTAAAAAAAATCTTCCTTAAAAATAAGATTATAAATATATTTTATAACTTAGAAGATATTTGATTTATTAAATAACCTTACATTTATCTACCCATGTAAAAAAATATGAAGAATATATATATACATGTTATATGATTAGAGAAAGTCGTTTACATTGGAATTAACTTGTACCATAATAATATAAATAATTACAATTAAATTTGAAAAGAAACTCGAATAACTCGACTTGACTAAAAAAATTTCAAATAAAATTTTAATAATAAAATAAGACTCATATAACTTGAATAACTCGAAATTTTTTTAACTCAACTCGATCAAATACTCACCCCTAATTTAGTGTGTACTAAAAATGTACAAATAGGTCTTTATTTGATCATGTTTTAAAAGATTAAGCCAAATATTTGACTGTTTTGAAAGGTTGGACTCTCATACAAGTAATATTTAAAAGAAAGGTAAATTAAGTAAATCTTCACTTAATTTTACTCTCAGGTTTATTTTGGTCATTGAAGTTTCAAAACATCAAATTTACTCATTGAACTTTATACATTGAATGTTTTTATTACTTATCTGTTAATTTTTTAACGCTGTTATGATGTGGATTAAATAAATAATAAAACATTAAACCGAAAAACCCAACTACGTTGCTTTCCTTATACTTTAAAGGCTTAAATGAAAAATACCTGCCTAAATTATACCACTTTTGAATTTTAGGTGCCTAAAGTATTTTTTTTGTAAAAATAGGTGCCCAAAGTTTCAACTGCTATAATTTTAGGTGCCCAAAGTTTCAACCGTTATAATTTTAGGTACCTCGTGTTAACTACCGTTATTTTTTAAAAAATATTTTTTATTTTATTTTATTTTTAATTTCTTTTATTAAAAAAACCCTAAATTTCCAAAATTCACAAAATAGCCCCCAAATTCGAAATTCCTAACTCACCAAAACTCAAATCATGATTTGAGTCGATTCCGTCTCCGATGGCCACGCCGCCGCCCACTACATCCGTCGCCGAACCACCATGGTCGTTTACCCTATCAACCTGTCGTCGAAAATCGACCGAAGTCGTGCAAAACGCTAGATGAAGGTCGAAATATTCAAAAAAATCATTCGAACGATTTACGACGAGCGGCGGCTAAACGACGACGGGTAGTGCATGAGTGTTTGGGAGAGGGGTGACGCTCCATTCCGTCGCTGGAATCGTGGCCAACGATGGCGGGAGTGGCCAGATTGAGGGATTTAGGTATTTTGGGGTTTAGGAATTTATGAATTTGGGGCTTTTTTGGAATTTCAGGAATTTTGGGGTTTTTTTGAAAATTTCATTTTTTATTTTTTTAAAAATAATTAAAAAATAAAAAATAAAACCTGCCACATGTCACATTATAATTGGCTAACAAGATTTTTTTTAACGCCAATTAACACCGAGGCACCTAAAATTATAACTTTAGAAACTTTAGACACATATTTTTATAAAAAAAATACTTTAGGCACCTAAAGTTCAAAAAATAAAAAATTAACTTAAAAAATATATACTTTATGCACTTATTTTTCATTTAAGCTTATTATAAATGACTGAGAACTTAATCATTCAACGACAATTAACTCATTCTTTGTTAGCTTGACCCGACCGCCATTAATGAAGCAAATCAAAGCTTCAAAATTTGGAAGCCGTTGAGACTTAAATTTGGGTTGAATCAACCAAGTGGGTACTTTTTTATTTTCAAGGAATTGAACTGGGTGTTTTTTAGAATTTTGAATTTGGGTCATTTTTTTGTTCTTCTTTTTCATTATGCCATGGAGTTAAACGAGGGACAACTGAAAATGAAACTCATAAAACGACGTCAGAGAGGAACGAAGTGTCGAAACTCTAATCGGTCCAATTTACCGACAAAATTTGCCGTTTGATGTCGGCATCGGGAGCCGATAATGCGAGTTCCTTCACGGCTCTGCTTGAACTTTTGGCTCCCTAAGTTGTTCAACTCATTCACTCTTCGGACTCGGCTAAGTTTATTGCTGCTCTAACTCCGACTTCAAACGTTGATGATTTCAAATTCTTCTATAATATATAGATCAAATGTGGAAGTCGAAAAAAGAAAGAGAAGAGAGATAAACCTCAGAGATGGAGAAAAACCGACGTCAAAGAAAGTTTTGATCGTTGGATGACGAGATTAAACTGATTAGAGTCAAAAGGTGCTGAGAGGGGATGAGATTTAAGTATTTTAGATTTTAATTATTTTTTATTTTAAATTATATTTTTAGTTAAATATTACTAATAAATTTGTCATGTCATAATAAAAAATATATTAAAATAATTCACATCAACGACATTATAACAACGTTAGAAAGTTAAAGGACGAGTGACAAAAAAATTAATGTATAAAATTCAGTGAGTAAATTAAGCGACTTAAAATTTTAATGACCAAAATAGGTCTGAGAGTAAAGTTCAATTATAATTTACTAATTTACCATACTCTTATTTAAACATCTAACCTTATAAAAATAGTAAAACGATGGATAAAAATCAAGCCTAATTTACAAATTTTCATTTCTCGAAGAAATATTAATTTAAATTCTTCATTAGTTGAAGAAATGTTAATTTAAATTCTTCTTTAGTTGAAGAAATGTTTGGTTTTTAAAAATAAATTAATATAATTAACTGAATATTTTAATAAAAATTGAGGATCAATTCCTTTTTAATAATCTCATTTAGGCTTCTTACAAAATAAAAGGACTAAAGTGAAAATTTGACTATAGTGTTAGGAGAAAACAGTGAATTAAGCCAAAATGAAAACCATAACCTAACTCCGGTTGGCCCATAGAGAATGTAGGTGGAGGGCTTTGTATACTTGTTTCATACAAACTTTGTCTAAATTTCAGATTTTTTTCGTTCTTTGTTGAAATCTCCTACCGATAAATCAGGTATATAGTAAGTCCAACTAATGTATTCCTACCGCTTGTTCTCCTCATTCCTTTGGCTTTTTCTCGATCTGGGTTTGTTCCTTCCCCTCTATTTTAACTTTTTTTGGGGGGTGGAGGGTGGGGGTAAATTTTAATGTCTCAATATATGGAGTTTGGATTCTTAATCAGATTATGATATACCGAAATCTGATGTTAATGATTATGGGTTCGATTTACTTTTGGTTAATTTTGGTAAAACTGATGATCTTTTGTTCTTGATGTTATCTCTAGGGTTATGTTTTTTTATGAAATTTGTTGGAATTTTAAACTTTGGTCTAGTTGTAATTGTTATAAGTAAACTTGGGTTCAATGTGGAAATTTGTTTTCCCTGGCTTAAGCAATGATCTCTGTTTTGATTTGGATTAATGTGGATTATAAAGAACAAGAATTATCTATGTTTTAGAGTTATAGTAATGTGGATTATAAAGCTTGATAAGTATATATGGAGTAGAACAATCATGCCAATTATCCATTTGGTGATTTTTCATTTTGTTTAAGTGTTAATATTGAATATTAAGGGCTTGAGGTCCCGACAAGACGGAAAGGTAATTGAATTGGCCAGAGGTAATCTTTCTTATCATAGATTAATGTTATGTGTCGATGTAAGTTGAATTTATATGAGTTCTCATATCATGGATTTATGTTATGCTCGTTGATGTGAGTTGAATAGAGTTTATTGGTTTGATGGGAGTTTTTCAGTATAATAAGCAAGTTGCTGAGGTGAAAAAGTGGTCTTTTCGACTTGTTTTAAGCGAATTGTTTACGACAGACTTCTCTGTTTTATATAATGCTTTAGTTTTGAAAGAGGTTAGAATACCTTCTTATATTATCTTTTCGGTAAAATGCATTGTTGCATGTTGCTGTTATAGTTTTCGATTTTCCATGATATGGGCAACTTTCCACTTCATGCATGTGCTGATCCATAGATGCGGTTGGAACTTAAAAACTTAGTTTTGTCTCTTTCACAGGAATCTTTCAGTTGTTAGTTCCGTTAGACCTGCTGTTGATATACATCTCCTGCAATTCGCACGAGTAAACTGTCATTCGTCTTGTGATGGTCGTTTTGCAATCCGAAAATGCCATGTGAAGAAGTGTTAAAGGTCGTTTTTCCTTTCTTAGATGGCACGGATCTTGCGGCTTGCATGGCAGTATGTAAGCAATGGAGACACGTAGCTAGAGATGATTGCATTTGGAAATGTGTATGTGCTAAGAGATGGCCTTCAGTTTGCAAGCGGCCTAGCCCTCCTACTGCAACCTACTACAAGCTGTATCGAACCTTTTATAAACGGCAGCATCAAAGAACTCTCCTCCCTCCAAGACTTTCCTTCAACGATCTCAAATTCTTCATTGACATTTGGACTGACGATAAATTGATTTTCTCAGAAGTTGTCCCTGGACCTATCCTCCGGAATGGTTTCAAGATCCCACCTACCGAGTACAAGATGACCTTACCTGTTGAGCCGAGGTTTGATTTTCCCTGGAGCCAGACTGTGAGTGTTTCAGTGCTTGTAGGACGAAATGACTCCAATAAGGTTGCCCGCATAGTTAATAAATCACCGTTTGATTACATAGACCGTACAGCTTCTAGGGCTCTAGCTTTTGACTACCTCAACTTCTCTCCCTACTATCCTTTCATTTCGGGGATCCGGGCGTGGATCTCTTTGCTTTTCAGGGAACACGGAAACGACGGTATCGTTGATGTCTTTGGCATTGAAATGGATTTCTGCGATGCTGCAAATTCTGAAGAAGAGGTGTTGTGGCTATTAGACATGCTGGATTGGAAATGAATGGCAGAAGCTTGGTAGCTGGGCTCGAACACATCTTGAGTGCTAAAAATTCCGACTATGCTTTCGTAAATCATTTTCATCTATGCTCTTAAGCTTGTTCACAACTATTTTATTCATTATAATCAATAAACATGATCTGTTCTTGTATTTAACCTCTGCATTTTCTATGGTTGCCCTGTCATCTTTTTCTATCGGCTTTTCATTTTCACGTTGTCTGACATTGGTACGGAAATATGATCTAAAAATCCTTCACATTTCCTATTTACCTTTGAATATTGATTAGTAGAATAAGTTTTTAGCATAAATATCAAACTTGTTGAAAAGATGTCAATTAAACAGGATAATTTTGTGCAAAAGTATGCGCACTCAAAGGGAATGCAACAATCAACTGTAAAGAGATCAACTTATTTTTTGTCCTAAAAGTTCAATCTCCCATCAAATGTTCGGAGAAACTTCCAGCCGGTGCAACGTTATCGAACTCCACCATTTTACCGTCACTGGTGGTCACCTGAAACGACAAGCTTTGCCCTACTAAGACCACTCCGGTCTGCCAATCCATACTCAACCAGGATTCGGTGTTCGAGCCCTTGATTTTAACACCAATGATATTACCAGCACCACCAACGTTGTACAACAACACCATTGTCCACCATGGGTTCCCCTTAATATGGAATTTAACCCCACCTTCCTTGGAGCACGGGACACGACGTACTTGACGGGGATGATCCCGGCTTTATAAGGCGCCAGTTTCGTGAACGCCACCATCGATAGATCAAAGTGCTTTAACGGCGGATTGCACCAATTTTCTTCCTTTTTCAAGTAATTGGGAGGGCAAAAATTCGTTACGGTCACCTTGATAGAGGCATCTGGATAACACCATTCGGGGTCATCGTAACACTTGATCTTGAAACAAGCTCCACAGGTACGGCCATTGTTGATTAATGCCGTGCTCAGGGCTGCTGTCTCGGCTCCATTCCCTTGCTTGAACAGATCGCCATATCCGCAGGCTCCCTCTGCAAAAACCAAACACGGTCACATGAATCCGTCGTAAACAAATCAATGAAGTTCGGAATTCAAACCCGGACATGTGCAATGAATAGTAGATGTGCATACGCATGGTTTCAGAACAAGTCATATCCCCATAAAATGTTGCATGGCCCTCGTTCCAGTAGGAATCGTTGGTTTCAGCATCCAGGAGCAATTGCCTGTTGGCCGCCATGGATGAAACTAAATGAGCTATGAAGATGGCAAGTGAAAGGAAAGGCTTTAGGGCAGCCATGGTACCTGTCATAACACCATAAAATGTTGCATGGGCCTCTTATTCTTGTTACCGTTTCGTTTAGTGTCCTGGTCTCACGAGCTACGTCAAGCGTGGCAGATTCACTTTCTGTTCATTGCCTGATTCAGCGGTGCTTTATAATACATTAATCCCTGCTTTTGCGAGACTATCTGTCTATGAATTTGATTTACCATTTTCATAATTTTGCAAACGTTCAAGCAGTCTGTAATGATGTCTATGAAGAACAATTTATTCCTTATTCTAATAAAAAAATCAAATTTTACATGTGTAATATTTACTGTTTAAAAATGACATTAAAATTATTATTTTTCATTCACAATTCTACTCCAAACAAAAGATTTCATTTTGTAGAATCGTAACAACTTTATTCTAATTGTAAGGCTTGGATATATCATATATGTTGGAAAAGGACATTGGAGAGATATTAGAGTTGTAATGTTGTTCTTAAGGTGAAATTTTGATAAGTTAAATTCTGTATTTACCATTATCTATCTTTCAAATTAACTAGATGCATACTAAGCAATTCAGTCTCTTCCCAAAAGAGCCGTGACATTCTCACAGTTGTCCACCTTGCTTAATTATTGGAAAGCTCGGCGTAAAATCGGACAGTCAAAAAATCACTTTAATACCACTTATCACGACGCTACCGCTTTTATATTCAAAGTCCTCTCTTTTTCTTTTCGATGTGGGATTATTGTCTTCGGCTCTTCTCAGACCTCACGTTACAGAATTTGTTGGAATATTGGGTCGATGCAAAAATTCAGATGGGAATGGAAAAAAAAAACCAGTGATGATGCAGTTGACATTATGTAGTATTAACAGGATAGGAATTAGGAACTAGGAAGATTGAAAACTGATGAAGAGCCGTAGGAAATGAATATATGCTGCAAGCCCTGATATGTTAGTTGTTTCTGCAACAACGGGCCCGCCTCGCGGCTGGTGGTGCTTGACGCGTTCTTACCAAAATATTTGGTTTTAAATGAAATCGCCACCAATCTTTTTAATTTAGGTAAGATTGGATTACCTAAAAACCCGGTTATTTTAATAAAATATGTTTTTTTCGTTTTATTAAAACAACGAGTTTTGGTCTACGAAACCAGAAAAACAGGTTCGGGAGTCAGTTACGTGTGAAGAAGGGTGAGCACCCCCACAACACCCAAAATTGGTACTTAGTCGATTATTTATTGTCTTAATGGCGAAAATTAAGAATTCGAATTTAATTTAAAATTTGTGGTCCCTTAATATATTTTGAAAAATGTTTGTGTATGAAAGGAATTTATACCCCTACACCTGGGGCATAATTTCCGTTGGATTCCCGAATGAATGGAACCTATTTTGAAAATTATAGTTTAGAAGTAAAAAATATATTTTTCGATAGAGATTAACGGAAAGCGGCACACCTTACGTTCAAGATACGCTTTTCACGAGAATCCCTAATAAAAGATTTTAATTCAAAATCCGATTAAAACAACGTACATGATATATATACGGATATATGAACGTTAGATTATAAATATTACGAGCATTATAATAATAATAATAATAATAATAATAATAATGTACAAAAAGGAAGATTTTACAAATAAGATAAAAAAAACTATACATTATACACATAATGTATACTAAATAAAAATATAATATATTAGATATAACATTATATACATAATAATACATTATACATACTACATAAATATGCTATATATTAATATATAATATTATATAATATACATATATATATACATAATATGTAATAAGAAAATAATATATATATATATATAATATAAAAATAGAATAATAATAATAGAATAATATGGTGACTAAATTGTAAATAACAGAAATAAAAAAACTGTAAAAGGGGGCGAAAATGAAAAGGAACGGAAATTAAAATATAAAAGATGAAGGATACCGAAGTTGAGGGACCAAAAATGTAAATGGCCTATTCAATATTAATTAAAAATGAATTTCGGACCAAATTGCAAGGTTTTCAAAATATCCAGGGACCTATAAATGAATTAAACCATGCGGCAAGCCCAAAGTAAAAACATTTTTAGTGCGGAAGGACTTAACCAGTAATTTCCCCATTGAAAACCTAATTAAATTTGATTTAGTGACCCAATTGAAAAATATTTTAAAAACCTAGGGACTGAAGGAATGATTTACACATACGGAAGGACCAAAAATGCTATTTACCCATTAAAAAATTTGTGCGGATCCTCTGGCCGGGTAGGGTCGTTGCGCGGGTCGGAGATCAAAACGACGTCATTTTGGGCCTTAAAGGCTGACACCAAAACGACGTTGTTTAGGGCCTTAAAGGCCGGCACCAAAACGACATCATTTTGGTGATTTTTTAAATACCCAGTTCTTGCAAAAAATCATTTTGTTTCAGGTCTTAAAAAATAAAACCTATCCCTCAAAGTGCTCTCTTCTCCACTGCCGAGGGCTGGACTCCGGCCGCCAGACGTCCGTCGTGTGCTGCCGTTCATCGGTGACAAAGAACTGCCGTGAACAACGGTCGAAGTACATGCAAAGACACCAAGAGGTTCATTTATTTCTCCCTTATTCAAATCCAATGTTACTTTTCCTAAATCTAATCCTAAGTGAATAGATCTATCGAAATCCGAATAGGTTTCCTTATTTATTATTTTTTACCTCTTTTATTTTTGCTTCGAATCTAGTTTTTGCTTCTTCTTTTTTAACTCCTCTCTGCTTTTTATTTCGAACCCAAAAGCCTCCACGATTACATTGTTTGTATGGGTTTAAATACATGTTTTTACATCTATTTTTAAAACAAAAGAAACACAGTTCATATCTACTGATTTTGCCTTTTTTCATGATAATGATTCATCTTTTTCTTCTTTTGCAGGGCGGTGGAGCAGACGTGGGCGGTAGAGCAGGGAGGGCTATTGAGGGCGGCGACATACTAGGATTAGGGTTTTTTTAGTTTAATTTTTAGGGTTTTTGATTAGGGGCATTTTGGGTTTATTTGGGTTATCAAATTGGATTATTTTTGGTTTTGGATATTGGGCCCGATTGGGTTTTGGGTAATTTTTGGATGGGTTATGTGTTGGGTGTTGGGCTTGGTTTGTAAGGATATTTGTAACATGTTTAATTTTTGTGTAATGGGCTAAGCCCGGACAAAATGGGCATCTACAGTTTCCATTTTGTAGATTTTGATTCGGCTATATGTGCATCTATTTCTTCATCTGTTTGCTTTACTGCCATGGCAACAAAATATGCCAACTTTCGTAAGTTGTGTAATCACTCATTTTGCCCGGTTATGTATAATGTTATTAATTATTATTAGTATTAATATAAGTGTCTAATGTTTACTAAATATATGTATGCATAATTATATATGTGCATATGTATGTATGTTGTGTACGTATAACATATGCGTGTTATTATTATGTGTTTAATGTGTGTATATTTATTATTTGGGCATAAATATATGTATAAATGTGTATGTTTGCATGTATTATTAATATTATGGTATATGAATATATGTGTGTATCAATGTTCGTGTATGTGTTATATATATAAGTGTATTAATATATTGTATGTGTATGTATATATGTATACCGTATGTTTGTATATGTTAATTTGTATGTATGTATTGTTAATGTCATATATTATTATATGTGCTATTATTATTAATGGACTAAAAATATAAAAGAAAACTGATCCAATAAATAAAAACCCAATAATATTAATTAAGTCCAGTCCATTTTCAAATCTAAAAATCCATTACATATTGTACTAGGCCTGCTTAGGCCCAAATCTGATAACAAAAGACCTAATATGCTATCTATTTTCCTACGCAATAAGAGTCGTTGGATCAAGCCAGATTCAATGGACAATATTGAAGCCTGGCGTCCCTTCAGATCCCGCGGGAGATACACGCGCTAGCCAGCTGTCTTCCACGCGGGCGTACAGTCCACGCATAAGACCATCTGCCTTCTTTAGGCCACGCGTCTCCATCCGGTGTTGCCGCGTCATCGCCCAGATCTCATCTCATCCATCCATCTTCACATGATGTCGGTCGTTGGGTCAAGTTTAATCTCACGGCACAAAATAGATCTGGCCGAAAGAGATCATCTTCCTCTGCCACGTGGCCTTATCGCCGAAAATCACGCTGACCTCCACACCGGCCCATTCCAACCAACATGCAGATAAAATATTAAAAAATAAGAAAAACATCCAATCTGAATCAACCACAATGAAGCTATTTATTGTTGCTTAAGATTGTAAACAAATGAATCTCAATATATATGATCAATCCATTGTAATAAACTTCAGATTCCATAATCAATAAAAATTCTTCAGAGAACTAGGTATTCATCCTTTCTTTCTTTGTATGCATGCATTCGAAAAAAATAATAATAACAAAGATAAAAATGGGTTAAGAGTTACCTTCGTATCAGTTCCCCTCCGGTAATAAGCCTCCGGTCTTGCCAAATCGAACTAGGTGAATCAGAGTGGAGATTGAGTTTTTTCAGTGTTAAAAGGGGTGTTACGATTTCTGCTTTTAAAAAAAGGATTTAGGGATTTGGTTTTGTTGTGTTTTTATTTAAAAAAAGTTTTTCGAAGTTTTCTAGATTTCGGTGCCGATGTATGGCGGCGCACGGCCAGAATCTGGAAATTTCCAGGCGGCATGCGGCGAGGAACGATGAACACCGGTGGGTGTTCATCCTATTTTTTAGAGAGAATAAAAGGGGATTTTGGGACGGTTTTAAAAAAATGAAAAAGTTTGATTGTTTGACTGATATGTGTCTTTTATACTTGATAAAATAAATTAAAATGGATTAATAGCAATATAAGTCCCTCTGCCCTTTTCAATTTTACACCGGCGGTCTTTCCGCAAATTCTAATTACTCTCTTGCCCCTCAAATCTTTTGGATTTCTTGTAATTTCGTCCTGAAATCATATTAAATCAGTTTTAAACGGGTAAATTACCCCATAGATATCTCCGCCCTATTTTGCTCTTCAGTTTTGGCCTGCTTCAAGGGACAATTACACGTTTAGTCCTTACATGTTTTGGCCGGTTTGCAATTTCATCCCTCTTTGCTTTAATTAAAGTCTATATGGTTTAATTCTTTTTCGAATATTTAAATTTATTTGGTTTTTAATTTAGTCCATATTCCAGTAGGCTATTTCTTCTTTTAATCCTTGTTTAATTCTGCACATTTAATTTCAGCCCTGATTTTAATTTTAGTCCTTATTTATAGGTTTATGTGTATTTATTTTAATATATGTTCTTGTTTCATATTATTTTATTCATTCGACGTAACACCTCAACCCGGATGCTATAATTGGGCCAGAAGCCCAAAACCACTCCCATAAAATTTTCACTTTTAAAAAGAAAATAAAATCAAATCTCATAAATCCAAACACGTCATAACCAAAGCATTTAAATCCACACTTACTTAGAACATTCAAAATAGTTAAAGGAGCTCCAAATACAGTAATAAAACATTTGACCAATACAAGTTAAATCAAATAGTGTTACAAATACATATGGTCATACGAATACATAGCCCACTACATCTAAGTACTTGTACTCTACCAAAAGGCCAATGCTGGATCCTTGCTTTGATGGTGCTCCGCTACGCTCGAAATATCTATAACCTATGAACAGAAACAACGATTTCAAATGCTGAGCTAACAAAGCTCAGCGGATACACAACCACTCGACCATGCTTCAGGTGAATCATAATTAAGAACATGCTATGAAATATGATGTCAAGATAGGGTAAAGCAATGGCGCTACCATAACTGCCTAAACACATGCTATAGAACAACCAGCACCTCAACAACATCAACATATAAATAAACAAACCAGGAGTGAGGCCCAATGTCACCCGACACTGGAAAACCCACCCATGCTCAGAATCTCACATCGAGCTGCTCGGAATCTCACACTAAGCGGTATACTCAGAATCTCACATCGAGTCCTCGCTCGAAATCTCACATCGAACGGGGCTCGAAATCTCACATCGAGCAAATGTCATCACCTGAAATCTCACATCGGATGGCCTTCATTTCATCACTCGGAATCTCACATCGGATGACCTTCATGTGCTGCAACACTCACTCACTGGGTATCCGGATCCCACTAAACAAAGAATCAAACCAAACAAGTGCCATTACCTGGCACAACCTCAAATGATCCACCAATGATCTCTAAGATTTGCTAACCCTAGCAATTTACTTTCATTTTAATACTCTATTAGCCGCTTAATCCATATAAGCAAGAAGACACACACATTCTTGGTTTTACGAGACATTTTACATTATAAGAGACCCATTAATACCTTAGCCACAATTTATAGACCCCCGAACTCAAAACGTAAAAACTTGGCAGATTGCCCAGCGAGTATCGATACTCTAAAGTGAATATCGGTACTCCCCTCTAGGTATTGATACTCTACCATGAGTACCGATACTTCATTTAGATTCGAAAGAATTTGCCCCCATGCTGTACCGATACGCTCCGTTCCGTATCGGTACTCAATATCGATACTAGGATCATCCCGTACCGATACACCTTCCTTAGCGTACCGGTACACAAAGTCTTTCCAGGCAATGTAACAGTAGGTATCGATACTCCTCTAGCATACCAGTACGCCAAAGCGCTACTGGAATTCTAATAAAGCAAGGGGTATTGATACACGGGAAGGCGTACCGGTACGCCCCTCATAACCCGCCTTCCAAAATACAAAAGAGTACCGATACGCAGCCACCCCGTATCGGTACTCAAGCCCGATTTCGAAACCTTGAGCTCGAGAATTCACCAATCCCATCCTTAACCTCCATGATTAAGTCCCAAAACGTTCCTACCAATTATGAAGAGTCATTAGGTGAGTTTCTAACCATTTTTACCCTTAAACATCAACAATTACAAGTTTTGCCATAGATGACCAACCAAGCTCTAACTTATCCAAAACATCACAATTCAAGCAAGCATAGTAAAACGATGATGCACATGAATACACAGAAGTTAGAAGTGTACTAACCTTGAATTACAAGCTAAAAAGAAACCCCAACCTCCATCTCAAGCTTTCTTCTTCCCTTGGGCCTTTGAATGCTCTCCAACCTCTTTAATTACAAGGAGATGATGTAAACGAGTTACAACATGGTTGAGAGATTAAAAGAAGCTTAAAGGACGATTCAACAACAAGAATTGGGGCTGAAAAATACCATTCCCGTTCTCAGCCTAAAACCCCCCACCAAAACCACTTTTTCCACCAAAAGCAACATTACATACCTCAAAAGATAGATCCCCCGAAGCTATTAACAACTCCCTTAACATGCTAAACGAGATTCCTACAGCAAACCTCCAAGATTCAACCTTTGATGTTGTGGATTTGGGTAGGAGAAGAGATTTTAAGAAAGGATGAGAGGAATAAGGGTGAGGATCTCACCAAATTTTGTATTCTGCAAAAATTAAACCCTCTCTCCCCCTTTTCCCCCCAACATAATTACTCAAAAGCCCTCATGCCATCTTCCAAACCCAAACCCAACTAGACACAAATCCAAAAAGGTTTATAAGGCCCAACACTATGACCCAAACGTGAGGTCCATGCCTCGGGTTAGCCCGACGCTTGGGTTCCAAAACCCGGGTCGTTACAACTCTCCCCTCCTTAAAAAAATTTCATCCTCGAAATTTACCTGGTGGAAACAGATATGGGTAGAGCTCTCTCATCTCAACCTCCCAAGTTGCCTCTTCAATCCCATGGTTTCTCCACAATATCTTCACTGGGGGTATACACTGTTACGAAGCTCTTTGACTCCCCTATCTAGCACTCTCACTAGGAGTATACACTTGTTACGATAGCGTCTCAGCATAGATACATGAAAAATATCGTGGATTCGTGCTAAATTCGGAGGCAAGGCTAGGCGATATGCTACAGGCCCGACCCTCTCAATCACCTCGTATTGTCTAATATATCACAATGTCATGACCCACCAGCTTTCACCAAGACTTTGGGATGATCGGGACTACTCTGGATGTCTACGAAATTCTCTATAACCTTTTAGATAATTAGGGACATATGTAGATACTTGTAAAGTTATCTAGAATTCTCTACCACTTGTAAATATCTACTAGCCACTTGGATTACCTAGAATCATCCATCAAGGTGGTGAAGGCCTATAAATAGGACCACCCCCTTTATTTGTAAACCATCCAAGAAAGCCAAGCATTTCTAAGCCTTTTACAAGTTCACTCAAAACTTAATACAAAGTCATTTTTCTTTCCCTTCAAAATCTTTCTTGCCTTCTCAAGTCTTTCCTTTCTAGCCATTGCGTTTGTGTAAATTAAGGCTTGTTAGCATAGCTTGGGAGTGCTAACGCCGCACAAATCATTTGGTAAAAGTTAAGTCTGTGACAGTTGGTATCAGAGCCACGTTCAAGACATGGCGAAGACTGGCAAGAACCAAGTTGTTAGCTCGACTGAGACGGAGATCACGCAAAGGCAACGAAAGTACGAGGAGACGGTCAAACCTACCACAATAAGGTCGCGAGCTAAGTCTAAGGATCTACTCTCTAGCTTTGAATCTAGTATAACCCACGTAGAGGAAGGCGTGAGGGGCATAGGTGCCCAGGTAGATGACCTTTACCAGCGGGTAGAAGGCCTTGAGGCAGAGGATATCGAGATCCACACAGCCGTGAAGGCTGTGATGGTCAAGCTAGAAGAGACCATACAAGCAGAGATAGGGGAAATTCGTGACCTGCTCATGGGAGAGCTCTCGAAAATGTGTGATTCTCTCTAAAATGAGATTGACAACACTCATGCCCAGCTTGAGGCATTACAAGGCGACGTTGCCTTATGCAAGTGCGACATGGCAATAGGGCCAAGCACCATGGTAGAGACTAGAATGGGTTGAGGTGCCAAAGCCAAATACCTTTGCAGGATCACGCAACGCAAAATAAGTAGATAACTTCTTATATGGCCTAGAACAATACCCTACAGCTGTCGGCATTTTGGAGGAGGCCGCCATGATTCAAACCACAGCTCTATATCTCACTGACACCGCTATGCTTTGGTGGAAAAGAAGGCACAATGACATCAAGAAAGGTACGTGCACTGTATCTACCTTTGATGACTTTAAAAAAGAGCTTAACCGGCAATTCTATCCGGAGAATGCTGAGGACGAGGCAAGTGCCCGCTTGCGAAGACTAAAACAATCGAGGAGCACTCGCGACTATGTCAATGACTTCACTAGCTTGGTGCTTGAGATCCATGATCTCTTCGAGAAGGACTCACTATTTAATTTCATGCATGGACTCTAACAATAGGCTAAAATTGAGCTAAGACGTCGTGAGGTACAAAACCTTGCCGTAGCCGAGAGTCTCATCGACTACACTAGCAACAAAGAGTCCACCGCAAAGCCAAAGGATAAGAAGAGCGGTCAAGTCAAATGTAAGGGAGATAAAAGCCAACGCAAGGAAGGCCACCAAGAGGACAACACGTCCAAGCACAAAGGACCGTCCTCGTGGAAGGGCAAGGATAAAGGTAAATCCAAAGAGTCTCGAGACACAAGAAGATCACCGTCCAACAAGTGTTTCATTTGTGACGGTGATCATTGGGTTTGAGAGTGCCCACAACGTCAAACCCTCAATTTGCTCCTAGAAAAGCATCGAGAAGATAGTGATGCCAATAGAGACAAAGATGGTGCACACATGGGGTCCATGCAATTGCTCAATGTCATCCAATCCGCCCTAAAAACTAAAGCCAAATGATTGCTATATGTGGACGTCACCATTAATGGGAAAGCATCAAGGGCCACGCTTGACACAGACGCGTCTTACAACTTTGTCTCTTTTGATAATGCAAAGAGGTTCAGTCTTAAAGTAACAGGGGGAGGAGGATCTATCAAAGCAGTTAACTCTGCCACACGACCTATCCATGGCATTGCTCGAAGGGTCAAGACCAATGTCGGAGCATGGTTTGGGCACATAGATTTTTCAATAATGCCAATGAACGACTTTAAACTCGTCCTGAGACTCGAGTTTCTTGATCGAGTCAGAGCAATCCTGATATCGTTCGCCAATAGCATGTGTATCATGGATGGCAACCAGGCTTGTGTGGTACCAACAGCCCGGGCCACCAAGCAGGAGACTAGAATGCTCTCGGCACTTTAGTTTAAAACAGGGCATGAAGAGAAAGGAGGAAAGCTACTTAGCCATCCTCATTGAATACGATGATGAGGAGCTAAAACCTGATAAAGATTTACCAAAAGAGGTGGCCCAAGTGCTAGAAGAATTCAAAGACGTGGCACCCCCGGAGTTGCCAAAGAGGTTACCACCAAGGAGAGAGGTAGACCATAAGATCGAGTTAGAACCAGACACAAAGTCACCAACTATGAGTGTTTATCGTATGACACCACCTGAGTTGGAGGAGCTTAGGAAGCAACTCAAAGAACTACTCGATACATGGTTTATCCGACCCTCCAAAGCACCTTTTGGGGCACTAGTCCTATTCCAAAAGAAGAATGACGTTTCATTACGGATGTGCATCGACTATCGAGCACTCAACAAGATCACCATCAAGAACAAGTATCCGACTCCTTTGATCTCGGATCTCTTCGATCAGCTCGTCCATGCACGTTACTTTTCAAAGTTAGACCTTCGCTCGGGGTACTACCAAGTGCGCATAGTGAAATGAGATGAACCAAAAACAACATACATCACGAGGTACGATTCTTATGAATTCCTAGGCATTCCCTTTGGACTGACTAATGCCCCAGCCACATTTTGTACTTTGATGAACAAGTTGTTACATCCCTATCTCGATCGATTTGTGGTCGTCTACCTTAACGACATCGTGGTGTATAGCAACACCTTAGGGGAACATGTTGAACACCTAAGGGAAGTGCTTAAGGTTTTACGGGAGAACCAGCTATACATCAAGAAGGAAAAGTGTTCTTTCGCTAAGCCATAAGTGATGTTCTTGGGGCATAAGATCAGGGATGGACAACCCATGATGGAAGATGGCAAGGTGCGTGCCATCCAAGAATGGGAGCAGCCCACCAAAGTACATGAGCTAAGATCTTTTTTGGGGGTTGATGAATTACTATTGCTGCTTCATCAAAGAATACTCGGCAAGAGCTACAACGCTAACTGAGCTCTTAAAGAAGAACAAGCCGTGGGCATGGACACCAAGTTGTCAAGAGGCCTTTGAGGATTTGAAAAAGGCTATCAGCGAAGAGCCGGTGCTTAGCGTACTCGACCACAACAAGCTCTATGAAGTACACACTGATACTTTGGACTTTGCCATTGAAGGGGTTCTAATGCAAGATGGGTATCCGATTGCTTATGAAAGTAGAAAGCTTAACGATACTGAAAGACGCTACACCGTTCAAGAAAAAGAGATGAGTGCCATCATCTATTGCCTTAGAGTATGGCGACACTACCTCATCGGGTCTAAGTTTTTTATCATGACAGATAATGTAGCTACAAGTTATTTCAAGACCCAGAAAAAGCTAAGTCCAAAGCAAGCTCGATGGCAAGATTTCTTAGCTGAATTTGACTATGTCATGCAATATAAACCCGGCAAGGCAAATGTGGTCACCAATGCACTAAGTCAGAAGGTGGATTATCCAAGTCACCAGCTCCCTACTCGAAAGGATCAAAGAAGGCTTACAATAAGATACATTTGCCTGAAGTATCATTTTTTGGTAAATAAAGGCAAGAAGTAACGGTTTTGGCTAACCAATGGGCTACTTTACACCAAAGGCAGCCGTCTCTATGTACCAAAGTGGGGAAACTTACAAAAGGAGTTAATCAATGCGTGTCATGACTCCTTGTGGGCGGGCCACCCAGGTATGCGATGAACCCTCACACTTTTGAAGACCACTTATTATTGGCCTCGAATGCAAGATGTTGTAGAGGAATATGTGCGGACGTGTCTTGTGTGCCAACAAGACAAAGTGGTCCAACATCAGCCAGGTGGGCTCCTAGACCCATTGCCAATACAGGAGAAGCCTTGGGAAAGCGTCTCCATAGACTTTATCACTTGCTTACCCAAGTTCGATTGGTTCAGAAGTATTATAGTCGTGGTTGATCGATTTAGCAAATATGCTACCTTTATTGACGCGCCAACCGACTGCACCGCAGAGGAGGTAGTGAGGCTCTTTCTCCGTAATATAGTCATGTTATGGGGTATCCCAACTAGCATCATCAGTGATCGTGACCCACGCTTCACCAGAAGGTTTTGGACCGAGTTATTTAAGATGCTCAGATTAGACCTAAACTTTTCAACAAGCTTTCACCCTCAAAGTGATGGGCAAACGGAGCGTGTCAATGCATTCTTAGAGCTTTACTTGATGCACTATGTGAGTGCCAACCAACGGCATTAGGCCAAGCTCTTGGACGTGGCATAGTTTTCCTACAACTTGCAACAAAGTGAGGCAACCAACCAAAGTCCCTTCGATATCGTCTTGGGACAACAACCGACCACCCCACTCTCATTTGCCACACGCTATGAAGGTAAAAGCCCGGCAGCTTTCAAGTTTTTTGAGTTGTGGCACGAGCAAAACGAGTTAGCTCGAGCAGCACTACACAAGGCCGCCAAAAGAATGAAGAAATGGGCAGACAAGAAACGAAGGCACTTAGAGTTCAAGGAAGGTGATATCATCATGATAAAACTTTTGCCCCAACAATTCAAGACCTTGCGAAAGGTGCATAAGGGCCTAGTATGAAAGTACGAATGACCATTTCCAGTGATCAAGCGAGTGGGCAAAGTATCTTACAAACTCCAATTGCCGTCAAGACTTAAGATTCATCTTGTCATCCATGTGAGTTTGTTGAAGCCTTATCATAAATATGTGGATCAACCATTTTGAGGAGTTTTCAAAAGAACACTCATAGTCGTAGTCACTTCCTTTGAAAAAGAGGTGGAAGAAGTGCTAGCTGATCGAGTAATCCGAAGAATGTGACTTCATCAAATGGAAGGGTCTACCCATCACAGAAGCAAGCTGGGAGTCTGAGGAAGCACTTTGGCAATTCAAGGATCAGCTCCAGCAATTCAATGAAGGCGTGACGAGGGCATCACGAGCTTAGGTGAGGGAGAATGTCACAACCCACTAACTTTCACCAAGGCAAACTAAACTTCCTTGGGCGTTTTTTGAAGCAAGCATGCTCCAAGGAAGCTTCTAGAAAGGCCTAAAGTGGCCTACATCCATCTCAAAAGCTTAACAAAATGTTTTAGGAGGTTCCACGAGGTTCTACCCAAGTTTAGACCCGTTCGGAAGGCCTTAGAATACCCTAGAAGACTTTGGGATGATCGGGACTACTCGAGATGTCTCCGAAATTCTCTAAAACCTTTTAGATAATTAGGGACATATGTAGATACTTGTAGAGTTATCTAGAATTCTCTACCACTTGTAAATATCTACTAGCCACTAGGATTATCTAGAATCATCCATCAAGGTGGTGGAGGCCTATAAATAGGACCACCCCCTTCATTTATAAACCATCCAAGAAAGCCAAGCATTTCTAAGCCTTGTACAAGTTCTCTCAAAACTTAATACAAAGTCCTTTCTCTTTCCCTTCAAAATCTTTCTTGCCTTCTCAAGTCTTTCCTTTCTAGCCATTGCGTTTGTGTGAATTAAGGCTTGTTAGCATAGCTCAAAAGTGTTAACGTCGCACAGATCGTTTGGGATAAGTTAAGTCTGTAACAGCGGGCTCAACTTGCCCTTCTGCCCAAAATGAATTATCACTTTCCATGGTGATACCTTTAAGAACACTTTTTCACCAACCTCATACTCGATATGCTTGCGCCTCCTATCCGCGTAGGACTTTTGTCGATCAAAGGCCGTTTTTAATCTTTTGTTGATGATGCGAACCTTATTTTCGGTTTGTCTAACCAAATTAGATCTCACGATCCTCCTCTCATTAATTTCGGTCCAATACAGGGGTGTTCTACATCTACGCTCGTACAAGGCTTCGAAAGGGGCCATCTTGATGCTTGATTGGTAACTATTGTTGTACGCAAACTCAACTAGCGGTAGTTGTTCTTCCTAACTTCCTTCAAAATCTACGGCACAACACCAAAGCATATCCTCAAGAATCTGAATAACCTGCTCAGACTGGCCATCGGTCTGAGGATGGAAAGCTGTACTAAAATGCAGCTTGGTGTCTAAGGCACAATGAATCTTCTTCTATAACCTTACTGTGAACCGCGGATCCCTATCCGATATGATCAAAGATGGCACTCCATGCAACCTCACTATCTCCTTGATGTATAATTGAGCCAACCGCTCCAATGTGAAATCCATGCACACAGGCAAGAAATGAGCAGACTTGGTCAAACGATCCACTATTACCCAGATCGCATCATGCTCTATTTGAGTCATTGGCAAACCCGTAACAAAATCCATGGTGACTCGATCCCACTTTCATTGTGAAATCTGAATCGGCTGAAGCAACCCTGATGGAACTTGATGTTTCGTCTTCACTTGTTGGCAAGCTAAGCATCTTGTCACAAACTTGAAAACATCCATCTTCATGCACGACCACCAATAATAAGGTCGTAGATCTTGGTACATCTTGTTACTTCCCGGATGTACGGTGAAAGGACTACGGTGAGCCTCTATCTCGTACCCTCTATCTCGTACTTTGAAATCTGAGGCCTCGCCTCTCTGAACCGCCTCTCTTGTACTAACGTGGGCTCAATCCCGAGCTCAGCTAAAAGCCCACCATCCTCGGTCATTCTCAAGCAGGCAAACATGGCTCTCAAATCATACATCGAGTTACGACTCAAAACATCTGCTACTACATTTGCTTTACCCGGATGATACTCAATAACGCAGTCATAATCCTTTAGTAGCTCAATCTAACGATACTGCCTCAAGTTTAACTCTTTCTAGGTGAGTAGATACTTTAAACTCTTATGGTCTGTATAGATGTAACACTTCTCTCCATAGAGATAGTGTCTCCAAATTTTCAACGCAAAGATCACCGCGGCCAGCTCCAAATCATGGGTAGGGTAATTATGTTCATGAGGTTTAAGTTGCCTCGAGGCGTAGGCAACCACATTACCCTCTTAAATAAGAACACAGCCAAGTCCATTCAAGTACGCATCACTAAACATAATATAATATTTTCCTAGCTCGGGCTGCGTCAAAATCAGAGCCTCAGTAAGGTAGGCCTTTAGCTGCTCAAAATACTATTGTCTCTTCTCATTCTATATAAATGGCACTCCCTTCTGAAGCAACTTGGCCAACGGGGCAGCTAAGATTGAAAAACCCTTGACAAACAGTCGATAATATCTCGTCAGTCCAAGAAAGCTACGGACTTCCGAGATATTCCTAGGTGGTTTCTACTCTACTATTGCTTGAATCTTCTGAGGGTCAACGTGGATCCCATCCGTCGCCACGATGTGGCCCAAAAATACCGCCTCAAAAACCCAAAACTCATATTTATTGAACTTTGCATAGAGACGCATGTCTCTCAATGTCTGAAGAACTACTTGCAGGTGGTAGTCGTGTTCCTCAACCGAGCGTGCATAAACCAAAATGTCATTGATGAACACCACCACAAACTGATCCAAGCAAGGTTGGAAGATCTTGTTTATCAAATCCATAAATGTTGTTGGAGCATTAGTGAGCCCAAAAGGCATCACCAAGAACTCATAGTGTTCATACTGCTTCCTAAAAGCGGTCTTCTGGACATCTTCTTCTACCACTTTCGACTAATAATGCCTTGATCTCAAATCTATCTTTGAGAAAACCCAGGCACCCCACAACTGGTCAAACAAATCATCAATTCTGGGAAAAGGATAGTGATTCTTCACCGTTACTTTACTTAACTGATGGTAATCAATGCACATTCTCATTGACCCATCCTTATTCTTAATGAACAAAACTGAAGCACCCCAATGAGAGATGTTTGGTCGGATAAAACCTCTCTCTAGCAATTCTTAAATTTGCTTCTTCAATTCTCTCATTTCTGTTGGTGTTATCCAGTAAGGTAGGATGGACACCGGTGTCGTTTCAGGCATTACCTCAATTCGAAACTCACGCTTATGATCCGATGGTAATCCGGGTAACTCCTCTGGAAAGACATCCATGAACTCACAAACTGTCATGAGGCTTTCGATGGACGGACTCTCAACTTTTGTATCTACCACGTGAGCCAAAAAGGCCTCACAACCTTGCTGTATTAACCTCTATGCTACTAAAGCTGAAACTACGTTGGGGATTCAAGGGTTTCTTTCCCATCTAACCATTAGCTTAGCTCCATTGGCCACACAGAGCTTCAAACCCTTTGTCCTACAACGCAAACTAGCGTCGTGTTCAACAAGCCAATCCATACCTAGGATTGCGTCAAACTATTGGAATGGTAAAACCATAAGATTCGCTAGGAAGATTGAACCTTAAACTTCGATAGGACACCTCCGTTATACCTTGTCTACTAACACATCTAACCCTAATAGACTAGACACGCAAACTCTTATCTCTAGGTCCTCAAGCAGTATGCCCCAACGCTGGGATATCCCACTACGGATGTAGGAGTGGGCAGACCCCGAATCCACTAATACAACAATAGGAACAGAAAATAGGGAGAAAGTACATGCAATCACATTTGTGAGCTCAATCCTACTGAGCTCTCACTGCATACTACCTCACCGGTGCCCTTGCCGTGGATTGAAATATGCCCCTACTCTGGTGGCCGATCGCCTGACTCGCCCCTCCCCTAGAGAACCCTTGGCCCCTCTGAGCCGAATAAGAGACCCTCGATGCATGAACTAGAGTGGTTATGGTAACTGCGGGGCAATCCTTCACAAGGTGATCTTGAGAACCACACTCAAAGCAAGCTCAGTTTACACCCCAACACTCTCCTCGGTGCCTACGCCCACACTGATTACAAATCGGTGCGCCCGCACTCCCCTAAGAACTATCTGGGCTCATCATAGACGAAGATGATGTAGGCCTCCTACGGCTGGCAGACTCTGACCTCACACTCTAATTCGAAGCTCCTTTTTCCTAGTTCTATCAGCTTCTATCCTTTCTCGAGTGAGACTGTGAGCTGTTAAAGAAATTTTGAGTCCTCCCACTAGGACCTCCTTGTCCACCAACATAACCATATGTCAAACCTTGCACTTGCTCAAGAGACTTTGCACTAGCAGTTAACTCAGAAAATATTTTGGGTGGGGCAGTTGTTAAATAGCTTTGTATCTCCTTCCTTAACCCTTTTATGAACCTCTTACACCTCATTTTCTCGGTGGCCACAAGCTCCGGTGCATACCTGCTTAGCTACAGAAATTCTTGTTCATACTCAAAGACGGCGCGGTTCCCTTGCACGAGGTGAGTAAACTGGTCTCTCAACTTGTCAACGTGAGCCTCACCCACATACTTTTTCTCAAACTCATCAAGAATGCCATTCCAAGAAGGTCGGTTAGGGTGCCATTCCAGCTCTACGATTTCCCACCATTCTCTCGCGTTTTCCTTGAGCAAGGATAGCACACAGGATAATTTATCTTCAGACCGCAACCTCATCCGTCTCATAATCCAACGAGTGTCTCGAAGTCATTGATCGGCCTTCACCGGGTTATCTTGTCCTGACCCATGAAAAATTACGGCACTCTGCCTACGCACCCTTTCAACTGGTGCCTCTCGAGGGGTAGATGAATGCCTCGAAATCGCCCTCACAATCCTGTCTAGGGCTCGGTACAAGTGGGAGAAATAGTTGGCTCCACGCCTAGCTCACTCATCAGACTTCTCCATATCCGGCACGTAGTCTTCATCGGAGCTCCCACCCCGAGAACCTAAACTCTCTTCCACGTTCCTAGCTCTCCTTGGCATAGTTCAGCTCTGCACAAATAAACAACATGAATACACCATCAAATTTCCAGCTTAATTCAAGTACGAATTTGACTTATGGACATGTATTCATTAGGCACATATTTACCACACTAGACTCCCCCGGGGACTGCCTAGAACCGACTAAACCTAGGCTATGATACCATTAAATGTAACACCTCAACTCGGATGCTACAATTGGGCCACAAGCCCAAAACCACTCCCATAAAATTTTCACTTTTAAAAAGCAAATAAAATCAAATCTCATAAATCCAAATGCGTCATAACCAAAGCATTTAAATCCACACTTGCTTAGAACATTCAAAATAGTTAAAGGAGCTCCAAATACAGTAATAAAATATTTGACCAATACAAGTTAAATCAAATAAAGTTACAAATACATAGGGCCATACGAATACATAGCCCACTACATCTAAGTACTTGTACTTTACCAAAAGGCCAATACTGGATCCTTGCTTCGATGGTGCTCCGCTATGCTCGAACTATCTATCAACCTGCGAACGAAAACAATGATTTTGAACGCTGAGATAACAAAGCTCAGTGGATGCACAACCACTCGACCATGCTTCAGGTGAGTCATAATTAAGAACATGCTATGAAATACGATATCAAGATAGAGTAAAGCAATGACGCTACCATAACCGCCTAAACACATGCTATAGAACAACCAAAACCTCAATAACATCAACATATAAATAAACAAACCATGAGTGAGGCCCAATGTCACCCGATATTGGAAAACCAACCCATGCTCGGAATCTCACATCGAGTTACTCAAAATCTCACATCGAGCGGTATAATCAGAATCTCACATCGAGTCTTTGCTCGAAATCTCACATCGAGCGGGGCTCAAAATCTGACATTTGAGCAAATGTCATCACCCAGAATCTCACATCGGATGGCCTTCATTTCATCACCCGAAATATTACATCGGATGACCTTCATGTGTTGCAACACTCACTCACTGGGTATCCGAATCCCACCAAACAAAGACTCAAACCAAACAAGTGCCCTTACCTGGCACAACCTCAAATGATCCATCAAGGATCTCTAAAATTTGTTAACCCGAGCAATTTAATTTCATTTTAATACTCTATTAGCCATTTAATCCATATAAGCAAGAAGACACACACATTCTTGGTTTTACGAGACATTTTACATCATAAGAGACTCATTAGTACCTTAGCCACAATTTATAGAACCCCCGAACTCAAAACGTAAAAACTTGGGTAGATTGCCCAGCGAGTATTGATACTCCGAAGTGAGTATCGATACTCCCTTCTAGGTATCGATACTCCACAATGAGTACCGATACTCCATTTAGATTCGAAAGAATTTATCCCCATGTTGTACTGATACGCTCCGTTCTGTATCGGTACTCAATATCGATACTGGGATCGCCCAGTACCGATCCTTACCTATACCGATACGCCTTCCTTAGCGTACCGGTACACAGAGCCTTTATAGGCAATGTAACAGTGGGTATCGATACTTCCCTAGTGTACCGATACGCCAAAGCGCTACTGGAATTCTAATCAAGTGAGGGGTACCGATACACGGGAAGGTGTATCGATACGCCCCTCACAACCCACCTTCCAAAATACAAAGGAGTACTGATACGCAGCCACCCCGTATCGGTACTCGAGCCCCGATTTTGAAACCTGGAGCTCGGGAATTCACCAATCTCATCTTTAACCTTCATGGTTAAGTCCCAAAACGTTCCTACTAATTATGAAGAGTCATTGGGTGAGTTTCTAACCATTTTTACCCTTAAACATCAACAATTACAAGTTTTGCCATAGATGACCAACCAAGCTCTAACTTATCCAAAACATCACAATTCACGCAAGCATAGCAAAATGATGATGCGCATGAACACACAGAAGTTAGAAGTGTACTAACCTCGAATTACAAGCTAAAAAAACCCCCAACCTCCACATCAAGCTTTCTTCTTCCCTTGGGCCTTTGAATGTTCTCCAACCTCTTTAAGTACAATGAGATGTTGTAAACGAGTTACAACATGGTTGAGAGATTAAAAGAAGCTTAAAGGACGATTCAACAACAAGAATTGGGGCTGAAAAATACCATTCCTGCTCTCAACCTAAAACCCCCACCAAAACCTCTTTTTCCACCAAAAACAACATTACATACCTCAAAAGATAGATCCCCCAAAGCTGATGACAACTCTCTTAAGATGCTAAACGAGATTCCTACAGCAAACCTCCAAGATTCAACATTTGATGTTGTGAATTTGGGTAGAAGAGATTTTGGGAAAGGGTGAAAGGAATAAGGGTGATGATCTCACCACATTCTGCATTGTGCAGAAATTAAACCCTCTCTCCCCCTTTTTCCCCCAACACAATTACTAAAAAGCCCTCATGCCATCTTCTAGACCCAAACCCAACTAGACACAAGCCCAAAAAGATTTATAAGGCCCAACACCATGACCCAAACGCGAGGCCCGTGCCTCGGATTAGCCCGACGCTCGGGTCCCAAAACTCGGGTTGTTATATTCGATATATATCTTTTTTTATTTATTAATGTTTATTAACATATATATTCACATATGTTTATTATTTTGTATATATATCTGTAAATATTATGTACTATGTTTTTCGTTTATATATATATGTGTCATGCTTACGTGTAATATATATTTTATATATTTAGTATGTATGCCATATCTTGTTGCCTACGTATTATGTTGTACTTATGCTGGGCATATGTTGTTCATATTATTATGAATATTTATGTATATATTATGTTACGTGTTATACATGTATGTACACATATATTATAGCTATGCATCGTATGTATATAATTTAGTTTTTTTATGTTGTTACTATATCTCATACGTTATTATTATTGTTGCTATATATATATATGCGCTAAAATATTCTATGTTAATATACATTTTATAGTTATGTATATATCATTATGTTTATACATTGTGGTTCGTTATTTTATTTATGCCTATATTCATGTCACCATTCATGTTAGTATTGGTATATGTGTTTGTGTGTCATTTTAACGTGTTTATCAAATTTGGTTTAGTTTTCAAAATTTCCGGTATTTTGTTGGGAAGTGTCGTCCCGGTCTCCGAGTGTCATCTTCCTTTGGTGCCATAATTTACAAAATATTTAAAATATTCGAACCATATGTAAACATGCAATGTTAGGAATTAATTTTTAAATTAAATCAATTTTTTTGTTATTACGATACAAACCATATAGGTACCAATTTTAGGCGTAACAGATGCTAACCCTTCCCCGTACGTAATCGACTCCTGGACTCAATTTTCTAAAAATCTCTAGTTTTATTTTTTATGGTGTCCGGCCTACCTTTTTTTAAATGATCGGTGGCGACTCCATGTTTTCCTAAAATACGATTTCTTTTACTAAATCCCCATCTTTTAATTAGATTTAAAAAATGGAAAAAATTATTTTAGAAAAAATTAGTCGCTACACGTTGGAATTATTACCAATGTTGAAATATTGGGTAAACATCTTTGTTTCTAAAGTAAAAATGTAAGAAATAGGTAAACGTCCAAAAGTAAGGCCAAACACACTGAAACCCCAATCATGTATACTGTTGTTGGTAATTTAAACAAACAACACACACGTTGGAATTATTACCAATGTTGAAATATTGGGTAAACATCTTTGTTTCTAAAGTAAAAATGTAAGAAATAGGTAAACGTCCAAAAGTAAGGCCAAACACACTGAAACCCCAATCATGTATACTGTTGTTGGTAATTTAAACAAACAACACAGCCCCATTCATTTTATTTCTTTCTATATCCATTTAAAACATTACACGGTCAATCAAAACATTGCTTCTCACTCCATCCCATGGAATTGGAACCCTTCTTCTGCCCAACTTGTTCAAGGCGCCATCACAAACAGAGGCTGCAAAATCACAAATTAAAATGATCTCCAACCCAAAATACATTTCTTTTTAAATGTAGAATCTGATAGGGATGAACATTATTCGATATAATAACCTAAATGATATTATATGTTTGTAGAGAGTTAGAGATGAGAGGTTACCATGTCTACACTAACTGCTTTTCCATCCTCTACCAATATCTCTGCTACGGTTCCGGATTGATCAGCCTGAGAACCCACAGATTAAGAACGCAAGGAGAAAAATCAAGAGATTACTACACAATTAATTGATTCTACAATGATTCATTTTAGTTTATATATATATATATGTTAGTGGCCAATTAAATTTGTTCGAACAGTCAAGAGATGAGCGAAGCTAAGGAAATACAAGTGAACTTACTTCGATTTCGTTCATCAATTTCATTGCCTCGATGATGCAGACAACTTGACCTTTCTGCACTTTATCTCCCACCTGAAATACCATCGATGGATTATTACAACCTTTGTACATTAGCCAAAAAATGCAGATGGCCATTAACGGAAATCTGCTGGCACTTACCTTGACAAATGGTGGTTCACCCGGTGCAGGACTCCTATAGAAGGTTCCAGCCATGGGGCATTTGAGGGGCGGGTGAGAAGAATTGCTCGTTTTAGCTGAGGGAGATGAGGAAGGTACCGGTGCTCGAGGGGCTGGGCTAGCAGGAGCAGGAGCTGCTACTGGGGCTGCTGGAGGCGAAGTTTGAAACATCGCTTGAGGCATGTATTGTTGCATGACAATTGGAGATGCTGATTGCGGTGGCTGCAAGGCTTCCTTCTTTCTTATTACGAGCTCACAATCCGATTGCTTCAGTTGGAACTCCGTAATATCTCGTGAATCAACAAGTCTACTCATCAAAAGTAAAATCATCGAATATGAATCAGATTCTTCTCGTCAAACACACATTTACACAAGTCCACTGAAATATACGATAATGTTTCAATCAACTTACTTAACAAGGTCTGATACTTGTGCCATGAATGCCGAGATTGCAGCAGCATCCGGAATAGCCTTCCCTGCCGACTTTTTATCATCTTCCTTAGGCAATGCAACTTTGGGTTTCGTGTCAACTGCTGCTACAGAATTCGACCGTAACTCTGCAACCTTCATTTTTACAAAGTTGGTTTAATGGACGTCGATAAGATCTCATCTAAATATTAAAAATTTCAACTTCACGGTGAAAAACACACCTCGTTAAGTTGCGCATGGCTCGTGAAAACCGTAGTTTGCTTTCGATTAGGCCACTGCAAATGAGAGCCAGATGAACAATTGTCAGTGCAAATCTCCATTAACGATTATAAATGCCAGTCATGCATATATGGTTTTGCATTCGAGACACTTTAATTGCAAAGAAGTCAACATATGGATAACAAGTCAAGATTTCAGTCAAAACACAAAAATAAGCCTAGAATATGGTCATAACAATTCAAGAGGGGGGAAACCCAGAATATAAATTATCATTATATAGATAATTCAAAAAGATATGTGGAAAACTTTGGCAAATTTATAGGTCAAACATAATTTATATTGAAAAAAAGGGCTTTCCATGGATTTGTAGTTCATAAAACCAAAAGAAAAAAAAAACATCAATACATTGTTTAAACTAAAGACCAGAAAGATAGCAGCAAAAAAACAGATCCCTAAGCATAACCTGTGATTCAACTTTAAAGAAATAAAGGTAAAAATGACAACAACAACAACAAAAGTAGTATGATATGAAAGTAGCTAACCTGAGATGCTGGAAATGCGGGTACCCGGATTGAAGATCCAAATGACAAGCACGATTTGGAGGTAATATTTGAAGTTTGAGGAAGAGCCAAAGAAACCTTTTGATTTTGGGTTTGGTGGTTTGCTTTTAAAAGAGAAGAGACCTTGGGGCATGGAATAGAGAATGAAGAAGCCATCGTTGTTGAGTTTTAAAGCAAACCCAGAACTGGTTTCAACTCTATATATGAAAGGAGGAAGGCGGTGAGATTTAAGAAATGGGAGAGAAATCTGAGGAAAACCAAGAGAAGGAAAGCGCAAGGAAGAATTTTTAGTATGTATAAGTTACAAAATGATGAGAAATAAGAGAAAAACTCTCGAGGGTTTTTATTTAATTGATTTGGGGTTCGATAGTAACGAAGAAGAGGAGGAATCATGAAATGTGATGTTTTTAACTAACCTCAACTACACTCTTAAACTCTACCACGCCGTCTGTCTTCTTCTTTTCCCATTACATTTATTATATATATATTAATTATTTTTAGGATAAATAACATTGGCGGTCACTTATATTTTTGATCTATTTGATTTTAGTCATTGATTTTGAAAAAAAATAATTGTTTACGTTATCAATTTATATCGTTAATTCCCCTCAGTTTGGTGTGTGACACATAAAAATGATATCTTTTTAGTTTGATCTCTTAATTTTAAATAGAATATTAAATTAACTCTTAAACACTTTTAATCTCTCTTCATTCCACACTTTCGATGTTGATCAGATCACCTTCTTCGATTGATAATGACTCCGATCAATTCTGTCTTCGTCCCCTTCTTCCCAGCCTCCTCCAACCCATATGAGAACCATAAATGTGCTTCAGACATAAGGACAATTTTCTCAATTCAATTTATCCTATTTACAATGTCAATGATCTGAACATTTGATCTTACTTAAGAAATCTATTGTCTCGTTCCAATAAGAATGACTGGTTATTGATAATAACATTTCTTTTCTTTTAGGGTCTTTTATCCTGAATTCGTTTTTATTTTATAATTTATCGAAGATTTAAATTGCGGTTGTAGTTGCATTTCGTTTATCACGGTACGGACATAACGAATGCTATTACAATCATTGTGGGTATCACGGTCATAAACTTTTTAAAAACAAAAATTATTACGGATATAACAATTGTAAATATCATACTTTCAGACATTGTCAAAACCCTTATACAACAACTGCTATTTAAATTCCTAGTTGAAAGTCCTCTTTTTTAGTTTATTTTAGTATATCATTGATCAAAACCATATATGTTTCCTCTTTCGCCGCTCTATGGCTTCTTCTCTTGGCTCCCAACACCTTCAGGCACTGTAGAAAGGTGAGTTTATCTTCAATCTCTTAAAGCTTCTCATTTCCACTCTCTTGTTTTGTTGGGTAAACTAAAATGAAGGTCATTCAATTATTAATAAAGTTATATTTGAGCCACTTAATTATTAGTAAAGTTGCACTTGGACCGCTCAATTATTAGTAAAGTTACGTTTGAGTTACTCAATTATTAGTAAAGTTACGTTTGAGTTACTCAATTATTAGTAAAATAAGATTTAGTCACTCAGTTATTAAAAGTTACAATTGGGTCACTCAATTAAAGTTTTAGTTATGATCAAGTCACTCCTCCATTAAAATACAAACGAGCATCCAAGAAGGTATGATATAATGACAGTCTTAGTCCTCAAAACTTATATATTCTACCAATTTAGTTCTGATTTAAAACAATTCAATAAATTTAACCATTCATATTTAAAAATCAATTTAGTCATTTTTCTTCTCCCAAATTGTTTGTTCTTCACCGTTCATCATCATTCCTATTTGTGTACCCTCGGTAACATGAGCTATACCAAACTTGATATTTTCAATTAATCATAAATATGTATATTATTATTATTTATGGCTTTATGTTTTAAATAATATTGTTGTTATCATTTCATTCGGATTTAGTAGTTCATATTATAAAATATAAAATTTAATTATAAAAAAATTAAAAAATAATTATGTATATGGATCTTAAAAATATATAATACACGTGAGAAGATTATAACTATAACAATATATTTATATGTTATTTAATTTTATAATAAATATTTTTTAAAATTATTTAACTGAATTAGAATCCTACAAAAAAACAAGCAACATTATAATATATATAATAACATCAATAATTAATAATATATAATTTAGCAAATCATACAGACATGTGAAACATAAGAATAAAAAACTTAAAATTTGTGTTGATTAATTTAATTGAAAGCTTATAATTAATTACATAAATGAATCGTCTAATAAAAAATTGTATATTAATGTAACAAAATATATTTGTCATTGCTTCATTCATGGTTATGTTTCACTATGTAAAAACAACTTATGTGTCATATTTTAAACATGAATATATTTTTATAAACTTTCATAATAATAAAAATTGTTTAACAATTAGTAACTTTGTAAACAAGAACAACAAATTTAAACATGACCTCAAACTATGACTCTTATTTTAAATCAAGTGAGCCAAGTTTGAGTATTCTAATACTTATGAGCTATTTGGGTTAAGTATTAGAATACTCAAACTTGTTTCACGACAGGGGCGAATCGCTGAAGGGACTAACGGGGCCACGACCCCTCAAATTTTAAAAAATTCAAATTTTACCACTAAAATTTTAGAAAATTTTAATTTGCCCCTGGAAATTTTTAAAACTTTATATTAAGTTTTAAAATTTTGAATATTTTTAATTAAATTCTCTCTCAATTTTTTTAAAATTTTTGTTAAATCTCGAAAAATTATTAAAAATTTTAGTTAAACCCTCAATTTTTTAAAACTTTTCGTTTAAGCCTCCAATTTTTTAAAAAATTTAAGTTAACCCCTCAAACTTCTACTACAAATTACGAGCTGCTTGATGACTTGACTAAATCATAACCTAATAGAATTTGAATTTTTCTTTTCTTTCAATCAAACTTGAATAACTTACGACAAATTTTTAGACCTTTTTTTTGTTGAAAAATTTTTAGACCTTGATTGGAAGCAGAAAGGACATAATACGATTTTGCAGAGAGCTGGGGTTGTGAGGCAAGAGCTTGCTAAATTGAAAAAATAGATGAATCTTGAAGAGATTCTGAAAATTGGTTATTTTTCTAATTTTATCATCAAAAATTCTGAAAAATCGGTTTCCTAAAAATATCAAGGTTAAAAGATTGAGAAAATATTTCATGCACTGACGATGTAAAAATAGTTTTTTAAAAGCGATTTAATTTACGATTTTTGGAGTTTAGTTTAGGATTTAGACTTGTTTGGCAAATTGCTTTTTGAGTTAAAATTAGAAATTTGAACCATTTTTAGATGTTTGACCAATTAAATCCGCTAATTTAGATGTTTGGTAAATAAATTATTGTAATAGTATATGTTCAAACATATTCTTAACTCTTTGACAATGCACACACCATGCAGACAAAGCGATTTGAACTCGGGTCTCCTAGGATAAACATCATCCGCTTTTCCACTAGGACCACTTGTTGGGTTTTCTTTTTAGTAGCTTTTTGAGTTATAAGTTTGGATAAAAAAATTTAAAGACTCTTTTGTCCTTGACAATTACAAAAAAATTACTCTAAATAACATAAACTTGAATAACTAATAAAATTAAAAAGATGATTTTTTAAATAAAAGAATAATATATAAATTAATATATACATCTAAATTTAATAATTAATAAAATTATATTCAAAATATAATTGCATAAATAAAAAAATAATATATATATATATAAATTTAATAATTATTAAAATTATATTAAAAAGATAATCACAAATAAAAAATCAATACGTACATTCTCCGTATATGCTTATTGGATTGGGAGGGTCGCCCCATAATGAGCATCTACAGTATACGATCCGGATTAGTCAGCTAATGGGTTAGAAACCGGTGGTTAAACATAAAAAATCACAATCTAATTAATATTAATAGATATAAAATGTTAATAACTAATAAATCATTCAAACAATTATTAAATATAAGCATGTCCTTATATGTCATTTTGTTTGTTCAAATAATCAAACAACTATCAGCTATTAAATAATTTTACCAAACACTTTTATGCAATCAGCTGATGCAATCCGCTAGTCAATCAGGTATAAGCTATCAGCTAATATAATATGCTATCAACTATCCGCTAATTGCCAAACAAGGCCTTAAAATTTAAGATTTAGGGTTAAAATTTAGGTTTTAGAGTTTTAAGGGATATGGTTTAGGATTTATGGTTCTCTGGTTATGATTTAAATTTTAGTTTTTAGGGCGAAATTAGATGTGAAATATTTTTTTCCACCGCATAAAATATAAATCCATTTATTATTAAGATTTATACCCAATACGCTGACTGTGGATGCTAAAAGTTTCCGCAAACATCTAATTCTTACGGTTTATGGATTTAGTTTAGAGTTTATGGGTTTATATTTAGAGGCTTAGAATTTAGGGGTTGTGGTTAGAATTTAAGATTTAGTGTTAGAATTTAGGTTTAGAGGTTAGGGTTTTGGCTAATATGATTAGGGATTTAGCTTTTAACCTCTAAATCTAATTTTTTAAAATAAAAAATAGAATTGTGAGTTGTGGTAGGCTAAATCCTTAATAAATCTTAAGAATCAAGTATTTTAAAGTCTATCTAATATTGATTGACTAAACCTAATTTTGCAAATTATTGTTCAGTATTCTCTAAGTTAACCCAACATCCCACATTCATTTATCCTTTAAAAAATAAATAATTTCTTTTAGCATCAATTGATTGCATTGATACTTATTTCTACGTTAAGAAATTACTAACACGGTGGCTTTCCATTTGAAAATAAACCAAATGGAATTACCGTAGAACTTATAAATTTTGAAGTTATAATTGTTAGGAGAATTTTATTTAAATATCATATCTACTCAAATAAAATTATTCTCATATCATAAAATAGATATTAACATATGCGATTTTATTAAAAATGTAATTATTCAAAATTCTTTTATTAACAATTTTAAATTAAATTTTATAATCAAGTTTATATATATAATTATATAATTATAATTCGAGCCAAGATCAACTCAAATAGCCGTTTGTTAGTGTATTTACTCATAACTTAGCTTAAGGTTCAGAGATATTTGTTAACTACGTGGAAAGTTTCGCGTGTAAAAAAAAAACTTAATGATAAAATAAATGTTTAAATTATATATTTTTTATAATAGCCGTTTATAGTACTTTTGGTTAAAATATGTGTCTAAATTTTTATTTTTGTTAAAATAGATGCCTAAAATTTTATTTTTTGCTGAAATAAGTGCCTAAAATTTTATTTTTGACTTATTTTAAAGTCAACTAAGGCACCTACTTTGGCACCTATTTCAGCCAAAAAATACTTTAGACACATATTTCAGCTAAAAATGAAACTTTAAACACCTATTTCAACCAAAAAATACTTTAGACACCTATTACAAAAAAAATATAATTTCAATACTCATTTTGTAGTTAAGCAAAAAAAAAAAGATTTGAGATATTTTTTTTTTGCTTTTTCTTCCATTTCATTATTTCTTTACCAAATGATGACCTAAATAATAATAATAATAATAATAATAATAATAATAATAATAATAATAATAGAAGTCTATTAGAAGTTTTTGTATTAAACTTGGAAGCTTACTTTAGTCTCTATTATAAAAAAGAATATTTTAGTCTCCCTGTTATAAAATTAAATTATTATTTTTTGTCTTTATACGCTTGAAAAATTAAAATTTCAATTTAAAAAGTTAAAATTATTATTAGTTGATTTAAATAGTTTAGTTTAAACACTTTTAAGATCCTCTTAATTTTGAAATCGAGTGTCATGACTAGTAAAGTAGGGGTGTGCAAAACCGGATTCGGTTAACTATTAGCAAATTATTTCGATTAACCACTAAGTTCGGGTCACCTAATTCTCGACCCTAAACCGTAACCATTCAACTGGTTAACTGTTTATTCTGTTAACTGAAAAAATCGGTTTGGTTTGGTTTGGGTAACGATTTTTTATTTTGTTTATTAAAAATATAATATTTAATAATATGTTAAAAAATTATACTCCCCCGTCCCATTAATTTTGTCCCTTGTTAACTTTTTAAAAGTCATTTTTTTAAACTTTGACCATGATTATTTTAAATATTTTAAAAAATCAAAATTTATAAAATATATATTTTAAAACTACTTGATTGAAGGTTTATAAAATATATTTTTTCATATTTTTATCAATAATAAATTTCAAATAATAATGAGTCAAAGTTTAAAAAATTGACCAAAAAAGTCAATAAGGGACAAATTTAATGGGACATAGGGAGTATACATTTAAAAAACGACGATATTAATATCTTTTTAATACTAGCAAGTTAAACATTTAAACTTCATAAAATAAAATTGTGATTTTACTTTTAGGGAATGAGAAAATAAAATAAAATCTAATTTTTTAATATAAAATATTAAAATAACATATAATATAATTAATTTATTATATAACTGGTCGGTTCGGTTATCTAATTTGTTCCAAAACTGTAAACCATAACTGAAACGGTTTCTATATAAAAAATACAAACCCAAAACAAAATCAAAATTTTCGGTTTGAGTAACTAATTTTTCGATTCACTTTTTTCAAATTTCAGAAACCGATTTTGATTTTTCGATTTTTTTAACACCCCTACATTAAAGCGGCCACAAACATTGTGGATCAACAACCCAATGGATCGTCAATAAACATGAGCCAACACTTGAAATTCGGAGTGGCTCCCCAGTCAAGAAGGCCCTTGTTAAATATGTTCATTATTAGACTTGGCAGACTAGAGACCCGAAATTTAAAATAAATTGAACCGAATTGAAATCGAATCGACATTATCATAGACCCGACCCAAACTAAACTTAAACCGAATATAGTCAGACTCAATATGACCCGAACCGAACCACTCGTATGCCACCTCTATTCATTATGTTCTTCATCCCGGTCAATTTATCTAATTTTTTTAATATAATTTATAGTATGAATTTGTTATTTTTTAAGAATTGAATGGCTACATAGATCTACTATTAATATTATTTTTATCTTTAATTTGATTTCCTGAGACGTAGTGAGAGTATATTCTAGCAGTATTTATTAAATAATTGGTCTAATCTTATACACGTAAATGAAAAATATATATAGAATTATAAAATTATTGTTATCTAAAAAATCTCAGACCAAACCTAAGTGATACGAATTCATAAATATGTTAAGATTTATATAAAAAAATTATTAATGTATAAAATTTATATAAATAAACAATATTTTACATTAACAAAAACCCAACAATTGAAAAAGCATCACGAATTCAAATTAAATCATAACAAAAGTATGAAAAATATGAAATTAATTGAGATATAATACCGTAAAAATTTCTCGAAATTGAATCATAGTAAAAGTTATGAAAACATATGATATATATTAAAATATGATACAAAGCCAATGTGAAAAAATAATTTAAATATAATATGTTATTTTTGAGCATAGGGGTGAGCGTTCGAGAGTGTCGAGTCAAGTCGAGTCAAAAAATTTTGAGTTATTCGAGTTGACGAGTTTAATTTTACAACTTGAACTTAATTTGAAATTTTTTCGATTCGAGTCGAGTTTAGCGAGTTCGAGTCGAGTCGAGTCGAGTCGAGTTTTCGAGTTTATGTACAAATCTTAATTGTAAATTTTTGTAATATTATAGTATGTTTTGGTTCAAATTTAAACGACTTTCTCTAATAATATAAGATCTACATACATATAAGTTCAAGTCATTTTATTAAATTACGGGCCTCATTAAAAACCTCATTCTTATCTAGGTAAGGCCAAGGCGAGACCAAAGATAGCAGAAGGAGAAAAAGAGTACCCCAAAATATATTTTCCAGTTTAGGGTTTAGGGAAATATTAGATAAATTTAAAACGCACCGTTGTAATAACTAAAATTTTGAGGTATAAGGTTTTTTTTTATGGTGGAGTTTTTTTTGTTTCGAATACATTTTGAAAATGTTTAGGGAAAATAAATGCGTAAATTAAAATATCTGGAAAGGACCATATTAACGAAAATAAAGTGCATAAATTAAAATTTCGAAAGCGGATTGGGGCGAACAAAATAAAATACGTAAATTAAATTGCAAAAATTTAAATGTGAGAAATTAAAAGTGCAAAAAATTAAAAGCGACAAATTAAATACGATAAATTAAATACAAAAATTAAAAACATAAAATAAATATCATAATATAAAAGATACAAATAAAAATTGCATAAAATAAAATAAAAATAAATCTGGAAAGTGACCAAATTGTAAAGAAAAGAAAATTAAAAGGCAAAAATAAAAAAAACAGAAAAAAGAGAAGACAAGACTTAAATAAAACTGAAAATAAAATTACAGGGGTTAAATGTGCAATTAGCCCCTGTAATTTAAAGGGGATATTTTCGAGTTATTCAAAAAATCGAATAACTAGAAATTTGAAAATTTGAACTCGACTCGAAATTGAATTTTTTTGAGTTATTCGATTTGACTCGAATAACTCAAAATTAAAAAAAAAAATAATTTTTTCGAGTCGAGTCGAGTTTTGCTCACCCCTCTCATAAATTTTTTACACTCAATTTAACCCTCATAATACAAATTGTGATCAATTAAGCCCTTTCATGACGTTGACTGTGTTAACCGTCCGATTGTCAACGTGATAGAATAGCTAAATTAATTGTAATTTAAATAATGAAGGCTAAATTAGGGGCAAAAATTTAATGAAAGTTTAATTGATTTTTTTATTGAGGGCTAAATTAACACTTAACCCAAAAGTTATATATATATATATATTTTGACAAATCATAAATATAATTCTAATCTTATCTAGAGGGGAGGAGAAGAGGGACTCTAGCGGAAGAAAGAATGTGCTCTTAGTGAATCTAAAACTCATGACCTAAGGGAATATAAGGAATCAAATGTGCTTGCTCATGTATATTTCTTCTTTAATGAATTAAAATAATCCTTTTTCATAAAATGAATCATTACTTTAATTTTTTTTGACAATTCTTAAATCTAATCCTAATTCTACCTAGAGGTGAAAGGAAAGAAAGATGAGTGCTCTCAAAGGGTCTAAAACCCATTACTTCAAATTTAATATAGTTAATTTTATTTTAAATGGTCACTTTCTTCTTTTTCTCTATTATTTCACCAATTTTAACCCTAATATTGTAGATTTGATAAGTCATTTATCTATATTGTATTATATTTTTTCCTTGTGTATTTTTGTGTGAGTTGTAGCAAGTTGAAACCCATTTTGTACTTTAAAAGATGACGAGGGCAGTGCCCAAACACTGTAAGCTTTTGCAACTTTGCTTGACATGCAAGGATTTTAAAGATGCAAATTCTCTTGCTTCTGCTTAACCACAACTCTCATTCACTTTAGTTTGACCTCCTACTTGCTTGCTTATACTTCAATTCAAACTATAAAAGAGTCAATACCCCCCACTTTCTCTCATCGAGATCTCATTTTTCATCAGCTTAACCAAACAAGCAATGGGTTCTTCTTTTGTTGGCGTAAGCTCTAAGATTTCCCATCTTTTTTCGCCAAAAGAACCCTTTTTTTGATCTGGGTTTCAGCTGTGCATTGAAGAACAAGTCATCTGAAGCGAGTCTCGTTTCAATGGAGCACAAGTCTGGTAAAAGAAAGGCAAAGCAAGATATGGGTTTTCAAGGTTATGGTTTGAGGGATAACCCTAAGAAATCTTGGAAATCTTTGGGCTCTAATGGCGACGATAATGCTTCCACTAGCTCGGCCCTTGAGTTCCAGTGCAAAGCTTGCGGCAAAGAGTTTGTGTCGTTGAAAGCTTTGTTTGGTCATATGAGGCATCACTCTGCAAAAGAAAGGAAAGAAGTTAACTGTCATGAATGTGGCAGAAAGTTCAAGTCTTTGAGGGCTCTCACTGCTCATATGAGATTGCACCCTTTGAAGAGCATAACAGTAAAGAGAAAGAGATCGAAAAGATTGAGGTACGATAATAATGGTCAAAATGAACCTTCTGGTTTAGTTGAAATTGATCAGGATGTTGAAGATGCTGCTTTGTGTTTGATGATGTTGTCTACGGGTGTAAAGAATTGGACCCAATTCAGTTGTTTTGGGGAGTCTTGTGGTAATGTTGATTCCGAAATCAAATCTTTTCATCAAAATAAAGGAATTTTGCAGAGTCCTTTTGGTTATCGGGATGACTTGGATTCATACCCTTCTGCTTCTATGAATGGTTTCCGTGAGAAGAACATGAGTGAGAGTAAAGAATTGGATTCGGGGATTTTGTCTGAAATGGGAAAGAATGATGAATCTGGATTCGAATTGTTTGGAACTGAGATCAAGGGAAGATTTTCCGGTGAAATAATGAACTTGGGGTCTATTGAAGTAGAACCAAGGCAGGACTTGATGGAAGGATTGGAATTAACTGGTTTAGGATCCACAAAATCTACTTCTTGCAAAGATGCCACGTTAGATGCTTGCGATTCGGAACCAGGAGGGGATGCTTCCTACAAGTTAATAGGTACTCCTCTGAATTCTGAGCTGTCTGATGATTCCCAGAACAAGAACAAATACAAGTGCAGGATCTGCAGCAAGACTTTCAAATCTCACCAGGCACTTGGGGGTCATCAAACAATCCACAGAAAGAGTAATACATGCGCCGTGGAGCCGGTTGAGGATCACGAGAAAACTACCCATACTAGCAGTTTTCCTGAAATTGATGATAGTTATAAACTTGTGAAGGTTGAGTATGTAGAGAATGCAGTGGACCAGGAAATGAATGAAGTGACTGCTTCTGAAGCAGGGGTGTATAAGGTGCACAAATGCCTAATCTGCTTAAAGGTTTTCGGATCCGGGCAAGCTTTAGGTGGTCACAAGAGGTCTCACATGTCGAAAGACCCCGGAACCAGCGACAAACAGCCTGCAGAGAAGCTAGACCTTTCTGACATCTCTTCTGATGTCATTGATCTTAATCTCCCAGTTATGCACAATGAAGAGGCTAAAGGCGATACCGGATTCAAGTCATGCCGGCTCGGAACTGACTGCAAGAGTGAGGCTCTATTGAGCCTAGTTGCTAACTAATGAAAGGCGATGCCGAAACTGTTACCGTTGACTTTTCTACTGGTTTCGAATGGTAACTCTCTTCTTTCAACTGATACTTGGCATGGCAAAGGTGCATCGATTCAATTTCTCCATAGTTTTCATAGCATTAACATTGCTCTCTGTATCTTCATTCTTTTGCTTCATACATTTGAAGAATAGATGAAAATGAGATTGTTGTGAGATATATTCTTTTTTATTGTTGAATTTTCACAAGTGTTGAAAATCTCAGTAGCCTGATGAATGTACAAATGCGAAATGAAAGCAATTTCAATTGTTAGTTGTAGCACCCATATTTAGTCCGGGCTTAGCCCAATACAATAACCAAATACCCTTACCCAATTTAAAAAAAAGACAGCAGCCCAAATCCAATTAAAACCCAATACCCAAAAATAAACCCAAGCCTAAACAAACCTAATATTCAAAACCAAAAAAAACCCTAGAAGCCTAATATACTGCCAGCCGCCGCCGTCCTCACTGCCCACTCTCCGCGTGCGTGGCCGCCACGCGCGCCGGCCACCGCCCAAAATCTGCAAACAAGTTGTGTTAGTTTTTTTTAAAATATGCATTTATCAGATTGAGTATAAAAACCCAGATCTAATATGTAATAGAGGAGGTTTTTGGTTCGAATAGAATAAGGGGGGGGGGGGCGGGGTTGGAGTGTTTTTGTGAAAATCCGACACCGGATTCGAACTCAGCGCGCAAAAAGGAGCCGGAAAGGTCGACTGCAGGCCGCCGCGCCGTCCACGGCGGCGGTCACCACCGGCGACCGGTGGCCCACGGCGGCAGGCAGAGGCTGCCCCTTCCCCGGCAGCCTAGGTTGAGAGAGTTTGGAGACTCTCTATCTTTTTTTTTTGAAGCAAATGAATTTTAAGTTGTTTTTTTATTTTATTTTAGCTATATACTAGAGTTAAATTAAGGGTAAATTACACACTAAATCCTCCCTTCCCATCCCATTTTTCATTCCTAGTCTGCCCCTTGGTAAAACCACATCTATGGTCCCTGTAACTTTCAAATGTCTTGCAATTTCACCCTTATTTAGTTTTTAAGTCTCCATTTTTTTATTTTAGCCATTTTCTGATTTTTATTTACATATTATTATTATTATTATTATTATTATTATTATTATTATTATATATTACATATAGTATATTATATATATATTATATATATTTTATGTACTTTATATTTATATATATTTATATTATTATTACTATATATACATATATATTATTATATATAGTATTTATATTATATATATATATTATTCTTATATTTAATATTATTTTCATGTTTAGTATTATTACTATTATCATATATATATATTTTATTTTTTAGTACTTATTTTACTTTATTTTTATATATAGTATATTATTATTATGTATATATCATTTTGTATATGTTAATATGTTATTTATTATCTTTATAATTATTTTTATTTTTGTATATTATATTATGTATTCACTGTATTATGTATATTATTATTATTTTTATTTATTATTTTTTTACAATATATGTTCACTATATTTTATAGTATATTATATTATCATACTTATATATTTTTTGTTTATTTTATTTCAGATATATATATATATATATATATATATATATTTAAACTCTCGGCCAATTTAATGGAATATTTTCTATTTTATTTCGGGTAATCGGTTAGGAAGTGACATCCTGACTCATTCATGTGTCATCTTCCTCGATTTTCGTAGATAAGAAAATGTTCTCCTTAGACCGCTTTTTTTGGGATTAAAATTTTAAATTAAAATACAATTTTTTGTTTTCTTGCAAAGACAACACTTAATCAACGCGGTACCAATTTTAGGCATTGTGGGGTGTTAATCATTTCCCACGCATAACCGATTCCAGAAACCCAAATGTTTGAATCTCGGGTTACTTTTTTTAGGTGTCCGCCCTACCAAAGTAACCGGTGACGACTCCACTATTTTTTAATATTTTCCACATTTTTCATTTTTCCCATTTTTATTTTTTGCGATGTTCTGCTAGGAGCGTCATTTCGGCCTCCGAGTGACGTCTTCTTTGACTTCATAAAAAAAAACACACATCTTTTTTTAAATTATTTATATTTTCGGAGGGAAGGAAAACCCCTTACGACATTAGTCATCTGATGACCAAGGTTTTAAAAGTGTGGGGTGAAGTGAAACATCAAACTTTGAGCCAAATTAGACCTGCCTACGTCTTAGGGGATTCTGTTTCTTTGAAATAGAAGCAGGAAGATCCTGATTGACACATTCTTTTCTGTGCATGGGATATTTACTTGACTTTGGTGAGTGTTGGATACGGGTATGTTTGATTTTTTTTCCTAATATTCTTATGTATTTAAAGGGCCAAAATGGATCTCTTGATCATGATGAATGCTAGATCTGAATCACTTGGTTCTGCCCATGTGCATATGCCCTGCAGAATTTTGTAGTTAAAGACAAAATATGGTGTTCTTTTTGGTTTTATTTATTGGGTTTTTTTTGAAGGGATCCATTGCCAGATTATGTGATAAAATGTTGATGTTTCCACCGCATCATATCATAAAGCAATTCAGTGGAAATGCATGGCAGTTATTAGAAGGGAACAACTCATTCCTTTCCATGAAAATAAAGTATGTCAATATGCATCACAACTCTCATCAAGTGGAGTGGGTATATCATATATGCACTGATTGCAACTTCCCCAGGCATGATGCCCGCTCTTGCTTGGGGTTCAAGGAAACCCTTCAATTATTAATTTAAACCCAATTTCAAGTTTGAGATTTGTGTCTAATGTTATGAATATGAAGATACTGAACAAGGATTACTCCATGAGGGCAAATTGCTTAGGTTTGAAACTGACAAGGATTTAAAAAGTATTTAAACTAAAAAATCAGGGTTTTTTTCTTATAATTAACCAAGAGTATTAATTGGCATGGAATAATGCTTGCGAAGAAATGAGACAAGGAAAGAATGACAAATCAGTTCATCTAACCATTAAACAATCCATAACAAGTTACAAAATCAGTCAAACCAAAACCTTCTAATGGGATTACAAACAAAGCAGTGCAATCTTTCATCAGGCTGAACTAAAATCTAGTGTGGTAACAGTAAGAATCAATGAAAATGTAATCCCATGATGACTGGAGTTTCAGGACCTCTCTCTCGTGTCGCCCTACGCACTGCAGAGTTCAACCGATGCTTGTGTTGCAAAAAAAATTCTCCCATACAAGGTAGGTCCTTGGTTTGAACTCGGGGAGACTACCTAGAACCCGGTCATTACAAATCTCTTGTTAATGTTTTTGCCTATGAGACAATTTGGAAGGCACCCTTTCTCTTCTTCATCTGATCAGCTTTGGATTCCATCTAAACAGGGAATGGAGCAGAAAACACAAAATCTCCATCTTGAATCTCATGATCATAAGAAGCTTCTTCATCATTCAAGTTCATCTCCTTTCCATTTTCTTCAATAACAAGATTCTCCATTATCCCTCCATGATCATCACTTGAAACACTCTCATCAGTTAAGTTTCGATCTCCACTACGGATTATCCTATAAATATTCCCATTCTCAGCATCTTCACTCTTGGTTCAATCCCTTGCCTTTTCACCAAAACCCCACCATGTGTATTTTGAGAGGCAGAAGCAACAGCTTTTCCAGCAATGGAGAACCTAGGATTCTGTATTTCACCTATGACTTGATGAAACCCTTCAAACTCCACATCTCCATCTTCATTGTCTCCGTCTTGGTTTATAGAAAGCCTCTCAAGATTTCAATTCTGTCACTCAATTTCTCCATTGTTCCTCTAGAATTTGAGCTCAAAATCCTAGCTTTACTACCATTTCCCCAAACCCTCACATTCTTTGCATTCTTAAACAAGTGCTTATTCCTTTCTAAAGCTAACCCATGAATATATTCTAAAAATTGATGCAAACCTCTACTAACTGACCTTTTTCCTTCTCTAATCATTGGATCACCACCCTACAAAAACAAAAACACTTAAAATTCAAGAAAAGAAAAGGGTAACCAAGATTTTAAAAAGTACCCCAATGAAGACATACCTGCCAAGAGTCAAGTTTGAGAAGCAAGTCCATGGCTTTCCTAGAAACAGCTACATTATCATAATGGGTTTTACTGGAAACTGAGAGCTTGAGAGAATCGAGACTTGATTTGATAAAGGCAAGATCTTTGAGCTGTCGAAGTGTTCTTGATCTATGGACAAGGAAAGCTCTGAAATGGGTTTGTATGACACGTGCAGCTGCATCTTTAAGAGAGAGTGAAGGGTAAGAAGAAGAATTTGAAGCTCTGGGGAAGTGCTGCAGTGATGATTCGAGAGCATTGATGCGGCTGACAAGTGAGAAGAGTAGAGAGTCGAGTTCTTCTTGTTGGTGTTGTCTCTGATGAAAGTGTTGTTTTTTAGTGGCAAAGTTTTGATCTTGGAATGATTCGAGACAATGGATTTGTTTTGATAATGATTTTGTTGGAGTTGGGATTGGGATTGGGGGAGGAGAGGGGCAAGGGCTTGTAGGAGAGGGTCAGTTTGTGGGGGCTGTGGGTGTGGTGATTCCGGTGGCTGGCTGCACAAGCAGGAGCAGCTGGTGGTGGTGCGGTGGTGGTAAGATGCCATGGCTTCTCCGGTGTTTTGAGATGGCCTGTGGGGCTTAGGGCAAAAAGTTAAAAAGGTAAAAGAAAAGAAAAAAAAGTGGGTGTCGGAGTTATCAAGTTGCAGCCATTGAATCGGAGTTGTCTGGTTTTGTTTTTTATATTATTTTTATTAATTACAAATATTAGATTTTTGATATAAATATCGCGCAAAATTTGGAAAATAATTCAATTGGAAAAAAAATGGAAAATAAGGTCGTAGAACTATATTTTGGGATCTAGGCTATTTTAAACAGTACACATGGCAAGACGTCATGTGCACATAGTGTTCTCACTGTTGATTCGATTATTCGACTGACAATTTGAAGACTTGGCTGAGCCAAGTGGGGGCCGGTGCACAAGGGTAACGCCACCTCTAGGTGGTGTTTTACTGTGTAACATGCAGACCATACGTGAAAGCTGATCAGTTTATTTTTTTTTAAATTGAGAGAACATATTGCGGCAAATTCGAGTGATAATTTTGTTTAACATATAGTTGAAGACGGTGAAGGCGGTTAAAGTATATTTGTTTGTAAATCTTCCCGATTTCTCGAAAGTAAGTAAGTAATTTATGATTTTAATTAATCTGTTTTTTTAATTATATGAGTTTGTAGATATTTTTGTGTGATTGAAGATATATTCGAATGATAATTATTTTTTATAGATTCAAAGTTTCAAATTAAGAATCTATTTCCTATTTTTATTTTCTTTTAGGATTGTCTACTTCCAGTATTTGTCTGATAATGGGGTTTTCTTATGTGTAGATATGGTTTCTGGATTTTTCATCTAAGAAAAAAATACTAAAAAATGCCAATATGATCTGTGTTTTGTTTTGTTTTGTTTTTCATGAGTTATTTTTCATAGTATTCTGTTTGAAACTGTAAATTTCCTTTCTACTTTTTTTGCTATATTTGATATGATTTGCTTTGTGCAACAATGGAAATAATGTTTTTTTTTCTTTTGTAATATTAAGAATTGAAGAGGTTATAAATCTGAAGGAATGAACAGCTAAATGAATCAATCAATGAACATGAAATAAAATTCATAAGCTACTGAGTCCTACTGTCTTACAATCTCTTCATTGTTAAAGTTCTAGGAAACATTAATAATTTCATTATTTATTTATTTAATTCTAAGATAAAAACTAATAGTAATGATTTGCATGAAGGACATGATCTGAAATAGTCTAGATTATAAATAATAGAGCAGTCTCGAATATTTTTGAGCCTTCAAATAAAAATTAAAAAATAATTTTTAATATAATAAAATTATATATGTCATTATTTTAAATAATTAATTGTATATATAGGATGAGGAGAAGGGGTGGATATTATATGGATTTGGAAAAAAAATGAGAGAAAATTTTGATAGAATTCGAGTGATAATTTTGTTTAAAATATAGTTGAAGACGGTGAAGGCTATTAAAGTATATTTGTTTGTAAATCTTCTCGATTTCTCGAAAGTAAGTAAGTAAGTTATTGTATTTTTGAAGATATATTTGGATAGATACAAAATTTTGAAGTTAATATATTTTTTTTATTTTTAATAAGAAAATTTGTCTAGTGCTAGCAATAATATGATTTTTTTTAATATGTAGATAGAATGAGCTCATCAACATATTGTGTCACTGAAAACATAGTTGGTCGTTGGGGCGAATCGCTTGATGATTTCAGTGAGGATGAAGAAAATATTGTGCCTATTGCGGAAGATGATGATGTGCATTTACTCGATGCTGATGATGTTGAGGCTGTTATAACAAATGTAAGTGAGGGTAATGGTCTTGAGGTTGAAGATGATGTTTGGAATGCAGCTGTCGCTAGGCTTGGTTTGGGAAATGAGAAGCCGGTTTAGGGTTATGTTGAACCACAGAGCGAGCAATCGGAACCTATTTATATCCAGCTTATGAACCTCCCGCCCGCATGTATGAGGTGGACTATGCTGCAATGCGATATCCAGAACATGAAGCTCGCGTATTTGGTTCTTCATCATCTTCCAACTATGGAGAATTGGAATTGAGGGCTCAATTCAAAACAAAAAAAGATGCCCAGCTGGCCGTTAATGAGTACTGCATCAAACGTCATACGAGATTATGTGTTGCTGAGTCTAATACGCAAACCTATTGTGTAAGGTGTATTAATTGGAAGAGAAAATATCCTTGGTGGGTAAGAATTTCATATAAGAAGAGGAGTCAGATGTGGGAGGTGACACGGTTTACTGAGCAGCACACCTATTCAAATATATCATTATCACGGGATCACATTAATTTAGACTCAGATCTAATATTTGCTTACACCAGGTTATTGGTTGAAAATGAGCCAAGGATTTCGATTGCAGTGTTAGTAGCATCCATCCGAACCTAGCTTGGATATATTATATCTTACTACAAGGCATGGATGGCAAAGCAAAAGGCGATGATGTAGGTGTATAGAGATTGGGATAAATCGTATAATGAGCTACCAGCTCTTTTACGAGCAATGAAAATATTTATCCCAGAAACCATTATAGAGTACAAAACAATGCCGACGTATACCTTACAAGGCGAACTAATTCCTAGTAATAGGATATTTAGTAAGTTGTTCTGGGCATTTAAGACTTGCATTGAAAGGTTCCCATTCTGCAAACGCATGATTCAAGTGGATGGTACATGGTTGTATGTGAAGTACGATCATATATTACTCGTGGCTATTGCACAAGATGAAGACAATAATATTTTTTCAATTGCCTTTGCCATAGTTGAAAAGGAATGCGCGGATGGATGAAAATTCTTTTTAAAGCATTTATGCAACCATGTAGTAAAAAAAGACGGGGTTTGTATGATTTCTGATAGAGGGACTGCGCTCTTATCAGTAATTAACAGACCAGAAAGTTTATGGGCTCCTCCGCATGCATATCCAGCATATTGTGTGCGACATATTGCGGCAAATGCAAAGACTAGTTTCAAAAACAATGAGATCCGAAAAGAGATTTTAGGAGTAGGTAAATTATTATTTGTTTATAAAAAATATTAATTTATTTATGATATTTTCTTATTTGATTTATACTAACTTTTCTTTTTTAATAGGGTATAAACTAGTTCGACCCAAATTTGATGCGAGGATAAGAAGGTTGAAGTGGCACGTCACACTTGTATTTAAGTTTGCAAATGACATCCCCAAGGAAATATGGTCACAAACCTATGATGAAGGGCGACGTTACGGCCAAATGACAACAAACCTTGTTGAGGCTATAAACTCGGTGCTTAAAGGAACACGCCATCTCCCAATTACAAGTATTGTGTGGGAAACTTACTTCAGATTGGGTAAAGTTTGGTCCGACAAAGGGCGTGAAGTTAACATCCGAATAAATAGCGGACAAAATTGGTCTAGAACCCTTCAGGATCGAATGATTGCTCTTCAAGCAGATGCAAGCACTATGAGAGTTAGAACATTCAACCCAAGTGGTGCAGAATTTACTATCGAAGCTATGGTCCGGGTGAGGAAATAACGTTTGTTGTAAACCTTCATCGAATATGGTGTGATTATGGTCAATTTTAAGCATTTCGATATCCCTGCTCTCACATACATGTTGCATGTATGCATATTCATATGGATCCTTACAGGTTTGCAGATCTGTGTTATAACCTACACACTATGGCAAATATATATAGAATTTAGTTTAACACAATCCCTAACCAATATTATTGGCCGGTAGAGCCAATATACAAAGAATGGATACCAAATCCAGAGCTTCGTAGAAAGCTGAAGGGTCGGCCGAGTTCCACTCGCGTTCATACGAATATGGATGATCCGGATGACAGAGAGGGGGAGTGTAAGTTAAGCATTGTACGCTTTGTAGGGGACCAGGTCACACAATAACCAAGTGTCCGAACAAATCAAATCTTTCCGACTATCGTGCCAGACCATCAACCTAAATTTTGTGTTAATATAAATTCGTAATGTATTCCATTTGAATTTGCAATCAATTCTATGTATTTTTAACAAATAAATACAATTTTTTAACTTTGCATTGTACATTTTTTTATTTTTAATTTCTTTTAAATTGCAACCAATTCACAATAGAATTATACATCAAAAAATAGAAACATTAAACGGGGCATTCAACTTAAAAGGGACAGATTTGAAAGTTTTCATTTTAGTCTTTATAATTTTATTTTTTTCATTTTAGTCTCAAATGCAAAAGTTGGCATTATTAATCTCCAAACGTAGCCCGCGATATGCAAACTAGCTTATTCAAAAAATGATTTTAACGCGCTAAGGTGCACATTTTATATTTTTTAATTTGTCTTTGATATGTTCGAACATATAACATCATCGATGTTAACGGAGTTAGAAAAATACCACGTGACAAAAACAATGATTTTTAATTTTTTATTGTGCTTTTGATCAAAGTCGAAAGCTGGATAATCATTTGCATTTGAATTTGAACTTGCATTTGCATTTAAATTTGTATTTGCATTTGAATTTGTACTTGCATTTTTCATTTGCATTTGAATTTGACTTTTAAAAGTCGAATTTTAATTTGAATTTGTATTTGAATTTAAATTTGCATTTGAATTTGAATATTAAAATTGAATTTGAGAATTTGAATTAAATCGAAAAAAATACAGGTGTAAATAGAAAAAAGGATTAATTAATCAAAATAGAATAATCCAAAAACTAAAACAATAAACAAACAATATTTCTAATTAAAAACCTATTACAAATTTTTTTCTTTTTGTCCTATTTTCTCATCTTTCTCGGCAATTCTTGTCGGTGTAAGGATGATATTTGATTGTACCGTCTAGGGGGTTGAACCATTTTTTGTGGTTGATCCGGAGTCTGCTCATCATTTCCAAATTAATCATCCATCGATTGCATAGATGGTGGTGTACCATACTGAAATTGTTGTATGTAAGTCTGCCCATCATCATTGTAATCCGACTAAGAAGATGAGCTGCCACCAAATGGAAAATTGATTGGCGATTGTTCCGAAAAATTACCAAATCCAAATGGTTGATAAAATGATGAGTTGTCAACAAAAGGTGGCTGTTCCGAAACATGACCAAATGGTGGATACTGTCCTGGGGGATTGCACCGGAGACCATGAAGAATGCCAACCCGTAGAAGCATCGAAATTTGGTTCGTCTGCTAGTTCTTCTGAGCTCTGACCAAAATCTGATACTGGTAAGTGTACGTGTTTCGAGCAACGCGGATCTTCAAGCCATTTATTTGCAGCTTCTACAGATACTAAGAACGATTTTCCATTTTCCGAAAACCACGAATAGTACTCTGTATTAAATTCAAAATCATTGGCTTCGATTGGACTCAAATCTTCAGTCCACCACGTATAACTTTCCTCCCGCCGTGAAATAAAATAGGCTTGCTTCACAGCCTAATTCGCATCGAATCTACCTCTAGATACGGTATTATATGTTAATTATCACGTGGAGCTCTAGGAATAGATTGATGAAAGTTGAACAGCCGTAACACTCTATCACCACAAGATATTCAATAATAGAAAAATGAATTAAAGGCACAACTACACCCCATAATGTTTTACATTCAAGCATACTTTCTGGTATGCAAGCCTTGATTATTGGATTCTCGTGCGGCATCCAAATAAACTGTAAAAAAACAAATATTAATACACATATATACACAAAACATATTATTTAAAAAAACAAAGTCCAAATTTTAATTTAAAAATAATATTATGATACGTGATCTTTTCCTATTGTTTGGATCTTTAGTATTATATCTCTCACATTGTTGTGCACGACCCCCGCATTCCTCAACTTATGTCTCCATCTGCAAAGATATTGAACTTATATTTCTAAGTCATTGTAGATAAATATTAGATCAACAAAATAGATATCTATATGACAATTGTAATCATAATATGACCTTCCAGCAAGCGGAAACTGCATGGGTATGGGTACTTCCACAATGGGCGTTAGATAAGGCAACCTGTACCAAGCCCACGACTGCAACAAGATTTGACATCCTCCCCTATTTTATGTCTTCTTCTCACCAATCATAATTGCGGCCTTGCACATTTCATGGTATAAGAATGCCAATATTGCAGATCCCCAGCTATATTGCCCAGCTGTGCTAAAATCAGCCAACATCGGCAGATATTGTGTGTGAACCAGATTACCAGATGTATATGGCATCAATATCCCACCAATGATTTGCAATATATATGCTCGAGCTGCATATACAAGTTCTTCGCGAGTAGAGCCCTCTGTTATAATAAATTCATTCTACAACCATGAAATTCTCACATGTAGACCGTTAACACATGCCTCAGGAGGAATTTTGCCGAGGTACTGTTTGCAAAACTCATATACATTATAGTTGTTTTGTCCCACCAATGGATTCCCATTTATTGAGACACCAAGCTGTATAGCTACATCTTCTAGATTTATTGTGCATTCGCCAAATGGAAAATAAAATGTGTAAGTCTCTGGTCTCCACCGTTCTATCAATCCAGTAATCAAACCAGGGACAATCTTAAATCCACGGAGAAATGAAGCATTATAAAAACCGGCGACCTGTAACAAATAAATTATGCGGTCGGAAGGTTCCTTGATCTTCATTCCTCGACGACGAATGGTATGCTCCACACCTTATAATTAATTATTTTATTATAATAAAATATTTTTTAAACATGACATAATAAATTTAAATTACTTACTTGCTCTTCATGAATATGAGATGAAATGTGCTCATGGTCACAGTACAATAAAACTCCTCCAGATGTCATTTTTAAACAAATCTGCAAAACAAATGTCATTCGAATATATATACAACCAATCTAATTTCAAAAATAGATAATTAAAATACTTACTTTCTTTTGAGAAATCGAAAAAAATTTACAAACAAATATACTGGAATAGCCTTTACCGTCTTCAAATATTTTCTTATCAAAATTATTAGCTGATTATCACTTGAAACTCTACTAATTTCTATCAGCTTTCTCTCAATTTTTTCTTCGTATGCATCTCACCTATTCAAATCAACCTGCCTCCTATATATAACCCAAAAAAATATTGTCTGGACCAGCTTTCACGTGAAAGCTGGTCTTTGCATGCATGCAGGCACATTGACGGCGCCACCTCTAGGTCACGTCCTGCAATGGCAACTTTATACAAAAGTTGCGAGCAGGCGTAGCCATGCAGGTGACAGGCAGCATAATAACAACGCCTCCTGCAAATGGTAATGGAAGGGGCCACATTCATCCATGCCAAGTTGGTGAGTTGTCCTGGTCAGCCGAATAATTGGATTATTTTTCATGCCAAACTGGTGAGTCGTCCTCTTCAGTCAAATAATCGAATCAACAGTGAGAACGCTGTGTGCACATGGCGACCTGCCATGTGCACTGTTCAAAATGGCCTAGATCCCAAAATATAGTTCAACAGACCTTATTTTCCAAAAAAAATTTCCCAATTGGATTATTTTCCAAATTTTGCCTAAATATCGAGATTCAAATGCATGTAAAATATATAACATAAAATTTTAAACAAATTAATTGATTTTTTTTCTTTACTTCTTTTTGACCCTCTTTATTACACACAAAAAAGTCTTTTATTGAAAAACAAAGAAATACGAAGTATATTATTTTAAAAAAAAATATTTTTTATTTGTTTTTTATTTCAATTAATGTTAAATAGTTTCAACATTCATAGATATTAAGGTTCACAATAGTATTTGAACGCTTTATGGTTTATAAATTTAAAAATTATGATTTCTTGAATTGAATTGAATTTTTTATTTAATTTTAATAATGCTATAATGTAGAAATAAAAATTTTATGCCTAAAAATAGTCAAATAACTTTAAAATACGATATTTTAATTTACATGAAAAATTAATTTAAAAAACACGTCAAAACTTTAATAAATAATTTTTAAATTATAAAATAAAATTATTTTTATCAAAATAGAGTTATTTTTATCAAAATAAAGTATAAAATACAAAATTAATCTAATTAAACCGAAAATCGATGAACTAAAAGAACCAAATCAAACCGTATTGCCTCAAACGTGTACACCCCTACCTAGCGGCATGTTTGTTTGTATTGGGGTAAAGTGAAGATAGAGAAATGGCTCCCATTTCCTTGTTTGACTGTAATTTGTTTTAAGGTTCGTTTTAATTTTGTTCACTTTTGGTTATTGATTTTAAAAAATTAACGTTTTAGTAGATACATTTTCATTTTTCTAAACATTTAGTCACTTTGGTATTAATTGTCGTTAAACAACTGACGGCGTGCTAAATCGGCACAATAAAAAGATTGACCCCGAACTAAAAACATGTATAATTACACATTCAATCATTCATATTTACACATACAACCAATTTAATCCTAATTTTAATATAAAAATAATTTTAATCCATCAATCGAAGAGTGACATCTGTCACCACTTGATTAAAGGGGGTGAAGGTGGAGATCGAACTCGGGATAAAGTGTACAAGAAACTATAAACCCTTTCATTCGAACAATCATATAGGATTGTACTCCGACAAAAATGGAGATTACCCATTGAATTATTCTCATAAATATGAATTATTTCAAGAAAACTACATATTCTAAAAATAAATTTATTAAAAGTAATATTAAAATATACTAATAAATGATACCATTTAATATACATATATATAATATAATATACTTATATGTATTAATATGTAAAATATGTCTAAAGTCAAAAAAATATGTATATAGTAAAAAATCATTAACTTAATTTAAAAGAAACGTTGACAACTGCCTACCTCTTTCTTAAAATTAGGTTTTCTCTCAATATTTTTCTGCCACTTTCTTCTTTACCTTTAATTTTTGTTTAGCCGGTGGCGGAACCAATTATAATGTTGGTTGCTGACCGCAAGTGTTATTATTTCTCTTGTTTTTTCATACTATGTATTTTCTTCTTTTTTTTTTCTTCTTTTTTTTTCAATTTTGAATAAGAATCTTTGTCCTTGTGACACGTTTTTCTCTGCTCTTGTAGCACTCTTTTTCTCTGCTCTTGTGGCATGTTCTTTATGACTTTTGGTACGTTTTTCTGCATACCTTTACGGTCGTTTTGGTGCTCACACAAAGATCTTCAAGACTTTTGCTTTTTGATTGGTTTGTCGGTGGTCAAGTATAGTCAGATCCCCTCTTTGGTAATAGTTGAATACATTATAAATGTACATGTTATGTCATCAGACACATCATCATAATCATCACAAGCTCTGTTGCATATTCCAAGACCGACTGTCTAGCCTCGGATCTAGTTGATCCATCACTTTGGCAGGTCTACCACTACTAGTAATTCCCAAAATAGCATGCCTACCCTCCACTCTACCACCAGCAGACGTCTACGCTGGTGCTTGAGACTAGTTTTGCACAACCTAAGCAAATATGTGGACGTGGACACCCATTGACAAAATGATCCTAATAACTACATTTGAAGCATGGTCATATCTTCTTTCTGCACTCTCTATTATGCTTCTTATTACAACAAGAACAAATAGATATATGGCAAGAACTTGTCGAACCACCCACATTATTAGTCAGAACAGTTGAAAACATAGGTCTCACTTTGAGAATACTCTGATGATCAATATCCTCTCTAGATCTCTTTTAGAATAGCTGAATAGATATACCTGATTGCTTCTTGTTTCGATCATTTTTTTGAGTTCTCTGGTCTTTTCTAAGTGCCTCAATCATCTCTGCAGTCCTAGTTCGGGTAACCAGGCTGTCAAACACTTTATCCTGATGAGTAGCTACCTTTTCTTGGATCGATATCTAAAGTCCCTTCTTGAACCACACATTTTTTGTAACACCCTGAAAACTGGTCTAGTCAGAATTGGCTTTCGGTGATCGAAAACCCTATACCGAAAAAGTTTAAATATTGCATTGACTTTGACCATATGGGAAATTATATTGATATTGGACTCTAATTGAGTCAACTTATTGATTAAGGACCTTATTGAATTTATCAAAAATTGTTTAGTGACTAAATTGTAAAAATTGAAAGTTCAGGGGTAAAAGTGTAAAGTTTGGAAAATTGAGGGGCTAAATTTTCCTATTTTTGAAAATGAGTCACCTACTAGCATATGAAGCTTATCGATACATGTTTAAGGGTATCGATACGCATCTTGGTCACTAGAATCCGATATTATATGAATTGTGCATGGCGTACCGATACGTCACATCGAGTATCAGTACCGATGCAAGTAAGTTGGTTAAAACCTTTATGACAAGTTTTAAAAAATTATGAAATTGTCACTATTTATTAAATGGCTTAATTTACTAGGTAAATGACCTCTGTTTAGGATGAAAATCTAGGTTGAATTCCATATTGGTAAGTTTAATTTCTAGAAAAGACCTCTAAATTACTGAAATTATATAATAGTTTCTAAAACTTGTAAAGGTTTAAAATTGGTCCTAAATTGATGATTATGGCTTGTATCGAATTATTGCTTCATTTTATTGAATTAGTAATGTATTGACACTGAAATGAATACCTTATTACTTTTAACTCATTAAGATATTGAATAAGGATTAAAACATCGAACCGATCACCGCATTGAACTCTGGCAACATACTTTGACCCGATTTTTAGCCAAACCAGGAAGGGGTGTTACATTTGTGGTATCAAAGCCAGAGTTTAGTCGATTCTAGGACTAAGCGAAGTTTATTGTATTGTCATTGCATTGCATATGTCACCTAGGAGTTATTTATTGTGTATATAGTGAATTGCCAACTAACCCAATCTCTTTTCTTTATACTATAGATATGTTTGAATTTAACAAAGCTCATATAAATGGGCTTGTCACTGGCTTATCGATTCATGGCGAGGAGATAAGGGGGAGACCCTTCAAACTCGTAGAACCCTCATGCACCGGACACAAAGCCAGAAGTGCAGACTACTCAAGCTAAATACTACCAGAATATGGCAGACATGTTTAAACAATTTATGACCTCAATGAAAGGTGAGCAGACTATGCAACCTTCTATAGCTGTTATCCCTTACACTTGGGCCCCTATTGATAAACTATCTAAACATCGAGCTTATACCTTTACTGGTCAGGATAATGATAATCCTGAAGTTGTTGAATATTGGTTGGATAACACGTTGAGATTTTTGAATAAACAGCTATAGTGTTCAGACGAACACAAGTTGGAATATGCCCTTACGTTGCTTGTAGACGAGGCACTTTATTGGTGGGAAATTACCATTTTTGTAGTCTCCGAAGAAGCTGTGACCTGGGAGTTCTTTCTTTGAGAATTTTAGAAGAAATATATTAGCGAGTTCTATCTTGCAGAGAGGCATAAGATCTTCCTTTATCTAAAACAAGATGGATAACTGGTCGAGAAGTACATCCATGATTTTTACAAGTACTGCAAGTATGGTGCTGAGTATATCAAGAAGGAGGAGGAGAAATATAGAATGTTTATTGTTAGGCTCAGTGACGAGCTATGCCCTATGTTTACTACACTGGGCATCACCGATTTTCAAGACCTTGTGAACATGGTTAAGGCTACCGAAGCAACTCAGAAAGCCCAAAAGACTGGTAGGTCAGGCAAATCTAAAAAGAGGTTTCGAGATAACTCTCATCATTATAAACCATATAAAAAAGGAAGTATCATGGCCTAAAACATAATATGTATTCATAATCTTCTCATTCAGGGAATATTACAAAGCCACTGACTATGACTCAGTCTTTTGCTAAAGCGACTTCAATTGATAGCATTGGTGGTTCAGGTAGAGAGGCACAACCTCATATCTATAACTACTGTCAGAATAGGCATCTTACAGGACAGTGTCGCAAGCAGTCGGGAGCTTATTTATACTGCAGCGAGCAAGGCCACTTCATCCAAGATTGTCTATTTAATGATACCAAGCTTACTGTTGCACCGATTAATATCATATCTCTTACCCAATCTTTTCGAGGCAAGGAAACAAAAAAAAAAGACCATCAAGAGCTACGAGGAGACCTAAAGGCTTAGTGAGGACATCAGATAAGCAGAAATCAAAGGCTCATGTCTAGATCTATCATGTGATGAGCAAAAAGGAGAAGGACGATCATGATATCATTACAGGTACCATTGAATTATATTCACATTTTATATATACATTGATTGATCCTGACTCCATACATTTTTTATAAGTACCGTGTTAGTTAGGTAATATAAGTTGTCCTATAAATCTATAGCATCTAAGATCACCTTAACCAATTCTTTGGCCAATTGTGTCACCATAAGCTTAGTATGCAAGAATTGTCCATTAATGATATAAGGGATTCCATTTCCAGCCAATCTATTGACTCTTCTAATTTACGAATTTGATTTTATACTGGGTTTAAATTAGCTCAGTGAACATCAAGCTTGGGTAGATTATAGTAAGAAAAAGCTATATCTCCGAGGCCTTGGCAAGGAAAGCATCAGCCTTATAAGTTTGAAGAATCTTTCATTGTATGCTTTGACATTGGAAGCTAAGGATGAACCTCAATTTCAAGACATTAACATTGTATGAGAATTTCTTAATATCTTTTCTGATTAACTTTCGGGTTTAACTCCAACCCATGAAGTAGAATTTGGCATTGAAGTGCAACATGGAACAACCCAAGTTTTTATTGCACCTTATCGTATGGCATCAATTGAGCTTAAGGAGCTGAAAGCTCAATTTTAAGACTTATTAAACAAAGGTTTCATTCAACCGAGTTATTCTTCTTGAGGAGCTCTGATCATTTTCGTAAAGAACAAGGATGGTTCCATGAGGTAATGTATCGATTACCAATAGTTGAACAAAGTGACCATCAAGAATAAGTATCTATTGCCAAGAATTAACGATCTATTCGATCAGCTAAAAGATGCCTCTGTATTTTCCAAGATCGATTTAAGGTTTGGGTATTATCAAATAAGGGTTAAAGAATGTGATGTACCCAAAACCACTTTCTGTACAAGATACGGGCATTATGAATTCTTAGTGATGCCCTTTGGGCTAACCAATGCACTGATAGCCTTTATGGATTTAATGAATCGAGTTTTTAGAACCTATCTAGATAAATTTGTGGTAGTATTCATTGATGATATCCTAATCTATTCTAAGAACATTGTCAAACACTAAAACTACCTCTGCATTATGCTTTAGACTCTTTGGGAGAAGCGACTGTTTGCTAAATTCTCTAAATGTGAGTTTTGGCTCACCGAAGCTACCTTTCTTGGGCATATTGTATCGACCTCGGGTATCCAAGTAGACCCAAAGAAAATCCAAGTCATCCTTTATTGGAATCCACCAAAGAACATTGGTGAAGTAAGAAGTTTTCTTAGTCTTGCTGGTTATTATAGAAGATTCGTCAATGGATTTTCTATGGTAGCAGCCCCTTTGACTAAGCTATTGAGGAAGGAAACTCTATTTGTTTGGACTAAGGAACAACAAAAAGACTTTGATCAATTGAAGCAAGTCTTGACCCACGCACTGGTCCTGACCCAACCCGAGTCCAAAAATGACTATATAGTTTATAGTGATGCATCACATCTTGGGTTATGGTGTGTATTAATACAAGAAGGCAAAGTTATTGCTTATGCTTCGAGACAACTAAAGCCACATGAGTCAAATTACCCCACTCATGACTTGAAGCTGGCTGCAGTTGTCTTCGCATTAAAAATTTAGAGGCATTATCTCATGGAGAGAAATGCTATCTCTTCACCAATCATAAAAGCATCAAATATCTGTTGTTACAGAAGGAGTTGAATCTTTAGTAATAGAGATGGATGGAACTCGTTAAAGACTATGATCTTGTCATTGATTATCATCCGGGTAAGGCCAACATTGCATTGAACTCATTGTAAAATCATTGTATTGTAGCTCCCCGAGTTATTAATGCTCACTTTTGACTTCGAAAGCACCATTGTCTCGTAGCTGAACTCTAAGTTTAGTCTACTATTGTATCTAGAATCAAATCATTGCAAAGTCAAGACCCTGAACTTCAATCTATAGCTTCTAAGTCACAAACCTTTGCCTAGTGAGTATTGTTATTGATCATTGAATCATATTCATCGCTTATTGCATTGAACAAATTGTAAAATCATTGTATTGTAGCTCCCCGAGCTATTAATGCTCACTTTTAACTTCGAAAGCACCATTGTCTCGTAGCTAAACTCCAAGTTTAGTCTACTATTGTATCGAGAATCAATTTATTGCAAAGTCAAGAACCTGAACTTCAATCCATAGCTTTTAAGTTGCAAGATCATAATAATCCTGACTTTAGAGTTAATTTTGAAGGACTGCTATATTTTTGTGATCAGGTATGTATACCCAATGATGAATCTCTTTGCACCGATATCCTCAATGAAGCTTATTGGAGTTCTTATTTAGTTCATCTAGGGTCTGTAAAGATGTACAAAGATCTCTGGGAACTTTATTGGTGGTCAGGCATGAATCAAGCCATAGTTGACTTTGTGTCTAAATACATTACGTGCCAGCGTGTTAAAGCTGAACACTGGCTTCTACCGACTTATTACAACCTATCGATCTACTGTAGTAGAAGTAGGAGAGAATCACAATAGACTTTGTTAGTGGTTTGCCTATAACTCTCGTTAAGCACGATGCTATCTGGGTCATTGTAGACCATTTTACTAAGTCAGCTCACTTCTTACCAATTAGAATAGACTATGGTCTTCCTAAATTAGCTGATTTGTACATCAAATAAGTTATTCGACTTCACGGAATACCAAAATCTATCATCTCTGATCAAGATCCACGTTTTGTATCTCGATTTAAGAAGTCATTGCAAGGAGCTCTAGGTACCAAAGTTAATCTCAGTACCACTTTTCCCCCTCAGTCTGACGACTAATTAGAAAAAGGGTAATTCAAATTTTAAAAGACATGCTACGTGAATACAAGATTGATTTTGGGGGATCTTGGGAAAAATCCCTACCTCTTATCGAGTTTGCCTACAATAATAGTTATCAAGCTTCCATTAAAATGGCACCATTTGAGGCATTGTATGGCAGACGCTGCATAAATCCTTTGTGTTGGTCTAAACTCGATGAATGTAATATGTTGGGTCCTGACCTAGTTCGGGAAACCAAAGAACATGTTACCATCATCTATGGCCCTCTGAAGGCTGCCTTTGACAAAAAAGGCCTATGTTGATCTTAAGTGAAGAGATATATAGTATGAGGTTGGTGAGAGGGCCTTTCTCAAGGTTTCACCGTGGAAGAAAGTTTTGAGGTTTATCAAAAAGGGCAAGCTATGTCCCCGATTCATTGGACCCTTTGAGGTTGTTGAGAAAGTTGGCCCTATGGCTTATCGATTGTCATTACCCTTAGAGCTAAGCAAGATTCACAATGTATTCCATGTATCGATTCTTCGTAGATATTGCTCGGACGCTTCAAACATTATCGATCCAAAATCTGTAGAAATTCAACCTAATTTGGCCTATGAGGGGGAACCAGTTCAGATTCTTGCAAAGGAAGTTAAGAGACTTCGCAACAAATCTATTTCGTTGGTCAAATTACTCTAGAGGAGTCACGTTGTTGAGGAGGCAACTTGGGAACTAGAGGAGATAATGAATAAATAGTACCCCCACCTCTTCGGTTCAGGTAAAAATTCAAGGACAATTTTTTCTTAAGAGGGTAGAGTTGTAACACCTTGAAAATCGGTCTAGTCAGAATTAGGTTCCGACGATCAAAAACCCTATACCAAAAGGTCCAAATATTGCATTAACTTTGACTATGTAACGCCTTGAATTTGGGCCTAGATGTTAGCTAGATCAATTAGACGATTATGGAGAACCAGATTAGGCGGTTCGAGCTAGTTTCGGGAATTAATTCATAAAAATTGGTTTTGGCTAAAATAAAATATGGAAAAATAGTAGAAAATGTTTAATTAATATTCTAAGGGTTTTGGGAAACTCAATTTGAAGGAATAAATTAGATTTTGGGACATTTTGGTCTGGTGACAAAAATTTAAAGTTTTCAAAATTGTTTTGTGACTAAATCGTAAAAGGGTCAAAACTTAAAATCTTTAAGAAGCTAATTTACCAAAGTTTTTAATCAGATTTTCCCTTAATTTAGGCTATTTTTAAAATGATTTTAAATGGTTTTTGTATAAAAATAAAATAGATTTGATTAAAAGGAAATTTAATAACCAAATTCATTTTCTTATGTAACTACATTTGCTCTCAACTTTCTCAGCAGTCAAACTATCAATTTTACTCTAAAATTCTCAAGAGTTATTCTCTTTTGATTTTTTTGATTTCCTAATTGATTCATTTGGTTTCTACATCAAATCCTATTTGTTTTCTTGAAGCTTTCATTCAAAACTTGCCAATTAAGGGAAAATCAGCAATTAGATGTGCTTTTCGTTTCTCTCATCTAATTAAAGGTTATTTACTGAAATTCCCAAGTTCTTGATCCTTTACAACTAATTTTAGTTATGTAATTATGATTAAATCATGAATATAATGTTTTAATTGAGTTTTGATGAGAAAATTGATGAATCTTGATATGGATCTAGTTTTGTGTTGATTCTAATTGATTTAGAACATTTATAACAAGTGTTTTAATGTTATGAGAAGAGATTAATAAAAGGAATCCCGAAATTAAGTGAATTGCTAAATTTCTAGGTTGTTAATAGTTAGATTTTGAAGTGATCTTGGTGTTGAAAGGTTGCTGGAGATATAAGGTTGTTATAAAGATGTTTTTGGATGTTAATTGATGATGTTAAGATGTTAAAATCAATAGGTTGTGGTTTGGATTTGTCTAGGTTAAGTTTGGTGATGATTTCGGGTGTGTTAAGGAATCGTTTGATGGTTTTTAGTGAGACAAAGTTGAGATTAATGGTTGTTGGAAATTAGAGATGCATAGAAGTGCATTAATCCTCTGTTTTTGTTTGGGTAAAGCAGGGGAGATGAATCTTTTGGCTTTTGGAGAGGTTGTGGAGGCTTCAAAAGCTTGATTTTCGCTTTGGCTAGTGGAGCATTGTGTTGTCGGTGGTGGAAACGAGGTTTACAGCTTTAAAAAGGTTTGAAAGTGATTTTGGGAGTTTAGATTGAGCTTGAAATGCTTATCTAAGCTTAGAAGTAAGTATTAGACAAATTCGCTCTCAATTTTGATTTGGCAAATGTAGATTTTCCCATGCCTATGTTTATGATTTGATACCTACTACTTTATGCATGTTTTGGAAATGGAATATGATGCAAATAATCTTATACTGATTAATATTTGAGTATGGCAAATGGTTTGTGAAAAAGGATTTTGAGGTTATATAAATGCATGTTTTGTTGCATTAGAATTGATTTGAATGTTGCATATGAAAAACAATGAGGTATCATGTTTAAAATGGAATACATTGGCTAAGTGACAATGGTTAAATGTTATCGGATATAGTTGGCATGCCATAGGGTTTAAAGTGCACTATAATAAGTCACCTCATGTGTGTCGAGGGGTTAATTGTGTCGTTTTCTCCACCATGGGAACCACATCGGTCGAGGGGTTAATTCTGCCATATTCTCCCGTTGGAGGATTGTGTAGCACAATGGTCGATAGGTTAAATGTGCCTTATGCTCCCATTGTAGATATTATACATCATAACCGTTGAGGGGTTCAATGTACCGTTTGCTCCGGTTATGGATGTATGTAAAGTGGTCGAAGGAATGTAACACCCCGGTTTTGGGCTTATATGTTTTAAAGGTTGGTTCGAAGGTCCAGTGGACCGGTATTAGAGATTCGAGTCAGTTTCGGGATTTAATTGGATTAAATATTTTTATCATGATAAAATTATGAAAAAATATGTTAAAATCATTATTTAATATAGTAATGATTGTGGTAAAATCAATTTTGGAAAATGAGATTTGGAAATTGGACATTTTGGACTAGTGACCAAAATGCAAACTTTGAAAAGTGATTTTAATGACTGTTTTGAAAATGATCAAAACTTTGAATCTTTAAGGAGCTAATTATCCTAAATATTTTTAACAGATTTCTCCCTTTAATTAACTGATTTTAAATGGGTTTTAAAAGGCTTTAAAAGTAGAGAGAATTAATAAATCATATTTTAGACTTCTAACAAAATCATGTTAACAAACTTTGTAACTTCTTTCTCTCAATTTCTCTCCAGCCAAACACCTTTTCCAAATTCAATTTCTTCAGTTAAAAATCAAAGGTTTTGATTTTCATTTGATTTCCTAATGCTTTTTCATCAAATACTTATTGTTATTCTCTTGATTTTTCATGTTTTACTAAGCAACTAAGGGGAGAAATCAGCATTGGAGGTAAGGATTCGTTCTTCTCCTCTAATGAAAGGTTCTTTACTGAAATTCCCAAGTTCTTGATTCTTTACAATTGTTTTCTAATGTGTTTTGATAGTTTAATTAAAGAAAATTAGTTTAATTGTGTTTTGGTTGATGAGATTTATGGATCTTCATACTTGTTTTGTTTTGCAGGGATTTTGATCAGGTTAGATCATGATTTTGATGATTAACTGAGTTAATAACTTGGTTTTAATATTGAAATCCCGAAACAAGTTGAATCTCTAATGTTTAAGGTGGTTAATTAAAGGTTTTTAGGGAGATAGTTGTGTTTAATCTCTGATGGAAGTAAAAGGATGTTGGGAAAGGGTTTTTAGGTGTTAATTGATGAGGTTTGATGGATTGAATCGTTATAATAAGGCTGGGTTAAGTTTCAAAAGTGGTTGATGATGATTTCGGTATGTTTCAGATAAGTTTTGAGTGGGCATCTTGAGAGTTGCAGGTATTTGCTTGTAGGAAATGGTTTGAATGCATAATGATGCATTTGCCCTCTAGTTTTATGTGGTTAAAATAGGGGATAATCAAAACAACAAAGCTTGACGTAAATTGTGGCTTGCCGGAAGCTTGATTCATGTTGACGAGCAAAGCGAAGCGTATCGGTGAATAGAAATTGGTTTAAACGCCTTTAAACGGTTTAATAAAGGTTGTTGGGAGTTTAGGGTAAGTGTGAAATACTTACCTAAGCTCAGAAGTAAGTTTCCCTTATTTTGCTCTTGAATATCGGTTTGGATATGAGCATGTTAATTTCATGTTTTGGTGTTAAACATGGTTTGATTTACTTCCTGGAAATGCATGGTTTTAAGTACATATGCAGGGGTTTAAAAGTATAATAAATGCTAGTGAGCATTGGTTTTCATTTCGGTCGGTAATGGTGTTATTGCTTTGGCAATGTGATTTGCATATGTGGCGTTTTTGTTCAATGCATTGTAAAATAGTAAGTAAATGGTTTTGTAAATGATATATTGGCTATGTGACAAGGTAAGAAAACAATCGGATATAGTTGGCATGTCATAGGATAAAAGTGCATTATAAATATGAACAAAAATTGATCATGGCCATGGGTCCTTGAGGTATGGCGGTTTAACAAGGCCACTCGGACTGTTGGGACATCATTTAGGGCATGCGGTTTAACTAGGCAACCTAAATTGATGGTGATCTTGCGGTTTAACTAGGCAAGGTCGGTACTCTTGTGGTTTAACTAGGCAAGGGTGGAAATCCCGTGGTTTAACTAGGCGAGGGTGTCAAATCTTGTGGTTTAACTAGGCAAGGTTTGAGATATCATGCGGTTTAACTAGGCATGGTATGAGAGATCCGTGTATCCGGTGTGTATGATAGAGGTAGGCTATCCAGTCACTATAAATGCCAATATATGTGAAAGTTCATGTGTTGAACCTATTATAATGCTTTGGGATTTAAGCATGGTAAATGATTTAATGCTTTGAGATCTAAGCATGGAATATGTATATGTATATGATGTTGCATAAATGTTGTTATGCATTGTTTCGGTTGGAAACAATGAAAAATGCTTTGGAAGTAAGCATGATTTTGAAAACAAGTGTTTAGTTTTCAAAATGGTTTTTAATTGCATCGTTATATTATGAGCATATTCACTAAGCATGTGTGCTTACGCTCTCTTTTTCCTAATGATGCAGAGCATTGAAGTTTTGGGGCTGCAAAAGCAAGGCTAAAGTGATCCTAAGATAAAGACTACTTTGAGTATGAACTCGGTTTATGTTTCCAGTTAATAAGACAATGTGTTCACCATATTTTGGGGTTTTGTACTTCTGTTTTTCCATGAGTTTTAAGCATGGGTAGTGATGGATTTTATGGTTTGTTTTATGATGGTTGAGCTTAGGTGAATATTGCCTATGTTGTTGCTAGTCAAGTACTAAAACATGCATCTAGTTGGTTTTGTTTGGTTGCCATGGTTTGATGATTCAAGCAAGTTTGGTATGATGCCATAAATGTGCAAACATGTTGAGTATGCCTTAAATGTACCAAATGTGGGTTTTGGTTGCTTGGTGAAACGACATTAGGATGCATGCCTATAGAAGGTCTTGAGTAGTATAACTGCCATGAATGGTTGTTGAATCCATGATGCTTTGGTTGGTAATGTATCTTAGTAATGTTGTATAAGTGTATGAAACATGTTGGAGTGTTTTGGATATCATCAAAGTATGTTTAGACAACAAATTGGGACATTATAGGTCCGGGCGTACCGGTACGGTTGTCCCTGTTTCGGTACGGGTAAGCCATTCTAGGCTTCTTGCATTGGTATACGGGCAGCTGTTTCGGTACAGGCCAAGGCAAAATTGGCCAGTGTTTCGGTACTCGGGGTGGCGTTTCGATACGGTCTAATGGTTTTATGAAAGGCGTTTTGATACGCGGGGGAGTATCGGAACTGAAATTGTCTACTAGAATTCTGGGGTTTTGAAATAACGAAGGCGTATCGAAACACCCCTTTGACCGTACCGATACGGTGGCAGTTAAATCTATTATTTGGGATATTCTGAAGTTCTATTTTCTTACATTTTGGTCCCTAAATCTTGTGAATGCAATTGTATGAGTTTGGATGATCGTAATGTCCTGGAATTTGACATGTAAGCATGTAATTGAACTAATTGAGGATTGGTAACTTTAACTTCAGCTTCAGTCCCTAAAATTGCCAGTTTCGCAATTTAGTCCCTAAAATGTATGTTATGCTATTGTAGGCCTTTCCATGATCTGTTTTCTTTAGAAATTCACCCGCTGCAAGTATGTATATTTAAGATTATTAATGTACATCTAGATAAGGTAAAAGGAAAAAAAATGGACCGGTTATCGTAATTGTTCTCCGATTTGCTTCGGTAAACATAATATAATTCTCTCAACTCGGTCAGGCGTCTAGGCTGGGTCGAGGGGGTTACATTTGTTGGTATCAGAGATAGGTTTCGAAAAGTTGAGATGTTGTTTGATTAACTAATGTTGTTTGAATTGCACGGTGATTGTGTGTGTTCAGTGATTGCTTAATATCATGTTGGGGTATGAATTGGGAACACATTGCCTATCACCGAGGTTTTAAAATGTTTTATAAGGTTGTCTTGGATCCTTTGCCTAATGCTAGCCTGACTTTAATGTGTTTTGATGCTTTTGTTAGCATAGTTTATCGTGAGACGCGTTCGATGGCTAATAATGCGGGAGTTGAGCAGAATAATGTTGAGGAAGGGAATCCCCCTAATGTTTTACCTCCTCCTCCTCTGTTGGTTCCTCTTGTCGATGTTGGGGTGAATGGTGTACCCAGGCTCCTCTAGTGCCAGTATTGGGTGATTTGACTCCATTAATCCAAGTGATGAAGGAAGTGTTTCAAGCAGCGATGGCTGGAGTGCAAGTGCAAGTACGGGCTCCTACTGTGGTGGCTAATCAAGGTTTACCCTTGGAGCATCTTCAAAGTTTGGGAGGTAAGGAATTTTAGGGTTTGAGTTATGAGGCAGCCAGAGGATGGCTGGAAAAGACAATCGGCATTTTGAATCAGATGTATTGTAATGAGGAGCACAAGTTGGGTTGCACTGTGTCACTGTTGCAGGGTGATGCATATCATTGGTGGGTGACCACAATTGCTGGCGTTCTTGAGGCGGATGTAACTTGGGAGTTCTTTCAGAGATCTTTTAAGAGGAAGTATCTTTGCACTCAGTATTTGGATATAAAAAAGCGTGAGTTTATGTGGCTATCTCAAGAAGGTATGTCTGTTGCTGAATATGAGGTGAAGTTTGTCAGCCTGAGTTAGTATACCCTGGAGTTAGTTTATGATGATTAGTAGAGATGTGATAGATTCCGATATGGTCCTGTGAAGAACATTAAGACTTATCTCCTGGTTGCGGATTACATAGATTTTGATATGTTGGTTAATCGGGCCAAAGATATTGAGCAGTCTTTGGGTTCATTAATCCATGCTACGAGTGTGAGCTTGGGTAAGAGAGTGGCCAATTCTAGCTATTCTGGAGATAGAATAAGAGGTATCGGGACAAGAGGCATAAGCCGTATCACAGAAGTGATGGCGGTGTTGGTCAGGGTAACCATAGAGTTCTTATTGTAGCGGAGTGTGCGTTGTGGTAGGCGCCACATGGGTATGTGCTGGGGGAATGATGGAGTATGTTGGATTTGTGGGTCATCTGGTCACTTGAAGCGTAATTATCCTCGTGTCATGAGAGATGCACTGGTATATATTGCTGCACCTGCTAGGGGCCGAGGCCGTGGCAAGGGTAATTTCCAGAGGCGTGATGATGGTTAGAGAGTTGTAGCTCATGCCGAAGTTGTACGATCGGAGGATGGTGGACTAGCCCATATTTATGCTTATCGTGAGGGTTGCAATGACACGGATGTGATCGCAGGTGCCTTCACTTTGCAATCCTTGTCATTGTTATCTTTTATTGATTCGGGGTCTACTCATTCATACATTTTGAGTGAACATGCATCTTTGTTGGATGTCCCTGTTGAGATCCTTGATGTTGGCATGTTAGTAACTAGTTCCTTTGGTGAGACGGTTACCATTAGGAAGTTGTATAGGCGGTGTCCCTTGGTTGTGCAAGGTCATGAGTTTGCCGCAGATCTAATGGAGTTACCATTCCATGGTTTTGATGTCATCTTGGGTATAGATTGGTTGAGTGAGCACAAGGCAGTTTTGGATTGTGAATCCAAAAGGATTTCTTTGAGGTTAGCTGATGATTATGAAGTTGTGATGGTTGGCGAGAATGTGAAGTTCTTGTCTAATGTTGTCTTGGCTACCCGGGTGAAAAAGTTGACGCAAAGAGGTTGCCAAGCTTATTTGGCAATTGTGATGAATCTTGAGGCTAAGGGTGTTCGAGTGCAGGATATTCGGGCTGTTTGTGGTTTTCTGGAGGTTTTCCCTAAAGAGTTATCGGGTTTACCGCCGGATAGGGAGGTAGTGTTCGGTATCGAGACATAGTGGGTACATCACCAGTATCTATTGCTCCTTATAGGATGGCACTGAAAGAATTGAAGGAGTTGAAATCACAGCTTCAGGAGTTATTAGATCATGGGTTCATCTGACTGAGTGTTTCACCTTGGGGTGCTCCGGTTCTCTTTGTGAAAAAGAAGGATGGTACAATGCGTATGTGCATTAATTACTGACAGTTGAATAAGCTAACGGTGAAGAACAAATGTCCTTTGCTGAGCATTGATAATTTGTTTGATCAGTTTCGTGGGGCAGTAGTGTTCTCTAAGATTGATATAAGATCGAGGTATTATCAGTTAAAGGTTAAGGATGAGGATATGCATAAAATCACGTTTCGTACGAGGTATAGGCATTATGAGTTCTTGGTCATGTCTTTTGGTTTGACAAATGCCCTGGCTGCTTTTATGAATATGATGAATAGGGTGTTCTATGAATATCTTGATTAGTTTGTGTTGGTGTTTATAGATGATATTCTAGTGTACTCTCGTACCGAGAAAGAACATGATCGGCATTTGCAGATTGTATTGCAAGTATTGAAGGATAACCTGTTGTACGTCAAGTTGAGCAAGTGTGAGTTTTGGCTTAAGAAATTGATGTTCCTTGGTCATATGGTTTTCGCGGAGGGTATTCGTGTTGATCTACAAAAAATTAAGGTTATTCTCAATTAGAAACAACCTAAATATGTTTTGAAGGTTCGTAGTTTTCTTAGGCTGGCTGGTTATTACCGCCACTTTATTGATGGGTTTTTTAGTGTTGCGGCACCATTGATGAAGTTGTTGCAAAAAAATGTTCCTTACGTGTGGACGGAGAAGCAACGGCTTAGTTTTGAGAAGTTGAAGGAAGTTTTGACACATGCTCATGTGTTGATTCAACTTGAGTCCGGAAAGGAGTTTGTGGTTTATAATGATGCATCTTACGTTAGGTTGGGTTGTGTGATGATGCAAGATGGTAAGGTTGTGACCTATGTGTCGAGGCAACTGAAGGTTCATGAGCGCAACTATCCAACTAATAATTTGGAGCTTGCGGCTATGGTGTTTGCCTTGAAAATATGGAGACGTTATCTCTATGGTGAGAAGTGCTTTATTTTCATGGACCATAAGAGTTTGAAGTATTTGATGTCTCAGAATGATTTGAATCTTAGGCAACACAGATGGTTGGAGTTGCTTAAGGACTACCATTTGACGATTGAGTTTCATCCTAGTAAAGCCAATGTGGTTACGGATGCGTTGAGTCGTAAGATCGCGGTTGAGATTAGAGCTATGTTTGCAAGGTTGAGCGTGACGCGGGAAGGTGGTTTGTTGGATAAATTGCAAGTTAAGCCTACGATGTCACAAATGATTAAAGCTAAGCAACCGTTTGATGATTCCTTGGTTGAGCATGTTAAAGATATATCGAAGGGTAATCCGACGAATTTTCATTTTGATGATGATAGAGTTTTGTGTTTCAAGGGTCGAATAATGGTGCCGGATGATATGGAGTTAAGGCACACTATTTTGACGGAGGCACATTCTAGCCATTTTGCTATGCATCTTGGTAGTGTGAAAAAGTATCGGGGATTCAAAAAAGCATACTACTGGGTTGGTTTGAAAAAGGATGTGGCTGAGTTCATTTCTAGGTGTATGGTATGGTATGTCAGCGGGTCATGGCTAAACATCAGTTTCCATCTGGGTTGTTGCAACAGTTGAGAATTCCGAAATGGAAATGGTAGAGAATCACCATGAATTTTGTGTCGAGGTTACCTTTGACACCGGCTAAAAAGGATTCCATTTGGGTGATTGTGGATCAGTTTACGAAGTGTGCACATTTTCTTCTAGTGCATACGATATTTACGCTAGACAAGTTGGCAGATTTGTATATTGTTGAGATTGTGCGTTTGTACGTGGTACCAAAGTCCATTGTTTCAGATAGAGATTCGAGGTTTACAGTGAGGTTTTGGGTGAGTTTGCACCAGGCTTTAGGTACGAGATTGAATTTTAGTACCGCGTATCATCCTCAGTCGGATGGTTAGTCTGAGTTGGTTATCCAGGTTTTGGAAGATATGTAGAGATGTTGCATTATTGAGTTCCAAGGAACCTGAGAGAAGCATTTACCTTTGGTTGAGTTTGCGTATAACAACAGTTACCAAGCAAGTATACAGATGGCACCGTATGAGGCATTATATGGCCGGAAGTGTCGTACTCCCTTGTGTTGGGCTGAGGTAGGGGAAAAAATATTTCCTTATCGGACGTGTTAAAGGACACAGATGAAAAGGTTAAGCTTGTGTGTGATCGCTTGAAGGCAGTTGTAGATCGACAGAAATCTTACGCGGATTTGAAGCGTAGGGAAATTGAATATGCGGTGGGCGATCACGTGTTCTTGAATGTGTCACCATGGAAAAAGGTGATGAGGTTCAGACGTAAGGGTAAGCTTAGTCTGAGGTTTATTGGACCGTACGAGGTTGTTGAGCGTGTTGGTCCTATGGCTTATCGGTTGAGGTGGCCTTCCGAGTTGGAGAAAATACATGATGTGTTCTATGCATCCATGTTGCGGAGGTATTGGTCGGATCCCACGCATGTTATGCCGATGGAACATATTGAGTTGAGGACGAATTTGTCCTATGATGAGGAGCCAATGGAAATCCTTGATTCCAGCAGCAAAGTTCTTCGTGGCAAGACGATTGAGCTTGTTAAGGTCTTGTGGCGACACCGTGGTGTCGAGGAAGCCACTTGGGAGAGCAAGGCAGATATGTTGGAGCAATTTTCACATTTGTTTCCTCCAGGTAAATTTTAAAGACGAAATTTCTTAAGTGGGGGAGAGTTGTAACACCCCGGTTTTGGGCTTTGATGTTTTAAAGGTTGGTTCGAAGGTCCGGTGGACTGGTATTAGAGATTCGAGTCGTTTCAGGATTTAATTGGATTAAATATTTTTGATGGTGATAAAATTATGGAAAAATATGCTAAAATCATTATTTAATATAATAATGATTGTGGTAAAATCAATTTTGGAAAATGCACATTTTGGACTAGTGACCAAAATGCAAACTTTGAAAACTATTTTGAAAAGGATCAAAATTTTGAATCTTTAAGAAGCTAATTATCCTAAATATTTTTAACAGATTTCTCCCTTTAATTAACTGATTTTAAAAGGCTTTAAAAGTGGAGAGAATTAATAAATCATATTTTAGACTTTTAACAAAATTCGCGTAACAAATATTTCAACTTCTTTCTCTCAATTTCTCTCCAGCCAAACACCTTTCCAACTTCAATTTCTTCAGGTAAAAATCAAAGGTTTTGATTTCCATTTGATTTCCTAATGTTTTTTCATCAAATACTTATTGTTATTCTCTTGATTTTCATGTTTTACTAAGCAATTAAGGGGAGAAATCAACATTGGGGGTAAGGATTTGTTTTTCTTCTCTAATGAAAGGTTCTTTACTGAAATTATCCAGTTCTTGATTCTTTACAATAGTTTTCTAATGTGTTTTGATAGTTTAATTAAAGAAAATTGGTTTAATTGTGTTTTGATTGATGAGATTTATGGATATTCGTACTTGTTCTGTTTTGCTGGGATTTTGATCAGGTTAGATCATGATTTTGATGTTTAATTGAGTTAATAACTTGGTTTTAATATTGCAATCCCGAAACAAGTTGAATCTCTAATGTTTAAGGTGGTTAATTAAGGATTTTTGGGGAGATAGTTGTGTTTAATCTTTGTTGGAAGTAAAAGGATGTTGGGAAAAGGGTTTTAGGTGTTAATTGATGAGGTTTGATGGATTGAATCGTTATAATAAAGCTGGGTTAAGTTTTGGAAGTGTTTGATGATCATTTCGGTATGTTTCGGATAAGTTTTGAGTGGGCAACTTGAGAGTTGCAGGTATTTGCTTGTAGACAATGGTTTGAATGCATAATGATGCATTTGCCCTCTGGTTTTATGTGGTTAAAACATGGGATAATCAAAGCAACGAAGCTTGACATTGATTGTGGCTTGCCGGAAGCTTGATTTACGTTGAAGAGCAAAGCGAAGCGTATCCGTGAGTGAAAACTGGTTTAAACGCCTTTAAACGGTTTAATAAAGGTTGTTGGGAGTTTAGGGTAAGTGTGAAATACTTACCTAAGCTCGGAAGTAAGTTTCCTTTATTTTGCTCTTGAATATCAGTTTGGATTGAGCATGTTAATTTCATGTTTTGGTGTTAAACATGGTTTGATTTACTTGCTGGAAATGCATGGTTTTAAGTACATATGCAAGGGTTTAAAAGTATAATAAATGCTAGTGAGCATTGGTTTTTATTCCGATCGGTAATGTTGTTATTGCTTTGGCAATGTGATTTGCATATGTGGTGTTTTTGTTCAATGCATTGTAAAATAGTAAGTAAATGGTTTTGTAAATGATATATTGGCTATACGATAAGGTAAGAAAACAATCGGATATAGTTGGCATGCCATAGGATAAAAGTGCACTATAAATATGAACAAAAAATCGATCATGGCCATGGGTCCAGAGGTATGGCGGTTTAACAAGGTCACTCGGACTGTTGGGACATTATTTGGGGCATGCGGTTTAACTAGGCAACCCAAATTGATGGTGATCTTGCGGTTTAACTAGGCAAGGTCGGTACTCTTGTGGTTTAACTAGGCAAGGGTGGAAATCTCGCGATTTAACTAGGCGAGGGTGTCAAATCTTGCGGTTTAACTAGGCAAGGTTTGGGATATCATGCGGTTTAACTAGGCATGGTATGAGAGATCTGTGTATCTGATGTGTAGGATAGAGGTAGACTATCCAGTCACTATAAATGTCAATATATGTGAAAGTTCATGTGTTGAACCTATTATAATGCTTTGGGATTTAAGCATGGTAAATGATTTAATGCTTTGGGATCTAAGCATGGAATATGTATATGATGTTGCATAAAGGTTGTTATGCATTGTTTTGGTTGGAAACAAGGAAAAATGCTTTGGTAGTAAGCATGATTTTGAAAAGAAGTGTTTAGTTTTCAAAATGGTTTTTAATTGCATCGTTATATTATGAGCATCTTCACTAAACATGTGTGCTTACGCTCTCTTTTTCCTAATGACGCAGAGCATTGAAGTTTTGGGGCTACAAAAGCAAGGCTAAAGTGATCGTAAGACAAAGACTACTTTGAGTATGAACTTGGTTTATGTTTCCGGTTAATAAGGCAATGTGTTCGCCATATTTTGAGGTTTTGTATTTCTATTTTTCCATGAGTTTTAAGCATGGGTAGTGATGGATTTTATGGTTTGTTTGATGATGGTTGATCTTAGGTGAATATTGCCTATGTTGTTGCTAGCCAAGTACTAAAACTTGCATCTAGTTGGTTTTGTTTGGTTGCCATGGTTTGATGATTCAAGCAAGTTTGGTATGATGCCATAAATGTGTTGAGTATGCCTTAAATGTATCAAATGTGGGTTTTGGTTGCTTGGTGAAATGACATTAGGATGCATGCCTATAGAAGATATTGGGTAGTATAAATGCCATGAATGGTTGTTGAATCCGTGATGCTTTGGTTGGTAATGTATCTTAGTAATGTTGTATAAGTGTATGAAGCATGTTGGAGTGTTTTGGATATCATCAAATTGTGTTTAGACATTAATTTGAGACATTACAAGTCTAGTCATACCGGTACGGGCGTCCCTGTTTCGGTATGGGTAAGCCATTCCAGGCTCAGCGCACCGATACACGGGCAGCTGTTTCGGTACATGCCAAGGCAAAATTGGCCGGTGTTTCGGTACTCAGGAAGGTGTTTCGATACAGTCTAACGGTTTTATGAAGGGCGTTTCGATACGCGGGGGCGTATCAGAACTAAAATTGGCTACTAGAGTTCTGGGGTTTTGAAATAAGAAGGCGTATCGAAACATCCCTTTGATCGTACCGATACGGTGGCAGTTAAATATGTTATTTGGGATATTCTGAAGTTATGTTTTCTTATGTTTTGGTCCTTAAATTTTGTGAATGCAATTGTATGAGTTTGGATGATCGTAATAACCTGGAATTTGACATGTAAGCATGTAATTGAACTAATTGAGGATTGGTAACTTTAATTTCAGCTTTGGTCCCTAAAATTGTCAGTTTTGCAATTTAGTCCCTGAAATGTATGTTATGCTATTGGAGGCCTTTCTATAATCCATTTTCTTTAGAAATTCATCCGCTGCAAGTATGTACATTTAGGATTATTAATGTGCATCTAGATAAGATAAAGGGAAAAAATGAACCGATTATCGTAATTATTCTCCGATTTGCTTCGGTAAACCTAATGTAGTTCTCTCGGCTCGGTCGAGCGTCTAGGCCGGGTCGAGGGGGTTACAAGGAACCACTTGTAAAATCTGTGTATCCGATGTGTTTTTGATAAGGAAAAATTCTATTTTGGGTCACTTGAAAGCCAATATGTATGAACTAATGTATCATGATGATTATATTTTGTATAATGGGATTTATACATGTTTTGGCTCTTTAAGCTTTGTTATTGGATGAATAAGCATGTGAATGCTTAAATTGAGGATTTTGTATATGGGATTATGCATGGGATCCATGATACATGTTTTGCATATAGTTTAATATGCATGTTTTACAAAGGTAAATATGGCATGAGATGTTTAAGCATGTTGTACAAAGAGTGTTTTTGACTAAAGTGATTTTAAATGCATTGATGAGTGTTTTTAGAGCGTCCCTCACTAGGCATTATTTGCTTGCGCTACCCTTTCTCATCAATGTAGGAAAGTAAGCTTTTAGGGCAACGAGCAAGTGAGGAGGAACCAAAATTTGAAACATTCCACGTATGTTTTTGATAAGTAAACTTGTAGTAAATAAAGGGCAATATGACCAAGATGTAATTGGGAGGGTTGTATGTTTACTCCCTGTTTAGATATGTTTCTTTGATGTTTTGGACTTGTATGATGCTTTATATCTTGATTTGAGGGGTTAGGATATGTTTTGCATGCTTGGGTAGACACCATGCCCATAGGATCTTTGTTTGGTTTTGTTATGATGTGAATGATCCTCTACCATGCTCATTTGATTGTGAAAATGTTGCTAAACTTGTTATAAGATGTTTGGTTGATGTTTGGGGTATGTTAGATTGAGCCAAAGTGTCATATGTTCGACCAAGAGGTTATTACAAGCTCGTCCATACTGGTACGAGTCCCCAGGGATCGATACGCGGGGTTTGTCTCGGCTCAAATCTGGGCAAAAATACATAGGCGTACCGATACGCTTGGTAATCGTATTGGTAAGCATAGCAGAAAATTAAGCTTGGTGTTAGTACACAGGAAATTGTACCGGTACATGAGGCTAGAAATTAACACTAGTATCGGTACACGAACAACCGTATCGATACGCCCTTTGGTTACCAGAATCCCCTATTTTGGATATCGAATACCCGTATCTGTACGCTTGAGGACTGTATCAATACCCCTCTGTAATTTATACTTGTATTGATACAGGAAGGTGGTGTACTGGTACGTAGGTCGTTATTTCTGGTAATATGCTTCCTAAAGTTTGAGTCTTTGCGATTTAGTCCCTATTTCTTGATCATGCACTTAAATGGGTTTGGATGATTATCTTAAGTTGAAATTTAACTAGTATGCGTGAAACTTGATTAATTAAGGATTGATAACTTTAATTTTATGAAAGACCTCCTAATTTTTAGAAATTGCAATTTGGTCCCTAAAATGCAATCTGGTTCAATTGGATGTCAATTCGATGCCCGATTGAATTGTAAATTTCACCGCTGCCAGCATGATCACCCTAGGACTTAATTATGCATTTAGATAAGATAAAATGAAAAACAAGTGGATCGTTTTCCATATAAATCTTTCAGGTTTGTCTCGGCAAACTCAATATAGCTCGCTCGGTTCGGTCTGGCATTTAGGCCAGGTCAAGGGGGTTATATTTAGTTGTATCAGAGCTAGGTCAAGTGGGAAATTTGTAACACTTTGAAAATCAGTCCAGTCAGAATTAGGTGTCAGCGATCGAAAACCCTACACCAAAAAGGTCCAAATATTGCATTAACTTTAACCGTGTGGTCAATTACATTGATATTAGACTCTAATTGATTCAACTTATTATTAAGGACCTTATTGAATTTATCAAAAACTGTTTAGTGACTAAATTGTAAAAATTGAAAGTTTTGGGGTAAAAGTGTAAAGTTTAGATAATTGATGGACTAACCTCGTAATTTTCCCATTTTTAAAACGAGTCACCTACTATCTTATGAAGTTCATGTGGTGTTGTTTCATCTTTAGTTAAAAAGATGATAATTAAAATTGGTGGAAAGTTGACAAATTGCTAAAATAAAAAAATAAATTAATGATAAGTAAGCTTCATCCCTAGAAAAGAAACATTTTTATTGGTTTATGAGGAGGTGATGGACGACCAATGTTGTAGGCAATAATAATGCCTTAAAATGTTAAAATATAAAGCAATTGTCTTTCCCAACTCCCCGCACACTCATCGAAGTCACCATTATCTTCTATCTTCACCATTTTCATTCACCAAGCAAGCACCTCCCCACCTTTAAGCTAGCACCTTCATTGTTGGTCATCTTAAAGCTAAAGTTTTCTTTGATTTCTTGATTCCATTGTATAGCCATCGAATTGGTAAGCTAAAGCTCTCAAACGATTGATCGATTCCATGGATTATTGAGGTTTAATTTTGCGTTGAATCTTTTGAGCACCTAAGTTAAACCCATGATCATCAAGGCTTTAATCCATGGATATCTAGTAGCTAATAGCTATTTCAAGTTTAACTATTAACTTTGATATCATTGTATTAATTTTAACATTTCTTATTGTTTTACCTATCTCAAAAGTTAGAGAAAGAAGTTTCATCATCTCCATCAAAAGCTAAGAACAAGGGAGTGGTCACCTGAGAGCCATAGGAGCTTCGAAAAGTAAGGTGTGTGTAGTCAGAGTCTCGGGAATAGGCTAGATGCATTTCCCAGTTTCATTGACATTGGATATTTTATAGCTAACATTGTGTCAATGTATTATTGCATCGAAACCTCTTTGGAGGTAATATTGATGCGCATTGGTAAGTTTATTGCATTGAGTATTGTCTATTGGGATATTTTCATTATCATTGATGTTATCGAAATATTGATACATAGATATATTGTTTATTGGACATCGATATTGTCATTATCATAGTCATTGAACATTGGTATCGACATCGTTATTGTCATTGTTATAGACACAAGTCATTAATATTGTCATCAAAATATTGATCATTGATATTGTTATTGAAATATTAATCATCGTTATTGCTATTGAAACATCGACATCGATTTTGTTATTGAACCTTGGATTCGAAAGGACATTGGATACAATTGGCACGCCATAGAATTCATGAGCTCATTGGTACATGTGGACTACGGTCCTTGGGGTACGACCTTTATTGTGACGAGGCGAAGGGATATTTGTGTTATTAGTAATTTGGCGAGGCGAATGGATTAAACCGTTCATTGATTTGGCGAGGCGTAAGAATTCGCGTATCCACTATCTTAATTCGATCCAAGGAATATTATTGAAATATAACTTAATTTCATCGAATATGATTCATATCATTATTATTGATGGTACATGATTCATAGCATTGTTATAGTTAATTCATGATTTCGAATGCATATTATTGCTATTAACATTGTTTATGATTACCTCACTGGGAAAGGTATGCCTAATGTATTTCATTTCATGCATTTCAGGTTAAAAAAGATTTTGTCGCGAGATCGGGGAAGTTGAAGGTTTTTGGCAAGTCACAACAAGCAAAGAGTAATGTTTATTATCCTCACAAACTCCTAGAATGGTGGCAAATAGTTAAACTAACCACTTATAGCCTTTTTGTTGTGTATACGCTGCATATGGCATGTGTAAGCTTAAGAGGCCTACAATATTATTTTGAAATTGGCAAAAAGTGGTAATATATGCATATTTGGCCTAAGAAGGTAAAAACCCTTTAAGTGGATTCATATGACTGTGAAATTTGGCTTGATGGTGTAATATAGTTAACTAAGCTTGATTGTAAATTTTTATAGGATTTGGATATTGCATGATAGATCAAAATGGATAAAAACTAGACCTAATCTATCATTACAGACCTTGTTGTACCGATACAGGTGATGGCGTATTGGTACGAGTATGCATTTTTGGACCAGGTCAACGCTGGTCAACAAGACGTATCAATATTGCCTTGGGCATATCAGTACATGTTCTCAACATTGGTAAATTATACGGCCCTGTAGGTATTGATACGCTATTTAACCCAATTTGGGAATTAGGGCACCCGTACTGGTACAAATATTATATCAACCTAAGTTCGAATAAAATAACATAAATATTATTAGAAGCGTATCGATACATGTTTAAGGGTATCGGTACGCATCTTGGTCACTGGAATTCGATATTATGTGAATTTTGCATGACGTACCGATACGTTCCCTCGAGTATCGGTACCGATGTAGGTAAGTTGGTTAAAACCTGTAAGTCAAGTTTTAAAAAATTATGAAATGGTCATTGTTTATTAAATGGCTTAATTGACTAGGTAAATGACCTCTGTTTGGGATGAAAATCTATATGCCCTCTATTTACAGGTTGAATTTTGTATTGGTAAGTTTAATTTCTGGAAAAGACCTTTAAATTACTGAAACTATAGAATAGTCCCTAAAACTTGCAAAGGTTTAAAATTGGTCCTAAATTGATGATTATGGGTTGTATCGAATCATTGTTTCACTGTATTGAATTAGTAATGTATTGACACCGAAATGAATACATTATCGCTTTTAACTCATTAAGCTATTGAATAAGGATTAAAACATCAAACTGATCATCGTATTGAACTCTAATAACATACTCCGACCCGGTTCTCGACCAGGCCGGGAAAGGGGTGTTATATTTTTCCTTCTCATTACTAACCAACCCAGATGCATACTCACTTAGTCTTAAAAACTCTATCTCATAATTATTAATGGGCATGCCATTCTGCTTAAGATCTATGAACTCCTATTGATAGTCTTCACGATATTGATCTCTTACATAATGACTCTGAAACACCTCCTAAAAATAGTATCATGTAATTCGATTAGCCAAAACAGACCTTCGTATTGACTGGCATCATCGCTGCACTTACCTATGCAATAGTAAAACTGTTGCCTTCAATCTTTGGCCAGTAAGATAATCCATATCTTCAATCAATCTTTCTAAATCTTCCATCCAATACTTTGCAATAGACGAATTAATATCGGTCCTACACTCAAAGACTCACATCTCGACAGATAAAAACTTAGTGGATATGGGCCTCATCGGACCCTCAGGCTACCCTCTAGCTGATCCTCGAAGCATACACAACACTACTCGGTCTATGACAACATCATCCAACTCAACAATGTAATTGTTCTTAGTAACATATGGATCCACGTCATGAGTCTACTGAACATGTGGGTCATCATCTCTTATTTTTTACCCCCAATGGATAGTTTGCCCTCCTTAGAATTAGGTAACTCATCCTAAGCTACCGGTGGATCCACAGTAGAAGAATGATCTTTATCGGTCTATCAGTGCGACCTCGACCACTTGCAAGTCTAATACTCCTACGAGGTGACGTAATAATGTCTATCTACAAGGTGAACATTAAAATTAGATTTGATATTAAAGTCTCATATTATAACACAATTTAAAAATATTAAAATAGTAAGATAAACAATAAGATAATATATTTTCGTAAATAATCTAGAAAGGTGTTATATTAGAATAAAAATACCAAAAAATACTTGTAAATTTCCACTATAAAAACAATAATATATATTTTAGTTTTTTTGTGCATGAAAATGGGTAAACTTCTCAAACTTATTAACAACTTTTTCACTTGAATCATTATTTAAAGGCGTAAATGACAAATTAGACCTAAGCTATATCCTTTGTTTGCTTTTAGCCCTTAAATTATTTTTTGATCAAAGCAAATACCTAATTAGTATTTCTAGTCACTTTATTCGGTAGTTATCTATGTTAAAAAATTATTTCGGCTAATAAGATGTTGACATATCACAAAATGTTTTTGATCAAGAGATAGTTTACGGAATAAAAACAAAAAATGACATAATTTAGGTACTTATTTTGACCAAAAAATAGTATAGGTACTTAAAATGATAAAAATAATAATTTAAGTACTTATTTTGACCCAAAATAGTTCAAGGGTTAAAAACAAACAAAAGACAGTTTAAGAGTTGATTTTTTATTTAAGCCTTATTTAAAAAAATTGGTTACCCTTCCAGTTTTCAGGGCTTTGCCCTGACTAATCCGGACTGATCCAAGTTAGTAGCCTTATTTAAAACTCTAAAAACTATAAAAAAAACCTCTAAAAATTAAATGAAATTATTATATTCTATAATTAAATTTAAATTTAAATAATGTTTCAAATTAAATATGAATGAAATTTTTAAAACAATCCAAACCTAATTTTTTTAAATATAACTATAGAAAAAAGAAATTAATATTTTCTAAATATTATGAGGAAATTTAAGAAAATATTGGAGTAAAATTAAGAAAACAACATCCACACATAGAGTAAATGCTTACCCATAAACTTAGGAAAAAAACATCTAAATTTACCTTTTAAAGATAATTCCTTTGTGTAGCTTCGCTCTCACTCTCACTCTCACTCTCACTCTCACTCTCACTCTCACTCTCAAGGTCAAAATCTTCCACATTTCCCTCTCTCTAAGCCCACACGTTATTGACTCATCAAAATCAAAGTTATCAATTTTATTTTTTGGTTTTAATTAATTATTCTCTTTCTTTTTAAGAAATATATTTTTTATAAAAAAGAAATATATAATTAAATTAAGTAAAAAAGGAAAGTAAATTAGATGAGTTGATCCACCGGCACCAATGAGAGAGCTTTGATTAGAACCCAAAAGGAAAGAGAAAATCAACCCATTTTTTCAACTCAAAAAGAAGGGACCCGAGTCCTCTTTGTTTTCCTTCCTATTCTTTCTTGATCTATGGGAGAGCTTCAATAACCATTACCCAGATCTCAAAAAAACCCTTAGTTTAATTCCTTGATCCAAAAAACAATCAAGAAAAAGGGGAAGATAAAGAGGGGAAAAACCCAATTTTTTGGTGGTTCAATGCAGTGAAGGTCTTTGTTAAGAAAGACCAACTTAAAAGCGAGAGTTTTGAAGGGAACCCGGATCGAGAAATTAAAGATTGAATCAGGAAAAGAAGAGGAAAGGGTTGGATCTGATGGTGGTGGGATTGGGTGCAGATCCGAGTAGCGAGAGACATCGTGTAGGAGCGGAATTCGATAACAAGAACAAGGGTGGCGTATTTTTGGAGGCAGTGGATTTGTTTAGGTGTGATGGGGCTGCATAGACAAAGATGCAGCTTCACGTCTCGCCTAGCATGAGAAGTTTAACGATATCAAGCAACAATGGGTTTATTGAATTGATGAAGATCAAGGTGGCAGCTAGACATATTTCATATAAGACCCTTTTCCATACCATTCTTATTCTCGCTTTCTTGTTGCCTTTTGTCTTCATTCTTACTGCTGTTGTTACCCTTGAAGGTGTTGACAAGTGTTCCTCATTTGGTATGCCCTTTGAATTTCCATGGTTTTTTTATTGTTTTCTAATAGATCTTTATTGGATTTGATGTGGCTTCTTTTTTCTATTCGGGTGGCACCTGATTTGATGTAGGTTTTCTTTAGTTATTGCCATTTGATGTTAGTTCTGTTTATCTCTTAGCCTTTTCTTGAAATCTTAGTTATACTCTGTTCAGGTTTATTTGGTTATGCGTTTGATTTTAATTAATATTATGATGCATTTGATAATATCTGGATTCATCTCAATCTGATTTGGGGTGCTCATGGAGCTAATTTGGTTCTTTTATCAATCTGATTTTAATTAATATCATGGACCTTTTTTTTCCTTCACTTTTCTGGGAATCTTAGTTTGTCCTGATTCTAATTTGGTCATGCATTTGATTTCTCGGAGCTCTTTTGATTTTACTTCATTTGGTTGATGTGATGATCTCTATTTTTTAGATTCTTGTCTATCTGATTTGGTTTGCTGATTGAGCTTGTTTTGCATTATAGATGGACTGGGATATGTGATTGTAATGTGGCATGACTGGTTTGGTCCATAAATCTATAATTTGTAGCTTGTGTTGATTGTAAATGTGTTCCTCATGCTGAGTTGTTAGAAGTTATTTGCTTTAATATAAGATCCTAGTATAACAAAAATGAATTTGTCAATTTTTTTACTTAATTTTGCTGGTTGATTCTGAATCTCAAGTTAGTGTAATTCAGATTTTAATCAATAAAAGCTTTGGTTATCAGCTCAATTGAACTAGCTAGATTACACAGATGTTCGAAAATTGAAAGTCAAAACCCTTTTGCTGCTCCTCAGTTCTGTTTGTGCTAAATTTTCTGCTTTCTGATGTCTATTTCAGTTGAAGTTGTATTCAGGGTTTATGGATTTATTGTCATGTTCTTTTTATATTCTTATTTGTTGTTCTTTTTATTTATCATCACATGACTTCTTTCTCCAGTTGATTTACTGAGATACATATCTTAGCCTTAGTGAAATTTTAGGTTTAACAAACACTATATTTTTGTGGAATTGTTCAACTTGGAACCAGATCTTTCTGTTTTCAGAAGTTTATTTATGTATGTTATCGTATAATTTTGAGCACTTAACTTTCCTGATGGGAATACCATGAAAACTGATTGGAAGTGGTTATTTCGAACTTATATAATTATGCGCTTATTGATTCTTGATTTTGTTCTTTGTTCTTCTGGTTCATTTCAATGTTGATATTAATTAATTTTATCACGTTCGTTTATGAATTGGGTCTGTTTTTCTTGTTGTATTCCAAGTTAACTTACTAGATTGGTATATCCATTTATCTTTGTATTGTGCTTTTATTGGGTTCATGACTCTTCTTCTACTTGTTCCACTATTCCCAGATTGTTTAGGTAGGCGGTTAGGACCGAGGCTTCTTGGTAGAGATGATTCAGGGGTAAGTAATCCATTCTCTCCATACTGGATTTTTTATTTATTTTTCTTTTGTGATCAACAATTTATTTATGATTTTAAATTGAGTTGGTCTTTTGCGGTGATGGTGCAGCAGAGACTAGTTAAGGACTTTTATAAGATCCTCAATCAAGTAAACACTGAGGAAATTCCAGATGGTATAAAGATTCCAGATTCATTTAATCAACTTGTTTCTGAAATGAAGAACTGCCAGTATGATGCAAAGATCTTCGCATTCATGTTAAGAGCAATGGTACGGTCATGTTATGTTACTTTTAATTTTCTCTATTGCTATTTTCTATTTTGGGTTATATGGTTGAGGATTGTTAGAACTAAGGTTGATATTTAATTGTTTTTGTTGCATCAATTAATATATTAAGCCCATTGGGTGTGGCTTATTGAATAGACTTGCAAACATTTTCTCGTCACTATATTGGACCAAGAAGTTCCTATCTTAAATGGTTGTTTTACATGGACCTTTGGTTGCATATAATGGAATTGGAAACTGGCATAGTCTGGATGGAAGACTATCATATATGTAATATTTGGTATATTGGTCTTCAAGAACAAACGGGATCACGGATGACACAGTCAGAAAAATCAACTAAAGAAAAATAATGACTTCCTCTTTGATAGACACTTAATCATGATTATTAGGTTTTAATTTTTTGGATAGAGTTACAAACAAGCTCTTGAGTTTCTTTATGAGATTATGCTTGTATTTGACAAGTTTTGCTGTTATCTGTGAAAGTTTCAAGTTGTTAATTTGTTTATGTCTATAAGATGTTTTGTTTAGATCTATTTTCTCACCCTCCCTCATTCTCTTCTCTTTTTATCCATTTTCTCTTTTTTCAAATATAAATCTACAAACCTTCAGCCTAATAGTTTAACAATTATATCTGTTGTTCAACTGAGTTAGGTTTAGTTTTGCATTGCTTTTGAAAAGTGCAGTGAAAAAGTGTTGTGAGAAAGTACTTTTAGAAAGTTTTTTTTTTTTGGAAAAGTTTGGTTTGAGAGTGTTTAACATTGCTGTCGAAAGGGTGTTTTTGGGAAGATATTTTAGACATGATGTTGCAAGGTAAAAAAATATGCATTTAAATTATTTAATATTACAAATAAGAAATATATCAACTCAAATTATGATAATAAAATATATATAATTTTAAATAACTTTCATCTATAAAAATAATGAAAATTGACATGATAGATATAAAATTTTCAAACTACAAATAATTTATTAAGCATATAAGTATGGCTTGATAAAAAAAATTAGAAATTCATAAACTATAAAATAAACTAGACATAGAATAACAAATGAAGGTTAAAATGTAATTTTCACTCCAAAGCACTTTTCAAGCAAAATCTATAAATTTTAGCCTTTTGCGTTTGGGTTGAAAAGTGCTTTGCAAACCCACTTTTCCCTCAAAAATTTATATGTTTACCATTGCTTATGGCTCCAAAAGTGTTTTTGGCCCCATAGCACTTTTCAAACGCATGCTAAACGGGGCCTTAGACTTGAACTAAGCCTTAAAACCAAGTTTTTTTTTTCTGGAAAAGAATCTAGTCTATTATTGGAGTCTAACGATGGAGTTGTTTCAAACATGATCTTTGAACTTTACTTTGGTTCGATATTCTTTTCTCAAAATTTATAATTCATGAGCATGGCATAGTTCCATAGCATCTTTATGCAACTATTTGTGGTGATGTTAATAAATTATAGGGAAGAAGAAGCCTAAAGAGTCTTGCTGCTTTGAACAAAAATGGTGAAAGCTAGGGCTATTAACAGTTTCACATCTGTAGAATGCTTCTTTTTCCCACTGATACACTACACATTCTTGTTCTTCGATGGATGTATAAAGTGCAGTTAGGGTTAACATTATGCATGCACAAATATCCATATACACTTGGTATGAATTCTAATTTTTGTGAGTTTGAAGAATTTAGTGTTTGTCTTTTTCTGCACAGATGGAGAAACTTGAAAGAGAAGTTAGGGAATCTAAATTTTCTGAGCTGATGAACAAACACTTCGCCGCAAGTTCCATTCCGAAAGGCTTATACTATCTTTCTCTGCGTTTAACTGACGAATATTCTTCGAACGTTCATGCACGCAGACAACTGCCTTCTCCTGAGCTACTCCCTGTGCTTTCCAACAACTCATACCACCACTTTGTCCTGTCAACGGACAACATATTGGCTGCATCGGTTGTCGTCACTTCCTCCGTCCAGTCATCTCTGAAACCTGAAAAGATTGTCTTCCATATCATCACAGACAAGAAGACTTATGCGGGTATGCATGCCTGGTTTGCGCTCAACCTGTGTCCCCAGCAATAGTCGAAGTGAAAGGTGTTCACCAGTTTGATTGGTTAACTAGAGAGAATGTTCCTGTGCTTGAAGCTGTGGAGAACCATCATGGCATCAGAAATTACTATCACGGAAATCATATTGCGGGAGCAAATCTCTCCGATACTACTCCTCGAACATTTTCTTCGAAATTGCAAGCTAGAAGTCCAAAGTACATATCTTTACTCAACCATCTTCGGATATATTTACCGGAGGTAATTTGAGACGGCCATAACAATTTCTTCTCTTACATGCATCATCCTTCCTCCCAAAATATGTTCTGATTGTGCGATTTGAACAGCTTTTTCCGAGCCTTGACAAAGTGGTGTTTCTAGACGATGATGTTGTAATTCAGCGTGATTTGTCACCTCTTTGGGAGATTGATTTACGGGGAAAGGTTAATGGAGCTGTTGAAACTTGTAAAGGCGAGGATGAGTGGGTGATGTCCAAACATTTCAGAAACCACTTCAATTTTTCCCATCCCCTTATAGCTAATTATTTGGATCCCAATGAATGTGCAGGGGCTTATGGGATGAATGTATTTGATCTCCGTGCTTGGAGAAAAACAAATATAAGAGAAACATATCATTACTGGCTGAAAGAGGTAACTTATCGGCTGCTAATTTTGCTGATTGTTTTTTTACTTTTCCCTTGTTCGAATTTGAATCGCATCACTGTCATCCTTTACATTTACCGATATATATTGAGAATCTTTTTATATTTTGTTTTACATTATTTTCAAGTCGGAAGTAGACACAGGTTTCCAGTTTTTACTTGGGTGGAATGTCATTCTCTTTTCATCCATTTTTTATTTAGGTTTTTGTGTATATTGTGGGCAAATACTAGTTTATTTCATTTACTTTGATTATTGGTTTCTTTGTGGCAGAATCTGAAGTCGAACCTAACAATGTAGAAACTTGGAACTCTGCCACCTGCTTTGACTGCATTTAAAGGCCACATTCATCCAATTGACCAGTCATGGCATATGCTCGGTTTGGGCTATCAGAGTAAGACCAATGTCGAGAATGCGAAAAGAGCTGCAGTTATTCATTACAATGGCCAATCGAAACCATGGCTGCAGATTGGCTTTGAGCATCTTCGGCCATTTTGGACCAAGTATGTAAACTACTCCAATGATTTTGTTAGGAACTGTCACATTTTGGAATTGTAGTTAATCGAGTTAGAGGAGTTGGAAGGGACGATATAGACTTGGAAGAGACACTAGCAAGTCGAGTGTTTTATTGCAGTCTGAAAATTATATCGAGATCTATTTCAGAAAGGTAAGGGGGTGAAAAACTGGGCTAAAGAGTGCAGCAATTTTGAGGATTGGATTCGTCACTGAAAAAAGTTTAGCCAAGAAAGGACCTGCATTTCTAGCACGTCCGTGAAAATTCTCTTTTTCAGTTTGTAACATAGCAATCGATCAATGTTTATTTTTTTCATGAGGGAAAAGGATACTCATATTGCTCTTCCTGCAAGGGTTCTTGGCTTATTGATTGTGTGCTGAATAAGGTGCAAAAATACACAGACTCGGAAGTGTTCCCCATTGGTGTCACTGGTGCAGGAAGACAATGGCTGGGGCTGTTAATTTGGTAAGGCTCCCACATTAAACCCAGACTGTTCTTTTTTAAACATTCTATTTTCATTAAAAAATATGTTAGTTTCATTTTTGCTAGTTCCCCATTTTTTTTACCTTTCATTTGAAATATTTTGTTGAACTTTAGAACTTAGATTATGGAGATTGCTTTGTTACAGCTCTCATGAATTGGAGACCTGTTTAGGTTATATATTCATATATATTATATATATCTGTTATGTACACTTCATGAGGAACATTTGAAAAAATTGTAGAAAAATTCTTTTTTGTTTCCAATTTTTTCATCATATATTTGAGTTTGCTCCTCTTTCATCTCTATAGAATCAGAGATGGAACTTTTTAAAAATTTGAATATGAATTTATTATGTTAATCCGAGGTTTTTTATTATCTGCTTAATGATTATTGGAATCCTCATTCGAGTCAAAGTGTTGTAGCGATGTCCGTTGCGCTAAAAAAAATGAGTTTTCGAAGTGTTGGTTGTCTTTCGGATATAAAAATATTTATCCATGGGGCTTTGAAAAACGCGTTATATTAGAAATTGGAGTCGCCACCGGCCACTTAGGTAGGCCGGACACCATAAAACCAGAGATTCAAAAACTTTGAGTTCGAGAGTCGGTTACAGATGGAGAATGATTAGCACCCCTACACCGCCCAAAATTGGTACTTTAATAATTACCGCTTTATTAATATTAAACTTTCCGGATTAAAGTGACGATTAAATTAAAATTTGATTATAAGTACGAGTAAATTTTAAAGGCCCCGTTATCCGAGAGTAAACGCCCAACCACTATCACTACGCCTGATACTGGCCCCGTTTACGCTCAGATATAAGGGCACCGCATTGACAATTTATATCTCGATATGCAATCTTAGTGAGCAAAATATAAAATATGAGAAATAATTTAAATACAATAAAATACAAATAAATATTAACATAATAAAATACCAATCTAACATAAATAAATTACTAATCTAAAACATACATACATAAATATTAATCTAACTCAAAAATAAAACAAATCTAACATAAATAAAATGCTAACGTTCATAAATATTAATATAACACATAAATAAAAAACTAATCTAATATAAATAAAATACTAATCTAAAACATTCATAAATATTAATCTAACACATAAATAAAAAATTAATCTAACATAAATAAGATACTAATCTAACACATAAATAAAAAACTAATATAATAAAATACTAATCTAAAACATATAAACTAAAAAATAAGAATACAATTTCAAATTAACTAATACTTAATTAAATTAAATTAAAAAATACAATACAAATAAAAAGGGAAGAAAATATACCTAACTAGGAGCTCGAATGACGAACCCCGACTGAACCCCACTGAGATCTACCACGACCTCTCCAAAAATATTAACTAGATCGGATTCAAAATAGGACCCCGATCAAATGTTGGATCGAACCAACTAGGGACGGGGGCACTGCCCTCGACCCCTGGCCAGCCTTGCGGCCGGCCTAGCTCCCAATTGGGGAGCCGATCCAATTGCCAATTTATGGCAAATTGGCGTGTAATTCTCCCCCCCCCAATTTGGCTGTCCACATGCAAGCTTTTATATAGGCAAGGGGTGGGTATTTTGGGTGACGTGGAGCAACATGCTCCACGCATTTTCTTTTCCTTTTTTAATAATATATTTATTATTATTATTATTTTTTATTTTTCATTAATTTTATACTAATAATAATATTATTAAAATAATACTAATAACACTAAAACCCGGTCAAAAATGAATGATTATAGTTGCCCCTCTTTGCTTGTTCTTGTGAAACGAGGACAAAGAAAAGATCAAAAGCACTCATTTTTGACCTACTTTCTCGTCTTTGGCTTCGGAATCACGTGTTCTTCTGGAACTTTCCGCTCTTCCTTAGCTGAATCTTCAAGCTGGTAAGTTCTTCCTATATAGAACTTCTTCACCTTCTGATCTTGGAACTATAGGTCCTCCCTATATAGAACCTTTCATTCTGAAGCCTCGAGTTATGAGTCCCTCCTATATAGAACTTTTCACTCTGAGACGGTAAAGCTTGGAGTCCTTCCTATAAAGATCTCTTCACCTTCAACGTTGGTTTCTCCTATATAAAACCTTTTGCGCCGCTGATGGATTCTTCCGACTGGGAGTTCCTCTTGTATAGAACTGCTAGTCTTCAAACCCTGGAGCCGTCAGTCCTTCCTATATAGAACTTTTAGCTTCTGAAATCTCGGAGCTACAGGTTCTTCCTATATAGAACCTTTCACTCTAAGACAGTAAAGCTCGGAGCCCTTCCTATATAGGACTCTTCGCCTTCAACACAACGGGTTTTCCCTATATAAAACCTTATGTGTCATGGGTGAATTCATTCGGCTGAGAGTTCTTCCTATATAGAACTGCTAGTCTTCACCCTGGAGTTGCAAGCCCTTCCTATACAAAACTTTCAACTCCTGAAGCCTCAGAGCGGCGGATTCTTCCTACATAGAATCTCTCGCTACGGGAGCTTGAAAATATAGGCTCTTCCTATATAAAACCTTTATCTTCAAATTTCTTTTTTCTCTTTTTCCTTTTTTCTTTTTCTTTTTTCTCTCTTTTTTATTTTTCTCTTCTCTTTTTTATATCTCATTTTCATTCTTTTTTTTTACAAGGCTGTTGATATCTTTGGGCTTACGCTACTAAGGCTGCCGCATCATGCCCAAAGGACTTACCATCATGCTCGAAAGACTTACTAGTGGCTCGAATGACTTAACATTGTGCCCGAAGGACATACTGATGGCCCGAAGGATCTAACATATGGGCCTCACGCTGCTATGGCTGTCGATTTTTCTGGACTCACGCTGCTAAGGCCGCCGAAATCTTCCTTCAAATTTTGGGATTCACGCCAAAAATGGCTACCGACCTTTCTTTAAATTTGGGGATTCAGGCCGAAAATGGCTACCGATCTTTCTGGACTCACGCTGCTAAGGCTGCCGCAATCTTTTTTTCAATTTGGGGATTCATGCCAAAAATGGCTACCGATCTTCTAGGACTCACGGTGCTATAGCTGTAAATTTTGGGGACTCACGCCAAAAATGGCAGCCAAAACTTTCTTTAAATTTGGGGACTCACACCGGAAATGGCTGCCAAAACTTTCTTTAAATTTGGGGACTCACGTCGAAAATGGCTGCCAAAACTTTTTTTAAATTTGGGGACTCACGCCGAAAATGGCTGCCAAACTTTCTTCAAATTTTGGGGACTCACGCCGAAGGTGGCTGCCAAACTTTCTTCAAATTTTAGGGACTCAAGCCGAAGGTGGCTGGCAAACTTTCTTCATTTAATGAAATCCACTTCTTAATGCTCTTTGATAATTCTTCAAGTACCTGTCCAAAACAAGCAAAAATTGACATGCCCCTATCTATATGATGCATGCAATGTAATGCTTTCTTTCTCTTCTTTTTCTTTTTTTCTCTCTTCTTATTTTCTTTTTCTTTTCTTCTTTTTTCTTTTTTTCTATTTCCTTCAATTTCTTCTTATTTTTTCTTTTTCTTTTTTCTTTTTTCTTTTTCTTTTTTCTTTTTCTTTTCTTTTTTCTTCTCATTATCTTTCTTTCTCTTTTTTCTTTTAGCCCATTTTTCGTTCTAAAGTCTTACACCTTGAAAGGTCGCTCATCAGATTTCTTCATCTCTTTACTTCTTCACTGTATGCTCTTAAATCCTCATTTGAACATGCTTTTAAACCTTTTGTATGGAAGGATTTTCTTGTTTTCGGAGTTATCACTCGTCTCCATAAATGATCATCTGGTTCTTATATTATTCTTATAAGAACCATTGTCATCTTCTTCGTTTGGCGTTGCCCCATTCAACCACGGGCTCCACTGCTTTGAATTTTCTGACCCATCATACAGAGCCTTGATCTATTTCTAGTCACCAGGGTGAGCCAAAATGCTTCCATCCCCCGAGCTTATCCTTGATCTTCTCGTAGCACTTCGACGGGAACTAACTCTCGGTCCCTATGCTTTAAATCTCATCATCATTCATTTTTAAAGTAATGCAAAAGGCAATTTACTTGCATATATTTCAAAAAATAATGATTGTTTGAAAAGATAACAGTCATTTTGAAAATCACAACTTGGAGGGGATACCAAACATTTTGAAAACAATGTTTGGAACAAATGGTAAACATCATTTTTCCTTTTTTTAAAGGACCAAACATTTTTTTAAAATTAATGTTTGAAGAGTGTTAAACAAAATTCGAAGTATATTGCCAAACATTTTAAAAACTAATGTTTGGGGGAAATGGTAAACATCAAAACTTTGGGAGAAAATGTCAAAACCTTTTAAAACATGTTTGCCCCCGAAATATCAAACACCATAGCGCATCTGCTTCAAGTTTCCAGAGATCAACTCTAATGAAGCGCATATTTAGAAGATCTTGACCATTGTGGAGATATATGCCAATGTATAGTTTCTTCTGGTCTAATATGCTTTTGAGAGGAACAACCCTACCTAGTTTCTACCCCGTTTAAGGTGGCTCTCTTAATCTCACTATCTTACCATGCCCCATCCTTCCCTCATTTGGGTGTCGATCAATCACTTCGAAGTTTGACGTTCCTTGAAGCAAAGTTAACCCTTATAGGCGGAATGAAATCTGAAGACATTCTCATTCAACTTGGATATCTATGGATGACCAGAATAGTCTTTGGGCGCTTGTAATGTAGGCCTTTGGTTTATGGTTAAGTGAAACAGTATTTCTGTACTTGTGTAACTTGGATATGCCCATTATTTCTTCCTTTTTTTGGATCACTCTAGACTGCCCGTTTTCAGGTTTTCACCCTAGAGTTCATTTCCTTTCTTTTTATTGTAGGCTGCCTTGCATTCTGGCTATATACTGATGTTCGTTTTCTGTTAAATAATGTTTGATCCTTCAATACTCCTCGAAACTAAGATTTCTTGAATGAAGGACTATGAATACATTTCTGGGAATTCTTGTGATTGGCACGCCCAGATGAAATATTATTCTTTCTTTATTCTTTTCTCTTTTTTTCTTTTCTTCTTTTTTCACTTTTTCTCTTGGATCGCTCTAGACTGCCCATTTTTAGGTTTTCACCCTAGAGGTCACTTCCTTATTATGTTCCTTCAGATCAGTGTATTTTGGCTGGATATCGATGCCAGCAGGCTCAGACATACTACTCTTTTTCTTCATTTTCAGGATCACTCTCGACTGCCAATTTTTGGGTTTTCACCCTAGAGGTCATTTCTTTTTTCTAAATTGGCAATCTTCGGGCCGACTTGTCTTGACTTGGCTTCAATTCGAGCTTCTATACTAATTTTCAAAATTTATGTTTACTTGAAATGTGGATTCCTTCTGTCTTTTGCTCATAGTTGAAGTCTCGTTCTTGTATTGTTTGGTCTGTGTGTGAAACATATACAATATTCTTTCTTTCTTTTTCTTTTTTCCACTTTCTTTTCTTTTCTTTTTTCTTCTTCTTCTTTTCTTTCTCTCTCTTCTTTTTTATTTATTTCATCTTTTCTTCTCTTTTTTGTTTTGTTTTCTTTTTCTTTTTTGTTTTAGACTGCCCATTTTGGGTTTTTAGCCTTGAATCTCTTTCTTCTTATTCGAGTCTATAAATGTATCCTCGAATCACATGTATCTATACTGGGTATTGATAATATCTTCTGCTCGAAATTACTTGCCTTTCTGCAGCTCTTCTGATATTTGCTCGATCTGGATTGCTTCGGCCTTCTGATTACCATTTCTCTTCTTTTCTTTGGTTTTTCATTTGGACATATCATTGTTTTCAACCATTTTCTTCTGATGATTTTCTGATCTTCGTATCCAATCTGTCTGGACTCATCTCTGTCTTCTGGTAAAGTAAAAGAATATCATTCGTTCTCAAATTCACAGATGTCCTGAGAATGCCTTCAGGGGTAGAGGTTTAGTGTCAACTTTTGTTTCAAGGATCTTAAATGACAAGTGCTTGAGAAGATAAACTCTTAAAATGGGAACTGCCCATTGTCTAAACACTCGCTTTGTTCCTCTGTTGGCCTAAGTAAACTAGAAGATACTCACATTTACAGTATCCCCACAACATTCAATCTTTTCTAAATACATGCAACTTAGAGTTGATCTTTGGATCTGAAGCAAATGTACTGTTGCATTCAAAATTCGAGGACCTGGTATAGAAATGATATATACATATGTCCATTCAAAAATGCGTGTATATGCATATAGGAGAACAAAAACTACCCCATAAAAATAAAATATTTAAAGAATCAAGAATGTAAAAATGATTTTCTAAATGGAAATGTGATTTTTAATTCTAAAAAATATCTGTTTGGGAGCTTTTTTCTTTCAAAGCATTGAGAATTTCTTTATGAACTGATGGGAAAACCATAGGGACCTCCGGACTACACCTCGAGTACTAACTCATTCCAGTCCTTTGTAGTGTAGGCTTGCCTCTTCTCTTGTTTTCCACCGCTGGATCAACTCTCTCGTCATGACTCCCTCGTCAACCAGCTTCTTGATTTTTTTCTATTAACGACCCCAAATTTCTTAGTGTCATGCCCGATGCCTCAATGTGGAACTCACATATACTGTATGGATCAAAACTGTGAGCATATGAGCTTGGCGTAATCTTTATCGGCCTTGAGGTAAGAAACTAACCCTTGACCAGATGAGGCTATATGTCCGAGATGGAATAATCCTAATATCTCTAAATATGTACTTGTTCGAGGAATTTTTCTTAGTGATTCGGGGGAATCTGTTTGTCTTCTTCTCTTACGAACACGAGAACCTTTGAAAGTGGTACTCGTTTATCTTTTTCTTTCCTTCTGCTCCTAGGCATGTCTGGTCTTTTAAACTTAGGTCCCGGAGTCCATGCTTGATTCTCTCTTCGACTGTCATGAAGTCCTCAAAGCTGGCATTCATTTTCCCGAGCACCTTATCAAAGAAGAAATAAGAAAGGTGACATGTAAGTCACTTTCCTCTTCATCTACGGGAGGCTGCACCTGGGTCGCTAAACACAGACACCTCAAAACACATTCCTTGAAGCTTTATCAGGTTTTATCTTCGTACCCTGGAGATACTGACGACTCGGTGCTAGGTCCAAAGCATATCATATCACGGTAGGTCCTGCTAGACTGTCGGGAAAGTAGTGGATTGACAATTTTTCAATGCAGCCCTCCAACTTTTTTTTGCAGAATATGGTCGAGTGAATCTTGGGGCATCTTGTTCCGTTATCATGCGCAAATCTGGAGTCTTTGGAATCCAGAAGAACGACTAAATCAGGGTTCAAACAGAGCTTTCTTGCATCAAAGACATCAAACTTCTTTTTCCTTTCTTTTTTCCTCTCGAGCCCATCTTTTAACTACTCGAATCTTGATTTTTTTTGAGTGTCTTCAATTCTTTTATCCATGATAAACCCTAATTGGTTTTTGAATTACTCCTCATAAAATTTATGCAAGGTAATAATAATGCAAGGTAATGATAATGTCATGTAAAACATGCCAGGATCATGCAAGGCAATGCAATGCAATCCTAAAATATAAACATGAATGCAATAAGGTATTGATTCCAAAAGTGATCCCCACAGAACGACGTTCATTGAGGCCAAAAGGTTTCATTATATCAGATATTAGATATTTACAGTTACTGATAAGCTTTAGTGCCTACTTTCTTCATCTAGTAGTCCGGTCAGCTTGCCTCTGTAGTCCAACACTTGGTCCATGTTCTGACTAAGCCTGCCACCTTGTTGAGCCACCTTACCTGCTCGAGTAATATCGATCTTCGGGTCTTCATCTGTCCTATGCTTAGTCTTTCGCAGCTTAGAAGTTGTCATTTCCTACTGAAGAGTGTTGGATTGTCATTGCTCTGTCGTAAACTTGTTTCCAAAACTCTTGTTAATGGCTAAGTTATTCTATAGCTCATCTTTGGAGACTGTCGTACCTAATCCCAATTTCCTCAAACTTACCTAATAACAGCCTGACTTGATTCTTGCTTGACTAGTTTCTCTTCTTCCAATATTCTGAGTCACCCTTCAACTGGACAACACTGTTTATTCTTTAAAGGTGACCCAATCTGATATTCTTAAACACTCAGTAAAGCTTCTGGTGATCATTCTGCAAATTCAATTTTATCCAAGTTATCTCTCTCTTATCGCTGGCTGAACTCGAAAGAATATCCCTCTCTTGGGATGCCCTTACCTCCGATCTTCAAATTTAACTCGCTTGAGTGACCCATTTCGGTATTACTCGAACTTTGTCCTGGATATCGATTCCTCCTCAACTTTACCCCTCGGGTGATTGTTAGCTTACTATAGAATTGGGGAACTCCATCTTCGAAACCTAAAATCCTCATCGCGATAAGATCTTGAACTCATTCCTCAGGGCCCCGTAATCCTCAATATTGTGACCCAAACTTCCTAAACGGTAATTGCCTTTAGCACGTGTGTCGTAATCTCTCGGATAAGACGGTCTCTTTGCTAGAGACTTCACCGAGGTAATAAGGCTCTTGTCGATGAACATTAGGAGTAGTTCGGTGTACCTCACAGGAATCGAGATATACTTCTTTTCATTACTTGCTTCTCAAGTTTCTTCTGGACCGAGCTCTATTTTTTTGAAAGGCCAACTCAAGCATACATTCTGCCTGTTTATTGATGTAGATCACAAAAAGGGTTCAATTTGTCGTATTTGGCTGACTTGGAGGTAGAATTCTGACTATCTTGCTCTTTATTCTGATCCTTAATCGGTTCTTCTTTCGATTTGATGGATCGCTTACCTTTCGTCAAAGTATTCATCTGATTCATCACGTCTTCCCTCTGCTTCTTTCAACTCTTGCACTTTACTTTGCTCATTACTAGTACCGTGTCTCTTTACCGTGTCTGACCTGAAGTCTTTAGATGGTTCCTCTTCTATTGTCTCCGATCTTGTTCTGGGATAAAACCCTGGATCCGTGCCCTCTAATATCTGACCAGACGACCCTTTGCCAATTATGAACGATTTCTGAGATTTGAGGAACCACTTTGGGAATCAATACCCTATAAATGCGAGAATGCATGCAAATGCGATGTTGATTCTCGAACAGTCTTTGAAAAACTTTCAATAGAGAAAATGTATGTTTGCAAGAAATTAATAATGAATTACAGTCAACAGTTGAATTTATTCTAGAGACCTTGTCTTCGGGAAGCAAAACCTGTGCTCCACGTCTCGACGTCGTCTTCAGGATGATGGGTGACTCCGTCTTCTCCTCTTATTCTATTCTATGGACTCGTGACGTCATGATCTTTATTTTGTGGCTTCTGAAAAGGACATCTGACAATATATTTTCTTTTGTAGATCTGGGTACGTCTAAACAGGGATGGATTCTATCGATCCTAGGGGAGTACTTTAAAACTTTTTGGGGTTTAAATTAAAATTTTCAAGGATCATCTGGTTTAAAAAATTCCCCCTTTTATTATCAAAAAGTTTTAATTTACTTAAAAATGAAACTTTTAGGTTTCTTTTTGTTATTATATTATTCTAAAAGTTTTATGAGGGAAGAAGTTTCAAAGCAAAATAATAATATTTTCAAAAAAAACTTTTTTTTAAATGAGTTAAATTAAAATCTGAGATTTTTTAAAAATAGTCAAATGTGAAGATTTAAAATTGGGGTTCTGCGGCCCTGACTGAATCTTCTGCGTCGCACGTGCCTTACTATTGTACTGTCTTCTTTCGCGATTGGTCTTTGCTTGGCCTAACTTAATACTATAATATTATCGTTTCTGGCAAAACAGACTTTTTCTATTTTGAAAGCCTTTTAATGAACTGTTCTTGAATCAACACCATGTTACGATATACAACATGAATGCAAATAAAGGCGTTGATTCCGCTGGTAATCACCCTTTCAAATGACTTTTATGGGAATTAAAGGGTCCAAATTACAAAAAAATGTTCATATTACAACAGGAGTCCCTATTAAAAAAAGAGTCTATTACAAAAAGTCTTAATTGCAAAACAAATTTCTACACATAAGCCCTAGCTCTACCTCATAGCCCCTCGACAGCTCTGAGCAACTTGATGAACCTGGGAGCTTCTTCCATTTCTGGGAATACGAAAGGTCGAAGTGTTTCAGCCTCGATGGCCAAATCATTCACATGCCTGGCGACTCGCTGTATGTCCACCATCAGGTTTGCATAATATTGGTCCCTATCCTGTACCATTCGAGCAGCGTCACGCAGTCTCCTTTGCCAATAAGTGTTCCCTCCGGCTGTAGCCTCTTCGAATACACTAATTCTTTCCTTATAATCTTCAACAGTTGCTTCAAGGGACTTAATTCGGGTTCGTAACATGCCTACTTCGCGCTCTCTTTCTTTCAGCTCAGTGAAGCCATTCCTCTGGCAGTACGTTCGAAATGAGTGTTCTACTTCTGCCACCTTTTCTTTCAATTCGACATTCTGACTTCGGCTTTGATCCAGACTTTGAATAGTGTTGTCGTACAACTTTTGCATCTCTAATAGTCTATTCCGGCTATTCATGGACCTTCTTTTCCATGCGGCGACGTTTTCTCTCTTGTGGTTGACTGCTTGTTTTCCTTTGCTAATTTCTTGCCTAGTTCTTTCCTTTTATTGGTCAATGACCTTCTTGAAAGACTGTCTTTCTTCCTCAATAGCCAACCGCCAGCTTTCTATCTCCTTCTCGATCGCTCTCTTGCTAATTTCTCGTTCTTCTTCCACCAAATGGATACCATTCTTTCTTTCTTTTTCCACGGCTATGAACTGACTTCGGCCGGCCTTCTGTATTTTCGCTTGTAGTAGAAGGGTATCCTTTTGGTAAAGAGTGTTCTTGTCGCTCAAATCTGCATTTAATTTCTTTAACTGTCTAATGATCCCATCCCGTTTGTCGACCTCTAAGCTTGCTTTATAGAGCTCACTCGCATGTTGAGTCTGTTGGGTGTCCATTTTCCTCTTAATTTCTTCGAGTTCATTTCGTAAGATATCGACTTCAGATGGTACCACCCTTGTAAGCTCTTCAAGCGACACCACGGGTCCTTGATCGGATTCAGGAATCACATTATTAACCCTCAAACGTCTACAAAGATCGTAGTCTGGGGTGGTCATGTGCTCGGTGTCTCCTTCTACCCTAATCTGGTAACAATGGTCCCAAGCCCTCATGATAGTCTGAACTTTCTCTTTGAACTCCCCTTTGAAAAGAAATTCAGTTCGGCTTAACCCGGCGATATTGTGAATGAACTGTCATGATCCAAATTGTCGGGACACCAAAAGCGGAACACAAGCAATCCCTCTATGCAGTCCCAACATCATCAGCCAGTTGAAATCACCGTAACTATATAAAAAGTAATTAACTCTACCAAGCCACGTGACCCTCCATACTATGTCTTCGTCTTGAATGTTTTTGAAGAAACTAGCCCATTTTCTTGTTTTCAAGTCTTCTCGCCACTCTTTTGCTAAGTATTCCCGTAAAGGCGAAAAACCTTGGAAGGATATTCCCAGTAGAACCCTCGTCGGCGTCTTCCACATGTGGTTCTGAATCCATACCTTTAACAGTTGCACACATCCTCGAAAACGTCATTCTTCGTACTTCCGACTGCATTTAAAAAAATAAAGGTCTCGGCCAAAATAGCTGGTACTGGGTTTGCTCACCGTTTTACACGCTCAAACAGATCTAGAATGGCTACATCAATGTTTCCAAGAATTCTTGGAAAGATCACCAACCCATATATTCCCAAGGCAAACATGTCTATCCTTTTCTCCTCATCCGGATGTGCAGGTAGGATGTCTCGAATGTTCTCCCATGCGAATATTGTACTATCTCCTCGAAGTCGGATCAAGCCATTAACCCAATCGTCACTCATTCCGATAAAGGTTTTGAGCTTTGAAGTGTAATTCTGATTCCTCGGAGGTTTTGCGTAAATCCAATCTTCATGAACGTTTTTCTGATTAAGTAGAGCGGTATATTCTTCTACTGTGGGCATCATGTCCTGTCCATTGAAGGTGAAGCAGCAAAAGGCAAGATTCCAGAACTGAAAAATGGCTCGGAGTAGGGGCTGGTTGACCCGAATATATATCAACTGTGCAATGTCGCCATAACTATCACAGAACCTATCTTGTAATCTCTGGTCCCATCCTTCCCAGATACTTTGAAGATCCCCTAAGTTGTTCTGTTGAAGACTCACATAGGTGTACCCTGCTATCACGCGCTCACTTGGTAAACTGTCCCCTTGGGCCTTCTGGTTGACCTCTGACCAATGTCTAACTGACAAGTTAAGCTCATCTTTTCTAAGACACCTTTTTTCCATGGTGAAATACTTTCTGATCGGGTAAACCACTTGATCGAGTACCTTTATGTAATGCAAATGTAATAATGCATGAAAAAAATAGCAAAAGGAGACAAGTCAGTACCGGATAGAATTAATAAATACATAAATAAAAACACGAATTAAATAAGGTAAACAGACAAAACGACCCTATTTACCCATCTAAAACACCTAAGGTTATCCGCATGGCTCTAATAGGGTGGGTTTTTATGTTCTCTATATGCAGTGTTGGTGCTAGAAGGTACCCGAATTGTCCTTGCTGTCCTCTACTAAGAGTAGCAAGGCCCCCGATCATCACCCATTATAGGCTCCTTTCAACCGGGTTCAATTCAGGGGGACCCATTCGCTTATGCCTGCACGAAGGAACGATATCCTTACGAAAGCATAAGGTACTCGAGCCCCGAAGGTACTTGCTAGGCCTACACGGGAGAACGATATCTTCACGAAAGCATTAGCATTTTTCCCCACTTAAAAACGGGTTTATATGCCCAATTTTAAATGCGTTAAAATAAATGCGCAATTACAACCGAATATTAATTTAATAGTCACTTTAATCCGGAACTTTTAATATTATTAAAGCGGTAATTATTTGAAAAAGCTTGACTCTCTTTATTTTGTTAAAAACAAAAAATAATCCCCAGCGGAGTCGCCATCTGTAGCGATGTCCGTTTCGCTAAAAAATATCGAGTTTTCGAAGTGTTTGTTGTCTTTCGGATATAAAAATATTTATCCGTGGGGGTTTTGAAAAACGCGTTATATTAGAAATTGGAGTCGCCACCGGCCACTTAGGTAGGCCGGACACCATAAAACCAGAGATTAAAAAACTTTGAGTTCGGGAGTCGGTTACGAATGGGGAAGGATTAGCACCCCCACACCACCCAAAATTGGTACTTTAATAATTACCGCTTTATTAATATTAAACTTTCCGGATTAAAGTGACGATTAAATTAAAATTTGATTATAAGTACGAGTAAATTTTAAAGGCCCCGTTATCCGAGAGTAAACGCCCAACCACTATCACTACCCCTGATACTGGCGCCGTTTACGCTCGGATAATAGGGCACCGCATTGACAATTTATATCTCGATATGCAATCTTAGCGAGAAAAATATAAAATATGGCAAATAATTTAAATACAATAAAATACAAATAAATATTAACATAATAAAATACCAATCTAACATAAATAAAATACTAATCTAAAACATACATACATAAATATTAATCTAACTCAAAAATAAAACAAATCTAACATAAATAAAATGCTAACGTTCATAAATATTAATATAACACATAAATAAAAAACTAATCTAATATAAATAAAATACTAATCTAAAACATTCATAAATATTAATCTAACACATAAATAAAAAAACTAATCTCACATAAATAAGATACTAATCTAACACATAAATAAAAAACTAATCTAACACATAAATAAAAAACTAATATAATAAAATACTAATCTAAAACATAAATTTAAAACATACAAACTAAAAAATAAGAATACAATTTCAAATTAACTAATACTTCATTAAATTAAATTAAAAAATACAATACAAATAAAAAGGGAAGAAAATATACCTAACTAAGAGCTCGAATGAAGTACCCCGACTGAACCCCACTAAGATCTACCACGACCTCTCCAAAAATATTAACTAGATCGGATCCAAAATAGGACATCGGTCAAATGTTGGATCGAACCAACTAGGGCCGGGGCACTGCCCCGACCCCTGGCCGGCCTAGCTCCCAATTGGGGAGCCGATCCAATTGCAAATTTATGGCAAATTGGCGTGTAATTCCCCCCCCCCAATTTGGCTGCCCACATGCAAGCCTTTATATAGGCAAGGGGTGGGTATTTTGGGTGACGTGGAGCAACATGCTCAACACATTTTCTTTCCTTTTTTTTAATAGTATATTTATTATTATTTATTTTATTTTTTATTAATTTTATATTAATAATATTATTATTAAAATAATACTAATAACACTAAAACCCGGTCAAAAATGAGTAATTACAAGTGTAATATTATTTTTATTATTTAAAGGTAAATTTTTAAATTAAATATATATTTTTAATATTATTAAACTAAAACTCAAGTTTATTAGGTTGATTTTAAGTAACAATCGGAATTTATGGAATCACATAGTAATCTTACTCTTGAACGTATGGTAACGTGTTAAAACAAAATTGTTTGTCTTGAACATATTATGGACCGGATCATATCAGAAAACGATTCTTGGTGTACAGAGGATATACACTAAACATATTTGTAATATAAGTTAGTGTTTGTCTTTTATTGTTTTAATTGTATTTAATGTGATTTTTTAACAAAATAATGAAAATAATATATTAGAAAAGTTTAGTCGTGTTTCTAATTAATTAATGAAAGTTCAAATTAATAGTTCAAATAGATAAAATAGATTTTTGTTCTATAAGGATCTATTTTTAAATTTTCCCTAAATATCAGAGACGGCCCTATAATTATATAAATTCTACTTTATTTTAACCTCACTCTAACCTACATATTTTAGAATTTCCCTTCTACTCATTCGTCATTAGTTCAATTTTCTGTAAATTTTTTTAGAATTTTGAGGGTTGAGAATTTTAGAATTTGAAATCTCGGTTAGTGTGATTCTTACAACTCACATTTTTATTTCACAATAAAACCACTGTTCCTGCAACATGAAATGTAGCATACTAACATTCAACGAGTTATATCTAAGCGGAAATAAGTATGCTTCGGTTGGCAAACTTCACTAGTAATAAATGCTTTCCACTGCGCTTCGTCTGAATTTTGATTGAATCGAGTCGAATAATTTTTTTAAGTTATTTAAATTTCATTTTATTTTTTTGAAGTCTAATTGTTCAAATTTCAATTTATATTTAACTTTAAATATTTATAATGGTACGATATTGATTAGTTTTAATTTAAATGACTTTTTATTATAATATATGATATACATGTATATTTTTAATATTATTTTCATAAGTGAGTAATTTTTGTAATGTTATTTAATAAATCAAATCTCATCTAAAATTATATAATATGTTTACAATACTATTTTTTAAAGATAAAATTTTGAAGGAAAATATTGATGATAGTATAAATGAGTCAAAGAATTAATGAAAAGAAAAAAAATTGCAACGAATTACAGTCAAATAATTAAATTAAATAAAATATAAAGTTGAAAGGCTAAATTGCAATAAATGATCAACATTCAAATTTATGTTTTCATGATGGGATGAAAGTGAACAAGTTATGCTTTTATGGTATCCGAATTAACCTAATAATTAACTGCTCATACCCAAAACATTTTCACCTGAACATGGTATTGACTCGACCTGAAATTGGCTTAACCCAAACTCGAACCGAATCTGAGTTGTGATCAACCCGACATTGACTCGGACTCGACCTAACTCGATTCAAACAATTGAATTGACCAGACATAACTTGAATCCAATCTGACCCGACCTGAAACCCAACCGAATATCCAATTTTACATTTTTAGTTGAGACCATGACTGATGTGGAAAGAAAGATATGCAAAATTCTATGATATAATTTCTTAGAGGCGGGACACAAAAATATTAATATTTTTTGTAAATGGGTGACTAATATAAAAATATAGGGTAAATAAATTACATCAATAGTTACTGAACTATTGTTTCTTTCTTATTTTAGTCACCAAATTATTTTTTTGTGTGAAAAAAATCATCTCTAACGTAATAATGTTACATATTCTTTTCTTCATTTTGGTCTTTGATCGACAATTTTTCCCTTAAATTTTAATGAAAATAGTAACATTGCATGGTAAAATAAAAAATTTAGTCTCAAAACATATACATTTCATAATCTTCTTCCTCATTTTCAAGAGTTTGAACTTTTTTTTTTATAATTTGACCTTATCACTTTTAATTCTCTTCAAAAATAATAATCTTTTTTACTTAAAATCATGCTGCTGCTATCCATCTTTGCTGTCAGCTTCTCCGAGAAAATTCATTGGTTATCTTTCACACAAAAATATTCCTTTTCCCTCTCAAGTTAAAACTTCAAAAATATTTTCTTTTTTCGATATTTTCTTTTACGGACCCATACAATTGTTGAGAAAAAAAGATTAAGATTGATTCGTGCATGTTGTCAGAAAATATGCATTAATATAAGAAATGAAATAGACAATAACATGAAATATTTAATTTATTGAATCGAACATAATATAATTAATAATTAGAAATTGAAAAAAACAACAAAAATTAAAACCCTTTACTTGTACCTAGACAACAACTTGGATGAACAAATTTGTTGAGGCATGTGAAATCATAGTTTCCTTAAGAAAGATTCGTCCGCTCTTATGGTGCTTGAGAAACATTGGCCGTCTATCTCCCAAGATAAAACAACAAAATGATCTCATCAGTAGCATGTCTGTAGTGATCAGTGAACCGTAACCTCGTCTTCCTGTATCACCGAAAAAAATAGTTTCGAAAATCAAAGAGTAAAAGCAATTTAAAATTCTCTGTGTTGTGTTAAATCTAGTAGGTTTACACGGTATGTATAGGGGTTTCACATGAGAGAATAATTGGAAATACTATACTCCGAAATTAAGGTTATTAATATTGTTTTCGAATAAATTCGAAAATAAGTCATTAATACCATATATATTTAAATATATGTTTCGTGAACTGTAAGACATTACTAAAATAATATTCGAATTAAAGGAGCCATTAATACAATATCTTACCATCTACTTATCATTTTAATTCAGAATATCCAAAAAGATATGCTACATTTAAGGAAAAATTATTTCAAATTGGGCTAACATATCCGTATACCCACGGAGGGCCCCGACCGATCCAAACATTCGCATAGCCCATGTCGTGCGGGTGCGCCCCCAACCTCAATGGGTTAGACGAGCTTCGATTCTCACCCCGTGCTCTTACGCATAAGGAATAATCTCAACCCAAGCCATTCACTGTTTTAGCTTTTACAGAGATAACATTGAATTTCCACATGTAATTCAATAACTATCCTCCCTCAAATATTCCCTCTTTTGACAAAATCAACTTATGAGATTCAAATACCATCATAAAGACATGCATACTTAGGAGTGTCGCATAAACAAGGTTCTTTTGTTTGTTAGGTACATACAACACGTTTTGAAGTTTTAACTATTTGCTCGAAGACATCTTCAAAACTATTGTTCCTTTTCCCTTGATCTTGAAAGTTACATCATTGCCCATGTAGAGCTTTTTCTCCTTCTCACTAAGAACCAACTCAACAAATGAGTCTTTGTCACTAAAAATGTGACATGTGGCACCAGTATGAAGCCACCATGCTCTTGGACCTGAGTCAACCATGTTAACTTCAGAAATCACAACACATAAATCTATGTCAGATACTTACTTGGAAATTTTTTCCACAACATTGACCTCGTTTGTTATGCCTCTTTTGAAGTCCTTATTAATTTTCATCACATTTGTCTTGGTAGTTTCATTGGCAAGATTAGGTTGACATCTTTGTCGAGCCTTTTTGCAGCACCTCTATTATGACTCATAGTCATAATTGAAACTGAAAATAGGAAAACAAAGTTCACACAGTATGAGAAAATCTTAATAATAAATAATGCACTAGGTAGGTTAGCATGAAAGATATGAGGTGCACTGGGCATGCTTAAATACTAAGCCTTTCAAGAAACCAATCTTAGACATGCACTTTCAGTTAGATTTCTAATTATTCAGTTAAAAGTTTTCTTTTTTGAACTAGAATTAACAATAATTATGTAATAACAAGAAAATCAATTCTCGATTATTTCAATTTTATTATCTATCAGAACTAAAATTCTAAAACGAAATCAGTAACCAATGTTACTTCCAATAACAAATTCTGTTAAAATAGTTTTCTCCACAACAAAACTGAATAAACATATTTATTCAGATTGCCTCTTGTTTGGAAATAAAGATTAAGTAAAACCATTAAAACGGTAGAAATTAAATCCTGAAATGAATTATTTACGAGATCTCAGTTTGCAAACCAATAAAAATTTCGTTGATTCTTGTTTGGAAAAGAAGATTAAGTAAACCCGTTGAAATGGCAGGAACTAAATCCCGAAAAAAATTATTTGCGATATCTTAGTTTTCAAAACAAATCAAGATTTCACCTAAACATCATATTCGTCTTAATAAATTTCTCAAAAGAAATTATTTGTAAAAGACACTATATTCTATAATAGATACCTAGTTATAAATCTAAACTTTTAAAATAAGAATAAAAATCAATATGGGCAAAATCTTACCAAAATTAACAGTGTTAATTTGATGGATGGCCGAAGTTCCTAAAAGGAAAGAAGGGCCTAAAACTTTTGGAAAGAGGTAAAACTCGTCGTGGTATGAACCCCTGCCTTGGAACAATAATCTCTTCGCCTTGGATTAAAACTTAAAATGGATTTTGTCTTTAGATTGTTAGAAAATAGGCATTAATCCAAAAAATAAAATAGACAATAACATGAAATACTAAATTTATTGAATCTAACAGAATACAATTAATAATTTGAAATTAAAATTGAAAAAAACAATAACAAAAGTTGAAAACTGTTTACTTGTATTCGAAAAACAATTCGGATAGACATATTTTTTGAGGCTTGTGAAATTAAAGTTTCCTTAAGGTAGGTTCGTCCGCTCCTATGGTGCTTAAGAAACGTTGGACGTCTATCTCCCAAGATACAACAATAGAATGAGCACATCTTCCTTTATCATCGAAAAAAACAGTTTCAAAAATCACAGAATAAAAGCAATTGAAAATTTTCTATGTGTTGTATTAAACCTAGTAGGTTTACACGATATTTATAGGACTTTCACATGGGAGAATAATATAAAATAATATATTCCAAAAATTAAGGTCATTAATATTTTATCCAAATAAATTCATAAATAAGTCATTATTATCGTATATATTCAAATATATATTTCATGAATTGCAAGGCATTACCAAAACAATATCCAAATTAAATGAGTCATTAATATAATATCTTACAATATACTTATTCTTTTAATTTGTAATATTAAAAAAGATACGCCATAGTTAAGGAAAAATTATTTTAAATTGGACTAAAATATTCGCAAGCCCATGAAGGGACCGATCAATTTGGACATTCACGTCACCCACGTCATGTGGGTACGCCCCCAACCCTGATGGGTTCGGCGAGCTTCGATTTGTACCCCTTGCACCTGCGTGCGAGACATAATTTCAACACAATTTATTCAATAACTGGCAAGCGGTTTGATGTATATAAACACTTCTCATACTTGATATCCTACTAATGTAGGATAAGAGTTTCTGATTTTTCTTACACAATTGATAGCTCTTTAAAGCGCATGCATTTCCTCTAGATTTATAGATTTAATTGTCCCCACATCAGTGTTTATTGTAACCATTTCTGCATTTTCATGTCTATTTTTTGTATCTTGTCTAACTTAGTTTTAGTTGCTCTTATTTCACATATTTCTGCCTATTTTACCTTGTTGTCGCTGTATTTCTAATGTTCTTGTAGAGGAAGTTTCACCACTACAACCAGCTCGACACAGTAGCGGCCAACTATCCAATCTGCTAAAAGATAAGGATGACCCTGCCAGCAGTATTATTTGTTATAACAGATTTGGTACGGCTTTGGGTTACGCAAAACACTTGAAGGACATGTGTCTTTTCTTTGGCAGCTTATAAAAGGACAAATCTGGGAAGAGAGGGAGTCACGCGAATTCCATTTTCTTATCATCTTCAATCTTAAGCTTTTTCCTTCCATCTATGACGACTTAAGCTTTATTTATAAAGATCCAAGGTAAAGCAAGGCGAAAATATCTGAGAAGAAGAGGATTCAAGTGTTAGATCAAGGAGAATATTTGTTATCTTCTTAAACTCTTCTTTAATTAGATGTTTTTTTTAGATATTTCTATTATATTTTGTGCTTTAATGACAATGGTTTAAACCTTTAAGCTCTGTATGAACTCATTTAAATCTTATCTTTCGTTTAATATATTTTTATTATCTTTTTCTCATACTTTGATTATTGGATTTGATTATTGTTTGCATGAGAATGTTAAACATAGCTACTAACATCAAAAGATGTAGTGACAAGTCAGGTTAACGAGCCATTACAACGTGAGTTGAATGAGAATACAACGAGAGTTGATCCACTTGTTCAAAAGGGTTGTAGTTTTGACTTATAACGAGAGTTGTGGCTGATTTACATCTTTGCGTCAACAGTTGAAGATTGAATGGAAGTTGGTAAGCGAGCTTTCTTTTTTACTTGCCAATTGAGCCATCTTATTCCGTTGAGTGTACTTGATTTTTTGCCAAGCTAAAACAAGGGGATCCAGACTGTATCTTAATATTTCTTCACTCTTTAATACTTACTATTCTTGCTACCACAATTGACCCATTACTCATTACTTTATTTCTTTATTACAACTACTGTTACACACAATATTTCCATTTACAGAATTGCTTGTGGCCATATAATATTTAAGCTAAATACTCATCCTCGTGGGATCAATATTCAAATAGGATCATCATGTTTCTATTCTTTTATCGACAATGTTTGCTTGAGAGTGTGACGTTTTTACACTGATCAAGTTTTGGCACCATGCTGGGGATGACGTTATTTGGTTTTTATGTTTTTGCTTGCAGTTCCATTTCCTTTATTTAGTTTGTAGTGATTTCTAAAACTTTCCTTTTTGTTATTTCCTTTATATTAAGTTTTGTAGGTGTTGTATGACCAGAAGTGCTGCCACACCACTCTTTGTACCAGATCTAGAAGTTGAGAGTACTTTTAAACGAAGAATTCAAGAACATGGTGGGATGGCAAGACAACCCAACAATGAGGGTATCCCTCACGATTATGAAAACTTGTAGACTCTCTGAGTGAATGCTGGCAAAAGTGGCAGAAAATATGTCTTGGAAAATATAAGAATATGCCAAAAGGAGTCTTTTGCGTGCAAGTATACACGGTCTGCAAGTAATACAGCTGGTAAGCTGAGTATCGATCCCACAGAGATTGACTTGGAATTCAATTGCCTTGCTTGTTACATGCCTTAAGAAAAAGTTGATTTAATTTGAGATTGGTTTTGAAAAATAATTAAAAAGTAAAGAAATGAAAGTAAAGTAAAGACGTTGGCAAGGAAGGTGTTTTAATGAATGATGAGCGTTGGCAGGGAATGCCTGGTTTTCACGTTGTTCATGCCATGCCAGCCTTTAGCAACAACATGTCTTGGCATTGTTTGCCGAGCAGATTCACAATTGGCAAAGCCTCTCTCGATGGTCATTGCCCTAAATTGATCATGTAAAACCCCCTATATCTCTATAGTGTTTGTTTTTAAATAAACCAATTTTATTAAGCTCCAATCTATACTCCTAAGGGGTAGATTTCACTCCCGAAGTAAGTTCATCTACTTGGACGACTTCTCTCCTCAGTATTCAACAACTTATTCGTTGCCACCCCAAGTCTGTTAAGATATTGAGGCACAATAGGCCAACAGTGCCAGCTCTCGCTTGGCAGAGTATTTAGGAAACATTAAAGTATGCCGAATAGATGAAACCGTGCCAAGGCATATTTATTATTAAAAACTAAAGCATGAAAATAACATAAAACCCAAACATCCCCCACCAACTATTAAATTAGTTCATGGTGAGGGATTTAACCAACAATCCACAAACGTTTTCAAAATACATCATCCTTAAAAATAAGATAAAATAACTTGAAAGAGAAAATGGGCTAAAATGGGGTCTCTCGATGTAGCCCTTCAAGATCCAGGCTTCTTGCCCAAGTTGGTCAGACCACATTTCCACGGTGTAGCCAGTTGTCAATCGTCACACACCAACTCTTCACTCTGATCTTCACTTCTCCCCCCAAATGCTAGCTTGGTTGGTGTTTAAATAGGCGTGCGAGGAAGGGATATGACTAGCTTTTCAAATTTTGAATTTCAACTGCCCAAGGGATAAGGGATTATCTTCTTATCCAAATTTGAATGCGAGCTGATCAGCCTAAGGCTGACGTCATCCTGCCGATGCTGCCCTGGCATCCAAGCATGGCATGAATCTGGCAACAAGTCTTGGCACCATCTTATCCGCTATTTTTACGGAGATTGGTCCAATTTTTATCTTTTCGGAGCTTGATCATTTCCTATTTTTTAGGGGTCCAACAGCTTCTTGGCATGGCATCAAGTTTACTTCTCTGCCAACCGGTGCTTGGCATTGTCTAGTCCATTTGTGCCAACAACACTCGACATTCTCTCTGGCGCTCATTCCTGTGTTACTTGTCTGGGCCAAATCCTATGCCAAACCTGCAAAATTGCCAACAAAACAACTCTTCACACTAGCATAGACAAAACTCTAAACTTCATATGCAAATGCATGATTCTAACATCCTAATGCAACTAAATGTACCTAAAAACAAGCAAAAGCATTGTAAGATTGGCATTAAAAACAATACTTTTGGAGAGGTAACACACCCATAAACCTAACTCATTGCTTGTCCTCAAGTAATGCAATCAAAATAAAAACAAAAACTGTGAAAAAGTTACCTCGACAAAATTTTGGTTGAATGCCAACACGTACTGACAAGTAGAATTTGGCTCTATTTCTGTCCTCAGTATCCCAGTGCAATAATGCCAAGCAGGTAGTAATTCAAGTGCAACAATATAACTCTAGTCAAAGTTCATGAAGTGTGTGTAGCGAATGCCTTTTTTTTATCGCTAAAATAAAAATGAGGCGGTTTTTCGAAGGTGTTTTTGAAAGGTGTTTTTGATTCTTTTGGATATAAAATATTTATTCCGTGGGTTTTTTTTTAAAAAAACCACATTTTTAAAAAAACGGAGTCGCCACCGGCCACTTAGGTAGGCCGGACACCATAAAACCAGAGATTCAAAAAGATTGGGTTCGGGAGTCGGTTACGGATGGGGAAGGATTAGCACCCCCACACCGCCCAAAATTGGTACTTTAATAATTACCGCTTTATTAATATTGGATTTTCCGGATTAAAAAGGCGATTATTTTAAAATTCGGTCATAATTGCGAATAAATTTTAAGGGTCCCGTTATCCGAGAATAAACGTCCAACCACTATCACTACGCTTGATACTGGCCCCGTTTACGCTCGGATAAAAGGGCACCGCATTAACAAATTATAAATCATATGCAATCTTAGTGGCAAAAATATAAAACATGGCAAAATATTTAAATGCAATAAATATTGACATAACAGAATACTAATCTAACATAAATGATATACTAGACTAAAACATGCATATATACATATTATTCTAAATAATAGATAAAACAACTTTAACAAGTTAGAACAACAATACAGGAATAATTACGTCGTATATAGACGAACAAATATTTCAAAAAGACATACATGCTAGTCATAAAACATATTTCAACATCTATGGAACAATATATTATACATAAAAGAAGACACACTAACACATAACCTAAAAGCCAAGAAAACATACAATACATACAAAAATACAAGAACATGTTGTTTTACGAGTCAAATAGAATATAACATGCTTTAATACGAATAATCGGATAAAAAAACATGACTATTATAAGTTTGACACACATATACATATAAACATAAAATATGAGTCATATACTAGGGACGTAAAATAACAGAATATCAACATATACGATTATAATACGAACATGAATATTTACAAAGAATACATGACTGAAATGAAAGAAAAATAAAAGTCAGTGGCAGAAATTAAAGAACAATAATATGTAATTTAGGGACGAAATTGCAAAATAAACAAAACCTAAAAGGATCAAAACTGTAATTAGACCAAGGGGTAGACCCAAAATGAAAAGTTCAAAAACGCGGGTGGCTAAAGGCGTAATTTTACCATTTTGAAAACTGATTCGGTGTAATTTAGGGACTGTATTACAAGATTTTGAAATATCAGGGGGACATGGATTGTAATTATACCATGCGGCAAGACAAAAACGAAAATATTGAAAACGCGGTGGGATTAAGTGTGTAATTTACCTATTTAGCAAAATAATAATACCTATATAAAGGCTATTTTTAGACCGAAACCAAAATTTCCCCACTTCGTTTCATTCTCTGATTTTCATAACTCATCCCATTCTTATTTTCTCTCAACTGCTCTTATGAAACCCAGAATCCGGCGGCCGGCCGCAGTGTTCTCCGCCGCTAACCGGCGCCGGCAGGCCTCCAAAACACACCAAAATAACCCCTTTTTCGTCCTCAACATGAATTCGTGGTTGGATTTAGAGGATACACCCTCGTTTGCCCTAGATCTAGAAAATACGAAGCGAAAAAAAATATTTTTTAAACCAAAACGAAACTACAAGGGGTCTTCCCCTCCCTTTAGTTCACCATATCAGGCTTGGAGAAGCCGAAAGGTTTGTCACTGAGGAAGGGAAGACCCTCAAACGGCGACGGTAAGACGACTTTCCTTTTTTTTTGTTTCTGTTTACCTCTTTTGTATATGCATGCAAAAAATAAAAAAAAGAAAAGAGGATTTACCACTGGACTTTTCTTTCGATTTCCTTGAATGTTTACAACTTTCAGTTTTTTTTTGTATTACAAGATCTCTGTTACCACTTTTTTTTGTTACCCCCTCTTTTTTCCCCGTTACAAAAGTCCCCGTTTCATATATATCATTGTCTTTGTTTTGGTGCAAGTTGCCTCTTGCTTTTTCATATCTGAACTGACAATTTTTTCTTGTTGTCTTGGGCATGTTCTGAACACGGGGGCTGAATATCGGCGTGGTGGCGGTATGGATGTTCTGCCAGCGGCCAGACGCGTTCTCGGTCGTTAGATCAGATCTGATCTAACGGTCGAGATGGCTTGAAGGAAGAACGGCCTGGATGAAGCCTCGATTTGATGAGACGGCTCTAGATCTTGACACATGGAGCTCCGCAGTCGAGGAGTCAGAACGCGTGGATCGAACGGTCCATACGTGTGGAACACGCGGCTGGCAGATATTTTTGAGTTCTTGGTTGTATCGTGGCCGTTGGATCAGATCTTGATCCAACGGCCCACAGTTATATGCATTCCATAATTGTAATTAGATAAGATTTGGGTTTGGGCCAACCGGGCCTTGTAATTGTATTTGGACTTGGACTGTAATTTTTATTTGGGTTTAATATATTTAATTTTTTTCATTTTATCAGCCCAATAATATTAATAATAATAATATAATTATAACAGTAATACATATACATGATACAAACATATACTTATACAAGTATAACATATTGGCATACGTACATATAATCCTGCCCATAATTATCATAACATCCATATATATTAATCATATACGCTCATACTCTAGATACATACGCGACACACATTCATCATTAATACGTATACATACATAGCTTATAATATACATGCACACCACGCCTTATATATATAACATTCATATAATATAATAAATATACATGCAATATTAATATATATTTATAAGTGAAAATGAGTGATTACAGTTGCTCCTCTTTGCTTGTTCTCATGGAATGGGAAACAAAGCAAAGATTCATAAGCACTCATTTTTATCAGACTTCCCTGTTTGTAGTTTTGGAAAAACGAGTTCTTTTGGACATCTCCGCTCTTCCTTAGCTGAATTTTCAGGCTCATAAGTTCTTCCTATATAGAGCTTTGTCACCTTCCAATCTTGGAGCTACAGGCTCTTCCTATATAGAACCCTTCGCTCTAAAACCCCGAGTTATGAGTCATTCCTTTCACTTCGAGACAGTAAAGCTTGGAGTCCTTCCTATATGAACTCTTCGCCTTCAACACTGGTTTTTCCTATATAAAACCTTTTGCGCCATTGATGGATTCTTCCGACTGGGAGTTCCTCCTATATAGAACTGCTAGTCTTCAAATCTCAGAGCTACAGGTTCTTCCTATATAGAACCTTTTACTCTAAGACAATGAAGCTCATAGCCTTTCCTATATAAGACTCTTCGCTTTCGACACAACAGGTTTCCTATATAACCTTATGTCATAGGTGAATTCCTTTGACTGAGGGTTCTTCCTATATAGAACTGCGAGTCTTCACCTTGGAGCCGTCAGTCCTTCCTATTTAGAACTTTTGGCGTCTGAAATCTCAGAGCTACAGGTTCTTCCTATATAGAACCTTTTACTCTAAGACAGTAAAGCTCGGAGCCCTTCCTATATAGAACTCTTCGCTTTCGACACAGCAGGATTTCCTATATAATCTTGCGTGTCATGGGTGAATTCCTTCGACTGGGAGTCCTTCCTATATAGAACTGCTAGTCTTCACCCTGGAGCTGTCAGTCCTTCCTATATAGAACTTTCAGCTTCTGAAGCCTCGGAGCGAAGGATTCTTCCTATATAGAACCTATCTCTGGAGCTTGAAAACATGTGCCTTTTGTATGTAAAAACATTGTCTTCTCTTTCAGGATTAACACCACGATGGCCATCGATGTCTCTTTGAATCTACAGATACCTGTCTGAGATGAAAACAAAATGCTATGACAAATGAATTGACATGCTCCTAATCCTAGTGATGTTTGACTATTCATGATGCATGAGTGTCAATATCTTGGTGGGCTTGTTTTGATCCTTATTTGATCTTGATGTTCGCTTTCTCCTTTCTTACGGGCATCGATACTCCGCTTCACTGTCAGGTTTAACCATCTCAACCTTTCTTTTTCTCCAATTACAACTTGAAATTCTAAAGTGCCCTTTCGGGTTTTCACTTTAAAGAGTTTTTTTTGAGGGGTGCCCTTCAGGGTTTTTCACCAAAGAGATCTCTTTTGTTATCTCGTATGCCTTCCTTGAATAGATAGGACATGTGCCATTGGTCATCTTACCTGGTTGTTTAAAGCTTCCCGCCTTCCCTAGCCATTATGTAGGGAACTAGAGGACGGAGTTAACATCGTTTTCTTTGATCACCTGCATTTTCAAGGTTAAATCATAGTAATGCTCAGAAATCTCTTGTTTCATTATAAGCCTATGTTATCTTATTTGACTGAAATTGATAATAAGGCCAGGAATGGATGCTCAAAAACACGGTTTTATTACGATTAAGGGCTTTGGGATATCTTAAAAAGAAAGGTATGACACGTATGAGTTAAGTATGAAAATACAAGATTCCTCATTATCTTCGATATGAATGATACATGATCCTGTCAACCAGTGGAGAATTCTTTTTTTGCCTAAAGCCTCCTCTTCATGATGTTCATGTGGATACCCGTCTCTTCAACTTTTCAATTTACCCGAGCCACCCTTTGCGGGTTTTCAACTCGAGTCCTTCCTTTGCTTCAAGACGCCCGTTTTAGGGTTTTCGCCCTGAGCTCTCCATTTTGTTCTCTTTTTTATTTTTCATCATCATTTTTTTAGAGATAGTACTTCTTGACGGCATCAGAATTTACGAGATTTTTCAGCTCGTCCCCATCCATTTCTGTTAGGATCAGGGCTCCTCTTGAGAAGGCATTTTTTACGACGTACGGTCCTTCCCAGTTGGGCATCCATTTTCCTCGAGAATCTTTCTGGATAGGGAGGATTTTCTTGAGTACCAGATCCCCTTCTTTAAATTCTCTTGGGCGCACCTTTTTGTTGTATGCCTGTACCATCCGTTTTTGGTACATCTGACCATGACAAATGGCCTTTAGTCTTTTTTCGTCAATGAAATTTAGCTGGTCGAGTCTGGCCTGCACCCATTCAGCTTCTTCTAATTTTACTTCGTTTAAGACCCGGAGAGACGGGATCTCTACCTCAATTGGGAGTACTGCTTCGGTACCATACACCAAGGAGTAGGGTGTTGCCCCTGTTGATGTGCGAATGGACGTCCTATAGGCAAAAAGGGCAAAAGGCAACTTCTCATGCCAATCCCTGTAGGTATCCGTAGTCTTCGCTATGATCTTCTTTATGTTCTTGTTTGCTGCTTCCACTGCTCCATTCATTTTAGGACGATAGACTGTGGAATTATGGTGTGTTATCTTGAATTGAATGCACACGTCCGTCATCATTTTGTTATTCAGATTGGAAGCGTTGTCGGTGATGATCCTTTCTGGCAATCCGTATCGACAAATAATTTCCTTCTTTAAGAACTTACAAACTGTAGTCCTGGTGATATTGGCGTAAGACACTGCCTCTACCCATTTAGTGAAGTAGTATGGCGACCAAAATGAAACGGTGTCCATTGGAAGCTTTCGGATGAATCTGCCCGATGACGTCCATGCCCCACGCTGCGAAAGGCCACGGAGAATTCATGGTGTGTAAAGGCGATGGGGGAGCGTGAATCTTGTCAGCATAAATTTGGCATTTGTGGCATTTCCTGGCGTAATCGATACAATCTCCCTCCATGGTCAACCAGAAATAACCGTATCTCATAATTTTCCGGGCTATAGACAGCCCGTTGGCATGCGTTCCACAGATCCCATCATGTACTTCGGCTAAGATTTCCTTCGCCTCCCGGGCATCCACACATCTCAGCAATGTTTGATCATGACTTCTCCTATATAGGATTTCCCCATCTAGGACATATTTTGTTGCCATTTTCCTGAGCGTTTTTCTGTCATTGTCGTTTGCCCCTTCTGGATACTTTCGAAGCTTGACATATTGTAGGATATCATAGTACCATGGATTTCCGTCAATCTCTTCCTGTACATTACAACAATGAGCAGGCTTTTCAAACGTCTGCATCTCAATGGGCTTCATTTCTGCCCCGGTGTTTGTTTTAAACATGGATGCCAAGGTTGCCAATGCATCTGCCATCTGATTTTGTTCTCGGGGCAGGTAATTGAAGCTGACCTTTTCGAACTCTTTGGTGAGCTCTTGTATCAATTCGTGATATTTGACCAATTTCGGGTCCCTGGTTTCCCATTCCCCTCGCAATTGGTAAATGACTAAGGACGAATCTCCGAACACTCGAAGTTCCTTAACCTTTCTCTCGATGGCTGAGTTCAATCCCATGATGCAAGCTTCGTATTCAGCTATATTGTTTGTGCAGAAGAATTCTAATCTGCTGGTGAAAGGATAATAGACGTCCTCAGGTGAAATTAGCACTGCCCCTATCCCATGTCTGAGGGCGTTGGAGGCTCCATCGAAGTAAAGTTTCAATGACTTATCATCTAAAACCTCTTCTTCGGTTGTAATGCACATCAAGTCTTTGTATGGGAAACTAAAGTTCAATGCCTCATAGTCATCCGAAGCACGACTAGCTAGGAAATCTGCTACGGCACTCCCCTTTACGGCTTTCTGATTAACATATACGATGTCAAATTCGGATAAGAGCATCTGCCATCGGGCCATCCTTCCCGTTAGTGCTGGCGCTTCCATTAAGAACTTCAATGGGTCTAGCTTGGATATCAACCAGGTAGTATGGTACAACATGTACTGCCTGAGCCGTTTGGTAGCCCAAACTAGAGCACAACACAGTTTCTGCACTGGCGGGTACCGCGTTTCGCAATCATTGAATTTCCTGCTTAGGTAATAGATGGCTTGCTCCTTTTTTCTTGACTCATCGTGTTGCCCCAGTACGCATCCCATTGAATTCTCGAAGACTGTTAAGTAGAGGATTAGTGGTCGACCAGGTACTGGTGCGACTAAAATTGGAGCATTTGTCAGGTACTTTTTGATCTTTTCTAGGGCTCTTTGACATTCTTTATCCCACACGCCAGGATTATTTTTTCTAAGAAGTCTGAAGACCGGGTCGCATTGGTTGGTTAATTGGGAAATGAAACGAGAGACATAATTCGGCCTCCCCAGGAAACCGCGAACTTCCTTCTGCGTGCGGGGTGGTGAAAGGTCCTGGATGGCTTTCACTTTATCCGGATCAATCTCAATCCCTCTTCTGCTTACTACAAACCCTAAGAGTTTTCCAGAAGTAATGGCGAAGGTACACTTGGCAGGATTGAGCCTCAGTTGGTACTTCCGTAGTCTTTGGAATAGTTTTCTCAGGTTTTGTAGGTGCTCTTCCTCTGTTCGGGATTTGGCAATCATATCATCCACGTATACTTCTATTTCTTTGTGCATCATGTCATGGAAAAGAGTCACCATTGCTCTTTGGTATGTTGCCCCTGCGTTCTTTAGCCCAAACGGCATCACTTGATAACAAAAAGTGCCCCATATGGTTATGAATGTGGTCTTCTCCATGTCGTTAGGGTCCATCTTTATCTGGTTGTATCCTGAGAAGCCGTCCATGAAGGAAAACCATGAATGTCCTGCGGTGTTATCAACCAGAGTGTCAATATATGGTAAAGGGAAGTTGTCTTTAGGGCTGGCTCGGTTCAGATCCCTATAATCTACACACATACGAACTTTCCCGTCTTTCTTTGGTACTGGTACAATGTTTGCAACCCATTCGGGGTATTTGGCTACCTCCAAGAATCCAGCATCAAATTGCTTTTTCACTTCGTCTCGGATTTTTAACAACATATATGGTCTCATTCTCCGAAGTTTTTGCTGTACTGGTTTGCACTCTGATTTTGTTGGCAATTTGTGCACCACTATGTCGGTATTCAACCCTGGCATATCTTGATAAGTCTAGGCGAAGACATCCTTGAATTCCTGAAGTAGGGATATCAGTTCATGCTTGGTTTTTGAGGAAATCGTCGTTCCTATTTTTATTTCTTTTCTCTCTTCTTCAATCCCCAAGTTGACAATTTTTGTTTCTTCTTGGTGGGGCATGATCTGCCTTTCTTCGTTGTCCACTATTCTCTTCAACTCTTCTGGGATCTCAATTTCTATTTCATCATATCCTTCCTCAATTCCCTCTGAGACCTCAGGACATTCGAAATTCACTCTAGGATTGGATCCGGTATCATTCATATCGTCAATCATGAGCGACCTGCATTAAATGAGAATGAATTGTATTGGGAAAGAGACGGCTTTATATGAAGGGAATGAATATGAAGAATGCATGAATGGAATAAATGAGACTTTGGTCATTTTTAAGAAAGTGGGGATATTTTCATTTCAATCAAAAAGTTAACATAGGTGCCCCATACAAGAGATCCCCATTGTTTATGGGCAAAAACAAAAGGTTGATTCGGAGCATTACTCTGATCTATTCCTAAAAACTACAGGTAGATCAATGCAGCTCCAGTTATCGAGTGTTTCCCCGGGATAGCAAGGGCGGATGTTGGTCAACATTTTGCTGCCTCGGTCATTTTCAGCTATCATGTTGATGTACATCCCTTCAAATGATTCACTGAGTACTTCCTCCTGGTTAAGTTCATCATTTTTCTTCATTGCCTCTCCAATATCTTGACCTGGCTGGTTGAACCCTCCAGAGACAAAACTGGCTTTCAAACTAGGAAAGAACATCGGTCTCCATGGAATGTCTTCTCCTTTAGATCTGGCTTTTCTTTGTTCTTCCTTCCTCTTATATTCCTCTTTCTTCTGTTGGACACTTGGTTGGTAACCCAGCCCGAAACGATCATTCTTGGTTAACATATTCTTGGGTCTCAGGTTTCCTTGTAATTTCTTCCCTAGCCCCTTTCCTATTTTGGCTCCTCGGCCCAGAGTTTCTGCGATGGTCATCTTAGTACAATTAGATAACCTGGGGTAGGGGATCCGACTTCCCTCTGACACGAACGTGACATTTACTAGTTCTAATGCTCGTAACGAGCATTCTGCAGCATCTTCATCATTTTGAATGTAGGGGGTGTCTGATGTCACTGAAGCGACAAATTCATGCTCTGCCTCTACTGTGACCAATTTGCCTTCAACTACAAATTTTAATTTCTGATGCAATGATGAGGGGACAACTCATGCGGAGTGAATCCACGGTCTTCTCAACAAGCAGCTGTAAGATGGTTTTATGTCCATTACCACAAAATCAATCACATATTCAATTGGTCCGATCAATAGGGGCACCTTAATTTTCCCCATTGTTCCTTTTTGCGTACCATCAAAGGCTCTTACCGAGTTGTGGCAGGGCTTTAGGTGCGAACCATCTATTGGTAATTTTTGCAGGGTTACCATAGGCAAGACATTCAATGCTGACCCGTTGTCGATCAGTACGCCTGGTAATACATACCCTTTGCAGTGGGTAGTGATGTTAAGGGCTTTGGTAGACCCCATTCCTCCCTCCGGGATCTCATCATCACTGAATGTGATATGATTATAGGCAGTAATATGCCCCACTATCATATCCAGGTTTGTTACAGAAATGTCCTAGGGCACAAAAGTTTGATTCAGCACTTTCAATAGCGTCTCCCGATGCTTCTCTGAACTCAAGAGTAATTCTAGCACTGTGATCCTGGCCGGTTGCTTTCGTAGTTGTTCCACTACGCTGTACTCGCTATGTCTCAAGAACTTTAGAAATTCTTTGGCCTGGGCCTCAGTTACCGGCTCATTTATATTTGGGGAAGGTTCTTCTCCAAATATCTGCGTAGGGCTAACTGCTGTACTCTTCCCCTTATCTTTTTCAGCCGCTTTCAAAGCCTCGGAGGAATAACATCGGCCGCTCCTTGTGAAATGGCATGCCTCACCAACGTTCACATCGTTCTGGCTTTGTTGGTCTTTCAGCGTAGGCTCTTTTACCTGTTCGTGTTCTGATTTTTCTGGCATGGTCACATTTACAGCATAATTCCAGGGAATTTGTCGCATATCTTTGAATGGGAATGGAGATGGTGTTGAAATGATGATCTTGGGACTTATTTTGCTGGTTTCTCCTTGGGAGACACCTGCATTCCCTGGCCTGGGAGAGATGATAAAAGGTCTATCCTTCTCGTATTTAGTTTTGGGGCTATCCGTCATGTGTACGTCCGACCCCTTCTTCCCCATGGGCTCCTCAAAGAATTCTATTTGTTTTTCATTCATCAATTTCTGCACCAATTTCTTGAACTCGTCACATTCTTGGATATCATGCCCTTCTTGATGCAGTGGAATTCACAATACTTTCCACATTCCTTCGCGCTTGTTATTATGCCTTTGTCGATCACACGAGCCATGCATAATCATGGAAATATCCACCGTAAAGGAGACTTGATTTACGACGTCATCCTTTATCCTCCTAGTAAAGCATTCTTCTATGACATTTACCCCTCTGCTCCCATGATTAGGCAGCGGGTTGTTGGCTACGCTCGGCTCTTCAAACTTCAATATCCCGGAATCGATTAAGTTTTGCACAAGCTTTTTGAAGGCAAGGCAGTTCTCAGTGGGATGTCCAGGGGTACCGCCGTGATAGTCGCAATGCGCGCTTGGATTAAACCAAGGCGGGAAGGGCGGATTGACAGGAGTAACGATGTATGGCCGGACCAGGTCTGCTTCATACAACTGGGAATAACGTTCTGAGTACGAAACAGGTAGGGGAGTGAAAGTTCTCCTCTCTTTCTCTTTTCTGGTGACTCTCTCATCTCTTTGATTCAAGTTTTGTGTTTTTCCCACAGGTGCTTGTGGCTGTGAGACTGTGAAGTTCTTCGGGGCGGTATAGGTGCTGGTGGTGTTTACTTCATTTCTCTTGTTATACTTTCGAGACCCTTCCCCACCATCAATTCTACCGCTCTTAATTGCCAGTTCGAGGGACTCCCCAGTCCTGATTAAGTCGGCAAAACACTGTGTTGTGTTATTAATGAGGTGATCAAAGAGTGCCCCTTTCAGAGTATTGACAAATAATGGCGTGATTTCATGCTCCGGGATAGGTGGCTGGATTTGGGCAGCCACTTCTCTCCACCTTTGGGCATATTGCCGCAGGCTTTCGTTGGACTTTTGCCCCATATTTTCTAACATAATTCTGCTAGGGATCATGTCTGTTACATGTTTGTATTGCTCAGTAAATGCTTTAGACAGATCTTTCCATGTCTTAACATTTGCCTTGCTCAACTGAGTGTACCAACGTAACGCTGCTCCAGTTAGACTATCCTGGAAACAATGGATCAGTAGCTTTTCGTCTTTATGGTAAGCCGCCATCTTTCGGTAGTACATCGTTATGTGTGCAGAAGGACATGTGGTTCCATCATATTTATCGAACTCTGGCGTTTTAAATTTTGGCGGTAGGACAAGATCAGACACAGACTTAGGTCGCTAGCGTCATTTCCTGATTCTTCATTTGATTGTAACGCTTTAAATTTTTCCTCCATGAGGCGAAATCTTTCTTCCCACTTTTTTTCTACCTCATTCCTGATCCTTTTGACCATGTTTAGGTCCGGCACTTCTTCTTCATAAAGTGCTTCAGTATCGAGGGGTTGAGTCTCAGGTGCCCCTACTTGAAAGCTGGAAGACATTCCTGCAGGGTCAATATACACCTTCCTAGCCTAGTTTGGTGCAGTTGGTTGAACCTTGTAGTGAGCCGGGGTACCTTCTGGCTCTTGAACATTTTCTCCTTCTACTCTTTTTCCAAGACTCTTTGCCAGCAATGCGGTTATGTCAGATACTATAGATGTTTGTGACTGCGCAATCTGATCACTAAGGCTTCTCTGGGCCTCTTCAAGCCTTGTCTCGAGCTCTCTTTGCCCTCTTTCTAGACTAATTATCCTTTCTTCCATGAGCTTTCTTTGTAGTCGGGTAAAATATGGGTGATGAATAATTGCGGGTTAACTACACACAACGCCACAATATTCATATTGTTAATATGGTTGCAAAAAATAAATGCATGTACAATGATGCGAATGTTATGATGCAAATGCAAGAATGTATGCAGATAAGGTACTGATTCCGCTGGTAATCACCCTTTTGAACTACTTCCACGGGAATTAAAGGGTCTTGATTACAACAAAGTTCGTGTTACAAAGTAAAGATCCCTAGTACAAAAGATCTAATTACAACACAGAGTCCTATAGATAGACTCTAGCTCTATCTCCTAATTTTCCAATTGCCTTGAGCAGCTTGAGGAACCTAGGAGCTTCTTCCATTCCCGGGGCTATGAAAGGTCGGAGTGTCTCAGCCTCGACAGCTAAATCATTCACATGCCTGGCGACTCGCTGTATGTCCACCATTAGGTTTGCGTAATACTGGTCTCTGTCCTGTACCATTCGAGCAGCGTCGCGTAGTCTCTTCTGCCAATAGGTGTCCCCTCCGGCTGCAGCCTCCTCGAACACATTAATTCTTTCCTTGTAATCCTCCACAGTTGCTTCGAGGGACCCAATTCGTGCTTGTAACACACCCACTTCGCGTTCTCTTTCTTGCAGCTCAGCGAGGTTATTCCTGAGGCAGTACATTCGAAGTGAGTGTTCGACTTCCGCCACCTTTCCTTTCAATTTGCCATTTTGACTTTGGCTTTGCTCCAGCCTTTGAATAGTGTCATCGTACAGCTTTTGCATCTCTAACAGTCTATTTCGGCTACTTATGGACTTTCTTTTCCATACGACGACACTTTCTCTTTCATGATGGACAACTTGTTTTCCCTTGCTGATTTCTTGCCTGGATCTTTCTTTCTCTTGATCAATGGCCTTTTTGGCGGACCGTTTTTCTTCCTCCATAGCCAAACGGCAGCTTTCTATCTCTTTCTCAATCGCTCTTTTGTTGATTTCTCGTTCTTCTTCCATCAAACGGATGCCGTTCATTCTTTCTCTTTCCACAACTATAAACTGACTCCGGCCGGCCTTTTGTATTTTTGCTTGTAATAGAAGGGCATCTTTTTGATAAAGAGTGTTTTTGTCGCTTAAATCTGCATTTAATTTCTTCAATTGCCTAATGATCCCGTCCCGCTCGTCAACCTCTAAGCTTGCCTTATAGAGTTCGCTCGCATGTTGGGTCTGTTGGATGTCCATTTTCCTTTTAACTTCTTCGAGTTCACTCCTTAAGATGTCGGCTTCAGACGGTACCACCCTTGTAAGCTCTTCGAGTGACACTGCTGGTCCTTTATCAGATTCGGGAATCACATTATTAACCCTCAAACGTCTCCAAAGATCGTAATCTGGGGTAGTCATGTGCTCGGTATCTCCTTCCACCCTGATCCGGTAACAATGATCCCAGGCCCTCATGATGGTCTGAATTTTTCCTTTGAACTCCCCTTTGAAAAGAAATTCAGTTTAGCTTAATCTGGCGGTATTGGAAATGAATTGTCGTGATCCGAACTGCCGAGACACTAAAAGCGGAGCACAGGCGATCCCTCCATGCAATCCCAACATCATCAGCCAATTGAAGTCACCACAACTGTATAGAAAATAATTAACTTTACCGAGCCATGGGACCCTCCATGCTATATCTTCATCTTGAATGTTCCTAAAGAAATTGGTCCACATTTTTGTTTTCAAATCCTCTCGCCATTCCTTTGCTAAGTATTCTCGTAAAGGTGAAAAACCTTGGAAGGATATCCCCGGCAGGACTCTTGTCGGCGTCTTCCACATGTGACTCTGAATCCATACTTGTAACAGCTGTGCGCATCCTCGAAAACGTCATTCTTCATGTTTCTGGCTAGCATTTAAGGAAATGAAAGTCTCGACCAAGATTGCTGGTACTGGGTTTGCTTTCCGTTTCACCCGCTCAAACAAATCCAGAATGGCTATGTCAATGTTCCCGAGTACTCTTGGAAAGATCACCAAGCCATATATTCCTAAAGCGAATAAGTCCATTTTCTTTGCCTCGTCTGGATGTGTCGGTATGATGTCCCGAATACTTTCCCATGCAAAGACTGTATTGTCCCCTCGGATTTGAAGGAGGCCACTAACCCAATCGTCACTCTTTCCTGCAAAGGTTTTGAGTTTCGCAGTGTAGTTCTGATTCCTCGGAGGCTTCGCATAGACCCAATCTTCCTGAATATTTTTCTGGTTAAGTAAAGCAGTGTATTCTTCTACCGTAGGCATCATGTCCTGCCCATTGAAGGTGAAGTAGCAAAAAGCCGGATTCCAGAACTGGACTATAGCTCGGAGTAGGGGCTGGTTAATCCGAACATATAACAGCTGTGCGATGTCGCCATAACTATTGCAGAACAAGTCTTGTAGTCTTCGGTCCCATCTTTCCCAAATGTTTTGAAGATCCCATAAGTCGTTCTGTTGGAGACTCACATAGGTGTATCCTGCTATTACGCGTTCGTTCGGCAAACTGTCCCCTTGGATTTTCTGGTTGACCTCTGACCAATGTCTGACTGACAAATTAAGCTTTTCTTTCCTAAGACACCTTTTTTCCATGGTGAAAGACTTTACGATCAGGCAAACCACTTGATCCAAGACCTTTATGTGATGCAAATGCAATGATGTATGAGAAAAACAAAAAGCGAAAAAAAACAAGTCAGTACGGATAAAATTGATAAATATATAAATAAAAGGACGAAATTAAATGTAATAAACACACAAAACAACCCTATTTATCCCGTCTAAAAACACCTATGGTTATTCGCATGGCTCTAACAGGGTGGGTTTCTATGTTCTCTACATGCAGTGTTGGTGCTAGGAGGTACCAATTGTCCTTGATGTCCTCTACTAAGAGTAGCAAGGCCCCGATCATCACCCATTATAGGCTCCTTTCAACCGTTTCAATTCGGGGACCCCCATTCGCTTATGCCCGTCGAAGGAACGATATCCTTACGAAAAGCATAAGGTACTCGAGCCCAAAGGTACTTGCTAGGCCCATACGGGAGAACGATATCTCCACGAAAGCATTAGCGTTTTCCCCCACTTAAAAAGATGGGTTTATATGCCATATTTTAAATGCGTTAAAATAAACGGGCAATTATGACCGAATGTTAATTTAATAGTCACTTTAATTCGGAACTTCCAATATTAGTAAAGCAGTAATTATTTTAAAAGCTTGACTCTCATTTGTTTTTGAAAAACAAAAAATTAGTCCCCAGCGGAGTCGCCATCTGTAGCGAATGTCTTTTTTTTATCGCTAAAATAAAAATGAGGCGGTTTTTCGAAGGTGTTTTTGAAAGGTGTTTTTGATTCTTTTGGATATAAAATATTTATTCCGTGGGGTTTTTTTCCAAAAAAAACTGCATTTTTAAAAAAATGGAGTCACCACCGGCCACTTAGGTAGGCCGGACACCATAAAACCAGAGATTCAAAAAGATTAGGTTCGGGAGTCGGTTACGGATGGGGAAGGATTAGCACCCCCACACTGCCCAAAATTGGTACTTTAATAATTACCGCTTTATTAATATTGGATTTTCCAGATTAAAATGACGATTATTTTAAAATTCGGTCATAATTGCGAATAAATTTCAAGGGTCCCGTTATCCGAGAATAAACGTCCAACCACTATCACTACGCTTGATACTGGCCCCGTTTACGCTCGGATAAAAGGGCACCGCATTAACAAATTATAAATAATATGCAATCTTAGTGGCAAAAATATAAAACATGGCAAAATATTTAAATGCAATAAATATTGACATAACAGAATACTAACCTAACATAAATGATATACTAGACTAAAACATGCATATATACATATTATTCTAAATAATAGATAAAACAACTTTAACAAGTTAGAACAACAATACAGGAATAATTACGTCGTATATAGACGAACAAATATTTCAAAAAGACATGCATGCTAGTCATAAAACATATTTCAACATCTATGGAACAATATATTATACATAAAAGAAGACACACTAACACATAACCTAAAAGCCAAGAAAACATACAATACATACAAAAATACAAGAACATGTTGTTTTACGAGTCAAATAGAATATAACATGCTTTAATACGAATAATCGGATAAAAAAACATGACTATTATAAGTTTGACACACATATACATATAAACATAAAATATGAGTCATATACTAGGGACGTAAAATAACAGAATATCAACATATACGATTATAATACGAACATGAATATTTACAAAGAATACATGACTGAAATGAAAGAAAAATAAAAGTCAGTGGCAGAAATTAAAGAACAATAATATGTAATTTAGGGACGAAATTGCGAAATAAACAAAACCTAAAAGGATCAAAACTGTAATTAGACCAAGGGGCAGACCCAAAATGAAAAGTTCAAAAACGCGGGGTGGCTAAAGGCGTAATTTTACCATTTTGAAAACTGATTCGGTGTAATTTAGGGACTGGATTACAAGATTTTGAAATATCAGGGGGAATGGGATTGTAATTATACCATGCGGCAAGACAAAAACGAAAATATTGAAAACGCGGTGGGATTAAGTGTGTAATTTACCCATTTAGCAAAATAATAATACCTATATAAAGGCTATTTTTAGACCGAAACCAAATTTTCCCCACTTCGTTTCATTCTCTGATTTTCATAACTCATCCTATTCTTATTTTCTCTCAACTGCTCTTATGAAACCCAGAATCCGGCGGCCGGCCGCCGTGTTTTCCGCCGCCGCTAATCGGCGCCGACAGGCCTCCAAAACACACCAAAATAACCCCATTTTCGTCCTCAACATGAATCCGTGGTTGGATTCAGAGGATACACCCTTGTTTGCCCTAGATCTAGAAAATACGAAGCGAAAAAAAATATTTTTTAAACCAAAACGAAACTACAAGGGGTCTTCCCCTCCCTTTAGTTCACTATATCAGGCTTGGAGAAGCCGAACGGCTTGTCACTGAGGAAGGGAAGACCCTCAAACGGCGACGGTAAGACGACTCTCCTTTTTTTGTTTCTGTTTACCTTTTTTGTATATGCATGCAAAAAATAAAAAAAAGAAAAGAGGATTTACCACTGGACTTTTCTTTCGATTTCCTTGAATGTTTACAACTTTCAGTTTTTTTTTGTATTACAAGATCTCTGTTACCACTTTTTTTTTGTTACCCCCTCTTTTTTCCCCGTTACAAAAGTCCCCGTTTCATATATATCATTGTCTTTGTTTTGGTGCAAGTTGCCTCTTGCTTTTTCAGATCTGAACTGACAATTTTTGCTTGTTGTCTTGGGCATGTTCTGAACACGGGGGCTGAATATCGGCGTGGTGGCGGTATGGATGTTCTGCCAGCGGCCAGACGCGTTCTCGGCCGTTAGATCAGATCTGATCTAACAGTCGAGATGGCTTGAAGGACGAACGGCCTGGATGAAGCCTCGATTTGATGAGACGGCTCCAGATCTTGACACGTGGAGCTCTACAGTCGAGGAGTCAGAACGCGTGGATCTTACGCGCGCGTGGGACATTAAAGCGTCCGCGAGTGGACCACACGCGCGCGTGGCACTCGAACGGTCCATACGTGTGGAACACGCGGCTGGCAGATATTTTTGACTTCTTGGTTGTATCGTGGCCGTTGGATCAGATCTTGATCCAACGGCCCACAGTTACCTGCACACCATAATTGTAATTAGATAAGATTTCGGTTTGGGCCAACCGGGCCTTGTAATTGTATTTGGACTTGGACTGTAATTTTTATTTGGGTTTAATATATTTAATTTTTTTCATTTTATCAGCCCAATAATATTAATAATAATAATATAATTATAACAGTAATACATATACATGATACAAACATATACTTATACAAGTATAACATATTGGCATACGTACATATAATCCTGCCCATAATTATCATAACATCCATATATATTAATCATATACGCTCATACTCTAGATACATACGCGACACACATTCATCATTAATACGTATACATACATAGCTTATAATGTACATGCACACCACACCTTATATATATAACATTCATATAATATAATAAATATACATGCAATATTAATATATATTTATAAGTGAAAATGAGTGATTACAGTGTGCACGAGTGTAGGCAATATGCATCCATTTTCCTTTCACTCCCTTAGACAAATTTTACTATCTAAACTCATATATATATATATATATATTTCATCATTTTTTCTTTCTTTGCCAAGGGTTTCTTGCTGGCATTCATTTAACCTTGCTTCGTGACACTATTTAGCGTGAGAGATAAGATGGAGCATACCACGAATCCCCACCTTAATCTAGACATCACTTGGCTTTCTCTTCAACTTATACCCCAAAGTTTTGGACTTAAGAACTAAGAGGGAGCAAACCATGAAGCCCCAAGTAGCTTATTATCCCTAAGGTAGATGAGAGTTCTATTTTTTTTCTTGCCTTGGCAGAACATTGCTGCCTTATTTACTTTTTTTTACCCTGGTAGCATAATTTTTTTCATATCTGAGCTTAGTTTAAAAAAGTATAAGTTTGCTAAGGGACTAGATACATACTACGTGTTAAGTGAAAGTTCATTTCCCTAAACTAGAGATCAATTGCCAAGCTAACCTGGCATACTATTCTACTGGCATGGCATGACAACTAAATTTTAGAGTTTCCTCATTGGACAAATACCTAGATCAAATTAACCTAGCCTAACAAATGTTAACATTTGGACTAGCTGGCATGGCATTGTCGCTGGCAGAAAGCTCGACATGGAAGTCTGGAAATTCTAGCACAAAATCAGTTGATAATTTTGTAAGAGCCTCCTTGATCACTGCATCCCTAGCCTAGATGTAGCGTCTCAGCTTGACATTGAGCTCCTCAGCCTTTTCCAACTTTTGTAGAATAATCTCTTGGCGTTGGTGAATTTGGGACATCATTGCAGCGAACTATCTGACATGGTTGCTGGCGTGGCCCTTGACTCATTGGGATTTGGCGTGGGTGCCCTTGCCTTTCCCCTGCCCTTGTCTTTAGGCTCAGCAGCAACTAAATCCTCCATATAGCCGCAGTAATCGTTGTTCCTTTGGTCATTTTCCCCTTATCCGTATCCAGACTTGGGACATCATGGAGCATGATAAGTGTTCAAAAGTACTATTTTTCTTACCCTTTTTACTCATATTAGTTGCATAATTAGCCATTCATGCATTAATCCATGTTCTTCCATCGTTGAGCTTGATTACATAACTTGGTAGTTTTTGTGGGAAAAGATGCTGCTTTGGTGTGTTTTGTGTGTATATGCAGGATCACTTGCCAAAGCAAGGCTAAAGCTAGTTGCCAGGGCAATACATGAAGGATATGCCGAGCTAGTTGCCAGGGCAATGCATGAAGGAGACGCCGAGCCAGTTGCCATGGCAATTGTCGACAAGAGAAAATGTGATATGGTAGTCGAAATTGATGACTAGACAAGCCCAAGATGATGTGGAGCAAAGCCCAAACCCAAAGGAATTTGATTTCCATGCAGAGATTAAAGAAGAATTAAATTCCAAGAAGATAGGATAAGTTCTAGTAGGAATACAATTATAATAAAGAATTATATTCTTTAAAGATAATTTAATTGCAACTTAAACTCCTCCTCAAAGAAGGACTTTGCCCTAGCCCTATAAATAGGATGGAGATTTTGACAACTAGAGGGGAGAAAAGGAGGGGAATTTTGACAACTCCAAGGAGAGCAAGAGGAGAGGATTTTCGACAACTCCAAAGGGCAAGAAGGAAGAGATTTCGACAAGATAGCAAGGAGGGAGAGAATTCGATTTCTTCTTCTTCTTTGCTTCCATTAGATTCATGGTTTGGGGATTATTCTTTGTATATCTTTTGAACCCAACCATGAACTAACTTGATTGGTTGGGGTTATTGTGTTTTGTTGTTGTGAGAAACAATTGGATTTTGTTTAGGTAATAAGAGTTTGCACTTTTCTATTCAAGGTTTACTCATTCTTGGCTTTTATTCTTGTTTGCGAGTGAATTGGGAGAGGATCTCGTAACTTCATCTATTTATCTAATATCGGGAGAGTTAGATTCAAGAAACAAATGAGTATGGTCTTTATTCAATCTATTGATGGTGAAGATTAATCCGGCTTAAGAATAAGTTAAGGATTTCAACGGCTAAGAGGAGTGCAAGATTGGTTGTTGTTCACCCTTGATTCACGCAGGGATGTATTATCAAGGCATGCACAAGCAGCTAGAGTTTCAACTTAGGGATAAGAAGAAACCATTGAAGAACGCTCTGCCGAACCTTGAAGTTGCTGCCCAGACGCCCAAGTAGTTGCCCAGGCAACCATCGATTAGTTGCCAAGGCAACCCCGTTGTGCAAGTTGCCACGGCAACTGAGTTGCCCGTGCACTCTTTTACCAAAACGATCCAATCGGCTATCACACCTCAACTCACGATAACCTGGCCTATTCTCTCTTTTCCTTTCATCTATTCTTTTAGTTTATTGATTTTACTTTTCTCGTTAATTAAAACCTCTATTATCAATTGTGTTTTTATTTTCACAGTGCAGTAACTTAAGCAAAGTGGCCCAAACCAATCCCTGTGGAGACGTTACTCGATACTCATATCACTTTATTACTTGCGACGTGTATACTTGCACATTTGCGTAGCACTTATTACACGCAACAAGTTTTTGGCGCCGTTGCCGGGGATTGGCAATTGGTGTTAGTTGTTTTTGCATTTTTTTTCTCTTAGTTTTACTAACTTTTCTTTTTGTTTGTTTTATCAAAAAAAAAATTAGGTGCGCTACAATTTAAGGAACATCAACATGTCGGGAAACAAAAGCCAATCTATTCGAGAGATGATGTTGGAAGATATGAATCAATCCAATCAAGAGTTCCTTGCACCCTTTGATGATTACCTATACCAACCGAGAAAAGCCCAAAGAACTTATACCGTGGAAAAATCTTGTGCTATGTGTGGAGAACATCATGTGTTTGAAAATTGCCCTCACATTTTCGGTGCATATAACTACCTGGAGGACCATAGAGGGAACCAGCAGCAAAATTCTTCATGGTATGGTCAAAAAGCTCAAAATTTTTTTTACCATAACAATTTTGCCGCGACAATAGATATGCCATGGCAATGTAGTCCTTTTCAAGAGCATTCCAATTCCTTGGAGGAAACGTTACTAGCTTCCTTGGCTAGACTTGACGGATCAATTGAAGAGATTCGAGAACTATCAAAATCTATGGATACGAGGATAGCTCAGTGGGATGCAACCTTAGGGGATTCAGAAGATCAATTGGGGAGATCCACATATGTCATGGATAACATGCACCAACAATTCATTCCTAGGGATACTGACGTCCCAAGGCAAGAGGATAAGGAACAATACAAAGAAATCTCTCCGATGTGTGAGGAACAACTAGAACCTCAAAGTCAAGAGGATGCCAATGAGAGAGACTGCCCAACACATGATGAGCTTGAACAATTGCCACGGCAATTACACGACCACGTGCAAGATCAACGAGATGATAATACTTTGCCAATAGAATATGAGCAGGTAATGGTTGAACCTTTCGAATTCTTTAAAAACTCACCTCGTCCATTGCAGGTATGTCTTGAGGAACCGAGGTTGGTAGATTTGAAGCCATCGAAATCTCTATTGATGGAGATGTTTGAGAGGCCAAAAGAAAAAGGTGTTTGGATTCATAAAACTCTTCAAAAAATTGATTCTTCCCTTGACTTAAAACAAAATTTGACAACTGATTGCCACGGCAATTGGCTTGAGCAGCAATTGCCACGACAACAAAGGCTACATCCAACCATGATAGAAGTCGAAAAAAATAAGGTAATTGAATGGTTGAGAATGGATATAATTTTTCCTATTAATATATTTGTGCCTTCAGGAATAGTACCAAGGTGAAGAGTATACATGGACTACAAGCGAACAAAGAAGAAAGACACCTCCACCATGGTAATGCAAAAGGGAGTAGCTGGGAGCACATTGGCCCAACTCTTTTTGGGCAATATTGTCACCCGATGGAGGGTACGGATGGACTATAAGAAGTATCGGAAACGACTCTCCTCAAGTTTTCTCAGATATGCAGTAACATTAGAAGTGGTCATTTTAGGAGATGCCTGAGCATGCTCTCCTTTCAATATTTTCTTTTTCTTTTTATTTTTATTTTTAGGAGATATTTTATTTTTATTCATTATCTTTAGTTTCCAGGTTTTCTTTATTTTCTTTTCCACAACAAGACTCAAAACCACCATGCTAAGGAAATTTACTGCCGACTACTTGCCACAGCAACCACAACAGAAACTGGCGATGCCCAGGCAACAACAATGGCTTCGACAACTACTGATGCACATGCAAGTAAACCTGCATCGGTAAACATGGACCAAATCAAGGCAATGCTATTCACGCGGTACCAGCCACAAGCATTCAACCACTGACCGGAAATTGAATCAAGCAAACGGCACGAAGGAAACTCATCACTCGAGGTGACGACCTCTCTGACTAACTCGTTTCATTTAGTTTCTTTTAAATTTTGTTCCACTTTTACGTGCATTGAGGACAATGCTTCTCTCGAGTTTGGGGGTGTTGGTTTCTAGTTAGTTTCATGTTTAGTTGCATTCATCTTTAGCAATCACATATAGGTTGCATATGTTACTTGCCATGCCTTTAATTTGATTTAATTGCTTAAGACTTGTTGAATATCCAATGATGAATTTTTGCCACTTGCACTTAATTGAAAGAACCTTTAATTTTAGGATTACATGAAAAGAACTTAGAATTTTACTATGATGCTGAATTTTTTTACACGGTTGTGGCTTGTTGATTGAAAGAAACTTAGTGAACTTAGGTTGCTTAAAATTAGGTAAATTTAAAATTGAAAATTAAAAGTTAATTTCTTGCTAGAGGTGCCCAAAACTGGCTCTAGTAGTAATTGCTCTTTCTTGCTAGAGGTGCCTGAAACTGGCTCTAGTAGTTAATGCACATTAAAGAATCGCTAGAGGTGCCCGAAATTGGCTCTAGTCGACTAAAATAAAATGAGAAATAGCTTACTTTGCTAGAGGTGCCCGAAATTGGCTCCAGTGAAAATAAAAATAAATGCCCCGATAATTAAATTGATAAAAGCCTATTGTTCACACAGAATCTTGAAAATCAACTTGTACACAACTACGCACACACATTGTCACGAGCATTATAGTTTGGTTCCGGGTAATTTTTTGTGCTATCCGAAAAATTAAAAGGTGATCATACTTTGTGCCATGGTTCCGAGGTTTGAATTCAAGTTTGAAGCATGTCTTTGATGATTAAAGTCTTGGCAGGTAATTGTTAGTTTGCATTGCTTGAGGACAAGCAATAGTTCGAGTTTGGGGGCGTGATAAGTGTTCAAAAATACTATTTTTCTTACCCTTTTCACTCATATTATTGTTAGACTTAGGCTCATATTAGTTGCATAATTAGCCATTCATGCATTAATCCATGTTTCCTTCCATCGTTGAGCTTGATTGCATAACTTGGTAGTTTTTGTGGGAAAAGATGCTGCTTTGGTGTGTTTTGTGTGTATATACAGGATCACTTGCCAAAGCAAGGCTAGAGCTAGTTGCCAGGGCAATACATGAAGGATATGCCGAGCTAGTTGCCAGGGCAATGCATGAAGGAGACGCCGAGCCAGTTGCCATGGCAATTGTCGACAAGAGCAAATGTGATATGGTAGTCGAAATTGATGACTAGACAAGCCCAAGATGACGTGGAGCAAAGCCCAAACCCAAAGGAATTTGATTTCCATGCAGAGATTAAAGAAGAATTAAATTCCAAGAAGATAGGAGAAGTTCTAGTAGGAATACAATTATAATAAAGAATTATATTCTTTAAAGATAATTTAATTCCAACTTAAACTCCTCCTCAAAGAAGGACTTTGCCCTAGCCCTATAAATAGGATGGAGATTTCGACAACTAGAGGGGAGAAAAGGAGGGGAATTTCGACAACTCCAAGGAGAGCAAGAGGAGAGGATTTTCGACAACTCTAAAGGGCAAGAAGGAAGAGATTTCGACAAGATAGCAAGGAGGGAGAGAGTTCGATTTCTTCTTCTTCTTTGCTTCCATTAGATTCATGGTTTGGGGATTATTCTTTGTATATCTTTTGAACCCAACCATGAACTAAATTGATTGGTTGGGGTTATTGTGTTTTGTTGTTGTGAGAAACAATTGGATTTTGTTTAGGTAATAAGAGTTTGCACTTTTCTATTCAAGGTTTACTCATTCTTGGCTTTTATTCTTGTTTGCAAGTGAATTGGGAGATGATCTCGTAACTTCATCTATTTATCTAATATCGGGAGAGTTAGATTCAAGAAACGAATGAGTATGGTCTTTATTCAATCTATTGATGGTGAAGATTAATCCGGCTTAGGAATAAGTTAAGGATTTCAACGGCTAAGAGGAGCGCAAGATTGTTTGTTGTTCACCCTTGATTCACGCAGGGATGTATTATCAAGGCATGCACAAGTAGCTAGAGTTTCAACTTAGGGATAAGAAGAAACCATTGAAGAACGCTCTGCCGAACCTTGAAGTTGCTGCCCAGACGCCCAAGTAGTTGCCCAAGCAACCATCGATTAGTTGCCAAGGCAACCCCGTTGTGAAAGTTGGCACAGCAACTGAGTTGCCCGTGCACTCTTTTACCAAAACGACCCAATCGGCTATCACACCTCAACTCACGATAACCTGACCTATTCTCTCTTTTTCTTTCATCTATTCTTTTAGTTTATTGCTTTTACTTTTCTCGTTAATTAAAACCTCTATTATCAATTGTGTTCTTATCCCAAACCAATCCCTGTGGAGACGATACTCGATACTCATATCACTTTATTACTTGCGACGTGTATACTTGCACATTTGCGTAGCACTTATTACACGCAACAGAGCATACAAACGTTAGAAATCAATAAAGGGAAAAACAAGCTGCCAGTACCTTCGCTACGCACTTGTAGGTTTCCTCAATAATAAGCTTGCCAACATTGATTTTGCGCCCCATAACAATAGAGTGCAATAAAATCATCCTCTCTTCCGACACGCTCTCGTTATGGGATGTGGGCATCATATTAGCCTTAAGGAAGTGATTCCATCCTCTCCATTGGGGTTTCAATGCCAACCTCTTCACCGTACGGTGCCCCTTGGATAACACTGTCCATGCCGTGCCAGGTTCACACAGATTTGCCAGCAGCCTCTTTCTCTTGGCAGCATTCATTGAATCCGCATACTCGAAATACTCATCCTATGCACCATCTAACTCAAACAAATTATTGATATACCCTTCATCAAAATGAACACATTTACCTCTAATCATCAAGAATGGTGAATCATTGGTCACAAGATGCGCATAGAATTCTTGGATGATTGTGGCATAGACGTCCCCCATTTGCTGGCAGAACTGAGTCCATTTGTGCAAGTTAATCATAGACATGACTTGAAAAGGGAAGCCATTGTTCATCTCTATTTGGAGGTCAAAGTGCTTCTCATAGCAAAAGCTCCTCGAGGCAAAGTTGAATTCGAACTTTTTCTCGATCTCCTCGTTGATGAATCGCTTGAAGGAAGTAGAAGATGAAGCCATTGAAATTTGTTGAAGGAACTTGAAACGATGCTGAAAGTTGAAGACAAAGAACGATTTGGGTTTGTTCTTGTTATCAAAAAGGAAGTATAAAGTGAGAGAGTTGTTTGGGTTTCTTTTAATCGGGTAGGTGAGAAAGTGAAAGGTTTTGGGTTGGTTGAGTGTTTTAATGGGAGTAGTAATTAGGGATAATGATGAGGAATAAAAAAGAATTAATTTAAAACGGATGGAGTGATAGGGTTGAAGTGATAAGGTGATAGGTGATAAGATAGGGTAAGGATTGGAAATGATAAGGTAATTGATTTGAAATTTTAAATTTCAACCAAGATTTGGGTTGCTAGGGTTTAAAGTTAATAAAAACCACTCTCTCATTTTACTAGGCCGATAAAACTAGAGTTTTTTTCTCTTTCTTCTATCTTTTGTACCGCTATATGCCAAGCTACTCTGGCACTACGTCTGGCAGATTTTTCTATTGAAGCGTTAGCTCCTGCCAGTAACCCTGGCAGTGTTCCTGGCACAATTCCTGGCATAATGAATCTTCACAACTCAAAGGAAACCTTTCAACACAGTAAAGGAATAAAAACATGAAACTTAAAAAAGAAAAACAATTAAAAGCCCAAAAACCTAGAAACAAAGAAAAACACTAACCTAATATTTACAAAAGTTCAAACCTGATGGCATTTTCATGTTAACTCTGCCAAGAGGATCACCTCTTTCGCATTGTTTTGATCACCTTCCATGTAGTGCTTCAAACGTTGTCCATTTACCTTAAAGATTTTGCCCGTCTTCAAATTCTTGATGTCCACAACTCAATGAGCATAGGGCTTCACATCTTCATATGGGCCCATCCATCTTGATCTGAGTTTTCCTGGAAACAACTTAAACCGTGAGTTGAATAAAAAAACACGTTGGCCTACCTCAAACTATCGTGGCATTATCCTACTGTCATGCCAACGTTTTGCTTTTTCCTTGTAGATCCTGGCATTCTCATAGACTTGTGTTCTGAATTCCTCCAACTCATTTAGGTCTAGTAACCTATTTTCTCCAACAGCTCTCCATGCCTTGCCAAGTGTTCTGATGGCCAGTAGGCTTTATGCTCAAGCTCCACTGGCATATGGCATGGTTTTTCGAAAACAAGTCTAAACGGTGAAGTACCGAAAGGAGTTTTAAACGCCGTCCTGTAAGCCCACAAGGACTTATCTAGTCTCAATGACCAGTCCTTCCTTGATGGATTTACAGTCTTCTCTAAGATGTTTTTGATCTCCTTGCTTGAAATCTCAGCTTGCCCATTTGTTTGTGGATGATATGACGTGGTAATTCTTTGCTGTATACCATACCTGCACAAGGCTTTAGAAATTGGATTACGTTTAAAATGAGTGCCCTCATCATGAATAATCATTCTAGGGTCGCCAAATCTAGTAAAGATATGCTTATGTAAGAACTTGGCAACGGCCTTGGCATCGTTTGTTAGCAGAGCAACAGCTTCTACCCACTTAGATACGTTATCAACAGCCACAAGAATGTATACATTACCGAATAAGGGTGGAAAAGGACCCATAAAGTCTATCCCCCATACATCAAATAAATCCATAGGCATATTGTTTTGAAGCGGTAGTTGGCGTCTGCCAGAGATATTTCCTGTCCGTTGGCATCAATCACATGCCTTGGCATACTCGTGGGCATCCTTATATAGTGTGGGCCAAAAGAATCTTGACTACAGTACCTTGGTAACAGTCTTTACCCCAGCAAACTGACCTCCATATGGTGCGTCATGGCATAGATGCAATATGTTATGCTGCTCATCCTCGGGCACACACCGGCAGATCACTTGGTCAGCACACTATTTGAACAATATTGTCTCATCCCAATAGTATTTCCTGACTTCCCGCAAGAACCTTTTCTTGGCATTGTATACCAAGTCTGGTGGCAGAATGTTACTTACCAAGTAGTTGACAATATCAGCATACCATGGCATGGCATTAATTGCAAGCAAATACTCGTCAGGAAATTCATCTCTTATAAAATTGGTCTTACCATCTTCAAGATGATGCTCCAAACGTGAGAGATGGTCAGCTACTAGGTTTTTACTGCCCTTTTGTCCCAGATCTCAAGGTCGAATTCTTGAAGTAGAAGCGTCCATCGGATTAGTCTGGGCTTGGCATCCTTCTTTGCCAAGAGATACTTCAATTCTGAATGATCTGTAAAACTACAACGCTGTTACTAATTAAATAAGAGCTAAATTTGTCAAAAGCAAATACAACTGCAAGAAATTCTTTCGCGATCGTAGAGTAATTAAGTTGTGCTTCGTTCAATGTTCGGCTGGCATAGTAGATGGCATGGAAAACCTTGCCACGCCTTTGTTCCAAGACTGCTCCAACGGCATAATCGTTGGCATCACACATGAGCTTGAAGGGCTCATTCCAATCTGGTGCCACAACTATAGGGGCATTAATTAAATTTTCTTTAAGCTTCTGAAATGCTCTCAAACAAGAGTCGTTAAACGCAAAATTAGCATTATGTTCTAACAACAAGCATAAATGTTTAGCAATTTTTGAAAAGTCTTTAATAAAACGCTGATAAAAATTGGCATGTCCTAAAAAGCTCCTTATACCATTGACCCTTGTTGGAGGCGGTAGCTGCTTAATTACCTCAACTTTTGCTTGATCCACTTCTAACCCTCTCTCAGTTACCTTGTGCCCGAGAACAATGCCCTCCTTCACCATGAAATGGCATTTTTCCTAGTTCAACACTAGGTTTGTCTCTGTGCATCTCTTCAAGACTTGCTCCAAACTCTGAAGACATTCCTCAAATGTTTTGCCAAACACTGAGAAATCATCCATGAATACTTCCATGTTGTGCTCGATCATATCAGAAAAAATGGACATCATGCAACGTTGAAACGTTGCTGGTGCATTACATAGGCCGAATGGCATCCTCCTAAATGCAAACGTCCCATATGGGCACGTGAACGTAGTCTTCTCTTGATCATCAGGGGCGATGGCAATCTGATTATAACTTGAATAACCATCTAAAAAATAATAGAAAACTTTACCTGCCAACCTGTCTAGCATCTGATCAATGAATGGCAATGGGAAATGGTCCTTCCTCGTGGCATTGTTCAGCCTCCTATAGTCCATGCACACCCTCCACCCTGTGATAGTTCTAGAGGGGATCAACTCAGCTTCACTATTTTGTACCACGGTCATGCCACCCTTCTTTGGCACGCATTGCACCAGTTTAACCCAAGAGCTATAAAAATGTGATATATTTTATGATCTTTTTTTTCACTACATATTTCATGCTTGGGTTTATCCTTCTTTGGCCTTCAATTTTCTTGCCATGGTACTCCTCCAATATAATCTTATGCATGCAGATGGTTGGGCTAATACCTTTGATGTCTGCCAAAGTCTACCCTAATGCCTGCTTATAGTCACATAATATTGCCAACAGTCTTTCCTCCTGATCATTAGTGAGACCAGTGGCAATGATCACTGGCAAAGTTGAGTGTTCACCTAAATAAGCATACTTCAAGTGATCTAGCAGTGGTTTAAGTTCTAACACTGGTGGCTTCTTAATTGATGGTTTAGGTGCCTTGATTTCTCTGCCGGCCAACTGTAATGGCTCAAAATAACTCACCTTTTCAGCCTCCAAGACTGGTTCTTCTGGTTCCTCAAACAGATTAGCTATGCCATCTAAATTGTTGGCATCAAATCTTGTATCCTGGCATAACTGTGCCGTGTCCAAAGTGTAAATAGACTCCATCATCTCTTCTGCTTGTCACTCATCAGGTTCATCTACACATTTCAAAGCTTGAAACACATTAAATATAACATGCTGGTCATTCATGTGCATTGTTAGTTCCCCTTTATGAATATCAATCAAAGCCCTACCGGTGGCAAGAAAAGGTCTCCCCAAAATAATCAGGATATTAATATTAGCGTCATAATCCAAAATGATAAAATCAGCTGGAAAAATAAATTTATCTACCTTTATCAACACGTCCTCAATCTCACCCTTGGGGTGTGCATAGGATCGGTCTGCCAGCTGAAGTGTCACTGTGGTAGGTCTTGCTTCTATGCGAAGCTTCCGAAAAACTGACATTGACATCAAGTTGATGCTGGCTCCTAGGTCACACAGTGCCTTGCCCATGAATTTGTTGCCAATGGTGTAGGGAATAGTGAAACTTCCCAGATCTTTCAACTTTGGTGGCAAACGATTTAGGATTATGGCACTGCATCCTTCGGTCAGAGCAACAGTTTCAAAGTCTCCCAACTTTCTCTTTTTAGACAGAATGTCCTTCATAAATTTGACATAGTTGGGCATTTGTTCAAGGGCTTCTACCAATGGAATGTTGATTTGTAATTGCATAAGCACCTCCAAGAAGCGCTTGAACTGCTGATCTTGCTTATGCTTTTGAAGTCTTGCTGGAAATGGTGAGGGCAGATAAACATATGCTGGCACTGCTGGCTTTGCCAAGGCAGTGCTGGCATAAGTTTGCTTAGCATCTGTGCTGGCATCAGTGTGCTGTTTAGAATCGGTTCTGGCATCATATTCTTTTGTTTCCTATTTCTCTGCTTCCCTGGGATTATCTGCTGGCACAGGCTTCTCATCTTGGTAATTAATTGGTTGCTTAGCAACCTTCTCCATCTCCCACTGCTTACCACTCCGAAGAGTTATAGCTTTGCACTGCTCATTATCTTTGTGCTGAGCATCTTCTGTGTCACTTGGCAATGCTCCCTGGGGTCTATTGCTGAGTGCACTGGCAATCTGCCCAAGCTTGACTTCCAAGTTTCTCATTGATACTGCCGAACTCTGGACTGTGGCATCATTTGTCTCCATATACACTGTGAGAGTGCCTCCTTGGTTGAGTCTATGCCCTTGCTGAAAATTGTTTTGGGCTTTCTGTGGTATGACATTCTAATAGAATGTTGGTATGACATTGTTAATCTGCCTCTGGGTATTCTGGCGCTGGGCATTGTACTGGTTACCTCCTTGATTTCCCCAAGCTAAATTATGGTGTTGTCTCCCACCTGCAATATAAGTATTAGAGTTAGGATTATAGTAACGATTAACATTGCCAACAAAGTTTACCGATTCAGGGTTGGCAGGGCATTCATCCACATGATGATTCTCTCCACAAGTTGTACAGAAAGGGTATAATACTTTGACTTACTGGGACTCGTTGTTCTTTTGCAACGTTCTTACCATGCTAGTAAGGTTGGAAATCTCGGCATGAATGGATGTTAATTCATCAACCTGAAATTTCCCGTTGGTTTTAGTTCGGGTCCCAAGTCTTGCAACAGGATATTCAAAATCTTTGATTGCAATCCTCTCTAGAATGTTAACAACCTCAGTATAGGTCTTGTCAAGCAATGAACCAGCTGTTGAAGCGTTAACAACAGTCCTCGTTTGTGCATTCAATCCATTGTAAAAGGTTTAAATCCGAGTCAAATTCGAGAATCCATGTATAGGACACCACCTCAACAAGTCTTTGAATCTTTCCTAGGCATCATATAAGGTCTCGTCCTAAGCCTGCCTGAATGTAGTGATCTCGCCCCGCAGCTTGGCAGTGAGTGTTGGCAGCTGGAATCTTGTCAAGAACTTCTGGAATAGGTCTGCCCATGAAGTAACTGAGCTAGGTGGCAAGGAGTTAAGCCAAGCCTTTGCTCCGTCTCTCAATGAAAAAGTAAATAACTTCAGCTTCACGGTATCTTGAGGTACTCTATTTTGTTAGAATAGCTAGCAAATCTCCACTAACTACTTCAGATGTTGCCTCGGATCTCCAGTGAGTGCTTCATCAAACTGACCTATATTTAAAAGAATTTGAATCATTACTGGCTTAAGTTCAAAATTGACAGCGTTTACCTCTGTGCCAACAAGTCCTGGCATCAAATTATCAATGGTTGGTGCTGAATGTTCTCTAATAGGTCTCTCATTAACAACTGGGACAACATGTGGTGGTGGTATCTCATTGTTAAGTGGATTTCCTCCATTGTTCACAACACCATTCCCTCCATTACCTTGGTTCATCTCTCGAAATCTTCTTTTTAACCTCTGCAAGGTTTTCTTAATTTTCGGATCGTATGGCCACTTGTCCACCACAAGATGGCTTCTGGTCATACACAGACAAAAAAAAGTAAAAACAAAAATAAAGATAAAGAAAGACAAGTAAAAATTTAAAAACAATCAATTCCGTTGCAATCCCCGACAAAATGAGTCTTTTGCGTGGAAGTATACACGGTCTGCAAGTAATACACCTGGTAAGCTGAGTATCGATCCCACAAAGATTGACTTGGAATTCAATTGCCTTGATTGTTACTTGCCTTAAGAAAAAGTTGATTTGAGATTGGTTTTGGAAAATAATTAAAAAGTAAAGAAATGAAAGTAAAGTAAAGATGTTGGCAAGGAAGGTGTTTTAATGAATGATGAGCGTTGGCAGGGAATGCCTGGTTTTCACGCTATTCATGCCATGCCAGCCTTTAGCAACAACATGTCTTGGCATTGTTTACCGAGCAGATTCACAATTGGCAAAGCCTCTCTCGATGGTCATTGCCCGAAATTGATCATGTAAAACCCCTATATCTCTATAGTGTTTGTTTTTAAATAAACTAATTTGATTAAGCTCGAATCTATACTCATAAGGGGTAGATTTCACTCCCAAAGTAAGTTCATCTACTTGAACGACTTCTCTCGAAGCTTCTCTACTCAGTATTCAACAACTTATTCATTGCCACCCCAAGTCTGTTAAGATATTGAGGCAAAATAGGCCAACAGTGCTAGCTCTCACTTGGCAGAGTATTTAGGAAACATTAAAGTATGTCGAATAGATGAAACCGTGCCAAGGAAGGTTTATTATTAAAAACTAAAGCATGAAAATAACATAAAACCCAAACATCCCCCACCAACTATTAAATAAGTTCATGGTGAGGGATTTAACCAACAATCCACAAACGTTTTCGAAATACATCATCCTTAAAAACAAGATAAAATAACTTGAAAGAGAAAATGGGCTAGAAGGGGTCTCTCGATGCAGCCCTTTAAGATCCAAGCTTCTTGGACAAGTTGGTCGGACCACCCTTCCACGGTGCAGCCAATTGTCAATCGTCACACACCAACTCTTCACTCTGATCTTCTCTCCTCCCCCAAATGCTAGCTTGGTTGGTGTTTAAATAGGCGTGCGAGGAAGGGATAGGACCAGCTCTTCAAATTTTGAATTTCAACTGCCCAAGGGATAAGGGATTATCTTCTTATCCAAATTTGAATGAGAGTTGATCAGGCTAAGGATGACATCATCCTACCGACGTTGCCCTGACATCCAAGCTTGGCATGAATTTGCCAACAAGTCTTGGGACCATCTTATCCGCTATTTTTTCTGAGATTGATCCAATTTCTATCTTTTCGGAGCCGTATCATTTCCTATTTTTTCAGGGTCCAACAACATCTTGGCGTGGCATCAAGTTCAATTCTTTGCCAACCGGTGCTTGGCATTCTCTCGTCCATTTGTGCCAATAGCACTCGACATTCTCTCTGGCGCTCCTTCTTGTGTTGCTTTTCTGGGCCAAATCCTATGCCAAACCTGCAAAATTGCCAACAAAACAACCCTTCACAATGGCATAGACAAAACTCTAAACTCATGCAAATGCATGATTCTAACATCCTAATGCAACTAAATGTACCTAAAAACAAGCAAAAGCATTGTAAGATTGACATTAACACAGTACTTTTGGAGAGGTAACACACCCCCAAACCTAACTCGTTGCTTGTCCTCAAATAATGCAATCAAAATAAAAACAAAAGCTGTGAAAAAGTTACCTCGACAAAATTTTGGTTGAATGCCAACACATGCTGAGAAGCAGAATTTGGCTCTATTTCTGTCCTCAGTATCTTGGTGCAATAATGCCAAGTAGGTAGTAATTCAAGTGCAGCAATATAACTCTAGTCAAAGTTCATGAAGTGTGCATGAGTGTAGGTAATATGCATCCAGTTTCTTTTCACTCCCTTAGACAAATTTTACTATCTAAACTCATATATATATTTTTTCATCATTTTTTTCCTTTCTTTGCCAAGGGTTTCTTGTTGGCATTCATTTAAGCTTGCTTCGTAACACTATTTAGCGTGAGAGATAAGAGGGGGTATACCACGAATCCCCACCTTAATCTAGACATCACTAGGCTTTCTCTTCAACTCATACCCTAAACTTTTGGACTTGAGAACTAAGAGGGAGCAAACCACGAAGCCCCAAGTAGCTTATTATCCCTAAGGTAGATGAGAGTTCTATTTTTTCTTGCCTTGGTAGAACATTACTGCCTTATTTACTTCTTTTTACCCTGACAGCATCATTTTTTTCATATCTGAGCTTAGTTTCAAAAAGTCTAAGTTTGCTAAGGGACTAGATACATACTACATGTTAAGTGAAAGTTCAATTCCCTAAACTAGAGATCAATTATAAAGCTAACCTGGCATACTACTTTGCTGGCATGGCATGACAACTAAATATTAGAGTTTCCTTATTAGACAGATACATAGATCAAATTAAACTTTCCTAACAAATGTTAACATTTTTTCAGAATTGAACCGAGTCAAAAAAATTTTTTAAGTGGTTCGGTATGCATCTATCCTAAATGACCTAAATGGCAATTAAACATGAAATGCATGTCATAAATGTGAAGAAATGTACACCCCCAAACCCAAGATGTGCATTGTCCCCAATGCATGAAACAACATATATATACAAGAAAAACAGAATAAAATAAAATGCATGATCATGTAAATGCAATGAAATATAAATGAGTTTAGGAAGAAGATGACTCCCATTCAGAGACTATTTACCATGCGGCATGTGTCTTCCTTCTCACATACGGCCCACTTGGCTTTGGCAGACTTGGCTTTGGTTTCCTTCGATTTAGATGAAGAATCAGAATCGACAGACTCGACTTCAATTGGGGATAACGGGACTGTGGAAACAGACGGGGTATGAACTGGGCTAGCTGGCATGGCATTGTCGCTGGCAGAAAGCTCGGCAAGAAAGTCTGGAAATTCTAGCACAAAATCAGTTGATAATTTTGTAAGAGCCTCCTTGATCACCGCATCCCTGGCCTGGATTTAGTGTCTCAGCTTGACATTGAGCTCCCTAGCCTTTTCCAGCTTTTGTAGAATAATCTCTTAGCGTTGGTGAATTTAGGACAACATTGCCAGTGAACTATCTAGCAAAGTTTCTGGCATGGTTGCTGGCGCGGCACTTAACTCATTGGGCTTTGGTGTGGGTGCCTTTGCCTTTCCCTTGCCCTTGTCTTTGGGCTCGGCAGCAACTAAATTCCTCCATATAGCCGCAGTAATCGTTGTTCCTTTGGTCATTTGCCCCTTATCCGTATCCAGACTTGGGACATCATGGAGCATACAAACGTTAGAAATCAACAAAGGGAAAAACAAGCTGCCAGTACCTTTCGTTGCACACTTGTAGGTTTCCTCAATAATAAGCTTGCCAACATTGATTTTGCGCCCCATAACAATGGAGTGCAACAAAATCATCCTCTGTTCCGACACGCTTTCGTTATGGGATGTGGGCATCATATTAGCCTTAAGGAAGTGATTCCATCCTCTCCATTGGGGTTTCAATGCCAGCCTCTTCACCGTACGTTGCCCCTTGGATAACACTGTCCATGCCGTGCCAGGTTCACACAGATCTGCCAGCAACCTCTTTCTCTTGGCAGCATTCATTGAATCCGCATACTCGAAATACTCATCCTATGCACCATCTAAATCAAACAAATTATTGATATACCCTTCATCGAAACGAACACATTTACCTCTAATCATCAAGAATGGTGAATCCTTGGTCACAAGATGCTCATAGAATTCTTGGATGATTGTGGCGTAGACCTCCCCAATTTACTGGCATAACTGAGTCCATTTGTGCAAGTTAATCATAGACAAGACTTGCAAAGGAAAGCCATTGTTCGTCTCTGTTTGGAGGTCGAATTGCTTCTCATAGCAAAAGCTCCTTGAGGCAAAGTTGGATTCGAACTTTTTATCGATCTCCTCGTTGAAGAATCGCTTGAAGGTAGTAAAAGATAAAGCCATTGAAATTTGTTGAAGGAACTTGAAATGATGCTGAAAGATGAAGACAAAGAACGATTTGGGTTTGTTCTTGTTATCGAAAAGGAAGTATAAAGTAAGAGAGTTGTTTGGGTTTCTTTTAACCGGCTAGGTGAGAAAGTGAAAGGTTTTGGGTTGGTTGAGTGTTTTAATGGGAGTAGTAATTAGGGATAATGATGGGGAATAAAAAGAATTAATTTAAAATGGATGGAGTGATAGGGTTGAAGTGATAAGGTGATAGGTGATAAGATAGGGTAAGGATTGGAGTGATAAGGTAATTGATTTGAAATTTTAAATTTCAACCAAGATTTGGGCGGCTAGGGTTTAAAGTTAATAAAAACCACTCTCTCATTTTACTGGGCCGATAAAACTAGAGTTTTTTTTTCTCTTTCTTCTATCTTTTGTACCGTTGTATGCCAAGCTACTCTGGCACTACGTCTGGCAGATTTTTCTATTGAATCCTTAGCTCCTGCTAGCAACCCTGGCAGTGTTCCTGGAACAATTCTTGGTACAATTCCTGGCATAATGAATCTGCACAACTCAAAGGAAACCTTTCAACACAGTAAAGGAATAAAAACATGAAACTTAAAAAAGAAAACAATTAAAAGCCCAAAAACCTAAAAACAAAGAAAAACACTAACCTAATATTTACAAAAGTTCAAACATGATGGCATTTTCATGTTAACTCTGCCAAGAGGATCACCTCTTTGGCATTGTTCTGATCACGTTCCATGTAGTGCTTCAAACGTTGGCCATTCACCTTAAAGATTTTGCCCGTCTTCAAATTCTTGATGTCCACAACTCAATGAGCATAGGGCTTCACAACTTCATAAGGGCCCGTCCATCTTGATCTTAATTTCCTTGGAAACAACTTAAGTCGTGAGTTGAATAACAAAACACGTTGGCCTACCTCAAACTGTCTTGGCATTATCCTACTATCATGCCAACATTTTGCTTTTTCCTTGTAGATCCTCGTGTTCTCATAGGCTTGTGTTCTGAATTCCTCCAACTCATTTAGGTCTAGTAACCTCTTTTCTCCAGCAGCTCTCCATGCCTTGCCAAGTGTTCTGATGGCCTAGTAGGCTTTATGCTCAAGCTCCACTGGCAGATGGCATGGTTTTTCGAGAACAAGTCTAAACGGTGAAGTACCCAAAGGAGTTTTAAACGCTATCCTGTAAGCCCACAAGGACTTATCTAGTCTCAAGGACCAGTCCTTCCTTGATGGATTAACAGTCTTCTCTAAGATGTTTTTGATCTCCTTATTTGAAATCTCAGCTTTCCCATTTGTTAGTGGATGATATGACGTGGCAATTCTCTGTTGTATACCATACCTGCACAAGGATTTAGAAATTAGATTACATTTAAAATGAGTGCCCTCATCATGAATAATCACTCTAGGGGCGCCAAATCTAGTAAAGATATGCTTATTTAAGAACTTGGCAACGACCTTGGCATCGTTTGTTAGCAGAGAAACAGCTTCTAACCACTTAGATACGTAATTAACAGCCACAAGAATGTATACATTATCGAATGAGGGTGGAAAAGGACCCATAAAGTCTATCCCCCATACATTAAATAAATCCACATGCATAATGTTTTGAAGCGGTAGTTGGTGTCTGCCAGAGATGTTTCCTATTCGTTAGCATCGATCACATGCCTTGGCATACTCGTGGGCATCCTTATATAGTGTAGGCCAAAAGAATCCTGACTGCAGTACCTTGGCAACAGTCTTTACCCCATCAAAGTAACCTCCATATGGTGCGGCATAGCATATATGCAATATGTTATGCTGCTCATCCTCGGGCACACACCGGCAGATCACTTGGTCGGCACACTATTTGAACATTATTGGCTCGTCCTAATAGTATTGCCTGACTTCTCGTAAGAACCTTTTCTTGGCATTGTATGCCAAGTATGGTGGCAGAATGTTACTTACCAAGTAGTTAACAACATTGGCATACCATGGCATGGCATTAACTGCAAGCAAATACTCGTCAGGAAATTCATCTCTTATAAAATTGGTCTTACCATCTTCAAGATGATGCTCCAAACGCGAGAGATGGTCAGCTACTAGGTTTTTACTGCCCTTTTTGTCTCAGATCTCATGGTCGAATTCTTGAAGTAGAAGCATCCATCGGATTAGTCTGGGCTTGGCATCATTCTTTGCCAAGAGATACTTTAATGTCGATTGATCTGTAAAAACCACAACTTTGTTACCAATTAAATAAGATCTAAATTTGTCAAAAGCAAATACAACCGCAAGAAATTATTTCTTGGTCGTAGAGTGATTCAGTTGTGCTTCGTTCAATGTTCGGCTGGCATTGTAGATGGCATGGAAAACCTTGCCATGCCTTTGTCCCAAGACTGCTCCAACGGCATAGTCGTTGGCATCACACATAAGCTCGAAGGGCTTATTCCAATTCGGTGCCACAACTATAGGGGCATTGATCAAATTTTCATTAAGCTCCTAAAATGCTCTCAAACAAGAATCGTTAAACGCAAAAGTAGCATTATGTTCTAACAACAAGCGTAAAGGTTTAGCAATTTTTTAAAAGTCTTTAATAAAATGTCGATAAAAACCGACATGTCCTAAAAAGCTCCTTATACCCTTGACACTTGTTGGAGGTGGTAGCTGCTTAATTACCTCAACTTTTGCTTGATCCACTTCTAACCCTCTCTCAGTTACCTTGTGCCCGAGAACAATGCCCTCCTTCACCATGAAGTGGCATTTTCCCAGTTCAGCACTAGGTTTGTCTCTATGCATCTCTTCAAGACTTGCTCCAAACTCTAAAGACATTCCTCAAATGTTTTGCCAAATACTGAGAAATAATCCATGAATACTTCTATGTTGTGCTCGATCATATCAGAAAAAATGGACATCATGCAATGTTGAAACGTTGCCAGTGCATTACATAGGTCGAATGGCATCCTCCTAAATGCAAACGTCCCATATGGGCATGTGAACGTAGTCTTCTCTTGATCATCAGGGGCGATGGCAATCTGATTATAACTTGAATAACCATCCAAAAAACAATAGAAAACTTTACCTGCCAACCTGTCTAGTATCTGATCAATGAATGGCAATGGGAAGTGGTCCTTCCTCGTGGCATTTTTCAGCCTCCTACAGTCCATGCACGTTCTTCACCCTGTGATAGTTTTGGAGGGGATCAACTCAGCTTCACTACTTTGTACCACAGTCATGCCACCCTTCTTTGGCACGTGTTAAGTGTCTAAAAGTACTATTTTATTCACCTTTTTCATCCATATTATTGCTAGAATTAGGCTCATATTAGATACATTATTAGCCATTCATGCATGTTTGCATTGTTTCCTTGGTGTACAAGTTTGATTTCATATTTTGCTGAATTTTGTGAAAAAAGGGTGCTGTCGATAGTTGTTTTTGTGTGTGTGTAGAATCACTTGCCTAAACAAGGCTGGAACCAGTTGCCAGGGCAGTGCATGAAGGAGATGTCGACGCAGTTGCTAGGGCAATACATGAAGGAGATGCCGAGCTAGTTGCGAGGGCAATTGTCGATAAGGGATAAGATGATATGGCAGTTGAAATTGATGACTAGATAAGCCCAAGATGACGTGGAACAAAGTTAAATCCCAAAGGAGTTTGATTTCCATGAAGAGGTCAAAGAGAAATTAAATCCCAAGAAGATAGGAGAAGATCTAGAAGGAATTTAAATATAATAAATAATTATATTCTTTTAAAGTATTTAATTCCAACTTAACTTTTTTCCTCAAGAGAGACTTTGACCTAGCCATCTCCTATTTAAAGGAGACCAAGCCGTCAACTCCAAGGGAGAGCAAGGGGGAGAGTTCGATTGAGGAGAGAGCAAAAGGGGAGAGATTTCGACAAAGAGGCTTCAACTATTCTTCATCTTTTTCTTTCTCGTTCGATTAGGTTTATGTTAGGAATTCTTTGTTTTGTGTTTCTTTGGAACCTAGCCATGAACTAAATCTATTTGGATAAGGTTATTGTGTTTTTTGGTTGTGAGAAACAATTGGATTTTGTTTAGGTAATAAAAGTTTGCACTTTCAATTCAATGTTTACTCATTATTGGTTTTTATTCTTGTTTGCGAGTGAATTAGGAGAGGATCTCGTAACTCTATCTATTTATCTAATATCGGGATAGTTAGATTCAAGAAACGAATGAGTATGGTCTTTATTCAATCTATTGATGGTGAAGATTAATCCGGCCTAGGAATAAGTTAAGGATTTCAACGGCTAAGAGGAGCGCAAGATTGGTTGTTGTTCACCCTTGATTCACACATGTATGTATTGTCAAGGCATGCACAATTAGCTAGAGTTTCGACTTAGGGATAAGAAGAAATCATTGAAGAACGCTCTGTCGAACCTTGAAGTTGCTGCCCAGCTGCCCAAACAGTTACCCAGCCAGTTGCCCAAGCAATTGTCGATTAGTTGCCAAGGCAACCCAGCTGCGCAAGTTGCCACGGCAACTGAGTTGCCCTTGCACTCTTTTACCAAGACGATCCAATTGTCTATCACTCCTCAACTCACGATAACCTAGCCTATTTGTTTACATATTTATTTTATTTACTTGCTCTTTTACTTTACTCGTTAAAATCAACTCCTACTATCAATTTGGTTTTTAATTTTATAGTGCGATAACTAAAGCAAAGTGGCCCAAACCAATCCCTGTGGAGACGATACTCGATACTCGTATCACTTTATTACTTGCGACGTGTATACTTGCACCGTTTGCATAGCACTCAATACGCGCAACAAGTTTTTGGTGCCGTTGCCAGGGATTGGCAATAGCAACTTTGTTTTTATTTGCTTGCACTTTTTATTTTTCTTGTTTAAGATTCAAAGGGTTAACAAACTTTGGTTTTGCTTTGGTGTATGACCAGGGTGAGACCGATTACACCAGAATATCCCTTTGATCTAGAAATCGAACGAACCTTGCAAAGACTCAGACAAAGGTTAAGAGTAAGAATGGCTAATCAAGACGGCAATATGAATCAAGATGTTCCAGCAGGAGGATGAGTGATTCTTGCTCGAAACAAAACTATTCGAGACTATCTTGAAGAAGATCTTGAAGGACTTAATCTAGGAGTTGTCACAGCTGAAATTGAAGGCGACCACTTTGAGTTGAAACCGGTAATGTTCAATATGATCAACACAATTGGTCAATTTCGCAGCTCAGCAACTGAAGATGCACGACAACATCTTAAATCTTTCCTCGAGATTTGCAATTCATTCAAAATACAAGGAGTCACCCCCGATGTTTTACGTCTAAGATTGTTCCCCTATTCACTGAGGGATAGGGCGAAAGCATGGTTGAATAGTTTTCCTGCCGGATCAATAAGATCTTGGATCGATCTTTGTCATGATTTCCTTGCTCGATTTAATCCTACAAATTTTACTGATAAGCTTCGTAACGAAATTACTTCCTTTCGGTAGGCAGATGATGAATCCATGTACGAGGCTTGGGAGCAATATAGAGAACTTCTACACAAATGCCCCCTACACGGATTCCCAGTGTGGACACAAGTAACAATGTTTTACAATGCTGTGAATACACCAACAAGGATGATGCTAGATGCCTCGGCCAATAACATACTCCTAGATAAGTCGTCGGAGGAAGCAATGCAAATTCTAAACAGGCTTGCCAAGAATGATTATCAATTCCCATCTGCTAGAAGAGGAGGAGTTAGACGCCAAGCCACAATACATGAACTGGGATCATTAGACTCAATTTCGGCACAATTGGACACTCTAACCAAGATGGTCCAGAACATGCAGAAACCAAACAACACACAGGAGGTCAAGGTAATGGATTACTTTTGTGAGTTATGTGTGGTAACGATGATTCTTTTGAATGTTTGTATAATTTGAAATCCAGCTTTTATGTGGGGATTACAACCGAAACAACAATGTGATGTCCAATACATACAATCCAGCTTGGAAGAAGCACTCGAATTTTTCATGGAGTAATCCCAACAATGCTATAAACCAGAAAAATCAGAATGCACAAGCATCGGGATTCCAGCAGAATATGCCACGGTAACAGTTGCCGCAACAACAACTGACAACATCTAGTTATTTGGAAAATTCTCTCAATGCTTTTATGTTGAAAACTAAATCTTATATGGCTGAGAATAGTAACTTCATAAAAAGAACTGATGCATTTATTAACATGACCGAGATGAGATTGCAAAACCAAGAGGCGACAATCAAATCATTGGAAAATCAAGTCGGACAATTTGCTCAAAACCTGAATACTAGACCGCAAGGAGGTTTACCTAGCGATACTGAAGTCGCAAGAGGAACTGGCCATGAGCAATGTAAGGTGATCACCGCTGGAAGTGGCCAATCACTTAAAGAGGCTCAAGCTCGCTCATCAAACAAAACTCCACAAAAAGAACAAGATGAACTCAGCGGCAAAGCCTCAGATGCTAAACCAAGAAATGTCAAGGCAACCAACGATAGGCACGCCACGGTAACCCCAGTTGACGATGCCTCGACAACTCCAGCTGCCCCGACAATGCCATCAATCAGGTTCCAGACCAATAAAAGGATCGAAGATATTCGACTTCCACCACCATTCCCACAAAGGTTGAGCGACAAAAGCAAGAATATCAATTCAAGAAGTTTTTTGATATCCTAAAGCAAGTCCATATCAACTTTCCATTAGTTGAAGCAATTGAACAAATGCCGAACTATGCCAAGTTTCTTAAAGACATTGTGTCCAAGAGAACAAGGCTAGGAGAGTTTGAAACAGTTGCCGCAACAGAGGGATGCATGTCCATGTTGCACAATCGCATGCCACCTAAGTTGAAGGATCCCGAAAGTTTCACAATACCCTGTTCCATTGGAAGCCACTATGTCAGGAAAGCATTATGTGACCTTGGAGAAAGTATAAACTTGAAGCCTAAATCGGTTTTCCAAAAACTAGGAATCGGGAAGGCAAGACCTACAACAGTTATGCTACAGCTAGCCGACAGATCCTATGTGCATCCAGAGGGAAAAATTGAAGACATACTGGTAAAATTTGATAAATTTATTTTTCCTGCTAACTTTATTGTTTTGGATTGTGAAGCAGATGAACATGCACCTATCATTCTCGGGAGACCCTTCCTAGCAACAGGGAGAACCTTGATCGATGTTGAAAAGGGAGAACTCACAATGAGGATGAATGACGAGCAAGTTAAACTAAATGTGTTCCAAACACTAAGGCATGCCGATTATTCGGAAGAATGCCAACTTCTTCATGCCACGACAGAGTTTGACTTTGACAAGAAATTTAGTTGCCTTAGAAACTACATTGCCGATCAAGAGGAACTTGAGGAGTATGAAGAACTGATCGATGAGGAACAACAAGAAGAGGCAAATTGGTTAGTCAATCGACCATGTACATACTTTGAACCACTGGATTACTCAGGTAAGGAAGGTAAACTCGAAAAGCCCTCCATTGAACAACCACCGATTCTTGAGTTGAAAAAGTTGCCAGGGCAACTAAAATATGCTTACTTGGGAACTGATAATACATTTCCTGTAATTATTTCCTCTAAGTTACAGCCTAGGTAGGAAAAGAAGCTGATCAAAATGTTGACGCTACACAAGAAGGCAATAGGGTGGACAATTGCCGACTTGAAGGGAATTAGCCCGGCAGTGTGCATGCACAAGATTTTTTTGGAAGATGATCACAAACCTTCGACTGAGGCCCAGAAGAGACTGAATCATGCCATGAAAGGGGTTGTAATGAAAGAAATCATCAAGTGGCTTGACGCCGGCATCATATACCCTATCTCTGATAGTACATAGGTAAGTCTGGTACAATGTGTACCGAAAAAAGGAGGTATAATGGTGGTAAGTAATGAAAACAATGAACTTATTCCAACCGATACTGTGACTGGTTGGAGGGTTTGTATGGATTATCGAAAGCTAAACAAAGCAACTAGGAAAGATCACTTCCCATTACCCTTTATTGATCAAATGCTTGACTGTCTTGCAGGTAAACCTTTTTATTGTTTTCTTGATGGTTATTCAGGTTACAATCAAATTGCCATAGCACCAGAAGATAAAGAAAAGACAACCTTCACATGCCCATATGATACTTATGCTTTCTGAAGGATGTCGTTCGGATTGTGTAATGCCCCAACACCTTCCAAAGATGCATGATGGCACTATTTTCAGACATGGTCGAAGACTTCCTTGAGATCTTCATGGATGATTTTTCCATTTTTGGTAATGACTTCGATAGTTGCCTTGACAATTTAGAGAATGTGTTGGCAAGATGTGAAGAAACCGATTTAGTCCTTAATTAGGAGAAGTGCCATTTTATGGTAGATGAAGGAATAGTGCTCATCCACAAGATTTCATCCAAGGGAATTGAAGTAGACAAAGCCAAGGTGGACGTGATCGAGAGATTACCCCCACCAAGTTCGGTTAAAGGAATCTAAAGCTTTCTTGGACATGCAGGGTTTTACAAGAGGTTCATTCATAATTTTTCTAAAATTACTAAACCCTTTTGCAATTTGCTTGAACAGGATAAAGTCTTCAATTTTGAATATTCTTGCGCCCAAGCATTCGAAACCCTAAAGGAAAAGCTTGCCTCGGCACCCATTGTCGTTCCACCCGATTGGACGCTACCTTTTGAGCTCATGTGTGATGCAAGTGATTTTGCGGTAGGAGCAGTCCTAGGCCAATGCATAGGTAAGACCTTTCATGTGATATACTACGCTAAAAAAACTCTTAATAGTGCTCAAGTGAATTACACAACAACGAAGAAAGAGTTACTAGCCGTAGTTTTCGCATTTGACAAGTTCTGATCCTGTTTGATTGGTACAAAGGTAATTGTTCATACGGACCATTCAACAATTAAGTATCTATTTTCTAAAAAGGATGCCAAACCTCGTTTGATTCGTTGGATATTACTTTTACAAGAGTTTGACATTGAAATTAAGGACAAGAAAGGAATAGAAAATCACGTGGCCGATCACTTATCACGCTTAGAACACAATAGGGAGAAGGACGCGAATTTAGAGATATGCGATGCATTCCTAGATGAGCAACTATTAGTTGCCTCGGCAACCATGGATGCGTATGCCTCGACAACCCTTGACGCGTATACCTCGGCAACTCTAGATGCGTATGCCTCGACAACCCTTGACTCGCATGCCTCGACAGCCCTTGACGCACATGCCGCGACAACTCTAGACGCGCAAGCCTCAGCAACCATAGAAGTAGTTGGCACGGTAACACATGCATCGACAATACCCTGGTATGCGGATTTAGTTAATTTCCTTGTTTGTGGTATTTCACCTTATGGCCTTACTCACCAAGGGAAGAAGCAGTTCCGCCATGATGCTAAGCATTACTTTTGGGATGAGCCTCTTTTGTTTAAACAATGTGTAAATCAGGTTATACGCCAATGTGTCCCTGAAGAAAAGCAGTAGAATGTACTCCGGCAATACCATTCTTCACCCTATGGAGGACATTTTGGAGGAACACGTACCGCGGCCAAAGTTTTACAATCTGGTTTGTATTGACCAACACTGTACAAACATGCCCAAGAGTTTTACAAGCAATGTGATCGTTGCCAGAGGACGAGCAATATCTCTAGACGATATGAGATGCTACTGCAAAACATCACCGAGGTGGAATTGTTAGATGTATGTGGGATCAATTTTATGGGACCTTTCCCATCTTCATTCGGTAACCTCTACATTCTACTTGTCGTCGACTACGTGTCTAAATGGGTTGAGGCAACTGCAATTCCCACCAATGATTCCAAGACTGTGCAACTATTCTTGCAAAAAAATATATTTACACGGTTTGGGATGCCGAGAGCAATTATCAGTGATGAAGGCAAGCACTTTGACAACAGACTTATTGCCAAGATGTTGCAATGCTTTGACGTGTCATACAAAATTGCCACGGCATATCGTACTGCATTCAAAACACCCTCTAGGAAAGATTGGTCAGTATACTCGAGAAAGTTGTAAATCCCTCTAGGAAAGATTGGTCAGTAAGACTAGATGATGCACTTTGGGCATATCGCACTGCATTCAAAACACCCTTAGGTATGTCTCCCTTCTGACTTGTCTATGGAAAAACATGCCATCGAGTGGTGGAAATCGAACACAAGGCATATTGGGCAATCAAGACCGTGAATATGGATTGGGAAAGTGTCGGACAAAAGCATTTGTTGGACCTCAACGAGATAGAAGAATTACGTGCACTCGCCTATAACAATGCACGAATCTACAAGGAGAAAACAAAGCAATGGCATGGCAAGAAACTATTACCGTGGCAATTCATGCCAGGGCAACTAGTTCTCTTATTCAATTCTCGGTTGAAACTTTTCCCGGGAAAACTAAAATCAAGATGGTCGAGACCATTTGAAGTTGTCAAACCGTTCTCCTATGGTGCCGTGATAATCAAGTCCATCACTGATGAACATTATTTCAAGGTCAACAGACAAAGATTGAAGCACTACAACGCTGCCCATATGGAACGTAACAAAGAGTGGTCACCTTAGGAGATGCATGAGCATGCTTTCCTTTCGATATTTTTTTTTTCAAACTATTTAATTTTTTTTATTTTTGTTTATTAATTTCGGTTATTTTTCTTTTTAGGATAAATCTATTCATTTTCTTTAAGATTAAGACTACATCTTTCTTTCATATTTATCTAATTGTTTTTAAATTTTAGGTTTAAGAATTTCTTTGCACATCTTTATTTGTTTTCTTTTATTAGTTTATCTTTAATTTTAATCCTTATTTTATTTGTTTTTGAATTGTAGGAAAAAAGTTCAAGATAAAGAGGAATTTAATTCAAGAAGGAAACTTCTTCAACAAGGAAATTAATCGGATAAATCTAAGGCTTATATTAAGCCTCCAATTTACCCTAAATAAACCCTACATAGCCGGCCAAACCCTTCTCCTTCCCCAAATACCCTAGCCGTCCCCTTCCCCTAATCAAAACACTTGTTTTCTTTCTTTCCAATTAATCCCACCCACCATATTTACTACCTATCGTTTCTATTTAACCCATCACCCTTAAATTCCAAGAAACCTATTCCTACTTTTCATCTTGCAACTCTTTAGTTTCTTTTGCTTTCTTTTCTTTGTTCTACCAAACTCACAACCAAGATCATCTATGGCATCCAAAATCGATTTTTTGGTTCATCTAAGTTCCTCCAAAGAACCAAGATACAAGAAGTTTGCTACACCGGTGGTTCAAGAAAGATTTTACTCCAAGTTTGAAAGCTGGAAGATTTGCGAAGAACAAGGCTTCGAATACTCAAACTCTCATCAAGATTTCGACCTTAAACCATTCTTCTTCGAAAGGATTGCACATCAAAAGTGGCAAATCTTTTGCCATCAATCGGAACCGGGTAACATCTCATGGGTAAGAGAATTCTATGCTCACTCACCTAACCCGAATAATCCTTATGTTTTTGTTCGTGACAAGGCTATACTCATAGGCTCTGAAAGCATCAACACCTTTTACGGGATCTACGTTGAGAAGGACGAGCATCAAGCCTTTGTTGATCAACTCACGCCCAAGCAACTGACAAGGTGCTTCAAGAACTCACTCTACCAGGAACTCATTGGAACGACGGTAAATACAAGGGCATGGTAAATCACATTCGACTTAAACACGAGGCAAAATTATGGAATATGTTTGTTAAAACTTCTTTAATGCCCACAACACAAAATACCACCATTGATACACCTCTTCTTTTTCTCATACATTCTATCTTGCATAATCGCATCATTAACATTGGAAAAATTACTTGTGATGAGATTTTTGTATGTAGCACAAAAGACAAGGGTTCTCTTTTCTTCCCTTGCTTAATTTCCAATCTTTGCAAGGATATGTATGTTCCAAGTGAGTCCACTGATGAAAAGGCCCTACCAAAGTCCGGTTGGAATCAAGCACAAATCTGAAAGCTAATGGGAGAGGCACCGGTAAAATCTCCAACGCCTTCAATTGCTGTGGCAACTCCTGCCACCTCGGCAACTCCTAATGCCCAAGCAACTGATGCTCGGGCAACTCGGACAACAACTCTGAGACAACTTGAAGCACTCTTACAACCGTTGGAGAACCGCCTTAGGCAAATTGAAGACCGACAACTAATGTGCATGCAGTACATGAAGGATCACAACAATGCCATCACCCAAGTCATCCTAGAAAAGTACCCAGACAGCCGCCTGTCGTTCCCCATCCTTCCTGCTAAAATCCTTGCCACGGTAACCGCAATAGATGATGTTGCAGAAACCTACACTGCGCCTGCCCAAGCAGTTTCCACGGTAACCAACATTGAAGATGTCACGGAAACCAAAGCTAAAGATACCCCGACAACCACTGCAAAAGCCAAAGGTAAAACACCTATGCCCGAATCAACTCGTACTGAATCATTGTCTAATTTTTTAGATTCAGATGAGTCATCCATTGCACCAACAAAGACCACACCAATCGAATCCTCCAAGCCCAAGCGAAAAGCCAATGGCATTGATGAAGAGGACGATGAGGACAACCCCGTACGAGGATCGATTCCACCATCGGCAACAAGGAAGCAACCACCGCATTCAAGCAAAAGAATCAAGACTCCGGCCAAAAGAAAACTAATCATCCACAATGACAAACTCTCAGAATAAGTCATCGTTTGCATTTTACTTTTCTTTATTTTTATTTTTATTTTTCTTTGTTGCATGCATTGAGGACAATGTCTCACTCGATTTGGGGGGATTGTTATTAGTTAGTTACCATGTTTAGTTGCATTCATCTTAAGTATTGCATTTAGGATACATAAATTGCTTGCCATGCCTTTAGTTGGAACAAGAATTGCCTAGATTTGATGAATATCTGATGATGACTTTGCCAATGTACTTAATTAATTGAAATTTTTATTCTAGGATAAACGTGGAAACACTTAGAATCTTACTATGATGCTAAATTTGATGAAACACTGTTGTGGCTTGATTGATTTAAGGAATTCCAGCGAACTTAGGTTAATAGTTAAAAAAATTGGGGGATTAGAAAAAAAATTGGATGAATGCTAGAGGTGCCCGAAATTGGCTCTAGTATGTGCTAAAAAATTGATCGCTAGAGGTGCCCGAAGTTGGCTCTAGTATGTGCTAAAAATTGATTGCTAGAGGTGCTTGAAACTGGCTCTAGTCGAATAAATTAATTAACTTAAGAAAACTAAAAACAAAACACTAGAGGTGCCTGAAACCGACTCTAGTTAAAACATGTTAAAAGAACCCAATGAAGTAATTTGAAAACCTTTTGTTTGCATAGAATCCAAAAGTCAACTTGTACACAACTCCGCACACACTCACAAGCATTATAGTTTGATTCCGAGTAACTCCTAAGTTTTCTGAAAAATGAAAAGCCAATCATAATTTGTGCCACGATTCTGAGAATTGAAATCAAGTTCAAAGCTAAGTTTCTTGGCGGGTAATTATTAGTTTGCATTGCTTGAGGACAAGCAATAGTTCAAGTTTGGAGGCGTGTTAAGTGTCTAAAAGTAATATTTTATTCACCCTTTTTATCCATATTATTGCTAGACTTAGGCTCATATTAGTTACATTATTAATCATTCATGCATGTTTGCATTGTTTCCTTGGTGGACAAGCTTGATTTCATATTTTGCTGAATTTTGTGGAAAAATGGTGCTGCCGATAGTTGTTTTTGTGTGTGTGCAGAATCACTTGCCTAAACAAGGCTGGAACCAGTTGCCAGGGCAGTGCATGAAGGAGATGCCGAGCTAGTTTCCAGGGCAATGCATGAAGGAGATACCGAGCTAGTTGCCAAAGCAATTGTCGATAAGGGATAAGATGATATGGCAGTCGAAATTGATGACTAGATAAGCCCAAGATGATGTGAAGCAAAGTTAAATCCCAAAGGAGTTTGATTTCCATGAAGAGGTCAAAGAGAAATTAAATCCCAACAAGATAGGAGAAGATCTAGAAGGAATTTAAATATAATAAAGAATTATATTCTTTTAAAGTATTTAATTCCAACTTAACTTCTTCCTCAAGAGAGACTTTGACCTAGCCATCTCCTATTTAAAGGAGACCAAACCGTCAACTCCAAGGGAGAGCAAGGGGGAGAGTTCGATTGAGGAGAGAGCAAAAGGGGAGAGATTTCGACAAAGAGGCTTCAACTATTCTTCATCTTTTTCTTTCTTGTTCGATTAGGTTTATGTTTGGAATTCTTTGTTTTGTGTTTCTTTGGAACCTAGCCATGAACTAAATCTATTTGGCTAAGGTTATTGTGTTATGTGGTTGTGAGAAACAATTGGATTTTGTTTAGGTAATAAGAGTTTGCACTTTCAATTCAAGGTTTACTCATTCTTGGTTTTTATTCTTGTTTGCGAGTAAATTGGGAGATGATCTCGTAACTCTATCTATTTATCTAATATCGGGAGAGTTAGATTCAAGAAACGAATGAGTATGGTCTTTGTTCAATCTATTGATGGTGAAGATTAATCCGGCTTAGGAATAAGTTAAGGATTTCAATGGCTAAGAGGAGCGCAAGATTGGTTGTTTTTCACCCTTGATTCACGCATGGATGTATTGTCAAGGCATGCATAATTAGCTAGAGTTTTGACTTAGGGATAAGAAGAAACCATTGAAGAACGCTCTATCGAACCTTGAAGTTACTGCCCATCCACCCAAACAGTTACCCAACCAGTTGCCCAAGCAACCGTCGATTAGTTACCAAGGCAACCCAGCTGTGCAAGTTGCCATGGCAACTGAGTTGCCCTTGCACTCTTTTACCAAGACGATCCAATTAGCTATCACTCCTCAACTTATTTGTTTACATATTTATTTTATTTACTTTCTCTTTTACTTTACTCGTTAAAATCAACTCCTACTATCAATTGTGTTTTTACTTTTACACTGTGATAACTAAAGCAAAGTGGCCCAAAACAATCCCTGTGGAGACGATACTCGATACTTGTATCACTTTATTACTTGCAACGTGTATACTTGCACCGTTTGCATAGCACTCAATACGTGCAACAACACGCTTTACACCAGGCTAACCCAAGAGCTATCAGAAATGGGGTATATAATCCCGACATCAATCTATTTTATGATCTCTTTTTTCACTACCTATTTTATGCTTGGGTTTAGCATTCTTTGGCCTTCAATGGTCTTGCCATGGTACTCCTCCAAGATAATCTTATGCATGCAGATGGTTGGGCTAATACCTCTGATGTCTTCCAAAGTCCACCATAATGCCTGCTTATAGTCACGTAATATTGCCAACAATCTTTCCTCCTGATCATTAGTGAGACCAATGGCAATGATCACTGGCAGAGTTGAGTGTTCGCCTAAATAAGCATACTTCAAGTGATATGGCAGTGGTTTCAATTCCAACGCTGGTGGCTCCTTAATTGATGGTTTAGGTGCCTTGATTTCTCTATCGGCCAATTCTAATGGCTCAAAATAACTTGCCTCTTCAGCCTCTAAGACTGGTTCTTCTGGTTCCTCAAACATATCAGCTATTCCATCTAAATTGTTGGCATCAAATTCTGTATCCTGGCATAACTGTTTCATGTCCAAAGTGTAAATGGACTCCATCATCTCCTCTGCTTGGCACTCATCAGGTTCATCTGCACATTTCAAAGCTTGAAATACATTAAATGTAATCTACTGGCCATTCATGCGCATTGTTAGTTCCCCTTTATGAACATCAATCAAATCCCTACCCGTGGCAAGGAAAGCTCTCCCCAAAATAACTGGGACATTAATATCAGCCTCATAATCCAAAATCATAAAATCAACTGGAAAGATAAATTTATCTACATTTACCAACACATCCTCAATCTTACCCTTGGGGTGTGCATAGGATTGGCCTGCCAGCTGAAGTGTCATTGTGGTAGGTCTTGCTTCTATGCCAAGCTTCCAAAAAACTGACATTGGCATCAAGTTGATGCTGGCTCCTAGGTCACACAGTGCCTTGTCCATGAATTTGTTGCCAATGGTGTAGAGAATAGTGAAACTTCCTGGATCTTTCAACTTTGGTGGCAAACTGTTTAGGATCATGGCACTGCATCCATCGATCAGAGCAACAGTTTCAAAGTCTCCCAACTTTCTCTTTTTGGAAAGAATGACCTTCATAAATTTGACATAGTTGGGCATTTGTTCAAGGGCTTCTACCAATGGAATGTTGATTTGTAATTGCTTAAGAACCTCCAAGAAGCGCTTGAACTGCTGATCCTGCTTATGCTTTCAAAATCTTGTTGGAAATGGTGGTGGCAGATAAACATATGCCGGCACTGTTGGCTTTGCCAAGACAGTGTTAGCATCAGTCTGTTTGGTATCGGTACTGGCATTAGTGTGTTTTCTGGAATTGATTCTAGCATCATCTTTTTTTGTTACCTCTTTCTCTGCTTCCCTGGGATTATCTACTGGCATAGGCTTCTCATCTTGGCAATTAATTGGCTACTTAGCAACCTACCTGCACCTCGCACTGCTTACCACTCCGAAGAGTTATATCTTTGCAATGCTCATTATCTTTGTGCCAAGCATCTTTTGTGTCACTTGGCAATGCTCTCTGGGGTCGATTGCTGAGTGAACTGGCAATCTGCCTAAGCTAGACTTCCAAGTTTCTCATTGATGCTGCCAAACTCTGGACCGTGGCATCATTCCTCTCCATGTACTCTGTGAGAGTGCCTCCTTGGTTGAGTCTCTGTCCTTGCTGAAAATTGTTTTGGGCTTTCTGTGGCATGACATTCTGATAGAATGCTGGCATGGCATTGTTAATCTGCCTCTGTGTATTCTTGCACTGGGCATTGTACTGGTTACCTCCTTGATTTCCACAAAGGAATTAGGGTGTTGTCTCCAACCTGTATTATAAGTATTGGAGTTAGGACTATAGTAATGATTAATATTGCCAACAAAGTTTATAGATTTAGGGTTGGCAGGGCATTCATCCACATGATGATTCTCTCTACAAATTGTACAAAAAGGGTCTAATGCTTTGACTTACTGGGACTCGTTGTTCTTTTGCAACGTTCTTACCATGCTAGTAAGGTTGGAAATCTCAGCATGAATGGATGTTAATTCATCAACCTGAAATTTCCCATTGGTTTTAGTTCCGGTTCCAAGTCTTGCAACATGATATTCACAATCATTGATTGCAATCCTCTCTAGAATGTCAACAGCCTCAGTATAGGTCTTGTCAAGCAATGAACCGGCTGTTGAAGCATCAACAATAGTCCTCGTTTGTGCATTTAATCCATTGTAAAAGGTTTGAATCTGAGTCCAATTTGGGAATCCATGCATAGTACACCTCCTCAACAAGTCTTTGAATCTTTCCAAGGCATCATATAAGGTCTCATCCTCAGCCTGCCTAAATGTAATGATCTCACCCCGCAGCTTGGCAGTGAGTGTTGGAGGCTGGAATCTTGTCAAGAACTTCTGGCATAGGTCTGCCCATGAAGTAACTGAGCCAGGTGGCAAGGAGTTAAGCCAAGCCTTTGCTATGTCTCTCAAAGAAAAAGTAAATAACTTTATCTTCACGGTATCTTGAGGTACTCCATTTTGTTGGAATAGCTGGCAAATCTCCATGAACTGCTTCAGATGTTGCCTCGGATCTCCAGTGAGTGCTCCATCAAACTAACCTACATTCAAAAGAGTTTGAATAATTTCTGGCTTAAGTTCAAATTTGACAGCATTTACCTCTGTGCCAATAAGTCCTGGCATCAAATTATCAATGGTTGGTGCCGAATGTTCTCTAATAGGCCTCTCATTAACAACTGGGATAGCAGGTGGTGGTGGTATCTCATTGTTAAGTGAATTTCCTCCATTGTTCACTGCACCATTCCCTCCATTACCTTGGTTTATCTCTCGAAATCTTGTTTTTAACCTCTGCAAGGTTTTCTCAATTTTTGAATCGTATGGCCACTTATCCACCTCATGACGACTTCTGGTCATACACAAACAAAAACAAAAGGTAAAAACAAAAATATAGATAAAGAAAGACAAGTAAAAATCTAAAAATAATCAATTCCATTGCAATCCCCGGCAAGGGCGCCAAAAACTTGTAGACTCTCTGAGTGAATGCTGGAAAAAGTGGCAGAAAATATGCCTTGGTAAATATAAGAATATGCCAAAATGAGTCTTTTACGTGTAGGTATACACAGTCTGCAAGTAATACAGCTGGTAAGCTGACTATCGATCCCACAAAGATTGACTTGGAATTCAATTGCCTTGATTGTTACTTGCCTTAAGAAAAGTTCACTTGAGATTGGTTTTGGAAAATAATTAAAAAGTAAAGTAAAGACATTGGCAAGGAATGTGTTTTAATGAATGATGAGCGTTGGCAGGGAATGCCTAGTTTTCACGCTGTTCATGTCATGCCAGCCTTTAGCAACAACCTGTCTTGGCATTGTTTGCCGAGCAGATTCACAATTGGCAAAGCCTCTCTCGATGGTCATTGCCTTAAATTGATCATATAAAACCCTATATCTCTATAGTGTTTGTTTTTAAATAAACCAATTTGATTAAGCTCCAATCTATACTCCTAAGGGGTATATTTCACTCCTAAAGTAAGTTCATCTACTTGCACGACTTCTCTAGAAGCTTCTCTCCTCAGTATTCAACAACTTATTCGTTGCCACCCCAAGTCTGTTAAGTTATTGAGGCACAATAGGCCAACAGTGCCAGCTCTCGCTTGGCAGAGTATTTAAGAAACATTAAAGTATGCCGAATAGATGAAATCGTGCCAAGGCAGATTTATTATTAAAAACTAAAGCATGAAAATAACATAAAACCCAAACATCCCCCACCAACTATTAAATTAGTTCATGGTGAGGGATTTAACCAACAATCCAATAACATTTTCGAAATACATCATCCTTAAAAATAAGATAAAATAACTTGAAAGAGAAAATTGGCTAGAAAGGGTCTCTCGATGCAGCCCTTCAAGATCCAGGCTTCTCGGCCAAGTTGGTCGGACCACCCTTCCATGGTGCAGCCGGTTGTCAATCGTCACACACCAACTCTTCACTTTGAGCTTCTCTCCTCCCCCCAAATGCTAGCTTGGTTGGTGTTTAAATAGGCGTGCGAGGAAGGGATAGGACTAGCTCTTCACATTTTGAATTTCAACTGCCCAAGGGATAAGGGATTATCTTCTTATCCAAATTTGAATGAGAGTTGATCAGGCTAAGGCTGACGTCATCCTGCCGACGTTGCTCTGGTATCCAAGCTTGGTATGAATCTGCCAACAAGTCTTGGCACCATCTTATCCGTTATTTTTTCAGAGATTGATCCAATTGCTATCTTTTTGGAGGCTGATCATTTCCTATTTTTTGGGGTCCAACAGCTTCTTGGCGTGGCATCAAGTTCACTTCTCTGCCAACCGGTGCTTGGCATTGTTTGGTCCATCTGTGCTAACAGCACTCGGCATTCTCTCTGGTGCTCCTTCCTGTGTTGCTTTTCTGGGCCAAATCCTATGCCAAACCTACAAAATTGCCAACAAAACAACCCTTCACACTGACATAGACAAAACTCTAAACTCCTTATGCAAATGCATGATTCTAACATCCTAATGCAACTAAATGTACCTAAAAGCAAGCAAAAGCATTGTAAGATTGGCATTAAAAATAGTACTTTTAGAGAGGTAACAAAAACCCACCACTGCACCCACTAGCCTAGAATAGAACAATTTACGAGGTTGTTGTTCCTTAGTTGGACAATTTACAATCGGGAGTTGTTATACCACCTATTCAAGCTGAGAATTTTGAGTTGAAACCGGTTATGTTTCAAATGCTCAACTCGAATGGGCAGTACGCGGGGTTACCATATAAAGACGCTAGAGAGCATCTTCAGTCATTCATTTTAATTTGTGCTTCGTTTAGCCAGTAATGTGTTCCTGATGATGCCTTATGAATGTAATTGTTTTCATATTCTTTGCAGGTTCGAGCTCGTACATGGTTCTGTAGGCTTTCTGTCGGATCTATTATATCATGGAATGATCTTGCAACGTAATTTATTTTACACTTTAATCCAGCAAATTCTAAATTAGTAAGTTTTTTTGGCAATTTCAATCGTAATTTTAACCTATACTCCAATACTTATATGCAGGTTGGAAGCAGCACCCGAACTTTTCTTGGGAAAATTAGGGAGGTAATCAATTTAATGCCCAGCGTTAGAACAACAATGCACTTCCAGGTTTCAACCAGAACGTAATGCCACAGAGAGCACAAAATAAATTCCAATTGGGAGAGAGATCTAACCAGGGGAATACTTTAGCAGAGTACATTGAGCGTAATGAAGTGACTGTCCAGAGCCTAGCCACATCTATGTGAAACTTGAAGGTTCAGCTAGGGCAGATTGCCAATTCCATCAGTAACAGACCCCAAGGAACTTTGCCAAGCGATACGGAAGATGCTTGACAGAAAAAGAATGAACAATGCAAAGCAATCACTCTTCAGAGTGGTAAACAATGTGAGAAGGAAACACCTATCAAACAATCAACTATTTGCCAAGATAAGAAGATGGTGCCAGTAGATGAACCCATAGAAGCAAAGAAAAAGGAAGAGAACATTAATAATGCCAGCACTAGCTTGGCAAAACCAGTAGAACCAGAACTTACCTATCCTCCACCACCTTTTCCACAGAGGCTTCAAAAACAGAAATAAGACCAACAATTTAAGCGATTTTTGGAAGTCCTTAAACAACTGCAAATCAACATACCATTAGTAGAAGCTCTCGAACAAATGCCCAACTATGTGAAATTCATAAAGGGCATTTTGCCCAAAAAGAGAAAGATAGGTAAATTTGAGACGGTTGCTCTCACTGAAGGATATAATGCAATGATAAACAACAAATTGCCACCAAAAATGAAAGATTTGGGAAGTTTCACTATTCCCTGCATAATTAGCAATAGATTCATGGGTAAAGCACTACGTGACCTAGGAGCCAACATCAATTTGATGCCAATGTTAGTTTTCAGAAAGCTTGGAACTGAAACAAGGCCTACCACAGTAACACTTTAGCTAGCATATCGATCTTATGTACATCCCAAGGGTAAGATTGAGGATGTGTTAGTAACGGTAGATAAATTTATGTTCCCAGTTGATTTTATTATTTTAGAATATGAGGCTGGTGATAATGTCCCAATAATTCTGGTAAAACCATTTCTTTCCATGGGTAGGACTTTAATTGATGTTTAAAAATGTGAGCTTACTATGTGTATGAATGACCAACATATTACGTTTAACGTATTTCAAGCTATGAATGACCACTCAACACTCAAGTATATGTTGGCAAAAAAAGATGCCAAGCCCAGACTGATCTGACGGACACTCTTGTTATAAGAGTTTTACCTCTAGATTTGAGATAAAAGGGAGTGAGAACTAGGTAGCTGATCATTTATCTCGTTTAAAGCACCGCCATGATGATGGAAACACAACCTCCATTAGAGAAGATTTCCCTGATGAACGTTTACTTGTGATCGTTACTATTCTCTGGTATACTACCATAGTCAACCACCTAGTCAACAAAGTATTGCCACCAAATTTGCCAAGTAATGCCAAGAAGCGATTTCTGAGATATATTTGACAATATTATTAGGATGAGATATTCTTGTTCAAGCAATGTGCCGACCGGATCATTCATCATTGTGTGCCAAAGGATGAACAACAAAACAGCCTTTAGCTTTGCCATGCAACACCATATAGAGGACACTTTGCTGGAATAAAGACAGCGGCTAAAGTGTTGCAGTTAGGATTTTTCTAGCCAACACTATTCAAGGACGCCCATTATTTTGCCAAGGCATGCAAAAGATGCAAGCATACTGGAAATATTTCCAATAGACATCAATTGCCACTCTAGAACATCATGCTAGTCAAGCTGTTTGATTATGGGGGATAGACTTTATGGGTCCTTTTTCTCCATCATTTTGTAATTATACATACTTGTGGCAGTAGACTATGTTTTGAAGTGGGTTAAAGCTCTTTCTCTACCTACAAACGATGCCAAGGTCATTGCCAAGTTACTACACAAACATATCTTTACTAGATTCGGTGCCCCCAGAGCCGTCATACATGATGAAGGTACCTATTTTAAATGACATTTGATCACTAAAGCTCTGTGCAGGTATGGAATCCAGCAAAGAATTGCCATTGCCTACCATCCTCAAACAAATGGCCAGGCAAAAATTTCAAACAATGAAATCAAAAACATTTTGGAGCAGATAGTAAAACCAACAAGGAATGACTGGTCCTTGAGGCTAGATGATTCCTTGTGGGCATACAAAACAACCTTCAAAACTCTATTAGGAACCCCACCATACAAGCTTGTATTTGGGAAGTCATACCATTTGCTAGTAGAGTTAGAACATCGAGCTTATTGGGTAACCAAGCGGTTGAACATGGAATTGAGGGTTGTAGGTGAGAAATGTTTATTAGACTTGAATGAATTGGGGGAGTTTAGATCATAAGCCTATGACAATGCCAAGCTTTACAAATAAAGAACAAAGAGGTGGCATGACAATAGAATTTTGCCAAAACAGGGCAAAGAGTATTGTTGTTCAATTCGAGGCTTAATTTATTTCTAGGTAAACTCAAATCTAGATGGTCATGACCATTTAAAGCTGTCAAGCCTTATGCTCATGGAGCAATAGATATCAAAGACTTGAAAACGGGGACAATTTTCAAAGTGAATGGCCAGAGATTGAAGCATTATCTGAAAAGGAGTCAGAGTAATGCCAAGGAGATTATTCTCTTGGTGGAGATTTAGTTAATTTTCCCATCATCATTTGACCAATGTAAATAGTTAGGTTAGTTGTTTTTCTTTTTTTGTATTTTATTTTTTTATATTTTTTCTACTTTAAAAGGTTTTTATGAGTGTTGGTGCAAGACATTTTGCCAAAGCAATTTGCCAGGACAGTATGTCAGGACAAGCCGGCATCAGAAGATCTGATAACATGTGGACCTTATGCGAGTCAGGCCCAAGGGAAGAGAAATTTTTGCTGAAGCGGGAAAACTGTCTATGTTAAACATTCAAACTAAATTTTTACCCTATCTCATTTACCTTTTCTCTTTCCCGCACCTTCAACTCAATTAAATCTTAAACCCATCATCATCTCACTTCCCCTAACACGCATAACTGTCACAACCATCATTATCTCCACTAACCTCACCATTAAACCAACTCAACCTTTTCACCTTTCTCTTATTTAACCCCAATTTTCCCCTAAGCTAAATCTTTACTCTCTCTTCATTTTCTCTCACACGACAAAGAAAATCAAGAAACCAATCTTTTTCTTCATCTTTTACATTTTCCATTTTCTCCCAATCTCTTTCTATAGCATTCTCATCAGTGCCTCTTCAATTTTTTTTTCAGTGGCAAAAAGTATGAAGAGAATTATGCTACTCGTACTTTCTGCTACGAGAAAGGATTTGATTTCAAGAATGAACCAAATTTGGGATTCTCATCGGAAGTGGTTGCCATCGTCAAGAAACACAAATGGGAGACCTTTTTTCCAACAACCAAGGGAGTCTGACTCCACCATTATTCACAAATTCTATGCCCACCTCACAACCAAGGATTCATCTTTTATGTTTGTGCGAGGTACGCACGTTTGATTTAATGAAAGATATGTTAATGGCTTGCTTAAGTTGGATGGTGAAAAGGAAGAACATTCTGCATTTGTGGAGTCCATGGATGCTTCCACTAGACATCTACTCTTGAAGGATTTATGTGAACCAAGCACGAAGTGGAACACCTCTTCCAAGGGAAAGAGAACCGTGAAATGGTTGGCACTAAAACCACAGCCGAGGGGATAAAACCATTTCCTAAAGGCAAATCTTATGCAAACTACGCACAATTAGACTATTTCAGAGGAGTGGATGGCTTTGCTGCATTTAATCATGATGGGAAGGAAAATTAATGTGGGATGTATGATCGTAGACGAAACCTACAGGTGTGCTGGTAAGGGAAATAGCAGTTTGGTTTTTCCTTTATTATTCTCTAAAATTTGCAGGCTGCATAATGTGCTAAAACTTGACTTTGACATCTCCGAGAAATACAAGGGAACTATTACTTCTGCTATGTGGAGCCAATTGATTGCCAGAGAGGCAAAGGAGAAGGGCAAGGCTAATGAGCTGTGTCTACTGCCAAGACGCCAAAGGCAGAACCTGTCATAGCGATCATTGGCATTACTTTTTCAGATTTATCAGCGACAAGAGCTCATTCTCCAGAAGCTAGAGAAGGCGAGGAGAAAATTATTGCTCTGGAAATACATTAGAGCCAGGGATCGAGGCCTTAAAATGACCTTCGAGGGCATCGCCACCGAGCCTTTGCCACAATTCCCAAAGTTTCTAGCCAAGTTCATTACACCAAAAGGAATACCGTCTAACCCTGATTTTTTCATACTCTGACCCAGCAATCCAATGCCACTGTCCCTATTTCACCTGTCTAAGACTAAGACTTTACAAGAGTTTGATGAGGAAGTCCTTGCCAAGACCGACGTGCCACCTGTTGCCCCTACTTCGTTCATCGCTCTCGTAGCCCCCGCTGCATCTGAGCTGGTGAAGATAATAAAGGAAGTCCTCCATGATGTGAAGGCCTTCACTACTGTCTCAAAGCCAACGCTGAAAAGAAAGAAGTACATGGCTCCAAGTCGATGGAGCTTTGTCAAGAGAAAGACCTACGCCTCATGGCCGAAACACTCTAAAAGGGGAGTCTTCTCCCCCTTAACTCCTTCATTTCAGCTTGTCCATTTTTATCATGCATTTCATTTTGTATATATGTGTTTTCATGCATTGAGGATAATGCACACCTTTGGTTTGAGTGTGTGTGTTGCCTCACATATATTGCCATGACATTCATGCATGTTTATATTTCTGTTTTCATTTTGTTGCCATGTAGATTAGATTAGGTTAACACATGCATACCAAAACCATTAAAAAAATTTGCCTCAGTTTAATTTTGGAATGATAATTTTGTCAACACAGTTGCTAGCATTGTTAGGATTTGCACTAGTATGCCCTATCCGATGATGAAATTAGGATCTTTATTAGAATGAGTTAGCAGATTAGTAATGCCAGGTTGCTTGGCAATTGATCTCTAGCCCAAGGAACTTTAGTCTCACTAAACACGTAGTATGCATGTAATTCCCAAGACAAACTTAGGACTCTTAAAACTGAACTGGAAATAAAAAAATGAAAAAAATGCTAAAGTAAAAAGAAAAAGGAAAAATAAGGCAACAATGTTTTGCCAAAGGCAAGAAAAAAATTAAGAACACTCATCTTCCTTAGAGATAATACGTAACTTGGGGCTTCGTGGTTTGCTCCCTCTTAGTTCTCAAGCCAACAAAACTTTAGGGTATGAATATAATAGGTAAACTAGTGACATAGTCTGGATTAACGTAGGGGTTCGTGGTATGCTCCCTCTTACTTCTCACGCCAAATAGCAATATGATGCGAACCCAACTTTAATGCCAGTAAAAAAAATAAAACCCTTGACAAATAAATAAATATATATATAAATTCTGATTTTAGGTAGTAAATTTGACTAAGGGAGTTGAAGGCTACTTGATGCAAATTGTCTGCACTTCACGCACACTTCATGACCCTAAATTAGAGTTTTATTATTGCACCTAAAGTTGTTGATCTATTGGCAATACTGAACTGGGATATCTAAGGACAGAACTAGGTCCAGAATCTTCTTGCTAGCATGCGTTGTACTCAGGACAATTTTGCCGAGGTACTTTGTTTTACTTTCTGTTTTCTTAATTTGTAGTTGCATTACTTGACGACAAGCAATGATGTAACACCCCAAAAACCGGTTTAATCAGAATTAGGTTTCGGTGATCAGAAAACCTATTTTGGGAAGGTCCAAATATTGTATCGGCACTAATTGTGTAATCAATTATACCGTATTGGACTCTAATTAAGTCCAATTTATATAATTTGGACCTAATTAAACTTCTTGAAAACAATTTAGTGATTAAACAGTGAAAATTGAAAGTTTGGGGACAAAAGTACAAAGTTTGGAAAGTTAAGGGACAACTTTCGTAATTATACCATTTTGAGGGTGATTCACCTCCTTGCTTGGGACAAGTTCACGTGAAATTCATGGGAATTGATAGTTTTGGTGGCTAATTGTGCTAGCCTTAAAATAAGAAAAAAGGGTAGAAAAGATGGGAAATATTATTTTAAGATTTCCTTTCATTGAGGGTAACCTCCATCGGGTTAATTGAGTCAAGAAAGAGTGTTTTGAAAGCTTAAAACTATTCATCTTGCATATAGAATCCACCAAAACTTTCCTCCTTCAATCTCACCATCTTTTCTCCCTAAACAAAAAAGCAAGCACCACCATTTTATCTTCAACCTTAGCTCAAGCAAGTACCTCCCTTGATTGCTCAAGCTTTCTTTGATTTCTAAACATCGTTGGATAGCCTTTGATTCGGTAAGATAAAATCCCCAAAAAATTTCATTAATCCATGGGAGATTGAGGTTTAATTTTGAATTAAAGCTACCGAGCTCTATGGCTAAACCATGTTCTTCAATCTTAAAAAAACCATGGAAAATTACTGGCAAATAGCTATTGTAAGTTTAGACATTGATTTAGAGTTCATAGCATTGATTCTAACATCTCTCTATTGTTTCACCTAGCTCAAAAGTTGGAGAAAGAGTGACCATCATCTTCTTCAAAGGCTAGGAACAAAGGGATTGTCATCCGAGAGCCTTGAGAGCTTCGAAAGCTAAGGTGGGTGTAGTCAGAGTCTCGGGAAGGGGCTAGGTGCCTTTCCTGACTTATTTGATATTGATTATTGCATCACTAACCTTGTGCATTAAGGATATTGCATAAAACATTATTGAAGGCTATATTGGTAAGTATGGGTAAATATTACATCGATTCATTGTCTGTAGCATTATTGTTATTGTTGTCGGAATCATTGAAGCATTGATTATTGAGTATTGAATACTACTATTGGAATATTGGTATTGATTTATTTTCATTGGATATTGTATTGGATCAATGCTATTTCTTATCGACATTAACACATGGCTATTGAACTATCGCTATTGATCCATTGTTATTGAAATAATGTTACCAAATCATTATACTAAATCATTGCTATTGAAATTATTGCTACCACACTATTGTTATCGAACCTTGGATTCGAGTGGAATTGGATACAATTGGCATGCTATAGAATTCATGAGCTCACAAGTACAGGTGGACTATGGTCCTTGGGTTTGGCCTTTATTGTGGTGCGGCGGAGGGACTAGACCACTATTGATTTTGGTGCGGCGTAAGAATTTGTGTATCCATACTTCTTACATCGATCCAAGGAAACCTTTTGATATGAAATATAAATTGCCATTGAATATAGCTATTGCATCGATTATTGTCGGCACATTGACCATTGATATTGTGTTGAATTGCCATTGAAGTATATGTCCATGTTATTATTGTCATTGATAATGTTGAAGCATGGCTAGAATGCATTCCTTGATGCATCCATTGTTTATGACTACATCACTAGGAAAAGTATGCATAATGCATTCATTTTCCATGCATTTCAGGCTAACAAGGTTTGAAGTCAAGATCGGGCAAATTGGAGTTTTGGAAAGTCACCTAAGTCGTTAAAGTAAAGTATGTCCATCCTACAAACTCCTAGAATGATGGCATAATGATTGTATAGGTCACTTTTGACCACGTGGGTGCATGTATTTTGTATATGCTTTTGGTATGCTTAAGAAGCTAAAATGAAACTTTTGGAATTAGTAAAAAGTGGACTAAAATGCATATTTGGCCTAAATGGGAAAAACATAGTAAATGGATTCAATTGACCCTAAAATTTGACATGCTATTAGATTTAGGCTAAATAAACTTGCTGGTAAAATTTTGTAGGATTTGGACAAGGTTTGGTTGGGTAAATGGCTATTATTTCAGATAAAAATTGATATAACAAACCCTGTCGTACCGATACGGGTGGAAGTGTATTGGTACAAGCTTGCATATTTCGACCCAGGTTAAAGGGTGTACCGATATGGCTTGATCTGTACCGGTATGGGTTTTAGAGTCTCGAAATTTGGTTGTAACTGGTATCCGTATGGGTACAGGGCATACCGATCCCCTTCTTGTGCCGATAGCTTCGTACCGATACGGCTGTATGTGTATTAGTACTACTTTACGTTATTGGGACTTATTTTTTGAATTCAAACTTGCGTACTAATACCTCGTATCGATACATATACATTAATTTATAACCGCATTAACAGTTATTAGTGTATCGATACAGTAGGACCCGTATCGGTACGACCTTTTGAAGTTGTAAAATGGTTAAGTCATATTAATCATAGCGTATCGATATGGCAGGACTCATATCGGTACGGTCCTTATATTGCAACAACTAACTTACCGAACTCAACAAAGGTATACCGGTACGGCCTTATGCGTACCGATACCCGAACCGTTAATTATGTTAATAAGGGTTAAAACGAATTTTAGAATTTTACAGTTTGGTCATTGAATCTTGTAAGGCTAAATTAAACTAGTAAATGAACTCCGAACGATTTGAAAATTTACAGTTTACTGGTTGTAGCTCAAATCACACTGTGGTAAGTTTAGTTTCTGAAATGGACCCTTAATTTATTAAAATTATAGTTTAGTCTCTAAAACTTGTAAAAGTTTTAAATTGGTCCAAAGTAGATAATTTTTGCATCGTATCGGACTACCAATCTTAATGTACTGAATATCTTATCACGTTGAACATTGTATCTCTTTCAATTATTGATTATCAAATAAAATATTATATTGAATATCGTTTTGTTCACCGATAACACTTTCTTACCTAAATTCCTACTAGACTGGAAAAGGGGTGTTACAAATGAGTTAAGTTTGAGAGTGTGTTAACTCCTAAAAAGTATTGCTTTTCATACATATATTACCATGATTTTTCTTTCCTTTTGAGTACATATTTGTACATTTAGCTAATAGAATCATGCATTTGCATCCAAGAGTTCAGGAGTGTTTCTTTTGCCAGAGTGAGGGTGTATTTTCTTGCTTTGGTGGCAGGTTAAGAACAAGACAGGTTTGGCAGAGCCGAACAGAAATCCAGAAGAGAAATATCGAGAGCAAATGGAAAAATTAAGATGAGAATTACCAAGCTCGGTTGGCAATCGAAGGATAACCAATGCTCGGCCATTAGCCGGTGGTCAGAGAACACGCCAGCCTTAAAATTCAAAAGGAGGATAAGATGATAACGCACCTATCTTAGTGCATAACTAACTTTCAAGATTCAAACCCAATCTAGGGTTTCCACACGTGCCTATTTAAAGAGAATTGGTCGATGAGCCAAAGGACAGGCTACACCATGGTGAAGAAAAAAAGATAGAGGCCAACCATGGTTCAACTAGGCTTAAACCGAGAGGTTTGGATCCATTGAAGGGTTGTATCGACGGATTTCCTTCATTGTCCATTTCTAGTTGTTTTTAATTTCATTTAAGATGGTAATATTGATAAACGATAATGTGTTGATGGTTCCCCAGCCATGAACTAATTCTTTAAGTTGGCTGAAGATTTTTTGTGATGAACGCTTAGCTATTTTTTAGTTTTTAATAATTGAATACCTTGGCATATTTATCTATTCTAATAGTTCTTAATTTGTTTAAATTCTTTGTTACACGACAGTTGGCATTTCATGCTTATTATCCCTTAACATCTTAACAAACTTAGGAGATAACAATTAATTGCCAGGTACTAAGGAGATAAACTTCGACAGAAGATGTTCAAGTAGATGAGCTTACTTCAAAAGTGAATCTACCCCTTAGGAGTAAAGATTAAAACATTTCCAAGTTAATTATTGAGAAACATCACTATAGACATATATGAGTTAATCATAATTAACTTAGGGTATTGCCATCGATAGAGGCTACGCTACTTTAAAATCTGCTCAGTAATAGAACTGAGGCTAGAAGTTATTAATTGTTGTCTTTGCTAGCATGGAATCCATACATCCCTCGCCAACGTCTACCATCCATTTGAATACATTTATTTTCCAACCTATCTGCATTTTCATTGTATTTCACTTAGTCATTTTCTTACTCAAAATCCAAAATCCAATTCAACTAATTTGTTCATATTCACAAGTAAAATATCGTGGCATTTAATTCCTGGACAATCCTAGTGGATACGATACTTAGCTTACTATTGTATTACTTGCTGACTGTGTATACTTGCACGGAAAAAGACCTAAACTTGGCATTATTTTCTAGAATATTTACATTAATACTTCAATTATTTGCCAATCGTTAGTCAGTCAACACAAAGCAAATATGGACACTGCAACTGAGAATGTCCTTATAAGTGATGAAGTCTGGATGAAGGTTCTGGCTATAGAGGAAAAACTTGATGTTGTAACGAGCACACTAGGAAGAGTTGCATCCATAGTGCAAACACTTGATTTGGCATAAAATTTATTTTATGCTGATGTCAATATGTGGCACAAGTCTGCTATGGCTACAATGATCAAAATCACCCCAGTTGCCTTACCAAAATTTCCTTCCATCATCCTTAGCTATGTTTATTCTTCCAGTGCAGCCACAAAAGAAGTACCAGCCAAGACTGTAAACTCTCTTGACAGCGTAAGTGAGGCTGGTAACACACCAGGAGAGGTATCATCGAGCAAGATCATAAATGATTGTCTCTTTGACTTAAATATCCATACGGATGTCGATGCAACACCCACCACTCCTAAAGAGGATAAAGTTATTGCTGAAGACATTGATGAGAATGAGAAAGACAATTCCTAAGTTGAGAAGACCATTGTTGAGAAAGAATTTGTTGAAAGAAGTTCGATTGCATCCAAGATTGTGGATGCAACCTTTGAAGGACCAAAGATGAAGCTAAATGTTGCGAGGCTGACGAAAGATATTTCCATAATTTATGAAAAAGAGGTCAAACCTGTTGCTATGGTGCTGTACCAAGCACCACCACTGTTCTTCCCTACTACAGACTTGGTCGATGATGCTGACGAAGAAGAAGAGCCCAAAAAAGTAGAAGATGTCGATCATGATGAAGAGGGCTCTCTTCCAAAGAAAGAGAAAAAGAGAAAGCACTCGAAATCAAAAGACAAAAACAAGAAGAAGCGCAAAGAAGATAAGCATAGAAAAAGGAAAAAGTGACACTATGCCTCCTTATCGCAAGAGCGTGACAACTGAGTTAGTTTGTTTTATTTTTGTAGGCATGCATACCATATAATGTAATTTCATTTTGTTTTCTATATTGACATGACATTTGCATTGTCATTGTAATTGCATTTAGTTGTAATATCATTGCATTCAATATTGCAACCATATCCTGTCATTGCATTATGTTTTCTTTTGCATTGGGGACAATATAATCTTAAAGTTTGGGGGTATACGCCTAGGAGTTGAAATACACCCCTGATAATTGTTCAAAAGTACTATTTTTCTTACCCTTTTTACTCATATTATTGTTAGACTTAGGCTCATATTAGTTGCATAGTTAGCCATTCATGCATTAATCCATGTTTCCTTCCATCGTTGAGCTTGATTACATAACTTGGTAGTTTTTGTGGAAAAGATGCTGCTTTGGTGTGCTTTGTGTGTGTATGTGCAGGATCACTTGCCAAAGCAATGTCGAGCTAGTTGCCAGAGCAATGCATGAAGGATATGCCGAGCTAGTTGCCAGGGCAATGCATGAAGGAGACGCCGAGCCAGTTGCCATGGCAATTGTCAACAAAGAGAAAATGCAATAGGGATGTCGAAATTAATGACTATACAAGCCCAAGATGACGTGGAACAAAGCCCAAACCCAAAGGAATTTGATTGCCATGCAGAGATTAAAGAAGAATTAAATTCCAAGAAGATAGGAGAAGTTCTAGTAGGAATACAATTATAATAAAGAATTATATTCTTTAAAGATAATTTAATTCCAACTCAAACTCCTCCTCAAAGAAGGACTTTGGCCTAGCCCTATAAATAGCAAGGAGATTTTGACAATCCAGCAGAGAGAGCATTAGGGGAAATTTCGACAAGTCCAAGGGAGAGCATTAGGGGAAATTTCGACAAGTCCAAGGGAGAAAGCAAGGGGAATTTTCGACAAGCATCTAGGGCAAGGGATTTTCGACAAGCTTTATCTTTTCTTCCTTGTTCGATTGGGTTCATGCTAGGGATTGTTTATCTTGTGTTTCTTTGGAACCTAGCCATGAACTAAATTTACTTGGCTATGGTTATTGTGTTTCGTGGTTGTGAGAAACTATTGGATTTTGTTTAGGTAATAAGAGTTTGCACTTTTCTATTTCAAGGTTTATTCATTCTTGGTTCTTATTCTTGTTTGCGAGTGAATTGGGAGAGGATCTCGTGATTTCATCCATTTATCTAATATCGGGAGAGTTAGATTCAAGAAACGAATGAATATGATCTTTATTCAATCTAATGATGGTGAAGATTAATCCGGCTTAGGAATAAGTTAAGGATTTCAACGGCTAAGAGGAGCGCAAGATTGGTTGTTGTTCACCCTTGATTTACGCAGGGATGTATTATCAAGGCATGCACAAGTAGCTAGAGTTTCGACTTAGGGATAAGAAGAAACCATTGAAGAACGCTCTGCCGAACCTTGAAGGTTGCTGCCCAGACGCCCAAGTAGTTGCCCAACTAGTTGCTCAGGAAATCATCGATTAGTTGCCAAGGCAACCCCGTTGTGCAAGTTGCCACGGCAACTGAGTTGCCCGTGCACTCTTTTACCAAAACGATCCAATCGGCTATCACACCTCAACTCATGATAACCTGGCCTATCTCTCTCTCATTCGATCTCATCTTTTCATTTACTTAATTGCTTTCTAGTTTAGTCATTAGTTAAACTCCTATAATCCTTTACTTGTGTTTTTACTTTTTACAGTGCAAGAGACTAGATCCTTGAAGTGGCACCAATCCCTGTGGAGATGATATCTTTTATACTATAACTTGCGTCGTGTATACTTGCACATTTGCGTAGCACTTATTACGCGCAACAAGTTTTTGGCGCCGTTGCCGGGGATTGGCAATAGCGACTTTGTTTTTATTTTCTTGCACTTTCTTTTTATTTTTCTTGTTTAAAAATTCAAAGGGCTAACAAACTTTGGTTTTGCATTGGTATATGACCAGGGCGAGACCGACTTCACCAGAATATCCCTTTGATCCAGAAATTGAACGAACCTTACAAAGACTTAGACGAAGGATAAGAGAAGCAATGGCAAATCAAGACGGCAATATGAATCAAGATGTTCGAGCAAGAGAAGGAGTGATTCTTGCACGAAACAGAACTATTCGAGACTATCTTGAAGAAGATCTTGATGGGCTTAACCCAGGAGTTGTCGCACCTGAAATTGAAGCTGACCACTTTGAGTTGAAACCGGTAATGTTTAATATGATCAACACAATAGGTCAATTTGGCGGCTCAGCAACTGAAGATGCATGACAACATCTGAAATCTTTCCTCGAGATTTGCAACTCGTTCAAGATACAGAGAGTCACCCCCGATGTATTACGATTAAGATTATTCCCCTATTCACTGAGGGATAGGGCAAAAGCATGGTTGAATAGCATTCCTGCCGGATCCATAGCATCTTGGACTGATCTTTGTCGTGATTTCCTTGCTAGATTTAATCCTACAAATTTGATTGATAAGCTTCGTAATGACATTACTTCTTTTCCGCAGGCAGATGATGAATCCATGTACGAGGCTTGGGAATGATATAGAGAACTTCTACACAAATGCCCCCTACACGGTTTCCCGGTGTGGACTCAAGTAACAATGTTTTACAACGCCATGAATACACCAACAAGGATGATGCTAGATGCCTTGGCAAACGGCATACTCCTAGATAAGTCGCCGGAAGAAGCAATGCAAATTTTAAGCAGGCTGGCCAAGAATGATTATCAATTCCATCTACTAGAAGAGGAGGAGTTAGACGCCAAGCCACAATACATGAAATAGGATCATCAGATTCAATTTCGGCACAATTGGCCACTTTAACCAAGATGGTCCAGAAATGCAAAAACCAAACAACACACATGAAGTCAAGGTAATGGATTCTTTTTGTGAGTTATGTGGTGATAACCATAATTCTTCTGAATGTATGCAGAATCCGGAATCCAGCTTCTATGTGGGGAATTACAATCAGAGCAACAACATGATGTCTAATACATACAATCCAGCTTGGAAGAAGCACCCGAATTTTTCATGGAGTAATCCCAACAATGCTCTAAACCAGAACAATCAGAATGCACAAGCATCGGGATTCCAGCAGAATATGCTACGGCAACAGATGCCGCAGCAACAACCAACAACATCTAGTTCTTTGGAAAATTCTCTAAATACTTTTATGATGAAAACTGAATCTTATATGGCTGAGAATAGTAATTTCATAAAAAGAACTGATGCTTTTATTAACAGGACCGAGATGAGATTGCAAAACCAAGAGGCGGCAATCAAATCATTCGAAAATCAAGTCGGACAATTTGCTCAAAATCTGAATACTAGACCACAAGGAGGTTTACCTAGCGATACTGAAGTCGCAAGAGGAACTGGCCATGAGCAATGTAAGGCAATCACCACCAGAAGTGGCCAACAACTTAGAGAGGCCCAAACCCGCTCATCAAACAAAACTCCACAAAAGATCAGGTCGAACCTAGCGGCAAAGCCTCAAATGCTGAACCAGGAATTGCCGCGGCAACCAGCAATAAGCATGCCTCGGCAACCGACGATAAAGACGCCTCGGAAACTTGCGATAAGCATGCCTCGACAACCCCAGTTGATAATGCCTCGGCAACTCCAGATGTCCCGGCAATGCCGTCAATCAGGTTTCAAACCAATGAGAGGATCGAAGATATCCGACTTCCACCACCATTCCCACAAAGGTTGAAGCGACAAAAGCAAGAATACCAATTCAAGAAATTTCTTGATATCCTAAATCAAGTCCACATCAACTTGCCATTGGTGGAAGCAATTGAACAAATGCCAAACTATGCCAAGTTTCTTAAAGACATTGTTTCCAAAAGAACAAGGCTAGAAGAGTTTGAAACAGTTGTCGCGACGGAGGGATGCATGGCAATGTTGCACAATCGTATGCCACCCAAGTTGAAGGATCCCGGAAGTTTCACAATACCCTGTTCCATTGGAAATCACTATGTCAGGAAAGCATTATGCGACCTTGGGGCTAGCATAAACTTGATGCCTAAATCGGTTTTCCAGAAACTAGGAATCGGGAAGGCAATACCTACAACAGTTATGCTGCAGATGAGCATGCACCCATCATTATCGGGAGACCATTCCTAGCAACAGTGAGAACCTTGATTGATGTTGAAAAGGGAGAACTCACAATGAGGGTGAATGACCAGCAAGTTAAACTAAATGTGTTCCAAATACTAAGGCATGCCGATGATCCAGAAGAATGCCAACTTCTTCATGCCACGACAGAGTTTAACTTTGATGAGGAATTTAGTTGCATCGGCAACTACATTGCCGACCAAGAGGAACATGAGGAGTATGAAGAACCAGTCGATGAGGAACAACCAGAAGAGGCAAATTGGATAGCCAATCGACTAGGTACATACTTTGAACCACTGGACTACTCAGGTAAGGAATGTAAGCTCGAAAAACCCTCTATTGAACAACCACCAATTTTTGAGTTGAAACAATTGCCAGAGCAACTAAAATATGTATACTTAGGGACCGATAATACTTTGCCTGTAATTATTTCTTCTAAGTTACAGCCTGAGCAGGAAAAGAAGCTGATCAAGATGTTGAAGCTACACAAAAAGGCAATAGGGTGGACAATTGCCGACTTGAAGGGAATTAGCCCGGCGGTGTGCATGCACAAGATCTTGTTGGAAGATGATCACAAACCTTCAATTGAAGCCCAGAGGAGACTGAATCATGCCATGAAAGGGGTTGTAATGAAAGAAATCATCAAGTGACTTGACGCCGGCATTATATACCCTATCTCTGATAGTACGTGCATAAGTCCGGTACAATGTGTACCGAAAAAAGGGAGGTATAACAGTGGTAAGAAATGAAAATAATGAACTTATCCCAACCAGGACTATGACCGGTTGGAGGGTTTGTATGGACTATCGAAAGCTAAACAATGCTACTAGGAAAGATCACTTCCCATTACCCTTTATTGATCAAATGCTTGACCGTCTTGCAGGTAAACCCTTTTATTGTTTTCTTGATGGTTATTCAGTTACAATCAGATTGCCATAGCACCGAGTAAGATCAAGAAAAGACAACCTTCACATGCCCATACGGTACTTATGCCTTCCGAAGGATGCCGTTCGGATTGTGTAACGCCCCGGCAACCTTCCAAAGATGCATGATGGCACTCTTTTCAGACATGGTCGAAGACTTCCTTGAGATCTTCATGGATGATTTTTCGGTTTTTGGTAATGACTTCGACGGCTGTCTCGACAATTTAGAGAGGATGTTAGCAAGATGCGAAGAAACGGATTTAGTCCTCAATTGGGAGAAATGCCACTTTATGGTAGATGAAGGAATAGTGCTCGGCCACAAGATTTCATCCAAGGGAATTAAAGTAGACAAAGCCAAGGTGGAAGTGATCGAGAGATTACCCCCACCAAGTTCGGTTAAAGGAATTCGAAGTTTTCTGGACATGCGAGTTTTTACAGGAGGTTCATTCATAATTTTTCTAAAATCACTAAACCCTTGTGTAATCTGCTTGAACATGATAAAGTCTTCGATTTTGATGATTCTTGCACCCAAGCATTCGAAACCCTAAAGAAAAAGCTTGCCTCGACACCCATTGTTGTTCCACCAGATTGGACGCTACCTTTTGAGCTCATGTGTGATGCAAGTGATTTCGCGGTAGGAGCAGTCCTAGGCCAACGCATAGCTAAGACCTTCCATGTGATATACTACGCTAGTAAAACTTTTAATGGTGCTCAAGTGAATTACACAACAACGGAGAAAGAGTTACTAGCTGTAGTTTTCGCATTTGACAAGTTCCGGTCCTATTTAATTGGTACAAAGGTAATTGTTCATACGGACCATTCGGCAATCAAATACTTATTTGCTAAAAAGGATGCTAAACCTCGTTTGATTCGTTGGATATTACTTTTACAAGAATTTGATATTGAGATTAAGGACAGGAAAGGAACAGAAAATCAAGTGGCCGATCACTTATCACGTTTGGAACGCAATAGGGAGGAGGATGCGGATCTAGAGATATGTGATGCATTCCCGGTTGAACAAATTTTAGTTGCCTCGACAACCCTCGACGCCTTGGCAACCCTAGACGCCTTGGCAACCTTGGACGCATCGGCAACCTTTGACGCCTCGGTAACCATGGATGCACACGCCTCGGCAACTCTCGATGCCGCAGCAGCCTTTGACGCACACGCCTCGACAATTTTGGGAGCCGTCGCCACGGCAGCACATGCCTCGGCAATACCCTGGTACGCGGATTTAGTTAACTTCCTTGTTTGTGGTATTGTTCCTTATGGCATTACTCACCGAGGGAAGAAGCGGTTCCGCCATGATGCTAAGCATTACTTTTGGGACGAGCCTCTTTTGTTTAAACAATGTGCAGATTAGGTTATACGCCGATATGTCCCTGAAGAAGAGCAACAGAATGTACTCCGGCAATGCCATTCTTCACCCTATGGAGGACATTTTGGATGAACTCGTACCGCGGCCAAAGTTTTGCAATCGGGTTTGTATTGGCCAACATTGTACAAATATGCCTAAGACTTTTACAAGCAATGTGATCGTTGCTAGAGGACGGGCAATATCTCTAGACGATATGAGATGCCGCCCCAAAACATCATCGAGGTGGAACTGTTCGATGTATGGGGGATCGATTTTATGGGACTTTTCCCATCTTTATTTGGCAACCTCTACATCTTACTTGCCATCGACTATGTGTCTAAATGGGTTGAGGCAGCTGCAGTTCCCAACAACGATTCCAAGACCGTGCAACGATTCTTGCAGAAAAACATATTTACACGGTTTGCGATGCCAAGAGCAATTATCAGTGACGAAGGCAAGCATTTTGACAACAGACTAATTTCCAAGATGTTGCAACGCTTCGGCATATCACACAAGATCGCCACGACATATCACCCATAAACCAACGGGCAAGTAGAAATTTCCAACCGGGAGTTGAAGGGAATACTCGAGAAAGTCGTAAATCCCTCAATGAAGGATTGGTCATTAAGACTAGATGACGCACTTTGGGCATATCGCACTGCATTCAAAACACCCTTAGGTATGTCCCCCTTCCGACTTGTCTATGGCAAAACATGCCATCTACCGGTGGAAATCGAGCACAAGGCGTATTGGGCAATCAAGACCGTGAATATGGATTGGGAAAGTGCCGGACAAAAGCGTTTGATGGATCTCAATGAGATAGAAGAATTTCGTGCACTCGCCTATAACAATGCACGAATCTACAAGGAGAAAACAAAACGATGGCACGACAAGAAACTATTGCCACGGCAATTCACGCCAGGGCAACTAATTCTCCTATTCAATTCTCGGCTAAAACTTTTCCCGGGAAAACTGAAATCAAGATGGTCGGGACTCTTCGAAGTCGTCAAACCATTCTCCCATGGTGCTGTGATAATCAAGTCCATCTCTGACAACCATGAATTCAAAGTTAATGGACAAAGATTGAAGCACTACAATGGTGCCCATGTGGAACGTAACAAAGAAGTGGTCAACTTGGGAGATGCATGAGCATGCTCTCCTTTCAATATTTTCTTTTTCTTTTTCTTTTTCTTTTTCTTTTTCTTTTCATTTTTATTTGTAGGAGATATTTTATTTTTCTTCATTATCTTTAGTTTTTAGGTTTTCTTTGTTTTCTTTTTCACAACAAGACTCACAACTACTATGCTAAGGAAATTTACTGCCGAGATCCTTGCCCCGGCAACCAATGAAGAAGATGCCGCGACAACCTACATCGTGCCTGCCCAAGCTGATGCCACGGCAACCAAAGCTAAAGACATCCCGGCAACAAGAAAACAACCATCGCGTTCAAGCAAGAGAATCAAGACACCGACCAAAAGGAAACTAATCATCTACGATGACGAACTCTCGGAGTAAGTCCTCGTATGCATTTTTTTTATTATTTTTATTTTTTTCGTTATTTTTATGCATGCATTGAGGACAATGCCTCACTCGAGTTTGGGGGGGGATTGTTATTAGTAGTTACCATGTTTAGTTACATTCATCTTAAGTATTACATTTAGGATACATAAATTGCTTGCCATGCCTTTAGTTGAAGCAAGAATTGCTTAGATTTGATGAATATCCGATGATGACTTTGCCAATGCACTTAATTGATAGAATTTTTATTCTAGGATAACCATGGAAAAACTTAGAATTTTACTATGATGCTAAATTTGATGAAACACTGTTGTGGTTTGATTGATTTAAGGAATTCTAGTAAACTTAGGTTGATAATTAACAAATTGGGGGATTAGAATAAAAATTGGATGAATGTTAGAGGTGCCCGAAATTGGCTCTAGCATGTGCTAAAAAAATTGATCACTAGTGGTGCCTGAAACTGGCTATAGGATGTGTTAAAAAAAATTAACTAGAGGTGCCCGAAACCGGCTCTAGTCGATTAAATTAACTTAAGAAAACTAAAAACAAAACACTAGAGGTGCCCAAAACTGGCTCTAGTTAAAACATGTTAAAAAGAACCAAATAAAGTAATTTGAAAACCTATTGTTTGCATAGGATCCGAAAAATCAACTTGCACACAACTCCGCACACACTCACAAGCATTATAGTTTGATTCCGAGTAACTCTTCAGTTTTCCGAAAAATAAAAAACCAATCATACTTTGTGCCCCGGTTCAGAGAATTGAAATCAAGTTCAAAGCTAAGTTTGTGAAAATTGAAGTCTTGGCAGGTAATTATGAGTTTGCATTGCTTGAGGACAAGCAATAGTTCGAGTTTGGGGGTGTGATAAGTGTTCAAAAGTACTATTTTTCTTACCCTTTTTACTCATATTATTGTTAGACTTAGGCTCATATTAGTTGCATAGTTAGCCATTCATGCATTAATCCATGTTTCCTTCCATCTTTGAGCTTGATTACATAACTTAGTAGTTTTTGTGGAAAAGATGTTGCTTTGGTGTGCTTTGTGTGTGTATGTGCAGGATCACTTGCCAAAGCAATGTCGAGCTAGTTGCCAGGGCAATGCATGAAGGATATGCTGAGCTAGCTGCCAGGGCAATGCATGAAGGAGACGCCGAGCCAGTTGCCATGGCAATTGTCGACAAAGAGAAAATGCAATAGTGATGTCGAAATTAATGACTATACAAGCCCAAGATGACGTGGAGCAAAGCCCAAACCCAAAGGAATTTGATTGTCATGCAGAGATTAAAGAAGAATTAAATTCCAAGAAGATAGGAGAAGTTCTAGTAGGAATACAATTATAATAAAGAATTATATTCTTTAAAGATAATTTAATTCCAACTCAAACTCCTCCTCAAAGAAGGACTTTGGCCTAGCCCTATAAATAGCAAGGAGATTTCGACAATCCAGCAGAGAGAGCATTAGGGGAAATTTCGACAAGTCCAAGGGAGAGCATTAGGGGAAATTTCGACAAGTCCAAGGGAGAAAGCAAGGGGAATTTTCGACAAGCATCTAGGGCAAGGGATTTTCGACAAGCTTCATATTTTCTTCCTTGTTCGATTGGGTTCATGCTAGGGATTGTTTATCTTGTGTTTCTTTGGAACCTAGCCATGAACTAAATTTACTTGTCTATGGTTATTGTGTTTTGTGGTTGTGAGAAACTATTGGATTTTGTTTAGGTAATAAGAGTTTGCACTTTTCTATTTCAAGGATTATTCATTCTTGGTTCTTATTCTTGTTTGCGAGTGAATTGGGAGAGGATCTCGTGATTTCATCCATTTATCTAATATCGGGAGAGTTAGATTCAAGAAACGAATGACTATGATCTTTATTCAATATAATGATGGTGAAGATTAATCCAGCTTAGGAATAAGTTAAGGATTTCAACGGCTAAGAGGAGCGCAAGATTGGTTGTTGTTCACCCTTGATTCACGCAGGGATGTATTATCAAGGCATGCACAAGTAGCTAGAGTTTCGAATTAGGGATAAGAAGAAACCATTGAAGAACGCTCTGCCGAACCTTGAAGGTTGCTGCCCAGACGCCCAAGTAGTTGCCCAACTAGTTGCCCAGGCAACCATCGATTAGTTGCCAAGGCAACCCCGTTGTGCAAGTTGCCACGGCAACTGAGTTGCCCGTGCACTCTTTTACCAAAACGATCCAATCGGCTATCACACCTCAACTCATGATAACATGGCCTATCTCTCTCTCATTCGATCTCATCTTTTCATTTACTTAATTGCTTTCTAGTTTAGTCATTAGTTAAACTCCTATAATCCTTTGCTTGTGTTTTTACTTTTTACAGTGCAAGAGACTAGATCCTTGAAGTGGCACCAATCCCTGTGGAGACGATATCTTTTATATTATAACTTGCGACGTGTATACTTGCACATTTGCGTAGCACTTATTACGTGCAACAACCCCCATTTAAAAAAATCTAAGCAAATGCAAGGTTCTTTTTGTGTTGAAAAATCTTTTGCCTCTATTCGATGTGTAAACCTTGAATCATTTTGATTTTTGATAAATTGGTTGGATATACATGCTGGAAGATTGAATTTTTAACTCTGTATAAATATATATGTTTGTTTGATTAAAGAATATATAGCATCATCTCTATGATTTTGGATGATTTCTGCTTGTTTTATCTTGTGTTACATATGCTAGTAAATCTTATTAAGTATAAATAAAAGACATTCCAATGTAAGTGCAATAAAATAAAAGTAGCTTTAAGGGGGAACATCCTCTGCATGCATTAGAAAAATGAATTTGGCCAAAGTTTGTTGCTGCATGAGTATGTTTTGTTGCAATGAAGTACTTCTTAGGGGTTCGTTGCACAACATCTTATTTCTCAAGGTCTAGGGTGCATTCATTGTTCGATATCCCTCACTACATAAATATATATTGATATCTTGTTATATGTGGTACTAAATAAATATTGATAGGTGGAAAGAATTTGAAATGATAGGCATGATGTTATGTATTCTTGAAATGCTAGCTTACATATTGATGTGGAGTTGTTGATGCAATTTTTTATCTTGTTGGTGCAATGGATTTATTGGCTAGTTGGAATGATTCAAGTATCTAGAATGCCTCTAAACTGTTGTTAGACCTTGTTGCTTTCAATTTTACTTGAGAACAAGCAAAAACTCAAGTTTGTGGGTGTGATAACTCTTTAAAGAGCATGTATTTTCTCTAGATTTATAGATTTAATTGTCCCTGCATCAGTGTTTATTGCATCCATTTATGCATTTTCATGTCTATTTTCTACATTTTGTCTAACTTAGTTTCAATTGCTATTATTTCATATGTTTTTGCCTATTTTGCTTTCTTTTTGTTGTATTTATAATGTCCCTGCAGAGGAAGTTTAACCACTAGAGCCAGCTCGACACTGTAGCGGCTAGTTGTCAATTCTGATAAAAGATAATGATGACCCTACTAGCTGTATTATTTGTTATAACATATTTGGTACGCCTTTGGGTCATGCAAAACACCTGAAGGACATGTGTCCTTTCTTTGGCATCTTATAGAAGGATAAATCCGGGAAGAGAGAGGGATTCACACGAATTCCATTTTGTTATCATCTTCAACTTCAAGCTTTTTCCTTCCATCTATGGCGACTTAAGCTTCATTTCTGGAGATCCAAGGTGAAGCAATGCGAAAATATCCAAGGATAAGAGGATTCAAGAGCTAGATCAAGGAGAATATTTGTTATCTTCTTAAACTCTTCTTTAAGTAGATGTTTGTTGGAGATTTCTATTATATTTTGTGCTTTAATAACAATGGTTTAAACCTTTAAGCTCTTTATGAACTCATTTAAATCTTATCTTTCAGTTCAATATATTTTTATTAGCTTTTTTCTCATGCTTCGATTGTTGGATCTAATTATTGTTTGCATGAGAACGTTAAACATAGCTACTAACATCGAAAGATGTAGTGACAAGTCAGGTTAACGAGCCATTACAACGAGAGTTGAATGAGGATACAACTAGAGTTGATCCACTTGTTCAAAGGGTTGTAGTTTCGACTTATAACGGGAGTTGTGGCCGATCTACATCTTTGCGTCAACAGTTGAAGATTGAATGGAAGTTAGTATGCAAGCTTTCTTTTTACTTGCCAATTGAGCCATCGTATTTCCTTGAGTGTACTTGATTTTCTACCAAGCTAAACCGAGGGTATCCAGACCGTATCTTAATATTTCTCAACTCTTTAATACTTTTTATTTTTGCTACCACAATTGATCCATTACTCATTACTTTATTTCTTTATTGCAACTACCATTACACTCACAATATTTCCATGTACAGAATTGCTTGTAGCCACATAATATTTAAGCTAAATACTCATCCTCGTGGGATCAATATTCAAAGAGGATCCTCATGTTTCTATTCTTGCATCGATATTGTTTTCTTGCACTTAAAGTGTGATGTTTTTGCACCGATCAACAATTCACAAGTACCCTACTTTGAGCATCAATTTCTCATTCATCACTCAACCGTTTTGAGCTTATGAGATACCGTTGTAAAGGTATCATGGAGTAGAATATGAAGCCATGATTTCATTGTTTGAATCTCCACCTTTACCCATAGAAAATATGCCTCAAAGTTTCCAATTTATCATATTTTCCCAATAATCCCCTATATGAATGAAATTGATCATTTAATCAAAAATATTTTGACTCGATATGGTGATAGATTCTATGATCGATAGTTGTATAGGATAGGTAGTTGTCCACCCTTGAACCTTCACTTACGAAAGTATATTTACTTTAATGGATGGCCAATAGACGTAATGTCCCCGAACTGTTATACCATTTGTGTAAACAATGATATACCTCACACAACTACCTCTATAGCAAGGTTTTTAGTTCTCATGGTTATGTTCTTATGGCTCTGAACATCTTCCTAGTTATGAAAGAGTTTGAGAGAACTATTTGATGAGTCCTTAATATAGCCTCATTTTAGTATCTATAGTATTAATATTTGCAAATTTTATTAAGTTTTTATAGAAATTTGTAAGTTTTAGTTAATTCATATTTTGTGGTTTGTATTTTAAATATGTTGCGGTTTTAGTACTTTTGTTATGTTTTCAGTTATTTTTAATAAATTGTATTTTTGTGCTAATTGCAGGCTTAGATATGTTGAATTTGGTGATTGCAATTATGACACAAATGAAGTTGAATCCAAAGATGATCCAAGGTGAAAGGAATTGGGCAAATACTGAAATTGAGAAAATAGACTCAATAAACTCGTACTAAAATTCTACACTCAATATGTTGCACGGTTTTGACTATAACTTGAGCTCCAAAACTCGAAAATTAGCTCGTGAGATACCGTTGGAAAGCTTTGAGTCTACTACATTTTCAATGTAAATGGGAAGTCAAAACAAATCTGGAAATGCCCACAAAATGTTGAAAACCAAAGTAATGCAAAGTCATCATCAAATAATGCAAATATTTCTTTCAAGTGGATGGACTTCCAGCCACCATCCTTTGGCATTTAGCATCACAAATTTCCTATAAATAGGCTTTAGTTTTGCCTTGTAAATCATCTTGGAAGCTTGGTTGTAACCTTGTTGTTAAAAATTCAATATCACTTTTGTTTCTTTCATCTTTATATTTTTCTTTCTTATGTTTGGTTTTTGTAAACCAAACTTTATTTTCTTTGAAGTTATGTCGTCTTTCTATGTCAAGTTACTAAGGTGAAAGGATGAAGCTCTTGGTATATACTAAAGGTTAGTTTAAAATTCTCAATGTATAATAAAACATGTTAAATTAGTATATGATGTTAAATTCAGTTGGCTAATATTCATGTTAGTAAATTAAGAACCTTGCTTCATTATAGACAAGTAATTTGGCACAATAAATGCTTGTTATAATTAACTTGATTTATTGTAGACAAAAAAATTGACATAATGAACACTTGGACTTGTTTATTAATTTTGATTGCACCAATCAATATATCACCATATAATATACCTTTGCATTTTTTGGACATTGTTTATTGCTCTTTGGACTTTGATTATGGACATTGGACAATGGACTTTGGATTTTCATTGTAGGACCTTCCGATTGGATTTCATTTCATCATATGGACTTCAATTGAGTAATAAGAAGAATAAAAATTAATCTAGTATAATACCAAGAGTAGATTCTCAAAACCTCAGCTTCTTTTATTTATATTATTGTTTATTTTCTAATTAATTATTCTCTTTGCATATTTTTATTTTATTTTTTTATCTTGTAATTTCTAAACAAAACTTTCATGTGGATTCGACCTCGGACTCCCTAGAATTATTACTTGACAACAACCTGCACTTGGGTATACGACTAAAAAGAGCTGGTCAAGTTTGTTGCGTCGTTGCTGGGGAAGGTAAAATTTAGAATTCAAGTTTATATATATTATATTTAATGGAAAGTTTTACCGCCTATATATATTATATTTAATGGAAGTTTTTACCGCCTATTTATGTGTATATTAGTTTTTCATGTTGGTTTGGCAGCGTAATTTTAATTCTCGTCCTTTGGTTAGAAATAATTTTGAAACTCTTTTCGAAAATTTGTTTGACACACCACCAAATTCACCTACCATGGATGAAGATGAACTTGTTCTCAATGAAAATACAAATATGCAAGTGCGCTCGATACATGATTACTTGCAACCCCCTCGAACTTCTCTACCTTCATGTTTTATGTTTCCCCCAAATGCAAATAACTTTCGATTTAAACCAGGTATGATATCTTTACTTACTACTTTTCATGGCATGGAATTTGAGAGTGCTTATGCTTTCCTTAAAGATTTTGAAGATGTATGTGTCACTTTTAATGACCAACAATGTTCAAATGAAATTATTATGTTAAAACTGTTTCCTTTCTCTTTAAAAGATAAGGCAAAAATTTGGCTTAATACGTTGAAACCTAGGTCAATTGACGCTTGGCAAGAAATACAAACTCAATTTTTAAAAAAGTTTTTTCCAACACATAAAACTAATGCTTTAAAGAAGAAAATTCAAAATTTCAATCAGAAGCCAAATGAAACGTTTTTTCATTGTTGGGAACATTTTAAAGATTTATTAAATTCTTGCCCACATCATGGTTTTGAAGAATGGCGTATCATAAGTTTTTTCTATGATGGTTTGACTCCTGAAACTAAACAATTTGTTGAAACAATGCAATGGTGATTTCATGAGTAAACAACCTGAAGAAGCTTTTGATTACTTAGATCATTTAGCTGAAAATTCTCAGTCTTGGCACATAGATAATTCTATAGAAGGATCTACTAAACATAATCTTATGCATAATAAAGGAAAATATCACCTAAGTTTTCTATTTTGACTAGAAGACTCGATGCCATAGAAACTAGGAAAATAAAAGAAGTTAATTCAGTGAAAAATCAAGAGAGTTGTGATTTTTATGATATTATGGGACACTCTACTCTTGAACGTCTAAACATTCCAATTTTTAAAGAAATGCTGCATGAGAATGCCAATGTCATAAATACATCCTCAAAGCCTTTTCCTTCTCCGTATTCTAAAACTTATAACCCTCAATGGAAAAATCATCCAAACTTTGGTTGGCAAAATAATAACTATCCCCATGTACCCCAAAACCAAAAGCCTCCATACAGTTCATCTAATTTATATTCGCAGGTAAAAAGTCTTGATGAGACATTGCAAGTTTTCATGCAGGAACAGAAAATTTTTAATATTCAAACATCACAAGCTATCAATGAAATCAAGACAACACTTTCAACATTAACAACTTCGTTGCACACTCAAGAAAAAGGTAAGTTTCCTGCTCAACCTCTTCCAAATCCTTCTAATCAATCCTTGCTTCTTATTCTAGTGGAACTCAACAAGAAGATGTTAAATCTATCACAACCCTCTAAAGTGGTAAGAAGGTTGATAAAATTATTCCATCAAAAATTCAAGAATCGTCATCTCCTTTAGAATGTAAAGGTGAGAATGATGGTAAGTCTGAAAACATTGACATAGAAAAAGAGAAATGTGGAATTCCTGCTCCTTTTCCACATAGATTACAACCAGCAAAGAATTTAAACAAAAATGTTGAATTCTTAGAACTTTTCAAACAAGTTAAGATCAATATTCCTTTGTTGGATGCAATCAAACAATTTTCATCATATGCAAAGTTTTTGAAAGATATGTGTACTGTCAAAAGAAAACATAATGTGCAAAAGAAAGCATTTTTAACAGAAAGTGTAAGCTCGATCATTCAGCATCTTACCCCACCCAAATACAAAGACCCTGGATGCCCGACAATTTCATGCATTATTGGTAACACTAGAATATAGCGTTCTTTGCTTGATCTTGGTGCTAGTGTTAATCTTTTACCTTTTTCGATATATCAACAATTAGGTTTGGGTGAACTTAAACCAACACCTATTACACTCCAACTTGTTGGTCGTTCTATTAAAATTCCTTGAGGGGTGGTAGAAGATGTGCTGGTTCAAATTGATAAAATTTACTTTCCAGTTGATTTTATTGTTTTGGACACAAGTCCTGTTTCAAATGCAAATGCACAAATTCCTGTTATTTTAGGTCTCCCATTTCTTACTACTTCTAATGCCTTGATCAATTGCAGGAATGGTGTTTTAAACCTTTCTTTTGAGAACATGACTTTAGAATTAAATGTGTTCAATGTTTGTAATAAACCTGGAGAGAATTCTGAAGTACATGAAATGGATTTTATTAATGAACTTGTTCATGAACAAATCAACATTTCTAAACTTTTTGATCCTTTAGAAAATTATTTTGCTGATTCTAAAATTGATGATGTCCCTAAAAATTTTTTTGCAGGAAATGATAATCATTATTGGATACAAAAATTTGAGAACCTTCTATCAATACCAATTGCTTTGGTATCATCAAATGAAGAACCACCAAAGTTGGATCTGAAGCCATTGCCATCTCACCTAAAATATTCATTTTTGGGTAAGAATGAAACCTTTCCAGTTATAATCTCTGCAACAATTGATGCATTCCAAGAAGGTAAGTTGTTAGAAATTTTGAAACTACATAAGAATGCATTAGGATGGACCAGAGTTGACATAAAAGGAATTAGCCAATTAATTTGCACTCATAATATTTATTTAGAAGAAGATGTTAAATCTTGTAGAGAAATGCAGCGAAGGCTTAATCCTAATATGAAAGAAGTAGTGAGAAATGAAGTCATTAAACTATTGGATAATGGAATCATTTATCCTATTTCTGATAGTAAATGGGTAAGTCCTACTCAAGTAGTACCTAAGAAATCTGGAGTTATTGTGGTTAAAAATGAAAATAATGAATTAATTCCAACTAGGATTGTTTCTGGTTGGCATGTGTGCATTGATTATAGAAAACTTAACGCAGTAACTAGGAAAGATCATTTTCCTTTACCCTTCATGGATCAAATCTTAGAAAGGGTTGCAGGGCATGAATATTATTGTTTTTTAGATGGATACTCTGGGTATAATCAAATTGCAATTGCACCTAAGGATCAAGAGAAAACTAAATTCACATGTCCCTTTGGCACATTTACATATAGAAGGATATCTTTCAGATTATGCAATGCTCCAGCCACATTTCAAAGATGCATGTTAAGCATTTTCAGTGGTATGGTTGAACGTATTCTTGAGGTATTTATGGATGACTTTTCTTTTTTTGGTGATTCCTTTGATGATTTCTTATCAAATTTAAAAAAGGTATTGGTTAGATGTGAAGAAAAAAATCTTGTTCTTAATTGGGAAAAATGTCATTTTATGGTTACTAATGGTATTCTCTTGGGTCATGTTGTTTCTAGAAAAGGAATTGAAGTAGACAAGTCAAAAATTGATTTAATTTCCAACTTGCCAACACCTAAGATTGTAAAGGATGTAAGGTCATTTTTAGGACACTCTGGATTTTATAGGAGATTTATAAAGAATTTTAGTGCATTATCTAAACCATTATGTAATCTCTTATTAAAAGATAGTGCATTTTAATGGAATGAAGATTGTGAGCATGCTTTTAAACAACTTAAAAACATGTTAATTTCTACTCCTATAATGAGACCTCCTGATTGGACTTTACCATTTGAAATCATGTGTGATGCTAGTGATTATGATGTTGTTGTTGTTTTAGGACAAAGGAATGATAAGAAACCATATGTAATATATTATGCAAGTAAAACTTTAAATAATGCTCAAATGAATTATTCCACTACTGAAAAAGAATTACTTGCAGTAGTATTTACGTTGGATAAATTTAGATCTTATCTTTTTGGATCACCAATTGTTATTTTTAGTGATCATGTAGCTTTAAAATATTTTCTTTCCAAAAAGGATGTCAAACCAAGGTTGATCAGGTGGATTATTTTACTTCAAGAATTCAATATCACTATTTGTGATAAGAAAAGAGTAGAAAATGTGGTGCCAGATCATTTATCAAGACTAGTTTGTGATACATCTTTTGAATCCACTCCAATTAATGATACTTTTCCTGATGAACAACTTTTAAGTATTTCTGTAACACCATGGTTTGCTGGCATTGCTAATTATCTTGCCACAAGTAACATTCCTTTTCAATGGGATCTTCAAGATAAGAGAAAGTTTCTAAATGAAGTAAAGAAATTTTATTGGGATGATCCTTACTTGTTCAAGTATTGTCCTGACCAAATATTTAGAAGATGCATACCGGAAAATGAGGTACGTAGCGTCCTTAATTGTTGTCATTCTGGGGCATGTGGTGGACATTTTTCATCAAAGAAAACTGCAGCAAAAAGTTTACAATGTGGATTTTATTAGCCAACCTTATTCAAAGATGCTCATAATTTTTGCAAGTCATGTGAAAGTTGTCAAAAATTAGGATCTATTTCTAAAAGAAACATGATGCCATTAAACCCACTTTTAGCGATTGAAATTTTTCACTGTTGGGGAATTAATTTTATGGGTCCGTTTCCACCTTCTTTTGGTTTCTTGTATACTTTGGTCGCAATTGATTATGTATCAAAATGGATAGAGGTAATTCCATGTCGCAATAATGATCACAGAACAATGATCAATTTTTTAAAGGCAAAATATTTTAAGTTGATTTGGAATTTCTCGATCTATTATAAGTGATGGTGGAACACATTTTTGCAACAAGGTTTTTGAATCTTTAATGAATAAATATTCCATTACACATAAAGTTGCAACCCCTTATCACCCTCAGACAAATGGATAGGTAGAACTTGCAAATAGGGAAATTAAACATATTTTGGAAAAAACAATTAACCCAAATCATAAAGATTGGTCTTTAAGACTTAATGATGCTTTATGGGCTTATCAAAATGCTTTTAAAACATTATTGGGCATGTCCTCCTATAGATTAGTTTATGGAAAACCTTGTCATTTACCCGTGGAATTGGAACATAAGGCATATTGGGCTATTAAAATGTTTAACTCTAATCTTGATGATGCCGCTCAATTGCGAAAATTACAAATGAATGAACTTGAGGAACTTAGAAATGATGCATATGAAAATTCAAAGATTTATAAAGAAAGAAGCAAAGCCTTTCACGATAAAAGAATTTCAAGAAAAACATTTGATGTTGGGCAAAATGTTCTCCTTTATAATTCTAGACTTCACTTGTTTCCTGGAAAATTAAGATCAAGATGGAGTGGACCTTTTGTTGTGAAGCATGTTTATCCTTATGGAGCAATTGACATTGAAAATACTAAAACTAGAAACGTGTTCAAAGTGAATAGACACAGACTTAAACCTTTCATTGAAAATCAAGCCAATCAAGGTGAGGTTCTCTATCTTTTAGATCCTTGTTAAAAATATTTTGGTGTAATTATATATAATTATATATTTTTATTATTATATATTATTATTAGAATATTTATTATTATATTAAATTATTATTATTATTTTAATTCCCAGTTAAATGACGGATAATGGTACTCCGTGAAGTCTTTCGGTTCATCAGCTACCCATAAAACTGATACTCTATATTCATTTCTCAGTTTTACTCTCAAATTCACTCTCTGGTTTCTCTTTCATTTTCCTTTACTTTCAAAATGGATGTTGTTCTCTCAAAATTGCATAAATGTCTTTCTTCTATTCAACCAAACATGATTATGAAACTTTACAAAGTCAGGCTTGAAAGATTAAGAATGCTCATGCACAAAGGCATGCCTACTGAAGTTTGTATGCTAATCGAAGCAAAAGTAAGGTATGAAGAATATCTTCCTTTTTTACATTTACCTGGTACTGGAAGAAGTACATATGCAATGAAAAGAAGATCCAAACGTCTCAGATCAAACTGCCAAAAATGTGTAAGATGGACTTGTTCGAGAAGATGTAGTTCTATTGGGATGCCTTCCATAAATCAAGATGACAAAATTAGATTTGCTAAGGATGGACTGAGTATGGAGAATTTGAAGGATATCCAAAGTTCTCTTGAGACGCATCCTAGTGGAGATGTGTAGAGACAAATTCTTGATTTATGGATGATATTTCAAAATGAATGGCTACGTATGGGGAATCTACGATAAAAGACCCTGTTTGCCAGTTTTTAAGAAAATTAGATGGGAAGCCTATCCTCAACTCATAGAAGTCGTTCAAGCCGTTTCTAGACGTAAAAACAGAGAAAGCTGTGAACCACAGTCGCAACTACTGTAAATATTTCTCAAGCTTTGATTTGCAATAATTTTTTCTTCTTCTTCTTCGTTATGTTAAATTACTGTTTGGATTTTAGTGATCTTGAATAAATGTGTGTTGCAGGAACCATTGTTGCAATCGTAATCATTTTTTACTGTTGACTTTTTTACTCTTGACTGCAGGATTCATTAATGATAGCATGTCTATTGTTTATCTTTTGAAATTTGGTTTCTACTTTTTGACATTTTGATTTTTCGGTTTAACATTTTCTACCAACAGCTTATCTACCACTCTTTGCTGCAAGATTCATTGATGACAGTTGTTTACTGTTTACCTTTTGAAATTTGTTTTCTAATTTTTAACATTTTGTTTTTTGGTTTAACATTTTATACCGACAGCTTATCTACCACTTATTATACATTTGTATTGTTCTTCCTTTCTTTTCAAAAAAAGAAGAAAATGGAAAATATTTCAACCATACGTCTTCAAAAGTTATGTGTTTTTTGTGGATCGTATCTAGGAAAAGATGAATCTTTTGTAAATGCAGCTAAGGAGTTGGGAGAAGTTATGGCCAGACAAAAATATGAAGTTATTTATGGAGGTGGATGTATGGGTTTAATGGGAGTAGTTGCTACAACAACATATGTGAACGGAAGCTCAGTTCTGGGAATAGTTCTAAAGACATTATCTTATTTGTGTGGACCTACAATAGGAAGAGAAGTACAAGTCAACACTATACCAGAATGAATAGCAATCATGATTCATTCTTCTGATGCATTCATTGCTCTTCCTGGAGGTATCGGTACACTGGAAGAAATTGCCTGCGTAGCTTCCTGGTCATCCCTGACTAGCAATAAAAAAACTCATCAATTTGCTTAGTCTTAATGGTTATTTTGATAGTTTACTTTCTTTCCTTGATAATGTTGTGGAAAATGGATTTATGTTTTCAGAGGCAAGAAGAATCTTAATCTCTGCTACAACAATTGAAGAAATGCTCAGAAAGCTTCAAGATTTCATGTGTCTTCCTGATTTAATTGAGAGTACACGTGGGAAAAGGAAAAGAGACGAAGACAAGTGAGATGTGGATTGTTCTTTTATCACTGTGATATTATCTTATTTTAATATTTTTTTGTTTTACTTTTTTATGTGTCAGTTCTAGCAATCAGTAGCACCCTAACAGGTAAAATCCTCTAAATTCTACTTTTAATTGGATATAAAAAAACTTGACGTTTGTTAAATCATTAGGTTAAGTCAAATTGAAAAAAAAGTGACAGATTATAGTTAATCTTGTTGTTTAATGGTAAGACGCACTTTGATCTTTTTGACATAGCTAGGAAAAAGGTGGTCGAGTAATTATTTATACTGAGACACACCTTGTTGATTATAATTTGTTTACCTTGTTATAAAGTAGTAGTTGTAATACATGTTTTATTAGATGTCTAAATTTTTAAGAGAAGTTAAGTTGAAAAAGTGGTTGAGTAAAGTAAATCTTGAGACACACTTTGACAATTTAATAATATATAAAAAAGAAAAAAAAAAGTGATTGGTCCAATGCTGAGTGTTTGTTTTTTTTTGTGCATATAGTGTTGCATGTACTTAGTTGACTTCTGCGAGTTGAAAATAAATTCTGAATATAAAGTAAAACATCACTATTAAAGACTTGAAAGATTAAATATATGTCAAAATTATGCTATGACTTGTCTATAGAAAGAGTCTCTGATGTTTCACAATTAGAAAGAATAAGGACACTGGATGCTTCACTTTGAATCTTCCTTGATATCTCCAGAATTTGTGATTTCTTTGTTACACATCATCTGTCTCATGGGACGTACATAGAATTGTAATTGATCGTAAGTGAATGATGAACCCAGTCCTAAAAAAATTCATTATTTCATTTTATATAATAATAAGAGATCCAAATGCATGATAGGGGACGATCTAAGTCTTTATTTTTTTTTGATCGATTGAGCCTTTCTAGCCAACCATATAATTTTCCCTTGAACACCTGATTTTGAGCCTATAGCCTTTTCTTGACTCACCAAATAATTCTTTTTTTATCTTTACCTACAGAGCTTAAAGCTCCAACCTTACCTTTGTTTGCTTTAGATGCTCAATACTTACCGAACATATGTTTATGAGCATAAGTTTTATTGGGGTAGGTAGATAAATTTTAACAGGAGAAAGACATAAAAATGATTAAATCATGGAATTTTATTTTTCTTCAAAAATGTTCTCTTTATTGAAAAAATAATAATACTAATGTCTTGTAAAAAAAGAGAAAAAAAGAGAAAAAAATACTTATGCTTTATCCTTTTGTAATGGAGAAATAAGGAATATTTTGGAAAATGATGGAGTTGGATGATCACTAGGGGAAGATGGGAATTAATACTTCTTGCTCACTTTGATCCATAAGTAAATTGAGTTTAGGATAAGTCAATTGTTGTCAATGAGCCTAAGCCCTGTTATAAGCCAATTAAAAAGACTTGGTGACAATAACTTGAGCTCCAAAACTCGAAAATTAGCTCATGAGATACCATTGGAAAGCTTATTGAGTCTACTACATTTTCAAAGTAAATGGGAAGTCAAAACAAATCTGGAAATTCCCACAAAATGCTGAAAACCGGAGTAATACAAAGTCATCATCAAATAAATCACTGATTTCTTTCAAGTGGATGAATTTCCAGCCACCATCCTTTGGTATTTAGCATCACAAATTTCCTATAAATAGGCTTTATTTTTTCCTTCTAAATCATCTTGGAATCTTGGTTGTAACCTTGTTGTTAAAAATTCAAGATCACTTTTCTTTCTTTTATCTTTATATTTTTCTTTCTTATGTTTGGTTTTTGTAAACCAATTTTTATTTTCTTTAAAGTTATGGTGTCTTTCTAAGTCAAGTTGCTGAGGTAAAAGGATGAAGCTCTTGGTATATACTAAAGGTTAGTTTAAAATTCTCAATGTATACTAAAACATGTTAAATTAGTATATAATGTTAAATTCAGTTGGCTAATATTCATGTTAATAAATTAAGAACCTTGCTTCATTATAGACAAGTAATTTGGCACAATAAATGCTTGTTAACTTGATTTATTGTAGACAAAACAAATTGGCATAATGAACACTTGGGCTTATTTATTAATTTTGATTGCATCAATCCAGATAACACCATATGCTATACCTTTGCATTTTTTGGACATTGTTTATTGCACTTTGGACTTTCATTGCATGACATTCCGATTGGATTTCATTTCATCATATGGACTTCAATTGAGTAATAAGAAGAATAAAAATTAATCTTAGTATAATACCAAGAGTGGATTCTCAAAACCTCAGCTTCTTTTATTTATATTATTGTTTATTTTCTAATCAATTATTCTCTTTGCAGATTTTTATTTTATTTTTTATCTTGTAATTTCTAAACAAAACTTCCCTATGGATTCGACCTCGGACTCCCAAGAATTATTACTTGACAACAACCTGCACTTGGGTATACGACTGAAAAGAGCCAGTCACTATTCCCCAATAGTTTCCTTGAAGTGACCCCACTTCAATTTCACATAGGTGACTTATATTGTTTGACTCACCAAAACACACAACAATCATTAAAAGCTTTACTTAGCCTATTCTAGTTTTGATCATTGTTTACAGTATAGGAACGGACTTGGGAGAAGAACCCCCATAGTGATCGTACAAGGTATATTCAAGTAGGTTGTCCCTTTGAACCCATATCTTGGGATCTCCAGTCAACTAGGTAGGGTTTTCCTGCACATAGCACCTTAAATTTTCCTACACTTTAGTCTCATTCCTTTTGATTTTTTCTTAACTTGATCTCGATTTAACCCTTTGGTTAGCAGATCTGCAACATTATCTTTTAATCTTATAAAATCCATAGATATAACTCTATTTGAGATCAATTGTCTAACGATATTATGTAAAAAACGCATATGTTTCAACTTATCATTATACATAAAACTTTATGCTCAACCAATTGTGTAACGACCCAATTTTTAGATTAGTGATTCGGGTTTTAGACCTGGGTTATGAGCCTTTATTATGGATGTTTAACTTAAGGATATTTATGTTGGGCCCACTAATTTGGGAGATTAAGAGTTTGAATTTTAATTAGGGGAAAAAGAGAGTTAGGGGAAAAAGAAAAAGAAAAATGTGAAAAGTGGATGGTGAGAGATAAGAGGAAATGAGATAAAAGTTGAGGGAGGATTTTTGAAAATTTGATATATAGAGATCAGGTTGTCCATTTTCAAAACATCTACTACCATTGTGTTCATCTCGTCGAGGCGAGTTCGCTGGTACCAGCGGTGTCGCCATCGAAGTCGCCTTTAGAGGGGTAATAGAAAAGAAAATTTGGGTTATTGAGTTGGGGTAGTTCGAGTGCTCGAATGGAGAAACCCAGGCCACCATCGTGTCTACTGGTATCAAGACATTCGATCTGGGCATTCGCTGTCACCCTCCGGCCACCAAAAGCCTCCGAACGCATTGTTGTTTGCGCATGGGCGACGTCTAACTAAGTAGGCTGTTATAACAGCTGGGCTCTATTGGGCTTCAGCTGTTGGGCTGATCCAAGCCAACCCAAGATGTAGGCCGAGCCAAACTACTAAGCCGGCCTGTCGAGCCAAGCTACAGCCGTTGAACGCCACCGCCACCGGCATTGACCAGCGTTGACTTTTTTTAAGAGACCCTACTCGAGGTTTCTTAATACTCTGAGTCCATTGGCATAGTCCGTTTCGCCAAATTCAAACCTAGCAAGCTACTTTTTATGCGTTTGACCTTGTGTTTTGAGTAGGGTGTAGGAAATTAATGTATTTCCGTATTCGTTTTTGTTTGAGAATTATTTAGGATCGGATATCAGACTAAGTAGAGTAACTGAGAAGTTTTTATGAGGATTTATCACTTTGGATTAAGTTTAGTACACCTTAAACTCTTATTGCTTCATGAGCATTATACATGTGATTCATTTGCGTGTTAGTATCTACAAATTAGGTAAACGATGAATACATGTTTGGAGACTGACAATATGCAACTTGATATCTGTGTAAGGCTTGATGATGTTGTGAATATGATGAGACTCATGAAGACTTTAGAGACCGTGTAGGGTCGTTTAAGATACTTTTATAATTACTTGATGAATGGTTGATTGATTGATAATTGTGATGCCTTATATGTTTGTTCGAAATGAATTAACATGATTCGATGAGAATTATACTTAAGGGATAAATACTCGATTAAATGATTATGAAGCTAGTAATTAATATTAATTGATTGAATGCGTTAGTAAACAAAACCTAATGACTTTCATAAGCTTAGGGATCGAATAACCATTGTGATATCGTAATTTGAGGGAATTGTGCAAACCTGTGAATAGGGTATCAATACAAGCTTTGGTCATATTGGTATGTAATTGGGGGGTCGTATCGGTACGGTTCGACTCGTACCACTACTTGTAGAAATCTAGGATTTCCAGTAAGCAATATATGTATTGGTACACGTGTGATTACCAGTACCCAATTGTACCATATCGATACTTGTGTTCGAGTATTGATACCCACTGAACGAAATAATCCATAATGCTAATTAAGAGATAGAAATCAATGTGTACGATTAATGCCTAAATAAATGAGATAACATAGATTAATGGATATAATAAATGAGATTAATTTTATACTCTTCAATAATGTATTAATAACTCGGTAATGTAGAACAATGATATGATGATATTTAGCAACGATAGGGAGATCCTTGGGATCGCGTTGCTTGCATGTTAGGTAGGCATTTGATTTGTTGAGTCTTCTTGGTTGTTGGGATCCAGATACCCAGAGAAAGAGTGTTGTAACACTATGGTTAGAGATGTTGAATGTACGTTTTTATAGCTATGCGGCATCAAGCCTCATTTAAAGTTGCTCAATGAGAGATTTTGAGCAAGGGTATATATTCTCAAAGCTGCGTGGCACCGGGATTCACCTAGAGAGTGTATATTCCTGAAGTTGCGTGGCACCGGGCCTCACTCTAGGTTTGTGGTTATGACTTTGTATGCTTTGCTCGGATGATCTAGTGAGATCTCAACTATGGTTAGGCCTTGTGTGCCATGTATGATGATGTGTATGATGAGAGTCGAGTTATGTGTTGAGCCGCTCATGGGAGCAATTCCAGGGGCGAAGCCCATACAGATAGTTGAGATAGAGTTAGTTGAATGATCCTGGAGTCAAGGATGTGTCCTCCTCCTACCACTTGAATGGTGTCTTCGTTGAGTGTTGTGATCACTCTGAAGCTTTCAGATACGTTATGAGAGTTTGTGGCAAAGAATTTTCATCGTTATTCATGAATAACATTTATAATGTGGGTATGAATAACTCATATCTGAAATTAATCAGTGGATGCACGTTGGTTAGAGGACCCTTGTTTTCTTAAAGAGAGACTTGCTGATACTTGAGAAGTATCACCGCCCTTCTCAAGGGCATTTCTCAGAGATAGTGGATTCAAGATCCACTAGTTCGTTAGAGTGTGATCGAAGTTAGACGTTCTACATATTTGATAGAGCTACCTTCTTGAGAGTTGTTATAAGTTGGAAATTGATTTGGTTAATCAAGTGTGATGCTAGCTTGTAATGCCGAGAGTTATGCTTGAGGCTTTGAGACCTCGAGAGAATCCAACCTTTGGTAATAAGGATGATGAACCGTTGCCCTTCTATTGTGATCTTTGTATTAGTCTATTTGAGAATGGCACAACGGGGTTGTGGGACATATTTGACCGTGTGGTAGATGTTAATATGTTTAGTTCAATGCTCAAGAGCTTTCGGACTGATAGAGTTTTTGTTTATGCTTCTTGGAGGAGTCGCTGTGACTTCTTCCCTATCAAGAATGTGAGTAGATGTTAAGGTAAGGCTGAGTTTGACGTTGGTGCTCATCGCCCTTGTTAGAGGATACCAACCCAGTTGAGAAAGTCAAAGATTCAGTTGCGAAGGTGCAACTGAATGAGGTTTCTTTTGTCTGGGTATTTAGCCCGGGGGAGAATCGGGCTTGTTCGCTAGTAAGAAGTTGGTTCGTTGAGGTGATGCTTAAACGTTAATAGCTTGTTAAGTGACAGTGAAAGATCGTTACTTATCTCCTAAGGTGGATAACTAGTTTAACTAACTGTGAAGTACCCTTGTGTTTTTCCGGGATTGATTTAAGAATGAGATGCTTATGCTTATGCTTATGCTTAAACTATTAGAGGCTAGTAATTTCAAAATAAATTTTGGAATAAGGATTTTTCTCGTTATGGCGTGTCATGTTAACGTTTGATGTCTGTAGTGACGTTTGAGATGTTTTAGTAGTGATAAGGTGGGGGAACCATGTTGTATCTCGAATGTAAGTTGTAGCGACTAATTTTCTGATGCCACTACAAAAAATTCAAAAATCGTATTTGGGGGAGGTTTCCCGCTTTTATTGAAAAATTATTTTAAAAAGGGATTTCTTTTAAAAAAACTCGTATTTGAAAAAATATGGAGTCACCACCGGCCACTTGGATAAGATAGGCCGGACACCATAAAAAATCAGATATTTTAATTGGGTTCGGGAGTTGGTTACGGATGAGGAAGGGTTAGCACCCCCCACACAGCCCTAAAATTGGTACCTAACGGGTTCGTATTGTATTTATTAAGAAAAATAAAAAAATCAATTTAAATTAAAGTTTAATTCTTAATATGCATGGTTCGAACATTAAATTTGTCTTGATATCCATGGTACCAAAGGAGATGACACCCGGAGACTGAGATGACACTCCCACTAGAGTACCGGAATGAGAGGCTTAAAACTATATGCGAGAAGTTAAACATGAATAACTAAAATACATGAATTAATAAAGAGTAAACAAATATTAAATAACAAAATACCTTTGTACATATATCGACACGTAAATGAACACGATTAAAATAAAACATCCATACATGTAAAAAATGAGACATAACATTTACTATACATTAATATTCAAAATAACATAATATGTATAATATAAATTATAACATATACATATAATATAAATTCTATAAATAACATAATATATGTAACATATAATACAATACATAATATATAATATTATTTAGTATATACATAACATAACATAATACATATACATATAACAATATATTAAAATACATATATAAGATATGATAAGATATATAAAGACAATGTATTATAGTAAGAATATACGTGTATGTATGTGTTAAAAAATAAACATAATACATATATGTATATTATAAACAATAAATATAGTTTAAGTATGTAAACATATAATATAGGATAAATAATATAAGATAGAGTAAATAATATAATGTATATTACCTATATATATATATATATATATATATGAACGGTAAATAAGATATATATATTTGCAAATAATGTAACACGTATATATATACATTAATACGTATAAAAACAACAAATAACCTGCGTAATATGAATTAACACCACATAACGTATACACTTAGTTAATATATATATAAATATATGTATATATAGATATTACAATATATGGATAAACAACAAAAGTAAACAACAACAAAAAGTGCAACATATATCGAACAAATAAATAAAAGCACAGACAAAAATACGCAAAATAAAGGACTAAAATAAAATAAATTAACAATGCAGAAATTAAAACATGCATGAAGAACAAGGGTGAAATAGAGAAATATACTACTGGATTTGGGACTTAATTGAAAGAAAATTAAAACTTTTAGGGACCCAAAAGGGAATTTACCCCTTGAAAACCGGATTGAAATTAAAACCGAGATGAAATTTCAAAGCATTTGAAACTATGGAAGACGGGATGGGTAATTTACCCATGCGGAAGGGTACCGGAGCAAATAAAAAAGGCGAAAGTCCTCAAAACGTTGTTATTTTGGGGCGAAAGGACTAAATTGTGATTAAACCATTTTTAAAATTTTAAAAATTATAAAAGGACCTTTTTATCCCCGATTTTAGGCCTTTAGCCATTTTTAAAACCCTTTATAATTATCCATTTCTCTTTGAAATGTTCATCCGTTTGGATGAACATCTGGGTCTAAACCAGAAACTGTCGTGGCTTGGTCGTGTCGGCCACCACGAACCGTCACCGACCATCATTTGTCGGCGTCGGTGACTTCCCAAAACCTAAAAAAAAACTCTCTTTTTTAAATCAAAATAACTAAACCCTTTTTCTATCCTCAAAGGCCTCGACATTCCATCTTGACTTATTATCGGAGGAAAGCCAAGATGACCAAGGTATAACCCTTCTCTTTTTATCTTTTCATTATTTTGGTTTTTTTGTTTTGATATGCATGCATGTAAAAAGAAGATGATGCTACCTCTGAAAATCTCAGTTTTTTTATTTTCTCCGAATCTCTTTGTACATTTATGGTTGATTCTTACACATATATATTGATCCTTCTAATCTGATTTGGTTTACAAAATAAGCAACATTAATTGATTTTTTTGTAAATTGTAACATCCATTTCCCGTATTTATCACCAAATACGAGTCAATGATGTTACTAACAAAGATTAAACCCTTATATTTTCTTAATATAGAAAATTGGCAGCCTGCGCTGCCTTTACTTAAAAATTTATAAAAAAAATTTATAGACATTGAAAATTCATTCCGAAATTTTATAATTAAACTAGATTCATTAATATTTCTAACCATATAAATTATTAGTCTAAATTCATTACATAAAAATTCAAATAAATCCTTAGATTCACGTCACAGCCCAGAATTTCAAAAATTCTGCTACCTTGTTTTCTGACCTTCTGTCGAATAAAAATTCATAACTTTTTACATACAACTCGAAATCAGTCACTGTTAATTTTGTAAGAAACTAGACAAAAATTTTAGTTCATACGTATAAGATTCACTGTCTAATTCCAATTGTGGAATTTATACTGATTTTTCGAACACACTACTTTTGCATACATTTCTGGGCAGATTTTTTAAAACTTTCTATCTTAGAATCCATATTTACTACAAACTTAGTCCACTACCATTTATAACATAATAGGACTTACCAGGTTCATCATCCATAATCAACAACTATTAACCCACCATATTTAGTGATAAGTTATTACAACCCCGCTAATTATACATGCCATCTAGTACATTTCCAAAAGAAAGGATGGATGTCATTACATTACTATGAGTATGGAGATATACCTCCCAAAATATGAAAGTGATGCTCGGCTACTCTTCCCTCGAAGCTCCTTTAAATCCTACGCATGAAAGTCATCATACGCTAAGCATATACTTAGTGAGGCAATAACATTTAATTTAAATGCAATTTCATATAGGTATCAATATAAATAAAAAAGCATGCATATGATCACCTATCAATTTATGCATATTAGCATATATGACACGATATATGTATAATAACATATTACATGGTAATAACCTTGATTCTTACCAATACCGTTGCCATATTCATCATCGAGCTTTCAAGCCTTTTTATCATGTTTTTCAATTCATTTAGCCCAAGTATTGAATTAAGGAAATTTTTGGTACGCGATTCATCCCCCTATACTTACTTAAGTATAGTATATTAGGTGCACTTTACTGGAAGTGCTTAACACCGAAGTGTTTTTGTATACTTACCGGAGTATACAATTATTAATTATTTTGCACTTTACCTGAAGTGCTTATAATAATTTGCACTCTACCGGGAGTGCTAAAATGTTTATACAGCTGTTTATGACTCTATGGATATCCAACTATAATTTTAATTTCCTATCTCATACTTTGGGCTTTATATCAATCATAATCTCATACATGGCAACATATATACATACTAAGCAATTCATACGTAAAATAACATTCCATGGATAAGTAGTGATCCATGCATGTATTCTCAATTCTGTACATATTTTTAATATGTCAATTATATAATGAATGACATAAAAATCATGCTATGCATGCATTGCACTCACCTTGACACTTTCAAAGTTATAATTTATACTAGCCTCACTAAGCTCGATTGCACTTTCTATCTTCTTTCTTCACTCGTTTGTACTCGAACTCGATTGTTATCTTGCTAGGGGTTTCGGCTACTTGGGAGGGAGATGAGCAAATTTCTAGCTTTTTCTATATTTTGTTTTAATGCCAAATGTCTTCTAATTTGGCTATAAAAGAATAAAAATCTCTAAAATAGTCAAATGACTATTTTACCTTTTAGATATAACCAATTACAACCAACACCTATGTCTTATCCTCTTGCATAAACAATTTTTATTAAAAAGTATAGGTGAAATGACTAAAATGCCATTAATGAAATAGTATATTTTCAAAAATGCCATTCCATCACCTATACAAAATACTGAATACAATCAAATCTAAAATGATTTAAAAATGATTCAAAACTTTGATTCTATGCTCTTCGGGTCTTTTTAAGACTTCCCTCAAATTTTCATAAAATTCCAAGCTCATACGATTACCTGGATTACACTTAAACTTTAACCGTAATTTCCCAATAATAGAAATATCATATCAAACTATAGTTTTTATATTCGATCCACACCCTTAGATGATTTATTTATTTATGGTATAAAAATAATTATTGGGAAAATTACCATGTTGGTCCTCGAACTTTTCTCAACTTTTCACTTTTGTCACCAAACTTTAAAAACTTTACATTTTAGTCACTGAACTAAAACCACTAACTTTTGATTCTTTACGTTTTGTTCACTAATCAAATAATGGGATATTACAATTCTCTCCCCCTAAAAAAATCCGTCCTCGAATTTTTAGAACGTACCTGGATTAAACAAAAGCGGGTACTGTTCTTTCATTCGTTCTTCAGTTTCCCATGTGGCTTCTTCCACTTTGTGGTTTTTCCAGAGCACCTTAACTAATGGAATCGATTTTTTCCTTAATTTCTTCACCCCATGAGCTAAAATCTTTACTGGTTCTTCTTCAAATGTCAAACCAGGTTGCATCTCAACTTCCGCAAGTGAAATGACATGAGAAGGATCCGACCTATATTTGTGAAGCATCGATACATGAAAAATCATGAATCTTGCTCATTTCTGGTGGTAAAGCCAATTGATACTCCACCTGTTCAACTCTTTTCAAGATTTCATACGGACCAATGAATCTGGGACTAAGCTTCCCTTTTCTTCTGAATCTCATTATTTTCTTCCATGGTGAAACTTTCAAAAATACCTTGTCTCCTACCTGATACTCAATATCTTTTCTTTTTAAATCTGAATAAGCCTTTGGTCTATCGGAAGCTGCCCTTAGATTATCTCAAATTAAGTGGTGTTGCTAACAAAGATTAAACCCTTATATTTTCTTAATATAGAAAATTGGCAGCCTGCACTGCCTTTACTTAAAAATTTATAGACATCGAAAATTTGTTCTGAAATTTTCTAATTAAACTAGATTCATTAAGCTTTCTAACCAAATAAATTATTAGCCTAAATTCATTACACAAAAATTCAAATAAATCCTTAGATTCACCTCACAGCCCAGAATTTCAAAAATTCTGCTATCATGTTTTCTGACCTTCTGTTGAATAAAAATTCATAAATTTTTACATACAACTCGAAATCATTCACCGTTAATTTTGTAAGAAACTAGACAAAATTTTTAGTTCATACATATAAGATTCACTGTCTAATTTCAATTGTGGAATTTATGCTGATTTTCAAACACACTGTTTTTGCATACATTTCTGGGCAGATTTTTTTAAACTTTCTATCTTAGAATCCATATTTACTAAAAACTTAGTCCATTACCATTTATAACAATAATAGGACTTACTAGGTTCATCATCCATAATAAACAACTATTAACCCACCATATTTAGTGATAAGTTATTACAACCCCACTAATTATACATGCCATCTAGTACATTTCCAAAAGAAAAGATGGATGTCATTACATTATTATGAGTATGGAGATATACCTCCCAAAATATGAAAGTGATAAGTTATGACTTGTATGCACACCGTAGGACCTAAAAATGCATCTAGAAAAGATAAAAGAAAAAATGGATTTGTTTGAATGTATATTCTTCGGGGTTTATTCTGGTAAACCCTAATGTAGCTCGCTTGATTCGATCTTATGACTAGATCGGGTCAAGGAAGTTACACTTGTTTTTCCGGTGTTGACCATTGGCATAGTCTGTTTTGCCAAATTAGAACATGGTAAGTTATTTTTATGCGTTTGACCTTATGTTTTGAATATTGAATGTAGAAAATTAATGCATTTCCATATTCATTTTTGCATAAGGATTATTTGGGATCAGGTATCGGACTAGGTGGAGTAACTGGAAGTTTTTATGAGGATTTATCACTTTGGTTTAAGGTTAGTAGACCTCGAACTCTTATTGCTTCATGAGCATCATAAATGTGATTTCTTTGCGTGTTAGTATCTGCAAATTAGATAGACGATGAATATGCATGTTCGGAAAACAATAGTATGCGACTTGATATTTGTGTGAGGCATGATTGCGTTGTGAATATGATGAGACTCATCGAGACTTTAGAGACTGTGTAGGGTCGTTTGAGATGCTTGTATAATTACTTGATAACTGGTTGATTGATTGATAATAGTGATGCCTTATATGTTTGTTCGAAATGAATTAACGTGATTCGATGAGAATTATGCTTAAGGGATAAATACTCGATTAAATGATTATGAGATCGGTAATTAATACTAATTGATTGAATGCATTAGTAAACAAACTATAATGAATTTCATAAGCTTAGGGATTGAATAAGCATGGTAATATCATACCGGTACGCAATTAGGGGTCGTATCAATATGGGTTGACATGTATCGGTACTTGTAGAAATTTAGGATTTCCAGTAAAAATATTTGTATCAGTACGCGTTTGAGTACCAGTACCCAAGGGTACCGTATTAATACTTGTGTTCGAGTACCAGTGCCCATTGAACGAATTAATCTATAATGCTAATTAAGAGATGGAAATCAACGTTTATGCTTAATGCCTAAATAAATGAGATAACGTAGATTAATGGTGATAATAAATGAGATTAATTCTATACTCTTCCATAATGCATTAACAACTCTGTAATGTAAAATAATGATGTGATGATGTTTAGCAATGATAGAGAGACCTTCGGGATCACGTTGCTTGCATGCCGGGTAGGTATTTGATTTGTTGAGTCTTCTTGATTATTGGGATCCAGATACCCAGAGAAAGAGTGTTGCAACACCATGGTTAGAGATGTCAAATGTACGTTTCCGAAGCTATGTGGCATTGGGGCCTCATTCAAAGTTGCTCGATGAGAGATTTCAAGCAGGGGTGTACGTTCCCAAAGCTGCGTGGCACCAAGCTTCACCTAGAGAGTGTACGTTCCCAAAGCTATATGGCTCTGGGCCTCACTTAGAGTGTATGTTCCCAAAGTTGTGTGGTACCGATCTCACTCCAAGTTTGTGGTTATGACTTTGTGTGTTTTTTCTCAGATAATCTAGTGAGATCCCGAGTATGGTTGGGCCTTGTGTGTCATATATGATGATGTGCATGATGAGAGCATATGTTTAGGCGACTAGTGGTAGCGCCATGTGTTTATGTATCTCTCCTTATTACTTGTACTAGCTTGCATGCTTATGTTTATGATTAGCATGAAGTATAGTAGCGTAGATGTTTAGGCGACTAGTGGTGGCGCCGTGTGTGCTCTGAATCATTGTTTTCGTGCATAGGTTAATCGTCGAATTGTGGGATCGAGAAGTACTACCGGTACGGGAATCCAGCGTGTGGTGTTTTCCAGAGTACAATACTTTTGTTTAGTGGGCTGAGTATTCCTAGGACCTTACATGTTGGAGTCTGTAATTCCTATTTTGAAATTGTATTAATCAATTCGAATGTTTAAATGTTTTAAACTAAAGTGGTGTCCCTTTGTAACAATTTAAATTTTTATCTATGTTTTCAACTATTGGATTTAAAGTTTTTAGAAAATACCTTGTTTGGGCTAAATCGAGTTGAGAATTTTTATGAAATGGGTTGAGATTAAGGCCCAAATGTGACATCTGGGTTTAGGGTGTGAAAATTTGTTGCTTGGTTATCACAATATATGCATATTGTGGGAACTGGCTTTGGACATTCAAGAATATCCTCTAAGAAATTTCAAATCTATTCAGCTTCTTCTCTAGACTTGTGCAGAGCTAAAAACTCAAATTCTATTATGGGTTTATTTATAACAGTTTGTCTTAAAGATTTCCTGACATAACTCACTCTCCCAAAGTGAAAAGATATCCACTTGTGCCATTGGTATCTTGAATATCAGAAATCCAATTAGCATCATAGTATCATTCTAAAACAATATCTATAGAATAATGCAATCTATAGTCCCCGAGTATATCTAAGATATCTTAGTACCCTCTCAATCCTTTTCTACTAGTTTTCACTCGGATTGCTTTTGAATTTCCTTAAACTTCTCACAATGAAGTTAACATCTGGTCTATTACAACTCATGAGTTACATTAGATTGCTTATGATCCTTTCATATTACACTTGGTCAACACATTGACATTTGTTATTGGACAAGTGTTGGCTTGTGTCTATTAGAGTTCTGGCTATACCATAATCATCATTGCTAAATTTCACAAGAATCTTGTTCACGTAGTGTGCTGAGTCAATATAAGCCCTTTAGGTGACTGCTTGATTTGGATGCCCAAAATTGTATCGGCTAGTCTCATATTTTTCATGTCAAATCTTGAATTTAACATGTCGTTGGTACGTTTTACCATTTCATTGATGTTTCCAATAATGATCATGTCATCAACAAACAAACATAGAATAATATATCCAATGTTGGTAGTTTTGACATACACGCATTAATCTTGAAGCTATTTGTCATCATGATGTTATCGAACTTCTCAAGTCATTACTTTGGTGCTTGCTTATGTTCATACAATGACTTCACCAATTTATAGACTTTCCTCTCTTGACCTAAAGCTATATGTCCTTAGGTTGTTCTATGTAAATTTCTTCATCAATATCTTCATTTAGGAAAGCTATTTTAACACTCATTTGATGTACTTCTAGATTCTGTAAAGCGGCAATTGCAAGTATCATCTTTATGGAGGTTATTCTTAATACATGAGAATATGTATCAAAATAGCCAAGACCTTCTTTTTCAATACCCTTTTATAACCAATATGGCCTGGTACTTATCAATTGTTTCATCTACTATCATTTTACGTTTAAATGTCCATTTAGAATTTAATGGTTTAATTCCTAGATGAAGATCTACTAATTCACGTGTATGGTTTTGCATGATGGAATCAATTTCACTCTTAATGGCATACATCCATAATGTTCCTTGAGATGAACGCATAAAATCATTATATGTTTGAGGTTCAACCTCCAGCATAAATGTTAGAAAATTAGATCCAAATAATTTTTCCACCCTTGCTCGTTTATTTCTTCGTGGCTCTAATTCAAGATCAACCCCTTTTTGATCATCTAAGCTATTTTCATCAGTAATCTCTAAAGTTTGTTCCATTGAACTTGGACCAACTTCTCTAGCTTTACAAGGGAATACATTTTCAAAGAAAGAGACATTCTTTGATTCCAATATCGTATTATTGTGGATCTCGGGGTTCTTTGATTCATACACAAGAAATTGATGTGTTACTATGTTTTGCATTGCCAATGAAAACACAATCCACAATTTTAGGACCTATTTTTATTTATTTCAGTAATGGGGCCATTACTTTCGCAAGAAAATCCCCACACTTTCAAGTGATTGTATGAAGGTTTTATTCTTTTTCATAACTCATATGGTGTCTTGTCTCTTTTCTTGCGGGGAACCTTATTTAAAAGGTAATTAGCTGATAAAATAACTTCCCCCATATGTTATGTGATAACACAAAGCTTCCTATCAAAGTGTTCATCATTTCCTTTAGAGTTTGAGTTTTTTGTTTGGCTACTCCATTAGATTGAGGAGAGTTAGTGGTGTTACTTCATGAATAATATCTTGTTGTGCATAGTATTCACCAAAAGGTTCAACACATTTACCACCACGATTAGGGGTGGGCAAAACTCAACTCGATGCGAAAAAACTTACTCGTAATATCATGAACTCAACTCGGAAAAAAATTCAAATAAAGTTTGAATTATAAAATGGAAATTCGAATAACTACAGAAACTCAAAAAATCGACTCGATTCGACTCGAATTTCATAAACTCGAATCAATCCAAAAATAATTACAATTAAATTGGAATCAATATTTATTATAACATTATAAATAATTACAATTAAATTTGTACAAAAACTCGAAAAATCAACTTGATTCGACTCGAATTTCATAAACTCGACTCAATTCATAAATTTTCAAATAAATTTTGATTTGTACATAGGACTTGTAAATTCAAATAACTCGAAATATTTTGACTCGTCTCGACTCGAATCGATTGAACACCCAACCCTAACCACGATCACCTCTTACCATCTTAATCTTTTTATTAAGTTGGTTTTCAACTTCATGCTTATAGAGAAAAAATTTATCTATGGCTTCGTCTTTGCTCTTAAGGAAATATACATAACATTATTTTTTTCCATCATCAATGAAGGTAATAAAATATTTATTCTTTCCTCTAGTTTGGACAAACTTTAAGTCACAAACATCGTTATGTATTGGATCACGAGGTTTTGTACTTCTTTCAACAGTTTGAAATAAAGACATTGCTAATTTTGCCTCAACACAAGTTTCACATTTGTGATTATAATTAATGTGAAATGAGGGAATGTGCTCCAAGTTAATTAACCTACGCAATGTATCACAATTAACATGTCCGAGCCTACCGTATCGTAAATTATGACTCAAGATATAAATAGAGGAAGAAACATTTTTCCTTATTAATTATTTTAACTTTTACAGACATAGCATTGAGTTTCCACATTTCATTCAATACATACCTTTTCCAACAAATATTTTCTTTTTTGACAAAATTAACTTTTGGGATTCAAACACCATCCTAAAGCTATGCATGCTTAGGAGTGTCCCATAAACAAGGTTCTTTTTGTATGTCAGGTGCATGTGCCTGAAATCATATTCAAAACTACAATTCCCTTGATCTTGGAAGTTGCATCATTGCCCATGTAGAGCTTCCCCTCATTCTCACTAAGAACCAACTCAACAAATGAGTCTTTATCATTGCACATGTAACATGCGGTACCATTATCAAGCCACCATTCTCTTGGATCTGAGTCAACCATGTTAACTTCAAAAATCATAGCATATAAATACATGTTGGATACTTGCTTGGAAATTTCTTCCACAACATTGACCTTATTTGTTATGACTCTTTTGAAGTCCTTATTGACTTCCATCACATTTACGTTGGTAGATTCTTAAGCAATATTAGGGTTGGCAACTTTGTTGAGCCTTTTTGCTGCACCTTTATTATGACTCATAGTCATAACTAAAATCGAAAACAATGTTCACACGGTATAAGAGAATTCTCAATAATGAACAATGCATCAAGTAGGTTAGCGTGAAATAGAGGAGGTGCACTAGGCACACTTAAATATCAAATCTTTCGAGAAATCAATCCTAGACATCCACATTCAATTAGATTTCCAATTATCTGTTTAAGAGTATTTCTTTTGAACCAGAATTAACAATAATTCTACAATAACCAGAAAATAAATTCTCGGTTACTTAGATTTTTGTGATCTAACATAATTAAAATTCTGAAACAAAATCAGTAACCAATGTTACTTCCAACAACAAATTCTGTTAAAACATACTTTTTCCACATAAAAATTGAATAAACAGATTTATTCAGATTGCCTCTTGTTTGGAAAAAGATATCAAGTAAACCCATTAAAATGACAGGACTTAAATCCTGAAATGAATTATTTATGAGATTTGAGTTTGCAAAGCGATAAAGATTTAATTGATTATTGTTTGGAAAAGAAGATCAAGTAAACTCGTTGAAATGATAGAACTTAAATCCCAAAACAAATTATTTATGGGATCTTAGTTTCTAAAGCATATCAAAATTTCGCATTAGTATCTTGTTCGTCCTAATAAATTTCTCAAAAAAATTATTAGTAAAAGACACAAGATATTCCATAGTAAATGCCTAATTATAAAAGTCTAACTTTTAAAATATGAATGAAAATTAATATCAGTGAAATCTTACCAAAATTAACATTGTTAATTTGATGGCCGACCAAAATTCTTAAAATTAAAGAAGGGCCCGAAACTCTTGGAAAAAGGTAAAACTCGTCGTGGTATGAACCATTTCCTTGAAACGGTAATCTGTTTGCCTTGGATTAAAACATAAAAGGGGATTCTGTCTTAAGATTGTTAGAAAATAGGCATTAATCCAAGAAATAAAATAGACAATAACATGAAATACTAAATTTATTGAATCGAAAAAATGCAATAAAAATTTAAAATTAAAACTGAAAAATAATAACAAAAATTGAAATCATTTCCTTGTATATGGACATCAATTCGGATAAACAAATTTGTTGAGACCTGGGAAATCACAGTTTCCTTAAGACATATTCGCTCCTATGGTGCTTGAGAAACGTTGGACGTCTACATCCCATGATACAACAATAGTAGCACGTCTGTTGTGATCAACGAACCGTAACCTCGTCTTTCTCTATCACCGAAAAAAATAGTTTCGAAAATTCCAAAGTAAAAGCAATTGAAAATTCTTTGTGTGTTGTGTTAAACCTAGTAGGTTTACAAGGTATTTATAGGGGTTTCACATAGGAGAATAATTGGAAATAATATATTATTAAATTAACATCATTAATATTATATCTAAATAAATTCAAAAATAAGTCATTAATATTGTATATATTTGAATATATATTTTGTGAATTGAAAAGGTATTACCAAAAGAATATCTGAATTAATTAAGCCATTAATATAGTATCTTATCATATAATTATCCTTTTAATTCAGAATATTCAAAAAATCTAAAACATTTAAGGAAAAATTATTTCAGATTGGGCTAAAATATCTATTTCGGACATTCACAACACTCATATCATGCGGGTGCGACCCCAACACGATGAGCTCGGTAAGCTTCGTTTTGCACCCATATTGCACCTGTGCGCGAGGCATAATCTCAACCCAAGTTATTCAATGACTAGCAAGTGTGTTGGTGTATTTAAACACTTCTCATACTTGATATTCTACCAAGTGATATATGGGTTTCTAACTTTCCGTATACAATTCCCAAGTACCCTACTTTGAGCATCAATTTCCAGTCATCACTCAACCATTTTGAGCATATGAGATACCATTGTAAAGTTCTCATGGAGTAGAATATGAAGTTATGATTTTATTATCCGAATCTCCACTTTTACCTATAGAAAATACGCATAAAGCCAAAAAATGCCCCTAATGTTTGACTGAATAGTCACTTTCACCCCTAATTTTTTAAGCAATTTAACCTTCAACATTTCATTTTAGATGTTGACTTAAAAGAATGTCACATCAGTCAAAAAATAATTTTATAAAATTATATAAAATAAAAAAATATTTTTTTGTTGACGTGTCATTCTTTCAAGTCATTTCAAGCTACAAGAAAAAAATAATATACTTTATGTACTTATTTATGATATGAGCTTATGTATTACATAGGAAAGAAAAAAGGCATCAACGTCAGAAATGTGCCCAAACTATACCTTTTTTTCCAATTAGGTGCCTAAAATTTGTTTCGGGGCAAATTGCTATCTAATGTTTCATTTTATAATCCAAATAAGGTTATTCTGTGACAGACGTTAAAATTTTTCTATTAACTAATAAAAATGCAACATATGACATATTTCTGTCATTTTCTTTAATTTTATTTTTAAAATTAGAAAATCTTTAATTTTATTTTAAATATAACAACCCAAAAATTTATTTCATGATTCTGATCTGGAATTTGGGTTTGGTACTTTAAATTAAAAGATTTAATTTAAAAAGGATGAGAACTTGGGAGATTAGAATTTTTACAGGATTGGTGACCGATTTGTGGAAGATTTTAAGATAGGAGACCTTGAGTGTGATTTGCCCATGTTTAGCTTGGAAGACACTTTATTTGAAATAAAGTGGGTAGGAGGGAGGGGAAAATCAGATTTTTCTTCTCTCTTCTTTTTCCTCTTTCTTCCTCTATCTTCCACCATTTTCTCCCTTTAAGCATCAATGATCGATCCACCACCTTAGGCGTTGATATGCACGATACTGTTGTCACCAAACTATTCCCTTCACCGAGAGGAGTCGACTGGTGGTTGTGACGTTGCCGTCGGAGTTGCGGTGGAGGGAAAAAGTTTTTGATGTTTAAGATGAAGGAGTTCTAGTGGCCAAATCACAAAATGGAGGGCACCACCGCGTTCACCAGTGTCGGGACAGCGGGACTAAAGCTTGTTGCCATAGTCCGACCATCGGAAGAGGCCTTACGCACCGCCAACGAGAGTGGGCATGCGTTTGCCCAGGCATGTGCACCATGTTACAGTACACCACGCCATATCGAATCTGCCTCACCGGGTATATATCCACTCATAGGCACTGGAGCGATTCGCGGGTGCACCGGGGATATGTGTAATTTGCTTACTTATTAGTGTTCACAAAATAGGTAGATGAAAATAAGCATGCGTTGAGACCAGTATTATGAGACTTGGTAATCATGAGATGCATGATGAGTTTGAGAATATTTTGAGACTCGTATGAGCTTTAGAGACCGTGTATGGTCATTTGAATATTCGCATAATTATCTGATTAGTTGATTTACTTGTTGTATTGCTTGAGATATGAAATTGGCATGTTCGATGGAAATTATATTTAATGGACTGGTAATTGGTAATATTCAAATAAATGATCATAAAATCGGGATTTGATATTAAATAATTAAATACTCTAGCAAACAAATTCTAATAACTTCTATAAGCTTTAGAGATCGATTAAAGTCTAGTAAATACCGTAATTCGCCAAAATGGTAGAAATCGTAAGTGGGGTATCGGTAAGAGCTTTGACTGTACCAGTACACTATTTAATACTGTAATTGTAACACCCTCAACGTATATTCGATATTCGAATACACATTAAAGATGTTACTAACTAATTTACATTAATTTTCAGACTTGTAATTTTTTTATACTATTCTTGCTTAGCTAGTCCAGTGGTTGGCCCTTTCTCGGTTTCTACTAAATTACAAATCTGTCTAGATTCACCTAGTTTCGACCCTTAATTGGTTTATAATATACTTTAATTAGTTATTAAAATTAAAATATAATTCAGGGTGAAAACTATGTGAGCTGCCTAGACCCTTTCTTGATTTTAAAATTGCTACGTGATAAACAACTAAGTTTAAAAATCGTTTGCAGCATCTTTTATAATATTCTTAATTCCTCAAACTAAATCATGTTTCTATATCATACAAAATAGCTACTTATTTAATATCTATACATGTCCCACTAGACTATGATATGGTGATATTTACTGATAATGCAAGCTAACTTGATTCAACAATGTACAACTCCTCCTCTGCTATCTAGTCTGAGGTACCTACGTGTGATACAAAACACACGCTTAGTATAACTTAGTGAGGCATAATCATAACAATGTAAACAATGATTATTAATCTTTAATGCAGGAATAATCATGTAAGAAATTTGTACTGCAATAATTCTGTACTGTAAAGTCATGTATTGTACTATAAAATCTTATAGACCAAAGTAAATATCAAATCATATAACATTGCAATAAAGTTCTTGCAAAATGGCAAGCGATTTCCAATTGAGTTGATAACATTTTATCATGCATAGAGCTACCTTGCATGTATAGTTCATTAAACCAATATAATATTCAAATTATAGGATTCGATTCGTCTTACCAGTCTTGTGTACTATAAGCTTTTTAGCTTAACTACCTGCATAAATTCCTTTCAAACTTTATAGCCCAAAGTACAAAATCATTTGATGACATGGGTCGCGAGTCATCACGACACTGTAGTGTCTACGACGTCATAACGTCTACATTGCCGAAGCGACTGAGATAAGTACGTACTCGAGGATGCCATTTGCTCCTTATTATCGCACTTTTTGTGCTAGTCGACACTGAAGTGTCTAAACATCACCGAAGTGACTACAATGCCGTAGCGTCTGATATCAACACCGAAGTGTCTAGAACGCACCGTAGTGCTGAATGCAGCTGCCATGACTCTTTGGATATCCAATTATACCAAAGACTCCCACACTAGTACTTGGGCATAACAATATAATATTTTCATATTCAATATCCAATTCATCAATATTATCATCCATAATTCGATAATGGACAGTTCATATCCAAATATCTAAAATTTGATTTACCTTGAGTAAATCATTATGCTACAATCATTGTATCAATATGCCATTTAATATTTCAAGCTATTTGCAAAAATAAGTCATCATACATTTTTATTTATACCAATGCCGGTTCATCGCAAGTTGTCCTATTTATCAACATGTCATAAATACATATAATGCAATCACTCATATCACATATATAATAAATAGGTAAAAAAAATGCACTCACCTGGGCCATGCATGATATTAACCTCACTAAGCTATTTCAATACTTTTTCCTTGCTTTTCTTTGATCGGTACCCTTAGCCTCGTTAATAGCTGTACAGTACCATTTGAACATACATAACAATATTCATGTTAGATTTTTAATCTAACATTGCTTAACTATACTATACTAGTATAATTATCCGAATATAAAATATTTCAAAAAAAATCACTTTTTCTTTTAATAATGCTAAATTATTCATTATGGTCCCTAGTGACCATTTTGCACATTTTACAATTTATTCAAGCTCGAATCACAGTTATTCAATAATTCCATCATTTATCACTAACTTTTATTCAATACCCTTCATCCACTAACTTTTACCAAAGTGACATTTTAGTCACTAATTTTACACATAAACTTGCAAACCTGTATCGAATAATTAATCCAACATTTCTATAATTTTTTCTCACATTTTTCCTCTACTTTTACACCCAAACTGAATTGGTCCTTGCAATAACCAGGGCTGTTTCAATTCTAACTTCATACAACATAGTCAAATCATAAAATCTCATAATCATAATTTTCATAAAATTTTCCCATTATTCTTCCATGTGGCCGAATTGGTCACTTAGCTTCTCTAGGCTCATTTTTCATCCAAACAATATTCTAACATGCTCAAATTAATTTTTTTCCAACATATATTCTTCATTTCAAAAAATTAACACTTAAAACCCCAATTTCTTCCTTCAAGCCGAATTGGGTGTCTAAACTTTTCAAGTAATCCAAAAACCATAATCAAGCTTCTAAGTTCAATATCTCTCCAAATCCATCACTAGGATAATTTTCACAATATTTCTCCAAATTTCCTCATGTATGCCGAAATGGTCACTTAAAGGACTAGTTGAGGATTTTTCATTCTAGCATCAAAATCAAGCTTCTAATATCATCAATCTTTCATTTTCATCATCAATTTCAAAATCCTAAATAAAATCCCAAACTCTAGGGTTAGGGTTTTTAACCTTAAACATGAAATTAATCACAATCTAAGCTTGATTTCATCTCTACAACACTAGATTTGCATAAATCAAGCTTCAATCTGAACATGGAACATGAAACCCTATTTTCTCTCTCTCAAAGAACATAATCAAATCTTCATAACTCTTGACAAAATTACTATCAAATGAAAGAGAATTCAAAATAGATTAACTTTCTACCAAAAACATACCTTGAACCTTGTTTGGGAGCCTTCAAAATTGCCTAGGAAAATTTTGTAAATTTTCCCCTTTCTCCCATGGTGTTTTCAAAATGAAGGAGAAAAGATGAACATATATTTGTTCATATTTTATTAATTTATGCCACATATATTGATAAATTGAATTTTTTATTCAATTTAATCCTTATTCCAAAATTAACCTCCAACTGAATCATAATTTACAAGTTGCCATTCTAGTTCAATTACGACCAAATTCCTTTCAACTCTAACCAAACTAGAGTAATGTTTTTCACATGAGAAATTACCATATTGCCCATGGCACTTTCAAAATATTTCAAAATAGCCATTGTGACCAAATTACCAAATTAGCAAAACTAGTCACTTGAACCACTAATTTTGCCATTTTGTAAAAATCCAACTATTCTAGTTAGATCAAAATCAACCAATTAATAATTTATTCATAAAATAATATTTTATGAATTTTTCATGACTTATGGAATAGCTTCTGAAATTTTGATTCATCCGATTTCCCGATATTCACTTACTACTTCTATTGTGATTTCCCCTTCACCAGGCTATCAAATAAATTCTAAAAATTTCTTATTTCCATATCTGAAAAATAAATAATATTATCAAATAAATATTCAATATTTATGAAATCAAACTTAAATTTTTGACTCGGTCCAAATATACCGATAATTACCTGAAATCTTACCTTATTGCTCGTACTAACTTACATGCTTATATTTATGATTAGCATGAAGTATAGTAGAGTATATGTGCACCACTGAGATTTGTAAGCTCAGCAATACTCAAAATTATTATTTTCGTACATAGGTTGATCGTTGGATTGCAAGATCGAGAAACACCATCGATACGGGATTACAGCAAATGGTGATGGCCAGAGTATGATACTTGTATTTAGTGGGCTGAGTATTCATAGAATCTTACGTGGCCGAGTCTATAACTTTATTTTTAAAATATTATTTTGTTTTACAATGTATAAACTTGGAACTCTTTATTTGTAATGAGATTTATACTTCTTATTTGTTTACATGAATTATGAATGGTTTAAGGTTTTTATTTGATATGTAAATTTATGGTTTAAAAATAGAATTTTTGTTAGGTCGGATTATGGGTAACCCAAATGTATCGCTTTGGATCTAGATCAGGATTAGGGTGTTATATTTAGTGGTATCAAAGCTTAGGTTTAGTCGGTTCTAGGAAACCCTGAGGTAGTATAGGTGTTGTAGTAAGGAGTCTAGTGAATGCATGCCCTTAAATTAAGTTTGTACTTCTTAAGACTAGAATCTAGATGGTGCGTCCAATGTTGTGATGCTAAGATGGTTACAATTGTGACCGAAAGGGATGAGTTAAGAGTTGAACCGCTCATGGGAGCGATTCTGAGGGCGAGGTCATCCCGTACTGTTAAGATGCAAAATTGTTAAATGATGCCAGAGTCAAGGATGTATCCTCCTACCACCACCTGAATGGTGTCTTCACTATGTGTTATAGTTGTTCCAAAGTCTTCGGATATGTTACAAGAGTTGCAATAGAGAATCTTTATCATGAGGGTATGGATAAATCGCTCTCGAAGTCAACCAAAGGGATATACATTTTTTGGAAAACCCTTTGTTCGCCTAAAAATAAGTCTCATTGATACTTGAGAAGTACCATCGCCCTTCTCAAGGCTATTTCTCAAAGATAGTGGATACATGATCTACTAGTTTGTCTGAGTATAACCAAAGTTAGACGCTCTACAGGTCAGATAGAGTTAACTCCTTAAGAGTTGTTGCACCATGGAAATCGATTTGGTTAATCAATCACGACGCTAGCCTATGATGTCAAAAGATGTTCTTGAGGCTTTGAGACATCGAGTGAACCAATCTTTTGGTAATAAGAATGTTGAATAGTTGCCTTCTTATCGTGATTTCCACAGTGGTCATTTGATGATAAACAAAAAGGATTGTGAGACATGTTTGAATGTTCGATAGATGCCAATGTGTATAGTTTGACGCTTTGGGAACTTTTGCACTGTCAGAGTATTTGTTTATGCTTCTTAGAGGAGTTTTCAAGACTCACTCTGTGTCAAGAACGTGAGTAGACGTTAAGGTAAAGCTGAGTTTGGCATCGGTGCCTATTACTTTTATCGAGGGACACCAACCTATTTGAGAAATGGGAGTGATAACAATGTAATTACCAAAATGTCGTATATATTGGAAGAGTTAATTACCCATGTGATTAGCTAATGAGATTTAAGGCTTCAAATTTTGCAAGTGCTTTTATTTGGTATCACGGTTTCCTTGGAATGAGCCAAGGAACATTAGTAGAGATTCGAGCTATACGAGATCATTTTGTTGTGACAGTGGTGCTAACTCGATTAAAGTCAAGTAAGAATTCGAGATCCTTGATGATTGCTTTGTTATATTGATAATGATGTATTTTGTGCAAAAAGGAGAAAGGATGGGCCTACCCCGACGTCGAGAAATTTTGAGTGCTTGTCCACTAAGGAAATTGAGATTTGGGACAACGACGTGAGTCAAAGTAATTGCAAACTGTTGATCGTGTGATTGATCACCACCTAAGTAAAGTGGATTTTAAAAGTAATAGACTGTACAAAGTTTAGTTTGGGTTAGAGTATCATGATATCCATGTAGGGCGATCGAGGATTGCAAGTGATGGTCGTGTGAAGGAGTACCAGTACTAGCTTCATGCGGTACCGGTACTCGATTCATCTAGTGTCAGTACTGATCGATTAGTACTGGTACCCGTGTGTTTTATTAGTTAAGCTACTAGTTGAGGCTTGATTACGTTTGAAAGCCATAAGATGTAGCATCTAATTGTAATTAAGCGTGTACAGTGTCATGGTTGATTTTAGGTTCGATGGTTGTAGGTAGACCTTGAGATCTTGTTGTGATTGTTTTAAAAGAATGATATATCGAGGTATAAGATCTTTTGTGTATGGTATAGTGGTTAGTATATGGTATTTTTCTGGGGGCGATAGTTTGTACCAACTCTCGTCGTATATTTTGGGAGATAGTAAAGAAATGTAAGTGAGTTTATTGATAGGTTTTTGACCGCTATCAGTTGGGAGTAAAACATCAAGTCTTTTAAAGTTATTTGTGATGCTTCGAGATTCTTTTAGTAGAAGTAGATAGAACGATTGTGGATTCTTGTAAAAGATTTTTGAGTGGCAACTTCGTTGTGATCACGTTTTGAATAATGATCACCTTTTTGGTGAGCATCACACTTGTATCTTTGGTAAGAATGGAATCTGAGTGGAAGGTCTACTTTGACTGAGCGTAGTTTGGGTCGTACAACACTACAGTGTGTACATCTATATCTCTCGATACGAGATTTGAGTTTCTTGGTGAAACTTTCTCCTTTGGTGGGATTTTACGTGATGACAGATCTCAGTGAGTGTTCGGATAACACCTTCTAAGATACGATATAGTTGTGAGCACGACCCTTCATGGCATGGAGCATGTTTTGTAAGAGCTATGATAGTTTTACAAGTTGATAAATGGGCCGAGAGCTAAGAAGGTCAGTATATGAGACTAGTTGAGACATCTTTTGCCTTCAAAGGTCTTGTGCCAGACAAGAAAGTATGTTAATAAAGGTTATTATCAGAGTTAGAGTCTCCTTTAGGGAGTCACCACGAGAGGAATCGTTTCGTTTTGGTTGTAACGACTATTAGCCTCTTATCCCTTTAAATCATATAGAGTTGTAGAAAGATCTTATTGGGTCCTACCGTATAAGTTAATTTCATCGATGATGTATTCGTGTGATGAAGTTTTCGATGTATCATTGAGTTATTTCGTGCGTTCAGTTATGTACCGAGTAAGAGTAGATCCCCTATTAAAAGAAAGAATCAGTTAATATGGTGTTTGTATTGTTAGAAGATTTGTGTTATATGGTTATGTGTTGTGAGAGATCAGAGTAGCGCAGCAGGAAATATTTAAGGTCTTAGAAGAATTATTAAAGTGTTAGCATCTTCTTTTGATTTATGGATACAAATTTTGAGGACGAAATTTCTTTTAAGGGGGAGAGTTGTAACGACATAGAAATTTAGTTAATGATTCGGATCTGGAATTTGGGTTTTGTACTTTAAATTAAAGGATCTAATTTAAAAATGATAAGAACTTGGGAGATTAGAATTAGTGACCGATTTGTGAAAGAGTTTAAGATTTGAGACCTTGAGTGTAATTTGCCCATGTTTGGCTTGGAAGTCACTTTATTTGAAATAAAATGGGTAAAAGGGTAGGGGAAATCAGATTTTCTTTTTTTTTCTTTTTTTATTTTTCTTGTTTCTTCCTCTATCTTTCACCATTTTATCCCCTCAAGCTTCCATGCTCGATCCACCACCTTAAGAGCTGTTGTGCAAACACCATTGTCACCAAAGTGTTCCTCTTACCGAGAAGAGTCAGTCAATGGTCGTAGCATCGTCGTTGAAGTTACGGTAGAGGAAGGTGAAAAAAAGTTTTTGATGTTCATGATGAATGAGTTTTGGCAGCCAAATCACGAAATAAAGGGCACCACCGTGTTCATTGACGTTAGGACAGTGTGACTGGAGCTCATGGAGCTCGTCGTTGCCGTTCGACCACAGAAGAGACCTCATGCGCCGCCAGCGAGAGTAGGCGTGCTTCTGCCCATGCGGGTACACCATGTTGTAGTCTACCGCGCTACATTGAATCTGCCTTATCAGGTGCATGTGCACTTGTCTGCACTAGAGCATGACCTACATGTGCACCAAGGCTATTGTGCTCTGCCTCGCATAGGATCATCCAATGCCCTTTTACCGCTGCCCCGTCGTTGAACCCTGTTAACTTTTTTGAGCGACCCTACCTTAGGGTTTTTCGACGTTCTGAGTTCGTTGGCGCAGTCTGTTTCACCAAATTCAAACCTTGTAATCTATTTTCATGTGTTTGACCTTGTGAATTTATTAAAGTATGTGATTAATTGATATTTATGGTATTAATTGTTGTATGAGGATCATTCAAAATCAGATATTGGACCAAGTTGAGTAATCAGGAAGCTTATATGAAGATTTATCACTAGTGCTTGATATTAGTACACATCGAACTCTGAAATACTTCATGAGCATCATAAGTGTAATTGCATTGCTTGTTAGTGTTTGCAAAATAGCTAGATGAAAATAAACATGCGTTGAGACCGATATTATGAGACTCGGTAATCATGAGATGCATAATGAGTTTGAGAATATTTCGAGACTCGTATGAGCTTTAGAGACTGTGTAGGGTCATTTGAATATTTGTATAATTATCTGATTGGTTGATTTACATATTGTGTTACTTGAGATATGAAATTGGCATGTTCGATGAAAATTACACTTAATGGATTGATAATTGGTAATATTCGAATAAATGATCATAAAGTCAAGATTTGATATTAAATAATTAAATACGCTAGCAAACAAACCCTAATGACTTCTAAAAGCTTTAGGGATCGATTAAAGTCTAGTAAATACCATAATTTGCCAATATTGTAGAAATCGTGAGTGGGGTGTCCGTACGAGCTTTGATTGTACCAGTATACTATTCAACATCGCAAAAGTACGAGTCGACCCGTACTGGTACTCAGGGAAATTAAAGATTTCCAGTAAGCAATTTCAGTATCGGTACGTGTGTGATTACCTTTACCTGAGGGTACTGTATCGATACTCGTGTTCAAGTATCGGTACCCGATACACTAAATGATCTATAAATGCAAATTAAAGATGGGATTTGGCGTGTATAATTAACAATTGATTTATGCCTTAACAAATGAGATAACATGGATAAATGGATATAATTAATGAGATTAATTATATACTTCTCTATAATGTATTAACAACTCGTTAATGTAAAATAAATGATGTGATGTCATTTAGCAACGATAAGGAGATTCTTGGGATCACGTTGCTTGTATATCGAGTACACATTTGATTAGTTGAGTCATTTGATTGGTGGGATCCAAATACCCAATGAGAGTGTTGCAACACCATGGTTAGAGATGTCGAATATACGTTTTCGATGTTGTGTGGCACCGGGTCTCATTCGTAGATACTCGAGAGGGATTTTGAGTATAAAGTGTATATCCCCGATGCTTTGTGGCCCCTAGTCTCAATCGGGTATTGTAGAGTATAGAGCGTGCATTCTCGATGTTGTGTAGCCTCGGGCCTTACTACAGGTTTGTGGTTCTACTTGTGTGTTTTTGCCTAGATGATCTGATAAGATCTCGGGTATGGTTGGGGATTGTGTGCCATGCATGATTTGAGCATGTGTTTTGGTGACTAGTGGTAGCGCCATGTGTTTATTAATCTTACCTTATTGCTCGTACTAGCTTGCATGCTTATATTTATGATTAGCATGAAGTATAGTAAAGTAGATGTGTACTATTGAGCTTTGTAAGCTCAACGCTCAGAATTGTTGTTTCTGTGCGTAGGTTGATCGTTGGATCGAGAAATACCATCTGTACTAGATTCCAGCAAGAGGTGATGGCCAGAGTACGGTACTTGTATTTAGTAGGCTGAGTATTCATACGACCTTACGTGGCCGAGTCTGTAACTTTATTTTAAAATATTATTTTGGTTTACAATGTATAAACTTGGAGCTTCTATTTTGTAACACGATTTATACTTCTTATTTATCTACATGAATTATGAATGGTTTAAGGTTTTTCTATGATGGCTGAATCTTTGGTTTAAAAATAGAATTTTTGTTGGGTCAGATTTTGGGTGACCCGAATGTATCATTTTAGATTGGGATCAGGGTGTTACATTGAAAACCTCAAAAACCTTTAATTTCTCTAAAACTCCTTAAACCTTAACCCTAAATACTTAGATCCCTACATTTCTCCCTTCAACCACCACCAATCACTTTTTCTTTCTTTAGACCGCACGAATGAAAACCCCATCATCTTAGCGTCGAAAGGTGACGAATGAATTGTCGATTGTCCCGTCGACGAACATCCAACAATAAAGAAAAAAAGTGGTCGCTTCAATTTTTGATCGACAACTAGAAGGTGGGAATGCTGAACGGTGAGGTACACGGCGTTTTGGCGGTGAATGATGAATCGCCGACATGTGAGGATGTTGAACGGTGAGAGAGATATGATTTGAGGGTTTGATTGAAAGAAATTAAAACTTTAAGATTTTTAAAGAAAATTAAATAAATAAAAAAGGCATGTGTCATGTTATAATTGGATGACAAAAATTTTAACGGTTATTGAAGGAAAAATCTTATTTGAATTACAGAAGTAAATGTTAGGTATTTACCCAAAATAAAGTTTAAACACCTACCAAAAATAGTTTAATACCTTTTGACGATAAAGCCAAAAAAAAGGATGCGTAAATCTCAATACCTTTAATTTCTCTAAAACCCTCAAACCTTAACCCTAAAAACTTAAATTCCTAAATTTCTCTTATTTGACTACCGATTCAACCACAACCAGTCACCTTTTCCTTCTTCAGATCCCCATGAATGAAAATCCCACCATCATATCATCGAAAACTGATGAATGAATCGTTGATTGTCCTATCGACGAACATCCAACAATGAAGAAAAAGAGGACGCTTTAGTTTCTGACCGATGACTAGATGGTGGGGATGCCGAACGGTGAGGTGCGTGACGTTTGGGTGGTGAACGGTTAACCACCCACGTGTGAGGATGTCAAACGTAAAAGAGATGTGATTTGAGGGTTTGGTCGAAAGAAATTAAGGGTCCGTTTGGTTCCAAAGAATGTAGTGTGTTTTCATTTTTTTAGAACATAGAAAACGGTAAAAAATGTGTTTGGTTGTAAAATTAAAAAATAAGTTTTAGAAAATAAAAACAAAAATAAGTGAAAATTTGAAAATATAAAAAATAAGTTTTCATTGTTTTCACTGAAAATAGTTTAGGAAAAATAGAAATTATGAAAACAAAAGTATTTTAATTTTAACTTTATTTTAACATGAGTTTAAATTCTTCTAATACCATTTTTTTAAAACTTTAGTTTATTTACTAATATTTTATTTATTTATTTATTATAATAATATTTTCTAACTATATTTTATTGTAATTATTTAATAATTATTTTTCAGTTCTATTTTAAAAAATTAAATACCAAATACATTTTTACTATTTTCATTTTTTGAAAACATATTTTCATCCTATTAACCAAGCATATTTTCTAATTTTTAGAAAATTAAAAATAAAAGTTATTTTCTAAAATAAAAAATATATTTTAAATATAAATATATCCTAAAATTTTGAAATTTTTAAAATTAAATAAAAAATTATATCACATTATAATTAGATCGAACAAAAATCTTTATTAAAAGTTAGACGCCTAGTTAATCCAAAAACAAAATTTAGACTGTAAGTGAAACCTAATTTAGTTCAGTAGATACCTTTACGACGATAAAGCCAAAAAAGAAGGATGCGTAAATTTCAATAGCATAGGAGATTGGAAGAGGAAGAAGGGAAGGATGGAAGCATTGACCCTAGATTTAGAAGACTTTGAAAACTCTGAAACCGCCGCCTCTTCTCTGCTCTTCTGTACACATTGATTTCTCTTTTGATTTATTCTTCTCCTTCATCTTCTTCTCGCTTTCTCCCTTACTGTTGATTTCATCAAAGCCGACCCCATCAGTTTCTCTTTTTCCTTGTTCAAAGCTTGGACTTTTCACCCAAAAGAAACCAACCCACATCAGTTTTCGACTCAAGTAAGATTACCCATCAAGCTTTTGCACTTCTTTTTCTCTATTTATTTGGTTTTGGCGTGAGTAGTTTTTGGGGTTTGTTTTAGCAGATTCTGTCATCTTAGAGACTATAACTTGGAGATTTTCCGTTCTATTTTTATATTGGCGGATCTATTTATATTGGGTTACTTGGGAACTTCTTCTGCCCTCTTTTCCTTAAATAGATTGCCTGCGTATGTAATTCGATTTTTTTTTTCTTTTTATAATTTCAGTTCTGCAGAATTTCCGATTGAAAATTCTTGAAGGGTGTGCGATTACTGTAAATATAGGAAACCAGGTATTTCAGAGGAATCTTGGCATCGTTGCAGCCTTCTAGATTGAGATTTTTTGTAGAGATTTGAGGATAAGTCCCAAGTAAAGATCTTGGGGAGGGTTTAGATTTGGAATCTGTAAGGTTTCTGGAGATGGCTAGTGTTCAAGATCAGTTGGAGATCAAGTTTCGATTGATTGATGGATCCGATATCGGTCCGAAGACCTTTCCAGCTGCTACGAGTGTTGCAACTTTAAAGGAAAGTGTTATTGCTCAATGGCCTAAAGGTTAGTTAGGTGTTTGATGAAATACAATTGCATTTTTTCTGTCGATCTTTCAGCTTTATTTCACAGTATTTTCACTTGATAATTTGTTTTTGCGTACGTTTTTATTATACCATTTGATTTGAACTTGAAGGATTGGAATCCTGGATCATATTCATGACATTGCTTTTTGATGTTTTCATGGTTTATTCAATTTGCTGGTTTAATTTTCAGATGTGTGAAACTATTCAAGAAAATAGAATCATTATCAGGACCAAAAATTCAATCCTCCATAGCACAGTAACTGGAATGCTTTGATAAGTAAATGCATTAGAAATGCTTGATTACGTTAACAAATATGAACAGCAACTGGTTCAGGCCTTTTCCTGTTATAAGATGATTAGCTGTCGTATTTGTATTGGTCGAAGATTGTGGTGGAGTCCCGCTCTCTCATTTCTTCTTTTATGGATAACTGATATTTGTATTCATCCGAAGTCGGTAAACATGGTACATTTAAACCAACGTACTATAAAGGTTTTGATTTTCTTTGTAGCATCACGGGCTTTTTTCTTCTTCTTTTTTCTGATTGAAATCTGTGTTTGTCTTGAATGCTGGCTTTCAACCTATGTGGAGTGAGGCACAGTTAAGGCATTTTGTCAAACAATTTATAATTGAGTTCCGAACTGAGATGATCTTGATGGAATTTTTAAGATTTATACTAGTGTATTGTTTTTATCAGTTTTATCTGCTTTCATCTTTTCCCTCCATCTCACTCTCGATTCAACTTAAACCACGGTTTGAGCTAAGTTCTGCAATTCACATAGTAGGAAAGCGGCAAATGCAGTGACCTACTTTTTATTTGACAAAAGAAAGAGAAAGGGAACGGTTGTGTACATACACTATGCCATACAAGATATAATAAGGAATGGATTGCTTTTATTAGTTTGACTGCAGTTGTGGGGAAGTCTAGACTTTTGTCTCTGATTGAATGATCTTTTGTTATTCCTGTATATGACATGACCTCTCTGGTATTTTTATTTAGTTCAAGCCATATTAACGTTTGTCTGATCAATTATACTTGTTTTTTAACTTCGGGCAGAGAAGGAGAATGGTCCAAGGACAGTGAAGGATGTGAAGTTAATTAGTGCCGGAAAAATATTGGAGAACAACAGAACGCTGGGGGAGTGCCAGAGCCCTCTTTGTGATGTTTCTGGTGGAGTAACAACTATGCACGTTGTTGTTCAACCTCCTCTGGAGAAAGGTACAATTATTACTCATTCAATTCCAAAAATAATAATCTGAAGTTTCCATAAATAATCAATAATAATACACTCCTTGGTCCAAAAACCACAATCCATGCGGTTCCATGAAGTAACATTTTTTTCTGTAATGTGCAGAAAAGAAAATAATAAAAGAACCGAAGCAGAACAAATGTGTTTGTGTCATATTATAAATTATAATCAGCAGCTTGAATGGGGGCTGACATTATTTTCAGGTGGTTTTTGTTAATCGACCATTCATTTCATTGCTAACCTAATCATTGACTTTAAACTAAGTTATGCTTTCACAAAATTTTCTGCAGATGAAAGAATGGCGGAACCGGTATAGAAAAAGAAGTTGTGGGCTTTTTGATCGATGAATCCAGTTGGTATTATGCACATTTAATGTTTAGAATGTGTTGCTTTCTGCTTTTCTATGCCAAATTCGCATAGCCAATGATTGTCCATCTATTTTGTTTACTTTTGTTGTTTCACATTAATTAGACTCCGCAGTCGAGCAATTGGACCTCAGAGTTTCAATTCGAATGTCTCACTGAACTCATTTTCCACGTCTCAATGTTTTGAATTCGTCTTCATTCTGTATAATATCATTTTTATCGAGTCGTGGTTCTCAGAGTTCATGTTGTTGGTCAGTATAAATGCTGAGAGACAGAAATGAATTAGTAACTTGGAATCTTTGCTACTCGGTCTTAAGCTTTAGTGTCAAATATGTGTATTTACAGGATATTTGGATGACCATATTCACATCCATATTCGAATAGGTGTTGAACACAAAAAATTAAGAATTCGAGCAACACAGTGAAGGATCGTTCCTTTCCTGCTGGCCTTAACGACCATCACCTAATTCTGTCGTCTTTTTTTGTAAGATTGTTGTAATATAACTTAAGCTACGCGTTTTGCTCTCGTCTCCCTAGCGCTGCTCATTTCTTCTTCTTCTTTTTTTCGTTAGTCCGTGGCTTTATTAGTTTTAATATTGGTTGTCGATAGTTGGTACTTATTATTTTTTTCATATCTTTTTTGTTTTTATTTTTCTTGAGTTTTTTCAATTTATAATAAAAATCTATGCTCTTATGTCACGTGTTTTCTTTGTTTTTTGTGGTATGTTTTTATTTTTGCGGTATGTTTCCTCTGCCATTTGGCACGATTTTTCGCATATCTTAGTGATTATCTGGTGCTTGTACAGTGATTCTAATGACATTTGTTTTTTATTTGAATTTGTCGGTGGTTAGAATGTTTGATTCCCTTTGGTGGTTGTTTGCCGATGCAATTAGAACTATGTAGGGGAACAATTTGCTTGATAGTTTGATTCGCTCACCGCTCTTTTTACCTCGTAAAACGTCTAGCCGGGATAAAGATAAAGAGATTCATGAAGGTTTTTAAATTTTTTAATAATGTACGTCAATATTAAGAGAATGATTTGTTTTTTTTTTTGGCACTTTTAAGTTTCATATTTTATTTTTTATAAGTTTTTTAATAGTGGAGTGCGTTGTATTTGATAAAATCCATTTATTATTGTTAAAAAAACTTACACTACGCGTCATCCATAATGGATGTGGATTTTCGCTTCTAATTCCGTTATTTCCTCATTCATAAAAATGAAATATTTAATTTGAATTTAAATAATGACTCGATTTAGAAAGTATTTTATTTGTTTATATTATGTTGTGTCATATTGTACTTAGTCTGGCTTCAATGTTTATTGAAAGACTGAGTTTGTTATATTGAACAATTTCATTTTTGTTTTTATTTATTTTTTATGAGCCACAGATATACCACCTATTCATTGGACTTCCTTTAGCAATCAAATGAAATAATTACCCAAAACAGTTTTAAGGGAATATCATTTGACATATACTAATTATAAACAAGGGTAAACTACATTGGAGTCCTCGAACTTTTAGGATTTTTTAAATATGATCATTGGACTTTTAAAACTTTTATTACAGTCATTGAACTCTTAATTCTTATATTATGACCACTGCCGTCAGTTGCCGTTAAAAGAAGTTGATGTGGCACGTTATTTTTTCTTATTATAAAATTATAATTTTCTCTCTCCTCTCTCACGTTTATTTCTTCTTCCACAGCAACACACTTGAAAATAACCCATGAGTTCTGAACTCATTCATGCTGGAAACTTCAAAGAGACATCTCTTATCTCTGAACGAGCACACCAGTGATTCCACATGTTACTATTCAAAGAATCTCCCACGAAAATTAGCTTCTTTCCCCTCAACATCTCCAGCATTTTCCTCACATTAAACCTACACACATTTCAACAATCATGTAAAAGACAAACTAAACGAAGTAGTGAAACGATTTTCAAGTAGTTTTCTATAAAATCTTGACCTCGAAATCTGACAATCGAAAGGCTTCCACTGGTATCTAACGTAACTAAAATTAACCTGGTCGTTCTTGAAAAGTTAAAAGATGTAAGGGCAAGACCCACAAATATAAGCAGGGGTGGAATCGTCCAAAACCCATATGCCATTAAAGATATCGCAAGAACTAAGGTCTTTGATCACATTGTTGGTTCTTTCGACGATAGTGACTGATGAGAGAGTGCAGTTGTGTAACGAATCAAATCGAACTCAAGAATTTTTAACAAAGTAAAGGAAGAATAGAAATAGATTAGGCAGAAGAATAAAAAGATAGGGGAAAGATAGAGTTTTTCATTCATTCAATCGATAAAAAAAGGAAAACAACAAAGTCTGAGATGATACAATCCTAAGCTGTTGAACGACAACGTTTTCACATCTATCTAATACCTAAAACTCATTGTTTCGTTAAACACACTTAACATAAAATAACTATTAATTATAAAAAGACTGTTATCTCCTCCTCTTCACTTGGACTCCTTGCAATGCTCCCTTCTTCAAACGATCCTTGACCTCAAGGATAAAAATTTAGAATCGAGCAGCATAAACAGAAGTGTAGGATATCCATTTTCAGCTTAAGAGGAGTTGAATGAATCACCCTTTGGAGTTGTAGCGAACCATGTCTCCAAATGACCATTAAATACTTGAGATGGTTCTAAAACCACAGCTTCTCCGGCTCATAAATCTGAATTGTCTCCATTCGAAGCCGGTTGTTTCTTGCCTCTATCACTTTCTTGAACTGTCTGATTCTGCGAAAGTAGTTTCATCCTCTCTATTGTCTTGGCTCGGTCAACCAACTCGTTGAACAACTTGTCTTTAAATGGAGTAACCTTCTTACAAATTGAAAAGCACATGCCTTTGAGAAACTTCCGACATCTATCCTTTTCTGTGGCCACCAACCCAGGTGCATACCGAGACCACTCCACAAACCGAATCTCATAAGATGATACTGTCATACCTTCTTACTTAAGGTCTATGAAGGCCTATCGTCGATCAGCTAAGTATTTCTCACCCACATAACGGTTCTGAAATGCTTGTTGAAAGGTCTCCCATGACATCTGATCAGCTGGCATCAATCTCTGTTCAGCCTTCCACCAATGTTATGCTTCACCATACAGTAGTGAAACAGCGGCTCTCAACTTCTTGTTAACAGGATATTCCATCTCCTCAAAGAGCCTCTCAAGATCCTACATCCATAACTCAACATCGGATGGGTGTTCATCAGACACTCAAAAATATCGTCATCCCGGCACTCATAAATACTGTAGAGATAGGCATTCTCGCATTCTCTGACTGATCACATAATTACCGCAACAACTTCTGATTAACAATAGCACTATCCAACTCCACAATCTCTCTATCATCTGAATCCAGCAAGTCATCACCATGTGGTTGCTGATCATGCATATCACCATCACCAGACTGATGACTCACAGTCTGTTGCCTCTTAGATGGCTGGTTTCTTTTCGGATTCTGAATTTCCTCCTGATTAACTGTATGGTCCACAACAGGTGGAGGTTCACTAGCGGCGGCAGCTGCACGACCTATGCCTCGACCTCTATCCAAAACAAGTCTAACACTCTTACGAGCATACCCAACTATCTATAGAATATAATTACCTAAGATCAGAATTGGTACTTGGAGTTTATATTAAAAATATATCTTTAATTCTTTAAAATAATAATTTATCAAAAATCTCATTTTGCCCAAAAATATTTAATATGCATGCAAAAAATTATTTTCGATTTAAAATTTCATGTGAGCCTCACAGTCTGAGGGTTGAACTTAGTTTTGATACCACTAAATGTAACCCTTAAACCCGGCCCAAAAGAAAAGGCCGGATTTAAGAAGTCATCATTGAAAACTTTACCCTCAATAAACCAATCATTGTTTATAAGTATAAAATTCCTCTAATAAAAGGTACTCCAAAAGTTTATTAAAATTCATTATAGTGTTGTAAACAAATAATATAATAAAATATCCAAATTAAAGGTGAATACATGCATACCGAAAACATCATCAAATCCCAAAATAGTCTCTAGTCCAATTACATCCAAACTCGATAAAAATTAATAATAATAATTTGAAAATAATTAAGTCTGTACTGAAGAAACAATAAATCTGAAAACTCAAGAGGTCTTCCGAGTACCAAATCACGTAGGGTCCAAGCTATCTGTAAGAGAAAACTATTGGAGAGTGAGCTATTAAGCCCAGTGTGTCTCTAAAGTGCAAGCAATCACAAACTCAGTTTCATAGAAATTCTCAAAATATTTAATAAAACATAGTAAAACAAAATGCATGTAATGATGACACAGACAAAACGCATTTCCTAGCTACATACTCCAATCACAGTGGTGGCAAAGCCAACCGGTCACAATAGAGGTAGTTCCCCAAAACTCTTAACCCTTATTTCTCCAATCACAGTGTGGTCAAACCACTTCTTCCACCATACAATCCTATCTCATGCATATAAAATATGGTAATGATTGTAAAATACAAAATCACATCACATTTTATCATACTAAATACGAGGATCACATTTTTAAAATTCTGATAAATTCATTAAAACACAGTATGCATGATATCACAAAACATATTGTAGTCACAGCACAGGAAAAATAGTCATGCATGTTGTAAAACATTTCACAGAACATATAGCACAGAAAGAGAACACACATCTAGTGGCCAAAGCTCTAATGTCGGGATGAGTGACTCTCATGTTCGGATCTAACTGAGTCAGAACCTACGAGATGAAGTTCTATATTAATTCAATTTCTAACATAAAAGGTACTATGCCACCTAACTGAACTATGCTAGATAACTCACGTGTATCTCACAGAGAAGGTGCAGGAGCAGGTTGAATAGGAGGAGGAGGTAAAACGTCGTCCTCAGAATCGATGTCGTCTGAAACACATAATTAAACCACATCAAATCTCATACTCAAATTCTCCGAATTATCTAGGTACAAAATAAATTGTAATTAGCAAAATTGGTGTTTCAGGTTCGAATTAGACGAAACATACTGCAAATTCGAACTCAGGACGTCGAAAAGTGTTGAGTCAAAGTTGACTAAAAAAAGTCAACGATCAATGGTTAATGTTGACTTTGACTGGTCAAAGTCAACACTGACGTCGCTGCTCTAGTCAACGCTGACGTCACTACTCTGGTCAATGGGTCGGGTTAGTCAAATTTAGCTTAGGTCAAAGGTCCGATTCGATTATAACACTACCGGTTTGGGTTGCTCTAATTGGTTCACTCCGGTTCATCCGCCAGCCCGGCTCACTCACCTTTTTGGGCTATACAACACCACTCTACTCAAAGGCCCACTCTACCTCCTCAGACCTACTACTCATGCCTTCAGATGGCTCAACCAAAAACACCCAACTTGGGCTGCTTGGGAAAGTTGCATCAGCTAGCCCAAGATCTATACCCCCTACACATGTAACCCAACCCACCAGGTTTTCCACTTAGCTATCAAGGTTTCCAACACCCAACATGGCGGCGGCTAAGGTACACAACGACGGTTACAAAGGCGCAAGGAAATGCGGCGGTGGCAAAAATAGACGACAGCAAAATACGAACAAAAAGGCATAACAATCGCATCGCAGGCACATTTCGACTAAAATAAATGAAAAATGGGGATTAACGCAACCCAAACGTCGAACTTACCCAAAACTCAAAAACGAGAGAAGAAGGTGGTGGCATCACACGCGGCGGCGCAAGGAAAGCCGAAGGTTTCCGATCACATTTCTCAGAAACGGCGACCAAGGGCGCGAAACAATGGCAGGGGGTTGGTTCGCGAGGACGCAAGGAGCACGATAATAGGTGCGATGTACCCCACAGACGGCGATAGCACCCTTAACGGAGGCTCGCCGGAGACGCAAGGGAGAAGAAGAGTTTTAGAACCGAAAAGGTTGAAAGGGGAAATGATATGCGGCTATTGAATAAAGAAATGAGAACTAAAGAATTTTAGGGTTAAGAAAAAGATGATTTTATGCACAAGTGAAATGGGTAAATCACAACACAAGGGTCCTTACCCTTACCCACATTATAGAACGATCACGAAAGTTCTAATTTTTCACATTTTGGTCACTAAATTCCGAATTAAGCCCGAGAATTCCCAAATTCTCAAAAAAAAAAAATAGGATTTAGGTTTCCAATTCCCAAAATCTAGGGTTTTGAATTAAGAATTTTCTAATTAGGGTTAGGGTTTCCAATTTAATTTTGAGAGTGTTACAAGGGAAACATAACACAAACATTAGTAGCATCCATTTCCACCTCCTTATCATCATGTGTTTCATTAGAAATCCCTCCTAATAACACATCAGTGAATAGTAGTAGCCGTTGTGAATACATGGCATGGGTACTATGCAAAACTGGTTCCCCTTCCTCATCATCTATGGTACTATCAGGGGGTTTCTCTTTGATATCCTTGTTGCTATAGCGGATAGTTGTCATTTCAAAGTTGATTGGTTGTGGCTTCTTTCTTCTAACAGTTCAATATTAATTTCAATTTCCACCCCCGACAACTTCATTCAAACGTAACTCAGCCCTCTTTAGATAACCCATAAACTCAAGGCCATTATTTTGCATTGTTCATTCATGACCCACAACTGAGCTTCTTTCTTGTCGAAAGTGTAGTCAACATCACGTTCTCTCCCTCTTTCTCTAGCAGTGATATCTTTGCAACTAGTCGTTCAAAGAACCTTTTATTGGTTTGAAATTGTTTCTCTGGAAAAGAAAGGGTTTCTCTTACACTAATTGAGACTAGTCACATAAGATTTCAGTGACTCAAAATTCTGCTTGTTGCCTCTGTCTAGAATTTTCGTCAACTGTAAAACTTCTCCTACTGAAATAATATATAATAAGAAGAATATCTGACAAGCGAACTGTAACACTTGCAATATCTATGGTTATTTCACTTGAGCAATTAAGTAGAGATAAATTGGAACTTGTTGTTTCTGCCCATAGTGGTTTAGGATCTAAAAAATGGTAATGCTTGAAGCCACAAAGTGATTGAAGCGATGAATTTCTCAATAGTCCTCAATAATTGATCTTCCAATTCATTCATGTTTTGATGTATAGCTTGAATATATGCCATTAAGAATCAATTCTTTAACAACCAATTTCGTTGGCAAATAAACTCTAAATATTTATCCTATAGAAAAATAGAGCATCATATTCTCTTGTATCTATCTGACAATGGGTCATCAAGGGCATCATTTCCCATATATCCAGTAACGTGGGAGGCCACAACAATATTTTGAACATGCTCGAATGATGCTGCACAATGATCAGCAGGTTCTTGATAATCCCTGAATAAAAGGGGCCTGGTGAACCAAGTTTGGCTAAAGTCTAAACCACACCGCCTCTATTTTAGGACCAAATTCCTTCATTCATTTCACTTTTTGAACAAACTCGAGTAGCATCTCCTCACATTTTTTCAAATGAATATTAGATAGCATTCGCATCAGTACATACTTGTAAATATCCTGACTGCAACGAACCTTCATGACATTTGCAACCCTTGGTTCAAGTTTACAATGTGATGCTGCAATACTTATCTGCCAAAGCCCGAGTCTCCCACATCTCACGTCCACTCCATCCTCCATGTCCATAGAGTAAAATTTCAGTGGTTTCTTTTTAAACTTCTCATTTTTTTCATGGCCCAAACTCATTTCCCGTTACCTCCTCAAAGAAACTAAAAACTCCTTCACATTTTCCACAAATTCATGCACTTAAAACAATAAGTATCATCTAGGAACATGTGACTCATTAAATTATGGTCCTCAAAAGGCAGGTAGCCAACCATTAAGACACGCAATATCACACCATAATAGCCTTTATTGCTTATCACCTTTGGAGAAACATAATTTGTGGTGTGAAGTAACCCATCATCTCTTGTTTTTCGAGGTAAAACACTCAAACCGAAGTCTAGAATTTTAAGAACTCCATTATCCATTATCAGCAAATTCTATGACTGAATAAAAAAACAAAAAGGACAAAATCTTAAATGCATCTTGAACTCCAAAGGATGTGAGCAATATAAGAATGGAATCAAGCCAGATAAAACATTCTATTACATCCTCTATAGTAGCATCCAACATATCAATCAACAAGGGTAAACAAATGTCGTAACTAGTGGTATTATGCCTTTAGGAAATCTGAGCTGTGAGATTCCAAGCTTCACACGAAGTGTTTCAAGAACTTCTAAACATAATTGCCCCTCAATAACTCGCCCTTCAACCAACTGCGAAAATTGACCATGGACTACCACATTGTTGTTCCCCATCATTAAAAGCCTGAATTTATAGGGATCACTCACCTCCACAACTTCACTCAAAGGCCACAATGATTTTTTATCTACCATTAATAATTGATTATCCATTAGTAGTAATCTAAACCTGTAGGGGTTCTCACTCTCAACCAAAACACTAGTAATCAACAAAAATTTATTATTGTGAATCATGACCATACTTGTACCTCTCTGACCATGCGGTAGAGGTAACATTATATGATTTATGATGTTAATCATAGTGATCTGATCAACCAGTTGGTTTACTTCTTTCGATTCCAGGCTGATTCCACAACAATTATTAACACACTCAATGGTGCTTTCCAACCAACCCCTCATCGAGTTATCACACCCATCGAAAATCGGGGTCTTGTCTTGCAGTAATTCTAACAGACCACCCGTCAAGTCTTCTTCCAACAGAGTTCTAGTCGAGTCATCAAGACCATCCGATTCCTCGTTTCTTGTTATAGACAATCTATCGAACACCTTGACTTTGGTAAATCTTGTCTGCAACGATTGTTGCTGCAACTCATCCCTAAGAGTCCTTGCGAAGGGTTGACTGCAGGTTCGGTCAAGAAATCGATGGATTTGCCCAACGCTTTTTCAAGCATAAGCTTAAAATGTCCAATCATTTGTACTTGAAACTGCTCCAGCCTGTCATCAATGGAGTTTTATAATCGATTCAACTCTGATCGTAACCTATTCGTTTTCTATTTCCACTCAGGCAACTGGGTCTTATTCGTAGTTGTTGTTGTTTGTGCCTCTAATGCCATCGCCACTTGACTTTGAGTTTCCACCATATCCGATGATCATTGTGAGCTCTGATACCTTTGTAACAAATCAAATCTAACTCAATAATTTTTAATAAAGGAAGAATAGAAATAGATTAGGAAGAAGAATATGAAGATAGGGGAAAGACAGTTTTTTATTCATTCAATCGATAAAAAAAGAAAACAATGATGTTTGAGATGATATATTCCTAAGCTATTTTTTTGACAATAAGAGAAACTTTATAGCTCGAGAAACATTATAGAATGGTCTTTAAGCCGGGAGGAACAATAAAAGGCCAATCATTCGGACAGGAGCTCGTCCGAGCATTCTTAGCAATCCAATCGGCAACCTTATTAGAGTGCCTAGGGATGTAAGAAAAAGAACAAGAAACAAAAAACGAAGAACGTGAAAGAATGTCTTTTTCAATGGTCTTCGTTTCCCAAGCAACACAAGACTTGGAGTTTAAACGGTTGATAATATCAAGGTTATCCGATTCAAGGATAATCCTAGAAAACCCCACCCTAGCAGCGAGTGAGATAACTAGCCTGATAACATCAGCTTCGGCAACGGCAACAAAAATCGCAAAGAAACGAGAAGAATAACCACCAATGATAACACTAGAATGGCTCCGAGCAACAACGATAATCCCTGCAGAGCCACTTTCCTTTAGAAAAGAGGTTTCACAATTAACCTTAACGAAGCCAAGGTCCAGGGGGTTCCAACTGACACCCTCAGATCGAACATTTATGGCACCATTTTGAGGTTGTCAATTGGCCTCTAAGGATTCAAAAAAAGATCTTTCGGTATTTTCCAAACTTCCACCAGAGAGTCAACATTACCTGAAAAGACAAAGTTATTCCTCGATTTCCACAAGGACCAACAAAGAAAAACAATCAACTCACAACTTTCAAAGAGATTCTCCATATCCCGCAAGTCAACAATTTTATCCCACCATTTGCTGAACCCAGGAAAACCAGAAATAGAGGGAGAATAGCTGAAACCTGAAGCTCCATACTGCTTGGGCGAAAGGACAAAAGAAGATCAAGTGCTCAACACTTTCAATATCATTCTCACATCTTGGGCATTTGGCACAAAACGGTAAAGCTCCATAGAAACGAGCATGAATATTACCTTTAGTTGGAAGTATATTGAGACAAAGCTTCCAAATGAAGGTTCGAATCTTTGGAGGGACATTAATTTTCCAGTAAGCCATCCATAGGTGTTGGTTATGTGAAACATTATCACTACTTCCAGGACCATCATCATTAACCAAATACTTCAAGAGAAAATAATATCCAGATTTGACCGAATACTCATCATTTTTGTTCTCTGCCCAAATAAAGACATCCTTGATTGAAAGGCCACCAATCGAAATATAAATGATAGCTTCCCTTTCGTGAGGAGAAAATAAACTCTTAAGCTTTGCATGGTCTTATTCTCTTAAATCTTCTAACATGAGCCTAGACACTGTCAGATCTTGACACCAAGGAGGTTTAGACGTGGAAACCGCAAAGGGGGACAGTTGGGGAATCTAATTATCCTTCCTGATAGAAATACTCCTACCATTTCCAGCTGGCCAAAGGGATCCTTTCGAGATGGTCTTAATACCATCTCTGATTCCAGTCCAAGCCCAACAAGGGTTATGACAAGCAAGGGCAGAATGAATATCACTATTAGGGAAGTATAATCCATGAAGCATTCTTGCTATGAAAGATTTAGGGTTTTAATCACCCTCCAAGCAACTTTGGCCACAAAAGCTTGGTTGAATGTTCTCAGATCCCTAAAGCCGAGTCCTCTCTTGTCTTTTAGAAGGCAAAGTTTTTTCCAGCTCAACCAATAGATTCCCGTTTCCTTCTCATTAAAGTTATTCCACCAAAAGCGACTTATCATAGAGTAGAGCTCATCGCAAAAGGTAGCTGGTAACAAGAAACATTAAATAATATACAAGGGGATAGCTTGCACTACCGCTTTAGTCATCGTTTCTTTTTCAGCAAAAGATTAAGAATTTAGCTTTCTAGCCTTGCAATTTATGTTGAACTCTCTTTGATGAAAAATAAAGCCTCTTTTTTACTTCAACCCCAAATAAACGGGAGAGCCAAGTAGGTGTTGCCTTCTTCTATAAGACCAAAACCAAGCACATTCGAAAGATGAGATTTTCGACCAGGGCTGATATTAGGAGAGAAATAAAAAATGATTTACAAAAGTTCATTGTCGGGCCAATAGCATTCGAAAATTCCTGTAAGAACCTCAACACCGATTTACAATTGGCTTCATCGGCTTTCGTGAAGAGAATGCAATTCGACCCTTTTTTCTTCTTTTGATTGCGTGGAAGGCTTCGTGAGCAATGATAATATTATCTTGAATAAGTCTTCCATTAACAAAAGCCGATTGTGAAAGGGGAATAATATCCAGAAGAAAAATCTTGAGTCTTGAAGCTAGAATCTTCGTGATAATCTTCAAAGAGAAATTGCACAGACTTATCAGTCAAAAGTGGTTGACTTCACAAGGATTCTTTCTTTTGGGAATAAGTACAATATTAATTTTGTTGAGTTTTGGATCCAAAATACCAAATCTAAAGAAGTGTTCGACCATTACGAAAAGGTCACCCCTAATAGAATCCTAGAAAGATTGGAAAAAAGTACCTGAGAATCCATCTAGGCCAGGAGATTTCAAAGCCCCCATACTAAAAATCACACTCTTGATTTCATCCTCTGAAACATTTTGATTGAGGTGTCTATTAATCTCCTCTGAAATGACTGAAGGAATGGTACTATAAATGCTCTCAAGATCAATAGAATAGTCCTTGGAATAAATCTTTTGAAAATGCTCTTGAAAGAGAAGAGCAATAACCAATTCCTCTTCGAGCCACTCACCAAGGTTATTTTTCAGTCGAAAAATAGTGTTTATTCTTCTATTTTGGATAGTGGTGGCATGAAAGAATTTAGTGTTCCGGTCTTCAAGCTTGAGCCAATCGATACGAGCTCTTTGATGCCAATGTTTCTCTTTACTTTCCCACAACTTATCAAGCTCATTTTTAAGTTCTTTTGCTTCGATGGCTTCACTGCTAAAGAGTGGTTTCTCTTGCATCTTTTTTATCTTACTAAGAAGGTCTTCTACCTTCCTTCTATTCTTCTCGTACTTCTGTTTGCTCTACTTGCTAAGCCTTATTCTGGTCTTCTTAAGTTTCAATCCAAAGGCCTTGTCGTTGTTAAAAGGATTACTTTGCTTCCATTACTCATTGACAGTTCTATGGCATTCCTCTTCAAGAAGCCATTTAGATTCAAACTTGAACTCTTTTTTGTATTTCTTAAGCATCCTATTAAGGAGCAAGACAATAGGGGAATGATCCGACGCAATGGCAATGTCCATAATGGATATAGACTTTGGAAATTGGGAACTCCATTCAATAGAAGATAGAACCCTATCAAGCTTTTCGAGAATAGCGTCTTCGTCACTTCTCATATTGGACCAAGTGAACATGCCACCTTTGGTAGGTAGTTCAATCAAACAAGAACGATCAATGAAGTTAAAATGCCATCTAGCTTGAGAATGATCAAACGAAGCACCACCTTCTTTTTCTTTCGGGCAAGCCACGATATTTGTATCACCTATCACACACCATTTCGCATTCATATAAATCCTTAAGGTGGAGAGCGACTCCCAGAAAGCTTGTTTCTCCTCGTGATAGAAAGGAGCATATATAAAAGTACCAAACCATTCCTCTTCACCATTCACTAAAATCCTTGAATCAATATAATTATTGTCCGAATTAAGGACAGTGATACTAGTGTCATTCATCCTCCAAAGTGCTAAGCCCCCTGCTGCACCATTAGGATTAACGTAAAATGAGTTGTCGAACTTCATCTTGAATCTTATTTTCTCAAGAAATCTTCTTTTTTGTTTTGTCTCACTAAGGAATAAGTTGTTTGGGTAGAATTTGGAAATTGCATTTTTAAGCGCTCTAACCGTCTCCTTGTTGCCCAGGCCTCTCATATTCTACGCCAAAATGGCCATCAGCTTAAACCTTCAAACGGAAACCAACCCCACACACAAAAGATCACAACATAGACTCAGAACGTGAGAGAAGATTAGCATAGATCCTGATAGAAAAGTCAAAATCCCGCACAGAGTTATCCACCAGATGTCGCAGAAGATAAAGTTAAGATTGACAAGAGAACAAGTTTCCCCAACAAAGACAGAACCGATTGCAAGACCAGGCCAGAAGCAAGCAAAGGCGAACGGGAATTAATCCACAACAAAAGACAAGCACTCCGTCCCTAAAACCGACCACCACTGTCGGGATGTTACAAGAAAACAAAAGGAGAAAACACCGAGAGAAAAAGGAAAAGTCTCAAACCTGGGAAACTTGGACCAAGCACAAGCCGAATCTGGAGAGAGGAACTAAGAAGCAAAGCCTTGAAAAGAGAGAGCTTGAAAAACAAACAGTGAAGAGAAAAACTCCTTTGAATAGCAGAGACCAGGCCAAAAACCACCGAAAACGCCGAAGAAGATTCCAAATCCACCACCAAAAGCAGGCCCAAGACACTGATAAGTCGCCGATGAAGCTTGGAGAGGGGAACCCAACACCTGAGACAACCAATCAAGCAAACTCATAGGGATTGAATAAAGAAAATGGAGAGGGGAGGGGGGGAATCTAAGGTTCGTAGGGTTTAGGCGCTTTCTCAGTTGATTCTCAATCCTAAGCTGTTGAACGACAATGTTTTACAGCTATCTAATACCCAAAACTCATCGTTTCATTAAACACACTTAACATAAAATAACTATTAATTGTAAAAGACTGTTTTCTCCTCATCTTCACTTTGACTCCTTACAAGTTGATTCTGGTGTCGGAGACAATGCATGTACTGGAAGAGGAAATGGAATTGAAGGAAGCGAGGTAGTTGGCAACAAATCGAAGGCGAGTTGCCAAGGCTAAGGCTACATTTCTTAATGGATTTTTTTATAATATTTCTAGGCTACATTTCTTAGAATCTCAAGCATCAAGACTTTTTCATGCTGATTTCATAATCATTTCAGGTTTGCTTGTCACAGATTCCAGGTTTATTGTTCATGCCAAGAGTAACTTCGTAAGAAAAAAAAACGTGAGAGGTGAGAGGTGAGAGAGGGAAAAATAATTTTATAGTAAGAAAATAGTTAACTGTGACCATAACGAAAGTGAATTAAAAATTTAATGACTGTAATAAATACCTTAAAAGTTTGATGACCATATTTAAAATACCTTAAAAGTTCAGAAACTATTAAATAAAATAAGTTTACCAAAAAATAATTTTACAAGTAGTCTTAAAATGAGTGTAGAATTCTATTAAATAAAGAAATAAAATATTTAAAACCACTTTGGGTAAATTGCCCTTAGGTTATTAAACTATTAGTTTGATTCTATTTTGACCACTGAACTAAAGATTGTCAATTATATCATTAGACTTTTGATTTGGTTCTAATTAAGTCACCGACTATTAACTTTGAGTAAAATTCATGCCGTGATATCAAATTTGAATAATAATACAATTGTTTTTCATTATTTACACATTCTACCGATTGATTAAAATTTAAAGAAATAGGTTTGGGAGCAAAGAAACTCAAAGTTGGGACCTATGATGAGAATGAGCACACCTTAACCGTTGAGCCGGGTACTATATTTAGTATTTGGTTGATAAACTTTTATATAAGTCAAATCAATACTTATCGGTGACAAATCAAGAAAAAAATATGATGGAAGGTAGAATCAAGCCTTAGACATGTAATTTGTAAAAGAGTATAAATAGGGGTCTAAATGAATAGAGCGTTTGAGAACCGTTCGTATAGCGTTCGTTTATATTCGTTTATTAAGTTAAATAAACGAGTACGAACAAAATTTTTATATTCGTTTAATAAACGAACGAACAAAGATGTGTTCGGTTCGTTTATGTTCACAAACAAGCTCGTATATAAGGTCGTTTATAGGCTTGTTTACAAGCTCGTTTATAGGCTCGTTTATAAGCTCATTATGAGCTCGTTTATAAGATCATGTAGAAATGTAAGTTTTATTTTGTTGCTTTTGTTTTATTTATTTATTTATGTATTTATTTATTATTATTTTGGTTAATATTTCTGAACATAAAACCGAGCATGTTCGAGAACGAATAAACGAATACGTTCGTAAACACTTAAATAAATAAACGAACATGAACACCTTTAAAAATAAACAAACGAACACGAACATAATCTTGTTCGTTCAAGTTTAGTTCATTTACACCGCTAACTGTATAAACATGGCTTAATTGCTAAACCAAGAATAATATTTGACATTTGGTTGACAAGCTTTTATGTATAAGTTAAATCTTATTCAAAACTGGAACATAATTAACCACTAATCCGAGTGTAATATTTAATATTTTCTTGCAAATTTTTTATATAAATTAAACTGCACATATATAATTATATATATACAAATATTTTAATTTATATTTTTATAAAAATCATACTTATATATAAACACTTTATTTTCTATTTTCAATAAAATATACTTCAAATTACATAAGAAGAAATATATTTATATTCAAATATAAAAATTTTAAAATATTAATTAAATTTAAAAACTTAATTTAATGATTATATATATACTTTTTTAAAAAATAAAAAATATAAAATTTTGAATCAAACAAAGTTTAGCCTATATAACTTTTGTCAACTATAAAATGAATATTCAGTTTGATTTAGTGGTTGTGTTATGCATATACTTAGGTTTATGTTCTATTAAGGTAAAATACTTAAAAATTAAATTATGAACTCTAACCCTAAATTTCAAATCCTAAATCCTATACCTAAAAAAATACACTCTACCCTAAATTTCCTATACTTTAGCCCTAAACCCTAAATCTAATTTTAGTGTTGGGACATAAATAAGGGCATGCTAAGGGGCAAAAGATTTTCATCCTTAGTTTGATGACGTGACACATTGATCAAAAGAATTAATTTTAATTTAACCAGTAGCCTTTAGATAAAATATCAATTTATCCCTAAACTTTAGGTATGATTTAAATTAGACTATAGAATCGTAAACTTTACATACCTTTGTACTCGGAAGGTTTTTATATCAATAAAGAAGTACAATTCATGCATGCAAACCATTACAAGCATTCACCAATCCCTTTGAAAAGGTCACAAGACCTAACATACACCCCACAACACCAAGGGAAAGGATAGAACATACAGACGATGGACAAACAAAAATTGAAAGCCATGCATTTCCATGCATAGCCCACGTCGAAAGAATCATAAGGAAAACAAAGGCCCATGACAGAAAACTAGAAACATAAACCTAAAAGCCGACAAGAAAATTCCACAGCAAAGAACAAACAAGGACTATAACAAGGATCTGGATTAAACAACTCAAACTACGTCCATGCAGAGCTCCATCCGGAGGCAGGCTCTCTCTTCCATCAAGGGCAAGGGTCTTGTCATCATAGACAATGTAGAAAACAAACCAGTCTTGGAAAGGCCAACGGTAACCCGAAAGAAAACCATTTCCAGGTTCTTCGATGGAGAAACGCCCTTAACAAAGCAAACATTGCATCCCTGACAAAGAAAACAAAACCTAGGTTCATTCATAACCAGGGTGAAGCAAATGATCCTAGGGGAAGGAAAAGTCCTCAAAGCTATTCTTCGTTCCTTTCTATCTTCAAAGTAGCAGGGCTGATAAAACTCATTTGCAATGCGGATAACCTCTCTGAATATTATCCGCGGACATAAAGGTGGAATTAACATTCGAGAGCTTCTCATGGCTGACTTCAAGCCTAGAAAAAGCTTCATGAAAGTCGACTGAAACCATTCGGAGAGTAACTATTCTCTTGCCATACGAAAACAAGGCGTATGACCCAAAGAAGGCCAAGACACACTCTCCAAAAAATACAGGTCTACCGAATTATACATTAAGAAAATCAAGGAACAGAGACCAACATAGCCAAAATCCCCATAGCTCTTCGAAGAGTACCATGCTAGGTTGGTAAAATTCATCTGACGATGGGACAAAATCCCTCAATAAACTTTGGAGAGCAGAGATTGAGAAGCGTGCCAACCTAAATTAGCATGAACTGCAAGCAAGCAAAAGTAAGACATAGCCCCTATAGCCTTATCACCCCTTGTGAAACATCTTGAAGCAAACAAAACTTTAGCAATGGTGGTGGCTTCCACGACAAGTGGGGCAGCAGTCAGAGACTACCAGGAGATCACCGTAAAAAACTTAACTACATAAGGAACAGTGACCGACGCGAGCCTTTCAGAACCTGAAGCAAACATGGGTGAGAATGCGTAAAAAATAAAACTTCCTCCTCCTCGATCAAAAGTGAGAAATGCTGCCTTTGAATTTGCAGGAAGATGGTTCTCAGTAAATCTTCTGAAACAACCAAAGTAAGCTGAGGGTGACCTTTTGCGGGATCATGTAAACGTAAACCCTTGTGCAAACCTTCAGCAGGATGTACAAGTTACGGTGCACCCAAATTGTTTTCTTAATAATCTTTTGATCGTCGTGGCTAGTAACTTCATCATGGAGGGAGTTGGAAACCATGTTCCTGTCAACACCGTTAAGCCAAGAACTCAAGCGGCAAACAGATCTGCCGAAACTGTTGTATGAATCAACCGGATAATCCAAACAGACCAAACAACCCACCCCAAGGTGTCTCTCACCCACCTTTAAACTACTTTTAGACCGAACCCACGACTGAAAACTGACGAAGCCTCTCAGGGATGAGCTCCATGCCACCGAGACTGACATTCGAGCAACAAACCACCGTGTTTCGTGAACAAAAAAGGGAGAAGGAGGGAACTTTAGCTCCTCATCATGTACTCGGAAGGGTTTTGGTTAAAATGAAAGGAAAATATAAATACAATCTTGAACCATATAAGGTTTCTTCTCCTGACTCGTGAGCTTTATTCATCAAGCTGAGAAATAGAGGTTAACTTTGTTGGATTAAAATTCAATAATAGTGGGCACATACGTATAATGTACATTGCTATTATAAAGTTTAACACGTAATTAAGTGACTAATTATATTACACGTGTTATAGGTACTAAATTGTCATGGAATTAAAAGTGTAGATACCATAAGTTAGATTTATAACTCAATGAGGGGCAGAGTTGTAAATATTAATAAACTGTTTTAATTCAGTTTATATAAAGGGTAGTGGTCCCCGAGATATAGGTTAACTTGCATATCTCTCCTTCCCCGTCAGAGAGTTGTGTGGCAAGAGGTAATCTATCATCTTGGAAGATCAAACCCTCTCTGGAAAATCTCCATCAATGGATTCAGGTACGCTTCCGCAAATCTAGTTTTCTTTGTTCTTAATGATTTGACATACATAAAGATTTTGGGTTTATATTCGTATGAATATATTTTGGTTCTAGCAAGTGGTATCAGGGCCAGGTTATGTCGAATCATTGAGAATTCAATTAGGGTTTAAATGTTTCGTATGTTTTGAAAATTTTCGATTACCCTATCTGCGATTGTGATGTTTCACATCAATTAGGATTATGGAGTTTTGTTGTTTCTTGCGGCACTAATATGCAATTGTGGATATTTTTTTTCCAATTTGGGAGTTTCTTGTATGCAGAAACTATTTATGTTGGATTAGGGTTTGATCTTAATAGGTTTTAAAATTCACGATTTGGAGTTTGCGTTTTACAATTTATATTTGTTGCGCAATAATATGGAATTTGGGTTTTGCTTTTGTTTTCTGATTTGCTTTAATGAATTTTTCCCTTAATCATTCAATTCTTCCTTTCATTATTTTGTTGAAAGTAAACTAATTGTATAGATTATGTGTTGTATATTATATTCATATTAGAAAATTCATTAACAGTACACTATTTTCAGAATATGAATATGCCCTTAATATTTGTATTATTTTTGCTTCGTAAGTGATGCCATATTTAGTTTCTTGTTCTAATATATATATATATATATATATATATATATATATATATATATATATATATATATATTATTTAAAATATATATTTAATTCGGTTAGATCAAAATTTTTGTTTTGATCATCAGGTATAAAAATAAATCTTTAGAAACAGATAAATTCATGTTTTGGTTATGTCTAATATTTTAGTGGGTTAATTGAAACACAATGTCACCAAAGTGACCGCTTCTGCGTAGATTAACTTATTTAAAATATCAATAAGTTTGTGTTTTTGTAATTTATGCATTTATTAATTGACCCAAAGGAAAATTAATATTTGGCCGAATTTCAAATAACGCATGTGGTAATAAATGTATGACAATTATAAGGTAATTTATGTGTGCAATACGTTAGTCCAAAGATTAACCTGTTGTTCGACATAGTTTATTGTCAATGTTTGATTGCTACAACAAGAGTACCGCTTACAGTTAATATTACTGTCCAAAGACTTGATATTAATGTTGTTTTTGGTATCTTGAGGGGAATTAGTCATTATTTTGAATTTATTTGTTTACTTATGAATTATTGGTGTGAGCATATTTATTTATTATTCTTTTGTTCTATATTCAGCTAGTTCTTCTGCTGCCACAATATCTGCTAATGTCAATTCTATACCCAATCTTAATGGGACGAATTTCAAGGAATGGAAAAGGCACTTACTAATAGTGCTTGGTTGTATGGACATAGACCTTGCGTTAAGGGAAGAACAACCTGCACCTCTCACTGCGGCAAGCACCCCTGATGCAAAAAAGGATTTTGAGATGTGGGAACGTTCTAATCGCATGAGTCTGATGATCATGAAACACAACATTCCAGAAACCTTTAGGGGTGCAGAATCTGAAGAAATTATTCAGGCTAAGGATTTCCTTGACAATATTGAGCAACGTTTTGTTAAAACGATAAGGTTGAGATGACATCACTTCTGAATTATGTGATGTCTATGAAGTACAAGGGTCAAGAAAATATAAGGGAGTACATTATGGAAATGTCTCATATTGCTTCAAAACTTAAGGCACTTAAGATCGAGTTTTCTGATGATTTACTCGTCCTTATGGTTTTGGTATCGCTTCCTGCACAGTTTAATCAATTTAAAATTAGTTATAACTGTCAAAGGGAGAAGTGGACTCTAAATGAGCTCATTTCTCATTGTGTTCAAGAGGGAGAAAGGTTGAAGCGTGAGAAAACTGAAAGTGCTCATTTGTCTAGTGCCTCTAAAGATAAGGGCAAGAAAAGGAAATATCAGAATGAAGCTGCTAAGGGTCCACCTCAAAAGAAACAAGAGAATGTTCCAAATAATTGTTTCTTTTGTGACAAGCCTGGACACATGAAGAAAGATTGTACCAAATATCACGCATGGCGTGCAAAGAAAGGTATGAATCTTACTTTGGTATGTTCTGAAGTTAATTTAGCTTCAGTACCTAGAAACACTTAGTGGTTAGATTCTTGTGCTACTACTCACATAAGTGTTTCTATGCAGGGTTGCATGAGCTACCGAAAGCCAAGTGATGGTGAAAGAAACATCTTTGTGGGCGATGGAAAATCGGTGGAAGTGGAAGCAATTGGGCATTTTATTTGGATTTGAAATACACTTTTTTTGTTCTGTCTTTTAGGCGGAATTTAGTTTCAATTTCTTTGTTGGACAAATTTGGTTATTATTGTTCATTTGGAAACAATCAATTTACTTTGTCTTTAAATTCAAGTATTGTTGGAACTGGTTATTTAAATGCTTATGACAACCTTTATTTGTTAGATACAATTGCATCCTATAATGAAACCTTGCATATGGAATCACGTGGTACTAAGCGAAAATTAAATAAAGAAAATTCAGCATCATTATGGCATAAACGCTTAGGTCATATATCAAAGTGTAGGATTGAACGTCTTGTGTCTAATGGTATTTTAGAGTCCCTTGACTTCACAGACTTTAATGTTCGTGTTGATTGCATCAAGGGAAAGCAGACCAAAACTAAGAGATTAGGTGCCAATCGTTCTACAGAGTCTTAGAATTAATTCATACTGATATTTGTGGGCCATTCCCTACGGCATCTTGGAATGGTCAATAATATTTCATAACATTCATAGACGATTACTCACGTTATGGGTACCTATATCTCATTCATGAAAAATCTCAGTCTTTGGACGTGTTCAAATCCTATAAAGTTGAAGTTGAGAATCAACTCAACAAAAGGATTAAAAAAGTTCGATCTGATCGTGGTGGTGAGTACTACGGTAGATATGATGGATCAGGTGAACAACGTTCAGGACCATTTGCAAAGTTCCTAGAGGAATGTGGTATTGTCCCACAGTACACCATGCCAGGATCACCTAGTATGAATGGTGTTGCTGAGAGACGTAATAGGACTCTTAAGGATATGGTAAGAAGTATGATTGCTCATTCTACCTTACCTGAGTCACTCTGGGGATAAGCATTAAAGACAACAGCGTACATTCTGAATAGAGTACCCACTAAAGCAGCTGAAAAGACACCGTATGAGCTTTGGGTGGGTAGAAAGCCCACTCTAAAGCATTTTCACATTTGGGGATATCCAGCTGAGGTAAGGCCTTATAGGCCACTTGAAAAAAAATTGGACTCCAAAACAGTAAGCAGCTACTTTATTGGTTATTCTGAGCGATCTAGGGGCTATAAATTTTATGATCCCATAATTAAGAATATTTTGAGACAGGAATTGCAATATTTTTTGAGGATGTTGAGTTTGGAGGGAGAAATAAGGTAAGAGACATTGTCTTTGAGGAGGAATTGAGTTTTAACTCAGTTCCTACTATCACTTTTGATGATGTTCAAGTTTCTATACCGATCATCAATCAAGAAGTGAATCTGGAACCTCAACAAGACAATGTTGAACAACTCCCTCTTATTCAGGATGAGGTAATTATTCCAGAAGAACAAACTCAACAACCTCAAGAACAAGTACAATTAAGGAGATCCACGAGAGAAAGGAGAAATGATATTTCGGATGATTATATTATGTTTCTCCAAGAAAATGAGGATGACAATGGAATGATGGAAGATGATCCGATCAACTTTCATCAGGACATGCAAAGTATTAACTCTCAAAAGTGGATTGATGCCATGCAAGAAGAGTATAAATCTATGCAAGATAATAAAGTTTGGAAACTTGTCCCATTACCTGAAGGTGCAAAACCAATTGGTTGTAAATGGATTTTTAAAACCAAGAAGGATGCAAATGGTAATGTGGAGATGTATAAGGTTATACACAAAAAGAAGGTATTGACTTTTCAGAGACTTTCTCTCCGGTTTCATTGAAAGACTCATTTAGGACAATCATGGCACTTGTAGCTCATTTTGATCTTGAGTTACATCAGATGGATGTTAAGACTGCGTTTCTCAATGGAGACATTGAAGAAACAATTTATATGGTGCAACCAGAAAACTTTGAGTCAGGAGACCCAAAGAATATAGTTTGCAAATTAACAAAATCCATCTATGGACTCAAACAAGCTTCTCGTCGATGGTATCACAAATTTCATCAAGTAATTGTCTCGTTCGGTTTTGAGATGAATATTGTTGATGATTGCGTGTATCACAAGTTTAGTGGGAGTAAGTACATATTATTGGTTTTATATGTCGATGACATTTTGCTTGTCACAAATGATATAGGCTTACTGCACGAAACCAAGAGATTTTTATCTAAGCATTTTGAAATGAAAGATCTTGGGGATGCTTCTTTTGTTTTAAGAATTTAGATACATCGAGATCGATCTCGGGGTATTCTCAGATTATCACAAAAGAACTATATCGATAAAGTACTTAAAAGGTTTGGCATGCAAAATAGTAAATCAATAGACACCCATGTCACTAAAGGAGACAAGTTTTGTCTTGCCCAATGCCCTAAAAGTAATCTTGATATTCAAGAAATGCATAAGATTTCTTATACATCAGCTATTGGGAGTCTAATGTATGCTCAGGTATGTACGCGTCCGGATATTGAGTACATTGTTGGGATGTTAGGCATATACTCAAGCAACCCTGGTATGGACCATTAGAAAGCAGCCAAGAGGGTTATGAGGTATCTTTAGAGAACAAAAGATTATATGCTCACATACAGGAAATCAGATCATTTGGAGGTCATAGGGTATACGAATTCTGATCTTGCTAGGTGCCAAGATAGCAGAAAATCTACATCAGGCTATATTTATCTATTAGCTGAAGGAGCTATATCCTGGAAAAGTGCCAAACAAACACTTGTAGCTTCCTCCACTATGGCAGCAGAATTTGTAGTATGCTACGAGGCATCAAATCATGGAATATGGCTGCGAAATTTTGTCACTGGGCTGCTTATTTTGGAGAATATAGAAATACCACTTAAATTATTTTGTGACAATAAATCAGCAGTGTTGTATTCCAACAACAATAGGAGCTCGTCTAAGTCAAAGCACATTGACATAAAGTTCCTAGTTGTGAAAGAAAGAGTGCAAAGTGGACAAATATCCATAGAACACATTGGGACAAACTCTATGATAGAGGATCCGCTCACAAAAGGTTTATCACCTAAGGTCTTTCATGAGCACACTGCTCATATGGGTGTTACATCATTTGAGGATATTATTGTTTGAGTGGGAGTTTGTTATTTGTTCGCTTTATGTTTATGTTTATTTTCAGACATTTGTGTATTTGATTATTTTCTAATCAGAAATGAAGTATTCAGTTTATTCACTCTTTTCTTATTTGGATAAGGACCCCACTTATGTTTAAAGATGACCAGTTGGGAATAGGCATGTTCGATTCACATTTATATGTAATTTCCATGCTACGCATCCATGATTGATCTATGTCATTTGATTATGTTTGTATACGTGACCATTGATGGGTCCAGTCATTATTGATATGGCGAAGACCGCTTTGATCCTATATGGATATAATTGATGGACGAGATTGTTATAGAATACCTATTACATGATAGCAAATTTTTGAGCTCGTAAGGTCATACATTTGTTAGGAAACATATGTTGCCCAAGTGGGAGATTGTTGGATTAAAATTCAATAATAGTGGGCATATATGTATAATGTACGTTGCTATTGTAAAGTTTAACACGTAATTAAGTGACCAATTATGTTACCCGTGTTATAGGTACTAAATTGTCATGGAATTAAAAGTGTAGATACCATAAGTTAGATTTACAACTCAATGAAGGGCAGAGTTGTAAATATTAATAAACTGTTTTAATTCAGTTTATATAAAGGGTAGTGGTCCCCGAGATATAGGTTAACTTGCATATTTCTCCTTCCCCGTCAGAGAGTTGTGTGGCAAGAGGTAATCTATCATCTTGGAAGATCAAACCCTCTCTGAAAAATCTCCATCAATAGATTCAGGCACGGTTCCACAAATATAGTTTTCTTTGTTCTTAATGATTTGACATACATAAAGATTTTGGGTTTATATTCGTATGAATATATTTTGGTTCTAGCAAACTTGATGCAGGACGTTAAAGATGTTAATAGCATAGATTACAAATTCCAATGTTTTCTTGCAGAGAATCTCCCCAATCCTCAGCACTTGTTTTTCTGCTCGATCCGATTATTCTGCAAGGTAATAAACAACTTTTTGCTTGAAAGAATGAGCCAACTCTTGTAAAAAAAGAATTAATTTAGAGAGAGAGCGCAGCAGCAGTAAATTATTATCTTCGTCGATGTAATAAGAAAAGGGTAAGACAAAGCCCAAGGCATTCAAAAACGGAGTCAATAGCGTTTCTTACTCAAATTCATTATTTTGTTTTGTTTATAAAAAGTATTTTTCTCCCACTCTGAGAGAGATTATGTACAAAGAAAATAGTATTGAGTTAAACAATCAATCGAATATAATCAAAAGGGGTGAATTGACAATTTAAGAATTTTGTGGAAACTAATTGTAAAGAATGAGAAACTGTAAGAGAGATTTATAGTGGTTCAACTTCCTAAATGAAATCTACATTCACTATCTTAGTTACCACACTAAGGATTCCACAAATTCACTCATTTATCTTTTCTTTTAGGACAAGGAGTAACCTTACGCAATTCAACAAGATTTATACCCAAAATCTTGTGAATCATTTCCCAAAGATGAATACAAAGAACAAACTTAAGAAAACCTCACAAGGTAAAATGTTTGCAACAATGAATCTCTCACACACCGAAGAACACTAGAAAAATGAATACAATGAAAAAACAAAGTTAGTGTTCACAAAAAAGTTAAAAAATTAAGTACAACTTGGATTTTTGATTTCTTGAATATTTGAATTGACTTTCTTGATTCTTCTAAACCATTGTGGGACTTTAGAGGGAGTTTGGAGTTGTTGAAAGTCATTAAAACTGAGCATTTAATGCTCATCTGCATAGAGGTTTCGAAACCTTTGTAATGGTTTCGAGACCTTTAGGAGGAGATTTATAAAAAAAACTAGTCGTTACAGAGCAAAGGTATGAAAACCATTACACGTGGTCTTCAAACCTTGTGCATGGTCTCAAAACCATGGCTCATATTTTGATTACAAAACCTTACAAATTGAAAGGTTTATAGACCTCCTAAAAGGGTATCGAAACCATCATTTAAAAACTAAAAAATTGGTTAAGTATTGACTCCTAAATATTAAACTAATATCTTCAGATAGGTTTCTTCAGATAGGTTTACCGTTGGTACTTGCTTAGTTTGCATGCACTATTGGGTCACGCCAGTACACCCCACAGCGTAGCAAAAAAATTATCCAGCGATCACCTCTAAAGATCCATGTACGAGGAGCAAATCAGGGTGAATAAGGATGAAGAATTACCTGTTTAAAATCTGGAATTCTGAATTTGGAGAAGATAGATATCCAATCACGATTCTATGATGTCAATTCCTAAGCCGCAACGATAACGCTCCGACCTCTACTTAGTTCACCCTGTTGAAAGCTTATAAAACTCTCTAATTATTTAGAGGGTCTTTTCAAAAAATATTAATGACTGCTAGATCTCTCATGCCTTTATATAGCATTTATAGTCCTAATTCAACTCATATTAGGATTTCAATATATATGTATTAATATATATAATCCTAATTTAACTTTAATTAGGATTTTAATCTATATACATATATATTAAATATATATAATCCCAATTTAACTTAATTAGGATTTCAATATTTATTAATATATATAATCTCAATTCAACTTAATTAGGATTTCAATATATATTAATATATATAATCTCAATTCAACTTAATTAGGATTTCAATAAATATTAATATATATAATCTCAATTCAACTTTAATTAGGATTTCAATATATATATATTAAAATTGAATTATATTATTTATATATTAAAAGAGTCATAATTACAATAATTATTTTTTTTAATATTTATCCAATAGTTAAATTATATATATATCAAATATATATTAATTTAAATAAGTTTGTGTACAATAAATTTGTACATATATAATTCGTTTAATATATGCTCATTTCAACCGTTGGTGTGACCCTGTACATTCTTTGCAACGTTAATAGTAAATATTAGAACATTTGTAATATTACAAACAATGAGTGACATCTAGCAATATGTCATTGTCACCTAAGTTACAAGAATTCATGATTCGACATAACCTCTTCGTGATTAACTCTTTTCATGTATTATATCCTTTTGTCTTTATATCTAGATTAGACACAAGTCATGGAACAAACACACTTGTATAGTCCATCTAATATTTCTTGATATCTTGAGTAGACTATTATAAACGGATAACTATGATATCTCATATCAACTCATTCGAGCATGGCCATGCATTTCTAGTCTCACTCAATCAAGTGGCCTACGATATTACTCCTATTATGTAGGAGGGACAAATCCTATCTTGATCAACCACATCCCACTATACAGATTGTGACATATCCAATATCAGTCTTTATAGTGTAGTCAGTTACGACACATGTTAAGTATGAAAAAGTACTATGTTTCTACCCTTTTTTACTCTTAAATACTGTTAGACTTAGGCTCATTTAGTTGTATTATTAATTCATGCATAATTTCATAGTTTCTTTTACCGTTAAGCTTGATTACTCAATTTGGTTGATTCTGTGGAAAAAGATATTGCCTTGGTGTGCTTTTGTGTGTAAGAACTAATTGCCCAAGCAATCGGGAAATTGCTAAAGCAATTGAGGATAAAATGACATGGCAACCGATTGTGATGACTGGATAAATCCAATGTGTTCGAGATAAATTGCGAAAAGCAAGGATAAATCCTAGAAGAGTTGGTGTTCCAAGAAAAGATTAAAAGGAGATTAAATTCCAAGAGTTTTACGAGGAGTTTTTGAAGGAATAAAAGTATAATAAAAGAGATTTATTTCTTTTATATTATTTTATTCCAATTTAACTTCCTCCTCAAGAAGGACTTCGACCTAGCTATCTCCTATATAAGACCAAGTCGCCAACCTCAAGAAGGGGAGTCGAACTAGGGAGAGAGAGGTTGTCGGCATCTTGTTTTTTATTCTTGTGTTTCTTTTGCACCAAGCCATGAACTAAATTTAATTGGTTTGGGTTATTGTGTTTTTGTGGTTGTGAGAACGATTGGATTTGTTTAGGTTTTGAGTTTGCAATTTCAATTCAAAGTTTGTTCATTCTTGGTTCTTAATTTTGATTGCGAGTGAATTGGGAGAAGATCTCGTGAATTCATCCATTTATCTAATATCGAGAGAGTTAGATTCAAGAAACGAATGAGCATGGTTTTTATACAATCAATCGATGGTGAAGACTAATCCGACTTAGGGATAAGTTACAGATTTCAATGGCTAAATCGGTTATTGTTCACCCTTGGTTCACGCAGGGATGTATTATCAAGGCATGCACAATTAACAGTGTTTCGAGTTAGGGATAACGAGAAATCATTGAAGAACACCCAATTTCCCAAGCAATCATTCCATTCTCAATTGCCCAAGCAATCGCAGAATTGCCCAGGCAATCCGACTGGATCCAATTGATGAAACAATTGAGCCATTCTAGCACTCAATTACCACGACGCTCTATTCCATTATCACTCTACGACTCACGATAACCCAGCCTACTCTCTCTTATTTGATTACATCCCTATTTACTTTAATTGTTTTTTTACTTTACTCGTCAAAGTCAACTCCTATTATCAATTGTGTTTTTATTTTTACAGTGCGAGAAGTTAGATTCCTGAAGTAGCATCAATCCCTGTGGAAATGATATCTAATCTATACTATTACTTGCGACGTGTACACTTGCACCGTTTGCGTTGCATTCAAATCACGCAACAAGCTTTTGGCGTCGTTGTCGGGGATTGGCAATAATAACTTTGTTTTTAATTCCTTGTACTTTTATTTTTGTTAATCGGTTTCAAAGGACTTACAAATTTTGGTTTTGTATCTGTGTATGACCAGGGCGAGACCAACATCACCAGTATACCCGTTTGAACCCGAGATAGAACGAGTTCTTCACAGGAGAAGACGTGAGCAAAGAGCAGCAATGGCAGATCCTATTGTCTCAGACGGCAATCAAAATAATATGGAAATAGGAGGAGTTTTAGTCGAACAACAACCAGTTCGTGTCCAAAATAGAGCCATTCGAGATTACCTAGAGGAAGATCTCAACGATCTAAAACCAGGAGTTGTCACACCTGAAATAGAAGCCGCCCACTTTGAATTAAAACCTGTAATGTTCAACATGATCAACACAATTGGTCAATTTGGCAGTTCGACAACTGAAGATGCCCGTCAACATCTCAAATCATTCCTGGAGATTTGCAATTCATTCAAACTACAAGGAGTCCATGAGGATATCCTAAGGCTGAAATTATTCCCCTATTCACTGAGGGATAGGGCAAAATCGTGGTTGAATAGTATTCCATCCGGATCTATAGGATCTTGGACTGATTTATGTCATGATTTCCTTGCTAGATTTAGTTCTACAAATATGACTAATAAATTACGTAACAAAATTACCTCTTTTTGGCAGGCAGATGATGAATCCATGTATGAGTCTTGGGTGCAATATAGATAGCTTTTACACAAATGTCCCATGTACAGATTCCCGGTGTGGACACAAGTGACGATGTTTTACAACTCAGTGAAAACGCCAACAAGGATGATGCTAAATGCCTCAGCAAATGGCATACTCCTTGACAAGTCTCCTGAAGACGCAATAGAGATTCTAAACTGTCTTGCCAAGAACGACTATCAGTTCTCAACTACCCGAAGAGAAATAGTCAGACGAAACGCCACGATAAATGAGCTTGATTTCTTGGGATTTATTTTCGCACAATTGGCTACTTTAACCAATTTGGTTAAAAATATGCAGCGACCAAGCAACACATAGGAGATCAAGATAGTAGATTCCTTTTGTGATTTATGTAACAAAAACCATTATTCTTTTGAATGTCCGCAGAACCCAGAGTCTAGCTTTTACATTGGAAACTATAACTGGAACAACAATTTGACAACCAACACCTACAATCCATCCTGGAGGAAGCATCCTAATTTCTCATGGAGCAATCCGAACAATGCCCAAAATCATAACAATCAGAATGCACAAGCACTGGGATTCCAACAGAACATGCCTCTACAATAAATGCCGCAGCAACAATCAACACTATCTAGTTCTTCGAAAAATTCTCTCAATGTTTTATGTTAAAAATTGAATCTTATATGGTTGAAAATAGTAGTTTCATGAAAAGGACTGAGTTGAGATTGCAGAATCAGGAGGCAGCCCTAAAATCATTGGAGACTTAATTTGGGCAATTCTCCCAAAACCTGAATACAAGACCGCATTGAGGTTTACCTAGCGATACTAAGGTCGCAAAAGGAGTAGACTACGAGCAATGTAAGGTAATTATCACTTGGAGTGGCCAGCAGTTTAAGGAAGACTAAGCTCATCCAATGGAGAACACTCAACCAACAGAATGATCTTTTATCCAAGAAGACACCAAAATTGATAAATCGGCAATTGCCCAGGCAAAATCTGACGCCCAGACAATTCTAATTACCCCGAAAAGTCCTAATGCCCAAGCAATATCCGATAATCCTAAAATGGAAAAGAAGGAAAATGATATATGAATTCCACCACCATTCCCGCAAAGGATGAAACGGCAAAAACAAGACTACTAGTTCAAGAAGTTCCTTGATATTTTGAAGCAAGTCCACATCAATTTGCCATTGGTTGAAACAATAGAGCAAATGCCAAACTATGCTAAGTTCCTTAAAGACATTGTCTCTAAGCGAACAAGATTATGTGAGTTTGAAACAGTAGCCGTGACGGAAGAATGTATGGCAATGTTGCACAACTGAATGCCACCGAAGCTAAAAGATCCCGACAGTTTCACAATACCTTGTGCAAACGAAAATCACTATGTTGGGAAGGCATTATGTGATCTTGGAGCAATAATAAAACTTATGCTGAAATCAGTCTTCCAACGATTGGGCATAGGGAAAGTGAGACCTACAACAATTATGTTGTAGATTGCGGACAAATCTTACGTATATCCAGAGGGGAAAAATCGAAGATATACTGGTAAGAGTTGATAAATTTATTTTTCCTGCTGACTTTATTGTTTTAGATTGTGAAGCATATGAGTTCGCTCATCTTATCCTTGGAATACCGTTTCTAGCAACAAGAAGGACCTTAATCAATGTTGAAAATGGAGAACTCACTATGAGAGTGAATGATCAGCAAGTCAAGTTGAATGTTTTCTAAACTCTCAAGCAGCTGATGATCCAGATGAGTGTCAAGTCATCCAAGCTACCACCAAATTTAATTTTGGAATAGTGGAAGATTGCCTCGGCAATTGTATTACCGAACCTAAAGACGACAACGAGCAAGACGAAGCCAATTGGATAGCAAGTCGTCCAGGTACGTATTTTGAACCATTGGATTACTCAGGTAAGGAAGGTAAAACTAAAAAACCCTCTATTGAGCAACCTCATATTCTTGAATTGAAATCTTTGCCAAGACAAATAAAATATGCTTATTTGGGAACCAATAACACAATGCCCGTAATTATTTCTTCTAAGCTACATCCTGAATAGGAACATAGATTGATCGACATGTTAATGCTCCAAAAAAGGCGATAGGGTGGACAATTGCATACTTGAAGGGAATTAGCCCGGTAGTATGTATGTACAAAATCCTTTTGGAGGATGATCATAAACCGGCAATTGAGGCACAAAGAAGACTTAACCCTGCTATAAAAGAAGTCGTGAGAAAAAAATCATCAAGTGGCTTGATGCTGGTATCATATATCCTATCTCCGAAAGTAATGGGTAAATCTGGTACATGTGTACCGAAAAAGTGAGGTATAACCGTGGTAAGTAATGAAAGCAACGAACTTATTCCAACTAGAACTGTCACCGGTTGGGGGGTTTAATGGATTACCGTAAGTTAAATAAAGCTACTAAGAAAGATCATTTTCCTTTGCCATTTATTGACCAAATGCTTGACCGTCTTGCAGGCAAATCCTTTTATTGTTTTCTTGATGGTTACTCAGGTTATAACCAAATCGCCATAGCATCAGATGATCAGGCAAAGACCACCTTCACATGCCCATATGGTACTTATACATTTCGAAGGATGCCATTTGGCTTATGTAATGCCCCGACAACCTTTCAAAGATGCATGATAGCAATTTTCTTTGATATGGTGGAAGATTTCCCGGAAATCTTCATGGACGATTTTTTAGTATTTGGAGATAGCTTTGACAATTGCTTAGGCAATTTGGAGAAAGTGCTAACACGATGTAAAGAATCTGACCTAGTTTTAAATTGGGAGAAGTGCCATTTTATGGTAAACGAAGGTATAGTGCTCGGTCACAAGATCTCATCAAAAGAAATTGAAGTCAACAAGGCCAAGGTGGAAGTGATTGAAAAATTGCCACCGCCAATTTCAGTCAAAGGAATTCAAAGTTTTCTTGGCCATGCAGGTTTTTATAGAAGGTTCATTTATAATTTTTCAAAGATTTCTAAACCTTTGTGTAATTTGCTTGAACAGGACAAAGCTTTTAACTTTGATGAATCATGTGCCACTGCATTTAAAGACCTAAAGAAGCAACTTGCTTCAGCACCAATTGTCGTTCCACCTGATTGGTTCCTACCTTTTGAACTCATGTGTAACACAAGTGATTTTGTAGTAGGTGCTGTTTTAGGCCATCGAAAAGGTAACATCTTCCATGTAATATACTATGCTAGTAAAACCCTTAATGGTGCTCAATTAAATTACACCACAACAGAAAAGGAATTACTAGCCGTAGTTTTTGCATTTGACATGTTTCATTCATATTTGATTGGTACTAAGGTAATTGTCCACACTGACCATTCGGCAATTAAGTATTTGATTGCTAAAAAAGATGCCAAACCTCATTTAGTTCGTTGGATTTTACTTTTACAAGAGTGTCACATTGAAATTAAGGACAGGAAAGGAACAGAGAATCAAGTAGCCGATCACTTGTCAAGGCTGGAAGGAGGAAATACCAATAACAACCCCTTGGAGATCAACGATGCATTCCCAGATGAGCAGTTATTAGTTGCCTCAACAACACCATGGTATGCCGATCTCATTGATTTTTTGGTTAGTGTATATGCCGTATGACTTTACTCATCAAGAAAAGAAGCAGTTCCGACACGATACTAATCATTATTATTGGGACGAGCCTATTTTGTTTAAACAATATGCAGATCAGGTTATAAGACGATGTGTTCCCGAAGAGGAGCAGCAAAATATACTCATGCAATGCCATTCTTCACCCTTTGGAGGCCATTTTGGAGGAACACGTACTGCGGCTAAAATATTGCAGTTCAGACTATATTGGCCCAATCTTTACAAAGATGCCCAAGAATTTTACAAGCAGTGTGATCGATGTCAACGGACATGCAATCTTTCTAGGCGACATGAGATGCCACTGCGGAATATACTTGAAGTCAAACTGTTCGACGTATGGGGGATAGATTTCATGGGGCCTTTTCCATCCTCATTCAGTAATCTCTACATCTTACTTGCCGTCGATTATGTATCTAAATGGGTTGAGGCAACTGCAGTTCCCAGAAACAAATCTAAAATCGTTCAGAGATTTTTGTAGAAAAACATATTCACACGGTTTGGAGTGCTGAGGGCAATTATTAGTGATGAAGGCAAGCATTTTGACAACAAACTCATTGCCAAGATGTTGCAACGTTTTGGAGTGACACACAAAATTGCCACGGCATATCACCCACAGCCGAACGGACAAGCAGAAATTTCTAATCTAGAATTGAAGAGTATTCTTGAGAAGGTTGTCAGTCCCTCTCAAAAGGATTGGTCTCTTTGAAATGATGATGCACTTTGGGCTTATCGTACAACATTCAAAACTGCATTAGGAATGTCTCCTTTAGACTTGTCTACGGTAAGACTTTTCATTTACATGTAGAAATCAAGCACAAGGCATACTGGGCAATCAAAATTGTGAACATGGATTGGGAGAGTGCCGGACAAAAACGCCTACTGGACCTTAATGAAATAGAGGAGTTTCGTGCCTTAGCTTATGACAATGCAAGAATCTACAAGGAAAGAACTAAGCGTTGGCATGATAAGAAACTATTGTCGCGGTAATTTTTGCCTGGGCAATTGGTATTGCTCTTTAATTCGCGGTTAAAGCTCTTTCCGAGAAAACTAAGATCGAGATGGTCTGGACCGTTCGAAGTAGTCAAACCTTTCTCCCATGGTGCTGTGTTAATCAAGTCCACCATTGACGGACATGAATTCAAAGTTAACGGACAAAGATTAAAGCACTATGTCGGCACCCATGTTGAACGTGACAAAGAATTGGTTACTTTAGGAGATGCATAACCATGCTCTCCTTTAGTATTTGTACTTTTTTTATTTTTATTTTTTAGTTATTCTTTTTTTTCAGACAATTTTTATTTATTATTTTCGATTTTAGGATAGGATTTTCTTAATCCTAGTTTAATTTCTATTCTTTTATCTTTATCTTTCCACTTTCTTTAGGATATTTATCTTTTTAGCTTTATCTTTATCTCTATTTAATTATTTTTATTTTTTATTCTTTAATTAATATTTATCTTTGTATTTGTGTTTGAATTTTAGGAAAAGAGTTCAAGACCAAGAGGAGTTTGATTGAAGATTGAGTTGGACACAATATGGGCCAAAACTTAAAGAGTCTAAATCCATATTCAACTCTAAAAGTTTGCACTAATTTTTTCCATAAAACCCCACCCTAGCCGCATAACCCCTACCCTTTTCCCAAACAATCTTGCCGCATACCCTTTTCCCCACTATCTACTTCTCTACTTTCTTTTCCAAATTCTTGAATTTTTTTTCCTTAGTTTTTGTTTCCAACCACAAACACAAGATCATTCATGGCCAAAAAATCAAGACTATTCCTCACCCAAGTCCATCCGAAGAACCGTCATTCCGCCGAGTTGCAACACAAACCATTAAGGAAAGATATCTTATCAAGTTTGCAAATCGCAAGGTATAGGAGGAACAAGGATTCACCTACACCGTCTCCCAAAAGAATCTCGGGCTCGAGGAGTTCATCTTCAAAGTTATCGAACATCATAAGTGGCAAATCTTTTGCCATCAATCGAAGCCTGGCAATGTATCATGGGTAAGAGAGTTTTATTCTCATGTTTCTAACCCAAACAATCTCTATGTCTATGTTCTTAGTAGGGCAATCCTTATCGATGTCGACACTGTCAATACCTTCTATGGGATATACATCAAGAAAGATGAACACAAAGCTTTTGTCGACAATATCACGAAAGAATGAGTCGAAAAGGTCTTTCAAGACCTCACAATCCAAGGCGCAGAATGGAACGGATGAGCTTTAAAAGGGACGGTAAATTGCCTCATGCTAAAACCCGAGGCAAAATTATGGAATAAATTTGTTCAAACTTGTTTAATGCCCAAAACACACAATACCACGGTTTCATATTCTCGTCTTTTGTTAATTCATTCTATTTTGCACAAGCGAATTATTAATGTTGGACAAATTATATGTGATGAGATATTTGCTTGTAGTCAAAAGGATGCAAGTGCTCTTTTCTTCCTGAGTTTAATATCCTAACTATGCGAGAAAGAAAAGGTGCCAAGTGATCCAATGGACGAGAAATTACCCTCCAAAACCGGGTGGAATTGAAAGTGCTATTTGAAGATTATGGGTGATGAATCGGCTAAAGGAGAAGAAGAAGTACCAACGAAGGCACCAACACTGAAAACTACCCAGGCAACCAAAATTGCCTCGGGAATTCCTGATACCTCGGTAACTCCTAATGCCCAGGCAACTGATCCTACCTCAGTGAACATGAATCGAACTGAAGACATGACCCGCCCTTTGACACACTAATTGGAGCGAATTGAGGCTCAACAGCTTCTATTCATGCGATTCATGAAGGACCACACTACCGTCATCACGTAAGTGATTTTGGAGAAATATCTCAATAGCACTGTACCCTTTCCAGTGTTTCCTGCCGAACTAGTTGCCCAGGAAACTAAAAATGCCGAGGCAACTATCGCAAAAGATAAAGGCAAGGCATCTATGGCTGAACCATCTCGAACTACATCCCTACACGGATTCACCGATTTGGACGAGTCCATCTCCGAACCCGTACCATCATAATCGGTCGCACCACCAAAGCTGAACCGTAAAGCTTTAATCATTGAAGAAATTGATGAAGAGAGTGAAGCACGCGATGAGAAGGAGAAAGTAAAGGTTCAAGCCGCACCACCAGCCACACGTATTCAACCGCTACGACTAGGAAAAAGAAGCAAGCAAACGGCTCAAAGGAAACTCATCATTCAAGGTGACGACCTTTCCAACTAACTCATTTACATTTTAATTTTTACTTGCATTGAGGATAGTGTTTCTCTCGAGTTGGAGGGGTATTTGTCTTTAATTAGTTTCATGTTTAGTTGCACTCATCTTTAGTAATCGCATATAGGTTGCATATGTTACGTGCCATGCCTTTGATTGAATTTAATTGCTTAAGACTTGTTGAATATCCAATGATGAATTTTTGTCACTGCACTTAATTTAAACAACCTTTAAATTTAGGATTGTATGGAAAGAACTTAGTATTTTACTATGATGCTGAATATTATTGACACGATTGTGGCTTGTTGATTGAAAGAAACTTAGTGAACTTAGGTTGCTTAAACTATTGGGCAAATTAAAATTTAAAAAAATTCTTGCTAGAGGTGCCTGAAACCGGCTCTGGTTAAGAATCACTAGAGGTGCCCGAAACGACTCTAGTTAAGAATCATTAGAGGTGCCCAAAATTGGCTCTAGTTGATTAATATTAAAATAAGAAATTGCTTGTTTTGCTAGAGGTGCCCGAAATTGGCTCTAGTAAACTTAAAATTTAATGCCCTGGTAATTAAATTGATAAAAGCCTATTGTTCACATAGAATCTTGAAAATCAACTTGTACACAACCACACACACATATTATTACAAGCATTATAGTTTGATTCCGGGAAATTTCTATGCTATCCGAAAAATTCAAAAGGTGGTCATACTTTGTGCCACGGTTCTAAGGTTTGAAGTCAAGTTTAAAGCATGTCTTTGATAATTGAAGTCTTGGCAGGTAATTGCTAGTTTTGCATTGCTTGAGGACAAGCAATAGTTCGAGTTGGGGGTGTGTTAAGTATGAAAAAGTACTATGTTTCTACCCTTTTTACTCTTAATTATTGTTAGAATTAGGCTCATTTTAGTTGCATTATTAATTCATGCATAATTTCATAGTTTCTTTTACCGTTAAGCTTGATTACTCAATTTGGTTGATTCTGTGGAAAAAGATATTGCCTTGGTGTGCTTTTGTAATCGGGAAATTGCCAAAGCAATTGAGGATAAGATGACATGGCAGCCGATTGTGATGACTGGATAAATCCAAGGTGTTCGAGATAAATTGCGAAAAGCAAGGATAAATCCTAGAAGAGTTGGAGTTCCAATAAGAGATTAAAAGGAGATTAAATTCTAAGAGTTTTATGAGGAGTTTTTGAAGGAATAAAAATATAATAAGAGAGATTTATTTCTTTTATATTATTTTATTCCAATTTAACTTCCTCATCAAGAAGGACTTCGACCTAGCTATCTCCTATATAAGACCAAGCCGCCAACCTCAAGAGGGGGAGTCAAACTAGGGAGAGGGAGAGAGGCTGTTGGCATCTTGTTTTTATTCTTGTGTTTCTTTTGCACCAAGCCATGAACTGAATTTAATTGGTTTGGGTTATTGTGTTTTTGTGGCTGTGAGAACGATTGGATTTATTTAGGTTTTGAGTTTGCAATTTTAATTCAAAGTTTGTTCATTCTTGGTTCTTAATTTTGATTGCGAGTGAATTGGGAGAGGATTTCATGAATTCACCCATTTATCTAATATCAGGAGAGTTAGATTCAAGAAATGAATGAGCATGGTTTTCATACAATCAATTGATGGTGAAGACTAATCCGACTTAGGGATAAGTTGCAAATTTCAAAGGCTAAAAGGAGCGCAAGATCGGTTACTGTTCACCCTTGGTTCACGCAGGGATGTATTATCAAGGCATGCGTAATTAACAGTGTTTCGAGTTAGGGATAACGAGAAATCATTGAAGAACGCTTCATCGAACTTTGAAGGTTATCGCCCAATTTCCCAAGCAATCGTTCCATTCTTAATTGCCCAAGCAATCGCAGAATTCCCAGGCAATCCGACTAGATCCAATTGACAAAACAATTGAGCCATTCTAGCACTCAATTACCATGACGCTCTATTCCATTATCACTCTACAACTCACGATAACCCAGCCTACTCTCTCATATTTGATTACATCCCTCTTTACTTTAATTGCTCTTTTACTTTACTCGTCAAAGTCAACTCTTATTATCAATTGTGTTTTTATTTTTACAGTGCGAGAAGTTAGATTCACGAAGTAGCACCAATCACTGTGGAGACAATATCTAATCTATACTATTACTTGCGACGTGTACACTTGCACTATTTGCGTTGCATTCAAATCACGCAACAACACACATTTAACTGTATCAAAATATGTTACTCACGATGTTGAAATAATGATGATCTCAAGTCTGAGGATCATACATGTAGTTATCACTATGAGCAATGTTGTGACTGTCACATAATAATCCAAGAAACATGCTCATAGTGGGTCAGTTCAGTATGTCATTCTCTAACACATACTTATGTATTAATTTTGACATCTCCATGTCAATGACAACATTTTGTCATCAATAAACTACATATTAGTCTTAATGCTTTATTGTTGTCAACGCCCACAATAATACTCGACTAAGGACATTTAAAAATAACCATATTATTCTAAAAACTTTATTATAATTCAGTTTATTTATGCACGCAGAATAGTAACTGAAAAAATAATAATGGCAATGCCTATGTATTAATAAACAAGATAAAAAAATATCATATATAATCATCTTATGATTGGTCTTTGGGCATACTCTAACAATCTCTCACTAGCACTAAGACCAATCACTCATGTATCTAATACCAAATGACTTAGCGTGACGATCTTGCTTCTGCTGCGTCAGAGGCTTTGTCAATGGATCGACAATGTTATCATCTATTGGTACTCTATATATTTTCATATCTCCTTGATCAATGATTTCTCGAATAAGATGGTAACGACTAAGTATGTGTTTGGATCGTTGGTGAGATCTAGATTCTTTTACTTGTGCGATGGCTCTGTTGTTATCACAACGTAGATCTATGGCATTCAATATGCTCGACACAACCCCTAGTTCAGATATGAACCTTCACCGGGATCTTTTAAGCTAATCAAAGGGCAAAAGATAAAGGTAATTAAAGTTCATTTACCTCGCTCATAATCTACTCTAATGCTGTCTTTCTTATATTTGTTTTCCCCTCTTAATTTGCCTGCAGATGTATGAAATTGTGTAGATCACTGACAGAGCAGCTGCATCATCAGGTTAGTATAGTATATCAATAATTCTTCATCATCCATGTTAAATTATATATAAATATGATGTCTGAGATTTGGGTTTGATTAAGAAGGGCAATTTGATACATTTGAAAACGGATACTTGTGAAGATATGATATTTGGAAATGACATTCTAAAACCCCGAAAAGATGAGAGATATCACCAGTTAAGCAAGGAAGATCGTCATCATCAACAAGACTACAATGAGTACCAATGTACATGAATAGGGATGAAAGACAGGTACAATTTCTCAAATTTTGCACCGCATCCATCCCAGTTGGGGTGGAGATAAATATTGGTTTGGTGGGTAGTGGGCGGGTGTGGATTTAAAAAGTCATATACATCGTGGGTAGTGAGTATGTGATGGATTTGAGACATTACCCACACCGTATCTGCCGCATCCGCCTACCCGCTAACTATCCACCATATGAATTTAGAAATATGTTTTAGTTAAGTTAGCTATAGTTATTTAGTTAATTGTAGTTATGTAAAATTTATACCAGTGAAAATGTGCTTTAATTAAGTTAATTATAGTTAGTTAGCTAGCTATAGTTAAATTTAAACCGGTGTAAATATATTATATATATGTACTTGATCAATCAATAAAATATGCAAAGTTTTACTCTTCTTTACAAAAGTTTTTGGTTTGTTTTATACATAATTCAATATTAGTGGTTGTTTGCTAGACGGGTACGAGCGGATACAGGTTGAGTGATGGGTATCCATTTGGGTAGTAGACTTGGGTGAATTTGAGAATGTACCCGCATGGGCGAGTGTGGATTTAAAATTGTACCTGCAAGGGTGGTGGATATGAAAATTTTAGATGAATATGAGGGAAGGGGTATCTGCACCCGCCCCGGCCGTTTGTCATCCCTAACCATGGAGTGTAGAGCAATTCGTAGTCTCAGGGGGCAGAAGGTAATGGGTCTAACCTTAAAATTTTAGAAAATTAAATTTTTGTCTCTAAAATTTTTTTAAAAAATAATTTGTCCCCTACAAATTTCTAAAAATTCACATTAAGCTTCAAAATTTTAAATATTTTTAATTAAACCCCTTCATAATTTTAAAAGTTCTTATTAAATCCCTCAAAATTATTAAAAAATTTAATTTAACCCTCAAAATTATTAAAAATTTTAATTTAACCCTCAAACTTTTTAAAATTTTGGTTTAAACCTCCAAACTTTTAAAAATTTAAATTGACTTCCCAAATTCTAACCTCAAATTCCATCGCCGGTTAACATGCTGCGTACACCACCACTATTATTAGTAAAACTAGTTTGGTTGCCCAATCAGTGTGCACATGTCTTACAGGTGGCAATCGGATCGTTTGGATCGGGTCACTTCGGGTCGAGTTTAATTTCAGTTCAGCTTGTTTTTAGTTTTGGTTTGACTCGGATCGAATAGGTCTGATTCAGATTTAGTTCGGGTCTATGTTATTTCGGATTGGGCCGGGTGTCTGGTCGGGTTAATATCAGATCGGTTGATTTTCGGGTCGGGCCAATATCGAATCGGTTGACTTTTTGGGTCAGGTCAATATCGGATGGATTGCTTTTTGGGCAGGGTCAATCGGATCGGTTGGCTTTCAATTTGAGTCGATATATAAAGATGATCTTTTAAAGGAGAAAAAAATGATATTAAACCATTAAACTATTACTAAAGGTAGTTGTTAATTAATAATATAATACAAAATGAGAATAAAACATACGTATTTGAGGAAATTAAATTCGGGTTGCTTTCGGTTCGGTTAATTTTTTTTTTTGATTTTCGGTTATGGTTGCTTTCGATTTTGGTTGTTTTCGGTTTCGGTTATTTTCGATTTTGGTTAATTTCGATTCGATTGATTTTCGATTTAACTAAATTCGTGTTGGTTTTAATTCGGTTCGGTTTTAGTTCGGATTCAGATCAAATTTAGACCATTGTGTTTAGATCTGTATCAAGTCTCAGATCAAGTAAATCGGTTCGGATCTTGAGTCTCGGATCACGTTTGTCAGGTCTAATTTGTCCTTTCTATTTCATTTCTTTCCTACATGATTGCTTAATCTGAATATTTTTTCATACAAAAAGTAGTGACAATGGAATGAGACACCGGGCTCGATGTCACAACAACCGCACAAACATAAAATAGAACCAACCCTTGGTTTTGTTTTGACATATGCATCTCTTCCAGAAAATAAATACATGTAGTTAAATACTCTAAAACAAGAATTTTAATAGAGTTAAATCACTGATATATGCACTTTTTGTTTGCTTGATTTCTTTTAGAAAAATGTCACACCGTATGATTCGTGTTTAGGATGTCAAAAAGGATAGAACTAAAAATTTTGGGATTCAACCATCATCTGCGACATGGGATATTAGTTAAAGCTCAAGAGTTAAATTAATATGTTATTTAAAGTTCAAAGGTCGTTGATATTTTATCTAAAATTTAAAGGTCAAATTAGAAATTAATTATTTTTAATGTGTCACACCATCAATCTAACAAGATTTAACGACTCAGTAACAAAAGACGTAGTGAATTGATAACGTAAGTGACCGAAACGTAATTTTTTTTAAATCGATGACCAAGAAAAGACAAAAGCAAAAGTGATATCGAGTGTAGTTCACGCTTTCACGTAATGTACTTTAGTTATATTGTTATGTATTATTTGAGTTAGGATTAAAATTTTAAATTTAAAAAATATAAAGATTAAAATTGACAAAATTAAAGTACAAGAACTAATTCACAACTTATACATAGTACTTATACTAAGCATAAAATTTAAACGAATATTTTTAGGATAAAATACACTACAAATTACTTAATTATAGGTTTAGTAACAAACAAGTCATTTTTCTTCTAAAAATAACAATTTAGTCACTCAATTAAAACCTTGTGACAAACAAGTCACTTAATTACACGTTTGATAACAAATATGTCACTTTTCTTCTAAAAGTAACAATTTAGTCATTCAATTAAAATTTTATGACAATTAGGTTACTCTACCATTAAAATTAAAACATACTTTGCCGTTAAAATTAAAACATAGATTTGGTATAATAACAATTTTAGTCATCAAAATATATACATTCTATTAATTGGTCCCAATTCAATATAATTCAATAAATTTAACTTTTCATATTTAAAAATTCTATTAGTGAAGTAACTATGTCTACTAGCATGCAACATTAAGGTTATGTATGTTCCATTAGTCTGCCAGATGTCTAGTAGTGAAAAAATTGTGTATGTCGACCTATCACATCTTAAGATTATTGAGCTGAGAGACAGTATTATGGAGTGCAACATATTTTTTGGAGGGTGCAATGTCGAAATTTTTAACTATAGAATGTTAAATTTATTGAATTATTTTTTAATTAGGACCAAATTAATATATTGTATAAGTGAATTAAAAATGTTGTTATAGCATACCATGTTTCAATTTTAATCATAGAGTAATATGTTTATCACAATTTTTTAATTAAATGATTAAATTGTTACTTTTAAAGAAAAATAACATATTTATTACAAAATTTTAATTGAGTAAAAATTATTTCTTTTAATAAATCAACTTATTTTTTATTAAATCTATAAATAAATAACATAAGGTGTAAATTACTCTATTTTTAATCATTATTTATCAAATAATAATATGGATTTTAAAATGAAAAAACTTTGATACACAGGTCGTGTAAACTTTAGTTTACACGTGCCTTTTAGTTTTAGGGGTTAGGGTTTTAGTTTAGGATTTAAGGTTTAGGGGTTTAGATTGTAGGGTTTATAATTCAAGGTTAGTGTTTAGAATTTAGGGTTTAGAGTGTGGGGTTTAATTTTTTAGGGTTAATGTTAAAAATTTAGGATTTGAGTTTTTATAATATAAATACACAGACTTATAAAAAAATTAATTTTATAAAGCCTGTATATCAAAGTTCTACCCTTTTAAAATATGCATCTTTCTCTCATTTAGTGGCATCTCAAGGTAAATCTTGGATCATGGACCGCCTTGTTAGGCTCCTCAACCAATATGTCTTAAATTAGGTTAAATATCACCATTAGTCCACTAAATTATTTCTATTTTCCTATTTTGGCTATCAAACTATTATTTTATGTAAAATCGTCATTAATATTACGTTTTGTTTCTTATTTTGTCACTAATGTTATTTTTTTCTGTTTTGGCCACCAATTTATTGCTTCTTTCCTATTTTGATCATTATTCACGCTTTCTTATTTTTTTCATAAGTTTTTAATAATGAGTGACCAAAATAAGAAAAAATATAATACTAGTGATTATTTTTAAAAAATTATAGTTTAGTGACCGATGGTAATATTTATCCTTTAAATTATTTGTTTTCATAAAATGACAAAAAAAGGCTGAATTATTTCATTAATTGCCCATCATATTATTAATCATAAAGGAAGCCACGTGTATGAACATAAATGATTTTGGATGGTTTCGCGACATTTCATGAACTCTCTCCGCTTAAGCCTCTGACTGAACAAACCAAATCCCCGACGGATTTCTTTTCTTTCCTCACTGAAACAAAAACCAACCGTCACTAAAAAGAAAGAAAACAACAACTTCACTTTATAAAATAAAAATCACATTCGAAAACGAGAAGCTCCGAGAAAAAAGCAGATAGACAACAACAGGTAAAAGGAGAGACTCACCCTTTTCTTTGTTTTCCCATTTTCCCCTTATTCTCACGCAAAGCCATTGGTTGTTTCATCTTGATCACTTCTCCTTGTACCGAAAATGGCTGCTGCTTCTTCAATGGCGTCCTTTAGTGGCGTCAGTTTATGTGCTATGCGTTCCATTTCTAATAAGAACAGTCTCGTTTCGACTCACCCATGCATTTCTTCGAGCTTTCTTCCAAAACCCAACTCTTTAAAATCCTTTAAACCGCTTCAGTTAAGGAAAAATGGGGCTCTCGAGAGGTTTTCGAGGCCTTTTGTCGTTCGTTGTGAAGCTTCAGCGGGAAGGGTAAGTCGTTAGTGTTTTTTTTATGGGTTTCGTTTCATCGACTGTAGATATTTCGTTAGATGTTAACTTTATCATCTTGTTTACCGACCCAATTCCGAGTAAAAGAAAATAAAAGTTTTTAGATTCTTTTAATGAATTTAGTTTTGTAGGTGTTAAGGAGATTGGATCTGTATTAATTTGGAGTTGTCAATATTGTATTGAATAAAGCAAATTCTGCTTATTTATGAATTTACGTTTTGCTTTTTTGCTCCCTTATTTCTGCGATGGTCTTATCAAGTGTTTTATACTTTATTTAACATTGAAAATTTTGATCTTTTGTATAATAATGTGAAGTAGCTTTGTTTTTTAATGTTAGTTTCATTTTAGATTGTTTATTGAGTCGGTGTTGGGATGTTAATACAGATTACTCAACAAGAGTTTACAGAAATGGCTTGGCAAGCCATTGTTTCTTCTCCAGATGTGGCTAGAGAGAACAAGCATCAAATAGTGGAAACAGAACACTTGATGAAGGCTCTCTTGGAGCAGAAGAATGGTCTTGCTCGTCAGATATTTTCTAAACTCGGAGTTGACAACACACGCCTTCTTGAAGCCACTGATAAGTTCATCGAACGGCAACCAAAGGTGTGAACCCTACCACATTCTGATATAGTCTCTTCCATGTTTTATAAATTGCCTTCAGTCCTTCAACACTGACTATAATTCTCTTATTCTTGTTTATTTTTTGGTGCATTTGTTTACATGTGATTGAACTTTGATGCGTTGTTTGCCTCTATTGCTCTTGACAATATTGTTTTTCTGAAGAGCTGATTGGTGAAAACTTTTACATTTGGAAATATGTTAAGTACATGTTTTGATTTTTTTTTTAGTTAGTTATTGGATGTTAACTATATCCCCTTTGTGGATTACAAAGTTACATATCCTGATTATATATCTTCTATGTTGTCCAACTTTTCTAGGTTCTGGGTGAGTCAGCTGGTTCAATGTTAGGACGTGACCTGGAAGCTCTGATCCAGCGCGCTAGGGAGTACAAGAAGGAGTATGGGGATTCATTTGTTTCTGTTGAGCATTTGGTTCTTGGATTTGCACAAGATCAACGTTTTGGGAAACAGTTGTTCAGTGATTTTAAAATATCCAACCAATCCTTGAAATCTGCATTAGAATCCATTAGGGGATGTCAATCAGTTATTGACCAAGGTAGCGGAATTTTCCCTTTCACACATTTTAGTACTTACTTGGTAGTTGGTTGAATGAATTTGGCACATGCAGAATATAGCGAGTTTTAGAGTAAAGAAGCATTTTCTCCTTCCTTGAGCAATGACATATATTGCCTTTCTTGTTTCCTTGTATGGGTGCCTTTTCTTTGTCGGAATTAGATGCTGTCTGCATAGTTTTGCTATCCACCTTTTGTACTTGGGTGTATAGAGACAGCTTCACAGAAAGAGGGCGAAAACTGGTCAGATATTCAGGTTTCTGGTTACAAATTTGAACCAGGTGTTTGATTCATAAGCTGATGGACCAAATTTTGTAATGATTTCACATGTACACGTCTGCTGTTTTTTAGGCACCATATTTTGTGGATTATAGCTTAATTAATTCTCCTTGTCATAATTCTGCTTCTTGAGGCTTCATTGTATTTTGCTGTCTTTGTTTTCTTGGGTTTTAATGATAATTTTTTCTGGTCGCTTCACCTGTTACCTGACACTGAGTTTTTGACTATAGATCCCGAAGGAAAATATGAAGCATTGGAAAAGTATGGGAAAGATTTAACAGCAATGGCAAGAGCAGGAAAGCTTGACCCTGTGATAGGAAGAGATGATGAAATACGTAGGTGCATCCAGATCCTTTCTAGGAGAACCAAGAACAATCCTGTGCTGATTGGTGAACCGGGTGTTGGAAAAACTGCAATATCTGAAGGGTAAGCAATAAGTGCTTAGGTTTTGCTTCATGCATGGTCATTTAATAACCTTGCAAGTAAACAGGATGATGTATGTTTCAAGACTGCTCTTCTTTAAATTCCTGGCTTATCAGAATAATTCCACAGTATATTGCTAATATTCAATGTTATGAATGTTTTGGTGCTACCGCTATTAACTTAGGCCTCAGTGTTACTATGTTGAGTTGAATTTGGTCAGTAACATGTTGTTATAAGCCACTTACAATAACTATCTCTTGCGCTTCCGCTACTGGTTAGTTGTAATCAGTCTTAGCTCAATAACTAACTATGTAAATATTCTCATTGTCTTTTAACAGGCTTGCCCAGAGAATTGTGCAGGGGGATGTGCCTCAAGCTTTGACGGATCGTAAGGTGTGTGCTATGCATTGAAGTTAACTACCATGTATATGTATTTGATTTTTTTTCATGAAAATTTGTTTTTATATATTTATTTTGGAGGTGGGTGACGGCTGGGCGTGCTTTCCTGGCTAGTGATCAAATTATGGATACTGATTGAATCCAGTTTTGTTTATAGATTTATTTATCTTCTACAGCTTATATCCCTTGACATGGGTGCACTCATAGCCGGGGCTAAATATCGGGGAGAATTTGAGGACAGACTAAAGGCAGTACTTAAGGAAGTAACAGAATCTGATGGACAAATTATCCTCTTCATTGATGAGATTCACACGGTTGTGGGGGCAGGTGATGTTTTGTTATGTTTCTAGTTTATATGGGTTTATTGTCCGATATCTGTTAAGTGGGGTTACCTTTAAGAGCCTTTCTGTCTGTGGGTTTAGATCAGCTTATTAGAGTTTAGCATTTCTATATTGGTGATGGTCGTTCTGCATGGATTTATGCTTTTCTTTCCCGATAAATTTCTAAGGCTGATTGACTGATAATACGTTGTTTTATATCCTGTTGATATGATCTCTGTTACAGGTGCCACAAATGGTGCAATGGATGCAGGCAATCTTCTGAAGCCTATGCTTGGTCGAGGAGAACTGCGTTGCATCGGCGCAACAACACTAGATGAATTTCGGAAATACATTGAGAAAGATCCAGCTCTGGAGCGTCGTTTCCAGCAGGTTTATGTTGATCAGCCAACGGTAGAAGATACAGTTTCTATACTCCGGGGACTTCGTGAGAGATATGAGTTGCATCATGGAGTCCGTATTTCTGACAGTGCACTTGTAGAAGCCGCAATCCTGTCTGACCGTTATATTAGTGGTCGATTTTTACCTGACAAAGGTAACAGCTGGGAATTGGTGTTTGTCATACAAGATGCAACTTGAGATTACAGAATGTTATTGAGTAATGGCAAGAGCCGGAAATATTGCCTCTGTCTACTAACAAATTAACTCTTTATGTTCTCTATTTTTCCAGTTACAGGGATAGTAGCTAGGTTAAGACAATTATATGCTCGAGTTTCTTAATCAATATGTTCTGGCACTACATCTTTTGCTTCAGGAATTCAATTTTACTAATATATGTTTTCATATAATCATATTGCAGCTATTGACTTAGTTGATGAAGCAGCTGCTAAATTGAAAATGGAAATCACTTCAAAACCCACTGCCCTTGATGAGATTAATCGTTCATTATTGAAGCTGGAGATGGAGAGGCTGTCTCTCACAAGTGATACTGACAAAGCTTCAAGAGATAGGTTGAGCCGCCTTGAGTCGGAGTTGTCCCTCTTAAAGGATAGACAGGCTGTGTTGACTGAGCAATGGGAGCATGAGAAGACTGTCATGACACGCATTCAGTCAATAAAGGAAGAAGTATGCTCATATTTCTCTAGAAATTGCTCTGAAAGCTTTGTTTTCCCTGCCATCACATATTTTGTAATTTCTCATCTGCAAGAGTGAAGACTGCATCTTCAGATGTAACAGTAATGTTGAAGCCAATGACAGGGCTGACCTTTATTTTATATCAATTGAAGACAAATTGATGTGTTCCACTAACTTCTTTAATTATATAGATTGACAGGGTAAATGTGGAGATCCAGCAAGCTGAGCGGGAGTATGATCTCAATCGTGCAGCTGAGCTAAAATATGGGAGTTTGAACTCTTTGCAGCGTCAACTTTCTGATGCAGAAAATGAATTAGATGAGTATATGAAATCTGGAAAATCCATGCTGAGAGAAGAAGTTACAGGAAATGATATTGCTGAAGTAGTTAGTAAATGGACTGGCATACCAGTTTCCAAGCTTCAAGAATCAGAGAGGGAGAAACTATTACATTTGGAAGAAGTGCTGCATAAGCGTGTCGTTGGTCAAGATCCTGCGGTTAGATCTGTAGCTGAGGCCATTCAGCGATCACGAGCTGGTCTCTCAGACCCTCGCCGTCCAATTGCCAGTTTTATGTTTATGGGTCCAACTGGTGTAGGGAAAACTGAACTTGCGAAGGCCCTTGCGTCCTACTTGTTTAATACCGAGGAAGCACTTGTCCGCATTGATATGAGCGAGTATATGGAAAAACATGCAGTTTCGAGACTTATAGGTGCTCCACCTGGTTATGTGGGGTATGAAGAAGGAGGACAGCTCACAGAGACTGTTCGCCGTAGGCCATATGCTGTAATTCTTTTTGATGAGATTGAGAAAGCTCATGGTGATGTATTTAATGTTTTCCTTCAAATTTTGGATGATGGGAGAGTCACTGATTCACAGGGTCGGACTGTGAGCTTTACCAACACCGTTATCATTATGACTTCCAATGTGGGTTCACAGTACATTCTAAACTCGGATGAAGAGAAGCCTAAAGACCTAGCTTATGAAACCATCAAGCAGAGAGTGATGGAGGCTGCAAGAGCGATCTTTCGACCCGAGTTCATGAATCGTGTTGATGAGTACATAGTGTTCCAACCTTTGGACCGCAAAGAAATAAGCAGTATAGTGAGATTACAGGTAAGTTTCTCTGATGACTACCTTTTGGCATAATTGCTTGCATGAATATTTATATGATGTGGATTTTATTATAATTGAAAGTTTCCGAATTCTCAAGCATGTCCTATCCATTATAGGATGTGATAAGGATATTAATGACATTATTTAACTATGAAAAAAAATCTCAAAATAAACTACTACTATAACAATAGCAAATGATTAACTAAAAAACTACAGTCTACAGTTAACTTATGATTCTGATGTTAATTCTTAAATGTTAATTTTTAGAATGAGATGATGTTTTGGTTGGTCATCCACAAATCTGATATTGCTTGATTTGATTTCTTCTGTAGACTAGATTTTGATCCAGCAAGTTACGAAATGTGCTCTTGATTTTTTATTACTTTCTTCAAATGATCAAATTTATGCACATTGGGTAGATCTCACTTGATAGATTTTTATGCATGTTTTTGACACATACCCAGATATAGGATAGGGATAGGATCATATAAGGATTCATCAAATATATGAAAATCCTTAAAAGTTAGTATATCCATGTTGGACAAATAGCGGAGTCCGGATAATATAGGATTTTTATTTCTGTTGCAAGAGAAGCACTAATCCTTGTCATGTTGCCAAGCTTACATTGTTCCTCTTATAGTTTGCAACTCCAACTTCTGTGTCTGTTTTACAGCTGGAACGTGTGCAAAAGAGGATTTCAGATAGGAAAATAAGAATCCAGGTCACGGATGCCGCTGTTCAGCTTCTTGGTAACCTTGGTTACGATCCAAACTACGGTGCTAGACCCGTGAAAAGAGTGATACAACAGAATGTTGAAAATGAACTTGCCAAGGGCATCTTAAGAGGGGAGTTCAAAGATGAGGACACCATCTTAGTAGACACGGAGGTAACAGCATCTCCGAATGGCCAGCGTCCCCAGAAGAAGCTAGTCTTCAAGAGAGTCGGCGGTGATATGGATAGTCAAGCCAGAGATGGTCAAGAAGCTGTATCTCAGACTGTCTGAGAGTTGCACTCATCAATTTTGAGCAAGGGAATACCTTAGCTCAGTTTAGAATTTCTCGTATATTGTACATGACATTTCCAGAAGTGATGGTCTCAGTGTTTTCTTTGGTTATCTAACTCCACTGTGGCTTAAGATGAGGAATACAAGAATTCCCAAAGCATTTTAGCAAAAACAGCATGCAATTCACCAGAATCCACTTGGATGTCCAAAATTACCTCTATTCCATATCAGATGTGACATTAATGCACTTGTAAATGCAGTGGATAGTCTGAATGAAACAGAGATCGACAGATTGCCATGCCCATAACATATGATGACAGTATGGCATGCACATGGATAATGAATTCAGACTCCAAAACACAGTGGACATGTCAGAATGAAAAAAGAATTCACCCCCTTTCCCTTCCATTTACCATATGTTATATGAATTTGAAAAGAAATAGCGACCTAAGGAGATAATTAAGCCTACAAGTGTTTGTGAGTTGAGTTGAATTTATGTGCAGTATTAATGTTATTAATATTTTATTAAAATTTAATGATTACATGTTATTCAGCTTAGATAGTTAAAATTAGTTGATGAAATTAAAAGAAAATATCTTTAATAGTTTTTGTTATGTTAAATAGTGAAAAGCAAAAGAAATAACAATTAAATTTAATGAATTTTTACAATTATAATGTATTAATAAAACTAGTTATTGTTTTTCTTTCCTAGTTTTCTCCTGAAATCGAGTTGAATCAAAATTTAAGGTTCCACGGGAAAGTAAAGGATATTCAATTTCTTTTACTTTCCCTTAAATCAAAAATCCTATCCCAGCAAAGAAAATCATAATCATTTCCCTTAGCTTTCTTTTCCCCTCAACAAAGGGTTAAGCATGTATTGTAAACAAACAGGGGAATGAATTACCGGAGATGCCAGTCAGCTATTCAAACACATGAGCCATACATGATAAACGTACAAGGTACAGGGTATTATATGTTTCACACTGACCACTGTCGATCCAATGGATAATGGAAAACGGCAAATGGTTAGCATAGCTTCTAACCCTTCTAGAAAACATCCGGCGAGGTCTGTAGATAAAGTAGCAAAACACTAGAGAGAAGAGGCCGAGTAATGATGGTTGATTTCAGGTCCGGAGATACGGAGTTAGTGCAGTCCTTGTCTCCACACTATCTATATCTGATCCACACGTGAGACGACACACAAACTGCCAAGAACATGGTGCATTTAGTCAGATATAGGCATATTTTGTCGGCCAAGAATTCACATAAACTCCTAAGAATAGATTATTAACCTACACCGTATCCATTGCTCGCCATATGACAAAGGATAGTTAATGTGATTTACGCAAAAATCTAATTCAGCTCACTAAGAATGTACATTTGCCCCATTGAATTACATGGAGAAGTCTCCCTGGGGGTATAGGCTTGCAACCATGAACAGGCCTTCTACTGAGCAATTTGTGTTTGAACTAACTTCACACAATCATTGCCGATTTTCTAAAATGTTTTAACCCAATTCCTTTTCAATAAAATATGAATTCTTGCTGCATGAGATTACCTGGTTTGCATTCAAACAATCACTCTGATTCAGATGCCTCCTCAGAATCAGACAAGGGTAACAGAGTGCAGACACCAAGCATATGTCCATTAAGGCACACATAATACTCGATGCAATCCTCGTATGCACCCAACCTGCAGCTTGCACTTTGTGGTATCATTTTAGCTTGCAGCATGTCCCACAACTTTGCCTTACAATAAGGGCACACAGCTGCCGGATGAAGCTTTGCTGCCCTGTCAATCAACATCTTCCTAACCTTTGAAACAAAGAATGACTTGAAAACCCCTCGAAAAAATCCTACATCACCCTCATCCCCTTGGTCCAGATGTTCACAAGGGTCGGACACATGTAAAATATCGGTCCTGCATTGTGGTAAAAGGAAACTCTTTCCTGAAGTCCTCGAGAACCTGGTCCTATAAACAAAATGGCCAGGTATTTCAACATTGTTGAACAAGCGACCACCACTACAACCCGAACAATAGATAAGCATTTTTCCGAGTGCTCTCCAATTCCCATCAACACTGTGACTTCCACTAGATTGCAGATCAAGCATCATCTTTGGGGCCCTCGTTTTGCAGAATTCTTTCCACAGTACTCTCTTCGCAAGATCATCGAACCATTTGCATACGCATGAAAGAGTGGCAATCAACTTAGGATTCCAGTTGAGTTGTTGAAACACTAGGAAAATCACATCTTCACTTAGATGACCCTTTGTGCATTGACAACTAGAGGAGTGTATGCAACGATACTGCTTTGTTAGGATCATTGTCCCCATTCTCCGCAAGCAAAAGAAACAAATATCCTATATCCTGGTTATACAAAACAACAAAACATTACAATATCCAGTTTATGAACCAGAAAGCTTGGCATAAACATTCAGGAATGGAGACTGACAGCATAATGAAAGAGCAAAAAATAATGCCTTGAAAACGAACAGCTTGAAGTCTAAATTACCTTTTTAGAACAAAATCAAGCAATAAAGAGCTAAGGTTTCACTGCAAACTCATGCCTTAATACACACATTCTAGCCAGCTGCTCAGGCAACAACTCCCAGGAAAGTCAGGGGAGCGGATCAACTGCTGGCTCTCAAAAATTATTTTAAATGAAAATTATACTTTCCCACAAACAAAAAGTGAGATGTCAGAGTATAATCCATAATCTGCAATATGGTAGAGAGCTCTAAGAGCTGGTTTTCAACTGTCTCCAAGTTCTGTTGTTTTGTCTACTAAGAGACAAAGATATTGTAACAACATCGTAGAGAGCTTTCAGAGCAAGATTTCAAGCATGAATGAATAAATATCTTATCTTAATTACATGTCAACTGTACCTCTAAACACAGATATGCTAGATTAAGAAAGTTAACTTAATATGCTAGTTTGAGGACCTATCAAAGGGTGGGGAAACCTGAAACACAGATATGCAATGTACCACCTAAGTGGGATGAATTTTCGGACAATAAATAGGAATGAAGAATCATACTTCTATTAAATTAGAATTTCCGTTTCAACTTCAAAATTCCTCATAATGCACCAAACAGTCACAACATTTATTCATCTTTCCATATTAGCCAAAGCAGTTGTTTACTTTATACTAGCATAATCAGTTAATTTTATTCTCAATGAAACTTAAGTTGGATTCTTAGATAAATACATGTAACATAAAGTTGATTTATTCGACCAATGCATGCTATTAAATTTATCAAAGCTCAGATCCAAAGAAAAGAAGAAAAAAATCCTACAAATTCAACTCAAATGCTTAATCCAAACAAAGCCCACTTCACTTCTTCACTAAAGTTTCCAAAATCCACATCAAAAATTAAAAACATATCCCCTCCCCCCAAGAACTAAACCATTACAAATTAACCAAAAGTTAAGCAAAAAAAAAAAACAACAACAACAAAGAATTATGAGATCAAAGCCAAAGCTCTCACCTTCACCTTGAAGATTCTTTCTTTACATCGTCTTTAGGCGTTTAAAAATAGAGAAAAGTACTCTGCAAAAACATAATAAATTAGGGTTTTCCTGCCCCTGGTAACAAAACCCAACCCTACAAAAGAAGATAAAAAAGGTGTCTAATAATTTTGTTTTATTTTTTAAAAAAAGAGTTTACATGAGAAATTTAAATCTGGGTTTTAATGTAAGTAGAAGGGTATTTCGGTAAAATAAAAAACACTCGTTTTAGTAGCAGAGAGAAAATCCCCAAAAGAATAGAAATTGCAGAGACGACTGAAGAAGAAACAAAGAAAGAAGCATTGGGGTTTTCAAATACAAGAAAAGGAAAATCATTAAATATTTTCAGAAAATTTAATCCTCCGACTAATTATGTTGACACACGTGTGATCCTATGACGTCAATACAGTTTTAGCTGGGCCACTTTTCACTACGTGGCGTTGATCCATTTGAGGTAATTTTTAAGGGAGACGTCCGGGGTTTTGAAAATTTAGCACTGTTAATTTGTTTGAAATTTCGTGTCGGGACTTTAAAAAGGTGACAAAAGAAGTATACTGTCCACAGAAAGATTCTCCACCACTCACGTTTCGCCACGTGCAAATATAGAATTTCTTGGAAATTAATTTGCGGATGTTTTGCTTAGGTGGCATCTAATGACTGGCCTGTTCCCATATTTCCATAGTCAACAGTTCTCTTCCAATTATTTTTCTATTTCATATATTTATTTTTGATAAAATAAAGGGAAAACTACACATTTAGCACCCCAACTATGACCGCTTTACTGTTTTGGTACTCAACTATTATTTTTAGTAAAATGGTACTTAACATTATATTTTTGTTCTATTTTGGTACCCGAATTTAAAAACTAATGGAGATGATGATGTGGCTTGGTTTAATCACAGTTTTAGTTAAAAACACTTATATATATTATAAATTTAGTCCAAAATCTATCAATTTAAAACATCATCTTAATTTTGCAAAGCTTCGATCCCATTTTATCTCATCCTTTTCCCACCCCCTCGTATTCTCATCGGTATCCCGATTGTGGAGTTTGGGTCCACCAATAAACCCCGCATTAGCCCCATTGATGACAAATCATAAAGTTTTGATTGTCCCTAGCGTGTTTTTTAAACCGAAAACCTAAAAAAGTGTTCGACTGGAAGAAGAAGAAAAGTGAAGAATTTACAATTTTAATCCAAAAATTAAAATAATGTTTAAATGGATAGAATTTTAGACTAAATTGATAGATTGTATAAGTTTTGGACTAAAACTGTTATTAATCCAAGCCATGTCACCATTTCCGTTATTTTTAAACAGGGACGTACCAAAACAGAACAAAAAACGTAACATTAGGTACCATTTTGCCAAAAATAATAGTCAGGGTACCAAAATGGTAACGCGGGCATAGTTGGGTACTAAATATGTAGTTTTCTCTAAAATAAACTATATGTTATTTGATTATAGCTTTGATAACAAATATCTCAATTTTCTTTCAGAAGTAATAATTTAATTGTTTAATTAAAATTTTATTACAAACATACCATTATGCCTTTAAAATTAAATTATGCCACGGTATAATGATATTTTTAGTCTCCAAAACTTATATATTCTATCGATTTGGTCTTAAGTAAAAAATAATATAATAAATTTAACTTTCATATTTAAAAATTTCGACATTGCACCCTCCTAACATACTCTCCGACCACTTTGTCGCACTTCATGTTATTTTCTATCAGCTCAATAACCGGCTGATATGATAGCTCGGTAGACACAATCACTTTACTATTAGGTAACTGACAAACTAATGGAACACAACCATTATGACCTTAATGATGTCTGCTAGTAGACACAATCACATCTATAATGGAACTTTTTTAAATATGAATGGATAAATTTATTGGATTGTCTTAAAGTATGACCTAATTAATAGAACGTATAAGTTTTGAGACTAAAATTGTTATTATACCAAACTACATGGTTCAATTTTAACGGCTGAGTGACCTAGTGTAACAACATTTTAATGGTTTAAGGGTGCTTGAAGCCCATGAACTGTTGAAAACAAAATCAATTAAGCCCCTAAATTTTTCACCCAATTAAGCCTTTATACTCTAAAATTTCACTAATCCACCCTATTGACTAACGTTGACAGTTAATCTAACAGTTTTTTGGACTAGTTTGTGCAACGTGTCGTCTTACAGTATTATCACTTGATATTTTCAGAATTTTTTATTCTATTTAAAAAATTCTTTAAATTTTCCAAAATTTCTAAAAAATTATAGAAATTATAAAAAATAGTTTTCTAAAAAAATATGTAAATGTCACACAACAGAACTGTAGTGTCTCACGTAGCAATATTATATCAAAAAGATCGTCAAAAACTAATGGTCAAAATTGGTCAAATGACTCAATTTATTTAAGTTATTAGTTCAAGGGATTAATTGGGTGAAAAAAATTTAGGGGGCTTAATTGATTTTTTTTCTAAAAGTTCAAGGGCTTCAAGCATCCTTAAGCCAATTTTAATCTAGGAACTAAATTATTATTCTTAGAAGAAATGTTACATGTTTGTTACCAAACCAATAATTAAATGACATGTGATGTATTTTACCCTTTTATTTTTGAGTTAATTGCACAAGAGATCCCCAAAAACTATGACCTACAATCTAAATTGATATATAAACTTTAAAACATTCTATATAAGTCCCCAAACTACAATCACATTCTAAACCGATCCTTAAGCTTTAAAATATTTTATACAATCCTCAAACTATCAATATCATTCCATTTTGATCCTTTTGTTAGCATGCCATTTCCTTTATTGGTTAAAAATTAATTTGTTTTTGAAAGTCTTGAGAATTGAACATGTGATCTTCTGAACAATTATCAGAACCTTCTACAACATATTTGTTGATGCCTAAAGTTAGTAGACATCGGACAAGGGAGGTAGAAGAGTGGACCAAGGTAGTTGGTGGTGGTTCAGAGGATTCACCCTGGTTGATTTGAGTGGAGAACTACAGTCAAAATGGTGGTTAGAGTTTGAGAGAATGAGGAAGAATAAAGAAGATAACGAGTGAGGTTGTAGAGAGGGGCATTCCCCTGGTGGTTCTGCCTCTGTCGGATCTCTCTATCTACATGGGTATTTATAACCTCAGGTATTGTTACTAATAGGATGGTATCAGACCTAGCGACGATTATTGGTGTGTTGTCAGAGATAGGCCCAACTCTCAATCACTAGGCTTGGCAACTCGATCACGTAGATAGGGCTTTGTAGCTCTTGATAGTGTTTGTTCTTGAGGTCATACAGGCCTCCAGTGTTCATCTATCTGGTATACAGCCCGTCTTTGGTATAATGCTTGTCTCCAGAAGAGCTACTGCCATGAGACCACTTCTAGAGTTGCTAAGCATGAAGGCATTAAAGACCGTTTCTAGAATTCTTGGGTGCGGAGGTACCAAGTATAACATAAAATGGTATGAGTCGAGACGTATATGAGAAGCCTACCTTGTGACCATTGGTGTACCAAAAGACAGTTGCATTAATTGTTTAGTCATGATGATCCAGTTTGTGTGGCTATGAAAGGGTACACGTCTTACTCTTCCATTGGCGTCGATTCAAAATAAAAGTCAAGAGACCTTCAAAGAGATGTGTCCTCTGGTTATAAAGATTCTTCTAAGACACATTTCTTCATCAATTTCTTCGTAAGTTTTGTATTTTCAAAACCTTTTACAGCTTACTAAGAACGATGGTTAGGAAAGTAAAGGATATAGAGAGGAAGATCACCAAGAATCGCCCAGTGCCGGAGAATGGAGGTTTGTTTGAAGGAAAGCTCAGTTAAAATTAGGCGAAAAGGCTACTACGATTTTGTGGCTTACTAAGGGAGAATTATGAGTTTGAGTTGGAGATTCCCAAATGATTCCACTGTGTGAGAAACTTTTAGAATTCTACTGACGGTCGATCGTGGTTCTATCTGTCGCTTTATTGCTTTGAGGTAGGATTTCATCTCCCTTTCTTAGTGAAAGTTTTGAATAATTACAGATTGCTCCGGGCCAATTGATTAGAGTGTCATGGTGGATCTTGATTGATTATTTCCTTGTGTGCAACAAAAAAAAGTAGGAGTCGTATGTTGGTGTTATGAAGAACATCTTTACTTTGAGAGAAGTTGGTTAGAAGACTTGTGACGTTCTATTCAGCTTCACGTGAAGGTAAGAGAAACGGGCAGATATCAAAAAGCCCATTAAAAGGTCATCCAACAAACATAAACAAAGCTTGTACCACACCAACTACATCAAGGTGACAAGAAAGTTACACGAAGGCTTTAGTTCCCTCTACAGTAGAGGAAGCCCGATAAAAATACAAGGACTTCCATCCATGGTTAGAGAGTCGAGATATGATAAAGGTAGAGGAACTAAGCAAAGAAGATTGGTTGGACGTTTTCAAGGTTATTATAATCCAAAATGTCTTCAGGTATTGCCTCAGGAGAATAATCCCAATAGGTTGAAACCTAGGTATATGCTCTCAGGGCCCGTGTTTTCTCTTAGCGTGGCTAACTATCAAATAGCTTGGTCTTACGGAGGTAAAGATGACTTAGCCAAAGTGTTGTTGAGAGTGCAGTGGAAGAGGTAGACATCTTGATGTTCTACTGTGCTTGTCAGAGAGGCCTTGGTCACCTGCTAGAGCCATGAGTAGACTTACGATGAATTTTGGGCCATCTTTGGATATTTTGGGAAGCGAGTCTCCAGAGGGAGCGGTAGGCTAGGATTAGGATGCCAGAGACGACAAGCTTGAATTGGTTCATTCTCTCAGTGAGGAGGTGAGTGAAGTTTCCAGGACAGGCTTTGAAGCTTTCAAAGAAGTCAACCAATGCAACCTTCATATTGGTGATCCGAAGATTGCAATTGCAACAGGCACTTCTAGTCCTCCCTTGACTTTAGGCAGAGGCAATAATTTCTTCCCTATCTTATTATCATTGGAGAGTGAGAATGAGAATAAAGAAGAAATTCTACGTCCTCTATAGGTGCTATTTCCAACTTTATCTGATTCATCATTCTCCTTGGAGAGTTGAAGTAATATGGCTTGAAGAGCCTACTGCTAAATTGACCTGTCTAACCCATTCATTCTTTCTTGCAGAGGTTGAGACCAACCTCTCAACCATTATGGTTGGCACAGTTCTCCTCAGGGAAGCTAGGATAGATGCTACAATAGACTCTATAGTGTCGAACTCAATATCTTTGGAGTCATTACCTTCAACGAGGGCTGTCATTTCACATCCATCGAAGATAGAAAGAGCTACAATCAGTTAGATGCCAGGAATTTGAACACCCTCTTGTGGTGGAGAGGAGGAAGAAGAAAAAAAATCATTAGTTTTTTTTAGGAGAGGGAGAAGAAAACCTATGTGGCGGAAGAGTCAATCGTTACTACTACGGAGACCGTTCATATGGCTTCTCTGACATCGATACCCCATGGACCTTTAGGACGATACAGATCTAGTTTTCCTACACAATTTTTGTGCTAGATGGGACCGAAGGCACAATATGGAGTTGTCCCCCTATATAGGTCTAGTACAAAAGGAAATTGAAGTTCTAATCTCGACGAGAATGTGTATTCGTGCACCATCTTGCATTTATCCCCGTATTTCTTTTTAACTACGAAAAGTTTAATTATATTTTTCTTGGACAGCTATGGCTTTCCTGATTGGGTCGATCTATGTGAAGGCGGCAAATCGGGGCCATCTATGAGTTTTTAGAGCGGCAAATATCAGTGTAAAAGGAAATTAAGGTTCTAATCTCAACGAGTATATGTAATCGTGCACCATCTTACATTTGTCCCCATATTTCCTTTTAACTATAAGAAGTTTAATTGTGTTTGTCTTGGACAACTACGACTTCCCTGATTAAGTTGATCTATGATGGAGGCAGCAAATTGGGGCTATTTACGAGTTTCTGGAGCGAAAAATATATGGAGGCTACAATGGAAGCTTCCAAGGCTCTTGGTGTCATGACTAGAGTGGTTGAGTTTCTTTGCTGAGCTGACAAAGATATCAACGCTGCCTTTGCCAAAGTTGTCGAGGAAGGGAAGAGGCATGAAAGAGAGGTTGCTACCAAGGCATAACTTTAAGAGTCTCATGCTAAAGTTAAGTCATTGGAGAAAAAGATTTTCGAGCTTAGGAAAAAGTTGGATGAAGCTCAAGAGTCAACCAACGCTTTAAAGGAGGCTCGAAGACTCGTGGCTAAGTCAAAAATAGAGGCCGCAGAATCCTTATAGTAGGCTGATCAAGCTCAACGCCAAGCTACAGAGGCCAACAATTGAGCCGAGTCGGCTAATAAAGAGATCGAAGTGGCCCAGGCTGAGGCATAGAGGGAAAGAGAGATTACTAACAAGAGAGCCATGAAGATCTGGAGAGTTAAGACAGAGCTAGACGACAAGGTCAAAACCTTGACTACTGCTAAAGCTGAAATTGGGCAGATGCAATCTATAAAAGAGAAAGCTGAAGAAATAATCTTTCAAGCCGACCAAAAATTGGCCCAATTTGAATGCTTTACAGATAGGAGGGAACGTAACATAGCATGCATCGTACAAGGAATGCTCGGTCTAGTCGACATGAGAGATTGAAATCTACACTACTGTTGGCATATCTACAAGAAGGAGGAAGAGTTGGGCTTTAATTCCTTAATCCTTCTAAAAAGAAGTGGTTGTATTGCCGAAAGGTCATTAGGTTGTACATTATAGATCCGACGTATAGTGATCATGGTTTGAGCTTAAATGTTATAAATACTCGAGATGCCGTAAATACTCTGGAAGTAGGTGTCAAGCACTCTGATAAGAACCTTGTTAAGGAGCAAAATCTCGATGCAACAATAATTTTTGACACATCTGATGTTGATAATCTAGTAATTAGCGTTAAAGACTCCGCTAATAGATCGCCTGAGGAGCGAACTCCTGATGCAACGGTCAGCACTAATGGGCTCCGTGACGATCCTCAGCCCAATTATTCTTAGGTAATTTTTGTAGTGGTTAATGTGTATTTCGACATTTTTAGTGAATGGAAGCTACTATTTTACCTTGATATGTTTTGTTTACTTAAGAACTTGGGCTTCTCCCCCTTTTAAGCTGGACTTAGCCAATCAAAAAACTTCATCGTACCATTTGTCAATTCATTTTTAGATCACTTATATTAATAGTCTTTAAGCATAAGGCGGAGGCATCTTTGTTGCAAACCAAATTTTGGGTCTTTAGGCCCTGTAATTGTTTTCTTCGTGAAGTGGACCGTAACCTCAACAAGGGTAATACCGACAATATTGAGTAAAAATATTGGACTACAAAGGTGTTCTTTGCGATATTTGCCTCTGCGAAGGTCTCCCAATTTCATAAAAATGGTTGAAGTAGACTTAGGCTAACATTTGAAGAGGTGTAAATTTATCGGATGTTCCGAACTAGACTGATCAAGTCGGCGAATAGACTGATTCAATTTGCTGACAATCCTTTACTTTGGACATGCATCTCCATCAAGTGAACGAAGGTATTGAATGATCATGTTGGTGTCGTAGGAGGCAAAATATGTAAATAAACTGTTGAGATATTTGATTTTGATATAACTTAAATGAAAAATATTTTTGGACTTAAACTAATTTGCAAAAATATTTTAAAAGTCTATTAGCTTGAAAAATATATTTGAAAGGTTTTAAAGGGTTTTTGACATGTTTAAATACTTTTAAAATAGTCAAATGGTCAAAAACATGCTTTGAGTACTGGTACGGTCTTTCTCGTACCGATACCCAATAGCTCATACCGGTATGGTTTCCTGTGTATCGATTCACCCTTTGATTCCCCATGTTTTGCTAATTTCAGTGGCCATTCACCATACCAGTATAAGCTTGGCCGTACTAGTATGAAAGGCACCGTACCGATATGCAAGTATCGTGTACCAGTACCAGTGTTATAAATGTCCAACTGCTCTTTCCTTTTTGAGATAGGTACCGATACAGAAGTTCGTGTATCAATATTGACATGTCTAGAAGTGCATTTATTATTGGAAATTAAGTCTCCAACGGCTCTAAACCAACCCCAACGGCTAGTAATGACCACAAACTCCTTAGAGGGTTTAAAAGCAAGCTTTAAGCAGCCATGGAACAACAAGAAACTCAATGCCAACATTACAAAAATTGTTTTAGTGCTTAAATTGTCAAATTCCTTGTAGAAAACACTAGTGAGCCAAATTGTCACATTTGCTGAAGTGTTAGGATTTTGGGTGAAAGCTAAATTGTGCGAACACTTTGCCTTGTAGGTTTTTCATTGTGCTAATATTATCTCTTTCAGCCTAGAAAAGGAAAGACAAATGAGTGAATTTGTGGAAAATCTTTAGTGTGGATAGCTAAAGTAGTGGAGGTAGACTTGGTTGAGATATCGAACCACTATAAATCATTATGCAAAATTTTAAATTCTGAGTTTTTCCACCATATTCACTCAAAGGCCAATTCACCCTCTCATGGTGAATTTGGTTGATCATTTGAGCCCAACAATTGGTTTCAAAGCCTTGTCTTTACATCAAATTAACATTCTAGAGTCGATCCTTGAAGTGCTCAACCTTTCTACATCAACCGAAGCTTATGGAGCAATCCATCACTAAGATTCCATGCTTCAATGGTGCCGACTATTTTTATTGGAAGAATAGGATGATGAACTTCATTTAATCTGTTGATTACAAACTTTATCAAGAAAGGAGACAAATGCAACTCAAATCTAAAGCCACACATGTGCTCTTAGCCTGAAAGAATATTTCCAAGTCTCCTCTTGTAATGATGCCAAGGAAATATGAGACAAGCTTGAAGTCACATATGAAGAAAAAAATGAGGTGAATGAGACCAAGATTGGACTTTTCAATCTCAACTATGAGAAATTCAAGATGGACTCACAAAAAGACATTAAATCTATGCTCGATCGGTGTAATCACTAATTTTATCATGTGTTTTAACCCCTTTTTATTTTTATGAATAATGAGCTTTAGGTGTTACTTTATATATTATAATTATTAGTATGTCACAAAAAATTTCAAAATACTAATATTATTATTATTATTATTTCTTTATCTATTTATAATTAAAAAGCCAAAAACATTATTAGTTATTATATGTTATTTTAATTTACAAGGAAAAAAACACAAACAAAAATATTATTATTTGTCCTTGAATATTATTATTATTATTATTATTATTATTATTTAGTGTTATTATATTATCCTAATATCATTATTAGTATTTTATTATTACTATGTTGTTGTTTGCGTATTATTATTATTATTATTATTATTATTATTTTGAAACAAATAAATGTACAACAGCCCAATAGTATAATAAATACAATTAAAGCCCAGAAGTCTGTTAACAGTCCATATTACAAATTAAAAATCCAAAATATTACACTTATTAGCCCGTTTAGGCCCAGAATAAAAAGCCCTAACATTAAAATTTTGAATCTGCCCTAATCATCATTTTCTACTCCCGCAGTCAAACATCAGCCGTTAGATCTGTATAAGATCTGACGGTCTAGCTTGCATTAGGAAAAGCTTCTCGAGTAATGAGTGGAGCCACGCGCGGGCGTCTCAGCTCCTCTATGCGCTCGTGCGACGCACCCGCGATCCTTCACTATCCAGCTCTCCAGACCCTCCGGCTGTTTCACGCGCGCATGTGTTGCCCCAACCGACAACTCTTCGACTGCCACTGCCACACCAACCGCCCTTCCAGTCCCAGCTTTCCCGTTCGGGCACAGCAACAATATGCAACAAACAAGCACACATATCAACAGAAAGCAAAATTGGCAAATCTAGAGACAAGCTTAAGGATGAGCTCACATGCAAACAAATTCGGCAACAGATTTTAGATCTCACAAAAAAGCAACCAATAACATTTTAGGACTTTTTTCTTTTTTTGGTTTTCCAAAATTTATGTAATATTGGGTATAAAGTCGAGCCTAAGCAACAATTGTAATCCCAACGGGGGGAATTTGGAAGCAATACGAAAAAACTAGAGCCTTTTAGAGGTATTATCTCTTCGGCTGTTTGTATGCACAAAAAATATAAAAAATAGTGGATCTAGGTTTTAGGGTTTACCCTTTTTTCCGGTAGCTGACTCGTCCTACTGGTGACAAACCTAAGGCCATAGTGCCTTTAACGGTGAACGGGAAGACGTTGGTTGGATTTCGGCCTTTGAAAGGCCCATTGTTTCTAAAATGGGTTTCTTTCCGAGCTTGTTTTCTTAGGTCTAAGGAAGACGAGTTTTTTTGGGTTAAAAGAAGGCATTTTCTGAGTTTTGGTTTTAAAAAAGAATGTCTCGAGGCTTTCGGGGTTCGTCGGCCCCGTTTGACCGCGGTCGACATGGCGGCACGTAGAGGGAGGCTTGCCAGCTTCTGGAAATGTAAGAGAGCAGAGTGGGGGAGAGGCTTGTTATAAATGGCAAAAAAAATTTCAGTTTTTCACTATTAGATTGAGTTTTATACTCTTTTGATTTTTAAAAAATGGCCTAATCACATTTTAAGGACCTTCGTATCCTTTAAATCCCCATGCAGCCCTTTCGTGTTTCCAAATCTCGGCCCCAGTCCCTCAATTTTTTTAAAAAAATTCAGTTCCACCCCTATTTTCTTCCGGATCAAAGTTTTCAAATTGGTTTTATTTTCCGCAGATCCCTCCGCTTTCTTGAGTTAACTTTCAGGCCCTTTCGCCTTTGTAAATTCGGCCCCCAATCCCTCAATGTTTTCATAAGCTTTCAATTTTGTCCCTTTTCCAATTAAACCTGATTTTCAAAGGGTTAATGCCCCCTTTAACCCCTAAAGTTTCAATTTCATTTGATTTGGGTCCCGATCTCTGTGGTTTAATCTCGGTCTTTGTCCTTGGTTTTTTATTTTGTTTCTTTTCACCTATGTTTGCATTGCATATTTGTTTTAATCTTGCACCTTATTTTCTTTATTTTTCGGCCATTCCTTGCTTGTTCGTTTTTATTTATGTCTTGTTTTTGTTCTTTTTAATTCGTGTGTTTGTATTAGCTTCCCATGTGTACATATTTACACGATACACGTGTGTTGTGCTTTTCTTTCTTGTTGTGCCTTATATATGTACATACTTTTATGTGTTATTATGCTATAAAGAATATCTAATATGGTATACGGAGTTAGTTGGTTTTTATATATATATATATATACATATATATACATATATGCATATATGTATTTTACAAAATAAATATATTCCATGGTTTTATAAAATCACATATATAAATTATAAAGTATAGTAAAGTAAAACTGTTTTTTATATTATAAGGTGTATTGTAAACTTTTATATGTACATATCATAGGTTTTCTCTTTTGAATCTTTTTCGTAAAAATCCTATTTTATGAGTATATATGTACATTGCAAGTTTCCATATTTGTTGTCCTTCTGAATCAAGTTCTTGTATGTATATAATGAAGCATGTACATGCATGCGTGTATTATATTTGTACGTAGGGCGTTTTTTTCCATCTTTTGTGTTTTGTTATTAGGGTAGATTTTAGGTTAGTTTAGATTTTAAAATTTAATTTAATTAATTTAAATTTTGGTTTAATTGGGGTATAGGCTTCAAATCAATTAAATTAAATTTAGGTTAAGTTTAGAGTCTAGTTAGACTATAGTTTCGAATCAATTTAATTCATTTAAATTCACCATTGGCTCATTGGGGTAAATGTTAAATGTATTAAGTTGGTTGAACAATTCTTAATTATTTTTAGGTGTAAAATTGGAATTTCATGTAGATCGTGTAATTTAAAATCATGACTAATTAATTCGATTAATTTTAGATAGTTTCCTTGGCCCGTTGAGATTCTAGTTTAAAATTAATCGAATTGATTATTATGGTTCAAGATAACCAATAAAATGACAGTTTTTTTTAGTTTCTAGGATTAAATAAATTTAGGGCTAATATTAGATTAACCTAGTTAATAATTAGATCATTAATTTTATTTTCAATAATTTGGGCCTTTTTAGGTTAGGGCTTTAGTGGGCCTTAGGTTTTAATTTTGTGTCTTTCTATGCCATGCATTTTAATTGTCATTCATTAGACCTTTCATTTTAATTGGACATTGCATGTAATTAATCAACTTAAATCATAAAACAGAGATATTTATTAATTCTGATATTTGTGTCGTAACAGTCATGGCTCACTGGATGCTAACCAAATATTCGAATTAATTTTTATCGTCTAAAGGTAAATATAATTCAAATTAAAATTTTGACAAGTCATTTCATTAGATTTAACTGCTTGCATCATGTATAAATGTGATGAATGGAGTTTGAACCATAAATTAACACGGCAGTCGGGCTTATTCGATGTCGGTTTAATCTATGGTTCGAGGTTAAAATTCAAGGGAAATTGGAATGAGAATTCAAGGTTAAAGTTTAGTGACTAAAATGATAAGTTTTAAAACTTGGATGATAGAAGTGGAAATATAAAAGGTTGAAGGACCAAAGTTGTAATTTCATAAAAGTTAGGTGTTTTATTTTATAAATAGATAGAGCACCTATAGGTGTGGATCGAATGAGGAATTACTGGTTTGATCCGATATTTCGATTATTGGGAAAATCATAGTCAAAGTTTAAGTAGAATTTGGATAACCAGATCAAACTGAAAAATTATGAAATTTTACCATATGATAAATGAAGGTTATAAAAGTCATTTCCAAGTGTTTAAGAATTTATCAGTAATCATTTTATCCTATACATGGATTAAACAGATTATGGAGAAAAATATGATATAGATTCTGGAAATAAAAATATAGAAAAAGATATCGAATTTCGATCGAACTGCAAAGTAGAGCGTGCTCAAAACGTAGGATGGGTGACCTATCGGGAAGGTCTTGTGTCAGTACTTGAGATTAATAAAAAGGAATCAGTTCGAGTTAATATTATGTGTATGAATATCTGGTAAAGGATTATTAAGAGAATTTTATTCGATAAAGATTTCGGGTAAAATTATCAGTATATTGGATCAAGTCAAAATTTTAAGTTTGACTCTATAAATATGGAGATAAGGAATTTTTAGAATTTAACTGATAAGCCCGGTGAAGGGGGGATCTCAGTAGAAGTAGTGAGTGAATATCGAGAAATTGGATCGAATCAAAATTTCAGAGACTGCTCCATAAGTCATGGAAAATTTATAAAATATTATTTTATGAATAAATTATTAATTGGTTGATTGTGATCTAACTAGAATAGTTAGATTTTTACAAAATGGTAAAAATTTGTGATTTAAGTGATAAGTTTTGGTAATTTGGTAATTTGGTCACAATGGTAATTTTGAAATATTTTGAAAGTACCATGGGCAATATGGTAATTTCTCATGTGAAAGCATTACTCTAGTTTGGTTAGAGTTGAATGGAATTTAGTTGGGATTGAACTAGAATGTCAACTTGTAAATTATGTTTTAGTTGGAGGTTAATTTTGGAATAAAGATTAAATTGAATAAAAATTTCCATTTAATAAATACATGTGGCATAAATTAAGAAAATATGAACAAAAGTGTTCATCTTCCCTTCTTCACTTTCAAAATTACATGGGGAAAGAGAGAGAAACTATACAAAATTTTTTCTTGACAATTTTGAAGGCTTTAAAGCAAAATTCAAGGTATGATCCTTTAGAATAATTTGTTCTACATTCAATTCTCTAAATTTTGGTAGCAATATTACATGGTGTTGTGAAGAACCACTTGAATTATTGATGAGAAAGAATTAGGGAATTGATGTGCTAAGTTAAAATTAGGACTTGGATTACATGAATTTAATGTTGTTTTGATGAAATTAAGCTTGGATTGTGTTTAATTTCATGTTTGAAGACATAAACCCTAACCCTAGAATTTGGGGTTTCTTTAGGGGTTTTGAAATTAAGGATGAATATGGAAGATTTATGTTTCTACAAGCTTGATTTTGATATTAGAATGGAAAATTCTCAACTTATCTTCTAAGTGACTATTTTGGCATGTTTGGTAAATTAGAGAAAATATTGTGAAAATTATTCTAGTGGTGGATTTGTAGAGATTATGAATTTAGAAGCTTGATTATGACATTAGGACTAAAATAAAGTCCTTGCAAAGTTTAGATACCTAATTTACCAAGTAGGAAGAATTTGGGGATTTAATTGTTAATTATTGGAAATGAATATTATATGTTGGATAAATTATTTTGAGCATATTAGAATGTTGTTTGAATGAAAAACAAAATTAGAAAAGTTTAGTGACCATTTCGGCTAAAGGTCAAAATAAAAGGAAAATTTTGAGAAAAAATGATAAAAATGTTGGATTGAAAAATTAGTACAAGTTTCCCAACTTTTGTGTAGAATTAGTAACTAAAATGTCACTTTAGCAAAAGTTAGTGGATTGAAGGACATTGAGTAAAAGTTAGTGGAAAATGTTAGAATTATGGAGAAATTGTGATTTGGGCTTGAATAATTCGCAAAAGTTGCAAAATAGTCACTAGGGACCAATTCGGCAATCTTAAAAGTTAGAGGACTAAATCTGAATTTGTATGGAATTGGTGTGTATTTATGTTGTTAAGGATGTTGGAGATGTGAAATTGATATTAAAATGCTAAACCAATGTTAAATTGAATTAGTAACCATTTTGACAATTTGTAAAAGTTAAGGGACCAATCCAGAAATGAGATTTTGGATAAGGATTAAATCTGAAATTTTAGTTGTAATGGTAGAATTAAGGTGGTAATGTTGAATTTAGGACTAATTTGCAAAGTTAAGAAATTTGGATTCTTACCTTTGCATTATTAGTGACCATTCGATAAAGAAGGAAAATTAAAGGGAACAATTACGAATAATTATTTGATGAAGAAGGTGATAAGTTGGTGGTTTAAAGCAAATAATGGGACTAAATTGACAAGTAGAGAAGTAAGGAGAAGCTAGTATAAAAGTTGAAGTTAATTATGGAAGCTGTGTAGAAAACTGGATTATGGCAGTAAGTTTGAAAATTCACCATAAATTCTACAAAAATGGTTAGATGGTGAATTTTATACCGATGTAAAGATTTGTTCGTCTAGTTTCGTGTCCAACAAACAGAAACTGATTCCGAGTTTTGAGTCAAAAGATATGGATTTTTAAGTGACAAAATGTCAGAAAATAGAGTACCATGTAGTTCCGAATCTCAGCATTGTAATCGACTTAGAAAATTTGTCATAAATCGTACGAGTTGAATTTGTGATATTAATTTATATGGTTGAAAATCTTATTGAATCTAGTTTCTTCCAGAGCAAACGGAATCGAATTATGAGTTGTAGATTATTTTATAGAAATATTTCTTTGAAGGTAGTGCAATCTGCCAGAAAATAAGAATTTATACATTTTGTATCTAAGGTTAATTAGTAAACTTGAAAAGAGTTAATGGACGTTCTAAATGGTTATTAAGGACCAAAATGAGTTTTGGATAGTATAAGGAAGGAAAGAGGAAATTTGTATATTCGAATGATTTGATTTGATAGTATGTTTGAAAAATTGTTAGATTTGAATCTAACAAATGTTGTTTATATTCATGTGATTAATAAAGTTTGGATCCGAATCAAAAGAAGGTTCGAGGTACCATGAAAGAAAGGATCGAATAGAGCTAGTGAGGCAAGCTAATAAATGGCACATGTGAGTGTATTTTATTTATTTATTATATATGTGAGATGAAAGAATGTATTTTTATCTGTATATATATAATGTGAAGAAGACTTGTAATAAGTAACTTTGATAATAATGAAAATGTATGTTGATCAAAGTTATGTAAATGGTATGAAGTATTAAGTGGCATATGTGATACATGAATATGGAATAATGATTTATCTAAGTTAAATCGGATTTCATATTTTGGGTATGTAATGCCCATTATTGAATTATGGTTGATAGTTTTGATAAATTGGATACTGCAGATGAAATATGAGATGTGAATTGCCCTATTATATGAACAATGATGATTGATCTATAAGGAAATAAATTGCCCAATTACTAGTGTGAAGTCTTGGTATAATTGAATATCCAAAAAGAGTCATAGCAGCTGCGAACCAGCACTACGGTGCTGAGATAAAGTAGGTATTATTGTGCTGAAGGGAAAATAGGCACTACGGTGCTGAAGGTAAAGTAGGCACTACGGTGCTGAAGGTATGAGGAGCAAAGAGCGTCCTCGAGTACGTACTCACCATCAGACACTACGGTGTCAGACTCGTATACCATAAGTTCACATGAGAATATTTGGTATAGTTGGATATTCATAAGGTCTTAGCAGCTGCATCAAAGCACTACGGTGCAGGAAAGATTCTACGGAGTTAAGAAAGACTCTACGGAGTCAGTTCAAACACTACGGTGTTAAAAGGCACAAAATGTGCTAGGATGAGGAGCAAAGAGCTTCTTCGAGTACGTACTCATCTCAGTCGCTTTGGCGAGGTAGACGCTACAGCGTTGTAGACACTACGGTGTCGTGATGACTCGCGTACCATGACATCACATGATTTTGTACTTTAGGCTATGATAAAGGAAATGATATACAAATGGCTGCATAACGAAAGTATGACTATGATAAAAGAAATGATATGCAAATAATTGCATAACGAAAGTATGGTTATGTGAATATGGTATGTAAATGATTACGTGATAAAGCATGACTACTTCACGATCATGAACCATTGATATCACGATTCTATGATAGAGTTGACAGATGATATGAATCATATTTAGAGCATGTATATGTTAAAGAAATTATTGTGAATGTGAATACCTAATGAACATAGAACAATGATGGCATGATTTTATAATTTGGCTATAATACTTGAAAAGCATTATGGCCAGTAGTTAAGCTAGAAAGTTTAATGTACATAAGATGGGTAGGACAGATGGAATCCTATGATTACAATAATATAATTGTTAAAAGAGCTATATATGATTAAAATGTTATTAATTGCAATCGGATATCGCTTGCCAATCTGCAGGGTTGAGTTAATTATAATTATTGGTTTGTATTTTATGGTTATACCGCACTAATATATATTTAACGTGTGTTTTGTGTCACACGTAGGTACTTTGGACTAGATAGCAGAGGAGGAGATACACATCAATGGATCAAGCTAGCTGATATTATCAGTAAGTATCACCACATCCTAGTCTAGTGGGGCGTGTATAGATATTAAATAGGTAACTATTCTGAATGATCTAACATTATGACTTAGTTTGAAGAATTAAAAATAATTAGAAAATATGCTTTAAACAGTTTTTAACTTAGTTGGTTGTTTATCGTGTAGTGATTATGAAAACTGATAAAGGGTCAACCACTGAACTACTTTGTTGAGGTTTTTAAAAAAATTGTTACAAGTCAGAAAATCAATTAGTAACATCTTTAATGTGTATTCGGATGTCGAATATACGTTGAGTGTGTTACAGATAGGTTCTAGTTGATCTTGGGAAAGGGTTCTATCTTAGCCCGTTAAATGATAGAGATGTAAAGGTTAGCCCTTTAGCCTGTAAAAAGGAAGAATTCATTGTTAGTGAATTGGGAAATCATTAGTGTGGATGCTAAGGTAGTGGATGTAGACATTGGTTAGAAGGTTAAACCACTCTAAAATATCAACCATGTCAAAATGTCCATCTTTTTCAGTTTTTGTTTTCCTAAATTCAAAGAAACCTCTACATCCTTCATCAGAGCTAATTTCGGTTGAAGAAATCGAGTCTATCAGTTTACAATCTTCATAGAAAACTTGGTTAGAAGCAAGTTAAATAGCTGATTGATTGTCACAGAAAAAAGAAGCATGTGGTATAGGAGCTTAAAATGAAGACAGTAGCTGATTGATTGATAGATTGATTGTACTTATTTCTATATACCTACTAACAGTCGATATATAGAAATCGAGCCTATCGATTCAGGTTGCTTTAGGTTTAGGTTCGATTAGGGTCAGATCGAATTTGATTCGAATTAAGTTAGGGCTATGTTATTTCAAGTTGGGTTAGGTCAATATCAGATTGGTTGATTTTCGGGTCGGGTCAATATCAAATCGATTGAATTTTCAGGTCAGGTTAACATCGAATCGGTTGCTTTAGTTGTCGGGTCAATATCGGATCTATTAGTTTTTTATTTTAGTCAATATATGAAGATGATCTTTTAAAGGAGAAAAATAATATTAAACCATTAAACTATTACTAAAGGTAGTTGTTAATTAGTAATATCATACAAAATGAGAATAAAACATGGATATTTGAGCAAATTAAATTTGGGTTGCTTTCGGTTCAGGTTGATTTTCGGTTCGAGTTATTTTCGGTTTCAGATATTTTTTGTTTAGGTTAATTTCAATTCAGGTTGATTTTTTGTTTAACTAAATTCGGGTTAAATTTAGATCATCGTGTTTAGGTTTATATCAGGTCTCGAGTTAGATAAATCGATTCAATCTCAGGTCAAAATTTTCGGATCTAAATGCAACCACCGACCTTATGGCTAAATTTGTGACGATAGACGCCGAATTGCTCACAGCTTTTGAGTCCCCACCCAATGCCTTACAAAACATCTTGCACTGTGATGCCCTCGACCCTCCTCACATGCGTGTGAGAAGGTTTTAATGTACTGGCCCAGACCTCATCTTTAGTCGAAAAAATTTAATTAAATATCAATCTAAACAATACCTTCTTTTTTATATTTGGAAAGAGAAAAGAAGAACAACAATTTTATGGAGTGAAAATCTCATGTATAAGGACTCATATGTCATTTTCTGCTATCAACCAAGAAAATCAAAATATATTTACAAGTTGGTCCATTTGGAAAAATGATTATTTAATCTCGACTCATCACGTCATCTATGGTTTCGTCCACTAAAAATCAGTCAACTAATTTTTTTCTATGTTATTTTTTTCAAAAATAAATTTTCATCTCTTTATGTCATGTAAATAAGATGTGAATAATTATATAAAAACTGATTATAAATAAATTAATGACATAAAAATAATTAGTTAATTGACTTTTTAGTGAATATAGACCATGAGTTCATGACTATAAAATAATTTATCGTCCATTTGATATAGGCCTAGCAATAGCATGTGTCATACGGTCCCCTAAAGTGGATGGTCCAAATCACTCCACCACTTGGAAATTGGGACCACTGCATAAAATCTAATCAATCAAACGGAAAGTTGATTATAAAGACAAATACGTGTAATTATAAAGACAATTATAATTAATATATTTCAAAATTAAAGTACAAGTAAAATTATAATAATAATCATCATACGGAAAGTTGTACAGAATCAACAAGACACAATTAGATGAAAATCAAATTTATATAATAACTAGAAATAAACAATGTAACACGATCAAACTAAAAACCAAACCAATAATAATCGCAATTAAATAAAAAGTTTCTACAAGTGTTTTAATTTTAAGATTTAGGGATTTAATAATTTAGGAGTTTATAATTTAAGGGTTTAGAGTTAGAGGTTTAGGCTTTAAGATAATATGTGATAGATTTAAATTTTAACCTGCAAACCCTAAATTTTAACCATAACCTCTAAACTAAAACATTAAAACTAACATGATTGTGGAAATTTTTTTATTTCCACCAACAGTTGGTGCATAGTAGAATTACCCTAAACCAAAATTATTTGTATAAGAATCCGAACGAGAACATATAAATGCGTCGAAATGACCATGATTATGCTACAAGAGTCATTATCTGATTTTTCAAGTTATGTTTACGACAGAGGGCTGTCAATTGTTGGGTTTGCTATTATGGATGGTGGACCGTATGGTTGTTTCTCTTGGCTTTAACCCTAAAATTGCACCACTATATTTTATATTTATCAAAATAGCACCTGGAGTTCTATATTTTCTATCATAACACTTTATGCATGGCGATTTTAATTTTTTAAAATTATATATATATATATATATATTTTGTTTTAACTTAATCAATTAATAAATAATTAACAAATCTTAATTGAAACTCATTGTACATGTTTGGCAATCCACTTAATTTTTTACAAAACTAAAAAAAATAAACTATTAGGAATTCACTTCGCATCTTCAATGTATTGAAGAATAAAAATAATTTTTTTTAAACTATTAGGAACCAACTTAGATATTTTGCTCCATGAGTTGCAAAAAAGATGTTGGCATTAGCTTATATAGGCCGAGTTAGAGTGTAAGCATTTGTTTCTTATCAATGTGGGATTCTTAGAGCTAAAAGTTTGCTACTATATTTTAGCTTCATGAATCCTACATTGTTAACAAACAAAGACTTACACTCTAAACATGTCAAGATAAGCTAATGCCAACATCCTTTATTTACAATTCATGGAGCTAAACCTCAAAGTTAGCTCCTAATAGTTTAAATCTTTTTCATTTTTGTTCTTCAATACATTGAAGATGCAAAGTGGGTTCTTAATAGTTGGGTTCCTACTAGTTTATTTTTTTTCATTTTCGTCCTTTAATAAAAATGTTTGATTTAAAAAAATTAAGTGAAACTCACCTAGCATGCACGAAGTGAAACTCACCTAGCATGCACGGAGTTCTCACCGTGTATGCACGCAAGTTCAATGTAAGGGTGCTATCTTGAAAAATATAGAACTCCGGATGTTATTTTGATAAATATAAAATGTAATGGTGCCATTTTAGGGTTAAAGCCGTTTCTCTCCACATCAGTAAATTTTCATCATCATTGTTTTTATTGTAATACCGGTGTTGTTCATGGTGACTGACTGGATTCTGGTTTGGTCTTGCTACTGTTTGGGTCTCCCACTGGGATTTTGCGTTATACTAGGAAAATTCTAAAACTTCAATTTTACTCATAATCATAAATTTTAAAACTTCAATTTTGATATGAACAGTAGGATTTTGAAATAGCATATTCCCAGTAGCATTCTGCTTTCATTTATGAGAACGACTAAAAAGGTTCTTAAGGTTTTAAATGTAATACGAACAGTATCTATATGAGAGCCTGCTGAACTGCAAACTCAAATGGAACCTGACAAGAGACCAATCAAAGAAATTCAGAGCGTGGGTAAGGACCAAGTCCATAAGTGCCAAAAGAGGTAGTGAGAGATGCTGGAAAATATAATCATATATATAAACTACCCAACAGTACTATTGTGGAAACAGCCAGAAACTAAGAATTTTCAAGAAAATAGAGGTGAAAATGAAAACAAACTACTCAACAGGAGACAACCACAAACTAAGAATTTTTAAGCTTAAAAAAAATGCATGCTAGTAGTAGTAGTAGATGATGATATAATGTTGACCTGAATAGAATTAAGATATTCAGCATTGGCAGATAAAATGTCCCTTAATTTCTTCTCCCATTTAGCCCACTCCTGTGTGTATGAACCTTTATTTGACTCCAATCTAAGGGAAACAACAAGAGTTGTGAAGTTCGAGGATTTCTAACTAGAGTAAAACTCTTCTTATCAAGTCTTTAAAAGACTTACTTGTAAATCTTCTCGATATGAATAATATCACTGAGAAAATATACTGTTTTCATCATTTTCAACATTGTTTTCATCAATTTTTACATGGTATCAAATTAGATGTACCGATCCCTACTATAAAATCGAGCCCTAACAGTCATGACCAATCCCACAGATTTAAAAAACAATTATGGAACCAGTTTAACTTCAATCTGTTGCTGGTTCTTCCTCTCCTTCAAGCATCGTTGATGCTTCTAGCCTTGCTTTGATAGCCCGTGAAGATACAAATGGTAGTCTATCTTTTGCAGCATTGATAATTAAATAGAGCTGCACTAACATGGGTTATAGACTCTGGAGTCTCTGATCACATGACTGACGACAAAGGATTATTTCTGAATTTGCAGAATACATCTCCTAGAAACTATATAAGAACAACAGATGATTCTTTATCCCCTATTATAAGAAGTAGTTCTGTTATTATCAATGGGGATATCATATTGCATTCAGCTCTTTTTGTACCTAATTTAACTTGCAATCTTCTTTCTGTTAGTAAACTATATAAGGACTTGAAGTGTGTCACTAAGTTTACTTTCAATACGTGCGAATTGCAGGCAATAAGTTTGGGGAGAATGATTGGCAATGCTCGGCTGTATGGTGGGCTCTATGTATTTCATGGAGAGCATTGCCCTTTTCCCACTACAATTTCCAGTAGACATTCTTCTTCTTTAATTTCATATTATGCTTCAGAAAAATAAAATGATGTTATGCTATAGCATTTTAGGTTCTCAGGTTTTCATTATGATATTTGTCAGCTTGCTAAGCATGTTAAATCATCTTACTTATCATCCACTTATAAGTCATTCATACTTTTTTTCGCTAATACACAAAGATATTTGGGCCCTTCTAAGGTTAAAAATATAATTCTAAGGTTAAGAATATAATATGCTATAATATTTTAGGTTGGTCTTCCTAATTTTTATTACCTTGCCAAACTATTTCCAGCATTATTTGTTAATAAAAAACCTCAATCTTTTCATTGTGACATTTGTCAACTTGCTAAGCATACTAAACATCTTACTTGTCATCCATTTATAACCTATCCAAACTTTTTCTTCTTATACTCATTGATATTTAGGGCCCTTCTAAGATTAAGAATATAAATGGTTGTAGGTGGTTCATAAATTTTTCGATTCATACTCGTACCATATAGACTTATTTAATAAGATAATAGTTTGAAGTAGAGCAAATCTTTAAGAGATTTTACAACATGGTCGAAACTCAATTTAAAAGTCAAGTTCAGATTTTTTTTTAATTTGATAATAGGGAGAGTATTTTACTAAAACGTTTAGTTTTTACTTTCGAGAAAAGAGAATTATTCAAATTAGTTCTTGTGTGAATGCTCCATAACAAAATGAGATAGCATAGAGAAAAATCGACACTTGTTAAAAGTTACTAGGTCCTTGTTGCTTTCTTATGATATTTTTAAATATTTCTTGAGTGAGGCTATTTTGAAAATAACATACTTCCGGTTAAATTTTAAATTTTAGACCACAGTTTTTTTATATTTATCTGCTTTTAAATCTATGCCATCTACCCTTTTTTGAAAGTGTTTGGGTGTAATGTTTCTGTTTACAATAATAGTCTATTTTGCTCTAAATTGGATCTTAGATCTGTCAGGTGTATATTTTTAGGATATTCTTCACTAAAGAAGGACTACAAATGCATTACACATAAAACTTATATTTTTATGGATGTTACATTTTTTGACATGATCCATATTTTCACAAGTTTGTAATCTAGGGGATGACCTTAGGTGTTCAGCCTTTACCTTCTTAACAACATGACCAGCTTCTTCCTTTACAGTTTTCCTCGACTTTAGCTTTTAATCCTTTGCCACCAATTATATTAGAAATTTTCACCAGTCCTACCACACCTTTAGTAAGTCCTAAATCTCCTATAATGATTCCTCAAACAAGTCAAAGTCCACACCTTGAGAGAAAACAATTGAGTGTCTACAAAAGGAGGAGAAAATTATTTCAGAGACCATTATACAGTTGCAATTCATTTATCGAGAGTTGCAATTCAGCCCAGTTGCCTCTAAAAATGTGAAAGGTAATGAATTATCTCAAGTTTCTATTCATATTATAGATCATGATGATTTACATATTGGTAAGAGAAATGGTGTGATACAGTGCAAAAAATATCATATACAAATGTTTGTGGCATATAAAAAATTAATAACTTCCTTTAAAGCTTTTATAGCCAGCTTGAATCAAATACAAATTCAAGCAACTATAGTAGAGGCTCTCGAGAATCCTAGATGAAGAAAGACAAATGAAGCACTGAAGAAGGATGAGAATTAGACTATGGTTGATTTACCACAAGAAAAAAAGTTTGTGGGCTGCAAATGGGTGTTTGCAGTCAAATATCACTTAGATGACAACATTAAAAGATACAAGGCTAGACTTGTGACCAAAATTTTTACAAACATTTGAGATTGACTGCAAGGAGAACTTTGTTCATATGGCCAAACTCAACATTGTGAAGGTTCTTCTTAGCTTAGCTATTAAAAAAAACAAACGGTCAGGTACAAGCATGACACCAATGACCAAATTTCTAACAATAATTTTAGAAATTTATTATACCAGTTAGACGAGTTTTTTTGAGATTTTGAGCAACCATTTTTCTATAAACAGAGAGGTTAGGTTTAGGGTTTGAGTAAAAAATAAAGAGAGTTAAAAAAATTATGGAGAAAAAGTTTTTGAAGAAAAAAGATTCGAGGTAAATTTTGTTGTTTTTGATATTTTCTGGGTTGATAACTCTTTTAGATCAATGTTATATTTGATGTAATTGTTATAGCCTAAATTACGTTTTTGTAGGTATTTGGTTGAGTCAATTCTCGAGAAGGATAAATTTTTGAAGTTTTTTTTTTTTTTTTAAAAGTTTGAACTAAGTTTTGAAATAATTATGTTTATGTTTTATGTGTGTTGTAATTGTTAGATTTGATATTGTTTATGTTATGGTAGTTTAGTTTAATTGGTATGGTTTAGATTATTTGGGAATTAATTTGAATACGTAACAATTATCTAGTATAAAATTAGTAGTTTAGTTGAATTGGTATGGTATTATTTGTTTGTAGTATATTAATATCTACTGAAATACTAGTAGTTTAGTTAAATTGGTATAATTTTTAAGGGAATTATTAAAACTACTATATACTAGTAGTGTAATATTTGAAAATATTTTTATGTAGTAGAATATTAGCAGTTGAATTGGTATTGTTTAGATTATGTTTTAAAATATCTAAAAATAGTTGTTGTAAACAGTGTAGTTTTACAGAGTTTTTTAAAGATAGCGTTACCTAAGAATTGTTGTTGCAACTTCAAGATAAGCATTGACATGAAAATTTTGGTATAGATTTATAATTATTTATAGATTAATTGTGATATCTGTAGCATTATTAAAAAAAAACTGAATGTTTTTTTTTGTTTTTTTGCAGAAGGTGAAACGTGACTTTTATCATTGATGGATAAGGAGTCCAGAGCCACACTCACAAATAATTTGTTTTTTTAAAACAAGTTGAGTTCTACAATATGACCTTACTTTGTGACTATAAGCTTATCCCGACGGTGATTATTGGGTTGACATAACGTCGGAGACCCGAGATGTATATATTTTATCTCCCGTGCAGGACATGTATAATAACTCTGAAAGATATGGCGGTACAATTTAGTGTCTCAGTAAATCGTATGCTGGTGGTGACTTAAAATAATTATAATGTTAATAAAATTTACTATGAGTTCTTGGAAAAGGTGCCGTCTGGAGATGTGGTAGAAGGCTTGCGTGTGAGAATGACGTGGTTGGAGGGTGAGTTTAACATCACAAATGATTTCACCCAGAAAAAAAAAGTTACTTGAGCATATATTTTATAACTTATATGTGAGATATTGATGTCGGATAAATTTGAGAATATGGTTCGCACACAGTACTTTCTATTCTTGAAAGTTTTTGGAAGCATGAACATTATATTTGAGAATCGATAATTTTGGCTTTCTTGTATCACTAGATATGCAAGACATTATTGTCGAATGAGTTGAAGAAAATAAAAATTCATGATATAGACTTTCATTTTTTATACCAATATCCCTGAGAATCGGTTGAGTTCCCCTTGTCGCAAGGTAATTTTCTTATTTTAATTCTTAAGTAAAGATGTATATATTGAAATGCATATAAAATTAGATATAAATGCATGATTTATGTTTTCTTATGCAGATGAAGACATAAAATCGAATACAATAGACTGTCGCACGAAACAATAAATGAGGTTAGAGTTAGGCTAGATATAAAGTCGAGATAAGGTATTGTAATTTAAAGTTAATTGTATATTTGATGTTGTGATTTTTTTTATGATGCATATCATGTACCTTTTTTTAGTTTATTTGGATGTCGTACGTTGATCTTGCAATTTTAATTTGTATTTTGTTTGATGTGTGGGATGATTCAGACAATTAGTGTTTAGTTATGTCCTTGATACACTTTATTATTGTTGAGATATTTTCTGCCGATCAAGTTCTTAGACAGTTTAGATTTTACAAGTCCGTTTCGACGGTTACGTACAATATGAACCCTTGCACAAAAATAGATGGACAAGATAAACATAGTGTGAATTGAGTTGTGCAGTATGCCGAACACATCAACAGCTGACAAAAAAGAATAAATTACACTCAAATTGTGATCTCATACAAGATGATGATTCTAATTTGTCGAAATCTGAGTATTATCGCTATTATATGGCTAATGAAAAACTGTACTTAACGACAAAAGATGAAAAAGAATAATGGAAGAACTTCCATGAAATATGAATTAAGGGAAAGAAGAATACACATATAATCCCATCATCTTGTTTTTGTGTCATCTACCTCAGATTTTCAATAACATATCACATCATACATATTATTTTTTGTGTCAAATTAATTACTTTCTTAATAAGTAAAGACACATCATTTTACTTTTTATATTATTTACTTTCAGTTATCAATCACGTTATCTTACACACATTTGTATGGATATATCACATCATCTCATTTTCTGTGTCATCTAACTCAGCTTTTCAATGATATATCATATCATACATATTAATTTTTGTGTCAAACTAGTTATTTTCTCAATAAGTAAAGAAACATCATTTTATTTTTTACATTATTTACTTTCAGTTATCAATCACGTTATCTTACACACCTTTGTATTGATATATCACATCATTTTATTTTTTGTGCCACCCAACTTGGATTTTTAATGATATATCACATCATACATACTAATTTTTGTGTCAAATTGATTACTTTCTCAAGAAGTAAAGACACAAGTTAACAATCTCTAAAGCAAGTTGTTAAAATTTCTCACTGTAATGACCCGTTTAGACTCAAACCCAACTCAACCATGACCCAACCCGAGTCCAAACCCCTTTACAACCCAGATCCGACCCGATAACAAAAAAACCCTAAAATTCTTAAACAACATTCCCTGCCCCCGCCACCATCTTCTCAGCCCACCACCACCGTTGCCACTCTCAGCCGCCGCCTCTGCTCGCCCACCACTGCCGGCCAACCATCGAAACCCCAAATTAAACCCACAAACCCCAAACTCTAATATGAAATCCCTAAATTAACCAAAATCAAAATAAAACCTACCCTATCTAACGCCCATACCCCTTGACCGAACCACCCTCTGCCTCCAACAGTCCCAAATCCATTACCCATAACCTGCCACAATCCCTAAAAAACCGGATCTGCAGATTAAAAAAGAGAGGGATTTGTTAGTTTGGAAACAAGTTATATATTAAACCAAAAATCAATTGTAAACGGGCTTTTTTCTTTTCTGTTTCAAAAAAACGCAGTAAAAGGGTTCTTTAGATATCAAAAAAATTGTAAGAGAAAAAGTTTGTTGGAATCAAAAAATTTCGAAGGTAAATGTTAGAAAAACGTTTTGATTTCCTTTTTTTGAGTTTTTAATTCGAATCTAAAAAAGAGGGAAGAAAGTTCTACCTTGCTTGAGGTCAAAACATCGGCCGTTCCTCCTGAGATGGTCTCACCCCCGCCGTGAGGCTAAACCGCCGGTGAACGGCACGAGGAGGTGAGAAGAGCGGCGCCACTGCTCTGGTCAAGTGTAGAGAGAGGAGAGGATGTAGACTTAGGGTTTTTTTTTGTTTTAGTTAAATCTGTTTCGAATAAGAAAAAATAACCTATATTGGGTTTTAAACCGGCCGGAAAAAACGACGCCGTTTTAGGCGCACCCGGTTCACGCGGTGACCCGACCCGGGGAGGATCCGCGTGCCGTTAAATGGGTAAATTACGCAAGTGGTCCTCTAACTTGTCAAACTTCTCAAACCACATGCGATCCAAGACAACACTACCGTAGTCATTTCTAGTTATTAACGAACTTGTCAAACTTCGTGTTGTTCTTATGCGGTCAACTTTGTTCTCTCTTATTCTGAAGATCCTCAACAGCTTGACTCTTTTTTGATGACAAAAAAAATCATAACTATTTTCGACACTGCCTGTACCTTGTGTTCAACCCTATTATGAACTATATTTTCTTTTGGAGAAGTTACAACTACTAGCTCAGTTCTCACCTTCAGAGGGACATTGTAGGACTGCAACTAAGGTTCTATCATCATCTCTTCAAGATAAGGCTCACCTAGAGCTCCATCGTTCTTATTCACACACGCCACAATATCATCTATTGTTTGCATCGCAACAACTTATTCCTCCCATAGCGTATTTGTCTGCCAAACTACATCATTAATCATAACCATGTCACCACTCACATCCTTATTTTCATGCTCACGTTCTACGGTATCAAACACTTCATCTCTCCTCTTAGGCAAACCTTCCTCCGAATCGACATCTAAATCATTTTCACTTCACAATTTCAAAACCACAGGATCTGACTCGCTCGCCCATATGTCAAAAGTTTTATAGTAAATACGAAGAGCCATCACTTCGTTAATTCTCTTTAGAGAAGACATAACAACCTATATGTTTTCCCTTTCGAATAATTTAGGTTTCTCAATATTCTCATCAATATCAACAAATGAACCCTACAACGTCGCCACATTTCGAAATGTCTCTCTAGACCATGCATGAGCAGGGACACTATACACTAAAAGCCAAACTCTCCGAGAGCAAAACCCCAAAGAGTCTGACCACTCTTCCATTTTATCAAACTATTTATGCAATTCAACTGAGGGAGATCCTAAAAATTCTGCTCGCTTTTTCTGAGATTCAAAGATCAATAAAAGAGTCAAACCCGACAAAACGCATAAGGAAAATACTTGTATAACTTGTCAAGTTCAATGCCGAGGTCAAATCTCCAATCATCATGTACCTCTCACACCATCCAGCTGCACACAACTGAAGAACTAAGAGTTTATTCGCATCTACAATCCCTTGGATCTCACGCTGAAGGTTGTCATCCTCATCGCATCCAAGTTGCAATGGCACAACCTGATCTCCATTTTCTACTCGTCCCTCGCAGCCATTTTCAGAAATTCTCTTCTTTCATCAATAAGTCGATCGAATATTATATTTGGCAAAAGATACCCTTATCGTCGTTCCAAATAGTAAAAAATCATCGAGACATTTAATTATACGCCAAGCATTTACCTTGATTTTCAAAATCAAAATCGTTCCTTTATTCGAGATGAAAACATCGTCGACATCACCATGATTTTCAAAAACTTTTCAAAGCCCTTGCCCATGAATATGATATGACAGATTTGCGACATAGAGCTTAAAACTCTGTCGCCTACGGTCACTCATTTTCATTCCTACGTCTGTATTTAATTACACACAAAAAAAACACCTAAAATTTTGAAATAATGATTTAATAGTATTTTACCGTGGATCCACTGGAAATAAAAACGAAACAATAGCAACATTGTCGTCGTCAAAAGAAAAAAAGATTTTTCAAATCGTCGCTGCCCTCACAAAGGTTTTTGAAAAAGATTTTTCAATCGCCGCTCAATTGTTCAATCGTCAGCGTAAAAATATTATTATTCTTAATATTTCATTAGTTTTTGAATTTTTTTAAAAAAAGGCAATCTCGAATTACTTGATTTATCTTCTAAAATGTTAAAGGAATTTGTTTATAGTTTTTGGTGTTGATGGTAATTGAAACAAGGGCCCTTACTCTAATTATTGTAGTCATGTCCGGAATTAAGATTAAATATTGGAATGGACATAAGTTTAATAAGTCTTTCAATTTTAAAGTTGAGAGAGATAAAGATCTTATTTGACTAATATTTAAACGAAAAATGACCTCAAATGCTATTATACCAAAAAAAATTAGGAGGAACAAGAACTCCTCTCAACTTGGGGTGTAAATGAGCCGAGTCGAACTCGAGTAGTGCTAAGCTCGACTCGGCTCGTTAAGAATTCGAGTCGAGTTCGACCCTGACTCGAGCTTGAGTGTGCTGAGCACAATTCGGCTCGTTAAGAACTCGAGCCAAGTTCGAGCTCGATTCGAGTCCAATCGAGTCGAGTGTTGATTGAGCTATGTTCGAGTCGAACTCGAGTGGCTCGCGATCTGTCTCGTTTCATTTGCAACCATAATAATAATAATAATAATAATAATAATTATTATTATTATTATTATTATTATTATTATTATTATTGATCAAATTGCATGATTCCATTATAGATAGAATCATATAAAAGAAATATTTGCATGTGTCTCATTAAAAAGCCCCTAATCCTAGTTAGAGAAAAAAAGTACACATGAAATATACATAAAGTTAAACTAAGAATTAACTAACATAACATAACAACCAAAAACATTCGACATATATTTTAGTTCACTTTATTTTTAAAATTTAAAAATAGTATATTTTCGAGTAACTCGCGAGCTTTTCGAGTCGGATATCAAGTAGCTCAACTCAGCTCGTTAAGAACTCGAACCGAATTTTGACCGAGTCAAGCTCGAATAAATTTGTCTCGTCTCATTTACATCCCTACTCCCAACTATTACATTGCTTTGTCCCTATTGTAGCAGCCTTTTTATTTAATTTATTTTCTTCACTGTTAAGTGAAAAGATATGAACGATAATCTGTGTATATAGATGGCAATTTCTTGCACATGCAAACATTAGTTCATGGAGATTAAATTCGATGTTTTATTTAAGCTAACTTAAATTTTAAATTTTTTTTAAGTCTAAAGATGATTACAAGGTAATATATATTCATACATATTCTTAACCCTTTGATAATGCGCATACACCTTGTAGACAAAGTGATTTGAACCCGTGTCTCTTAAGATGAACATCATCCACTTTTTCACTAAGACACTTGTTGGGTTCAACTTAAATTCAAAATTAATTATACACTTTAATACTTATAATAATCGATTCTTTTAGTACAATAAAGTGATAATAAATATTTGCAAGGTATATAATGAGAATCAAACCTACACAAAATAGAAGTGGATGAATATTTCCAATATTTTTTTGGGTACAGCAGAGTAATAATAAATTTTCCCAATGCATATATTGAGATTTGGACCTACACAAAACTGATGAGTTTTCTTAAATACTCGGCCAATTGAAGGACCTTAATTGATTCTAATTTGGGATCATGGTTGAAAGTTTTTTTTTCTTTAGAAAATTTGTTTTCCAAATTTTGTTTGCTTACAAGGTTTTGCTTGATCTCGTAAGCCCACGGGTTAAAGAAATTAGACCCAAAGGCCCATTTGTAATATATTTACTTTTATTTTTCTATATTATAATATAAAGAATAAAAGTTGTGTTAAATTACTCTGATTTACAAATTTAATAAAAGATAAATCTACTAACAGTAAATCAAAAGCAACATCTTCAAAAATAAAATTTGGAAAAATATAAATAAACAAAATACTACGATCTAGGTTACACATTTACAAATATAAACAAAATTTGAAATCTATGTATCATCTGAACAGGCCACTAATTATGTCCAATTATTTTTTGGGAGATAGACTACCGATGTTCTTAAGTACCACAAAAATGGCTGAAGGAAATTGTGTATTTACAGACCTCAACTCGTTTCCTAATCGTTTTCTGTGTGCATTCAAGTACTCATTTCTTTTAATTTCGTTTCAAGTTTTCATATTGCTTATGTTATTTTCTATCCTTCAGTTTATTTTTATTTTCGTCTGGGATTGTTATAGTTCTAGCAATTTGTTTAGAGGGAAAATCAAACCTAACCTGTGATGATTTAAATGAGCAGGAACTTCAAATTGCTTTCAAGTACTCGGAACTTTTGAGGCAATGGCTACCTAGTGGAATAACTTGTGAGGCATCAGTGATTTATGTATATATAACTCTGCATTTTAAAGCATAATATAGTATCTGCATTACTTGTAAACAACATCAACATCGTTTTGTCTATGAAAGAAAGAATTAGCCAACTTAAATGTGGACATCTTTATCACACTTAAGTAATTTTCATCTTACACAGGCAGAGCCTAGTACCTTGACCCGATTGTACTCGTGCTTGCTACTTTCTCAACTCCTGCAACATCATGATTCATCATGGTCAAATTCAGAGACACAAGTTTGTGTGCTATGTTTTGAATTAAGGAAATGAAGAAGTGATTTACTGTATATATTCTATATTGTTTTTCCTTCCATGTTGATGTGCAAAAGCATCCCTGGACAGCAGAGAAATCCACCACTTTGACATCAATGGTTCTATGCTTGCATGGTCTCTTGGGTCCACTGAGGCATCTTAACCTGTAGCGCCTCCCGCAAGCAGCACCATTGTCCCATAATCCCTCAACAAACAGATTCCCAGATGGAAACTGTTCCTCCCGATTACCGTCGCATTTTGTAGCTGCAAGACAGAGTGCATGAGAGATTTTGAGCAAAGTTGGAGAAGAGAAAAAAGACAAGATACTCTGGAATATAGGGAGGGTTATAAAAGGATGCGGGTCGAAGCGAGCTTCTTTGCTTATGAGTGCTGCAGCAATCAGCATTGGCAAGACCAAGAGTGGCATTGTGTGAAGCAAAAGGATGATCTGCAACGGTGCTTTTGCTCTCCTGAAAGATGTGTTGTATTGTTAAGCATTCAAGACATGGTTCGCAGGGTATAAGTTAATAAGGTCAAGCTTTAGAGTTGGGGCGCACAGTCCGTGATTATCGTGATCAAATCAATCAAGGCCCTTGACCACCGGTAACTCTTTTATCTGCTTTAGGTAATCCTTTCAATCCTTTATTATTTTATAAATTATTATAATTTAATTTAAAATAAAAATATTAATCAGTAATTCTGTCTGACCTGATTTAGTTTAAATTAGGCTTAAGGGCTACTTTTTGTACATGTAGTAGTTCTAATTTATGAATTTTATCCCTATAGTATTTTCACATCAATTTGACCTTTAAAATAATCGAGTTGCATCACCGTTTGCCTCTTGACTGACGGAAGCCAACGTTGACCATTACGGTGTTGATGTGGTAGTTTACGGTGCTGACATGGCAGCCCACGTGAGAAGATGACATGGCATGGGGGAAATTGATTTTTTAGGAAAAAAATATGAGTTTAAGAAAATATTAAAATAACATAAAAATTAATAAAATATTTTATTAATATATACCTAAAAATAAAATAATTAAAATATCTAAAAAAATAAGTAAAAATTATAAAAATAAAATATAATAAGCTAATAAATTATAAATTATTTAATAATTAAAATTTGAATATATTTATAACATATTAAAAATTATGAAAATCTACATCAAAAAAGTTTGAACGATTTTGGTTTTTTTTCTCTTAAAAGAATGTAAGGGGGAAAGAATCATAAAATAGGGTTAATGTAATTCTCTAAACCGAACAAAAATTCTCGGTTGGAAAATCAATTTTGCCCTTCTGCCACATCATCACACGTTGACTGTCACGCAAACATCGTTGACCGTCACTTCAACACATTAACGACCAATGTTGACTTCCATCGGCCAAGGGACAAACAATGATACAATTCAACTAGTTCAAGGGTCAAATTGATGCGAAAATACCATAGGAATGAAAACGATAAATTGAAACTACTACAGAGACAAAAGTAACCCTTAAGCCTTTAAATTATTAATTATTTTGCCTAAGGTATGATATTTGGATATGTCTGGATTCTTTTCGGAGTTAATCATTGTCGAGTTAAATTTGATCGGTTTGAATGTTATATTTAAAATTTAATCTTTATACTTTAATTTTACAACTAAATCTGTATATTATTTTTATTTAAAAATGTCAGCTTTTTCTTTGTGTTAAATTGTCAGTTTAAATTTGATTGGTTGGTAAAGCTGTTTATCTTTGTTCTCAATATTTCTTTAGGTCTTATGTTCTAGACCTACTAGGAGGACCCCTCTTTCTTCTCCTACAGTCTCCCCCTCCCCTCTAGATGAGATTAGGATTGGTAAAAAAATGGGAAAACTACATATTTAGTACTCCGGCTATGCACACGCTATTGTTTTAGTACCCCCAACTATTATTTTCTGGTAAAATGATACTTAACGTTATGTTTTTTCTATTTTGGTACTCCTGCCATTAAAATCTAACAAAGATGATGATGTGGCTTGAAATAATAACAGTTTTAGTCCAAAACACTTATACATATTATCAATTTAGTCCAAAATTCATCAATTTAAAACATCATCTTAATTTAAGGGGTAAAATATCATCTTAATTTTGATAAAATTTTGTCATATCCCTTTTCCACCCCTCGTATTCTCGTCGGTACCCCTAGAGTGTTTTTTCAACTCTAAAACCCCAAAAAAAGTGTTCAACTGAAAGAAGAAGAAAATTGAGAATTTTACAATTTTAATCCAAAAATTAAAATAATGTTTAAATTGATAGAAATTTAGACTAAATTGATAGATTATATAAGTTTTTGGACTAAAACTATTATTAACTAAAGTCATGACACAATTTCCGTTAATTTTAAACGACAGAAGTAGCAAAACAGAACAAAAATGTAACGTTAGGTACTATTTTTTGGGTACCAAGACAATAATGCGTGTATAATTAAGGTACTAAATTTGTTGTTTTTTAAAAAAAATAAATTGTTTACGGTTAACTTAGTATATATAAAAAAGGTAAAATAATTTTTTTAAATTATTTTTTAATTGATAAAATAACTTTTTACTTCTCAATGTTAACCTTTAAAACGGCATTTGTACACCAATAATACTAGTTTCTAAGTTATCTAAGGAAAAATTACCAAAAAATTATTTACGGAAATGACAATCGTCTAGTCAGCAACACTTTAAGAAGAAATTTTTCCATTCAAAAAGGAAGGCATTTTTGACTGACTGCTCCTTCCACCTACGTTACACTTGTTCATTTTTGGTGATTATTTAATTAGAATAATAGAATATAATGGTGATTGAACGCGTCTATCATGAAAAATCATTTTTAAAAAACGTGTTTTATGGCTGCGCTTTATTCGATTTTTTTAAATTTTTAAAAATAAATTTCTTGATTTCAAAAATATTTTTTTATGATATTTGTATAATTTTGATGAGTTTTTTAATTTTCAATTAGTGAAGATGATAACTTGAAAATAATAAGAGTAAACTATTGAAATAGTCAACTTTTTTTATATAAGTGTTCACGTTTGGTCAATAAGAGTAAACATTTTTGTCACTTACATTCTCGATTTGTTACATTTTGGTCATTGAGCTATTAATTCCTATTAATTTAATGATGTGGCATGTTAGTAAAAGAGGTTAATTTTTAATTTGACCCTTAAACTTTAGTTGAAATACTAATTGTGCCCCTAAAATTTATATAAAATATCAATTTGAGCTATGAACTTTAGATAAAATATCAATTTGATCCATGAATTTGACAAAAGTCTCCCGTCGCCGACAGCCACTTACTACCGTTGCCGGTCACCACCGACCATCATTGTCGACTATCATTGGACTCCAAAAACTTTATTGCCTTCGACATTAGCTTCAAGGTAAGTACTACTACCAGTCTCTTCTTTTACAAATTTGTTTAATGTTCAACTTCAAAACCTTCAATTCTGGTTCTTTAAATGGCAAAATGAGGCACCCATTGGGATTGTATATTGTCACGCTTGGGAAAAGACGGGGACATTAATCCCACGTTGAAAAGGTAAATGGAGGTCTTGGGATATATAAGTGATGACGTTGCACATCCTATCAGAAATGTCTTTTAGGAAGAGGGTAGTGACCCCGTGACAAATAGTATCAGAGCGACCCTTAAACTACCCGATTTCACGCTGAGCGGCCATGAGTGGGGTAGGCAGGGTGGACAACCGTGACAATGGCCCATCATGAGTGTGGTTAACTCATGACGAGGGCGTCGCGAGGTTGAGTGTGGAGAATGTCACGCCTAGGAAGAGGCAAGGACATTAATCCCACACTTAACATATTTACTCATTTTTGCAGGAAATAAAAAACAAAAGGTAAAAAATTACCTTCTGACGACAAGATGATGACTCCGTTGGTGGAGTAGTAGATATGGCAATGATCGATAGCCTTCTCCGATGATTCTCTAACTAAATCGACGACCGTTTAAATTACTGAGGTAATTTTTCTCTCTCTCCTCTTTACTCCAGCTAATTATTGCTTAATAATTGCTCGTTAATTGTTTAATAATTTCTTTCCCTATTTATAGGAGAAAGTGGATGATGATGCATGCTGACGTCATGGTCGGTTGGCTGTTGACAGCTGGGAGAAAACAAAATCAGATGAGTTTTGGTTTAGTTGGGCTGGAGTGAGCTGTAAATGAGTTGTAATATTGGGCTTAGGAATTTTAAGTTGGGCTTTTGTTTTTAATGGACATTATAAAAGGGCTTGAACTAATATATTTGTAATATGAATATTTAAAATGGGTTTGTGAACTGTTTTATTTATTTAAACTAATATGTATATTTATTATTTATTTATTAAGGAAATATTATAATATATTATCCGGATTAAATTCGAGTATTACACTAACAATTTGGGTAAAGGAAACAACCCAATCACGATCAAAGGAGTGTCAATTATATACTTTTTTATTTTTTATATATAAATTATCTATAAAAATATAATTTTTTTTAAAAAAATTTGGATATCAATGGACACCCCAATTGTGGGTGTGGCTCTGCCCATAGGCAAATATTTGAAATAAAACGTTAATAGATGAACCACCTCGTTTATCCTGCTGAAAAAGAATAATTGCTTCCATTCTATCCATCTCGATTATAACTCGTCTTTCGCCTAAACGTTAAACATGTAATAAGACCTTATGCACTTTTCATAATTCTGTTTATGTTCATACGTTTTATCCATCTTGTATACACATGTGGTTGAACCTAGATATTTTAATATGAACATCTTCATCTTTTCTACTGGAGCCACTCATTAGGTTCGACTTTTTTTTGACAAATTCTAATCCTACTTAGAGGGGATGGGAAGAGGAGACTCTAGGGGAAGGAATGGATGCTTCTAGTGGGTCTAGAATCCATGACCTAACGAAAAGGGAACAAAGATAAACAGCTTGACCAACCGACCAAATAAGTACAAAGATGAACATCTTGATCAAGGTTTTTACACAACTAAACAATAATAAACTAAATATGTCATATTTATATAATTACATTTAAGGCTTAGCTGTCAAATAAGTACCCAAACTATACTTTTTTAGTTAGGTGTCTGACATATTTTTGTCCAAATAGATGCCTAATATTTTCTTACGTAATTCAAATAAGGTTTTTTCGTCACGGGCGTTAAAAAATTTCTGTTATCCCATAAAAACGTGACATGTAGCATATTTATGTTATTTTCTTTATTTTAAAAAATAAAAAAAAATTTATAAAAAATCCAAAATCTCTATTTTCTCTAAAAGCCCCAACACCTAACCCTAAATAACTAAACCCCTAAATTTCTCCCATTTGACCGTCGATTCTACCACCACTGACTACCTCTGCTTGCGTCAAACCCCACAACTGAAAATCGCATCATCCTGTTGTCAAAAATTGACGTCGATTGCACTATCGACAAACATCCAACAATGAAGAAAAAAGAGGCCGGTTGAGGCTATGATCGATAGCTAGAGGGTGGGGGTTGCCGAATGATGGGATACACGACACTTGGATGGTAAATGATGAACCACCAACGTGTGGAGATGTCAGATGGTGAGAGAGATGTAATTTGTGGTTTTGATTGAAAGAAATTAAAACTTTAGAATTTTTAAAGAAATTTAAAAAATAAAAAGTTAAAAAAACATTATATGTGTTATGTTTTAATTGGATAATAAATTTTTTTAACAGCCATTAAAAACCTTATTTAAATTATAAAATAAAATGTTAGACACTTTTTCAGACAAAAAATATTTCAAATACCTAACTGAAAAAAGTATAGATTATTAACCCCTTGTTTTACTGTTAAACCTACATTTAAATCTCATAATCATATCACTTTCCAAATGTATGCAAAATTAACGAAAATGTGACCCGAGATCCGAATCAACTTATCTGACTTGATATTTGATCTCGACCCGAACATGATGACTTGAATTTGATATGAAACTCAATATAAATTAAACCTACTCAAAATTGACTCGAATTTTAATTGAACCAAAATAGACCCAAACTGATTTTCGGCCAAACCGAATGGATCCAAACTGAAGACAACCCAAAATTATGAAAAAATATTAAAAGAAATAAAAAAGATGTGATGTGAACTGCTGCACAACTCACAAAAAGTTAAAATATTAGCTTTTTAAAGCCATATATAGCGTGTAAAAAACTGACCCGACCTAAAACCCAATTAAAACTTACTGATCTCTTATTGACCCGAACCAAAATCAAAAGAACTGAAAATTGTAGCGGTGTCCCTATTACGCTAAAAAACGAGGTTTGAAGGTGTTTACGGTCTTTCGGGTATTTTAAATATATTCCGCGAGTTTTAGAAAAATCCTATTTTATTTTGAAAATGGAGTCGCCACCGGCCACTTAAGGTAGGCCGGACACCATAAAACCAGAGATTTACAAAATATTGGGTTCGAGAGTCGGTTACGGATGAGGAAGGATTAGCACCCCCACACTGCCCAAAATTGGTACTTTAATAATTATCGCTTTATTAATATTAGACTTTCCGGGTTAAAGTGGCGATCAAATTAAAAATTGGTTATAAGTGCGAGTAAATTTTAAAAGCCCCGTTATCCGAGAGTAAACGCCTAACCACCATCATTACGCTTGATACTGACCCTGTTTACGCTCGGATAAAAGGGCACCGCATTGACAATTTTTATTCCAATATGCAAACTTAAAATATGGCAAATATAGATAAATACGATACATAAAAATATAAATAAATACTAACATAATAAAATACTAATCTAACATAAATAAAATACTAATCTAAAACATACATACATAAATATTAATCTAACACATAAATAAAAATAAATATAACATAAATAAAATACAAATCTAAAATATTCATAAATATAAATCTAACACGTAAATAAAAACTAATATAATATAAATAAAATATTAATCTAAAACATAAATTTAAAACATAAATAAATACTAATCTAAAACATAAATAAATATATAAACTAAAAATAATAACACAATTTTAAATTAACTAATACTTCATTAAATCATAAAATTGCAATACAAATAAAAAAGAAAAAAAATATACCTAACTAAGAGCTCGAATGACGAACACCGACTGAACCCCACCGAAATCGACCACGACCTCTACAAAAATTAACTAGATCGGTATCCAAAATATAAGACCTCGATTGAACCGATTAAGACCGAGGGCACTGCCCTAGTCCTTGGCTACCTAAGAGCATGGCTCTCTTATGGGGCTGCCTTGACCGGCTCTCTCTTGTGCGTCCTTTACCGCATGCTTCCATTGCCTTTTATAGGCTAATGGAAATAATAAAATATGGGTGAGGTGGCCACTCACCCACCTTTCCTTTCCCTTCCCTTTTTTTTGCCTTTTAATTTTTTTTGCTTTTTCTTTTTTTATTATATATATATTACTTTTACTTTTACTTTTTTTACTCTTTACATTTTTTTACCTTTTTTACTTTTTTACTCTTTAATTTTAATTATTTTTTCACTTTAACTCTCTTTTTTGACCCATTTTTTTTATCATTTTTTTAATTTTTAATTTTATATTAATAATATTACTATTACAATAATACTAAAAATACTAAAACCCAGATAAAAATGAGTGATTACATTGCCCCTCTTTGCTTGTTCTTGTGAAACGAGAACAAAGCAAAGATCAAAACACTCATTTTTGTCATACTTCCTTGTTTGTAGCTTTGGAGTCACGTGCTCTTCTGGAACTCTCCGCTTCTCCTTGGCCGAATATTCAGGCTCGTAAGTTCTTCTTATATAGAACTTCTTCACCTTCTGGTCTTGGAACTGCATGTCTTTCCTATATAGAACCTTTCATTCTGACGTCTTGAGTTATGAGTCCCTCATATATAGGACTTTCCACTCTGAGACGGCAAAGCTTGGAGTCCTTCATATATAGAACTCTTTGCCTTCAATGCGGCGAGTTTTTCCTATATAAAACCTTCTAAGTCACGGATGGATTCTTCTGTCTGGGAGTTGTTCCTATATAGAACTGCTAGCCTTCAAACCCTAGAGCCGCGAATCCTTCATATATAGAACTTTTAGCTTCTGAAGTTTCGGAGTTACGGGTTCTTCCTATATAGAACCTTTCATTGTGATGGATCGAAAATATATGCCCTTCCTATATAGGACCTTTATCTTTGAATGAGGGTTTCACGCCAAACTGGCTACCGATCTTTCTAGACTCACGCTACTATGGCTACTGAACTTTCTTTAAATTTGAGGATTCACGCCGAGAATGGCCACCGATCTTTCTGGACTTATGTTTCTATGGCTGCCGTACTTTCTGGCCTTACGCTACTGAGGCTACCAAGATCTTTCTTCAAATTTGGGGATTAACGCCAAACTGGCTACCGAACTTTCTTCAAATTTGGGGATTCACGCCGGAAATGGCTACTGAACTTTTTGGAAATTTGGGGATTCACACCGAAAATGGCCACCGATCTTTCTAGACTCACGCTACTTGGTTGCCGAAACTTTCTTCAAATTTAGTGATTCACGCTGAAAATGACTACCTGTCTTTCTGGACTCACGCGACTAAGGTTGCCAATCTTTCTGGGCTCACGCTTCTAAGACTGCCGATCTTTCTAGACTCCGCTACTAAGGCTGTCGATCTCTCTAGACTCACGCTACTAAGGCTGCCGATCTTTCTGGACTCACGATACTAAGGCTACCGATCTTTCTGGACTTACGCTACTAAGGCTACCGATTTTTCTGGACTCACGCTACTAAGGCTGTCGATCTTTCCAGACTCACGCTACTAAGGCTGCCGATCTTTCTGGACTCACGCTACTAAGGCTGCTGATATTTCTGGACTCACGCCACTAAGGCTGTCGCATAATGCCCGAAGGACTTATCACCATGCTCGAAAGACTTACTGGTGGTCCGAAGGTCTTATCATCATGCCCAAAGGTCTTACTGATGGCTCGAAGGACTTAATATCCGATTTTACGCTACTATAGATGATGTCATCTGGCCTCACGCTATTATGGTTGCCGTTCTGTCTTCAATAAAATCTACTTCTTCAAAATCTTTGACAATTCTTCAAATACATGTATAAAATAAGCAAAAATTAACATGCCTCTATCTATATGATGCGTGCAATGTAATACTTTCTTTTTCTTTTTCTTCTTATTCTTTTTCTTCTTATTGTTCTTCTTTTCTCTCTCTTTTTTTTCTCTTTTTTCTTTCTCTTTTTTTATTTTCTCATTTTTTCTTCTTCTTTCTTTTTCTTTTCACTCTCTTCTTTCTTTTTTCTTTTTTCTCTTCTTTTTTTCTTTTCACTCTCTTCTCTCTTTTTCTTTTCCTTTTTATTTTTTCTTCTTTTTTACAATTTTTCTATTCTAAAGTCTTACAACTTGAAAGGTCGTTCCTCAGATTTCTTCATCTTTTTACTTCTTCACTATATGCTATTAAATCCTCATTTGATCAATCACTTCGAATATGAATTAACAAGCTTTTAAATCTTTCGTGCGGAAGGCTTTCTTATCTTCAGGGTTATCACATGTCTTCATAAATGATCTTCTGGTCCTTATAAGAACCCTTGTCATCTTATTTGCTTGGCGTTGCCCCATTCAATCACGGGCTCTACTGTCTCGAATTTGCTGACCCATCATACAAAGCCTTGATCTAGTTCTAATCACTAGGGTGAGCAAAAATACTTCCATTCCCTGAGCTCATTCTTGATTTTCTCGTAGTATTTCGACGGGAACTAACTCTCGGTCCCTATGCTTTAAATCTCATCATCATTCATTTTTTTAAAGTAATGCAAAAAGTAATTTACTTGTGTATATTTTAATACAAAAAATGATTGTTTGAAAAGATAACAGTCATTTTGAAAATCATAACTTGGAGGGAATGCCAAGCATTTTAAAAATATTATTTGGGACAAATGGTAAACATCAAAACTTTGGGAGAAAATGTCAAACCTTTTAAAACACGTTTGCCCCCAAAATATCAAACACCATAACACATCTGCTTCAAATTGCCAGATATCAACTCTAATAAAGCGCATATTTAGAAGATCTTGACTATTGTGGAGATATACGCAAATGTATAGTTTCTTCTAGTCTATTAGGCTTTCGAGAGGCACAATCTCATACCTAATTTCTAACCCATTTAAGGTGGCTCTCTTAATCTCACTAACTCACCATGCCTTATCATTTCCTCATTTGGGTGTTGATTAGGCACTTCGAAGTTTGACGTTCCTTGAAGCAAGGTTAACCCTTATAGGCGAAATAAAATATGAAGACATTCGCATTCAACTTGGATATCTATGGATGATTAGAATGGTCTTTGGAGGCTTGTAATGTAGGCCTTTGGTTCATGGTTAGAAGAAGCCGTATCTCTGTGCTCGTATGATCTGGATATGCTTACATAGAGTATTTTTTCTTTTTCGAGATCACTCTAGACTACTCGTTTTCGGGTTTTCACCCTAGAGTTAATTTCCTCACTCTCTTTCTTTTGGTCTGCCTTGCATTTTGGTTGCGTATTGATGCTTGTTTTCCGTAAAAAATGATTGATCCTCCAAAGTTCTTCGAATGAAGGATTATGTACACTTCTGGGAGTTCTTGTGATTGGCATATCAAGATGAAATGTTTCTCTTTCATTCTTTTCTTTCTCTTTCTTTCTTTCTTCTTTTTTCCTTGGATCGCTCTAGACTACCCATTTTTGGGTTTTCACCCTAGAGGTCACTTCTTTCTTTTGTCTTTAGATTGACGTATCTTGGTTGGATAGTAATGCCAACATGCTTTGACAGACTACTCTTTTCTCATTATTTTTTTAAGATCACTCTAGACCGCCCATTTTTGGGTTTTCACCGTAGAGTTCATTTCCTCTTTCGAAATTGGAATCTTCGGGCCGACTTGTCTTGGCTTCAATTCGAGCTTCTATACAAATCTTTAAAACTGATGTTTACTTGAAATGTGGATTCCTTGTGTCTCTTGCTCATAGTTGAAGTCTCGTTCTTGTATTGTTTGATCTGTGTGTGAAGTATATACAGTATTCTTTCTTTCTTTCTTTTTCTTTTTTCTTTTTTCCATATTTCTTTCATTTTTCTATTTTTTTGTTTTTTTTTCCTTTTTTAGACTGCCTATTTTGGCTTTTTTAGCCTTAAATCTCTTTCTTCTTATTCGAGTCTGTAGATGTATCCTCGAATCAACACGTATCTATATTGGGTATTGATGCTATCTTTTGCTCGAAGTTAATTGCCTTTCTGCAGCTCTTCTAATATTGAAATTTATGGAAAAAATCTTATATTTACTCGATCTGGATTGCTTCGGCCTTCTGATTGCCATTACTCTTATTTTCTTCAGTTTTTCGTTTGGACATATCCTTGTTTTCAACTACTTTCTTCTGATGATTTTCTAATCTTCGTATCCAATCTGTCTAGTCTCATCTCTTTCTTCTGGTAAAGTAAAAGAAAACCATTCGTCATCTCATTCACATATGTCTTAAGAAAGCCTTCAGGGGGTAGAGATTTAGGGTCAACTCTCGATTCAAGGATCTTAAACAACAAGTGCCTGAGAAGGAAATTTCCTAAAATGGGAACTGCCCTTTGTCTAAACACTCGTATTGTTCCTCTATTGTCCTAAGTAAACTAGCAGATACTCACAATTACAGTATTCTCACAACATTCAATCTCTTCTAAATATAAGCAACTTAAAGTTGATCTTTGGATCTGAAACAAAGGTATTGTTGCATTCAAAATTCGAGGACTTGGTATAGAAATGATATATACATATGTCCATTAAAAAATGCGTGTATATACATATGGGAGAACAAAAACTACCCTATAAAAATAAAATGTTTAAAGAATAAAAAATGTAAAAAAGCTTTCTAAATGGAAATGTGATTTGTTATTCTGACAAACAATAAGTTTTTTTTATGTTGAGAATTTTTGTGTGAAATGATGAGAAAATCGTAGGGACCTTCGGACTATCTCCATGGTACTAACTCATTCTGGCCCTTTCAAGGTAGTGTAAGGTTGTGCCATTTTTCTTGCTTTTCCACCGCTGGATCAACTCTCTCGTTAACTAGCTTCTTAATTTCTTCTATTAACGACCCCAAATTTCTTGGTGTCATACCCCGGTGCCTTAATGTAAAACTCTCATGTACCTTAACCATATGAGGCCATATGTCCGAGATGGAATACTCTGAATATCTCTAAATATGTACTCGTTCGAGGAATTTTCTCGGTGATTCGGAGGAATCTGCCTGTCTTTTTCTCTTACGATCACGAGAACCTTGAAAGTGGTACCCGTTTCTCTTTCTTTCCTTCTGCTCCTAGGCATGTCTGGTTCGTTAAATTAAGACTCAATTTTCCTCCATGGATTTGCCCCTCAATTTCCCGAGCATCTTATCAAAGAGGAAATATGGAAGATGGCTTGAGACAGGGAAATCACTTTTCTCTTCAGCAATTGGAGGCTGCACTTGGGCAGCTAACCTCTGTCATCTCAAAGCACATTCCTTGAAACTCTCATCAGGTTTCATCCTCGTACCCTGGAGATACTGACGACTTGATGCTAGGTCTAAAGCATATTTGTATTGCCCATCAAGACGTCGGTTAAGTCTTCGCATGACTACACTTGGTCTCTACTCAAACAGTTGTACCATATCACAGTGGGTCTTGCTAGACTGTCGTGGAAGCAGTGGAACAGTAATTTTTCATTCTCAATGCAACCCTAAATCTTTTTGCAGAACATGGTCAGGTGAATCTTGGGGCATCTTGTTCCGTCATCATGCGCAAATCTGAGAATCTTTGAAATCGGGGGGAATGACCAAATCAGGGTTCAAACATAGTTTTCTTGCATCGAAGGCATCAAACTTCTTATCTTTCTCTATTTTTTTCTAATTTTTTCTTTCGAGCCCATCTTCTAACTGCTCGAATCTTGATTTTTGAGTGTCTTTAATTCTTTTATCCATGATAAAACTCTAATTGGTCTTTGGATTACTCCTCATGATATTTATGTAAGGTAATAATAATGCAAGGTAATGATAATGTCATGTAAAATATGTCAGGATTGTGCAAAGTAATGCAATCCTAAAATGCAATAAGGTATTGATTCCAAAAGTAATCCCCATAGAACGACATTCATTGAGGCCAAAAGGTTTCATTACATCAGATATTAGATAGTTACTGATGAGCTCTAGTGCCTAATTTCTTAACTTCATCCAGTAGTCTGGTCAGCTTGCCCCCGTAGTCTAACACTGGGTCCATATTCTGACTCAATGCCATCGATGTGTCAGCTAAGTCTGCCACCTTGTTGAGCCTCTTCACCTATTCGGGTAATATCGATCTTCATGTCTTCATCTATCCCCTGCTTAGTCTTTTGCACCTTAGAAGTTATTTCTACAACATTTTCAGCCGCAACCTGTTTGTTAACTTCTACACGAGCCTTGCATTTATGTAAAGAAGTCCCGAGCTATTCCACTTCCTCCTTACTTTCCAACTGAAGACTGTTGGATTGTCATTGCTCTGTTGTAAACTCGTTTTCAAAACTCTTGTTAATGGCTAGATTATTATGTAGCTCATCTCTGGAGACTGTCGTACCTATTCTCAATTTCCTCAAACTTACCTGATAGCTGCCTGACTTGATTCTCGCTTGACTAGTTTCTCTTCTTCCAATATTATGAGTCGTCCTTCAACTGAGCAACACCGTTCATCTATTCTTTAAAGGTGACCCGATCTAATATTCTTAAATACATAGTAAAGCTTCTGGTGATCATTTTGCAAATTCAATTTCATCCAAGTTATTTCTCTTTTATCTGAGCTGGCTGAACTTGAAAGAATATCCCTCTCCTGGGATGCCCCTATCTCCGATCTTTAAATTTAACTCGCTTGAGTGACCCACTTCAGTATTACTCGAACCTTGTCCTGGATGTTGATTCTTCCTCGACTTTGTCCCTCGGGTGATTGTTAGCTCACTATAGAATTGGGGTATTCCGTCTTTGAAACCTGAAACTCCCATCGTGATAAGATCTTGAACTTGTTCCTCAGGGCCTCGCAATTCTCAGTAGTGTAACCCAAACTTTCTAAATGGTAACTGTCTCTAGCACGTGTGTCGTAACCTCTCAGATAAGATGGTCTCTTTGATAGAGACTTGACCGAGGTAATAAGGCTCTTCTCGATGAACATTAGGAATATTTTAGTGTACCTTACAAGAATCGAGATGTACTTCTTTTTATTACTTACTTCTCGGGTTTTTTTAGACCGAACGAAAGCCTAACTCAGACATATCTCCCGCCTATTTATTGATGTGGATCACAAAAGGGTTTAACTTGTCATATTTGGCTGGCTTGGAGGTAGAATTCTGACTATCCCGCTCTCTATTCTGATCCTTAATCGATTTTTCTTTCGGTTCACCAGATCGCTTACCAGTACCGTGTTGCCTATCGTGTCTGACCTGAAGTCTTTAGATGATTCCTCTTCTATTGCCTCTGATCTTGTTTTGGGACAAAACCCTGGATCTGTGCCCTTTAATATCTGACCAGATGACTCTTTGTCAATTATGAACGATTTCTGAGATTTGAGAAACCACTTCGGGAATCAATACCCTATAAATGCGAGAATGCATGCAAATACGGTGTTGATTCTCGAACAGACTTTAAAAAACTTTCAATAGAGAAAATGTCTGATTGCAAGAAACTAATAATGAATTACAAGTAACAGTTAGCTTCCTTCTGGAGATCTTGACTTCGAAAAGCAAAGCCTGTGCTCCACGTCTCGACGTCGTCTTCAGGATGATGGATGACTTCGTCTTCTCCTCTTATTCTATTCCATAGACTCGTGACGTCATGATCTTCATTTTTGGGGCTTCTAAATGCATAATGCAGACAAGATATTCTTTTATAGATCTGGGTGCAAACGATCTGATCTTCGAATAATACGTCTGAACAGGGATGGATTCTATCGGTCCAAAGGGAGTCTACTTAAAGTCTTTAAAACTTTTGAGTTTACCTTAAAATTCTCAAAGATCATTTGGTTTAAAGATTTCCCATTTTTATTATCAAAAAGTTTTAACTTACTTAAAAAATGAAACTTTTAGGGCTTTTATTATTATTATTATTATTATTTGTTTTAGGAGGGAAAATGATTCAAAACACAATAATTTTTTTGAAGGGGTTAAATTAAAATCTTTGAGATTTTTACAAAGGGTTAAATGTGAAGATTTTAAAATTAGTGTTCTGTAGTCCCTACTGGATCCCCCGCGCCACACGTGCCTTACTATCGGACCGTATTCTTTCTCGATTGGTCTTTGCTCAGCCTAACTTGATACTGTAATATTATTATTTCAGCAAAGTAGAATTTTTTTCTATTTTGAAAGCTTTTTAAATGAACTGTTCTTGAATCAACACCATGTCATGATATGCAAAATGAATGCAAATAAAGGCGTTGATTCCACTGGTAATCACCCTTTCGAACGACTTTTATAGGAATTAAAGGGTCCAGATTCTGGAGCCAGAAAAGTAAACTTCTACAGATATGCTCCTCTTCATGTCATCGGGTCATACTCAAAGAAACTGAAAGTCTCGGTTAAGATTGCCGGTACCGCATTCGCTTTCCTCCTCATGTGCTCAAATAGATCTAAGATGGCTACATCGATGTTTTCGAATACCCTCGGAAAGATGATCAAACCATATGTCCCCAAAATGAATATGTCTATCTTCATTACCTCATTCGGGTGTGCTATCTCGGATATATTCCCATAAAGATGCTAGGCTGTCTCTTCAATTCTGAATCAAATCGTTGGCTCAATCTTCGCTTATCAAAAGATTTTAAGCTTCCATGGATAGTTCTGATTCCTCAGCGACTTTGCGTAGATCCAATCTTTCTGTACATTCTTCTGGTTGAGCAAGGCTATATATTCCTCTACCGTGGTCATCATGTCTTGGCCGTTGAAGGTAAAGTAGCAAAAAATGAGATTCCAAAACTGGAAAATGGCTCGGAGTAAAGGTCGATTGACTCGAACATACATTAGTTGGGCTATGGCGCCATAATTGTCAGAAAACAAGTCATGTAGTCTTCGGTCTCATCTTTCCTAAATCTCTTTAAGCTCTCATAGATCAATTTGTTGCAGGCTCTCGTGTGTATACTTTGGCACTACACGCTTGTTCGGCAAATTGTTACCTCGGACCCGTTGATTAACCTCTGACCGATGTCGTACGACTAAGTTGATGTCGTCCTTCTTAAGATACCTTTTTTCCATGATGAAAGATTGTCTGATTGGGCAAACCACTTGAATCAACACCTTTATGTAATGTGGATGCAATGATAATGCACCAAAAGTATGTGTAAAATAAAAAAAATAATAAAAAAACACAAAAAGAAATGAGTTAGTACCGGATAAAAATAATAAATACATAAATAAAGGGCAAATTAAATAAGATAAACACGCAAAACAACCCTATTTACATCCTGTCTAAAACACCTAAGTTATCCGCATGGCTCTAAAGGGGTGGGTTTCTATATGTTCTCTACATGCAGTGTTGGTTCTAGGAGGTACCCGAATTGTCCTTGTTGTCCTCTACTAAGAGTAGCAAAGCCCCCGATCATCACCCATTATAGGCTCTTTTCAACCGGGTTCAATTCAAGGGGACCCATTCGCTTATGCCCCTACGAATGAACGATATCCTTACGAAAACATAAGGTACTCGAGCCCCGAAGGTACTTGCTAGGCCCATACAGAGGAACGATATCCTCATGAAAGCATTAGCGTTTTCCCCCACTTAAAAGGACGAGTTTATATGCCAAGTTTTAAATGCGTTAAAATAAACACACAATTATAACCGAATGTTAATTTAATAGTCACTTTAATCCAGAATTTCCTATATTAGTAAAGCGATAATTATTTTAAAAAGCTTGACTCTTATTTTGTTTTTAAAAAATACAAAAATTGATCCCCAGCGGAGTCGCCATCTGTAACGATGTCCCTATTACGCTAAAAACGGGGTTTGAATGTGTTTGGGGTCTTTCGGGTATTTTAAATATATTCCGCGGGTTTTAGAAAAATTGTATTTTATTTTAAAAATGGAGTCTCCACCCGCCACTTAAGATAGGCCGGACACCATAAAACCAGAGATTTAAAAAATATTGGGTTCGCAAGTTGGTTACGGATGAGGAAGGATTAACACCCCAACACCGCCCAAAATTGGTACTTTAATAATTACCGCTTTATTAATATTAGACTTTCCAGGTTAAAGTGGCGATTAAATTAAAATTTGGTTATAAGTGCGAGTAAATTTTAAAAGCCCCGTTATCCGAGAGTAAACGCCCAACCACCATCATTACGCCTGATACTGGCCCCGTTTAACTCGGATAAAAGGGCACCGCATTGACAATTTTTATTCCAATATGCAAACTTAAAACATGGCAAATATAGATAAATACGATACGATAAAAGTATAAATAAATACTAACATAATAAAATACTAATCTAACATAAATAAAATACTAATATAAAACATACATACATAAATATTAATCTAACATATATATAAAAACAAATATAACATAAATAAAATACAAATCTAAAACATTCATAAATATAAATCTAACACATAAATAAAAACTAATCTAACATAAATAAAATATTAATCTAAAACATAAATTTAAAATATAAATAAATATTAATCTGAAATATAAATAAATATATAAACTAAAAATAAGAACACAATTTTAAATTAACTAATACTTCATTAAATCATAAAAATTACAACACAAATAAAAAATGAAGAAAATATATCTAATTAAGAGCTCGAATGATGAACCCCGACTAAATCCCACCGAAATTTATCATGACCTCTCTAAAAATTAACTAAATCGATATCTAAAATAAGACCCCGATAGAACCGATTAAAACTGAGGGCACTGCCCCTATTCTTGAGTACCCGAGAGCATGGCTCTCTTATGGGCTGCCTTAACCGGTTCTCTCTTGTGCGTCCTTTACCGCATGCTTCCATTGCCTTTTATAGGCTAATGGAAATAATAAAATATGGGTGGGGTGGGGTGGGGTGGCCACTCACTCACCCACCTTTCCTTTCCTTTTTTTTTTTTTGCCTTTTAAATTTTTTTGCTTTTTCTTTTTATTTATTTATTTTTACTCTTTACCTTTTTTATTTTTTTTTATTTTTTACTCTTTAATTTTAATTAATTTTTTCACTTTAACTCTCTCTCTTTTGACCTTTTTTTACTAATTTTTAAAATTTTTAATGTTATATTAATAATATTATTATTACAATAATACTAAAAATACTAAAACCCAAATAAAAATAAATAATTACAAAAATAACCGACTTAATATTAACCGACCCAAAAATAATAAACTCAATATGACACAAACTACTATAAAATAGAATTAAAACCGAACCGAACTTAATTTAAATAATATTAAACCTTAAATAACTCGAACCGCAGTTTATCACCTCTACTAATAGTCAATAAACACGCCGCTAAAAGTGTCGAGATTCGCCTAAAAGCCTCTGAAGTCTATTTTCTAGTCTTTCTTCTTCTACTCTATCTTCCGGGAAAACCAAGAAAGAAAAAGACCCCCCTAAAACCATGCAAACAAGCCAATTCCACAAACCCAACCCTCCCTATGACATAATCATCTTAGGGGCCTCAGGATTTACTGGCAAATATGTAGTAAAAGAGGCTTTAAAGTTTCTCAATACCCCATCTTCTCCTCTCAAAACTTTAGCACTTGCTGGTCGTAGCCATGAAAAGCTTACTAAAACTCTTCAATGGGCAGCTCATCCCAGTTCTCCTCCTCCCGATGTCAATATTATCATTGCTGATACTACTGACCCACCTTCGCTTTTGAGTCTTTGTAATCAAACTAAGCTCTTGCTCAACTGTGTTGGACCTTATAGGATCCATGGTGACCCTGTTGTTGCTGCTTGCGCCTCTTCTGGGTACCCTTTTCGCCTCTTTGAATGTTTTAAATATTTTTTGTTTCTGTATTTGGATTTTTGTATTTCTTGTTAAATTGTGGGAATCTGGGTTTCTTAGGGTTACTTGAGTTGAGTGGTAACATTCTATACAAGCATGAAATTGCTATTTGTTTGTGGGGATTTGTTGCTGATAATATTAAGATTGTAATCTGGATGGTAAAAAACTTGAACAGGATCTTGATATTGTGGGTATATAGTAAATTGGGTGATGTCTGATTGTCCCCTCTTGTTTTCTAAGTGAATCCTGCAATGGCTTTCACTTATTTTAGGTGCCCTTTTGGACAAGCAGGGGCGGATCGCTTAAAAGGTGCCACAAGCAAAGAAAATCGTGACACAAGACAGAAATCGTGTCATTTACGAAAAGGAGAAAATTGTTTAAATTGGTTTATCATAAATATAAGTAATACTAGCTTTCCTAACTTTAACTAGAGTAATTGAAAAATCAGATTTTTTTTCTTTTGCTTTTTTCCAGCCTTGGCTTATTCCATCTTCAAGTTCAAAACTTTCATTGGAACCATTAGTCTTATAACCGACCAATCAATTGCCAAGATCCACCACTGTGGACTAGTCTCTTGAAAGTTAGATGTAATCTTGTTTATGTATTTGAATGTGTGCCTTGTTCTTGAATGTTGATTATGCATAAAGTTGTGAATTTTGGTGCTTTTCATGGGATTTAATTTTAAAATAATGAGTTTTATTTAGTGCAAGCTTTCTCTTCATTTACAGCTAAGGCATTTGATCACATCATTAACTTATCTGACAATTAATCTTGATAATTTCTTACTCTGCGGTGGTAGCGAATCTCTATGTAATTCAAGTTTTTTACACTGTTAGGTGTGATTATTTGGATATAACTGGGGAACCCGAGTTTATGGAAAAAATGGAGGCCAAATACCGTGAAAAGGCTGTGGAGACAGGTTCCTTGATTGTTTCAGCATGCGGATTTGATTCAATTCCTGCTGAAATGGGGGTTATGTTCAATACGAGGCAGTGGGTGGCTCCTGCCGTGCCAAACCTTGTTACTGCATATGTTAGTTTGGAGTCTGATAAAAAAATTGTTGGGAACTTTGCAACATATGAATCAGCAGTTTTGGGTGTGGGGAACATGGATAAGTTGCAGGAGTTGAGGCGTTCCCGACCCAGGAAACCTAGGCCGGTGGTAAGTGATTATTCTACATTTCTGTTTATTGTTGATATCCTAATGATTTCTGTTTATTGTTGATATCCTAATGATTCATGGTTTGTTTAAGACATTAAGTTGTTGCCCTTGCTTGATTTAATTTATGACCTCATCTCTCGTAAGCAATTTTATGTTTCCTTGTAATATCATTCAATTTAACGATCTATTTGGCTGGTTTGAAAATTGAGAAGAACAATTAACTCATAGAGATCGCAATCTAGTCATACTAAGTTTCAGATTTAAGAAAATCAAGCTCCATTAATCTTGTCTTAATGGAACTATTGTTCTTCTACTTTTGGGTTTACATCTGTAGGGGGGGCAGATTTACGGTATATATATTTTCTAGATTATACATCAGCCCCGGATATATTTGTCTAGCGGGTCATTTGCACCAGTTCATGGTGTGCTAGCAACTCCATTATAATTCTCATTAGTACCTGGTTTGCTTTTAGTTTAGATCAAGGAAAGATGCTACTGGCACATGCAGCTGTACATATTATATAGACTATAATGGGGGCAGATGCGTTACTGATGACTAAAACGTTGTGGTGGGAGCATTGATGGAGAAAATGAAGCTAACGGAGCACATTGGTGATAGCTGTGGTGGTAGTAGTTGTACTTGTACCCCCCACTTCTTCCTTCACCATTATCCTTTGGAGTAGTCATGATTGGTGGTAATAAAACTAGGACTGGGTAGCCACAAGCCTTGAAGATGGTGATAGTTGACCTAGAGCTAGGTGGCTGCAGTAATATACGAGACTGTACTGACACAAATATAGACAACAATGATGGTAGTTGACTGATCTTGGTAATGATGGTGCTCATGTTTAGAGAGTCCATGACCTTGGAGGCATTGTTCTTACTTAGAGCTCCGAGATTTATAGAAGGAATACGAAACCTGTCAAGAGCTACAAAAGGGATGAGGTTTCTGGTAAAATTTACAACAATTTGGAATTGTTAATGGAATGGTAAATATATTGCTGGCAACGGTTAGCTGAACTTCAATCTAGCTGCAATTAGAGGCATAGGTAGGTCGGAGTATAATGGTGTTGCCTGTAAATTGTGATGGCATCGTTTTTGTTCAATGTTTTCAATATTGTGCTACATCTGATTTCATACATCTTTCTGGCTTTGCATGTTTAATATATGAACCTAGTTTGCAGATATTATCCACCTGGCATTGGGTGTGAGAAAAGATGAGTTTTGTTGTTATCTGTTACTAGTATAGGTCATGGAATCTCTGTGCTGATATGATGCTTCGGAAACCAGACTTGTTTGAATCCCTCCTGGAACTGCAATGAGAGCTGTAACTATGGAATATTTTCTTCCACTAAGAAAACATAAATATGTTACTTTTCCAGACATGATTCTTATATTTTGAATCATGCGATTCCCCAGTTAAATCTTGCTTATTCAATGTTGAAAATTTCGAATCATGATGATTCTTACAATGTCTTGTAACAATTGTTTGCTTGTATGGTTTCAGATTCCTGGGCCACCTCCCCCCAAAGGACCAATTATAGAATACCAGGAGAAACTTGGTCTTAGGGCTGTAAAGCTACCCTCTGCAGATGCTGTTGTTGTTCGAAGGACTCTTATTACTCTGATGGAGAACCCGCGTGGTCTCCCTGGGATTAATGAGAGTCCTGAACATACTGAAAAGAGGGAGGCCTACTGGTCATCTGTCAAGGCAGCTCATTTTGGAGTGAAAATAGCATCTAAATCCCTTTTAGGCATTTATCGAATCATCGGAGTTGGGGTTTTCCTTGGACTCTTGAGTAGAATTTCATTCGGGAGGTGGCTTCTCTTGAAATTTCCCTCATTTTTCAGCTTCGGATGGTTCAGAAAGACCGGTCCCTCGGAGGAAGAGGTGAGAAGTGCATCATTTAAGATGTGGTTTGTTGGATACGGTTTCAGTGACAGCAGCCTGGCTTCAGAAAGAAACTCGAAACCTGACATGCAAATCATAACGAGAGTAATGGGACCTGAGATTGGCTATGTGACAACTCCGATAAGTCTAATTCAATGTGCCCTCATAGTTTTGAGCGAACGAGAGAACCTTCCAAAGGGCGGAGTCTATACCCCTGGCATTGTCTTTGGTCCAGATCTCCAAGAGCGGCTGCAAGAGAATGGAGTTTCATTCGATCTTGTTTCAAAAACTGCTCCCCGTGGCCGTACTGCTGCTTAAAACTGGTAAGCCTTCTGTTTGTTTTTTCTGTTTTAAACAATAACTTGGTTTTGGATCAGTTTCGTTTGGATGAACAAATTACGTACAACACTATACTTTTTCTTTGGTTGGTTACAACACTTAATAACATTTGGTGACACTGGAAGTTGTTTCCTTTTTTTTTGAAGTTCTGATGAAAGTAGTATCTGTTTTTCTTAAGCTTTTGTGTTTTCTGATAGAATTTTATGTTTGGATTCGTTTTACATGCATGAAAATAATATGTAGATATGTATATGAAGTCTTGTACAGGAGGATTGATCCGTTTTGAAATTTATGCTGTGATATCCACTTTGAGCTGACCGGTCTAACATTAAACTTGATATTTCAATATGAAAAAAATATATAATTTACATTAGATCGGTTAGTCTAAGAACCAGATATCAGTTTGGTTATCCTAACTCCGACCCGAACAAATCTGAATCCGAATGCATTTCGGCCATTTACCAAACCTTTCTTGGGCCCAAAAGCCCAAGAATTTCATCCCAAAGCCCAACATTTCCTACATTAGCAAGACCAATTACGTTAGGACTAGAAGCTGCAATTGTCCAATAACCAGCCCTAATCTCTTCATTCAACTGCTCTTTCTCCCACCCACAATACCCATCGAAGAACCTCAAATCCCCTGCCCCAATCACATTTCTCTTCACCATCTCAGCTGCACACCCCACACTCTCTTTTGTCCCATAATACAGCCCTTCCATAACTTCTTCAAAGACTCCGCTCTTCCCCGCGCTGTTGTCATCCCTTTTCGTACTCACCAGAAACAACCCTTCTTCCAATGGCCCACCGAAAAACAATGGTCTGTCCGAAAATGTTCCCGCCATGTCTAGGATCGGCGATCTCATTTCTTTGATCGACATGAGAGACGGTCGATTGAGGATGATCCCGGATGGGCCTATAGGTCCCATTGAAAAGAGTAGGATCACCGTCCGTTCAAAGATATGGACGCAGTCGAGCTTCTCGGTAGCGATGAGTAAACAACCCTTTTCGGGCTCATGGAGGGTATGGACCCATTTGTCAGTGATTGGAATGGATGGAGGATGATCCACCACTGTATCAGGATCCGTCCATGATGAAGAGTCCTCAGACTTTGATGCTTTCTCTACAGCTACTAGTTTTGCTCTAAATGACCGCCAATCAGACTCCAGGGTTGGTTTGTTGTCATCATCCAACGGTGAAGACGAATCCAAATGGCAGCCTGTCATTGCTAAGTTATTAGATCACTAGGCAAAGATCCTTTTTGCAACTCAACAGGTTTAATATAATTCCCAAAACTATGACATAAAAATATACAAACATGGTATGAATTTCTTTCCTGAAAAAGAAGCCATAAATAGCATTAATAAAAGGAAAAATAAACTTAATGCGATCAAAACGAGGGGATTTAACAACTTACATGTTATAGAAGATGGGAAAGTAAGTTTCCTAGAGCTTTTCTTAGGAAAGATGAGAGATCTAGCCTTGATCTCAAGGGTTTTAGTGAAGGAATTTGAGGAGAGAATGCAAGCTTCCATGTTTTCTTTTTCTGAATCGTGTTTGGTGAGGATAAGGGAAAGAGAGCAAGCACAAGGCAATTTATACTTGGAATGAGACTGAATTAGAACCACGAGTTGGTTTCATTCCCATCCCAATCAATCCAAGTTGGGGACTGGGGTGCTTTTTCTTGAGCTTTTATCAGAGTATGGGTCAGTGGATATGACTTCACACATGGCAGGATTGGGGAACACTTGGACACCAAAACTTGGACCATCAATGTGTGAGTGGTAGATTTTTTTTATCTTTTAATCCCTTTTTCAGGTGATGTGTGATGTTCTCAGCCAGTTATTCACACACTATCTGAGAAGTGAGGAGGAACTTTTTGATGATGTTTCAACCTGTTTTTGTGTTGGGATGGAGACAAAAAAGAAAGATAAGGAAAAAGGGCAATGGATGTGTTATCTTCCTCTCAAAGAATGGATAGACTTTCTTATTCTTCACAAACACTCCAAAATAGACTTTCTACTTGGCCATAGTATTTAATCTTATCTTTTCCAAATCTAAAAATGAGAGGGTGGGAATCTCTCTGCGCACATTACTCACACAATTTTTCGTTCTTTTTTCTTTTTTAACACTCGTATCCAACACATTCAAGATGTGAGTAACGGGCATACGTTTTTGAAAATATGAACAAACTTCAAAAAAAGAAGGACAATCATTCCACTGGAATGGCCTACTTCAAACAATACTGCCTCTGCAACAAAATATGATTACGTTAATCCACTGGAATGGAATCATTCAGCTTAACCACTACAGCAGACATGAACCTGCATATTCTGTCAATAGTACATTGCTATATTACTCCGACTGGGGTCTATGGATATGGTAAGAGGATATGCTCAAAGGGATACAAAGGGGATTTTCTCGAAGAATAGAGGATCCAGAAGAGAGAAAACCTGATAGAACTTAGCTTGTTCTACTGGTGTCCCTCTGTCCAATCCAGAATGGGTGAACCACAAATCGCTGACCAACCTCACAATTTCCAACCAATGCAATCACCATGAACCGCCACCCCACATGTTTTACATCAACACCTAGCTGTTGGATTAAGGGCTGCTGCTTGATGATAATAGTCAAACAGTTTAGGAAATGCATTTAACAAAAAAAGAATTGCAGGTCTGCAGCAAATAAACACTGCACTGCACCAGCAGTAGCATGAGAAATGATTGCATCAAATTTACTGATGGAGTGATGAAGAAGCTGGTAGTTTCTTTTGATCAATCATCTTACCATAACAACAAACACTCCCCAAGTTACACATTGGCCTTACACAAGGAGTGAACTGTACTACAATCTTGTAAAATTTCTGCTACTTTAAGAACTGCACAAAAAATATAGATGTATAAGAAACTGTTTAATAACATGGGAACAGTAACAGGATAAAGTTGCATCAAGGAGAACATGAATTATCAACTAAAAAGTTTCATCTAATTTGAACAAATATGCAATACATCAGTATCGAAATAAGTTTACAAATATAATTGAATAAAAAATAAATTATGCTCCATGCTCTACCCATCTGCCCCTGATTTCATATTTGGCCAGTGTCAACCTCCTCTTTCCTAGCTAAATTTGCAACTACGGTAGTAGAGAAAAGAAATCAACACTTTTTCGAAATACATGCTTTTACAGAAGGGCTCCTACCATTCCGACTGTTATGCTGCTTGAAAATTGTAATCAAACAATCTTGTAATAGTGCCTCTATCTAAATCACCACAACCTAATCAGTAATCACCTATTGACTTCTACAGGTAAGGTGGTATCTTCAGGGTGTACAGCTCGCTTAAGGTCGTGACCCAATCTGTCAAGCATTTGATATATTCTATCAAATTTAGGGTGTGACCTATCAAATACAGTGAACTCATGGACCTCGTCGTCTATTTCAATAGAACTTGCTCCTGAAGGTTTTTGAATCCCTATGCTCCTCATCCGAAGCCTTAAACTTGCAGCACTGTCCCAGTCTCCTGCTGCAGCAAAAATATTTGCTACCACGGAATAATTTCCTGGATCAGATGGTTCCAACTCAAGAAGGTGGTCAAGCACCTTCTCGGCGAGTTCCCTTGCATCATGCAATCGGCATGCCCCCAAAAGAGTAACCCAAATAATCGCTTTTGGCTTAAAAGGCATGGTATGTATAAGCCTAAATGCTTCCTTCAAGCGCCCTCCTCGACCTAAAAGGTCAATCATGCACCCATAATGCTCGATTTGAGGAACAATCCCATAATCTTTCTCCATTGCGTAGAAGTATTCTACACCCTCATCAATAAAGCCTGCATGGGTACAAGCACACAAGACACCTACGAAAGTAATTCTATCTGTCTGAAATCCTTCCATCTTCATTCTTGAGAAAACATGAAGTGCTTCTCTGCCACGCCCGTGCATAGCAAATCCATGCAGCGTTGCATTCCATGAAACTAAATCTCCTTTTGTCATTCCATTAAAGACATTCCACGCCTTGTCCAGACTGCCACACTTTGCGTACATATCAACTAATGCATTAGACACTGCGATGCTACATCTAAACTTAAGCCTCTCTATTGAATCATGCACTTTTATACCCAATGTTAATAAACCAGACTCCGCACAAGCAGCCAATATACTAATCATGGATCCATCATCCAAACTCAATCCATGTCGCTCTATTTGATCATACAAGCCAATAGCCTCTTTTGCAAACCCCTTTTCTGCATATCCGGATATAATAATAGTCCAAGAAACCAATGTCTTGAGCGGCATCTTATCAAACAAAACTCTAGCCATGTCCATATCCCCAGCCTTGCTATAACCCATAACCATAGTTGACCAAGACACGACATCCCTCTGAGGCATCTTTTGAAACAATTCAAAAGCTTCCTCCATTTCTCCTGCTTTAACAAAGCCATCCAAGATTGTATTCCAACTCACTATATCCCTCTCAGGCATTTCATCAAACAACTTCCTAGCTTCCCTCAACTGCCTAACTTTCAACAACCATGCCATCATAGAATTCCATGAAACAACATCTCTATCTTCCATTACCGTAAACAACTTCCAAGCTGCTTTAATACCCAATTCCCCAAACTTTGAATAACTATCAATAAGAGCATTGGGTACAAAAATATCACCCAAAAAATCATTCTTTTCAATCTGGGTATGTATCATTTGCACCAATTTCAAACTATTGCAACCCTTCAACAGAAAAGGGTAAGTGAAATTATCAGCCCAAATCCCTTTCCATGGCATTTCAAAGTAGAAAGAAAAAGCCAGGGATGGCCGTGAGTTTTGCACACAGGCTCTTATCAGTGTGTTGTACAAATGAACATTGGGGTCTTGAATTTGGTTAAAACGTTAAGAGCTAAGGCCAATTGGCGGCATAGAGAGAGAGCAGAGATTAACTTGGGAGCAATATAAAGGTCCCGGTGAAGATTTTGTTTGATTATTTGGGCTTGGAGCTGTTTGACATGGCTTAAATTGTTGCATTTATGGAGGTCCTGGAGTTTTTGTTCAAAGAGTCCTCTAGTAGAGGACCATGAAGGGGATTTAAGAGGTATGGACATGGGGTTTTGGAAGGGTTTAGAGATTGGAAGATGGTGGGAGTTTTGCATGAATACGGGGCTTGGCTATAACTGGGTTTTTTTTTTCCGAAGGGATTTTGATAAGCTGAAGCTAGCCATGTTTTCTTCTGGCTAAGGTTTTTTCTTTGTTTTTGCTAAATCTCAGTTGGATATATACTTTTGGGGTTGGATTTTGTAGATCTATGGCCTGCGTTTCACCTCCTGTCCATTTAGGTCATCTTTCACAGCTTACGGAAATCGTTTTCTTTAAACCCTAAAATTAAAACCATAATATCCCAAATTTTACTAAGTTGATTAAATATTATTTAGTACTAAGATAATAGCTTAAAAGTTATCTTAGTGACTAAAATGACAAAAAATGTAAAAATTAGGATTTCTTCGATTATGGGTTATCGAAAAGGAATTTTTGAGATTTAAAAGCATCAGATGATAGATGACAAGTTAATTAGGGTACTTGCAAAGTTTGGTCGAAATCCGAGGAAATTGGAATGGGAATTGAAGTTTAAAATTTAGTGACAAAATGTTAAGCAGTCAAAACTTGTGTGATACAAGACTAAATATAAAAAGTTGAAGGATTAAAGTTGTAATTTCCTAAAAGTTAGAGTTTTTATTTCATAAATAGATAGATCACCTAAGGGTGTGGATCAAACGTGAAATTCTAGTTTGAACAAATATTTCGATTGTTGGGAAATTGAAGTCAAAGTTTAAGTGGAATTCGGGTATCCGGATCGAACTGGAAATTATGAAATTTTACTATATCATAGAAGAAGGATATAAAAAAATTATTCCCAAGTTTTGGAAATATTTTTAGTTCGATTGAGGATGAATCCTATGATTTATTTTGATTAAGAAATTTATTTAGTAGCTGATAAAATTATCGATAATTATCGGTAAATCGGATCGAGCTAAAATTTCAAATATAGTTTCATGGATCTTAGAAGAGTCATAAAATATTATTTTTATGACTATTTGGATGTTAAAAAGATCAGGAAAAATTTAAATTGATTGAAATGATATGGAATGACAATTTTGTGAATAAGTTGATCGATAAAGGGCATTTTGGTCATTTTGCCCAAAAGGGACATGGAAGGAATTTTGAGATTTCTTTTATTGATGAATAGTGGCTGATTAAAATCCAACTAAGTCTAGTTAGAATGTTACAAAATAACAAATTAGAAATATAGATCTAGTTGGAGGGTATTTTTAGAAAGCGGAATTTATTGAATTAAAAATTCATTTTTTATAATACAAGTGGCATAAATACATGAAAATATGAAGGAATTATCAGCAAATAACTCTCCAAAACCGTGGTGAAGAGGAGAAAGAAGAAGGAAATTTTCCAAGCTCGATTTAAGCCCCGAATCTCGGTTTTAAGGTAATCTTTCAAACTATAAAGTTGTTCTATTCTTCGAGCTCTATCTTTTGATGTAAATAATTCATAGAATACTTTCTTGGTTGACGAGATTTGATATGAGGAAGAAATTAGGGTTTATGAACAAATTGGGGCTTTTGAAATTTTATGATTTCATGTTTGAATTTAAGTTGGAATCAAGCTTATATGATGCTAAAACCAAGTTATTGAGTTAGGATTTAAACCCTACATATTTTGGTTTGTATGGGGAAGATTAGAGTTTATGGATTTAAGTCTAACTTAGGGTTTGTGATGTTGGATTAAGGATCTAGTAAGCTTGATTTGTTGTTTGGAAGCAAAACCCTAAGTTAAATATATATAGACCAATTCAGCAAGCTTCAAAGTTAAGGGACCGAATATGAATTTTATGAAATTTGAGTGTATTTATGTAATTAATGATGTTGGAGATGTAAAATTCATGTTAGAATGCTAAACCGATGTTGAATCGAATTAGTGACCATTTTGACAATTTGTCAAAATCAAGTGACCAAATAGGAAATGAATTCTTGGGTGGGTATTAAATCTTGTTTTTTAGTTAAAATAATAGAATTAAGGTAGTAATGTTTATTTAAGGACTAAATTGCAAAGTTAAGAAGTTTGAATCCTTACCTTTGCATTTTAGTGACTATTTCGGCAAAGAAAGAAAATTAGAGGGAACTATTTTGAATAATTATTTGATGAAGAAGATGATGAATTGGTGGTTTGAAGCAAGTGATGAGACTAAATTGACAAGTAGAAAAATAAGAAGAAGTTAGTATAAATTATATGTTTATTATGGAAAGCTATGTAGAAGATTAAATTTTTGGCAGTGACTTCCAAAATTCACCATAAATTCTACAAAAAATTTTAGATGATGAGTTTTATATCAATGTAAAGATTTGTTCGTCTAGTTTCGTTTCCAACAAACAGAAACTGATTTCGAGTTTCGAGTTAAAATATATGAATTTTTAATGAATGAAGGTTAGAAAATTTATAGAGCAGATTCTGCCACGAAGCTCTGTGACGGGAGTTTGAAGAATTTTCATAATTTTTTTAGATTTTATTAATTTATGTGGCTTATACCGATAGAACCATTATCGAATCTAGTTTCTCCAGTATAAAGGAAATTAATATCCAATATGTATTCTGCCTTGTACAAGTAAATCTTTGAAGGTAGAACAAGTTGTCAGAAAATAGAATTTGAAACATTTTGTATTTAAATGTTAGTTAGCAAGCTCGGAAGAGTAATGGAAATTCAAATTGGTCACTAAGGACCATAATGAGTTTTTGAAAAGTACTTGGAAGAAATGAAAATAATTGGAAATTTTATTTTCGAATGATTATATTAAAAAGCAAGTTCAAGGTATTGTTAGATTTGAGTCTAACAAATATTTTACTGTAATTATGTGATTAATGGAGTCAAGTTCTAATCAGAGAAGGTTCGAGGTACTATGAAAGAAAAGATCGAACTAGGACTTAGTGAGGCATCGTGTCAAGTGGCCAAGGTGAGCGCATTTTTACTTATTTATTATATATGTGATATGAGTGAGTGCATTTTTACTTATTTATTATGTATGTGATATGAGTGATTGCATTATACATACACATATATATATATATATATTTATGCAATATTGATAAATAGGACGACTTGCGATGAACCGACCTTGATATTAATGAAAATGTATGTTGATCAAAGTTATGCAAATAGCATGAAGTATTAAGTGGCATATGTGATACATTGATATGGCATAATGATTTATCTAAGTTAAATCAGATTTTAGATATTTGGATATGAATTGCCCATTATCGAATTATGGATAATAGTATTGAAGGATTGGATATTGAATATGAAAATATTGTATTGTTATGCCCAAGTACTAGTGTGAGAGTCTTTGGTATAATTGGATATCCATAAGAGTCATAGCAGTTGCAATCCAGCACTACGGTGCGATGCAGACACTTCGGTGTTGATAACAGAAGCTACAGTGTTACAGTCACTTCGGTGATGTTTAGACACTTCGGTGTCGACTAGCACAAAAAGATGCTATAATGAGGAGCAAAGGGTCTCATCGAGTACGTACTCACCATCAGACGCTATGCGTTGTAGACACTACGGTGTCGAGATGACTCGTATATCATAGGTTCACATGAGAATCTTTGGTATAGTTGGATATCCATAGAGTTCTAGCAGCTGCATCATAACACTACGGTGCGAGATAGACTCTTCGGGGTCAAAATAGACTCTTTGGGGTCGAGATAGACTCTTCGGGGTCGAGATAGACTCTACGGAGTCAGTTCAAACACTACGGTGTTACATAGCACAAAATGTGCGAGTATAAGGAGCAAAGAGCGTCCTCGAGTACGTGCTCATCTCAGTCGCTATGGCGATGCAGACGCTACAACATCGTAAACACTATGGTGTCATGATGACTTGCGTACCATGGCATCACATGATTTGTACTTTGGGCTATAATACTTGAAATGCAATTATACAGGTAGTTAGGCTAAAAAGTTTAATGTACACAAGACTGGTAAAACAAATCGAATAATATGATTTGAATATTACATTGGTTAAATGAACTATACCTGTAAGGTAGTTCTATGCATGATAAAATATTATCATTTGCAATTGGGACACGCTTGCCATTATGCAGAAACTGTATAGCACTGTTAAATGACAAAGGAATGACTTTGATAAGTTTATTTTATGTTATTTCTATACAGTAAAATGTTTTACTTCAATTTATAAGTGCCTCACTAAGTGGATACTTAGTGTGTGTTGTTTCACACGTAGGTTATTGAAAACTTACTAGAAGAGGAGTCAAGCATGTTAATCAAGATGCAATCTGCCAAACATCAGTAAGATATTCTAAATTTATGATATTTTTTTAGTGGGAATGTATCAATTTATTCGTTGGTTATTTTATAAGCTAGTTTTATGTCAGATGTTAATTTTTTTTAAAAAAATTTACAAGTCAGGAAATCAACTAAATAATTTAGTAACATTTTCAATGTGTATTTATTCATCAAATATACGTTGAGTGTGTTACATTAAGTGGTATCAGAGCTACAGGTTTAGCCGGTTCTGGATGCTAAACCAAGTTTGTTACAAGTTGTCAGTAAATACATGCCCCTAGAATGTCATATTACTGATGTGTTGATTGTATGACTTGAAGCTGCTCCTCATTAGTAGAAGACGAGATAAGATTATAATAAAAAATGTAAGACGCTACTGAATGTCGTCAATCTACGAATCTCAGAGGTCAAGAAAGGACTCACAGCGAGAACAATGAAGTAAAATAGTTATTGTAATTAACTTCAGTTTGAGTTGAGTTACCTGCATTGTAAGAAGCTGATGCAGTAATTATAAGATGTTAGTCTTTAGCATCTATACATGCACTTATGTTTATAACAGCATAGATTATAAGGGAATATATCGATTACATGGTGCACCAGCCTCGATAGTATCTAATAGAGATTCGAGGTTTACTTTAAGATTTTGGAAGGTCTGAAAGATATGAATATTGAAAAGTCAGAAGAAGTAATATTATTCCTAAGGGAACATGTTTGTATTTGGGTGGATTAATGCCACAAAGTAGTACTTACAATAAAAGTGACCTGGAAAATTTTCTAGGAGTTAAAAGAGCTAAAAGCTCAGCTGTAAGAATTGTTAGACTAGAGTTATAATTAATCCAGTGTACTATTGTGAGAAGCTCTAGAATTATTAGTAAAGAAGGAAGACAGTTCTTTACGACCATGTAGTGATTATTTATAAAAGGAAAATAAGAAAAAGATAATGATATATTTTCTATCAAGATTATCAGTTAACCTGAACCAGAACGACTGTATGTGAGTTTGGTTATTAAAAGTGGCTTTCTTAGGTCATATTACTTCAGCTATAGGGATTCGAGTCGATCCTAAAAATATTATAGAGGTTCGCAGTTTCTTAAGACTTATTGGTTATGATCGAAGGTCTGTGAAAGATTTCTTGATGATATGTTATGAGCTTGTATAATTGAGTTTGAAATCATGGAAAATATTATACCGTTAGTAGAAATTGCTTATAGTAATAGTTATTAAGAAAGTATACAGATGGCACCCAACGAGGCTTTCTACGGTCAAAAGGGTAAATCATTATTAAATTAGTTCGAGTTGAAGATCATAAATTAATTAAGTCGGATTTATTACAAGAAATGGAAGAAAAATAAATATTATACACTATAATCTTAAAAAGATTAATGATCGACATAAGTCTTATGTAGACTTGAAAGGAAAAGATATTCAATCCGAAGACAAAGGAAGAACATGATGTCTATCTTTGCATTGTTCTTCAGACTCTTCGAGAAAAGATGCTAAATGCTAAGTTGTTAAAGTGTAAATCTTGGTTGCTGGAAGTTGCTTTTCTTAGTCATGTGGTTTTGGCAGAAGAGATAAGAGTAAATCCCAAGAAAGTATCAACTATAGTTGAATAGAAACCTCTGAAGAATATTTCCGAGGTTCAAATTTTCTTGGGACTTGTTGGTTATTATTGAAAGTTTGTAAAGAATTTCTAGATGATTGCCTCCCCACTGACCAAGCTATTGAGGAAAGGTATGCCATTCAGTTGGACAGATAAGTGCCAATAAAATTTTGAGACATTAAAGAAGATATTAATTGAAACCTCGGTATTAGTACAACCAGAATCGGGCAAAGATTATGTAGTTTATAACGATGCTTCTCATAAAGGTTTGGGAAATGTACTTAAGTAAGAAGGAAAAGTAGTGGCTTATGCTTTGAGACAACTTAAGATGCATGAGAGGAAAATATCCTACTCATGACTTGGGGCTAGCAATGGTTGTATTTGCTTTAAAGATATAGCGTCATTATTTATATGGTGAATGATGCTATATTTACATAGATTAAAGAAGTTTAAAGAATCTGTTAACTAAAAAGAAGTTGAACCTGAGGCAATAAGGTGGATAGTCAGTACAAGGATAAATCTGATCGAAATAAGAATTTTGATATCGGATTTAGAAATTAAAATGCATTAGAAGGTATTGAATTTGGATCGAACAAGATTGTTAAGTGTACTTAAGCCAAAGAAATTCAAGGATGGGTAACCTTCTGGGAAGTGTCATGAAATCAAATTTTTGATCGAATAAGTAGAAGAAGGTGAAATCAAAGACTTTGAAATTAGTTTGATGGACGTTTGTATTGTCGAAGAAAAACCTATTTTTTAAATGATGAAGAATTAAAGAAACAACTTATCTTTGAAGTACGCTATAGTCCTTTGATTGTATATCCAGGTGGAAACCAGATGCATCAAGATTTAAAGAAACCATCTTCTTGGCCAAGCATGAAAAGAGTTATAACTGAGTTTGTTTCTAAATATCTGACATGTCAACAAGTAAAAGCAGAACTTCAGGTACCTTCTGAATTGTCGTGACTAATTTTAATTTCTCAATGGAAATGAGAACGAGTGATGATGGATTTTATATCAGGACTATCTTTGACATCAAATAAGAAGGATTCAATCTAGGTGATTGTTGATAGATTGACTAAGTTAGCACACTTTATCCATGTTCGAACAGATTATCCTAGGGATAAGTATGCTAAGTTGTATATTAAGGAAATAAGTCAATTTATATTGTTAAAGTTCTTTGGCAAAATCATAAAATTGAGAAAACGATTTGGGAAAGAAAAGGAGATGTGAGAAAGCAATTTTCTCACCTTTTTGAACCAGGTACGTGTTAAAAATTTGAGGACGAATTTTCTTAAGGGGGAGAGAATTGTAATACCCCAAATTTCACTAAGTTTATTAAGGATCATTTAGTACTAAGATAATAGCCTAAAATTTATCTTAGTGACTAAAATGACAAAAAATGCAAAAGTTAGGATTTCTTCGATTATGGGTTATGGAAAAGGAATTTCTGAGACTTAAAAGCATCGGATGATAGATGGCAAGTTAATTAGGGTACTTGCAAAGTTTGGTCGAAATCCGAGGAAAATTGGAATGGGAATTGAAGATTAAAATTTAGTGACCAAAATGTTAAGAAGGCAAAACTTGTGGGTACAAGACTAAATATGAAAAGTTGAAGGACTAAAGTTGTAATTTCCCAAAAGTTAGGGTTTTTTATTTCATAAATAGATAGATCACCTAAGGGTGTAGATCAAATGTGGAATTCTGGTTTGAACCGATATTTCGATTGTTGGGAAATCGCAGTCAAAGTTTAAGTGGAATTCGGGTATCCGGATCGAACAGGAAAACTATGAAATTTTACTATATGATAGAAGAATGATATGAAAAAATTATTACCAAGTTTTTGAAATATTTTTAGTTCGATTCAGGATGAATCCTATGATTTATTTTGATTAAGGAATTTATTTAATAGCCGATAAAATTCTCGATAATTATCGGTAAATCGGATCGAGCTAAAATTTTAGAGATAGTTCCAAGGATCCTAGAAGAGTCATAAAATATTATTTTATGACTATTTGGATGTTAAAAAGATCAGGAAAAATTTAAATCGACTAAAATGATATGGAATGGCAATTTTGTGAATAAGTTGATCGGTAAAGGGCATTTTGGTCATTTTGCCCAAAAGGGACATGGAAGGAATTTTGAGATTTCTTTTATTGATGAATAGTGGCTGATTAGAATCCAACTAAGTCAAGTTGGAATGTTACAAAATGGCAAATTAGAAATATAGATCTAGTTGGATAGTATTTTTGGAAAGTGGAATTTATTGAATTAAAAATTCATTTTTATAATACAAGTGGCATAAATACATGAAAATATGAAGGAATTATCAGCAAATAACTCTCCAAAACCGTGGTGAAGAGGAGAAAGAAGAAGGAAATTTTCCAAGCTCGATTTAAGCCCCGAATCTCGGTTTTAAGGTAAACTTTCGAACTACAAAGTTGTTCTATTCTTCGAGCTCTATCTTTTGATGTAAATAATTCATAGAATAATTGCTTGGTTTCTGAGATTTGATATGAGGAAGAAATTAGGGTTTACGAACAAATTGAGGCTTTTGAAATTTTATGATTTCATGGTTGAATTTAAGTTAGGCTCAAGCTTATATGATGTTAAAATCAAGTTATTGGGTTAGGATTTAAACCCTACATATTTTGGTTTGTATGGAGAAGATTAGGGTTTATGGATTTAAGTCTAACTTAGGGTTTGTGATGTTGGATTAAGGATCTAGTAAGCTTGATTTGTTGTTTGGAAGCAAAACCCCAAGTTAAATATATATGGACCAATTCGGCAAGCTTCAAAGTTAAGGGACCGAATCTGAATTTTATGAAATTTGAGTGTATTTATGCAATTAAAGATGTTGGAGATGTAAAATTGATGTTAGAATACTAAACCGATGTTGAATCGAATTAGTGACCATTTTGACAATTTGTCAAAATCAAGTGACCAAATAGGAAATGAGTTCTTGGATGGGGATTAAATATTATTTTTAGTTAAAATAATAGAATTAAGGTAGTAATGTTGATTTAAGGACTAAATTGCAAAGTTAAGAAGTTTGAATCCTTACCTTTGCATTTTAGTGACTATTTCGGCAAAGAAAGAAAATTAGAGGGAACTATTTTGAATAATTATTTGATGAAGAAGATGATGAATTGGTGGTTTGAAGCAAGTGATTGGACTAAATTGAAAAGTAGAAAAATAAGAAGAAGTTAGTATAAATTAGAAGTTTATTATGGAAAGCTATGTAGAAGATTAAATTTTTGGCAATGACTTCGAAAATTCAACGTAAATTCTACAAACAATTTTAGATGATGAATTTTATATCGATGTAAAGATTTGTTCGTCTAGTTTCGTTTCCAATAAACGGAAACTGATTTCGGGTTCTGAGTTAAAAGATATGAATTTTTAATCGATTGAAGGTCAAAAAATTTATAGAGCAGTTTCTGTCAGGAACCTTTGTGACGGGAGTTTGAAGAATTTTCATAATTTTTGTAGATTTTATTAATTTATGTGGCTTATTCCGATAGAACCGTTATCGAATCTAGTTTCTCCAGTATAAAGGAAATTAAGATCCAATGTGTATTTTGCCCTGTACAAGTAAATCTTTGAAGGTAGCGCAAGTTGTCAAGAAATAGAATTTGAAACATTTTGTATTTAAATGTTAGTTAGCAAGTTCGAAAGAGTTAGTGGAAATTCAAATTGGTTACTAAGGACCATAATGAGTTTTTGAAAAGTATTGGGAAAAAAGGAAAATAATTAGAAATTTTATTTTCGAATGATTGTGTTAAAAAGCAAGTTTAAGGTATTGTTAGATTTATGTCTAACAAATATTTTACTGTAATTATGTGATTAATGTAGTCAAGTCCGAATCAGAGAAGGTTTGAGGTACTATGAAAGAAAATATCGAACTAGGACTTAGTGAGGCATCGTGTCAAGTGGCCAAGGTGAGCGCATTTTTACTTATTTATTATATATGTGATATGATTGATTGCATTATATATATATATATATATATTTATGCAATATTGATAAATAGGACGACTTGCGATGAACCGACCTTGATATTAATGAAAATGTAGGTTGATCAAAGTTATGAAAATGGCATGAAGTATTAAGTGGCATATGTGATACATTGATATGGCATAATGATTTATCTAAAATAAATCTGATTTTAGATATTTGGATATGAATTGCCCATTATCGAATTATGGATAATAGTATTGAAGGATTGGAAATTGAATATGAAAATATTATATTGTTATGCCCAAGTACTAGTGTGAGAGTCTTTGGTATAATTAGATATCCATAAGATTCGTAGCAGCTGCAATCCAACACTACGGTGCGTTGCAGACACTTCAGTGTTGATAACAGACGCTACGACGTTACAGTCACTTTGGTGATGTTTAGACACTTCGGTGTCGACTAGCACAAAAAGATTCTATAAAGAGGAGCAAAGGGCATCCTTGAGTACGTACTCACCATCAGACGCTACGGCGTTGCAGACACTACGGTGTCGAGATGACTCGTATACCATAGGTTCACATGATAATCTTTGGTATAGTTGGATATCCATAGAATCCTAGCAGCTACATCATAGCACTACGGTGCGAGATAGACTCTTCGGGGTCAAAATAAACTCTTCATGGTCGAGATAGACTCTACGGAGTCGAGTTAGACTATACAGAGTTGGTTCAAACACTACGGTGTTACATAGCAGAAAATGTGCGAGTATAAGGAGCAAAGAGCGTCCTTGATTATATGAGGAGCAAAGAGCGTCCTCGAGTACGTACTCATCTCAGTCGCTACGGCGATGCAGACGCTACGGCGTCGTAGACACTACGGTATCGTGATGACTCGCGTACCATGGCATCACATGATTTGTACTTTGGGCTATAATACTTGAAATGCAATTATACAGGTAGTTAAGCTAAAAAGCTTAATGTACACAAGACTGGTAAAATAGATCGAATCATATTATTTGAATATTACTTTGGTTAAATGAACTATACATGTAAGGTAGTTATATGCATGATAAAATATTATCAACTACAATTGGGACACGCTTGCCATTTTACAGAAACTGTATAGCACTGCTAAATGACAGGGAATACTTTGATAAGTTTATTATATGTTATTTCTATACATTGAAATGCTTTACTTCAATTTATAGTTGCCTCACTAAGTGAATACTTAGCGTGCACTGTTTCACACGTAGGTTATTAGAAACTTACCGGAAGAGGAGTCAAGCATGTTAAACAAAGTGCAATCTGCCAAACATCAGTAAGACATTCTAAATTTATGATATTCTTTAGTGAGCATGTATCAATTTATTCGTTGGGTATTTTATAAGCTAGTTTTATTTTAGATGTTAAATTTTTTTAAAAAAGTTTACAAGTCAGGAAATTAGCTAAATAATTTAGTAACATCTTCAATGTGTATTTAATCATCGAATATACGTTGAGGGTGTTACAAAAATAGTTGTAAAAAATAATACTTTATTAAATATAAATTCTTATACTACTCTATTTATAATATTTATAAACATAATTTTGATATTTATGATATTAATGTAAATATATGTGATATTAATATATATAATATTACCATCTTATCATGGGACCATTACCCTCTTCCCAAAAGACATGTCTGATAGGATGTACAACGCCACCGTATTTATATCCCAAGACCTCATTTTTCCTTTTTGATGTGGGATTGCGTGACATTCTCCCCCACTCAACCTCGTGATGCCCTCGTCACGAGCTTCCGCTCTCGTGATGGGCCACCTTATCACAGTTGTCCATCTTGCCTACCCCACTTATGGGCGCTCGGCGTGAAATCGGGCAGTCAAAGGGTCGCTGATAAGTGTTCAAAAGTACTATTTTTATTACCTTTTTTACTCATATTATTGTTAGACTTAAGCTCATATTAGTTGCATAATTAGTTATTCATGCATTAATTCATGTTTCTTTCCACCGTTGAGCTTGATTACATAACTTGGTGATTTTTGTGGGAAAAGATGCTGCTTTGGTGTATTTTTGTGTGAGTGCAGGATCACTTGCCAAAGCAAGGCTAGTGCTAGTTGCTAGGGCAATGCATGAAGGAGACGCCGAGCTAGTTGCCAGGGCAATGCATGAAGGAGACGCCGAGTCAGTTGCCATGGCAATTGTCGACAAGAGCAAATGTGATATGGTAGTCGAAATTGATGACTAGACAAGCCCAAGATGACGTGGAGCAAAGCCCAAACCCAAAGGAATTTGATTTCCATGCAGAGATTAAAGAAGAATTAAATTCCAAGAAGATAGGAGAAGTTCTAGTAGGAATACAATTATAATAAAGAATTATATTCTTTAAAGATAATTTAATTCCAACTTAAACTTCTCCTCAAAGAAGGACTTTGGCCTAGCCCTATAAATAAGAAGGAGATTTCGACAATTCGATGGAGAGCAAGAGGAGAGGATTTTCGACAACTCCAAAGGGCAAGAAGGAAGAGATTTCGACAAGATAGCAAGGAGGGAGAGAGTTCGATTTCTTCTTCTTCTTTGCTTCCATTAGATTTATGGTTTGGGGATTATTCTTTTTATATCTTTTGAACCTAACCATGAACTAACTTGACTGGTTGGGGTTATTGTGTTTTGTTGTTGTGAGAAACAATTGGATTTTGTTTAGGTAATAAGAGTTTGCACTTTTCTATTCAAGGTTTACTCATTCTTGGCTTTTATTCTTGTTTGCGAGTGAATTGGGAGAGGATCTCGTAACTTCATCTATTTATCTAATATCGGGAGAGTTAGATTCAAGAAACGAATGGGTATGGTCTTTATTCAATCTATTGATGGTGAAGATTAATCCGGCTTAGGAATAAGTTAAGGATTTCAACGGCTAAGAGGAGCGCAAGATTGGTTGTTGTTCACCCTTGATTCACGCAGGGATGTATTATCAAGGCATGCACAAGTAGCTAGAGTTTCGACTTAGGGATAAGAAGAAACCATTGAAGAACGCTCTGCCGAACCTTGAAGTTGCTGCCCAGAAGCCCAAGTAGTTGCCCAGCTAGTCGCCCAGGCAACCATCGATTAGTTGCCAAGGCAACCCCGCTGTGCAAGTTGCCACGGCAACTGAGTTGCCCTTGCACTCTTTTACCAAGACGATCCAATCGGCTATCACACCTAAACTCACGATAACCTGGCCTATTCTTTTTTTCTTTCATCTATTCTTTTAGTTTATTGCTTTTACTTTTCTCGTTAATTAAAACCTCTATTATCAATTATGTTTTTATTTTCACAGTGCAGTAACTTAAGCAAAGTGGCCCAAACCAATCCCTGTGGAGACGATACTCGATACGCATATCACTTTATTACTTGCGACGTGTATACTTGCACATTTGCGTAGCACTTATTACGCGCAATAAGTTTTTGTCGCTGTTGCCGGGGATTGGCAATTGGTGTTAGTTGTTTTTGTTATTGCATTTTTTTTCTCTTAGTTTTACTAACTTTTCTTTTTGTTTGTTTAAAAAAAATTAGGTGCGCTACAAGTTAAGGGACATCAACATGTCGGGAAATAAAAGCCAATCTATTCGAGAGATGATGCTGGAAGATATGAATCAATCCAATCAAGAGTTTCTTGCACCCTTTGATGATTACCTATACCAACCGAGAAAAGCCCAAAGAACTTATACCATGGAAAAATCTTGTGCTATGTGTGGAGAACATCATGTGTTTGAAAATTGCCCTCACATTTTTGGTGCATATAACTACATGGAGGACCATAGAGGGAACCAGCAGCAAAATTCTTCATGGTATGGTCAAAAAGCTCAAAATTTTTTTTACCATAACAATTTTGCCGCGACAACAGATATGTCATGGCAATGTAGTCCTTTTCAAGAACATTCCAATTCCTTGGAGGAAACGTTACTAGCTTCCTTGGCTAGACTTGACGGATCAATTGAAGAGATTCGAGAACTATCAAAATCTATGGATACGAGGATAGCTCAGTGGGATGCAACCTTAGGGGATTCAGAAGATCAATTGGGGAGATCCACATATGTCATGGATAACATGCACCAACAATTCATTCCTAGGGATACTGACGTCCCAAAGCAAGAGGATAAGGAGCAATACAAAGAAATCTCTCCGATGTGTGATGAACAACTAGAACCTCAAAGTCAAGAGGATGCCAATGAGAGAGACTTCCCAACACATGATGAGCTTGAACAACAAATTGCCTCGGCAATGATTGAGGAGCCTGAACAGAGCAATGCCGCGACAACACTCGGTGAAGCTGAGAACAACAATACTACAACAAATTCTGAGGAACCTGATGCCCAGAAAGTTATAACGTTGATGTTGAAACAGGAATGTGTAGATTGCTCTCATCTACAATTGCCACGGCAATTACACGACCACATGCAAGATCAACGAGATGATAATACTTTGCCAATGGAATATGAGCAGGTAATAGTTGAACCTTTTGAATTTTTTAAAAACTCATATCGTCCATTGCAGGTATGTCTTGAGGAACCGAGGTTGGTAGATTTGAAGCCATCGAAATCTCTACTGATGCAGATGTTTGAAAGGCCAAAAGAAAAAGGTGTTTGGATTCATAAAGCTCTTCAGAAAATTGATTCTTCCCTTGACTTAAAGCAAAATTTGACAACTGATTGCCACGACAATTGGCTTGAGCAGCAATTGCCACGACAACAAAGGCTACATCCAACCATGATAGAAGTCGACAAGAATGAGGTAATTGAATGGTTGAGAATGGATATAATTTTTCCTATTAATATATTTGTGCCTTCAGGAATAGTAGCAAGGTGGAGAGTATACATGGACTACAAGCGAACAAAGAAGAAAGACACCTCCACCATGGTAATGCAAAAGGGAGTAGCTGGGAGCACATTGGCCCAACTCTTTTTGGGCAATATTGTCATCCGATGGAGGGTACGGATGGACTATAAGAAGTATCGAAAACGACTCTCCTCGAGTTTTCTCAGATATGCAGTAACATTAGAAGTGGTCACTTTAGGAGATGCTTGAGCATGCTCTCCTTTCAATATTTTCTTTTTCTTTTTATTTTCATTTTTATTTTTAGGAGATATTTTATTTTTCTTCATTATCTTTAGTTTCCAGGTTTTCTTTATTTTCTTTTCCACAACAAGACTCACAACCACCATAATAAGGAAATTTACTGCCGACTACTCGCCACAGCAACCACAACAAAAACTGGCGATGCCCAGGCAACAACAATGGCTTCGGTGTTCAAAAATACTATTTTTATTACCCTTTTTACTCATATTATTGTTAGACTTAAGCTCATATTAGTTGCATAATTAGTTATTCATGCATTAATTCATGTTTCTTTCCACCGTTGAGCTTGATTACATAACTTGGTGATTTTTGTGGGAAAAGATGCTGCTTTGGTGTATTTTTGTGTGTGTGCAGGATCACTTGCCAAAGCAAGGCTAGTGCTAGTTTCCAGGGTAATGCATGAAGGAGACGCCGAGCTAGTTGCCAGGGCAATGCATGAAGGAGATGCCGAGCCAGTTGCCATGGCAATTGTCGACAAGAGCAAATGTGATATGGTAGTCGAAATTGATGACTAGACAAGCCCAAGATGACGTGGAGCAAAGCCCAAACCCAAAGAAATTTGATTTCCATGCAGAGATTAAAGAAGAATTAAATTCCAAGAAGATAGGAGAAGTTCTAGTAGGAATACAATTATAATAAAGAATTATATTCTTTAAAAATAATTTAATTCCAACTTAAACTCCTCCTCAAAGAAGGACTTTGGCCTAGCCCTATAAATAAGAAGGAGATTTTGATAATTCTATGGAGAGCAAGAGGAGAGGATTTTCGACAACTCCAAAGGGCAAGAAGGAAGAGATTTCGACAAGATAGCATGGAGGGAGAGAGTTCGATTTCTTCTTCTTCTTTGCTTCTATTAGATTCATGGTTTGGGGATTATTCTTTTTATATCTTTTGAACCCAACCATGAACTAACTTGACTGGTTGGGGTTATTGTGTTTTGTTGTTGTGAGAAACAATTGGATTTTGTTTAGGTAATAAGAGTTTGCACTTTTCTATTCAAGGTTTACTCATTCTTGGCTTTTATTCTTGTTTGCGAGTGAATTGGGAGAGGATCTCGTAACTTCATCTATTTATCTAATATCGGGAGAGCTAGATTCAAGAAACGAATGGGTATGGTCTTTATTCAATCTATTGATGGTGAAGATTAATCTAGCTTAGGAATAAGTTAAGGATTTCAACGGCTAAGAGGAGAGCAAGATTGGTTGTTGTTCACCCTTGATTCACGCAGGGATGTATTATCAAGGCATGCACAAGTAGCTAGAGTTTCGACTTAGGGATAAGAAGAAACCATTGAAGAACGCTCTGTCGAACCTTGAAGTTGCTGCCCAGAAGCCCAAGTAGTTGCCCAGCTAGTCGCCCAGGCAACCATCGATTAGTTGCCAAGGCAACCCCGCTGTGCAAGTTGCCACGGCAACTGAGTTGCCCTTGCACTCTTTTACCAAGACGATTCAATCGGCTATCACACCTCAACTCACGATAACCTGGCCTATTCTCTATTTTTCTTTCATCTATTCTTTTAGTTTATTGCTTTTACTTTTCTCGTTAATTAAAACCTCTATTATCAGTTATGTTTTTATTTTCACAGTGCAGTAACTTAAGCAAAGTGGCCCAAACCAATCCCTGTGGAGACGATACTCGATACTCATATCACTTTATTACTTGCGACGTGTATACTTGCACATTTGCGTAGCACTTATTACGCGCAACAGTCGCTCTGGTACTACTTGTCACGGGGCCGTTACCCTCTTCCCAAAAGACATGTCTGATAGGATGTGCAGCGCCACCGTATTTATATCCCAAGACCTCTATTTTTCTTTTCGATGTGGGATTAATGACCCCACCTCTTCTCATGCGTGACAATATGTAAAATATGTAATATATAAACATTGATATATTTATTATGCATATATACTGAAAATATAAACATGATACAAAAGTTATTACAAAAGGATAAATAATAATTTTAAAAATCGAGACGAGATGAGGTGAGACATAACGTAATAAAACAAGTATTTATTATAACTGTCTCGCTCCAATGCGTGCATCCACATTTTCTAAAATTTTCAGATTAGAGTGGTTTAAAATTTGTGGAGCATTTCTTTTAAAATACATAATAGTTAATCCATACATTTTTGAAAGCTCAATTGTTAAATTCAAACTTTTTAAAGGTTGAATAATTATTATTTTAAAATAAATATGGACTAAAATGTTAAAAATTTTAATACCTTTGAAATAGAGTCAACATGATAATTCATGTATATTTCATATATATATATATTATTTATTTTTAAAATATTTTTATAACTTTATTGACATGACATATAAAACAAATATTATCTTGTTAACATGATATTTGGACTTCCACATGAGCTGTCACCTCGAAGCTACTAAATGTTTAATGTTTTAGTCAATAATTTCATTAAAAAACAAATTAAGTGCAACCACATCCAAAGAATAAAGGGTAGCTTTTAAGGGTGTAAATCAACATAGCGTTCGACGAATAGTTCGTGAATCATTCGTAGAACATTAGTTTATGTTCATTTATTAAGCTAAATAAAAAAATATAAACAAAAATTTTATGTTCGTTTAATAAACGAACGAACATAAACATATGTGTGTTAGATTCGTTTATGTTCACATTTATAGACTCGTTTATAGGATGAAAATGCTTGTGGATGTATCTAAATATAACTTTTTGTTGTTGCTAAGGGTGTTATATAAGTTCATGTTGAAATGTAAGTTTTATTTTGTTGCTTTTGTTTTATTTATTTATTGTTACTTTAGTTAACATTTCTGATCATATAAATGAACACATTCGTGAATAAATAAACGAACACATTCGCGAACAAATAAATGAACAAGTTCGTGAACACTTAAATGAACACGTTCGCGAACACTTAAACGAACACGTTCGTGGACACGAACACTTTCAAAAATAAATAATCGAACACAAACACAATATTAAAAATTTAAACGATCACGAACCGAACATGAATATTTTTAAAAATAAACAAACGAACATGAAGATAGTTCAAGCTCGGTTCATTTACACCCTTAAGCTTCAAGTTCCATAGGAGTTTCCATGGAGTATTCTTTTATCAAAGGAAAGACTTCATTAAATCAAACAATTCTTACAATCCAAATAGGGCCAAAAGTCTCAGAAAACAAAAAGGCAGTATAGGCCCAAGACAACAGAACCCTAGAAGCAATCCAAGCAACCATAACCTTAAAAGACAAGCTTCGACGGAGAAGCGACACTGAGCAGAATCAGTAGAGGGTTTGTCAAACGGGAGGTTTTTAGCGGTAAAACTGTTTGACGGATGTTCCAAATTGAACCATGGTCGAAAGAAAACAAAGGCTCTCAACAATCAGACCATAGGGAGAAACGGAGCAAATAAAATGAGTGAAGGAAAGAGAGGCAAGACACGACAAGCAAGGGCAAAGGAAGGAAGGGAACTGGGAGGCCAGCCCCAAACGATGAGTGGAAGTTTTAGGGTTTTAAAGGAGAGAGGACATAGTTAAATCAGTTTTCGTGAGTCATAATCCACAGACCATTTTTTAAGCATAATCTACAGACGACCAGTGAATTCTTAGCTCTCCAAACCCCATCCACTAACACAATCATTCACACTCATTGCTTAGGTTGTCGCTAAATCCGATGATAACGAGATGATCGTAAAGTTACCCTTTTTGGCTTTTTTTTAGGTTTCGATATAAATAAGGGTTTAAATTATATTTTCCACTTTACTGTCCAAAATACTTTTTTAAGGGTAATGCTACATCCACCCAGTGGGTAGGATAAATTATCCATGAGGTGACACATGATTTGCTAACTAATAAATAGAAGGCATAAGGATAATTTTAACCCTTAATGTTTATCATTTGTTATTTTAGCCTCATTTTTTTAGGATATATTTGGCTCTCAACTTAAAACTTTTTGTCAAGTTACTCAGTTTTTAAGTAAAAAATTGATTAGACCGTTAAATAATTAAATACTATTACATGACACATACATATAAATACATTTTAAATGATATGACATCTAACCTATCATATTCTTACACATTGAATATAATTCAAATTTAATTTAAATTATAAAAACAATTAAAATTCAAATAAAATATTAAAATAATTAAAAGAAAAACAAAAAATAAACGTGGACAAAACTCCCTTAATCTTGAATACTCAAGACTCACGAAATCAACCTAAAAATTCTTAAAGTAAAATCCTTCTAAAATCAGTTCATACAAATAAATATGATTTTACTCTTTAAGAATTGGTTTTACTTTGAATCAAATCTTTTTCTTTAAAATCTAAATCACTTTGAATCAACAGACATCGGAACGACAGCAAGAAAAACTTGACGTGATTGTTGAATCTTGTAGAAATTACTTATTTTGAATCAAATGTGCGGACATTTTTACTAATCAAATGGGCTTTGATTACTTTAATTTTGGATTTAGATATTTCGATGTTTAATCTAATTTTGAAGGATTTAAGGTTTTGATTTAAACTTTTAGGAATTGAATATTAATTTTTAAAAAATAACATCAAATGAGATTTAAAAAATCAAAATGATAAAAATGATAAATAGCAGCATAAAGGTTTCAAAAACCTTGAATACGAAAATTTAAAATGATGTTTAGAAATATCTTGTTTAATCTTGTGTTTAAGGGTTGAATATAAAAAAAAATCTTCATGAAGACCTGATTGTTTGTCTATGCTTATTATCTGTTGATTTTTTTATTCTATTTTATATTTGAGAAGTTTAATTGCGTGTAAGAAAAAAATGTGGTATCAGATATGTTATAATGTTCTTTCTTATTACCATGAAAGTAGAAGTTATTATCGACAATTCAATTTTGAAGAAAACTCATAACATTTTTTTATGTTGGAAGGGTGTTTATTTGAAAGAGAGATCAATCACATTGTTTCTGCTTTCATGTGTGGAGAAAATAATTAAGTATTTGTAAAACTGTTTAGTTGCAATGCAAAATTTTCTTTTTGGCTATTTGGGGATGACAATTCGTGTGCGGAGAATTTGAATTGTTTTATAATTTAATTTAAAATAAAATAAATTCTACGTTCACATTTGTGATAGATTGAATGTCACAACATTTAAAATGTATTTATATGTATGTATTATGTCATCACCATTAACTTTTTTTATCATCAAGTATAATTTTATTAATGAGAAAATCATACAGATATTACTATCGAGGAGCCTAATTAAAATATCCTTAACCCTAAGTGGAGGAAAAGAGTACTCCCCATTAATTATTTAACGGTCTAATCAACTTTCAAGTTAAAAAAAAAGAATAGCTTGGCAAAAATATATAGGTTGAGGGCTAAATTTATCCTAAAAAAGGATAAGGGCCAAAATGACAACAATGATAAACATTAAGGGTTACAATTATCCTTATGCCTAAATACAATACAATATATCTTTTAATAAGCAATAAATGCAATACAATTAATACACTTTTTAAGTTTTATCAATAAATGTCACGACCCGGATTTTGGAATCCGAGAGTCGGGTTAATCCGAGTGTTGGACTTCGAGTGTTGGGTCGAAAATAAGGCCTTGAGTATCTTTTGGGCATGTTTTGTGTGTTGTGGGCTTAAGTTGAGATATTCTTGGAATGACCATTTTAGTAAAAGCATGGGTGGATGAAGGGGGAAGGGCTGATGGTGTTTAATTTTCCTGCATGTGTAAGGTGAATGAGGTCACCATTGTTCTTTGTCACTCTTTTTCCCCTACCCTCATCTCTCACCCAAGTTGAGTGTTAAAGGTAGGATCTTTAAGGTCTGGGGTGTGAATCTCATTTTTCTTGTTAAGAGAGTTTTAGTCAGCTTGGAATGATCTATCATTCAAGGTAAGTTTGGTTTAAAACGGTGGAGGTTGGGTTCTAATGGGGGTTAGTAGAGGAGAATGAGAATGGGGTGTTGGAGGCTTCATTCTCTAGTTGAGCCATGTCTTTAGCTTCCCAATCTCTCTACTAGTGTTGTGACATGTTTACCATCTATCTTTGTAGTTAGAGAGCTTGGTGAGCACTTTAAGGCTCAAGGAAAATGGAAGGTTTAAAGTTGGTAGAATCAAGTTGTTGGTGCTTTTGAGAAGGTTAGTACACTTCTGGTTCCTTTGTTTTCCTGCATATCATGGAGATAATTGCTTGTATGTCATTCTAGTGATTTGAGCATGTTTGAATGTCTTGATGGTGTGTTAATGTCAAAATCCATAATTATCGTCAAAAGCTTGTAAAATCGGTAGAAATCGACTTAAAGCTTCCCCCATAACTTGTAGGTCGAGTTTCAGGGTTTACCATGTTGTTTAGAGTGTGTTAGAATTGAGTTCCGAAATCCAGACCTAGAAATCTGGGTTCGTATACCGGTACTGGTGCTTTAGTATCGGTACCCCCTCTTAGAAACGAGTCAAGTTATGAGAGGCGTACCGGTACGGGTCCTCGAGTATCGGTACCCCTTGCTTGTTAGAAATTCCAGTAGCATGTTCGCGTACCGGTACGCTATGGGGCGTATCGGTACCACTGTTCTATTACCTGTATGAGGCTTTCACGTACCGGTACAGGTAGGTAAGGGTAGCGGTACGAATGATGATCAGTACGGATGGTTTAAGTACCGTTACCAGGTACCAATACAGAGGTAAGTGTATCGGTACCTAAGGTGGAGTACCGGTAGCATTAGGGGAGTACCGATACCCATATAGGAGTATCGGTACTCACTGGGCAATCTGCCCAAGAAATTTGAGGTTTAGTTTGGGGGTTCCATAATTCGAGTAGGTCCCTAAGGGTATGAAATGAGTTTTAAAACTGAGAATTGGATGTCCAACCCCGTATATGCATAAATGATAATAAAAAGAAGATTTATGTATAAGTAGACCTTATGGAGGTTAAAGTCTTTGATATATTAATATGGCAATGATGAGTTGTGTCGTACGTGCACTTGGTTGATGAGATCCGGATGCCCAAGATTGTGTTGCAACACCATGGTAAGTTAAGGGATGGAGGTTACCGATGCTATGTGACCCGGGCCTCATCTGTATGTGCTCGGGAGGTAATTCTGAGCGGGGTGTATGATCTAATGCTGCGTGACCCGGCCTCACCCAGGGTGTATGTTCCGATACTGCGTGACCCAACCTCACCCGAAGTGTATGTACCGATGTTATGTGACCCAACCTCACTCCTGTACGGCGTGGTATGTTATGCGAGCTTTGTGAGCCCTTATTTGTTGACAATCGAATTGATGTTTGATCATGTTAATCTCATGTGTTTAGGCAATCAGAGTAGCGCCACTTGATATTCATGTTTGTTCTATCATTGTTGACTACATGCTTATGTTTATGATCTGCATAAAGCATAATAGAATAGAAGGTGTATCCACTGAGCTTTGGAGCTCATCGTTTGGAATTTTTATTTCCTTACGCAGGTTCTTAGGTTGCTGTGTGCTTTACAAGGAACCATCGGAGTAGGACTTCAGTTTATCGATATGTGAATAGTACAGTACCTAGATTTGTAGGGGCAATGTATTCATAGGACCCTCATATTTTGTATCTGTAACTCTTATTTACTTATTTCCGCATCGAATATTTTATTATTATATTTTAAATCATAGCTCCAAAGCAACGTTTGTGAAATTGTATAACTCTTATTATTATTATTATTATTATTATTATTATTATTATGATTTATGAAGTATGGATTTGGGCTAAACTCGCTCTCAGATTTTCATAATTGGGTTTGGGTTGAGGCCCAATATGACATCGGGTTTTGGGTGTTACAATAAATAATTTTTAAGATTATAACTACAATACAATTAATATATCTTTACCCCATAAACAATTTTCATAACTATTTTTGGGCTCGATTTCTTTCAACCGAATTGCTTGCCAAGTGGTGGAGAAGTTGAATTTTGGGTGATAATGGTGGGAAGTAAAAGATAGAAAATTTACACAAGGATTTATAGTGGTTCAAGCTCCTAACAAGCTCTACATCCACTACCTTAGCTCCCCTCTAAGGATTTCAACCAATTCACTAAGAATTCTTCCCCTTTTCTAGGCTTAGGAGGCAACCTTTACAATCCTAGACTCACTCACCAAGTCTAGCATTCGAAGCTCACAAACCGAGCTTTGGGAACACTCTTAAACAAGAGAAATTCTAAGCAAACTGAAATCCCTCTACGAGGTATGTGTTTGCACTCTAAATCTCTCACCCAAATCCTAAGACACTTGAGCATACATTGACAATTAAGCTCACAAATGTTGTCTATACAAAGAATGAGAAATTTAAGCTCTAAGACAAATTTGACATCATAATGTTGTTGACTTGAAGATCATATGTTGTTGCTGAAGCTTGAATGTCCCTTTTATACTCTCAATTGAGTTCTTATCCGTTGGAGACCGTTGGGATTGAATTGGAGCCGCTGGAGGCTTTATTTCCTACAATAAATACAGTTCTGCAGCTTTCTGTATCGGTACGCGGGTAGGCGTATCAGTACGGGAACTAGCCGTTATGCTCATTATTGCTATGCGTATCGGTACACCTTGGTCCGTTTCGGTACGCCGTATCGAAACCCCAGGGTCCGTATCGGTACGACCTGCAATTCAAATAGTCATTGGGAAATAGCTGTTGGGGTGGTTGAAAATTGGATCGGTACGCGTACAAGCGTATCGGTACGATTCAACACGTATTGGTAAGCCTAGAGGCGTATCGGTACTATTTTTCGCTATTGGAAAATTATTGTAGCTCAAACCCTTTATCTGTATCGATACGAAGTATACCGTATCGGTAAGGGCAATTTGAAAACGTTAGTTTGGCTACTTTAAAACGTTTAAAACATTTCCAAAACCTTCTTAAACTTATTTTCAAGTTGTTTGGACTTAAAAACATTTTTGAAATCTTTTCAATTTAGTCCAAAACTATTTTTAATTATTATATCAAAGCAAATATTCTAACAATCTCTCCCTTTTTGATATAATAAAACCAACTTGAAAAATTGTTTTTGAGATTCTGCCCCTTAGTAAAAAAAAATTTGAATAAGAGATTAAAAGTTCAAAGTCATTAAAGCTCCCCCTTATTCATTTGAAAAATCAATTTTTCAAAAAATGGCCCAAACTTTAAAGACCAATAACAATGGAGAGAAAAAAAATAAAAAATAAGTTTTGTTTTAAAATTGGCTCCCCCTTACTCAAGCATCATTCAAATTATAGTCCAACAATTATGATAAACTAGTTGAATAAAAAAATCAAATAAAAATAACTAATTTCAACTAATTTTTACCACACTTGAACTAAAGGTATGATGTGAAGCCTTCCTTCTTCAAGTGTTCTTCCTTTGTGTGTATAGAGCTCCCCCTCAATTTCATCACTTGTTGATCAAAGCTCCATCACACCTACAAAAGACAATCATTTGATTTTTGGTATCCAAATTGCTTTGGATCCATAGGCATTAGTAGCACATAATTTACTCCCTTAGGAATCCATTTTCCAATTTCATCATTTTTAGTTGAAGTAATTAGTCCTTTTGGGACCTAAATACTTCTAAAACCTTTTCCATTCAAAAATCTAGGGGCACTAGATTGTTTCACATAAAAATTATATTTTCCAAAATTATTTTTCGTTTGCAATTCCATGGAAATCAAATCTTTTTCTTTATTAAAATATTTGATTTTTGCTTCAAATTCCAAATTGGTTTTTAAAAGCAAATCATTTTTTCGATTTTCAATTTTGAAATCTTTTTTATTTTTTGAAAGTGAAGCCTTGAACTCAAAAACCAATTGATCATAGGCTTCTTGTAACTCATCAAATGTATATGAATTTAAATTTAAACAAGATGAGTTAGAAGTTACCTCCCCCTCATTGAGGGCCATTAAGCATAGGTGGGCTACTTCATCTTCATCGGTGGAGTCTTTATCACTCCATGTAGCCACGAATGCTCTCTTTGATGCTGATCCCTTCATGTTGAAGCGAGGGCAATCGTATTTGGTGTGCCTCGTCTTCTTGCAATTTGAACACTTGGGGGCATCCACTATCTTCTTCTTCGATTCATGCTTGGAGTCTTATTTGTTGCTCTTCATGAATCGAGTAAATTCTTTGAAGAGATAGGCCATCTCTTCAACTTCACTTTCCTCCTCACTTGAATCTTCTTGATTGCTTGTGGAGGATTTAAGAGCAACGATGTTGACATCAACTCCTTGCTCTTTGATTTTCTTCTCCTTCTCCCTTCTCATGGGTTGAGACATCATCTCATGGGTAAGAAGAGACCCGATGAGCTCATCAAGTTTGAGCTCCTTCAAATTTTTAGCTTCAATGATTGTCGTCTTCTTCGACTCCCATAATTCGGGAAGTGAATAAATCAACTTCCGAACGAGTTTGTCTTCTGAAATCTCATCTCCAAATCCTTTTAGCTTGTTAACGATCGTGGAGTAACGGTCGAACATACTCTTGATGTTTTTATTTGGGTCCATCTTGAAGTTTTCATATTCGAGGTTGAGTAGACCGATCTTTGTCTCCTTCACCTCGTTTGTACCTTCATGGATCACTCCAAGCTTGTCCCAAACTTCCTTGTCATCTTGACAAGAGGAAACTTTTGCGTATTCATTGGGGCCTAATGCACACAATAGAATGTGCAAGGCTTTGCAATTGAGTTTCATCATCTTCTTGTCGTTAGCATTCCAATCCGCCTTTCTTCTTGTTGGCACGAATGATCCATCTTCAACAAGATCCCATAGATGATAATCTTTGGCCTTGATAAAATACATCATCTTATTCTTCCAATAGGCATAATGTTCACCGTTGAAGTAGGGTGGCTTGTCAATAGATTGCGCCATGAGCACCGATTGATTGTTTGTTGTATCAAGCTTCCCGGATTGCCTCAATAGGATGTTAATCCCTCTCGATTGAGCCTCGCTTTGATACCAATTGTTGGGCTCTATTTCCTTCAACCGAATTGCTTGCCAAGTGGTGGAGAAGTTGAATTTTGGATGATAATGGTGGGAAGTAAAAGATAGAAAATTTGCACAAGGATTTATAGTGGTTCAAGCTTCTAACAAGCTCTACATCCACTACCTTAGCTCCCATCTAAGGATTTCAACCAATTCACTAAGAATTATTCCCCTTTTCTAGGCTTAGGAGGCAACCCTTACAACCCTAGACCCACTCACCAAGTCTAGCATTCAAAGCTCACAAATCGAGCTTTGGGAACACTCTTAAACAAGAGAAATTCTAAGCAAACTAAAATCCCTCTACAAGGTATATGTTTGCGCTCTAAAGCTCTCACCCAAATCTTAAGACACTTGAGCATACATTGACAATTAAGCTCACAAGTGTTGTCTATACAAAGAATGAGAAATTTAAGCTCTAAGACAAATTTGACATCATATTGTTGTTGACTTGAAGATCATATGTTGTTGCTAAAGCTTGAAGGTCCCTTTTATACTCCCAATTGAGTTCCTAGCCGTTGGAGACCGTTGGGATTGAATTGGAGCCGTTGGAGGCTTTATTTCCCGCAATAAATGCAGTTCTGCAGCTTTCCGTATCGGTACGCGGGTAGGCGTATTAGTACGGGAACTAGGAGTTATGCTCATTCTGGCTGTGCGTATCGGTACACCTTGGTCCGTTTCAGTACGCCGTATCGAAACCCCAGGGTTCGTATCGGTACGACCTGCAATTCAAATAGTCGTTGGGAAATAGCCGTTGGGGTGGTTGAAAACTGGATCGGTACGCGTACAAGCGTATCGGTACGATCCAACACGTATCAGTACGCCTAGGGGCGTATCGGTACGGTTTTTCACTACTGAAAAATTATTGTAGCTCAAACCCTTTATCTGTATCGATACAGAGTATACCGTATCGGTACGGGCAGTTTGAAAACTTTAGTTTGACTACTTTAAAACGTTTAAAACATTTCCAAAACTTCTCAAAACCTTCTTAAACTTATTTTTAAGTTGTTTGGACTTAAAAACATTTTTGAAATCTTTTCAATTTAGTCCAAAACTATTTTTCAATTATTATATCAAAACAAATATCCTAACAACTATAAATGTAATACAATTAATATTTTATTCTTTTAATGGAACATTTTATTTTTTTAATATAATAAGAAGAGAAACTAAGCTAACTAAAAAATATTTTGACCCGTTGTAATATCATGTTCCGCTGGTTTCTGGATCAACGTGTGTGACATTGCTTCAAATAATAGCCCTTGAAGAAATATAATATTTCGAAATTAAGATGAAATAGTTGATTTTCGTTCTTTTAGAACAAAAAAATAATCAATAGTTCATGTATTCTAATTTTGGTAGTTTCGATTCATGTATTTTTTTAAATAAATTTGGTGTGATTACATGATAGTATATATGTTCATACTTTTTTAACATTTTGATAGGTATACAAATATATTTTCTAGACAATGTTGCTCGAACCCAAATCCCTTAAGATAATCGTAATATAATCTCTCTTTCCATTAAGACTACATGTTAGGTTCAATTCATATAATTTTTTAAATTTTAATTCACTCATAATACCAAGACATTATAACTAAATTATATGACTTAAATTTATCAAATTGGAAAATGAGACCACTCATTGGGTTCAATTAATGTGTTTCTTAAATTTTGAAATTTCAATTGACTCATAATACCAAAATAATATAACTAAATTTTATGACTTAAAATTATCAAATTGGAGAACGAGAACTAAATCTATAAGTAACATATAATATATGGAACATTTTAATTTAATAGATTTCTTAATTATTGTATAATAAAAATAAAAATTAGATTTTGTTAGATGTAAATAGGGCATAATGTAAAAAAGAAAAACCTAATTAATTTAGCTATGTGACAATAATCCGTGAACGGAACAATAAATAGGATAGAAAGTGAGGGTAGACGAATTCCTTCTGTATATAAATATAAGAGTATTTGATTTTTTCTAGACAATAATTTTGTCTAAATTTAAAAATAAAATTACATAATCATCTATGAAAATAAAATATTTTTTAATCATTTAAAATTAAATAAAATTAAAAAATAAGATTAAGAGTATTTCCTAAAATTTATATCATATAAATGAAAAAATAATTGAAAACATTATTGAAAATGTTTGAATTGACACAAAAAATGAACATCAACTACCGTATCAATTAGCATATATGTTTTCTATAAAAAAACATTAAATAAATTCAGGTGGGTAAGTTACTCAGTGGGTAGAGAAAATTTTCTCCTTTTTTTAGTTAGAATAGGTGTCCAACGTTTTATTTCGTTAAATTTTTATGTCTAACGCTTCAATCCGTAGTATTTGTTCATAGATATTCTTAACCATTTGACAAATGGCATACACCTTATAGACATTTGACAAATGGCATACACCTTATAGACAAAGCGATTTGAACCCGTGTCTCATAGAATGAACATCATACGCTTTTTCACTGGGACACTTGTTGGGTTCAATACAAATCTAATCTTCATAAACACATATTGAATTTTTAATTTTTCTTGCATTTTTTTTTAAAAAAAATACCATTCGATGGTGGATAACATAATAATGAATAAAAAACAGCATCTCTTTGACAAAAATCTATTTAGGAAACAAAATTAAACCGTTCATCACTAATCATTTTTGTAACTGCTCTTCAAAAATTCCCTTCTCCCACAGTACAGACATTAACCATAACAGCCAATGCATGCCCAACACCCTCCTTATTTGATCATACGTGGAGAGTGAATTACTTTCAAATTGAACCCCATCCATGTCACTTTAGCACTGTCAACATAATACGTTACTAAATAATTATTAATTGTTTTTTCCAACTCATCATTTAACTTTTCCAACAACAACAGCAGCAGCATAAATATGATCATTTCAGCCATTGCTGAACTGTGAAACACAAAGCCCCGGGCGAGGTTTCTTTTAACTTTTTAGCAGCATTTTAGGTTGATTTTTTTTTCATAGAGAAGGGAAAACTGGAAGAATCATGAGAGTTGAAAAGAAATTGTTTGTTAAGTTTTTGTTGTTGGTAATGGCAGTTTCCATGGATTCAATCAAATCATCCATGGCGACATTGCATCGTGTTGCAAACAAGCATGGTTGGAACCCCAACGTCAATTATTCCGAATGGTCCGACCACGAGCGATTCTTTGTCGGCGACTGGCTTCGTATGTTATCTCCTTTCTTTATTACTTGTTTGTATTCATCTTATTTCATATAGCTGAGTATTTGATTGGTTCAATTTCAAAATTTTAAAAACTGAGTAACCCTGATCAAACTTTATTAGAAATCGAAATTAATTAATTAATTAATTCAATTTGTTTGTGTTACGTCCATCAGTTTTAGTTTGTTTTAGGTTTATGAAGTTGGAACCTCTTTGTTTATTATATTCATTTCTTATAAAAAAATCAAACATTTGGAACAAAATTAGTTGAGGGATCTGAAACATAAAACTATTTTATATCTTTTAATTGGTTTTTAAATAAAAATGAAAATTTTCATTTATGTTCAAGATTTATTTATATATATATTAAAAATCAAAGGATTATTTAATATAATTAAAAAATCGATAAGGGTTTATTCCCATATAACAAAAGTATATCAATTTTTTTGAGTGATTAAATTTACAATTTATTATTATTATTCTACTTTTTTTTTTTTTACTATGAATAGGTGTATTGCTAGCTGTGCTTATATATAACTTAAAATGGTGCAAAAATAAATGAACATTAGAGAATGATGACAAGAAAGGTTAATAAAACAATACAAAGTAGAGAATTCAAATTCAAATGAAATTATATGCATAAAAGGAAGAATTTAATGTGATCAACTTATTGGGTGGCACCTTCAAAATAAAAACTGTTCGAGCTGACGGAAGCGAGGCCATATTACTTCCTCAGCAGCGGTGGCTACTGCTACAATAGGATGAAAGTCGCTGTCGATGTTACAATTGTTCGAGCTGCTCCGGCACCGGCTCCGGTCAATAATGGTTCCCCTCCGTCTATTGCTATTAGGGTTTTGCTCTTTTTAATTTCTTTTGCCGTGGCATACTTTTTATTAGTTGGTCCTTTTATTTAAATCAGACAGTTGACTGAGATTAAGCAACAGTAAAATGCTGGATTATATTGATATTGATGGTGAAATATAATCTTATATTCGGGAATTTATTTTGCAAAATCACCAAAAAAAATATTTTGTGTTGTTGTTGAATAATTAATCGGCACATCCTATAGTTCTTTAACTTTAGGATTAATTTAAAAATTAAAAATAAATAAATTCGAAACGTGATAAATTCTTATTAATGACAGAAAAAGAATTCTTAACTTATAATCCCTTGTTTGAGTTTGATCTTACTGTGAAGTTAAAAAAAAAAAAAAATTGTAAACCCAAAAGTGTATAATTAAAAAGAGATGAATGTTTTTTTATTATTTTCAAATTAACTTTTTTATACAAAAACTACCTATCTCTGTTCGTTTATACATAAGTCTTCTAGTTGAATCCAAAAATCAAGTGAACTTATGGTTTGAATCATGAGATCAAATGAGTTCTATATAAAAGATTAAGATCAAGTGAATCCTTATTTGAAAAATTATAGATCAAAAGAATTTTTATTTCAAAAATTGCATAGAAATTTTTACAACGTTTAACCATAAGGCAATTTTAAGAATTTATTTGATCGTGAGATTTCAAATAATGACTTAATTTAAATCGCTGACTGTTATTGTACATCGTGATACTCTTTTTTCTTCATTTTATCATTATCAGACTCTTGATCATTTATCATTCTTCGTGTTTCTTTGTCTCTATAAACACGATCAATATGCTACTTCCGCGGAAGGCGGACTAACGTGCATTGGAGAGGTACTACATCAAATAACTCGCTTGAATTCGAAGGAGCAAACCTATTGACATTATTACCATTTCGTTATGGGTGCTTATCGAGCAAGTCGATCTCGAGTTGTGTAGTGTTTGACTCGAAAATTGTTATGCTCTTGTTCAACTCGATACTCGATAAGTTTGATCAACTCGTACTCGTTAAAAAACTCATTGTTCGCTAAGCTCTCCATATTTTTTTACCTTGTTTTAATATATATATATATATATATATATATATACAAAATTTAGTAATACTATTAGAACTTAATATACATACATATAAATTAATAAATTTAATAAAAAATATCTAAGTAGTGTGTGAAGCAATTTCAAAGTCTAAACTCCAAAGTAAAAATCCACACCACACTAACATATTACAACCATTCTAGGAAAAAGTTTAACAAATATATAACCAATCCTAAAATTAAGGCAATCAACTTCTCTTCACTCCATAAAATCCTAAAATCCGAAAAGTTTAACAAATATACACAAGTGACAAAATAAGTGGGACGGATGGAGTAATTAACTTTTTGAATTTTCAAGAAGTGCAAAAAGTTTTGGAAATTTGAACCCCAAATATTTTATGTGTAAATTACTTAGTAAGTTACTAAACTTTTTTAGAGTTTTCAACTAGCACTCAAACTTCTCAAAACAGATTTTTTTTAAGGTAGCCACCAAAAAATCATAAAAAATTATAGGCTAAAGGGGTAAACTTGCCCCTGTAGTAAACCTAAATTAGCAATATTGTCCCTACTTTTTTCCCAACAATTTTGTGCTCAAAGTCATTTAATTGCATCAATTTTGTCCCTTGACCAAAGTTGATTGTTACAATCATGATGTGACAATTAATGGTACTGACATGACAGTCCACTGTACTAACATTGTGGTCTACGATGTTGACGTGACAGTACACGTGTGATGATGACGTGGTAGAGGGATTGAATTGATTTTTTAACCAACTTCGAGGGCATAATTAAATTTTTTACCGTGTTCAAGGGCACCATTGATTTTAATTGAAAGTTCGATAACTTATGTTATCTTTAAGCTAAAAAATAAGAAATTATTAAAACTTTAATAAATATTTAAATATTCATAAAATATTAAAAATAAAAAATGAATTAAAAATTAAGTAAAAAACATAAAATTAAAAATATAAAAAAATCAAAATTTAAAAAATATTTATAAACCATCAAAAAAGTATTTGACTGTTTCGGGTTATGCTAAGCCAACTATTATTCCTTCAACATATTATCTATGGAATCATCTTTGTATTAGAGTAGTAATAAAACCAAAAATCTTCTTCGTTTCTTGACATCAAATATTAATGAGCATACATTTGATGTAGAAAAACAAAAGAAAATTTGAGTTTTATTGTTACTCTAATACAAGGTTGATTCCACTGAAAATTTGTTTAACGAATGACAATACTCAGATTGATGAAGTTTTAAACTTTTTCTATGAAAGTGTTCAATTTTTAATACTTTATAAACATTTTTTAAATTTTTATAATTATATTTTATCACTTTATAATTTATAATACATTTCAATTTTTATATTATTTTTTATTTTCAATATTTTTTGAATATTTTATTTATTTTTATTAAGTTTATGGAATTTTAAAAAATTGTAGAATATTTTAATTTTTTTGTGAGAGTTCTCACTTTGCTTAGTTCTAAAATTATCAGAGACCTAAATGATATCTACCCCAATTTGTTAATTGATTTTTTATATGTTCCATTTGTAAAATTTCAACTCGGAAAAACAAATTATTTATCCAATTTTATTCAAAAACTAAATAAATCGATTGAATTAACTTGTTCAAAAACTTAATGTTTTTAATTCATTATAGTGCTTGTATTTTTAATATTTTATGAATATTTAAATATTTTTAAAAAATCAATAATATCTTGTTTTTAGCTTAAAAATTAAATAAGTCATCAAACTTTCATTTAAAATCAATTATGCCCTGAACTCGGCAAAAAATGAATTATGCTCTCGAAGTGGGATGATAAAATCAATTTAGCCCCTTTGCCATGTCATCATCACATGTGTACTACCACACCAGCATTGCAGATCGTACTGTCGGTACAATGGACTGCCATGTCAGCGCCGTTAACTGTCACTTCAGAATTGTAACGATCAACTTCGATCAAGGGGAAAATTGATGCAATTAAATACTTCAGAACAAAATTGATACAAAAAATTAGGGCAACATTGCTGATTTGGGTTTACTATAGGTGCAAGTTTACCCCTTAAGCCAAAATTATAAAACAAATTAATAAGCTGCCAGCGAACTTATCGAGTCAAGTTGCGCCTTGCTCGACTCGACTCCACTCCTAAGATCTCAAGTTTAGCTAAAGTTAGAGTAAAGTTAATTTGAGTCAAACTTTGATCGAGTGGAGTTCGAGCTGCTTACGAGATGTTAGCACCCTTACATGTGGTATTTATATGGGATATCCTTTTGATATTCGAAAGAATGTTAGTTTTTATTTTATTTAAAATATTAAAAGAAAAGGAATGATTTTGATTAGAAACATGAAAGAGCTTTGTCTGAGTTCCACTTTGCCTTTATTCTTGACAAACAGATCTCTGACTGCTCCTTTGTTGCAAATGAGGTGATCGATCTTATTCAGAGTATTTTGAATGAAGCCTTTGTCTTTAAAGTCTACTTTAAGAAAGCTTATGATATAGTGGATTGATCTTTCTTGGATTTCATCATGGGCAAAATGGGGTTTGGCTACAAGTGGCAAAAATGGATGATGATGTGTATTTCTACGACATCTATTTCTGTGTTGATCGACAGTTCCCCATCTAACATGTTTCATATCAAAAAAGGTTTGCACCAAGGTTTTCGCTTTCGCCCATCCTTTTTAATCTGGTGGTGGAAGCGCTAAGCATTCTAGTGCGGAAAGCTGAGTATGTTGGACTGTTCAAAGGGATTGAAGTTGGTAATAAGGGGCTTGTAATATCTCGCCTACAGTTTGTCGATGATCTCATTGTATTCTCTCATGCCATTGATTCCTACATTAGTTATATTAAGCGTATTCATAGGATTTTTGAGGTCGCTTTTGGCCTCAAGTTAAACTTAAAAAAGACTAAGCTCTATGGCATTAATGTTGAAGATCACATTGTAGCTGGCTGGGCAGCTTTGATAAATCGTTGTTGGGTTCATTGCCTTCAAATTATTTGGGTGTTCCCCTTGGTCACTCTCGGAATTTTGCTACGATATGAAAACCAACTATTGACAAAGTTCAAGAATAACTTGATGGATGTAAAGCAAAATTATGACCTTTTGGTGGAAGAATTACTATTTTCAAGTCGATTTTGTTTATTTCGGTTTATTTTATCTCTTTATTCCAAATGCTAGAGTCAGTAAGCTTGATCTTAAATAAATTAATTGTCATTTGGAGAAATTCCTGTAGCAGATTCATCTATAGGATTAAGTGGGGGACTTAGTTTAACAAATATTAAAGTGAAGAATCGGTCTCTTCTCAATAAATGGGTTTGAAGGTATGGTTGCAAGATAAATAGCTTGTGGTGGAGAGTTATTGGAGCCAAATACAAAGCTGATCCATCAATTTTGTTGTCTTCTTTCTCCAGATCTCGACGTTATTCGTGAATTTGGAAAAACTGTCATTTGATGAGGATTTCTCTGCTAGTAATATTCGGCTTGTTTTTGGTGATGGTTCAAAAATTGAGTTATGGTCAAATCGGTGGATTGGAGAATACCCTTCGCGAGAATTGTTTCCTAAAATATATGTGTTGGCTGTTAAAAAGGAAAAGAAAGTTAATGAGTTTGATTCTAAGGTTAACAAGAGGTGATAGTGGAATGTTCAGTTGTGTAGATGTCTCTTCGTTTAGAAAGTTACTCTGTCACATGATCGTATCCGTTGGTTTGGTAACTCCAACGATTGGTATTCTCCCAAGTCATTTAATGATCACGTCGCTTCTGGTGTCTCGGGTCTTGACAAGGTTTGGAAGCATGTTTGGGTGAATCTAGCGCCACCCAAGGTAAAGGCTTTCATTTGGAGAATCACATTGGGCAAGATCTCTACCTATGTGGAGCTAGCTAAGAGGGGGTCATCCCGTCGGATAGTTTAATGTATAAGCTAAATAAGCGTTCATAAACTACACATCATTACTTTAAGTTACATTATTGTCTTTCAACATTGACACGTCTTACAGATTTATATATTTATTTTAATAAAAATAATTTAGATATTTGAAAAAAATACATATTTTAGATATTTATTTTGATCCAAAAATAATTTAGGTACTTGAAGGGATAATATATAATAATTTAAGCATTTATTGATAAAAATAATTTAAACACTAAAAAGGAAAAAGACAGTTTAGGGGCTGAGCCTTTTCCGTTTGCTAAGGGCGTAGGAGGGATAGAAATGTCAACTGAAAAAGATGATGACAAAGAAGGAAATTAGGGTTAGAAAGGATAAAGATGTATATAAAAGAGGAAGAAAGGGGGAGAGTAGGCGAAGGGGGCGTCAAAGGCCGAGCGCTTCCCCCGTGAAGCAAGGGGTGGCGTGGTATTCCACGGAGAGAGGTTGTGGCGCACGTTAGTGCGATTGGCGCATATTAACACCATTTCCTTTTTCTTGGTGAGGGATTCCATGGCCGCTTTGCTACTTTAGTTGTAGTAGTCGAAGCGAGGGTATTGCCCTACATTCCTCCATTCTTTTTACCCCTAAAACACTATTGGTTTGTTTTGATTCCATTTTTTGGGAGGAAATCATATATTTTGTTGTGAGGAATCAATTGACGGTCTCTCTGCAATTTACATTTAAAATGGGATTGATTTCTTCTCTGTTTTATTTTCATTTTTGGTTTTGATTTCTTTATTGATCCGGTTAATTGTATTGATTCAAATATTATATTAAAAATCCTATTTGGATAGTGTTTTTGGAAATAAAGTTGATGAGTTGCTTGTCTTTGTCTTCTGTTTTTCAAAGGAAACTATTTGATAGATGGGTAATTAGTTTACGTCTGTTTATTTTAGGTTTTAGATTTTTAAGATTATAGATTTAGATATTATAATTAAAATGGATATGAAATAATTATCCTTTTCAAACTCTAATATTCAATTCTCTCTAAAACTATTTCCTTCTTTTCAATTTTATTCTTATTTGAATTAAATTCATGGAATGTATAAAGTTGTGGATTAATTTTGTTTTTATTTAATTCAAATCATTATTTCTAGCCAGAAAAATTACCTAATAGAAACATTTACGACGAAAATGAATTTTTTTGTAATTTATTGATTAAAAGAAAAATACAATCACTAAATTAATAATTTACCCTAAAATGAAATGATTTTGGATTTAACTTTATTTTTTTCCAATATCAGGTCACCGGTGGCGAATCTAAAAAAAGTATTATTAGTTGGACTAATATAAATAAAAAAATTATTTAACATAATTTTTATATATATAATTTTTAATTTAAAATAAAAATAACAATAAAAATAATATGATTACATGTTCAAAAAAATTAAACTTATGTCCAAAAAATATATCATCAAAAAAATTTTAATTTAATTACTAGTGACAGTCTTAGTTTTGATATATCGTTGAGATATATCGTTTTGTTTATTTTGTTTTTTTAATTTTTAATAAATAATTATGCTTTTGCGGCATGATTTACTTTATCTTTCGTACGTTTTTTTGTCTTTTGACATATTTTTCTTCTTTATCAGTTTTTTGGCCGTTTTTTTATTTAATTTTTTTTATTATGGTTGAAGTTGATGTCATCACGACTGATCAAGATGGTGCTCTTTTCATTATCTTGTTGATTTCCATGTCTCGAACCTTCGAATTAGATTTAGATACGTGATCACATTCACCGTTTTTTGTTCGCGATTGAGTTGTGGTAATGATCTTGTTGTCAACGTGTCTCATTGTAATAGGCTAGTTTTGTTTACTAGGAATATGTATGGATTAAGTGTTTTTATTTACTAAGTTGTGAACTTTCATTGTAATTTTGGATATATCATCGTTCAATAAAACTAGCGAATTTCAATTAAAAAATTAAGATGAAATTTCTTCTTTTCATAGAATAAAAATCATCTATGATTGAGACAATAGCAATTTTTTTAATAATTTTTTTAATGTACATAATTAAGTACTTTAAAAGAAATTCGTCTTCCATCTCAAGACTAATGAATTAAAATGGTCATCTAAACTTTAATGAGCTGCAAAAGGGAAAAACAATGTTTCTTTTGTTCATTGTTTTTTGCCCCCCTCAAATTCAATCTGTAAGCTATATTTCCATGATTACATGCAAAGCTGCTAAAACATCAATGGTGAAAATATACTTCTTTTTGGAGACCATGTAAACAAAGCAACGGCAAGCAGAGTTCTTGAAGGAAATGCAAGAAGCCAACAAGCAAAGCAATTTAAAAACAGAAAAAAAGAAGAAGAAGAAGAAGAAGAAGAAGAAGAAGAAGAAAGTAAAAATGAAATCAAAATGGAAGAAAAAATTGGGAAGCATTAATGATTTAGAACGGCAAAAAGATTAAAAAAAAAGTTAAAGTTCCATTTTTTATGTAAAGAAAGTCTGGAACCAAAAAATTTTGGTTTAACAACGATAAAAAAAAATACAGATAAAAAGATTCCTAAACTTAATAAAAGTTATTTTTGGGCATGGTGCCCATAGTTTAGGTAGGTCTGCATGTCACTAAATACCTATTCCAGTTTATTATTCTATACACCGATACTATATATATGTAAATTATTTTACATTGACAGTCAATAACTCATACTCAATCTATTTAGAATTCCAAATTTGTAAACTCGTGTCCTTAAATTAAGATTTAACTTATATTTAGTATTAGTATAAAATTTTGATACACATACTATACAAGCATGTATATTTATACTATAAAAATTAAAATTAAAATTCTTAATCCTAACCCCTGAAAAACTAAACTCTAAACTTTAAATTCTAAATACTAACAATAAACTTTAAACCCTAAAACTAAAAAAAAAACGTTTACACAACCTGTATATTTACAATTCTATATATTTACACGGTCAAACGAATAGAATTTATTAGTTATTATTTTTTTGAATAACACATCGTACAGATAAAACTGTTTGAACTCAAGTACTTTAGAATGAATATCATCCTCGTCACTATAACCTTTGTTCGGATGAAGAGAACCTTGTTGGATTGCTAGTTGTTTTTTTTTTTTTTTGACAAATGGGTGTTAGAATTAAACCATAACTAAATATAAAATCTAAACCCAAGATCTATCATGTCAAATCATCAAAAACAATAAACCGAATAAACTGAATGCGGAAGCGTACCTGAATTAATCGATAGATGAAAACCTTGAATCTTTTGATGAAGATCGCCTAAAAGGTGGTTGTGATCTTCCAAGAAGATAGGTTTTCTCTTGATGTAAAACTCTCTGACGGGGAAGGAGAGAAAAACAAGTTAACCTATTTCTTGGGGACCACTACCTCTTTATATAGTTGATTTAATAATCAACTATTAAGTATTTATAACTCTGCCCCTCATCGAATTATAAATACATCTTATGGTATCTACACTTTTATTTCCATGACATTTTAATACCCATGACATGCCTAACATAATTGGTCACTTAATTTTGTGTCATACTTTAAAATAGCAATATACATTATACATATGTGCCCACTATTACGGATTTTAATCCAACAATCTCCCACTTGGGCAACATATGTTTCACAAAATGTATAACCTTATGAGCTCAAAAATTTGCTATTATATAATAGGTATTCTGTAACAATCTCGTCCATCAACTATATTCATATAGGATCAAAGCAGTCTTTGTCGATCAATCATGACAAGACCCATCAATGGTCACATATACAAATATAGTCAAATGACATAGATCAATCATGGATGCGTAGCATGGAAAATTACATGAAATGTGAACCAAACATGTCTATTTCCAACTGGTCCTCCTAAACCTTAGCGAGATCAAACTTTACTGAATTCAGAGTGTGCATAAACCAAAAGAACTTTATTTCTGCAGAAAATAATCTTAAAATATCCTTAAACCGAAGTAACTGAAATTGTGTCTAAAACGAATGAGCATTTTTCAAAATTACAAACTCCCACTAAAACTGAATATCTTTATATAACATTACACCTACATGAGTAGTGTGCTCATGAAAGACCTAGGGTGATAGTTTCTTAATAAGCGCGCAAATATGGAGTTTGTACCAACATGCTCTATAGACACACAATCACTCAATTTTCTTTAACAACTAGGAATTTAATATTTATGTGATTCAAATTTGAAGTGTTCCTATTGTTCATAGAATAAATGAATGCATATTTATTGTCACAAAATAACCGAAGTGGTCTTTCTATTCAATCTATAATTAGCAGCCCATGTGACAAAATTCTTTTGCATCAATATTCTAATAGAATCAAGTCTGTAAACTTGATGATCTCTAACTTACCAGAACTTTGATATGTGAGCATGTAATTTTTTGTTCTCTAAAGATATTTCATAACCCTATTGGCTGCTATTCAATGGTTCAAACTAGAATTGCTTAAATATCTGTCTAACATTCCAACAATGTACGCAATATCCAAACGCATACATACTTGAGCATAAATTAGAATCTCAATAGCTTATACATATGGAATCTTTTGTATTTTCTAAATTTCAAGGTTACTTTTAGGGCATTGAGTAAGACTAAATTTGTCTTCTTTAGCAATTTGAGTATCACTTGGTTTACTCCCACTGAACTTGTAGTATATACAATTGTCAACCAAATTTATCTCAAAGCCGAATGAAATAATCAATATGAAATTTATAATTTCATTAATGAGAGTCCTACTTAAGCTCATAGATGAATTTATTTAATTTACATATCATTGATTTTGTATCATTAGACACAAATCTATGATTGTACCATATAATTCATTTCTTCAATGTCGTCATTGAAAAACACAAGCCTAACATTCATCTTATGTAGCTCAAGATTAAAATAAGCAACAAGCGTCATGATTATCTTGAAAGAGTCTTTTAATGAAACTTGAGAGAAAGTCTCCACAAAATCAATGTCTTCTTTTAGAGTATATCCTTTAGATACAAGACATGCCTTATACTTGTCCACATTATCATTTGCATCCCTCTTGGTTTTAAATATCCATTAACAACCAATTGGTTTGCACCTTCACATAATGAGACAAGTTCCTAAACTTTATTGTCTTGCATAAAATTATACTCTTCTTGAATGACATCAATCCACTTTTGAGAGTCGAACTTTTATGATCCGATAAAAAATGATTGAATCATTTTCTATCATTCCATTATTATCCTTATTTTCTTGAATAAATACAAAGTAATAATCTAGAATAGTATTTCTCCTTCCTCTCGTGGATATCTTTAATGACACTTATTTTTTAAGGTTGTTGAGTTTGTTCTTCTGAAACAATTACCTTATCTTGAATGAGAGTTGTTCAACATTGTTTTGCTGAGGTACTTGATTCACTTCTTGATTAATGATAGGTGTAAAAACCTAAACATCATTAAAAGTGATAGTATGAATTAAATTATAATCCAACTTCCCTCAATAGCAATGTATCTAACCTTATTTCTCCCTCCAAACTCAACATCCTAAAAATGTTATAAACCTCTCCTTAAAATAATCCTTATTGTGGGATCATAAAATTTACAGCCCATGGATCACTCAAAATAACCAAGTAGTTGCTCACTTTTGAAGTTTAATTTCTTCACATGTGTCCTAACTTATACAAAAGAATCAATACTTTGTAACTTATTGTTGTTTCTTTTGATTAGGACCTTTAGCAACTTTATTCTAATATTTTTTTATTGCCCTTATTCTTAGAGACACTAACTAAATGAGCACTAACCGAATGAGTACTTTTACACTTATAATGCTTCAACTTTTCTTCCTCTTTAACACAATTAGAAATAAGCTCATTTAAAGTCTATTTCTCCTTTTGACAGATTGTAACTAATTTTGAATTGGTTAAATCAGTATAGGAAGCAATACCAAAAATCATAAGAACAAACAATTGTTAGAAAGTTTGATCTTATGTGCCTTAAATTTTGAAGCAATGTTAAACATTTTTCATAATGTACTTCCTCACATTTCCTGACCCTTATACTTCATAGACATCAAAGAAGGCATAAGTGATGTCATCTTAACCTTAATGTTTTGGGTAAATCATTTCTTAATTTCACAAGGAAACCCTTAATATGAGTAATCACTTTAGATTTGTGCTCCTAAAGACTTATAGAATGTTGTTCTTTATGATCATTAGACTCGTACAATTTGAACAATTTCTCCTCTCAAAATCCTTTTTTATGGGTGCTTACCGCGGTGAGAGGTGCAAGTTATTCTTCCCTTAGTGCAAAGTCTGTGTTCATACAACCAAATACTATATGTAAGTGTCTTTTCTATTCCTTGAAACTAGTTTTACTAAACATGAGTGTAGAATGTATTTAATGATATTGTGACAAAGAAAGATAAATTACCTAAATATAGAACAAAAATAAATAAATAAAATAAAAACAAGCTCACATAAATATTCATAAGTAAACAAATAAATTCAAAATAATGGGTAGTTCCACTCAAGATACCAAGCACAACATTAATATCAAGTCTTTGGACAATAATATTAACTGTAAGTAGTATTCTTGTTATAGCAATCAAACATTGACAATAAACTATGTCAAACAATAGATTAATCTTTGGACTAAAGTATTGCTTACATAAAATACCTTATAACTGTCACATATTTATCGCCACAGTTGTCGTTGTAATTCTGCCAAATATTAACTTTCCTTTGGGCCAATTAATAAACGCATGAATTACAAAAACCCATAATTATCTTAATATTTTAAATAAACTAATCTACACAAAAGTGGTCACTTTGGTGACATTATGTTTCAATTAATCCATTAAAATATTAGACATCCGAAACCAAAATATGAATTTAATTGTTTCAAAATATTTGTCTTAATTTTATCTTTCAATCAAATTAAAAGATAACCAAAATAATAATAAATTTGAATAAAGGTAAACCTCATATCAAGATACCGAACACTCCATTAATATTCCATCTTTGGACAAAACATTAACTTGCAAGTGATATCTTGGTACAAAGAATCAAACATTGATAATAAGAACATGTCAAACATAAATCTTCCTTTGGGCGATTTATTACTCACATATAAAATCAATAATTATCACATGTTTATTACCACATTTGCACATGTAATAATGTTAATTATTAACCTTCCTTTGGGCCAATTAATACTAACATAATCCGACTTACATGCACAAAACCTTCTATATATTAAAATAAAATAATTTCCACAATAGAGGTCACTTTGGTGACTTAATGCTTTAATTAATTTATCTCAAAATATATAATATAAATATACTTGATATCCAAATTTAAAATTATGTAATAGATAAAATGAAATTTACGATAACACTTAAGTTTTCAAAATAACCCAAATAAAGTTGTCTATATGGGGCTATCGTAAATCGAAAAAACCAAATCTTTGATCTGTTTCTCAAAAAATTCCTTAAGCATGCATTTATCAAAATAAAAGATTGAATTCAAAACAATCAATCTTTAACTAAAATTCAAAATGATAAGTATCATGCGGATGAGTAATTCATATAATGATCACATAAAAATATATCCATAATAACTTAATGATCTAAATTTAAATTTTAATTAAACTAAATTGAATATATTTCATAATTAAATATAAATATATATTCCATAATTAAATATGCATAAACTATGTATACTTATATGAGCATATGTACCATAGCGAAGTAACCATACATAATTAAATACTTCGATAAAAGTTCAACATAGTATGACTCATACAATCTGGAAAAAAGATATAAAACCAAAACTTAATAACACAAAAAGTTTATAATTATAAAGCAAAATAGCAATGCTTTAACAAAATAAAATTACCTTATAATTAATGAATTCAAAAATCTCAGGAGACCTTAAAAGTCTGAATTGTCACCATTAATACTATATATATATATATATATATCAGAAAACTTTAAGCAGTATATTTAACTCGATTTAAATAAATTTTAACAAAATATCAACCCAACAAATTGAATACAAACGATTGGATCAAAGATAAAAACCAAATTAAATATCACGAGAACAAATGAATTAAAAACTTTAATTGACCTTGGATTGCTAATCTGTCATGAGCCAAGACTAGAGGGAATGGAATGATTTAAAAAAAACTTAACTTCCAAGACTTCACGGTAAATTATTATTTTAATTGCGCATAAAAATTTTCATCAATCTAATTGAAACCCTATATTAGTATAGAAACCAAGAAGATTAGAATTAAACCATAACTAAATATAAAATCTAAACCCAAGATCTATCTATAGAAACCTATATTAGTATAAGATTACGACATCAAAATCAAGTCAAATCATCAAAAACAATAAAACCGAATAAATCAATGCGGAATTAAACCATAACTAAATATAATTAATCGATAGATGAAAACCTTGAATCTTTTGATGAAGATCGCTAAAAGGTGGTTGTGATCTTCCAAGAAGATAGGTTTTCTCTTGATGTAAAACTCTCTGACGGGGAAGGAGAGAAAAAACAAGTTAACCTATTTCTTGGGGACCACTACCTTTTATATAGTTGATTTAATAATCAACTATTAAGTATTTATAACTCGCCCTCATCGAATTATAAATACATCTTATGGTATCTACACTTTTATTTCCATGACATTTTAATACCCATGACATGCCTAACATAATTGGTCACTTAATTTTGTGTCATACTTTAAAATAGCAATATACATTATACATATGTGCCCACTATTACGGATTTTAATCCAACAATCTCCCACTTGGGCAACATATGTTTCGACAAATGTATAACCTTATGAGCTCAAAAATTTGCTATTATATAATAGGTATTCTCAGAATAATCTCGTCCCATCAACTATATTCATATAGGATCAAAGCAGTCTTTGTCGTATCAATCATGACAAGACCCATCAATGGTCACATATACAAATATAGTCAAATGACATAGATCAATCATGGATGCGTAGCATGGAAAATTACATGAAATGTGAACCAAACATGTCTATTTCCAACTGGTCCTCCTAAACTTAAGTGAGATCAAACTTTACTGAATTCAAAGTGTGCATAAACCTAAAGAATTTTATTTCTGCAGAAAATAAAATATCCTTAAACTAAAGTAATCAAAATTGTGTCTAAAACGAATGAGCATTTTTCAAAATTACAAACTCCCACTAAAACTCAATATCTTTATATAACATTACACCTACATGAGTAGTGTGCTCATGAAAGACCTAGGGTGATAGTTTCTTAATAAGCGCAAAAATATGGAGTTTGTACCAACATGCTCTATAAACACACAATCACTCAGAATTTTCTTTAACAACTAGGAATTTAATATTTATGTGATTCAAATTTGAAGTGTTCCTATTGTTCATAGAATAAATGAATGCATATTTATTGTCACAAAATAACCAAGTGGTCTTTCTATTCAATCTATAATTAGCAGCCCATGTGACAAAATTCTTTTGCATCAATATTCTAATAGAATCAAGTCCAGAAACTTGATGATCTCTAACTTACCAGAACTTTGATATGTGAGCATGTAATTTTTTGTTCTCTAAAGATATTTCATAACCCTATTGGCTGCTATTCAATGGTTCAAACTAGAATTGCTTAAATATCTGTCTAACATTCCAACAATGTACGCAATATCCAAACGCATACATACTTGAGCATAAATTAGAATCTCAATAGCTTATACATATGGAATCTTTTGTATTTTCTAAATTTCAAGGTTACTTTTAGGGCATTGAGTAAGACTAAATTTGTCTTCTTTAGCAATTTGAGTATCACTTGGTTTACTCCCACCAACTTGTAGTATATACAATTGTCAACCAAATTTATCTCAAAGCCGAATGAAATAATCAATATGAAATTTATAATTTCATTAATGAGAGTCCTACTTAAGCTCATAGATGAATTTATTTAATTTACATATCATTGATTTTGTATCATTAGACACAAATCTATGATTGTACCATATAATTCATTTCTTCAATGTCGCCATTGAAAAACACAAGCCTAACATTCATCTTATGTAGCTCAAGATTAAAATAAGCAACAAGCGTCATGATTATCTTGAAAGAGTCTTTCAATGAAACTTGAGAGAAAGTCTCCACAAAATCAATGTCTTCTTTTAGAGTATATCCTTTAGATACAAGACATGCCTTATACTTGTCCACATTATCATTTGCATCCCTCTTGGTTTTAAATATCCATTAACAACCAATTGGTTTGCACCTTCACATAATGAGACAAGTTCCTAAACTTTATTGTCTTGCATAAAATTATACTCTTCTTGAATGACATCAATCCACTTTTGAGAGTCGAACTTTTATGATCTGATAAAAAATGATTGAATCATTTTCTATCATTCCATTATTATCCTTATTTTCTTGAATAAATACAAAGTAATAATCTAGAATAGTATTTCTCCTTCCTCTCGTGGATATCTTTAATGACACTTATTTTTTTTAAGGTTGTTGAGTTTGTTCTTCTGAAACAATTACCTTATCTTGAATGAGAGTTGTTCAACATTGTTTTGCTTGAGGTACTTGATTCACTTCTTGATTAATGATAGGTGTAAAAACCTAAACATCATTAAAAGTGATAGTATGAATTAAATTATAATCCAACTTCCCCTCAATAGCAATGTATCTAACCTTATTTCTCCTCCAAACTCAACATCCTAAAAATGTTATAAACCTCTCCTTAAAATAATCCTTATTGTGGGATCATAAAATTTACAGCCCATGGATCACTCAAAATAACCGAAGTAGTTGCTCACTTTTGAAGTTTAATTTCTTCACATGTGTCCTAACTTATACAAAAGAATCAATACTTTGTAACTTATTGTTGTTTCTTTTGATTAGGACCTTTAGCAACTTTATTCTAATATTTTTTATTGCCCTTATTCTTAGAGACACTAACTAAATGAGCACTAACCGAATGAGTACTTTTACACTTATAATGCTTCAACTTTTCTTCCTCTTTAACACAATTAGAAATAAGCTCATTTAAAGTCTATTTCTCCTTTTGACAGTTGTAACTAATTTTGAATTGGTTAAACTGTATAGGAAGCAATACCAAAATCATAAGAACAAACAATTGTTAGAAAGTTTGATCTTATGTGCCTTAAATTTTGAAGCAATGTTAAACATTTTTCATAATGTACTTCCTCACATTTCCTTGACCCTTATACTTCATAGACATCAAAGAAGGCATAAGTGATGTCATCTTAACCTTAATGTTTTGGGTAAATCATTTCTTAATTTCACAAGGAAACCCTTAATATGAGTAATCACTTTAGATTTGTGCTCCTAAAGACTTATAGAATGTTGTTCTTTATGATCATTAGACTCGTACAATTTGAACAATTTCTCCTCTCAAAATCCCTTTTTATGGGTGCTTACCGCGGTGAGAGGTGCAAGTTATTCTTCCCTTAGTGCAAAGTCTGTGTTCATACAACCAAATACTATATGTAAGTGTCTTTTCTATTCCTTGAAACTAGTTTTACTAAACATGAGTGTAGAATGTATTTAATGAGATATTTGTGACAAAGAAAGATAAATTACCTAAATATAGAACAAAAATAAATAAATAAAATAAAAACAAGCTCACATAAATATTCATAAGTAAACAAATAAATTCAAAATAATGGGTAGTTCCACTCAAGATACCAAGCACAACATTAATATCAAGTCTTTGGACAATAATATTAACTGTAAGTAGTATTCTTGTTATAGCAATCAAACATTGACAATAAACTATGTCAAACAATAGATTAATCTTTGGACTAAAGTATTGCTTACATAAAATACCTTATAACTGTCACATATTTATCGCCACAGTTGTCGTTGTAATTCTGCCAAATATTAACTTTCCTTTGGGCCAATTAATAAACGCATGAATTACAAAAACCCATAATTATCTTAATATTTTAAATAAACTAATCTACACAAAAGTGGTCACTTTGGTGACATTATGTTTCAATTAATCCATTAAAATATTAGACATCCGAAACCAAAATATGAATTTAATTGTTTCAAAATATTTGTCTTAATTTTATCTTTCAATCAAATTAAAAGATAACCAAAATAATAATAAATTTGAATAAAGGTAAACCTCATATCAAGATACCAACACTCCATTAATATTCCATCTTTGGACAAAACATTAACTTGCAAGTGATATCTTGGTACAAGAATCAAACATTGATAATAAGAACATGTCAAACATAAATCTTCCTTTGGGCGATTTATTACTCACATATAAAATCAATAATTATCACATGTTTATTACCACATTTGCACATGTAATAATGTTAATTATTAACCTTCCTTTGGGCCAATTAATACTAACATAATCCGACTTACATGCACAAAACCTTCTATATATTAAAATAAAATAATTTCCACAATAGAGGTCACTTTGGTGACTTAATGCTTTAATTAATTTATCTCAAAATATATAATATAAATATACTGATATCCAAATTTAAAATTATGTAACAGTCAAAATCAAATTTCTCGATAACACTTAAGTTTTCAAATAACCCAAATAAAGTTGTCTATATGGGGCTATCGTAAATCGAAAAAACCAAAATCTTTGATTGTTTCTCAAAAATTCCTTAAGCATGCATTTATCAAAATAAAAGATTGAATTCAAAACAATCAATCTTTAACTAAAATTCAAAATGATAAGTATCATGCAGATGAGTAATTCATATAATGATCACATAAAAATATATCCATAATAACTTAATGATCTAAATTTAAATTTTAATTAAACTAAATTGAATATATTTCATAATTAAATATAAATATATATTCCATAATTAAATATGCATAAACTATGTATACTTATATGAGCATATGTACCATAGCGAAGTAACCATACATAATTAAATACTTCGATAAAAGTTCAACATAGTATGACTCATACAATCTGGAAAAAAGATATAAAACCAAAACTTAATAACACAAAAAGTTTATAATTATAAAGCAAAATAGCAATGCTTTAACAAAATAAAATTACCTTATAATTAATGAATTCAAAAATCTCAGGAGACCTTAAAAGTCTGAATTGTCACCATTAATACTATATATATATATATATATATAGCAGAAAACTTTAAGCAGTATATTTAACTCGATTTAAATAAATTTTAACAAAATATCAACCCAACAAATTGAATACAAACGATTGGATCAAAGATAAAAACCAAATTAAATATCACGAGAACAAATGAATTAAAAACTTTAATTGACCTTGGATTGCTAATCTGTCATGAGCCAAGACTAGAGGGAATGGAATGATTTAAAAAACTTAACTTCCAAGACTTCACGGTAAATTATTATTTTAATTGCCGCATAAAAATTTTCATCAATCTAATTGAAACCCTATATTAGTATAGAAACCAGAGAGAGATTACGACATCAAAATCAAGAACTAATATCGCATATGCATAACCATATTGTTACACGAATGTGATTGTGATTTTTTATAATAGAAAATTAATGATTCAACATGACGAGTCTCGATGCCACTTGTTAGAATTAAACCATAACTAAATATAAAATCTAAACCCAAGATCTATCATGTCAAATCATCAAAAACAATAAACCGAATAAATCAATGCGAAAGCGTACAATTAATCGATAGATGAAAACCTTGAATCTTTTGATGAAGATCGCCTAAAAGGTGGTTGTGATCTTCCAAGAAGATAGGTTTTCTCTTGATGTAAAACTCTCTGACGGGGAAGGAGAGAAAAACAAGTTAACCTATTTCTTGGGGACCACTACCTCTTTATATAGTTGATTTAATAATCAACTATTAAGTATTTATAACTCTGCCCCTCATCGAATTATAAATACATCTTATGGTATCTACACTTTTATTTCCATGACATTTTAATACCCATGACATGCCTAACATAATTGGTCACTTAATTTTGTGTCATACTTTAAAATAGCAATATACATTATACATATGTGCCCACTATTACGGATTTTAATCCAACAATGGGTTGCTAGTTGTTTACAAACAAAGAAATCATACGAATTGGTTCAACCAAAATCGAAAATTAAATCATTTCACATTTTACAAGTGGATAATACCCAAAAAGTATAGATCTGTTGCCGTAAACCTCCTCCGTGAAAATCAGGCCATTGACATATAAAGCGGGACCCGAGTTTCTTGAATTGGTTTGGCCATCGGATCAAATTCAAGTCTCCAATCTTGTTTTTCTTAAAGGATCCACATCCAATGCATATCCAAACATATATGATACACCAAATTTTTTTGATACAAAGTTCTTTTTTTTTTAAAAAAAAAATTAAGCATATTCATGCCAGACAAGCTCGAATCCAACACACACGAATCCGAGCAACATAAGATCAAAATGCTTATTGTTATGAACTGAACCTTACAAAGCATAGATCAGTGCCGGCAGCAGCAAACATCCCGGCAACTTGAATAACTTCTAATATAATCTACTTATGAATTCCAACATGCAAAACTGGGTAATCAATTATGGTTCAGCAGATTTTATCATTCAATTTTAACCACATTTATTCGGCCCTTTCTGTCATATGCTTACTCATTTTATCATACCGTGTTATCTGGCCCGGACGAGCTGCCAGGCCTCCTGTTTGTTTTAGCACGCTTTAGCAAGTAGGGGATTACACCCTTATTTGTTCCTCCTTTAGCCTTAAAACTGCTGGTCCCTGGCCATTGTTTCCAAAATCCATCACTTTCAGCAAAGAACGGTTCTCATTCTCCGCAACCACCTGTTGCAGCTTTGGCTGTGGTAAACTGTTGTTGACTGTGTTGTGGCTGCTGTTTCTAGCTGCTGGCACGTCGTGGTTATGTTTTCCCTCATACGTTGTTATGACGGCTTTGGGATCGGTCGATGCTCTTTCCACGTGCTTCCTAACATTGCATCCAGCACTTGTGCATTTGTAATAGCTCCTGTAAGATTAGCTTAGATGCATCAGAAATAATCCCCAAAGTCTCGGTATAAATACGATCAAATAAAAGGATTAAGCAACAATCACACATGTATCTGCAACATGATAATATCATTGCTAATTTGCTACTAATCTGCAACATGATAATAGATAAGAGTATTTAACTAGCAAAACAGCAAGACGGGTATGATGGGGACACCGTTGCTTCTCCGATATGATATCATTTTAAACTTTGGATTAGTTTGACTTCCGTTGTTCAAATCCAAAACTATAGTCTCGCAAATTGATGGCTGATTTGAACGTATAAAGAATACAGTTATTTCTCCCATTTTGCGTTTATTATCTTGAAAGAAGTTCAGCTGATATGCACAAACCAAGCAAAATTAGAGATCTAGGTGTCCAGTCAAGCAGAAAATCGAACCAATATCTACTAATAGCAGACAATCAAGACAAGTTTTTCTGCAATAAAAAGAGCATTCAAGGCTTTTTATCTAGTTACCAAGTCCTATGTTACCGGACTCAAATACAGGTGTTGGGTACAAGTATGTGTTCAACACGTGTATGCTTAAATTTTCAAGGTTTTTCTGTCTATGGAGGGCTTATCCCATTATCCATGCACAAACCAAACAAAATTAGAGATCAAGGTGTCCTGTCAAGCAGAAAATCGAACCAATATCTACTAAAAGCAGACAATCAAGAGAAGTTTTTCTGCAATAAAAAAGTGCACTCAGGTCTTTTATCTAGTTACCAAGTCCTATGTTACTCGGACTCAAATTCGGGTGTTGAATACAAGTATGTATTCAACACATGTATGCTTGAATTTTCAAGGTTTTTCTACGTCTATGGAGGGTTTATCCCATTGTCCATGTACAAAAATGTGTCAGATAAGGGTGTCAGGTACTCCAAGGAAAATAAAGAGTCGAAACAACATAAATCAAGTCTAGACACAAAAAACGCAAGTCACATGATTAGAATCATAGGGGTGTAAGGATAGAATTGAAATGCTCAAAGACATTTAGATTATATATTGCTCTTGAAGATCAATTCTAGATCTATTAAGGCGTCAATTTACCGCTGTAAATCACTCAAAATTTGACAGAATTTCTTAAACATCATTAGTGTCCATCACATTTGTATCAGACACATAACTAGACTGTAACATACATACATGCACATATATGTTATGTAGGTTATATATATATATATATATATATATATATATATATATATATATATATATATATATATATATATATATAGTCCATTGCACCTTGGATGAGGGTTCCCTTTGACCACTTTCTGTCCATATTTGCGCCACCTATAGCCATCATCTAAAAGGTCAACTTCACTTCTTGTTTGCACAATAATTTTTGGTTCCGTGACTGTCTTGTGTGACAAGACCACCGAGGCTTCTCCCGCAGTATTCCTGCATTAAAAAACACAACACCCTCTGAATTTATGGAGATTGAAGAAATTTGAACCTGTGTGATCAGTTAAAATTAGTTGAAACTTACTGTCTTTTCGGATTTGGTTCATCATCATCTCTTTCTTCTCTTCTCTCTTCAGCGCATCCTTCCTCACTGTCACTTGATCCAGGTAATTCCGCAGCTTGAATAGGTTCACCATTGTTCCCCGGTACTGAATGAGACGACATAGTTTCACTTAACTTGTTCAAATTTAAAGCTGCACCCTGAGAACCGAATTCAGGATTTGCTTGCAAATTTGCATTTCCATCACCACCACCCTTTGCTTGTTTATTTGGCTGAGGCTTATCATGATTGTGTGCACCTTTGTATATAATTTCAGTTATATGGCCATCAGCGGATCGTTCAACCTTCTTTTTGACAGGGCAATTCGAATGTGTACACTTATAGTAGCTTCGAGGATATTCGCAACCTTTAATAGGCTTCTGCCCGTACTTACGCCAGTTGTAGCCATCTTCGGCAGGCTTATCCACAATGATGGAGAGTTGGTTTTTCCTATCAGATTGAGAAGCTTCTGAGTATTCCACTGCAGAGCTTTGAGGTTCCGAGGAGGAGTGAGGCATCAACTGAGAAGTTTCTTCAGGAGTGAAGGACGGATGACGGATCAATGACTCCGGAGGAGCTGATACTGAGAATGTTTGATATTCAGTTTGTGGACGAACTTGGGATTGTGCTAGGGCAGCTTGAGCTGTGACCTGTGCCAATGCTTGCTGGTGGGATATTCCGAAAGGACTCTGAAAAAATCATGGAACAAAACGTCGATCAACCGGTTATCGTCAGAATAAGACAATAATTTCGATGTAACCATAAACAGGAGTGACAACCAAATCCTGGTACTCTCTGTGTCATCAGCAACAAGCTTCAATGTATCAATCTAAGATTCAAAACTAACATCCCCAGCAACATTGGAACCAGTAATCGACAAATCACACTTTTGCAAAACAGAAAAGGAGGGAGAACCACACAAAATCTTATCCATTCTAAGTTTTGCTGCAGACTGTGAGAGTTCATCATAGAAGAAGAAAATACACACATAATATACGCATCCTTGCCCGAACACAGAATGATTCTATCATTTAGAGGCCAAAAGCTATTAAGTAAGGAATCATAATACTGGATAAACAACATTGAAATCCAAGAAACTATAAAAAAACAGATCATTTACCTTAACAAAAGTCTTTTTCCCCCTTTAAATTAAAAGCAAGAACAAAGCATGCCGAAAAAATTTAAAAAGTTAACTCAATTTACCTGAGGAGAAAGACAAAAGAAGCTTGGAGAATTAAGCAAACCAGAAGGGCTTAGCCCAGAAGGCACAGTGAAGAAAGGAGACTCGAAATTCAAAGGTCTATTTTGCTTAAACCCAGGTCCTTTTTCACCTCCATCTTTAAAACCCACGTCCATAAATGAACCATCCATTGAATTGTGAGGTAATCTAGCTCCAGGTGAAGCCATTGCTGAAGCTAAAAGCTGAGAAAAAGGCCGCTCTGTGGAGTCAAGGTCGGGGAAAAAAGCCGAAACCAGTGTCATAGGCCCTGGACTCAGCCCTGAACCGCTTGAAAATAAGCCATCCATCGCTAGTTTTGGTGGTAAAGTTATTGATGGACGTGCTGGAGCTGAAAGCTTTGATCTTGTTCCCTTCTCTGCCATCTTTTCCCCCTGTTTTTCTCCCTCCCCTTGGTTTTCAGTTTATATATATCTTAGAGGAAAAAGACAAGATTTTTGTCTTTATTTTTACTTGGGGTTTCTTCAAATTTTGTTGTTTTCCCAGTACTATTGGTTGGTTTCGTGTTTATCTTCAACGTGGAGTGACAATACAAGTATGGAAATTGTCTTTTTTTATATGCACTAGTTAATACTTAATACAAGTATATTTTATTAAATAGTAGTAAGCAAATCACAATTCTTTTATACTAATAGCATTTGTTTAGCTAATAGCAAGTTTTTTTTTTTGTGTTTTGGTAAAAAAAAGCAAGTATTTTTTTGGTGTTCTTTAGCCCATAAATACAAATAGTTGTCATATTTTAATCCATTGCAATTGGGACATTGAATGAAGACATAACAGACCAGGGTCATGCTGCCATGTCATGAAGCAATTGACACACACATATATATATATATATATTAGACATATTTTTTTATAACTATCCGTATTTAATCGGTTAACTGATTAATTTAGATTATGTACAACAAAAGTTTATTATGGAGACGATCCTCCTAATTCAATTGTAATGCTTTATTCATAATATTAAAATTTAAATTTTTAATTTTATTTAAAAAATTTAGTATTTTATCTCGTTAGACTAACTAATTATTAATTTTAAATAATATTTTAAATTCACAATTTAATACATTTATAAAAATGTTGTATAGAATGTTTTGTTATTTGAGATATAAATTTTGACACGTTATATTATTATAAATATTTAGAAAATGTCTATGGTTTTATACAAAAATGGAGAAAGGAAAGGTTAAAGTCAATGAATTGACTTGTTGCCCTCGGAGGCCGGCATTTACAGTCTTGTGACAGCAAGACCACCAAATATCAACCACTCTAGACAAACAAGTAATCAAATATCATAACCCCACCTCAAATAAATTTACTTTAAAACTTAAATCATGCGCTAAATTAAATTAATTCAATTCAAATACAAAGTTTATTTGAGCAAGTATGTTTGGCTGATTGGTATTATTTATTTTTATTCTTTTATATTCTCTTAGGTTATGAGTTCTGGACCCACTAAAAACACTTTCCTTCTTCCCCTAAAGTCCTCATTCTCCTTCCCTCTAAGTAGGATTAAGAGTAGATTTATAATTTGTAAAAAAAGTTTATCTTTTTACTTATTTGATCTATTGGTAATTTATTTTGATTAAGTAAAAAATTTTACATTCTAAAATTAAATGTAAAGACTCAAACTCACAAAAAAATATGATAATATAAGTATTTTTAACCACTCAGACAATTAAGAGATCTCGATGTTAGGATAAATTAATACATGATTTAGGAGGTGGCTTTTTATGAGTTATATTTTGATATACAAGCTCTGTAAAAAAAATTACACAACCTTTTTATAAAATCTAAAACCTAAGTTTCTAGCCCTACCACCCTAAAACCTAAATCTTAACCCTAAATTCTAACCATAAACCTTAAATTCTACGCCCTACAACATAAACCCATAAACTTTAAACCACAACCTAAATTTTTAAACCATAAAATTAAAAGGCTTTATAAGCTAAAATTTATACAAATTTGTGTATCAAAGTATTTTTTATTATTATCAAAGATATTATTCGTTTTTAATTCTAAATATTTTTTTTTCATAACAGAAATGGAGTCGGGTTGCAATCAAGTGTCGGCGTCGACATGAAGGATTGGAGGCCAACTTTTTATTTTCGTTTCAACCAAACACGGTTTTGCTGTGTCAACTTGGCATGCCTAATTAAATGCTGTCCTCATACCCCAACTTGGCTTGCATATTAGGTAAGGATCACTTGCACGTCTCCAATAAACAAATAGGCAATATACTAACACATCAACCCAAAATTTTAATAATATATTTAGATTATATATTCAAAAAGTTTGATATAAAACCATAGATGGAAAAGTATTTTTTTATCCAACGTTTAGTTTTAGAGAATGAAGTCCGTTTTTGATTTTAAAAACAAGTTTATATTATTATTAGCCAAGCATGTTTTAATTTTTTTTTTAAAAAATAAAAAAGATAAAATAAAAATAAAAGATATTCTCTAAAACCAAACAAACCCTAAAATTTTCAATTTTTACTATGAAAAATAGATTTAAAGTGAAATTATATTTCTTTTAAACAGAGTAAGTTTCATAAAAACTTTTAAAGCGGTTTCCACAAGTCCGATGGAGGACATGTTGCCAAAAAAAGAGGTAAACAGTTCAACCTTTCTTTCCTACCCACTCAGTCCGGCAGTTGGTTACAAGAACGAGATACAAAAGAAAAAAAAAACACGAGAACCATTGTCATCCACGACAAAAGAAAATTGATCGTTAACCTTAATTATTTAATCCCAATAGATTGTTATACAGTCGTAATTTTATATTACTTATTTATTTATTGCTCATTAATGTTTATATTGATCGTTAAACATAAACTGAAACAACTTTAAAGATTATATATAAATAATTTGAAGATTTTTATTAAATACCGATTAATCAATTTTTTAAAAGACTTTATTGTTTATAAAGCAAAACTCTCTTCGCCCCACTGAATTTGTCTAGTATTAAGTTTTTTTTGTCATTTTTTGTAACTTTGACTCTTTATTACTTTAAATTTATTGTTGATAAAAATATAAAAAATTATATTTTAAAAACTTTCAATCAAGTAGTTTAAAAATAATTTTTATAAAATTTAATCAATTAAAATATTTAAAATAATTATGGTTAAAGTTTAAAAATTGACTTTTCAGAAATTAATATTGAATAAATTTAGTATATAATTATTTTATTTATAATTTATTTCAAATTTATTAGGAACTTGGTTATCTTCATATATTATTATAATATCTAAAATATAGTTTATATATTCAAATTAAGTTTTACAAACAATTTAACCTTAAATGAAAGCCAACCAACTTACAGTGCAACCACCCAGATTTCGGGCTAATAAATCAGACATTGGACCTGAATCTTAATATTTTAATATTAAGGGTTTATTTTTAAGAATAAGAATTTTTTTAAAAAATTAATGACCCGTTTATGTGAGGATTGAAGGTTGAGGACATTTGATATAATTTTATCAATTTTTACTTGGAAGACAACTTTTAAAAATAAAGTGGATAGAAAAGAGGAAGAAAAATCATTTTTTTTATTTTCCCTTTTCTCTTTTTTTTTCTTTTTTCGTTTTCCCTAAACTTTTAACTACGATCTATCAAAATTTAATCATTCATTTTTTACACCTCTAGTACCATTGTGTTCCTCTGGTTGGGACAAATCGGTCGGTGGTATCAGAATCGTCATCGCATTTGTCGTTGGAAGGGTGGAGAAAAAAATTTAAATTTTGCGAGTTAGCCTTATTCGAGCATCAAAAATAAAAAAACGAAGGCTACCATCGGACTCCCTGGTCGAAATCATGTCGGTCTAAAATTTGTTGCCGTCGTCCGGCCACCAGTAGCCATCTCACCTGCCAACACCAAGAGTGGGCGTTGTCTAGAAGCTGCGAGATAGGTGCACAACCCTAGCATGCACCCGTGCCACACTAGATTGCGGCCCTGCAGGTGCACAACCTTATCTTGCACCACTCCACACTAGATCCCGCCCCTGCAAGTGCATCATGCTTCTATGCACTCGTGCCGCACCGATCCCCTTGCACCTCTAACCAACTTTGACCGCCGTTGATTTTTTTTCCGAGAGACCTTACCCCGTGGGTTTCTCAACGTCCTAAGTTTGTTTCCGCATCCCGTTTCGCCAAATTCGAACTGATAAGTTGTTTTCCCACGTTTGACCTTACGAATTAGTTAGATTATGAGGTTAATTAATATATCTTGTAATCGTATTTATATGAGGATTATTCGGGCTGGAATATCATATCAAGAGGAGCGATTGAGAAGCTTGAATGAGGATTTCTCGCTAGTGCTCGAGGTTAGTACACTTCAAACTCTTAAATGCTTCATGAGCATCATAAGTGTGGATGTTTTACTTGTTAGTAGTTGCAAATTAGGCATTGAGATAGTGGCATGTTTAAAGGACGAATTATGGAAATTGGTAGCCGTAAGATGCATGATGGCGCTTAAGAATATCAAATAGTTCATATAAACTTTAGGGATTGTGTAGGGTTACTCATATTGCATGTAAAAACCGATGATTGATTGATTGATTGATGAATTTTGATGATATAAAGTCGTGTGTGCTAGTTTGAATGGTTTTAATGATTTTGAAGAAAACCATGTTACAGAAAATAAATATCGGTAATTAGATTAAATAAACAAACGTGTTAATAAATAAACCCTAATAACTTTCACAATCTTTAGAGATCGAATAAAGCCTCGTAACCTCCTATTATGTTAAGATAATTGGACCTCGTGAGTAGAGTACCGACACCGACTTTAAGCAGTACCGATACGCTGTAACGCCCTAAACTTAGCGTCATATTTGGGCCACAACCCTAACCCATAAGAAAAATTTTGCAATTAGATTTACCCCAAATCTCAAGAAATTCCATAAATGCAACAACGTTTTGGAAAATGACAACACTAAATAGTTAAATCGTTTACATGGAGCTCCAATTTAAAACAAGGTAATTAAAAACATTTGACATGATCAATAAATCCAAAATAGAGTTACATACATAAATCAAGGGTCATATGAATACATTACCCAACAAGTCTAAGTATTGTACTCTTGATCACATCAATGAGCTGAAGTCCTACTCCGAGGGGCTCCTTTAATGCAACGCTGCAGCCTAAAAACCTGCGAACAAAAACAACTATTTCAAACGCTGAGCTCATAAAGCTCAGTGCATACACCTCTACTCTACCATGCTTCATGAAAATCATAAACATGAGCATGTAGCTAGGAAATGTGCCTTGGCATAAAAAACAAGTATGATATTACCACAATTCATACATACATAGCATGGCATCAAACATCTCATAACAATCATATCCACAAACCTGGAGTGAGACCCGGGGCCATACAACACTAGGAACGTACGCTCTAAGCGAGACTTGAAGCCACACAACATCGGGAACTTACGCTCTATACTTGAAATCCCCCTATCGAGTACCTTCAAATGAGACCCGTGGCCACACAACGTCGAGAACGTACACTCGAAATATCTTACCATGGTGTTTCAATACTCTCACTAGGTATCCGGATCCCAACAAATAAGTGCCCATATAACACCCTAATCTCGAATATAGAGTACCCGAAGACCAAAGTGTTACATCGGGTCACCAGAGCAACCCAACAAATTTTTAAATATTTTTTTTAAAACATTAAAAAAAATTGATATAAGAAAATACCAATGAATAGTTATACTGATATTATGATAAAAGTAGTTATATAAAATATATGGAGCTCCAATATCATCGTATATCAAAATAGTCAAAATATCCAAAACGATAAATGAGTTACAGACCTACAAAATACAAAATAAGGCTTCTAGTGATACAATGCCCACTACGGATAAGGTACTGTACTCTGTAAACGAGATGCTGGAAGTCCCTCGACGATGAAGCTCCTCAGACATGAACAAAAGTCTACTAATCTGAAAATGAAAATAATTCGAAGTTTGAGCTTTACAGGCTTAGTGGTACACAACTAATCTACCATACTTCAAGCAATTCATAAATATATGCATGAAAATCAAATGTATACATCGAAGCATCACATGAGCATCAAATAATCAAATCTCGAATAATCACAATTCACACATCCAAATCACTTGCATGTCAAACTTGTTAGTCTTGTCAAACTGGTTAAATTGTCAAACTTGTTAAATTTGCACATATGCTCAAATATGTGGTATCCAAATAATCTCGCGCCACTCAGGCTGCTAGTCAAATAAATATCGGGTGTTCGAAGTGTTGTCCTGAGCGCCACACAGGCTGTTGGTCAATAATCTCGAGTGTCTGAAGTGTTATCCCGAGTGCCACAAAAGTCGTTAGTTAGATTAGAGACCGAAGGATATGCGCAAACAAAGCATCATACATATTATCACAAATATCTAAACAAACATATAATCACGGATATCCAACAATAACATTCAGGTTCCATACTTGTTTCAACTTACTTAATAAAGTATGTAATATGCTTGATTGAATATCTTAATCATTTAGACTTTATAAAGCCCCTTTTAAACTTTTCAAACTTATAATATTGTTAATTGATTTTTAACCACTAATTAACCTTAAAACATGACTAAAATGTTAATTATAGAAATATGACATCTTGCGCCACCTTTAAAGAAAAATACGTAACTAATACTATACAGATCCAAATAATGTTCCGCTTGTTCTGAAAATGAAGCTCCTCAGACACGAACAAAAGTCTACTAATCTGAAAATGAAAATAATTCGAAGTTTGAGCTTTACAGGCTCAGTGGTACACAACTAATCTACCATACTTCAAGCAATGATGAAGCTCCTCAGACACGAATAAAAGTCTACTAATCTGAAAATGAAAATAATTCAAAGTTTGAGCTTTACAGGCTCAATGGTACACAACTAATCTACCATACTTCAAGCAATTCATAAATATATGCATGAAAATCAAATGTATACATCGAAGCATCACGTGAGCATCAAATAATCAAATCTCGAATAATCACAATTCACACATCCAAATCACTTGCATGTCAAACTTGTTAGTCTTGTCAAACTGGTTAAATTGTCAAACTTGTTAAATTTGCACATATGCTCAAATATGGGGTATCCAAATAATCTCGCGCCACCCAGGCTGCTAGTCAAATAAATATCGGGTGTTCGAAGTGTTGTCCTGAGCGCCACACAGGCTGTTGGTCAATAATCTCGAGTGTCTGAAGTGTTATCCCGAGTGCCACAAAAGTCGTTAGTTAGATTAGAGACCGAAGGCTATGCGCAAACAAAGCATCATACATATTATCACAAATATCTAAACAAACATATAACCACGGATATCCAACAATAACATTCAGGTTCCATACTTGTTTCAACTTACTTAATAAAGTATGTAATATGCTTGATTGAATATCTTAATCATTTAGACTTTATAAAGCCCCTTTTAAACTTTTCAAACTTCTAATATTGTTAATTGATTTTTAACCACTAATTAACCTTAAAACATGACTAAAATGTTAATTATAGAAATATGACATCTTGCACCACCTTTAAAGAAAAATACGTAACTAATACTATACAGATCCAAATAATGTTCCGCTTGTTCTGAAAATGAAGCTCCTCAGACACGAACAAAAGTCTACTAATCTGAAAATGAAAATAATTCGAAGTTTGAGCTTTACAGGCTCAGTGGTACACAACTAATCTACCATACTTCAAGCAATGATGAAGCTCCTCAGACACGAACAAAAGTCTACTAATCTGCAAATGAAAATAATTCGAAGTTTGAGCTTTACAGGCTCAATGGTACACAACTAATCTACCATACTTCAAGCAATTCATAAATATATGCATGAAAATCAAATGTATACATCGAAGCATCACGTGAGCATCAAATAATCAAATCTCGAATAATCACAATTCACACATCCAAATCACTTGCATGTCAAACTTGTTAGTCTTGTCAAATTGGTTAAATTGTCAAACTTGTTAAATTTACACATATGCTCGAATATGTAGTATCCAAATAATCTCGCGCCACCCAGGCTGCTAGTCAAATAAATATCGGGTGTTCGAAGTGTTGTCCTGAGCGCCACACAGGCTGTTGGTCAATAATCTCGAGTGTCTGAAGTGTTGTCCCGAGTGCCACAAAAGTCGTTAGTTAGATTAGAGCCCGAAGGCTATGCGCAAACAAAGCATAATACATATTATCACAAATATCTAAACAAACATATAATCACGGATATCCAACAATAACATTCAGGTTCCATACTTGTTTCAACTTACTTAATAAAGTATGTAATATGCTTGATTGAATATCTTAATCATTTAGACTTTATAAAGCCCCTTTTAAACTTTTCAAACTTCTAATATTGTTAATTGATTTTTAACCAATAATTAACCTTAAAACATGACTAAAATGTTAACTATAGAAATATGACATCTTGCGCCACCTTCAAAGAAAAATACGTAACTAATAGTATACAGATCCAAATAATGTTCCGCTTGTTCTAGAAGAAACTACTCTCGATAATCGTTCCAACCATATAAATTTCACCCCTTAATTTAACTCGTACGATTTATGGTAAATTTTTAAAGTCACACTCACTGATGTTTTTGGAGACAGACTACTACCTTGCATTATGATCTTTGCTCAATTAAAAATTAATATCTCCTAATATATAACTCAAAATGGAGCACCGTTTATTTTAAACGAAACTAGAATTCCGCACGATTATACAAATATAAGTTTCACTTTATGTTTTAGCTTGTGGAATTTTTGGTGATTTTTCAAAGTTACTGCCTAAACAGTTTTGTGAAAATTCTACTACTAGATTTTCTGACCTTCCAACACTAAAAAATTCATATCTTCTAAAATAAAAATCAAAATCGATTTCCGTTTGTACTAAATGAAACTAGGCAAACTCACGGTTCTAACGATGTATACTTCACATCCTAATTATTTTTATAAAATTTATGGCGGATTTTTAAACTTGCTGCTTATACTTTAGATTCATTTCTGGGCAGATTTTATGACTTGAACTTTTAGCCTCATTTAATCATCCAAACATGATTTTCACCCAAAGACATACAACATGCATACATTATCATACAAGCATTATATTTATGACTTAACAAGAAGCATAGGAGAGTTAGAGGGTGTCACCTTGATTGATGAACACTAACAAAGCTCCTTGCTTAGCTCTCCACCACTTTCTCCTTTCCTTGAACTTTGGAACATTTACCACATTTTTGAACTAATCAAGAAAACACAATAATATTATGGGAGGAAAAACTATAGTCTAAACTTTAAAAAAAATAAAAAGAAATGCATAATAAAGCTCTCTTGAATTTAAATTTTCTTCTACCTCAAAGCTTTCACCTTCATCCATTTATCTTGACATGTAAATCTTAGATTCAAACTTAACACTCACCTCCTTCAAGCTTGTAAAAGAGATGAAAATGAAGACCTCTATTTCTTCTAAACTCTAAACCTGGAAGCTTTTGAAATGGGAAAAATAAAATGAAGAATATAATATAAAATAGGTGGAGAAATGATGGGGGGAAAATAAAATAAGGGGAAAAGATTGAAAAAATAAAAAAGTTTTAAAATCGGGAAGTAGGGGACAAAATTGTAACACCCCCTTCCCGGTCTGGTAGGAATCCGGGTCGAAAAGTATTACAGTGACCAATACGATACTTTATTTAATAACTTATACAAATTTGGAGGATTTTAGGAACACGTTTAAGCAATACGACACAAATTGGGTCAAATTAAATCTTTTTATAAACTTACAGACATTCAAACGATAATTTCCAGTGATTTATCAAGGTGATTAACAAAATTTGTATAGGGGTATCGATACGCCTCCCCACCGTATCGATACACCAAGGCAGAAAAGCTTCCCTATTTTTCCAGTGCCAAAGACCGTACCGATACACATTAAGGCGTATCAGTACGCCTAGCAATGACCGTTAATACCGTTAGATTCAGAGGTCCCGTACTGATAAGATATCGATTCGTATCAATAAGCGGTTTATTCTATTTTACAAACTCGAGAAGGCATATCGATACGCACCCAACCCATATCGATACTGACCTGAACTCAAAATTCCAAATTTAAAGCACCGTACCGATATGCTATCACCCGTATCGGTACGCCTCTTATTCCATTTCCAGAAACGTAAGCCCTTATTGATATGCCATCACCTGTATCGGTATGGTAAGACATGTAATGTCAATTTTTATCTGGTTTATTAGCTCTTTGCTCGACTAAACCATGTCCGAATCCAATGAAACTTTATTAGTAAGTCTATTTAGCTAAAATCTATTAGCATGTCAAATTTTAGGGTCAAATGAATCCATTTGCAATGTTTTATCTAATTTAGGCTGAGTATGCGTATATAGCCATTTCTAACAACTTTTAAAAGGTCAAGTTTAAACCCTTAATCTTACACAAGCCAACAATAATATATACATATCAAAAAGGGTAAAGTTGACTTATGCAACACTTATGCCACCATACTAGGAGTATATAGAGTTGATATACTTTACTTTATCAACGAAGTGACTTGCCCAAAAACCTTCTCTGGCCCCGATCTCAATCTCAAAACTTCTTAACATGAAATGCATGGAAGATGAATGCATTAGGCATACTTTGCCTAGTGAGGTAGTCATAAAAAATAAAATAAGCATAGAATGCAATCTAACATGCTTCCATATTAGCTATGGTAACAAAAACAATGGCATGTAGTTTCAATGGCAATTTAGACATGATCAATGGTCAATGCAATAACAATAGTCAATAGCATTTCATCTTGCATAACAATAAGTTCCCTTGGATCGATATACGGTACTTGGATACACGAATTTCTACGCCGCACCAAAATCAATAGTGGTCTAGTCCCTCCGCCGCACCAATATGACCATACACAACATCCCTCTGTTTCACTAATATAAAGGTCGTAGCCTACCCGTACCAATGAGCTCACAAATTCTATGTCATGCCAATTGTATCCAATACTACTCGAATCCAAGGTTCAATATCAATAATCCAATAGCAATAATTCCATGACAATGGATCAATAACAATAGTTCAATAGCCATGTTTTAATATCGACAAGCAATAGCAATGTTTCAATACAGTATCCGATAACATTAAATCAATATCAATGTTCCAATGACCTTATTCAATAATCAATGATCAATGAATCAATATGCCAATACTTCAATGATTTCGATAACAATAACAACAATACTACGAACAATAAATCAATGCAATACTTACCAATACTCACCAAATTAACCATCAACAATGGTCTTATGCAATAAGCTTATGACATAAAGTTAGCAATGCTATAATCGATATTCAAAGGTTCGGAAAAAAGAACCTAGCCTATCCCCGAGACTCCGACTACACTCACCTTGAATTTCGAAGCTCATATGACTCTCGGATTACTACTCCTTTGTTCCTAGCTTTGGATGGAGATGGTGATCCTTCTTTCCCCAACTCTTGTGCTAGGTAAAGCAAAGGGACATGTTAGAATCAATACTTATGGATTCAAAATCAATACTTAAGCTTAGAAGAGCTTTTAGCCAATAAGACTTCTATGGATTCATGCTTTAAAAGCATGTGTTCAACTATGGTCTTCAAGACTAAGTTTTGGAATTAAACTCCAATGGTTCATGGAATCATAAAATTTTTTAGGGGCTTAAACTCACCAATCCAAGGACTATCCAATGATGTAGAGAAATCAAGGAAAACTTCCATAAACGTGGGAGGTGCTTGCTTGAGCTAGAGGTTGAAGACAACAATGGCGGTGCTTGCTTAAGGAAATATGAAAGAAGATAACAAAGAAAGGGAGGTATCGGTGGTTACAATGGCTTTGGGGAAATGTTTCCAACTCTTCAACCTTTCTTAAATTTACCCGATAGATTTCCTCTAGTCAAAGGTAAGCTTATTTTTAATCTATTATAATGATCACTCCACCTTACACCCCCAATCAAAAGTTTTCCTCTAAAAATAGGTAAACTATAAACAATAATTTTCATTCCAAAAACTTAAGATAGCAATAATAGCTATCAATTCTATGCCATTTCCCCCCTAAATTCACAAGGAGATTACGTGAATGTGTCTAAGAAATTAGGTGGCTCACTCTAAAATGGGATAATTACGGGAGTGGTCCTTCAACATTCTAAACTTTACTCTATTATCCCCAAACTTTCAATTTTCACAATTTAGTCGCTAAATTATTTCTAAGGAATTTAATTAGGTCCAAAGTCTTTAAATTGACTCAATTAGAGTCCAATATAGGTTTTTGACCACACAACTTAAGTCAATAAAATATTTAGACCTTTTCGATATAGAATTTTTGATCACCGGAACCTAATTTTGACTAGACCGGTTTTTGGGGTGTTACAAAAATCCCATTGCCCATGCTTTGTAATTAGCCGATCATACTCTCCCAATTAATGGAAAAGTAGATTTTTTTGGAACAATGGGTTAATAACCCTTATAGCCACCCAAATTTTCACCTTTCTTACCTAATCTCCCAAATATTTTAATTTCCTTATAAAAAGTTCAAAATTCACCCAAATTAATTCCAATAAAACTCGACCTCTAATTTTATTTATCCATTATTCAATCGGGTCAATGCTTGAATGCCGACTCAAGAATTTGGGTCATTGTAGCCCGCACGGCACACAACATCATCACATAACCATATCTTCCTATGGTTGCTATCAACATATAAGTCACACAAGACATTTACTGAGTTCTTAAGTTTTATGCTCGAGTATGAGGAGATTTCTCAATTATCATTTTTACAACTCATTTTATGCCATTAGGGGTCTATTGGAATGATCGATACAATTTTTTAGCCTTCCAAGCAGAAATCAATATTTTGGGCAGATTGTCTAGTGGGTACTAGTACTGGTCTTCGCGTATCGGTACAATACCCTTAGGTACCGATACTCACTACGTACCGATATGAAATTAGCTCACTGGAACTTTATTAATCCTTCGGTACCAGTATGGTTTGACCCGTACCAATACTCCATTGAATGGATTATCAGTACTAGTTAAATGTTGTATCAGCGCCCCACTAATAGTTCATATTAATGAACAATGTTCTTTAAACCTAGAACATTAAGGTACCAGTACTACTTCCCGCGTTTCGGCAATGAAGCCCAAAAATAGCTTCTTTAAGCTCGAGAATCATCCTTCAAACCCCCCAAATTGCAACCAATAACCCCCTTAAGTTAATCCTACAATTTATGAGAGATATTTAGGGTGATTTACTACCATTTTTACATGCCATTAATGCTTAATCTCGGATTTACCATTAACAACCATTTTCAAGCATTTAAGCACCCAAATCATCAAACAAGCATACAAGGCGTCATCCTTAGGATGTGCATAAAACAAAAGGAGTCGGAAATGTAATAACCTTCCTCGAAAGCTAAAAAAAGACTTTTTGCCACAAGCCTCAAGCCTTCTCCTTGCCTTGAGCTTTAGAATGCTCTCCAACCTCTTTCAGTTGTTTGGTAGATCCCATGATATAGATTCCAACATTCTCAACTTGTATTCTGAAAATCTAACTCAAAATGATAAAGTTTTGATCTTTGCCTTTGAGTTTTGGAATAAAAATGAAATAGTGAGATATGAGAGATATTGGAGACAATGGTGATATCATCACTCTCTATTTTTTTGCAAAAAAATTAAGGAGACACCAACCTTTCTCCTTCAAAGTTGGGTAAAATTACCTCTTTACCCATCTACCACATCCATACCAAACAAGGCTCCAAGCCCAACATTCATGAGAAGCCCATTTAGATTCTACAACCTTGGCCCAACACCCAAAGCCCAAAGCTCGGGTAAAATGACTCGTGGATCCCAAAATTCGAGTGTTACAACTCTTCCCTCCTTAAAGAAAATTTTATCCTCAAAATTTACCTGATGGAAACAAATACGAATACAACAACATAATATCCTCCTCGACTTCCTATGTGGCTTCCTCAACCTCGTGGTTCCTCCATATCATCTTCGCCAAACGTATACACTTGTTGCAAAGTTCTTTAACTCCCTTATCAAGGATTCTTATTGCCTCTTCCTTATAGATCAAGTCAGTGTTGATCTCAATATCTTCAAGTGGGATAACATGCAATGGATTTGAATGGTTTCACCTCAATATGGAAACATGGAAGATGTTATAAATGTGTGCCATCTCTGGAGGCAAAGTTAAACGGTACACCATGGGTCCAACCCGTTCTAACACCTCGTATGGTTCGATAAACCTCAGGCTATACTTGCTCTTCCTCCCAAATTGGATAACTCTTTTTCATGGTGACACTTTGAGGAACACTTTGTCACCAACCTCATACTCGATATTTTTAAGCCTCTGATTCGCTTAGGCTTTCTGACGGTCAAAGGCAGCTTGCAATCTTTTATTGATAATTTGAACATTTTCCTTGGTTTGCTTGATTAAATCGGATCCCACAATCCTTCTCTCATTGATTTTCGTCCAACAAGTCAGTATTTTACACTTGCACCCATACAAGGCCTCGAAGGGAGCCATCTTGATGCTCGACTGTAAACTGTTATTATAGACAAATTCTACTAGTGGAATATGCTCCTCCCAACTACCTTCAAAACCAATGATACAACAATGAAGCATATCCTCTAAAATTTGTATGACTCTTTCAGACTGACCATCAGTCTAAGGATGAAAAGCGGTGCTGAAATGTAACTTAGTATTTATCGCTTTATGTATCTTTTTCCATAGCCTTACTGTGAACCGTAGATCTCTATCCAAAATGATCGATGTGGGTACTCTATGTAACCTCACTATCTTTTGAATGTACAACCGTATAAGCCTCTCAAACGCGAAGTCTATATGTAATGGTAAAAAACAAGCCGTCTTGTTCAAACGATCCACAATCACCCAAATGGCATCGTGCCTCCTTTGGGTTAACGACAAGCTCGTCACAAAATTCATGGTCACCCGATCCCACTTCCACTGTAGAATCTGAATGGGTTGAAGTAAACCTGAAAGAACCTGATGTTCAGCCTTAACTTGCCGACAAGCTAGGCACCTTGTTAAAACTTTAACACATTTTTTCATGTTAGGCCACCAATAATAAGGACGCATATCTTGATACATCTTGTTACTGCCTGAATGCGTGGTAAATAGACTACGGTGCACCTCTCGAATGATACGGTCTTACAAATCCTCCAAGGCTAGAACACATAATTGACCTTTGAAGTACAAGATCCCACTATCTCGCACTTCAAAACCAGATAAACTTCGAAGCGTAAGCAACCACCTTACCCTATTGCATGAGAACACGACCAAGCCCTTTCAATGAAGCATCACTGAAGACCATATAATTCTTACCCGGCTCGGGTTGCGTCAATATTAGGTATTTTTTAGATAAGCCTTCAACTGCTTAGAACTTTATTGTCTCTTCGCGTTCCACTCAAATGAAACTCCTTTTTGTAACAACTTGGTCATAGACGTCGCTATGATGGCAAATCATTTAACAAAATGATGGTAATATCCGGTATGTTTAAGAAAACTATAGACCTCCAAGATATTCCTAGGTGGTTTCTATTTTACCTGCTTGAATCATTTACAAATAAATAAGAATCCCATCCGCTGCGACAATGTGGCCCAAGAACGCCACTTCAGAAAGCTAGAACTTACACCTACTGAACTTGAGAAAAAGTTGTCTATCTCTCAAGGTCTAGATGACAACACAAAGGTGATCGTCGTGCTCATCATTCAAGCTTGAGTAAACCAAGATATGATCAATAAAGACTAACACAAACTAGTCTAGGTAAGGCTGAAAAATCTAGTTCATCAAATCCATAAAAGCTACTGGTGCATTGGTTAACCCAAAGGGCATAACCAAGAACTCATAATGACCATATCTCGTCCTAAAAGTGGTCTTCTGGATATCCTCATCCTTTACTTTCAACTGGTAATATCCTGATCTCAAATCAATCTTCAAGAATACACGAGCACCTCTTAGCTGGTCAAACATGTCATTTATCCTTGGAAAAATATAACAGTTTTTCACCGTCACCTTGTTGAGCTGCCGATAGCCTAAAAACCTACGAACAAAAACAACTATTCCAAACGCTGAGCTCATAATGCTCAGTGCATACACCTCTACTCTACCATGCTTCATGAAAATCATAAACGTGAGCATGTAGCTAGGAAAAGTGCTTTGGCATAGAAAACAAGTACGATATTACCACAATTCATACATACATAGCATGGCATCAAACATCTCATAACAATCATATCCATAAACCTGGAGTGAGACCCGGGGCCATACATCACTAGGAACGTACACTCTAAGCGAGACTTGAGGCCACACAACATCGGGAACTTACGCTCTATACTTGAAATCCCCATATCGAGTACCTTCAAATGAGACCCGTGGCCACACAACGTCGAGAACGTACATTCGAAATCTCTTACCATGGTGTTGCAATACTTTCACTAGGTATCCAGATCCCAACAAATAAGTGCCCATGTAACACCATAATCTCGAATACAGAGTACCCGAAGACCAAAGTGTTACATCGGGTCAACAGAGCAACCCAACAAATTTTTAAATATTTTTTTAAAACATTAAAAAAAATTTGATATAAGAAAATACCAATGAATAGTTATACTGATATTATGATAAAAGTAGTTATATACAATATATGGAGCTCCAATATCATCGTATATCAAAATAGTCAAAATATCCAAAACGATAAATGAGTTACAGACCTACAAAATACAAAATAAGGCTTCTAGTGATACAATGCCCACTACGAATAAGGTATTGTACTCTGTAAACGGGATGCTGGAAGTCTCTCGACGATGAAGCTCCTCAGACACGAACAAAAGTCTACTAATCTGAAAATGAAAATAATTCGAAGTTTGAGCTTTACAAGCTCAGTGGTACACAACTAATCTACCATACTTCAAGCAATTCATAAATATATGCATGAAAATCAAATGTATACATCGAAGTATCACATGAGCATCAAATAATCAAATCTCGATTAATCACAATTCACACATCCAAATCACTTGCATGTCAAACTTGTTAGTCTTGCCAAACTGGTTAAATTGTCAAACTTGTTAAATTTGCACATATGCTCAAATATGTGGTATCCAAATAATCTCGTGCCACCCAGGCTGCTAGTCAAATAAATCTCGGGTGTTCGAAGTGTTGTCCTGAGCACCACACAGGCTGTTGGTCAATAATCTCGAGTGTCTGGAGTGTTATCCCGAGTGCCACAAAAGTAGTTAGTTAGATTAGAGCCCGAAGGCTACGCGCAAACAAAGCATCATACATATTATCACAAATATCTAAACAAACATATAATCACGGATATCCAACAATAACATTCAGGTTCATACTTGTTTCAACTTACTTAATAAAGTATGTAATATGCTTGATTGAATATCTTAATCATTTAGACTTTATAAAGCCCCTTTTAAACTTTTCAAACTTATAATATTGTTAATTGATTTTTAACCACTAATTAACCTTAAAACATGACTAAAATGTTAATTATAGAAATATGACATCTTGCGCCACCTTTAAAGAAAATTACATAACTAATAGTATACAGATCCAAATAATGTTCCGCTTGTTCTAGAAGAAACTAGACTCGATAATCGTTCAAACCATATAAATTTCACCCCTTAATTTAACTCGTACGATTTATGGAGCACCGTTTATTTTAAACGAAACTAGAATTCCGCACGATTATACAAATATAAGTTTCACTTTATGTTTTAGCTTGTGGAATTTTTGGTGAATTTTCAAAGTTACTGCCTAAACAGTTTTGTGAAAATTCTGCTACTAGATTTTCTGAACTTCCAACACTCAAAAATTCATATCTTCTAAAATCAAAATCAAAATCGATTTCTGTTTGTACTAAACGAAACTAGGCAAACTCACGGTTCCAACGAATTATACTTCACATCCTAATTATTTTTATAAAATTTATGGCGGATTTTTAAACTTGCTGCTTATACTTAGATTCATTTCTGGGCAGATTTTATGACATGAACTTTTAGCCTCATTTAATCATCCAAACATGATTTTCACCCAAAGGCATACAACATGCATACATTATCACACAAGCATTATATTTATGACTTAACAAGAAGCATAGGAGAGTTAGAGGGTATCACCTTGATTGATGAACACTAACAAAGCTCCTTGCCTAGCTCTCCACCACTTTCTCCTTTCCTTGAACTTTGGAACATTTACCACATTTTTGAACTAATCAAGAAAACACAATAATATTTATGGGAGGAAAAACTATAGTCTAAACTTTAAAAAAATAAAAAGAAATGCATACTAAAGCTCTCTTGAATCTAAATTTTCTTCTACCCCAAAGCTTTCACCTTCATCCATTTATCTTGCCATGTAAATCTTAGATTCAAACTTAACACTCACCTCCTTCAAGCTTGTAAAAGAGATGAAAATGAAGACCTCTATTCCTTCTAAACTCTTGCCTGGAAGTTTTTGAAATGGGAAAAATAAAATGGAGAATATAATATAAAATAGATGGAGAAATGATGGGGGAAAAATAAAATAAGGGGAAAAGATTGAAAAAATAAAAAAGTTTTAAAATCGGGAAGTAGGGGACAAAATTGTAACACCCCATTCCCGGTCTGGTAGGAATCTAGGTCGGAAAGTATTAAAGTGACCAATACGATACTTTATTCAATAACTTATACAAATTTGGACTATTTTAGGAACACGTTTAAGTAATACGACACAAATTGGGTCAAATTAAATGTTTTTATAAACTTACGGACATTCAAACGATAATTTCCAGTGATTTATCAAGGTGATTAACAAGATTTGTATAAGGGTATCGATACGCCTCCCCATCGTATCGATACACCAAGGCAGAAAAGCTTCCCTATTTTTCCAGTGCCAAAGACCGTACCGATACACATTAAGGCGTATCGGTACGCCTAGCAATGACTGTTAATACTATTAGATTTAGAGGTCCCGTACTGATAAGATATCAATTCGTATCGATAAGCGGTTTATTCTATTTTACAAACTTGAGAAGGCGTATCGATACGCACCCAACCCATATCGATATTGAGCTAAACCCAAAATTGCAGATTTAAAGCACCGTACCGATACGCTATCACCCGTATCGGTACCCCTCTTATTCCATTTCCAGAAATGTAAGCCCTTATTGATATGCCATCACCTGTATCGGAATGGTAAGACCTGTAATGTCAATTTTTATCTGGTTTATTAGCGCTTTGCTCGACTAAACCATGTCCGAATCCAAAGAAACTTTATTAGTAAGTCTATTTAGCTAAAATCTATTAGAATGCCAAATTTTAGGGTCAAATGAATCCGTTTGCAACGTTTTATCTAATTTAGGTTGAGTATGCGTATATAGCCATTTCTAACAACTTTTAAAAGGTCAAGTTTAAACCCTTAATCTTACACAAGCCAACAATAATATATACATATCAAAAAGGGTAAAATTGACTTATGCAACACTTATGCCACCATACTAGGAGTCTATAGAGTTGATATACTTTACTTTATCAACGAAGTGACTTGCCCAAAAACCTTCTCTGGCCCCGATCTCAATCTCAAAATTTCTTAACATGAAATGTATGGAAGATGAATGCATTAGGCATACTTTGCCTAATGAGGTAGTCATAAAAAATAAAATAAGCATAGAATGCAATCCAACATGCTTCCATATTAGGTATGGTAATAAAAAACAATGGCATGTAGTTTCAATGGCAATTTAGACACGATCAATGGCCAATGCAATAACAATTGTCAATAGCATTTCATCTTGCATAACAATAAGTTCCCTTGGATCGATATACGGTACTTGGATACACGAATTTCTACGCCGCACCAAAATCAATAGTGGTCTAGTCCCTCCGCCGCACCAATATGACCATACATAACATCCCTCTATTGCACCAATATAAAGGTCGTAGCCTACCCGTACCAATGAGCTCACGAATTCTATGTCATGCCAATTGTATCCAATACTACTCGAATCCAAGGTTCAATATCTATAATCCAATAGCAATAATTCCATGACAATAGATCAATAGCAATAGTTCAATAGCCATGTTTTAATATCGACAAGCAATAACAATGTTTCAATACAGTATCCGATAACATTAAATCAATATCAATGTTCCAATGACCTTATTCAATAATCAATGATCAATGAATCAATATGCCAATACTTCAATGATTCCGATAACAATAACAACAATACTACGAACAATAAATCGATGCAATACTTACCAATACTCACCAAATTAGCCATCAACAATGGTTTTATGCAATAAGCTTACGACATAAAGTTAGCAATGCTATAATCGATATTCAAAGGTTCGGAAAAAAAACCTAGCCTATCCCCGAGACTCCGACTACACTCACCTTGAATTTCGAAGCTCATACGACTCTCAAATTACTACTCCTTTGTTCCTAGCTTTGGATGGAGATGGTGATCCTTCTTTCCCCAACTCTTGTGCTAGGTAAAGCAAATGGACATGTTAGAATCAATACTTATGGATTCAAAATCAATACTTAAGCTTAGAAGAGATTTTAGCCAATAAGACTTCTATGGATTCATGCTTTAAAAGCATGGGTTCAACTATGGCCTTCAAGACTAATTTTTGGAATTAAACTCCAATGGTTCATGGAATCATAAAATTGTTTAGAGGCTTAAACTCACAAATCCAAGGACTATCCAGTGATGTAGAGAAATCAAGGAAAACTTCCATAAACGTGAGAGGTGCTTGCTTGAGCTAGAGGTTGAAGATAACAATGGTGGTGCTTGCTTAAGGAAATATGAAAGAAGATAACAAAGAAAGGAAGGTCTCGGTGGTTACAATGGCTTTGGGGAAATGTTTCCAACTCTTTAACCTTTCTTAAATTTACCCGATAGATTTCCTCTAGTCAAAGGTAAGCTTATTTTTAATCTATTATAATGATCACTCCACCTTACACCCCCAATCAAAAGTTTTCCTCCAAAGATAGGTAAACTATAAACAATGATTTTCATTCCCAAAACTTAAGATAGCAATAATAGCTATCAATTCTATGCCATTTTCCCCCCTAAATTCACAAGGAGATCACGTGAATGTGTCTAAGAAAGGAGGTGCCTCACTCCAAAATGGGATAATTACGGGAGTGGTCCTTCAACTTTCTAAACTTTACTCTATTATCCCTAAACTTTCAATTTTCACAATTTAGTCGCTAAATTATTTCTAGGGAATTTAATTAGGTCCAAAGTCTTTAAATTGACTCAATTAGAGTCCAATACAATTTTTTGACCACACAACTTAAGTCAATAAAATATTTAGACCTTTTCGATATAGAGTTTTTGATCACCAGAACCTAATTTTGACTAGACCAGTTTTTGGGGTGTTACAAAAATCCCATTGCCCATGCTTTGTAATTAGCCGATCATACTCTCCCAATTAATGGAAAAATAGATTTTTTTGGAACAATGGGTTAATAACCCTTATAGCCACCCAAATTTTCACATTTCTTACCTAATCTCCCAAATATTTTAATTTCCTTATAAAAAGTTCAAAATTCACCCAAATTAATTCCAATAAAACTCGACCTTTAATTTTATTTATCCATTATTCAATCGGGTCAACGCTTGAATGTTGACTCAAGAATTTGGGTCATTATAGCCCACACGGCACACAACATCATCACATAACCATATCTTCCTATGGTTGCTATCAACATATAAGTCACACAAGACATTTACCGAGTTCTTAAGTTTTATGCTCGAGTATAAGGTGATTTCTCAATTCTCATTTTTACAACTCATTTTATGCCATTAGGGGTCTATTGGAATGATCAATACAATTTTTAGCCTTCCAAGCAGAAATCAATATTTTGGGCAGATTGTCTAGTGGGTACTAGTACTGGTCTTCGCGTATCGGTACGGTACCCTTAGGTACCGGTACTCACTACGTATCGATATGAAATTAGCTCACTGGAATTTTATTCATCCTTCGCATACCAGTATGGTTTGACCCGTACCAATACTCCATTGAATGCCTTATCAGTACTAGTTAAATATTGTATCAGCGCCCCACTAATAGTTCATATTAATGAACAATGTTCTTTAAACCTAGAACATTAAGGTACCAGTACTACTTCTCGCGTTTCGGAAACGAAGCCAAAAATAGCTTCTTTAAGCTCGAGAATCATCCCTCAAACCCCCCAAATTGCAACCAATAACCCCCTTAAGTTAATCCTACAATTTATGAGAGATATTTAGGGTGATTTACTACCATTTTTACATGCCATTAATGCTTAATCTCAGATTTACCATTAACAACCATTTTCAAGCATTTAAGCACCAAAATCATCAAACAAGCATACAAGACTTCATCCTTAGGATGTGCATAAAACAAAAAGAGTTGGAAATGTACTAACCTTCCTCCAAAGCTAAAAAAAAGACTCTTTGCCACAAGCCTCAAGCCTTCTCCTTGCCTTGAGCTTTAGAATGCTCTCCAACCTCTTTCATTTGTTTGGAAGATCCCATGATGTAGATTCCAACATTCTCAACTTGTATTCTGAAAATCTAACTCAAAATGATAAAGTTTTAATCTTTGCCTTTGAGTTTTGGAATAAAAATGAAAGAATGATATATGAGGGATATTGGAGACAAGGGTGATATCATCACTCTCCATTTTTTTTGCAAAAAATTAAGGAGACGCCAACCTTTCTCCTTCAAAGTTGGGTAAATTTACCTCTTTACCCTTATACCACATCTATACCAAACAAGGCTCCAAGCCCAACATTCATGAGAAGCCCATTTAGGTTCCATAACCTTGGCCCAACACCCAAAGCCCAAAGCTCGGGTAAAACAACTCGTGGATCCCAAAATTTGAGTGTTACAACTCTTCTCTCCTTAAAGAAAATTTTGTCTTCAAAATTTACCTTATGGAAACAAATACGAATACAACAACATAATATCCTCCTCGACTTCCCATGTGGCTTCCTCAACCTCGTGGTTCTTCCATATCATCTTCACCAAAGGTATGCACTTGTTGCAAAGTTCTTTAACTCCCTTATCAAGGATTCTTTTTGGCTCTTCCTTATAGATCAAGTCAGTGTTGATCTCAATCTCTTCAAGTGGGATAACACGCGATGGATTTGAATGGTTTCACCACAATATGGAAACATGGAAGATGTTATAAATGTGTGCCATCTCTGGAGGCAAAGTTAAACGGTACACCATGGGTCCAACCTGTTCTAACACCTCGTACGGTCCGATAAACCTCAGGCTATACTTGCTCTTCCTCCCAAATTGGATAACTCTTTTTCATGGTGACACTTTGAGGAACTCTTTGTCACCAACCTCATACTCGATATTTTTAAGCCTTTGATTCGCTTAGGCTTTCTGACGGTCAAAGGCAGCTTGCAATCTTTTCTTGATAATTTGAACCTTTTCCTTGGTGTGCTTGATTAAATCGGATCCCACAATCCTTCTCTCATTGATTTTCGTCCAACACGTCGGTATTTTACACTTGCACCCATACAAGGCCTCGAAGGGAGCCATCTTGATGCTCAACTGTAAACTATTATTATAGACAAATTCTACTAGTGGAAGATGCTCCTCCCAACTACCTTCAAAACCAATGATACAACAATGGAGCATATCCTCTAAAATTGTATGACTCTTTCAGACTGATCATCAGTCTAAGGATGAAAAGCGGTGCTGAAATGCAACTTAGTATCTATCGCTTTCTGTATCTTTTTCCATAGCCTTACTGTGAACCGTAGATCTCTATCCAAAATGATCGATGTGGGTACTCCATGTAACCTCACTATCTTTTGAATGTGCAACCGTATAAGCCTCTCAAACGCGAAGTCTATATGTAATGGTAAAAAACAAGCTATCTTGTTCAAACGATCCACAATCACCCAAATGGCATCGTGCCTCCTTTGGGTTAACGGCAAGCTCGTCACAAAATTCATGGTCACCCGATCCCACTTCCACTGTAGAATCTGAATGGGTTGAAGTAAACCTAAAAGAACCTGATGTTCAACCTTAACTTGCCGACAAGCTAGGCACCTTGTTAAAACTCTAACACATTTTTTCATGTTAGGCCACCAATAATAAGGACGCATATCTTGATACATCTTGTTACTGCTTGAATGCATGGTAAATAGACTACGGTGTACCTCTCGAATGATACAGTCTTACAAATCCTCCAAGGCTAGAACACATAATTGACCTTTGAAGTACAAGATCCCACTATCTCGCACTTCAAAACCATATAAACTTCGAGGCGTAAGCAATCACCTTACCCTCTTGCATGAGAACACGACCAAGCCCGTTCAATGAAGCATCACTGAAGACCACATAATTCTTACCCGGCTCGGGTTGCGTCAATATTAGGCATTTTTCAGATAAGCCTTCAACTGCTTTAAACTTTATTGTCTCTTCGCGTTCCACTCAAATGAAACTCCTTTTTGTAACAACTTGGTCATAGACGTCGCTGTGATGGCAAATCCTTTGACAAAATGATGGTAATATCCGATATATTTAAGAAAACTACGGGCCTCTAAGAGATTCCTAAGTGGTTTCTACTTTACCTGCTTGAATCATTTACAAATAAATACGAATCCCATCCGCTGCGAAAATGTGGCCCAAGAACGCCACTTCAGAAAGATAAAACTTACACCTACTGAACTTGAGAAAAAGTTGTCTATCTCTCAAGGTCTAGAGGACAACACAAAGGTGATAGTCATGCTCATCTTTCAAGCTCGAGTAAACCAAGATATGATCAATAATGACCAACACAAACTAATATAGGTAAGGCTGAAAAATCTAGTTCATCAAATCCATAAAAGCTACTGGTGCATTGGTTAACCCAAAGGGCATAACCAAGAACTCATAATGACCATATTGCGTCCTAAAAGTGGTCTTCTGGATATCCTCATCCTTTACTTTCAACTGGTAATATCCTGATCTCAAATCAATCTTCAAGAATACACGAGCACCTCTTAACTGGTCAAACATGTCATTTATCCTTGGAAAAAGATAACAGTTTTTCACTGTCACCTTGTTGAGCTGCCGATAGTCGATGCACAACATCATCGACCTATCTTTTTTCTTAACAAACAAGAATAGAGCACCCCAAGGTGAGATGCTTGGTCGTATAAATCCTCTCTCCAACAAATCTTAAATCTAATTCTTTAACTCTCTCAATTCTATAGGTGTTATACGATACGGAGCAATAGACACTGGTGTCGTTCCTAGCATCACCTCGATTCGAAACTCTAGCACATGATCCGGGGGTAATCCAAGTAACTATTCCAGAAATACATCGGCAAAATCTCAAGCATTGAACTCTCCACTTTTACATCAACCATATGAGCCAATAAAGCCTCACAACCCTGTTGAATCATCTTTTGTACCACCAATGCTGACACTACATTGGAAAAGCAAGGATTTCTCTCACTTTTTACCACCAGCTTGGCCCTATCCAAACCTAGAAACTTAAGGCTCTTTGCCCTACAACCCAAACTACCATCATACTCAAACAATCAATCCATGCCCAAAATGGTATCAAACTCTTAAAATGGTAGAACCATCAAATCTGTAAGAAATATCAAACCCTAAACCTATATCAGACACATCTGATACACCTTATCTACTAAGACGTCATACCCAAATAACTATTCACCCGAACCTCAACCTCTAGGTCATCAACAAGAATACCCCACTAATGGGATATTCTACTAAAAATATAAGAATTAGTCGACCTTGAGTCTACTAAAGCAACAATAGGAACGTAGAACAAGGTAAATATACCTGAAATAATATCTGTAGACTCACAGTCCTCTTGGGCCTTGACCGTATACTGCCTTATTGGTGCCATTGCAGTAGACTGGATAGTGCCCCCACTCTATTACCCCGATAAATGGCTCGCTCATTCTCTAGCGAAGTCTCAACCGCTTTGAACCATAAATAAAATCTTCTAATTCTGAACAGGGGTAACATTAACTACTGCTGGATAGTCTCTCACGAAGTAGTCCGATGATCCACACCCATAACATACTCTAATATTCCAATAGTACTCCCTATGGTGCTTACGCCCACAATGATCACAAATAGGTACATCTGACCCCTTTGTTGATCCTCTAAAACTCATTGTCAAAAAAGAATAGTTAAATCTCTATTGTCTAGCAGACTCTGACCTCCTATCTGATCTTGTAGACTAATTTGAAACTCCCCTATTCTAGTTCCAATTACCCATATTCCTCTAGGAGTAAGACTGTGACTGGTTGGAGTGGGTATGATTTCCTTCACTCGAGCCTCATTGCCTACCAACCTGGCTATAGATCAAACCTTAAACTTGCTCAAGAGACTTGGCACTAGTGGTCAAGCCTGAAAACACTTTCGGTGGGTCAGCAGTCAAGTACATCTAAATTTCCTTAAACCTTTTCAAAACCTCTTGCCTCTCATCTTCTCCGTAGGGACCAAATCTGGGGCATAACTGCTCAACTATCAATATGGGCTTTACCCACATACTTCTTCTCAAAATCATCTAAAAAATCATCCCATAATGGTTGGTTAGGGTACCACCTCAGCTGAATGGTTTCTCACCATTCCCGAGCATTCTCCTTAAGTAGAAAGAGAACACATGTCAACTTGTCTTTGGGTTCCAACCGTATCTGTCGCATGATCCAGTAGGTATCCCTCAACCACTGATCTGCCTTAACCGGATTATCTTACCCTATCACAAGGAAATCCGTTGCTCTATGATGACGTACCCTCTAAAGTAGTGCCTCACGAGAGGGGGCAGTCGAAGGCCTAGGTATGGCCATCACAATACGATGAAGGGCTTAGTGTAGATAAGATAAATCATTGGCCCCACAAACCCTTTATCTTCTGACATCTCATCAATGTCGAAAAAGTAATCCTCATTGTAACTCCCCTCTAGGGAGCCCCAACTCTCCTCCTGATTATGTTCTCTTTTAGGCATGGTTACTTTCTGCACAAGTAAACAAATAAGGTTACACTATCGAATATTCAGCTTAAACTGAGTACGGCTTCGACTTATGGGCATGTATTCACTATACACCCCCTTTTGACTCTTTACTACCCGAGGCTTTCCAAGAACTGGCTAAACCTAGGCTCTAATACCATTAAATGTAATGCCTTAAACCCGACATCATATTTGGGCCTCAAGCCCAACACGTAAGAAAAATTTTGTAACTAGATTTAGCCCAAATCTCAAGCAATTCCATAAATCCAACAACGTTTTGGAAAATGACAATACCAAATAGTTAAATCGTTTACATGAGATCTCTAATTTAAAACAAGGTAATTAAAAACATTCGACATGATCAATAAATCCAAAATAGAGTTACATACATAAATCAAGGGTTCTACAAATACACTGCCCGACAAGTCTAAGTATTATACTTCTGATCATATCAATGAGCTGAAGTCTTACTCTGAGGGGCTCCGTCAATGTAATGCTGCAGCCTAAAAACCTATGAACGAAAACAACGATTCTGAAAGTTGAGCTCATAAAGCTCGTGGATACACCTATACTCTGCCATGCTTCATGCAAATCATAAACATGAGTATGTAGCTAGGAAAGATGACATGACATATAAAACAAGCATGATATTGCCACAATTCATACATACATAGCATCAAACATCTCGTAACAATTATATCCACAAACCTGAAATAAGACACATGACTATACAATATCGGGAATATACACTCTAAACGAGACCCGGTGCTACACAATATCAGGAACATACGCTTTATACTCATAATCCCATATCTAGTACATTCGAATGAGACCCAGAGCCACACAACGTCGGGAACATACATTCAGAATATCTTACCATGGTGTTGCAACACTCTCACTAGGTATCTAGATCCCAACAAACAAGTGCCCACATGACACACAACATCATCATACAATCATATCATCCTATGGTTTCTATCAACATATAAGTCACACAAGACATTTGCCGAGTTATTAAGTTTTACGCTCGAGTATAAAGAGATTTCTCAGTTTTACAACTCATTTTAGGCCATTATGGGTCTATTGGAATGATCGATACAATTTTTTAGCCTTCCAGACAGATATCAATATTTTCGGGCAGATTGCCTAGTAGGAACTGGTACTGGTCCTCGCGTATCGGTACGGTACCCTTAGTTACCGATACTCACTGTATACTGATACAAAATTAGTTTACTAAAATTTCATTCAGCCTTTGCATACTGGTACGGGTTGACTCGTACCAATACTCCCTTGAATGGCGTACCGGTATAGGTTGAACACTGTACCGATACCCCGCTAATAGTCCATATTAATGAATAATGTTCTTTAAACCTAGAATACTAGGATACTGGTATTGCTTCTCGCGTACCGGTACCAAAGCCCAAAAATGACTTTCTTAGGCTCGGTAATCATCCTCAAAACCCTCAAATTGCAACCAATAACCTCCTTAAGTTAATCATACAGTTTATGAGAGGTATTTAGGGCGATTTACTACCATTTTTACGAGCCATTAACGCTTAATCCTGAATTTATCATTAACAAATATTTTCAAGCATTTAAGCACCCAAATTGTCAAACAAGCATACAAGCCATCATCCTTAGGATGTGTATGAAACAAAAAGAGTTAGAAGTGTACTAACCTTCCTCCAAAGTTGAAAAAGATACTCTTTGCCAAAGCCTTCCCTTTGCCTTAAGCTTTAGAGTGCTCTCCAACCTCTTTTCACTTGTTTGGTAGATCCCCTTATGTAGATTCCAACACTCTCAACTTGTATTCCAAAAATCTAACTCAAAATGATAAAGTTTTGATCTTTGCCTTTGATTTTTAGAAGGAAAATGAAAGAGAGAGACGAAAGGGATATTGGAGACAAGGGTGATATATCATCTCTCAATTTTTTGCAGAAAATTAAGGAGACATCAGCCTTTCTTCTTCAAAGTGGGGTAAATTTATCTCCTTACCCTCCTACCATCTTAGTACCAACCAAGGCTCCAAGCCCAACACTAATAAGACGCCCATTTAGGTTCACAACCTTGGCCCAACACCCAAAGCTCGAGTAAAATGACCCGTAGATCCCGAAATCTAGATCACTACATACACTATTCAATGTTGTATCGGTACAGGTCGACTCGTACCAGTACTTAGGAAATTTAAGATTTTTAGCAAACAATTTTTGTATCGATACACATGTGAGTACCAGTATCAGAGGTACCGTACCGGTACTCGTGGTCGAGTACCAGTACCCTCTAAATAAAATGATCTACAATGCTTGCTAAACTTGAAAAAAGATATGTATGGTTAATTATTGGTTAATACCTTTGTTAATAAGGTAACGTGGATTAATGAAGTTAATTACTGAGAATAATTATGTACTCACTCATAATGTGTAACATCTTGGCAATGTAAAGTGATGATATGTGATGTTTAGCAGTGATAAGAGATCTATGAGATTATATTGTTTGCACGCCGGATAGACATTTAACTTGTTGAGTCACTTTAATTAATGGGATCTGGATATGCAAATAATATAAAACAATACTTGAGAATCTAAATGCACATGATGTCTGTGTGGTCTCGAGCATGCCTTGCAATATTATATTCGATGTCTTTGTGATCACGAATAAGGTTGCGAATTACTTAATGTTTGTGTGGTCCCAAGTACATTCATGGTTAGCCTGATGTCTAGGTGGCCCCAGGCTATGTGGCATGGTTGGTATTTGTTGTCTAGGTGGTCCTAAGTACGGTTGCGAAATACTTGATGTTTGTGTGGCCCCAAGTACATTCGCGGTTAATGTGATGTCTGTGATCTCGGCTATACAAGTTTGATTTTTATGGTTGTTTGTAATGACTTCTTTTATGTGAGCATGAGTTTAGGCGACTAGTGGTAATGCCGCATGATTGTTATCCTTGTCTTATTGCTCGTACTAGCTTGCATGTTTATATTTATGATTTGCATGAAGTATAGTAGAGTAGATATGTACCACTATCAGTACAGGATTTCAGCAAACGAAAAAATTTCAAGAGTATAATACTTGTATTTAGTGGGCTGTATATTCATAGGACCTTACATGGTTGAGTTTATAATTTTATTTTGAAATATTTTTTTGATATACAATGTATAAAATAGGAGCTCCTATTTTATAAACTAATTTATACTTTTTTGATATACAATGTAAATAAGTATATTTTACAAGCATGGTTTATAGTTCAATATATATGCATTATTTAGAAAGGGTTAAGATTTATTTATATTGTGTAAAACTCAATTACTTTAACACTTTTTTGGACATTGGATGATAGTAATAAATGACTAAAATTATTTTTTTTATTTTTTTCCGAATTATAATCTTCATATTTTTTGCTGTTAATCTCATTCATTCATTTACCTTCATCCAACAGTAAAAAAAAAATGTAAAACTTTCAAGCTTTATATTGTGTAAGAAGATCCTATCTCATCTAGAAACATTTAAACATATTACACCGATGTAAAAATTTAAAAACAATATCATATGATCGTATCTAAAATGAAAATTTTCACAAACATTTTAACAATGTCGAATGTTACAATCTTACGCCTAACTTTTCGGGGGAAAAATTGACGATCTTTTTATAAACAATATCTAACTGACATCAATCTCTATCTCTAACCTGAGATAAATTTAGAGTTCTCTACTGTCATCTCATTTTCTCATATATTTAAAGGATCCAATATCTTGTTCAATTATGTTAGAATATATACAGAGTACAAATATCGGATAGTAGTATTATGGTCAACACAAATATACTCATTTTTTTAGGTTTTCTCTTATCATATTCATATCTCCATTCTCATGTAGAATAGGAATATCAGACGTGCTTTAACGAAAATGAACAGTCCGGAGAACATAGGCAACCACAACAGAAACTGCACATACAAGTTAATTGGTAAGAAACTCTACTGCAGTGTTACAAACATCTCATACTCCTACTCATCTGAATCTGAGACTTCAATGAACAAGATAGAGACCGGCTATACCGAACGGAAACAACAAACTTAATCTCGTTAGCATCACAAACTTAACGAGTTTGTATACGGTTGAAGTTCAGGCATTTCAATATTGATTCACCACGAAGGAGGAGAAAAGATTTACTGAAGTTATACTTCAACATTGCGAAGAAGGGGAGAGCTGCGCCCATCGATGTTTCTGGAATATCGGACGGGCATCATAGCTGGATCCTGAAATGCAGTCGCTAATTTTTCAAGAAATTTGGCCATCGTTGGATCTTCCTGGTCTTTTCTATCTTTCTTTATCAAACACTGTAAACACAAGCAATATTCAGGTCAACACAACCAGGACTAGTACAATGACAAGTAAGCACCAAATAATAGATATACATCTAAAATCCAAATCAGTTGATGAATATGTCAAACAAGCAAAATTCTCTGGTATCTAGTAAAGATAATGACACGCCTCATTATATAACAGAAAATAGGAAACAGAATGAAGAACGAGTAGAACATTATTGAGAACAATGAATACTTGCTAAGTTCTGGGGAATATACATAACTGAATGGATAATGTAGTTCGTGCTAGTACCTCGGTGGGGTAAGATTTGAATGTGGGCAGGAACCTCTTCCGGCAGTATGCGTTGAATATAAGTGTGAAAACTGGAAGAGGGATAATTAAACTGGATGCTAGAGGAAGCTTCTTAAGACTGAATATTCCAATCGCAATAACATGCATTAGCACCAAGGAAAAAATTGTTGAATCATGCACAATCGGCCAAAATTTTCCTCCAGATTCGAATTTGGGTGCATATACATTCAAGAACTGGAAACAAAATGAAACAGTGTCACAAATTTAGAGATGGGATGTTGCTTGGAATTAAACATCGCATGTTAAAAAAAGGGTGTCAGACACAGGTACTTGAAGAAAAATGATGAGTAAGAGCAACATAGATTTTCTTTTTTTTTTTGAATAGGGTAAGAGCAACATAGATGCATGATGTAAAAGGGGCCATTTCACTGACCTGGTTGCGATAGATAATGTATCCCAGGCAATAATAAACAAAGAGGAATGGCAGAATTAGTGGAGCTAGGAAGAAATAAGTAACACCGAGAAGTTGGAAGAAGAAAACCCTGGGAATTTCACTGTGGTAAGGGATTGAAGGAACTTCAAAATCATCGTCGTCCTCATCTTTCCCTGCAAATAGTCTTTGAAAAAAACTGTAAAGAAGAGGAAACAGACGAAGAAGTTCAGAAGATACACTGGTCCATCCGGATGTCACAACATAGGCAATGAAGAATCATGCCTACATGAAAGTTAAAGAATCGACATCATATTGAAGATTTGACCTGAAAACAAACTTTATAAAAAATAATGTAAATCTCATAGATAAGCTCCATGAGAGTTTTGTTTTCACCTGTGCAGGAACAACTTCACCTAGCAGGCTCGGAATTTTCTTTGGCTCAAGGAAGATATTGACCATAGAGAGAGCGGATCCTGATAGTACGTTTGCAAAGAAAATGTTCCACAAAGTGAACCATAACAACTTGATACATGCACGTTTTTCGATCTGACTGTTGGAAATATATCCTTGCATGGAAGAAAAAAGTATCATAACTGGTGGCACAATGGATAGGAACAATTGAAGAATGAGACTTGGTAGATATCCCGTAATCAAATTACTGACAAAACTCCTGTAATTTAAGAGTCACAGTCTGTTAGTGCATCGTGAATCGACAAATCCACATTCAAAAGCATTTTTCTAATATGCCAAGAGAACTTGAAAAACCAATGGTTTGCTTTTTATTTCAAAAGCATTGAACTGATTTTACAATTCATATGCAATAGAGAAGGAATATGCACTTACAGGCTCAGTACACCATTTAGAAAGGGGAGCCAAGTCTCCAGCTGATCGAGATGAGTGAGACCTTGCACGACTACAACCGGAATAAGAAATAGAATCATAACAGCAATATATGCAACAACGACCGCAATCTTGAAGATCCATCTTTTCATAAATGATGCGGAAAAGAAAGGCCAGTAAACGTCTTTAGGCTCGGGAGCTTGCTCAGTGACCCACTCTGTGGGATTAATCCCTTGTTGGATGTGCAAAGCTACTGCAGCACCAAACCTCAACTTAAATGACACGAAAGCAGCGGGAACTTCCTAGCAAGTTTTGAAAGGCATAAAGAAGATCAGATGCATAAAGTATGATAATGGACACAGATCACAGATTTCTACATTCATCACCGCAAAAATCAACAAATTATAATTTGCTTCATAATTTGAACTCAGTAGGCATCCTTTTTGGTGTTTGTTTGACTAAGAGACGAATATATAGACACAAGAACATCACAAATCTCTCCTGCCATTGATGATTGCTTGAGTCTCACATTATCTTCTATATCTTCCAACTTCTTCTCATAGTGATCAACAACATCAACTTTTCGACCAAAAAGTCTTTCGACCAAAAAGTCCCAAAAACCCTTCACGCTTATGCCTTTGCCGAGTGTTCTTCGATTTTAAGCGACAAAGTGTTCTATATAGCTTGTCTGCATCATTCTACATGTACCAACATGGAACTGTCAAAACCCGGATATGGAAAAGCAATACCAAAAGGGAGAAACGGGATAAATTCAGTTTTGAAAGTCATAGTTTCAATCTTATATCTACGGTAACATTCTTTTTGTCCTAAACTCCCTATAGGACATTGATCCATTAGCCTTCAGAAGTCGTAGTTCAATGTTTTCCAAACAACCAATTATTAACCACACTGCAGTGTTTTCCAAGAAATAAAATAATGTTTCCGGAATAAAGAGAATGACCTGAGGATTACTGAATCAATCAAATAAGCTTACCATAAGACTTTGAATCTTGCTTGTTCGGCGAACCATTGTATGTGAGAGATAAGTTGAAGGATGATACTCCGTGAAAAAGTTGTCAACAACTTCACTGAAGCTGCTACCGGATGGGGCAGGAATACCGCGAACTAATATTGTAAACTGATGTGACTGAGGTTTGGAAGAATAGAAATAGGCAATTCTTTTCAATGAAATATTTTTATACTCCTGCAAATTTCCGTATCACCAAAATTAAAGCTTCAATCGATTTTTATATGAATCAACAACCTTGTTGGCAAGAGCATAGAAATATACATAAAATATCACTTACGTAATACAGAAGACAGCAGACAACTACCGTGAAAACATAGGCAGCGCAAAAATGAACCCATAACCTTGAGAATGGCATAAATTTACGGTCAGCATTTCCTCGACATTAAGAATCCAAATGTCTGTTATGAAGCAAGGAATTGTATATGTTCATAAAATCTAACAATTGTCAATCACGGGCATTTGAAGGAACTACTAAAAATGAAATAAACAGCCGAAAAGGAGAAACTACTAGGGGAGCGATTGGGAAAACTCAATCATGAACTTACACATAGAAATCTCTTAGTAATCAATAACATATGAAAAGAAAGTAAAATTCTGTTCTTGTCTTGGCCGCAACAATTATTTTTACTTTGACACAACAATAATTTTTGAGTTGTTTTAGCATCAGAAGCTGAACATATGTTTAATCAACTACATAATAATTACCTGTTTGAACCATCATTCACATTTGAAATACTGAATGACTCCAGAGTTTTGTTCGGCAAATTAGAAAAAATCATATGATAGCTGATTGCCCCCAAAATTAACTGGCAGAAGAATAAAGACTCCAATGACACAGGCAATGATAAACACTTTCACACTGCATTAAAAAAACCCAAAATTAGTTTAAGATGACATGCAGAAAGAGGGATCCAGATGAAATGTGACAGTAAAATAAAATGCTTTTATCTGCCACAGATATATCAAGTTCATCCTCTCAAAAATGGTTTCCCTTTACAGAAAAATTATAGTTAAAAAGGATTCAATTTTGAACATGAAACACTGTGTCATCTTACTACAACTTAAATTGATACTCTTTTGCTTAGACAAAGCTAAGGTATTTGGAATACTAGCCTTGAAGAACTTGAGTGTGAATGTTGGGTACGGGTATGTATATCCAACTTGAGCATGTTCAATTTTTTTCTAAGCTTTTTCATGAATTTTGAGAGGGGGGGGGGGGAGGGTCATATCCTATAACTATGTTCAAAGATATGTGTTAGACACATATGTCAAACATGAGTACTTCAAGAAAATGATGAGTTGAAGCAACATAATTGCAGACAGTAACTTTCTCTATCTTTCTCGAAAGATTGGCTAGATAAATGGCAAGAATCTCTACCATCAAAGCTAAAAGTTTGAGAACTGCAGGTTCTGTTTCAATTTTAGCAATTGAAGAGGCATCATAAGAAATCACAATTACCAGAAAGTAAATATGCGCATAAACACGACAGCATCCAAGCTTGTAATTGACAATAGTTCATCTTCAGATGGTTGCCATGCCCTTTTCAACCAACCGGGTGATGGTAGCAATCTTTCCAAGTTGAACTCGTCCTCCTGCTCAGTTTTTCTTTCACCGAATAACCGAGGCGAATATACTGTGATATTACCCGGCTGGTTTCTCAAAATCGAGTATAGAGCAAAAAACAAGAAGCAAAGACCAAGATTGATCCCGACAGAAGTTAAAAGAGCTGAAAGAATCATCTCTACAAAGTCAGCCTCGATATATCACCCTCTATAAGATCACAACAGCTCAATTGCAGTCATTGACTGCCCAAACCGAATTCCCTGATTCAAAAATTGAGAGATTGTGTCAAAAATTTCAAAAATCCCAACATGAAAATGAACTTAAAACATAAAATTGATAAGAAAATGAAACACAGGACAAAAGTTTTTGTTATCAAACTGTTTAAAGATAGCAACCTTTTAAACCATTTGGTTGGTCAGTGTTTTCATCTGCACCATGTACCAAAAACCCTCCATGTTCTACACGGTTTTCACTTCACAGACAATTCAATAACTCATATTAAGCTTAAACTACGAACAATGCTAAGGATTTGCATAAGATTGAAACGGAACAACCAAAACCCAGAAAAAGAAATCTACGTTATAACTCAGTTCGATGATGCACTAAAAACCCAGAAAAGAAATCCAAAAATAAACTCCTTACAACGAGAGGGAGATAAAGAAAACCAGATTCAAACTTTACAGAATGAGATTAAAAAGGTAAAAGTGGAGCAAGAACACAAAGCTTGGGTTGCTCTTGGAGACGAAGCAAAGCCATAGAAGGGAACTTTCGTACTCAATAAGTATTCAAATAGGTCACCTCACCTCTCAAGTTTCAACTTTACTGAACTTTTTTTATGAACATGTATATATTTATATACATGTGAATTGTGAAGTGCCCATTCTGTCCCTCGTTCGTTTCTTTGTATATTGTTTGGGGCGGTTGTCTGCTCGTTTCCTGTCGGCTGGTGATCTCAGTCCTCAGATCTTACTTAAATCTTTGCTATTTCGAGTTCTCTGGAACTGTGTCATATGAATAACTTGGATACCTCCTACGGTGACAACGGATATCACTCCATTTAAGTTTGGTACTGAACTTTAATTATACCATTGAACCAAAAATTAATGTTATTTTATTACTAAACTTTAATTATACGGACCGTTAAGACCTGTTCACGTCATTGATTTTAATGGTCAAATGATATAATTGAAGTTTAAACAAAAATATAATACTAAAATAATATTGATTTTTTTTAATTCAGTGATATAATTGATATTAAACTTAAAGTTTATAGTGTATGGTGTAATTCACCCTCACTTATATATATATATATATGTAGAAATTAAGATAATATCCCATTTGTTGCAATCCATTTTGGCACATTCCGTTTGCTTCAAATCAACTTTATGTTTTTAAGTAGCAACCATGTGAAGCACGTGAAAGGTAAAATTAAACTATATAAAATGCTATATAAGTCCCCTTAAGTTTAGTAGCATTAAAATGCACATGGTTGAGAAACTCGAACTTTAAAGCAAGTTCACATGAAAAATTGATAATTGTATTACATTCGTACAACTACGGGACTAATAACTAGAATAAAAAGTGAACAAAAAATTCTTAGTTATTTTCGGTACACATTTCTTACTTTAACACTAAAAATTTAAATTTTAAGTCATGTTCCTAAATTTTAAATCCTAAAAAATATACTAGACTTTAATTTACTAAACCCTAATCATAAACTCTAACTCTAAACCCTAAATCTATTTTTATTGTGAGTATAAATAGGTACCAAAAATACAAATAATTTCTATTTCTAAAAAGTAGATTCCACCTCGTAGGTAATAAAATGAAATTAGCTTAATGGTATAGAAGGCTTTTGAATTTTTGAAAAATTTTAATATAGTTTGAATTTATTTTACATTCAATAAAAATAATGTAATCATTTGACCAACAAACTATTATTAATTATTATGGTGTTGTTGTGGTGGTTTATGATGCTGAAGTGGTGGAGAAATTTAATTGATTTTCAAGTTTGACGATTTAATTGCTTTTTATAAAAAGTTTAAGGGTCTATTTAATCTTTAAGCAAAAAAATAAAAACTAAAAAATTATTTAAAACTTTAAATATTTAAAATATAAAATTATTAAAATATCCAAAAAATAAATATTAAACAAATATTAAGAATAAAAATAGTTTTAAAATTAAAAAATTAATTAAAAATATCACAAGCTATAAAAATGATATCCTACGATGTTAATCGTTAATGCTAGTCTATTAACTAAATGCAAATTTTTTACCGTTGGGATTGACCGACAACCACTCTGTTAATCTAAAAATCAACTTTTTATGCATATTATCAATTTTTAAAATTAGGGTCTGGGGAAGAAGACTTTAACTATAATTTTCAATGGCAGTTGATAATAGTGACAGTTGTAGGAGTAAATTAGAAGTTTAATGACTATAACGCAAATTTTTAAATTTTGGTGACCATAGTGAAGTGTCCTAAAATTTCAATGACTATCAGTATAGTTTACCCTAACCATTAATGCCCAGTGCAATTGAAAGTTTAGTGTTACAATGAAGCATTTTAAAGTTCAGCGACCAAATTGATACACAGCCTGAAGTTAAGTGATTATTTGTGTAGTTTACCCTAATAATATTATTTTTTCAAGAAAATTTCTAAAAACAGTATTTTCTAATGGCCCAAACAAGAACTCTTCTTTCCTCCGAAACCGCGAACAAAATCAGATCAAAATTTCCATTGCGCAGAGAGAAGAAAAAAATTGCCACTCCAAAAAGAACTCCATTTTTCTCATTTCCAACTCCCTACATTCTCCCTTGTAACCCGAAAAAAGGCTCTAAAATTTCTTCAGAGCTCACTCCGTTCTCATATTATTCTCCAATTCCCAACCTTTGAATCCTCGACAAGGTACCACATTTTCCCACTTTTTTCCCCCCCGGGGCGGGGGGGGGGGCATTCAATCATGTTCTGTTTGAAGTTTTATTTTGAGCCTGTTACGGTTTTAATGATTTGCGTTAGATGAGGTTTCTGGGATTTCAATTTTGAGTCCATTTCTCATTTTGATTTTTTAATGTCTTTCAGTTCTACACATTGTTTCCTTCATTGGGTTTCTGTTACTTTGTCCATTATCAAGTTGTAATCACAATTTGGTTCATTTCTATATTTTCTTTTATATTGTTACTTTGATTCAAGCTTAGAACATAATTGACGTTTTAATTGATCATGATTGTTATAATGTTACAGTATCTGTGATACTGTATGTTACTAGTAATTGACGATTAACAAAAGGCTCAAACTGTTTAGGCATTAAATTTATGTTTTTTTCTTATTGTATTATTTGATTGGTAAGAATCTGGAAACCTTGCTTGCCCTGAAACTTCTTTCTTTGTTGCATGAGAAAGTTGAACTTTTGAAACATGAAAATTTCCTATGAAGCTCACTTTTAAGGCAGCCTCTATTATATATATATATATGAATTCATTTATATTGACACTCTTTTTTCAATTGCAGCAGATAATATGATTTCACCAAAGTTCACCGTCTTGTTTGTATAGTAGCCAACTTCTTTGGTGAAGTATAAATTTCACTGGACTAAGAATCTTGGTTGAATATGGGGGATGTGATTACACAATCTGGAAGGAATGGATTTATTGGAGAAATTAATAAGCCCTCCAGTGGTGCTTTCGCATGTATGATTAATTCTGAAATTGTGGCTGTTTTGGCTGTCATGAGGAGAAATGTTCGATGGGGAGTCCGCAATGTTGCAGACGATGATCAGCTAGAGCATTCTCTCATCCATTCCTTGAAAGAATTGCGGAAAAATATATTTTCATGGCAACACCAGTGGCAAAACGTTGACCCAGCTGTGTACCTACAGCCATTTTTGGATGTAATTCAATCTGATGAAACCGGTGCACCAATAACTGGTGTTGCCTTATCTTCCATTTACAAAATCTTAACCATTGATGTACTTGATTTGGATATTGTAAATGTGGGAGATGCTATGCATATGATTGTTGATGCCGTCACAAGTTGCCGGTTTGAGGTAACCGATCCAGCATCTGAAGAAGTGGTGCTAGTGAAGATACTTCAGGTTCTTCTAGCTTGCATGAAAAGTAAGGCTGCAACTAGGTTGAGTAATAAGCATGTTTGCATGATTGCAAATACATGCTTTCGTATTGTTCATCAAGCAAGCTCCAAAGGTGAACTGTTGCAGCGGATAGCTCGGCATACGATTCATGAAATAGTTAGGTGTATTTTCTCACATCTTCCCGAGCTCTGCAGCACAGAACATGAAATGGCTGATGGAAGCTCGTTATCTGCTTCAGGAGTGGTAATTTGTAATTTTTACAGTGGATGACATGCTGTGTTGTAATTTATAATTTATAAATTCATATTTCTTCTGCAGATGGGTATGCAGAATGTGAATCACATGAATGGGAGTACACAGTTAAAAAACGGAAATGTGGGAATCGATGTTTCTAGCCCTCCTGTGGTTAACTCAGCTTCTGGAACAGACATAATCAAGCTTGGTGAAAGTGATACTAAGGAGGATGCTCAACATGGTGAGATATTGATGATGGAACCTTTTGGGATCCCTTGCATGGTGGAGATATTTCAATTTTTGTGTTCTTTGTTAAATGTCATTGAAAACATTGGCATCGGCCCTAAATCGAATCCCATAGCATATGATGAAGATGTTCCTCTCTTTGCACTAGGCTTAATTAATTCGGCTATAGAATTGGGTGGGTCGTCATTCAGCAAACACCCCAAGTTATTGGCTATAGTAAAGGATGAACTGTTCTATAATTTGATGCAATTTGGCCTATCCATGAGCCCACTTATTCTTTCAACTGTATGTAGCATTGTAATCAATCTATATCATCATTTGCGCACCGAGCTAAAAGTGCAGCTTGAAGCTTTCATTTCTTGTGTGCTTTTGAAGCTTGCACAAAGCAAGCACGGGTCTTCGTACCAACAACAAGAGGTTGCCATGGAAGCTTTGATTGACCTTTTTAGGCAGCCAATGTTTGTGACTGAGATGTATGCTAATTTTGATTGTGACATAACCTGCAGTAATATTTTTGGAGACATTGCCTACATGTTGTCAAAGAGTGCATTTCCCGTGAATGGTCCGTTGTCAGCAATGCATATCCTTGCTCTGAATGGTCTGGTATCTATGATAAAAGGTATGGCTGAGAGAACTGGTAATGAATTGCATGTTTCAGAGGAGGCTTCGACAGATCACGAAGGATATGAAGCTTTCTGGACTTTGAAATGCCTGAACTACAGTGATCCTAATTCTTGGATTCCTTTTGTTCGTAAAATGAAGCACATCAAGCGAAAGTTGACAATTGGAGCTGACCATTTTAATCAAGATCCCAGAAAAGGTCTAGAATTTCTCCAAGGAATCCATCTACTACCGGATAAGCTTGACCCAGAAAGTGTAGCCTCACTCTTTAGGTACACAAATGGGTTAGATAAGAATCTTATTGGAGACTTTCTAGGTAATCATGATGAATTTTGTGTTCAGGTGCTTCGTGAATTTGCTAGGACCTTTGATTTTCATGACATGACTTTAGATTCAGCATTACGTGTTTTCTTGGGAACTTTCCGATTGCCTGGAGAATCACAAAAGATACAGAGAGTGCTAGAGGCATTTGCTGAAAGATATTATGAGCAATCACCACACATATTATGTGATAAAGATGCTGCTCTCTTGTTGTCATATTCACTTATAATGCTCAACACAGATCAACACAATGCCCAGGTTAAGAAAAAGATGACTGAAGAAGATTTTATCCGTAACAATCGACTCATCAATTTGGGAGAAGATCTTCCTCGAGAGTACTTGTCTGAGCTTTATCACTCTATCTGTGAGAATGAGATCAAGATGATCCCCGAAAAAGGTGCTGGTTTCCCAATGATGGTATTAAGCTGCTGGATTAATGTGATATACAAATCCAAAGAAAGCACTCCTTTCATTTGCTGTGATTCTAGAGCACTCCTGGACCGTGATATGTTCGCTATCCTGTCTGGCCCCACTATTGCTGCCATATCAGTTGTTTTCGATCAAGTGGAACAGGAAGATGTTTTACAAACATGCATCGATGGATTCTTGGCGATTGCCAAAATTTCAGCTCACTATCACTTTGGTGATATGTTGGATGATTTGGTTGTATCTCTTTGTAAATTGACAACCCTTTTGATTCCATTGTCTTTTGAAGATACCTTTGTTTCCTTTGGAGATGATCCCAGAGCCAGGATGGCAACCACAACTGTTTTCAACATAGCAAATAGCTATGGTGATTATATCCACAGTGGATGGAGAAGCATATTGGATTGTGTTTTGAGCTTGCACAGGCTCGGACTTCTGCCTCCTCATCTGGCTAGTGATACAGCCGGTGAAATGGATTCCTCATCTGACCAAGAACGAAGTAAGCCTGACACAAGTTCCTTGTCAACATCATGGACAGCACCTGCAACCATCCCCTGGAGGCCCTCCAGCTTGATTGGTCGATTCAGCCAACTCCTATCCTTTGATGTGGAGGAGCCAATGATACACCCGACTGAGGAACAACTTGCCGCTCAACAGTTCCTTCGAGAGATAGTGCAGACATGCCACATCGATAACATCTTCATGGAGAGTAAGTTCCTCCAATCTGAGTCTTTATTGCAGCTTGTCAAGGCTCTCATCTTGGCTGCAGGTCAATTCAGCAAGGGAAGTGGCATTGTAGAAGATGAAGGCAGTACCGTGTTCTGCCTGGAGTTGCTGATTGCTATTACACTAAATAATCGGGATAGGATTTTGATTATCTGGAAAAATGTTTACAAGCACATATCAGATATTGTCCATCAGAAAGCAGTGCCTTGTGCTTTAGTGGAGAAAGCCGTGTTTGGGCTCCTTAAGATATGCCAGCGCTTGCTTCCTTACAAGGAAAATCTAACCAATGAGCTTTTGAAGTCAATGCAGCTAATATTGAAACTTGATGCTCGGGTTGTTGAAGCATATTGTGAACCTATCACTCAAGAAGTCATGCATCTTGTACAAGCTAATGCAATGCACATCAGATCCCATTCTGGTTGGCACACAATCATCTCCTTGTTATATATCTCTGCTCGACATCCAGAAGCATCGGAGTTCGGATTTGTGGCACTATCATTCATTATGTTTGATGGGGCACATCTTTTGCCATCTAATTATGTTCTTTGTGTGGATGCAGCGAGGGAGTTTGCTGAGTCCCGGGTTGGAGAAATTGATAGATCCATCTCTTCCATAGAAATGATGGCAGGTTCGGTTGCTTGTCTTCTAAGATGGTCCCATGAGGCCAAGAATACTGTCGAGCTGGAGGCTGCTATGAAAGTGAGTGAGGACATTGGAGAGATGTGGCTGAGGTTGGTGCAGGCACTGAGGGCCGTATGTTTGGACCAGAGGGAGGAGGTGAGGAACCACGCTATTTTAAAGTTACAGCAGTCTTTGGCCGGGGTAGATGCAATTCACATTCCAAACAATATTTGGTTCCAGTGTTTTGATCAAGTTGTTTTTACATTAATGGATGATTTGCTAGAAATTGCACTGGGGAGCTCCTCTAAAGAATACAAGAAAATGGAGGGTACACTTGTTTTAGCCTCAAAACTAATGACGAAAGCTTTCTTACATTCACTTCAGGAACTGTCACAGCAACCATCCTTCCGCAAACTGTGGCTCGGGGTTCTTGATCGTATGGAGAGATATATGAAGGTTAAGTTCCAGGGAAATCTTAGTGAAAAAATTCTCGAATCAGTCCCAGAGCTTCTCAAGAACACCCTGCTGGTGATGAAAACAACAGGTACGCTCATGCCTAGTGATGATGTTGGTGCAGATAGTTTTTGGCAGTTGACATGGCTGCATGTGAAGAAGATACACCCTTCCTTGCAATCCGAAGTGTTCTCAGAACAAGAGTTGGAGCAGATGCAAGAAAAACACAAAAAGACATCCGAGGCTCCTGTGACCGATGGGGAAATGATTGTTCAATCCAATGAGACCACAGCATGAAGAACATGGTTCTAGTTGGAAAATTCCCCGAGTATAATGTGTGTCAAGATGATGTAAATGGCATTGGTACCCTGCACAATATACATTTTTTTACCATTGCACAAAGCTCGGAGTCCAGAACTGAAGCTGCAGAAAGCGAAGTATATACATCGGAATTGAAGTTTCATAGTTTGGTTCTCGAATCTTGTCTTTGCGGAAGCAGCCTGAATCCTCATGGGGTGTCGTTTCAAAGAATATGTAGAATCCATTTATTGCACCATGGGATCTAAGCTTAACTTTTTGTATTGGCACATAGAAACTCTCTGTACGCGTTTTACTCATGAAATTACAGTTTCCTAGTTCATCTGCAATTTTGAGAAGTTGGTGCAGAGTTATTTGTATTGTAGAGTATGATAATCGAATTCTTTTTTCAGGCATTTTTACATAATTTAAATGTGATACACAAAGTGAAATTTATATTAGAACTTGATAGTATTTTTTTTTTAATTTTTTGGAGACAGAACATAATCTACTATGGCTAGCCACCATAGAATATACTAACGAGCTTCAAAATTTTACTAAAAGTCAAAAGAAATATCCTAATAATAGGGGAAATTTTTAAAAAATGACCCCAATATTGTTGTTGGATTTCTCCCCAAAATATGGTTCATCCGACTTTATTTCCCAAACTATGGTGAATTACTGTTGAGGATAAAAAATCGGGGTGATTTCCACCCATTTTTGAACAGTAAATTCACGAAAATAATAAAAAATAGGGTTGAAATCAGATTGCTCTCCCCTGTTTTTAAATAGGGGTTGCAGCTTCATCATGTTGCCAAGTGGCAGCCACGGAGGGCAGCACGCACTGTTGGAAGGCGGACTGCCCTCCATCCGAGTTTAAACAGTGCCATGCAGGGTGGCAGTGGTGCAGGGGTGCATGCATGCCGGGTAGCAGGTAAGCTTTTTTTTAATTGTTATAATAATTTTAAATGTTATAATAATGTTAAATTATATAGGGATAGTGTAAAATTTTTGATTTGAAACTCATTAGTGCGGATAAAATTCGTGTAGGGGTATGTAAGGGAAAAAATTATACTAGTTTTTTTTTAAAAAAAATAGGTTCTATTGAAGGTAATTTGTTAGAGAAAAAATGAGTAAAGGAGAAGAAGCAGAAGAAGAAAGTTGTGGGAAAAATATTGTAAGTTGGTTTAAAATTTTGATTTTATTTTATCCGTATAATATTTTATGTTGATTATTTAATTTTTGTGTTAGAATGATGAATGTTTTATTTTTGTTTAGGATTATAGTAGTGGGAAAAATCATAATTAGTATTTATTGTTCTTTATAGTTTAAAATTAGGTTTAGTGACATTGTAGTTGTTCATTTTGATTTGTATATTATAATTGAAAATATTTTTTCTCAAACATGCAGAGAAAATGAGCAACAACAAATTTGTGGCGATTGTCTATTACAATGGACAAATTGTGAAAACTGATGTCGGTATTGTATTTGAATCTGAAAGCCCTACGAAGATGAGATTTGAAAAAGAAATCACGCTTCGAGTAATGAAGGAGAAGATATCCGAGAAATTTGGAGCTCAGATTCATGGTTTACGGTATCGGTGGCTGACATGTCACAATCCAGTCAGATATTCAGCAATAGCTCTCGAAGATAATACAGATGTGGGAATAATGATTGCAGAGCATGAATAATGGATATTCGAAATGTCAGTTATTTGCTGAGGTACATGATATTCTAGGCCCATCCAGAAACGTAGTTGGGGAATGTAGTCAAATGGGTTTTGGTAACGAGTTTGATATGTCCGGAGGTAGTTTTTTCGTAATGTTGGCAAGTGGGTCATCTAGTGGATTTCATCAAGGTGGGCTGTCGACATATACAACATCACACGGGCCAACTGTTGATCCGACTGTTGATGCTAATGTTGAGAACCTACGAGGTCGATGGGGGAGAATCACTTGAAGAATACAACAAAGATGAAGATATTAAGGATCCCGATTTGTTCCCTGATGACGTTGGTGATGCCCCTGATTTTGGTGTTGGAGAATTCGTTACGACCGGGGCGACATTACATTGTATGAACCTCATGCTCACATGAACTCGGTGGATTTTGATGCGATGAGGGCGCCGCAATTCCCATATATGTCCCAATTAACTTCGAGTCAGCATGGTGAATTATTTGATGAGCTTCAATTTAATAAAAAGAATAAAGCTATATTTGCAATTAAAGAGTACAACATCATGTAGACTACGTGGTTGCAGAATCCACCCCGAAGACTTTCTTTGCGAAGTGTGTGAAACATGGAGAAGGGTGCAAATTGAAGATTCGAGTGTTGAAGCTTAAGAAGATAGATCGTTGGGAGGTCACAAAGTACAACGATGATCACACATGTTTACGAACATCTATCGACCAGGACTACACTAAATTAAACTCGAGTGTAATAGGCCATCACGTGATAAAGTTGATCGAAACAAATCCAAGGGTTCCTATTTTAGAGATTCAAGCAACCATTGCGCAACAATTTGAATATCAAATAAAATACAAGAAGGGGTGGCGTGCAAGGGATAAGGCATTGCATTTGGTGTACAGTAATGACGATAAGTCGTATAATGAGCTACCGTCTTTATTGATAGCAATGAAACATTTTATCCCATACACCATAGTGAGGTATCAAACAAAGGATGCATACAACCGACAAGGCCAACTACTTCAAGGGTATCAATTTTTCCATCGATATTCTAGGCATTTAAGCCATGCATTGAAGGTTTTCCATTTTGTAAACGTATGATCCAAGTCGATGGAACGTGGCTGTACGGGAGATACTCTCATATACTGTTGGTTGCTGTTGCGCAAGATGGTGAGAACAATGTTATTCCGATTGCATTCGCAATTGTTGAGGGGGAGACGGTGGAAGATTGGAATTTTTTTGACCAATTTACGTGACCATGTTGTCCGAAAATATAGGGTTTGCATTATCTCTGATCGAAGGACAGGTATCAAAACAATAATTAATTTAGAGGGAAGTCGTTGGACACCTCCGCATGCATACCCTGCATGTTGTGTTCGTTACATCGATAAGAACAGCTACGAGCAGTTCAAAAATCAATACCTTCACGGTGAGATTTTAAGTATGGGTAAGTATCATTTTTTCAAATTTCGTTATATATGCCCTTGCAGTTATGTACTTTAATTTTTCTAGATGCTAACAACATATATTATGGCACATGGTATCAACCACTACGGCCAGAATTTGAGAGGAAGATGGCCAATTTACAAAAATATGGCGGGCGTGTTTAGAGTTGGGGTCAACAGTATCGAGAGAAAAGATGGGCCCAATCATATGACTAAGGTGGTAGACGATACAGGCAAATGACAACCAACCTTATGGATTGCATAAATGAAGTACTGAAAGGATCACGCCATCTCTCAATAGCAAGCTTGGTGATAGAGATGTACTACCGTTTGGCTAAGGTTTGGTCCGTTAAAGGGAAGCAGGTCCAGTCCTTAATACACAGGGGACAACGTTGGGCTCCTAATATTGTGACAAAAATGGAGAATAATGTGAAGAATGCAACGTCACTGACTGTTCACGCATTCGACCGAATGAATGAGATTTTCGATGTTGTTAGTTTTAGAATCCGCACGAAGCACCCCACTCAAATGTATTTTGAGTCGATTTCAAACGTAGGTGGTGTGACTATGGCGAGTTCCAGGCGTGGCGATATCCATGTGCTCATGCAGTTGCAGCATGTATGTTCGCCAATGTTGACCCGTACACATATGTTGATGAATGCTTCAGTCTCAACCAGATGTTAGATATTTACAGAATTGAGTTCCCACCGATCCCGAATTTAATGTATTGGCCATCAATGGGGCATGAAAAATGGTTACCGGATCCTACATTTCGTAGAACTCCAACTGGCCGACCTAGATTGACTCGCATCTGCACCAGTATGGATCTTCATCACAGAGAGAAGGGACAACGAAAGAGATGTACCATATGTAGGTATGAAGGCCATTCGAAATCAAAATGTCCAAATGAACCAAGATATGTGCCTATGCCTCTGTGATTTATTATGTTTGCATTCAAAAATATTATGTTTGTATTTGAAAATATTATGTTTGTATTTCAAAATGTCCAAAAACATTTTTCACTTTGTTTGTTTTAAATTTTTAACTTCGATTTGGTCACTAAATTAGTTTGGTTTTTAATTTTAAAAAATTTCAATAAATTTAGTTTAGCTTGGGTTTTAATTTAATCACACTTAAGGTTAAATATTAAATCGCTAATAACTAAAGATAATTAGTTTTATATTAAGTGAATAATAAAAACATAGTGAAAAATAAAAAACAATAACATTCAAATTCAAACTGAAATGCCTCTAATGTATTATACAAAATACATAAAATCATTTTTTCTTGTGTAATTTCTGGCCATGAAGGGGTTCGGTCGAAAGATAAGAACGCGGCAGTCGTCGAGCACGTTGTGGCCTCTATGGTGCCACAGAATCCTCTTCAGTGTAGCTCACCTCCTCAGTCACCGAGGGCATATTGTGAACAAATCCATGTAATTGCTCTGCCCTTCCATAATCTCTGGCGAGTTTAGGAAATTTTGCATTTCCTGAAAATCCATGTTCTGTCCAAAGTTCGAGTAAATGGGTGACTGTGGAGGAAAAAACTCGGGTGTGTATAAACCATCATCATCAAACCCGTGAGTATCTATCTGAAGAGCTCGGGCCAACTTCTGGTTGTACAAATGTAGGAGTTGGTCCCTTTTCCCATATAACTGTAGGGCCCACTTCTGGTTGTATCCACGTGGTTGGCTAACCTTCGGGGTTTTTACTCCACACGGGATTTTGAGATGCGCCCGCTGCACTCTTAGAGGATTCACCCTTACCACTGTATTTTTTCATATACTTTTGACATTCTTCCTGTCTATCGACCGTAGTTAAGTACGACATTTTATTATTAAGAAAATAGATCAGGTACTCTGACCTCTCAAAATCAAAATCAAAATCATCCTCTTGGATTGGAGCGCGAAGCGGTAACGTTGAAGCTTTGTTGTTCCATATATTAATGTAGTCGGCATGTATGACTTCCCAATTTAGTTCTGCCCTGCCGCTTCCATCATAATCGTCCAGGTAGTTATGATTAATGTGAATATACGGAATCAGCCGGTGGAAGCCAAATTGCCTCAACACCCTATCGGCAAAGTGGAACTCAACAATCGCAAAGTGGATCAACGGTGTAACATTACACCACAGATTAGAATCCTTCATTAGATTATCCGACACAAAAATGCGATCATCGTTGTACGACATCTAAATAAACTACAAAATAAGGATTATTATAATAAGACATCCAATTATAACATAAATAATAAACTGTTAATGTTTGACTAAAATGTAAACAATACATTTAACCATATACCTGATCTTGACAGTACAAATCAATCTGAGCTCTAAATATTCTCAAGTTGTTGTTCGCCAACCCCGCGTGCGCTTTTTTCTCGCACTATTTGCATACAAATCATAATAATGTTTTAAAATTAAATAAATTTAATTTAAAAATTCAACTCCAAATCATGATAATTACCTGGCGACGAGAGGGAACTGAATCGGTGTTCGAGTAATCGGTGTCCAAAAGGGAAGTTGCTGTCAAGCCCACGCTTGCAGCAACAGCAAACATCCACCAATACCCCGAACCTTATAACCATTTTCTATTTTAGCGCCCTTACACAACTCACGATACAAGAACGCTAATATGGCCAATCCCCAACTATATTTAGCAACTTCCCACGGATACTTCAAAGGGTAGATAACGTGTATGAACAAGATTGCCATATTTATCCGGCATCAGTAAACCTCCAATGAGTTGCAGAATATAGGCTCGACTGGCATTATAAACCGCATCAACATAATTATATTCACCGAGTTTAAATTCACTTTGCAACCAACTCATTTTCACACGAGATCCACTCAAATTTGATGGATTCGGCACCTTCCTAAGGTATTTGAAGCAAAGTGCTTCGGCTGAACCTTTTGTCTGTTCGATCAATGGTGCCCCTTTACCGGGACCCCGATAAGCATGACCACGTCTTCAAGTGTGATCGTGCATTTCCCACACGACAAATGGAACGTATGGGTTTCCGGCCTCCAACACTCAATCAGAGCGGCAATCAACCCGAGCACCAACTTGTACCCCCGAATAAAGGTCGCATGATAAAATCCAGAAATTTGCAACCATTTAATGATTCTATCGTCCAGATGATTTTTGGCCATGGTCAGATGATGCTTAAATGTATCCTCCGCATCCTGTAATTAACACATTAATAAATAAATATTATTAACAAACAAACAAAAAAGTAATTGAATTTCTAATAAATAAATTATTAAAAAAGTTGTACCATCTCATCAACAATGAGACTAGTAATGTGTCGATCATGTAATCGCAATAGAGGAGCTTCACCAGCCATCCTATAGGACAAAAAAGAATATATTAGGACCCGAGACTAAATCTACTACATTAAAAAATAATAAACATAATAAACTAAACAAACAAAATTTATAATAATATTTTAGTTTAGTTTCTAATTTGCTAAAATTCTACGAAATTTAAATTTTACAATCAACTTATTAGTTTAAATTTCAATTCCACTATTACTAACTACATGCAATTTAAAAAGCTCCTAAATTAAAATACTAATTTAAACATTAATATTTTTTTTACTAATTGCCAACTACTAACCTAAATTAAAAAATTATTCAAAATTAAAAAATAAAAATAAAAAACCGTTTCTTTACTACTACTACTACTACTAATAATATAACTATTATCCTTAGTCCCTATATCATTCGGCAATTTGCCTTTAAAACCCTTCAATTTTAAGATTTTTACAAAGTAGTCACTAATTTGCTAATTCGATTATTCAAGTCCCAATATACTCATTTTAGTCCCAATATACTCGTTTTTTTTAAAAGCATTATAAATAAATCTAATAAACCATAAATTAAACAATAAAAATATTCAAACATCAACTTAAAAAATTTTAAAAAATCAAGAACTTAATCTATTCACAAATTTAAAAATTTCATTAATCGACTTAAAATTTTGGCGTACTTACTACATTTTCTTCAAATATTCATTTCTTTACTCAATCTCTTTACAAATTTTCTTATCTTCAACCACCTATTTAACACAAAAATTTGAAATATCAAAAATTCAAACATCAACTTCAAAATTTTTAAAAATATAACGATATAAAATTAAAAAAATTTAACTGAAAAATAATAAAAATTCGTAATATGTACAAAAACATACATACATTAAAAATAAAACTATTAACTTGAAATAATATTCAAAAATAAAATACATATCTTGTACTTACAAAATTTCCTCTAAATCTTCTTCTTCTTCTTGCAAAATACTGTTCATATTTTTTTATTTTTTTGCAAAATACTGTTCAAAAACGGATGATAATCCACCTAATTTCTGATCTGGAACAGTAAATCACCATAGGCTGGGAAATAAACAAGAATGGATCATATTTTGGGAAAAAAATTCCAAGAACAATATTAGGGTAAATACGAATGTAAAAATAGATAATCGAATGGGTTTCAGGTCGGGTCAAATCAGATACATGTCATTTTAGGTCTATTTAATGTTTCAACTCGATTCGGGTCGGGTGCAGGTCAGTTTCAGGTTGGGTTAATTTCAAGCTAGGTTCATTTCAGGTCGGGTTTATTTAAGGTCAGGTCAAAATGGTTCGGGTCTGAATCAGTTAATTGACGGGTTAATTCGGGCTCGGGTTCATTTCAGGCCAGGTTCATTTCAAGTCAGGTTCACTTCAGGTCGGGTTAATTTGGGTTTCGAATTCGTATTCAGTTTGAGTTTGTTACAACTAATCGATAGACTTTGGTAGGGTCATTTCAAGTGAATTATTTAACGCCTTTCACAAACATGAATCACATTAAAAATAAATGTTAGGCACTATAATGAACAAAAATACCATCATATTTAAAATATTGGAGTAAATTACAAAAATTAGAAATTAATAAGGGTCAATTTCGGTGAGAAATAAAATTTTAGGGACTAACATATATAAAAATATCATCATATTAAAAACATTGGACTAAATTACAAAAAAATGAATAAGGGTCAATTTGGAATAAAAATAAAGTTTTAGGGACTATAATGAACAAAAATATCAACATATTAAAAACATTGGACTAAATAAAAAAATGAATAGGGTCAATTTGGAGTAAAATTTAAAATTTAGCTACTAGAATAAACAAAAATATTATTGGACTAAATTGCCAAAAATATAAATATGGGGCAATTTTGACTAAAAATTAAATTGTAGGGACTAGAATAAACAAAAATATTATTCGACTAAATTACCAAAAATAGAAATATATATGGGTCAATTTCGGCTAAAAATAAAGTTTTAAGGACTATAATGAACAAAAATATCATCATATTAAAAACATTGGACTATATTAGAAAATTTTAAAATAAATAGAGGTCAATTCGAATCCCTCAACCCCTAAACCTTACAATCACTAATAATTAAAGTGCAAACCGAATCCCTAAACTAATCTCATAACTCCTACCAAACACTCAACTTGACACATTTACCCCTAAACCCCAAACTCCTAAATCTTACAATCACTAATAATTAAAGTGCAAGCCTAATCCTCAAATCTCCTAATCCCTAAACTAATCCTATAACCCCAAACACTTAACTTGAAACATATATTATACCCATAAACCCCAAACCTCAACCCCTAAATCTTACAATCACTAATAATTAAAGTACAAGCATAATCCCCTAATCCCTAAACTAATCCCTAAACTAATCTCATAACCCCAAACACTCAACTTGACACATTTACCCTTAAACCCTGAACCTCAGCACCTAAATCTTACAATCACCAACAATTAAAGTGCAAGCATAATCCCCTAATCCCTAAACTAATCCCATAACCCCAAATACTCAACTTGACACATTTACACCTAAACCCCAAACCTCAACCCCTAAATCTTGCAATCACTAATAATTAAAGTGCAAAACTAATCCCCTAATCCCTAAACTAATCCCATAACCCCAAACACTAATAATTATAATTTAATACATTATAATTGTTGATGCCGTTTTTCATCCTTGCCGAAATAAATTGGGCCTTCAAAAGCCCGTCAAATGTTTTAATTATTAAACAATTTTATGAATGAGGATCTAATTAAAAAAGAACCTAAACCTAAAGGTCTAAGGAAACTAAACTCAAATTGGGACTAAAATGAATCAAACTAAAACTAAAAAATAAAAAAGGACTTAAGTGTAAAGCTCCTAAACTAGTAATGGCCTAATCCACTAATAACCCATTAAAAATGGGTGGGCAAGATTCCCTCCATTTGTTATAGCAATTGGCAATTGTTTTTTAAATATGGGTGGGCTGCGGGCAGATCAACTTGAAAAATGGGCGGGCATGTTTTTACTTTTTAGGGACTAGAATAAAATATAAAAAATAAATAGGGGTTAATTTGGAGTAAAAATTAAATTTTAGAGACTAAAATAAATTGGACTAAATTGTCAAAAATATAAATAAATATGGGGCAATTTTAACTAAAAATTAAATTGTAAGGACTAGAATAAAAAATATTATTAGACTAAATTACCAAAATTAAAAATTCCACTAATTCCCTCCAAAATTTTGGGTGGCTTATTCCCATAATTCCCTCCAAAATTTTGGGTGTCTTTTATCCCTCCAAAATTTTTAGATTAAAAGTAAATTAATCTTAAACCTAAAAAATGGGTGGCTTATTTCACTCCAAAATTTTATCTTTTCCCTCCTTTTTTACCAATTGTTTTCTCTTTTTCTACCAATTGTTTTAGTTTAATTCAATTGAGTCCCAACTTAGATTAATTTAATTGAAATTCCAAATTTAGTTTTAGAATTTTTTTAATTATGTCCGTGATTTATGCTTCTAGATTTTAGTTTAGCTCAATTAGATTCTAAGTTCAATAAGTTAATTCAATTCAAACATTATTATTATTATAACATATAATAAACATTGATTAAATATAATTATACACAAATTTTTGATATGGATGTAAACATGTAATTGTACACATGACAACATCAACATGAAAGTTAAAACTTTAATTTAGTTCAAACTTAGTAGTTCAAACTTGACAAATAATTTATATTGAATGAGTTACTAAGCATATTGAATTATTACTAAGCATTGAATTATTTAATAAAATTTCAAACTTAGTTATGTCAAATGAATATCTAAACTCAATCTTTCCTTTTTTTTGATATTTTTAATTGATTATATATGTATATATAACAAAAGATTATTTAACACTTTAAATTGATTTAAAAAATTAATAGTTTACATTTACCAACACTTAATAGTTTACATTTATCAACACTTTAAATTCATCAAATCATCAAATCATAGGCTTCCTCAATTACATGTTAGGTAAATCAAGCCAAGTCAATATTAGTTCAGGTCAACAATAGGTCGGGTTCAAAACAAGTCGGGTCAATTAACAGGTCGGGTTCAAAACAGGTCGGGTAAAATCGGGTCTCGGGTCCATTCAGTCGGGTTTAGTTACTACATTAACAGGTCCAACTCGGGTTCGGGTCAATAACATTCGGTTACAGATCGGTTTTGGGTCATCGCATCCTCTGGTCAAAACAGGTTTTGACTCGAACAAGTTTCAGTCGGGTTTTTGTAATCACTCATTTTTGTCCGGGTTTTAGCATTATTAGTATTATTTTAATAGTAATATTATTAATATAAAAATAATGAAAAAAATAAAAAAAATAATAAAAATATAATATAAAAAAGTAAAGAAAAGTAAAAAGTAAAAAAAAAATAAAAAATTAAAAGTAAAAAAAAGAAGGAAATTTTGCGTGGAGCTCAAAGCTCCACGTCACCCTTAAACCCCCCAATTGCCTATAAATAGGAGGCATGGGGAGAGCAGGGAAAACAGAGCCGGTAATGGCCCCAAATAAGAGAGCTATGCTCTCTGGTAGCCAAGGACCGGGGCAATGCCCTCGGTCCTAATTGGTTCGATCGGGGTCCTATTTTGGATCCGATCTAGTTAATTTTTGAAGGGATCGTGGTATATCTCGGTGGGAGTCAGTCGCGGTTCGTTATTCGGGCTCCTAGTAAGGTATATTTTTATTTATGTTGTATGATTTAATAAAATGTCGTTTAATTTTGTTCTTATTTTTAGTTGGTATGTTTTAGATTTTATGCTTTATATTTATTTATGTTTTAGATTAATATTTTATTTATGTTATATTAGTTTTTATTTAAGTGTCATATTAATATTTATGTTTTAGATTAATATTTTATTTATGTTAGATTAGTTTTTATTTATGTGATAGATTAATATTTATGCATGTTTCAGATTAGTATTTTATTAGATTAGTATTTTATTATGTTAGTATTTATTGATATTTTTATCACATTGTATTTATTTATATTTGCTATGTTTTAAGTTGCATTTCAGATATATTATTGTCAATGCGGTGCCCTATTATTCGAGCGTAAATGTGGCCAGTATCAAGCGTAGTGATGGTGGTCTTTCGGTTTACTCTCGAATAACAAGGCCTTTAAAATCTACTCGCACTTATAATCAAATTTTAATTTAATCCTCACTTTAATCCGGAAGGTTTAATATTAAAGCGGTAATTATTAAAGTACCAATTTTTGGGCGGTGTGGGGGTGCTAATCCTTCCTCATCCGTAACCGAATTTCGAACCCTACTTTTTTTAAATCTCTGGTTTGATGGTGTCCAGCCTACCTTAGTGGCCGATGGCGACTCCATTTTTAAAATAATACAATTTTTTTTCTAAAACCCCAATGAAAGACATTTCTTAAAATACCCGAAAGACCCCCAAATACTTTGAAACCCTTATTTTTTAGCGAGCCGAAAAAGGAAAGATCACTATAGATGGCGACTCCACTGGGGACATTTTTTGGTTTTCAAAAATAAAAGAGAGTCAAACTTTTTAAATAATTATCGCTTTATTAATATTAAAAATTTTGGATTAAAGTGACTATTAAATTAACATTTGGTTATAATTGCGCGTTTATTTTAACGCATTTAAAATTTGGCATATAAACCCGTCCTTTTAAGTGGGGGGAGAACGCTAGCACTTTCGTGTGGATATCGTTCCTCCGTATGGGCCTAGCAAGTACCTTCGGGGCTCAAGTACCTTATGCTTTCGTGAGGATATCGTTCCTTCGTATGGGCATAAGCGAATGGGTCCCCCTGAGTTGAACCCGGTTGAAAGGAGCCTATAATGGGTGATGACCGGGGGCCTTGCTACTCTTAGTAGGGGACAACAAGGACAATTCGAGTACCTATTAGCACCAAAACTGCATGAAGAGAATATAGAAAGCCCACCCTTTTAGAGCCATGCGGATAACTTAGGTGTTTTAGACGGGATAAATAGGATTGCTCTGCTTGTTGCCATATCTACTTCGCTTTTTATTTATGTATCTATTGATTTTATTCGGTACTAACTCATTTCATTTTTGTTTTATTTTATTTTTACTTTACACATACTTTTGTTGCATTAGCATTGCATGACATAAAGGTGTTGGTTCAAGTGGTTTGCCCGATCAGAAATATTTCATCATGGATAAAAGGTATCTCAAGAATAGCCGTCAGACATTGGTCAGAAGTTAACTAGTGGGCCCAAGGTAACAGTTTGCCGAGTGAGCGTATAATTCCAGGATATACATACAAGAGCCTACAATAGAATGACCTATGGGAGCTTAAAGAGATTTGGGAAGGATGGGATCGACGACTACAAGACCTACATTCTGATACTTATGGCGACATAGCATATTTAATGTATGTCCGGGTTAATCAGCCTTTGCGTCGAGCCATTTTTCAGTTCTGGAACCTTGCTTTTTGTTGTTTCACTTTCAACGGACATGATACCCACGGTAGAAGAGTACACAGCCTTGCTCAACGAGAAGAATGTTTAAAAAGATTGAATCTATACGAAGCTGCCAAGGAACTAGAATTATCCATTGAAGCTCAAAACCTTTACCAAGATGAGTGACGATTGGGTCAACGGCATGATTCAGAGTCGATGAGACAGCCTAGCCTGTGCATGAGAGTGTACCCGAGACATCATACCCGTACACCCGGATGAGGCGATGAAGATGGTTCTCTTGAGGAATATAGGGTTTGATCATTTTCTCGAGGGTTCTTGGAAACATTGACGTAGCCATCTTGGATCTGTTTGAACGCATGAAGCGGAAGGCAAACCCGGTACCAGCAATTTTAACCGAGACTTTTATTTCCTTGAGTGCGACCCAAAAACATGTAGGGGGCATATATGTAGAAGTCTTCTTTTCTGGCTCTAGAATCTGGACCCTTTAATTCCTATGAAAGTAGATCGAAAGGGTGATTACCAGCGGAATCAACGCCTTTATTTGCATTCATTTTGCATATCATGACATGGTGTTGATTCAAGAACAGTTCATTTAAAAGGCTTTCAAAATAGAAAAAAAGTCTGCTTTGCCAAAAATGATAATATTACAGTATCAAGTTAGGCCGAGCAAAGACCAATAGAGAAAGAAGACGATCCGATAGTAAGGCACGTGCGGCGTAGAGGATCCAGTGGGGACTACAGAACACTAATTTTAAAATCTTCACATTTAACCCTTTGTAAAAATCTCAAAGATTTTAATTTAACTCATTCAAAAAAAATTTGAAAATATTATTATTGCGTTTTGAATTCTTTTCCCTCCTAAAACTTTCAAAAAAAAGTTCCATTTTAAGCAAGTTAAAACTTTTTGATAATAAAAGGGGAAATCTTTAAACCAAATGATCTTTGAGAATTTTAATGTAAACCCAAAAGTTTTAAAGACTTTAAGTAGACCCCATTTGGACCGCTAGGATCCAACCCTTTTTAGACGCATTATTCGAAGATCAGTTTGTTTGCACCCATATCAACCGAAGAAGAAACTCTTTTCTGCATTATGCTTACACTTGTCAATGTTTTTTAGAAGCCAAAGCATGAAGATCATGATGTCACAAATCTATGGAGTAGCATAAGAGGAGAAGACGAGGTCACCCATCATCCTGAAGACGACGTTGAGACGTGGAGCACGAGCTTTGCTTCCCGAAGTCAAGATCTCCACAAGGAAGCTAACTGTTACCTGTAATTCATTATTAGTTTCTTGCAACCAGATATTTTTCTATTGAATGAAAGTCTTTTAAGGACTGTTCGAGAATCAACACCGCATTTGCATTCATGCATTGCATTGCATCACATTGTACAGTCATGGCATATTTTACATAACATTATCATTACCTTGCATAAAATTTTTGGGGAGTAATCCAAAGACCAATTAGAGTTTTATCATGAATAAAAGAATTGAACACACTCAAAAATCAAGATTCGAGTAGATAGAAGATGGGCTCGAGAAAAAAGAGAGAAGAAGTTTGATGCCTTTGATGCAAGAAAACTCTATTTGAACCCTGATTTGGTCATTCCTCCAGATTTCAAAGATTCCCAGATTTACGCAGGATGACAGAACAAGATGCCCCATGATTCACCTGACCATGTTATGCAAAAAGATAGAGGGCTGCACTGAGAATGAAAAATTATTGTTCCACTGCTTCCACGATTGTCTAGCAGGACCCACCGTGGTATGGTATAACTGTTTGAGTAGAGACCAAGTTCAGTCGTGAGGAGACTTAACCGATGCCTTTTTGGGCCAATATAAATATGCTTTGGGCCTAGCACCAAATTGTCAGTATCTTCATGGCACGAAGATGAAACCTGATGAAGGCTTCAAGGAGTGTGCTTTGAGGTGGCTGTGTTTAGCGACCCAGGTGTAGCCTCCCGTAGACGAAGAGGATAGTGACTTCCATGTTTCATGCCACCTTTCATATTTCTTCTTTGATAAGATGCTCGGGAAAATGAAGGTCAGCTTTGAGGACTTCATGACAGTCAGAGAGAGAATCGATCATGCACTCCAGGACCTAAGTTTAAAGACCAGACCCACCTAGCAGTAGAAGAAAAGAAAGAGATAAATGGGTACCACTTTCAAGATTCTCATAATGGTAAGAGAAGGAGGTCTGATAATCCCTCCGAATCACCGAGGGAAATTCATCGAGCAAGTCTGAAAATATTTGGGGTACTCATTTCAGACATATTTTCTCATTTGGTCGAAGGTTAGCAGCTCACCTCTAGGCCTATGAATATTACACCTAACACATTTTACCATAACTTTGACCTAAATAGTGTATATGAGTTTTATGTGGGGGCATTAGAGCATGGCACCGAGAAATCCAAAAGCTGGTTGGCGAGGGAGTCCTAACGCAATAATTGATCCAGCAAGGAAAAACAAGAGAAATGGAAAGCCTACACTACATTGAAAGGGCCGGAATGAGTTAGTACTCGGGAGGTAGCCCGAAGGTCCCTATGGTTTTCCCATTAGTTCGCAAAGAAATTCTCAATGTTTTGAAGAAAGAAAAAAGAAAGAAAAAACTCTCAAACATATATTTCTTTTTCACATTTCCATTTAGAAAGAATTTTTGCATTCTTTGATTCTTTAAACATTTCATTCATTGTTATGAGGTAGTTTTTGATTTTCCATACACATATACATATTTTTTTAATGGACATATGTATACCAGGTCCTTGAATCTCAAATGTAAGAATACTTGTGGTTCAAATTCGGAAATCAACTCTAAGTTGCTTATATTTAGAAGAAATTGAAAGTTGTGAGGCTATTTCAAATGTAAGTATCTGTTAATCCACTTAGGCCAACGGAGGAACAAAGCGAGTGTTTAGACAATAGACATTTCCCATTTTAGGAATTTTCCTTCTCAGGCACTTGTCGTTTAAGATCTTTGAATCGAGAGTTGACCCTAAACCTTTACCCCCTGAAGGTTTTCTCAGGACATCTATGAATAGAAGGACGAATGGTATTCTTTCACTTTACTAAGAGAAAGAGATGAAACCAGATAGATTGGACATGAAGGCTATAGAACTACCAGAGAAAAATGGATGAAGACAAGTTTATGCTTAGAAAGTAAACCAAGCAACATAAGAAATGAAAATCAAAAGGCCGAAACAGTCAAGAGCGAGTACACTAAGTTAAATAGTGTAAGAAGAAGATATATGAAGACTTTACCGTTTGATAGGCACCAGTTTAGAAGAGCTGGGTAGAATTGATTATGTTCAAGCGGGAACAAGCGACAATGTCCGGTATAGATACGGTTTGATTCGAGAATACATCCATAGACTTGAATAAGATGAAAGAGACTCTAGGCTGAAAACCCAAAAATGGGCAGTCTAAAAAAAGAGAGAAAAAAGAAAAAAAAAAGAAAAAAAGAGAAAATAAAGAAAGAAAAAGAGAGATTACACTCCACTGCTTGGGTTTACTAAAAGGTATTCCTAGATAAGAGTGTTTAAAAAGAGAGAAGTGCGTAGAATTTTATGGGGCACTCCGCTGTAGTGAAAAGCTCAGAAGGTGGTTGTATGCTCCATCCATCTTTTAAGTCGAAAGTGGAGTAGCTACATGAGTGATATATTCAAATAATGACTATGCCAAGTAACTCGGGGTTCTGTTGTATGCTCCATCATTATCCTCAAGACAAAGGACTGTGATGAGTTAATTCCCTTAGAAGAGAAAAAAAAAGAAAAAAAGAAGAAGAGAAAAAAGAAAAAAGAAAAGAAAGAAAAAAAGAGAAAAAAAGAAAAGGAATAAAAAATACTGTATATACTTCACACACAGATCAAACAATACAAGATCAAGACTTCAATTGTAAGAAATGAGAAAGAGATGGATGAAGAATCCAAAATTTTAAAGATTTGTATATAAGCTTGAATTGAAGCCAAGTCAAGACAAGTCGGCCCGAAGATTGCCAATTTCGAAAAGGGAAATGACCTTTAGGGTGAAAACCCAAAAAAGGGCAGTCTAGAGTGATCCTGAAATTGAAGAGAAAAGAGTAGTCTGCCTGAGCATGTTGGCATCAATATCCAATCAAAATACACTGACCTGAAGATACAGAAGAAGGAAGTGAACTCTAGGGTGGAAACCCAAAGGTGGGCAGTCTAGAGCAATCCAAAGAAAAAAAACAAAAAAAAAGAAAGAAGAAAGAAAAAAAGAAGAAAGAAATAAAGAAAGGAACATTTCATCTGGGCATACTAATCACAAGAATTCCCAGAAATATACATAATTCTTCATTCAAGGAACTTTGGAGGATCAATCATTTTTTACGGAAAACAAGCATCAATATACAGCCAGAATGCAAGGCGGACCAAAAGAAAGAGAGTTAGGAAATGAACTCTAGGGTGAAAACCCGAAAACTGACAGTCTAGAGTGATCCCAAAAAAGAAAAAAAGAAGAATACTCTATGTAAGAATATCCAAATCATACGTGCACAGAGATACGGCTTCGTCTAACCATGAACCAAAGGCCTACATTACAAGCCTCCAAAGACCATTCTGATCATCCATAGATATCGAAATTGAATGAGAATGTCTTCAGATTTCATTCCGCCTATAAGGGTTAACCTTGCTTCAAGGAACGTCAAACTTCGAAGTGCTTGATCGACACCCAAATGAGGGAAGAATGAGGCATTGTGAGTTAGTGAGATTAAGAGGGCCACCTTAAATGGGTTAGAAATTAGGTATGGGATTGTGCCTCTCAAAACCCTAATATACTAGAATAAACTATACATTTGCGTATATCTCCACAATAGTCAAGATCTTCTAAATATGCGCTTTATTAGAGTTGATCCCTAGAAATTTGAAGAAGATGTGCTATTGTGTTTGATATTTTGGGGGCAAATATGTTTTAAAAGGTTTTACATTTTCTCACAAAGTTTTGATGTTTACCATTTCCCCCAAACATTAATTTTTAAAATGTGTGGCAACATACTTCGAATTTTGTTTACCATTCTCCAAACATTAATTTTCAAAAATGTTTGGCTTTAAAAGAGAAGAAAAAATAGAGAAAAAAAGATGTTTACCGTTTGTTCCAAACAATGTTTTTAAAATGTTTGGTATTCCCTCCAAGTTGTGATTTTCAAAATGTCTGTTATCTTTTCAAACAATCATTATTTTTTTGAAATATACAAAATAAATTGCCTTTTGCATTACTTTAAAAATGAATGATGATGAGATTTAAAGCATAGGGACCGAGAGTTAGTTCCCGTCGAAATGCTACGAGAAGATCAAGGATGAGCTCAGGGGATGAAAGCATTTTTGCTCACCCTAGTGACTAGAAATAGATCAAGGCTCTGTATGATGGGTCAGGAAATTCGAAGCAGTGGAGCCCGTGATTGAATGGGGCAACGCCAAGTGAAGAAGATGACAAGGGTTCTTATAAGAATAATATAAGGACCAGAAGATCATTTTTGAAGACGGGTGATAACCCTGAAGACAAGAAAGCCTTCCGCACGAAAGATTTGAAAGTATGTTAATTCAGATTCAAAGTGATTGATCAAATGAGGATTTAAGAGCATACAGTGAAGAAGTAAAGAGATGAAGAAATATGAGGAACGAACTTTCAGGGTGTAAGACTTTAGAATAGAAAAAGATTGAAAGAAAAAAATAAGATAAAAGAAAAAGAAAAAGAGAGAAAAGAAAGAAAGAAAAGAAGAAGAAGAAGAAGAAGAAGAAGAAGAAGAAGAAGAAGAAGAAGAAGAAGAAAAAGCATTACATTGCATGCATCATATAGATAGAGGCATGCCAATTTTCGCTTGTTTTAGACAGGTATTTGAAGAATTGTCAAAAAGTTTGAAGAATTAGATTTCATTAAAGAAAGAAAGATATGGCAGCCATAGTAGCGTGAGGCCAGATGACGGTAGCCATAGTAGCGCGAGGCTAGATGACGGTAGCTAAAGTAGCGTAAAGCCAGATATTAAGTCATTCGGGCCATCAGTAAGACTTTCGAGCATGATGATAAGACCTTCGGGCCATCAGTAAGTCTTTCCAACATGGTGATAAGTCCTTCGGGCCATCAATAAGTCCTTCGAACATGATGCGGCAGCCATAGTAGCGTGAGGCCAGATGACGATAGCCAAAGTAGTGTAAAGCCAGATATTAAGTCCTTTGGGCCATCAGTAAGACCTTCGGGCATAATGATAAGACCTTCGGGCCACCAGTAAATCTTTCGAGCATGGTGATAAGTCATTCAGGCCATTAATAAGTCCTTCGGGCATGATGCGGCAGCCATAGTAGCGTGAGGTCAGATGACGGTAGCCATAGTAGTGTGAGGCCAGATGATGTAGCCAAAGTAGCGTAAAGCCAGATATTAAGTCCTTCGGGCCATCAGTAAGACCTTTGGGCATGATGATAAGACCTTCGGGACACCAGTAAGTCTTTCAAGCACGGTGATAAGTCCTTTGGGCCACCAGTAAGTCTTTCGAGCATGGTGATAAGTCCTTCGGGCATGATGCGGCAGCTATAGTAGCGTGAGGCCAGATGTCAGCAGCCATAGTAGCGTGAGGCCAGATGACGGTAGCCAAAGTAGCGTAAAGCTAGATATTAAGTCCTTCGAGCCATCAGTAAGACCTTCGGGCATGATGATAAGACCTTCGGGCCACCAGTAATCTTTCGAGCATGGTGATAAGTCATTCGGGCCATCAATAAGTCCTTCAGGCATGATGCGACAGCCATAGTAGTGTGAGACCAGATGTCGGTAGCCTTAGTAGTGTAAGGCCATAAAGTTCGGCAGCCTTAGTATCGTGAGTCCAGAAAGATAGGTGGCCATTTTTGGCGTGAATCCTTAAATTTAAAGAAATTTCGGCAGCCATAGTAGCGTGAGTCCAAAAAGATCAGTAGCCATTTTCGGCGTGAATCCCCAAATTTGAAGAAAATTCGGTAGCCATTTTTGGCGTAAATCCCCAAATTTGAAGAAAGATTTTGGCAGCCATAGTAGCGTGAGTCCAGAAAGATCGGTGGCCATTTTCGGCGTGAATCCCCAAATTTGAAGAAAGATCGGTAGCCATTTTCGGCGTGAATCCCTCAAATTTGAAGAAAGATCATCAGCCTTAGTAGCATGAGTCCAAAAAGATCAGTGGCCATTTTCAGCGTGAATCCTCAAATTTGAAAAAAGTTCGGCAGCCTTAGTAGCGTGAGTCCAGAAAGATCGGTATCCATTTTCGGCGTGAATCCCCAAATTTGAAGAAAGTTCGGCAGCCATAGTAGCGTGAGTCCAGAAAGATCGGTGGCTATTTTCGGCGTGAATCCCCAAATTTGAAGAAAGATTGGTAGCCATTTTCTGCATGAATCCCGCAAATTTGAAGAAAGATTTCGACAGCCTTAGTAGCGTGAGTCCAGAAAGATCGGTAGCCATTTTCGCGTGAATCCCAAATTCGAAGATAAATGTTCTATATAGGAAGGGCCTATATTTTCGAGTCCTCGCAGTGAAAGGTTCCATATAGGAAGAACCCGTAACTTCGAGATTTCAGAAGCTAAAAGTTCTATATAGGAAGAACTTGCGGCTCTAGGGTTTGAAGACTAGCAGTTCTACATTGGAGGAACTCCCAGTCGGACGAATCTATCCGTGGCGCAGAAGGTTTTATATAGGAAAAACCCGCCGCGTTGAAGGCGAAGAGTTCTATATAGGAATGACTCCAAGCTTTACCGTCTCATAGTGAAAAGTTCTACATAGAAGGGACTCATAACTCGAGGCATCAGAGTGAAAGGTTCTATATAGGAAGAACCCTAACTCCAGGATTTCAAGGTAAAAAGTTATATATAGGAAGAACGTTCATTCCGAAAGATCCACCCAAGAAAGCGAAAGCTTCTATATAGAAAGGACCTGTAGCTCCAAGATCATAAGGCGAAAAAGTTATATATATGAAGGACTTACAAGATTGAAGAGTTGGCCGAGGAAGAGCGGAAAGTTCCAGAAGAACCTATGATTCCGAAGCCAAGGACAAGGAAGTAGGTAAAAAATGAGTGCTTTTGATCTTTGCTTTGTTCTCGTTTCACAAGAACAAGCAAAGAGGGGCAGCTATAATCACTCATTTTTGTCTGGGTTTTAGTATTATTAGTATTATTTTAATAGTAATATTATTAATATAAAATTAATGAAAAAAATAAAAATATATAATAAAAATATAATATAAAAAGTAAAAAAAGTAAAAAGTAAAAAAAATTAATTAAAAATTTAAAAGTAAAAAAAAGAAGGAAATTTTGCGTGGAGTTAAAACCCCTCAATTGCCTATAAATAGGAGTCATGGGGAGAGCAGGGATAACAGAGCCGGTAATGGCCTCAAATAAGAGAGCTATGCTCTTGGGTAGCCAAGGACCGGGGCAATGCCCTCGGTTCTAATTGGTTCGATCGAAGTCCTATTTTGGATCCGATCTAGTTAATTTTTGAAGGGATCGTGGTAGATATCGGTCGGAGTCAGTCGGGGTTCCTTATTCGGGTTCCTAGTGAGGTATATTTTTATTTATGTTGTATGATTTAATAAAATGTCGTTTAATTTTGTTCTTATTTTTAGTTGGTATGTTTTATATTTTATGCTTTATATTTATTTATGTTTTAGATTAATATTTTATTTATGTTATATTAGTTTTTATTTAAGTGTCAGATTAATATTTATGTTTTTGATTAATATTTTATTTATGTTAGATTAGTTTTTATTTATGTGATATATTAATATTTATGTATGTTTCAGATTAGTATTTTATTAGATTAGTATTTTATTATGTTAGTATTTATTGATATTTTTATCACATTGTATTTATTTATATTTGCCATGTTTTAAGTTGCATTTCAAATATATTATTGTTAATGCGGTGCCCTTTTATTCGAGCGTAAACGTGGCCAGTATCAAGAGTAGTGATGGTGGTCTTTCGGTTTACTCTCGAATAACAGGGCCTTTAAAATCTACTCGCACTTATAATCAAATTTTAATTTAATCGTCACTTTAATCCGGAAAGTTTAATATTAAAGCGATAATTATTAAAGTACCAATTTTTGGGCGGTGTGGGGTGCTAATCTTTCCCCATTCGTAACCGACTCCCGAACCCTACTTTTTTAAAATCTCTGGTTTGATGGTGTCTGGCCTACCTTAGTGGCCGGTGGCGACTCCATTTTTAAAATAATATGATTTTTTCTAAAACCCCAATGGAAGACATTTCTTTAAATACCCGAAAGACCCCCTAAATACTTTGAAACCCTCCTTTTTTAGCGAGCCGAAAAAGGAAAGATCACTACAGTTTTCAAGTCGGATCAACTTTTTACATCCCTACGGGTAAAAACTCCCTTGAAAAATAGTTCATGTCAGAAATTATTTAAAATTTTTCTTGTTTTCTACATTGACAGCCACCATGAAGGGAGGGGAGGGAGTCGCCGGCAGCTACTGCCGATTTTGGGTCTAATTTTTTTTTAGATTTGTTCAATTAACAAATTAATTTTAATTGTTTTCTATTTAAATAGTTTTATAAATTCATTCTTATCCAGTTTTTCTCGTATTACTTTTAGTGTATATATTACAAATTTCATAAACGAATATACATGAAAATAAAAATAAATTTACATTGAGTAATATTATTAGATTATCTCCTCATTTTGCTAAGAATTTTACTTTCTTTTATATAACTTAATTGAGATATATTTTGATACACAAGTTGTTTAAAAAATTGCACGGCCATTCTTATTTAAATTATAAATTTTAAATCTTTAGCATAAAATCATAGACTATAAACCTTAAATTTTAAATCTAAAATCCTTCAACCCTAAAATAAATAAACTTGTGACATGTGTATTAATTTTTAATTTTAATTATATTAAATATTTGAATACTTATATATTAAAATAATTATATTTTTCATGAAGGCATGACCTTAATATAGACATTTCATGGATGTATACCAACATATCTACCGGGAAGGAAACAAATAGTGTGGCTAATTTACCTTAATATACTTTTTATATGTTATGAATATTTATTTATGGTGGATATTTATGGATTAAAAGAGATTTTAATGTACTTCATTATTAGGGTTTAATACCATTGAAATTAAGATTTCCTCTTATGTCATAAATATTGAGTTTTGAGAAAATATTGTACACAACTCCACATTGAGAATATGATACAAGTTTCTCTCTTTATCTCTCGTCCTCTTGTTCTTGTGCTTCTTTTAGTTTATTTGCAACACATTATTAGCACGATCTCGCTCAATTACTGTGGTTCTTGTTGGTGATTATCGAAAAGAATTTCAATTTGATATTGGTGACTACATCTACTATATATTTAACTTAGCTTGGAAAGTCCAGTATGTTTTGCTTATTTATTTATGTTGATATAATGCCTGGTCAATAATTCTTTAAATTAAGGTATGTGCATTTGAATTCATTGTTTGGTTATTGTTTCATTCTAATATTTCATGGCTTAAGATTTGACACTTTTCTTCTTAATGTATTATGTATGTATCTTGGTTAAGGAATTAAACCTATGTAAAAAAGGTGAATGTTCGATAGAATTCAGCCAACCAGAAAATCTTGAAATAAAGATGCAGCAATTGTGAACCCTGCCAAAAGGACCAAGCCCCCGTACAATCACCCTAGTGACCCCATTTGGGTGATAAGGTAAAAAAGGTGAATGCAATAGCATGAATTTCATATTGCATGAAAGAAAGGAAAATGGAAATAAACAAGGATAACAAGAGTAAAAATGTGTCGCAAGGCTTAGAGTCAAATGCCTCAACCATTGATATACGTAAGTTTTTCTAACAATAAATATGATAAATTATGTTTATTCCGTGAGATTATTGGATTTGTTTCATTATTTGAAATGATTTGAAGCATAATTACTTTAATAGTATGATGGTTATAAAGTCTATATTTGCTCGAAAGCAATAATTCTTTAACGTCGAAAAAACTCGGTTATAGACTTATCCCAAGTTCAAGTTATGAAAATTCATCTTGATCCAAGAATTTTTATGAAAGGCATTCTCTGAAGTGAATGCAAATATCTAATATTAAATTCTCTCCGCTGTATTCCCTAACGTGGATGTGACATTATATAGTGAAAAGAATAAAAGTCACATTAGCAATTGTGATCGCGATTGAGACCATGAATATAGATATAGACAAGATGATCATTTTAGTAATACTTATACCCACCAAAAGTGGAATTATAAGGATGACCAGAGTGATAAAGACCAAATTAAGAAAGTAGAATATTTAAGATGAACTAATATTTTGATTTAACAAATTTAAGTGAAAAATGTTTTTGGACTTATTCGGATATTAAAAAAATCAAAGCCCATTTAACTTGAAAAATATATTTAATTTTTTAAAGTATTTTTTGACTTATAAAAATATTTTCAATTTTCTAAAGTATTAAAAACATGCTTTGAGTACCGGTACTGTACCCCTAGTACTGACACCAGACACCCATACCGGTACGGCTATGCCTAGTACCTATATGCTAAGGTTTTCCAAAATTCTAGTAAAGAGTTTTGGTACCGTTATTCCTCTTTGAGTACCGATACCCAATAAAATATACCGGTACTCAATCCTCGAGTATTGATGCCTCTACATTTCAAAATAACTACTTTCTTATTTGAACATGTACCGATACCCACACTTGTATAACTATATTTATTGCTAGAAATTAAATCTTCAACGACTCCAAACTTCCTCCAACGGCTAGAAACGGTCACAAAACTTATGAGAGAAGTTAAAATGGACCTTCAAGGCCCAAGCTGTTGAAGAAGAACAAGAAAGCATTGACCAAGATTCATGTATAGAATGTAATACCCAAAATTTGTTATATTAATTTAGGTTCATTTAGTACTAAGATAAGGACTTAAAAGCTTCTTAGTGACTAAAATGACAAAAATGCAAAAGTTAGGATTTTTCTCAATTATGGACCGTAGAAAAGAAGTTTATGAGGTTTTTAGGTGTCATGTGATAGAGAACGAGTAAAATAGAATACTCGCAAAATTTGGTTAAAATCCAAGGAAAATTGGAATGAGAATTCAAGGTTAAAGTTTAGTGACCAAAATGATAAGTTTTAAAACTTGGGGCGATAGAAGTGGAAATATGAAAGTTGGAGGACCAAAGTTGTAATTTCCCAAAATTTAGGTGTTTTACTTTATAAATAGATAGAGCACCTATAGGTTTGGATTGAATGAGGAATTACTGGTTTGATCCGATATTTCGATTATTGGGAAAATTGTAGTCAAAGTTTAAGTAGAATTTGGATACCCATATCGAACTAAAAAATTTATGAAATTTTACCATATGATAGAAAAAGGTTATAAAAGTCATTTCCAAGTGTTCAAGAATTTACCAGTAATTATTTTATCCTGTACATGGATAAAACAGATCATGGAGAAAAATCTAATATAGATTACGGGAATAAAAATGCAGTATGAGATATTGAATTTAGATCGAACTGCAAAGTTAAGCATGCTCAGAGCATATGATGGGTGACTTATTGGGAAGGTCTTATGTCAGCACTTGAGACTGATAAAAAGGAATCAGTTCGAGTTAATATTATTAGTATGGATATCTGATAAAGGATTATTAAGAGAATTTTATACGATAAAAATTTTGGGTAAATTATCAGTATATTGGACCGAGTCAAAATTTTTAGTTTGACTTCATAAATATGGAATATTTATTTGATAATATTATTTATTTTTTATATATGGAAATAAGAAATTTTTAGAATTTATTTGATAACCCGGAAATTGCAGTAGAAGTAGTAAATGGATATCAGGAAGTCGGATCGAATCGAAATTTCAAAGGCTGTTCCATAGGTCATGGAAAATTCATAAATAAATTACTAATTGGGTGATTGTGATCTAACTAGAATAGTTGAATTTTTACAAAATGGAAAAAAATTGTGATTTAAGTGACTAGTTTTGGTAATTTGGTCACAATGGCAATTTTGAAATATTTTGAAAGTACCATGGGCAATATGGTAATTTCCCATGTGAAAGCATTACTCTAGTTTGGTTAGAGTTGAATGGAATTTGGTTGGAATTGAACTAGAATGGCAACTAGTAAATATGAATCCAATTGGGAGACATTTTGGTAAATTAGAATACAAGAATTAAAAATTCATTTTTAATTTCTACATGTGGCATAAATTAATAAAAGATGAACAAAAGTGTTCATCTTCTTCCATCCAATTCGAAATACAAGAGAAAAATAGGGGAAAATACACAAAATTTTTCTCCAAGCATTTTGAAGGCTCCGGAACAAGATTCAAGGTATGTTTTTGGTAGAAAGTTGATCTATTTTCAATTCTCTTTCATTTGATAGTAATTTTATCAAGAGTTATGAAGATTTTATTATGTTCTATAAGAGAGAGAAAATAGGGTTTCATGTTTAGATTGAAGTTTGATCTATGCAAATCTAGTGTTGTAGAGATGAAATCAAGCCTAGATTGTGATTAATTTCATGTTTAAGGACTAAAAACCCTAACCCTAGAATTTGGGATTTTATTTAGGGTTTTGAAATTGATAATCAAAATGAAAGATTGATGATATTAGAAGCTTGATTTTGATGTTAGAATAAAAAATCCTCAATTAGTCCTTTAAGTGACCATTTTGGTATACATGGAAAAAATTAGAGAAATATTTTGAAAATTATCCTAGTGATGGATTTGAAGAGATTATGAATTTAGAAGTTTCATTATGGCATTTGGACTAAAATAAAGTCCTTGAAAAGCTTAGACACCCAAATTTGGCATGTAGGAATAAATTGGATTTTAAATGTTAATTCTTGGAAATGAAGAATATATGTTGGAAAATTTATTTAAGCAAGTTAGAATGTTGTTTGGATGAAAAATGAGCCTAGAGAAGCTTAGTGATCAATTCAGCCACATGGAAGAATAATAGGAAAATTTTATGAAAATTATAATTTTATGAATCGAATATGTTGTATAAAGTTAGAATTAAAATTAGAATACAAAGGGACCAATTCGGCAAGCTTCAAAGTTATGGGACCGAATCTGAATTTTTATGAAATTGGAGTATTTTTATGTAATTAATGATGTTGGAGATGTGAAATTGATGTTAGAATGCTAAACCAATATTGAATCGAATTAGTGACCATTTTGACAATTTGTCAAAATTAAGTGACCAAATAGGAAATGAATTCTTGGGTGGAGATTAAATCTGACTTTTTAGTTAAAATAATAGAATTAAGGTAGTAATGTTGATTTGAGGACTAAATTGCAAAGTTAAGAAGTTTGAATCCGTACCTTTGCATTTTAGTGACTATTTGGGCGAAGAAAGAAAATTTAAGGGAATTATTTTGAATTGATGAAGAAGATGATGAATTGGTAGTTTGAAGCAAGTGATGGGACTAAGTTGACAAGTAGAAAAATAAGAAGTTAGTATAAATTAGAAGTTAATTATGGAAAATTTTATGTTAAATGATTAGATAGCTTGATCGAATTATTGCTACAAATGAATCTAAAAAATGTTTGTTTATATTTATGTGGTTAATGAAAACAAATCCGAATCAAAGAAGATTCGAGGTACTATGAAGGAAAGGATCGAGTCTAATTTAGTGAGGCATGCTAATAAATGGCCCAAGTGAGTGTATTTTATTTATTTATTATATATGTGGATGAATTAATGCATTTTTATCTGTTTATATATAATGTGAAGAAGACTTGAAATAAATCAACTTTGATAATAATGAAAATGTATGTTGATCAAAGAAATATTAAATGGTATATGTAATACATGGATATGGAATAATGATTTATCAAAGATAAATCAGATTTGAGATATTTGGGTATGAACTGCCCATTATCGAATTATGGATAATAGTATTAAAGGATTGGATATAGAATAAGAAAATATTATATTGTTATGCCCAAGTACTAGAGTAAGAGTCTTTGGTATAATTGGATATCCAAAAAGAGTCTTAGCAGCTGCGCCATAGCACTACGGTGCAAGATAGACTCTTTGGTGGTTGAGATAGACTCTACGAAGTCGAGTTCAAACACTACGGTGTTACATAGCACAAAAAGTGATAGTATGAGGAGCAAAGGGCGTCCACGAGTATGTACTCACCATCAGACGCTACGACGTTATAGACACTATGGTGTCGAGATGACTCGTATACCATAGGTTCACATGAGAATCTTTGGTATAGTTGGATATCCAAAGAGTCCTAGCAGCTACGTCATAGCACTACGGTGCGAGATAGTCTCTTCGGGGTCAAGATAGACTCTACAGAGTCAGTTCAAACACTTCGGTGTTATATAGCACAAAATGTGTGAGTATAAGGAGCAAAGAGCATCCTCGAGTACGTACTCATCTCAGTCGCTTTGGTGATGCAGACGCTACGGCGTCGTAGACACTACGGTGTCGTGATGACTCGCATACCATGGCATCACATAATTTTGTACTTTGGGCTATGGTAAAGAATATGATATGCAAATGATTGCACAATGAAAGTATGGCTATGATAAATAATATGATATGCAAATGATTACATAATAAAAGTATGGCTATGATATAAAGAAAATGATATGCAAATGATTGCATAATGAAAGTATGACTATGTTACAGAATATGATATGTAAATGATTACGTGATAAAAACATGACTACTTGATGAACATGAACCATTGATATCATGATTCTATGATAGAATTGATAGATAATATGAGTCATATTAAAAGCATGTTTATGTTAAAGAAATTATTATGTATGTGAATACCTGATGAATATAGAATAATAATGACATGACTTTTTTTAAGATAGTCATGATACATGACTATTCCTGCATTACAGATGGCATGATTTTATACTTTGGCTATAATACTTGAAATGTATTTATGCAAGTAGTTAAGCTAAAAAGCCTAAAGTACACAAGACTGGTAAGACGAATGGAATTCTATGATTTGAATATTATATTGGTTAAATGAACTATACATGATTAAACTGTTATCAACTGCAATTGGAAATCGCTTGCCAATTTGCAGGGATGTGTTATTGATAATCATTGTTTTGCATTGTTATGGTTATGCCTCACTAAGTTATACTTAACGTGTGTTTTGTATCACACGTAGGTACTTCGGACTAGATAGCAGAGGAGGAGCTACACATCATTGGATCAAGTTAGTCTGTATTATCAGTAAGTATCACCACATCCTAGTCTAGTGGGCCATGTATAGAAAATAAATAAGTAGTTATTATGTATGACTAAATTTTTGTACTCTACTTATAAGTTAATGCGGATGTATGAACTGGCAACATGATTTCGTTTGAGGAATTAAAAATATTAGAAAAGATGCTTTAAACAATTTTAAACTTTGTTGGTCGTTTATTGCATAGTGATTTAAAATCAAGAAAGGGTCTAGGCAGCAAACATAGTTTTCACCCTGAATTATATTCTCATTTTAATAACTGCTTAAAGTATTTTACAAACCAATTCGGGGTCAAAACTAGTTGTAGTTGCCAGACATAGTTTTGTTTGAAAACTGAGAAAGGGCCAACCACTGAATTATTTTGTTGAAGTTAAAAAAAATCTACAAGTCTAAATATCAATGTAAATCAGTTAGTAACATCATTAATGTGTATTCAAATATCGAAAATATGTTGAAGGTGTTACATTTAGTGGTATCAGAGCAAAGGTTTAGCCGATTCTGGAGGTTAAACCAAGTCCAATATGATTTTGCTAAAGTGTACATGGCCCTAGGATGTGATGTTACTGATATATTGCTTGCATAACTTGATGTAGCTCTTCAATAGTATGAATGAGACTTTAATGTTTATAAAAAAATAAGAAGCTGTTAGATTTCGTCAGTTGACAAATTTCGAGGGTTAAGAAAAAACCCATAGTGGATACAACACAGTGAAATATATATGATAGTTAACTCATATTCAAAATGAGTTATCTGTATAATAGAGAATTGGTACAGTAATTATAAGAAGATGGAGGATATTTTGATCGTAAGGGAATTTCCAAATGTGTTTTCAAATGAATTACTAAGATTACCTCCAAATAAAGAGGTATAGTTCGATATTGACGTTTAATTCGAGAACGAAGCAGGTATTAATAGCACCTTATAGAATGGCACAGATCAAGTTAGAGGAGCTGAAAGCTCAACTGCAAAAGCTATTAGATTAGAGTTATATTTGATCGAGTTACTATAAAGTGCTCCGGTATTATTTGTAAAAAAGAAAGATAATTCTTTACGATTAAGTATAGATCATCGACAGTAAAATAGGGTAACAATAAAGAATAAATAATTCGTTACCAAGGATTTGGAGATTTGTTTGACAGCACCCAGAACTCGTTATAGACGCTACAAGTTCCTAGTGATGCCGTTTGGACTTACAAACGCCCTGCTGCATATAAGGATCTAATAAATAGAGTGTTTCAACCCTACTTGGACCAGTTCATGGTGAAATGAAGAAAGAAATAAAGAATGAGAAACTCTTATTGGCAAAAGTTAGTTAGCGGAATTATAAAGTAGAAGTAGCTATTTGAGAAATCGAGAAGAAAATGAAAAAGCAGTACCAGCAACTTTTTGAGCCATGTACATTTTAAAAATTCGAGGACGAATTTTCTTAAGGGGAAGAGAATTGTAATACCCCAAAATTTGTTACATTAATTTAGGGTCATTTAGTACTAAGATAAGGACTTAAAATCTTCTTAGTGACTAAAATGACAAAAATGCAAAAGTTAGGATTTTCTCAATTATGGACTGTAGAAAAGAAGTTTTTGAGGTCTTTAGGTGTCATGTGATAGAGAACTAGTAAAATAGAATACTCACAAAAATTTGGTTAAAATCCAAGGAAAATTGGAATGGGAATTAAATACAAGAGAAAAAATAGGGAAAATACACAAAATTTTCTCCAAGCATTTTGAAGGCTCCCGAACAAGATTCAAGGTATGTTTTTGGTAGAAAGTTGATCTATTTTCAATTCTCTTTCATTTGATAGTAATTTTATCAAGAGTTATAAAGATTTGATTATGTTCTAAAAGAGAGAGAAAATAAGGTTTCATGTTCCATGTTTAGATTGAAGTTTGATTTATGCAAATCTAGTGTTGTAGAGATGAAATCAAGCCTAGATTGTGATTAATTTCATGTTTAAGGACTATAAACCCTAACCCTAGAATTTGGGATTTTATTTAGGGTTTTGAAATTGATAATGAAAATGAAAGATTGATGATATTAGAAGCTTGATTTTGATGATAGAATGAAAAGTCCTCAATTAGTCCTTTAAGTGACCATTTTGGTATACATGGAAAAATTTAAAGAAATATTTTGAAAATTATCCTAGTGATGGATTTGAAGAGATTATGAATTTAGAAGTTTAATTATGGCATTCGGACTAAAATAAAGTCCTTGAAAAGCATAGACACCCAAATTTGGCATGTAGGAATAAATTGAGGTTTTAAATGTTAATTCTTGGAAATTAAGAATATATGTTGGAAAATTTATTTAAGCATGTTAGAATGTTGTTTGGATGAAAAATGAGCCTAGAGAAGTCAAGTGACCAATTCGGCCACATGGAAAAATAATAGGAAAATTTTATGAAAATTTTAATTTTATGAATCGAATATGTTGTATAAAGTTAGAATTAAAATTAGAATACAAAGGGACCAATTCAGCAAGCTTCAAAGTTAAGGGACCGAATCTGAATTTTTATGAAATTGGAGTATATTTATGTAATTAATAATGTTGGAGATGTGAAATTGATGCTAGAATGCTAAACCGATGTTGAATCGAATTAGTGACCATTTTGACAATTTGTCAAAATTAAGTGGCCAAATAGGAAATGAATTCTTGGATGGAGATTAAATCTGTTTTTTTGTTAAAATAATAGAATTAAGGTAGTAATGTTGATTTGAGGACTAAATTGCAAAGTTAAGAAGTTTGAATCCTTACCTTTGCATTTTAGTGACTATTTTGGCAAAGAAAGAATATTTGAGGAAATTATTTTGAATTGATGAAGAAGATGATGAATTGGTGGTTTGAAGCAAGTGATGGGACTAAATTGACAAGTAGAAAAATAAGAAGAAGTTGGTAAAAATTAGAAGTTAATTATGGAAAATTTTATGTTAAATGACTAGATAGCTTGATCGAATTATTGTTAGAAATGAATCTAAGAAATGTTTGTTTATATTTATGTGGTTAATGAAATCAAATCCGAATCAAAGAAGATTCGAGGTACTATGAAGGAAAAGATCGAGTAGAATTTAGTGAGGCATGCTAATAAATGGCCAAAGTGAGTGTATTTTATTTATTTATTATATATGTGAGATGAATGAATGCTTTTTTATCTGTTTATATATAATGTGAAGAAGACTTGCAATAAATCAACTTTGATAATAATGAAAATGTATGTTGATCAAAGAAATATTAAATGATATATGTAATACATGGATATGGAATAATGATTTATCAAAGATAAATCGAATTTTAGATATTTGGGTATGAACTGCCAATTATCGAATTATGGATAATAGTATTGAAGGATTGGATATTGAATAAGAAAATATTATATTGTTATGCCCAAGTACTAGTGTGAGAGTATTTGGTATAATTGGATATCCAAAAAGAGTCTTAGCAGCTGCTCCATAGCACTACGGTGCGAGATAGACTCTACGGAGTTGAGTTCAAACACTACGGTGTTACATAGCACAAAAAAGTGCGAGTATGAGGAGCAAAGGGCATCCTCGAGTACGTACTCACCATCAGACGCTACGGCGTTATAGACACTACGGTGTCGAGATGACTCGTATATCATAGGTTTACATGAGAATCTTTGGTATAGTTGGATATCCATAGAGTCCTACTAGCTGCGTCATAGTAATACGGTGCTAAATAGACTCTCCGGGGTCGAGATAGACTCTTCGGGGTCGAGATAGACTCTACGGAGTCTAGTTAGATTCTACAGAGTCAGTTCAAACACTATGGTGTTATATAGCACAAAATGTGCGAGTATAAGGAGCAAAGAGCGTCCTTGAATATGAGAAGCAAAGAACGTCCTCGAGTACGTACTCATCTCAGTCGCTTCGGCGATGCAGACGCTACGACGTCGTAGACACTACGGTGTCATGATGACTCATGTACCATGGCATCACATAATTTTGTACTTTGGGTTATGATAAAGAATATGATATGCACATGATTGCATAATGAAAGTATGGCAATGATAAATAATATGATATGCAAATGATTGCATAATGAAAGTATAACCATGTTACAGAATATGATATGTAAATGATTACGTGATGAAAGCATGACTACTTGATGAACATGAACCATTGATATCATGATTCTATGATAGAATTGATAGATAATATGAGCCATATTAAAATCATGTTTATGTTAAAGAAATTATAATGTATGTGAATACCTGATGAATATAGAATAATAATGACATGATTTTTTTTAAGATAGTCATGATACATGACTATCCCTGCATTACAGATGGCATGATTTTATACTTTGGCTATAATACTTGAAATGTATTTATGCAAGTAGTTAAGCTAAAAAACTTAAAGTACACAAGACTGGTAAGACAGATGAAATTCTATGATTTGAATATTATATTGGTTAAATAAACTATACTTTATTAAACTGTTATCAACTGCAATTGGAAATCGCTTGCCAATCTGCAGGGATGTGTTATTGATAATCATTGTTTTGCATTGTTATGGTTATGTCGCACTAAGTTATACTTAACGTGTGTTTTGTATCACACATAGGCACTTCGGACTAGATAGCAGAGGAGGAGCTACACATCACTGGATCAAGTTAGTTTGTATTATCAGTAAGTATCACCACATCCTAGTATAGTGGTATAGATAATAACTAAGTAGTTATTCTATATGACTAAATTTTTGTACTCTACTTATAAGTTAATATGAATGTATGAACTGGCAACATGATTTAGTTTGAGGAATTAAAAATATTAGAAAAGATGCTTTAAACAATTTTAAACTTAGTTGGTCGTTTATCGCGTAGTGATTTTAAAATCAAGAAAGGTCTAGGCAGCAAACATAGTTTTCACCCTGAATTATATTCTCATTTTAATAACTGCTTAAAGTATTTTACAAACCAATTCAATTCAAACTAGTTGTAGTTGCCATTATAGTTTTGTTTGAAAACCGAGAAAGAGCCAACCACCAATTATTTTGTTGAAGTTAAAAAAATCTACAAGAATGAATTACTAAGATTACCTCCAAATAAAGAGGTATAGTTCGATATTGACGTTTAATTCGAGAACGAAGCAGGTATTAATAGCACCTTATAGAATGGCACAGATCAAGTTAGAGGAGCTGAAAGCTCAACTGCAAAAGCTATTAGATTAGAGTTATATTTGATCGAGTTACTATAAAGTGCTCCGGTATTATTTGTAAAAAGAAAGATAATTCTTTACGATTAAGTATAGATCATCGACAAGAAAATAGGGTAACAATAAAGAATAAATAATTCGTTACCAAGGATTTGGAGATTTGTTTGACAGCACCCAGAACTCGTTATAGACGCTACAAGTTCCTAGTGATGCCGTTTGGACTTACAAACGCCCTGCTGCATATAAGGATCTAATAAATAGAGTGTTTCAACCCTACTTGGACCAGTTCATGGTGAAATGAAGAAAGAAATAAAGAATGAGAAACTCTTATTGGCAAAAGTTAGTTAGCGGAATTATAAAGTAGAAGTAGCTATTTGAGAAATCGAGAAGAAAATGAAAAAGCAGTACCAGCAACTTTTTGAGCCATGTACATTTTAAAAATTCGAGGACGAATTTTCTTAAGGGGAAGAGAATTGTAATACCCCAAAATTTGTTACATTAATTTAGGGTCATTTAGTACTAAGATAAGGACTTAAAATCTTCTTAGTGACTAAAATGACAAAAATGCAAAAGTTAGGATTTTCTCAATTATGGACTGTAGAAAAGAAGTTTTTGAGGTCTTTAGGTGTCATGTGATAGAGAACTAGTAAAATAGAATACTCGCAAAATTTGGTTAAAATCCAAGGAAAATTGGAATGGGAATTCAAGTTTGAAATATTTTGAAAGTACCATGGGCAATATGGTAATTTCCCATGTGAAAGCATTACTCTAGTTTGGTTAGAGTTCAATGGAATTTGGTTGGAATTGAACTAGAATGGCAACTAGTAAATATGAATCCAGTTGGGGGACATTTTGGTAAATTGAAATAAAATGAATTAAAATTTCCTTTTTAATTTCTACATGTGGCATAATTTAATAAAATATGTACAAAAGTGTTCATCTTCTTACATCCAATTCGAAATACAAGAGAAAAATAGGGGAAAATACACAAAATTTTCTCCAAGCATTTTGAAGGCTCCCGAACAAGATTCAAGGTATGTTTTTGGTAGAAAGTTGATCTATTTTCAATTCTCTTTCATTTGATAGTAATTTTATCAAGATTTATGAAGATTTGATTATGTTCTAGAAGAGAGGGAAAATAGGGTTTCATGTTCCATGTTTAGATTGAAGTTTGATCTATGCAAATCTAGTATTGTAGAGATGAAATGAAGCCTAGATTGTGATTAATTTCATGTTTAAGGACTAAAAACCCTAACTCTAGAATTTGGGATTTTATTTAGGGTTTTGAAATTGATAATGAAAATGAAAGATTGATGATATTAGAAGCTTGATTTTGATATTAGAATAAAAAATCCTCAATTAGTCCTTTAAGTGACCATTTTGGTATACATGAAAAAATTTAGAGAAATATTTTGAAAATTATCCTAGTGATGGATTTGAAGAGATTAAGAATTTAGAAGTTTAATTATGGCATTTGGACAAAAATAAAGTCCTTGAAAAGCTTAGACACCCAAATTTGCATTTAGGAATAAATTGGGGTTTTAAATGTTAATTCTTGGAAATGAAGAATATATGTTGGAAAATTTATCTAAGCATGTTAGAATGTTGTTTGGATGAAAAATGAGCCTAGAGAAGCCATGTGACCAATTCGGCCACATGGAAGAATAATAGGAAAATTTTATGAAAATTATAATTTTATGAATTGAATATGTTGTATAAAGTTAGAATTAAAATTAGAATACAAAGAGACCAATTCGGCAAGCTTCAAAGTTATGGGACCGAATCTAAATTTTTATGAAATTGGAGTATATTTATGTAATTAATGATGTTGGAGATGTGAAATTGATGTTAGAATGCTAAACCGATGTTGAATCGAATTAGTGACCATTTTGACAATTTGTCAAAATCAAGTGACCAAATAGAAAATAAATTCTTGGATGGAGATTAAATCTGATTTTTTAGTTAAAATAATAGAATTAAGGTAGTAATGTTGATTTGAGGACTAAATTGCAAAGTTAAGAAGTTTGAATCCTTACCTTTGCATTTTAGTGACTATTTTGGCAAAGAAAGAAAATTTGAGGGAATTATTTTGAATTGATGAAGAAGATGATGAACTGGTAGTTTGAAGCAAGTGATGGGACTAAATTGACAAGTAGAAAAATAAGAAGAAGTTAGTATAAATTAGATAGCTTGATCGAATTATGGAAAATTTTATGTTTAATGATTAGATAGCTTGATCGAATTATTGTTAGAAATGAATCTAACAAATGTTTGTTTATATTTATGTGGTTAATGAAATCAAATCTGAATCAAAGAAGATTCGAGGTACTATGAAGGAAAGGATCGAGTTGAATTTAGTGAGGCATGCTAATAAATGGCCCAAGTGAGTGTATTTTATTTATTTATTATATATGTGAGATGAATGGATGCATTTTTATCTGTTTATATATAATGTGAAACAGACTAGCAATAAATCAACTTTGATAATAATGAAAACGTATGTTGATCAAATAAATATTAAATGATATATGTAATAAATGGATATGGAATAATGATTTATCAAAGATAAATCGGATTTTAGATATTTGGGTATGAACTGCCCATTATCGAATTATGGATAATAGTATTGAAGGATTGGATATTGAATAAGAAAATATTATATTGTTATGCCCAAGTACTAGTGTGAGAGTCTTTGGTATAATTGGATATCCAAAAAGAGTCTTAGCAGCTACGCCATGCACTACGGTGCGAGATAGACTCTTCGGGGTCGAGAAAGACTCTTCGGGGTCGAGATAGACTCTACGGAGTCGAGTTCAAACACTACAGTGTTACATAGCACAAAAAGTGCGATTATGAGGAGCAAAGGGCGTCCTCGAGTATGTACTCACCATCAGACGCTACGGTGTTATAGACACTACGGTGTCGAGATGACTCGTATACCATAGGTTCACATGAGAATCTTTGGTATAGTTGGATATCCATAGAGTCCTAGCAGCTGCGTCATAGCACTACGGTACGAGATAAACTCTTTGGGATCGAGATAGACTCTATGGAGTCGAGTTAGACTCTTCGGAGTCAATTCAAACACTTCGGTGTTATATAGAACAAAATGTGCGAGTATAAGGAGCAAAGAGCGTCCTTGAATATGAGGAGCAAAGAGCGTCCTCGAGTACGTACCCATCTCAATCGCTTCAGTGATGCAGACGCTACGACGTCGTATACACTACAGTGTCGTGATGATTTGCGTACCATGGCATCACATAATTTTGTACTTTGGGCTATGATAAAGAATATGATATGCAAATGATTGCATAATGAAAGTACGGCTATGATAAAGAATATGATATGCAAATGATTGCATAATGAAAGTATGGCTATGATAAAGAATATGATATGCAAATGATTGCATAATGAAAGTATGGCTATGATAAAGAAAATGATGCAAATGATTGCATAATGAATGTATGACCATGTTGCAGAATATGATATGTAAATGATTACGTGATGAAAACATGACTACTTGATGAACATGAACCATTAATATCATGATTCTATGATAAAATTGATAGATAATATGAGTCATATTAAAAGCATGTTTATGTTAATGAAATTATTATGTATGTGAATACCTGATGAATAAAGAATAATAATGACATGATTTTTTTTAAGATAGTCATGATACATGACTATTCCTGCATTACAGATGGCATGATTTTATACTTTGGCTATAATACTTGAAATGTATTTATGCAAGTAGTTAAGCTAAAAAGCTTAAAGTACACAAGAATGGTAAGACGGATGGAATTCTATGATTTGAATATTATATTGGTTAAATGAACTATACATGATTAAACTGTTACAACTACAATTGGAAATCGCTTGCCAATCTGCAGGGATGTGTTATTGATAATCATTGTTTTGCATTGTTATGGTTACGCCGCACTAAGTTATACTTAACGTGTGTTTTGTATCACACGTAGGTACTTCGGACTAGATAGAAGAGGATGAGCTACACATCATTGGATCAAGTTAGTTTGTATTATCAGTAAGTATCACCACATCCTAGTCTAGTGGGGCATGTATAGATAATGAATAAGTAGTTATTCTGTATGACTAAATTTTTATACTCTACTTATAAGTTAATGTGAGTGTATGAATTGGCAACATGATTTCGTTTGAGGAATTAAAAATATTAGAAAAGATGCTTTAAACAATTTTAAACTTAGTTGGTCGTTTATCGCGTAGTGATTTAAAATCAAGAAAGGGTTTAGGCAGCAAGCATAGTTTTCACCCTGAATTATATTCTCATTTTAATAACTGCTTAAAGTATTTTACAAACCAATTCAGGGTCAAAACTAGCTATGGTTACCAGACATAGTTTTGTTTGAAAACTGAGAAAAGGCCAACCACTGAATTATTTTGTTGAAGTAAAAAAAATCTACAAGTCTGGATATCAGTGTAAATCAGTTAGTAACATCTTTAATGTGTATTCAAATATCGAATATACGTTGAGGGAGTTACATAGAGAAATTTGTTTTCGATCTTTTTAAAGTTTATTTTTCATTTATAAAACACTTGTGGGCTCTAATTGTCAATTTGCTCTAGTGCTAGTTTTTGGGTGAGAGCTTCAATTTGTAAACATTTTGCTTTGTGAAGTTTTTCTCTTGTTTGTTTATTTTGTATTTCTCTTTGGGAGAGAGTAGGCAAAGTTTTGGGGTATAAACATTGTGAGTTTATAAGTTTACTCTTTGTCCTCAAAAGAAAGACAAGTTAGCGATTTTGTAGAAAATCTTTAGTGTGGATAGCTAAGGTAGTGAAGGTAGACTTAGTTGAGAAGTCGAACCACTATAAATTTTTGTGTATTTTTTATACTTAGCCTTTTCATCCACCAAATTTCAAAAGCCAATTCAACCCTTTTATGACACTTTCGATTGATAGATTCGAGCCAAAAATTGGTATCAAAGTGAGGTTCAATTGAAGGTCTAACAACCATTGAGAAGATATTTAGAGTGCTCGATCAATTTATATATCACCTGGTTCAAAATGGCACAATCCATCTCCAAGCCTCGCTACTTCAATAGGGGTCAACTATTCTTATTGGAAGAATATGATGATGCTCTTTATTCAAGCCAACGACTATTCACTTTGGGATGTTGTTGGTACCTGCGAATGTCTACCGCCACATGTCAATGAATCATGACCGACTAACATACATCACAGGCGAATGATGTCAAGCTAATGTTGGGAACCCCGTATAGGCGAACACGTAGAAGCGATCCGAGGCGGGTGAACCAACTGCGAACATGGCTAGACGAACAACATTTAGTGACCACATGCCTATATATGGAATCACTACCGATGATGCAGCAAACCTAGGACATCAACTCATAGCTAGTCTAATCACAATGCCACAACAAACCTGTCATGACACCTGTTTATGCAGTATATAAGAACACATGCAACAAGGAAAAAGACACGATCTCCTAATAAGAGAGCTCCAGCACCCTACCAAAAAGATTACACCTTTAGAACCATTTTCAGAACCACTGTCCAACTGCCATTTTTGGCACTTGTTCACTTTAACAACCAACAATTGGTGCAATGAGCGCGGAGCGCGTGTGACATTCGTTTCCTTTTTTAGAAACCCCACGTTTTCCCAACTTCCCTAGGTTTTTAAAATTCTCTAAGATGGGTGGTGTAACCCCCTTGACCTGGTCTAGTTGCAAGACCGAACTGAACGAGCTACATTAGGGTTTACCGAGACAAACCCTAAAGAATTACATTAGACACAGTCTATTTTTTCTTTTATCTTATCTAAATGCATATTTAAGCCCTAAGATGTTCATGCTGGTTATGGTGAAAATTACATCCCAATCAGGTGTCGATTCGACATCCAATTGCTTGAATTCGCATAACAGAGACTAACACGTAATTCCCAATAATTATAGGGTTAACCATGAAATTGAAGTTACCAATCCTTAATTAGTCATGTTACATGCCTTCAGGTTAAATCTCAACTTAAAATAACCATCCAAACTCATTTAATTGCATAATTAAGAAACAAGGACTAAATTGCAAAAAAATACAAACAACCAAAAGCATATTAACTGAAATAACGACTGACGCACCGGCACAGACCATCACCGTATCGCAATGGGTGAAAATAAAAGAGGTGTACCAATATTGTTCCTAAGCATGTCGGTACAGTTATGCCAATTTCGAAAATTAGGATTCTAGTAGCCAAAGGGCGTAACAATATAGTTGCCCATGTACCGACACCAGGCTTATTTCCCAAATACGCGTACCGATACGGTACCTAAGCGTATCGATACGGCAAGGCTATTTTGCCCAGATTGAGCCGAGTCAGGTCCCCACGTACCGATCCCTGAGGACCCGTACATGTACGGAGCGACCTGTAATAACCTCTTGGTCCAACATATGACACTTGGGCTCAATCTAACATACACCAAACACCATCTAATCATCATATAACTTCACATACATCAAATCCTCGAACATAGCAACATGATAGAAGATCATAACATCATGGCATATTCATAGCAAATTCTTATAGTCATGATTTCTACCCAAGCATGCATAATTTTTCCCAACCCTCAACATCATGCATTTAGTATCAAACAAGTCCAAATCATCAAACCAAACCTATACAAATGGGGAGTAACCAAAATACATCTCCTAAAAACAACTTGGCCATATTGCCTCTTATTACTACTTAGTACTTATAAAACCATACTTTGAAAGTCTCAACCCTTGGATCCTCCCTTGCTCACTAGCTGTTCGAGATGGTCTATTTCTCTGCATTGATGAGAAAGGAAAGCGTAAGCTATAAGCTTAGTGAAGGAATCTCAAAAACACTCATCAATGCAATGAAAATCATTTTAATTCAAACCAAATGTAAATATCTCATGGTAAAATCATCTCATGCTTTAATAATCTCTTCAAATATGCACATTTAAATAATTTACAACACCTGTATCATGGATTTTATCTTTACGTCAATTTAAGCTTCATATGCCACAATCTCTATAACAAGCTTAAAGAGCAATCTCATGTATAAATCACATTACACAAACATAATTTATTTCTCATGATACATTATCTCATATATTGGCTTTCAAGTGACTCAAAACCAATAACATTTCATTTCATAAAACACACCGGATACACAGATTTCCCAAGTGGTTCCTACGACCACTTCATGTACATCCTCGAACTGGAGCAACAGAACAATTACCCACCTCAACGGTTATGATGTATAAATCCACCAGCAGGAGAAAATAGAACAATTACCCACCTCGACTGCTGTGGTTCTCATGGTGGAGCCAATGGAACATTTACCCACCTCGACATACATGAGGCGGCTTATTATAGTGAACTTTAAAACCTATGGCTAGCCAACTATATCCGATAAAATTTTAAACTCAGCCACTTGCCAATATATTCAATAAAACAACATTTCCTCAATGTTTTACATATGCATCAAATCAATCTGATTTCAAATACATTAAACCATGCATTTTAGTATTCTAAAAAATACTTTCACAAACCAAGTTTCATTCTCAATAATCATCATATATGATCATTAGCAGCATCTTTCATTTCTAAAACATGCATAATACAATGAGTAATCAAAACCATAAGCATGTGCATGAGATTTCATTTTACAAAACCGAAATCGAGAGAGTGCTCAACCAATACTTACTTTCGAGCTTAGATGAGTGTTTCAAACTTTATCTAAACTCCTACAACTTCTTTCAAACTTTTTTATAGCAATAAAACATGTTTCCACTTACAAACAATCCAAAGCTAGCTTGCCGATGCGAGAATCAAGCTTTTGAAGCTTTCGCCCCTTCTCCAAAAGCTAAAGGACTAAACTCCCCTGCTTTACCCATCCAAAAATAGAGGATTAAGACACATCTCTGCATCTTTAACTTCCAGCAACCAACAAACACAACTTCACCTCTCAAGAACCATCAAAAACCTCTTTAAAACAACCGAAATCATCACCAAACCTCACCTAAGCAAAGCCCATCCAAAACCTAATGATTCTAACATCTTAACAACATCAATTAACATCCAATTTTTTTTAATTACATCCTTATACCGCCAGCACCTCTACAACAACAAGATCATACCAAAAACTAACCATAAACAACCTAGAAAACTAGCAATTCATATAGTTTCAAGATTTCATTGATTAATCAATTCTTTCAACATTAAAACACATCTTAATTAAGATCTAAACTCATTAGAATCAATCCATAATAGATCCAAAATAGTGCATATCAAATTTTCCACATAAAACTCAATTCAATCTTCAAATCCATGTTTAAACCAGAATTCCATAACATAAATCAATAACAAAGGATCAAGAACTTGGGAATTTCATTAAAGAACCTTTAATTAGAGGAGAGAAATGAAAATCACCTCTAATTGCTGATTTCTCCCTTAATTGTCAAAGCTTGGTTGAAATCCAAGTAGATTTTCAATAAGAATTGAAGAAATCAATTAGAAAACAAAAAGAAAATCAATAGGAATTGATATCTGAGAACTTTGGAGTGAAAAATCTTAGTTTGGCTGTTGGGAAAGTTGAGAGAAAAAGTTGGAAGAAAAGTAGTTACGCAAGAAAGTGATTTTGCAAAACTAAAAATTCTTTTATTAAATTCTTACTTATTTTTAATAATAAATCAATTAAAAACACTTTTAAAATAGCCTAAATTAAGGGAAAATTTGATGAAAAAGATTGGTCAAATAGCTCCTTAAAGATTCTAAGTTTTGACCTTTTTACGATTTAGTCACCAAAAACAATTTTGAAAACTTTTCATTTTAGTCACTAGACCAAAATGTCCCAAAATCATATTTAATTACTTCAAATTGAATTTACCAAATTACTTAAAATATCAATTAAGTATTTTCTAGCATTTTTCCATATTTTATTTTAGCAAAAATCAATTTTATAAGATTCAATTCCCGAAACTAACTCGAATTGCCTAAACCGGTTCTCCCGAACCACCTACCCGATCCAATTAACATCTAGGCCCAATTTCAGGGTGTTACAGGCAGAGATCCACTGGCTGACATGAGTAGAAAGAGCGTAGAGGATCTCGATCCGATGGTAGATCCGTTGGCGGCAACATCCATGCAACAATTATAATAGTTTTAGCATAATTTTAGACAACAGTTTTAGGACCAACCTCTTCTGTGGTTTACGGCGGTAGGAATGGGCTCACAACAGCCTAAGGGGCATCACCGTCAGAGGAGAGTAATCAACAGTTCATAGATATGGAAGAACGATGGAGAAGTAAGTTGAAGTCCTTGTTACTCTCGAGAAACCAGTACGGGTAGTAGCAAAATTTCATGCAAAATCAGGCAAAACAACACAGTCTCGCTGAAGAGAGAAATAAAAGGTTAATCCAGGAATTATCTACGAAAGATAAAGGTAAAATGGACGGAGATGAACAGACATCAGAACGGGGCATCAGTTGGAGAATTTCAAGGAAGACTTTGAAAGTGATGATACAGGTTATCACCTGATGGAGGACGACGAATAACAAGTGATGACTGCATAGATAACCTATTTTGCGTACCCTTTTTCTTAACTTTGGCTTACTTGGATTCTCACTACATACGGAACTCATTAAAGAAAGCGAGAAAACAAGATCCTCTTGAAAGAGGCTTCACGCACTTTAGGGTTATGAAACCCTAACTTTCTCGCCTATATAAAGGAGACTTGGGCTACAAACAAAAGGAGCTCAATCGCAGACGACAACCCTTAGTCTTCATCTAATAGAGAACCACCAAAGTCAAGGTTCTAGAGGAGCCTCGATACGACAGAAGCCATCGAAAGAGGCTGAAGGAGTGCGGGACCTACAACAACAGTTAGAAAGCTTGGAGGAGATTGACCCATTTCTATCCTTTGCTTGATAAACTGCCATGTTTTAATTTTTTTATTATGGATGTTTTAGGCTAAAAAAATGAGCTAAATACTTTTAGTTGGGTTTATTTCTTTATAAGATATTATGTTTTGAATACTTTATTTTAATGCTATAGTTCTTTTCCTTTATCTATTCTGTTCATCGTCCTTCATACGTAGTTATTGTAAGAGCTATCGAGAGAGGCCTTTTAACTATTAATCTGTGGCTTAATATCGAGAGTGTTAGGTTAAACAAACGTGAAAAGTGAGACTAAGCTATTAACTTAGTCTTAATCCAGCTTAGACATAAGTTTAGAGCTTCAACAACTAATAAGGGGAAATTGAATAGATAATAGGGTTGTTAGGGTTCACGCAGACTTGTATTACCTTAGTTTCATTATTATTAACTTCTATACATCAAGAGAGTCAGAAGTTCATTAGAAAACCCTATCGAGTAGATAAAGATCTTAGTTGGTTTATGCATACATATATTGCTAGTCGATATAGCAATGAAATAAGTAATTAAGCATAATTCCTAGGCAATAAACCCAACTTCCATAATTATCTGAATATTTACCGCAACATCTGTTTGTCTTGATCATAGCTACTTTACTTTATTTGCATTTAGTTTTGATAAACCACCATCAAACCAATACTTACTCAACCGTTCTTAAGTACGATCGCTTCATAGTTATTGATCCAATCCTCGATGGTTCGACACACCACTTCATCACTTTATTACTTGATAAACGAGTATACTTGCTATAAAGTGCATACATATTTCTCAAGCCATCAAGTTTTGGACACCGTTGCCAGGGATTGACAATTGATAATTTCGTTGTAATTGTGCTTAAGATTTTATTTTATTTTATTTGCATTTAGTTTTATTTTTGTTTTTATTTTTTAGGTATATTCCAGTGCATGACCAGATGAACAAATCGTGAGGAACCAGTTCTCCTTTGTAACCCTGAAATCGAAAGATACTTGAGAGATCTTCATCGAGGATAAAAAATAATGGATCTTCTTGGTAATCGTGCTAATAATGGACAGAACAACCTGGAGAATGTACGTAACGATGGCATTCCACCGAGTGATGCACGAGTGATTGTTGAAAATGCATCAGAAAATAGAGAACAAGAAAGTCAGCCGATTATTCTACCAGCCCGACCTAGGAGACCCATTCGCGACAATATTTCACTTGTCATCAACAACCTCAACCCATTGATCGTTGTACTAGATCTAAGGACAATTCACTTTGACTTGAAGCCCGTTATGTTCAACATGCTCAACTCCATTGGACAATTTAGTGGATCATCAAGAGAGGATGCTAGAGAACACATTAAAGCTTTCCTAGAAGTTTGTGATTGTTTTAAACAACTAGGAGTCCTTGATGATGTGTTAAGACTCAAATTATTCCCCTATTCCTTGCGTGACTGAGCCCAAGCATGGTTGAAAAATATCTTCTCAGGATCTATTACATCCTGGGATGACCTATGCAAATTTTTTTTGCACATTATGATCCACTAAACGTGCATAATCAGAAGCAGAGCGAGATCATAACATTCAAGCAACGAGATGATGAATCTATGTATGAATGCTGGGATAGATACAAAGATATTTTGCATAAGTGCTCGATTCATAGATTTCATGATTGGCTACAAATAATGATGTTCTATGATGGCGTAAATGCACCCACAAGGATGATGATTGACTCTTCAGCCAATGGTATTTTGCTCAATAAGGATCATGAAGTGGCTTTCGAAATTTTTAATCAGATACCCAATAATGAATACTATTTTTCGACAAGGAGATTGAATCCTGGCCCTAAATCTCCAAGAACACTTTAGTTGGACGATTACTAGAGTGTGGCAGCTCAACTCTCCGCCATTGCAAATCTGCTCAAGAACATGCAGCCGACATCCAACACACGGGAGGCTAAGGTAATTAAATACACATTTGAGCATTGTGATGGGGAACACAGTAAAATGAATGCCCCCAACAACAATAATCTGAATTCTATGTATAGAATTCTTATCGCAACAACAACCCCTATTCGAACACCTACAACCTAGGGTGGCGACAACATCCAAATTTTGGTTGGGGATGTAACACAAAAAATTGAGGAGCACGACAAAATGCTATAGAAGAACCTACTGGATTTCAACAGAAAACTCAAAGGCAGAACCAGGGAGCTTCTAACTTGTAACACCCTCGACCCGGCCTAGACGCCCGACCGAATTGAGTAAGCTATATTAGGTTTGCCGAAGCAAACCGGAGAAAGGTTACGAAAATTCAGTCTATTTTTTTCTTTTATCTTGTCTAGATGCAAGTTATTAATCTTACATGAACATACTCGCAACATGTGAAATTTTGAAGAAAACGAATCACAAATAGGCGGCTAATTGCATCTTATTCATTACGAGGACTAAAAATGTAAATACTTTAAATTATTGGTCCAAAATTGAAATTAAGGTTACCAATCCTCAATTATTCCATTTATATGCCCACATCTCAAATTTTAGGTCAAAATGATCACCCATATGCGTACAATTACATTTGCAAAACATAGGGACTAAAACGCAAGGGACCAAAAACTGGTTTCCATGACATTACCTATAAAAACTGCCTCCCGTACCGATACGAGCACAGCCGTACCAATACAGAGTAACCACGCGTACCGGTACACAATATACCGTATCGATACGCCACTTCAGCTTGCATAATATTAAAGCCGTACTGATACGAGCCCTTGGTGTTCCGGTACACATGTTTTTCCCCAAAAAACAACATTCTAGTAACGAGTTCCCGTACCGATACACCTTATCCCATACCGGTACGCAAAGCTTAAATTGCTTATCCGTATCGATACTCAAATACCCATACCGATCCTGAGTGCCCTGTTTTGCCTAGCTGTACCGATACGGTCCCTTGCGTATCAGTATGTATAGGCCTGTAATGTCAATTTTCTTTGGTTTCACTCAATTCTAGATGCATTTAGATCCTAGAAACTTGCATACATGAATATAAACATTCAACAATACATATATCAACACTTGCACCAAGATTTAGGTACAAAACAAGCTTATGCTACCATATGGTTTAATCTAGAGGCATGCTCCCTAAAATACTCCACCAACATACCAAAACGCTCAAATCAACATTTTCCAGCACAAGCACCAAACCAACATCACATTAATACCATATTCAACATGTTACCCTCATCAAAGCATGCCTTCCAAGCAAGACCATCTAGATGCATACCTAGGCAACCCACGTAGCATCAACCAAAGGTAACGATGCACAATATGCTTAACAACATCAATCAAAATCCGAAATCGCAGCATTACACAAGCTCAAAACTAGGGAAAAACATAATTACAAATCCCAAAATCCATGGCGAACACATTGCCTTATTAACCAAAAACATAAATCGAGTTCATACTCAAAATTGCTTTGCCTCTTGGATCACTATGACTTTGCCTTTGCTGCCCCATGCCTTAATGCTCTACATCATTAAGAAAAAGAGAGCGTAAGCACACTTGCTTAGTGAGGATGCTCTTAAAACAATGATGCATTAAAACTCTTAAACACCAACACTTGTTTCCAAACCATGCTTACGACCTAAGCAAGTTTCAATGATTCCAGCTCAAACCATGCATATCGACCATATGCAAAAAAATATATATACCACATGCTTAAACCCCCAAACCATTTTATACAAAACCATGCTTGAATTCCAAAGCATTAAATGCAAATCCATGCTTAAATCCCAAAGCATTAAAAATAGATACAACAATAGAATTATCATATATTGGCCCTTATGGTGAAACACCCATAACCCGATTTCAGAATAAACCGAATTAGGAAGTGTTTAGAAACAAACTTGTTAGCAAACATATAGCATTGAGATAGAATATGAGGACCGAGTGCTTCACAAATGAGTATATAATTCGAATTCAGGGTAATTTAAATTTTTTTCTTTTTATAAATTGGATAGACCTTCAAATTAAGTCATGAGCAGATCAATCATACATATCTTAACAAGGACTCTTCAGTCACCATACCATAACTTGTTATAAATTGGTTACTTCAAACCATAACATTTTTTCTACTATAAAAACTACCACGGTAAGCTTTTACACATCACATGCATAACATAGCTTAGACAACATGTAATTATTCAAGACATTTTAGACTATATACAAGGAGTTTTAGCCATCATTATTTAGAAGCATCAAGATAAGTTCGACGCATAAATCATTCCTAAACAGATTCAGCTAACCTTTACCAAGCATGATCAAAATGATATTCTTTAACATTTAGAAGCTTATTGACTCTGATAGTTTCACTAGCCCTTATCAATTATATTACTTTTACTTAGGGTTTACACGATAATTTAGGTAATTGAACTTACAAAACACCTACCCTCAAATGATTAATCACTTAGGAAACTTATAGGTGTTTGACTAACATATTACCCTCAATACATGGCAATTACTAAATTTTATCATAACAATTAATATAATCAAAACTTTTAATCTTATTCGAGTTATAAACTCGTAGTCCCAAACCATTAAACCATCACAATTCACGTGATTTCTAGGATAGATAATCATTCAAATATATTACTAGCATAGCTATTAAGCAACTCCTAAATCATGCCAACTATTAATCATATGCAGTATGCAATCACCAAAGAATAACAATAAGGGCCCATTACAAACTTGTAAACTCAATAGGCTTATATACATGATAAGCCATAAAAGGAATCTAATAAATCAATGCATGCTTAACCACTATGTGCCACCAACTAGGAGTATGCTAGGAAATTACAAACATATGTCCTGGTTCTTGTGATCTCGTCCATGCTCTTCAAACAAACGAAGGTAAGGTTACCCTGAAATGTTGGAAGGGAAAAGGGGTAAGCAATTGCTTAGTGAGGTAGCTTAAAGAACTTAAATATATGAAACTATAATCCGATCCAATTTTATCTGATCTATTAGTCAACATAATTTTAAGCTTGGACAATAAACTTAGCCATTTAATATCATGTCATTAGAACCGGCATTCAATTACTTACAAGGATATTTCCATAGATTAATTACTTATATCCCTGATTCTTAAACAAACTCATATTTACATATATATATTATTGCTTGAGTCAAACATGTTCAGACATTTATACACAGAGGGTACTAACAATGCACCTTCAAACACTTACATACTTAGGTTATTCAATCATAGTACCTTCATATATTCACATGACTTATACACTTTAACATTCAAAGCAACTCGAATGTGAAAACATTCCATCAAGGCATACTTAATCCTCCAAGAAACATCCATTAATCAATGCTTACCTATTACTTATCATACAAGTTATTACAATAATTCATTTATTTAATCACATAGCTTTTATAGTTTCTTTTAAATGTAGCTAATCCATTCATAAGTGGCTAATTTGTTACTTATCAAATAAGTTATCCGACTAACATATCTCCTCACCCAGGCTACTTGGCACAAAATATCAACGTCTTATATCATTTCCATGAAATCCTCACATTTAACCAAAAACATTCGAAAACATGCTCATATTTAATTGACACCATATACAAATCATATGTATACAATTATACACTCAAAAAAGTCTAGGGCATGCTTGAATTTAATCAAATCAGCACATTAATCATACATATTCAATTTTATACTCAAAACGGTCCAAGCATATTGATTTATGTCTAAAACAATCCAAGCCTATTCATTTATATCCAAAACAACGCAATGGACATGCAACCACATGAATAATCGAATAATATATATATATATATATATAGGTACAAGGATATTTGATAACTATATATCATTACCCATGTAGTTTAACTAAGTAAAAATCATATTCTTACTTAAAATAACTACTTATAAGCAATCATTCTCATATAGCTCATCTATTCTTACAAAGTTATCTACTTATTAAGGAATCCTTATTACTAGACATACGAGTCATTACTATAATTCCTTGAGTTCTTCACTTTCTTCTTAGTTACTTATTATAAGCCTGCAATCATGATAGAAGTATGAATTCTTTTATCTGGTAAAATATCAAACTCAGGATCCCATTATATAAACTATTTAACACATGAGCATTAATATTCCAAAACATGTGAATAAATTACTTGGCATTTAAGGTATTCAATACATGGAATTTTAAACATGGATTACTTTTCATATACTTTGTTAAATGCAACATTTTCTAAGCCTTATCACTTGACATACAAGAACACAACTATATCGGGTCATCTTAATGTACATAAATATATATTTTCATAACAATCCTCAACACACTTTTGCCTATCTAGATAGCCCATCGATCATGTAAACATATATAGAACCAAACACTGAACAATCATAACATAATCACTTCTATTCCAAACAATCCATTGATCATATATATATATATATATATATCTACAATTAGAAATCAAAATAGTCCATAACATAGTTAGATTTATTCAAGATTAATCCTTCATGTTTTCAGACATAGCATTTAATATGTATAGATAAGTAGGTACTACTTAACATGTAGGTTATCAAACATGTCCTATTTTAAGATTAAATTTACTTATCATATCTTAGGCATAAATTATTTGCCACATAACGTATCACTTATAAACAAAGGTTACTTATCCTAAAAGATATAACAAACATAACTTATAGGTATAAGTTACTTATTTCCAAAGGTACATAACAATTTATCTTGTAATCACTTCTTTCTTAACATGAAAGATATCAAGTATAACATGACATAAACATGGACTATTGATCACAATTAGTATCTAGATAATTCTTTAACTTGATTCATCAACTTCATTATTTGTACTTAACATAGCCTTGAGAATCGAATTACAGCCTAGGTACATGAATCCCCAACCAACTGTCGCCCATAAAAACATATAATGGTACCCACGGTACCGGTCAATCCCTCATACTATCGCCAAGTGACCTCATAACTTCCCTCCTACTGTCGCCAAATTAAGGAGCGTAGTCCCAGACCGTAGTCCACCCCGAATCTGAGCTCTATGGACTCTATGGCATGCCAACTATACCTAAGACTGACTCGAGACCAAGGCTTTAACAATTATCATCTTTTAATAACCTAAAGTGAGCATAGCTCCATATCGTATATCATAACAAGATTTCATTACCCCTTTCTCATTATGGGTATATAAGTATGTTCACCACATGTGAACTCAAGATTTCTTTTCTTTTGCTCGAATGGCCTTATAACAAGATCGCTTTTGTCATGTCATACATAAATAACTTTCTTTTTGAGTCATCAAACTTACGTAAAGTTGAACATAATCAAGATTTGTTCCTTATTTCACAAAACAACCATTTCTATTCATGTATTTGTTTTTCGAACCAAACAAGCATTCCATAAAATTTTAAGCATTTTATATCATAGTCATGTTTCCAATCAAATTTTCAGGTCACAAAGTGCTTTTCACTAAAATACTCACCTTGCCACCAAGCTTGTGCATTCATAGCGTAATTTAACCAATTTAAGGTAATCATAAATAGAAGACAATGCCCGGGAAGGTTATTATCCCATCCTGAGGCTTTAAACTACACTCACCTCTTATCCCGAGGTTACGAGATACTAGAATCCTTAATCAAATCTTGCTACTTATCCAATTCCTTTCCTAGCTTCTTCTTGGTCTAACATGACAAAACGTGCAGCTATGTATTAGCATAATTCCTAGCAAACATTCACTTACAAAATATTTATTATCTCATGTGAGGTTATGTTATCAGTTCACTAAGCACTCATATAAATATCAAATAGGGTAGCATACATACATGCATTTTCATATATATCAAAATAGTCCTCTAGGATTCATTTAATTAAAATTCTACCCTGCATTCAACTATACTCCAATTCATGCTTAAACAGTCTATTTTGTTAGCAAAACAACCGCTAATGACTTTTAAAATAACTCCAAAAAATTCAAGTTTTATTTAAACAATTTCAAACATTATTCGCATGCTTGTCAAGCAATTCATTAACACTTATCCAACACAATTTAGTCCCTTAACATCATAACTTTGTGGAAATAGTCCACTATAGTACTTATTTACAAAACAAGGCAACATTACAAGTGTATACATTCCCATATTCATCATAACAACCCCTACTATAATTTTTATTGAGCTAAAACAGACCCTCAGATACACTTACAGCCTTGAAAAACATTTGTTCAATACATTGTTACCAATTTTAATGATTAAATCGTCCTTATCATGCTAAAATCAAAACAATCTTCCATACATTTATATACATGCAAAATGGTCCCCAAACTTATAAAAATTGTCCTTATAACTTCTAAAAACATTCCCCTAATTTTTAGATTTGCAAAACAGTCCTAAACATCAAAATTTCATTACAACGCATCCCAAATTTCATGTGTACACATATAATTTGTACATATCAGTCCCTTATCTTTATGTATATGCTCAAATAGTTTGTTATACATTCTTACTCATAAAAAATAGTCCATCAATTATGTATACATATTTAATCATTCAAAATAGTCCATGTATCTTTAAGTTTATACAAAACAGTCCCAATTAATAGGCATATGTATAAAGTAGTCCCTACTTTGTATTTTTCATTTATTTTCATAGCAACACAGTCCTCCAATATTTTTAAGTTTTTCAAAATAGACTCTAATTCATGTATACACATTTATTTTCATAGCAACACAGTCCTCCAATATTTTTAAGTTTTTCAAAATAGACTCTAATTCATGTATACACATATTCATGCTTGAAAACAGACCCTAGGGTTCATGCAATAACATTTTGGTACCCCGATTTCATGTATATACACTTATTTGCAACAATAATCTGATTGCATGCATAACCATATATGTAATAACAAATCAGTCCTAAATTCATTCATATCTATATGTGCGTTCTAACCATTCGTATAAGGTTTCTCACAAGGTTCAAAACAAATCAAAACATCTTTTTTCCACACATAATCGAACAACCCATTAATATTACCATTTTTGTACAAACAGGGCAGATTATACTTGATCATCACTATTGAACATATTTGTTTAAAGAAAATTCTTAACAACACACAATCCATGAAATTCTTAACCAACATTTACACTCAAAGTCGATCTTAGAAAATTATAGAATAAAGAAGATACTTACATCCTCCTAAGCTTATTTGAATGAGGGATTGAATTATGGTTAAGTTTTCAAACTAAAGCCTCCATCTCCAAGGATAATTCAAGCTTCCTCTCACTCACCTTCTTCCTTTAGTATTTCAGGTTTGCTAAGGTAGAAGGAAGACAACAAATTAATTCTTTGATTAATTTCCCACAACCGAAACCTCCACACGCCCCTTCACTCTCTAGACACATCATTAAGGCCCTAGACAAAACTTTTCATTGCATGCAAACTAAGGCTTTGTAAATGGTCTTGGTTTAGTCCTTATGTTTCAGCATTCTTATTTTCAATTCTCACATTTTGGTCACATACTTTTTAAATTAGCTACTTTAACACATATTAAAATAAATTCTTAGAAATCAAAATGGTAACATTCTTCTAAGCCCAATTTGGGATATTACAAATTCTCCATGTAACACCCTTACCAGTATTTATTAACCAATACTAGTATAGAGTGTCACATACTATTTAACCGTATTTTTATACTAACCAAATTATTCCAAAAACAGTAATTTTTGAAAATTTATATTTATCGCGTAAAATCAATTACTAATTTTTAATTAGTCAAATAGATTTCGTTTTCATGCAGCAATTTGGCAGTTTGTAACTACACCTTTTAATTAAGTAAACTGCCTAAATTAAAAATGATCTTAATTACTATAAAAATCAAATTTAGAAATTTACCCGATTTCCATTACTAGAAATATATATATATATATATTTTACTAATATAAACCACATTATAAAGTAACCATTTATCTAGATATTAATATTACATACCATATCTAGACCAGTTAAAGTGAGCTACCAATATTTAATCATGCCAGCTAGAGATAACCAAAATACATCAAAGATGTAAATTACTGATACAACTATTTTTCCTCGAGGTGATGATGCCGATATTCCTTACTCCTGCCCTGGATTACTACCTACGTGTGAAAACCATCACACGTTAAGTAAACACTTAGTGAGGCATTATAATTATTTAACATACACCAACATGCTTGAATTATATCAATAATATAATGAGCATGCAATTTGATCACCATTCTTTTATTTTCCCTATGTTAATCAAATATCAACATAATATATTTCAGATTTATAAATCCTATTAATATCCTTGCCATTATCATAGAGTTTATCCACCCTCTAATTTTATTAACCAATTATTATCAAATAAATTATTGCCCAACATAGTTTGAGGACTTGAGTACACGAGTCAAAACAACACCAAAGTGCTAATAAACCGCACCGAAGTGTTAAGAGACCGCACATATGTGCTAAGAAACCACACATAAGTGTTAATAAACTGCTGGACTCTATGGCATGCCAACTATACTCTATACCTCAATTACTTATTTGGGCATATTTTCCCAATTCCATATTTGATTCATCCATGGCAATATAATTAAATATTGGGCAGTTCATACCCTATAACACAACATATCAAAATTAAGTTACCTGTGATCAATGCATGTAATTCATCTACCTTTGACAATTCTTAACATTTCAAATATAAATTTATAATATGGTTATCAAGCAACTATTCATGCATAAAAATGCACTCACCTCGGCACTTTATACTTTGTCAATGTTCAACTAGCCTCACTAAGTTTAACTTTGATCCGTTCCTTTCCTCGATTGCTAACTCGGTCTTGATTTTTTTCACAGTCTACAGTGTATTAAAAATTAACATAAGTACATTCCAAATTATATGTCAGTATCCTACTAACACATAAACAATATAGGAATAATTTTCCTATAAACACCCTAATATTTTCCAAATATTAGTTTTATGACACAAGTCATTCCATCCCCAATACTTTGTATTTCTTCCAACCCTTACTCAAAGAATGATTTATAACTCAATCTAGCCTTAATTCCAGCATAATGCTTCCATGAAAATAAATTTCCACTTTAGTCCTTAAATTCTTCCTAATTGCCAAATTGGTCCCCAATCTTTTCCAAAATTTTGAATTGATCCCTATGTTCTACAAACTTCCAAAATGGTCCAAATGACATTTTAAAGCTTGTAAAATCATAATTTCAACATTTCCAAATTTATGGAAAATAATTTCTCCTAATTCCTTCAAAATGCCGAAATCACCCCTCTACTTTTCCAAGTTTCCAAATTAGTCTACTTAAAACATAAACATCATTTCCAAGCCTTCACAACCATTTCCAACTCAAAATCATTCCAAATTCAACTTTTCTACTAAAACCCTAACTTTGAACAATTTAGGGTTTAACTATTTCCATGTAGTTTCAATCACCATACAAGCTTTAATATGATTCTACAACATCATATTTATTAAAAACTAACCTTAATTCATTCTAATTCAACATCCCCTTCATCCACCAATATCCCAAAACTAAGGTTTTAAATAAGAAAAGCATGAACAAATGGTACCAATAGATAGAAAATTTCACGTAGATAAATTTCATGTTTCATGCCTTCATCAAAATTCCAACTAAATAAGCTTGAAAAATCAAGAAGAAATTTTTTTCTTCTTACCTTGGGGTATTCAAACTTGGCTGAAAATTGGGGAAGAAACCTTGAAATTTATTTTCCTTCAAATTAAGCCACTTGTATTCAATTTGTTAAAAATGAATTTAAAATTCATTTTAAAGTCTAATGAACTTTTTACCCTTGTAATCCAAAGCTCCATATTAAGCCACATGTCTACCTACCAATCCAAGGCCCAAAACAATCCAAGGAGTTAGTGATTACCAACTTTGCCCTTGCCATCTTCAAAAATTACCATCTTGCCATTTTTCATCCAATGGCTAAGATTAAACATGGAAAAGTAATCTTTAATCCAATGACCCATATTAATTTCCATTAAAATAAGGCATGGAAATAACCCTTTTACCCTTGTCTTATTTTAATAAAATGTCTCCTAAAATATCTCATAAAAGATTTCTCATTTATTCGATTAAATCTGATTATCCGGATTTTTCCTAAACTTTAAAGCTTCATAGCTCTTCATACAAAATCCTTATCAAAAATCCGTGTATCACGAAAATGCCACTCTTGAGGGTAAACTATTCATTTACGGGACTAACTTACATACTTTTGAAAATTTCAACTTGGACCCTAAATTTTCCAAAGTTTACACTTTGGCACCAAACTTTTCAAATTTTACATTTTGGTCACCAAACTTTTCAAGTTTTACATTTTGGTCACTAACCAAAATTTCAATATATTACAATTCTTCCCCCTTAAGAAAATTCGTCCTCGAATTTTCCTAAGTACTAGGTTGAAAAAGATGCAGATACTGCTTTTTCATTGATTCCTCAGGTTCCCAAGTAGCTTCCTCTACTTTGTGATTTCTCCATAACACTTTGACTAGAGGAATCTTTTTATTTCTTAACTATTTTTCTCCGTGAGCTAATATTCTCACAGGTTCCTCCTCGTATGTCAGATCCTGTTGAATCTCGATTTCTTCTGGTGTAATGACATGCGAAGGATCTGATCGATACTTCGTCAGCATGGATACATGAAAAACATCATGGATCTTACTCATCTCAGGTGGCAATGCTAACTAATATGCCACTGGTCCAACCCTTTTTAGAATCTCATACGGGTTGATGAATCTTGGACTAAGCTTGCCTTTTCGTCCAAAGCGTAACACCTTTTTCCAGGGTGATACTTTTAAAAATACCTTATCTCCAACTTCAAAATCAATATCTTTTCTTTTAATACCTGAGTAAGATTTTTGTCTGTCGGAGGTAGCTTTGAGATTGTCTTGAATAATTTTTACCTTATCTTCCATCCTTTGAACAAGATTTGGTCCAATAACCTTTCGATCCTCAAGCTCGAACCAATTCAACGGCGTTCTACATTTCCTCCCATATAATGCTTCATAAGGAGCCATCTTTATGCTTGTTTGATAACTATTGTTATATGCAAATTCCGCTAATGGGAGATGCTTTTCCCAGGAACTTGCAAAATTTATTACACATGCTCTAAGCATATCCTCCAATACTTGGATAGTTCTCTCCAACTGCCCGTCCGTCTGGGGATGAAAAGCAGTACTAAAATGTAATTTAGTTCCCAATGCCTCGTGTAAAGCACTCCAAAATCTTGAGGTGAACTTGGGATCCCTGTTCGATATAATAGACATAGGAACACCATGCAATTTAACAATCTCTTTGATATACAGTTCCGCCAGCTTGTTCAAAGAATAATCCGTGTGAACTGGTATGAAGTGTGCCGATTTAGTTAATCGATCCACAATCACCCAGATTGCATCCTTTTTACTTGGTGTCAAAGGCAAGCCCGTTACAAAATCCATAGTAACTCTCTCCCATTTCCACTGAGGAATGGAAATTGGTTGAAGTAATCCGGATGGTACTTGATGTTCTGCTTTTACTTGTTGACAAGTCAAACACTTGGCAACAAACTCTGTGATGGCTCGTTTCATGCCCGCCCACCAAAAATGACTTTTCACATCTTGATACATTTTGTTACCGCCTGGATGCATTGTTAAAGGACTGTAATGGGCTTCAAAAATTATTTCTTTCTTCAGCTCATCATTCTCAGAAAAGTATAAATGTCCTTTATAATATAAGCACCCATTAGACTTTACTTCAAAGTCCTTATATTCACCACTTTTTTTTTGTTTCATCTTCTCCAATAACCCTTCATCTTTGGCTTGTAACTCTTCAATTCTCTCTATCAAAGTGGGTTTGATTTGAAATTCTGCCACTAATGCACCATCTTCATGCATTTTCAACTGGGCATCAGGGCTCTCAAGGCAGAAAATGTTTTCCGGCTAAGTGCGTATGCTACCACATTAGCCTTTCCTGGATGATAATCAATAATTACATCATAATCCTTGATTAATTCTATCCATCTTCTCTGCCTCAAATTGAGCTCCTTTTGGGATAGCAAATACTTCAAACTTTAATGGTCAGTGAAAATATAGCATTTTCACCATATAAGTAGCGTCGCCAAATTTTTAGAGCAAACACCACTACAGCCAACTCTAAATCATGAGGGAGATAGTTTCTTTCATGAGTTTTGAGTTGCCGTGAAGCATAAGCTACCATCCTTCCTTCTTGCATCAGCACACATCCCAAACCATTATGGGAGGCATCGCTATATATTACAAATTCTTTTCCAGGTTCTGGTTGTACTAGAACATGAGCTTCTGTCAGAACCTTCTTTAATTGATCAAAGCTTTCTTGATATTTTTCCATCCAAACAAACGGTACATCTTTTCTTAACAGCTTGGTTATCGGAGAAGCAATCATTGAAAATTTTTCACAAACCGCCGATAATAACCAGCTAATCCCAAAAAGATTCTCACTTCGGAGATGTTCTTAGGGACTTTCCATTCAAGGATTTCTTGAACCTTCTTGGGATCAACTCGAATTCCTTCGGCTGAAACTACATGCCCAAGGAAATTTACTGATAACTGAATTCACACTTTGACACTTTGCATATAACTTCTTTTCTCGTAAGATCTAGAGAACAACTCGTAGATGAGCATCATGCTCCTCCACTGGTTCTAGAGTAAACCAATATATCATCAATAAATACTACCACGAATCGATCCAAATACGGCTTGAAGATTTGATTCATTAAATCCATAAATGCCGCTGGTGCATTTGTAAGTCCAAATGGCATTACTACAAACTCATAGTGCCCATATCTGGTTTTTGAAGGTGTCTTTGGTATATCTCGCTTCTTTGATTTTTAATTGATGATACCTGATCAAGATCAATATTAGAGAACATCGTTGCTCTCTTAAGTTGATCAAAAAGATCGTCAATTCTCGGTAAATGATACTTATTCTTTATTGTCACCTTTTTAAGTTGACGATAATCCACTCATAGCCTCATTGATCCATCTTTCTTCTTTACAAACAAGACTGGGGCTCCCCAAGGTGATATGCTTGGTCGAATGAAGCCTTTATCTAACATTTCTTGCAACTGAGCCTTCAACTCCTTAAGCTCTGTAGGAGCCATTCTATAAGGTGCTATTGATATTGGTGTTGTTCCAGAGAGCACATCAATACCAAATTCCACCTCTCGATCTGGGGGTAAGCCGGGTAATTCATCCGAAAAATATTTGGAAATTCCAGCACCGTGGGTATGTTTTCCAGATCTATTTTTGTTTCTGGAGCACTTATCATATGAGCTAAATAGGCTTCATAATCGCATGAGAACAACTTTCCAGCAGCTACAGTTGTAATCTCCGAGCTCAAATAGTTCTGTTTTTCACCTTCAAACACTATTTTTGAACCCTATGGCCCCTTTAAGACTACTCTTTTTAATCGGCATTCAACCATAGCATCAAATGCCAATAGCCAATCCATTCCACGAATAATTTCAAATTCTTGGAAAGGCAATTCCATAAGATCGGCAGGAAATTCTACTGCTTGAATTTTTAAAGGACATTTCCTACATATCCTACTCACTTTGGCACTTTGTCCTATTGGGTTGACGGCAAATATCTCACTCAAAATTAGTTCTCTTTGGGATGTTTCTTTCAAGTATTACTCTAGAACTAATGTATGAATGAGTAGAGCCTGGATCAATTAAGGTAAAAATAGGTCTGCCAAAGAGTTTGATCATACCTGCAATGATTTCTGCATCATTTCGATCTTCAACAGTTTTGATGTTGTACACCCGAGCTGTAGTTCTACTTTCTTGATTAGGTGTTGATGCAGATGCTCCTAGTTTTCCACCTTTGTTCCCCTTGCCCCTTGGTGGCACTGCAGCAAACTGATGCGGATGAAGCTCCGAACAATTATTCTTTAAATGCCCAGCTTGTCCACAATGGAAACATGCTCCGATCAACCATCATTGACCAGGATGCCTCTTGCCATAATGCTCACATTTTAAAATCGGGCGAACTCCAGACCCGCGAGTACCTGCAGTATTCATCTGGGACTGCTTTGATTTCCCTCCTGCATACCCCTTTTTAATCAAGAGGCGGATCTTTGCGGGATGCTTTGTGTGACATTCCCTTGCTGCGTTTAAATGATGACACAACAAATGACCCTCCTGACCTTTTTCCGGTCTGACTCTACTTTTTTGCCTTCTCTTTGAGGTCCACTCTTTCTATAGCCTTGGCTCGGTTCACCATTTCTTGAAAAGTAGTGAAATTACGGGAAACCAATATCCTCTTATATTGCGAATCCAATCCAGATATGAATATGTCGATTCTAGATCTTTCAGTTTGGAGAAATTCCGTCGCAAATCAGCTCAGTCTATTAAATTCGCATTCATACTCATAAACCGATCTGCCATGCTGTTTAAGCTGAATAAATTGTTGCCTCATATCTTCCACAAATACATATCCAATATACTTTTCTTTGAATTCTTGAAGAAAGAATTCCCAAGTAACCCGCTCCGGAGGTACTTGTGCAGTTATCACATTCCACCATATACTGGTTGGTCCCATTAGAAGGGATACTACTCCTTCCAATTTTCCTTGATCATCACAAGGAATTCTTCTTAACATAATCTTGATACCGTTTAACCAAAAATCAGCATCCATCGGATTTGCATCAGTATCACCTCAGAATTCTGGTGCTCCGATTTTCCTTAGCTCCTTAGGGACTGATACTGGTGCTCGCCGATTTATAATCATATCCATGGATTGTAAAAATAAACCTTGATCCTGTACTGGCATATTTCTTTGTTCCCGAGCCGGTTGCTCTACATTCTATTGGGCGGTTGCTCCACATTTTGTTGAACCCGAGGTGGATTCTGATTCACCTCATTACTTCCGCTTTGAGCAGGCACATCATGCTCAACACCGTCGCAATTCCGATAATCCGACATCTGCTCATGTCACGACTATCTTAAATAAGTAAGGAGTAATCTACCAAATATCGAGCATCATCATAATCCTATACAATATCGGTAATTTTTGATATTTTAGTGGCATGTACATAACTATGACTTTCTATAGAGACTCATTTATCATCCAGAACTGGCTAAACCTGTAGCTCTGATATCAATAAATGTAACACCCTTACCAGTATTTATTAACCAATACTAGTATAGAGTGTTACCTACTATTTAACCGTATTTTTATACTAACCAAATTATTCCAAAAACAGAAATTTTTGAAAATTTATATTTATCGCGTAAAATCAATTACTAATTTTTAATTAGTCAAATAGAATCCGTTTTTAGGCAGCAATTTGGCAGTTTGTAACTACACCTTTTAATTAAGTAAACTGCCTAAATTAAAAATGATCTTAATTACTATAAAAATCAAAATTAGAAATTTACCCGATTTCCATTACTAGAAATATATATATATATATATTTTACTAATATAAACCACATTATAAAGAACCATTTATCTAGATATTAATATTACATACCATATCTAGACCAGTTAAAGTGAGCTACCAATATTTTATACATGCCAACTAGAGATAACCAAAATACATCAAAGATGTAAATTACCGATACAACTATTTTTCCTCAAGGTGATGATGTCGATATTCCTTACTCCTGCCCTGGATTACTACCTACGTGTGAAAACTATCACACGTTAAGTAAACACTTAGTGAGGCATTATAATTATTTAACATACACCAACATGCTTGAATTATATCAATAATATAATGAGCATGCAATTTGATCACCATTCTTTTATTTTCTCTATGTTAATCAAATATCAACATAATATATTTCAGATTTATAAATCCTATTAATATCCTTGCCATTATCATAGAGTTTATCCACCCTCTAATTTTATTAACCAATTATTATCAAATAAATTATTGCCCAACATAGTTTGAGGACTTGAGTACACGAGTCAAAACAACACCAAAGTGCTAATAAACCGCACCGGCAGCTAAGAGACCGCACATATAAGTGCTAAGAAACCACACATAAGTGTTAATAAACCACTGGACTCTATGGCATGCCAACTATACTCTATACCTCAATTACTTATTTGGGCATATTTTCCCAATTCCATATTTGATTCATCCATGGCAATATAATTAAATATTGGGCAGTTCATACCATATAACACAACATATCAAAATTAAATTACATGCGATCAATGCATATAATTCATCTACCTTTGACAATTCTCAACATTTCAAATATAAATTTATAATATGGTTATCAAGCAACTATTCATGCATAAAAATGCACTCACCTCGACACTTTATACTTTGTCAATGTTCAACTAGCCTCACTAAGTTTAACTTTGATCCGTTCCTTTCCTCGATTGCTAACTCGGTCTTGATTTTTTTCACAGTCTACAGTGTATTAAAAATTAACATAAGTACATTCCAAATTATATGTCAGTATCCTACTAACACATAAACAATATAGGAATAATTTTCCTATAAACACCCTAATATTTTCCAAATATTAGTTTTATGACACAAGTCATTCCATCCCCAATACTTTGTATTTCTTCCAACCCTTACTCAAAGAATGATTTATAACTCAATCTAGCCTTAATTCCAGCATAATGCTTCCATGAAAATAAATTTCCACTTTAGTCCTTAAATTCTTCCTAATTGCCAAATTGGTCCCCAATCTTTTCCAAAATTTTGAATTGATCCCTATGTTCTACAAACTTCCAAAATGGTCCAAATGACATTTTAAAGCTTGTAAAATCATAATTTCAACATTTCCAAATTTATGGAAAATAATTAATTTCCTAATTCCTTCAAAATGCCAAATCACCCTCTACTTTTCCAAGTTTCCAAATTAGTCTACTTAAAACATAAACATCATTTCCAAGCCTTCACAACCATTTCCAACTCAAAATCATTCCAAATTCAACTTTTCTACTAAAACCCTAACTTTGAACAATTTAGGGTTTAACTATTTCCATGTAGTTTCAATCACCATACAAGCTTTAATATGATTCTACAACATCATATTTATTAAAAACTAACCTTAATTCATTCTAATTCAACATCCCCTTCATCCACCAATTTCCCAAAACTAAGGTTTTAAATAAGAAAAGCATGAACAAATGGTACCAATAGATAGAAAATTTCACGTAGATAAATTTCATGTTTCATGCCTTCATCAAAATTCCAACTAAATAAGCTTGAAAAATCAAGAAGAAATTTTTTTTCTTCTTACCTTGGGGTATTCAAACTTGGCTGAAAATTGGGAAGAAACCTTGAAATTTATTTTCCTTCAAATTAAGCCACTTGTATTCAATTTGTTAAAAATGAATTTAAAATTCATTTTAAAGTCTAATGAACTTTTTACCCTTGTAATCCAAAGCTCCATATTAAGCCACATGTCTACCTACCAATCCAAGGCCCAAAACAATCCAAGGAGTTAGTGATTACCAACTTTGCCCTTGCCATCTTCAAAATTACCATCTTGCCATTTTTCATCCAATGGCTAAGATTAAACATGGAAAAGTAATCTTTAATCCAATGACCCATATTAATTTCCATTAAAATAAGGCATGGAAATAACCCTTTACCCTTGTCTTATTTTAATAAAATGTCTCCTAAAATATCTCATAAAAGATTTCTCATTTATTCGATTAAATCTGATTATCCTGATTTTTCCTAAACTTTAAAGCTTCATAGCTCTTCATACAAAAATCCTTATCAAAAATCCATGTATCACGAAAAATGCCACTCTTGAGGGTAAACTATTCATTTACGGGACTAACTTACATACTTTTGAAAATTTCAACTTGGACCCTAAATTTTCCAAAGTTTACACTTTGGCACCAAACTTTTCAAATTTTACATTTTGGTCACCAAACTTTTCAAGTTTTACATTTTGGTCACTAACCAAAATTTCAATATATTACAATTCTTCCCCCTTAAGAAAATTCGTCCTCGAATTTTCCTAAGTACTAGGTTGAAAAAGATGCAGATACTGCTTTTTCATTGATTCCTCAGGTTCCCAAGTAGCTTCCTCTACTTTGTGATTTCTCCATAACACTTTGACTAGAGGAATCTTTTTATTTCTTAACTATTTTTCTCCGTGAGCTAATATTCTCACAGGTTCCTCCTCGTATGTCAGATCCTGTTGAATCTCGATTTCTTCTGGTGTAATGACATGCGAAGGATCTGATCGATACTTCGTCAGCATGGATACATGAAAAACATCATGGATCTTACTCATCTCAGGTGGCAATGCTAACTAATATGCCACTGGTCCAACCCTTTTTAGAATCTCATACGGGTTGATGAATCTTGGACTAAGCTTGCCTTTTCGTCCAAAGCGTAACACCTTTTTCCAGGGTGATACTTTTAAAAATACCTTATCTCCAACTTCAAAATCAATATCTTTTCTTTTAATACCTGAGTAAGATTTTTGTCCGTCGGAGGTAGCTTTGAGATTGTCTTGAATAATTTTACCTTATCTTCCATCCTTTGAACAAGATTTGGTCCAATAACCTTTCGATCCTCAAGCTCGAACCAATTCAACGGCGTTCTACATTTCCTTCCATATAATGCTTCGTAAGGAGCCATCTTTATGCTTGTTTGATAACTATTATTATATGTGAATTCCGCTAATGGGAGATGCTTTTCCCAGGAACCCGCAAAATTTATTACACATGCTCTAAGCATATCCTCCAATACTTGGATAGTTCTCTCAGACTGCCCATCCGTCTGGGAATGAAAAGTAGTACTAAAATGCAATTTAGTTCCCAATGCCTCGTGAAAAGCACTGCAAAATCTTGAAGTGAACCTGGGATCCCTGTTCGATATAATAGACATAGGAACACCATACAATTTAACAATCTCTTTGATATACAGTTCCGCCAGCTTGTTTAAAGAATAATCCGTGTGAATGGTATGAAGTGTGCCGATTTAGTTAATCGATCCACAATCACCCGTGTTGCATCCTTTTACTTGGTGTCAAAGGCAAGCCCGTTACAAAATCCATAGTAACTCTCTCCCATTTCCACCGTGGAATGGAAATTGGTTGAAGTAATCCGGATGGTACTTGATGTTATGCTTTTACTTGTTGACAAGTCAAACACTTGGCAACAAACTCGTGATGGCTCGTTTCATGCCCGCCCACCAAAAATGACTTTTCACATCTTGATACATTTTGTTACCGCCTGGATGCATTGTTAAAGGACTGTAATGGGCTTCAAAAATTATTTCTTTCTTCAGCTCATCATTCTCAGAAAAGTATAAATGTCCTTTATAATATAAGCACCCATTAGACTTTACTTCAAAGTCCTTATATTCACCACTTTTTTTTTGTTTCATCTTCTCCAATAACCCTTCATCTTTGGCTTGTAACTCTTCAATTCTCTCTATCAAAGTGGGTTTGATTTGAAATTCTGCCACTAATGCACCATCTTCATGCATTTTCAACTGGGCATCAGGGCTCTCAAGGCAGAAAATGTTTTCCGGCTAAGTGCGTATGCTACCACATTAGCCTTTCCTGGATGATAATCAATAATTACATCATAATCCTTGATTAATTCTATCCATCTTCTCTGCCTCAAATTGAGCTCCTTTTGGGATAGCAAATACTTCAAACTTTAATGGTCAGTGAAAATATAGCATTTTCACCATATAAGTAGCGTCGCCAAATTTTTAGAGCAAACACCACTACAGCCAACTCTAAATCATGAGGGAGATAGTTTCTTTCATGAGTTTTGAGTTGCCGTGAAGCATAAGCTACCATCCTTCCTTCTTGCATCAGCACACATCCCAAACCATTATGGGAGGCATCGCTATATATTACAAATTCTTTTCCAGGTTCTGGTTGTACTAGAACATGAGCTTCTGTCAGAACCTTCTTTAATTGATCAAAGCTTTCTTGATATTTTTCCATCCAAACAAACGGTACATCTTTTCTTAACAGCTTGGTTATCGGAGAAGCAATCATTGAAAATTTTTCACAAACCGCCGATAATAACCAGCTAATCCCAAAAAGATTCTCACTTCGGAGATGTTCTTAGGGACTTTCCATTCAAGGATTTCTTGAACCTTCTTGGGATCAACTCGAATTCCTTCGGCTGAAACTACATGCCCAAGGAAATTTACTTCTGATAACCAGAATTCACACTTTGACAGCTTTGCATATAACTTCTTTTCTCGTAAGATCTAGAGAACAACTCGTAGATGAGCATCATGCTCCTCCCTGGTTCTAGAGTAAACCAATATATCATCAATAAATACTACCACGAATCGATCCAAATACGGCTTGAAGATTTGATTCATTAAATCCATAAATGCCGCTGGTGCATTTGTAAGTCCAAATGGCATTACTACAAACTCATAGTGCCCATATCTGGTTTTGAAGGCTGTCTTTGGTATATCTGCTTCTTTGATTTTTAATTGATGATACCCTGATCGAAGATCAATATTAGAGAACATCGTTGCTCTCTTAAGTTGATCAAAAAGATCGTCAATTCTCGGTAAATGATACTTATTCTTTATTGTCACCTTTTTAAGTTGACGATAATCCACTCATAGCCTCATTGATCCATCTTTCTTCTTTACAAACAAGACTGGGGCTCCCCAAGGTGATATGCTTGGTCGAATGAAGCCTTTATCTAACATTTCTTGCAACTGAGCCTTCAACTCCTTAAGCTCTGTAGGAGCCATTCTATAAGGTGCTATTGATATTGGTGTTGTTCCAGAGAGCACATCAATACCAAATTCCACCTCTCGATCTGGGGGTAAGCCGGGTAATTCATCCGAAAAATATTTGGAAATTCCAAAGACCGTGGGTATGTTTTCCAGATCTATTTTTGTTTCTGGAGCACTTATCATATGAGCTAAATAGGCTTCATAATCGCATGAGAACAACTTTCCAGCAGCTACAGTTGTAATCTCCGAGCTCAAATAGTTCTGTTTTTCACCTTCAAACACTATTTTTGAACCCTATGGCCCCTTTAAGACTACTCTTTTTAATCGGCATTCAACCATAGCATCAAATGCCAATAGCCAATCCATTCCACGAATAATTTCAAATTCTTGGAAAGGCAATTCCATAAGATCGGCAGGAAATTCTACTGCTTGAATTTTTAAAGGACATTTCCTACATATCCTACTCACTTTGGCACTTTGTCCTATTGGGTTGACGGCAAATATCTCACTCAAAATTAGTTCTACTGGGATGTTTCTTTCAAGTATTACTCTAGAACTAATGTATGAATGAGTAGAGCCTGGATCAATTAAGGTAAAAATAGGTCTGCCAAAGAGTTTGATCATACCTGCAATGATTTCTGCATCATTTCGATCTTCAACAGTTTTGATGTTGTACACCCGAGCTGTAGTTCTACTTTCTTGATTAGGTGTTGATGCAGATGCTCCTAGTTTTCCACCTTTGTTCCCCTTGCCCCTTGGTGGCACTGCAGCAAACTGATGCGGATGAAGCTCCGAACAATTATTCTTTAAATGCCCAGCTTGTCCACAATGGAAACATGCTCCGATCAACCATCATTGACCAGGATGCCTCTTGCCATAATGCTCACATTTTAAAATCGGGCGAACTCCAGACCCGCGAGTACCTGCAGTATTCATCTGGGACTGCTTTGATTTCCCTCCTGCATACCCCTTTTTAACTGAAGAGGCAGATGCTGCAGGATGCTGGTGTGACATTCCCTTGCTGCGTTTAAATGATGACACAACAAATGACCCTCCTGACCTTTTTTCGGTCTGACTCTACTTTTTTGCCTTCTCTTTGAGGTCCACTCTTTCTATAGCCTTGGCTCGGTTCACCATTTCTTGAAAAGTAGTGAAATTACGGGAAACCAATATCCTCTTATATTGCGAATCCAATCCAGATATGAATATGTCGATTCTAGATCTTTCAGTTTGGAGAAATTCCGTCGCAAATCAGCTCAGTCTATTAAATTCGCATTCATACTCATAAACCGATCTGCCATGCTGTTTAAGCTGAATAAATTGTTGCCTCATATCTTCCACAAATACATATCCAATATACTTTTCTTTGAATTCTTGAAGAAAGAATTCCCAAGTAACCCGCTCCGGAGGTACTTGTGCAGTTATCACATTCCACCATATACTGGTTGGTCCCATTAGAAGGGATACTACTCCTTCCAATTTTCCTTGATCATCACAAGGAATTCTTCTTAACATAATCTTGATACCGTTTAACCAAAAATCAGCATCCATCGGATTTGCATCAGTATCACCTCAGAATTCTGGTGCTCCGATTTTCCTTAGCTCCTTAGGGACTGATACTGGTGCTCGCCGATTTATAATCATATCCATGGATTGTAAAAATAAACCTTGATCCTGTACTGGCATATTTCTTTGTTCCCGAGCCGGTTGCTCTACATTCTATTGGGCCGGTTGCTCCACATTTTGTTGAACCTGAGGTGGATTCTGATTCACCTCATTACTTCCGCTTTGAGCAGGCACATCATGCTCAACAGCCTGTCGCAATTCCCGATAATCCGACATCTGTTCATGTCACGACTATCTTAAATAAGTAAGGAGTAATCTACCAAATATCGAGCATCATCATAATCCTATACAATATCAGTAATTTTTGATATTTTAGTGGCATGTACATAACTATGACTTTCTATAGAGACTCATTTATCATCCAGAACTGGCTAAACCTGTAGCTCTGATATCAATAAATGTAACACCCTTACCAGTATTTATTAACCAATACTAGTATAGAGTGTTACCTACTATTTAACCGTATTTTTATACTAACCAAATTATTCCAAAAACAGAAATTTTTGAAAATTTATATTTATCGCGTAAAATCAATTACTAATTTTTAATTAGTCAAATAGAATCCGTTTTTAGGCAGCAATTTGGCAGTTTGTAACTACACCTTTTAATTAAGTAAACTGCCTAAATTAAAAATGATCTTAATTACTATAAAAATCAAAATTAGAAATTTACCCGATTTCCATTACTAGAAATATATATATATATATATTACTAATATAAACCACATTATAAAGAACCACTTATCTAGATATTAATATTACATACCATATCTAGACCAGTTAAAGTGAGCTACCAATATTTTATACATGCCAACTAGAGATAACCAAAATACATCAAAGATGTAAATTACCGATACAACTATTTTTCCTCAAGGTGATGATGTCGATATTCCTTACTCCTGCCCTGGATTACTACCTACGTGTGAAAACTATCACACGTTAAGTAAACACTTAGTGAGGCATTATAATTATTTAACATACACCAACATGCTTGAATTATATCAATAATATAATGAGCATGCAATTTGATCACCATTCTTTTATTTTCTCTATGTTAATCAAATATCAACATAATATATTTCATATTTATAAATCCTATTAATATCCTTGCCATTATCCGAGAGTTTATCCACCCTCTAATTTTATTAACCAATTATTATCAAATAAATTATTGCCCAACATAGTTTGAGGACTTGAGTACACGAGTCAAAACAGCACCAAAGTGCTAATAAACCGCACCGAAGTGCTAAGAGACCGCACATAAGTGCTAAGAAACCACACATAAGTGTTAATAAACCACTGGACTCTATGGCATGCCAACTATACTCTATACCTCAATTACTTATTTGGGCATATTTTCCCAATTCCATATTCGATTCATCCATGGCAATATAATTAAATATTGGGCAGTTCATACCATATAACACAACATATCAAAATTAAATTACATGCGATCAATGCATATAATTCTTCTACCTTTGACAATTCTCAACATGTCAAATATAAATTCATAATATGGTTATCAAGCAACTATTCATGCATAAAAATGCACTCACCTCGACACTTTATACTTTGTCAATGTTCAACTAGCCTCACTAAGTTTAACTTTGATCCCGTTCCTTTCCTCGATTGCTAACTCGGTCTTGATTTTTTTCACAGTCTACAGTGTATTAAAAATTAACATAAGTACATTCCAAATTATATGTTAGTATCCTACTAACACATAAACAATATAGGAATAATTTTCCTATAAACACCCTAATATTTTCCAAATATTAGTTTTATGACACAAGTCATTCCATCCCCAATACTTTGTATTTCTTCCAACCCTTACTCAAAGAATGATTTATAACTCATTCTAACCTTAATTCCAGCATAATGCTTCCATGAAAATAAATTTTCACTTTAGTCCTTAAATTTTTCCTAATTACTGAATTGGTCCCCAATCTTTTCCAAATTTTTGAATTGATCCCTATGTTCTACAAACTTCCAAAATGGTCCAAATGACATTTTAAAGCTTGTAAAATCATAATTTCAACATTTCCAAATTTATGGAAATTTTTCCATAATTTCCCCTAATTCCTTCAAAATGCCGAAATCACCCCTATACTTTTCCATGTTTCCAAATTAGTCTACTTAACACTTAAACATCATTTCCAAGCCTTCACAACCATTTCCAACTCAAAATCATTCCAAATTCAACTTTTCTACTAAAACCCTAACTTTGAACAATTTAGGGTTTAGCTATTTCTATGTAGTTTCAGTCTTCATACAAGTTTTAATATGATTTTACAACATCATATTCATTAAAAACTAACCTTAATTCATTCTAAATCAACACCCCCTTCATCCATCAATTTCCCAAAACTAAGGTTTTAAATAAGAAAAGCATGAACAAATGGTACTAATAGATAGAGAATTTCACGTAGATAAATTTCATGTTTAATGCCTTCATCAAAATTCCAACTAAATAAGGTTGAAAAATCAAGAAGAATTTTTTTTTTCTTCTTACCTTGGGGTATTTGAACTTGGTTGAAAATTGGGGAAGAAATCTTGAAATTTCTTTTCCTTCAAATTAAGCCACTTGTATTCAATTTATTGAAAATGAATTTAAAATTCATTTTAAAGTCTAATGACCTTTTTAACCTTGTAATCCAAGGCTCCATATTAAGCCACATGTCTACCTACCAATCCAAGGGCCCAAAACAATCCAAGGAGTTAGTGATTACCAACTTTGCCCTTGCCATCTTCACAAATTACCATCTTGCCATTTTTCATCCAATGGCTAAGATTAAACATGGAAAAGTAATCTTTAATCCAATAACCCATATTAATTTCCATTAAAATAAGGCATGGAAATAACCCTTTTACCATTGTCTTATTTTAATAAAATATCTCCTAAAATATCTCATAAAAATTTCTCATTTATTCGATTAAATCCAATTATCCGAATTTTTCCTGAACTTTAAAGCTTCATAGCTCTTCATACAAACTCCGTATCAAAAATCTGTGTATCACGAAAATGTCACTCTTGAGGGTAAACTATTCATATACGGGACTAACTTACATACTTTTGAAAATTATAACTTGGTCCTTGAACTTTCCAAAGTTTACACTTTAGCACCAAACTTTTTAAATTTTACATTTTGATCACCAAACTTTTCAAGTTTTGCATTTTGGTTACTAACCAAAATTTCAAGATATTACACTCCACCCCTTAAAAGAAATTCGTCCTCGAATTTCCACAGAACTTGATTCAGAAGTTTTCTTATTTATCCACCCTAAGGCTCACTTCTTCAGTAGTATTCGAAAGATTTTATCAACCCCGTTCCACCATCATACTACCTCCTTCAAAGGAGAGCTAGCCGGAATCTCATTATCCAGGACCAAAAGTACTTCTGACATTCCTACTAACTATTAGCCACAAATGAGCTTTTATCAGACGTAGATCACAAGTACTTATCAAATTTAACTCCCAGGTGGCACAATAACTTATGATGATGCAAAGAATCTCGATTTAGTCGAAGAATCGACTAAACCTAGGCTCTGATACCAAATTAAAACACTCCCTAACCCGGTTTTAGAATAAACCAAATTAGGAAGTGTTTAGAAACAAACTTTTTAGCAAACATATAGCATTGAGACAAAATATGAGGGCTGAGTGCTTCACAAATGAGTATATAATCCGAATTCAGGGTAATTTAATTTTTTTTCTTTTCATAAATTGGATAGACCTTCAAATTAAGTCATGAGCAGATCAATCATACATATCTTAATAAGGACTCTTCGGTCACCATACCATAACTTGTTATAAATTGGTTACTTCAAACCATAACATTTTTTTCTACTATACAAACTACCACGGTAAGCTTTTGCACATCACATGCATAACATAGCTTAGACAACATGTAATTATTCAAGACATTTTAGACTATATACAAGGAGTTTTAGCCATCTTTATTTACAAGCATCAAGATAAGTTCGACGCATAAATCATTCCTAAACAGATCCAACAAACCTTTACCAAGCATGATCAAAATGATATTCTTTTAACATTTAAAAGCTTATTGACTCTGATAGTTTCACTAGCCCTTATCAACTATATTACTTTTACTTAGGGTTTACACGATAATTTAGGTAATTAAACTTACAAAGCACCTACACTCAAATGATTAATCACTTAGGAAACTTATGGGCGTTTGACTAACATATTACCCTCAATACATGGCAATTACTAAATTTTATCATAACAATTAATATAATCAAAACTTTTAATCTTATTCGAGTTATAAGGTGTCCTATCAAATTACTCATAGTCATAAACCATTAAAGCATCATAATTCACGTGATTTCTAGGATGGATAATCATTCAAAAATATATTACTAGCATAACTCAGCTATTAAGCAACTCATAAATCATGCCAACTATTAAATCATATACATCATGCAATCACCAAAGAATAACAATAAGGGCCCATTACAAACTTGGAAACTCAATAGGCTTATATACATGATAAGCCATAAAAGGAATCTAATAAATCAATGTATGCTTAACCACTATGTGCCACCAACTAGGAGTCTGCTAGGAAATTAGAAACACGTGTCCTGGTTCTTGTGATCTCGTCCATGCTCTTCAAACAAACGAAGGTAAGGTTACCCTGAAAAGTTGGAAGGGAAAAGGGGTAAGCAATTTCTTAGTGAGGTAGCTTAAAGAACTTAAATATGTGAAGCTATAATCCAATCCAATTTTATCTGATCTATTAGTCAACATAATTTTAAGCTTGGACAAGAAACTTAACCATTTAATATCATGTCATTAGAACCGCAATTCAATTACTTACAAGGATATTTCCATAGATTAATTACTTATATCCCTGATTCTCAGACAAACTCATATTTACACATATATATATAATTGTTTGAGTCAAACATGTTCAGACATTTATACACAGAGGGTACTAACAATGCACCTTCAAACACTTACATACTTAGGTTATTCAATCATAGTACCTTCATATATTCACATGACTTATACACTTTAACATTCAAAGCAACTCGAATGTGAAAACATTCTATCAAGTCATACTTAATCCTCCAAGAAACATCCATTAATCAAAGCTTATCTATTACTTATCATACAAGTTATTACAATAATTCATTTATTTAATCACATAACTTTTATGGTTTCTTTTAAATGTAGCTAATCCATTCATAAGTGGCTAATTTGTTACTTATCAAATAAGTTATCCGACTAACATATCTCCTCACCCAAGCTACTTGGCACAAAATATCAACGTCTTATATCATTTCCATGAAATCCTCACATTTAACCAAAACATTTGAAAACATGCTCATATTTAATTAACACCATATACAAATCATATGTATACAATTATACACTCAAAACAGTCTAGGGCATGAAGGGATTTAATCAAATCAGCACATTAATCATACATATTCAATTATATACTCAAAACGGTCCAAGCATATTGATTTATGTCTAAAACAATCCAAGCCTATTCATTTATATCCAAAACAATCCAATGGACATGCAACCACATGAATAATCGAATAATATATATATGGGTACAAGGATATTCGATAACTATATATCATTACCCATGTGGTTTAACTAAGTAAAAATCATATACTTGCTTAAAATAACTACTTATAAGCAATAATTCTCATATAGCTCATCTATTCTTACAAATTTATCTACTTATTAAGGAATCCTTATTACTAGACATACGAGTCATTACTATAATTCCTTGAGTTCTTCACTTTCTTCTTAGTTACTTATTATAGCTTGCAATCATGATAGAAGTATGAATTCTTTTATCTGGTAAAAAATCAAACTTAGGATCCCATTATATATACTATTTAACATATGAGCATTAATATTCCAAAACCTGTGCATAAATTACTTGGCACTTAAGGTATTCAATACATGGAATTTTAAACATGGATTACTTTTCATGTACTTTCTTAAACGCAGCATTTTCTAAGCCTTATCACTTGACATAAAAGATCACAACTATATCTGGTCATCTTAATGTACATAAATATATATTTTCATAACAATCCTCAACACACTTGTGCCTATCTAGGCAGCCTATCGATCATGTAAACATATATAGAACCAAACACTGAACAGATAATAACATAATCACTTCTATTCAAAACAATTCATTGATCATATATATATATATCAACAATTAACAATAAAAATAGTCCATAACATAGTTAGATTTATTCAAGATTAATCCTTCATGTTTCCAGACATAGCATTTAATATGTATAGATAAGTAGGTACTACTTAACATGTAGGTTATCAAACATGTCTTATTTTAAGATTAAATTTACTTATCATATCTTAGGCATAAATTATTTGCCACATAACGTATCACTTATAAAAAAAGGTTACTTATCCTAAAAGATAACAAACATTACTTATATGTATAAGTTACTTATTTCCAAAGGTACATAACAATTTATCTTGTAATCACTGCTTTCTTAAAATGAAAGATATCAAGTATAGCATGACATAAACATGGACTATTGATCATAATTAGTATCTAGATAATTCTTTAACTTGATTCATCAACTTCATTATTTGTATTTAACATAGCCTTGAGAATCGAATTACAACCTAGGTACACGAATCCCCAACCAACTGTCGCCCATAAAAACATATAATGGTACCCACGGTACCGGTCAATCCCTCATACTGTCAACAAATTAAGGACTGTAGTCCACCCCGAATCTGAGCTCCATGGACTCTATGGCATGCCAACTATACCTAAGACTGACTTGATACCAAGGCTTTAACATTTATCATCTTTTTATTACATAAAGTGAGCATAGCTCCATATTGTATATCATAACAAGATTTCATTACCCCTTTCTCATTATGGGTATATAAGTATGTTCACCACATGTGAACTCAAGATTTCTTTTCTTTTGCTCGAATGGCCTTATAGCAAGATCGCTTTTGTCATGTCATACATAAATAACTTTCTTTTTGAGTCATCAAACTCACGAAAAGTTTAACATAATCAAGATTTGTTCCTTATTTCACAAAACAACCATTTCTATTCATGTATTTGTTTTTCGAACCAAACAAGCATTCCATAAAATTTTAAGCATTTTATATCATAGTCATGTTTCCAATCAAATTTTCAGGTCACAAAAGTGCTTTTCACTAAAATACTCACTTTGCCACCAAGCTTGTGCATTCATAGCGTAATTTAACCAATTTATGGTAATCATAAATAGAAGGCAATGCTCGGGAAGGTTATTATCCCATCCCGAGGCTTTAAACTACACTCACTTCTTATCCCGAGGTTACGGGATACTAGAATCCTTAATCGAATCTTGCTACTTATCCAATTCCTTTCCTAGCTTCTTCTTGGTCTAACATGACAAAAAGTGCAGCTATGTATTAGCATAATTCCTAGCAAACATTCACTTACAAAATATTTATTATCTCATGTGAGGGTATGTTATTAGTTCACTAAGCACTCATATAAATATCAAACAGGGTAGCATACATACATGCATTTTCATATATATCAAAATAGTCCTCTAGGATTCATTTAATTAAAATTCTGCCTTGCATTCAACTATACTCCAATTCATGCTTAAACAGTCTATTTTGTTAGCAAAACAACCCCTAATGACTTTTAAAATAACTCCAAAACATTCAAGTTTTTTTAAACAGTTTCAAACATTATTCGCATGCTTGTCAAGCAATTCATTAACACTTATCCAACACAATTTAGTCCCTTAACATCATAACTTTGTGGAAACAATCCACTACAGTACTTATTTACAAAACAAGGCAACATTACAAGTGTATACTGATAAGTGTTCAAAATTACTATTTTTCTTACCCTTTTTACTCATATTATTGTTAGACTTAGGCTCATATTAGTTGCATAATTAGCCATTCATGCATTAATCCATGTTTCCTTCCTACGTTGAGCTTGATTACATAACTTGGTAGTTTTTGTGGGAAAAGATGCTGCTTTGGCGTGTTTTGTGTGTATGTGCAGGATCATTTGCCAAAGCAAGGCTAGAGCTAGTTGCCAGGGCAATACATGAAGGAGATGCTGAGTCAGTTGCCAGGGCAATTGTCGACAAAGAACAAGGTGATATGGTAGTCGAAATTGATGACTAGACAAGCCCAAGATGACGTGGAGCAAAGCTAAATCCCAATGGAATTTGATTTCCATGAAGAGATTAAAGAAGAATTAAATTCCAAGAAGATATGAGAAGTTCTAGTAGGAATATAATTATAATAAAGAATTATATTCTTTAAAGATAATTTAATTCCAACTTAACTTCCTCCTCAAAGAAGGACTTTGACCTAGCCCTATAAATAAGAGGCCATATCGTCAACTTCCAAAGGAGAGCAAGAAGAGAGGAATTTCGACAACTCCAAAGAGAGCAAGAAGAGAGAATTTTCAACAAGCATCTAGGGCAAGGAGATTTCAACAAGCTTTAATTCTTCATCTTTTTCTTTCTTGTTCAATTAGGTTCATGCTAGGGATTATTTATCTTGTGTTTCTTTGGAAACTAGCCATGAACTAAATCTATTTGGCTATGGTTATTGTGTTTTGTGGTTGTGAGAAACTATTGGATTTTGTTTAGGTAATAAGAGTTTGCACTTTTCTATTCAAGGTTTATTCATTCTTGGTTCTTATTCTTGTTTGCGAGTTAATTGGGAGAGGATCTCGTAACTTCATATATTTATCTAATATCGGGAGAGTTAGATTCAAGAAACGAGTGAATATGATCTTTATTCAATCTATTGATGGTGAAGATTAATCCGGCTTAGGAATAAGTCAAGGATTTCAACGGCTAAGAGGAGCGCAAGATTGGTTGTTGTTCACCCTTGATTCACGCAAGGATGTATTATCAAGGCATGCACAAGTAGCTAGAGTTTCGACTTAGGGATAAGAAGAAACCATTGAAGAATGCTCTGTCGAACCTTGAAGGTTGCTACCCAGACGCCCAAGTAGTTGCCCAACTAGTCGCCCAGGCAACCATCGATTAGTTGCCAAGGCAACCCCATTGTGCAAGTTGCCACGGCAACTGAGTTGCCCGTGCACTCTTTTACCAAGACGATCCAATTGGCTATCACACCTCAACTCACGATAACCTGGCCTATCTCTCTCATTTGTTCTCATTTATTCTTTTACTTTATTGCCTTCTAGTTTAGTTATTAGTTAAACTCCTATAATCCTTTATTTGTGTTTTTACTTTTTACAGTGCAAGAGACTAGATTCTTGAAGTGGCACCAATCCCTGTGGAGACGATATCTTTTATACTATAACTTGCAACGTGTATACTTGCACAATTGCGTAGCACTTATTACGCGCAACAAGTTTTTGGCGCCGTTGCCGGGGATTGGCAATAGCGACTTTGTTTTTATTTTCTTGCACTTTCTTTTTACTTTTCTTGCTTAAGATTCAAAGGGCTAACAAACTTTGGTTTTGCATTGGTATATGACCAGGGTGAGACCGATTACACCAGAATATCCCTTTGATCCAAAAATCGAACGAACCTTACAAAGACTTAGACGAAGGATAAGAGTAGCAATGGCTAATCAAGACAGCAATATGAATCAAGATGTTCCAGTAGGAGGAGGAGTGATTCTTGCACGAAACAGAACTATTCGAGACTATCTTGAAGAAGATCTTGATGGACTTAATCCAGGAGTTGTCGCACCTGAAATTGAAGCCGACCACTTTGAGTTGAAACCGGTAATGTTTAATATGATCAACACAATTGGTCAATTTGGCGGCTCAGCAACTGAAGATGCACGGCAACATCTGAAATCTTTCCTCGAGATTTGCAACTCGTTCAAAATACACGGAGTCACCCCCGATGTCTTACGATTAAGATTATTCCCCTATTCACTGAGGGATAGGGCGAAAGCATGGTTGAATAGCATTCCTGCCGGATCAATAGCATCTTGGACCGATCTTTGTCGTGATTTCCTTGCTCGGTTTAATCCTACAAATTTGACTGATAAGCTTCGTAACGACATTACTTCTTTTCGGCAGGCAGATGATGAATCCATGTACGAGGCTTGGGAGCGATATAGAGAACTTCTACACAAATGCCCCCTACACGGATTCCCGGTGTGGACTCAAGTAACAATGTTTTACAACGCCGTGAATACACCAACAAGGATGATGCTAGATGCCTCGGCAAACGGCATACTCCTAGATAAGTCACCGGAGGAAGCAATGCAAATTCTAAACAGGCTGGCCAAGAATGATTATCAATTCCCCTCTACTAGAAGAGGAGGAGTTAGACGCCAAGCCACAATACATGAACTAGGATCATCAGATTCAATTTCGGCACAATTGGCCACTTTAACCAAGATGGTCCAGAACATGCAAAAACCAAACAACACACATGATGTCAAGGTAATGGATTCTTTTTGTGAGTTATGTGGTGATAACCATGATTCTTCTAAATGTATGCAGAATCTGGAATCCAGCTTCTATGTGGGGAATTACAATCGGAACAACAATGTGATGTCCAAATATATACAATCCAGCTTGGAAGAAGCACCCGAATTTTTCATGGAGTAATCCCAACAATGCTCTAAACCAGAACAATCAGAATGCATAAGCATCGGGATTCCATCAGAATATGCCACGGCAACAGTTGCCGCAGCAACAACCGACAACATCTAGTTCTTTGGAAAATTCTCTCAATGCTTTTATGATGAAAACTGAATCTTATATGGCTGAGAATAGTGACTTCATAAAAAGAACTGATGCTTTTATTAACAGGACCGAGATGAGATTGCAAAACGAAGAGGCGGCAATCAAATCATTGGAAAATCAAGTCTGACAGTTTGCTCAAAATCTGAATACTAGACCGCAAGGAGGTTTACCTAGCGATACTGAAGTCGCAAGAGGAACTGGCCTTGAGTAATGTAAGGCGATCACTACTAGAAGTGGCCAACAACTTAAAGAGGCTCAAGCCCGCTCATCAAATAAAACTCCACAAAAAGATCAAGACCAACCTAGCAGCAAAGCCTCAGATGCTGAATCAGGAATTGCCGCGGCAACCGGCAATAAGCATGCCTCGGCAACCGATGATAAGGATGCTTCGGCAACTTGTGATAAGCATGCCTCGACAACCCCAATTGATAATGCCTCGGCAACTCTAATGGTCCCGGCAATACCGTCAATTAGGTTCCAAACCAATGAAAGGATCGAAGATATCCGACTTCCACCACCATTCCCACAAAGGTTGAAGCGACAAAAGCAATAATACCAATTCAAGAAGTTTCTTGATATCCTAAAGCAAGTCCACATCAACTTGCCATTGGTGGAAGCAATTGAACAAATGCCAAACTATGCCAAGTTTCTTAAAGACATTGTGTCCAAGAGAACAAGGCTATGAGAGTTTGAAACAGTTGCCGCAACAGAGGGATGCATGACAATGTTGCACAATCGTATGCCACCCAAGTTAAAGGATCCCGGAAGTTTCACAATACCCTGTTCCATTGGAAACCACTATGTCGGGAAAGCATTATGCGACCTTGGGGCTAGCATAAACTTGATGCCTAAATCGGTTTTCCAGAAACTAGGAACCGGGAAGGCAAGACCTACAACAGTTATGCTACAGCTAGCCGACAGATCCTATTTGCATACAGAGGGAAAAATTGAGGACATACTGGTAAAAGTTGATAAATTTATTTTTCCCGTTGACTTTATTGTTTTGGATTGTGAAGCAGATGAGCATGCACCTATCATTCTCGGGAGACCATTCCTAGCAACAGGGAGAACCTTGATCGATGTTGAAAAGGGAGAACTCACAATGAGGGTAAATGACCAGCAAGTTAAATTAAATGTGTTTCAAACACTAAGGCATGCCGATGATCCAGAAGAATGCCAACTTCTTCATGCCACGGGAAAGTTTAACTTTGACGAGGAATTTAGTTGCCTCGGTAACTACATTGCCGATCAAGAGGAACCTGAGGAGTATGAAGAACCGGTCGATAAGGAACAACAAGAATAGGCAAATTGGCTAGCCAATCGACCAGGTACATACTTTGAACCACTGGATTACTCAGGTAAGGAAGGTAAGCTCGAAAAACCCTCTATTGAACAACTACCGATTCTTGAGTTGAAACAATTGCCAGAGCAACTAAAATATGCATACTTAGGAACCGATAATACATTACCTATAATTATTTCTTCTAAGCAGGAAAAGAAGCTGATCAAGATGTTGAAGCTACACAAAAAGGCAATAGGGTGGACAATTGCCGACTTGAAGGGAATTAGCCCGGCAGTGTGCATGCACAAGATTTTGTTGGAAGATGATCACAAACCTTCAATTGAGGCCCAGAGGAGACTGAATCATGCCATGAAAGAGGTTGTAATGAAAGAAATCATAAAGTGGCTTGACGCCGACATTATATACCCTATCTCTGATAGTACATGGGTAAGTCCGGTATAATGTGTTCCGAAAAAGGGAGGTATAATGGTGGTAAGTAATGGAAACAATGAACTCATTCCAACCAGGACTGTGACCGGTTGGAGGGTTTGTATGGAATATCGAAAGCTAAACAAAGCCACTAGGAAAGATCACTTCCCATTACCCTTTATTGATCAAATGTTTGACGTCTTGCAGGTAAACCCTTTTATTGTTTTCTTGATGGTTATTCAGGTTACAATCAAATTGCCATAGCACCAGAAGATCAAGAAAAAATAACCTTCACATGCCCATACGGTACTTATGCCTTCCGAATGATGTCGTTCGGATTGTGTAACGCCCCGGCAACCTTCCAAAGATGCATGATGACACTCTTTTCAGACATGGTCGAAGACTTCCTTGAGATCTTCATGGATGATTTTTCTATTTTTGGTAATAACTTCGACAGCTGTCTCGGCAATTTAGAGAGGGTGTTGGCAAGATGTGAAGAAACTGATTTAGTCCTCAATTGGGAGAAATGCCATTTTATGGTAGATGAAGGAATAGTGCTGGGCCACAAGATTTCATCCAAGGGAATTGAAGTAGACAAAGCCAAGGTGGATGTGATTGAGAGATTACCCCCACCAAGTTCGGTTAAAGGAATTCGAAGTTTTCTTGGACATACAGGTTTTTACAGGAGGTTCATTCATAATTTTTCTAAAATCACTAAACCCTTGTGCAATTTGCTTGAACAGGATAAAGTCTTCGATTTTGATGATTCTTGCACCCAAGCATTCGAAACCCTAAAGAAAAAGCTTGCCTCGGCACCCATTGTCGTTCCACCAGATTGGACGCTACCTTTTGAGCTCATGTGTGATGCAAGTGATTTCGCGGTAGGAGCAGTCCTAAGCCAACGCACAGGTAAGACCTTCCATGTGATATACTACGCTAGTAAAACTCTTAATAGTGCTCAAGTGAATTACACAACAACGGAGAAAAAGTTACTAGCTGTAGTTTTCGCATTTGACAAGTTCCGATCCTATTTGATTGGTACAAAGGTAATTGTTCATACGGACCATTCGTCAATCAAATATCTATTTGCTAAAAAGGATGACAAACCTCGTTTGATTCGTTGGATATTACTTTTACAAGAATTTGATGTTGAAATTAAGGAGAGGAAAGGAACAAAAAATCAAGTGGCCGATCACTTATCACGTTTAGAATGCAATAGGGAGGAGGATGCGGATCTAGAGATATGCGATACATTCCTGGATGAACAAATTTTAGTTGCCTCGGTAACCATGGACACGCATGCCTCGGCAACCCTCGACGCCTCGGAAACCATGGACGCGCACGCCTCGGCAACTATGGACGCGCACGCCTCGGTAACTCTCGATGCCGCAGCAGCCTTTGACGCGCACGCCTCGACAATTTTGGGAGCAGTCACCACGGTAGCACATGCCTCGACAATACCCTGGTATGCGGATTTAGTTAATTTCCTTGTTTGTGGCATTTTACCTTATGGCATTACTCACCAAGGGAAGAAGCGGTTCCGCCATGATGCTAAGCATTACTTTTGGGATGAGCCCCTTTTCTTTAAACAATGTGCAGATCAGGTTACTCGCCGATGTGTCCCTGAAGAAGAGCAACATAATGTACTCCGGCAATGCCATTCTTCACCCTATGGAGGACATTTTGGAGGAACTCGTACCGCGGCCAAAGTTTTGCAATCCGGCTTGTATTGGCCAACATTGTACAAAGATGCCCAAGACTTTTACAAGCAATGTGATCGTTGCCAGAGGACGGGCAATATCTCTAGACGACATGAGATGCCGCTCCAGAACATAATCGATGTGGAATTGTTCGATGTATGGGGGATCAATTTTATGGGACCTTTCCCATCTTCATCCGGCAACCTCTACATTCTACTTGCCGTCGACTACGTGTGTAAATGGGTGGAGACGGCCGCAGTTCCCAACAGCGATTCCAAGACCGTGCAACGATTCTTGCAGAAAAACATATTTACATAGTTTGGGATGCCGAGAGCAATTATCAGTGACGAAGGCAAGCATTTTGACAACAGACTAATTGCCAAGATGTTGCAACGCTTCGGCATATCACACAAGATCACCACGGCATATCACCCACAAACCAACGGGCAAGCAGAAATTTCCAACCGGGAATTGAAGGGTATACTCGAGAAAGTTGTAAATCCCTCTAGGAAGGATTGGTCATTAAGACTAGATGATGCACTTTGGGCATATCGCACTGCATTCAAAACACCCTTAGGTATGTCCCCCTTCCAACTTGTCTATGGCAAAACATGCCATCTACCGGTGGAAATCGAACACAAGGCATACTGGGCAATCAAGACCGTGAATATGGATTGAGAAAGTGCCGGACAAAAGTGTTTGTTGGACCTCAATGAGATAGAAGAATTTCGTGCACTCGCCTATAACAATGCACGAATCTACAAGGAGAAAACAAAGCGATGGCATGACAAGAAACTATTTCCGCGGCAATTCATGCCAGGGCAACTAGTTCTCTTATTCAATTCTTGGCTAAAACTTTTCCCGGGAAAACTGAAATCAAGATGGTCGGGACCATTCGAAGTTGTCAAACCATTCTCCCATGGTGTCGTGATAATCAAGTCCATCACTGACAAACATGAATTCAAAGTTAATGGACAAAGATTGAAACACTACAATGGTGCCCATGTGGAACGTAACAAAGAAGTGGTCAACTTAGGAGATGCATGAGCGTGCTCTCCCTTTGATATTTTTTTTATTTTTTTTTTATTTTTGATTATTTTTTGAACTATTTTTTTATTATTTTCGATTATTATTATTTTTTAGGATAGATTTTCTTTTTTATCTTTTTAAGTTTAAGAATCCCTTTATACATCTTTATTTATTTTCTTTTATTAGTTTATCTTTAATTTTAATCCTTATTTGATTTGTCTTTGAATTGTAGGAAAAGAGTTCAAGATAAAGAGGAATTTTAATCCAAGAAGGAAAACATATTCAACAAGGAAACTAATAGGCTGAATCTAAGGCTTATATAAAGCCTCCAATTTACCCTAATCAAACCCCCCTTGCCGTCACCCTCTCCCTAATCCAAAACCCTCTTTTTTTCGTCTTCCTCTAATCCCACCCACCAATTTTACCACCTATCTTTTCTATAAAAACCCATCACCCTTAACCTATTCCTACTTTTTATCTTGCAACTTTTTTAGTTTCTTTTCTTTTCTTTTCTTTGTTTTTACTCACAACCAAGATCATCCATGGCATCCAAAATTAAATTTTTAGTTCATCCAAGTTCCTCCAAAGAACCAAGATACAAGAAGTTTGCTACACCGGTGGTTCAAGAAAGATTTCACTCCAAGTTTGAAAGCCGAAAGATTCATGAAGAACAAGGCTTTGAATACTCCAACTCTCATCAAGATTTCGGCCTTGAACCATTCATCTTCGAGAGGATTGCACATCAAAAGTGGCAAATCTTTTGCCATCAACCGGAACTGGGCAACATCTCATGGGTAAGAGAAGTCTATGCTCACTCACCTAACCCAGATAATCTTTATGTTTTTGTTCGTGACAAGCCCATACTCATAAGCCCCGAAAACGTCAACACCTTTTATGGGCTTTACATTGAGAAGGACGAGCATCAAGCCTTCGTTGATCAAATCACACCCAAGCAACTCGACAAGGTGCTTCAAGAACTCACTCAACCGGGAACTCATTGGAACGACGGTAAATACAAGGGCACGGTAAATCGCCTTTGGCTTAAACTCGAGGCAAAACTATGGAATAAGTTTGTTAAAACTTCCTTAATGCCCACCACACACAATACTACCGTTGATATACCACGTCTTTTGCTCATACATTTTATTTTGCATAATCGCATCATTAACATTGGAAAAATTATTTGTGATGAGATTTTTGTATGTAGCTCAAAAGATAAGGGTTCTCTTTTCTTCCCTTGCTTAATTTCTAATCTTTGCAAGGAGATGCATGTCCCAAGTGAGTCCACCGATGAAGGCCCTACCAAAGTCCAGTTGGAATCAAGCACAAATCCGAAAGCTAATGGGAGAGACACCGGGAAAATCTTCAAGGCCTCCAATTGTCGCGGCAACTCCTGCCGCCTCGGCAATCCCTAATGCCCAAGCACCTAATGCCCGGGCAACTCAGCCATCAACCCCGGGACACTTTGAAGCACTTTTGCAACCATTAGCAAGCCACCTAAGGCAAATTGAAGATCGGCAACTGTAATCACTCATTTTTACTTAAATGTATTACTATTGCATGTATGTTTATTATGTGAATGTTACTAATATAAGGTGTGTACATGTATAAGCTACGTTAATGATTAGGGTTGTATGTATGTCACGTATGTATCTAGGGTATAAGCGTATGTAGATGTCATATTAATTATACATATGGATACTAGAATATTATTAATTAATGACCGTATAATATGAAATATATATTTTTGTATGTACATGTACAGTTGTTATAATTATTATTATTATTAGTGGGCTGACTAAATGTAAAATTAAATATATATATTAAGCCCAAGTAAAGAGTCCGAGTCCAATTACAAAAATCCAATTACAAAGCCCGTTTGGCCCAACTCTGAATCCTATCTAATTACAATGTGCGGGGGTACTATGGGCCGTTGGATCAAGATCTGATCCAACGGCCACGATGCAATGAAGGTTAAAAATATCTGCCAGGCGCGTACTCCACACGTATGGACCGTTCGAGTGCCACGCGCGCGTGTGGTCCACACGCGGACGCTTTATTATCCCACGCGCGCGTAAGATCCACGCGTTCTGACTCCTCGACTGCGGTGCTCCACGTGGCGAAATCGCCGTTTCATCGATCGAGGCTTCATCCAGCCGATCGTTCTTCAAGCCATCTCGACCGTTAGATCATATCCGATCTAACGGCCGAAAATGCGTCCCGCCTCCGCGCGAAAATGACCACACCGCCACCGCGCCCGATATTCAGTCCCCGCGTCGATTATTATGCCAAAGATAACAAGCAAATGTCGATCCGGAAAAGAAGATACAAGTTGCAACCAAAATACGAGATAGTGGTATATATGAAATGGGGCTGTTGTAACGGGATTTTTAGAGGAACGGGCAAAAAAAAAAAAGCAGAGAGAGTAGTAACACAAAAAATGAAAGTTTTGTAAAACCAAACTTGTAACCACAAAGAAATCGGAAAAGCGATCCAGTGGTAATTTTTTGCCTTTTTTTCTTACCTGTTTCCCTTGCATGCATATACGAAGTACAAAAAGAAAATAAAAAGAAAACAAGTAAAGAAGTCTTACCGGCTTTGTCCGTGGGTCTTCCCTTCCTCTGTGACAAGCCTTTCGGCTTCTACAAGCCAGATCTGGTGAACAAAGGGAGGGGAAGACCCCTTGTGGTCTCGTTTTGACCTAAAGAAAGTATATTTTTGGGTTCGTATTTCTTAGATCTAGGGTAAATAAAAGGGGATCCTCTGAATCCAACCATGGATTCATGTTGAGGACGACAAGAGGAAGGTTTTGGTGTATTTCGGGAGTCCACCGGCGCCGGTTAGCGGCGGGCGGCGTGGAGAATACGGCGGCCGGCCACGGATTTCGGGTTTCTCAAGAACACTTGAGAGAAAAAGATGAGCGTGGGATATTTGGAAACTGAAGAATGAAATGAAAAATGGGGAAAATTTGGTTTCGGCCTGAAAATAGCCGTTATATAGGTGTTATTATTTTACTAAATGGGTAAATTACACACTTAATCCCACCGTTTTCAATATTTTCATTTTTGTCTTGCCGCATGGTATAATCACAATCCCAGTCCCCGAGTTTCCAAAAAGTCACAATTTAGTCACTAAATTACACCGATCAGCTTCAATGGTAAAATTACGCCTTAATCACCCCGCGTTTTTTAAATTTTCATTTTGAGTCCGCCCCTTGGTATAATTACAACTCGGGTCTTTGTAGGTTTTATTTGTTTTTCGATTTCGTCCCTAAATTACATGTTATTGCTCTTTAATTTCTCGCCACCGATTTTCATTTTCCTTTCATTTCACTCCTATTTTCTTTGTAAATATTATTGTTCGAATTATAATCGTATATGTGGATATTATTTCATTTTATGTCTCCCGTATATGACTCATTTTATGTTTATATGTATATATATGTGTCAAGTATGATATTCGTTTTTTTATCCGTTACTCATATCAAGCATATTATGTTTTAATTGATTCGTACATGGCGTATTCTCATTTTTTTATATGTGTGTGAGCTTTCTTATTTTTTAGGACTACATGTTAGTATATTTACCCTTTTTTTTACGATATGTTGACCCGTATATGTTGAAATATGTTTTATTACCAAAGATACATGTCTTTTTGAAATATTTGTTCGTATATATATATTTATTCCTCGCTTTATTATTTTGACATATGATAGTTGTTTTTATCTATTATTTAGAATAATATGCATATGCATGTTTTAATCTAGAATATCATCTATGTTAGATTAATATTCTGTTATGACAATATTTACTACACTTAAATATTTTACCATGTTTTATATTTTTGCCACTAAGATTGCATATGATATATAAATTGTTAATGCGGTGTCCTTTTATCCGAGCGTAAAACGGGGCAAGATCAAGCGTAGTGATAGTGGTTGGGCGTTTATTCTCGGATAACGGGACCCTAAAATATATTCGCAATTATGACCGAAATTTAAAATAATCGTCACTTTAATCCGGAAAATCCAATATTCATAAAGCGGTAATTATTTAAGTACCAATTTTTTGGGCGGTGTGGGGGTGCTAATCCTTCCCCATCCGTAACCGACTCCCGAACCTTGTATTTTGAGTCTCTGGTTTTATGGTGTCCGGCCTACCTAAGTGGCCGGTGGCGACTCCATTTTTATAAGGTTTCTGTAAACCCCACGGAATAAATATTTTATATCCAAACACCTTTCAAAAATCCTTCGAAAACACAATCGCTTTTATTTAGCGAGACATTCGCTACAGATGGCGACTCCGCTGGGGACATTTTTGTTTTTAAAAAACAAATGAGAGTCAAGCTTTTAAAATAATTACCGCTTTACTAATATTGGAAATTTCGGATTAAAGTAACTATTAAATTAACATTCGGTCATAATTGCGCGTTTATTTTAACGCATTTAAAATATGGCATATAAACCCATCTTTTTAAGTGGGGGGAAAACGCTAATGCTTTCGTGGAGATATCGTTCTCCGTATGGGCCTAGCAAGTACCTTCGGGGCTCGAGTACCTTATGCTTTAAATAAGGATATCGCCTTTCAGACGGGCATAAGCGAATGGGTCCCCAAAATTGAACCCGTTGAAAGGAGCCTATAATGGGTGATGATCGGGGCCTTGCTACCCTTAGTAGGGGACAGCAAGGACAATTCGGGTACCTCCTAGCACCAACACTGCATGTAGAGAACATAGAAACCCACCCTGTTAGAGCCATGCGGATAACCTTAGGTTTTAGACGGGATAAATAGGACTGTTTTGTGTGTTTATTTCTATTTATTTTTATCATTTTATTTACTTTATCTGGTACTGACTTGTTTTCTTTTCGCTTTTGTTCTTTTTCTCATACATCATTGCATTTGCATCGCATAAAGGTACTTGGATCAAGTGGTTTGCCTGATCGTAAAGTCTTTCACTATGGAAAAAAGGTGTCTTAGGAAAGAAGAGCTTAATTTGTCGATCGGACATTGGTCGAGGTCAACCAGAAAAATCCAAGGGGACAGATCACGCCCTAACGAACGCGTAATAGCTGGATACACCTATGTGAGTCTCCAACAGCGACGACTTGTGGGATCTTCAAAGCATTTGGGAAAGATGGGACCGAAGGCTACAAGACTTATTTAGCGATAGTTATGGCGACATCGCAGCAGCTATTATATGTTCGGATTAACCAGCCCCTACTCGAGCTATAGTCCGTTTTGGAATCCGGTTTTTTGTCTTTGCTTCACCTTCAATGGGCAAGACATGATGCCTACGGTAGAAGAGTACACTGCTTTACTTAACCAGAAAAATATTCAGGAAGATTGGATCTACGAGAAGCCTCCAAGGAATCAGAATTACACTGCGAAACTCAAAGCCTTTGCAGGAATGAGTGATGATTGGGTTAGTGGCCTCCTTCAAATCCGAGGAGATAATACGATCTTTTGCATGGGAGAGTATTCGGGACATCATATCGACACATCCGCACGAGGCAAAGAAAATGGACTTATTCGCTTTAGGAATATATGGCTTGGTGCGATCTTCCCAGTAGTACTGGGAACATTGACATAGCCATTCGGATTTGTTCGAACGGGTAAAACGGAAAGCAAACCCGGTACCAGCAATTTTGGTCGAGACTTTCATTTCCTTGAACGCTAGCCGGAAACATGAAGAAGGACGTTTTCGAGGATGCGCACAGCTATTACAAGTATGGATCCAGAGTCACATGTGGAAGACACCGACGCGGTCTGCCGGATATCTTTTCAAGGTTTTTCGCTTTACGAGAATACTTAGCAAAGGAATGGCGAGAAGATTTGAAAACAAAAATGTGGACCAGTTTCTTGAGAACATTCAAGATGAAGACATAGCATGGAGGGTCCCATGGCTCGGTAAAGTCAATTATTTTCTATACAGTTTGTGGTGACTTGATTGGCTGATGATGTTAGGATTACATGGAGGGATCGCTTGTGCTCCACTTTTAGTGTCTCGACAGATTCGGATCACGGCGAGTTCATTCCCAATACCGCGGATTAAGCCAAACTGAATTTCTTTTCAAAGGAGAGTTCAAAGGAAAAATTCAGACCATCATGAGGGCTCGGGATCATTGTTATCGGATCGGGGTGGAGGAGACACACCGAGCACATGACTACCCCAGACACGATCTTTGGAGACATTTGAGGGTTAATAATGTGATTCCCGAATCTAATCAAGGACCAACAAAGTGTCACTCGAGGAGCCGACAAGGGTGGTACCGTCCGGCCGATATCTTAAGGAGTGAGCTCGAGGAAGTTAAAAAGAAAATGGACATTCAACAGACCCAACACGCGAGCGAACTCTATAAGGCAAGCCTAGAAGTCGACGAGCGGGAGGGGATCATTAGGCAACTGAAGAAATTAAATGCAGATTTGAATGACAAGAATACTCTTTACCAAAAAGATGCCCTCCTGTTACAGGCAAAAATACAAAAGGCCGGCCGGAGTCAGTTCATAGCTGTGGAAAAAGAAAGAATGAACGGCATCCGTTTGTTGGAAGAAGAACGAGAAATTAACAAAAGAGCGATCGAGAGAGAGATAGAAAGCTGTCGTTTGGCTATGGAGGAAGAAAAACGGTCCGCCAAGAAGGCCATTGATCAAGAGAGAGAAAGATTCAGACAAGAAGTCAACAAAGGAAAACAAGCTGTTCATCATGAGAGAGAAAGTGTCGCCGTATGGAAAAGAAAATCCATGAATAGCCGAAACAGACTGTTAGAGATGCAGAAACTGTACGATGACACTCTTCAAAGTTTGGGGCAAAGCCAAAGTCAAAATGACGGATTAAAAGAAAAGATGGCGGAAGTCGAACACTCACTTCAAATGTACCGTAGAGGAATAATTTCGCGGAGCTGCGAGAAAGAGAACGCGAAGTGGGTGTATTACGAGCACGAATCGGATCCCTCGAAGCAGTTGTGGAGGATTACAAGGAAAGAATTAATGTGTTCGAGGAAGCTGCAGCCGGGGGGGACACCTATTGGCAAAAGAGATTACGCGACGCTGCTCGAATGGTACAGGACAGAGACCAGTACTATGCAAATCTAATGGTGGACATACAGCGAGTCGCCAGACACGTAAATGATTTAGCCGTCGAGGCTGAGACACTCCGACCTTTATAGCCCCGGAATGGAAGAAGCTCCTAGGTTCCTCAAGCTGCTCAAGGCAATTGAAAAGTTAGGGGATAGAGCTAAAGTCTATCTATAGGACTCTGTGTTATAATTAGATCTTTTGTACTAGGGATCTTTACTTTGTAACACGAATTTTGTTGTAATCAAGACCCTTTAATTCCCGTAAAAAGTAATTCAAAAGGGTGATTACCAGTGGAACCAAGATTTTGTCTGCATGCATTCTTGCATTTGCATCATAACATTTGCATCATTGTACATGCATTTATTTTTACAACCATATTAATAATATGAATATTGTGGCATTCCAAAGTGTTAACCCGTAATCATTCATCACATATACTTTACCCGCTACAAAGAAAGCTCATGGAAGAAAGAATAATCAATCTAGAAAGAGGCGGAGAGAGCTCGAGTCAAGGCTTGAAGAGGCCCGGAGAAGCCTTAGTGATCAGATTGCACAAACACAAACTTCAATAGTATCGACATAACAGCATTGTTTGGCGAAAAGTCTCAAAAAAACGAGTAGAAGGAGAAAATATTCCAGAGCGGTAAGTACCCGGCTCACTTCAAGGTTCAACCAACTGCACCAAACCAGGCTAGGAAGATGTATATTGACCCTACAGAATGTCTTCCAGCTTTCAAGTAGGGGCACACGAGACTCAACCCCTTGATACCAAAATCTCAGTATGAAGAAGAAGTGCGGGACCTAAACATGGTCGAAAAAGATCGGGAATGAGGTAGAAAGAAAGTGGGAAGAAAGATTTACGCCTCATGGAAGAAAAAAATTAAAAAAAGCGTTACAATCAAATGAAGAATCGGAAACAACGCTAGTGATCTAAGTCTAGTGTCCGATCTTGTCTTGCCACCAAAATTCAAAACGCCGGAGTTTGATAAATATGATGGAACCACATGTCCTTCTCGCACACATAACGATGTATTGCGAGAAAAATGGCGGCTTACCATAAAGATGAAAAGCTACGATCCACTTTGTTTCGGGATAGTCTAACTGGAGCAAAGATTACGTTGGTATACTCGTTAAGCAAAGCAAATGTCAAGACATGGAAAGATTTGTCTAAAGCATTTTCCGAGCAATACAAACATGTAACAGACATGATCCCTAGCAGAATTATGCTAGAAAATATGGGGCAGAAGTCCAATGAAAGCTTGCGACAATATGCCCAAAGGTGGAGAGAAGTGGCCGCCCAAATCCAGCCACCTATCCCGGAGCATGAAATCACGCCATTATTTGTCAATACTTTGAAAGGGGCACTCTTCGATCGCCTCATCAATAACACAACACAGTGTTTCGCCGACTTGATCAGGACTGGAGAGTCTCTCGAACTAGCAATCAAGAGCGGCAGAATTGATGGTGGGGAAGGGTCTCGAAAGTACAACAAGAGAAGTGAAGTAAACACCACCAGTACCTATACCGCCTCGAAGAACTTCACAGTCTCACAGCCCCAAGCACCTGTGGGAAAAACGCAAAATTCGAATCAAAGAGATGAAAGAGTCACCAGAAAGGATAAAGAGAGGAGAACTTTCACTCCCCTACCGGTTTCATACTCAGAACTTTATTCCCAGTTGTATGAAGCAGACTTGGTCCGACCATACATCGTTAATCATGTCAATCCACCCTTCCCGCCTTGGTATAATCCAAGTGCACATTGCGACTATCACGGCGGTATCCCTGGACACCCCACTGAGAACTGCCTTGCCTTCAAAAAGCTTGTGCAGAACTTAATTGATTCCGGGATATTGAAGTTTGAAGAACCTAGCGTAGCCAACAACCCGCTGCCTAATCATGGGAACAGAGGGGTAAATGCTATAGAAGAAGGTTTTACCAGGAGGATAAAGGATGACGTGTCAGAAGTCAAGTCTCCTTTACGGTGGGTATTTCAACAGTTATGCATGGCTCGTATGATCAATAAAGGCATGATAATAAGGCGAAAAAGAATGTGGAAAGTATTGCGAATTCCATCAGACTGAAGGGCATGATATCCAAGAATGTGATGAGTTCAAGAAATTGGTGCAGAAGTTGATAGATGGAAAACAAATTGAATTCTTCGAGGAACCCATGGGGAAGGGATCAGACGTACACATGACAGATACCCCCAAAACTAGATATGGGAAGGATAGGCCTTTCATCATCTCTCCCAGGGTAGGGAATGCAGGTGTCTCCCAAGGAGAAACCAGCAGGGATAAATCAAGATCGTCATTTCAGCACCATATCCATTCCCATTCAAAGACATGCGACAAATTCCACGGAATTATGCCGCGAATGTGACCATGACAGAAAAATCAAAACACGAGCAGGTAAAAGAGCCTGCGCTGGAAGACCAACAAAGCCAAAATAATGTGAACGTTGGTGAGGCAGGCCATTTCACCAGGAGCGGCCGATGTTATTCCTCCGAAGCTTTGAGAGCAGCTGAAAAAGATAGGGGAAAGAATACAAAGATTAGCCTGCATGTATATTTGGAGAAGAACCTCCCCAAAGGATAAATGAACCGTGGCGAGGCCCGTGCCAAAGAATTTCTAAAGTTCTTGAGACATAGCGAGTACAGCGTAGTAGAACAACTACGGAAGCAACCGGCCAGGATCACAGTGCTGGAATTACTCTTGAGTTCAGAGAAGCATCGGGAGACACTATTAAAAGTGCTAAATCAAACTTTTGTGCCCCAGGACATTTCCGTAACAAATCTGGACATGATAGTGGGGCATATTACTGCCTATAATCATATCACGTTCAGTGATGATGAGATCCCGGAAGAAGGAAGGGGGTCCACTAAAGCCCTTAACATCACTACCCACTGCAAAGGGTATGTATTACCAGGCGTACTAATCGACAACGGGTCAGCATTGAATGTCTTGCCTATGGTAACCCTGCAAAAATTACCAATAGATAGTTCGCACCTAAAGCCTTGCTACAACTCGGTAAGGGCCTTCGATGGTACGCAAAAAGGAACAATGGGGAAAATTGAGATACCCCTATTGATTGGACCAACTGAATATGTGATCGATTTTGTGGTAATGGACATAAAACCATCTTACAAATGCTTGTTGGGAAGACCGTGGATCCACTCCGCAGGAGTTGTCCCATCATCATTGCATCAGAAATTAAAATTTGTAGTTGAGGGCAAATTGGTCACAGTAGAGGCGAGCATGAATTTGTTGCTTCCGTGACATCAGACACCCCCTACATTCAAAATGATGAAGAAGCTGCAGAATGCTCGTTCCGAGCATTAGAACTAGTAAATGCCACATTCGTTTCAGAGGGAAACCGGATCCCCTACCCTAGGTTATCTAATTGTACCAAGATGACCATCGCAGAAACTCTGGGCTGAGGAGCCAAATTAGGAAAAGGGTTGGGGAAGAAATTACAAGGAAACCTGAGACCCAAGAATATCATTACCAAGAAGGATCGTTTCGGGCTGGGTTACCAACCAAGTGTCCAACAGAAGAAAGAAGAATATAAGAGAAAAGAGGAACAAAGGAAAGCTAGATCTAAAGGAGAAGACATTCCGTGGAGGTCGATGTCCTTTCCTAGTTTAAAAGCCACTTTCATCTCCGGAGGATTCTACCGGCATTAGAACTAGTAAATGCCACATTCGTTTCAGAGGGAAACCGGATCCCCTACCCTAGGTTATCTAATTGTACCAAGATGACCATCGCAGAAACTCTGGGCCGAGGAGCCAAATTAGGAAAAAGGGTTGGGGAAGAAATTACAAGGAAACCTGAGACCCAAGAATATCATTACCAAGAAGGATCGTTTGGGCAAGGTTACCAACCAAGTGTCCAACAGAAGAAAGAAGAATATAAGAGAAAAGAGGAACAAAGGAAAGCTAGATCTAAAGGAGAAGACATTCCGTGGAGGTCGATGTCCTTTCCTAGTTTAAAAGCCACTTTCATCTCCGGAGGATTCTACCGCCAGGTCAAGATATTGGAGAGACAATGAAGAAAAATGATGAACTTGGCGGGAGGAAATGATCAGTAAAGCATTTGAAGGGATGTGCATCAACATGATAGCCAAGAGGACCGAGGTAGCAAAATGTTGACCAACATCCGCCCTTGCCATCCCGGGAGGCACTCAATAACTGGAGCTGCATTGATTTACCTGTAGTTTTTAGGAATAGATCGAGTAATGCTCGAATCAACCTTTTGTTTTTGCCCATAGACAATGGGGATCTCTTGTATGGGGCACCTATGTTAACTTTTTGATTGAAATGAAATATCCCCACTTTCTTAAAAAAAAAAAAAAGGCCAAAGTCTCATTTATTCCATTCATACATTCTTCATATTCATTCCTTTCATGTAAAGCCGTCTCTTTCCCAATACAATTCATTCTCATTTAATGCGGGTCACTCATGATCGACGATATGAATGATACTGGATCCAATCTCGAGTAAGTTTCAAAGCCCCGAGGTCTCGGAGGAAACGGAGGGAGGATATGATGAAATAGAAATTGAGGTCCCGAAGAATTAAAGAGAATGGTGGACGACGAAGAAAGGCGATTATGCCCCACCAAGAAGAAACAAATTGTCAACTTAGGGATCAAGAAACGAGAAGAGAAATAAAAATAGGAACGACGATTTCCCCAAAAACCAAGCATGAACTGATAGCCCTGCTTCAAGAATTCAAGGATGTCTTCGCTGGACTTATCAAGATATGCGGGATTAAATACCGACATAGTGGTGCACAAATTGCCAACAAAGTCGGAGTGCAAACCAAGATCTGACAAAAACTTGGAGAATGTGGCGGATATCTTTGTTAAAGATCCGAGAAGAAGTGAAAAGCAATTTGATGCTGGATTCTTGGAAGTAGCCAAATACCCCGAGTGGGTTGCAAACATTGTCCAGTACCAAAGAAAGACGGGAAAGTTCGTATGTGTGTAGATTATAGGGATCTGAATCGAGCTAGCCCAAAAGACAACTTCCTCTCGCCACATATTGACACGCTGGTTGACAACACCGCAGACATTCATGGTTTTCCTTTATGGATGGCTTCTCGAGATACAACCGGATAAAGATGGATCCTAACGACATGGAGAAAACCACATTCATAACCATGTGGGGCACTTTTTGTTACCAAGTAATGCCATTTGGGCTAAAGAATGCGGGGCAACGTACCAAAGAGCAATGGTGACTCTTTTCCATGACATGATGCACAAAGAAATAGAAGTATACGTCGATGATATGATTGCCAAATCTCGAACAGAGGAAGAGCACCTCTGAACTTAAAGAAACTATTCCAAAGACTACGGAAGTACCAACTAAGGCTCAATCCTGCCAAGTGTACCTTCGCCGTTACTTCTGGAAAACTCCTAGGGTTCGTAGTAAGCAAAAGAGGGATTGAGATTGATCCCGATAAAGTGAAAGCCATCCAGGACCTTTCACCACCCCGCACGCAAAAGGAAGTTCGCGGTTTCCTAGGGAGGCTGAATTATATCTCTCGTTTCATTTCCCAATTAACCAATCAATGCGACCCGTCTTGGACTTCTTAGAAAGAATAATTACAGCGCGTGTGGGATGAAGAATGTCAAAAGGCCCTAGAAAAGATCAAAAAGTACGACAAATGCTCCAATTTTAGTCGTATCGGTACCCGTCGACCACTAATTCTCTACCTAACGGTCTTGAGAATTCAATGGGATGCGTACTAGGGCAACACGATGAGTCAAGAAAGAAGGAGCAGGCCATCTATTACCTAAGCGGAAATTCAACGATTGCGAAACACGGTACCCGCCAAAGTCAGAACCGTATTGCGCTCTAGTTTGGGCTACTAAGCGACTCGGCAAAGACTGTTGTACCATACTACCTGGTTGATATCCAAGCTAGACCCATTAAAGTTCCTAATGGAAGCGCCCGGCACTAACGGGAAGGATGGCTCGATGGCGGATGCTCTTATCCGAATTCGACATCGTATATGTCAATCAAAAAGCCGTAAAAGGGAGTGCCGTGAGCAGATTTCTGGCAAGTCGTGCTTGATGACTATGAGGCATTGAACTTTAGTTTCCCAGCAGACGAAGACTTGATGTGCATTACAACCAAAGAAGAAATTTCGATGATGTGTCATGGAAACTTTACTTCGACGGAGCCTCCAACGCCCTCGGACATGGGATAGGGAAGTGCTAATCTCACCTGATGACGTATATTATCCTTTCACCAGCAGATTGGAATTCTTCTGCACAAACAATATAGCTGAATACGAAGCTTGCATCATGGGATTAAACTCAGCCATCGAGAGAAAGGTTAAGGAACTTCGAGTGTTCGAGATTCGTCCCCTAGTCATTTACCAATTGCGCGGGGAGTGGGAAACCAGAGACCCGAAGTTGGTCAAATATCACAAATTAATCCAAGAGCTCGTCAAAGAGTTCGAAAAGGTCAGCTTCAATTACCTACCCCGAGAAGAAAATCAGATGGCGGATGCGTTGGCAACCTTGGCATCCATGTTTAAAACAAACACATGGGCGAAAATGAGACCCATTGAGATGCATACATTTGAAAAGCCTGCTCATTGTTGTAATATACAGGAAGAGATTGACGGAAATCCATGGTACTATGATATCCTGCAATATGTCAAGCTCCGAAAGTATCCAGAAGGGGCAAACGACAATGACAGAAAAACGCTCAGAAAAATGGCAACGAAATATGTCCTAGATGGGGAGATCCTGTATAGGAAAAGTCATGATCAAACATTGCTGAGATGTGTGGATGCCCGGAGGCGCGAAGGAAATCTTAGCCAAGTACATGACGGGATCTGTGGAACGCACGCCAACGGGTTGTCTATAGCCCGAAAAATTATGAGATACGGTTATTTCTGGTTGACCATGGAGGGAGATTGCATCGATTACGCCAGGAAATGCCACAAATGCCAAATTTATGCTGACAAAATTCATGCACCCCCATCGCCTCTACACACCATGAATTCTCCGTGGCCTTTCGCAGCATGGGGCATGGATGTTATCGGGCAGATCCATCCGAAGGCCTCCAATGGGCACCGTTTCATTTTGGTCACCATAGACTACTTCACCAAATGGGTAGAGGCAGCGTCTTACGCCAATATCACCAGGACTACAGTTTGTAAGTTCTTAAGGAAGGAAATTATTTGTCGATACGGATTGCCAGAGAGGATCATCACCGATAATGCTTCCAATCTGAACAACAAAATAATAAAGGACGTGTGCACTCAATTCAAAATAACACACCATAATTCCACAGTCTATCGTCCTAAAATGAATGGAGCAGTGGAAGCGGCAAACAAAAATATAAAGAAGATCATAGCGAAGACTACGGATACCTACAAGGATTGGCATGAGAAGTTGCCTTTTGCCCTTTTCGCCTATAGAACGTCCATTCGCACATCAACGGGGGCAACACCCTACTCCTTGGTGTATGGTACCGGCAAGACTCCCAATGAGGTAGAGATTCCGTCCCTCCGAGTCTTAAACGAAGTAAAACTGGAAGAAGCTGAATGGGTGCAGGCCAGAATCGACCAGCTAAATCTCATTGACGAAAAAAGACTAAAAGCCATTTGTCATGGTCAGATGTACCAAAAGCGGATGGTTCAGGCTTACAACAAAAAGGTGCGCCCAAGAAAATTCAAAGAAGGGGATCTGGTACTCAAGAGAATCCTCCCAATCCGTAAAGATTCTCGAGGAAAATGGATGCCCAATTGGGAAGGACCATACGTCGTAAAGAAGGCCTTCTCAGGAGGAGCCCTAATCCTAACAGAAATGGACGGGGACGAGCTGAAAAATCCCATAAATTCTGATGCCGTCAAGAAATACTATCTCTAAAAAAAAAATGGAGAGCTCGGGATGAAAACTCAAACCGGGGCGTCTTGAAGCAAAGGAAGGACTCGAGTTGAAAACCCGCAAAGGCGGCTCGGGTAAGTTGAAAAGTTAAATATCTGAAGAGAAGAGTATCCCCATGAGCATCATGAAGAGGAAGCTTCAAGCAAAAATTCTACACCAGTTGACAGGATCATGTGTCATTCATATCGAAGATAATGAGAGATCTTGTATTTAACTTATACGTGTCATACCTTTCTTTCTAAGATATCTCAAAGCCCTTAATCCTAATAAAACCATGTTTTGAGCGTCCATTCCTAGCTTCCTTGTCAATTTCAGTCAGATAAGATAACATAGGCTTATAATGAAACAAGAGATTTCGAAGCATTACTATGATTTAACCTTGAAAATTGCAGGTAATCAAAGAAAACGGTTAACTTCGTCCTTTAAGTTCCCTAAATGGCTGTCGATCGGGAAGACGGGAAGCTTCAAACAACCTGATAGGATAACCGATGGCACATGTCCCATCTATTCAAGAAAAGCATACGAGATAACAAAAGAAATCTCCTGGGGAAAACCAGAAGGGCACTTTAAAAAAAAATCTCTCTCTAAAGTGAAAACCCGAAAGGGCGCTTTAAAATTCCAAGTCAGAATTGAAAAAGAGAAAGATCGAGACGGTTGAACTTGGCAGTGAAGAAGGGTATCGATGCCCGTAACAAAGGAGAAAGCAAACGGCAAAAAGGACCAAAACAAACCCACCATGATATTAAAGCTCATGCATCATGAACAGTCAAACATCACTAGGATTAGGAGCATGTCAATTCATTCATTTGTCATAGCATTTTGTTTTCATCTCAGGTATTTGCAGATCCAAAGAGACATCAAGGGTCATCATGATGTGAGTCCCAAATGAGGAGACAATGTTTTGACATAAAGGCACATGTTTTCAAGCTCGGAGAGAGGTTCTATATAGGAAGAACTCTCCTCTCCGAGGCTTCGAAAGCTGAAAGTTCTATATAGGAAGGACTAACAGCTCTAGGGTGAAGACTCATGATTCTATATAGGAAGAACTCCCGGTCAAAGAAATTCACCCATGACACGCAAGATTATATAGGAGATCCTGCTATGTCAAAGGCAAAGAGTCTTATATAGGAAAGACTACAGCTCCATCGTCTTAGGCGAAGGGTTACGTGTCGAAAAGAACCTGTGGCTCAGAGATTCCGAGACGCCAAAAAGTTCTATATAGGAGGAACTGATGGCTCCAAGGTGAAGACTTCAGATTCTATATAGGAAGAACTCCAGTCAAAGCAATTCACCTATGACACGGGGTTATATAGGAAACTGTTGTGTCAAAAAAGCAGAGTCTTATATAGGAAAGACTCAGAGCTTCATTGTCTTAGAGCGAAGGGTTCAATGTCGAAAGAGCCTGTAGCTCCAAGATCGGAAGGTGACGAAGTTCTATATAGGAAGAACTTACAAGCCTGAAGATTCGCCAAGGAAGAGCGGAAATGTCCAAAAGAATTCGTTTTCCAAAGCTAAAAATCGAGAGCGAAGGGTTCAATGTCGAAAGAGCACGTAGCTCCAGGATCGGAATGTGACGAAGTTCTATATAGGAAGAACTTACAAGCCTGAAGATTCGCCAAGGAAGAGCGGAAATGTCCAAAAGAATTCGTTTTTCCAAAGCTAAAAATCAGAGCGAAGGGTTCAATGTCGAAAGAGCACGTAGCTCCGAGGATCGGAAGGTGACGAAGTTCTATATAGGAAGAACTTACAAGCCTGAAGATTCGCCAAGGAAGAGCGGAAATGTCCAAAAGAATTCGTTTTCCAAAGCTAAAAATCAGAGCGAAGGGTTCAATGTCGAAAGAGCACAGTAGCTCGTGGATCGGAAGATGATGAAGTTCTATATAGGAAGAGCTTACGAGCCTGAAGATTCGCCAAGGAAGAGCGGAAATGTCCAAAAGAATTCGTTTTTCCAAAGCTACAAGCAGGGAAGTCGATAAAAATCGAGCGAAGGGTTCAATGTCGAAAGAGCACAGCTCCAAGATCGGAAGGTGACGAAGTTCTATATAGGAAGAACTTACGAGCCTGAAGATTCGACCAAGGAAGAGCGGAAATGTCCAAAAGAATTCGTTTTCGAGGCTACAAACAGGAAGTCGATAAAATGAGTGCTTATGAATCTTTGCATTGTTTCCCATTTCATGAGAACAAGCAAAGAGGGGCAATCTGTAATCACTCATTTTTACTTAAATGTATTACTATTGCATGTATGTTTATTATGTGAATGTTACTAATATAAGGTGTGTACATGTATAAGCTACGTGTACGTATTAGGGTTGTATGTATGTCACGTATGTATCTAGGGTATAAGCGTATGTAGATGTCATATTAATTATACATATGGATACTAGAATATTATTAATTAATGACCGTATAATATGAAATATATATTTTCGTATGTACATGTACATTGTTATAATTATTATTATTATTAGTGGGCTGACTAAATGTAAAATTAAATATATATATTAAGCCCAAGTAAAGAGTCCGAGTCCAATTACAAAAATCCAATTACAAAGCCCGTTTGGCCCAACTCTGAATCCTATCTAATTACAATGTGCAGGTAACTATGGGCCGTTGGATCAAGATCTGATCCAACGGCCACGATGCAATGAAGGTTAAAAATATACGCGGTAGCGTACTCCACGCGTATGGACCGTTCGAGTGCCACGCAGCGGCGTGTGGTCCACACGCGGACGCTTTATTATCCCACGCGCGCGTAAGATCCACGCGTTCTGACTCCTCGACTGCGGTGCTCCACGTGGCAAAATCTGAAGCCGTTTCATCAGATCGAGGCTTCATCCAGGCAGAAATGACCACACCGCCACCTCGCCGATATTCAGTCCCCACGTTCAGATTATGCCAAAGATAACAAGCAAATGTCAGATCTGGAAAAGAAGATACAAGTTGCAACCAAGATACAAAGATAGTGGTATATATGAAATGGGGCTGTTGTAACGGGATTTTTTAGAGAGGAACGGGCAAAAAAAAAAGCAGAGAGAGTAGTAATACAAAAAATAGAAAGTTTTGTAAAAACCAAACTTGTAACCAGTCAAGAAATCAGAAGGCAGTCCAGTGGTAATTTTTTGCCTTTTTTTTCTTACCTGTTTCCCTTGCATGCATATACGAAGTACAAAAAGAAAATAAAAAGAAAACAAGTAAAGAAGTCTTACCGGCTTTGTCCGTGGGTCTTCCCTTCCTCTGTGACAAGCCTTTCGGCTTCTACAAGCCAGATCTGGTGAACAAAGGGAGGGGAAGACCCCTTGTGGTCTCGTTTTGACCTAAAGAAAGTATATTTTGGGTTCGTATTTCTTAGATCTAGGGTAAATAAAAGGGGATCCTCTGAATCCAACCATGGATTCATGTTGAGGACGACAAGAGGAAGGTTTTGGTGTATTTCGGGAGTCCACCGGCGCCGGTTAGCGGCGGAGAATACGGCGGCCGACCGCCGGATTCTGGGTTTCTCAAGAACACTTGAGAGAAAAAGATGAGCGTGGGATATTTGGAAACTGAAGAATGAAATGAAAAATGGGGAAAATTTGGTTTCGGCCTGAAAATAGCCGTTATATAGGTGTTATTATTTTACTAAATGGGTAAATTACACACTTAATCCCACCGCGTTTTCAATATTTTCATTTTTGTCTTGCCGCATGGTATAATCACAGTCCCAGTCCCCCTGAGTTTCCAAAAAGTCACAATTTAGTCACTAAATTACACCTGATCAGCTTCTGAATGGTATCCTTTTATCCGAGCGTAAACGGGGCCAGTATCAAGCGTAGTGATAGTGGTTGGGCGTTTATTCTCGGATAACGGGACCCTTAAAATATATTCGCAATTATGACCGAAATTTAAAATAATCGTCACTTTAATCCGGAAAATCCAATATTCATAAAGCGGTAATTATTTAAGTACCAATTTTTTGGGCGGTGTGGGGGTGCTAATCCTTCCCCATCCGTAACCGACTCCCGAACCTTGTCTTTTGAGTCTCTGGTTTTATGGTGTCCGGCCTACCTAAGTGGCCGGTGGCGACTCCATTTTTATAAGGTTTCTGTAAACCCCACGGAATAAATATTTTATATCCAAACACCTTTCAAAAATCCTTCGAAAACACAATCGCTTTTATTTAGCGAGACATTCGCTACAGCAACTAATGTTCATGCGGTACATGAAGGAGCACAACAATGCCATCACCCAAGTCATCCTAGAAAAATACCCGGACAGTCGCGTGCCGTTCCCAATCTTTCCTGCCGAGATCCTTGCCCCGGCAACCAATAAAGCAGTCGCCACGACAACCGCAACAGATGATGCCGCGGCAACCTACATCGTGCACGCACAAGCCGATGCCATGGCAACCAACCCTGAAGTGCCACGGCAACCAAAGCTAAAGACATTCTGGCAACCACTGCAAAAGCCAAAGGTAAAGCACCTATGCCCGAATCAACTCCTACGGAATCATTTTCTGATTTTTCAGATTCGGACGAGTCCTCCATTGCACCAACAAAGACCGCACCAATTGAATCCTCCAAGCGAAAAGCCAATCACATTGATGAAGAGGACGATGAGGACAACCCCGTACGAGGATTGATTCCACCACCGGTAACAAGAAAACAACCATCGCGTTCAAGCAAGAGAATCTAGACACCGACCAATAGGAAACTAATCATCCACGACGACGAACTCTCGGAGTAAGTCTTCGTTTGCATTTTATTTTTCATTATTTTTATTTATTACATGCATTGAGGACAATTTCTCACTCGAGTTTGGGGGGATTGTTATTAGTAGTTACCATGTTTAGTTACATTCATCTTAAGTATTACATTTAGGATACATAAATTGCTTGCCATGCCTTTAGTTGGAACAAGAATTGCCTAGATTTGATGAATATCCGATTATGACTTTGCCAATGCACGTAATTGATAGAATTTTTATTCTAAAATAACCATGGAAAAACTTAGAATTTTACTATGATGCTAAATTTGATGAAACACTGTTGTGGTTTGATTGATTTAAGGAATTCTAGTGAACTTAGGTTGATAATTAACAAATTGGGGGATTAGAATAAAAATTGGATGAATGCTAGAGGTGCCCGAAATTGGCTCTAGCATGTGCTAAAAAAATTGATCACTAGAGGTGCCCAAAATCGGCTCTAGTCGAATAAATTAACTTAAGAAAACTAAAAACAAAACACTAGAGGTGCCCAAAACTGGCTCTAGTTAAAACATGTTAAAAAGAACCCAATGAAGTAATTTGAAAACCTCTTGTTTGCATAGAATCCGAAAAATTAACTTGCACACAACTCCGCACACACTCACAAGCATTATAGTTTGATTCCGAGTAACTCCTAAGTTTTCCAAAAAATGAAAAACCAATCATACATTGTGCCCCGGTTCTGAGAATTGAAATCAAGTTCAAAGCTAAGTTTGTGAAAATTAAAGTCTTGGCAGGTAATTATTAGTTTGCATTGCTTGAGGACAAGCAATAGTTCGAGTTTGCGGGTGTGATAAGTGTTCAAAAGTACTATTTTTCTTACCTTTTTTACTCATATTATTGTTAGACTTAGGCTCATATTAGTTGCATAATTAGCCATTCATGCATTAATCCATGTTTCCTTCCAACGTTGAGCTTGATTACATAACTTGGTAGTTTTTGTGGGAAAAGATGATGCTTTGGTGTGTTTTGTGTGAATGTGCAGGATCATTTGCCAAATCAAGGCTAGAGCTAGTTGCCAGGGCAATACATGAAGGAGATGCCGAGCTAGTTGCCAGAACAATGCATGAAGAAGACGCCGAGCCAGTTGCCAGGGCAATTGTCGACAAAGAACAAGGTGATATGGTAGTCAAAATTGATGACTAGACAAGCCCAAGATGACGTGGAGCAAAGCTAAATCCCAAAGGAATTTGATTTCCATGAAGAGATTAAAGAAGAATTAAATTCCAAGAAGATAGGAGAAGTTCTAGTAGGAATATAATTATAATAAAGAATTATATTCTTTAAATATAATTTAATTCCAACTTAACTTCCTCCTCAAAGAAGGACTTTGACCTAGCCCTATAAATAAGAGGCCATATCGTCAACTTCCAAAGGAGAGCAAGAAGAGAGGAATTTCGACAACTCCAAAGAGAGCAAGAAGAGAGAATTTTCGACAAGCATCTAGGGCAAGGAGATTTCGACAAGCTTCAATTCTTCATCTTTTTCTTTCTTGTTCAATTAGGTTCATGCTAGGGATTATTTATTTTGTGTTTCTTTGGAACCTAGCCATGAACTAAATCTATTTGGCTATGGTTATTGTGTTTTGTGGTTGTGAGAAACTATTGGATTTTGTTTAGGTAATAAGAGTTTGCACTTTTCTATTCAAGGTTTATTCATTCTTGGTTCTTATTCTTGTTTGCGAGTGAATTGGGAGAGGATCTCGTAACTTCATCTATTTATCTAATATCGGGAGAGTTAGATTCAAGAAACGAGTGAATATGATCTTTATTCAATCTATTGATGGTGAAGATTAATCTGGCTTAGGAATAAGTCAAGGATTTCAACGGCTAAAAGGAGCGCAAGATTGGTTGTTGTTCACCCTTGATTCACGCAGGGATGTATTATCAAGGCATGCACAAGTAGCTAGAGTTTTGACTTACGGATAAGAAGAAACCATTGAAGAACGCTCTGCCGAACCTTGAAGGTTGCTAACCAGACGCCCAAGTAGTTGCCCAACTAGTCGCCCAGGCAACCATCGATTAGTTGCCAAGGCAACCCCGATGTGCAAGTTGCCACGGCAACTGAGTTGCCCGTGCACTCTTTTACCAAGACGGTCCAATCGGCTATCACACCTCAACTCATGATAACCTGGCCTATCTCTCTCATTTGTTCTCATTTATTCTTTTACTTTATTGCCTTCTAGTTTAGTTATTAGTTAAACTCCTATAATTCTTTATTTGTGTTTTTACTTTTTACAGTGCAAGAGACTAGATTCTTGAAGTGGCACCAATACCTGTGGAGACGATATCTTTTATGCTATAACTTGCAACGTGTATACTTGCGCAATTGCGTAGCACTTATTACGCGCAACATATACATTCCCATATTCATCATAACAGCCCCTACTATAATTTTTATTGAGCTAAAACAGTCCCTAAGATACAGTTACAGCCTTGAAAAATTTTGTTCAATACATTGTTACCAATTTTAATGATTAAACCGTCCTTATCATGCTAAAAATCAAAACAATCTTCCATACATTTATATACATGCAAAATGGTCCCCAAACTTATAAAAACTGTCCTTATAACTTCTAAAAACAATCCCCTAATTTTTAGATTTGCAAAAACAGTCCAAAACATCAAAATTTCATTACAACACAGCCCAAATTTCATGTGTACACATATAATTTGTACATATCAGTCCCTTATCTTTATGTATATGCTCAAATAGTTTGTTATACATTCTTACTCATGAAAAACAGTCCATCAATTATGTATACATATTTAATCACTCAAAATAGTCCATGTATCTTTAAGTTTATACAAAACAGTCCCAATTAATAGGCATATGTATAAAGCAGTCCCTGCTTTGTATTTTTCATTTATTTTCATAGCAACACAGTCCTCCAATATTTTTAAGTTTTGCAAAATAGACTCTAATTCATGTATACACATATTCATGCTTGAAAACAAACCTTATGGTTCATGCAATAACATTTTGGTGCCCGGATTTCATGTATATACACTTATTTGCAACAATAATCCGATTGCATGCATAACCATATATGTAATAACAAATCAGTCCTAAATTCATTCGTGTCTATATGTGTATTCTAAACATTTGTATAAGGTTTCTCACAAGGTTCAAAACAAATCAAAGCATCATTTTCCACACATAATCGAACAGCCCATTAATATTACTATTTTTGTACAAACAGGGCAGATTATACTTGATCATCACTATTGAACAGATTTGTTTAAAGACAATTCTTAACAACACACAATCCATGAAATTCTTAATCAACATTTACACTCAAAGTCGATCTTAGCAAATTATAGAATAAAGAAGATACTTACATCCTCCTAAGCTTATTTGAATGAGGGATTGAATTATGGTTAAGTTTTCAAACTAAATCCTCCATCTCCAAGGATAATTCGAGCTTCCTCTCACTCACCTTCTTCCTTAGTATTTCGGGTTTGCTAAGGGAGGAGGAAGACAACAAATTAATTCTTTGATTAATTTCCCACAACTGAAACCTCCACATGTCCCTTCACTCTCTAGACACATCATTAAGGCCCTAGACAAAACTTTTCTTAGCATACAAGCTGAGGCTTTGTAAATGGTCTCGGTTTAGTCCTTATGTTTCAGCATTCTTATTTTCAATTCTCACATTTTGGTCACATACTTTTTAAATTTAGCTACTTTAACACATATTAAAATAAATTCTTAGAAATAAAAAATGGTAACATTCTTCTAAGCCTAACTTGGGATATTACATATAGTGACCCCGGATAGTTGACCACTATCCTTGATTAGCCGACCGCTAATCTTTAGTTAACCGACCGTTAATCTTACATAATGAACTTTCATATATTGTCAATTTTAGTGGTCCCGAATAGTAGACCACTATCCTTGATTAGCTGACCGCTAATCCTTAGTTAGCCAACCCTTAACTTTACACATCGGATACACGAACCTCCCTTAAAGACTGACCATCATCAATACCAGACCATGCCAACCACGCAAGTTAACCACCTTGCCGACCGCAAGTTTTACATCAACAAGGGGAACCGACCGCTCAACCCAAGTGATAAAAACAAGTCCGAGTAGCCGACCGCTATACCTCAAGGACCCTTAACCACGATCAATTTTTAAACATATTATAGTGCACTTTATCGTCTAGCATGCCAACTATATCTGAATGTTTTCTTACCTTGTCACATAGCCAATATATCATTCACAAAACCATTACTTACTATTTTACAATGCATTATACAAAATCCTTACATATGCAAATAACATTGCCATAGCAACATCACATTCCCGACCGGAATAAAAACCAATGCTAACTAGCATTTAACATACTTTTCAAACACTGCATATGTACTTAAAATCATGCATTTACAGTAAGTAAAACCAACCATGTTTACAACTAAAACATGAATCACACATGCTCATATCTGAACCGATATTAAAGAGCAAAAGAGGGAAACTTATTTCCGAGCTTAGGTAAGTGTTTCAAACTTAACCTAAACTTCCAAAACCACTTTCTAACCCTTGAAAGACCTTTAAGAACGTTTCCACTCACCTATTTTACTTCGCCTTGCTTGCTAACGCGAAACAAGCTCCCGGCAAGCCACAAACTACCTCAAGATGCTACGCCTTGATTATCCTTGTTTTGGCCACACAAAACCAGGAAACATGCATTAAAATGCATCCAAATCTCTATTTCAAACCAAAATCCCGCAGCTCTAAAGATGCCCACTCAAAACTCATCTGAAATCTACCGAAATCAACCTCAAACACTTCTCAATCTTAACTCAGCCATATTACAACGATTCAATACATCAAAATTCATCAATTAACATATAAAACCATTTTACAATATCATTTTACTTCCAGCAATGATTAAACTCCAAAAACAACCCAAAAACCATTAACTAACAACCTAACAAGTAGAGATTCAACCAATTTCGGGATTCCATTGTTAAAAACAACTTATCCACAATATAGAACATCCAAAATAAGATTGAAATCAATCCTTAACACTGGAAAAACAGATCCACTTCAGAAATCACAAGATTTCATCAATTAACTCTCGATTAAGCAAAATTCCATAATTAATCAATTAAAATCCATTAGAAAATATATATAAAGAGTCAAGAACTTGGGAATTTCAGTAAAGAACCTTTCATTAGAGGAGAAGAACGAAACTTACCTCCAATGAGTGAGTTTCCCCTTAATTGGATGTTTCCGCTTGAAAAACAATGAGATTCAATAAGATTTTTAAGAAAACAAGTTAAAGAATCATTTAGGAAATCAAAGGACAAAGAAACAAGATCATTACCTTGAATCTCTTATAGGAAAAAGAGTGTTTGGCTGAGATAATTTTGAGAGAAATTATGAGAGAAAGAAAGTTACGTCAAATTGTGTTTTGGAAAAATAACTACCTTTTTAACTAAATCCTTATTAATTCCATTAATTAAAACTCTTTTAAAAATAAACATAATTAAGTGAAAACTCATATTAGACCAAATGGTAAAATAGCTCCTTAAAGATTCAAAGTTTTGACTCTTTACAAATAGTCGCCTTTTAAAAAACAGTTTTCAAAAATTGCATTTTGGTCACTAGCTTATTTTCTAAAATTGCTTTCACCAATATTTTTAATATATTAAAATAGGATTTTTAAACATTTTTCCATATTTTTATCTTTCAAAAAAATATCTACTCCTGAATCTGACTCGAATCTTTAACCCGATCCACCAGACAGTCTAACTAGCCTTAAAACCGTTAGGCCCAAAACCGAGGCGTTACAACTCTCCCCCTCTTAAGAAATTTCGTCCTCGAAATTTTATTGGAGGAAAAAGATACGGAAATTGATTCAACATTTCCGCCTAGCTTTCCCAAGTGGATTCCTCGACACTTCGATGTCGTCACGAGACTTTTACTAGTTCTATCGTCTTACCACGTAGAACCTTGTTGTTGGAATCAAGGATTTCCACCGGCTCCACATCAAAGGATAAATCTGGTCTCAACTCAAAATGCTCCACCGGCATAACATGCGAAGGATCCGACCGATACCTCCTAATATAGATATATGGAACACATCATGTGTCTTCTCAAGCTAGGAAGGCAACCTCAACCGATAAGCCACATGACCAACACGATCTCATATGGTCTAATAAACCTCAGACTAAGCTTACCCTTAGGTCCGAACCACATCACCTTTTTCCACGGTGACACTTTCAAGAACACACAATCGCCCACCGCGTATTCAATTTCCCTATGCTTCAAATCCTCATAAGATTTCTGCCGATCCACAGCCGCCTTCAAGCGTTCACACACAAGCTTAACTTTCTCACCCGTTTCTTTCAACACATTGGGCAAGGAAACATGTTTTTCCCTACCTCAGCCCAACACAAAGGCGTACGACACCTCCAGCCATACAATGCCTCATATGGTGCCATCTGAATACTCGCTTGATAGCTGTTATTATAAGCAAATTCAACCAATGGTAAATGTTTTTCCCAGGTTCCTTGGAACTCAATAACATAACACCTCAGCATATCCTCCAAGTCTTGGATAACACGCTCAGACTGCCCATCAGTCTGAGGATGATACGTAGTACTAAAACTCAACCTCAAACCCAAAGCTGATGCAAACATCTCCAAAATCTTACTGTGAAACTCGGATCCCTATCCGAAACAATAGACTTAGGTACCCCATAAAAACGCACAATCTCATTTATATACAAATCTGCTAGCTTGTCCAAGGTGTACATCGTATGCACTAGCAGAAAATGCGCACACTTTGTAAACTGATCAACAATCACCCAAATGGAATCCTTTTTAGCCGATGTCAATGGCAACCTTGTCACGTAGTCCATTGTGATTCTCTTCCACTTCCATTCCGAAATTCTTAACGGTTGCAACAACTCGGATGGAAATTGATGTTCAGCCTTAACCCGCTGACACACACAACTTGAAAATCAGCCAACAACCCACCTTCCCGTGTCACACCCAACATTTCAAACATCGTCGTAAACTCAAGCGCTACCTTACGACTCAACGCATCCGTAACAACATTGGCCTTTCCAAGATGATACTCAATTGTCAAGTCGTAATCCTTAAGCAACTCTAACCACCTTCATTGCCTAAGGTTCAAATCATTTTGAGATATCAAATATTTTAAACTCTTGTGATCAGTAAAAATTATACACCTCTCACCATAAAGGTAGTGTCGCCAAATCTTCAAGGCAAACACCACAGCCGCAAGTTCCAAATAATGAGTTGGATAATTGAGCTCATGAAACTTTAACTGCCTCGACGCATAGGCCACAACCTTTAAATCCTGCATAAGTACACAACCTAAGCCAACGTACGATGCATCACTATAAACCAAAAACTCCTTCCCAAATTCCAGTTGAATCAACAAAGGAGCATGTGTCAAAACCTCCTTCAATTTCTCAAAACTCTGCTGTTGCTTCTCCGTCCACATGAGAGAAACATTCTTCTACAACAACTTTGTCAACGGAGCTATAATACTAGAAAACCCCTCCACAAAACGGCGATAATAATAAGCCAACCCAAGGAAACTACGAATCTCCAATACGGTCTTAGGTTGTTTCCAATTGAGAACAACCTCAATTTTTTGTGGATCAACATGAATACCCTCCGCAGAAACCACATGTCCAAGAAACATCACCTCCTTGAGCCAAAACTTGCACTTTCTCAACTTAGCATACAACTGATTATCCTTCAAAACTTGCAGCACAATCCGCACATGCTGATCATGCTCCTCCTCGATACGAAAGTACACTAGTATATCATCGATAAAAACCACCACAAACCGATCAAGGTACTCATGGAACACCCTGTTTATCATGTCCATGAAAGCCGCTGGGATATTCATCAAACCAAACGGTATCAACAAAAACCCATAATGCCCGTACCTCGTATGAAACGCCTTCTTATGCACATCCAAATCCTTTACCTTCAACTGGTAATACACTGACCTTAAATCAATCTTCAAAAACACCGTTGCCCTACGAAACTAATCAAACAAGTCATCAATTCGTGGCAACGAATATTTATTCTTCACCGTCAACTTATTCAACTGGCGATAATCAATGCACATAAGCATCGATCCATCCTTCTTTACAAAAAGAATCAGAGCACCCCAAGGAGAAACACTTGCTCGAAAGAACCCATGATCTAACAACTCATGGATCTAAGACTTTAACTCTTTCAACTTCTTTGGTGTTATCTGATAAGGAGAAATAGACACCGGATTTGTACATTCATATGTCTCAATACGAAATTCCACCTCTTTATCCAGAGGTAAACCCGGCAACTCTTCAGGAAAAACTTTTGGATAATCACGTACAGCCTGAAAGTCCTGCACCCGAACACTTTTGGCTTTCAGATTCGTAACAATAGTCAAAAAGGCTTGGCAACCATCAAACATCATTCTCTCCGCTCGAAAAGCCGACACAACATTGGACAATAATTTCACATTCTCACCAACCACCACAACTTTATAATCATCAGACAACTTCAGAGAAATCCTTTTAGACTCACAATCCACCACTGCCTTGTGCTCACTTAACCAATCCATACCCAAGATAACGTCAAAACCATAGAATGGTAACTGCATTAGATCTACGGCTAACTCATGACCTTGCACTATCAACGAACAACGCCTATACTACCTTTTTGTTGTAACCATCTCAAAGAACTAGTTACAACCACTTCATCGGCCTCCGAAAAATTATCTGCAAGCATGGACTTATGTATTCATGATCCCTTATATGTCATCCTAGATGTCTATGCATATGGATGCAAAACCTCTAATGTCACGCTCAAAGATGTATGCATGTACTGACATATTTAAATATATACATATAAGTGTTTTTGCATTGTGCATGATTGATATCCACACTTACTTATAACATTCGTGGCACCAATTTCCCCTTCAACATTTTGAAAACACTTCAGCAACCCCCAAAAGCTGATCAAAACTCTTTCTCGATGCCACCGTACATAAGAACACCACCACTCTGATCACTACCCAAACCAAGTATTTCGAGAATATCCAACAAGACATCTTCTCGAATGTCACTAACATATTCGACACTTCCACCCATTACTATTTTAGCCAACAGTCTAAAACCCAACCAAAGCTAATCACGCTAGAGCCTTAGGAGAGGACCCTCAGGCGAACAACCCACATCAAACTCGACAACTGACATGCCACTCCACATTAGCGACACCGCCCAACCCAACTTGCGCTCTTCATTACAACCCACTTGATTCATAAAATAGTTTGTCTTTTCCAACCATCCCTCAGTTGCCTTAAGACTCAACCCTAAAATACCTCACCTCCCAAACTGCAAAGAAGCTCCAAGGGTAAACCTTGATTAGCTACTACAGCAGGTGCCGGTGCTTATGCTTTCACTTCAGCCATCACTGCTTGGAATACTTCCTTCATTGCTTGGATTAGCGGAGTCACATCACCAAACACTGGCACTTGATGAGCATGGGGTACACCACCAACACCAACATCAACAGGAAGAACCAACGGAGGAGAAGGTACAACATTAGTGGGATTCCCTTCCACTTTATTATTCTGCTCAACTCCGGCCTTACCAGCCATCGAACGAGCCTCATGTCGATCTATACTAATAAAAGCATTAAAACACATTAAAGTCAAGCTAGCATACGGCAAAGGATCCAAGGAAACCTTATAAAACATTTTAAAACTTTGGTAATAGGCAATGTGTTCCCAATTTATACCCCAACATGCCGTAAATCAAACACCGTACATATACACAATCACCGCGCATAACAAACAATGATGTACAATCAAACAACAACATCCCAATCTTTGGTAACCTGACTCTGATACCAAAAAATGTAACCCCCTCTACCCGGCCTTGATGCCCGACCGAATCAAGTGAGCTACATTAGGTTTGCTGAAGCAAACCAGAGAAAGGTTACGAAAAGTCAGTCCATTTTTTTCTTTTATCTTGTCTAGATGCAAGTTATTAATCTTACATGAACATACTCGCAGCAGTTGAAATTTCGAAGAAAACGAATCACAAATAGGCGGCCAATTGCATCACATTCATTATGAGGACTAAAAATGTAAGTACTTTAAGTTATTGGTCCAGAATTGAAATTAAGGTTACCAATCCTCAATTAGTCCATTTACAAGCCCACATCTCAAATTTTAGGTCAAAATGATCATCCATATGCGTACAATTACATTTGCAAAACTTAGGGACTAAAACGCAAGGGACCAAAAATTGGTTTCCATGATATTACCTATAAAAATAGCCTCCCGTATTGATACGAGCATAGCCATACCAATAAGGAGCAACCACGCGTACTGGTACACAATATAACGTATCGGTACGCCACATTAGCTTCCACAATACTAAAGACGTACCAATACGAGCCCTTGGTGTTCCAGTACATGGGTTTTTCCCCTCAAAAAAACTTTCTAGCGACGAGTTCTCGTACTGATACACCTTATCCCCTACCGATAAGCAAAGCTTAAATTGCTTATCTGTACCGATACTCAAATACCCGTACCGATCTTGAGTGACATGTTTTGCCTAGCCGTACAGATATGGTCCCTTGCGTATCGGTACGCATAGGCCTGTAATGTCATTTTTCTCTGGGTTTTCACTCAATTCTAGATGCATTTAGATCCTAGCAACTTGCATACATGAATATAAACATTCAACAATACATATATCAACACTTGCACCAAGATTTAGGTACAAAACAAGCATATGCTACCATATGGTTTAATCTAGAGGCATGCTCCCTAAAACACTCTACCAACATACCAAAATGCTCAAATCAACATTTTCCAGCACAAGCACCTTACCAACATCACGTTAATACCATATTCAACATGTTACGCTCATCAAAGCATGCCTTCCAAGCAAGACCATCTAGATGCATACCTAGGCAATCCACGTAGCATCAACCAAAGGTAACGATGCACAATATGCTTAACAACATCAATCAAAGTCCGAAATCATAGCATTACACATGCTCAAAACAAGGGAAAAATAGAATTACAAATCCCAAAATCCATGGCGAATACATTAACTTATTAACGGGAAACATAAATCGAGTTCATACTTAAAATTTCTTTGCCTCTTGGATCACTACGACTTTTCCTTTGTTGCCCCATGCCTTAATGCTCTGCATCATTAGGAAAAAGAGAGCGTAAGCACACTTTCTTAGTGAGGATGCTCTTAAAACAATGATGCATTAAAACTCTTGAAAATCAACACTTGTTTCCAAACCATGCTTACGACCTAAGCAAGTTTCAATGATTCCAACTCAAACCATGAATATCGACCATATGCAAAACAATATATATACCACATGCTTAAACCCCCAAAGCAATTTATACAAAACCATGCTTGAATTCCAAAGCATTAAATACAAAGCTATTCTTAAATCCCAAAGCATTAAAAATAAATACAATAGTGACCCCGGATAATCGACCACTATCCTTGATTAGCCGACTGCTAATCTTTAGTTAACCGACCGTTAACCTTACACAATGAACTTTCATATATTGACAATTTTAGTGATCTCGGATAGCCGACCACTATCCTTGATTAGCCGACCGCTAATCCTTAGTTAACCGACCGTTAACTTTACACATCGGATACACAGACCTCCCTTAATGACCGACCATCATCAAGACCACACCATGCCGACCGCATGAGTTAACCACCTTGACGACTGCAAGTTTTACATGAACAAGGGGAACCGACCGTTCAACCTAAGTGATAACAAAATAGTCCGAGTAGCCGACCGCTATACCTCAAGGACCCTTAACCACGATCGATTTTTAAACATATTATAGTGAACTTTATCCTCTGGCATGCCAACTATATCTGAATGTTTTCTCACCATGTCACATAGCCAATATATCACTCACAAAACCATTACTTACTGTTTTACAATGCATTACACAAAATCCTCACATATGCAAATCAAATTACCATAGCAACATCACATTCCTGACTGGAATAAAAACCAATGCTCACTAGCATTTAACATACTTTTCAAACACTGCATATGTACTTAAAATCATGCATTTACAGTAAGTAAAACCAACCATGTTTACGACTAAAACATGAATCACACATCCTCATATCCGAACCGATATTAAAGAGAAAAGGAGGGAAACTTACTTCCAAGCTTAGGTAAGTGTTTCAAACTTAACCTAAACTTCCAAAACCACTTTCTAACCCTTGAAAGACCTTTAAGACCGTTTCCACTCACCGATTTCACTTTGCCTTGCTTGCTACCACGAAACAAACTCCTGGCAAGCCACAAACCACCTCAAGATGCTACGCCTTGATTATCCCCTGTTTTGGCCACACAAAACCAGAGGAAACATGCATTAAAATTCACCCAACTTTTCAAACCAAAATTCCGGAGCTCTCAATATGCCCACTCAAAACTCATCCAAAATCTACCGAAATCAACCTCAAACACTTCTTAATCTTAACCCAGCATATTACAGTGATTCAATACATCAAACTTCATCAATTAACATCTAAAAACCCTTTTACAATATCCTTTTACTTCCAGCAATGATTAAACTCCAAAAGCAACCCAAAAACCATTAACTAACAACCTAACAATTAGAGATTCAACCAATTTCGGGATTCTATTGTTAAAAACAACTTATCCACAATATAGCACATCCAAAATTAGATTGAAATCAATCCTTAACACTAGAAAAATAGATCCACTTCGGAAATCACAAGATTCTATCAATTAACTCTCAATTAAGCAAAATTCTATAATTAATCAATTAAAATCCATTAGAAAACAAATATAAAGAGTCAAGAACTTGGGAATTTCAGTAAAGAACCTTTCATTAGAGGAGAAGAACGAAACTTACCTCCAATGTAACATATCTTTCCTGTATCCATCACTAAATACGAGTTAGAGATGTTACATGACACTTGTACAATTGTTCTTATTTAAAAAACGATAAAATTGTTTCTTTAAAATATAAATAATTTACCATTTTCTAAAAGAATATTTATTTGCGTAAAATTTAAAACTAATATTTTTAAGTTAAATTCGAACCTAGATTTAAGCAGCAACTAGGTAGTTCATTTCTAAATCATATGACTAATAAAACTACATAAAACTACCTAATTTACAAATCATTTAGATAGTAAATAAAATACGGTTAAACTATCTCTTTTCTAACCACATGCGTATCAGAGCAGCCAAAACATTAATAAATATACATGCCAGCTAGTAATATCAAAAGATAGAATCAAAGATGTCATGCTGATACTGATTTTCGGCTCTCCAAAATATGATGATGTCCTCTGTTGCTCTTACTCCTTATGCTCCTTAATATCTACGTGTGAAACAATCACACGCTAAGTATATACTTAGTGAGGCAATGTAAAATAATTAAAACATTTATTTGCAAAGTAATACTAGAAATAAATAGAGTGAAATATAACTATCAAAAAGGATTTGAAAATTATAAAGACTGACTTATCAAATCCATTCCCCTTTTTCATAACCTGTAAAAATCTCAATATTCATATATATATATGTACAATACATGTTATATCAATACGATCCATTGTACTTTCAATTTCAATATAGCACAATGTATTATGGATGAGAATATTGTATACGAGTCAATGACAAGTATGCACATGTGCTGACATAAACCAATTTGTTGTGCCATAATAAAACAATATATCAATGTATCGATATCAATGTATCAATGTCAATGTATCAATGTAAACACTGCCGTAACCTAACGGCATCAATAATAACGATAGGTCATAGTTGTAGAACACAACTCACTGTATCACCGCCGTAACTTTACAGCAGTATTAACCGATAGGCCATAGCTGTAAAACACAGCTCACTGTATCATTACTGTAATTTGACAGTAATATTATATCGATATACTCCACCTCTTTGGCATGCCAATATACCAAGACTCTCAATAATCATACAATGGGCTTTTTGCACAATTCACTATTATGAACCTTTCATTCATGTCGATAATATCAATGGATCAAAATCAATAATTTTAACATATAAAAATATGCATAGGGCAGTTCATACCAGAAATCATTCACAAAACCATTTAATATAAATCAAATCCTTTTCTTTCAACATTTGAGGTTGACTTATAACAAGTCGTCCTCATATCATAATTAAAATAAATAAGATTGCACTCACCTTTGCCTCACTAAAAGCTGTACTATTACTTCCAACCTTACTCTTGAATTTTATCTTTATCAACAGCCTTGCTTGTATCCCGATTACGATCTACACAACATTTCAACAACACATACCATTCAAAGTACATGTTAGTATCATACTAACATTGATAGATATTAGGAATAATATTTCCTAATAATTCTTTAACTTTCCAAAATATTCATTTTAGTCCTAAGGACTTTTTTTAAAAATTTCCAACCAACATTTTCAAGTACAAACCTTACATTTCTCATTCTTTACACTTGAGGACCCAAACTTTAAAAATTTACACACTAGTCCTTAAATTTGCTAAAATTTCAAATTCTTCCCCAAAGTTAACACAACTTCAAAATAAACCTTCTATTCACTTTAACTTAATTTTCCAACACAATACACTTCAAAAACAAGCTTAACAACCAAACCCCTAAACTTCCCAAATTTACAACTTAATCCTCAACACTTTATAAACTTCCACATTAGTCCAAATAACTTTCTAAAGCTTACAAAATCATCCTTACACCATTTATAACCTTAGGAAAATTTTCCATAATTTTCCCAATATTTTCTACTAAAGTCGAATACCAAAGGTCACTTTGACCAAACTTTACATTTTGATTCAGGCATGAATTCAACCTCAAAAGAACATATTCCAGCTTCTAACATCATTCTCACTTCAAATAAAAATTTTGCAAGAGTTTCCCCTAATTTTTCCATTTTCCCAAATTCAACCTACATCATAATTCATGGAATTTTCACTATGTGAAAGCTTGAAACAACATCACAACATCATATTTAATCAAAAGAATCCATAAAACATGAAAATCCAACTTGTTCTTCATAAACCCTAATCCCCAAACTTAACATATAGACATGAAAACTATTCAAAAATTATACCAAATGAAAGAGAATTCAATGGAGATTAATTCTCTATTTCACGTCTTAAACCAAAAACCAATCGAATCATGCTAAAAATTGAATCAATTTTTTTTCTTACCTTGCTATGGTGTTTCGAAAATGGAGGAAGAAGATGGGAGAAATTCTAGCTTTTTCTTCATTAAATTAACACGACAAATGGCATTTTATTCTTAAAAACCAATATAAAAATCTCCACTAATAGTGTAATGACCAATTTGCCCATTAGTTATAACCAATAGGATCATGATACTTGTCTTATTTTATCCAAAATAATTAATTTAATATAAAAAGTAAGGGTAAAATGACCAAAATACCGTTAATGAATCTTGATAATTTTAAAAATGCCATTATCCCCTATTTACTCAAATACTGTATAGAATTGAATCCAAATCGAATCAAAACGATCCCAAAACTTAAAACCATCTTCTGTTAGTCTATCTAAGACTCCTATAAAATTTTTGTAATTTTCTGAGTTCGAATAGTCATCCGAATTAATTCTTGAAACTTATTCCCTTTTATAGCTTTTTATGCAAATCCAGTATCAAAAATTCGATTCCCACCAAAAATCTTATACAGGGATAAACTATTCATTTTTGCCATAAAAATAATTATTGGGAAAATTACCATGTTAGTCCCTAAACTTTTCCCAACTTTTCACTTTTGTCACCAAACTTTGAATTTTTTACATTTTAGTCACTAAACTAAAACCACCAAATTTTAAATTTTTGCAATTTAGTCACTAACCAAAAATTTGTGTATTACAATTCTTTCTCCTTAAAAAAATTCGTCCTCGAATTTTCAGAACGTACCTGGTTTGAAAAGATGAGGAAATTGTTTTTCCATATCTTTCTCTCTTTCCCACGTTGTTTCTTCCACTTTGTGATTTCGCCAAAGAACTTTAACAAGTGGAATCAACTTGTTCCTCAGTTCCTTGACTTCACGTGCTAGGATTCTGATCGGTTCCTCTTCATATATCAAATCTGGTTGAATTTATACTTCTTCTAGAGTAATGATGTAGGAAGGATCTGATCGATACTTTCGGAGCATCGATACATGAAACACATTATGAATCTTATCCATTTCCGGGGTAGAGCAAGTTGATAAGCCACCGGACCAACTCTTTTTACAATCTCATATGGTCCAATAAATCTCGAACTCAGCTTTCCTTTTCGTCCAAATCGCAATATCTTTTTCCAAGGTAATACTTTGAGAAACACTTTATCAACAACTTGGAATTCAATTTCTTTTATCTTCAAATCTGCATAATCTTTCTGTCTATCAACGGCTATCTTGAGATTATCTTGAATGATCTTTATCTTATCTTCTACTTCATTAATTAAATCGGGTCCTAATACGTCTCGATCTTTCAACTCGTACCATCTTGATACTTGCTTGATAGCTATTATTGTAAGAAAATTCTGCTAACGACAAATATTTCTCCCACGATCCTTGAAATTCAATCACACAAGCTCTCAACATATCCTCCAAATTTTGGATAGTTCGTTCTGCTTGTCCATCTGTTTAAGGATGAAAGGTTGTGCTAAAATTAAGTCGAGTACCCAGAGCATTATGCAAAGACTTCCAAAATCTGGAAGTAAACCTTGGATCTCTATCAGAGACAATCGAGACTGGTACTCCATGAAGTCGAACTATTTCTTTAATGTACAGCTCAGCATATTTGTCCATAGAATAATATGTTCTTACCGGGATAAAGTGTGCTCCTTTTGTCAATTTATCAACAATCACCCAAATGGAATCCTTTTTGCTTGGAGTCAAAGGTAGCCCTGATACAAAATCCATGGCTACCCGTTCCTATTTCCACTGTGGAATGGAGATTGGTTGCAATAGACCAGAAGGCACTTGATGCTCCGTTTTTACTTGTTGACATGTCAGGCATTTCGAAACAAACTTAGTTATAGCTCTTTTCATTCCTGGCCACCAATATCAACTCTTTAAATCCTGATACATCTTGTTTCCACCTGGATGCATGGTCAAAGGACTATAATGTGCCTCAAAGAAAAGTTCTTTCTTCAATTCTTCATTATCAGGAATAACAATCCTTCCCTAATAATATAAGCATCCATCATATTTAATTTCAAAGTCTTTAGTCTCACTCTTTTAAACTTGTTTGATTCTTGTCAAACATTCCTTGTCTCCTTTCTGGAGTTCTTTTATCTGATCTACCAAAGTAAGTCTTATGCTTAATTAAGCAATCAAGGCACCATCCTCTTTTAAAGCCAGTCTTGCATTAATAGCTCTTAAAGCAGAAAAAATATTTCTACTTAGGGCATCAGCTACTACATTTGCTTTCTCGGGATGGTAATCAATAATCACATCGTAATCCTTTAAAAGCTCAATCCATCTCCTCTGTCTCAAATTCAACTCCTTTTGAGTTAGCAGATACTTTAAACTTTTATGATCTATACAGATATATCATCGTTCTCCATATAAATAATGAGACCATATCTTTAACGTAAAAACAACTGCTGCCAACTCTAAATCATGGGTAGGATAATTCCTCTCATGCTTCTTCAGCTGTCTGGAAGCATAAGCCACCACTTTTCCTTCTTGCATGAGTACATATCCCAATCCATTATGAGATGCATCACTATACACCACAAAATCTTTACCCGATTCTGGTTGTACTAATATTGGAGCTTCAGTTAAAATTCTCTTCAATGCTTCAAAACTTTCCTGACACTTGTCTGTCCAAATAAATGGCACATCCTTCCTCAATAACTTGGTTAACTGGTAGGCAATCACTGAGAAATTCTTTACAAATCTTCGATAATAGCCAGCCAGTCCCAAGAAACTTCGAACCTCAGAAATATTCTTTGGAGCTTTCCATTCCACTATGGCTTGTATTTTCTTGGGATCTACTCTTATTCCCTCTGCTGAAACTACATAATCGAGAAAAGTAACTTTCAATAACCAAAACTCACATTTCGATAACTTAGCATATAGTTTCTTTTCTCGGAGGATCTGAAGAACAACACAAAGATGAGCATCGTGTTCCTCCTTAGTCTTTGAATAGACTAAAATATCATCAATAAATACCACCACAAATTGATCCAAATATGGCTGAAATATTCGATTCATCAGATCCATGAATGCTACAGGGGCATTAGCTAATCCGAATGGCATCACTACAAACTCATAGTGTCCATACCAAGTTCGAAAAGCCATCTTTGAAATATCTTATTCCTTAATCTTCAACTGATGATATCCTGATCGAAGATCAATTTTGGAAAACACGGATGCACCCTTTAATTGATCAAAAAGATCATCGACCCTTGGAAGGGGATACTTATTCTTCACGGTCACCTTGTTTAGTTGACGATAATCTATGCATAATCGCATAGACCCATCTTTCTTTTTCACAAATAACACTAGTGCACCCCAAGGTGACACACTTGGCCTTATAAAACCCTGATCCAATAATTCTTGCAATTGTGCCTTTAACTCTCGAAGCTCAGCTGGCGCCATTCTATACGGGGCCATCGATATTGGTGCAGTACCAAGTAACACCTCTATTTTAAATTCTACTTCCCGATCAGGGGGTAATCCCGGTAACTCATCAGGAAATACATCTGGATATTCTCGAACAGTAGGAATATCTTCCAACTTAATTCCAGAAGTTTGACTATCCACCACATTAGCTAGAAAAGCTTGACAACCTTTTAATAGCAGCTTCTTCGCAGAAACTGCTGATATCACATTAGATAAAGGATTCATCCTTTCTCCCACTACTACTATCTCCTCACCTTTCAAATTTTCCAAGATTAAATGCTTTAAGCGACAATCCACAATGGCATGATAGAAAGATAACCAATCCAAGCCTAATATCACTTCAAATTCTTTGAAAGGTAAGTCTATTAGGTTTGCCGGAAACTTTGTTCCTTGCACCTTTAGCGGACAATTTCTACATATTCTACTTACTCTCGCACTTCGACCCAATGGGTTTGTTGCCACTACATCACTAGAGATAGACTCTAATGGAATATCTCTCTCTTCAATCAACTTAGTGCTAATATATGAATGCGTAGAACCAGGATCAATCAAAACTAATACAGGCTTATCAAAAAGATAAAATGTACCTGCAATGATTTCTGAGTCATCCTGGTCCTCATTAGTCCGTATATTATAAACTCGAGCTGGTTCACGCCTTTTCGCTTGCAAAGATGACTCAGATGGTCTTCCCAGTCTGCCTCTTCCTCTGCCTCTCGGTGGTATTATAGTAGACCTTTCTGTCTGTATAGGTTTCTCTCCAGACTTTTGAGGGCAATCTCTCATAAAATTACCCACCTTTCCTCAGTTAAAATATGCTCCGGTCACCAACCAACATGTACCTAAATGACGTTTACCACAAACATCACAAGAATGAGTTCTAAACTGGGATGATGAACCAACATTAGAATTAACTGTCTGGGCCTGCTTATTTCCTCCAGCATTGCCTCCTTTACGAGAAGATCCAAATTTATTCTTATACCAAGAACCACCTTTATTCCTCTTCGATGAGAAAGGAGCTGAAGATGTTCCTGGTCTTTTATTAGATTGCAAAGTCTGCTCTGTCGTGACCTCCGAATAGACATGTTCCATTGCTTTAGCTCGATTCACCACCTCTTGAAAGGTAGGCAGGTTCAATCCCACCAACATTTCCTTTGTTCTCCTATTTAGGCCTTTAATAAAATAATCACATCGGTCCTTTTCAGTAGGGATCAACTCTGTTGCAAACCGGCTCAACTTATTGTATTCACACTCATATTCATAGATAGTCCGGTTTCCTTGCTTCAAGTTGAGGAATTGTTGTTTCATCTCCCGGATGAACTGATCTCCAATATATTTATTATTGAATTCCTCCAAGAAGAATTGCCATGTCACTTGCTCAGAAGGAACATGCATCGTGGCATTAGTCCACCAAAACCTAGCTTGACCTCGCAGTAATGAGATAGCTTCATCCAATTTATCCGTCTTAGAACAACGGAATCCGTCAAGCATGATCTTTAAATCATTTAACCATATATTCGTAGCCACTGGACCATCATCTGAATCTCCCTTAAATTTGGGTGCTCCCAAACTTTTTAATTCCTTAGTAATTGTCATATGGGAGCAGGGGAAACTGAAGGTTGGAAACATGTTAGAATCGCTTCCAATGACTGAAGAAAAGTCCCTTAGTCTTGCACAGCATTCCCTGCTGTGATGGTGCTCTTTCCTGATCCGGTTGAGCTTGAGGGTTATTATTAACCACATTATTCTCACTTCTAACTTCTTCTGGAACCTCATGTTCCGTAGCCTGTCTGGAACCTCCTGATTCAGCGATCTATAATCACGTAATCACTACGTTAGTAAGGAGCGACATTCATCAATTATATAAACATCAAATAAGTAATTTTTGACATCCTAGTGGCATGTACACACTTTTCAACAAAAACAACTTTCATTCCGGCCAAGAACTGACTAAACATATAGCTATGATACCAATAAATGTAACACCCCTTTCCCGTATCCATCACTGAATACGAGTTAGAGATGTCACATGACACTTGTACAATTGTTCTGATTTCAAAATAGATAAAATTTTGTTTCTTTAAAATATAAAATATTACCATTTTCTAAAAGAATATTTATTCACGTAAAATTTAAAAATAAAATTTTTAAGTTAAATTTGGACCTAGATTTAAGCAGCAACTAGGCAATTTATTTCTAAATCATATGACTAATAAAACTACTTAATAACTGCCTAATTTACAAATCATTTAGATAGTAAATAAAATACGATTAAACTATCTCTTTTCTAACCACATACATATCAGAGCAGCCAAAACATTAATAAATATACATGCCAACTAGTAATATCAAAAGATAACATCAAAGATGTCATACTGATATTGATTTTTCGGCTCTCCAAAATATGATAATGTCCTCTGCTGCTCCATACTCCTTATGCTCCTTAATATCTACGCGTGAAACAATCACACGCTAAGTATATACTTAGTGAGGCAATGTAAAATAATTAAAACATTTCTTTGCTAAGTAATACTAGAAATAAATAGAGTGCAATATAACTATCGAAAAGGATTTGAAAATTATAAACACTGACTTATCAAATCCATTCCCCTTTTTCGTAACCTGTAAAAATCTCAATATTCATATATGTACAGTACATTTTATATCAATACGACCCATTGTACTTTCAATTTCAATATAGCCCAATGTACTATGGATGAGAATACATGGTATGCGAGTCAATGATGAGTATGCACATGTGCTGACATCAACCAATTTGTTGTGCCATAATAAAACAATATATCAATGTATCGATATCAATGTATCAATGTCAATGTATCAATGTAAACACTGCATTAACTTAACGGCATCAATAATAATGATAGGTCATAGTTGTAGAACACAACTCACTGTATCACCGCCGTAACTTAACAGCAGTATTAACCGATAGGCCATAGCTGTAAAACACAGCTCAATGTATCATTACTGTAATTTGACAGTAATATTATATCGATATACTCCACCTCTTTGGCATGCCAATATACCAAGACTCTCAATAATCATACAATGGGTTTTTTGCACAATTCACTATTATGAACCTTTCATTCATGTCGATAATATCAATGGATCAAAATCAATAATTTTAACATATAAGAGTATGCATATGGCAGTTCATACCCGAAATCATTCACAAAACCGTTCAAAACCATTTAATATAAATCAAATCCTTTTCTTTCAACATTTGATGTTGACTTATCACAAGTCCTCCTCGTATCATAATTAAAATAAATAAGATTGCACTCACCTTTGCCTCACTAAAAGCTGTACTATTACTTCCAACCTTACTCTTGAATTTTATCTTTATCAGCAGCCTTGCTGGTATCCCGATTACGATCTACACAACATTTCAACAACACATACCATTCAAAGTACATGTTAGTATCATACTAACATTGATACATATTAGGAATAATATTTCCTAATAATTCTTTAACTTTCCAAAATATTCATTTTAGTCCTAAGGACTTTTTTTTAAAAATTTCCAACCAACATTTTCAAGTCTAAACCTTACATTTCTCATTCTTTACACTTGAGGACCCAAACTTTAAAAATTTACACACTAGTCCTTGAATTTGCCAAAATTTCAAATCGGTCCCCAAAGTTAACACAACTTCAAAATCAACCTTCTATTCACTTTAACTTAATTTTCCAACACAATATACTTCAAAAACAAGCTTAACAACCAAACCCCTAAACTTTCCAAATTTACAACTTAATCCTCAACACTTTATAAACTTCCACATTAGGCCAAATAACTTTCTAAAGCTTACAAAATCATCCTTACACCATTTATAACCTTAGGAAAATTTTCCATAATTTTCCCAAAATTTTCTACCATAGCCGAATACCAAAGGTCACTTTGATCAAACTTTACATTTTGATTCAAGCATGAATTCAACCTCAAAACAACATATTCAAGCTTCTAACATCATTCTCATTTCAAATAAAAATTTTGTAAGAGTTTCCCCTAATTTTTCCATTTTCCCAAATTTAACCCACATCATAATTCATAGAATTTTCACTATTTGCAAGCTTGAAACAACATCACAACATCATATTTAATCAAAAAATCCATAAAACATGAAAATCCAACTTGTTCTTCATAAGCCCTAAGCCTCAAACTCAACATCTAGACATGAAAACTATTCAAAAATTATACCAAATGAAAGAGAATTCAATGGAGATTAATCCTCTATTTCATGTCTTAAACCAGGAACCAATCGAATCATGCTAAAAATTGAATCAAATATTTTTTCTTACCTTACTATGGTGTTTCAAAATGGAGGAAGAAGATGGGAGAAATTCTAGCTTTTTCTTCATTAAATTAACATGACAAGTGACATTTTATTCTTAAAATCCAATATAAAAATCTCTACTAATAGTGTAATGACCAATTTGCCCATTAGTTATAACCAATAGGATCACAACACTTGTCTTATTTTATCCAAAATAATCAATTTAACATAAAAAGTAAGGGTAAATGACCAAAATGCCATTAATGAATCTTGATATTTTCAAAAATGCCATTATCCCCTATTTACTCAAATACTGTATATAATCGAATCCAAATCAAAACGATCCCAAAACTTAACACCATCATCTTTTAGTCTATCTAAGTCTCCCATAAAATTTTCGTAATTTTCCGAGTTCGAATAGTCATCTGAATTAATTCTTGAAACTTATTCCCTTTTTAGATTTTTATGCGAATCCCGTACCAAAAATCTGATTCCCACCAAAAATCTTATACCGGGATAAACTATTCATTTTTGTCATAAATATAATTATTGGGAAAATTACCATGTTGGTCCCTAAACTTTTTCCAACTTTTCACTTTTGTCACCAAACTTTGAATTTTTACATTTTAGTCACTGAACTAAAAGCACCAACTTTTAAATTTTTGAAATTTAGTCACTAACCAAAAAATTGGGTTATTACATCCAATGAGTGAGTTTCCCCTTAATTGGATGTTTTCCTCTTGAAAAACAATGAGATTCAATAAGATTTTTGAGAAAACAAGTTAAAGAATCATTTAGAAAATCAAAGGACAAAGAAACATAATCATTACCTTGAATATCTTATAGGAAAAAGAGTGTTTGACTGAGAGTATTTTGAGGGAAAATATGAGAGAAAGAAAGTTACGTCAAATTGTGATTTGGAAAAATAACTATTTTTTTAACTAAATCCTTATTAATTCCTTTAATTAAAACTCTTTTAAAAATAATCCTAATTAAGTGAAAACTCAGATTAGACCAAATGGTAAATTAGCTCCTTAAAGATTCAAAGTTTTGACTCTTTACAAAACAATCACCTTTTAAAAATAGTTTTCAAAAATTACATTTTGATCACTAGCCAAAATGTCACCCTTCCAAAGCTTATTTTCCAAAATTGCTTTCACCAATATTTTCAATATATTAAAATAGGATTTTTAAAATTTTTCCATATTTTATCTTTTAGAAAAATATATGCTTCTGAATTTGACTCGAATTACTAACCCGGTCCACCAGACCGTCTAACTAGCCTTAAAATCGCTAGGCCCAAAACCCGGGCGTTACATAACTTCAATTCTAATTCTTTTGATTTTTCTTATCAAAGTTTTATGGATATTGCCTGAGTTATTATACAAGATCAGTCAGCACATCTAAAGAATCATAGTGACATGCTCACAATACAAGCCGCTATGTTGCAAAACCAACAATTTATCCTGCAAAATCACACCACTTCTTTACGGTCCTTGGAAACGCAAGTTGGGCAGATTGCCCAAGTTTTGAAGATGCGACCTCAAGGTGGTTTACCTTTTGTTATTGAAGTCACTAAAACTTTCAGTGTGGAGCAATGCAATGCCATCACACTACCTAGTGGCACTCAATTGGCCAAAGATGACAAGTTTAGGGGACGTTACCTTGTTGATTCCACTCTAAACAAGCCATCCTCCAATGCTCCAGCACCTATATTTCCGTAACAATTGAAGGCAAGGATTACAATGTCAAATATGCCGCCGCATCCAATAAACCATATGATGAGCCCATGCTACCACCTCTATTTTTGTAACAATTGAAGGCTCAAAAACAAGATGCCCAGTTCCAGAAGTTTTTGGTAATGCTTAAATAGTTGCACATCAATGTCCCATTCCTAGAGGCTATTGATCATATGCCGATTTATGCGAAGTTTCTAAAAGAAATTGTGACCAAAAAAGGATGATGGGTGAAGTTGAAACTATTGATATAGTGGGTGAGTGTGTGGTTATGCTAAGTGATTTACCACCCAAGATGAAAGACCCTGTCAGTTTCACCATTCCATGTTCTATAAGACAGAATTATTCTGGCCATGCTTTATACGATCTCGATGTAAATGTTAACTTGATGTCAAAATTAGTTTTTACAAGATTGGGTACGATAAGAGCTAAGCCTACGTCGGTGATCCTTCAATTGGCTGATTATTTTTAAATCTGACCCAGGGGTAGAATTGAAGATGTAATATTCAAAGTAGATAGATTTTTCATTCAGGAAGATTTTATCATCCTTGATTATGAAGCTGACAAGAATACTCCTATCATCCTCGGAAGACCATTTTCTTGCCACCGAGCGTATTGTGATAGAATGTGAGAAGGGTGAATTTACTATGAAGATAAATGACCAAAAGATCACACTCAATGTCTTCAGCACTCTCAAGTATGTGGATGACTATGCAGAATGCCAACTTGTACAAAGTGAAGAAACCCTAGTCGAAGAAAACTTTCAAGAAATATGCTGCAGCAATATGCTTAGCGTCACATAACAAACTGAATTTGACGAGGCCATGCAAGAAGCTAAAGAAGAAGGTAATTGAGAGATTGAAAAATCCAATGTTGTGCTTACTAGGCCAGCTACGTCTTTTGAACCTTTGGATTTTGCTGAGTCTAAATCTCCAAAACCATCGCTAGAGCATCTGCTGGTAGTTGACTTAAAACCTCTTCCCCACAATTAAAATATGCATATCTAGGGGAGAATAATATGCTTCCTATTGTCATATTTGTTAGCTTAAAATCTGACCAAGAAACTAAATTGATGAATGCCTTATCTCAATATAAAAAGGCTATTAGTTGGACTATTGCTGACTTGAAGGGCATAAGCCCTACTTTGTGTATGTATAAGATTTTGCTTGCAGATGATAACAACAACTCAGTAAAACCACAGAGGAGACACAATCTGATCATGAGGACTATGGTTATAAAGGAGATCATCAAATGGCTCGATGCTGGAATCATCTACCCTATCTCAGATAGTTCTTGGGTAAATCTTGTCCAGTTCGTGCCGAAAAAAAGGCATGACCGTGATAAAGAAAGATGCTGATGAACTTCTCCCAACTAGAACTGTCACTGGATGACAGATTTGTATCAACTACCGGAAGCTGAATAAAGCCACAAAAACGACCACTTCTCATTTTTATTCATTGACAAGATGCTCGACAAGCTTATAGGGAAACCCTACTATTACTGCCTAGACGATTACTCCGGGTATAACCTAATTGTTATAGCACCGGAGGAAAAGGAGAAAATAATATTCACATATCCATATGGCATTTATGCATTTCGCCAAATGCCATTTGGCCTATGCAATGCTCTAGCAACATTCCAGCGTTGTATGATAGCCATCTTTTCAGACATGGTGGATAATTTTCTGGAGATCTTTATATATGACTTTTTTGTCTTTGGAGACTCATTTGATTAATGCTTAGGCAATCTTTCCAAGGTATTGAAATATTGTGAGGATACCGACCTTGTACTTAACTAGGAGAAGTGCCACTTTATGGCGTCCGAGGGCATTGTCCTAGGCCACCGTATTTTTAAGAAAGGCATAGAAGTGGACAGAGACAAGATTGAAGTCATAGAGAAGCTTCCACCCCAGCTAATGTCAAAGTAATTCGAAGATTCCTTTTCCATGTCAGTTTCTATGGGAGATTCATTAAAGACTTCTCCAAAATCTCGAAGAACTTATGCTTGTTTCTTGAGTAGAATAGAGCATTCGAGTTAGAAGACCAATACAGTACAACATTCGAAACCTTAAGGAAGGAACATATTTCTATACCGGTTGTAGTGCACATCGATTGGTCACAGCCCTTTGAGCTTTTGTGTCATGCTAGCGACTATGCTGTTGGCGCTATTCTTGGTCAGCGTCGAAGTAAGATCTTTCATGTTATATATTATGCCAGTTGTACCCTAAATGAGGCACAAGTAAACTACACTATCACTAAAAAAGAACTGCTTGTTGTAGTTTTTGCATTTGATAAATTTAGGTTATACCTTATAGGAACTAAGGTTATTATGCATATTGATCATTCTGACATTAAATACTTAGTGACTAAAAAGGATGCTAAACCTAGACTTATTAGGTGGATATTACTGCTGCAAGAATTTGATGTTGAGGTAGTAGATAGAAAATGTACTGAAAATCAAGTAGCTGACCATCTTTCCAGACTTGAGAATGTATGTGATACTGATATTTCATGTGAAATTAAGGAGGAATTTCCTGATGAGAAACTTTTGAAAGCTAAACATTGTCGTGGTATGCTGACATTGTTAATTTTCTTGTTAGTGGTATTTTCCTTGTGATCTTAGCCGCCGGAGAAGGAAGAAATTCTAACACGATGCACGCAAATATTATTGGGATGAGCACTAATTTTTCAAGCAATGTACCGATCAGATGATCCAAAGATGCGTACCAGAGGAAGAATAAGATGACATCTTCTACCATTGCCATTCCACTCCCTCCGAAGGATATTTTGGAGGACAAAAGACTACTGCAAAGGTCATACAGTCTGGATTCTATTGGCTAAACTTGTTTAAAGATGCCCACGCATACTACATAGCTTGTAATAGATGTCAAAGAACGGGAAACATCTCTCGACGTAATGAGCTGCCCATGCAAGTCATCCTTAAAGTTGAACTTTTTTATGTTTGGGGCATTGACTTCATGGGACTATTCCAATCCTCTAATGGACACTTGTACATTTTGCTCACGGTTGATTATGTGACCAAGTAGGTGGAGGCCATTGCCACGACTAAGAATGATGCAAATACCGTCATAAGGTTTTTGCACAAGAATATCTTCACTCGGTTTAGAGTACCTCGAGTTATTATTAGTGATGAGGGAAGTCACTTGATAACAAGTTGACTGCCAAGGTGTTACGCTGATATAGAGTTCACCATAAGATCGCCATGATATGTCATCCGTAGAAAAATGGACAAGCTAAAGTGTTTAACCGAGAGATAAAGTAGATCCTCGAGAAAGTGGTCAAGCTAAATCGAAAAAATGGTCCCTAAAACTGGATGAAGCCTTATAGGCCTATCAGACCGCGTTTAAAACACCGTTGGGCATGTCACCCTATAGACTTGTCTATGGCAAGATATGTCACCTACTGATTGAGCTTGAGCACAAAGCCTTTTGGGCTATTAAGAAGATCAACATGGATTGCCAACTAGCTAGAGAAAGAAGATTGCTCGAGTTGTATGAGTTAGAGGAGCATCATCTAGATTCTTATGAGAATGCCAAGATATACAAGGAAAAGAACAAAAGATGTCATGATGCTAAACGGATGCCTCGACATTTTGTTGAGGGCAAAAAAGTAATACTTTACAACTCTCGCTTAAAAGTTTCACCGGGCAAGTTAAAGTCTCGTTGGTCTAGCCTATTCCAAGTCATCAAGTTATACCCACACGGTACTATGGACATCAAAGATCTCAAAGATTGCCCAATCTTCAAAGTCAATGGACAACACTCAAAGGCCTACAAAGGAGGCACGGTTCATCATGACAAATCTTCGGCCACTCTACTAGATGTCTAACAATCTAGATCTATCCTTTTAATTTTCTACATTTTTTATTTTCGCACTTTGCTTTAATCTCCACAATTTTGAATTTTATTTTTATAGGTTTTGGTTTTATTCTTTTGTTTCTTTTGGTAGTTATCAACGCACAAGACCAAGCTAGAATCTTAGATAGACAAGAACTCTTGATTGACCCGAGTTATACTTGTATATGGACAAGTTGGCAAACACGTATGGAAAGAGGAAGAATATTGAGTATTTAATACCCTTTTATTCCCATTGTCATAACTGCCCACGCTCTCTCTCCAACTTTTGCCATTACCACTTTCCCGTGACCGCCACACATCGTTATCATGTTCTACAACGGCTTACATCTCTACGTCTCTATTCACAAGATAATCAACATTAAATGTTGATTGACTACCCATACCGCCACTACCCCTTCACCTTTTGAAACTTACCATTTTCCCTATTTTATCACCAAACTAAGTAGAGAAACAAAACTCTCTTTCAGGCAATCAGATTTCCTTTCTTGTACAAGTACTCTAGCCTCCTCTGCAATATCTCCCTCAATCAAGCAAAAATGGTGCATAGTATTTCCTCTCGAACTCTATAGCCACCGAGTTTAATTCTGAAAACTCTACCGGCACGCCTATTGCTCAACAAACCCTGGACTAGTTCGCCGATTGACTCCTCTCTAGCCCATTTCGGTAAAGATACGAGCTTATATGCAAGTAGAAGGTTATCGAAGAAAAAGGGTTGGAATTCAATCCTCCTAATATGCTCCTATTTTATGCGGACATGCTATATGTTATTTGCAAACAAGAATGAATGACCTTCATTCAACAGATTGGTGACGTGAATATCTCTTGGGTACATAAATTCTACACACATATTGGCCACGCTGAAGAAACTGTAGCTTACGTTCGAGGGAAGCTGGTAGATTTCTCCGCGGCTATAATTCGTACCCACATCCAATTCCCCAGTCGACCAAAAACCCATTCCTCCTTCATGGTTTTAGTCACAGAAAGAACCCCTTTAAGGATTCTACGTGACCTTTGTGTTCCTGGGAAGAGATGGGATGGGGATGGTGCTCATAGGATGGTACATTGGTGACACTTGCAGCCAAATTCAAATTTTTTGACACACATCATCAACAATCGCCTCTTGCCCACTCGCCATCAAGAAACCTTTTTCCCTCCGCCGCCTGTTGCTCTTAGACTCTTTGGTCAATGGACGTGACCTAGAACCTGCACTGCTAACTCATGCAAGCATTGTTAAAAGGGCTATGTCGAGTAGCCACAAGCAAGATTTAATTTTCCCCAATTTGATCACGGCTGTAATACCCGAATTTTATTTGGGTATACCTATATATATACATATTTACTATATTCTCTTTAAATAAATAATAATAAGTAAATAAATAATAAACAGTCCAAAAAATCCATTTTATAATGTCCAAAACCCATTTACAATCCAAAAGCTCAAATTACAGTTGCTTCCCACCCAAATATATCAGATTATAGGCCAACAAATCCAAATTCAGCTTTTCCTGCCCAAATGAGCCAAATGGCAGTTTTCTATTGGCCCAATCATGGTTCACACGGATTGTGCTTTCCCTTTTTTATCTAGATCTAGCTAGCATGATGACGTCAACCATGTGATGTCATTTGTGACTTTAAATTCTGACCTCCTATAAATAGGGGGAGAGAGAATTTGTCAGATCTTAATGACAAACCATTAATTACCCATCATTAGTAACAATAATAAATGTAATAAAAACAAAGAGAGAGAGAAATAATTGGGAGCCGAGAGGCCATCGGGAAGCTAAAGAGATTCACCGATGAAGAAGATCAAACATTGTGTTGGTTGCCAGAATCACCATGAATATCATCGAAAGGTATATCCTATACTAATCTTTTAGTTTCCTACAAAAAAATGAAAATATGTTAGATCGAAACAAAAATAAAGGGAAAACAGAATTGAAAAGCTATCAAAAAAGAGAAAATGGTGGCTGGAGTGATTTTAGGTATGGTCGAAGTTGAAGAGGTTGGGACCGGATAGATTTAGACTTAGATTTGGGGAAGAAAAGGCGTTTCTAATGAATCGGGTTATGTTTTAGGCCTTGGGGAGAAAAAAGGAATTGTTTTTGGTGTTTTAGGGTTTCGGTTAGTGGTCAAAAATAGTCTTGCGACAGCCGGCATCGTCTTGCGGTGGTCAAAAATTAACTCCTGGCAGTCGACGAGCTGGTCAGAGCTTGACCGAAGGTGGCTAAATCGATCTAGGGGCGGAGGCCAAGGCAGAGTTTGGCCGGAAAGTTTGTGTTCATCCAAAAATGGTTGGTTTTCTAGGTTCAATGGGTGTTTGGGCAAAGAGTATTTGAGAGAAGATGTAACACCCTGGTTTTGGGCGTAGATGTTTCAAAGGTTGGTTTGAAGGTTCGGTGAACCGGTATTAGAGATTAGAGTCAATTTTGGGATTAAATCGGATTAAATATTTTTAAAGGTGATAAAATTGTGGAAAATATTCTAAAATCATTATTAAATATACTAATGATTATGGTGAAATCAATTTTGTAAAAGGAGTTTTGGAAATTGGACATTTTGGACTAGTGACCAAAATGCAAACTTTGAAAACCGTTTTTAGTGACTATTTTGTAAAGAGTCAAAACTTTGAATCTTTAAGGATCTAATTGCCCTAAATTCTAATATCAGACTTTATCCCTTAATTGGCTATTTTTAAAGTGTTTTAGAAAATATAAATAGGATAGGGAGAATTAATTTGTAATTAAAAACTTTAAAACAAAAATCGTGTAGCTAACTTTCTCAAAATATTTTCTCTCAAAATCTCTCCAGCCAAACATCAATTTCTTCTTCTAAATCTTCAGGTAAACCTTTCTTTTCTTAAATCTTTTGTTTGTAAATGATTCTTTGTTGTTAGTTCACCAAAACCTTATTGTTTTAACTTTGTTTTCTCGTAAATCATCCAATTAAGGGAGAAAACGTCCATTAGAGGTAAGGTTCGTTCTCCTCCTCTAATGAATGGTTCTTTACTGAAATTCCCAAGTTGTTGACTCTTTACAATTGTTTTCTAATGTGTTTTGATAGTTTAATTGAGGAAAATTGGTTTAATTGTGTTTTGATTGATGAAATTTGTGGATCTTCGTACTTGTTCTATTTTGCTGGGATTTTGATTAGATTAGATCATGATTTTGATTTTGATGTTTAATTGAGTTAATAACTTGGTTTTAACATTGTAACCCCGAAACAAGTTGAATCTTTAATGTTTAAGGTTGTTAATCAAGGGCTTTTGGGGTGATAGTTGAGTTTAATCATTGCTGGAAGTAAACGGATGTTGGGAAAGGGTTCTTAGATGTTAATTGATGGTGTTTAATGGGTTGAATCGTTATACTATGGCTGGGTTGAGTTTTGGAAGTGTTTGAGGATGATTTTGATATGTTTCAGATGGTTTTTGAGTGGGCACTTAAGAGTTGCGGGTAATTGCTTGTTGGCAATGGTTTGAATGCATAATGATGTGTTACCTCTCCAAAAGTACTGTTTTTAATGCCAATCTTACAATGCTTTTACTTGTTTTTAAGTGCATTTAGCTGTATTAGGATGTTAAAACCATGCATTTGCATAAGGAGTTTAGAATTCTTTCTATGCCAGTGTGAAGGGTTTTTTGTTGGCAATTTTGCAGGTTTGGCATGGGATTTGGCCCAGGAAAGCACCTTAAGAAGGAATGCCAGAGAGAATGTCGAGTGCTGTTAGCGCATATGGACCAGACAATGCCAAGATTTGGATGGCAGAGAAGTGAACTTCATTCCACGCAAAGAAGTTGTTGGACCCCGAAAAAATAGGAAATGGTCAGGCTCCAGAAATGTAGCAATTGGATCAATCTCCGAAAAAATAGTGGATAAGGAGGTTCCAAGATTTGTTGGCAGATTCATGTCAAGCTTGGACACCAAGGCAGCGTCGGCAATATGATGTCAGCCCTAGCCCGATCAACTCTCATTCAAATTTGGATAAGATGATAATCTCTTATCCCTTGGGCAGTTGAAATTCAAAATTCAAATGAGGAACTCATCCTACATCTTCCCGCATGCCTATTTAAACACCAATCAAGCTAGACTTTTGATAGGGTGAAGAAGATCGAGTGAGGAGTTGGTGTACGACGATTGACAACCGGCTGCACCTAGGAAGGGTGGTCTGAGAAGCCTGGATCTTGAAGGGCTGCATCGAGGGACCCCTTCTAGCCCATTCTCTCTTTCAAGCTATTTTATTTTGTTTTTAATGATGATGTATTGTGAAAACGTTTGTGGGTTGTTGGTTAAATCCCTCACCATGAACTAATTTAATAGTTGGTGGGGGATGTTTGCGTTGAACGCTATTTTTATGTTTTAGTTTTTAATAATAAATCTACCTTGGCAATGTTTTCACTATTCGACATACTTTAATATTTCCTAAATACTATGCCAAGCGAGAGCTGGCACTGTTGGCCTATTGTTCCTCAATATCTTAATAGACTTGGGGTGGCAATGATCAAGTTGTTGAATACTAAGGAGAGAAGCTTCGAGAGATGTCGTTCAAGTAGATGAACTTACTTCATGAGTGAAATCTACCCCTTAGGATATAGATTGGATCTTAATCAAATTGGTTTATTTAAAAACATGCACTATAGAGATATAGGGGTTTTTACATGATCAATTTAGGGCAATGACCATCGAGAGAGGTGATAAGTGTTCAAAAGTACTATTTTTCTTACCCTTTTTACTCATATTATTGTTAGACTTAAGCTCATATTAGTTGCATAATTAGTCATTCATGCATTAATCCATGTTTCCTTCCATCGTTGAGCTTGATTACATAACTTGGTAGTTTTTGTGGGAAAAGATGTTGTTTCGGTGTGTTTTGTGTGTATGTGCAAGATCACTTGCCAAAGCAAGGCTAGAGCTAGTTGCCAGGGAAATGCATGAAGAAGATGTCGAGCTAGTTGCCATGGCAATGCATGAAGGAGATGTCGAGCCAATTGCCAGGGCAATTGTCGACAAAGAACAAGGTGATATGGTAGTCAAAATTGATGACTAGACAAGCCCAAGATGACGTAGAGCAAAGCCAAATCCCAAAGGAATTTGATTTCCATGAAGAGATTAAAGAAGAATTAAATTCCAAGAAGATAGGAGAAGTTCTAGTAGGAATATAATTATAATAAAGAATTATATTCTTTAAAGATAATTTAATTCCAACTTAACTTCCTCCTCAAAGAAGGACTTTGACCTAGCCCTATAAATTAAAGGCCATATCGTCAACTTGAGATGGAGCAAAAAGGAGAGAATTTTCGACAAGCATCTAGGGCAAGGGGATTTCGACAAGCTTCAATTCTTCATCTTTTTCTTTCTTGTTCAATTAGGTTCATGCTAGGGATTATTTATCTTGTGTTTCTTTGGAACCTAGCCATGAACTAAATCTATTTGGCTATGGTTATTGTGTTTTGTGGTTGTGAGAAACTATTGGATTTTGTTTGGGTAATAAGAGTTTGCACTTTTCTGTTCAAGGTTTATTCATTCTTGGTTCTTATTCTTGTTTGCGAGTGAATTGGGAGAGGATCTTGTAACTTCATCTATTTATCTAATATCGGGAGAGTTAGATTCAAGAAACAAATGAATATGATCTTTTTTCAATCTATTGATGGTGAAGATTAATCCGGCTTAGGAATAAGTCCAGGATTTCAATGGCTAAGAGGAGCGCAAGATTGGTTGTTGTTCACCCTTGATTCACGCAGGGATGTATTATCAAGGCATGCACAAGTAGCTAGAGTTTCGACTTAGGTATAAGAAGAAACCATCGAAGAACGCTCTGCTGAACCTTGAAGGTTACTGCCCAGACGCCCAAGTAGTTGCCCAACTAGTCGCCCAGGCAACCATCAATTAGTTGCCAAGGCAACCCCGTTGTGCAAGTTGCCACGGAAACTGAGTTGCCCGTGCACTCTTTTACCAAGACGATCCAATCGGCTATCACGCCTCAACTCACGATAACCTGGCCTATCTCTCTCATTTGTTATCATTTATTCTTTTACTTTATTGCCTTCTAGTTTAGTTATTAGTTAAACTCCTATAATCCTTTATTTGTGTTTTTACTTTTTACAGTGCAAGAAACTAGATTCTTGAAGTGGCACCAATCCTTGTGGAGACGATATCTTTTATACTATAATCTTTTATACTATAACTTGCAACGTGTATATTTGCACAATTGCGTAGCACTTATTACGCGCAACAAGTTTTTGGCGCCGTTGCCGGGGATTGGCAATAGCGACTTTGTTTTTATTTTATTGCACTTTCTTTTTACTTTTCTTGTTTAAGATTCAAAGGGCTAACAAACTTTGGTTTTGCATTGGTAAATGACCAGGGCGAGACCGATTACACCAGAATATCCCTTTGATCCAGAAATCGAACGAACCTTACAAAGACTTAGACGAAGGATAAGAGTAGCAATGGCTAATCAATATGGTAATATGAATCAAGATGTTCCATCAGAAGGAGGAGTGATTCTTGCACGAAACAGAACTATTCGAGACTATCTTGAAGAAGATCTTGATGGACTTAATCCAGGAGTTGTCGCACCTGAAATTGAAGCTAACCACTTTGAGTTGAAACCAGTAATGTTTAATATGATCAACACAATTGGTCAATTTGGCGGCTCAGCAACTGAAGATGCACGACAACATCTTAAATCTTTCCTCGAGATTTGCAACTCGTTCAAAATACACAGAGTCACCCCCGATGTCTTACGATTAAGATTATTCCCCTATTCACTGAGGGATAGGGCGAAAGCATGGTTGAATAGCATTCCTGTCGGATCAATAGCATCTTGGACCGATCTTTGTCTTGATTTCCTTGCTCGATTTAATCCTACAAATTTGACTGATAAGCTTCGTAACGACATTACTTCTTTTCGGCAGGCAGATGATGAATCCATGTACGAGGCTTGGGAGCAATATAGAGAAATTCTACACAAACGCCCCCTACACGGATTCCTGGTGTGGACTCAAGTAACAATGTTTTACAATGCCGTGAATACACCAACAAGGATGATGCTAGATGCCTCGGCAAACAGCATGCTCCTAGATAAGTCACCGGAGGAAGCAATGCAAATTCTAAACAGGCTGGCCAAGAATGATTATCAATTCCCCTCTACTAGAAGAGGAGGAGTTAGACGCCAAGCCACAATACATGAACTAGGATCATCATATTCAATTTTGGCACAATTGGCCACTTTAACCAAGATGGTCCAGAACATGCAAAACCCAAACAACACATATGAGGTCAAGGTAATGGATTCTTCTTGTGAGTTATGTGGTGATAACCATGATTCTTCTGAATGTATGCAAAATCCGGAATCCAACTTCTATGTGGGGAATTACAATCGGAACAACAATGTGATGTCCAATACATACAATCCAGCTTGGAAGAAGCACCCGAATTTTTCATGGAGTAATCCCAATAATACTCTAAACCAGAACAATCAGAATGCACAAGCATCGGGATTCCAGCAGAATATGCCACGGCAACAGTTACCGCAACAACAACCGACAACATCTAGTTCTTTGGAAAATTCTCTAAATGCTTTTATGATGAAAACTGAATCTTATATGGCTGAGAATAGTAACTTCATAAAAAGAACATATGCTTTTATTAACAGGACCGATATGAGATTGCAAAACCAAGAGGCGGCAATCAAATCATTGGAAAATCAAGTCGGACAATTTGCTCAAAATCTGAATACTAGACCGCAAGGAGGTTTACCTAGCGAAACTGAAGTCGCAAGAGGAACTGGCCATGAGCAATGTAAAGCAATCACCACTAGAAGTGGGCAACAACTTAGAGAGGCTCAAACCCGCTCATCAAACAAAACTCCACAAAAAGATCAAGATGAACCTAGCGGCAAAGCCTCAGATACTGAACCAGGAATTGCCGCGGCAACCGGCAATAAGCATGCCTCAGCAATCGACGATAAGGATGCTTCGGCAACTTGTGATAAGCATGCCTTGGAAACCCCAATTGGTAATGCCTCGGCAACTCCAGTTGTCCCGGAAATGCCGTCAATCAGGTTCCAAACCAATGAAAGGATCGAAGATATCCGACTTCCACCACGATTCCCACAAAGGTTGAAGCGACAAAAGCAAGAATATCAATTCAAGAAGTTTCTTGATATCCTAAAGCAAGTCCACATCAACTTGCCATTGGTGGAAGCAATTGAACAAATACCAAACTATGCCAAGTTTCTTAAAGACATTGTGTCCAAGAGAACAAGGCTAGGAGAGTTTGAAACAGTTGCCGCAACAGAGGGATGCATGGCAATGTTGAACAATCGTATGCCACCCAATTTGAAGGATCCCGGAAGTTTCACAATACCCTGTTCCATTGGAAACCACTATGTCGGGAAAGCATTATGCGACCTTGGGGCTAGCATAAACTTGATGCCTAAATCGGTTTTCCAAAAACTAGGAATCGGGAAGGTAAGACCTACAACAGTTATGCTACAGCTAGCCGACATATCCTATGTGCATCCAGAGGGAAAAATCGAGGACATACTTGTAAAAGTTGATAAATTTATTTTTCCCGCTGACTTTATTGTTTTGGATTGTGAAGCAGATGAGTATGCACCTATCATTCTCGGGAGACCATTCCTAGCAACAGGAGAACCTTGATCGATGTTGAAAAGGGAGAACTCACAATGAGGGTGAATGACCAGCAAGTTAAACTAAATGTGTTCCAAACACTATGGCATGCCGATGATCCAGAAGAATGCCAACTTCTTCATGCCACGGCAGAGTTTAACTTCGACAAGGAATTTAGTTGCCTCGGCAACTACATTGCCGATCAAGAGGAACCTGAGGAGTATGAAGAACCAGTCGATGATGAACAACAAGAAGAGTCAAATTGGCTAGTCAATCGACCAGGTACATACTTTGAACCACTGGATTACTCAGGTAAGGAAGGTAAACTCGAAAAACTCTCTATTGAACAACCACCGATTCTTGAGTTGAAACAATTACCAGAGCAACTAAAATATGCATACTTAGGAACCGATAATGCATTGCCTGTAATTATTTCTTCTAAGTTACAGCCTGAGCAGGAAAAGAAGCTGATCAAAATGTTGAAGCTACACAAAAAGGCAATAGGGTGGACAATTGCCGACTTGAAGGGAATTAGCCCGGCAGTATGCATGCAAAAAATTTTGTTGGAAGATGATCACAAACCTTCAATTGAGGCCCAGAGGAGACTGAATCATGCCATGAAAGGGGTTGTAATGAAAGAAATCATCAAGTGGCTTGACGCCGGCATTATATACCCTATCTCTTATAGTACATGGGTAAGTCCGGTACAATGTGTACCGAAAAAGGGAGGTATAACGGTGGTAAGTAATGAAAATTATGAACTCATTCCAACCAGGATTGTGACCAGTTGGAGGGTTTGTATGGATTATCGAAAGCTAAACAAAGCCACTAGGAAAGATCACTTCCTATTACCCTTTATTGATCAAATGCTTGACCGTCTTGCAGGTAAACCTTTTTATTGTTTTCTTGATGGTTATTCAGGTTACAATCAAATTGCCATAGCACCAGAAGATCAAGAAAAGACAACCTTCACATGCCCATACGGTACTTATGCTTTTTGAAGGATGCCGTTCAGATTGTGTAACGCCCCGGCAACCTTCCAAAGATGCATGATGGCACTCTTTTCAGACATGGTCGAAGACTTCCTTGAGATCTTCATGGATGATTTTTCTATTTTTGGTAATGGCTTCGATAGCTGTCTAGGCAATTTAGATAGGGTTTTGGCAAGATGTGAAGAAACTGATTTAGTCCTCAATTGGGAGAAGTGCCATTTTATGGTAGATGAAGGAATAGTGCTCAGCCACAAGATTTCATCCAAGGGAATTGAAGTAGACAAAGCCAAGGTGGACGTGATCGAGAGATTACCCCCACCAAGTTCGGTTAAAGGAATTCGAAGTTTTCTTAGACATGCAGGTTTTTATAGGAGGTTCATTCATAATTTTTCTAAAATCACTAATCCCTTGTGCAATTTGCTTGAACAGGGTAAAGTCTTTGATTTTGATGATTCTTGCACCCAAGCATTCAAAACCCTAAAGAAAAAGCTTGCCTCGGCACCCATTGTCGTTCCACCAGATTGGACGCTACCTTTTGAGCTCATGTGTGATGCAAGTGATTTCGCGGTAGGAGCAGTCCTAGGCTAACGCACAGGTAAGACCTTCCATGTGATATACTACGCTAGTAAAACTCTTAATAGTGCTCAAGTGAATTACACAACAACGGAGAAAGAGTTACTAGCTGTAGTTTTCGCATTTGACAAGTTCCAATCCTATTTGATTGGTACAAAGGTAATTGTTCATACGGACCATTCGACAATCAAATATCTATTTGCTAAAAAGGATGCCAAACCTCGTTTGATTCGTTGGATATAACTTTTACAAGAATTTGATATTGAAATTAAGGACAGGAAAGGAACAGAAAATCAAGTGGTCGATCACTTATCACGTTTAGAACGCAATAGGGAGGAGGACGCAGATCTAGAGATATGCGATGTATTCCCGGATGAACCAATTTTAGTTGCCTCGGCAAAAATGGACGTGCATGCCTCGACAACCCTCGACGCCTCGGCAACCTTGGACGTGCACGCCTTGACAACTCTCGATGCCGCAGCAGCCCTTGATGCACACGCCTCGGCAACTCTCGATGCGACAACAGCCCTTGACGCGCACGCCTCGGCAACTCTCGATGCCTCAACAGCCTTTGACGTGCATGCCTCGGCAATTTTGGGAGCAGTCACCACGGCAGCACATGCCTCGGTAATACCATGGTACGCGGGTTTAGTTAATTTCCTTGTTTGTGGTATTTTACCTTATGGCCTTACTCACCAAGGGAAGAAGCGGTTCCGCCATGATGCTAAGCATTACTTTTGGGAGGAGCCTCTTTTGTTTAAACAATGTACAGATCAGATTATACGCCGATGTGTCCCTGAAGAAGAGCAACAGAATGTACTCCGGCAATGCCATTCTTCACCCTATGGAGGACATTTTGGAGGAACTCATACCGTGGCCAAAGTTTTGCAATCCGGTTTGTATTGGCCAACATTGTACAAAGATGCCCAAGACTTTTACAAGCAATGTGATCGTTGCCAGAGGACGGGCAATATCTCTAGACGACATGAGATGCTACTCCAGAACATCATCGAGGTAGAATTGTTCGATGTATGGGGGATCGATTTTATGGGACCTTTCCCATCTTCATTCGGCAACCTCTACATTTTACTTGCCGTCGACTACGTGTCTAAATGGGTTGAGGCAGCTGCAATTCCCAACAACGATTCCAAGACCATGCAACGATTCTTGCAGAAAAACATGTTTACACGATTTGGGATGCCAAGAGTAATTATCAGTGACGAAGGCAAGCATTTTGACAACAGACTAATTGCCAAGATATTGCAACGCTTTGGCATATCACACAAGATCGCCACAGCATATCACACACAAACCAACGGGCAAGCAGAAATTTCCAACCGAGAATTGAAGGGTATACTCGAGAAAGTTGTAAATCCCTCTAGGAAGGATTGGTCATTAAGACTAGATGACGCACTTTGGGCATATCGCACTGCATTCAAAACAGCCTTAGGTATGTCCCCCTTCCGACTTGTCTATGGAAAAGCATGTCATCTACCGGTGGAAATCGAACACAAGGCATACTGGGCAATCAAGACCGTGAATATGGATTGGGAAAGTGTCGGACAAAAGCGTTTGTTGGACCTCAACGAGATAGAAGAATTCCGTGCACTCGCCTATAACAATGCACGAATCTACAAGGAGAAAACAAAGCAATGGCATGACAAAAAGCTATTGCCACGACAATTCACGCCAAGGCAACTAGTTCTCCTATTCAATTCTCGGCTAAAACGTTTCTCGGGAAAACTAAAATCAAGATGGTCGGGACCATTCGAAGTCGTCAAACCATTCTCCCATGGTGCTGTGATAATCAAGTCCATCTCTGACAACCATGAATTCAAAGTTAATGGACAAAGATTGAAACACTACAATGGTGCCCATGTGGAACGCAACAAAGAAGTGGTCAACTTAGGAGATGCATGAGCATGCTCTCCCTTTGATATTTTATTTTATTTTATTTTTTATTTATTTTTAATTTTATTATTTTCGATTAATTTTATTATTATTATTATTATTTATTTTTTAGTTTTTTTCGAACTATTTTCTTTTATTTTTCCCGATTATTATTATATTTTTTAGGATAAATTTTCTTCTTTTTTTATTTTTTTAAGTTTAAGAATCCCTTTACACATCTTTATTTATTTTCTTTTATTAGTCTATCTTTAATTTTAATCCTTATTTGATTTATCTTTGAATTGTAGGAAAAGAGTTCAAGATAAAGAGGAATTTTAATCCAAGAAGGAAAACATCTTCAACAAGGAAACTAATGGGCTGAATCTAAGGCTTATATAAAGCCTCCAACTTACCCTAATCAAACCCCCTTGCCGTCACCCTTCCCCTAACCCAAAACCCTCTTTTTCGTCTTCCTCTAATCCCACCCACCATATTTACCACCTATCTTTTCTATAAAACCCATCACCCTTAACCTATTCCTACTTTTTTATCTTGCAACTCTTTAGTTTCTTTTATTTTCTTTGTTTTTACAAAACTCACAACCAAGATCATCCATGGCATCCAAAATTAAATTTTTAGTTCATCCAAGTTCATCCAAAGAACCAAGCTACAAGAAGTTTGCTACACGGGTGGTTCAAGAAAGATTTCACTCCAAGTTTGAAAGCCGAAAGATTCATGAAGAACAAGGCTTTGAATACTCCAACTCTCATCAAGATTTTGGCCTTGAACCATTCACCTTTGAGAGGATTGCATTTCAAAAGTGGCAAATCTTCTGCCATCAACCGGAACCGGGCAACATCTCATGGGTAAGAGAATTCTATGCTCACTCACCTAACCCGAATAATCCTTATATTTGTGTTCGTGACAAGGCCATACTCATAAGCCCCAAAAACGTCAACACCTTTTACGGGCTTTACATTGAGAAGGACGAGCATCAAGCCTTCGTTGATCAAATCACGCCCAAGCAACTCGACAAGGTGCTTCAAGAACTCACTCAACCGGGAACTCATTGGAACGACGGTAAATACAAGGGCACGGTAAATCGCCTTTGGCTTAAACCCGAGGCAAAACTATGGAATAAGTTTGTTAAAACTTCTTTAATGCCCACCACACACAATACTACCATTGATATACCACGTCTTTTGCTCATACATTCTATTTTGCATAATCGCTTCATTAACATTGGAAAAATTATTTGTGATGAGATTTTTGTATGTAGCTCAAAAGATAAGGGTTCTCTTTTCTTCCCTTGCTTAATTTCTAATCTTTGCAAGGAGATGCGTGTCCCAAGTGAGTCCACCGATGAAAAGGCCCTACCAAAGTCCAGTTGGAATCAAGCACAAATGTGAAAGCTAATGGGAGAGGCACCGGGAAATTCTTCAAGGCCTCCAATTGCCGCGGCAAATCCTGCCGCCCCGACAATCCCTAATGCCCAAGCACCTAACGCCCGGGCAACTCGGCCATCAACCTCGGGACACTTTGAAGCACTCTTGCAACCACTGGTGACCACCTAAGGCAAATTGAAGACCGGCAAATAATGTTCATGCGGTACATAAAGAAGCACAACAATGCCATCACCCAAGTCATCCTAGAAAAGTACCCGGACAATCGCGTGCCATTCCTATTCTTTCCTGCCTAGATCCTTGCCCCGACAACCAATGAAACAGTCGCCACGGCAACCACAACAGATGATGCCGCGGTAACCTACAGCGTGCCTGCACAAGCAGATGCCACGGCAACCAACCCTGAAGATGCCACGGCAACCAAAGCTAAAGACATCCCGGCAACCACTGCAAAAGCCAAAGGTAAAGCACCTATGCCCGAATCAACTCCTACGGAATCATTTTCTGATTTTTCAGATTCGGACGAGTCCTCCATTGCACCAACAAAGACCGCACCAATTGAATCCTCCAAGCGAAAAGCCAATGACATTGATGAAGAGGACAATGAGGACAACCCCGTACGAGGATCGATTCCACCACCGGCAACAAGGAAACAACCATCGCGTTCAAGCAAGATAATCAAGACACCGACCAAAAGGAAACTAATCATCCTCGATGACGAACTCTCGGAGTAAGTCCTCGTATGCATTTTATTTTTTGTTATTTTTATTTTCCTTTAATGCATGTATTGAGGATAATGTCTCACTCGAGTTTGGGGGGATTGTTATTAGTAGTTACCATGTTTAGTTACATTCATCTTAAGTATTACATTTAGGATACATAAATTGCTTGCCATGCCTTTAGTTGGAACAATAATTGCTTAGATTTGATGAATATATGATTATGACTTTGCCAATGCACTTAATTGATAGAATTTTTATTCTAGGATAACCATGAAAAAACTTAGAATTTTACTATGATGCTAAATTTGATGAAACACTGTTGTGGTTTGATTGATTTAAGGAATTCTAGTGAACTTAGGTTGATAATTAACAAATTGGGGGATTAGAATAAAAATTGGATGAATGCTAGAGGTGCCCGAAATTGGCTCTAGCATGTGCTAAAAAAAATTGATCACTAGAGGTGCCCGAAACTGGCTCTAGTATGTGCTAAAAAAATTGATCGCTAGAGGTGCCCGAAACTGGCTCTAGTCGAATAAAACTAAAAACAAAACACAAGAGGTGCCCAAAACTGGCTCTAGTTAAAACATGTTAAAAAGAACCCAATGAAGTAATTTGAAAACCTCTTGTTTGCATAGAATCCTAAAAATCAACTTGCACACAACTCCACACACACTCACAAGCATTATAGTTTGATTCCGAGTAACTCCTAAGTTTTCCGAAAAATGAAAAGCCAATCATACTTTGTGCCCCGGTTCTGAGAATTGAAATCAAGTTCAAAGCTAAGTTTGTGAAAATTGAAGTCTTGGCAGGTAATTGTTAGTTTGCATTGCTTGAGGACAAGCAATAGTTCGAGTTTGGGGGTGTGATAAGTGTTCAAAAGTACTATTTTTCTTACCCTTTTTACTCATATTATTGTTAGACTTAAGCTCATATTAGTTGCATAATTAGCCATTCATGCATTACTCCATGTTTCCTTCCATCGTTGAGCTTGATTACATAACTTGGTAGTTTTTGTGGGAAAAGATGCTGCTTTGGTGTGTTTTGTGTGTATGTGCAGGATCACTTGCCAAAGCAAGGCTAGAGCTAGTTGCAAGGGCAATGCATGAAGGAGATGTCGAGCTAGTTGCCATGGCAATGCATGAAGGAGAAGCTGAGCCAGTTGCCAGGGCAATTGTCGACAAAGAACAAGGTGATATGGTAGTCGAACTTGATGACTAGACAAGCCCAAGATGACGTGGAGCAAAGCCAAATCCCAAAGGAATTTGATTTCCATGAAGAGATTAAAGAAGAATTAAATTCCAAGAAGATAGGAGAAGTTCTAGTGGGAATATAATTATAATAAAGAATTATATTCTTTAAAGATAATTTAATTCCAACTTAACTTCCTCCTCAAAGAAGGACTTTGACCTAGCCCTATAAATTAGAGGCCATATCGTCAACTTGAGAGGGAGCAAAAAGGAGAGAATTTTCGACAAGCATCTCGGGCAAGGAGATTTCGACAAGCTTCAATTCTTCATCTTTTTCTTTCTTGTTCAATTAGGTTCATGCTAGGGATTATTTATCTTGTGTTTCTTTGGAACCTAGCCATGAACTAAATCTATTTGGCTATGGTTATTGTGTTTTGTGGTTGTGAGAAACTATTGGATTTTGTTTAGGTAATAAGAGTTTGCACTTTTCTGTTCAAGGTTTATTCATTCTTGGTTCTTATTCTTGTTTGCGAGTGAATTGGGAGAGGATCTCGTAACTTCATCTATTTATCTAATATCGGGAGAGTTAGATTCAAGAAACGAATGAATATGATCTTTATTCAATCTATTGATGGTGAAGATTAATCCGGCTTAGGAATAAGTCCAGGATTTCAACGGCTAAGAGGAGCGCAAGATTGGTTGTTGTTCACCCTTGATTCACGCAAGGATGTATTATCAAGGCATGCACAAGTAGCTAGGGTTTCGACTTAGGGATAAGAAGAAACCATTGAAGAACCTCTGTCGAACCTTAAAGGTTGCTGCCCAGACGCCCAAGTAGTTGCTCAACTAGTCGCCCAGGCAAAAATCGATTAGTTGCCAAGGCAACCCCATTGTGCAAGTTGCCACGACAACTTAGTTGCCCGTGCACTCTTTTACCAAGACGATCCAATCGGCTATCACACCTCAACTCACGATAACATGGCCTATCTCTCTCATTTGTTCTCATTTATTCTTTTACTTTATTGCCTTCTAGTTTAGTTATTAGTTAAACTCCTATAATCCTTTATTTGTGTTTTTACTTTTTACAGTGCAAGAAACTAGATTCTTGAAGTGGCACCAATCCCTGTGGAGACGATATCTTTTATACTATAACTTGCAACGTGTATACTTGGACAATTGCATAGCACTTATTACGCGCAACCAGAGGCTTTCTTAATTTTGAATCTGCTCGGTAAGCAATTCCAAGACAGGTTGTTATTAAAGGCTGGCACGACATGAATAGCGTAAAAACCAGGCATTCCCTGCCAACGCTCATCATTCATTAAAATACCTTTCTTGCCAACGTCTTACATTACTTTCACTTATTTCTTTTCTTTTTAATTGTTTTCGAAACCAACTTCAAATCAAATCAACTTTTTTTAAGGCAAGTAACAATCAAGGCAATTGAATTCCAAGTCAATCTCTGTGGGATCGATACTCATCTTACCAGCTATATTAGTTGTAGACTGTGTATACTTGCACGCAAAAGACTCATCTTGAGACTATTTTATATTTTTCCAACACATATCTTTTGCCCTTTTTGCCAGCATTCACTTAGAGAGTCTACAAGTTTTTGGCGCCGTTGCCGGGGATTGCAACAGAATTGATTGTTTTAAATTTTTCCTTGTCTTCCTTTTATTTTTTATTTTCGTTTTTATTTTTACCTTTTATTTTTTTCGGTGTATGATCAGAAGCCATCATGTGGTGGACGAGTGGCCATACGATCCGGAAATTGAGAAAACCTTGCAGAGGTTAAAAAGAAGATTTCGAGAGATGCAAAACCAAGGTAATGGAGGGAATGGTGTGGTGAACAATGGAGGAAATCCACTTAACAATGAGATACCACCACTACATGTTGTACCAGTTGTTAATGAGAGACCTATTAGAAAACATTCAGCACCAACCATTGATAATTTGATGCCAGGACTTGTTGGCACAGAGGTAAACGCTGTCAATTTTGAACTTAAGCCGGTAATGATTTAAACTCTTTTGAATGTAGGTCATTTTGATGGAGCACTCGTTGGAGATCTGAGGCAACATCTAAAGCAGTTCATGGAGATTTGCCAGTTATTTCAACAAAATGGAGTACCTGAAGATACCGTGAAGCTGAAGTTATTTACTTTCTCTTTGAGAGACAGAGCAAAGGCTTAGCTTAATTCCTTGCCACCTGGCTCAATTACTTCATGGGCAGACCTACGCCAAAAGTTCTTGACAAGATTCTAGCCGCCAACACTCACTGCCAAACTACGGGGTGAGATCATTACATTCAGGCAGGCTGAGGATGAGACCTTATATGATGCCTGGGAAAGATTCAAAGATCTATTAAGGAGGTGTCCTATGCATGGATTCCCGAATTGGACCCAGATCCAAACCTTTTACAATGGATTGAATGCATAAACGATGATTGTTTTTGATGCTTCAGCAGCCAGTTCATTGCTTGACAAGACATATACTGAGGCTGCTGACATTTTAGAGAGGATTACAATCAATGATTTTGAATATCCTGTTGCGAGACTTGGGACCGGAACTAAAACCAATGAGAAATTTCAGGTTGACGAACTAACATCCATTCATGCTGAGATTTCCAGCCTTACTAGCATGGTAAGAACGTTGCAAAAGAACGAGTCCCAAGAAGTCAAAGCATTAGACCCATTCTGTACAATCTGTGGAGAGAATCATCATGTGGATGAATGCTCTGCCAACCCTAAATTGGTAAATTTTGTTGGCAATGTTAATCATTACTATAATCCTAACTCCAATACTTATAATGCAGGTTGGAGACAACACCTTAATTTAGCTTGGGGAAATCAATGAGGTAACCAGTACAAGGCCCAGCGCCAGAACGCCCAAAGGCAGAATAACAATGCCATGCCAGCATTCTATAGGAATGTCATGCCACATAAAGCCCAAAACAATTTTCAGCAAGGGCAGAGACTCAACCAAGGAGGCACTCTCACAGAGTACATAGAGAGGAATGATGCCAAAGTCCAGAGTTTGGTTGCATCAATGAGGAACAGGAAGTTCAGATTGGGCAGATTGCCAACGCACTCAGCAATCGACCCCAAGGAACATTGCCAAGTGACATGGAAGATGCTCAGCACAAAGAAAATGAGCAATGTAAAGCCATAACTCTTTAGAGCGGTAAGCAGTGTGAGGTGGAGAAGGCTGCCAAGCAGCCAGTTAATTGCCAAGTTGAGAAGCATGTGCCAGTAGATAATCTCAGGGAAGAAGAGAAAAAGGAAACAAAAATAGATGATTCCAGAACCGATGCCAGACAGCATATCGATGCCAAACAGACTGATGCTAGCATTGCCCTGGCAAAGCCAGCAACACCGACATATGTTTATCCGCCACCACCATTTCCAGCAAGACTTCAAAAGCATAAACAAGACCAGCAATTCAAGTGCTTCTTGGAGGTTCTTAAGCAACTGCAAATCAAAATTCCATTGGCAGAAGCCCTTGAGCAAATGCCCAACTATGTCAAATTCATGAAGGACATCATGTCCAAGAAGATGAAGTTGGGAGACTTTAAAACTGTCGCTCTGACCGAAGGATGCAGTGCCATGATCCTAAACCGATTGCCACCAAAGCTGAAAAATCCGAGAAGTTTCATTATTCCCTGCACCATTGGCAACAAATTCATGGGCAAGGCAATATGTGACCTAGGAGCCAGCATCATCTTGATGCCAATGTCAGTCTTTCGAAAGCTTGGCATGGAAGCAAGACCTACCACGATAACACTTCAGCTGGCAGACCGATCCTATGCACATCCCAAGGGTAAGATTGAGGATATGTTGGTAAAGGTAGACAAAATTATTTTTCCAGTTGATTTTATCATTTTGGATTATGAGGCTGATATTAATGTCCCGATTATTTTGGGTAGACCTTTTCTTGCCACGGGTAGGGCTTTGATTGACGTTCATAAAGGGGAAATAACAATGTGCACGAATGATCAGCATGTTACATTTAAAGTGTTTCAAGCTTTGAAATGTGCAGATGAACCCGATGAGTGCCAAGCAGAGGAGATGATGGAGTCTATTTACACTTTGGACACGACACAGTTATGCCAGGATACAGAATTTGATGCCAACAATTTAGATGGCATAACTGATCTGTTTGAGGAACCAGAAGAACCAGTTTTGGAGGTTGAGAAGGTGAGTTATTTTGAGCCACTGTAGTTGGCCGGCAAAGAAATCAAGGCACCTAGACCATCAATTGAGGAGCCACCAGCATTGGAACTGAAAACATTGCTAGATCACTTGAAGTATGCTTATTTAGGTGAACACTCGACTCTGCTAGTGATCATTGCCACTGGTCTCACTAATGATCATGAGGAAAGATTGTTGGCAATATTATGTGACTTTAAGCTGGCATTAGGGTGGACTTTGGCAGACATCAGAGGTATTAGCCCAACCATTTGCATACATAAGATTATCTTGGAGGAGTACCATGGCAAGACCATTGAAGGCCAAAGAAGGCTAAACCCAAGCATGAAAGAGGAAGTGAAAAAAGAGATCATAAAATGGCTTCATGCTGGGATTATATATCCCATTTTCGATAGCTCTTGGGTTAGCCCGGTGCAATGCATGCCAAAGAAGGGTGACATGACCGTGGTACAAAATAGTGAAGCTGAGTTAATCCCCTCCAGAACTATCACAGGATGGAGAGTGTGCATGGACTATAGGAGGCTGAACAATGCCACGAGGAATGACCACTTCCCATTGCCATTCATTGATCAAATGCTAGACAGGTTGGCAGGTAAAGCTTTCTAATTTTTTTTGGATGGTTATTCAGGTTATAATCAGATTGCCATCACCCCTGATGATCAAGAGAAGACTATGTTCACATGCCCATATGGGACGTTTGCGTTTAGAAGGATGCCATTCGGCCTATGTAATGCACCGACAACGTTTCAATGTTGCATGATGTCCATTTTTTTATATGATCGAGCACAACATGGAGGTATTCATGGATGATTTCTCAGTGTTTGGCAAAACATTTGAGGAATGTCTTCAGAGTTTGGAGCAAGTTTTGAAGAGATGCATAGAGACAAACCTAATGTTGAACTGGGAAAAATGCCACTTCATGGTGAAGGAGGGCATTGTTCTCGGACATAAGGTAACTGAGAGGGGGCTAGAAATGGATCAAGCAAAAGTTGAGGTAATTAAATAGCTACCACCACCAATGAGTGTTAACGGTATAAGGAGTTTTTTTAGGACATGTCGGTTTTTATCAGCGTTTTATTAAAGACTTTTCAAAAATTACAAAACCTTTATGCTTGTTGTTAGAATATAATGCCACTTTTGCATTTGACGATTCTTGTTTGAGAGCATTTCAGGAGCTTAAAGAGAAGTTGATCAATGCTCTTATAGTTGTCGCACCGGATTGGAATGAGCCCTTCGAACTCATGTGCGATGCCAGCAACTGTGTCGTTGGAGCAGTCTTGGGACAAAGGCATGGTAAGGTTTTTCATGCCATCTACTATGCCAGTCGAACCTTGAACGAAGCACAACTGAATTACTCTACGACCGAGAAAGAATTTCTTGTAGTTGTATTTGCTTTTGACAAATTTAGATCTTATTTAATTGGTAACAAAGTTGTGGGTTTTACATATCATTCGGCATTGAAGTATCTCTTGGCAAAGAAAGATGCCAAGCCTAGACTAATCTGATGGACGCTTCTACTTCCAGAATTTGATCTTGAGATCCGAGACAAAAAGGGTAGTGAAAACCTAGTAGCTGACCATCTCTCACGTTTAGAGCATCATCTTGAAGATGGTAAGACTAATTTTATAAGAGATGAATATCCTAACGAGTATTTGCTTGCAGTTCATGCCATGCCATGGTATGCTGACATTGTCAACTACTTGGTAAGTAACATTATGCCACCAGACTTGGCATACAATGCCAAGCAAAGGTTCTTGCGAGAAGTCAGGCAATACTATTGGGACGAGCCAATATTGTTCAAACAGTGTGCCGACCAAGTGATCCGTCGGTGTGTGCTCGGGGATGAGCAGCATAACATATTGCATTTATGTCATGCCGCACCGTGTGGAGGTCACTTTACTGGGATGAAGACTGCTGCCAAGGTGTTGTAGTCAGGATTCTTTTGGCCCACACTATATAAGGATACCCATGAGTATGCCAAGGCATGTGATCGATGCCAGCGAACAGGAACAATCTCTGGCAGACAACTACCACTCCAAAACATTATACTTGTGGATTTATTTGATGTATGGGGGATACTCTTTATGGGTCATTTTCCACCCTCATTTGGTAATGTATACATTCTTGTGGCTGTTGACTACGTATCTAAATGGGTAGAAGCTATGGCTCTGCCAACAAACGATGCCAAGGTTGTTGCCAAGTTTTTGCACAAACACATTTTTACTAGATTTGGTGCCCTAGAGTGATTATTCATGATGAGGGCACCCATTTTAAATGTAATCTAATCTCTAAAGCTTTGTGCAGGTATGGTATACAGTAGAGAATTGCCACGGCATATCATCCATAAACGAATGGGCAAGCCGAGATTTCAAATAAGGAGACTAAAAACATTTTAGAGAAGACTGTTAATCCATCAAGGAAAGAGTGGTCCTTGAGGCTAGATGAGTCCTTGTGGGCTTATAGGACCGCATTTAAAACTCTTTTGGGTACGTCACCATTTAGATTTGTTTTCGAAAATTCATGCCATTTGCTAGTAGAGCTTGAGCATAAAGCCTACTGGGCTACCAGAACACTTGGCATGGCATGGGGAGCTGCTGGAGAAAAGAGGTTACTAGACCTAAATGAGTTGGATGAATTCAGAACACAAGCCTATGAGAACGCCATGATTTACAAGGAAAAAACAAAGCGTTGGCATGACAGTAGGATAATGCCAAGACGGTTTGAGGTAGGCCAACGTGTTTTGTTATTCAACTCATGGCTTAAGTTGTTTCTAGGGAAACTCAGATAGAGATGGACGGGCCCTTATGAGGTTGTGAAGCCCTGTGCTCATGGAGCTGTAGACATTAAGAACTTGAAGATGGGAGAAATCTTTAAGGTAAATGTCCAACGTTTAAAGCACTACATGGAAGGTGATTAGAACAATGCCAAAGGGGTGATCCTCTTGGCAGAGGTAACATGAAAACACCATCAGGTTTGAGCTTTTGTAAATATTAGGTTAGTGTTTTTCTTTGTTTTTTAGATTTTTAATTGTTTTTCTTTCTTTTTAAGTTTCATGTTTTTATTTCTTTACTGTGTTGAAAGGTTTCCTTTGAGTTGTGCAGATTCATTATGCCAGGAACACTGCCAGGATCGCTGGCAGGAGCTAACTCATCAATAGAAAAATTTGCCAGATGCAGCGCTAGAGCAGCTTGGCATGTAGCGGTGCAAAATATAGAAGGAAGAGAAAAAAACCTAGTTTTATTGGCCCAGTAAAATAAGAGAGAGTTATTTTTATTTAACTTTAAACCCTAGCCACCCAAAATTTTGGTTGGAAATTAAATTTCAAATCAATCACCTTATCACTCCAATCCTTACCCTATCTTATCACCTATCACCTTATCAGTTCAACCTTATCACTCCACCCTTTTCTTTTTTTAAATTAATTCTTTTTCTCTCCCATCATTATCCCTAATTACTACTCCCATTAAAACACTCAACCAACCCACAACCTTTCACTTTCTCGCCTAGTCGGTTAAAAAAACCCAAGCAACTCTCTCACTTTTTACTTTCCTTTCGATAAGCAAGTACAAAATCCAAATCATCCTTTTTCTTCATCTTTCAACACCATTTCAAGTTTCTTCAACGAGTTTCAATGGCTTCTTCCTCTACTCTCTTCAAGCGATTCTTCAACGAGGAAATCGAGAAAAAGTTTGAATCCAATTTTGACTTGAGGAGTTTTTGCTATGAGAAGCACTTCGAACTCAAAACAGAGACGAACAATGGCTTCCCTCCAGAAGTCATGTCTACGATTAACTTGCACAAATGGAATCAACTTTGCCAGCAAAAAAGTGGAGGTTTATGCCACAATCGTCCAAGAATTCTATGTGTGTGACCAAGGATTCGCCATTCTTGATAATTAGAGGTAAATGTGTTCATTTCGATGAAGGGTATATCAATAATATTTTTGAGTTAGATGGTGCAGAGGATGAGTATTTCTAGTACACTGATTCAATGAGCGCTGCCAAGAGAAAGGGGTTGCTGGCGGATCTGTGTGAGCCTGGCACGGCATGGACAATATCATACAAGGGGCACCGTACGGTGAAGAGGCTGGCATTGAAACCCCAATGGAGAGGATGGAATCACTTTCTCAAGGTGAATCTGATGCCCACATCCCATAACGAGACCGTGTCAGAAGAAATGATGATCATTTTGCACTCCATTGTTATGGGGCGCAAAATCAATATTGGCAAGCTCATTATTGAGGAAACCTACAAGTTCGCAGCGAAAGGTACTGGCAGCTTGTTTTTCCCTTTGTTGATTTCTAACATTTATATGCTCCATGATGTGCCAAGGCTTGATACGGATAAAGGGCAAACGATCAAAGGAACAATTATTATTGCTGCTATATGGAGAAATCTAGTTGTTGCCGAGCCCAATGACAAGGGAAAAGGAAAGGCAAAGGTACACACGCCAAAGCCCAATGAGTCAAAGGCCGCGCCCGCAACCACGCCAGTAACCATGCCAAAAACCGTGTCAGACAGTTCACAGGCAATGTTGTCCCTAATTTATCAACGCCAGGAGATTATTATTCAAAAGCTAGAAAAAGCTGAGGAGCTCAATGTCAAGATGCGACATTACATCCAGGCCAGGGATGTTGTAATCAGGGAGGCTCTTACAAAATTATCAACTAATTTTGTGCCAGAATTTCCTGACTTCCCTACCGAGCCCTCTGCCAGCGATAATGCCATGCCAGCTACTCCAGTTCATACCCCGTCCGATGCCACAGTCCCGTTGTCCCCAGTTGAAGTCGAGTCTGCCAGTTCAGATTCTTCATATAAAACAAAGGAAACCAAAGCCAAGTCGCCAGTAACACATGATTTCTATACGCCATCTGATGCCACCGATGCACCTGCCGTATCGGAGCCTGCCAAGGAAAAGGAAGAAGTTGGAGCCTCCACTGCTGCTTCAAAATCAAGCTTGAAAAGAAAGAAGCACATGGCCCCTGATTGTGGGCCTTTTGTAAGAAGAAAAACTAATGCCGCACGGAAAATAGTCTCTGAATGGGAGTCATCTTCTCTCTAAACTCCTTTACATTTCATTCCATTGCATTTACATGATCATGCATTTTTAATTTTTTATGTTTTTCTTGTATATATGTGTTGTTTCATGCATTGGGGACAATGCACATCTTGGGTTTGGGGTGTGCATTTCTTCACATTTATGCCCTGCATTTCATGTTTAATTTCTATTGCCATGCCATCTAGGTCATTTGGAGTAGATGCACACTGAACCGCTAAAAAAGAAAAAGAAAATTTTGCCTCGGTTCAATTTTGAAAATTGTTAACATTTGTTAGGCAAGTTTAATTTGATCTAGGTGCCTGTCCAATGAAGAAATTTTAATCTTTAGTTGCAATGTCAATTGATCTCTAGTTTAGGGAATTGAACTTTCACTTAACACGTAATATGTATCTAGTTCATTAGCAAACTTAGTCTTTTTGAAACTATGCTCATATTTGATTAAAAAAAGAGAGGAAAAAATTGATGCTAGGGTAAAAGAAACTAATAAGGCAACAATGTTATGCCAAGGCAAGAAAAATAGAACTCTCCTCTACTTTAGGGATAATAAACTACTTGGGGCTTCGTGGTTTTCTTCCTCTTAGTTCTCAAGTCCAAAACCTTAGAGTATGAGTTGAAGAGAAAGCCTAGTGATGTCTAGATTAAGGTGGGGATTCGTGGTATGCTCCCTCTTATCTCTCATGCTAAATAGTGTCACAAAGCAAGCTTAAATTAATGCCAACAGAAACCCTTGGCAAAGAAAAAAGAGAGGAAGAATCTGAGTTTAGATAGTAAAATTTGTCTAAGGGAGTGAAAGAAAACTTGATGCATATTGCCTACACTCATGCACTCTTAATGAACTTTGACTAGAGTTATATTGCTTCACTTGAATTACTACCTGCTTGGCATTATTGCAGTGAGATACTGAGGACAGAAATAGAGCCAAATTCTTCTTGCTAGCACGTGTTGGCATTCAACCAAAATTTTGTTGAGGTAACATTTTCACAGTTTTTGTTTTTATTTTGTTTGCATTACTTGAGGACAAGCAATGAGTTAGGTTTGGGGTGTGTTACCTCTCCAAAAGTACTATTTTTAATGCCAATCTTATAATGCTTTTGCTTGTTTTTAAGTGCATTTAGCTGCATTAGGATGTTAAAACCATGCATTTGTATAAGGAGTTTAGAATTCTATCTATGCTAGTGTGAAGGGTTGTTTTGTTGGCAATTTTGCAGGTTTGGCATAGGATTTGGCCCAGGAAAGCACCTCAAGAAGGAATGCAGAGAGAATGTTGAGTGTTATTGGCGTAGATGGACCAGACAATGCCAAGCACCGGATGGTAGAGAAGTGAATTCGATGCCACGCCAAGAAGCTGTTGGACCCCGAAAAAATAAGAAATGATCAGGCTCCGAAAAGATAGCAATTGGATCAATCTCCGAAAAAATAGCGGATAAGGTGGTGCCAAGATTTGTTGGCAGATTCATGCCAAGCTTGGACGCCAAGGCAGCGTCGGCAGTATAACATCAGCCCTAGCCTGATCAGCTCTCATTCAAATTTGGATAAGATGATAATCTCTTATCCCTTGGGCAGTTGAAATTCAAAATTCAAATTAGGAGTTCATCCTATCCCTTCCCGCATGCCTATTTAAACACCAACCAAGCTAGACTTTTGAGAGGGCGAAGACGATAAGAGTGAGGAGTTGGTGTGCGACGATTGACAACCGGCTGTACCTAAGAAGGGTGGTCCGACCAGTTTGGCCGAGAAGCCTAGATCTTAAAGGGCTACATCGAGAGACCCCTTCTAGCCCATTCTCCATTTCAAGCTATTTTATTTTGTTTTTAATGATGATGTATTGCGAAAACGTTTGTGGGTTGTTGGTTAAATCCCTCACCATGAACTAATTTAATAGTTGGTGGGGGACGTTTGCGTTGAATGCTATTTTTATGTTTTAGTTTTTAATAATAAATCTGCCTTGGCAATGTTTTCACTATTCGACATACTTTAATATTTCCTAAATACTATGCCAAGCGAGAGCTAGCATTGTTGGCCTATTGCTCCTCAATATCTGAAGAGACTTGGGGTGGCAATGATCAAGTTGTTGAATACTAAGGAGAGAAGCTTCGAGAGAAGTCATTCAAGTAGATGAACTTACTTCGGGAGTGAAATCTACCCCTTAGTAGTATAGATTGGATCATAATCAAATTGGTTTATTTAAAAACATGCACTATAGAGATATAGGGGTTTTACATGATCAATTTAGGGCAATGACCATCAAGAGAGGCTTTGCTAATTTTGAATCTGCTCGGTAAGCAATGCCAAGACATGTCGTTATTAAAGGCTGGCACGACATGAATAGCGTAAAAACCAGGCATTCCCTGCCAACGCTCATCATTCATTAAAATACCTTCCTTGCCAACGTCTTAGTTTACTTTCACTTATTTCTTTGCTTTTTAATTATTTTCAAAACCAACTTAAAATCAAATCAACTTTTTCTTAAGGCAAGTAACAATCAAGGCAATTGAATTCCAAGTCAATCTCTGTGGGATCGATACTTAGCTTACCAGCTGTATTACTTGCAGACCGTGTATACTTGCACGCAAAAGACTCATCTTGGCACTATTTTATTTTTTCCAACACATATCTTTTGCCCTTTTTGCCAACATTCACTTAGAGAATCTACATGATACATTTTCCCTCTGGTCTTATGTGGTTAAAATAGGGGATAATTAAGGCAACGAAGTTTGACGTTTGTTTGTTGCTTGTCAGGAGCTCGATTCGCATTGGCGAGCAAGGCGAGGTATATCGGTGAGTGGAAATTGGTTTAAATGCCTTTAAAATGTTAAATAAAGGTTGTTGAGAATTTAGGATAAGTTTGAAACACTTACCTAAGCTCGAAAGTAAGTTTTCCCTCTTTTACTCTTTAATATCGGTTCGAATATGAGCACGTGTAATTCATGTTTTGGTCGTAAACATGGTTTGATTTACTTACTGGAAATGCATGATTTTAAGTACATAGGTAGGGCTTTAAAAGTATAAGAAATGCTAGTGAGCATTGGTTTTCATTTCGGTCGGGAATGGTGTTATTGCTTTGGCAATGTGATTTGCATATGTGGTAATTTTGTTTAATGCATTGTAAAACAGTGAGTAAATGGTTTTGTAAAGGATATATTGGTTATGTGACATGATGAGAAAATATTCGAATATAGTTGGCATGCCATAGGATGAAGTGCACTATAATATGTTAAAAATCGATTGTGGTTAAGGGTCCTTGAGGTAAGCGGTAGGCTACTCAGACTATGATGTTGTCACTTGGGTTGAGCGGACGGTTCCCCTTATTGATGTTGATCTTGCGGTCGGCAAGGGTGTTGTAACATGTGGTCGACATGGTATGGGTCATGGTAGTGGTCGACTATCATGGGAGATCTGTGTATCCGAAATGTAAGGTTAACGGCCGGTTACCTAAAGATTAGCGGTCGGCTAATCAAGGATAGTGGTCTTCTATCCGGGGTCACTATAAATGCCAATATATGCAAGTTCATGTGTTGGACCTATTATAATGCTTTGGTATTTAAGCATGGTTTATGATATGATGCTTTGGGATTTAAGCATGGTTTATGATATGATTTTTGGGATTTAAGCATGGTTTATGATATAATGCTTTGGGATTTAAGTATGGTTTATGATATAATGCTTTGGAATTTAAGCATGGTAAAATGGTTTAATGCTTTGGGATCTAAGCATGGAATTTATATATGATGTTGCATAAGGGTCGTTGTGCATGTTTCGGTTGGAAACAATGAAAATGCTTGGGTTGTTAAGCATGTTTTGAAAACAAGTGGTTTTGGTCTTCAAATGGTTTTTATTGCATCATTGTTTTAAGAGCATCCTCACTAAGCATGTGTGCTTGCTCTTTCTTTTTCCTAATGATGCAGAGCATTAAGGTTGGGGGCAGCAAAGGCAAAGTTTGAAGTGATCCAAGTGCAAAACTACTTTGAGTATGAACTCGGTTTATATTTTCGGTTAATAAGGCAATGTGTTCGCCATATTTTGGGGATTTGTAAATCTATTTTTTGTGGTTTTTAGGCATGTGAAGTGCTGGATTTTATGAAAGGTTCGCTATTGTTGAACTTGTGTGGATCCTTGCTTATATTGATGTTAGATGAGTGCTTAGGAAAGCATCTAGTTAATTTGGAATGGTTGCCATGTTTTGATGATTCAAGCATGTTGGTTATGATGTTTTAGATTGTAAGCATGATGTGTATGCCATTAAAGTGTCAAATGAGAGTTTTGGTTGTTGGCAAAATGATACTAGGAAGCATGCATATAGAACATCTTGGATGTTTGTAAACCATGTTATGAGCTTGATTGTGCGATGTTTTGGTTAGGAATGTATCCTAGTAATGTTGCTTAAGTGTTGGAAGCATGTTGGAGTGTTTTGATTATCATCAAAGTGTGTTTAGATAGCATTTTGAGACATTACAAGTCTTGGCGTATCGAAACAAGTGTCCCCGTACTGATATGGCTAGGCCATTTCAGGCATAGCATTTCGATACGCGAGAGGATGTTTCGATACAGGTAAGCCTTTACAGGCATAGCATTTCGATACTCGAGCAAGTGTTCTGGTACAGTCTAAAGCATTTTATCTAGGCATTTCGATACGCGGGATAGTGTTTCTATTCGAGTTTAAGCTACTGGAATCTGAGTTTTGGAAATTGTTAAGGCGTATCGAAACACATGTACGCGTATCGGTACGGCTGCAGTTATTTCAGTTATTTAGAATATTTGAGGTCCTGTTTTCTTTCGTTTTGGTCCCTGAGTTTTGTGGATGCAATTGTAGGAGCTTGGATGATCTTTTTGGCCTAAAATTTGACATGTAAGCATGTAATTGGACTAATTGAGGATTAGTAACCCTAATTTTGGTAATGGAACCTCAATTTATCAGACTTACGTTTTGGTCCCTAAAATATATGTTTTGCAATTAGATGTTTTTCAATGATCCGTTTTCTTTGTAATTTCACCCGCTGCAAGTATGAACATATAGGATTAATAAAATGCATCTAGATAAGATAAACGGAAAACAATGGACCAATTTTCATGATTTTTCTCCGGTTTGCTTCGGCAAACCTAATGTATTTCTCTCGATTCAGTCAGGCGTTTGGGTCGGGTCGAGGGGGTTACAGAAGAGAGGGTAGAGAGAGTGATATGTTTGTAAATGGTCGTTTCAACTCAGATTGGGCCTTTTATATTCAAGTTGAAACGATGTCATTTTGGCACCGAGTTAAAAATCTGACCTATGTATTTTTTAGATAGATCGGGCATGACTCGCGAGTTTTAGGTAATTTAGGCTAACTCAGGTTTTAGCCCAACAAATTTATAATGTTTCTCAATTTGATCCCAATTTTTAATGAAAATCAAATTTAAGGTTTTAGTTGTTTCAATTTAATCCTTTTTTAATTATCTAATGCAATTAAATTATATGTATGTTGCATGTTTTAAATTGGGCATGTAGTATTAATTGTTAGACAATTTAATCACTTAGATTTAATTTAATTGTTTAGAGCTTATTTCTAGGTTCTATTAGGATTTAATAATTTAATTAGAGAGATAATTGTAGCAAATTAATAAATATTAAATAGGGAACTTAGAAGTTCAAATTTGGGTGATGTCCCATTGCAATGGGGTGTTGTTCAACATGGGCTTTATGTACAACACTTAGTATTTATTAGAACTTAGAAATTGGTTAATTAATTTAGTTAATTAATTAGAGCTTTAATTAGGACTAGTACTTTAAATGATTAGAGAAATTAATAGATTAGGGAATATTATCTATAATTTTGGGGTTAAAACTAGACGGTGCTCAAGCAATTGGGTGTTATCTCATGTAAGCCTTTAAATTTAATAATATTCTTAGAATTAAATAGCACAATTATAATTAGAGATTTTTAAGTTAGAACTTAAAACGAATAAGACCATAGTTAATCATGCATATAAAACCATTTATATTCGAAATATATTTTTAGAATATGAATAGAGGTGCCCTGGGCGTATAGGGGTTTTTCCAATTTATATTTGAAAAAATATATTTCTTTATGAAAGGAATATTTCTATTTAGAACATAAAATCGGTTAATAATTGATGATTAAATTAAATTTGAAATAATATCCTCAAAATGCCAATATGCCATGTAAAATTAAAAGGTACTGATATCAGGCGTTTGTGGGGGGGGCTAATCCTTCCCTACACGTAACTGACTCTCGAACCCTAATTCTAAAAAAACGAATCTCTGGTTATTTTATGATTTCTGGTCTACCAAAATGACCGGTGGTGACTCCAAACCTTTTCAAAAATCAAATTAAACAAAAACCCCTAATTTCCAAATTAATTGTCCAAGCTATTATTCATCTGTTAAAAAAGGTTTTGACAATGGCCCTTTGTGTAAAGACCGAGGTAAGCAGATGGAAATGAGACACTATTCTCGAAGCACCTGCTGGGCTACTTCCCTTTCAAGTGCAGGATCTAAAAAGTGTCAACCAACAAGCACATTCACCAGTTGCATATGTTCTTTCAGTGACAAACATCATTGTTACTCTTCTTTAGCCATATTTCATGTATGTTCAATAGAAGGATTTGGCTGTGAGAGCTCTATTTAGAGAATTGCTTTTGAACTCGCAAGTGGAGTTCCCATTGTTCCCACCACAGTTCTTAGCTACTCCTGCACCACCCACCACCCTTCCCCAAAGAAGAAGGCTACCAGATACTGATACTGGTGCCTCCTCCCACCCTGCCAAGAGGACAAAGTCTTCTCGGGACAAAGGAAAGGGTATTTTCATCCAGGAATCTTCTCCCCAATAACTCTGTGGGTCAGTTTATTTTTCTTTCTAGTTTTTAGTTTTATTTTTTTCATACTACATTTGCATGTTTTCTTTTTATTTTTTCTCCTTTCTTTTTTGCACTGGCAAAATGCTCTTCTCAAGTTTTAGGGCGTACTATCCCATGTATACATTAGGTTAAATTTAGGTAAATTTTATTTATTTTATTCTGTAAATAGCCTAATCTCATTTGATGGTTCCCTTTGCTATGATTACATTAATTCTGAAATTGCTCCTGTGTTGATCATGAATTCCTATGATGAATCTATGCTTAATGTTTTACAATGTGTTAAGAGCTTTCATGTGTTGAACCTAGTATTAAAACTGCTGTAGCTTTTATTTCACATATTGTATGCTTTTTAAAAGCTTAAGAAGCCTTAGGGAAATTCTAGGTCGACTCTCTGATGCCAAAGCATGAATTGATGTAATTGAACTGAATGCTCAATGTACAATTAAAGGCTTAATCTAAACTTTCAAAAACAATCGAGAAAATAATGAAAAATTAATTGAAAACTCAATGCCATATGCAAAAACTGTTAAGGGAAACTATTCCATGCATCTTGCTAGCTTAGTACACTATGTGAGTTGTGTTTGCTCCACTTAACTTTCCCTTGTAGAAACACTAGTACTTGTATAAGAGTGAATGAAGGTCTTCATATGATGACTCTGCTCGTAGGGCTCGGGGATGGGCTAGCTGCTCCATTCCATCTTCAGGCCTAAAGAGTAGGTGTGATAAGCTGAAGCCCCAAAGATACGGTTTAATGAACTTAAAAATAATTAAGGGAATACAACATTGTGCTTAAAAGAAAAAGAAAATGTTAAGGTATCAAAATGGAGCAATCCTTAAATTTTTCTAAGGCCATTAAGTGATGAATGCATGTGACACAACACCAACTGCACCTACAGTAGAATTAATTCTTGGAACAAAACTGTGATCCCTGATGCATTGCATTTCTTTAAAATAGCTGAGGAATGAATTACTGCTGCAACATGTCTTGGAATTCTTGTCATCATAGCTTAGTTGGAACCTTGGAAACAATAGGTTGTTTGTGTTTTTTATGTTTAATTTAGGACAGTTTGCAGTGCTTGAGGACAAGTAATAGTTTAAGTTTGGGTGTATTTGATGTCTGCATAGATAACCTATTTTGCATACCATTTTTCTTTGCTTTTGCATGTGTTTAAGCTCATTTAGTTTCATTTATGAGTAATTTGCATGTAGTTAGGGAGTAACACTGCATGTGCTTAATTTTTATATACTTTGGTACTTTTAATGGGAAAGGTAGTGTTTTTGTGGTGCTTGTGCATGACCTATTGGAGCTGGAGGAACGCTGGAGCAGGAAGGATAACACACCTCTCGTATGGAGATGAAAAAGAAAGAAGAGTTGGGGATAAATCTAAATTTTGCTTACTTGGATTTTCACTAGATACGAAACTCATTAAAGGAAGCGAGAAAGAAAGATCCTCTTAAAAAAGGCTTCGTCTGCTTTAGGGTTACAAAACCCTAGCTTTTTCGCATATATAAAGGGGACTTGAGCCACAGACAAAAGAAGCTAGATTACAAATGATAACCCTTAGTCTTCAGCTATCAAAGAACCACCAAAGTTGAAGTTCTTGAGGAGTCTCCATACGAAAGAAGCCATTGAAAGAAACTGAAGGAGTGCGAGACCTACAGCAACAGTTAGAAAGCTTGGAGGAGATGGTCGAGGACGCTTGACCTCTATCCCTTGCTTAATAAACTGCCACGTTTTTAATTATTTTTATTATGGATATTTTAGGCTCAGAGATGAGCTAAATACTTTTAGTTGGGTTTATTGCTTTATAGGATATTATGTTTTAAATACTTTGTTTTATTGCTATAGTTCTTTTCCTTTATCTACTTTGTTCATCATCCTTCATGTGCAGTTATTGTAAGAGTTGTCCAGAGAGGTCTTTTAAATATTGATCTATGGCTTAATATAGAGAGAGAGTTAGGTTAAACAAATGTGAAAAGTAAGACTAAGCTGTTAACTTATCATTAATACGACTTAGACAAAAGTTTAGGGTTTCAATGACTAATAAGAGGAACTTGAATAGATAATGGGGTTGTTAGGGTTCATGCAGACATGTACTACCTTATTTTCATTATTATCAACTTCTAAACATCGAGAGAGTTAGAAGTTCATTAGAAAACCCTATCGAGTAGATAAAGATCTTAGAAAGTTTACGCAGACATGTATTGCTAGTTCTATAGCATTAAAATAAGTAATCAAGCATAATTCCTAGACAATAAACCCAACTTCCATAATTATCTGAATATTTTTCGCAGCATCTGTTTGTCTTGATCATAGCTACTTTACTTTATATGCATTTAGTTTTGATAAACCACCATCAAACATACTTGCTCAACCATTCTTAAGTACGATCTCTTCGTAGTTATTGATCTAATCCTCGTGGGTTTGACACACTAATTCATCACTTTATCACTTGATCGACGAGTATACTTGCTCTAAAGTTCATACATATTTCTCAAGCCATCAAGTTTTTGGCACCGTTCCCAGGGATTGGCAATTGATAATTTCATTGTAATTATGCTTAAAATTTTATCTTATTTGCATTTAATTTTATTTTTGTTTCTATTTTTCAGGTACATTCCAGTGCATGACCAAACGAACAAATCGTGAGGAATCAATTCTCCTTGTAACCCAGAAATCGAAAGATACTTGAGAGATCTTCGTCGAGGATAAAGAATAATGGATTTTCTCGGTAACCGTGATAGAACAACCTGGATAATGTACGTAACAATGGTATTCCACAGAGTGATGCACAAGTGATTGTTGAAAATACATCAGACAATAGAGAACAATAAAGTCAGCTTGTTATTCCACCATCCCGACCTAGGAGACCTATTCGCGACAATATTGCACTTGTCATCAACAACCTCAACCCATCGATCATTGTGCCAGATCTAGGGACAACTCACTTTGACTTGAAGCATGTTATGTTCAACATGCTCAACTCCATTGGACAATTTAATGGATCATCAAGAGAGGATGCTAGAGAACACATTCAAGCTTTCCTGGAAGTTTGTGATTATTTTAAACAACTGAGAGTCCCTGATGATGTGTTGAGACTCAAATTATTCCCTACTCCTTGCGTGACTGAGCCCGAGCATGGTTGAAGACTATCTTCTCAGGATCTATTACATTCTGGGATGACCTGTGCAAAAAATTTTGCACCGTTATGATCCATTGAACGTTCACAATCAGAAGCGGAGCGAGATCATAACATTAGAGTAAAGAGATGATGAATCTATGTATGAATGATGGGACAGATACAAAGATATTCTGCGTAAGTGCTCGATTCATGGATTTCATGATTGGCTGCAAATAATGATGTTCTATAATGGCGTAAATGCACCAACAATGATGATGATTGACTCTTCAGCCAATGGTATTTTGCTCAACAAGGATCTTGAAGAGGCTTTCGAAATTCTTAATCAGATACCCAATAACGACTACTAGTTTCTTATAGGGAGATTGAATCTTGTCCCTAAATCTCCTAAAATACTCAAATTGGACGATTACAAGAGTGTGGTAGCTCAACTCTCCACCATTACAAATCTGCTCAAGAACATGCGCTGACATCCAACACACATGAGGCTAAGGTAGTTCAATACACATGTGAACATTGTGATGGGAACACCAGTCAAATGAAAGCCCTCAACAACAAGAATCTAAATTCTATGTAGGGAATTCTAATAGAAACAATAATCCCTGCTAGAACACCTACAACCCAAGGTGGCGACAACATCCAAATTTTGGTTAGGGAGGTAACACAGAAAATTCAGGAGCGAGACAAAATGCTATAGTAGAACCTCATGGATTTCAACAAAAAACTTCGAGGTAGAACCATGGAGCTTCTAACTCCAATTCTAATTCTTTTGATTCTTTTTATCAAAGTTTTATGGATACTGCCTGAGTTATTATACAGGATCAGTCAGCACATCTAAAGAATCATAGTGACATGCTCACAATACAAGCCATTATGTTGCAAAACCAACAATTTATCCTGCAGAATCACACCGCTTTTTTACAGTCCTTGGAAACACAAGTTGGGCAGATTGCCCAAGTGTCGAAGATGCGACCTCAAGGCGGTTTACCTAATGATACTAAAGTCACTAAAATTTCAGTGCGGAGCAATACAATGCCATCATAGGGGCGAACGAAGAATGGTCTCAGTCGAAAACCAAGCATAAGGTACATATGCACAACGTGATGTTAGTTTCAGTTGGATTAGTAAAAACAATAAAGTACATGGAACTCTCGAGAATTTCTTTCTCTAAGAAGGAAGAAGACAAGGTCTTGGAGGAAGACATCAACGATCCCATTTTTGTCGTAGCTCTAGTAGCAGGTTTTGATGTGAAGAGAATCTTGGTGAACACGGGTATTGTAGTAGAGGTATTGAGCTGGAGTGCATTTAAACAGATGATGATAAGCAAAATTAAAACTAGCAAGTCCAGTATATGGGTTTAGCAATCAACCCATCAAAGTGAAAGGCTCTATTCATCTCTCGGTGACCCATCAAAGTGAAAGGCTCTATTCATCTCTCGGTGACTATTGGAGACGACGCCAATAATGTTACTTAGATGGATAATTCTTTTGTCATAGATAATCTGTTGGCGTACAATGCCATCTTTAGCAGACCCATGATACGAAAGGCCAAAATGATCGCAGCTCCCTTCTGCCTTAAAGTTAAATTTCCCACTCCTTCAGGTGAAGGCTTGATGCAAGCCAACCAGAGCGTGGCGAGATAGTGCCGCATTCTGTCTTTACAACTGGCCTAGAGGCAGCAGTGTCATAAGCATGACATGGAGGAAGCTGTAGTGCAGATGAGAGGACTGAAAGTCAACATTTTGAACAAATCTATGATGAACCTAGAAAGTTTGGATGTGAGAGATGAGGACCGATGCAGCAAGCTAGAGCCGATAGATAAAATGGAAGATGTAGCGCTCTACCCTGATGAGCATACAAAAGTCACCAGGATAGCATCGGGGTTGAACAAGAATTGTAGGAGAAGGTTTGTGAAGTTACTAAGAGACAATGAAGGTGTGTTCACATGGTCTGCTGCAAACATGGTAAGTATAGATTCAAGTGTAACCAAACATTCCCTACAGATTAATCAGGCGGTCATACCTGTTATGCATAAGAGAATAAAATTTTCTAAAGAAAAGGTATAGGCAATCAGGTAGGAAACTGAGAAACTGTTCGCAACGGATTCATTCAAGAGGTAAAATACCCCTAATGGCTCGCCAATGTGGTGATGGCCAAAAAGTCAAGAGGGAAGTGGTGAATGTTCATTGATTTCACTGATCTTAACAAGGCTTGTCCCAAGGATAGTTTCCCTTTACTCTCGATTGATAGATTAGTTGATGCATCGGCCAGACACAGATATATGAGCTTCATGGATGCCTTTTCAGGCTATAACCAAATAGCTATTGGCAGATGAAGATAGAGAGATACTTTCATAACAGAAGATGACATTTACTGCTACAAAGTGATGCCCTTTGGGCTCAAGAACAAGGGGCAATGTACCAGCGTTTGGTCAACAAGATTTTTCTTCATCAGATTGGGAGGATTATGAAAATTTATGTGGATGACATGTTGGCCAAAAGGACCTCTTTAGAGCAGCACTTGGTGGATCTGTAGGAAGTTTTTGATGTCTTTTGGCTCTATGAAATGAGATTGAATCTCGAGAAATATGCTTTCGGAGTAGGAGCAGGAAAATTTCTCAAAGTTTAATCTCAAAACGAGGCATTGAAGCGAACCCGAAAAATATTAAAGCCGTCGAAGAACTTCGCCCTCTAACAAACACAAAGGAAATCCAAAAGTTAAATGGGAAAGTGGCAGCATTAAATAGAATTGTTTCCAAAATTGCTAATAAATGTCGATCTTTTTTCAAAGCTTTGAGAAGACCTTTCTAGTGGATTGACGACTGTCAGCAAGTTTCGACCAACTAAAGCAGTACTTAATGAGCACTCCCATGTTGGCTACACAAAAGGAATGGGATAACCTATACATGTACCTGACAGCCACTTACGAGACTGTTGTAACGGTACTAGTCAAAAAGGAAGAGGATGTTCATAGGCCAATTTATTATGTGAGCAGAGTCCTTCAACCTGCGGGCGAAGATACATCAAAGCTGAGAAAACAGTGTTCGCTCTGGTAACGGCAGCTAGGAAGCTCTGTCACTATTTTCAAATCCATCAAGTAAATTTTTTCAGATCAATCCCTAAAGGGCATCTTAAATTGGGTGGCAGATTTTATGAATTTGGAGTCGATTATCAGCCGCGAAAGGTGATCAAAGCCCAAGTATTGGTAGATTTTATGGCAGAGTGTATGTTCTCTATGCCAACAGAGGAAGTGCCCCAATTGACAGAAGATGTTGAAACCCAAACAGTCATGCCTAGATAGGAGCTCCTTCAGAAGAAGAACCAGGAAGAGCTTGGCTTATGGGAGTGGACCTTACATGTGGGTGGTTAGGTAGTCACCAACGGAGCAGGAGCTGGTACTCTGCTACATTATTTGATATAGGAAATATTGTACAAAAAGGGTTTTACTCAGCCTCTACTGCGATGCTTTGGACTACGAGAAATCTAAGAAGGGATCTGCGGACACCATCAAGGCTCACTCTTGTTAGCTCAGAAGGCCATAAGGCAAGGGTTCTACTGGCCAACAGTACAGAAGGATGCTAAGGAGCTAATTTCCAAGTGCCTACCATGCCAAGAGTTCGCAAGCGTCATGAGACAATTAATAGAGCCGATGAAATCTATCATGAGCCCGTTGCCTTTTACAGTTTAGGGGCTAGATATTTTGGGCCCTTTCCTACTGATAGTCGGTCAAAAGAAGTTCTTGGTCGCTTCTTTTGATTATTTTACAAAATGGATTGAAGCTGAGCCATGGGCCACCATCACCGAGAAGCAAATGGAAAGCTTCTTATGGAAGATTGTAATCTGCAGATTCGGTATTCCTCATATAGTGATCATAGACAATGGCACGTAGTTTTAGAATAAATTCAAAAAGTTCTATGATGATATACAATCACATTAGCCTAAAGCTTTGTGAAAACGCCACAAACTAATGGCCAAGTAGTAGCAGTCAACAAGAAAATCCTCCTAGCATTAAAAAAAAGGTTGGGAAAGCAAAAGGTACGTGGGTGGACGAGCTACCAGGTATACTGTGGGCATTGCGCACAACCTCCCATACTAGTACAGGTAAAGTACGTTATATATATAGATCTATGAATTTTCACGTTAATATATACCTTATGGATGAATAGAAAATATTAAATGTGCTTTATCCCAAAGCAAGAAAAACAACCTTTAACCTAACCTTCAGTGCAAAGGTAGTAATCTGAGCAGAGATAGACATGCCCACTTATAAAACTGCTTATTTTGACGACAACAATAACAATGTAACCCTGTAGATGAATTTGAAATTTTTGAAGAAACAAGAGCATGGTCGAAAATGGCTATAGAAGCAAAAAACCAAATAGTTTCCAGGTACTACAACTCTCGTGTGAAGAACAAGCAATTTCAAGTAGACAACCTAGTGTTGAGGAACACAGAAGCCAGTAAGCCACCGAAAAAGCGAGGGAAAATAGCTCCAACATGGGAAGGACCATATAAGATACAGAAAATGCTCAGTTTTGGTACGTACAAACATTCAGATATGGATGGAAAAAAAGTCCCCCGAACTTGGAACGCAAGACACCTCAAAAAGTTCTATGTATGAATATTTGTTTCAAATGATGATTCGAATATCTATTGCGAATGGTAAATCACTCTAATCTTCATGAAAATAAATATCACATGATCGTATAAGCATCCATCATTTTTCAAAAATGTGAATTAAGGAATTAGCTTAATGATCATTGCTTTTCAGAAGCGAGAATACCACATGATCGTCTAAGCACCTGCCACTATTCTGAAGTGTGCATTAAGGAATCAGCTTAACGATCATCACTTTTCAGAAGCGAGAATACCACATGATCGTCTAAGCATCTACTACTTTTTAGAAATATGCATTAAGGAATCAACTTAACGATTATCGTTTTTATAAGTGAGAGTACCACAAGATCGTCTAAGCGTCCACAACATTTCAGAAGTGTGCATTAAGGAATCAACTTAATGATCATCTCTTTTCAAAAGAGAGAATAATATAGGATCGTCTAAGCGTTTGCCACTTTTTAGAAGTCTGCATTAAGGAATCATCTTAAATATCATCGTTTTTCAGAAGCAAGAATACCACATGATCGTCTAACCGTCTACACTTTTCAGAAGTGTACATTAAGGAATCAGCTTACCGATCATTGTTTTTTGAAAAGGAGATAATCAGATGGTGACCAAAAACCACCTTACTCGGAGGGCAAATTTCTCTAACTCATTGTGATTCTGCAATTACATATAAATTACTCCAAGAGAATAATGTTGTAATACAAGATGATATAAACTGAGTCCTTGGGCAACGCTGCCTTAAGCGAACAATACAAAGAATTCACAAAACGACGGTTAACTGTTATTCACTTTATAAGTTTGTAGTATCAAAAATTAATATTTACATTTAAACATCAACATTCCATAAAAAAGTTCTACAAAAACTTGAATAAAATTGAAAAAAGAGAAACAATGACTTTCGACCGTATGAACAAATGAATACACATCACTGAGTAGAACTACCACTCTTACAAAAGATGAAAACATTCCTTTACACCTAAGACTCGATAAATAAAGTTACTAAAAGGGTTCAGATAAAACTCGATAAAAGATAATTCCCATCAACAAGTGGCATAAGTAGACTTCAAATGTCAAATAAGCAACAATAATTGAAAAGAAACTTAAAACAGATAAAATCTTTCCAAGAAAGCTGCCCATTTGAGGTTTGCAACCTTAAACCAGATACCTCCAAACAAAACTCGCAATAAAAAAGAGAGACAAAGAAGACACAAGAGCAAAGTGTGATCACAAACCTCAAGCAAATAATAATACCTTAAAAGGAACCAACAAAGGAGAAAACCTTTCAAGATATGATGTTTGCTAGAAGTTAGCCACCACAAGCAAATCAAGTCAACAAAGCCAACGATAATAAGAGAGAATTATAAACCGTGATCTGAAGGACACCCTCAAAAAGAAAATCCATATTTATAGCCATCAAGAACAAGTCACCTCGACATGGCTCTCAAAATTTTAAGCAGGAACTTTCATCAAATTCCAAATAAGTTCAAAATTCAAAATTCAAAATTAAAAACTTCAAAAATCTACAGATTTTGAGAAACAACTTTAACCGACACCTGGAATTAACTAGTAAAAGAGAAAATAATAGTCATTTCCATTCATCAAACAAGTATAATAATTAAAATAAAATTAAAATTATGGCCCATAAAATATTCCCACCATAATAGCACCCGCCATAGAAGCCCGCCGGAATACCCAAGTTCGTCAAGGTCACTTTATAACCTTCCCTCACTTGGGGGGCAAGTGTTGTTACCTCTGAACGTCTGCAGCCATGTGACAAGGAATCACGATCGGCTAACATACATTGCAAGCGAACGATGGCAATCTAATGTTACGAACCCTATATAGGTGAACACGTAGAAGCGATCTGAGGCGGGCAAACCAACTGCGAACATTGCCAGGCGAACGTCATTTAGTTACCACATGCCTTCATATGGAATCACTATCAATGATGTAGCAAACCTAGGACGTCAACTCATAGCCAGTCCAATCACAGCGCCACGACAATCTTGTTTGGGCAGTATATAAGAACACACGCAACAAGGAAAAAGACACGATCTCCTACTAAGAGAGCATCAGTACCCTACCAAAGAGATTACACCTTTAGAACCATCGTCGGACCACCGTTTTGGCACTTGTTCACTTTAACAGTTAACAGATGTCATAGTTGATGGCTCTTCAATCCCACAAAAGAAGAAAGGAAAAAATTTTGTTCTCAAGAACAAGTAGGAGTGGAATGAGGAAGACAAGAGACAAATGTAATTAAATTCCAAGGCCATGCACATTGTAAGGACCCAATTTTTGGGTTAGTAATTTGGGTCTTGAATCTGGGCTTGGATATATTAAAGTTGGGGACTAATTTGAAAAAAAAATAAAGTTTGGAAGCTCAATTTAAGGAAATTGGTGGCTAAAATGAAAAAAAATAATAAAGTTTGTTGACAAAGGTGGAAACTTTAAAAAAATTCCATGACCAAGTGGGTAGTTTACCTATTTTTCTTTAAATGGCTTTAAATGCGGTTGATTCTTGCGTGTGAATGAGAAAAAGGAAGAAAAAAAGAAAGTTACAAAAAAGAGAGAAAATTAGAAAGAAAAAAAATTTGGAGCTTGGTTTTGTCACCTATTGTCCATTTTTGACACTATCGGCACTATTAGATTTTTCTCGTCGAGACGAGTCTATCGATGATTATTTTATCGTTGTCAAAGTCGCCATTCATTCGGGTGAAATTTTTTTTTTTGATATGGTTAGTATTCAAACATCCCAACCTTATTTTAAAATTTTGAGACCACCACTGTGTGTTAGAAGGCTGAAATAGTCAGACTGTGAAATTTTACAGCCAACGGCCGTCTGTAGCCACCGCACTCTCCGACGCCAATGGTGTGCTTTGTTTTGCAATAATGAATGTTGAATAGTTGACCGCATTGACTTGGACTTAGACTTTAACCGTGTTGACTTGGAGTTTGACTTTAACCGTGTTAACTTTGACTATCTGTTGATATTTTTAAGGGATCTTATATGGAGTTTTTTGACAATTAGAGTTCGATTCTGCAATTGGTTTCCCCAAATCTAAACTCGGTAAGCTGCTTTTTTGTGTTTAAAATTAAGAATTAGTCGAATGCATAGTTTAAATGTGATAATTAATGTAGTTTCGTAATGCTATGTGTATGAGGAATATTGAGGATTTGAAATATTAAATCGAGAGAAAGATTGAAAATGCGGCGAAGGTTGACCGTTGTAGCTCGAAGTCGAAGTAATATTTTACTATCTCTTGTATTCCTTTTGATGCATGTTGATTTATGGTTGTTGTATGAATCTATATAATTAATCTTGCAACTATGCTTGGTTATTTAAATGTTCTTAAGGAATACATTATAGGAATATTTAAACGAATAAAGACCCATTTGACCTGATAAATATATTAGACGATTCGAATGGTTTTCTGATCTTGATTATAAAATCGATAAGTCACTGTTAGCCTCGAAACCTCCAAACTCTAATTTATCTCGTTAAGAGGAAATTTTTTGAAATACCCCAAGGTGTCAAAGGATGAAAATATCCTTGATGTGTAAAATAACTAAAATACCCTTGAACATTGAAAAAGATTAAATTGCCCTCATATACTGAAGGACAAAATAATACCCCTGATGAGTAGAAAAGACTTGGACGCCCTGAAAGCTGATATGACCTACGAAATTGTCTGTCGGCCTGATAGAACCTTCGAGTCACTTTGTTGAACTCTTGAATTTCTCGAAAAAGTCTGATAACCTATTTCTGGCCCTTGAGTTTACAAAAATGCCCAAATTACCCCTAAATTATGATTATTTATGTGAAGATCAATTTACAAAAATACCCCTAATGGTTAGATGATTGAAACGCCCTCGAGCACTGAAAGAATATAAATGTCATTATTCGACCGGGTAAAATATAGGTGAAGCCTAAATGACCATAATGCCCCTAAGTCTTGTAAAGCTTGATTTATGTACTTCATTCCATTCTTGATATTTCTACGAGACTAAAAAAACCATACGAAGACGTGTTCGACTATTCGGTAGAACTCTCTTAACAACTTGTGAAGACAATCTGTTCAACTATGCGACGAGACTTGTATTAATATGAGAATACAAGCGATGTGTACACGTTCGAGTACTCAGTAATTATATGTACTGATAGGACCTGGATGTCTGAAGAGTTTGTACGAATCCTGATTAAGTGCTTATTTATAATGTTACATCTGGAGGTTACGATTGTTGACCCGATATTAGAATTCTCTAAGTGCATGAAGGCTTTGAAACTAGAGGACCCAATTTTGATATAGGACTGTTGAAAATTTATTGTCAACTGTGTTGAGACCCTTCTTACCCGATAGGTCATTTGGACCGACCCGTTGATCCTCCTAGCTTGTTGTAAAAACCAATAAGTTTTTATTAGCTTCAAAGATTATACTTTACCAATTCACCCTTGCTAGATTAAATTACTAAATTGCCCCTAAAAGTCAAAATGACCAAAATACTGACAAAATGAGTTGAGCACTCTTGATATACAAAATGTCTCGAATGATCCTGATATGTCAACTCCTAAATAACTTTGTGAAGTCTTTAATTACCGAACTACGTACATAAGGTTCTCGCTTCCATAATTCAATTAAAATATCAAACGATCGGTGTACAATTCTTGTAATTATCGAAGTACCCATGAGTAGTGACTTCATAAAATGCTTGATGACTTGTTTAGCTTGATTACCATACTAAACCACTCTCGAATAAGTTGCAAGACTAAGAGAGCACAACTTGATGAGACATTCGATTATTTCGAGGGGATTCTATGACGACTCATGATGTTATTTCAACTTGGACATTGAATAAAGCTGAAAACGAATAGTTGATATCTAGCTAGGTCCGGTTCAGACTGGCTTGAGATTTCGATAGGAATGATGACTCGGTAAGTCTAGATGAATCTCGTTGAACTGTGGTAAATAACCATATTTGCTTGATTTATTTCATTATGTAAAGTCTTGTATACATTATAGGTTTGCACTAGGTGCACTTGAGTAGATACTTGGTAGGTCCTTGAGACTCTAGGGTTGTATGTCATGGATGTTAGTCATAGCACACTAGTTCTGACTAATATTATTATTATTATTAGCACATTAGTTCCGACTATTGTTATTAGTAGTAGCACACTTGTACCGACTCTTATCCCGATCGATCGAGGTAAACATGCTCTTGCGCTATTATACCACTCTATACGTGAATTATGTACCATGCTTTAGTATATTTATTGATTGATAGTCTTGAATAGTTTATTGTATAGGGATTGTGTAATGGTAATGCCCTTCTTAGGATGATTTATGAACCACATAGGTTATCTTGTTAAATAACATGAATTAGTGGATGAATATAGTGAATATGGTCATGTTCGGTCTCGAATAGTTAACAACTTTTATTGGAACTCATAGACGCATGATTAATTGTACTATATTTATGCTTAGCCTACACACCTGCTTGCTTGACTATAGCATCTTTAGGTAGTGATGTGTTACTAGGCTATCAAGCTCATGAAATTATTCATCATCGCATGTTATTAAGTTTGAGTATTGTTCGTGACATCGGCATCAGTTTTGGAAGTTCCAGCGGCATTGCTTGTAGAGTACGGTACATATATAGTTAGGGGGCATGTAGGTCACGTCTTGTATTTATATGTGAGTTCGAAACTCGGTTCTGAAAAATGCTATATGAATCCTGATTTTGGTTTATTGCAAATGTTTTATTTAAACATGGTTTCTAAAACATGGATGTTAATTGGATTGATTTAATAACGTTTTAAATTTATTTAGATTTTTTATTGTAGGTCGCGTATGTGACCCGAGTGTGACTCTTCAGATTGAGTCGGGTTATCCTATTTGATAAAATATACTATTACTTTTAAAATATTATAATAATGTAATTAATAATTTTTTTCAATATCTAATTTTTATAAATAAAAATAGGATAAACTACATCTATGACTACTCAACTATAGGTTTGATCTTATTTTGACCATCGATTTTTAAGTTTTGTTAATTAAACCACTCAAATCTTTAAATACCCGTTACTTACATATTATATTAATTTTACATTAACTTTAATTTAATAAATAACTTATCCATCAATCACGTGGTGAGATGTGTCACCACTTTTTTTTTTTTATAGAAAATAAGTAAATGATGATGAACGACTTGCCTGGGATTCAGGCCAAGGACCTTCAAGGGAAAAGAGAGCATCTCAACCGCTGGGACAAAAATCAAGTTCTGAATAAGGATTACAACAATCATTATATTTCTATATTGTATGTAGTAGGGTAAACAACACCATTTGTCATCAAATTATTTCTGATTTTTTTATTTTGGTCACCAAATTACTTTTTTTAGCAAAAATATCACCGTGTTACTTTCGTTTTCTATTTTGGTCATGGACCATTAAATATTTAACGGAAAGATGACAAATGGTGTAATCCTTATTTAAAAAATTAATACTACATTTTATCAAGTTGATCTTAATTCAAAGATTTATTTAAAAAATAAGTGCACAAACTATATCTTTCTTGAATTTTACATGCCTAAAGTATTTTTTTAGTAAAAATAGGTGCCTAAAGTTTCAACCGTTATAATTTTAAGTGTCCGACCGTTTAAAAAAATTGTTCCCATTAAGAACGTGACATGTGGCATTTTTTATTATTATTTTAAAAAAAATTAAAAAAAAATATAATTAAAAAAAACTTAAATTCTCAAAATTCCCAAAAAAAAAAACCCAAATCCCTTATACCCAAAATCACAAATTCCTCGAATTGTCGCCCCTGCCACCGCCATCGCCGGACACCACCACTACCGTCGTCGGAGACTACTGCCATTTCTCCAACCACCCAACGTCGGTAACCGCCGGTAAGTGCGCCAATCGAACGTCGTTCGACTAGAACCATTCGCTTTTATCGTCCAATTGGCACACTTTTCGTTGGTTACATGCGATGGGTGGTCTCCGACGACGGCAGTGGTAGTGTCCGGTGGTGGCAACTGTGACTACGACGGAGCCAATTTGGGAAATTTGTGGTCTTGGATATTAGGGATTTTGGGGGATTTTGGTAATTTTAAGTTTTTTTTGTTATATTCATTTTCATTTTTTTTAACATAATAATAAAAAATATCATGTGTCACGTTCTTAATGGGTAATGATTTTTTTAAAACGTTCGGGTATTTAAAATTGTAATAGTTGAAATTTCATGCACCTATTTTTACCAAAAAAATACTTTAGGCACCTAAAGTTAAAAAGATGCATAGTTTAGGCACTTGTTATTATATTAAGTCTAATTCAAAATAACTCACCAAATATTATCGAGTTTATTCTGGTGGTTTGTTTGTAGGTCAAGAAAATGACAACGGACTTTACTTGTGTGAGGAGTATTAAGAATCGGAGAGGAGAAGAGAGGAGAGGAGAGGAAATAAAAAAGGGAAAGAATAGTGTTGTAGAGGAAGAAGAAAGGGATGGAAAATTTGAGATTTAGTCTAAATATTTGATGAATTATTTTGAATTAGGATTAAGTTGATACAATATATAAGTTTGAGGATTAAAATTGATATTAAATCACGCCACATCACCATATCCATAAATATTTAATGGTTGATGAAGGAAACCTATGTATCGTTAGTGATTTTAGATATATAAAAATAAGAGATATTTTATTATTAAAAATATTAATAAATTTATTTTGAATATTTTAGTAATTAATATTACAAATTAATATTAAATATTATATTGATATTATATCGTCTTAGATATTTATGATTTGAAGCGAAAAGTTAAAAAAATAGTATCAAAAAGCATACGATATTGTATTTTTCATAAAATACAAGTTTTATATCAACTTGAAAATAGATTAAGTTGATTAAACAATTTTACACTAACCAAATATTAAGAAAATAAAATAAAATGACATAACCTTGATTTCTTTAAGAAAACAGTGAAGGTAGAGCTCAGGAAAACTAGAGGAGCTTCTTCCTCTCAAAAAATGTTTTGAGATGCCATATCTGCAAACCAGCCACAGACAAGCAAAGAAGCAGCGAAAATAAACCAAGGGTCGCCATGTTCGAATTTGTTTCCTTGTTAAGCTGTTGCATTTCTTCCTCCCTGTAGTAAATAAATAAAAATGTCGGATAAGAAAAACATGGAAACCAAGCCAATGGAAATGCTTAACTCTCGTATTCATGTTCAAACTCAATTACTTTTGTTTTAAGCTTAAGTCGAATTGAGAGCTTTTCCCAATACGAACTACACTAATAAAAATATGGAAACTCGATTACACTCATCCAACTCAAGTTGGACATTAGGATAACCGAATACAACTTACTCAATAGACCCTATTCGTTAATCAAACTCGCTTGATTTGGAAAAATTATTAAATAGACCCAGTTTATCACGCCATTTGTAGTCTTAGCCAATAAGACCCATTCGTTACTTTAAAAAGGATAAATCTTATTAGCTTGGACTACGAATGACGTGAAGAGCCAGGTCGATCTAATAATTTCTTCTTGATTTGCGAGTATAAATATCATGCATACACCCTTGTTCTCGAAAACATATTTAAATCATACCTTAGCAACGGTTGTTTCTTACCTCTCACGAAGGTAAAACATCTCCTCATGAATGGCTATGACAGTGTCGTACAGTTTCTTCAACTCAATTTCCATTGTCTAGCATAAAGTGACAGCAATATTTTAAGTCGTTATATGCAAGATTTTTAAGAAACTAATAATTTGAATATTTAAGAAACTAATAATGTCACAAAATCTTTATTTATTAAGGGTTAGATATATTATGAACTATTAGTTTCTTTGAGATTCAAATCTAGCGATGATAAAATCTTGTTTGTAAGAAAGTTTAGTAACTTTATTTGCAAGAAACCTAGTATAATACGTTGAACGCATGATGAAAGACGTGACTAAACATTCAGAGGGTTGTAATATTAAATTTTAAAAATAAAATAAACTATTAAGTATTTAAACTCAAAATTAAAGGGACAAAATATAATTTGTCTAATATTTAAACTTATAGGGACTTAAATTGTTATTAGACCAAAAAATTTGAGGGCAGAGATCATTCTTTAGTTCAACGATACCTGATTAAATATTTATTAAGTTATTGTATTTTTTAATTTAAATACTTATTTTTCACTTGGACCAAAATACTATCAAACCAAAATTTATCAAATATTTAAAATTTTCAACAAGGTTGAGGGAACTCCGACCCTGGTTGTAAGCATTATAGTAAACATAATTTTTAGGATAAAATACATCAATGGTCACGAAATTTTTAGGGTACTCTTACTTTAGTTACCGAACTTTTAGGACGCTTTCATTTTGGTCATTAAACTTTTAAAATTTTTATTGAGATAACCCAACTTTTATTTTGCTTTCATTTTGGCCCCTCTCGTTATATTTCGTTAGAAAATGCTGACATGGCCCGTTAGTTTTCCTTTCCCTCAAGGATAAACTACATAAATGGTCACTGAACTTTTAAAATTTTCATTGGAGTCACTCAATTTTTATTTCGCTTCCATGTTGACGTGGCCCGTTAATTTTCCTTTTCCTTCATTAAAATAATACCCGAGTCACTGCAAAATGATGCTTAAAGTACTCTACAGTTAAGGACTCAAGCTTTATGTATTCACATTTTAAGATATTATATTTAGCTTCCGCAACATCCTCCCTATTACTAAGCTATGGTCTCCTTTCTATATAGAGAAATGCAAGAAACTACTAATTTCCAAGATGGTAAAGCATGCAATCAATAAAAAAGAATGTATGTTTCTAGCTTCCAGTATTGCAGCCTTAATTGTGTAAAAGAAAGTATGTTTCTAGCTTCAACTCACGTTCTCCACCTCACAGACCTCAAATTATATCTTCATCAATCGGTTCGAGGATTGCTAGCGTTGAAATAATCTGATATGTAAAATATGTACTCCAAATTTACCTCAAGTAAAACTTGGTGAAAAGAAACATTATGTTATAAAATTTATATGCCAACCAATAATTACATTATGTCATCAATATAAACTTATTTTTGTTTGGAACTTGCAGAGTTACCATGTCACCAAAATTTTGCCAAACAAGTAAAAATATTTTGCAGATGACTAGAGTCTAACAAGCAATCCATGGAGGACGATTAAGAAAAAGATGTGGTCGATGATATCAGCCGGTGGGGTTGATATGTTGTTTTGGTGAAATTGAAGCAATCATGGAGGATTGTTGTTGTTGATGAAATTTGGAGAAGAAGAAGAAAGAGAATGGTTCACGTGGGATGATATATATTTTTAATCAGCTGAAAGTGGGACTCAAAATATATTATTTTATTGAGGAAAAGGAAAATTAACGAGCCATGTCAGCATGAAAGTGAAATAAAAGTTGGGTGACCCCAATGAATGTTTTAAAAGTCTGATGACCAAAACGAAAACGCCCTAAAAGCTAGGTCACTATTTATTTAGTTTACCCTTGAGAAAAAGGAAAACTAATGGGCCACGTCAGCATGAAAGTGAAATAAAAGTTGGGTGACTCCAATGAATGTTTTAAAAGTTCGGTGACCAAAATGAAAGCGCCCTAAAAGCTCGGTGACTATTTATGTAGTTTACCCTTGAGAAAAAGGAAAACTAACGGGCCACGTCAACATTTTCTAACGGAAGGTAATGAGAGGGACGAAAATGAAAGCGAAATAAAAGTTTAGTGACCCCAATAAAAGTTTTAAAAGTTCAGTGACCAAATAAAAGCGTTCTAAAAGTTCAGTGACCATTGATGTACTTTACCCTAAGTTTTATTATATCCTTCTAATTGATATAAATAAACTACATATTTTCTATAACCCTATTTTTCTTGAGTTTTAACCTTTTTCTAACTCGTTTTACAACCTTATTCACAGATGGTTTGGATTGAAGAAGTTCCACCACACGTTGAGGCAACCGTCGAAGAAGACAAGCGGTGGATAAAGCCACCGGATCGTTGATTATTGTTTCGCTCTTGACTTGGAGATCCTTTTCATCTTTACTCCGGCTTTTTATGTATCCTTCTGCTCAGTCATGATCTTTGTTCAGTGTCCCTGAATTGTGTGAAAGGAGCTTGATATCTTTTTAGTTTTTTTTTTCCTTTTCCCATCTTTTTCGATATTTGCTTTGGATTGGGTATGGTTTTTTCAGAGGATTCATGTCCTCTGTTTGCCTTTGTGAGTTCTGTCTGTACTCATGGTCCATCGTTTGAACCTGTTTTTTCGATGGTTGACACTGTTGTTTCCCCCCTTTTTTTATTTGATCAGCATTTGTTCGAAAAAAAAGTTCAAGAAATGCTTCCTATCATCTATGGAAGAACCTTTGAAAAGACGTAAGAAACAACGATTATATAAGCTAAGAAACTATTAGTATTGACTGGCTTACTTGAACTCTTGTTACTGCCCATGCTCAACATCTATGATTATGTATTCGGGGAAAAAAAGTATGAAGTATATGATCCTCAAAATGTATGAAAAGAAAACCTAAAAGTAGATTCGAATATTGAAAACATGATATCATATTATATGAGAATGGTTATGGGGACACATACTTCAACCTGGCCTTTCTTAGCAACGTTGGACCAATCCTTGGCGGCAACACCACTTTTCCAATCGAAATCAATGGTCATTCTCACCGGAGGCGTGTTCCTTTTTGCCCAAAAACAAGTGGTGTAATCCCCACCCTCAGCTGCTGTAAATGCAAATGTACCTGAATCCACTTGTTCTCCTAGGTGATAACTGTTGCCCTTTGGTGAACTCACCTATCAGTTTATTCAATTCCATAAAATATCCCCATCAATCCTTCTGCAAATGAAAACCTGAAATCCATTTGGATTGACATAAAAAAATCCAAAAAAAAAAAAAAGGTTTAGAACATACCCTGACGACAAGTTTATGAGAATCAGGCAAAGTGTAACCTTCATCAGGATTGATGATGGAGTATTTCCCAACCGTCATTGCATTTGCCTTCATGTCTTCTGCAATGCATTTTGTTTTCCCAGATTCCAACTCAAATCTCATTGATTCCCCTATGTCTGTTTCCAACATGAGTCCTAAAATTATTACAAATAATCCCAGATTTATTATTCCCCACATTCTTGTCTTAGATAAACCAAAACCAAAACAGTAATCCCAATTCTTTTTATTTATTTATTATTATTTGGTTCTAATTTGAAACTTCCAAAAGCTTGGAAGATGTCTGTTTTGGGGGCTGAATCATAGGATGGAGTACTTTAACTGATATAAACTTAGTAACTTTTCCTAATTTTAATTGTCCACCACAACATTACTAGGACTTTTTCAATGGAACATCATTACCTATGCATCAAATATAAATTCATATAATATTACATCGTGTAAATGATTGCATGAAAACAACTTTATTCTACCTTGAAACGAGAGTCTTATTTCAATTGATTCGTGCTCTACACTGACGACTTGATATGAATTTCGATATCTATAATCTTTGCCTCTGTTGAAAAAAAAGGAAAAGAATGAGAAACAAGCTTCTACCTTTTAACATTGGGGGTGTGAATAGATAAACTCATCTCCAACTCTAAAACAACAGCAGCAACAAAACCAAGGCTTTGAAATACGAACTCAATCTTGATATATATGTATGTAACCAAAAGCCTGTATCTCAAAGCCTTGTTTGTTGCTGGTGTTATACAATGTGTACATGTTATTTGATGATGATAAAGCTTGGTAATGAAGAGAGTGTTGATGTAAAGCCTTTATAGAGATGGGAAAATGGCGATGAATACCAGAGGACCCTATACATTACAACATCATGGGTAATCTTGACGACATTTTTACTTTCCCAAGCTCTTCACTTTATTCCGATCCATTTCACTTGATGCTTCAAACTATACCTGGTTTCACATATATATTGTTGTTGAGCCCTTTTGAGCCGTCAAATTTGGATAGTGGGGAGATTTGAATAACATATTAAATTTGAAGAAAAAAAAATGATACCATAAATCGAAAAATTCTTGTATGATAATTTGTAAACCATGTATACACACTAATTTTATGCATGTTGGTTGAGAGTCGGAATGAACCGAAGGCATCTTTTTGATGCTCCAAAAGTATTGTGGAGATTGAATTAATGTTCCATTTTTCAGCATCCACACGTTGGGTGATTCTCAAATCTCAATAACAACTTGTCTTTTTCCACTTTTAATATCAACATTTCGCTTCTTTATGACGGTAGGTCTAAGGTGCGGTTAAAAGACGATAAATTTCGAAATTTGTCCAAGTACTTGAAATGTTAGACTTTTTATAATATTTTAAATTAAATTTTTCATGTTTTTTTAACAAATATTGATACTTATTTTGTAAGTATCGATACTTAATTTTTTTTATATAACATTTTAAGTTTTTGGACAAGTATCGATACTTACAAAATAAGTTTCGATACTTGTCAAAAAACACAAAAAAACTTAAAATGTTATCAAAAGGTCTAACATTTTAAGTTTTTGGACAAGTATCGAAACTTGCCGTCTTTTAAACGCACCCTAGATCTGTTGTACGTTAGACTTACACCTTTATGACATACTATATGAAACACAGATAAAATGTAAGTAACCAAAATTAAATATCACCATTTTGCCGAGCAAGCACATTTGGCCAGTTGGTCAAGCTGTTAAAAAATATTCTCTCATATTCTCTTAGGTCATGAGTTTTAGACCCACTAAGAACGCTCCCCTTCCTTCCTCCTAGAGTCCCCCTTCCCCTCCCCTCTAAGTAGGATTAGGATTATATTTAGAATTTGTCAAAAAAAATATCAACATTTTGCCCATGGGGATTCTTAGCAGGGGCAAATGGTAGTAGGAGCCAGTGGGATCCCTAATTCCTTTAAGATTTTGAAATTCAATCTTTAATCCTTCAAAAATTTAAAATTTTAATTTATCCTTTCAAAAAAAATTAAAATTTTTATTATGTATTATAAATTTAAATATTTTTAATTGAGTCACTCTCCTAATTTTTTTTTGAAAGTTCGCGTTAAGTTTCAAATTCTTAAAAGAAAAATTACTTAGACCCTATTTTTTTAAAATTTTAATGTAGACTCCTAAAATTTTAAAAATTTTAAATAAGCTTCATCAAATTATGTTGTTAAGATCCGCCCCTGATTCTCAGTAAAAGAAGTCTCATGCAAAAATAATGTATAGCAAATAAAAAATGCGAGTCGATTTATATGTATCTCACTTTATTGCCCTATGCCTGGAAATTTGTTTCATAAGTGAATAATTAATGTTTCCTGCCTGGAAAATATATCGACTACATGTGGATAAGGAAAAAGTTTTCACCATGTTAAAATAGATATAAATTAAAATCCGTACCGCCATTGATTGATTAGTCGTTTTGATTTTTATTTTGGCTTAAGGATTTAATAAATCTTTAAATTTTTGTAAAAAAATAAATTAAGTTCCTAAATTTTTTTTGCACCCAATTAAGCCCTCAAGCTCAAGAAAAAAATCAATTTGGTCCTTTGACCAACGTTGACCGTTAAATAACCCTTTAAACTTTTACAAAAAAATCAATTAAGCCCCTAAACTTTTTTTGCACCCAATTAAGCCCTCAAACTCAAGAAAAAATTAATTTGGCACTTTAACCGTTAAATTTAACGGTTATTTTAAATCTTCTTGGCATTTGTCGCAACAGGATAATGCCACTTGTCATTTCTAGGAATTTTTAAAAAATATATAAAAATTCAAAAAAATCTAAAAAATTCTGAAAAATTATTTTAAAAATATTTTTAATTTCGAAATTTATTTAAAAACAATAAATAATAATTTTTCAAAAGATTAAAATATTTAAAAAAATTAAAATATTAAATATTATTATACAATTCTAAAAAAAATAAATTGAAAAAAAATACATTTTTTAGATTTTTTTCGGACTTTTATATATTTAATTTTTTTATATTTTTTCTAATTTCTATATATTTTTTAAAATTAAAGTTTAAAAATTCTTAGAAATGTTAAGTGGTATTATCCTGTTGCGACACCTGCCAAGAAGATTAAAAAAACCGTTAAATTTAACGGTCAATGTTGGTCAAAGGGCCAAATTGATTTTTTTTCTTGAGTTTGAGGGCTTAATTGGGTGCAAAAAAAGTTTAGGGGCTTAATTGATTTTTTTCTTGAGCTTAAGGGCTTAATTGAGTGCAAAAACAAAATTTAAGGCTTAATTGATTTTTTTGCAAAAGTTTAAGGGCTTATTAAACCCTTAAGCCTTTTATTTTAAGAATATTTTAACCTTTAACATTTTTATTATAATCAAACTCACTATTTTTTAAGATAAAAATCGTTCGTTGATAAACCATCAACGATTATTACCTATGTGATACATCTACATGTGCTTATTTACTTACGTGATGTAGTGTCACATTAGTAAATATTTTTAAAATTAAAAAATCACTTTTTTAACTTAGACAAAAGCTTTTTATAATTTTCCCTTCATCTTCTTTTCAATTGTTAGATTCCTCCATGCCCGAACGATGGTTACACTATCATCACCGACCTCAACTACCATCCAACTGATTCTGAGAATCGTTATTGATATCACTGAACCATCGCACAACTTTAAGCCGCCATCAACAGCCATCATCAAAACCCTCTTCCTTGAACTAAAACCCTAAACAATCCAACAATCCACAAACTTTTTTCATACCACAAATCAATCATGACCCATACTTAACCAAACCGAGGCAAGAGAGTGTAACAACCAGGGGTTTGCGTATTAAATCGTAACCATTAACGATATAACTGTCATATTTTATAGGTTAATTAATTGAACCGTTAAGGATAAACAGTTTCGGTTAACTGAACCGCTAAAAAAGATGATTAATAGTTAACCTATAGATTAACCGTTATTAAATTATTTATACAAATATTTTGTTCACAAGATTGTTGACGTCAATCTTGAGACCCTCTTATAATATAATAATTATCGGAGAGATAATTTCATTATTCTCAAAAGAAACAGTAAACATGTGAAAAAAATTATAATAGTTTACAAGTTACATGTATTTGAACCACGAATGACGGTTAACCGTTAAAACGATTAACCATTTCTTAATAGTTAGGTTATGATTCAATAACCGCTATAACGTTTAACCAACTGTATAGGCTAAACGGTACGGTAGACCTACTATGAACACCCCAATAACAACACTCGAACTAAAACTGAGAGACAAAAAGAAAGGAAAATAGAGCACTCGATCTAAAACTGAGGAGATTGTAGCAGCATTACGACTGGAGGAGAAACAAAATTGATAGTAGCTTTGCAGCATATATGAGTTGGTAGAAATGTAAAAGTCAACAAAATTTTTGAGAACCGCCTTGACGGCACTCAGGAGATGACAAAACCCTAAAAAGGTTTCGATTCTCTCAAAGAGGGAGATGAAAGAACTTATTGATGTTTGTATTTGAAATTGTATTCCACTGGGACAAAAACTTTCATCTTTTTTTTTTTTTTTTTGCGAGCTTAGCCAAAATTCCAACTAGGACCATTAAATATGTCTTCTCTTTTTACAATCTTAGAGCACTTGTTGAATTTCTTTGAAGTATAACCACTCTCTCTTTAAGTTTCTCTATGGCTGCTATTGTCGGATCTTCTACAGTAACTTACTCTCTCCTTTTAAAAAGAATTTCATCCTAAAAATAACTTGAAGTAAACATATATGAATATTGATGCCTTATTGGTCCTCGGTTTCCCAAGTAAACGTATATGTTTGTATATGAATATTGATGCCTTATTGTGCCACAAAACTGTCTTTTGCGTAAGACTTTTTCCTCACGAGCCAAAATTTCAATCGTTTCTTCCTCATAGCTGAGATCAGGACCTCAATCTCATTTATGGACACATCTTGAGATGGGTTAGAACGATACCTCTACAACTTCAATACTTGGAAAACATTACGAATACGTTCAAGCTCCGTCAATAATCTAAGACGATAAAATTTGTCCAACACGCTCATTAATCTTATACGACCCAATAAATCTCAAACTAAGGTTACCCTTACAACCAAACTATGTAACTTTCTTCCGAGGAGTAATCTTAAGGAAGACATTATCAACTACTTGAAACACAACATTTCAACGTTTCAAGTATGCATATGATTTTTGCCAATTTGACACAATTTTCAATCTTTTCCATTCATCTTTACTTTATATTTGGTCTCCAAAATGAAACTTGCTCCAACAACACATCTTCCACTCAACATTGTCTAACAAAAGGGAGTCGTACATCTTCTGTCATGCAATGCCTCAAACGAAGCCATCTAGATATTAGATTAATAACTATTGTCGTAGGCAAACTCTAGCAGTGAAAAATAACTTCATCAACTACCAATAAAATTAATGCTGCAACTATATAGCATATCCTTTCTGATCAACCATTCGTAAGGATGATAAGTCATACTAAAATTAAATCTCGAATGGAGATATTCTTGCAAACTTCTCCAAATTCTTAAAGTATCAGATCCCTATAAAAATGATCAAAATCAGAACACCATAAAAACAAACTATCTCATATAGGTATAATTTGGCCAACATCCGCAAAGAATACACTGTCAGAAAATGAGCAGTTTTCAAAAATCGACCAATATCACCCAAATTGAATCCTTCTTCGGGTCAAAGTAAAACCTAAAATTTTGGATTTGTCTCGATTTTCATAATGAATATTTCTCATTTCCACTTTGGAATCTCAATCGACTGGAGCACACCTTAAGGATGTTGATGCTTTTCTTTTACTCCCTAACAAACCATACATTTAGGTACAAATTCTATAACGTCTCACTTCAGTACAAGACATGTTAATTTGAATATATTAGAAAATATCAAAAGATAATAGGGAGAGATGAGCTGAAAACAGTTTGCTGGAAACGAAGCATAATGAATGAAAAATACTTATTATTCATAGAGAAAAGCAATAGACAGAAAATAGAGTTCTACAATATTAAAGATATGTAGGCTGAGAACTTAAAACTTGATCTCTGCCGGAGTCATAAGACTCATTTTTATATAGCCCAAAATATAACTCATCTGGTATGGCCCAACCAGTTAGTTATTCTTTAACGGGCCTAACCAGCTGTCCAACATTAGTTACAACAACCCAGCTTAATAACCACATCTCATCAACTGCTCAACATCATCCAATATCTAATATTCCTGATAAGTCTAATATTTGCATATTTTTCACATATATATATATATATATACATATACACTTATATTTTAGTGTTCTAATTCAACTATAAATCTATATTTTAACAAGTAATTGATTTTTGTAGGGATTTTGACAGGTAAAGGATATTACATGTTTAGAGGAGAAATTTTAATTCGATTTGGATTATAAGGGCACTTAACACAAGAAGATGAATCTTACTTCAAGTTGAACTTTCACTTTTATATTATATTTGGAGTAGGATAGAGTTTTAAATTAAATCTTATTGTAATTCCTTCTCCTAGTTGACATAAATGACCTCTATTATAAATAGGGTCATGAGAAGAAGAATATGAAATCATATTTTTGATAAGTTAAAGGATTAGTGCTTTGATAATTTATGTGCATTGGGTCTCTTAATTTAGTAAAGTTATTTGATAGGTTTTAATTCTAAGTGAATTATCTAAGGATTTTAATCTTGATAATAAGAGTTAGTCATTTATTGATTATTAAGTGATTATTTATTAAGTAAGAGGGATTGAGTTTAATTGTGGATTATACATTAACCTATAACCAAGCGATTTGAGATTGATGCAAGTTTATCTTTTGAAGATCAATGATTTAAAACTTGAATTAATATACCGAGATCTACCTTGACTAGAATTCATCTCCATATTAATTCTTCTTTACTTTTAATTATTTTCTTTATTTAGTCTTTTAATTCAACTCAAATAATAAATCCCCTTTTACTTTACTTGTTTATTTATTTTCTATTAAACTTAATCTATTACCATTTCCTGTAGATTCGACCCTACTTATCACTACTATAAGTTAATTTGAGAAGGTATTTATTTTTGACGACTTCGACAACTGCTACCAAAAATTGGCGCTATTCCCTGTGCATTTTCAAATCATTATAGTTACAGTTGTTTGTATGTTAATTGTGGAATTATCACATTGAGGTTACCATGAGTTGGGGGACCTCTTAAATTTTTGTAATTGACTGGATCATTGGGGCATATCATGTTCCATGCTAGTAAATATTAATCTGATTTGAGGTTGGAATATTGCTTTTAAGCTGAACTTTGTATTTGAAGTAGATGCTTCTGCAAACTGTTGTATGTTTGCAAATGATTCATTCTATTAGCTGAACAAAGTCGTAGAATGTGAGCTTTTTCAAGTATGTTACTATTGTCTCTATTCCGAGGCTTGTTTCTATTATATAATGAGAGTGGGTCAGCATGAAAATTGGCATGAGAAGCTCCAGTTGCCTGTGGGAAGGCAAATGTGAATGCTAATGTAATTTTTATTTATTTCACATTCATTGTTATCATTAAATTGGCATGAGAAGCTCTAGTTGCTTGTAGGGAAGGCCAATGTTTATGCTGATGTAATTTTTATTGATTTAACATTCATTGCTTGCTTCTCTTAGAACATTAGAAATTGTTTCTGGAAGCATTGGCCAATTTCAAGGCCTTAGCATTTAGAAGTTTGATTGTAATCATGCTTTAGACTCTTTGACTGACATGTCTCTGAAAGCTTTGAGTTGTCGTTTGCTATATAATTGGAACCAACTGGATGCGGATATACGGCTGGATCTGCTATTCCTGTCAAACAAGATGGTTCTTGACTTGAACCCTTATCAATTATACAACCTGACTAAATGCAATTTCTATTTGACATTTGGTTCTGTATGTGTACTTAAAGTGATGTTCTGATTTTGTTTGCATGTTTTGTGTAGGGACTATACCAATCCATACCTTCCTGTCAACCCTACTGCAATGGAGGGACTTGTGCAGGTACACTTTTCAGTTACAAACGTTTGAACTGTTTTATTCCATTGGGTGTCCACTAATATGTTTTAATCCACTTCCTTAGAAGATAAGGTGGATCAGTTCTTGATTGAAAAAAGATAAAAAAGATTTAGTCCTTAAATTTGTATGTTATTCGGATTTGGGTATGCCTGTTAGCCTGTTAGGTAAGTGAAACGTGTCCTTGGAGGATCATATCCATATTCCCATATCCAAAAATGTGTTTTGACAGTGACACTATTGCCAACGGGTATTTTAAGAAAAATGAAAAGTTGCATGGTTCTGACTACATTATCTTTTGCCACAGGCTTATAGTGATAAATGTAATGTACCAATTTTTGGTTAGTGACCAAAATGAAAATTTTGAAAGTTTTGTGGTTAAAATGTAAACTTTGGAAAAGTTTAGGGACTAAAGTGTAATTTTCAAAAGTTATGTATTTTGATCCCATAAATGAATAGTTTACCCCCAAGAGTGACATTTCCATGCTACCCGGATTTTTCGTACGGAGTTTGTATTAATGGCTATAAAACGATAAAGTTCAGAAAAATATTCGGATAATCGGATCGAATCGAATATCCAGTATATTTTGAAGGATGATAAGCCAAGGTTGATTATGTCATTTTACATGTCTAAGATATTTTCTTTGTGTTGGAAGAATATGAACCCTTAGATTTAAGTTGATTTTTCATGCTAAATATGAGCCGTTGGATGAAAAATGGCAAGATTGTAATTTTAGAAAATCACAAGGGCAAAGTTGGTAAACTATTAACTCAAGATTAAATCTAGATCATTGGATGAAGGATGATGATATGAGTAATATTATGAAAATATAGAATTTTCGGAATAGATCTGATAGCTCGGTAAAGGTAAAATCATAGTATAAGTATTTTGTGAATATTGGGAAATCGGATTGAATTGAAATTTCAAGGCTGTTCCATAAGCCATGAAAAATCATAAAATGATATTTATGGAATAGTGGCTGGTTGAGAAGGAACTAATTTAGTTAGATTATAATGGAATGACAATTTTGAAACAAACTAGTAAACAAAGACTAGTTGGAGGGCAAATTGGTCATTTGGCAGGGATGACAATTTTGAAATATTTGAAGTTACAAAGGCCATTTTTGGAAGAATAAAATTAAAGATTAAATCTTGACTCTTGATTGATGATAAGATCAATCTCAACCGTTGGATAAAAGGGCACTTTTGTAATTTCCCTATTTGAATGAATTTAAAATTCATTTACATAATACAAGTGGCATAATTGGAGCAAATCAAAATTGAAAGGCCAAAAAGATGAAGCCTTCTTCATCTTTCAACTTTCGAAATTTGGGGGGGAAAGGAAAAAAATTTTCCAAGTTCGATTCAAGCCTCGAAACTCGATTTTCAGGTAATCTTTCGAACTGCAAAGTTGTTCTACTCTTCAAGCTCTATCTTTTGATATTATTAATTAATGGAATACATGCTTGATTGATGAAAATTTTACATGAGAAGGAAATTAGGGTTTATGAACAAAATCAGGGCTTTTGAAATTTTATGATTCCATGGTTGAATTTAAGTTGAAATCAAGCTTATATGATGTTAAAATCATGTTATTGAGTTAGGATTTAAACCCTACATATTTTGGTTTGTATGAAGAAGATTAGGGTTTATGGATTTAAGTCTAACTTAGGGTTTGTGATGTTTTATTAATGATCTAGTAAGCTTGATTTGTTGTTTGAAAGCAAAACCCTAAGTTAAATATATAGGGACCAATTCGGCAAGCTTCAAAGTTAAGGGACCGAATTTGAATTTTGTGAAATTGGAGTGTATTTATGTAATTAATGATGTTGGAGATTTGAAATTGATGTTAGAATGCTAAACCGATGTTGAATCCTTACCTTTGCATTTTAGTGACTATTTTGGCAAAGAAAGAAAATTAGAGGGAACTATTTTTGAATAATTATTTGATGAGGAAGATGATGAATTGATGGTTTGAAGTAAGTGATGGGACTAAATTGACAAGTAGAAAAATAAGAAGAAGTTAGTATAAATTAGAAGTTTGTTATGGAAAGCTATGTAGAAGATTGAATTTTGGCAGTAACTTCAAAAATTCACCATAAATTCTACAAAAATGGTTAGATGATGAATTTTATACCGCTGTAAAGATTTGTTCGTCTAGTTTCGTTTCCAACAAACGGAAACTGATTTCGAGTTCCGAGTTAAAAGATATAAATTTTTAATCAAATGAAGGGTTTAGGGTTTGAAGAATTTTCATAATTTTTGTAGATTTTATTAATTTATGTGGCTTATACCGTTAGAACCGTTATCGAATCTAGTTTCTCCAGTAGAAAGGAAATTAAGATCTAGTATGTATGCTGCCCAGTATAAGTAAATCTTTGAAGGTAGCGCAAGTTGTCAGAAAATAGAATTTGAAACATTTTGTATTTAAATGTTAGTTAGCAAGCTCGGAAGAATTATTGGAAGCTCAAATTGGTCACTAAGGACCACAATGAGTTTTTGAACAGTACAAGGAAAAAAGGAAAAATATTTGGAAATTTTATACTCGAATGATTATATTAGACAGCATGGTTAAGGTATTGTTAGATTTGAATCTAACAAATATTTTATCTTATTCATGTGATTAATGAAGTCAAGTCCGAATCAAATAAGGTTTGAGGTTCTATAAAGGAAAAGATCGAGTAGAATTTAGTGAGGCGTGCTAATAAATTGCCCAGGTGAGTGCAATGCATACATAATATGATACATGGATGTTTTATACATCATTGGTAAGACTTGCGATGAGTCTACCTTGTTTATTTTGGCATGATATTTATGTCATAATCATATATATTTGACATGTTGTAAATATGTCAAAAGTTGAATATAAATGCATGGATCACTAGTTATATATGATGTTATATTATGGATGTTATTTCGGGTATGAACTGCCCAATGTTAAATTATGTTGATATACATTGCCATGGATGAAATAAATACAGAATTATGCCCAAATAAGTCATTGAGGGACAGAGTATAGTAGTCGTGCCATAAAGTTCAGCAACACACTGCATATTCTGGTATCCGGGATAGCACTATAGTGTATATAAAGGACACTTAGTGTATGGTTAGCACGGCCTTATAAACGTGTGGATGGTTAGCACAGCCTTATAAATGTGCGGATGGTGGGGACGACCTTATGTCTATTAGCACTTCGGTGCATATTTGACTCGCGTACCCAGGGTCCTCAAGGTTTAGTTTGGGCTATAAGTAAATGGATAATAAATGGTAAACAAGTTAGGGAGTATGTGAACTCTCGAAACATATGGCAAGTATATCGGTAAGAAATTTATTTTCGATTTATATTATGTTGATATATGATTAACATGAAAGTATACTTATCTAGTGATCATGATGCATTTATGCATATAAGGCATATTATGATAAACGGACAAGCATGAAAATCTTATGACATTGGTATATAGTAAATAATTACTAATACAATGTGAAAGTTGATGCATTGACATATATCATGCTATATAAATGTAGCTATGAAATAGAATAAAGTTTAAATAATTGTTATTACTTCCTTTATTGCCTCACTAAGTTCGTACTTAGCGTGTGTTTGATTGTACACACGTAGGTAAATCAAGATGAGAGTGAAAAGAGTATTGCATCAAAATTAGAAAGCTCGACAGGTAATCACAGTAATGACATCCTAATTAAGGTTTATTTATTATAGTGACATGCATACTTGCTAAACCTATTTGAGTTGTGATTGGCTTTTAAAGTTCGTTATGGTTTCAAGATAATTGGCGTTTTATAGAAAGATTCAAGGTTAAGAATAACCTTTGCTGATGAGTTGCATGCTAAGATAATTGATTTATGATTGGAACTCGAATAAATAATTTATGTCGGTTTTAAATAAAGTTAAGCGTGGTTGGGCTAGAGAAATTTGAGGATGGGTGACCATTGAGAAATTTTTCTAAAATTTTTAAATTACCTTAATTTTTCATTAAAGAAGTCGTAACATTTTCGACTCGTACCCGGTGTACGGATACGGGAAAGGGGTGTAACAATAAAAGTAGAGATTACACGATCTCAGCTCCTGCAACACAAATTCCTGGTGGTGTTCCGGCACACCATGGGACTGACCATTCGGCTTCATCTGCAATACAGACTCAACCCCCTGCTGGACAAGTTCCAGCTTGGGATCCAAATTTTCAGGCTAGACCTCCTTATGAATCAGCCCCTGGTCAAGCATCCTCAGTCCCTTCATATGTGAACCCTGCAACACCTCCTGGTTCATCACCTAGTTCACAAGTCGGTGCGTCTTCCATGAGCATGCAGCAGCAGCCATGGGCTAATGGTGCACCGGAGCCAGGTCAGCCTCCTTATCATGATCAATGACCTGTGTCTTTTCTATCATGAATTCAAATTAGCACTCGTGTTTCCATCTTATATTCCTTGTAAAGATTGGATCTCTAGGTTATGATTGAAATTATTATTTTTTTTTTTTGGATTGGAAGAGTGTTTGTGTTCTCTTCCCTTCTCATTTCGAGACCATCTCCGCCATTGATGTAAAAGGAGCTTAGGTTCAAAATGAATTGGTACACATTGATCTGAAAGACATGGTTTCATGCTGTATTTTCCTGCAGCATGTTTTTCGCTATCAACCTCTGTAAATTGATGCTTTCTTATGATTTTAAAATGGTGAAGGTGCCTGCAAGTTCATCCATTTTGTATCCCTGTCCACATTTTCATATCAAATGCTCAAGTAATATAGGTTTCCACCTTTCTTCTCTTTTCTTGTGTATCAAGACTTGAAAGAAATGAAACATATTTTTGTCATACACAACCATTTGAGTTCCAAGTAACATGTTTTCTTACTTTTTTTTTATCCTTTTCTTGCGTGCCAGTGGCACTTGAAAATATTAAACGTAGGAACATTTATATTTGAGTTTGAATAACATAAATGATTACTCGTAGGGGTGGGTATTCAATCGAGTCAAGTAAAAAAATTAGAGTTGGTAGTTGACGAGTCCTATTTCATAGTTTAAATTTTATTTCAATTTTTTTCGAACTGAGTTTATAAAATTTGAGTTAAAGTCAAGTTGTTCGACTTTTTGATAAAATTTAATTGTAGATATTTATAATATTTTGGTACTAATTTGGTTTTAATTTAAATAGCTTTCTTTAACCATATAATTTGTAAATGAATATTTTTTCATACATATATTTGACAGAGTTGAAAGGCTTGGCTCGAACTTAAAAATTGATTTGCTAATTATTAAAATTTTTAAATTATTTGATTTTCATTTTATAATTTAAATTTTATATCAATTTTTAGTACTGTTTATACAATTATGAATCAAGATAAATCGAATTTTTGTTACTTTTAATCAAAAAATTAATTTTTTTCTATAATCTAAATCTTAAACCCTAAACTTACTCTAAAATCATATTATAATCATCATTATTATTAAAATTAATAATGATGTTGTTGTTATTAATTTATAATAATAATTATAATTATCAGTTATAAAATATGACTCATAAATTTAATTAAAAGTTTTTTTTACTTGACTCTAGATCGAATGTTAACATTTTCTATTATTTTATTCCATAAAATAAAAATAAAAATAAAAATTGAAAGTCAACACGGATCCTTCATACAACATATTATAGTTGTCCTAGATGGAATCTTACCTTCCAACAGCAAACTTCAAAAGTCACAGCTCCATCTCTTTTGTCCCCACTTTTCTGGTGCTGTTGATCGCCATGGCCGACGAAGAAGATAGGCTCAGTGCATTACCAGATGCAATTCTGCATCAAATCCTGTCTTTCTTGCCAACCAAACATTCGATTCAGACCAGCATCTTATCCAAAAGATGGATCCACCACTGGAAGTTCACCCCCTCCATTGACATTCCCAAGGCAGCTTCTTACGACGACATCACTCCATCTGAACGTACCTTCATACACAACACATTGACCCATCACCAAGCCTTGAAGCTCCATAACTTCAGACTCGACTTCTCCGTGGGATCCACATGGTACCCTGACCTTGGTGTTCAACTTCAACGCTGCATTGAATTTGCCATTTCAAGACAGGTCTAGACTCTCTCTGTTTTTGCTGACCTAGTTTTAGCCTTCATAGACCCTGAAGACTATTATGTTTTGCCTAGCATGTTTTATTCCCATGATAATGTTCGATCATTGCAGCATGTTTCTCTAAAGGGATTTCTTTTCAATCCAAATCAACCAACTGTTCTACCTTTTGCTTCTCTGAAAACCCTTTGCTTCTTTGATTGTGGCATAGATGGCGAAACTCTAAAGGGCTTGTTATCTAACTGCCCCGTTCTTGAAAGCTTGACAATTGATGAGTGCCATAGATTACATAACTTTAAAGCTTCTTGGTGTCAAGGTATGAAGCTTAAACACCTTGTACTTAGATGCAGAGGTGGCGATGATTTGAATGTAGAAATTAGTGTGTCAAGTTTGTCAACTTTGAAAGTCCATGGAGATTTAATGAAGATTTCTTTCGATTCATTGCCTTCCATTGTTGAAGCCACGGTTTTTCGATGTACTTTTTGCATTCGAACATGGTTTAGAAATCTTGCCAATGTAAAGAAACTTGGAGTGGATTCTTGGTTTCCTCGGGTATATTTACTTCTTAGTAAATAATATTCATCAATTATCCTTTTTTAAATTATTTAATTTTGATTGATTAATTGAAGTCTCATGCCTCTTTTTGTTCTTGGAATGTTAAGTTTCTTGCTAGAGAACACATGAACAGTAATGGATGGATGATTTTCGAAAATCTCAAGGTCTTTTCTTGGTTTGGTCCATTGGCAAAAGAGAGTGATCTCATTGCACTAATTGCCTTCTTGGGTCATTGCCCTTTGCTGGAGAAGATTGAAATAGATGTGAGTAATTTAATTACTCTTCATTACAATTTTATTTCCATTATTTTGCAGTTTCGATTTCTTCCTTCGCCGATGTTTACCGCAATAACATTCTTACACCAGGGATAACAATCGAAATTCATGATCTACAAGACTAATTCTCATAAATGTTGTTTAACCTTCTATTATTCTTGGCGGATTTGCAGTTTAGATCTTCCTACTGGGAAGAGGCTGGTGAGAATAGACCGGCTTTTGCTTTGGAGCGTCCGTTTATCGAGCTGGAAAATGGAGATGGACAGCTAACAGTTGGATATCTGCATAATGTGAAGAAGATCATGGTACACCATTACTTTGGGTATAAAAGTGAGGTTGAATTTATTAAGCATCTGTTGCAGAAGGCACTTGTTCTTGAGACTTTATCTTTAACCTATCACAGGCTTGAACTTAATCCTGAATTCTATGCCTATGGTGGGAGATCTCATAGTCGCCCAACAGAGTTGGTTCAACAAGAGATTTTTAACATGCCTAGAGCATCCTCTCTTGTTCATATCCTGTTTCATGATACTTATCATAAGTTGAATTGGACCCTTTTCTCCTTTTTATTGAAATATGTGGTGACCATAAATCAAAATCCAAATCCAAAAATTCATCTAAAACCGTGAACTGCATTTGCTAATGCTTTATACTTTCCATGAATCAAAATTTTCCATTGATTGTATGTTCTTAACGTCTGAAAGCTTTTTATTTTCACTAAACTTCTTCCTAATTTTCTGATATCATGATTTCAGGTTATTCATTTCTCAGTTTCCAATCACATATTCATAAACATAATCACAACAAAAAATAGAAGGGGAAAAAAGAAAGAAGTTAAATCAAATATTTATATACATATCATAGGAAGAAATAAGGATCAAAATAATAAATAATATGTAATGATTAAAAAAAACAAAGAACTGATTCAGCAAAAACTATTCTCCATGAATTTTACAAATTCCTGAAAATCTATTCTGCCATCACCATCTTCATCAAATGTTTTGATCATCTTGTTGCAGTTCTCCAGCTTGAAACCTTCTTTCAATCCCAAAACACAAAGGACTCTCTGCAATTCCTTTGAATCAATAAACCCATCTTTATTCACATCAAAAACATCAAAAGCTTCCTTCACCTCTTCCAAACTAGGCTCTTCTTCAAACAGCCTTGAAATCTCCTCAGAGCCGAATGATTCACTCAACTGTTCTTCACTTTCATGGCTGCACACAATTCCCAGATTTCCCATCAATGTTTCCACATCTTTTCTAGACAACCTGTCAGCAGATGAAAAACCTTCCTTGCTTGAAAACCCAGATTTCTGGGCTTTCAAATCCCAGTCTGATGATGTCTGGGATTGTGGGGAAGAAGACCAATACCTTGAGAAGAAACTTTTAATGGTGTTATAACATGAAAAACCATGGAACAACAAGACCATATCAAGAAATGGGAACTGGTTGGAGTTTGAGTTTACAGATGATGTCTCCATTGAAGTATGTTGGTTAAAAGAATGGTATTGAAAATGAACAAATGGTTTGCATGAATTTGATGAAATGTAAGGTTTTTAATAGGTATTTGTAGGTGTTCAAAGGCGGTTTGAAAGGGGAAACTGCATGTATGGTTCATCCCAAGTCGGCCAACGTCAAATAAATTAAGAAGAATGAAGGGGTCATTTCCTTGAATAATTCCAGAGCATACATTAGGTTATAATTTATGTTTTTTTATGAGATATTGTTCTAATTTACGTTAAAAATGACTTTTGTAGTATTAAATTTAAATTAATTTATTAATAAATCAATTTCAAATTTTATAAATATGTTATACTTTTGAATAATTATACATAAAATAATAAAAAATTGGCCGATATTCTTTTCTTGTTGACAAAAACAATTTTTTTTGTTAATATTAATAGATTAAATGATTAAAAATATTTATATTAATTTATTTTGTATAGATTTGAATCTTTAAGATTTATTGTTGAAATATAAAACCCATCTACCTAATTAAAAAGAAAAAAAAAGAAATTTCTAATCTCATGCTTGATGGGAATGGGTAGAAATATTTGGTGAAATTGGACCTTGCTTGGCCTACCTTATGTTTGTCTTTATGTGCTTTGTCTGGTTTTTTCTTAGAACCTACTTCTTGTCTTGTTTGACTGTATTTTTTCATTTTTGATTTTTTTAAATGAAGTTTCTTGGAAGTTCTTATAAAAAAGGTTTGTTGGAAGTGGATATAACTTTCATTTTTTTCTTGTTGGAGAAGGGACGGCTAGAGAATTAGGCAGGGTTTCAATTTTACATTTAACGTCGGTTATAATTTTTTTGTTTGATTATCGGGTTAGATTCATTAATGAATTAATTTAGATTAAATTTTACAGATGTTTAATATGGAACAACTCTTTTCATTTAATTTTTTTTCATTCACAACCTTAAAATTCGAATTTTGACATTACTCTTAGCTCCTCATCCTGCTAGACTAACTGGTTATTGGTAACGTTGATTATAAATTTCATATCAATTAAATTTTTACTATTGTACTGATTAACGAGCCAATTTTTGATTGATCATCCGGACTTGATTTCGGGTTGAATATTTAATTCAAGTATTAAATTAAAGGTATGAAGTTTTGAAGGATTAATTTTTAAGTGATGATCGTTTTATGTAAAAATTGAAGGTTAAGAATTTATGGTGCAAATATACCGTTATATTTTGGAGGAAAATGTCTTGAATTAAAAGGTGGAAAAGAGAGAAAAAAAATCAAATTTTAATTCTATTCTAACTTTTCCTTTTTCACCCCTTTTCTCTCTCTCCTCTTTTCCTCTTCAATTTTTAAACTCTAATCTACTGAGATTCGATCGTCCATTGATGACACTTTCATCGTTATTGTGTTTATCTCGTCGAGACGAGTTCGTCGATATCAGCGACACCACCATCAAAGTCGCCGTCGGAGAGGGCAATTGGTTCAGTTGCAATCCCAACCAAGCTAAAACTGCACTTGCTTTTATTTTTCTCGTCAAATCAGGTAACATGTTTCGCGCACTTAATTAAGTGATTAATTTATTTTATTAAATTAAAATTATGACTAAATTGATATAATAGGTAACTAACAGGGACCAAATGTGTAATTATACACATTTTTGTTATTTGTTACGTCACCTAATGTATTTTGCACAAAACAAAATCAATTTTGACTAAGAAAATAAATCCTAAAATAAAATAAATAATAAATTTGACCTTAAATTACCTAAAATACATATTAGAAAGTCTTAGACCGGATTCAATTACAAATAATCAATAAAATAATTAAAAAATTATAATAATAAAAAAATTATAATAATTAGAAAAATCCTGTATTGGAACCATAATAAATTTTTTGCACGTGCTATGTAACACCCTTGACCCGTATGTCACATTAGGGCCTCAAGCCCAAACCAAAACCATAAAATTTTTTAATTTGGGTTTAGCCCAACAAGGTATTTCTCAAAAACATTTAAAGACAACAGTTAAAAATATATAGTTAAATAATCAAAATGGTAACAAGGAGCTCCAACTTAAATTTAAAACATTTGAACATTCGATTTGATTAATACAATTTCAAAATTACGGATTTCAGACACCATCATCTAAGGTCCTATGAATACATAGCCCACTAAACACAAGTATTGTACTTTTGAGATCACCACATGCTAGAATCTCATACTGATAGTGCTCCTCGATCCCACGATCCAACGATCAACCTACGCACGAAAACAACGATTCTGAGCGTTAAGCTTACAAAGCTTAGCGGTACACATCTACTCTACTATACTTCATGCTAATCATAAACATAAGCATGCAAGCTAGTACGAGAACTAAGGAGAGCTAAATAAACCATAGCGCTACCACTAGTCACCTAAACACATGCTCTCATCAAAGCAAAACATCATACATGGCACACAAGGCCTAACTATACTCGGGATCTCACCAGATCATCCAAGCAAAAGCACACAAAGTCATAACCACAACCTAGAGTGAGACCCGGTGCCACACAATTTTGGGAACGGACACTCTGAGTAAAGCCCCTTGCCACACAACTTCGGGAACGTACACTCTTTCTCTCTGGGTGAGGTACAATGCCACACAGCTTCGAAAACGTACACCAATGCTCGGAATCTCTCATCGAGCATCTTCGAATGAGACCCGGTGCCACACAGCTTCGAGAATACATATTTGGCACCTCTAACCATGGTGTTGCAACACTCTTTCTCTGGGTATCTGGATCCCAACAAACAAGGTAACTCAACTAACCAAGTGTCCAAACAGCACGCAACATAGACACGATTACCACACAGCACACAACATTAACATGATTACCTAACTCTATGGTTTCTATCAATTAACAAGCCACCAATTTCAGTTTACCAACTTGTTAATACATTATGAAAGTGTACATTAATCATCCTCATTAATTATCTTTATTAACTCATATTATCTTAATATCATCCCACGTCAATTTCTATCTTTTTATTAGCATTATAAATTATTCCATTTAGTGAGTACCGATACTCGAACATGAGTATCAATACGTCACATTTGATCTGGTATTCGAGCCTAAAAAATATTCATAAATACGAATACCATAATTACTAATTAACCTTATTCATTAACTAATCTATAGGGTCAAACATGAAAAAACAACTTATCAGGTTTGAATTTGGCAAAAAGGACTGCACCAACAGACTTAGAACGTAAAAAAAAACCCGGGTAAGGTCCCCAAAAAAGTCAACATCGGTCAACGGTCAATGGCTCGGTCAAAGCGGTTCGGGTCAGTCAATATGTCTCGGCTCAATTAATACGGCTTGGCTCAAAGTCAATGCTGCTCGGCTCAATAGCTCAGCTCTAACCCAGCTCAGCTTAAATGGCTCTAATCTGCCCAGGATGAAGCCGACTCATGGTCGAGGAGCGTGCGGCAGCCTTTGACCGTGGACGATGACCAACTTCCCTGGCCTACTGTTATCGGGCTGGTGATTCTGATGGTGTCCTCGGTTTTTCGTTCTAAACACTCTAATCCCCTCAACTCAAAAAACTAAAACTTTTTTCTCTCACCTCTGACGATGACTCCGATGGCAACGCCGCTAGTACCGATGAACTCGTCTCAACGAGAAGAGCACAATGACAGTGGAGGTGTCGACAACGGATGACCGGATCTCTATAGATTGGAGTTTAAAACTCCTTCTTAAATTTTCTCTCTCACTTTCCCCTTTCGCTCATACTTTTCTTTTTTTCTCTCACCATCATATCATCTTCCTTTTTTCCACCTACTACCCACTTTATCTTTTTCCTCCAATCTTTTGAATTCCAAACTCTCATCTCCTCAAATAAAAGATGATAACCATTTTAATAAAATCTCAACACCACATTCTTTCTTTTTGTCACCAGGCCTAAATTAATTATTCTTAATTTAGACTCTCAACATAAAGACCCAATACCCAGATCTGAGGCCCGATTCGTCAACTCAAAATTTGGGTCGTCACAACTCTTGCCCCCTTAAAAGAGATTTCACCCTCAAAATTTGTATCCATAAAACCAATAAAGATGTTTAAACTTCACTAACTCTTTTAAAACATCCAATAATTCTGCTGCACTACTCTGATCTTTCACAATACATAACCATATAACATTTGTGTTCTAACAGTAAAACACCTTCCCAACAGATTCTTTCCTTTAGGGGATCCATACTCACTCGGTGTATTATATACAACAAGCAAAACTTAACTTATGTTATAGAACCCAAATACTTCATCAAAAACGTCACACAAATACTTCATCAAAGAAACTTAACTTATGTTATAGAACCCAAAAGATTGTCGCACAAAAAAAATCTTTGCACAACTCCATATGATCTAGAAGAACATAAGGTTAAACAACCGTTACAACCAAACAAAACAATTTCAATCACGGCGACTCCTGAATGAGACCTAACTCTGATGGCATCCTTTTTCAATATCGTTGCTTGCCCAGTCCAAGAATTCTAAAAACAAATGGTGTCTCAACTCGCCTCAAGCGCTTACCTTAAACTCGTCATGCTTTTCATCAAAATGGCAACTAAAGTAGCTCTCACAAACTCGGTTCACGCAAGAGTCTTACACTCCAAACTATTACGTATTTGGAAAAACATATCATCTGTACCAACACTCAGATCTGTCATTGCATGAAATCCTACCAAGGGATAAGGTTCCATCATGAACCTCGAACCTCATGTCAAAAGGTAGCATGTACACACTGTAGTGCCGTACAACCCAACCCATAACCAAACCAAGCGGGTCTTCTATCTGGATTCACCTTTGCCAAAAATAACAACCGATACTTACCAAGAATTATACCATTACTAAACGAAATCCTATCAAAATTATGCACTAACAAATCCTTTACAAGATTCACAGTCATCTATTTAATTTTCACCAAGGAATATCGAAGCATCACCATAACTCTAAGAAACTCGATGTTTGACTCCAAACTGATGGCAAGTCAAAACGCTTATCACTATCTCAAACACACGACTCTACATTGTCTCCCAAAACAAGCGACAAAAGTTTGGTACAAACTATCGCTTCCGGAATTCACCATGTACTAACCACTGTACTATATAGGAAAAATCTCTTGCCTTGATATATCTTTCTCTAAGACTCCCACAATAATATCTCAAAGTCCATCAAAAACCATTGAACCTAACTTCAATCATAATATTATATTCTCTTAATTACAATAAGATGCTACACCCTGTGGCTTCCAAAGCAAATCAATCTTTAACTCAAAGCTTAACTAAAGAAACACACAAGTACCAATATTGATTAATCAATACCGACATTAGATGAATCGAGTACCAAAATTATATGGAGCTGGTATCGGTACTCTTTTACTTGACCATCACTTGTGATCCCTGATCGCCCCTCATGGGCAGCATGATACTCTAACCTGAACTAACTCTATATAATCCATCACTTTAACAAGTTCACTTTACTTAGGTGGTGATCGACCTCACGATCAATAGTTCTCAATTACTTTGACTCGTGTTGTTGTCTCACTCTTAACTTCCTTAGTGAACAAGCTCTCGTAATTTCCACTATTGGGGTAAACACAACATTCCCTCTTCTAGCACAAAGAATACAGTCTTGATGACACAACAAATCAAAAGCATTTATGAAGTCTCAAACATTTGCTTCCTTAACTGATTACACGGTAACCAACCTCTCTCACACACATAAGGTTATTATGGTAATTATCTTGTTAACGCTTTTATTTCCATATTTATTACACATTCATCTATGGCACGTAAAGCGTCAAACTTATATTCGAGATACAATATGGTGGCCCCTACTCTATTATTGTTGAAACATCTCAAACATCACTGCAAACATCAAACGTTACCATGACATGCCTTAAGAAGGGAATCCCGATTCCAAAATTCATTTCGAAACTATTAGCCTCTAACACTTTAACTGTACACATCTCATTCTCGAACCAATCCCAAAAAAACGCACAAGTACTTTACAATTGATTAAACAATTCATCCACCTTAGAAGACATGTAACGATCCCTTACTATCACTTAACAAGCTATCAATGGTTTAAGCATCACATCAATGAACCAACTTCTTACCAGTGAACAAGCCCGATTATTCCTTGGGAGAAACATTTAAACAAAAGAAACCTCATTCGAGTTGTTCCTTTACAACCGAATCTCTGACTCTTTTAACTGGGTCGGTGTCCTCTAATAAGGGTGATGGGCATCGACATCCCACATGGCCTTACCTTAATATCCACTCACATTTTTTACAAGGAGAGAGTCTTGACGATTCTTCCAAGAAGCATAAACTAATACTCTGACAGTCTGAAAGCTTTCAATGGTCGAACTGTACAGATTGGCATCTATCGAACGGTCAAACATGTCTCACAATATCGTTTTGTCATTCTCAAAATGATCACTACGAAAATTATAATAGAAAGGCAGTAGTTCAACATTTTTATTACCAAAGGTTGGGTTTCCTCAAGGTCTCAAAACCTCGAGCACAACTCTCGACATTACAGGTTAGCATCGCGCTTGATTAACTCAACCAATTCTCGAGCTGCAATAACTCCCAAGAAGATAGCTCTATCCAACTTGTAGAACGTCTAACTTCGGTCACTCTCTAACGAACTACTGGATCTTGAATCTACTATCTCCAAGAAATGCCTTTGAAAAGGGCGATGATACTTCCCAAGTATCAGCGAGACTCATTTTAAATGAACAAAATGGTCATTTAACCAACGCGCATCCACTAATCAATTTTGAAAGCAATTTTTTTGTACCCATGTCACAAATGTTATTCACGTATAACGATGCAGATTCTTTGTCACAAACTCTCATAACGTATCCAAAGGCTTCGGAGCGACTACAACGCTCAAAGAAAACACCATTCAGGTGAAAGAGAATGACACCTCCTCAACTCTCGCATCATTCAACTAACTCGCATCTCAATAATCTGAGGGCGACCTCGCCCCCCGGAATCTCTCCTATGAGCGGCTTAACACTTGACCCGTCTCTTTCGATCATGATTATAACTATCTTAGCATCACAACATTGGAAGCATGTTAACTCCTCAAAAGATCTACTTTTCACACATATATTGCCATGTTATTGCTTGACTTTGGATAAATATTTGTACAATTTGTTAGTAGATTCATGCATTTACATCTAGTAGTTAAGAAATGCACATTTTTCTTTGCCAAAGTGAAATGGTGTTTTCATGCTGTGGTGGGCAGGTTTGGCAGGTCAAGAGCAGTTGGCAGAATGTAGGAAAGAGAAATATCGAAAGCCATTGGCAAAATGCAAGAAAGAGAATTGCCAAGATCGGTTGGCAAAAAAGGACCATTGATGCTCGGTGGGATAGTTATTAGTTAGAGCTAGGTCATCCTTAATTCAAAAAGAGAATATCGCGCTTAGCGTAACAAATTTTTAAAAACCAAACCCTAATTAGGGTTTCTAAGAGTGCTTATATAAGGAAGCCAATCGATTTAGCAAATAGGCCGTGCCGTGAGAAGAAAGTGAGGGTAGAGGCAGACCAAGGTTCAACCAGGCAGTCTAACCGAGAGCTCTAGATCCATTAAAAGGCTGCATCGACAGATCTCCTTCATTTTTCTATTTCTCTTAGTTTTATTTCTGATTTGATGTGATGTTTAAAAACGATATGGTTTTGTTGGTTTCCCTAGCAATGAACTAATCTTTTAAGTTGGCTAAGGGTATTATGCAATGAACACTTAGCTTTTGGGTTTTAATAATTGAATGCCTTGGCATTATTGTTTATTTTGCTTGTGCTTAAGTTTATCATATTTAATGACATACGACAATAGGCATTGAATGTTCATTATCCCCTAATATCTTAACATACTTAAGAGATAAGGATTAATTGCCAAATATTAAGGAGAAAAACTTCGATAGAAGATGTTCAAATAGATGAGCTTACTTCAAAAGTAAATCTACCCCTTAGGAGTAAAGATTAAAACTTTTTCAAGTTAAATTAATTGAAAACATCACTATAGACATATAGGTGTTACAAGTAATTGACTTAGAGTATTGCCATCGACAGAGGCAATGCCAATTTAAAATCTACTCAGCAATAAAATCAAGGTTGGACATTATTAATTGCTGTCATCGCTAGTGTGAAATCCAAACATCCCTTGCCAAGTGCATCAATCATCTTGACACATGTGTTTGCCATATGTTTAATTCTTACTTCAATTTTCTTTAATCATTTTCTTAATTAAGAATCTGAAATCGATTGCTATCTCATTTGTTCCAATTTACAAGTAACTATCATGGAATTTAATTCCCTGACAATCTTTGTGGATACGATACATAGCTTATTGTTGTATTACTTGCTGATCGTGTATACTTGCACTCAAAAAGAACTATTCTTGGAATTATTTACTTGCTTAATTACACCGAACCATCGACCGGTTGCCAAGCATTAGTTAGTCAAAAACGCACCATCAGGATTCTAATCTTAAAGAGTAAGAACTTAATTTAAGGGCTTGTATTCACTAGACACCTTACTAAAACACTTATACCACCCCGGGGTTTCCTAGAACCATCTAAACCTAAGCTCTGATACTACTAAATGTAATGCCCTCGACCCGAATGTCACATTTGGACCTCAAGCTCAAACCAAAACCATAAAATTTCTCAATTTGGGTTTAGCCTAACAAGGTATTTCTCAAAAACATTTAAAACCAATAGTTAAAAATATATAGTTAAATAATCAAATCAGTAACATTGTGTAACACCCCGACCCGGACGTTACAATTTGGGCCTCAAGCCCAAATCAAAACCATAAAATTTTTCAAAATGGGTTTAGCCCAAACATGTTATTTTCCAAAACATTTAGATCCAATAGTTGAAAACATAGATAAAGAATTTAAATCATTATAAAGGAGCTCCATTTTAATTTAAAACCTTTAAACATTTGACTTGATTAATACAAATTCAAAAGTAAGAATTACATACTTGACCGCGTAAAGTCCTATGATTACATAGCCCATTAAACACAAGTATCATACTCCGAAAACCTCCACATGCTGAAATCCTATTCTAATAGTGCTCCTCGAACCTACGATCTGATGACCAACCTATGCACGGAAACAACGATTTCGAGCGCTGAGCTTACAAAGCTCAGTGGTACACATCTACTCTACTATACTTCATGCTAATCATAAAAATAAGAATACAAGCTAGTACGAGCAATAAAGAGAGATAAATAAACACATGGCGCTACCACTAGTCTCCTAAACACATGCGCATATCAAGCAATCATCATGCATGGCACACAAGGCCCAACCATACTAGGACCTCACTAGATCATCTGAGCGAAAGCACACAAGTAATACCACAAACTTAGAGTGATGCTCGCATCCACTAAGCATCGAGAGCATACACTCTGAGTGAGGTATGCGTCCACAAAGCATCGGGATCCTTCACACTATGAGATGAGGCCCGCGACCACTAAGCATCGAGATCATACACTCATGCTTGGAATATCTCATCAAGCATCTTCGAATGAGGCATGCGTCCACTAAGCATTGAGATCCCACATTCAGAAATCTTCAACCATGGTGTTGCAACATACTCATTCTCTCACTAGGTATCCATATCATATCAATTAAAGATGACTCAACTATGGGTGTTCAAAAATACCACTCGATTGACCCGACCTGATTACCCGACTACCCGAACATAAAAAAAATGGGTAATTACCCAGAATTTTTCAAACCTGGGTCAGTTACCCGACCCGCCATTTCTCGGGTCGGGCCTGGGTCACAAAATTAGGAATTTTTGGGTACCCGATATTTTCGGGTACCCGGATATATTTGAAATTAATATTTTTATATTCAATATATATATATATATTAAACTAATTAAAAATCTAAATTTTTTATATTTTATATTTAATAAATGCATATTTTTATATTAAACTAATAAATACATATTTTTATATTAAAATATTAAATTTTTTATATTTTGTATTTAAAAAATACATATTTTTATATTCAGGTACCAAACTACCCGATTTTGCAGGTACCCGTAACTTTCGTGTACCTGACTAACGGGTACCCGCAAAACCTGGGCCGGGACACGAGCCAGCCGAAGAACTACCCGAAGATCCGGGTACCCGATACTTTGGGTACCTAAATACCTGGGTAACCAGATTTGACCACCCCTAGACTCAACTATCCAGGTGTCTATATCAACACATAGCAAGGACACATCTACTACACATCACACAACATCACACGATCCACCAAGGATCCCTATGGTCGTTATTACTATCAGGTCACCCAAATAAGTTTACCAACTTGTTAATACATTATGGAAGTGTATATTAATTATCCTCATTAATTATCTCCATTGATCTATATTATCTCATTAATAGTTCACGCCAATTTCCATATTTTTATTAGCATAATAGATTATTCTATTCAATGTGTACGATACTCGAACATGAGTATCGATACGGTACCCTTGGGTATGGTATTCTCACGTATACCGATACTGATATTACTCACTAAAAATTCTAGATTTCTACAAGTACCGATACGGGTTGACTCGTACCGATACAACCTCTAATCGCGTACTGGTACGGTTGAAGCTCGTACCAATACTCTATTCATGAGTTCGCACACTTTTCTCGAATTATGATATTTACTAAACCTTAATCGATCCCTAAAGCTTATGGAAGACCTTAGGGTTTGTTTACTAACGTGTTCAATCAATTAATATTAATTATCGACTTCATAATCATTTTGATTGAGTATTTATCCCTTAAGCATAATACCCATCAATCAAGTTAATCTATTCGAATAAGCATACAAAGTAGTACAATTATCAACCAAACAATCAATCAGATAATTATACGAATATTTAATCGACCCCAGACGGTCTCTAAAGCTTATACGAGTCTCAAAATATTCCCAAACTCCTTAGGCATCTCATACATACAAGTCTCATAATACTGGCCTCAACACATGCTTATCTATCATCAACCTATTTAGCAACCACTAACAAGCAAGACAATTACACTTATGATGCTCATGAAGCATTTTGGAGTTTGAGGTATACTAACCTCAAGCGATTATCGGCAAATCCTCATCTGAGTTTCCCGATACTCCACTTGGTTTGATATTCGATCCCATATAATCCTTATATAAAAAGAATACGAAACACATTAATTTCATGCATCCCCTATTTAATTCACAAGGTCAAACGCGTAAAAACATCTTACCGAGTTCGAATTTGATGAAACGGACTGTACCAAATAACTCAGAACATCGAGAAACTCTCAGGTAGGGTCCCCCAAAAAGTCAACGGTAAGGTCCTCCAAAAAGTCAACGGCTGATTAACACCAGTCAAAGCCTGGTCAACGACTACTCAAGGTCCAGCGATCCGGTACGGCGCAGTGTAGGGTAACAGCGTGCACTTACGGGTAGTGATCCAGTGTAGCAGGGAGCATGTGCACCCAAGTACTGTATCCACTGTGGCGTGTTGCACTGAATCATAGTGCACCCACCTAGACAGAGATAAATAAATATGTGGTGCTACCACTAGTGATCAACCTCCGTACGAAAACAACGATCAACCTGATGCTAATCATAAATATAAGCATACAAGCTAGTACGAGCACTAAGAAGAGATAAATAAATACGTGGTGCTACCACTAGTCGCCTAAACATATGCTCTAATCAAAGCAAAACATCATGCATGGCACACAAGGCCCAACTATACTCGGGATCTCACTAGATCATCCAAGCAAAATCACACAAAGTTATAACCACAAACCTAGAGTGAGACCTGGTGCCACACAGCTTCGGGAACGTACACTTTTTCTCTATGGGTGAGGCCGGTGCCACACAGTTACCGGAACGTACACTAATGCTCGAAATCCCTCGTCGAGCATCTTCAAATGAGACCCGGTGCCACATAGCTTCGAGAATTCACATTCGACATCTGTAACTATGGTGTTGCGACACTCTTTCTTTGGGTATCTGGATCCCAATAAACAAGGTAACTCAACCAACCAATTGCCCAAATAACACACAGCATAGACACGATTACCATACAGCCACATCATTAACATGATTACCAAACTCTATGGTTTTTACCAATTATCAAGCCACCAATTTCAGTTTACCAACTTGTTAATGCATTATGAAAATGTACATTAATCATCCTCATTAATTATTTTTATTAACCCATATTATCTCAATATCATCCCACGTCAATTTCTATCTTTTTATTAGCATTGTAAATTATTCCATTCAGTGGGTATCGTTACTCGAACATGAGTATCGATACGGTACCCTTGGGTACCGTACTAATACGTGTATCGATACTGGTATAGCTTACTAAAAATCCTTAATTTCCCCAAGTACCTATACGAATCGACTCGTACTGATACAACCCTCAATCACATACCAGTACGGCCAAAGCTTGTACCGATACCCTATTTACGGGTTCATACCATTCTCTCGAATTACATTATTATCACGCTTAATTCAATCTCTAAAATTTATGGAAGCCATTAGGGTTTATTTGCTAGCGCATTTAATCAATTAATATTAATTACCGACTTTATAATCATATAATCAAGTATTTATCTCTTAAGTATAATTCTCATCAAATCACATCAATCTATTCAAACAAGCATACAAGGCATGTCGAATATCAATCAATCATCAAGTAATTATACGAGCATCTCAAATAATTCTACACGGTCTCTAAAAGCCTCTATGAGTCTCATCATATTCACAACATCATCACGCCTCACACATATATCAAGTCTCATGATATCAATCTCAACACATGCTTATTCATCGTCTACCTATTTTGCGAACACTAACAAGCAAGACAATCACATTTATTATGCTCGTGAAGCAGTAAGAGTTCGAGGTGTACTAACCTTAAGCGATTGTCAATAAATCCTTACTCGAGCTCCTAAAAAGCTCATCTTGATCCGATACTTGATCCCGAACAATCCTCATAAATATACGAATACCATAATTACTAATTAACCTCACTCAATAACTAATCCACAAGATTAAACGCATAAAAACAACTTACTGGGTTTGAATTTGGCAAAACAGACTACGCCAACGGACTTAGAACATCAAGAAACCCTTGGGTAGGGTCTCCGAAAAAAGTCAATGTCAGTCAATGATCAACGGCTCGATTAATGCAACTCGGAGTCAACAGCTCAATCAATGGCTTGACTCAGAGTTAACACGAATTAGCTCTAACCCGGCTCGGCTTAGATGGCTCTAATCTGCCTAAGACGAAGCCTACTTGCAGCCAACGGTGCACATAGTGGCCTCTGACAGTGGACGGTAACCAAGCTTCATCGGGCGATTATTCTCGAGCTGGTGATTCTGATGGTGGCCTCAGTTTTCCATTCCGAGCACTCTAACCCCCTCAATTCAGCAACCCAAAACATTTTTTCTCTCACCCCTTCGACAGCGGCTCCGATGGTGACGCTGCTGGTACCGACAAACTCATCTCGACGAGATGAGAACAATGGCAGTAGAGGTATCGACAACGGACGGTTAGATCTTTGTAGATCGGAGTTTAAAACTCCCTATTACACTTTATCTCTCACTTTCCCTTTTCTCTCCTACTTTGGCTTTTCTCTCTCCATCATATCATCTTCCCTTTTTCCACCTACCACTCACTTTATCTCTTTCCTCCGATCTTTTAAATTTCAAACTCTCATCTCCTCAAATAAAATATGATAACTATTTTAATAAATTCCCAATACCACATTCTTCCTTTTTGCCACTAAGCCCAAATTAATTATTCTTAATTTAGACTCCCGACATAAAAACCCAATACCCGAGTCCGTGGCCTAATTCGTGAACTCAAAAATTGGGTCGTTACAACTCTCCCCTCCTTAAAAAAAATTCTATCCTCGAAATTTGAGTCCACAAAACCAATAAAGATGCTGAAACTTTACGAACTCTTTTAAAACCTTCAATAATTCCTAATGCGCTACTCTGGTATTTCACAATACATAACCATATAACCTTTGTATTCCAACGGTAAAACCACCTTCCCAATAGATTCTTTCCTTTAAGGGATCCATACTCACTCGGTACAATATATACAACAAGCAAAACCCAACGGTACCTCATCAAGAGCGTCACACAAATACGTCATCAAAGAAACTTAACTTATATTGTAGAACCCAAAAGATTATTGCACAACAAAACTTTTCCACAACTACGTATGATCTAGAAAAATATGAGGTTAAACAGATGTTACAACCAAACGAATCGATTCCACACTAAGGTTAAACAACCCTTTGAGTGATTGTAGTGGAAGCAATCGGAAATAAATATAAATTGCTCAGTGATTTATAGTAGTTTGACTTCTAAACCAAGTTTACCTCCACTATCATAGCTACCCTCACTAAGGATTTTCTACAAATTCACTAATTTGTCTTTTTTTTCTAGGCTCAAGGAGATAGCATTTTCAACCCTCAAAGCTTTGAGAACACTCTCTTTCAAAGAGAATACAAATTAAGCAAACAAGGAAAACCTCATAAGGCTAATATGTTTGCAATTTAAGTACTCACCCAAAACCTAACACTTGAGCAAATATAACAATTAAGCTCACAAGTGTGTTCTAATGAAAAAAAATAGACTTTACAAGCACAAAACACTTTCTCTATACAAAGAATGTTGGCAATGCGTTTCTTGGCCTTCCATGGCTGCTTGAAGAGGTCTTTTAAACCCTCTAATGGCTCCATGACCATTTATAGCTATTGAGGACTTTTTTCCAGCATTAAATGCACTTCTAGGCATCTTGGTATCGGTACGCGACCTTCGGTATTAATACATGCCTCAAAGAAGAAATAGTCATTACACAATAAATACAGGGCGTACTGGTACACGATACTCAGTATCGGTACGGGCCTTGCGAATCGGTACATCATGGCCAGTACCGGTACGGAGATTAACTACTAGAAAATTTGAAAACTTAGGGAACAAAAGGCGTATCTGTACACAGGCGACTGAACCGGTACGAGCTGTTGGCTATCGATACGAGGAAGACCGTACCGGTACTCAAAGCCTGTTTTTGATACTTTGACTATTTTGAAAGTATTTAAACATATCAAAAACCCTTTAAAAACCTTTCAAACATATTTTTTAAGTTAATGGACTTTTGAAATATTTTTGCAAATTAGTTTAAGTCCAAAAATATTTTTCATTAAAGTTATATCAAAATCAAATATCACAACACTATATTCACTAAAACAAACTTATCTTGAGTTACTGGTGCCCGAATGAGGTGTTTCAAGATGCGTTGAAAAGTTAAATGAAAGATTTTCAATATGTAAGGAGACATCTCAACCCAGAAATGTCGGATCCCATCTAAAAAGTCATTGCAAGTCAGTTGTTGTTTCAGACTTGAAAAACAATTGCAATGATTTGTCAGAAAGGGTGAATATTTAATACACTGTCAGTGTAAATTTTTTTTGCACAAGCATGCTTATTTTCAAGCAAAAATCTAAAATTTCAATCCTAAAACTCTAACTCCAAAACATAAACTCTAAACCCTTAATTCTATCCATGAACCCTATTCTAAACCATACAATCTAAACTTCTAAATAACCCCACTTATAAAAATTTTGTTTTCGACCATCGGTATATCGGATAATAATCATTGTCTGAAATACATGGTTTTATCACTCCTGTAATATCACATCACTTAGCGAATGTATTGGCTATACGGATCATCAGATTACAATTGGTTGAACAGTGATTTACTCCTACGTCAACTACATGGGAAGATGTTATTTTGAAGCATTTTTCAGATTTCAACCTTGCTGACAAGGTTCGAGTTAATGAGGGGAGTAATGTTGTGAACAACAACGGAACAAAGAACGGACCTCAAAATTTTTAAAAAATCATGTTAATTTAAATTTTTTTATATATTTATTAATTATTATCTCTCATAAATTTTAAATAATCTCATTACGTCTCTCAAAGTTTTAAAAAATAGTTTCACACTTTCAAAATTTTAAAAAATAGTTCCACACTTTCAAAATTTTTAAAAATTTTAATTTAATCCTTCATTTCTTTTCAAATTTTAAGTTAGTACCCTCAAACTTTTTCTTTTACCAAATTTCGCCATAGGCTGTGAACACTACCAACAAGACTACTTCAAATGAACTTGGGTTGACACTGAAATCAATCAAGTAGGAACCAAAGAAAGGGTTACCTTCTACCAGGTTTGTCAATTTTGTGATGTGTGCCACATCAATTAGGAAATAACAGGTTGGACTTACTGAATGAAAATATTGGAGGGAAATGAGATTAAAAAAATATTAAAATATGTAATTTCTTTATGTTATTCTCATCTTTATCTATCTCATCTTTTCTTCATTCTCAATAGTTGACTTCAATAACAATCAAACATAATTTTCCATCAATTATTCCATTTCCTTACTATTTATTGTTTGCATCAGTAATTTCTCGTAAATAAAAATCTTTAATATACATTCTTTTCACATTTCCATTGTAAAATTCTATCCCAATATTAAAAAGATTGTTGAAGATGTAAAGTTAAGGTATAATGTCAAAAAATTATTCTAATGTTTCGCAGAATAGTCATTTTAGTTCCTATTTTTTTGGTCGATTTTCATCCCTAACGTTTTATTTTGGATCAAAATGACTCCCGTTGGATGAAAACCGTTAGTTGATTAACAGTCAACACAAGATATTGATGTGACATGCTGACTTGGCTTGTGACGTTGACGTGACACTTTTACACGTCAATAAATTTTTAAAAGAACATTTTTTAATTTTTCTAAAAATAATTAATTATTAATTAACGGTTTCTATCCAACGAAAACTATTTTGACCCAAAATGAAACGTTAGGGGATAAAAGTGGACCAAAAAAATATGGGGCGAAATGAATATTGAGTAAAACGTTAGGGATATTTTTTGGTATTATGCCTAAAGTTAAACAAACAATTTCGTTATTAATGAATTTTTTAATATAAATTATATAATCATCTGTATTCAATCCATAGACAGACTAATTTGTATAAAATATTATAAAAGATTTATTATAGGAGCGATCCTCTAAACTTAATTATTTTATTTATAACGTTAAAATTTAAATATTTAATTTTACTTAAGAGATTTAACGGCCATCCCGTTAGTCCAATTGTTTATACGTTGTTAATGGATTTTTTTTTAGTTAAACTTATTAAACAAAACGCGGAACAAACGCTTTAATACATAAAAAGGGGGAAGTGGAAGAAAGCCCAAAGAATGGACCATAAAATCATGAGCATATGATTGAAAACAGTATAAATTCTTCAAAATAACCGAATTCCAAGCCCATTCTAATGATCAACAGCCCAGGAATTTTCTTTCTTTCTTTCTTTCTTTCTCTAGACGCGTCTGACCTTCACCAAAAACCACCACTACTTATGTTAGATCAAGAGATTTTGTGAATTTAGAAGGAAGAAGAAGAAGAAGAAATAAGAAAGAGACTCTTCCTTTGTCCTCTTTCTCTCTCCCAACAACCGGCCTTTCTTAAATTAAATCAATTCTAGTTCTTTTGCTCTTGATAATTCAATCTCAAATCTCAATTTGGGATTGGAAATTTCTGGCTGTTGTTTTTTTTAAGGGATTTAATCATTTGGATACTAATTGAAGGAGCATCTGTTCTTGAGTTTTTTGTTTTCCTTTTGAGTTCTTTACGAGGTGGGTTTGGCCTGGATTTGGAGTTTAGAGTTGTTGAAGGAAAATTGATAAGAGTTTCAATTATTGTTGATTGGGTTCTCTTTGTTTCGGGAGTTAAATTTCTGGGTTTTATTTGAAATGGTCTGTTTCAATAAACCAATCTCAGTCTGCAACTCGGTTGACCAGGCTTCTCCCATGGCAAATTCTGGGAATTCAAGTGATTACCTGAACCCCAAATCATCCTCATCAAGGGCCAATTTCTATAAGAAACAAAAGGTATCCATTCCACCAAGTTGTTTAAAAATCCCATCTTGCAAAAGACCAAGATCTGTTGCCATTGATGTTGTCATCTTAATTGCTGTGATTGCTGCTTTTGGATTCTTATTGTTTCCGACTATAAAATCCATATCTTTGAAATTGATTGAGTTCATTGAAGCTGCCTTTTATTTGGTTAAAGATGAAATGATGATATCTCCAATGATATATGGATCTATAGGACTTGGCTTTTCTTGTTCTGCAATAGCTGCTTGGGCTTTGTTTCTTTGTACAACTAGGAAATGTGGGAAACCTCATTGTAAAGGTCTCAGTAAGGCGACTGAATTCGATATTCAGTTGGAAACCGAGGAGTGTGTTAAGAATTCAAGCACTACGCCTAAAGATATTGTTACTAGAGGACTTTTAGAATTGCTGCACAATCGTCATAAGGGATTGGAAGCTGAGTTGAAGAGGATGGCACCTGTTAACGGAAGAGCAGTGCTTGTTTTTCGGGCTAAATGTGGATGTTCCGTTGGCAGATTGGAGGTTCCGGGGCCCATAAAGAAAAGGAAGATCAAGAAATAGGATTTCAGGATATATAGAAAGAGGGATTAAAGCAATATAGAAAGTGGTCATAATGCAGAGAAGAGTGCCTTCTCGATTTAGTTTAATCTGAAACTATGTTGTCTTTAAATAAGCTTCTTATAGCAATAAGTTGTAAGGATTGTATACATTCAGTTATTTGCGGGGAATATACTAACCCTTTCTTTCGCTTATTTTATTGCTATTTCACTGAAAATTATGTTCTAAAGCTTATGCATTGTGTTCTTATTTCTACGATCCAATTATATGTAGTTGTAGATCACTGAAATTTGAAGCCTTCCAGGTCTTAGATTGCCATGCATTCGTTGAGCTATTTAAATAGTTATGTGTTATGAGAACTAGTAATACAGATTGTACTAGGAGTCCGATCAGGAGTTCTAAGTCGAGCTTGTCGGATCTAATCCTTGATGAATGGAACTCTCTGCTGTTAGTAAATATAGGTGTTACCAGCACGTCTGACTGATTTGATCTTTAACCCTTGGACAGGCAATAAGCACTAACCAAATCCCTAGTCTGAGTTTGATTTATGAGCCAATCTTGCAAAAACAGGGTTGTGGAAGAAGAGCAGGGCTTAACTGCAAGGTCTTCTAAATCTTTTTTCTTCTGTTTTACTCAACAATGTTACCTATATTCTCAGCTTCATAGTAGTATGTTGCAAATAACAGTAACTTGGTCTAATGATTATGATTCTTCATACAATTCCCGAAAGAGATGATTTCGAGAAGGTGAAACATCTCATGTGTAGCTTTCCTACTATTCTCTGCTGAATCTTCATGTTCTATTGTAGAATATATTATTTTCTAACTTGATCGAATCAGTGAGAGTGGAGTCATTTTACTCTTCTTATCCTGGTTTGATAATCTTCAATTCTCAATCTTGCTTTTTTTTTTTTGTAAATTACTTACATCTCCTATGGTAGACCACAGTGTGACAAAGCCAATTATTATATTTGCATATATTTTCTGTTTTCTTGTTGTTGAAGCTTTTCCTGTTAATACAAAAACTGCCTTTTCCTTGTTTCGAGCATATCTGTTAAAGGAAGAAAGGGTGAGATGAACAGAATATGGAAATGTAGCAAAGGTAATTTCATTTCTTCCCTTTTTAAAACTAAGGTCACCGTGAGTATCACTGTCAAATTTTTTAATAACATATGTTATTGCGGACATAACAGTTATAAATGCAGTGATTTCGGACGGTGTCGGCGTAACTATTGCGAACCGCTATTTAAATTCTTGGTTCCTAGTATACAATTCAATTCATGGTGTGCCAAGTCCCTTCAGACAATTACAGAGCATAAATTCCAAAGTTGTCGAAATTCAAGATTGTTCATATTTGATACATACTTTTAAAAGGAAACAAACTCATAAAAACAAAATTTCCAATGTTGGATTGATCGCCCATAAACAAAAGACATGATAATCTCAGTAACTTAAAACATAAAACTTTGATTTGTTTGTTTGAGAGTTTGAGTCAATGCATATGTTGAGCGTCAACAATACCATCAGCAACTTCACCCGCCCGACTCGAAACCATCCACCCTATGGAATTAGTCAAGCTTGATACTCTTACAAGCATCTGTCTCAATTCTGGATCAATCTGCGTACCTCCCGATTCCAACCCACTACCGCCTTCCTCCGCCGGCATCAAAAACCGACAAACCGGGCATGACCCATTCATCCGCAGCCACTTCTCCACACAACCCGAATGAAACACATGCTCGCATGGCATCTCACTACCTTCTTCATCCTCTTTAAACTCTTCCAAACAGATCGAACAATCGCCGCCCCCTTCCACTTTCATCCTCCTCATCGCTTCAATGGAAGCCTTCGAAGCGGGGACACGCCCGCGATTGTTGCCTTCGCCGTTGCTCACTCTGCCATTGATCCGGGGTGGGTCTTGGGTAACGCTCGGAGTATCCGTCATTGTCGGGATATTGGAAAACGGAGAAGAATAAAAACTTATTAAATAAAAATTGATCTTATATATATATACTCAGACGTGAGGGCAAAATATATATTTTAGACTAAACTATATTAATAGTCCTTAAATTTTTAGGATGCTTATATTTTAGTTACCAAACTTTTAAAATTTACAGTACATTCACTAAGCTTTTAATACGCTATTATTATAAGGTATAAAGTCAAAAAATACCTTCAATATTGGACTGAATAGTCACTTTGGCCCATATTCTTTTTTTGGAGCAATTCAATCATCAATTTTTCATTTTAGGTCAAAATGACCCCTTTGCGAATGAAAATTGTTAGAAAATCAACGGTAAATTATTTAAAATGACTTGACAGAATAATAAATAAGCAAAAAAATATTTTATATAATTTTATAAAATTATTTTTTGACTGATGTAACATTTTTTCAACACATTTGTCTATATGATACTGCCATGTCAGCGTGCACTATCAGGAACGAAACTATTAAGGGGTGGGGAGGGGCAATCGCCCCCCACCCCGAAAAATTATTTTTCACCTTTGTCACCCTATTTAAATTTTTTAAAAATTGGTTTATTTATGAATTTGCCTCCCCAACTTTCAAACATTTATGTTTTGCCCCAACCTTAAATCCTGACTCAGTCCCTGTGCACTGTCATATATGTTTGTCACGTCATTTCAAGCTATTTATCGTCAGTTGACTGACAGTTTTTATCCACAGAGGGGTCATTTTGACCCAAAATAAAATGTTGAAGATTGAATTACACAAAAAATAGGGGCCAAAATGACTATTTAGTCAAAAATTGTAAAAAATTTTGACTTTATATTTTATTATAATCATTACTGTTGGATGTTGTTAGAAAAAACTGATATGACATAGTATCTTTTTCCTCTCTTTTCTTTTTACTCCATGACCAATTTTTCTCCATTAGAACTTCCTTTTTATGCCTCAAACGATAAACTTCACCATCTTTAAGACAAAGACCAAGAGATTGTTGAATTGTTGGAGATTTATGTTCCATCAAGAATAGATAAGGTAACAACCATCTTTATCTTTTCCTAAGTTTCATGTTGAGTTCTTAAACTGCTCAAATGGTGGTTGGGACCAACTCCGAGTTTTGAGAGAAGTTGTGAAAAAGAATAGTCTTTCAATCTCTATTCATACCCTCTATGCATCTCAAGTTATTACACTCGTTCTAACATTTAAAAGTGTCTTTTTTATCTCTATTTCTTGCTGTAAGCTTTTAAGGTGATTGAAGAGTCCTTCATGGCAAAAAGGAAGTGTAGAAATCATTTTAGGCTCGAAAAATATTTTTGGCTTGAAAATACGTGTGTTTTAAAAAAGACGGAGTCGTTGTCGATCAAATTTTTATTAAGTACGATCGAATACTTATAAAATTATCTTTTTGAAATCCTCTTTCAAAGGAATAACTTTGGGGGTCTTTGCTTAAAATGAAATAAAATCTAAAGGACGTTATTGTGTCAACCATCGTGATATGACAAACATTGCCTCAATTTTAAAACATGAAAAAAGATGCTCTTTAATCACAAATAATTAGCGAGGTCATAATTCAGTAAGTTTGGACACTATCACTTTAATTATCGAAATAATACAATATTGCCTTATTTTTAAAACATTAAAACTTTAGTGAAATGTGTGATTCTTTTTTTTAAATGAAACAAAAGAGAAAAGGAAAGCATCTTCATAATTATAATATTAACTATAATGAGTGATAATATCATTAAAAGAAAACCTAAATATGTAAAAATAGGGAAAATTAAAATTTTCATCCTTCAACTTTTTTACTCCTATTTTGGTCACTAGTGTTTAAAAATTTTCAATTTAATCACTAAACTTTCAATTTAAAAATTAGGCTTAACATCTTTTTTGCAATAGGTGCATAAAGTTTTTTTTTTTGCTAAAATAGGTGCCTAAAGTTTTCATTCTATTGTTGTTTTAAGATAACACCATTATAAAAACTCATCACCCAATCAGAATTTGACACGTCTATTTTATTTTAATTAATTTATTTTTTTCAAAAAAATGAAAAAAGAAAATTATTTCTAAAAAATTCTAAAACTTGTCAAAATCTCTAAAAAAATCTCAAATCTCAAAAATTGAAAAAATTGACGCTATTGCAGCCTCCAATAGCCTCGCCGAACCCTACCACCGTCGTCGCCGGAGGCCCCCATCCATTTTTTCAACCACGCATAGGTGGTAACCGGCGAGAGGCGTGCCAATCGGACGTCAAACGATTAAAATCTTTCGTGTTCGTTGTTCGACGTCCGATTGGTACACCTCTCGTCGATTACCGACGATAGGTAGTTAGGAGAAATAGGTGAGGGCCTCCGGCGACGGTAGCGGTAGGGCTCGGCGAGGCTATTGTCGGCTACAACAACGACATTTTTTGAGATTTTTGAGTTTCGAGTTTTAGCGATTTGGGATTGTTTGTAATTTCTAAAAATTTTGAGATTTTTTGAAGAAAAAAAGCCACGTGTCAAGCTATAATTGGATGATCGAATTTTTTAATAGATTGGCTCTAAAACAGACCAATATAACACGTTAAACACCTATTACAACCAAAAAACACATATTTTATAGTTAAGCCTAAAAAAAATACTCAGTTGGCCCATCAGTTAAGGCCTGCGTATGACCCAATTCGTTAGTCCAATTTCAATAGCTATTTAGCCCAACATGTGTGGACTTTGGGTATATCCTTCCTTTATTTTATAGTCCATTTTAATTTCAATAGATTATGTTATATTATTGGCTATTAGTATTATTTACGGTAAATTAAAAATTTTATCACTTAAATTTTTTTCACTCTTACTTTGGTCATTAAAGTTTAGATTTTTTAATTTAATCACTAAACTTTTTATTTGCTCGTATTTTGGTCACTGAACCATTAACTACTTAACGGTTTTATGTCAGGACAATCTATCATTTAAAAAACATAAAAGAACCCCAAAACTTTATTATTTTTGTGAAAAAATTTATGATCTCGGATTACCTTTGATTTCTTGACGATAAAGAACCTTCTTCTAAATCTCAACGGTAGGGAGGTGGAGAAGGAGGAAGCGAAATGCATATCTTCATTTCACACTGATCGAACAGTGGATATTGTAGATCAGAGTGATTTAGGATTTTTTGAGTTTTAGGTTTTGAGTTGAGTTCTGTCAATTTTAAAGTGATTTTGGAGAAAATCTAAATTGATTATGCCTTTTGTTTAGACCTTATTAAGTTTGGATGATCTCTCTAGTAATTTATTCTCTTAGTTCCTGCTTAATTCTTTTATTATTGATGCATATAAATCTATGATATATATTTTTTATATTATTTGATGCATATGATTTTTACGTTTCAGATTATAGGTTGATGACAAGAATGATAAAAAAAGAATACAAGGCATAATCAAAACCACATGCTAGATTGATTTGGCTACAAAAAGAAATCGTTATATGTTAAGTTGTTATTATAGTTTTTAAATGGTTTGTTTATTGTTTGTAAAACTAAATTTATCATTTATGTTGTAATTTTGGAGATTTAATGTTGGTTATTTGTTTTAACATATTAAGATTTGATATTTTATAAGTGTATTGAATATACGACTTGTAAATTAAATTAACCATATATTTCGGTCAGTAAAATAATAAATTTTGTTTAATTTTTTTAGAGATGAGAATTTCTCGAAACCTGTGGGGATTCGACGGGTATGAAGATGAGGACTAAAAAATTTCCGAATTATGTAAAGTCAATTATTCAAAACTGTCCCCAAATATTAAAAATTAAGTAGTGACTACAAAACCGTCATCGCCCCGCCAGATTCCCACCCCTAACCTTTTGTTACCCAAACAACAAATTACACAACAATCGAGGTAAAAAAAGACCAAACGTGCGGCACTGATGTGAATAGGGCATCCAATGGTATACATCTATGATTTTTTTTAATAAATTTTGATTGAATGTATTATGTGATATATATTTTTAATTTATTATAATTGTACATATAAGATTCTAAATTAGGTTGAATTGTACATAAAATTTTAATTTTGGTTTAATTTTACACACTTTTTTTAAAAATAAATTGTTTTATTTATTTTTATATTGGATAAATATAATTAATTTTCACCTTCTTCTTTTTTTTTATTTGTGTTTAGCAGGCGATAGCATGAGTTTTAGTGCTGATCGTCGACCATTTGTATTCTTTCTTTTTCTTCGCTTTATTATATCTAATCTATTTTTTCCCTTTGATTTTACTAGTTTTTAATAAGAATAATAACTATGTCTTTGTGACACGTTTTCCTCTGTCTTTTGATATGTCTTCTATGTCTTTCGACACGTTTTTCTCTGTCTTTTGGCATGTTTTCTCTCTCTTTCGGCACATTTTTTGTCTTCTTTCTTGATCGTTTTGTCGTTCTTTTTGCTTTATGTTTTTTCAGGGTTAGAGATTTGATGACGCCATGATTGATCAAGATGATGCTTATTTGTTATATTGTTGGTCTTCCCCGCTTTGGACCCTCGGGCTAGATTTAGATACACGTTCACAATCATTGGTTCTTACTCGCGATTGAGTTGTGGTAATAACCCTTTTGTCAACGTACCATAAGAGTTATATGAATTTTTAATGTTAGTGTTGATGATTTTTATCATTCTTCATCAATTTCTGGTGTTGTTCGTATCTATCTTTTATTTGAGTCTTTTGGTTGGATTTTTAATCTTTTCATTGTATGGTCATTGTATGATGTCAAATGACTAATTTTTGTTTCAATGGTTATATAAAAATGTGTAGATTATGGCCATGTTTGGTAAATAGTTTTTTGAGACAAAATTAGAGGTTTGAATTATTTTTAGAGGTTTGACTAGTTAAATTCGTTAATTTAGATGTTTTGATAAATGGAGGCTTATGACAGCAAATTGGGGTAAAACTTTTCAATTTGAAGAATTCTTTTTAGGAGCTTTTTGGGTTAGAGGGTTGGATAAAGAGTTGTAAAGACTCTTTTGTCCTTGACAATTATAAAAATTTCTCTAAATAACATAAATTAAATAACTAAATTAAAAAAAACAATTTCATAAATAAGAAATTAATATATATATATAAATTCAATAATCAATAAAATTATATTGAAAATACAATTTCTTGAATAAAAAATTAATATATGCATCGAAATTTAATAATTATTATAATTATATTAAAATATAATTTCATAAATAAGAAACTAATATATACACCCGTTGCGTGATTTAAGTGCATCGCAAACGGTGCAAGTGAACACGTCGCAAGTAATAATATAGATTAAGACCGCCTCTACAAGGATTGGTGAAACTCTGACTTCTAGCTTCTTGCACTAAAAGAGAATAATATTGAAAGTAATAGGTGGTGATAAATAACAAGTAAAATAAACTAAGCAAGTAAAGTAAATAGAAAAGAATAATCGATATGAAAAATTAGATTGGGTTATCGTGAGCAGTGGTGCAATTGTCGAATGAATTGCCATGGCTTGTAATTACTGAGGCAAGTCAATTGTCGTGGCAATTGGTTTAGTAGAATGCCGTGGCAACTGGGTTTCTTAGAATGTTGTGGCAATTGGGTTTTCTAGAATGCCGAGTTTCCTTCTTTAATGTTCGACAGAGTGTTCTTCAATGTCTCCGTGTTATCCTTAACCGAAGAACTAATGTTTGTGCAAGCCTTGGTGATATATCCCTGCATTAACTTTGGGTGAGCAACATCAATCTTGCACTCTTCATAGCCGCTGAAATTCGAACCTTATTCCTAAGGTGGATTAGTTCCCACCAACGGTCGTTTAAATAGAAATCGTGTCCACTCGTTTCGTGAATCTAGCTCTCCTAAGCCTAGATAAATGGATTCACTCAAGTTCCGTTCCCAATTCCCTTAAAGTGAAAATCAAGAACCAAGAATGGACAAACAATGAAATTTATTAAATTAAAAACCAAAAACCATTTATTCATCTCTATACACCAACAAACCCGATAACCCAAGCCAAATTAAACTAGTTCATGGATGGGTAGAAAGAAAATACAAAGGAATAAAACCTAGACATGGGATCACAAGATACAAGAAAAAGAAATAGAGAAGATGGACTTTTCGGGCGTGATGAACTTTTACAATCTGATCTACTCCCCTTCGATCGACTCTACTTTCTTTGTTGATGTTGATCTCTTTAAATAGATGTAGAGGGAGAGTCCAAATCCGTATGAAAATCGTGAGGCTTGATCCTTATTTGATCGAGATTTAAATTTGAATCTGGGATAATTATCCTTTGCATTTTGAGATAATCCTGCGGATAATGTCATCTTTATCCATACTTGCCACAACGTCTTTTGGCAATTGGTTCGGCAAGTCGTTCCTACACAAAATAAAGCAAAGCAGTAGCGATTTCTCCATAAAAACCGTCAAAATGTAACACTAATCTCGATAGATGAGGAAACTATGAAAGTATGCATGAATGACTAAGTATGCAACTAAAATGAGCCTAAGTCTAACAATAATATGAGTAAAAAGGTAGAAATTATAGTACTTTAACACACTGAACACACCCCTAAACTCGAACTATTGCTTGTCCTCAAGTAATGCTAAATACTAGCAATTATTTGCCAAGGCATTTACCACCAAAAACATGCTTCTTACCTGACTTCAATCCTCAGAAACGTAGAATGAAGAATCGATTACCTTTCGATCGTTGGACTGTACAAAAAATTACTCAAAATTAAACTACAATGCTAGTGAAAATTTATGTGTAGAGTTGTGTACAAGTCAATCATCAGGATTCCATGCAAACCATAGGTTTTATTATTATCTTGTCGAAGCAATTAATTTTGCTAGATCCACTTTAGGCACCTCTAGCAATTTCTTTTCAATTAAATCAGCTAGAGCCAGATGGGCACCTCTAGCAATTCTCAATGCTTGACAACTAGAGAAAGATGGGCACCTCTAGTAAGAAATTATCTTTATTCATATTTTATTTTAATTTTTCTTTGGCTAGAGCCAATTAGGCACCTCTAGCACATTTTCCAATTTTAATAACCTGCAGTTTACTAGGTCTCTCTCAATCAACAAGTCACAACAGTGTTAATATAAGCAACATCATAGTCAAATTTCAAGTAAACTCCATGCCAATTCTAAAATCTAAGGTTTTCTCATCTAAGCACAATGGCAAAACTCATCATAAGACATCACATCAAGTTTCGACAGTTTTATTTGGTAATTGTCATAGCAATTATCATATGCAAGCTAACATGAGACAGACAAAATGAATGCAAATGATCATGAGACAAACAAAAACAAACCCCTAAACTCGAGAGAAGCAATGTCCTTAATGAATGCAAAACTAATCAAAATAAAAGAAAAACAAAATACAAATGAATTAATCGAAGATTTTGTTAACTCGAATTTGTAGTTTCTGTTGAGTCATATGCTTGGTCTATTTTTCGTCTTGTGGTGGTTACAGGGTCATGAACTGTAGTTTTCTCTATCTCTTTAATTGGTTCACCCTCTTTCTCGGCTTCCTCTTGTGTAGAAGTTTTACACTTCAACGTAAGCTTTGATGGCACAGCCGGAGGTGGGGACTTTAATGGTGCAGAAGTGGTGTCTTCAGAATCTGAAAAATTATGTAAAGATTCAGTATGTTTAGGTTCAGTAACAAGTTTCTTACCTTTGCACGGGTTAGTGGTTGCTGCAGTAATGTCACTTGGAGCACAATTACATCGTTTGTCGAGGCAAGTAACTCGGTAGAGAACACCGAGAAGGGCATACTGCTATTTAGATAGTTCTTCAAGATAACTCATGTAAGGGCAATATCTCAGTCTTTCATATATCGCAAGAGCAACAGCTCTCGTGCCTCCATCCAATCCAAATGTTACATCAAGGGGTGAAGGATATTGACCACCCCAAAGACACTTGCCGTGGCATGCACACTTGTCGTGGCATGTGCACTTGCCAGGGCATGTTCTATCGCCGGGGCAGAATCTAGAACAGAGGATTTGCGCACAGCTGTTGGTACTTTTGGTGGGCCGTCTTACATCATTCTCATATACTGAATATTTGTCCACCCAGTTTTCTTGGGTAGTCTCTCGTCCGTAGCCTAGGTCAGCACTTTCTCTTTTGCGCATAAGATCAAAATCAAATTAGAAAAATAGAGTTCGCCAGCATCCTTCTTGCTACAAGCATAAATCTCATCAATAATAATTTGTCTAATATTAATAGAAAGATTATGCAAAATAGAGTGTAGCAACAATAAACGAGAGTTAGAAACAATAATGTTATGAGTTGTGGGCATCAAATGAGTTTTTATGAAATTGTTCCATAACTTGGTCGTGGATTTTAGCAAAACTCGATTCACCATGCCCTTTAAATTTCCTTCATTCCATTCGGCTCCCTCGATGGTAAGGTCCTTGAGGACTTTATCCGCCTCTTCCTCTGTGATATTATCCACAAACTCGATTCATCATGAGTAACGAATAGCCCATAATGTGTATTGATGGAAGCAACATCAAGAAGACTAGCCCTACCACGCACATAAATACACAGATTATCTGGATTAGAAATAAGTGTATTAAACTCTCTTACCTATGTGATGTTCGCCGAGGCTGACTGTTCGTAAAAGATTTGCCACTTCTGATTCACAAAAATGGTGTAAACAAAATCTTCAAGATCGTAATTCGGCTTGGCACCATCATAGGCGAACCCTTGCTCTTCCCAAACCTTTCGTGTGGTAAACTTTTTTTAAATCATTTTTGTATAACTGGTAAAGCAAACCGATGGAAAGATGGCGTGATTGCACGTGAAGAACTTGTTTCGGCCATGGTTTTCAAATTCTTGGCCATGATGTTTGGTTCTTGTTTGAAAAAGAAAACAAAGAAAATCTCCAAGAGTTTCAAGGAATGAAAAAGAGTAAATGAAAAAGATGAAGTGAATGGGTAGTAAAGTAGATGTTATGGTGGAGTGCAAACTTGTTAAAGAAGATGGATTGATAGATCACCAATAGGTGAAAAGAAAAACAATGATTGAGGAAGGTAGAAGTAATGTGCGGCTAGGGTTAGTAAGAAAATGGGGAAAGAAAATTTTTGGTGAAAATTTTAGGGTATTTAAATCCCCTTGAAAATCGGCGGCCCTTCATCTTCATGGGATAAAATTTTATTCAAATGAAATTCTATCTTAAGCCTAATTTCCACTCATTTTGAAACTCTTATCCTAAAATTTAAAAAGAAAACAAAACAAAAGGATAAATATTAATAAAAAATAAAGATAAAGATAAAGATAAAAACTAAATCAAACTAAACAAAATAAAAAAGGATAAAAATTGAAATTCAAAGAAAAACAATATAAACAAAAAGAAAAAGAAAAAAGCTGCGAAGTTAATTGTAAACTAACAAAAATAAAAGAATTAAAAAGATTAGGGTTGCCTCCTTTGAGCGCTTAATTTATAGTCTCAGCCTGACTATGGTATCTCCCTTAGAATTGCTATGAAATTCCTTCCTTGAATAACCAACATAGGAAACCGAAGAACTTCTTTACTTTAAGTGTGCCAAACTCTTGACTGTACGACAATTGAGCATATTTTGTCGTGGTGGCTTTGAACAACCATCTTAGGAAATCGAAGTACCTCTTCCCTGTAAATCTAGTGAGCTTTCAACTGAACTCAGTAATGCTTAGGATTTGCTGCCTCTCTTTCCTGTTCAGGATACAACTGAGAAGAAATTATCTTGGACAATGTGTTATCTTTTCCCAAGTAAGCATAGTGCAATTGCTCTGGCAATGAATTTAATTGAATAAACAGTAGTTGTTCAATAGAAGGTTTAGGGAATGTAAATTCCTTACTTGAGTAATTAAGAAATTTGATATTTTTACCCGGTCGATTCATAGCCCAGTTTACTTCTTGTTGAATTTTATTATCTAGCTTACGTTCCTTGATGTTCTCAGATTCAGACTAGGCAGTCATACAATTGTCGTGGCAATATTCCTCCATGTTGATACCTAGATTTGTTTCAACGGTTTTAATGAATTGGCATTCATCTGTATCATCCACATACTTAGCTGTTTTGAAAGCATTCAACGTGACTTACTGATCATTCACTCGTATTGTGAGTTGTCATCTCTCAACATCGATCAACGTCCTTCTAGTTGCTAAAAATAGTCTTCTAAGAATGATGGGAGCGAACTCATCTGCTTCACAATCCAAAATAATAAAGTCAGTGAGAAAAATAAATTTATCCAATCTTACCAAAATGTCTTCGATTTTTCCTTCTAGTTGAACGTAAGATTTGTCGGAAAACTGCAACGTGACTGTGGTGGGTTTCACTTTTCCTATGCCTAATCATTGGAAAACTGATTTTGGCTATGTCTACTCCAAGGTCGTACAATACTTTTTCAACATAATGGTTGCCAATATCACATGGTATCATGAGATTGCCTAAATTATTTAGCTTAGGTGACAATCGATTATGCAACATCGCCATACATTCTTTTGTGAAGGCAACTATTTTAAACTTGTTCAACCTTGTTCGCCTAAATAATGTCTTTATGGAACTTAGCATAATTAGGCACCTGCTTAATTGCCTCAACCAATGGCAAGTTAATGTGAACTTGTTTAAGGATGTCAAGGAACTTCTTGAATTGATACCCATTCTTCTTCTTCCTCAGCCTCTATGGAAATAGAGGTGGCAATCTGATTTCTTTGACCTTTCCCATCTCATTTAGCTTGGCTTCGTTGGATGAACTTGCCGCAGCATGTGAACTTGTTGTGGCAACTGCTGAAGGCTTGTCATCTATAATTGTCGGGGCATTGTTGCAAGGCACTTCTTTCTGAACAAAAGACTGCTCTGCTGGCTGACTACTTTCTTTGGGTTTGATAGGATTATCATTTGGTTTTGGTACACTTTGGGTGGTGATCGCCTTACACTGTTTATGGTCCGATCCTCGTACAACTTTTATGTCACTGGCAGACTTCTTTGTGGCCTTGAGCTCAAGATTTGGGCAAATTGCCCAATTTGTGTCTTCAAAGATTTCAATATTGCTCCTTGGCTCTGTATCGTCATCTTAGTCTTGTTTATAAAAGAGTCAGTCTTTTTCATAAAATTACTAGTCCCAGCCATATAAGACTCAGCCTTAAGCATAAAAGCATTCAAAGTTGTTTCCAAAGAACTTATTGATGACGATTATTGCTGCAACAACTGAGTTTGTTGCCATGGCAAGTTTTGTTGAAAGCTTGATGATTTTGTGTTCTGGTGGAGTGGATTGTTGGAGTTGTCTTGGTTACTTCAAAAAAAAATTGGGTGCTTCCCCATTCTGGATTATATGTGTTGGAATATAGATTACCGTTCCGATTGAAATTCCCAACATAATAACCTAACTCCAGATTTTGTGGACATTTAGAAGAATCATGATTAATATTACATAAAACACAAAATGAATAAGCTACCTTGAATTTCTGTGTATCGTTGGGTCATTGCAGATTTTTAACCATGTTGGTTAATGTAGCAAGTTGTGTTGAAATAGAGTCCGATGAATCAAGCTCAATTGTCGTGGCATTTCTTCTTGCTGGTCCCTTCCTAGTGGTTGGGAACTGGTAATCATTATTGGCAAGTCTGTCTAAGATCTTTAAAGCTTCCTTATGTGATTTGTCTAAGAGAGTGCCATTCGTCGAGGTATCTAGCATCATCCTAGTCGGTGCATTTAGGCATCTGGCATCATCCTAGTCGATGTATTTACTCTGTTGTTGAACATTACCACTTGTGTCCAATCTCTGAATCAGTGTATGGGACATTTGCATAGAATATCCTTGTATCGATCCTAAGCCTCGCACATGGATTTGTTATCTGCTTGATAAAAAGAAGTAATGTCATTACAGATTCTAGCATTCATATTAAGATTATTATACCTTAACAGAAAACTGCAGCATAGTTCTGCCCACGATTTCAATAATCTGGATGGTACATCGTTCAACCACGTTCTTGCCATATCCCTCAGTGAATAGGGAAATAATTTTATCTTTAGGACATCTTAATGGAGTCCTTGTTGATGAAAAAAGTAGTATACTTCTAGGAAAGCTCTCAAATGTTGTATGTCATCTTCATGAGGTGAACCGCCAAATTGCCCAATTGAGTTGAGCATGGTGAACATAACCGGCTTCAACTTAAATTTTGCAGCTTAGATCTCAGGAGTGACAATGCCTGGTTTGAGATCATCAAGATCTGGAAGTAGATAATCTCGAATGGGTCTGTTTCGTACACGAAAAAGTTACTCTGCTAAAACTGCATTGTCTACTACCGCGGTATTCTGGTTACCGATGGCATTTTGATTGTCGTTGGCATTCAAATTTACGACTGGATCAACAGGTGGGTCTGCCATTGCTTATCTTAGCTCTCTCATTCTTCTACGAAAAACTCATTCAATCTTAGGTTCAAGTGGGTAGTTTCGTGCTGTTGGTCTTGCTCTGGTTATACACAGACGCAAAACAAAAAATGTTAGCCCCTTGAAACAAATAACAAAATAAATAAATGAAAAGACAAAGGTATAAGAAATTAAAAATATTGCCAATCTCCGACAACGGCGCCAAAAACTTGTTGCGTGATTTAAGTGCAATCCAAACGGTGCAAGTGAATGCAAGTAATAGTATAGATTAAGATATTCTCCACAAGGATTGGTGAAACTTTGACTTCTAGCTTCTTGCACTGAAAGAGAATAATATTGAAAGCGATAGGTGGTGATAAATAACAAGTAAAATAAACTAAGCAAGTAAAGTAAATAGAAAAGTGTAATCGATATGAGAGATTAGTTCGGGTTATCGTGAGCAGTGGTGCAATTGCTGAATGAATTACAGTGGCTTGTAATTACTGAGGTCAGTCAATTGCCGTGGCAACTAGGTTTAGTATAATGCTGTGGCAAATGGGTTTCCTCCTTCAATGTTCGACGGAGTATTCTTCAATGTCTTCGTGATATCCCTAACCGAAGAATTAATGTTTGCGCAAGCCTTGGTGATACATCCATGCGTTAACCTTGGGTGAGCAACATAGATCTTGCACTCTTCTTAGCCGCTGAAATCCAAACCTTATTTCAAAGACGGATTAGTTCCCACCAACGGTCATTTAAATGGAAACCGTATCCACTCGTTTCATGAATCTAGCTCTCCCGATCCAAGATAAATGGATTCACTCAAGTTCCTTTCCCAATTTCCTGAAAGTGAAAACCAAGAACCAAGAATGGACAAATAATGAAATTGATTGAATTAAAAATAAAAAACCATACATTCGTCTCTATACACCACCAAAACCCGATAACCCAAGCCAAATTAAACTAGTTCATTGCGGGGTAGAAAGAAAATAAAAATAAATAAAACCCAGACATGAGATCACAAGATACAAGAAAAAATGGAGAAGATGGACTTATCGGGCGTGATGAACTCTTGCAATCCGATCTACTCCCTTTCGACCGACTCCCCCTTCTTTGTCGTTGCTGATCCCTTTAAATAGATGCAGAGAGAGTCCAAATCCGTGGTAAATCGTGGGGCTTGATCCTTATCTGATCAAAATTTAAATTTGAATATGGGATAATTATCCTTTGTATTTTGAGATAATCCTGCGGATAATGTCATCTTTATCCATACTTGCCGCGATGTCCTTCAACAATTGGTTCGGCAAGTCGTTCCTGCACAAAATAAAGCAAAACAACATCGATTTCTCCACAAAACCATCAAAACGTAACATTAATCTCGATAGACGAGGAAACTACGAAACTATGCATGAATGACTAAGTATGCAACTAAAATGAGCCTAAGTCTAACAATAATATGAGTAAAAGGATATAAATAATCAAACAGCTATTAACTATCAGTTAATTTTACCAAACGTTTTTATACAATTAGCTAGTGCAATTCGCTAATCAAATCAGATAATTCTATCAACTATCAATTAATATAATTTGCTATCCACTATCAGCTATCCGTTAATTGTCAAACATAGCCTATGTGTTTAGTTTACGTTTATGGTTGTAAACTCTCATTAGAATTTTAGACATTTCACCATTTTAATAAAACTAGCGACTTTTATAAAAAATATAATTATTTTTATGGTAAACAACATAATTTGGTCACTAAACTATTCTTGTTTTCCTATTTTGGTCACCAAACTATTATTTTGAGCAAAACCTTCACCATGTTATATTTTTTTCCTATTTTGGTCTCCAATCTATTGCTTCTTTCCTGTTTTAATCACCAAACTATTATTTTTTCTGTGAGTTTTTTAACGGCGAGTGACCAAAATAAGAAAAAGAACATAACATTAATGACGATTTTGCCAAAAATAATAGTTTAATGACCAAAACAGGAAAGCGAAAATAGTTTAGTGATCAATGGTGTTGTTTACCCTTATTTTTATACAATGTGAAATCAAATCAAACTCATACATATAATTGTACGAATCGAATTTCATGTATTACAATGTACATTTAATCAAAGTTGATATTATAAATTTGATACGTTTATTTTCAAACGAAATGTAAAGTTTTCAGATTAGTTTTATTTAAGGTTATTTAAATATTTAAAATTTGAATTATTTTTAAATTTAAAAACCAGCCTTAAAATAATGAAAAATATTTTGATACACAAGCTTTACACAAGCCTTTCAATTTTAGAATTTAGGGTTTAGGAGTTTAGTGTGTAGGGTGTAGAATTTAAGGTTTATAGTTAGAATTTAAGGTTTATAGTTAGAATTTAAGGTTTAAGGTTTATGTTTTAGGGCTAAGGATTTATGTTTTAGATTTTATAGCTTAAATATGAATGGTTATGTAATTTTTTATACAGCTTGTGTATCAAAATATAACCCTAAAATAATTACTATTTTATTTTTTTTCAAAGTACTAAAATTTGAAAATTATTTTTTACACACAAAATGAGACTGATTTAAGTTTATTATTATATATACTTGTGCTTTGGTCAAGTTAATATTGTCAACTCAATTAATAACCAAAATACTTTTTTTAGTTAAATCCTGCACCAGCTTCCTTTTGAATAATTTTTTTTTATATATATGATCAAATAATAATTAAACCTGACCAACCCATCATCTGCCTCATAAATGTTTCTTTTTGAATTTGAAAATATCAGATTGTTCTAGACATCAGGAAGCTCTCACCTAATCCCATCCCCATCATCGTCTGCCATTTCTGACCGGCACCACTGCTCCGTCGTGGCCACCACCGTTCTCACCATCAGAACCGTCGTCCTGTCCCGACCTCACCCCTGAGTACCACTCGCGGCAAGTAGCCTCCGTTCATCGAGAAAATAGGTTTGAATGTTCGACTGAAATCTTTGGTTTTCGTTGCGATTTTTCATTGTTTCTGCCGTCGTGTGGCATCGGTGTGAGACACCGCCACCATCTCTGGACTACATGTCGCAGGGCGAGCAAGACTCATATCGCCGATCATCGTTTGGTTGCAATTTTCAAGGTAAAAAAATGTTCAGTTTTTTTTACCCGTCGTGGTTTCATTGTTTTAACACTCGATAAGCCTCTTATAGCTAAAATGGTTGTGTTATTTAGCATTTTGGCCTTTTCCGGTAAGTTTTCTATTTTTTTTAGGCCACGCGTGGCTCACACGCGCCACCGGGGGTGAGTTCTGACCACTGTAGTTAGTTCACCCCTGAACTGAACTGGTTCACCCATGAACCGATCTAACTTTTGGACTGAGCCAGTTGCCCTTGGATCGACAATACCAGATTAGACTTGATAAAGGTTATTGGTCTGGCCTGTTTAAGGCCCAACGACCTTTAGCCTCATGCCATGCTAGTCCAAAGCCCAAAACCCGAGTCCAACTCAAGCTCATATCTGACCCGACCAGAGTCTGACCTGAATTCGACATGACCCGAGTCTGACTCGAATTTGACAATTTTAACCTGACCCATTGACCCAGTCAACCTAGTTGAGTTAATTCGTATGAGTCAACATGTTCGAGTCAACTCGTCTGAGTTAAATCAGTTGACTTTGATCATTGATTTTGACTATTGACTGTTTACTTTGAACAAAAAGTCAACTTCTTTCGAAAACCCCTATTTTATTTTTTCGACGTCCTGAACCTGATTTTAAAGTCCGTTTCACAAAATTCTAACCTGACAGCCTTCGAATCTAATTTTGAACTCGAACATGTATATGTATTAAGTTAATTTATTTAAGAGAATTTGTTGGATAAAGGACTGACACATATATTATTTGTTTAAAGGTTCTAGAGACTCTCCCGATCGTGCATCTTTCTAGCCCAGCTCCCCTCGATACGCGCAATCGCGTGATCCCGTGGTAACTTGTATGTATCGGTGCATTGTGAATTATCATGGAAGAGAATTATTCTCATATTAATTTAAGATTTATTGTGTCTTAGGTTCTAGCACAGCATCGGAGCGTAACCCGAGTGCTCAGTAGATCATCAGACCGACCAACCTGACCTTTTGAGGTGCGTTCCTTGTGTGCTATAAAAATGTTTTGAATGATTGCTTTGAACTAATCATGTGCACATGACTGATATCATCCGATTTCGCAAAAATATAACATGTTTCCTGATTTTATACATGATCATATTAATTGTCTAATTTATGCCTAAGTACATGATTGAATAGTATGCTATCTAGTTATTGTTTTACTGAAAATAAGTGTCTGCTTTATATCTACTATTTTACTGATTAGTACTGCTTACTACTGATAGTAAATATTGTCTAGACTATTTTATTGGTGTACTTGAGATAGGATATGAAGTCATTGCACGTTCAGTCCTGATCTAGCTGGTAATTCCTATTGTACCAGGTTCCTATGCTTCGGCTAGGGTGATTTCTACTGTATCAGGTTCCTATACTTCGGCTAGGGTGATTCCTACTGGACCTAAGGTATCCCCTTAGGATGACACCTACGCCCAATGGGCCTGGGTTAACGCTTTTATAGATGCGATTCTGGGGAACTGCATACTAGAGTTCGGTTAGAGGGTAGGTAAAGAATTAAAATGAACTTTACTGCTACTAGAATAATATGTTTCGGAAATAAAATATTGATTGCATTGTTTATAATATTTGTTTTAACTTTGCACTGTTGGAACACATTGAGTTCTTTAGCTCACACCCCCAAATTTTCTCCCTTTCAGATATTTTGGATAGGCTACCATGTACCAGACATTCGGAGGATCGACACATTCAGTACTCCATCTAGTTTGTAATGTTTCTATCCACCATTTTGTTCTTTCAAGGTGACATGTGCCTATATTTTGGGGATGTATGGTGTTTATGTTAGGAGTATTTTGCTATCATACTTGATATTACTTATTTTGTAACTATCATATGAAATCATATATATATATGTGTGTGTGTGATTTCATCATCCTATATCGTGTTACGTAAATATATTTTCAAATTAGATATTTAAATTCCCAACATGCTTTCTACTTGAATTTTAAAGTGGAAATGTGCCGTGTTAGACATGGTCAATCCGCATAGGCCGGTCTAGGGGATTATATTTGGTTGATAATAAATCTTCAAGAAAAATTTTATTTGTTTTTATTTGATGGAGCATAAAATTCCATATTGAACATTCTGGAGTAACTTCTTTTTTTTTTTAATTCCAAGTGTATGGTTAGTAGATCCAATAAAAAACAGCACAGCAAAGTAATGCGTGGTTGAGTTCAAACCATAACATCTGATTTCATTCCTAAGTAAAGTTGATATAACAGCAACGAAGAGTACAACTTCCAGACCCTTCCAAGATATATGATATCCCAAACCAATCCAAATCCAAATCCAAATCCAAATTAAAATGCTAGAACCATCATCCTTAAATCCTAGTATTTGTATTTATGGAACCTCAGTTCCCTCCAAAGCACAAACAACGACCATCACCCTGCACGAATTGTTCACAAAAGCACCTTCCGACCCTAGCTTTGTCCTAATAACAGCCAAAAACAAAAATGGCAGCAACACTCTCTCTTTCTGCTTCCCATCTTCCAGTATGCAAATCTCACGGCTTTTCAAAGAACACCCATCTCCCCAAAGGAACTAACAAAGACAACCCATCATCTAAAACATCCTCAGACATCAAATTAACCAAGAGAAACCTGTTGACTTCAATGGCTTCGGGTCTAATCGGAACACCTCTCTCGGTTGCTGCCGAGCCAGCTAAAGCTGAACCGGAGGCCCCAGCCGAGACCATGTCAAACAGGTTATCGTATTCCAGATTTCTGCAGTACTTGGAACAAGGTGTGGTGAAAAAGGTGGACTTGTTTGAGAATGGGACAGTGGGCATTGCCGAGATATATAACCCTGCAATTGAGAAAATCCAGAGGGTAAGAGTTCAGTTACCGGGATTACCGGCAGAATTGGTGAGGAAAATGAAGGAGCAAAACGTGGATTTCGCTGCTCATCCTATGGAGATGAACTGGTCGGCTGCTTTACTCGACTTGTTGGGGAATTTGGCTTTTCCTTTGATATTGCTTGGCAGTTTGTTGCTAAGAGGCTCATCTGGTAACACTCCTGCAGGCGGTCCAAACTTGCCTTTTGGACTTGGAAGGTAACTTATATCATTCTTTACTTCATCATACATACATAAGTGCGATGAATTCGATTTGGTTCTCGTCGAAATGATTGTTCTAGTTACTACTACTTGATATTATAGCATGAGTATGTACGTTTTTCCCCTGTAGGAGCGAAGCTAAATTTCAGATGGAACCCAACACAGGAGTAACATTTAACGATGTAGCTGGCGTTGATGAAGCCAAGCAAGACTTTCAAGAGGTAGTAGAGTTCTTAAAAACCCCAGAAAAATTTACTGTAGTGGGTGCCAAAATTCCCAAAGGAGTGCTTTTAATTGGACCTCCGGGCACTGGTAAGACATTGCTTGCTAAGGCCATTGCAGGGGAAGCAGGGGTTCCTTTCTTTTCACTTTCTGGTTCAGAGTTCATTGAGATGTTTGTGGGCGTCGGAGCTTCGAGAGTTCGGGATCTGTTTAACAAGGCAAAGGCTAATTCGCCGTGTTTGGTGTTCATCGATGAGATTGATGCTGTTGGAAGACAAAGAGGGACTGGGATTGGTGGAGGAAATGATGAAAGAGAGCAAACATTGAATCAGTTGTTGACTGAAATGGATGGTTTTACTGCTAATACTGGAGTTATTGTCCTTGCTGCTACTAATCGGCCTGAAATTCTGGATTCTGCTTTGCTCAGGCCTGGAAGATTTGATAGACAGGTAAGTGTTGGATTACCAGATATAAGAGGAAGGGAAGAAATACTCAAGGTACACAGCAACAACAAGAGACTAGACAAGGATGTTTCACTCGATGTAATCGCCTTGAGAACACCGGGATTCAGTGGTGCTGATTTGGCAAACCTCATGAATGAAGCCGCCATTCTTGCCGGTAGAAGAGGCAAGGACAAGATCACAATGAAAGAGATCGATGACTCGATCGATCGAATTGTCGCTGGAATGGAAGGAACACAGATGACAGATGGAAAAAGCAAGATCCTTGTGGCTTACCATGAAGTTGGCCATGCTGTATGCGCGTAAGTTCCCATCAATAAACTCAATAATGTTGCTAACATATTGGAATATCCTCCGGAATTCGACATTTATAGCCTTGGGAATGATTGCAGGACATTGACACCAGGCCATGATCCAGTTCAGAAAGTAACTCTGATCCCCAGAGGCCAAGCTCGAGGGCTAACATGGTTCATACCAGTTGAAGATTCGGATCTTATTTCAAAAAAGCAACTCTTTGCTAGAATTGTTGGAGGGCTCGGAGGTCGAGCAGCCGAAGAGGTAATCTTTGGTGAACCAGAGATTACTACTGGTGCAGCAGGTGACCTACAACAAACAACCCAAATAACCAGACAGGTTATGATCTAGAAAACTTGATTTCCTAAGGTTTTGTGTCAATTTTATTCATTTACAAGACTCGAACATCGAACTCCTTATGGCTAAGGCCAATAGTCGTTCATCTACTTTTTCAAGCATTGATCTGCCAAGGATCCAATGAATATCGAAAACCCAGTTTAGCTAACAAGTTATTCTTTCACATTTCAACAGATGGTAACAAGGTTTGGCATGTCAGAAATCGGACCATGGATGTTAATTGATCCTTCAGTACAAAGCAGCGACGTTGTGTTAAGGATGCTTGCAAGGAATTCCATGTCGGAGAAACTCGCGGAAGACATTGATTCATCGGTTAAGAAAATAACTGAAACTGCATATGAGATTGCAAAGAACCATATAAGGAACAACCGTGAGGCAATTGACAAGCTAGTAGAAGTTTTGCTGGAGAAAGAGACTCTTACAGGAGATGAATTCAGAGCAATCCTGTCGGAATTTGTTGATGAACCTGTAATAAAAATAGACAGAACTCCCGTTCGTGAGATGCTCAATGCTTGAGTCGCTGTATAGAATATACATACTTTGAACATTATTCTATGTATAATACATATATTTCTTACTTATTATTATTTCATTTATAAATCAATAATGGCAGTGCCTTCCAAAATTAATTTGTAATCTCGAAAAAGCATAAATGTCTGGTTTGCTTAACGTTTTGTTTTTCAATCAAACATAAATCTACGCCCAGATTGTCATCTCTATCTCTATCCAGAAACCTTGATTACGTGCATTCCCATCTCATTAAATCTCTCGATTCAGCTCTGTGTACATGAAATATGTTAATCCGATGCCATACTTGCGAAAGAAAAGGAGGACTTAAACGCAATAAGCTTATGTAGCCATTTGTTTTGAAGGTGTGCTTGGGGGCCGAAGTACTAGAGGAAGGGAGACAGGTTCATGGGGGAGATTGTAAAGCATGGTTTAGGTGATGATGTTTATGTTAATAACAATTTGGAGCATTTTTATGGGTGTTGTAAGAAGATAATGGATGCAAAGAAAGTTGGGGGAAATGTATGAAAGAAGTGTGGTTTCGTGGTTACTGCTTGTGTTGAGAATTTCTGCATTGAGGATGCGCGGAAACAATCATTAAACTTATTGAACTATTACAAAATGATCATTGCACGTTATAAATTATTGATAAATTTTGAAAAGTTTAATGATTATTTTGTAATAATTTAATAATTTTGTACTAATTTGATAAAATTTAATGACCATTATATAGCATATCAAAAAATTTAATGGTCATTTATAACTTTTAAAAGTACAATGACCAATATATATAATATAATGTTTAATATATAATAATTTTGGTTAATTAACCGATTTCGAACCGAATTAACCGATAACGAAAGTTTGAAGAAAAAAAAATCTTAACTGTTAACTGATCATAACTAAAATTACCTAACCGATTAATTGAAAAAAAATACTTCAATTTAATTGGTTAATTCGGTTAAAACCGAAATTTAACCCACGGGGAAAACTTAAAAAAATGATTGAGATCACTTGTGTGGTGTACATATTTGTCTAATTCAGTCGAGCTAAAGTTTTAAGAAATTTGATCTTTACTAGAGACTAAGGGCTCGAAACATGGAATGAGCTCGATTGAGTTTTAATTTCAAAGTTTCAACTTGATCTGAAGCACAGGTCAAAACGGTGCACCTTTCAAATCGATTAAACACTAATTGGATACAGGTCGAATTCGATTCGAATGGGTCAACGGGTCAGAATAAAAGTTAAGTACGTTAAAAGTAGACAATATCAAATCACATTAGATTTTTTTTTTACTCGTGTTTTATACATCGATCTCACTTTATTTTTATTTCTGCATGTGAGAAACAAAATATTTTAGGTATCGTTTCTAATGATATTTAGGTATTATAATAGACCCAATTGGTCTGGGCTTTAACCAAGCTAAACTAAATCAACCCAAACCCCTTACCTTAACTAAACCAATCCAAACAAGTGACCCAAACCCGTTTACTGAACCCGGCCTGGTAACCCGGATCTGACCTAAACCAAAAAACTCTAAATTTTGAAACCCTAATAGTAGCCTCAGTGAGCCGCCACCATCGTCATCCACGACCACCGTCGTTGTCGTCAAGGCCGCCGTCTTCCGAAGTCATTGCCGGTCACTATTTCGAACCAAAATGAACCCCAAATTAATTTCAAACCCCAAATCTAATTCAAATCCTAAAACCCTAAAAAATAATAAACATAATCTAACCTACCCTACCCCCTAAGCCGCCATCCATAATCACCACCATACCTCTATCCCAACTGCTCGACCATCCCCTAAACAAACCAGATCCGAAAAATTTAGGATTTCAGATCCAAATCAAACCGACCCCCATGGTCTATAAATCAATCTGCAAGCAAAAAGATAAGGGGATTCACGAGAAATTTGGAGAGAAAAAAATACCAGAAAAAAAAGAGGGAGAAGAAGATTCAATCGAACAAAAAAAGAGGTAAAAATACCTAGGCTTTTCCTTCTTCGAATACTGTAGAGAGCCGGTTCATTCTCCAAAGCCTAGGTTGCCGGAGGAATCATCACGCTCTTAGGACGGCGGCGCGGCGGGAGGTGTGAGCCTTAGGGTTTCAGTTCTGAAAATTTCAGATAGTGGGGGGAAAGATCGGGTTTATTTTGGGTTAAATGATTCGAAATGGTTTTTTGTTAAAAAATACCCTTTATGTCGTGTACTAAAATGGCATCATTTTAGGCGCCTCGTTTTGCCCCTGTACCCGCACCGATGACCCGACCTGGGGAGGATCCGCGAAATTTTAATGAATAGGTTAATTGCGTTTCAATCTTTCCGTCTTTATTCCCTTTTTAATTTTATCCTTTTTGCAATGGTTTATTTATTTTATGCATCTTGTAATTTTTGTTTTGTTGTAATTTAGTCACTGTATTTTTAGTATTTAATTTCCAGCATGCTATTTCTTGTGATTTACGTTTATTCCCTTACATTTTGCATCTGTTTCATTCTAGTCCAATAATATGTAGCATTTATGCCATGTAATTTCATATTAGTTCATTTTAGTCCTTAAACTTTAATTTCATGTTGTTTTAGTTTAAATCATCATCATTATTATTATTATTATATAAAATACTTTATTTTGTTTATATCAATATAATATATAAAATATATGTATGTATATAAATTTTTACCTATGGCTTATATTTTTATGTACAATAGTTTTTGTATATTTTTTGTATATTATGTATAATACTTTATATATGTTTGTAAAATATTGTATAGTATTTTTATTTAATTGCTATGTATATAAAATAGTAATAAATACTTCCTTTTGAAAATGATATATATAAAAAAAACTACTAACTTAATATATGTATAGGCATTTTCTATAAATATACATATTTTACTTTAAATATTATATTTTAAGTGTATATATATAAAAGATGATAAACACTTATCTTTTGTAATAAAAATATATATGTATATAAAACTACTAAATATAGTTATTAAATCTATTTTGTCATAAATATTATATTTTAAATATATAAATATATTTGTGTACTACATTATAAATTGCATCATAATAACTAGATAAGTAAAGATTAAGGTAATATTCTTTTATTTAGAGAGTTCGAGAATTAGTGTCCCGAGCGTAAAGGGATGCGACCATCTCGATATCCCTAAATAAAAGGATATCTTTGATAAGTGTTCAAAAGTACTATTTTTCTTACCCTTTTTACTCATATTATTGTTAGACTTAGGCTCATATTAGTTGCATAGTTAGCCATTCATGCATTAATCCATGTTTCCTTCCATCGTTGAGCTTGATTACATAACTTGGTAGTTTTTGTGGAAAAGATGATGCTTTGGTGTGCTTTGTGTGTGTATGTGCAGGATCACTTGCCAAAGCAATGCCGAGCTAGTTGCCAGGGCAATGCATGAAGGAGACGCCGAGCCAGTTGCCATGGCAATTGTCGACAAAGAGAAAATGCAATAGGGATGTCGAAATTAATGACTTTACAAGCCCAAGATGACATGGAGCAAGGCCCAAGCCCAAAGGAATTTGATTGCCATGCAGAGATTAAAGAAGAATTAAATTCCAAGAAGATAAGAGAAGTTCTAATAGGAATAAAATTATAATAAAGAATTATATTCTTTAAAGATAATTTAATCTTAACTCAAACTCCTCCTCAAAGAAGGACTTTGGCCTAGCCCTATAAATACCAAGGAGATTTCGACAACTTGGTGGAGAGAGCAATAGGGGAAATTTCGACAAGTCCAAGGGAGAAAGCAAGGGGAATTTTCGACAAGCATCTAGGGCAAGGGATTTTCGACAAGCTTCATCTTTTCTTCCTTGTTCGATTGGGTTCATGCTAGGGATTGTTTATCTTGTATTTCTTTGGAACCTAGCCATGAACTAAATCTACTTGGCTATGGTTATTGTGTTTTGTGGTTGTGAGAAACTATTGGTTTTTGTTTAGGTAATAAGAGTTTGCACTTTTCTATTCAAGGTTTATTCATTCTTGGTTCTTATTATTGTTTGCGAGTGAATTGGGAGAGGATCTCGTGATTTCATCTATTTATCTAATATCGGGAGAGTTAGATTCAAGAAACGAATGAATATGATCTTTATTCAATCTATTGATGGTGAAGATTAATCCAGCTTAGGAATAAGTTAAGGATTTCAACGGCTAAGAGGAGCGCAAGATTGGTTGTTGTTCACCCTTGATTCACGTAGGGATGTATTATCAAGGCATGCACAAGTAGCTAGAGTTTCGACTTAGGGATAAGAAGAAACCATTGAAGAACGCTCTGCCGAACCTTGAAGGTTGCTGCCCAGACGCCCAAGTAGTTGCCCAACTAGTTGCCCGTGCAACCATCGATTAGTTGCCAAGGCAACCCCGTTGTGCAAGTTGCCACGGCAACTGAGTTGCCCGTGCACTCTTTTACCAAAACGATCCAATCGGCTATCACACCTCAACTCACGATAACCTGGCCTATCTCTCTCTCATATTGAATTCATCTTTTCTTTTATTTTACTGCTTTCTAGATTAGTCATTAGTTAAACTCCTATAATCCTTTACTTGTGTTTTTACTTTTTACAGTGCAAGAGACTAGATTCTTGAAGTAGCACCAATCCCTGTGGAGACGATATCTTTTATACTATAACTTGCGACGTGTATACTTGCACATTTGCGTAGCACTTATTACGCGCAACAAGTTTTTGGCGCCGTTGCCGGGGATTGTCAATAGCGACTTTGTTTTTATTTTCTTGCACTTTCTTTTTATTTTTCTTGTTTAAAATTCAAAGGGCTAACAAACTTTGGTTTTGCATTGGTATATGACCAGGGCGAGACCAACTTCACCAAAATATCCCTTTGATCCAGAAATCGAACGAACCTTACAAAGACTTAGATGAAGGATAAGAGAAGCAATGGCAAATCAAGACGGCAATATGAATCAAGATGTTCGAAAGGGGAGGAGGAGTGATTCTTGCACGAAAATGAACTATTCGAGACTATCTTGAAGAAGATCTTGATGGACTTAACCCGTGAGTTGTCGCACCTGAAATTGAAGCCGACCACTTTGAGTTGAAACCGGTAATGTTTAATATGATCAACACAATAGGTCAATTTGGCGGCTCAAAGAATCAAGATGCACGACAACATCTGAAATCTTTCCTCGAGATTTGCAACTCGTTCAAGATACACGGAGTCACCCCCAATGTCTTACGATTAAGATTATTCCCCTATTCACTGAGGGATAGGGCGAAAGCATGGTTGAATAGCATTCCTGCCGGATCCATAGCATCTTGGACTGATCTTTGTCATGATTTCCTTGCTAGATTTAATCCTACAAATTTGACTGATAAGCTTCGTAACAACATTACTTCTTTTCGGTAGGCAGATGATGAATCCATGTACGAGGCTTGGGAGCGATATAGAGAACTTCTACACAAATGCCATTTACACGGATTCCCGGTGTGGACTCAAGTAACAATGTTTTACAACGCCGTGAATACACCAACAAGGATGATGCTAGATGCCTCGGCAAACGACATACTCCTAGATAAGTCGCCGGAGGAAGCGATGCAAAATTTAAACAGGCTGGCCAAGAATGATTATCAATTCCCATCTACTAGAAGAGGAGGAGTTAGACGCCAAGCCACAATACATGAACTAGGATCATCAGATTCAATTTCGGCACAATTGGCCACTTTGACCAAGATGGTCCGAACATGCAAAAACCAAACAACACACATGAAGTCAAGGTAATGGATTCTTTTTGTGAGTTATGTGGTGATAACCATAATTCTTCCGAATGTATGCGTAATCCGAATCCAAACTTCTATGTGGGGAATTACAATCGGAGCAACAACGTGATGTCCAATACATACAATCCAGCTTGGAAGAAGCACCCAAATTTTTCATGGAGTAATCCCAACAATGCTCTAAACCGTAACAATCGAATGCACAAGCATCGATTCCAAAGAGAATATGCCACGCGCAATGAGATGCCGCGAAGAACAACCGACAACATCTAGTTCTTTGGAAAATTCTCTAAATACTTTTATGATGAAAACTGAATCTTATATGGCTGAGAATAGTAATTTCATAAAAAGAACTGATGTTTTTATTAACAGACCGAGATGAGATTGCAAAACCAAGAGGCGGCAATCAAATCATTGGAAAATCAAGTCGGACAGTTTGCTCAAAATCAAATACTAGACCACAATGAGGTTTACCTAGCGATATCAAGTCGCGAGAGGAACTGCCATGAGCAATGTAAGGCGATCACCACTAGAAGTGGCCAACAACTTAGAGAGGCTCAAACCCGCTCATCAAATAAAACTCCACAAAAAGATCAAGACGAACCTAGCGGCAAAGCCTCAGATGCTGAACCAGGAATTGCCGCGGTAACCGGCAATAAGCATGCCTCGGCAACCGACGATAAAGACGCCTCGGCAACTTGCGATAAGCATGCCTCGGTAACCCCAGTTGATAATGCCTCGGCAACTCCAGATGTCCCGGCAATACCGTCAATCAGGTTTCAAACCAATGAAAGGATCGAAGATATCCGACTTCCACCACCATTCCCACAAATGTTGAAGCGAAAAAAGCAAGAATATCAATTCAAGAAGTTTTTTGATATCCTAAAGCAAGTCCACATCAACTTGCCACTGGTGGAAGCAATTGAACAAATGCCAAACTATGCCAAGTTTCTTAAAGACATTGTGTCCAAAAGAACAAGGCTAGGAGAGTTTGAAACAGTTGCCGCGACAGAGGGATGCATGGAAATATTGCACAATCGTATGCCACCCAAGTTGAAGGATCCCGGAAGCTTCACAATACCCTGTTCTATTGGAAATCACTATGTCGGGAAAGCATTATGCGACCTTGGGGCTAGCATAAACTTGATGCCTAAATCAGTTTTCCAGAAACTAGGAATCGGGAAGGCAAGACCTACAACAGTTATGCTACAGCTAGCCGACAGATCCTATGTGCATCCAGAGGGAAAAATCGAGGACATACTGGTAAAAGTTGATAAATTTATTTTTCCCGCTGACTTTATTGTTTTGGATTGTGAAACAGATGAGCATGCACCCATCATTCTCGGGAGACCATTCCTAGCAACAGGGAGAACCTTGATTGATGTTGAAAAGGGAGAACTCACAATGAGGGTGAATGACCAGCAGGTCAAACTAAATGTGTTCCAAACACTAAGGCATGCTGATGATCCAGAAGAATGCCAACTTCTTCATGCCACGGCAGAGTTTAACTTCGATGAGGAATTTAGTTGCCTCGACAACTACATTGCCGACCAAGAGGAACATGAGGAGTATGAAGAACCGGTCGATGAGGAACAACTAGAAGAGGCAAATTGGCTAGTCAATCGACCATGTACATACTTTGAACCACTGGACTACTCAGGTAAGGAAGGTAAGCTCGAAAAACCCTCTATTGAACAACCACCAATTCTTGAGTTAAAACAATTGCAAGAGCAACTAAAATATGTATACTTAGGGACTGATAATACATTGCCTGTAATTATTTCTTCTAAGTTACAGCCTGAGCAGGAAAAGAAGCTGATCAAGATGTTGAAGCTACACAAAAAGGAAATAAGGTGGACAATTGCCGACTTGAAGGGAATTAGCCCGGCGGTGTGCATGCACAAGATCTTGTTGGAAGATGATCACAAACCTTCAATTGAGGCCCAGAGGAGACTGAATCATGCCATGAAAGGGGTTGTAATGAAAGAAATCATCAAGTGGCTTGACGCCGGTATTATATACCCTATCTCCGATAGTACGTGGGTAAGTCCGGTACAATGTGTACCGAAAAATGGAGGTATAACAGTGGTAAGCAATGAAAATAAAGAACTTATCCCAACCAGGACTGTGACCTGTTGGAGGGTTTGTATGGACTATCGAAAGCTAAACAAAGCCACTAGGAAAGATCACTTCCCATTACCCTTTATTGATCAAATGCTTGACCGTCTTGCAGGTAAACCCTTTTATTGTTTTCTTGATGGTTATTCAGGTTACAATCAGATTGCCATAGCACCAGAAGATCAAGAAAAGACAACCTTCACATGCCCATACGGTACTTATGCCTTTTGAAGGATGCCGTTCGGATTGTGTAACGCCCCGGTAACCTTCCAAAGATGCATGATGGCGTTCTTTTCAGACATGGTCGAAGACTTCCTTGAGATCTTCATGGATGATTTTTCGGTTTTTGGTAATGACTTCGACAGCTGTCTCGGTAATTTAGAGAGAGTGTTAGCAAGATGCGAAGAAACAGATTTAGTCCTCAATTGGGAGAAATGCCACTTTAAGGTAGATGAAGGAATAGTGCTCGGCCACAAGATTTCATCCAAGGGAATTGAAGTAGACAAAGCCAATGTGGATGTGATCGAGAGATTACCCCCACCAAGTTCGGTTAAAGGAATTCAAGTTTTCTCGGACATGCAGGTTTTTACAAGAGGTTCATTCATAATTTTTCTAAAATCACTAAACTCTTGTGTAATATGCTTGAACAGGATAAAGTCTTCGATTTCGATGATTCTTGCACCCAAGCATTCGAAACCCTAAAGAAAAGCTTGCCTCGGCACCCATTATCATTCCACCAGATTGGACGCTACCTTTTGAGCTCATGTGTGATGCAAGTGATTTCGCGGTAGGAGCAGTCCTAGGCCAACGCACAGGTAAGACCTTCCATATGATATACTATGCTAGTAAAACCCTTAATAGCGCTCAAGTAAATTACACAACAACGGAGAAAGAGTTACTAGCTGTAGTTTTCGCATTTGACAAGTTCCGATCCTATTTAATTGGTACAAAGGTAATTGTTCATACGGACCATTCGGTAATCAAATACTTATTTGCTAAAAAGGATACTAAACCTCGTTTGATTCGTTGGATATTACTTTTACAAGAATTTGATATTGAAATTAAGGACAGGAAAGGAACAGAAAATCAAGTAGCCGATCACTTATCACGTTTGGAACGCAATAGGGAGGAGGACGCGGATCTAGAGATATGTGATGCATTCCCGAATGAACAAATTTTAGTTGCCTCGGCAACCCTCGACGCCTCAGAAACTCTCGATGCCGCAGCAGCCTTTGACGCGCACGCCTCGGCAATTTTGGGAGCAGTCGCCACGGCAGCACATGCCTCGGCAATACCCTGGTACGCGGATTTAGTTAACTTCCTTGTTTGTGGTATTTTTCCTTATGGCATTACTCACCAAGGGAAGAAGCGGTTTCGCCATGATGCTAAGCATTACTTTTGGGACGAGCCTCTTTTGTTTAAACAATGTGCAGATCAGGTTATATGCCGATGTGTCCCTGAAGAAGAGCAACATAATGTACTCCGGCAATGCCATTCTTCACCCTATGGAGGACATTTTGGAGGAACTCGTACCGCGGCCAAAGTCTTGCAATCCGGTTTGTATTGGCCAACATTGTACAAAGATGCCCAAGACTTTTACAAGCAATGTGAGAGGACGGGCAATATCTCTAGACGACATGAGATGCCACTCCAGAACATCATCGAGGTGGAATTGTTCGATGTATGGGGGATCGATTTTATGGGACCTTTCCCATCTTCATTCGGCAACCTCTACATTCTACTTGCCGTCGACTACGTGTCTAAATGGGTTGAGGCAGTTGAAGTTCCCAACAATGATTCCAAGACCGTGCAACGATTCCTGCAGAAAAACATATTTACACGGTTTGGGATGCCGAGAGCAATTATCAGCGACGAAGGCAAGCATTTTGACAACAGACTAATTGCCAAGATGTTGTAACGCTTCGGCATATCACACAAGATCGCCACGGCATATCACCCACAAACCAACGGGCAAGCAGAAATTTCCAACCGGGAGTTGAAGGGAATACTCGAGAAAGTTGTAAATCCCTCTAGGAAGGATTGGTTATTAAGACTAGATGACGCACTTTGGGCATATCGCACTGCATTCAAAACACCCTTAGGTATGTCCCCCTTCCGACTTGTCTATGGTAAAACATATCATCTACCGGTGGAAATCGAGCACAAGGAGTATTGGGCAATCAAGACCGTGAATATGGATTGGGAAAGTGCCAGACAAAAGCGCTTGATGGATCTCAATGAGATAGAAGAATTTCGTGCACTCGCCTATAACAATGCACGAATATACAAGGAGAAAACAAAACGATGGCACGACAAGAAACTATTGCCACGACAATTCACGCCAGGGCAACTAGTTCTCCTATTCAATTCTCGGCTAAAACTTTTCCCGGGAAAGCTAAAATCAAGATGGTCGGGACCATTTGAAGTCGTCAAACCATTCTCCCATGGCGCCGTGATAATCAAGTCCATCTCTGACAACCATGAATTCAAAGTTAATGGACAAAGATTGAAGCACTACAATGGTGCCCATGTGGAACGTAACAAGGAAGTGGTCAACTTAGGAGATGCATGATCATGCTCTCCCTTTTGATATTTTTATTTTTATTTTTATTTTTTGATTATTTAATTATTTTATTTTTTCCCGATTTTTTTTATTATTTTATTATTTTTTCGATTATTAGTAGTTTTAGGATAGAATTTTTTATTCAAGTTTAAGAATCCTATTACACATCTTTATTTATTTTCTTTATTAGTTTATCTTTAATTTTAATCCTTATTTGATTTGTCTTTGAATTGTAGGAAAAGAAGTTCAAGATAAAGAAGGAATTCTAAACCAAGTAGGAAAATATCTTCAACAAGGAAACTAATGGGATGAATCTAAGGCTTATATAAAGCCTCCAATTCATCCTAACCAAAACCCCCTTGTCGACAACTTCTACCAAACCCTAAGCCATTTTTCGTTTTCCCCTAATCCCACCCACCTATCTTTTCTATAAAACCCATCACCCTTAACCTATTCCTACTTTATATCTTGCAACTTTTTAGTTTCTTTTCTTTTCTTTGTTTTTACTCACAACCAAGATCATACATGGCATCCAAGATTAAACTTTTAGTTCATCCAAGTTCCTCCAAAGAACCAAGATACAAGAAGTTTGCTACACCGGTGGTTCAAGAAAGATTTCAATCCAAGTTTGAAAGCCGAAAGATTCATGAAGAACAAGGCTTTGAATACTCCAACTCTCATCAAGATTTCGGCCTTGAACCATTCATCTTCAAGAGGATTGCACATCAAAAGTGGCAAATCTTTTGCCATCAACCGGAACCGGGTAACATCTCATGGGTAAGAGAATTCTATGCTCACTCACCTAACCCGGATAATCCTTATGTTTTTGTTCGTGACAAGGCCATACTTATAAGTCCCGAAAGCATCAACACCTTTTACGGACTTTACATTGAGAAGGACGAGCATCAAGCCTTCGTTGACCAAATCAATCCCAAGCAACTCGACAAGGTGCTTCAAGAACTCACTCAACTGGGAACTCATTGGAACGACGGTAAATACAAGGGCACGGTAAATCGCCTTCGGCTTAAACCCGAGGTAAAACTATGGAATAAGTTTGTTAAAACTTCTTTAATGCCCTCCACACACAATACTACCGTTGATATACCACGTCTTTTGCTCATACATTCTATTTTGCATAATCGCATCATTAACATTGGAAAAATTATTTGTGATGAGATTTTTGTATGCAGCTCAAAAGATAAAGGTTCTCTTTTCTTCCCTTGCTTAATTTCTAACCTTTGCAAGGAGATGCATGTCCGAGTGAGTCCACCGATGAAAAGGCCCTACCAAAGTCTGGTTGGAATCAAGCACTAATCCGAAAGCTAATGGGAGAGGCACCGGGAGATTCTTCAAGGCCTCCAATGGTCACGACAACTCCTGCCGCCGCGGCAATCCCTAATACCCAAGCACCTAACGCCAGGGCAACTCGGCCACCAACCCCGGGACACTTTGAAGTACTTTTGCACCCATTGGCAAGCCGCCTAAGGCAAATTGAAGATCGGCAACTAATGTTCATGCGGTACATGAAGGAGCACAACAATGCCATCACCCAAGTCATCCTAGAAAAGTACCCAGACAATCGCGTGCCGTTCCCAATCTTTCCCGCCGAGATCCTTGCCCCGACAACCAATGAAGCAGTTGCCACGGCAACCAAGGAAGCTGACGATACGGCAACCAACCCTGAAGATGCCACAACAACCAAAGCTAAAGACATCCCGGCAACCACTGCAAAAGCAAAAGGTAAAGCACCTATGCCCAAGTCAACTCCTACGGAATCATTATCTGATTTTTCAGATTCGGACGAGTCCTCCATTGAACCAACAAAGACCGCACCAATTGAATCCTCCAAGCGAAAAACCATTGACATTGATGAAGAGGACGATGAGGACAACCCCGTACGAGGATCGATTCCACCACCGGCAACAAGAAAACAACCATCGCGTTCAAGCAAGAGAATCAAGACACCGACTAGAAGGAAACTAATCATCTACGATGACGAACTCTCGGAGTAAGTCCTCGTATGCATTTTTATTTTTATTTTTTGTTATTTTTATACATGCATTGAGGACAATGCCTCACTCAAGTTTGGGGGGGATTGTTATTAGTAGTTACCATGTTTAGTTATATTCATCTTAAGGATACATAAATTGCTTGCCATGCCTTTAATTGGAACAAGAATTGCTTAGATTTGATGAATATTCGATGATGACTTTGCCAATGCACTTAATTGATAGAATTTTTATTCTAGGATAACCATGGAAAAACTTAGAATTTTACTATGATGCTAAATTTGATAAAACACTGTTGTGGTTTGATTGATTTAAGGAATTCTAGTGAACTTAGGTTGATAATTAACAAATTGGGGGATTAGAATAAAAATTGGATGAATGCTAGAGGTGCCCGAAATTGGCTCTAGCATGTGCTAAAAAAATTGATCACTAGAGGTGCCCGAAACTGGCTCTAGGATGTGTTAAAAAGATTTTAACTAGAGGTGCCCAAAACCGCTCTCTAGTCGATTAAATTAACTTAAGAAAACTAAAAACAAAACACTAGAGGTGCCCGAAATTGGCTCTAGTTAAAACATGTTAAAAAGAACCCAATGAAGTAATTTGAAAACCTATTGTTTGCATAGAATCCGAAAAATCAACTTGCATACAACTCTGCACACACTCACAAGCATTATAGTTTGATTCCGAGTAATTCCTCAGTTTTCTGAAAAATAAAAAGCCAATCATACTTTGTGCCCCGGTTCAGAGAATTGAAATCAAGTTCAAAGCTAAGTTTGTGAAAGTTGAAGTCTTGGCAGGTAATGATGAGTTTGCATTGCTTGAGGACAAGCAATAGTTCGAGTTTGGGGGTGTGATAAGTGTTCAAAAGTACTATTTTTCTTACCCTTTTTACTCATATTATTGTTAGACTTAGGCTCATATTAGTTTCATAGTTAGCCATTCATGCATTAATCCATGTTTCCTTCCATCGTTGAGCTTAATTACATAACTTGGTAGTTTTTGTGGAAAAGATGCTGCTTTGGTGTGCTTTGTGTGTGTATGTGCAGGATCACTTGCCAAAGCAATGCCAAGCTAGTTGCCAGGGCAATGCATGAAGGATATGCCGAGCTAGTTGCCAGGGCAATGCATGAAGGAGACGCCGAGCCAGTTGCCATGGCAATTGTCGACAAAGAGAAAATGCAATAGGGATGTCGAAATTAATGACTTTACAAGCCTAAGATGACATGGAGCAAGGCCCAAGCCCAAAGGAATTTGATTGCCATGCAGAGATTAAAGAAGAATTAAATTCCAAGAAGATAGGAGAAGTTCTAATAGGAATAAAATTATAATAAAGAATTATATTCTTTAAAGATAATTTAATCCCAACTCAAACTCCTCCTCAAAGAAGGACTTTGGCCTAGCCCTATAAATACCAAGGAGAATTCGACAACTTGGTGGAGAGAGCAATAGGGGAAATTTCGACAAGTCCAAGGGAGAAAGCAAGGGGAATTATCAACAAGCATCTAGGGCAAGGGATTTTCGACAAGCTTCATCTTTTCTTCCTTTTTCGATTGGGTTCATGCTAGGGATTAATTATCTTGTGTTTCTTTGGAACCTAGCCATGAACTAAATCTACTTGGCTATGGTTATTGTGTTTTGTGGTTGTGAGAAACTATTGGTTTTTGTTTAGGTAATAAGAGTTTGCACTTTTCTATTCAAGGTTTATTCATTCTTGGTTCTTATTATTGTTTGCGAGTGAATTGGGAGAGGATCTCGTGATTTCATCTATTTATCTAATATCGGGAGAGTTAGATTCAAGAAACGAATGAATATGATCTTTATTCAATCTATTGATGGTGAAGATTAATCCGGCTTAGGAATAAGTTAAGGATTTTAACGGCTAAGAGGAGCGCAAGATTGGTTGTTGTTCACCCTTGATTCACGCAAGGATGTATTATCAAGGCATGCACAAGTAGCTAGAGTTTCGACTTAGGGATAAGAAGAAACAATTGAAGAACGCTTTGCCGAACCTTGAAGGTTGCTGCCTAGACGCCCAAGTAGTTTCCCAACTAGTTGCCTAGGTAACCATCGATTAGTTGCCAAGGCAACCCCGTTGTGCAAGTTGCCACGGCAACTGAGTTGCCCGTGCACTCTTTTACCAAAACGATCCAATCGACTATCACACCTCAACTCACGATAACCTGGCCTATCTCTCTCTCATATTGAATTCATCTTTTCTTTTACTTTATTGCTTTCTAGATTAGTCATTAGTTAAACTCCTATAATCCTTTACTTGTGTTTTTACTTTTTACAGTGCAAGAGACTAGATTCTTGAAGTAGCACCAATCCCTATGGAGACGATATCTTTTATACTATAACTTGCGACGTGTATACTTGCACATTTGCGTAGCACTTATTACGCGCAACAATCTTCACCATTTTAGGATACGATATTTAAGGGAATTTTCTTTTATTTAGAAAATCGAGAAACAATTTCTCGGGCGTAAAGGGAAGTGAGTTTATCAGTTATTCTAAATAACAGAATGTTTCTTTAAATATTTAGAACATTTTCATACATTTAAGATCCTTCCCCATCCTTCCCCATCGAGAAACAATTTCCAACGCTAATTCCTTAAATATTCGACTAGGTACCAATTTTTGGGCGGTGTGGGGGTGCTCATCCTTCCCCATCCGTAACCGACTCCCGGACCCTAAATTTTTATCTTTGGTTTTATCAGTGTCCGGTCTACCATTTTTAAATGATCGGTGGTGACTCCACATTTTAATCGGGCGGGCGTTTTCCAAATAAATTAAATAATCAAAAAGAAAATTTTGAAACCCGAATAAAGAGAGCGCCGGACGGATTTGGATGATTACAGATGGCGACTTCGCTGGGGACATTTTTAAAAGAGAGTCAAGCCATTGTTAAGTGTCTAAAAGTACTATTTTATTCACCTTTTTTATTCATATTATTGCTAGACTTAGGCTCATAGTAGTTGCATTATTAGCCATGCATGCATGTTTGCATTGTTTCTTTGGTGGACAAGCTTGATTTCATATTTTGCTTAATTTTGTGGAAAAAGATACTACTTTGGTGTGTTTTTGTATTTCTACAGAATCACTTGCCAAAGCAAGGTTGGAACTAGTTGCCAGGGCAATGCATGAAGGAGATGCCGAGCTAGTTGCCAGGGCAATTTTTGATAAGGGATAAGATGATATGGCAGTCGGATTTGATGACTAGATAAGCCCAAGATGACGTGGATCAAAGTTAAATCCCAAAGGAGTTTGATTTCCATGAAAAGGTTAAGGACAAATTAAATCCCAATAAGATAGGAGAAGATCTAGAAGGAATTTAAATATAATAAAGAATTATATTCTTTAAAAGTATTTACTTCCAACTTAACTTCCTCCTCAAAAAAAAGACTTGGACCTAGCCCTATAAATTGAGGACCAAGCCGTCAACTCCAAGGGAGAGAAGAGGGAGATTTCGACGAGAGAAGAGGGAGAGATTTCGACAAGAGCAAGGAGATATTTCGACAAGGCTTCAACCATTCTCCATCTTTTTTCTTTCTTGTTCAATTAGGTTTATGTTAGGAATTCTTTGTTTTGTGTTTCTTTGGAACCTAGCCATGAACTAAATCTATTTGGCTAAGGTTATTGTGTTTTGTGGTTGTGAGAAACAATTGGATTTTGTTTAGATAATAAGAGTTTGCACTTTCAATTCAAGGTTTACTCATTCTTGGTTTTTATTCTTGTTTGCGAGTGAATTGGGAGAGGATCTCGTAACTTCATGTATTTATCTAATATCGGGAGAGTTAGATTCAAGAAATGAATGAGTATGGTCTTTATTCAATCTATTGATGGTGAAGATTAATCCGGCTTAGGAATAAGTTAAGGAATTCAATGGCTAAGAGGAGCGCAAGATTGGTTGTTGTTCACCCTTGATTCACGCAGGGATGTATTGTCAAGGCATGCACAATTAGCAGTCCTAGGCCAACGCACAGGTAAGACCTTTCATGTGATATACTACGCTAGTAAAACTCTTAATAGTGCTCAAGTGAATTACACAACAACGGAGAAAGAGTTACTTACCGTAGTTTTTGCATTTGACAAGTTCTGATTCTATTTGATTGGTACAAAGGTAATTGTTCATACGGACCATTCGGCAATTAAGTATCTATTTGCTAAAAAGGATGCCAAACCTCGTTTGATTCGTTGGATATTACTTTTTACAAGAGTTTGACATTGAAATTAAGGACAGGAAAGGAACAGAAAATCAAGTGGCCGATCACTTATCACGCTTAGAACGTAATAGGGAGGAGGACGCGGATTTAGAGATATGCGATGCATTCCCGGATGAGCAACTGTTAGTTGTCTCGGCAACCATGAATACGCATGCCTCGATAACCCTTGACGTGCATGCCTTGGCAACCCTTGACGTACACGCCTTGGCAACTCTAGACGCGTATGCCTTGGCAACCACTGATGCACATGCCTCGGCAACCCTTGACACGCATGCCGCGGCACCTCTAGACGCGCATGCCTCGGAAACCTTGGAAGCAGTTGCCACGGCAACACATGCCTCTGCAATACCCTGGTACGCGGATTTAGTTAATTTCCTTGTTTGTGGTATTTTACCTTATGACCTTACTCACCAAAGGAAGAAGCAGTTCCGCCATGATTCTAAGCATTACTTTTGGGACGGGCCTCTTTTGTTTAAACAATGTGCAGATCAGGTTATACGTCAACGTGTCCCTGAAGAGGAGCAACAGAATATACTCCGGCAATGTCATTCTTCACCCTATAGAGGACATTTTAGAGGAACACGTACCGCGGCCAAAGTTTTACAATCCGGTTTGTATTGGCCAACACTGTACAAAGATGACTAAGAGTTTTACAAGCAATGTGATCGTTGCCAGAGGACGGGTAATATCTCTAGACGACATGAGATGCCACTCCAAAATATAATCGAGGTGGAATTGTTCGATGTATGGAGGATCGATTTTGTGGGACCTTTCCCATCTTCATTCAGCAACCTCTACATTCTACTTGTCGTCGACTACGTGTCTAAATGGGTTGAGGCAGCTAAAGTTCCCACCAACGATTCTAAGACCGTGCAACGATTCTTAAAGAAAAATATATTTACACGGTTTGGGATGCCGAGAGCAATTATCAGTGATGAAGGCAAGCACTTTGACAACAGACTTATTGCCAAGATGTTGCAACGCTTCGGCGTGTCACACAAAATTGCCATAGCATATCACCCACAAACCAATAGGCAAGCAGAAATTTCCAATAAAGAATTGAAGGGTATACTCGAGAAAGTTGTAAATCCCTCTAGGAAGGATTGGTTAGTAAGACTAGATGACGCACTTTGGGCATATCGCACTGAATTCAAAACACCCTTAGGTATGTCTCCCTTCTGACTTGTCTCTAGCAAAACATGCCATCTACCTGTGGAAATCGAACACAAGGCATATTGGGCAATCAAGACCGTGAATATGGATTGGGAAAGTGCCGGGCAAAAGCGTTTGTTGGACCTCAACGAGATAGAAGAAACTATTGTCGCGACAACTCATGCCAGGGCATCTAGTTCTCTTATTCAATTCTCGGTTGAAACTTTTCCCGGGAAAACTGAAATCAAGATGGTCGAGACCATTCAAAGTTGTCAAATCATTCTCCCATGGTGCCGTGATAATCAAGTCCATCACTGACGAACATGAATTCAAAGTTAACGGAAAAAGATTGAAGCACTACAACGATGCCCATGTGGAACGTAACAAAGAAGTGGTCACCTTAGAAGATGCATGAGCATGCTCTTCTTTCGATATTTTATTTTTATTTTTATTTTTATTTTTTCGAACTATTTAATTTTTTATTTTTATTTATTATTTTTGGTTATTTTCCTTTTTAGGATAGATTTATTTATTTTCTTTAAGATTAAAACCACATATTTCCTTCATATTTATTTAATTGTTTTTAAATTTTAAGTTTAAGAATTTCTTTGCAAATCTTTATTTATTTTCTTTTATTAGTTTATCTTTAATTTTAATCCTTATTTTATTTGTTTTTGAATTGTTGGAAAAGAGTTCAAGATAAAGAGGAATTTTGATTCAAGAAGGAAACTTCTTCAACAAGGAAATTAATGGGCTGAATCTAAGGCTTATATTAAGCCTCCAATTTACCCTAAATAAACCCTACATAACTGGCCAAACCCTTCCCCAAACCCCCTAGCCGTCACCTTCCCCCAAATCTAAACCTTTGTTTTCTTTCTTTCAAAATTACTCCCACCCACCATATTTACTACCTTTCTTTTCTATTTAACCCATCACCCTTAACTTCCAAGAAACCTATTCCTACTTTTCACTTTGCAACTCATTAGTTTATTTTGCTTTCTTTTCTTTGTTTCTACCAGACTCACAACCAAGAACATCCATCTCATCCAAAATCGAATTTTTGGTTCATCCAAGTTCCTCCAAAGAACCAAGATACAAGAAGTTTTGTACACCAGTGGTTCAAGAAAGATTTCACTCCAAGTTTGAAAGCCGAAAGATTTGCGAAGAACAAGGCTTCGAATACTCCAACTCTCATCAAGATTTCGGCCTTGAACCATTCATCTTCGAAAGGATTGCACTTCAAAAGTGGCAAATCTTTTGCCATCAATCAGAACTGGGTAACATCTCATAGGTAAGAGAATTCTATGGCTCACTCACCTAACCCGGATAATCCTTATATTTTTGTTCGTGACAAGGCTATACTCATAAGCCCCAAAAGCATCAACACCTTTTACGGGCTCTACGTTGAGAAGGACGAGCATCAAGCCTTTGTTGATCAACTTACGCACAAGCAACTCGACAAGGTGCTTCAAGAACACACTCTACCGGGAACTCATTGGAATGACGGTAAATACAAGGGCACGGTAAATCGCCTTCGGCTTAAACCCGAGGCAAAATTATGGAATAAGTTTGTTAAAACTTCTTTAATGCCCACAACACACAATACCACCGTTGATACACCTCGTCTTTTGCTCATACAATCTATCTTGCATAATCGCATCATTAACATTGGAAAAATTATTTGTGATAAGATTTTCTTATGTAGCACAAAAGACAAGGGTTTTTTTCCCTTGCTTAATTTCCAATCTTTGCAAGGAGATGCATGTCCCAAGTGAGTCCACTGATGAAAAGGCCCTACCAAATTCTGGTTGGAATCGAGTATAAATCCGAAAGCTAATGGGAGAGGCATCGGTAAAATCCCCAACGCCTTCAATTGCCGCGGCAACTCCTTCCATCTCGGCAACTCCTAATGCCCAAGCAACTGATACCCGGGCAACTCGGACAGCAACCCTAAGACAACTTGAAGCACTCTTACAACTGATGGAGAACCGCCTTAGGCAAATTGAAGATCGTCAACTAATGTTCATGTGGTACATGAAGGATCACAACAATGCCATCACCCAATTCATCCTGGAAAAGTACCCGGACAGCCGCGTGTCGTTCCCCATCTTTCCTGCCGAAATCCTTGCCACAGCAACCAATGAAACAGTTGCCACGACAACCGCAATAGATGATGTCGCGGCAACCTACACTGCGCCTGCCCAAGCAGTTGCCACGGCAACCAACACTGAAGATGTCACGGAAACCAAAGCTAAAGATGCCCTGACAACCACTGCAAAAGCCAAAGGTAAAGCACCTATGCCCGAATCAACTCTTACTGAATCATTGTCTGATTTTTCAGATTCAGACAATTCTTCCATTGCACCAACAAAGTCCGCACCAATCGAATCCTCCAAGCCCAAGCGAAAAGCCAATGACATTGATGAAGAGGACGATAAGGACAACCCCGTATGAGGATCGATTCCACCATCGGCAACAAGGAAGCAACCACCGCGTTCAAGCAAAAGAATCAAGACACCGACCAAAAGGAAATTAATCATCCACGACGACAAACTCTCAGAGTAAGTCCTCATTTGCATTTTACTTTTCTTTATTTTTATTTTTATTTTCCTTTGTTGCATGCATTGAGGACAATGCCTCACTCGAGTTTGGGGGGGATTGTTATTAGTTAGTTACCATGTTTAGTATCATCCATCTTAAGTATTGCATTTAGGATACATAAATTGCTTGCCATGCCTTTAGTTGGAACAATAATTGCCTAGATTTGATGAATATCCGATGATGACTTTGCCAATGTACTAAATTGATAGAACTTTTTATTCTAGGATAACCGTGGAAACACTTAGAATCTTAGTATGATGCTAAACTTGATGAAACACTGTTGTGGCTTGATTGATTTAAGGAATTCTAGCGAACTTAGGTTGATAGTTAAAAAATTTGGGGATTAGAATAAAAATTGGAAGAATGCTAGAGGTGCCCGAAATTGGCTCTAGTATGTGCTAAAAAATTCATCGCTAGAGGTGCCCAAAATTGGCTCTAGTATGTGCTAAAAATTGATAGCTAGAGGTGCCCGAAACCGGCTCTAGTCGAATAAATTAATTTAACTTAAGAAAACTAAAAACAAAACACTAGAGGTGCCCGAAACCGGCTCTAGTTAAAACATGTTAAAAGAACCCAATGAAGTAATTTGAAAACCTCTTGTTTGCATAGAATCCGAAAAACCAACTTGCACACAACCCCGCACACACTCACAAGCATTATAGTTTGATTCTGAGTAACTCCTAAGTTTTCTAAAAAATGAAAAGCCAATCATACTTTGTGTCACGGTTATGAGAATTGAAATCAAGTTTAAATCTAAGTTTGTGAAAATTGAAGTCTTTGCGGGTAATTATTAGTTTGCATTGCTTGAGGACAAGCAATAGTTCGAGTTTGAGGGTGTGTTAAGTGTCTAAAAGTACTATTTTATTCACCTTTTTTATTCATATTATTGCTAGACTTAGGCTCATATTAGTTGCATTATTAGCCATGCATGCATGTTTGCATTATTTCTTTGGTGGACAAGCTTGATTTCATATTTTGCTTAATTTTGTGGAAAAAGATATTGCTTTGGTGTGTTTTTGTATATGTGAAGAATCACTTGCCAAAGCAAGCCTGGAACTAGTTGTCAGGGCAATGCATGAAGGAGATACCGAGCTAGTTACCAGGGCAATGCATGAAGGAGATGCCGAGCTAGTTGCCAGGGCAATTTTCGATAAGGGATAAGATGATATGGCAGTCGAAATTAATGACTAGATAAGCCCAAGATGATGTGAGCAAAGTTAAATCCCAAAAGAGTTTGATTTCCATGAAAAGGTTAAAGAGAAATTAAATCCCAAGAAGATAGGAGAAGATCTAGAATGAATTTAAATATAATAAAGAATTACATTCTTTAAAAGTATTTAATTCCAACTTAACTTCCTCCTCAAAAAAAGACTTTGACCCAGCCCTATAAATTGAGGACCAAGCCATCAACTCCAAGGGAGAGAAAACGGAGATTTTGACGAGAGAAGAGGAAGAGATTTCGACAAGAGCAAGGATAGATTTCGACAAGGCTTCAACCATTCTTCATCTTTTTTCTTTCTTGTTCAATTAGGTTTATATTAGGAATTCTTTGTTTTGTGTTTCTTTGGAACCTAGCCATGAACTAAATCTATTTGGCTAAGGTTATTGTGTTTTGTGGTTGTGAGAAACAATTGGATTTTGTTTAGGTAATAAGAGTTTGCACTTTCAATTCAATGTTTACTCATTCTTGGTTTTTATTCTTGTTTGCGAGTGAATTGGGAGAGGATCTCGTAACTTTATCCACTTATCTAATACCGGGAGAGTTAGATTCAAGAAACGAATGAGTTTGGTCTTTATTCAATCTATTGATGGTGAAGATTAATCCGGCTTAGGAATAAGTTAAGGATTTCAACGGCTAAGAGGAGCGCAAGATTGGTTGTTGTTCACCCTTAATTCACGCAGGGATGTATTGTCAAGGCATGCACAATTAGCTAGAGTTTCGACTTAGAGATAAGAAAAAACCATTGAAGAATGCTTCGCCGAACCTTGAAGTTGCTGGCCAGCCGCCCAAGTAGTTGCCCAGGCAACCGTCGATTAGTTGCCAAGGCAACCCCGCTGTGCAAGTTGCCACGGCAACTGAGTTGCCTTTGCACTTTGATAAGTGTTCAAAAGTACTGTTTTTCTTACCCTTTTACTCATATTATTGTTAGACTTAGGCTCATATTAGTTACATAATTAGTCATTCATGCATTAATCCATGTTTCCTTCCATCGTTGAGCTTGATTGCATAACTTGGTTGTTTTGTGGGAAAAAAATGCTGCTTTGGTGTGTTTTGTGTGTATGTGGAGGATCACTTGCCAAAGCAAGGCTAGAGCTAGTTGCCAGGGTAATGCATAAAGGAGATGCCGAGCTAGTTGCAAGGGCAATGCATGAAGGAGACACCGAGCCAGTTGCCAGGGCAATTGGCGACAAAGAATAAGGTGATATGGTAGTCGAAATTGATGACTAAACAAACCCAAGATGACGTGGAGCAAAGCTAAATCCCAAAGGAGTTTGATTTCCATGAAGAGGTTAAAGAAGAATTAAATTCCAAGAAGATAGGAGAAGTTCTAGAAGGAATATAATTATAATAAAGAATTATATTCTTTAAAGATAATTTAATTCCAACTTAACTTCCTCCTCAAATGAGGACTTTGACCTAGCCCTATAAATAGATCACCAAGTCGTCAACTCCAATGGGAGGAGAGGAAAGAATTTTCGACAACATCAAGGGCAAGGAGGATTTCGACAAAGCTCCATCCATTCTTCATCTTTTTCTTTCTTGTTCAATTAGGTTCATGCTAGGGATTCTTTATCTTGTGTTTATTTGGAACCTAGCCATGAACTAAATCTATTTGGCTAAGGTTATTGTGTCTTGTGGTTGTGAGAAACTATTGGATTTTGTTTAGGTAATAAGAGTTTGCACTTTTCTATTCAAGGTTTATTCATTCTTGGTTCGTATTCTTGTTTGCGAGTGAATTGTGAGAGGATCTCGTAACTTCATCTATTTATCTAATACCGGGAGAGTTAGATTCAAGAAACGAATGAATATGATCTTTATTCAATCTATTGATTGTGAATATTAATCCCGGGGCAACTCGGCCATCAACCCCGGGACACTTTGAAGCACTCTTGCAACCATTGGCGAGCCACCTTAGGCAAATTGAAGATCGGCAACTAATGTTCATGCGGTACATGAAGGAGCACAACAATGCAATCACTCAAGTCATCCTAGAAAAGTACCTGGACAGCCGCATGTCGTTCCCAATCTTTTCGGCCGAGATCCTTGCCACGGCAACCAATGAAGCAGTTACCACGGCAACCGCAACAGGTGATGCCGCGGTAACCTACATCATGCCTGACCAAGCAGATGCCACGACAACCAACCCTAAAGATGCCACGAAAACCAAAGCTAAAGACATCCTGATAACCACTACAAAAGACAAAGGTAAAGCAACTAAGGTCGAATCAACTCGTACGAAATCATTGTCTGATTTTTCAGATTTGGATGAGTCCTCCATTGCACCAACAAAGACCGCACCAATTGAATCCTCCAAGCGAAAAGCAAATGACATTGATGAAGAGGACGATGAAGACAACCCCATTCGAGGATCGATTCCACCATCGGCAACAAGGAAACAACCATCGCGTTCAAGCAAGAGAATCAAAACACCGACCAAAAGGAAACTAATCATCCACGACGACGAACTCTCGGAGTAAGTCCTCATTTGCATTTTATTTTTCGTTATTTTTATTTTACTTTAATGCATGCATTGAGGACAATGCCTCACTCGAGTTTGGGGGGAGATTGTTATTAGTAGTTACCATGTTTAGTTGCATTCATCTTAAGTATTGCAATTATGATGCATAAATTGCTGGCCATGCCTTTAGTTGGAACAATAATTGCCTAGATTTGATGAATATCCGATGATGACTTTACCAATGCACTTAATTGATAGAATTTTTATTCTAGGATAACCATGGAAAAACTTAGAATTTTACTATGATGCTAAATTTGATGAAACACTGTTGTGGTTTCATTTATTTAAGGAATTCTAGTGAACTTAGGTTGATAATTAAACAAATTGGGGGATTAGAATAAAATTTGGATGAATGCTAGAGGTGCCCGAAATTGGCTCTAGCATGTGCTAAAAAATAGATCGCTAGAGGTGCCCGAAACCGGCTCTAGTATGTGCTAAAAATTGATCGCTAGAGGTGCCCGAAACCAGCTCTAGTCGAATAAATTAATTAACTTAAGGAAATTAAAAACAAAACACTATAGGTGCCCGAAACCGACTCTAGTTAAAACATGTTAAAAAGAACCCAATGAAGTAATTTGAAAACCTCTTGTTTGCATAGAATCTGAAAAATCAACTTACACACAACTCCGCACACACTCACAAGCATTGTAGTTTGATTCTGAGTAACTCCTAAGTTTTTCAAAAAATGAAAAGCCAATCATACTTTGTGCCCCGGTTCTGAGAATTGAAATCAAGTTCAAAGCTAAGTTTGTGAAAATTGAAGTCTTGGCAGGTAATTATTAGTTTGCAGTGCTTGAGGACAAGCAATAGTTCGAGTTTGGGGGTGTGATAAGTGTTCAAAAGTACTGTTTTTCTTACCCTTTTTACTCATATTATTGTTAGAATTAGGCTCATATTAGTTGCATAATTAGTCATTCATGCATTAATCCATGTTTCCTTCCATCGTTGAGCTTGATTGCATAACTTGGTTGTTTTTGTGGGAAAAGATGCTGCTTTGGTGTGTTTTGTGTGTATGTGCAGGATCACTTGCCAAAGCAAGGATAGAGCTAGTTTCCAGGGCAATGCATGAAGGAGATGCCGAGCTAGTTGCGAGGGCAATGCATGAAGGAGACGCCGAGCCAGTTGCCAGGGCAATTTTCGACAAAGAATAAGGTGATATGGTAGTCAAAATTGATGACTAGACAAGCCCAAGATGACGTGGAGCAAAGCTAAATCCTAAAGGAGTTTGATTTCCATGAAGAGGTTAAAGAATAATTAAATTCCAAGAAGATAGGAGAAGTTCTAGAAGGAATATAATTATAATAAAGAATTATATTCTTTAAAGATAATTTAATTCCAGCTTAACTTCCTCCTCAAAGGAGGACTTTGACCTAGCCCTATAAAAAGATCACCAAGCCGTCAACTCCAAGGGGGAAGAGAGGAGAGAATTTTCGACAACATCAAGGGCAATGAGGATTTCGACAAAGCTCCATCCATTCTTCATCTTTTTCTTTCTTGTTCAATTAGGTTCATGCTAGGGATTCTTTATCTTGTGTTTATTTGGAACCTAGCCATGAACTAAATTTATTTGGCTAAGGTTATTGTGTCTTGTGGTTGTGAGAAACTATTGGATTTTGTTTAGGTAATAAGAGTTTGCACTTTTCTATTCAAGGTTTATTATTCTTGGTTCTTATTCTTGTTTGCGAGTGAATTGGGAGAGGATCTCGTAACTTTATCTATTTATCTAATATCGGGAGAGTTAGATTCAAGAAACGAATGAATATGATCTTTATTCAGTCTATTGATGGTGAAGATTAATCTGGCTTAGGAATAAGTTAAGGATTTCAACGGCTAAGAAGAGCGCAAGATTGGTTGTTGTTCACCCTTGGTTCACGCAGGGATGTATTATCAAGGCATGCACAAGTAGCTAGAGTTTTGACTTAGGGATAAGAAGAAAGCATTGAAGAACGTTGTGCTGAACCTCGAAGGTTGCTGCCCAGACGCCCAAGTAGTTGCCCAACTAGTCGCCTAGGCAACCATCGATTAGTTGCCAAGGCAACCCCGTTGTGCAAGTTGCCACGGAAACTGAGTTGCTCTTTTACCAAGACGATCCAATCTGCTATCATACCTCAACTCACGATAACCTAGCCTATCTCTCTCATTTGATCTAATCTATTCTTTTACTTTATTGCTTTCTAGTTTAGTTATTAGTTTAAACTCCTATAATCTTCTATTTGTGTTTTTACTTTTTATAGTGCAAGAGATTAGATTCGTTAAGTGGCACCAATCCCTGTGGAGACGATATCTTTTATACTATAACTTGTGACGTGTACACTTGCACAATTACGAAGCACTTATTACGCGCAACACACTCTTTTACCAAGACGATCTAATCGTCTATCACACCTCAACTCACGATAACCTGGCCTATTCTCTCTCATTTGATTTCATCTTCTTTTACTTTATTGCTTTCTAGTTTAGTTGTCAGTTAAACTCCTACAATCTTCCACTTGTGTTCTTTTACTTTTTCAGTGCAAGAGATTAGATTCTTGAAGTGGCACCAATCCTTGTGGAGATGATATCTTTTATACTATAACTTGCGACGTGCACACTTGCACAATTGCGGAGCACTTATTACGCGCAACAGCCCACAAGTCGAATATTTTTAGTCCTAGTGTTGGAAATTTACGAATTCGATTTTAATTTAAAGTATGATTCTATCTTTAGTTAACAACACATGCATTTTATTTATTTATTTTTCTGTAAATATATCTATTTTATTTTTACCGCTTAGTATAGGTGAATATAGAAATAGGGTGTCAAAGGTTTGAAAGTTTCTCCTCACACACCGTGCACATGCATTGCATTCCATAAGCTTTCTACCCGAGCTCCGTCCATTTTAAGTGAAAGTGTGATACCGCCTTCGTGTGGGTTACCACCGTATAGGTTGGTGAATCGCTTTCGGGATATATTTCTTGTGCTTTCGTGTGGGTTACCTCCGTATAGGCATAATGGGTGTATTCCCCTAAATTGAACTTGGTCTGTTTGAAGCCTATAATGGGTGAGGATCAGGTGCCTTGCTACCTTTAGTAAGGGACAGCAAGGACAATTTGGGTACCCTTGTCTAGAACCAAACCACATGTAATAGACCATAGAAGTCTTGCTTTAGAAATGGAACCCGTTAAATGTCCAAAGGATAAACGCTTCTAACCTTTCGTCTACTCTATAGATTCATTTCATAAATAAAGTATGCGGGTAGATGCCATGCAGGGTAGGATTTATCTTCAAAAAAGCACGATGGGTAGAAAGTAGGTTCGGGTAGGATTTTATCTTAGACTTTATGCTTTCAAAATAATTCTTTAAGATTATGCCTTTTATTATACATCTGTACTAACTTGTTTTCTTTGTTGTTTTTTTTTTAGTTTTTGCATTGCATCTTCATAAAAGGTGTTGATTTGCGTCCAATTGTCAAAAAACAAGGTCTTCAGGATGGAAAGCAATTTTCTTGGCAGAGTAGAAGACTATGCTCGAGTACAAGTTTGTTCCGAGAGAACTCAGTTCGAAAAAGGGGACAGTCTATCAGCAGGTCACATATCAAAGATGTCTGATTATACTCATGTCCACACTAAATAGAATGTTTTAGATGAATTGAAAGAAATGTGGAACCAGTGGGATAGTGAGATGCAACAGTTATTCTACTAGACTTATGGAGACATCACGTATCTGTTGGATGTCAAGGTCAAAAAGCAGTTGATTCGAGCCCTTACTTAGCACTGGAATGTCGCCTATAATTGTTTTACTCTCGGGAAAGTTGATTTGCCCCAACCATAGAGGAGTATACTGCTCTGTTTCGTTGTCCGAAGTTTTAGGAGGACAAGATCTACACTAAAGCCCCTAGTGATAAGACGTTCATAAAGAAGTTGATACATCCTACTAGAGAGACCGGACAATGGGTCGATGGCCAGATTAAGATAAAAGGAGAAAGCTTATGCATTTCTTAGAACACCCTTCGAAAACTAATACAAGCAAATTTCGTCGCAAAGAAAAGAAAAATGTTCGCCTTGGCTATCTATGGGTTAGTGATTTTTTCTATGGTATTGGGTTATATAGAAGCCAATTTTCTGGATATTGTTGAATGACTAGATAAAGGGGTCACTCATGTTCCCGCTGTGCTTGCCGAGACTTTTTGATCCCTGACGGCCTGCCGAATAAAAGGTGAAGCAAGATTTTTTGGTTGCGCTCAACTTTTGACAGTTTGGTTCCTTGGTCACTTTCGAAAGATGGAAGGGAATCCTTATCGAACATGTTTTGTTGATTACTCGCCTTTGAAGGATTTCTTAAAGTAGAATTGGCAAGGTGATGTTTCAGAAGAACAATGGTTGGCTATTTTCCAGAATCTTCAAGAGAGTGATGTTATATGGTGGGCACCTTGGTTACCTTCCACTAATATTCTGTTTAAATGTGGCACTTATGATTAGGTCCCTCTACCAGGACTATAGGGAGAAACTGGTTACGCTCCGTTGCTAGTGGCCCGACAATACCAATCAAGACAGTTTATCCTGGCAACTCAAGGTTTGTGCCAGGTGGATTTAGAGTACAAATGTGTCAATTATAAGGAGAAAATCTATCATGTTTCAGTTGCTTAGAGCAAAACTTGTCGATTGAAGCTGTTCGCAGCCAACCCCAAGGTCACGCCTAAATATGAGATCTGGAGGAATACAAGGATAAATGACAACATCCCTTTGCCCAATAAAAAAATTGGCATATCCGTGAAGAAAATCTGAGAGGGGTCCCCACAGAAATAGAGAACTTGAAATGCTACTTTGAGGAAAAGACCGTCGAGTTAACAAAAGCGATAGCCATGATGGAAAAAGAAATGTTTCATTTGAGTCTCGATGTTGACACACAGATGAGAAAAAGCCGAAAGACTAAGGAAAGGAAAGAATAAAGTTAAAGAAGACTTGAACGATCTATAGAGTGATTACGAGAAACTTCGTGCTGCAGCAAGATATGCTAATATGGGAAAGACATCGCACGAGTGGAAGCCTTGAAATCCGTGAAGAAAAGAACAGAGCAGACCAATGGGAAAGGAAGTTCAAAGATGCTCTAGCGTAGCAAGCCACCATTGAAGAAGAACTATCTGGAAGTAGAATGGAGAAAGAGAATCTAAAAAACCGCATAGTCAAATTTGAAGGTTCTCTACAGAGGCATCACAATCAAAATTCTGTGCTCGAACTGAAGACTAGCAAAGAATATAATGAAATGCTGAAAAAAGATAGAAGAGTTGGAAATTTCTCTAGAAACTTGTCAGGGGCAAATCGAAAGTATGGAGGAAATCCAAATATGGAGTGATCTACAGTGGAAGACTCGACTCCAGCAGTCTCAGGAATAGATCCAAGATAGAGACCGTGTTATCACTGAAGCCCTCGTTCAAGTGAGAAAAGTGGAGGATTTTCTGCAAACTTTGGCCATTCAAGCTGATATCCTCAATCTACATATTGAATCGGAGTCTGATCGTAGCAAGAAGTTAGCTTGGCTTTTCAAGAAGATTAAGTATCTAAGTCTTAAGGCTAAGCAGTATATGTGAAGTGAATCTGCCTTATGTAAAAGAACTTTTTGTTCATAATGAAAGACTGTTCTAATGAAAGTTGAACTAGAATCAACACTTGTTGCTTGAGTCTTTGCATTTTTGCATTTTTTACATTAACATTTTGCATCAACATTTTGCATTCATTTTTTGCATTATATTGCATCATCATTTCTTGGCCAAGATTGTTAAAAGAGGGAATTTTAATCGCAGTAATTCTGGGGCAAACAGATCAACCCATTCAGCACCAATTTTACACAAGAAGCAAATCAAAGAAAATGGAGGGTCATTTGGAAAGAGTAGAAAAAACGTGCGAAGATTTAAAGAAAGACATAGAGATGACGCAATAGGACACGCGCGAGCACATTTCACAATCACAAGAAAGCTTGTTGGCAAAAAATAGTTGCTAAGTTAGAAGGGAAGAGTTCTGAAAGAGAAAAAGGGGTAGTTATAAATCCAGTGCCATGATTGAAGAGTCGAGTTCTCCTTTTGAAAATACACATCCACAGATAGAGCCCTCAGCTGTAAAGCAGCAAGGTTTTCAGGCTGGTTCCTCTCTTCAAGGAGGTGTCGTTGCTCAAGATGGCCTTAATGAATACGTCGTTCCTGATTTCAATAAGATGGACAAAGCAGAAAATGAAGTGCCCAAGAAGCTTGAAGATTGGTGCAAGCGAATGGAAGAGAAGGTTAAAGCAGTGGAAGGTGCAGACATGATCTACGGTATAGATGCAAGAGACTTGAGCTTGGTCCCAGATTTGGTGTTGCCACCAAAATTCAAGATGCTTGAATTTGAGAAATATAACGGAACTAGTTGCCTTGAAGCACATATTATGATGTTCTATAGGAGGATGACCGGATATGTTAACAATGACCAATTGTTAATTCATTGTTTTCAAGAAAGCTTGATAGGATCTGCTGCAAAATGGTACAACCAACTAAGTCGAGCCCAAGTCAATTCTTGGAGGGATTTGGCACAAGCTTTTGTCAAGCAATACAACCATGTTACCGACATAACACATGACTAGGTTACATTACAGAATATGAAGATGAAGGCTAATGAGAGCTTTAAGTAGTACGCCCAGAGATAGAAAGACGTTGCAACTCAAGTACAACCGCCGCTATCAGAAAAAGAAATGACAATAATTTTTGTTAGTACATTGAAAAAGCCTTTTCTTGGCCCCATACTAGGAGATGGCACCAGGAACTTTGCAGACATAGTAATATCGGGAGAAATGATTGAAAATACGGTCAAAAATGGAAAGATTGTCGTAGATGATGACAACAAGAAACTGAACTACAAGAGGAGGGAAAATGAAGCAAGCAACAAGGAGGTCTATAATGTCAGCTACCCAAAACAGGTGACAGTGGAACAACCTAAGGCTGTGACCTCAAATACTCAAACTTTCTCTAAGCAGGGATCGAACCAAAGGGAAAACAAAGAGGACTTTCAATTCACTCCCATCCCAATGTCTTATAGAGAGTTGTACAAGAACTTATTTGATGCGCATGTGGTTTCTCCTTATTTTATGAAGCAAATGCAGCCTCCTTACCCGAAGTGGTATGACCCCAACGTTCAATGCGAGTATCACGCAGGGGTAACTAGGCATTCTATTGAAAATTGTCATGCTTTTAAAAAACTGGTTGAAAGATTTATTCAGATGGGAGTAGTGAGGCTTGAAAATTCTGTAGGGCCGAGTGTAGCACGGAATCTATTACCCAATCATGGTGATCCAAGAGTAAATGTCGTTATTGATGATAGGAATATGAGGCTTAAAGTTAGTGTTGAAGAGGTGAAGTCTCTATTAAAGTAGGTCTGGCAAAAAATGGTTGAGATGGGCTTAATCAGTCAGAATTTGAAGAAAGAAAATGAAATATCTGGGAATCATTGTTTGTATCATGATAAGGAAGGTCATGTGATCCAGAATTGTCTAGAGTTTAAAGACTTAGTACAGAGGCTGATGGACAACAAAGAGTTGGAATTCTTCGAAGAAACAAAGATTGAAGAGGTAGATGTTTGCGCTTCTGAGGAAGAAACTCCAAAGAATAACTATGGGAGCAACTTTCCCGTAGTGATCATTTCAAAACCCTAAGAAAGTAGAAGAGTCGAGAGCTCAAAGGTTACAATCCACAGGCCGGTCGTATTCTCCTACAAGGATAACAAGAATGTCCCGTGGAAATACGACTGTGGTGTGACAATTTAGGGAGACAATTTTCCAAGGGCTACCTCTGGCGAAGTAAATGATGTTGGTTTCTTCACAAGGAGCGGAAGACATTATGTCCCTAAGGAACCTGAATTTGATTAACCTAAAGGAAAAGCATTGATAGTTGAACCAGAGCAGAAAAAGATCATTCAGCCTGAGCCATCCATCAACGATCCAGTCAGAGAAGATAAGGCAATAGAGTTTTTAAAGTTCCTGAAGCATAGTGAATACAACGTTGTGGAACAGCTCAACAAGATGCATGCTCGTATAACTATGTTAGCCCTATTCTTAAGTTCAAAATCACACATGAATGCATTGTTGAAAGTATTGAATGAGACTTTTGTCCCCAATGACATCACTGTGAACAAGTTAGACAATTTGGTGAACAACTTAACTGTAGACAATTTTATTTTTTCAGTGATGATGAGATACCTTCGGGTGGTAGGGGTTCTCTAAAAGCCCTACATATTACTACTAGATGCAAGGGGTATACATTGCTAGGATTCCTGGTTGATAATGGGTCAGCATTGAATGTCCTACCGTTGATTACTTTGAATAGGCTTCCGGTGGATAGCTCTTACATGAAGACTTGTCATAGCGTTGTTAGAGCTTTTGACGGCACTGAAAGGAAGGTAATGGGGAGAATCGAAATACCGTTACTTGTAGGGTCAAACACATATGATGTCAACTTCCTGGTTATGGATATTAAGCCAGCATACAACTATCTGTTGGGAAGGCCCTAGATCCACTCAACTGGAGCAGTTTCGTCATCGCTCCACCAAAAATTGAAACTTGTGATAGATGGGCAACTTGTTAACATAAATGCCGATGAGGACATCATAGCTTCAATCACTAGTGATGCCTCTTATATTGGAGTGGATGAAGATGATGTGGAATGTTCGTTTCGGTCACTGGAATTTGTTAATGCAACGTTTACAACTGAAGGAAGCAGGATCTCTGCGTCGAGATTATCCAAGGCTACAAGGATGGGAATCAAGATAATGGTAAGAAAAGGAGCCCGAGCTGGTAAAGGTCTGGGAAAGTATATACATGGAATAGTTCACGCGCCAGTACCAATCAACAAGCAAGATCGTTTTGGCTTGTTACACAAACCAGATACTAAACAGAGAAAGAATGAAATCCTAAAAAGGTAGGAGATAAGGAAGACACGTCTAGCAGGAAAAAATGTTAAGTGGAAACCCATGGTTATTCCTCCTTTGTCTGAAACATTTGTGTCAGAAGGAATCAGAAACCCCAAGCAGAGCAAAGAAGATAAAGAAAGTAAACCAGGAAAGCTGTTGGAAGGTTTGGAGATTAATGTTGTATCTGAAGGAGGAAATGAAGTAGTAAACCTAGCTGAGATTTGCCCATATGTTCCTGGAACTGTTCTGGACAATTGGACTGCAGAGGAGCTCTCTGTAGTATTTAGGAATATTTTAGAGTAATGTTCAGAACATACATGTTACTCTTGCCTCAGAGCAACAGGGATCCTTTTTGTAAATGGCACATATTTACTATCCTTATGCCAATGAAATGATGGTTTTTGTGCTTCGCCTGGCAAACATTTTTGTTCTTTTATTTCTTTCATCATACATACCATACAAATTATCCATTATTCTTTGATTCATTTGTCCCAATACATGTTATTATTTCGTGTCAGATTCCTTGATATCAACGACGTGAGCAACGCTGCGAGCGATCCAGAACTTATTTTTGAGCAGACAGTGTGTCTAGATGAACCTCGAGACTTTGAAGAAGATCAAGATTGTGACTTGTCTCCAGATTTACTAAGAATGGTAAAGCAAGATGAGAAGCATATTCTTCCTCACATAGAACTAGTGGAAATTATAAATGTTGGGGAAGATGATGAAAAGAAAGAGGTAAAGATTGGGACTTGCATCAATGCAAAGCAAGACGTGATCTGATTGAGTTATTCTGAGAATTCAAAGACATATTTGCATGGTCCTATCAAGACATGCCTAGTTTGAACAAAAATGTGGTGGTGCATAAACTTCCTATAAAGGAAGAATGCAAACCGGTCCAGTAGAAGCTTCGAAGGATGAGCCTAATTATGCTACTGAAGATAAAAGAAGTGGTAAAGAAATAGTTTGATGTCGAGTTTCTACAAGTGGCCAAGTACCCAGAGTGGATAGCTAATATAGTTCTTGTTCCAAAGAAAGATGGAAAGTGCTTATGTGCGTAGACTATCGAGATCTAAACAAGGCCAGTCCAAAGGATAATTTCCCACTACCTCACATTGATACCCTGGTGGATAATACTGCAAGACATTCATTATTCTCTTTCATGGATGGTTTCTTAGGGTACAACCAGATAAGAATGCACCTTGAGGACATGGAAAAAACTACGTTCGTGACATTATAAGGAACATTTTGCTATAAAGTAATGCCTTTTAGGCTGATGAATGCAGGGGCAACATATGAAAGAGCCATGGTGACTTTGTTTCACGATATAATGCATAGAGAAATTGAAGTGTATGTTGACAATATGATTACTAAGTCTCAAACAGGAGAAGAACATGTGAAGATCCTGAGAAAATTATTCTTGAGACTGCGAAAGTTTCAGTTGAAACTAAACCCTGCTTTTAGAGCTACTTCAGGAAAGTTGTTGGGCTTCATTGTTAGCGAAAAGGGAATCGAGGTTGATCCAGATAAAGTTAAGGCTATCCAAGACTTGCCACCACTGCGCACTCAAAAAGAAGTGAGAGGTTTTTTAGGAAGATTGGATTACATTGCTCGATTCATTTCATAACTAACCGAAAAATGTGATCCTATCTTTTGCCTCCTCAAAAAACACAACCCTGGAGAATGGGACGACGAATGTCAAGAGGCATTTGACAAAGTCAAGCATTACATGTCGAACACCCCAGTTCTGATGCCACCTATCCCAAACAAGTTGTTGATTCTATACTTGACAATTTTGATAACTCTATGAGATGCGTACTTGGCCAGCATGATGAGTTGGGGCGGAAAGAAAGGGCAATTTACTATCTTAGCAAAAAGTTCACAGAAGGCGAAACAAGGTACTCGTCAATTGAGAAACTATGTACACCTTGGTTTGAGCTACTCGGAGATTGAGGCAATACATGTTGTACCACACGACTTGGCTAATCTCAAAGCTAGATCCCCTTAAGTATCTGATGGAGTCAACTGCATTGACAGGGATAATGGCTAGATGGCAGATTTTGTTGTCAGAATTTGATTTGATTTATGTAAGCCAAAACGCTATAAAGGGAAGTGCAATAGCAGATTTTTTGGCTAGTCGAGCTTTGGAGGATTATGAACCTTTAAACTTTGATTTTCCAAATAAAGATTTGATGTGTGTTGCCAATACCGAAGAGGATGATTCAAAAGAAGAATATTGGAAAATAAACTTTGATGGTGCTCTGAATACTGCAGGCAAAGGAATTGGGGCAGTGTTGATCTCCCCTAAAGGCGGTCACTATCCTTTTGCCAGTAAACTTGGTTCTGATTGCACTAATAATATGGTAGAGTATGAAGCATGCATCATGGGCCTCCGTGCGACCATTGAACGAAAAAATAAATTGCTAAAGGTATATGGGGATTCTTTGCTCGTGATTTATCAACTCCGAGGAGAATGGGAGATGAGAGATACCAAATTGGTAGATTATCAAGATATTGTCCAATAGCTAATTAAGGAGTTTGACAAGATCACGTTCTACTACCTCCCACGAGAAGAAAATCAGATGGCATATGCTCTAGATACCCTATCTTCTTTATTTAAAATAAACAAGCCGTTTGATTTGAGGCCTATCCCAATGAGTTTATATGAGTCTTCGGCCCATTGCCATAATATTGAAGATGGTGAAGAGGGTGATCGTCCTTGGTATCACGACATCTTGCAATATGTGAAAAATCGTAAGTACCCAGAGCAAGCAACTGAGAATGAAAAGAGGACCCTACAAAGATTGGCCAGTGAGTATGTCTTGGATGGGGATATATTGTACAAGAGAAGAAAAGGTCAAGTGTTGTTAAGGTGTGTAGATGCTGTTGAAGTTAGGAAGATTCTTGATGAGGTCCATGAGGGTATTTGTAGGACACATGCTAACGGATTCACCATGGCAAGGAAGATAATGCGGTTTGGGTATTATTGGTCCACGATGGAAGGAGATTGCATCAGATATTCTAAGAGATGCCACAAGTATCAAATTTACGGGGACAATATTCACGTACCACCAGTACCATTACATGTGATGAATTCTCCTTGGCCTTTCTCTACATGGGGCATGGACGTCATAGGGCCAATCTCACCAAAAGCTTTTAATGGGTACCGTTTCATCTTTGTGGTCATTGATTACTTTACCAAATAGGTAGAAGCGGCCTCCTAAGCTAATGTCACCAAATCAGCAGTCAGTAGATTCTTAAAGAATGAGATCATATACCGATATGAGATGTCAGGGAGGATCATACCTGACAATGCATTGAACCTGAACAATAAAAGCATAGAGAAAGTATGCAAGCAGTTCAAGATAAACCATCACAATTCAACACCGTACCGGCCACAGATGAACAAGGCAGTGGAAGCGGCCAACAAGAATATTAAAAAGATTGTTGGGAAAATGGCAGAGACTTATAAAGATTGGTACGAGAAGCTACCATTTGCTCTGTATGCTTATCGAACATCGGCTAGAACTTCTACCGGGGTAACACATTTCTCGATGGTTTACAGAATGGAAGCTGTAATACCCATTGAGGTCGAGATTCCTTCTCTTCGAGTGCTATCCGAAGTAAAACTGGATGAGGCGGAATGGATTCAAGCCAGATATGACCAGCTGAACTTAATTGAAGAACAAAGATTGAAAGCCATTCGACATGGTCAGATGTGCCAGAAAAGAATGATGAGAGCTTATGATAAAAAGATTCATCCTAGAGAATTCCAAGTAAGGGATCTGGTGTTGAAAAAGATCCCACATATATATGGAATGATTTCGGAGGGAAATGGAAGCCAAGCTGGGAAGGCCTTTATGCTGTGAAGAAAGCTTTTTCAAGAGGAGCGTTGATTATGGCTGAAATGGACGGTGGTGATTTTCCCAATCCTGTGAATTCAAATATAGTCAAGAAATATTTTTGCTTTAAAAAGAAGAAGAAAAAAAAAGGAAGAAAAAAAACAAAAAATAAAAAAAGAAGAAAAGGAAAAAAGGAGGGTTCAAGATGAAAACCTGTAAAGGGCCTCTTGAAACCAAATGAGGTTTTTGAGTTGAAAACCTGAATGGGCAGCTTAAATTTTGGTTAATGGTTGAGGCAAATGATGGTTGTCCCCCGAAAGCTTAGAAATCATGAAGGATTTTGCACCTTGGGATATCAACAAAGCACTCGAGGTCTCCTAAACACACATCAGGCTCGAGATAATTTTGGCAAACTGGCTCAGAAGAACTCATCCGCTTGATATCTGGGGCACCTAATTTTCATTTTCTTACTTTATGTACTTTCAATGTTTTCCATCTAAATTGGAGTCACACCTCTAATGAAAATTCACTTTCATCCAACTTCATACCCTTATTATTCACATGAACATTGTGCATTGTCATAGCGATCATTAAGCTAATAATTTTATCGAATGCAAAAGGATTCTTTACATTGCTTTAGAAATATCCTTAAATAGTACAGGGGCTAGAAGTAGTTTCAATTAAAAAGTTATTTTCATTGGAAAAAAGCTCGAGAACAAGAAGTTGTTGCACTAAAATTACACTCAGTCGTCCATTAAAAAGGGGTTGTAACAGGAATATGGGGCAGATGGTCACCTTGTGATATGGTACCGAACCGAAGCAAAGAGAGCATGATGTCTTGTACAGTTGGGCTAAGCAGAGCCATAACCAGCGAAATGAAATGCTAATCCAGGAGCAGTTGCAGAAACTTAAAAAAAAGAAAAGAAAACTTATGGATGGCCTTTTGCATTCATATTTGCATCATTCATGCATTCATGTTTATTAAAGTTGGCATACTTAAAGTTAGGAGCATTTGATTCATACTAATCATAGCATCCTAAAAAGTGTGTCCATAAAACAATTTCTACAGGATCTGTCTCTTCAACAAATGGTGTAACAGATTAACCCAATCAACGTCGTCTCCTTGAGGTTGCAGTGGAACGAATCCATCATCAATTTTATATCCCTGAAGTTGCAGTAGAAAGATTGAAGCTACAGTCGTTCATCTCCCTAAAGTTGCAGTGGAATTGACACAACATCAACATCATTTCCTTGAGGTTGCAGTGGAATGAATCCAGCATCAATTCTATCTCCCTAAAATTACAGTGGAAAGATTGAAGCTACAGCCGTTTATCTCCCTAAAGTTGCAGTGGAATGGGCATAACACCAGCATCGTCTCCATGAAGTGGCAGTGGAACAAATTCAACATCAATTTTATCTCTCTGAAGTTGCAGTAAAAGAATTGAAGCTACATCCGTTTATCTCCCTGAGGTTGCAGTAGAATGGACACAACACCAACATCGTATCCCTGAGGTTGTAGTGGAATGAATCCAGCATCAACTCTATCTCCCTAAAGTTGTAGTGGAAAGATTGAAGCTACAGTCATTCATCTCCCTAAAGTTGCAGTGAAATGGGCACAACACCAACAACGTCTCCCTGAAGTGGCAGTGGAACAAATTTAGCATCAATTTTATCTTCCTAAAGTTGCAGTGGAAGAATTGAAGCTACATCCGTTCATCTCCCTAAGGTTGCAGTGGAATGGACACAACACCAACATCCTATCCTTGAGGTTGCAGTGGAATGAATCCAGCATCAATTCTATCTCCCTGAAGTTGCAGTGGAAAGATTGAAGCTACATCCGTTCATCTCCGTGTAGTTTCAGTGTAATGGGCACAACGCCAACATCGTCTCCCTGAAGTGGCAGTGGAACGAATTCAGTATAAATTTTATTTCCCTGAAGTTGCAGTGGAAGAATTGAGTCTACATCCGTTCATCTCCCTGTGGTTGAATTGGAATGGACACAACACCAACATCGTATCCCTAAATCTACAATGGAATGAATCCAACATCAATCTCATCTCTCTGAAGTTGCAGTGGAAAGATTGAAGCTACATCAGTCCATCCCCCTAAAGTAGCGGCGGAATGGACAAAACCACAACAACTGACCCTAGCTCTTTGAACTTCCGATAGAGCGGGCCATGCATTCAGCAGAAGATGAAACTTAACACATTTTGCTTCCTTAATACCTATTTTAAAGATTTTACTTCCCCAAAAGTGACATGGTGGATCTACCGAAAAAAGAAGATGTACGTCAAGAGGAAGAAAGCTTAGTCAGACCAGACTTGATTGGCTTTCTTTTAGTCTTTGCTCCATTGTTGTTGCACAACAATGAGCAAAGAGGGGCAGCTGTAATAGACCCAACTGGTCTGGGCCTTAACCAAGCCAAACTAAATCAACCCAAACCCCTTACCCTAACTAAACCAACCCAAACAAGTGACCTAAACCCGTTTACCCAACCCGAACCTCACCTGGTAATCTAGATCTGACCCAAACCAAAAAAGCCTAAATTTTAAAACCCTAACAGTAGCCTTAGTGAGCCGCCACCGTCGTCATCCACGACCACCGCCGTTGTCGTCAAGGCTGCCGTCTTTCGAAGCCATCACCGATTACTATTTTGAACCAAAATGAACCTTAAATTAAATCCAAACCCCAAATCTAATTCAAATCCCAAAACCCTAAAAATAATAAACATAATCTAACCTACTTTACCCCCTACGCTGTCATCCATCATTACCACCATACCCCTATCCCAACTGCTCGACCATCCCCCTAAAAAACTAGATCTGAAAAATCTGGGATTTCGGATCCAATAAATCAATCTGCAAGCAAAAAGATAAGGGAATTCACGAGAAATTTGGAGAGAAAAAATGCCAGAAAAAAAAGAGAGGGAGAAGAAGATTCAATCGAACAAAAAAAAGAGGTAACCTAGGCTTTTCCTTCTCCGCATATTGTAGAAAGCCGGTTCATTCTCCTGAGCCTAGGTCGTCGGAGGAGTCATCACGCTCCTAGGACGGCGGCGCGGCGGGAGGTTGTGAGCCTTAGGGTTTCAGTTTTAAAACTTTCAGAGAGTGAGGGGGAAATATTGGGTTTATTTTTGGGTTAAATGATTCGAAATGGATTTTTTGTTAAAAAATACCCTTTATGCCGTGTACTAAAACGATGTCGTTTTAGGCGCCTATACACGGCCCAAAACGGTGCCGTTTTGCCCCTGTACCCGCACCGATGACCCGACCCAGGAAGGATTCTCGAAATTTTAATGAAAATGGGTTAATTGCGTTTCAGTCCTTCCGTCTTTATTCCCCTTTTAATTTCATCCTTTTTGCTATGGTTTATTTATTTTATGCATCTTGTAATTTATGTTTTGTTGTAATTTAGTCACTGTATTTTCAGTATTTAATTTCCAGCATGCTATTTCTTGTGATTTACGTTTATTCCCTTACATTTTGCATCTGTTTCATTCTGGTCCAATAATATGTAGCATTTATGCCATGTAATTTCATATTAGTGCATTTTAGTCCTTAAACTTTAATTTCATGTTGTTTTAGTTTAGATAATAATCATCATCATCATCATCGTCGTCATTATTATTATATAATATAGTATTATCATTATTACTATATAAAATACTTTATTTTGTTTATATTAATATAATATATAAAATATATGTATGTATATAAATTTTTACCTATGGCTTATATTTTTATGTACAATAGTTTTTGTATATTTTTTGTACATTATGTATAATACTTTATATATGTTTGTCAAATATTGTATAGTATTTTTGTTTAATCACTATGTATATAAAATAGTAATAAATACTTATTTTTGAAAATGATATATATATATAACTACTAACTTAATATATGTCTAGGCATTTTTTATAAATATACATATTTTACTTTAAATATTATATTTTAAGTGTATATATATAAAAGATGATAAACACTTATCTTTTGTAATAAAAATATATATGTATATAAAACTACTAACTTTATACATATTGTTTTTTTTTTATAAATATAGTTATTAAATCTATTTTGTCATAAATATTATATTTTAAATATATAAATATATTTGTGTACTAAATTATAAATTGCATCATAATAACTAGATAAGTAAAGATTAAGGTAATATTCTTTTATTTAGGGAGTTCGAGAATTAGTGTCCCGGGCATAAAGGGATGCGACCATCTCAATATCCCTAAATAAAAGGATATCCTCACCATTTTAGGATACGATATTTAAGGGAATTTTCTTTTATTTAGAAAATCGATAAATCATTTCCCGGCGTAAAGGGAAGTGAATTTCTCGGTTATTCTAAATAACGGAACGTTTCTTTAAATATTTAGAACATTTTGATGCATTTAAGAATCGTATTTTAAATTTTATTCGAATTCGGAATTTCCAACTCTAAGACCTTAAATATTCAACTAGGTGCCAATTTTTGGGCGGTGTTCATCCTTCCCCATCCGTAACCGACACTCAGACCCTAAATTTTTATCTCTGGTTTTATCGGTGTCCGGTCTACCATTTTTAAATGATTGGTGGCGACTCCACATTTTAATCGGGCGGGTGTTTTCCAAATAAATTAAATAAGCAAAAAGAAATTTTTAAAACCCGAATAAAGAGAGTGTTGGATGGATTTGGGTGATTATAGGTATAATCTAACAAATTAGAATGAATTATCCATGAGTTCTTCATTTATTGAGACGAAAGTCGATACATGCACAATCAATTTATCAAAATCGATTTAAAATTCATGATTGTTAATCTAAATTTTTTAGATCATAATAGTCTATGGTAATTTGGGTAGATTTTCGTGTATGTTCTTAATACAAGAAGTGGGTGAGCCTTTAAAAAACAATGTAGAAGTCAAAGAGGGACGGAGCTAAAATTAAACATTGGAAGGCAAAGGTTTATTAAGCCTTTAAATCTAAAAATTAAAAATGATAAAAATTTTATTTTACTATTACTTAAATTAAAAGGACCTTAAATATAATTATACCAAAAAAGTTTAGGAGGTCCATGCATAACATAACTACGTCTGAGGTCAATTTGGTAATCAAACTTTTAATTGCTTCAATGTTACATTAAACTTTTAGTTTTGTTTCAATTTGGCCATTGACCCATTAACAATTGTTAAAAAGATGACGTGGATGTTAAAATATTTGTATAATAACACATTTAGTCCTCCACCTTTATACACTCAAACAATTTAGTCCTAATTCGAAAGAAATAATAAATTTAACCCTCATTATTTCAAATTGACTCTATTTTTAATTAGAGATAGTTTAATATTTTATTTTTTATCCCTTAATTATAACTAATATTATATTGTCCCTCCCAATCTCAATCATACCTAATCCATCCTTTAAAATTTTGACGACCCATAATTAGCATAATATTTTCAGAATATCTTGACGCCAACCAAAAAACAAATAAATTTTCAATATCTAAGCAATCGTTTAAGCAAATTAAATCGACCCATTGGTTAACAACAGGAAAACGGAAAACCCATTCTTAATTTGAAACAACCTATCTATTTTAAGTTGTTAATAATGGATAGCCATGTTGAATATTGTGTTCGTGCTTGTTTATTTATTTTTAAAGGTGTTCATGTTCATTTGTTTAGTGTTCACAAATGTGTTCATTTAAGTGTTCGTGAACGTGTTCGTTTAAGTGTTCACGAATGTGTTCGTTTAAGTGTTCACGAATGTGTTCGTTTATTCGTTCACAAGCATGTTCGTTTATATGTTCAGAAATGTTAACTAAAATAACAATAAATAAATAAAACAAAAGCAACAAAATAAAACTTACATTTCAACATGAACTTATATAACATCCTTAGCAACAACAAAAAGTTGTATTTAGATACATCCACAAACATTTTCATCCTATAAACGAGTCTATAAACGAGCCTATAAATGAGTTTATAAACGAGCCTATAAACGAGCTTGTTCGTGAAGATAAACGAACTGAACACACATACGTTCGTGTTCGTTCGTTTATTAAACAAACATAAATTTTTTGTTCATACTCGTTTATTTAGCTTAATAAACGAACATAAACGAACGTTATACGAATGATTCACAAGCTGTTCGTCGAACGCTCTGTTCATTTACAGCCCTAGCTGTGGCAGGGCGGTGTTGGTTTTTAGTAAGTCTTGTGTGTCTCTTGGTCGAGCAGTTCATGTTGGTCAACTATTTTATGTTTATTTTTAGGTGTATTGCTTTCCTACGACTAGATTTAGGATGATTTTTTATGAAACACATAAAAATAGTCCGTTGTATAATTCTCGTCAATAAAATCACACGCTTTAATAAAAAATATATATATCATATTCATATTTAAAATTTTGGCACATTTAACTAGTTTTTATATTTACACATTTATATACGACTAACATTATAAATCGTTGCTCCATTTACCCATTCATAATACTATTTTAAACTATAAATTTATGTGATAAGGATTCTATAAATCACAATGAACTGAAAACAAGATAGGAAAATATAAAGTAAATTATAACAACAATAAAGTAATATAAATTTGAAATGCCACAGAATCTTGGGTACAACTACATGTATTTAAATCAAGTACCACACTGAAATGTCACAAAACCTTAAATCCTTAAAAATAGAAAAAAAATGTCCTAGTTTTTATTTGAAAGAGACAAATTGTTCGAACTAAATAATTTATTTTAGAGGCCAAACGAGGGTTTAAACTTTAAATTTTATTAAAGTGTTAAAAGTAGTTAATAAACTGATTTGTTAGTATAATTACATCAACTCTATTATATTTTACTTACATAATGAAAATTAACAATTTATTCAACATTCTCTGATGTTTTAGCCAAGCATTCAACTTGACAATTTTTAAATTTAATTTAAAATTTTCACATTTTTTCCCAACGATGAAGATGATAATTAAATAATTTAGATCCTAAATTCAAATCACTAGTGTGATTACATTGTAGTAACTGTTTATATTTATAATATATTTTTTTTAATTTCAAGTTACAAATTTGCAACTTTTACTTGTAACATATAATCCCATAGAACCTTTTAACGAATTACATCAAATTAATAGTTGGTGTTGGAAACAATTTTTTTCTTAACAATAATTCAAACAATAATTGAAGTTAATAGATTGCTTTTATTTTCTAACCAATATATCTTATTTCTTTTAAAACATCATAATAGCTTGTTTGTTTGGGAATCAACCAAAACCACTGACCTGATAAAAGATTTGTCACTTTCAAGTTTTAATTTAACATTAAACTTAATATAGAAATCTTAAGCAATAAAATAATTTTTAATCTTTGAATTTCATTATTTATTTTTTTCCACAATAATTTTTAAATTTGTATTTTTTTCTTTTAAAGATGTGGCATTTTAAAATTCAAATTTCAAATCATCAAAAAGATTAAATATTTATCTGGAATCTATATAACCCTCCATTTTTAAAAAGAAAAAAAAATCTTGCATCGGCAATTGCAAAGTTGACAATTTCATCCCATTTCCATGTAGTGAATTCAAAGATCTCAAGGGCCCAACAACCATAAAAGATTTACAATTGGCCCAGCGTTCATTTCTCTCCTCATCCATTTATTTATATCTCCATTTTATTGTTTTTCTATTATAATATTGACGGAGGCATTTTATATTTTTAAAATGAAATGTTAATAATTTATAAAGAAAATATTTCGTATACTGATGGTGAAAATTTATTTTTCATAAGTGGGTCTAATTTAAGGTTTGGAGGTTTATTTTAGGGTTTAAAAGTTTAGGCTTTAGGATTTCAAATTTAATTTTTTTGGCTAGTAATTAGTGTATACGATTTTAGAGTTTGGATTAAGGATTTAAATTTTATATTATAGAGTTTAATTAAAAATGGTTGTGTAAAAAAATTATACTGCGAATGCATAGATTTTAACTCTAATTTCTATTACCTAAATTTTAAGATATATGTATATTCATATCACTTTATAATTTTCATATTTTAATTATTTTTCGACAATAGGAATGCTCATGGACCTAATTTATCATGTCCAATTTTTTAAGATAAATTATTTATTTGAATAATGATTTAAATTAGGCCGATCGGTTTGAATAAAAGATTAATTTAAATTCAATCTAATATAAATTGAATAAACAAATTTTAATACAGTACGTCCCAAAACTATGATTTTATTTTAAATTGTCCCCCAAACTTTTTAATGTTACAATTCCATCATTAAATGACTCTCGTTTGGAATTGGCCCCCAAATTTTTTAAAGTTCTAATTTCATCTCCAAACTATGATCAAACTGTTAAACGTTTCAACTTCATCCCCAAATTATTAGGCTAATCATGTCCTTATTAGTAAATCTTATAAAAATTGTTAACTGTCATGTAATGCTTATGTGTTTTATGTAATTAAATGATGTGGCATAAACGATAATTAATGTTGGGTTTAAATAAAATATTGATTTAACTTTGAAACGTAGAAAGAACTATACACAAAATGAGAGAACAAAAATTAAAAACCAAAGAACCTTTCAAATTTCATTCTAATTAGTGATTTTGGGATGTGATACAATATTAATTATTGTTTATGTCACATCATATTATTACATAATACACATCAATTTTTAGATGGCAACTAATAATTTTTAACCATTTTATTAAAATGGACGTGATTAGCATATATCGGTAGTTTTAGGATGAAATTAGTATGTTCAAAAGTTTGGAGAGTAATTTAGAATGTCAGTCATAGTTTGAGGATGAAATTATAATGTTCAAAAGTTCGAGGGATCAATTTAGAATAATTATCATAATTTGGGGAGGTGTGGGGCTGTAAACCGAATAAACAAATATCTAATTCTAATTTAGGTCCAATTGAGAAGAGCATCTCCAAAATGTCCCGTGAAAAAGAAGAAAACCAAATGTGTGGAGGGGTTTCAACTTTGTATTTCAGTCTAGTCTGCATCAATCTCAAACATATACTTGAAGACCAAATCCTCTCGAATCAAGTAACTGTTAACCCTACCATGTCCTTTTTGTGCTTTTACCTGAAAATTGAATAAAAAGAAATCGGTTTGTTTATGTAATTATACTTCAAATCTTTGATATGTATATTAATAATTTCTTTAATCAAGGCAGGAAAATTGGTTTCAAAGGACATAGTAGTAACCAAACCAATAGCCATTGATTAAAAAGTGTGCTGTTTTGAGGGCTTGTCATATTAGAGTAATATTTCAAAATAATTAATTCACAATAATTTTGTCTGTTAATGTTTCTCAATTAACGGATACGAGGATTGTACATTCGGTTAACTGACCGAACCGAATTACTCAAAATTCATCAACCGGAATTTTTCCATTTTTAACCGTTAATTAAACTGAATTTTTTTGAAAATTTTTAACCAAACCGAAAAAAATTCGGTCGGTTTTCAAATTAACCAAAATTTGTTATAAAATTTCAGGTAAATTACTCAATTGGTCACTAAATTATGCTAAAATGATCTTTTTAGTCACTGAACTTTCATTATATGCTAATTTGATAAAAGTTTAATGATCATTTTATAATTTTTAAAAGTTTGATGACCAAAAATAAATATATATGTAATATATATAATATTTAATATATAATAATTTCAGTTAATTCGGTTAATTAACCGGTTTCAAACCGAATTAACCGATACCAAAGTTTGAAAAAACTCTTAATCGTTAACCATTTTACTTAAAATTAACCGACCGATTAACCAAAAAAATTAGTTCAGTGGTTAATTATGTTAAAACTGAATAATGCACACTCTTAGATAAAAGCGCCGATTTTAAATTATAAAATTTAATTTAATCTTATGTTGCGCCAGTTTTGTTGGTATTTAAGGCGTGCATATAACGTTCTCAACTTTCTCACAAACATTCTCATCTCCCCCCCCCCTCCTTCTCCAGTTTGCAATCTCACCTCCGCCGTGAGATTGAGAACTATGGTCGCCGTTTGGTGCATAGTTTTTAGCCATTTTTTGGCCACCGTTTATGTTTGATCTCTTGGAGATTACCTTTATATGAGATTATGTTTATCTCCTTCACTTTTCATCAACAATTTTGGTTCTCTGGTTTTGAGAACCAAGAGCACCATTTTTGTGAATTTCAATGGTGTTACGAGTTCTTTTGGGACTGTCGTTTAGCCCCTAACTACTGTCTTTGGTTTTGCACTCATAGGTTCTGTCAACTATGGCAATCGGTTGTCCGCAACCCCAAATAATGGATAGTCTGGACCCTGCCGGAATGCTGGCTGAATTGGGATCATCAAATTCCCAATGTTTAATCTTTTTTTTTTGGAGACTAAATGTTAGTATTTTTATCATCCGTCTATTTTTCGTTTTAGGGTTCTTTCTAAGGGCTGCCTTCAGGAGTAGATTTGCTGGTGATGGCCATAGTTGGAGATCGATGTATGCAGCTGTAAAACGTGCAGTGTTTGGTGCCTGCCCGGACTGCAGGTTCCTAGGCCAGTACTGTTTTTGCTATTACGCTCACTGGAAGGCTTGGCCCCTACCGGAGCGCTGGCTGACCACGGTGCAGAACATCGACGGAGATCGGTGGTGTGTACTACTGTGGCGAGTGCAGTGGCAAGCGTAGTGGTTTGTGCCTGGCTGGACGCTGTTGTGGATAACTTCTCGAATTCACAGTTTGCACCAATACTGATCCCTATCCTACCCCATGTCCCTCACGTTATTATTTTTTTTTTGTCATATTATATTTTTCTATTTTTACTGCCATTCTTTTGTTTCTTGTTTTAGGGCACATCTCCAGGACTGTTTGCATGAGCATACGCGACTGTGCTGACACCGGACACCGCTGGAGAAGGGTGGCGCGTGCTATTGTGACGTGTGCTGTGTTGCGTCCTTGGCCGAATTTTGCTCGGAATTTTTTTTTGAAATCACAATTTGCATCTATGTTGGACTCATCTTCTCTTGGCTGGTTTTGAATTTTAAACCTCTTTTATCCTTTTATTTATTTTATTTTTTATTATTTTTTCTTTTTATTTATCATTTTACTCTATTTCTTTGGTTTTTAAACTTACCTTATCCCTTTATTTTACTCTATCTTTTTTCTTTTACTTATCTCTTTATCTCATCCTTTTGAATTTCAAACTAGATTTCTTATCCTCCTTTTCTGTTTTTTTATTCCTTTATTTTTAATTTATTTTTTTTGAAGTTTAAACTAGCTTTATTGCTCTCACCTCGAAGAATTTTTTTTACCTTTATCCCCTATTTAAATTTTTTAAAAAATAGTTTATTTATGAATTTGCTCTTCACTTTCAAACAATTATAGTTTGCCCCCAACCCCAAATCCTGGCTCTGTCCCCTGTTTATACTCTTATTTTTTATCCACCTTTTTTTTCTAATTTATCTTCTTTCTTATCTCTTTTATTATCTCTTTTAATTATCCTCTTTACTTCTTATCTTTTTCCTATTTCACTTGCCCTTTTACATGTAGATACAACTCACGTGCAACTTTAAATATCCTTCGATTTCATTTACTTAAGCCATTGGAGACTATTTGTTATTTACTTTGGCTTACCCGTCATCATCTGATCTCACTCTTCTACTGCACACATCAACTATCCTTCTTCTCTAACGATATGGCTGATTCTATTCTCGAGCAAATAGGAGACCTGAGTTTTACTGCTGAACTGAAGAGGAAGGCATTGTGTTTACGCCCACAGTTGGCATGGAGGTGCCTCCCGAAGATTTGGCCCATTCTTTGGTCGGGAAAATTATATCTACTAAACATGTTGATGGAGTGGCTTTGATCCGTGTCTTCCGCTCGGTTTGGAAGAAAGAAAAGGTACAAACCATCACAGAGTTGAATCCGATTTTTTTTCTCATAAATTTTTTGATTACAACTACTAGAAACGACGTGCTCAAACGGGCTCCCTGGGTCTTCAATAAAGAATGGTTCGCCCTCTTACCTCTGGAACTACTTTACTCCATCCATGGCTATTCTTTCGGTCACATGAGGGTCTGGGTTCGTATCCATCGTATCCCCATCATTCTGATGACTGAAGACCTAGGTCGATATCTTGGTGCTTGCATTGGGAAGATGGTCGGGACCTGGGTTCTGGATGGGAACGTGGGAGAATTTCTACGTGTCTGGGTGCTCATTGACACTACAAAGCCCATTCGTCGTTGCGTTGCCCTCGGATCGGATGGCCGGGTAACAAACCACAGATGTGCCCCTTGCAGTATGAGCGGCTTTTTTTTTGTTTTGTCATGGATGCGGTTTGATTGGTCACTTGGTGCTAGAATGCAAAACTGTCAAAGTTGATACTTCGACGAAAATCCAATATGGAGATTGGCTCAGGGTGGCCCCTCCAGAGCTGCAAGGCCCCTAACGTCCGAGAGGCAGATTTACTTATCACAAAGGTACCACTTTGAGTACTACTGCTAGACCTGCTGCGACTGAAACTGCTGGGGCTGATCTAGAGGCAAATACTGATGATCCTGTAGTTGATGAGGAAACTGTCATGTTTGAAGATGGGTCGAAGGATGACACCGAGGAAGATGTTTTTGTTGATCCTGCTGTTGAGAACAACACTGTTGAGGACATGACATGAGCTGTGGTATCCGATGTTGTTGACCCTATTGCACAGACAGTGCCCAAGACTGCTGTACCAGTTGCACAGACTGCGACTGAGATGGCTGCACCAGATGCGCATGTTGTTGGTGCTAAAATTTGTTTTTTTTTTATGTAGTATATGATATGGATTTATTTCTTGTGTGTGATATTGCCATTTAGTATCCATGTTTTTATTTATGCTTATAGATTTGTCATGTTCATTTATCATGCCTGCTATATTTATGTTGCATTCGGGATATAAATTGTTTATGCGGCGCTTCCTTTTTCGAGGATAAACGTGACTATTATCTAAGAAATAGGTGGTAGGTTTTCGTTTATTTCTTGAACACCGGAGTCCTTCAAAATGAACTCACATGTATACCAAATTATAATTTAAACGTCACTTTAATTTTTAAAATTCGATATTAATAAAATGGTAATCAATTTGGTACCAAGTTTGGGCATGGTGGGGTGCGAACCCTTTCCCACATGTAACTGACTCTCGAACTCAAAAAGTAAAAAATATCTAATTTATTTTTTAGTATCCGGTCTACCTTACCCAAGTGACCGGTGGTGATTCCCGATTTTGTTTTAAAAATATAATTTTTAAAAAAAATCTCTTAAAATCAATTTTTTTTTACAAAAAATAGTATACTTCAGATTTTTTTAGTCGCTACATAAGTATTGTAGCTTGTAGGCGACTGGGCTTCATATATTGCGCTAACTCCCCTTCGTCAAAGACTATCAGGATCTCCAAAGCCATTTGTTTAACAAAGCTTTACTCTTAAAGTCGAAGAGCCCCAAACCCCTACAAGATTTGAGTTTGCAAATCAATTCTCAACTGACCAAAGAATGGCTCACTTATCCGAAGCTCCTCATATGAACTTAGCGGTCATGCGAGATAATAGCAAACTAATTTCTGGAAAATGAAGATAAAATAAACATGAAGATTAGATAGCACTGATTTTACCAATGTGGTTTTGCCAGCATTTTTACATTCCAACCCGATAATTTCTTTTGGAACTTTTCCACAACAAGTGCCCACAATTGGATAGAGTTATTCGCACAACCCAAAGGAAGGCCAAGATAGGACCAGGGAAATTTTTCAATACCACATTGAAACAATCAAGCCCAAATATCAAAATAATTCCGTTTAACCGATTTCTGGAAATTTAAAATCAAATTCGGTTTTAATTTAATTTCTATTAATTTGTCAAATCGAATTCAGTTTTAATTTTTTATTAATCAATTTAATCCAATAAGTTCAAACGATTTTATAAAGGCCTAATGTAAAAAAATGCCCCTAACTTTTTACTGAATAATCATTTTGACCCCTATTTTTTTGGTCCACTTTCACCCCTAATATTTTATTTTAGGTCAAAATTGCCCCATGGATGGAAGATGTTAGTTGACTAACGGTTAACGCGGGATGTTGATGTGGCATGCTGACTTGGCTTAGGACGTCGACGTGGAACATTGCCACGTCTGCAATTTTTTAAAATATATATTTTTTTATTTTTTTAGAAATAATTAATATCATAAATTAAATATATAATTATTTTTAAAAATATTTATAAAAATAAAAAAGTGTTGACATGATAAAGTGCCACGTCAGCATCTAAAGCCAAGTCAACATGCCACATCAGCATCATGCATTGACAATTAGTCAATTTACAGTTTCCATTCACGGGGTCATTTTGACCCAAAATAAAATGTTAGAGGTGAAAGTGGACAAAAAAGAATATGGGCCAAAATGACTATACAATTGTTGTCACTAATTTTTGACACTCATTAATAATGGTTTTAAAAAAAAAAAGAAATAAAAAAAAGAAACACAAAATCTCACCTTTCAAAATAAATAAGGACTTATCCCATAATAAATAAAGATTTTTTTAATGAACCCATTTTTAATCCACCATAAAATTAAAAGGTTCGTTTTTAATAATAATAATAATAATCCATTTTTAAAAGGGCCCAAACTAACCCATTTAATCTTTTGTTTCAGGTTTAAATGAAAATCGTCAGATCCAGGGTATTAGGGATTAAGGGACCAGATTAGATCAAGTAAAAAAAAGTAAAAAGTAAAAGAAAAAAGAAAGTATGGAGGACCCCGCGCAGCCAGGCGCATGTGCTGCACGCGCGCGGGGTATCTTCCCCAAAACCCCTCCCCTGTTCGCAGCAGCAGTGGCTGCTGCTTTCCTCCGGTCGCGCCTAAGCCACGACAGCAGTCACCAGTGGTGCCAGGCGGTCCGCCGCACCCTTGTCGTTCCAACGCCACCGCCGTCGTTTACCTACAAAAATAGGGAAGAAAAGGGTTCAAACCCTAGCTCGAATCTAAGGAAAAAACCATCTGAAATTGGGCAAAATAAACCAAAATCATATTGATTCGAATATAAGGGGAAAGTCAACAATTTGATTTGAGTATATGGTGTAATTACACCAAGATTGAGGGATTTTTGTCCCCAATTTCATTATTTTCATGGTTTTTGAAACCTATTTAAACCCCCCAACCTCTATTGTTCAACACACAGAAGAATCCAAAAAAATCACCAAAAAAATCTAAAATTCATTCGAATTGGGTAGCGTTTTGATCGAATTTGTGGGAAGATGAAGCTAGCAATTCTCCACGTTTCGGTATAACTTTCTTCTTTCTTTTCTTTTCTTTTCTTTCATTTCAAATTTTATTTATTTTACTCTTTTTTAGTTAATGCCTTCTTTTTAAATATGCTTTTGATGTTGGTTTGGAGGTTTTGATCTTTTTTTTTGGTTAATATTCTTTTTTTAGTGTTTATGTGGTTGTATTGGTTAAAAAAATAATAACAATAAAGGAAAGAATCACCATAAGCAAGCAGCATTCCATTGTTTTTTTTCCTTTTTGTGTTCTTGTCAAGAACATGTTTTGTTTCTTAATAGAGAGGGTTTTAATCCACTTAACTTTTAAAAGTTGAGAAAATTGTGTTTGTGGATAAAAAAGGAATTTTATATTTAAAATATTTTGGTACAATTTCTTTCATTAAAAGCACATTTTTATACTCCTTTTAATACGAAAATAAATTTTAAAAAAAATCATCATAAAACGATCACTTAATTACTACAACCCCTTTTTGCTTCTTCAAATTTTGGTCCTTTTTTAAATAAAAAATTATTATTTTTTCTTTTAAAAAATATAAAAGAGAAAACGAGAAAGCAAAATAAACTTTTTAGGGAGTATTTCTTTAAATTAAAAAAAAGTAAGGTCTTTATCTTTCTTTAAAAAAAATCGTCATTTAAACATAAAAACAAAAAAAATGTTTTAAAATAAAAAAAATAAACTAACTTTTTGAAAGAAAAAAAATACAAGATAATAAACACCCTTTCAAAATAATTTTTTTTCAAAATTATCAAAAAGGCTTAAAAATGAAAGTAGCAAAATATTTAAACAGAAAAAAATAAAAAGCTTTAAACACAAAGAGGAAATAACATTTTGAATAAAGAGTTTTAAAAAACAAAAAGGAATAAAAAAATTTGAATAAAGAAGGATTTAAAACAAAAAATATAAAAAAACTTTTCAAATTATAAAAAAAATTATCGAATATAAAAAGAATAAAAGCAAGTAAAAAGCCTCTCTTCAAATAAAATCAAAAATAAAAGGAAAGTTTCTTTTTAATAAAAACCTTTACCAAATAAAATAAAATTGAACTAAGCCCATTAAAAAACTTCGAGTTTTAAATTATTTTTTCGAAGTTATTAAGATGGCCTTAGGGATAAGTTCTACAAGCCTTAGTTAGAAACTTTTGTTTGCTAATTTTTTTTTCATAAAAATAAAATACACTTAATAAAATTTAAACCCTTAAATGGTAAAAAAATACTTAGACCTTTTTAGGATTAGTAAATTTTAACTTAGAATAAATATAAATCTTCAACAAATCAAATTTATTTGTCAGTTAGAAAAGTGAAATCTAAATTGTGCGTTGTCTTACTAAACGGAAATGACGGGTTTGCGCCAGAAGTGTTGGCGGCGATTAGAGTTCATTTTCGGATAGTAAGGTCGTTAAAGTAAAATTAAACTTATAAATAAACAATAATTTAAGCTTTACATCGATTCACAAAATCTGACTTTAAAACCTTTTATAACCGACAAGGTACCAATTTTTGGGCGTCGTGGGGGTGTTAACCCTTCCCCAAGCGTAATCGACTCTCGAACCCCCTTTTTTGTGTTTTCGCAGACCAAAAATGTTGTTTTAATAAAATGATTTTATTAAAATGACCCGTTTTAGGTGATCCAATCACACCTTCATTAAAGATTGGTGGCGACTCTGTTGCTTTGTCTTCTGTAAAAAACGTCAAGACCCTTAAAAAGGTTGCGACAGCTTGTCGACTTCGCTGGGGACATTTTTTGTTTTTTACAAAAAGAGAGTCAGGCCACAAGTCGGTTACATCTAGTTTTAATGTCAGAATTTGCGAATTTAAGTAAAGTTTAACTTAATTGTCCGTTTATAAGTTTAATTATATTTTACGCATTTAAGACTTAAATCCAAGCTCTAAGCCCGAGCTTTGTCCCGATCGTTTAAGTAGGGGAAAACGTTATTGCTCTCGTGAGAATATTGATTCTTCGTATGGGCCTAGCAAGTACCTCTGGGGCCCACGCTCTATGTCCCCGTGTGGATATTGATCCTCCATATGAGCATAGGAGTGGGTCTCCCTGAGTTGAACCTGATTCGTTTGAAGCCTATAATGGGTGAGAATCAGAGGCCTTGCTACCCTTAGTAGGGGACATCGAGAATAATTCGGGAACCTTTTAGAACCAAACCATGTGTGTGAATCTAGAAGCCCACCTTCTTAGAGCCATGTGGGAAACCCTGGGCTTTGTTTTTTGTCAAAATTATTTCGTAAGAATAGTCTGTGGAGACACGTCCGAAAGCGTTGAAATGCGCTGCCCAGTTACTATTTGTACAATGAAATTATTTTGGACCTTTTTGTGTTTTTTTCGAAGTATTAATCATTTCCTTTTATTGTCTTGTCTTTGTTTTGCATGTTTTCATTCTCATTCCATATCTATAAGGGGTTGATTCTCAAGACATTTGCTCGATAAAAAATAACTCTTGCCATGGATGAGAGGTACCTAAAAAAAGAAGAAGACAATGTGGATGTACGTCACTGGTCTGAGGTCAACCAGCGAGCATACGGAGATAGTTTGACAGTTGATCACAAGACAGAGACATCAGAGTATGCCCATATAAGTGTCAAACAGAACAGTATACATGAGTTACAAGAGATATGTGGCCGTTTTGACTACGCAACAAAGCAATTGTTCCTTTATACCTACGGCGACATAGCATATCTGCTACATGTAGAGGTGGATGAACCATTCCTCAAAGCATTGATTCAGTTCTGGAATCCTGGGTACTGTTGTTTTACTTTTAATGGTGAAGATATGATGCCTACATTTGAGGAGTATTTTGCACTTTTCAACCTACACAAGGTGAAGAATGACCGAATCTATGCTAAACCTCTTAAGAACAAGAATGCTCACTCGAGGCTCAAATCTTTTGCTGGCATGGGGGATGGTTGGGTAGAAGGATTGATACAGAAAAGATGGGGCAATTTTCATTCCCTTGGTAGAGCATCCGAAACGTAATTCCCACTCATCTAGATAAGGAAAAGAGAGTGGATCTCTTAGATATAACAATTTACGGCTTGGTTATCTTTCTAAGGGTATTGGACAATATCGATGTGGCTATGCTAGATTTCTTTGAGCAGTTGAAAAGGGAAACCAACCCAGTGCCAGCTGTACTTGTAGAAACATTTATCTCTTTGAATACATGTCGAAAAGTGGAAGGTGTGCGTTTCAAGGGATGTGCACCTTTGCTCCAGGTTTGGGCCCTTAGCCATTTCTGGAAGTGTCCGAACCTAGCCTTGTCTAATTTACACTCCCCAATTTTTTCTCCACTCCAATAATTTTTGGCAAAGAAATGGTCGTAACTAAGAGGAACAAGTGGGTTGATATCTTTCGGGATCGTCAGGATCAAGACATCGTATGGAGAGTTCCATGGATGAGCCACACCAAGGTGTTGTACAGGTGTGAGGATTGTGATTATTTGATGCTGTTAGGATTATGGGGTGGAATTGGTTGTGCCCCCTTACTAGTGTCGCGACAATATGACTATCGACAGTTTATCCTTTCACTACGGGTCTTAACTTATTATAGTTCGAGTTTCAAGGAGAGTTCAGAGAGAAGATCCAAACTATTAATGATTTCTGGAAGCATTGCTACCTCATAGAAATCGAGCACGAAAGTTAGTGTATGTTCACCCCTGATTATGATGTATGGAGACATGTCAAGATGAATGACAAAATTTTACCACCTACTCTGGGACAGGCTAAATCCTTGGAGGAACATCTGAAGGTGGTACTGTCTGAAGCTGATATTCTGAGACCCGAGTTGAAGAGGGACAAGACTGAGATTGAAGACCTACAAAGCCAGCGCACAAAAGACTTATTTGAGGCAACCCTAAATGTAGATAAGTATAAAGAAGAGACAGATCGAGTAGTGAAGCTGTACAGGGACCTAGAAGCAAAATTTGATATTCAAAGGGTCAATTTTCTCAAATTTTAGGCCATAGCTCAAAATGCTGATTTGAGGAAGACTCCAGAGTAGTGGAGGCAAGAAATTGAGCAGGTTATGAGAAAAGAAAGAGAGCGTGGCAAGAAATAAGTTGAAAAATATAAACGATTGCTGATGGATGAGAAGAAAAGAGGGAAGCAGGTAGTTGACAATGAAAATAACAAGCGGGCCCTCAAAAATGAAAAAAAATGTTACTACACGGAAGAGGAAAGCCCATGACAACAAGGTCCATTTGTTTGAGTTGTAAAGGGTATGTGATGAGACAAATAAGAAGCTGAAGCAGAGCCAAGCCTCCATTGTTGAGTTGCAAGCCAAGGTGGCAGACCTGAATCATTCATTGTACAGGTTCCAGAATCATCATACTTATATCGAATTCCAGGCCAGTCTAAGTGAAAATGATACATTGAAGAAGCAAGTAGAAGCTATGGAAGACATTATTCAGTAGTACATGACGAAGATTCTAGTTCTCGAAGATATCAATAAAGGGGGCAATGACTATTGGTTTACTCAACTTAGGGACAATGCTAGAGAGTTCCAAGAACGAGATGAATTTAGCAAAAGCATCATGACCCAGATACAAGACGTGGCTAAGCATGTAAAGATGTTAGCTACTGAAGCTACGACTCTCCGCCAGTATGTCAGGCCAGTTGGTGAGGTGGGACCAAGACTCATATGGCTGATAGAGGAAATGAAGGAATTAGGTATTCGGCAGAAAGATATTTGTAAAAAATGAGTTATTGTAATAAAGATCTTTCCATCCAATAAAGAGTTCGTTCTTTGAGCAATTACTTTATAGAATCAATGGCCCTTTGTTTACATTCATGCTTTTTTTCCTTTTTGCATTCTTTTATTCATTTTGCGTTAGATTAATATCATTGCATACATAAGATTTTAATCGAAATAATTTACACAAACAGAAAATTCAAAATAGCAAGTCATAAATACCGTACCCGTTCCAAAACAAGAGCAATGGATAAAAGTATTGAAGACAGAATGGCATCTCTCGAAATCAACCACAAGAGTACTCAGGACAGGCTGGATAAGATTGAGAGTGACTTGAAACATGAGATTGAATTGGCGCACACGAAGATGGCTGGTCAAATTGCGGTCATGTTTGGGTCCAGAGACCCTGATGCTCAAGATAACCCAAAAAATGTTAACACTTTACCACAGTTTCGAGTGATTCACCCCGGGATACCAAGAAGGGCCTCCCCGTTCAATGCCGAATACCCGCTCAACTTTGCAGAATCTTCTGCTCACGCACAAACTGGGTCAGTGGTCAACCCTGGGGTAGTGCATGATCATGAGGTTTTGGACCGTGATGAAATTGCTAATAAGGTCAGGATGAACAAAAAACTTGAAGATCGCTGTGACAAGTTAGAGGAGATCATTAGGACCTTCCAAGAAGGGAACACCCATGAAGGTATTGATGCTAGAGACCTGAGTCTGGTATCCAACTTGACAATTCCTCTGAAGTTCAAGACCTCTGACTTTGATAAATACGATGGGACTACGTGTCCCAAGGCTCACCTGACCATGTATTGCCGCAGAATGTCGATGTACTTAGAAAATGAGAAACTTCTTATTCATTGCTTTCAGGACAGTTTGTCTGGGTCCGCCACTCGCTGGTACAATCAGTTAAGCTGGGAAAACATCTGAACTTGGAAGAATTTGTCAAGGGCGTTCGGTGAACAGTACAAACATGTTGTTGATATAGTCCCAACATGCTTGTTTTGTAAGGTATGGAACAAAGACATAATGAAAGCTTTCGCCAATACGCTCAGAGATGGCGGGATGTGGCTGCTCAAGTTCATCCGCCACTACTGGATAGTAAGATAACACTCATGTTTGTGGACACCCTTAAAGGTACTTTCTATGATCGTATGATCAATCATGCGACGAAGAGTTTTGCAGACATGTTAATGAACGAGGAACTAATTTTGGCAGTTGTTAAAAGCGGGAAGCTCGATGGGGGAGAGATAAAGAAACCATATAAGAAAAAAGACAATAAAGTCAACATGACAGGTGTTTACAACCCTAATTATTCAAAAGGGGTAGTCCTTAATAAGCTTCTCACCCAGAATACCAATCATGTGGCTTCAAATCCTCCAAAAGATGAACGAAAATACCAGGGGAATAAGAAGTCATATTTTCCTCCTATCTTTATGATGTATGCCGAGTTATTCTCCGAATTGGTTGAAGCACGGATGGTGCTACCACGACACATTCCTCATTTTTCTCCTCCACACCCGCCATAGTATGATGAGAAGGCTCAATGCGAATACCACGCTAGGAATATGGGGCATACTATTGAGAACTGCACTACCTTCAAAATGGTAGTAGATGATCTACAGAAATCATGCATGTTATCTTTCGATACTTCAGACGCGAAAGATAACCCACTGTCTAACCACCAGAAGACTGAAGTGAATGTAGTAGACGAAGAGGAAGGCAAGTTGGCTAATGAATATGTTGAAGAAGTTAAGGCACCTATGGCATGGGTATGAGCCTAAATGGTGAAGGCTGGACTACTAAGAAACAAGACATGGAAGTTGAAGGAGGATGGTAAGTTTTTCTACGAGTATCATCAAAAGGAATGACATAAAATTCAAAGTTGTTTTGAATTCAGGAGTTTGGTCCAAGACAGAATGGACAACAAAGAACTGGAGTTCTTTGAAGGGAAGGAAAGAAGTTGTACGTTGAATGTATGCGCCTCAGATGAAAGCCCGGCAAGAAGGAACTACGGGGAATGAAGCCCTTAGTAATTAAGACCAAGGTTAGAATTACTGATCCTGAGAAGGGAACAATTCTGAAGCTAGTTATAAAGGCACCTACCCCTTTTCCATACAAGGACAGTAAACAAGTGCCTTGAAATTACGTTTGCTCGATAGAAAACACATCAGATAGAGTAAGAAAAGAAGAAGAACTGGTCAATCGGGTGGGCAATTTTACAAGAAGTGGAAGATGTTACTCACCACCAGAGGTTGGAGATAGGGATGCCACCCAGAGGAAGATAACAACTGAAGAACTTGAGGGAGAAAATGATTTCTTTATGGAGAAACCCATGACTCACTTGGAGCCAGTGAAAGAATCGAATGCTCATGAATTTTTAAAGATACTAAAACATAGTGAGTACAGTGTGGTGGAGTAGCTCCATAAACTCTCGGCAAGAATTTCAATGTTATCTCTATTGCTGAGCTCGGAAGGCCACCGTGACGCCCTTTTAAAGATCCTGAGTCAGATTTTTGTTTCAAAAGAGATATTGACTGATAAGATGGACAAGTTGGTTAGTAATATTGCGGTGAATAATTTCATCATATTCAATGACGAAGAAATTTCGGTAACTGGAAGGGGATCCTACAAAGCCCTTCACATCTCTGCTAGATGCAAGGGGCACATGCTGCCAGGGGTTCTTATTGACAACGGGTCAGCGTTGAATGTACTACTTTTGCATACCTTGAAAAAGCTGCAGGTTGACCGCTCCCACATGATTGCATACTAAAATACTATGAGAGCATTAGATGGAACCTAGAGGGATATTTTGGGGAAAATAAAGATACCCCTACAAATTGACCCATCTACTTTTGAAATACATTTCGTGGTGATGAACATCAAGCCCACCTATAGCTGCCTGTTGGGGCGCCCTTGGATCCACACTGTAGAGGCTGTTCCCTCCACTTTGCATCAGAAGTTGAAATTTATAGTTGATGGCCAGCTAATGATAGTCGAAGCTGAAGAAGATATCATCGCCTCAGTATCAACTGGCACCCCTTATATAGAAACAAATGAAGGTGCACTTGAATGTCATTTTAGGACATTTGAGCTCATTAATGCTACCTTTGTCGCTGAAGGAAACAAGGTCCCTAAACCGAAATTGTTAAATAACGCAAAGATACAAGTCAAGTAGACTCTAGAAAAAGGGGCAAAGGCCTCAGTAAGCAGCTTTAGGGGAGGCCATACACCGTGATGATCCATGAAAAAAGAGACCGATTTGGCCTAGGCTACAAGCCCAACCCGATGTAGAGAAGAGCAACGATAAGAGAGAGGCAGGAAAGAAATAAAGTAAGACAAAACGGATAAGAAATTAAATGGGAGCCAATGACATTCCCACCTATCAGTCACAGTTTCAGGTCGTAAGGCATCATGAATCCCGACACTATAAATGATAAGGAGAAAGAAGGAAAAAAGAGCTCGAGAAAGCTTTTGAAGACCTGAACATTAACGCCATATCAAAGGAGGATGAGGGAAACAAGTACCTTTCCATGATACGCCCCTGTTTGGAGCTGAACAACTAGACTGTGAAAGAAATTCCTATAGCTTTTAGGTCATCTACAGAGTAATGCTCGAAACTAACTCTTTTGCCTTAGAGCCGAAGGCTTTAGAGATCTCTTGTTAAGGGTCAATGTCAAAAAACCATTATGGTTCCTATATCAATAAAAGATGTTTTTCCAATAAATCTTATGTGGCAGACTTTTTTTAATTAAAATATCGTAAAAAAGCCCAAAGTAAATTAAAGTAAAAAACAAAATAAAAAAAATCATCATTCTTTTGTTTGACTTTTCCTTTCTGTTGTATACATATATATTCTATTTCTTTCAGGTTTCTAGATATCAATGGTATAAGTAACTTCGAATCTAATTTAGAAGTCAACTTCGAGTTGCCCATGTGTTTAGAAGAGGTCGAAGACTGCAAAGATGAAGAAGAAGAATATGAAAAGCCTAACGAGATGCTCATGATGTTAGAAAGAAAAGAGAAACAAATTATGCCTCACGAGGAAGAATTAGAAGTTCTGAATGTCGAGTCTGAAGAAGAAAGGTGTGAGGTGAAGATCGACACTTCTGTCACCACTGAGACTCAAAACAAGTTGATCAAGCTCCTACAAGAATATAAGGACATTTTCGCCTGGTCATATAAGACATGCCTGGTTTAGACACTGACATTGTTATGCATCGACTTCCCATTAGGCCCGAATGCAAGCCTGTGCAACAGAAGCTAAAGAGGATAAAGCCTGAAATGCTCTTAAAAATCAGGGAGGAAGTGAAAAAATAGTATGACGCTGGTTTCCTCGAGGTGGTTAAGTGTTCTGAATGAGTAGCTAACATTGTTCCAGTTTCAAAAAAAGGTGGGAAAGTACGAATGTGTGTTGATTATCGAGACCTTAATAGGGCAAGCCCTAAAGACAACTTCCCATTGCCGCACATTGACTCACTGGTGGATAATACAGCAGGGCATTCTCTTTTCTCTTTCATGGATGGATTCTCAGGGTACAACCAAATCAAAATGTGCCCAGAAGATATGAATAAAACAACATTTGTAACATGGTGGGGAACCTTTTGTTACAAAGTCATGCCTTTTGGTTTAAAGAATGCAGGGGCAACCTACCAACGTGCCATGGTAACCTTGTTCCATGACATGATGCACAAAGAGATAGAGGTATATATTGATGATATGATAGCTAAATCCCGATCAGAAGAGGAACATATTGAAAACTTGGAAAAACTTTTTAAGAGGTTGAAAAAAATTCTAGTTGAGACTCAATCCGTCCAAATGCACTTTTGGAGTGCGATCGGGAAAGTTGTTGGGATTTGTTGTGAGTAAGAAGGGGATTGAATTCGATCCAGACAAATTTAAGGCCATCCAAGAACTTTTTCCACCTCGAACACAAAAAGAGGTTCGAGGATTCCTTGGAAAGTTAAATTACATTGCCCGTTTTATCTCCTAATTAACGAAAAAATACAGCCTTGTATTTATATTGCTTCAGAAAAATAATCCGGGAACATGGAATGAAGAATGTCAAGTGGCCTTAGAGGAGATCAAGAGGCAGTTGATGAATCCACCTATTTTGGTGCCACCTATTTCGAGGAAACCCCTGATCTTGTACTTAACCGTTCACGAAAACTCAATGGGATGTGTATTGGGGCAGCATGATGAAAGCGAGAGGAAAGAAAGAGCAATCTATTATCTAAGTAAGAATTTCACAGATTGTGAAACCAGATATTCCCCAATTGAAAAACTGTGTTACGCTTTGATATGGACAGCCAAGAGGCTTAGGCAATACATGTTATACCATACCACATGGCTGATATCGAAGTTAGATCCCTTGAAATACATGATAGAGGCACCAACCTTATCAGGAAAAATGGCTCGCTGGAAAATGTTAGTTTCGGAATTTGACATCCAATATGTGAGCCGTAAAGCAATAAAAGAGAGTGCAATAGTAGACTTTTTGGCCAATGGCACTTTCGAAGATTACGAGACCCTGAACTTTAATTTTCCTGATGAAGAACTAATGTGTATTTCGATTGACGAGGATAATAGCTCAAAGGAATCTTGGGTGATGAACTTTGATGGAGCTGCAAATGCATTGGGATGTGGCATTGGGGCAGTCTTAGTTTCACCATAAGGGAATTACTACCCTTTCTCTTGTCAGTTAAAATTCTTATGCACCAATAACATGGCTGAATACGAAGCTTGTATATTGGGTTTGTGAGCAGCCATTGAAAGAAAGATCAAAGTTTTAAGAGTTTTTGAAGATTCTGTATTAGTCATTTACCAGATCCGTGGAGAGTGGGAGACTAAGGATGCAAAAATAATTAAATATCATTCGCTAGTTCTTGAACTAATTAAGGAGTTCAACGAAATCACCTTCAAACATCTCCCGAGAGAGGATAATCAGATGGCTGATGCCCTCGCTACTCTGGCTGCCATGTTCAAGGCTAGTGAAGGTATTGAAATAATGCCAGTCAGGGTGTAAATGTTAGAATCCCTGGTCCATTGTTTCAATTTGGAAGAAGAAGCTGATGGTCTCCCATGGTACCATGACATTTTACAGTATATGAAAACTCAAGAATATCCATTACAAGCAACTAACAATGATAAGAAAACGATCAGGAAATTGGCCGCAGGCTACGTCCTTGATGGCGAGGTTCTATATAAAAAGAGTCGATATCAAGTGCTATTAAGGTGCGTAAACGCCAAACGATCTTGAAAGAAGTGCATGAAGGGGTTTGTGGGACTCACCCTAGTGGCTTTACTATGGCAAAGAGAATTATGTGCTCTGGATATTATTGGTCCATTATGGAAACAGATTGCATCAACTATGCTCGTAGATGTCACAAGTGCCAGGTATATGCTGACAAGAATCATGCACCTCATCTACCACTTCATGTCATGACTGCCTCATAGCCCTTCTCAATGTGGGGCATAGATGTAATTGGCCAGATTTACCCTAAAGCCTCGAACGTCCATAGGTTCATCTTAGTAGCTATTGACTACTTCACAAAATGGGTAGAAGCAGCCTCATACGTGAATATCACCAGGTCGGTTGTTTGCAAATTTTTGAAAAAAGAGATCATTTGTCGCTACGGCTTATCAGAGAGAATCATCACCTACAATGTATCCAATTTAAATAACATTATGATAGATGGGGTTTGTGAACAGTTCCAGATCAAACACTATAATTCGGTAACATATCGCCTAAAGATGAATGGGGCTTTCGAAGCTGCAAATAAGAACATCAAGAAGATAGTCGCAAAGATGGCTGATACTTACACTGAGTGGCATAAAAAGTTGCCATTCGCATTGTATGCTTATAGAACGGCTATACGAACTTCCACTGGGGCAACACCGTTTTCATTAGTATATGGAATAGAGGTTCTACTGCCAATTGAAGTTGAAATCCCTTTCACTCTGTATTTTGATAGAGGCAAAACTAGAGGAGTCTGAATGGGTTCAAACAAGATATGACCAGTTAAACCTCATTGATGAAAAGAGGTTGAAAGCAATTTGCCACGGTTAGATGTATCAAAGAAGAATGATACGAGCATATGACAAGAAGGTCCACCTGAGGAAGTTCAGGGAAGGCAATATCGTGCTAAAGAAGATGTCGCCAATCCAAAAGGATTCGCGAGGAAAATGGGCACCAAATTGGGAGGGGCCATATGTGATACCAAAAGCTTTCGACTGAGGGGCGCTAATTCTAGCTGAAATGGGTGGAGAAGAGCTCAAGAATCCAGTGAATTCTAATTTGGTCAAGAAATATTACGCATGAAATGATGAAAAAAAGAGCGAAAACCCGTAAAGGGCGCTCAAAATAAAAAGAAAAAAAGAGAGAGAAAAGAAAGAGGGTTTAAGAAGAAACCTGCAAAGGGCGTCTTGAAACCAAATGAGGATTCGAGTTGAAAACCCGCAATGGGCGGCTCAAATTATTACAGACAATGAATAATCTTTTCAGAGGCTTGGTTATTCAAAAAGAATTTCATATCCTCATTCATTGTTGCAGTGGATGAAATTTTCTCGACAAGGGTATCACTCGAGGTTGTTTCGAGGAAAGTTCGGACCTTTGATATCTGGATACTTGTCTTTTGACCCTTCTTTTGTACTTTTCTTTCATGTTTGCCACAACATTAATGAAATTCTTCTTTTAAGCCTATCTTCTTTGAATGCCCCCTTTATATGAATGTCTTTTATTTGGTTAAGGGTCATTTTGGTTTAGACATAATTAAAATATACAAGAGATTTTCGTGTATTACTCTGGAAATGATTTAAGAACATATGGACTATGACATGGTCCCTTGTTAAGCCTCGAATATGGGGCATGTTATGATCAGGGGAAATTGATACCCAACAGCTTTGGTAATAAGCCTGGAAAGAAAAAGGTTAAAATACTTTACCGTTCGAAGATGTTTTACGGGAATTTATGAAGATCTTCAAAAAGGGCCTTGTCATACACAGTATTGCTTGAAACTCACTCATACAATACTGGTGTATCATCTACAATGATAGTTGGATGTGCGAAAGAGTATGTTTTTTAATAAGCAAAAGATACAAAGAACGGGAATAGTGAAGAAGAAATATACAATTCAAATATTCGTGAAGCAGAAGATGATTGTTTGATGAAGCAAAGAGATACTAAGAATGTGAATGGCAAGGACAGTAAAGATGGTCGTTTGTCTAGATTAAAACAAGCTAAGAAAGAGATTAAAACTTAGCATGCATTCATGTTTTAGACATCCTCAGGGGCATGCGCAACATAACTATATTGCAGGTATGCAGAAATTTTTCAACAAAAGAACTTGCCTATCCGTTCAAGCGTATGGGAATGGAACCTTGCTCATCTATTCGGGCATATGAAGAATAAAACCTGTCTATCCGTTCAGACGTAGGAAGAATGGAACCTTGCTCATCTATTCGGGCATATAGAGAATAAAACATGTCTATCCGTTCAGGCGTAAGGAGAATGGAACCTTGCTCATCTATTCGGGCATATAGAGAATAGAACCCGTCTATCCGTTAAGAAGAATGAAACCCTGCTCATCTATTTGAGCACTTGGAGAATAGAATCAGCCTATCTATTTAGGCGTTTGGAGAATAGAATATGCCTACTTATTCAGGCATTAGGAGAACAGAGTTGTTGGCAAACTGGTAAGTGGTGAAAATTAGTGCCACCTATTCTTTGTTATATCATTGTTTCACTAGAATAAGCAAAGAAGGGGCAGCTGTTGTCACTAATTTTTGACACTCATTAGTAATGGTTTTTAAAAAAGTAAAAAAAGAAAATAAAAAAGAAACACAAAATCTCGCATTTCAAAATAAATAAGGACTTATCACATAATAAATAAAGATTTTTTTTTAAATGAACCCATTTTTAATCCACCATAAAATTAAAAGGTCCATTTTTAATAATAATAAGAATATATTTTTAGAAGGGCTTAAACTAACCCATTTAATCTTTTGTTTCAGGTTTAAATGAGAACTGTCAGATCCAGGGTATTAGGGATTAAGGGACCAGATTGGATCAAGTAAAAAAAGTAAAAAGTAAAAAAAAGGAAAGTAGGGAGGACCCCGCACAGCCAGGCGCCTGGCGCGTGTGCTGCACGCGCGCAGGGTATCTTCCCCAAAACCCCTCCCCTGTTCGCAGCAGCAGCAGCAGCTGCTTTCCCCCGACAGTGCCTGAGCCATGGTAGCCGTTGCCGGTGGTGCCGGGCGGTCCGCCGCACCCTTGCCATTCCAACGCCACCGTCGCCGTCCATCATTGCCACGGTTTACCTGCAAAAATAGGGAAGAAAATGGTTCAAACCCTAGCTCAAATTTAAGGAAAAAATCATCTGAAATTGGGCAAAATAAACCAAAATCAGATTGATTCGAATATAAGGGGAAAGTCAACAATTTAATTTGAGTATGTGGTGTAATTACACCGAGATTGAGGGATTTTTGTCCCCAATTTCCTTGTTTTCAAGGTTTTTGAAACCTATTTAAACCCCTTCAACCTCCATTGTTCAGCACACAGAAGACTCAAAAAAATCACCCAAAAAATTCTGAAAATTCATTCGAATTGGATAGCGTTTTGATCGAATTTGTGGGAAGAGGAAGCTAGCAATTCTCCACGTTTCGGTATAACTTTCTTCTTTCTTTTCTTTCATTTCAAATTTTATTTATTTTACTCTTTTTTTAGTTAATGCCTTCTTTTTAAATATGTTTTTGATGTTGGTTTCGAGGTTTTGATTTTTTTGTTAATATTCTTTTTTTAGTGTTTATGTGGTTGTATTGGTTAAAAAAATAATAACAATAAAGGAAGGAATCACCATAAGCAAGCGGCAGTCCATTGTTTTTTTCCTTTTTGTGTTCTTGTCAAGAACATGTTTTGTTTCTTAATAGAGAGGGTTTTGATCCACTTAACTTTTAAAAGTTGAAAAAATTGTGTTTGTGGATAAAAAAGGAATTTTATATTTAAAAGATTTTGGTACAATTTCTTTCATTAAAAGCATATTTTTATACTCCTTTTAATCCGAAAATAATTTTTTTTTAAAAATTATCATAAAACGGTCACTTAATTACTACATCCCTTTTTGCTTCTTCAAATTTTGGTCATTTTTTAAATAAAAAAATTATTTTTTTTTTCTTTTAGAAAAATATAAAAGAGAAAACAAGAAAGCAAAATAAACTTTTAGGTAGTATTTCTTTAAATTAAAAAAAAAGTAAGGCCTTTATCTTTCTTTAAACAAAATTATTATTTAAACATAAAAACAAAAAAGGTTTTAAAATAAAAAAATAAACTAACTTTTTGAAAAAAATACAAGATAATAAACACCCTTTCAAAATAATTTTTTTTAAAACTATCAAAAAGGCTTAAAAAGGAAAGTAGCAAAATATTTAAACAGAAAAAATAAAAAGCTTTAAACACAAAAAGGAAATAATATTTTAAATAAAGAGTTTTAAAACACAAAATGGAATATAAAAAATTTGAATAAAGAAGGCTTTAAAACAAAAAAATATAAAAAAAACTTTTCAAATTATAAAAAAAATATCGAATATAAAAAGAACAAAAGCGAGCAAAAAGCCTCTCTTCAAATAAAATAAAAAATAAAAGGAAAGTTTCTTTTTAATAAAAACCTTTACCAAATAAAATAAAATTGAACCAAGCCCATTAAAAAACTTCGAGTTTTAAATTTTTTTTCAAAGTTATTAAGATGGCCTTAGGGATAAATTCTACAAGCCTTAGTTAGAAACTTTTGTTTGATAAACTTTTCTTCATGAAAATAAAATACACTTAATAAAATTTAAACCCTTAAATGGTAAAAAAAATACTTAGACCTTTTTAGGATTAGTAAATTTTAACTTAGAATAAATATAAATCTTCAACAAATCAAATTTCTTTGCCAGTTAGAAAAGTGAAATCTAAATTGTGTTGTGTTTTACTAAACGGAAATGACGGGTTAGCGCCAGAAGTGTTGGTGGTGATTAGAGTTCATTTTCGGATAGTAAGGCCGTTAAAGTAAAATTAAACTTATAAACGAACAATAATTTAAACTTTACATCGATTCGTAAAATCCGACTTTAAAACCTTTTGTAACCGACAAGGTACCAATTTTTTAGCGTCATGGGGGTGCTAACCCTTCCCCACGCGTAATCGACTCCCGAACCCTTTTTTTGTGTTTTCGCATACCAAAAATATTGTTTTAATAAAATAATTTTATTAAAATGACCCGTTTTAGGTGATCCAATCACACCTTCATTAAAGATTGGTGGCAACTCCGTTGTTTTGTCTTCTATAAAAAAAACGTCAAAACCCTTAGAAAAGTTGCGACAACAGTGAAATGTTAGAGGCATTTTTTTGACATTATGCATTTTATAAATTAATTCAGTTTAACCGATATCTAGAATTTTAAAATCAATCCGTTAGCCTTGAGCATAAAATGTTGATAGAAGAATGAAGAAAAAGAAAAGAGGAAAGTTATGCATGAATGGGATGCAGTCTTGTACATGAAGATTTTATAACTGGCAAAACTATAGAGTATGGTTAGTCCTTTTTTTTCTTCCAAGAATCAAATCATACCCAACAAGAAATTAACAAGTATTTGATTAATCAACTTTCAGACGGGATTTCATCAAAGAGTTGTGATCCAATGAGAATCCTAGTTTGTTTTCATAAAACTCGGCTTTATGTTTCCCAATCAAATCTTAGTTGGTGTTTCCCAATCAAGTCTTTGTTAGAACTCTAATACTAAGAGAACCCCTTTTTGCTCTTCAATTTTCGAGTTAAATCGAGTTTTACTCACCCTTAAAAATAATAGATATTTTACATTACTTTTTAATTTAAATAATTATGAGCCAAAATCCTGTCATTTTCTTTTCTTTTTTAAAAAATCCAATATTTTTCATCTTCTAATTTTATGATATTGACTTAAATTGTATATACATTTTTTTAGTATAATTATCGATATTCAAATATTAATTTAGGTCATGTGTTACAAAAGTATATTATGTGGATGCTTTTCTCATTTTAATTGTTTTATTCGCTACTTTATAATTTAAAGATCAAACCTTTAATTTTCTTTAAAAGATATATCTACTCGTTTTATTAAACCAAGTAGTTGTTGGTATATACGTTTTTAATTAACGACAATAATAAGTAAATGTTCCGTCAAAGCATGAGGAAGATGTGTTCCTTTGCACAGTTTAGAAAAAGATTTTGCACTTCAAACGTGCTAGTTAAAAGAATATATTTTTCATTTTTTAGAATATGTTTAGTGTACAATTTGTCCCCTGATGTTTACCATATTTTTTTCATCTTAGTACCTAATATAATTTTGGGGTTCATGTGCTCCTTAACATTTTTATCATTCCCATTTTGTCTAATGCCATCATTCATAGCGTTTTCAGCTAATGACATCATGCCACGTCAGCTTCCCTTTAACTAAATTAACCCGCCTAATTTTATTCGAATTATATACATTCTTAATTTATAAAATTTAAATCAAGTTAAAATTTTCGATTATTTCAAATTGAATTTTGCTAACCTCTAAAGTGATGATCAGCACCCACATTATCGCATCGACTTATTTGTTTACAAAGAATCTGAATAAAATGTGCTTCTCCATTCACAATTCATCATTTCAATTGTTTTAGAAAGAGGCAGTGTTTTCTATTTTTTCCCTTTGACCCTGTTTAGTAAACAACTTTTTGAATTAAAATTAGAAGTTTGAAATATTTCTAAAGGTTTGACAAGTTAAATCCGCTAACTTAAATGTTTGGTAAATAGAATATTATAATAGCGGATTGAGATAAAACCTCTCATTTTGAAAAAGCTCATTTTAAGAGCCGTTTGAGTTAGAGATTTGAATAAAAGGCGTATAAAGACTCTTTTGTCATTGATAATTATAAAAAAATTCTATAAATAACATAAATTTGAATAACTAATAAAATTAAAAAAAACTAATTTCATAAATAAAAAATTAATATATACATATAAATTTAATAGTTAATAAAATTATATTTAAAATATAATTTCATAAACAAGAAATTAATCTATACATTTAAATTTAATAATTATTAAAATTTTATTAAAAAGATAATTTCACAAATAAAAATTAATGTATACATCCTTCATATATGCCTAGCAATGATATTGAAAAAATAATTTTCATAATCTAATTAATATTAATAGATACAAAATATTAATAACTAATAAATTATTCAAACAAGTATTGAATATAATCAAGTCCTTCTATGTCATTTTTATTGTTCAAATAATCAAATAGCTATAAGCTATTAGTTAATTTTTACTAAACACTTTTATACAATCAGCTAAAGCAATCCGCTAGTTAAATCTCAATATTCTCAAATTTTTTAGTCTAATAGTAATTTAGGTCCTTATAAATTTAAATATCAAACAAATTAGGTTTATCTCATGAATTTTGAGTTTAAATACTTTATAAGTAATTATTTTTTTATAAAATTCAATATTTCGACCTCTCTCATTGTTTAATCATGGCCCCGTCCCTGGGGTGGGATATATTATCCCTCTCGTTTGTCATCGACAATGACGCAAGGTATAAGGGATTAAGGGGAATGACCCCCTCCAAAATTTTGAAAAATTAAAATTTTGTCCTAGAATTGTTGAAAAACTTATTTATCTCCGTCAAGAATTTTAAAAATTCATATTAAACTTTAAAATTTTGAATGTTTTTAATTGAATATTTTCTCATAATTTTTAAAAATTATTATTAAATTTTTCAAAAATTATTAAAATAATTGAACCCTCAAACTTTTAAAAAATTATAATTCAAACCTATAATATTTTAACAATTTAAATTAATCTCCCAGACTCTTTTCTCAAGTTTCACCACCGAGCACCCGGCTTACCCAAGTTCACTTAGGTATGGAAAGTTTAGCCGACAAGCTTCTCGTTTTTAGTATAACGATGTGTTTTTCTTGCAAATTTCACTGCTTTTCTTGGTACATTTTTTCAGCGAGATTACACTGTAATCTGTTCTGTTATATCAATATTTCTAACTTAATGGTAACCTTAAAAAAACATGTGGAGGACTACCACTTTTACCTAGGGTGTATACGATTCGATTTCGATTTAATTCGGTAAGTTCTTTTAGTAACCATTAGTTTTCGGTTCGGTTAACTTCGATTTTCAGTTTTCCCATATTAACGTTAGTTTTTGAAATTTTATATTGACAAAATAGCTTTATTTGACGACTTTTAAACATTAAAAGTTAAAGTTTTAAAGTATTTTTCATAAATATTTATTAAAAACTTATTTTTTTAAGTAAAAAATAATAATTAAAAATGCATCTATGATATTGTAAGTATAAAATACTTATTTTTACATTATAAAAATAACTATAAATTAAATAAAAAATCAAATTCGGTTCAACTCGATTCGATTCGGTTAACCACGGTTCGTAAACTTATGAACCATAAACTGTCCAAACACTTTGGTTCGGATCGATTTTCGATTTTGTGGTTAACCATGCTCAGCCCTACTTCTACCACGATAACTTTTGTCTGTTAAGAAACAACCGTTATTGATTGATGTGAAAATGCCAACATATTAATTCTCTTCACCTTTTCATTCTAAATTCTTGCTCTCGTTTTGAAGAGATCCTCTTTATTCACGTTAAGAGTTATTGTAATTGAGTAGCGAAATTAGTGAAAAAAATACTTTTGTCCACCTGGTTTTTGGACTCCCTGCTGATCTGGTGAATTTCTGTTAAGTTTCTTGGCAAAGAAAACTATGAAAAAGAGATATAATAGTTACTTTTATTAGTTTTTGTTAGGAAACAAATCATGTTAAAATGAAAAGACAGATGATAAATCCATTTTTCTTGTTGATTATAGTTTGGAAATAAAATGGCCCTCAATTTTTTTTTTATTTTTTAAAGGACGTGTTAGCCAAGCATGTTGATATGTCATTCATGATTTTGACAACATATTCACAGTGGATAGAAACAATTTCTTTTGGTTCGATTTACTGATCAATTCATTCAAATCAAGTTTTGTAAATGTCTATTATAGGACGATCCTCCCAACCCAACTTTTTCTATTTACATTGTCATGATCCAACTCTTGACCTTCTTTAAATTGTAAATATATATGTATATTCAAACAAAATAATAACCAATATTAATATTTTAAAATTCATCTAAATTTTAAAATTTCACAGAAGATGATCATAAGAATAGAATAAATTGTATATTTAAAAATTTTCATTCAAATTTAAAATGGTTTATATTTATCACAATGATAAAATAATTAATAATTATTCAAATTTTTTCCTGTATTTTCTCGTCAAAAATACACATTTTTCCTTTTTTTTTTCTATTTTTGTTAAAATTTATTGTCAATCAAACACAAGTGGAACTTGAGAAAAGCTAAAGTGTTGAAATTTTTGCAAGCTAGTGAAGGGTTTAAAAATTTTAATTCCGTATGCAAAAACTTACTTAAAAGTAAGAAGGAAATGGTTGCGAAGAAAATTGCAAATGGATAAGTAGCAAGAGGGACTAAAATACTCACTCTTTATATTCACCCAAAAAAAATTGCTCATATTCAAACAAACAAAAAACTCTATCATTATGACTACTATATACACAAATTATTTATTAACAAAAATAAATAAATATTAATGGTTTATTTGTTTAAATATAAATATGTATGTCAATTGAGTATAATTCAATTGATATTGTTGTTGGTACAATATATATTTAAGTATACGCTCAACATCTTTCAATCTAGGGTAAACTGCATCAGATATTAGTAAACTTTAAATCTAGTATTGATTATACCATTAAACTAAAATCGATATTATTTTAGTACTGAATATTAGTTTATGCTTCAATTGTACCGCTAGGTCTTTAAAATCCATCTACGTTATTGCACGCGGACTATTAAGATATGTCCATGTCAATTATTTTAATTACCCAATAATATAATTAAAACATAAAATAAAATTCAATGCTAAAATTATATTGATTTTTGGTTCAGTGATATAATTGATACTAAACTTAAAATTTAGTAATATATAGTATAGTTTATCATTCAATTTATAGGTGGATAAATATCTAGATAATATAAACATTATACATGTAGAAATATGTAAAAAAAAATGTATAAATACAAGTATTGTGAAATGTAATGCTAAATATTTACTACAAGTATCTAACCCCAAGTGGGAGGGGGTGTCAATACTTAACCGTGAATTATAACCATGGTTAAGATAAGGGTTAAGAAGGACAACCACAAAACATAGATTTCTCAATTATCAACAATCATCACCCCTTCTCTCTTCTTCTTCTTTCCCCCTTTTCTTCTCCCAAGCAACACCCCCTTCAAATTAATTAACAAAGAAGAGGGAAGCTATTTGTCTTTTTCATTTTCCAAGCTTCTTAATTTCTTCCATATGATCAATTTCTCATAAAACCCATCTTCAAAACCCTTTGAAAATCCATTTTTAGCTCTTTATTTTTTTTTGTTTTCCCTTAATTTTTAGGCTTCTTTCAAACCCTTTTTCTGTTAACTATAGATGTTAGAGCCATGGATATAGCTCTTGCAACCACCATACCAAAGTCGCCAGAGGCTGAGCCAGAGCCCGAGCCAGTCAGTGAAACACCAGCCCCAGCATCGCCACCATCCGCCGCCACCGGCAAGCCAAATGAATCGTAGTCCTAACTCAGTCTCCCAACCACCGATCTCATCATCTTACTACCCTTCAGCTCCCCACATGCTATTAGCTCTTTCAGGAGGTCTAACAAACTCTCATTTACCGGCCGGTGGCCTTGCAACCAATACTGCAAATCTTGGGTCGAACTCGAAGAAAAGATTCAGAACAAAGTTCACCCAGTACCAGAAAGATAAGATGCTGGAGTTTGCTGAGAAAATTGGGTGGAGAATCCAGAAAAGAGATGAACAAGACATTCAAGAATTCTGCCATGAAGTTGGGGTTGATAGAGGGGTTTTAAAAGTCTGGATGCATAACAATAAGAACACTTTTGGGAAGAAAGATGAAGCCAATGGAGGATCAAGAGATGGAATTGGAGGTGTTGGACTCAACCATGAAGAACAACAACATGACAACAACAACAGCAGCAGCAGCAGCAGCAGCGACCACAGAAATGGTCAGAGTCTGAACCATCACTTCGAAACTGACAGTGTTGCACATGTTGGAACTAATGGCTGCTCTTCTTCCTCCTCTTGATGTGGTTGATGATCAGCTTCATCTTTCTTTTCTTCTTATTTTTTCCTTATGGGGAGAAAATAAGCTGTTCGATAGAGCGAGGGACTTGTTTTTAGTTTAAATTTTGTTCCTTTCATTTTGGTTCCTAATTAGTTTAATTAATGATCATCACTTTGCTGATATAACCTGCTGGGAATTAAGAGCTGCTTTGAATCCAAAAGGGAATTTATTTTCTCTCTTTTTGGGATCATAAACTTCCATGTTTTCTGTGTTTCCAAACAGTGAAAAACATCTTAAAAATCCTTTTAATCTATGATGTTTCCTTAATGAAAGTTAAAGAGAGAGAGCTTCCATTATCATTATCATTATCTTCTGTCTGAGACAAAGAAGCAGAAAGTGTTCTGTATTAGATAATTGTTTTAAAATATCCCATTAATTTTTAATATTATTTTAGGTTACATTTATTTACAGAATAGATCTTCATAGTTTGAAAAAGGGCCTTTAATTTTCATTTAAGATGATTTTGCAGAATAATTAACTCTGTAGATTTGTTTGTGCATGCAGTATTTTAATGGTTGAGATGAAACTGATAAGACTGATGTATATATAAAATATTATCTAAAAGCTTTACTTATTCTTCTACAAGTACAAAAATGGAATGCTTCGTTAGTTCTCAATTTTTTTGACATAAGCTTTTAGATAATATTTTATATAAACATTAGTTTTATTTAACTTTTTAAATTATATTTTTAAAATAATGCAAGAGGATGAGATAAGTTTTATGGGTTGTTTCACATATAAAATATTAGTTAATCTCTTGGAATTATGTGATTTGTGGAAAATCTATACTTTCTTTTTGAAGGGAATTAAGAATTAAAGAATCCAAATTGTTGGTACCATCACTATACACACACAATTATTTTAAGTATTAATCTTTAGGGTATTAAAGAACTCATTAAGCAGTTCAGATGATAAGGTTGATATGATATTTTTAGGTAACTCAGGTTTGACATATATTATTTGAATATTTTTTTAAATAAAGATTGTGTGAAACAACAAGTGTCTTAATGAAAAAGCAGATGATATTTATTTTAGGAGATATGAGTTCAAATCGTTCTGTCTATACAAATTTACTTTAGTATCACCTTTAGTTTAGACTATTCAAAAAATAAAGGTTGTGCAAAACTTTCTTTAATGCTTTTTTATCAAAAAACCAACACCCAACTTTACTTTCCTTTCCTTTCATTTTCGTCCCAAACAAAAATAAACCAAGAAAAAAACGGATTCCGGTGGTTACTATAGTATCAAACGAAATATTTAAAAAAAAAATTCTCAAGATACCCATTTTCCTTTTTTTCATTTACATTATTTCACTAAATTTACATTGAAATATATATAATTTTATATATTATCAATAAATTTATCAGATATATTTATATTTATATACATTATCAATATATTAAATATTTGTAATGTTATGTTTGTAAATGAGTTTTTTTTTTAATTGAGGATTAGTTTTAGATAGCAGTTTCAATGGAGAGTTATGACAAAAATATGAAATTAGCATGGGTTGAAGTGTAGAATTGTTGAAGTGATTGGAGTGGGAGATGATGACATAAATGTTTGGGGGTGTCTTATCTAAAACAAGTGTTCATTTTTTGTGGGCTTTGCTTAGGTGATCTGATGAAGTCGAGTCGGTTTCGCCTCAAAAGTCCAGCCTTAAGACCAGCCAGATTCCCTTGTTTTACTTTAATTCTGAGCTCTGCCTCTGTTTTCAACACTAACTTTTCATTTAATTTTATTGAATGCCACAACGGTTTCTTGTGTGCTTTTTCTAACACGGATGCCTTCATTGGGTGTTTGTTCTCCTTAATCTTAGAGATTTAGCTTCACCCGGGATTTATCTTCTTCAAGGGTTTGAAAAATAAGTAAAAATGTGATTTTGAAAAATTATAAGTGTTTTAAATTATTTGGTTTAAAATTTGAGTGTTTGAAATTATTATAAAAAAATATTTTTAGTAGATAAAATATTTATTTTAAACATTATTTTCAAAAAATATAAAAGTATTTGTAATAATGAACGATGACAAATGAATAACTTTATCTAAAAGTAATTTTTAAAAAATTAAAAGTTTTAATTTTAAAAAAATATTTTTTAAACTAAACTGAAAATTATTTTTGACATGAAAACTTTTGAAAAGCATAAAAGAACGAGACCTAAGTACTTGTATAAAATACAACCTCCTATATATTTTAAAATTTTAAAAATTAAGTATATTTGAATCCGATACTCAACCCAATTACCTTAGTGTCTCGAGAGTGTTCATGCTCGGGTCCGGTGTTATTCGATTTTAACCCAATGCCATGCATAGGAATTGAAGTTTCATGTTCAACTCAGACGCAATAAAATATACAAATAATCATGTTCAAGTTTCTATTGGGAAGCAATGGATGTTCAGTTTCCTAAAAAAAAATTAAAGGGCAAGAACAAGAAGTGAGCATTTTTTTCACTTGTCTTTACAATTATTATTTGTTTAGTTATTTACTTTTTTGGTTTTAAAACTTGGGTGTGTAAGATGTTCAATCATTATTATTGTAGTTGGGAAAAGAAAAAAACGGTGAGATGTAATAGACTAATAGGTTTTTTTTTAATTAATTTGTATATTTCAGTGTGTTTAGAAGCTGTGTTAGCTTTAATTTCAATCTTCAAAGAGAGAATGAAGTAATTAAAGAGTTAAATTGGATATGAGAAAATTGTTAGGTGTAATAAACTTACATTATATCAATAATATAATATTTTTCAGGATAATAATATAATATGTTTTAGAGTAATGACATTATATCAACCATAGGGTTTTCCCATTTTCTTTCTCAATTCAAAGCATACTTTATGTTGGGAAAGGCTGTTTGAGATTCACCAAAACGAGAGTAATAATTAAGAAATTGCTTAGCCGAGGAGTTATCTTGAAGTAAATGAAGGGTTTTTTATATATAAAAAATAATAGATTTTTTTTATAAAAAGAGAAATTTTTTTTTATTTAACTCGTTTGTTTTTACTTAATATACAAGTTTTTGGTTGACGGGGCAATTGTATATATGTATGTCCTCAAATATCTGCAAACTATGAAACTATTGATTGAATGCGATATTTGCAATATAATATATATTTGTGAATTTTGTAGGGGATTTATTGTTTCACATCACCTTTGCCCATAACTAGAAATGGTTCATTGCTCATTGCTTTGAGGTTTTATATTATCGATAATATATGATTGAATTAATGTTATTGATAGATTGAATCTCAATTTAAATAAAAAAATCAATGAAGTAATTATTTTAAATAATAAAATAGTGTTATATTAATATTTTTTACATTTTATAATTTTATATAATCTCTTAAATAATAAACAACTAAAACTACTTCATAAAAATGAGCAAGAGACTACCTATTGATTTATATATAAATTATTGCCACTTCATTTGTCAATTAAAATTTTATAAATGTTTATTTTTATAAAAAATGCTATATTGTAAATTTGATAAAATTTAATTCATATTATTATTATTATTGAAAAATATTAACTGTTTTTATATTTTTTTTACAAAAAATGTGATATTTTTTCTTGAATGGTCTTAACTCTTAAGGTGATTACAAGATAGTATATGCTCATATATATTCTTAACCCTTTGACAATGCACACACCTTGCAGATAAAACGATTTAAATTTAGGTCTCCTAGAATGAATATCATCATTTTTCCACTGGAGTGCCAATAAATGGATATCTCCAATAAAAGTTTGCATTAACTAAACTAAATTTTTATATATAGAGAGAGAAAAAACTTTTATACACATGCTGTTTAAACTAAGTTTACATAGGTCTTTTAGTTTTAGGTGTTAAGAGTTTAGTTTAGGGTTTAAAGTTTAAATTTTAGGGTTTAAGTTTAGTGTTTAGAATTTAGGGTATAAGGTTTAATTTTTTAGACTTTAGGATTATAAATTTATGATTTGAATTTTATAGTATAAATATGCAGACTAGCTTGTGTTTCAAGATTTTACCCATATATATGGGTGTCACTTCCGTTTAATGTAAAAATTAAAATAATTCTGTATTTTTTTGATTAAATAATTCTATATATTTTTATAGGTCTTCACATATTTAATACAACTGTTAAATTTTTTACCTTACAAAGAGTTTACATATTTATGTTTCATCTACGATCAGATCCCTTTGGCATGGGTTGATTTTCCCCCCTTTTATCCACTATACGTAATGAGGAGCCGTTTTAGATGGAGGAGCGATATGAGTTCTGTTGAGAGTTCTAGGAGCTTATCCTTTTTAGGGACTGGTGGGGTTACTATCCTTAAAAATATAAAATTTTTAATTTTACCCTTAAAATTTTAATTTGGTCTCTTCAAGATCTTTAAAATTTCATATTAAGCTTCAAAGTTTTAAATATTTTCAATCAAATTCTCCCTCTATTTTTTTTCAAAATTTTTGTTAAATCTCTCAAAATTATTAAAAATTTTAGTTAAACCCTCAATTTTTTTTGAAAATTTTCATTTAAGCCTCCAAAATTTTTAAAAAATTTAAGTTGGTCCCCTCAATCTTTTACTCCAGGTTTTGCCATTGCAAAGTTCCATCTTCTATCTTTGCAGCTTCAATAAGTTCTCCAGTGGCAATCATGTAAGTTAGTGATTGTACCTTATTGTTTTAATTATAGTTAAGGTATTTTCTAAATAAAACAATGAAAATAATGGTTTCTTAATGAAATATTAAATTAATTATTTAAAATATGAATTATACTTTTGTTCTACATGAGTTTATTTTTGAATTTCCGCTCAAGACCCTGAAAATATCTAAAACGACTCTAATAATAAGATCATTTTTTATGATGAGATAAAATTAATCATGAATGAATTAATTAAAAATTAACCAGACAAGAGAAAACTTCATATAACTTGTTATTTATAAGTATGATCGTGCTTTATTAAATAAAGAAAATAAAGCAAGAAGAATAACAAGAAAAATTGTATTTGAATATTCAAAAAAAAAAGTTTATTAAAAAAACCTAATATGTTCACGTTTCCTCCGAAAAGCTCGGAAGATTCCTTGCGCAACCCTGGTACGCATCCGCCAAGAAATCTGGCGTCGCCGACAGATCCAGTTCTTGAACTTTCGAGCACTGGGCAAGGGAGGCAGGTTGGTGCGGTGCTGGTCGTGGATGGAGAGTCGTTTCCTCTGCTGGAACACCTAGGTTCGCCGCTCCCAACAGGTGATCAACAAGCGTCGAAGCGGGGCAAACTTGCTGGCTTGGGGTGATGAAACTACAGCGGCTAAGGGCATAGAGGTGGACGCATAAGGTGATCTTGTTGTTGTGAGAGAGATAGAGAGATGGCTCCGGGGATGTTGCATCATTGAGAGATGGTATGCAGGCCGAGATTGGGTTGAAGGGAAGGGATATTGCATAGGCGGCGTCCTACACTAGGGTCGTGACTGGGGCTAGCAAGCAGGCCGTATCCGAGCCGGTGCCATGTCTTGATGACGTGGTGGTAGAGTCGGGCGATATTACAGTGGATAAGAGTGGTTCGTTCCCCTCGATAAGTTTTTCTAATAGGGTGCATGAGCGTATTGATCATAGTATGCGTCGCTCACTTATTGTTAGATTCATGGGTCGGTCAATTGGGTATAAAACCTTGATAGGTAGGATTAGGGTGCTTTGGCAACCGAAAGGGGCTTTTTAGGTTGTAGATTTAGCGAACGATTATTATTTAGTGATGTTTGAGAATGAGTTTGATTATGATCATGTTCTGACGGGAGAGCCATGGACAGTTTTTGGGAGCTATCTCACACTGCAACCATGGACTAGGGAATTTTCTACTTTAGAGACGTTTCCGACACAGATTATGGTTTGGATCCGGATACCAAGTATTCCTTATCGGTACTATTCTAAGGCTTTATTTCGGCACATTACTGGTGCGATAGGAAGGGTAGTGAAAATTGACTACAGTACGCATACAGGTGATAGGGGCCGATTTTCAAGGCTTGCGGTTATGGTGTCACTCAAGAGTCTGCTAGTTTTAGGTGTGAAAATTGATGGTACAGTTTATCGTCTGGAGTATAAGGGACTTCAGCGGATTTATTTTAAATGTGGGGTTTATGGGCACTCATCGAAATTGTGTGCGGTGGGTCAGGATCAGGGGGATCGTCGTGAGGAACATAGGCCCACAGTAGATGGTGTAGTGATGACAGAATGCTCGGGGATTAACGAGGATGAAATTTATTGTCCCTGAATGATTTCAAAAAATAGGCGTAGGCAACCGCGTAAGAATATGGGTACCGCTAAGGGTATGGTTGCAGCAAGGGCAAGACCTGGAGGGTCTCAATTTTTAGTGCTGAACGAGAATGAAGAAGTGGATAATCCATCAAATAATAGGCAAGGTGGATTGGCTACTACAGGTTTGGTTATTGGAGTAACAGGCCATGTTGGGAGGGTTGAGACTCTAGAATCAATTAATATGTTTCCTAATACTGGTGTGGGACATGTTGAGGCGGATAGTCGGCTTCGGGTATTGGATACAGTAGGTATGACAGAGATTAAGAATAACAACTAGGTAGGAGCCAAGCTCTGCAGGTTATTCCTTATGCAGTTCATGACATTGTGGGTAAGCATATTGTAGTGTCGATCTTGGATGCTGCAAATGAGAAGAGAAAGCAGAAATTGGCTTTGAGCGGTGGTAAATAGAATGTTTCGCGAAAAAGCGTGGGGGATGGTGCTAAAGCAGGATTGAAGGTTTGCAAGGGTAAGAAAAATAAGCCACCATCGAGATCGATCCTCTCTGATTGGTTACCTCCTGGGTTTGGTCATGTTGGTGCTGGTTCGTAGAATGGTGCAGTTTTGGATACTCAACCATGTGGAGTTTTATATAACAAGAATGTTGTCGCAGATGCAATTGATATTGAAGCAATGGATGATGCAGCTGGTGGCACTAGAGATGGGCTGAACGCCATATCCCGACGTCAATAAGGTGTTTTCGTTCTTTGTCTTTATTTTAGCCATGATTAAATATCTTTTTTGGAATTTCCAAAGAGCGGCTAGCTCTGAATTTCGACGGTATTTTAAAGATTTTTGCAGGCACCATCATCCGTAGGTGGTTGCATTTCTGGAACCTCATATTAGTGGTGTTAGGGCTGATAGGGTGATTGCCCGTTTAGGGTTTTTGAATTCCTTTTGGGTTGAGGCGAGTGGTCTTAGTGGAGGGATCTGGATCCTTTGGAATGATGAGATCAATGTAGAAATTTTGAAGGTGTCTAATCAGTTTGTTCATGGTCGTGGGTATTTGGCGGGTTCTAGTCGTTGGGTTCTTTTCACGGTTGTTTACGCGAGCCCCAATGTCACTATCCGTAAAAGGTTATGGGATCGATTGTCTGACCTTAATCCAGGGGATGGTATGGTCTGGCTTCTGGGTGGAAATTTCAATTCTATTTTGCGATCTGAGGAGCGTGATGATGGGGACGAGTTTACATGGAAGCGAGGGCGAGTTCAGAAAAGATTAGATCAGTGTCTTTTCAATGCAGGTTGGGCTATTTGTTTTCCAGCTGCACTTATTTCGTATTTGGATCGGCTAGGATCTGATCATTGCCCCTTGATTCTTTATTATCCAAGGCAGGACGATAATCGGGTTAATAGGCATTTTCGTTTTATTGATGCCTGGTAGGATCATCCTCGTTTTGAGGAGTTTGTTCAAAATACTTGAGATTTGAATTCAGATGTTGAATCGAATATTCATGTGTTTGCTGATAAAGCTAGACAATAGAATGATATTGTTTTTGGGCATATTGGTAAAAAAGATTCTTGTGCGTTTGAAGGGTATTGATCGGGCTCTGCGGGTCAATCATTCTGATTTCTTGGTTCAGTTAGATCTGGATTTATGGGCTGAATTAGAGGAGGTGCTGAAACATAAGGGGAGTTTATGGTTACAGAAATTACGGGTTCATTGGGCGAGTCTTGGGGATAGGAATACATCTTATTTCCATCGGTGTACTATGCAACGGAGGAAAGTAAATTTTGTCTCTGCACTAAAGGACACGAATGAGGTTTGGTGTTTCGATCAACAGGAATTAAAAAGTATGGTTGTTCGGTATTATCAGAATCTCTTCCCGAGTTGTGGTCACGTTGGACTTGATTCGGCTTTGACGGGCCATTTTCAACAGTGTATTGAGGATATAAGACGAAACCTTTTGGCACCGGTGTTGGATGATGAGGTTCGAAAGGTTGTGTTTGATATGGGCCCCTCAAAGCCCCCAGCCTAGACGGGCTACATACGGTTTTCTATCAGAAGAAATAGGGTATTGTGGTCTGTCAGTTTGTAAGCTGGTTCGGGATACGTTTGTAGGGCAACCTATATCTCTCTCCTTAAACTGGACCTTGCTTGTTCTTCTCCCGAAAGTTAAATCGCCTGAGAATATTTCCCAATTTAGGCCAATAAGTTTGTTTTCTGTCTTGTACAAGGTTATCACCAAAACCATTGTGAATCGTCTGAAAACGTATCTCCCCTATTGGGTTTCGATGAATCAAACAACCTTTGTTCCTGGTAGATCTATTACGAATAACATAATCATTTCACAGGAGGTGATTCATTCTATGCGTAGTAAATAAGAGAAAGTAGGTTACATGGTGCTCAAAGTTAATATGGAGAAAGCCTATGATAGGCTCGAGTGGGCTTTTATTGATGACACGTTGAGAGATATTGGTTTACCAGATGAATTTCAACTTTTAATCATGAGGTGTGTGTCTTCTGTTTCTATGCAGGTTCTCTGGAATGGATCTGCTTCTAACACTTTTTTTCCATCGTGTGGTATTCGGCAGGGAGATCCTTTGTCTCCTTATTTGTTTGTGCTATGTATGGAAATATTGGCACAGTCTGTGCATCAAGCGGTCCAAACTGGTATTTGGAAGCCCGTAAGACTTGTTCGTCACGGTCCTGCGATTTCTCATTTGTTTTTTGCAGATGATATGTTCTTGTTTGCTGAGGCATCGGAGAATTAGGTATCTGTTGTTGAGGACACTCTGCTTAATTTTTGTCTTGCATTTGGGCCAATATCTTGGGGTTCCGTTATTACACTTGAGGGTGACAAAAGCTATGTACCACTATGTTGTTCAGCTAGTCCGGGATAAACTGAATGAATGGTCGGCCAAGAGTCTCTCTTTTGCAGGTCGTGTGGTGTTAGCCAAATCTGTGTTGTCATCTATTCCGTATTATTTGATGCAGTTTACTCTTTTGTCGATGAGTGTATGTTTGGAGGTGGAAAAGCTTATTTGTAATTTTATTTGGGGGCATACGGACTGGCGACACGGGATACACCTTGTGCACTGGGAGAGAGTGCGTTCTCCAATTTCGGATGGTGGATTGGGGTTCAAGACTTTGGAACATCAGAATGCAGCTTTCTTGGTGAAGTTGGCTTTCAATCTGGTCACCAAATCGGATCACTTATGGGCGTAAGTTTTGAGGACCAAGTATAGGTGGTGCGGGCTCATTCCGGAGGATATTTATAAGGCTAGTTGCTCACATCTTTGGAGAGGTATTAGCTGCGTTTGGAGTAGCGTGCACGATAGCCTGGTTTGGACCGTAGGAGATGGCCGGTCGGTGAATTTTTGGCTGGATGCTTGGTTGGGGGATGTCGGCCCGTTACTTCATCACCTTGTGGATTCAGTAAGGGCATATAATCTTCTTAGGATATCGGTGCACAATATGGTTGATTCTAGGGGGCATTGGCGCTAGCAGGACTGTGCCTCGTTTCTTCCAGGGCCGATTCTTCATCGTTTAGTGGCATGCTTGACCCCGCAGCAAGCCAATGTGACTGATGGAGTTGGTTGGAAATGGACTGTTTCTTGTGCTTTCACGGTCAAGTCAGCTTATGAGTTGCGAACAGGTGCAGAGGAGGCCTAAGGTGGTAATTTGTGGAAGATTGTTGCTTCTTTTTAGGGACTCCCGAGGATACGTCTTTTTCTATGGCTTGTTGTGAACAATCGGGTGCTAACGAATGTGGAGCGGGTTTGACGTCATATGGCAGACAACACAATTTGTGGTGTGTGTGGAGCTGCGGTAGAATCTATTGACCATATTTTGGGTCACTGTCCAATCTCAACTAGAGTTTGGGTAAGTTCGGTACTTGCAGATAGACTTTTTGAGTTTTTATCCATGAGCTTTTCTGATTGGCTTATGGTGAATTTGTCCAAGCCTGTGCATTTTGGTTTAGAGTTGCCTTATTGGGACATGTTTTTTGGTTCGTTTTGTGGGTTTTTTGGAATTATCAGAATCTGTGTGTTTTTGACCTAGAAAAGTGTGCTGAGTTTTTTGTTTGGGGGGAGTGCCAACGGGTGTATGAACATTGTTGTTTGGCAATTTTGAACGAGGGGCTTCCGGTCTAGGTTAGATGTTCGGGCGGTGCCTATGGACAAGGTTGGCAGTCGCCTCTAGCCGATTGGGTGAAGATCAATACGGATAGCTCTAGGATGTCTCCTTCAGGGTTGCTTCGTGTGGAGGAGTGTTGCGTAATGTTTATGGGGAATGGTTATCTGGCTTTAACAAGTATGTGGGTATTTGCTCGTTTCTTGAGGTTGAATTATAGAGGGTTATTGAGGGTCTGTGGTTGGCTTGGGCGGAGGGTTATCACCAGATTCTACTTGAAGTGGATAGTTTGGATGTTGTGAGAGCCTTGGATAACAGGTGCGATTGTAGCGGCTTGGCTTCGGCGACTCGTGTGATTGGAGAATTGTTGGATAGGCCTTGGGAGATCTGGATTTGTCATGTCAATCGAATAGCGAATAAAGTTGTGGATAGGCTAGCCAAGATGGCTCGGGTAACGATGTTAATTCCTTTGCCGAGGGGGCGTTCTCGACTAGTGTTTTTCAGAATCCACCGGCCGAGATCATTGCCTTATTGCATAATGATTTGTTCCCTGATGTGGGTCAGGTTTGATTTTGTTTGATTGTTCGGTCAATTATCTCTTTGTAAGTACTATCAAGTGTATTCTTTTTCCCTCATTTAGGAAGGTCTTTTAACGAGACACTTGGTAGTACGGGTTGATTACCCTTCTTTTATTTATAAAAAAAAATGATAGAATAGTTGCACCATTTCTAAAAACTCTATATTTACGGGCCAAGGAATAAATGCTATACTGAACTCTAATTTTAAAAGGCATCAAAATCCTATATCATACATATAACTCTGATCATAATAAACATCCTCATATGCTACACAGTTAAAATCTAGTTTGACTGACACATTATTATAAAAATTTAAAAAGTTAGAATGAGTTCAAGGATTTAATTTTTTTAAACGTCCTATGTTACTCTTGTTCATTTTGCATTCATGGCAGACAATTTCTTTTGATAAATCTAAATTATAATCCTAAATTTATGTAGAGAGGAGGAAAAGAATAACTTTAGAGAAAAGAATAAGTACTCCTAATAGGTCTAGTGCCCGGACAAATATTCTAAATTCCTTTTTACGCCCCAACACTAAAAAGTTAAATTTAAGCCTTACGTTAAATTTTAAATCTTAAACCCTACACCTTAAAATATATACCCTACACTAAATTTCCTAAACCCCAACCATAAACAATTACCTTAAACCCTAAACTTATTTTTTAGTGTGAAGGCATAAATAGGGGCACCAAAGAGGGTAGAGAATTTTTATTCCTAAAATCCATAACCTAAGCAAATATGAGGAGAAAAAGATGAGCAACTTGACCAATCGATCAATTGTACTTGCTTTATAGTAGATAATTTTACTTACATTCAAATCAACAATAAATAAATAAATCTTAGGTCATAAAGAATATAATTTGCTTCCGTTTAGAATTTGAAATTATGAATTGTTAAGACATATGTATCGAATAAATTGTTAACTACATAATAAATCAATTAGCGTCCTCTTAGGTACTCGCAATAAGAAAAAAAATCGAGTCGTTGTCATCATCTCTCTAGTATCTATAACTTTTTTTTTTATCTTTTATGCGGCCGGTAGTATAATTATTTTCAGTAGTGGTTGTCGACCGTCGATAATTTGTATTTTTTTTTTCATTTTTTATTTTTTTAGTTTTAAAATTCAATAACTTATCTTTGTGACATACTTTTTTCTATTTTTTGCATGTTTTCTCTGTCTTTTGACGCGTCATTCTTCTCTTAATTGGCTGCTTGAGCGCTTCTTATTTCTTTTGATTTTTTATCGGGGTTAGATTTGACATCGCCGCCACTGATCAAGATGACACTCTTTTGATTATTTTGTTGATATCTCTGTTTTTGACCCTCGAACTGAATTTGGATACGAACTCATAGTCACCGCTTTTGTTCGCGATTAAGTTGTGATAAACGTGCTTTGTTATTGTAACATGCATTTTTAATGTTGTTGGCGGTTGATTTTTGCTTTTCATTGTCGAACTTTTATGATGTTTGTATGGTCCTATTTATGATATAGAGACGTTATTTTTTATGTTTGTAGTTTATAGAAATATATCCGAATCAATTTTATTTACTAGAATTGTAAACTTTTATTATATTTCAAATTTTTTCTCTTTTAATAAAATTATTTATATTAAAAAAATCAATTAGCGCTTTTCACTCTAAATTTTGACCATATTTCTGGTCCAGACATTTTTTTGACTATGTTTTCCTTAAAAAATTTGATACATATGCGGTATAAACTTTAGTTTACACGTGCATTTTAATTTTAGGGTTTTAGCTTAGGGTTTAAAGTTTAGGGTTTAGGTTGTATGATTTAAAATTTAAGGTTAGTGTTTAAAATTTAGTGTATAGGGTTTAAGGTTTATGGCTTAGGTTTTTAGGGTTAGGGTTAGAAATTTAAAATTTTAGTTTTATAGTGTAAATACACAGACTTATGTAAAATCAGTTGTACATAGCTTGTATATCAAAGTTTTACCCTTTATTTTATTTCTTTTATAAAAAGAGAAAATTATACTAAACACTTAATTTAATATATATATATTAATAGAAATAAAAGGATAAAACTTTGCGTTGTATTTACGCATGATAGTGGTACACATTTAGATTGGGGTTTCCCTCTTTTTTCTTTCTGATTTTCTTCATTATATTTTAACTATAGTCTATAGTAGGTATGACCCAATTGTATATTCCACAGCTGTGAATAGTGATAATAAATCTATTAAAATAAATAATAAAATAATTTTTTAAGTAATAAAAAAACTCAACTCTATTTCCGTATTTAATATAAAAACAGAATTGTTCATGTTAACTTGTATATTGGTAACTATTTCCACTCAAGAAGACAAGGTTTTTATTTTTTCACTTGACAATAATGATTTTGTTTGAGAATATATAAATAGATAGTGAAGAATATAGGAATATATAATATATGGTTGGATATTACTTGTAGTTTGGTGGTGAGACTAGGGGTCTATTTGGGGTTGAAGATTTGGAGTCAACCTCAGAATAATTAAGGTAAATCATGGTTGAAGTCTGTAGTTTAAGTAGGTCCAACACAGAATTTACCCTCCCTTCCTTACCTTTAATTAATCACGTGGAATTAGCCCACAAATAGGGGTGCTTGTTAAGTTGAGTAGCTCGCAAATAATTCAAGCTCGACTCGGTTAAAATTAGATTAATACTCGACTCGAGTTTACTAGACTCAAAACCGTGTTCGACTCGAGATCTTAGCGAGTCAAGTCAATTAAGGACAAGCTTGACTCGATAAGTTCTTGAGCAGCTCGTTATTTTTTTATAAAGTCTTTTATGATTTTTTGGTGGTTACTTTTTTGTTTCAAATTTCCAAAACGTTTTGTATTTCCTTAGAATTCAAAAAGTTAGTTTGTATTAATAAGAACTTAAATTATAATAATGGGTATTTTCTTTTTCTTTTATTATTACTTTATGTATAAAGTAGAAAAGGGGAAAAGTCTTCACTTTTTACTTTCCAAATAAAAAATACGATTGAAAGTTAAAACCCCAAAATTCCTACGCATTCTATCATTTGTTGTTCATCGAAGATTATTGAAAAAATATAAAGATTCTCACACTCGAATATCAACTTCATCTCTAACTCGGTCATGAGAGGTTTATTTTTTTATCTCCTCAGACCTCACATTTTTTTTAAATTTCTATGTTTATATTAAGCTCTAATAGTATCACTAGATTTTACCTATATTAAAAAAATAAGGTGAAAATTCTAGCGAGCTTAACGAGCAACGAGTTGAGTCGAGCAACAAAATTTTTTAACGAGCATGAGTCGAGCTAAATTTTATCGAGCTTAACGAGCAACTAGTCGAGTTGAGCAATGCTATTTTTTAACGAGCACGAATCGAGCACTACTCAACTCGCGATCGACTCGCTCGATAAGCACCCCTACCCACAATAATGAAGAATCGTGTTTCAGAAAATATTTTATCAGAATAATCTTGAACTTAACATTATATAATTAATTTTCTTAGAAGGATGTGGCTTCATTATGTAATTTTGGTTCTCATTCACACGTGTTGATGTAGTAGCATAGCTAAACATTATATATTGAGGGCATTTAAGAATGTTTAAGTTTAGAGGGCGCCAACAATATAAATTATATGTTTTTAGGGGGCTAAAATAAAATTTTATCATTATTCCTAATTAATTTTTTAAAATTTTAAAATTTATAGGGGCTATAGTCCCATCGATCCATTAAAGGTACCGCCTCTATGCTAATGTCAGTTCCAAATGAATAGGGTGAAATTCGTTTATAATATTAAAATTATTATTGGCATATTGTAACGACCCGAATTTTGGGATAGCAAGTCGGGTCTCAGACCCGGGTATTGAGCCCTTATGTTAGGAGTCCAATTAAGAAAATTGGATATGAGTCTTGTAGTAAAGAAAAAGAAGAGGAATATGGGTATTTTTTAAAATAGTTTTATCCAAGTTGAGAGAAGGGGATTTTCGAAATTTAAAATAGTTGTGGGTGGTGAAAAAGAGAGGATAAGATTGGATAAGACATTTTGGAGAGAGAGAGAGAACAATAAGAGAGGAAGTGAGGGAAGAGGCTTTGAACTCCAATCTATCGCCACTCGATACGCCGTGTACGACACTATCAGTACCATTTAGTTCTCATCGCAAAGACAAGTTCGCTGATGGTTGGGGCGTCATCGTCGAAGCCGCCGTTCGTCAGAGGTGAGAGCAAACAAGTTCAAGTTACTTGAAATAAGGCAGTTCTAGTGGCCAAACTGCAAAACAAAGGGCATCACTACTTTATCGGCGTTGGGACAGCGGGACTAGAGCTTGCAGCTGCTGTCTGACCACCAGAGCAGCCATCACGCGCCACCCATGCGCATGGGCAAGGCTCAGCTGTAGTGGGCAGCTATAACCGGCTTGAGTCGAGCCATTTGGGCCAGCTGATCTAACAAGCCAATCTACCATTGATCGTTGACTGAGTCATTGTTGACTATTGATCGAGCCACCGTTGATCGTTGACCGAGCTGTCGTTGACCGTTGATCGAGCTGCCGTTGACCGTTAACTTTTTTACCATAGTTGACTTTTTTTGGGGATCCTACCTGAGGGTTTCTTGATGTTCTGAGTCTATTGGCGCAGTTTGTTTTTGCTAAATTCAAATTTAGTAAGCTGATTTTATATATTTGACCTTGTGAATTGATTAGGGGATGCATGGAATTAATGTATTTTTGTATTCGTTGCATATGAGGATTATTTGGGATCGAATATCAGACCAAGTAGAGTAATCAGGGAGCTTATACGGGGCTTTATCGCTATTGCTTGAGGTTAGTACACCTCGAACTCTGAAATACTTCATGAGCATCATAAGTGTAATTGTATTGCTTGTTAGTGATTGCAAAATAGGTTGATGATAGATAAGCATGTGTTGAGACTGTTATTATGAGATTTGTATGTATGAGATACATGAGGAGTTTGGGAATATTTCGAGACTCATATGAGCTTTAGAGACCGTGTAGGGTCGTTTCAATATTCATATAATTATCTTATTGGTTGATTTACATGTTGTGTTACTTGAGTGCTTAAAATATGAATTTACATGTTCGTTGGAGATTATACTAAATGGATTGATAATTGGTAATATTCTAATGAATGATCATGAAGCCGATAATTGATATTAAATGACTAAATGTGTTAGCAAACAAATCCTAATGACTTCTATAAGCTTTAGGGATCGAATAAAGTGTTGTAAAACTGTAATTCGAGGGAATGATGCGAATCCGTGAATATAGTATCGGTACGAGCTTTGGCCGTACCGGTATGCGATTGGGGACCATTTTGGTACGGGTCAACCCGTACCGATACTTGTGGAAATTGAGGACTTTCAGTAAGCTATATCAGTATCGGTGCGCTTGTGATACCTAGTACCCATAAGGTATCACATCGATATTCGTGTACAAGTACCAGTATCCACTAAACAAAATAATCTATTATACTGATAAAAAGATGAAAATTGACGTAGAATGTTAATAAGATAATATGGATTAATTAGATAATTAATGAGGATGTTAATATACACTTTCATAATGTATTAACAAGTTGGTAAACTTAAATTGGGTGACTTGTTATAATAGCAACCATAAGAGATCCTCGGTGGATCGAGTTATGTTATGTGTTGTATGGTAATCGTATCGATGTTGTGTGCAGTTTGGACACTTGGTTGGTTGAGTCACCTTTGATTGATGGGATTCGGATACCTAGAGAAAGAGTGTTGCAACACCATAGTTAGAGATGCCGAATGTACGTTCCCAACGTTGCATTACATCGGGCCTTATTCGAAAATACTTGAGGAGAGATATTGAGTATGGGTATACATTCCCAAGACTGTGTGACACCGGGCCTCACCCAAAGAGAGAGTATGTTCTTGAGGCTGTATGACACCGGACCTCACTTAGAGTGAATGTTCTCAAGGTTGTGTGACACCGAGCCTCATTCTAGGTTTATGGTATGACTTTGTGTGTTTTTGCTCGATTGATCTGGTGAGATCCCGAGTATAGTTGGGCCTTGTATGCCATGTATGATGTGTTTCTATGATGAGAGCATGTGTTTAAGCAATTAGTGGTAGCGCCACCTGTTTATTTATCTATCCTTATTGCTCATACTAGCTTGCATGCTTATGTTTATGATTATCATGAAGTATAGTAGAGTATATGTGTACCATTGAGCTTTGTTCAGTGCTCAAAATCATTGTTTTTGAGTGTAGGTTGATCATCAGATGTGGGATCGAGGAGCACTATCAGTTTGGGATTCCAGCATATGGTGATTTCCAGAGTACGGTACTTGGGTTTAGTGGGCATGTATTCATAGGATCTTACGTGGTAGAGTCTGTAATTCTTATTTTTGTAATTGTATTAAACAAATTATATGTTCAAATGTTTTTTAAATTAAAGTGGAGCTCCTTTGTAACGATTTAAATTGTTTATCTAAGTTTTTAACTATTGAATTTAAATGTTTTGGAAAATACCTTGTTTGGGCTAAACTCAGTTTGAGAAATTTTATGGTTTTGAGTTTGGCTTGAGGCCTAAATGTGATATCCGGGTCGAGGGTGTTACAAAAATGGTATTAGAGCTTAGGCTTAGCCGGTTCTAGGAATCCCCGGGTGGTATAGGTGCTTAGTAAGGTGTCTAGTAAATAGAAGCCCTTAAATTAAGTTTGTACTCTTTAAGACTAGAATCCTGATGGTGCATCCAATGTTGCGACGATAAGATGGTTACGATTGTGGCCAAGAGGATCGAGTTAAGTGTTGAGCTGCTTATGGGAGGGATTTCAGGGATGGGGTCACCGCAGATTATTGAGATGCGAGTTAGTTGAATGATGTTAGAGTTAAGGATGTGTCATCTTCCCACCACCTGAATGGTGTCTTCGTTGCGTGTTGTAGAAGTTTCAAAGCCTTCAAATACGCTATGAGGGTTTGTGGAAAAGAATCTTCATCATTATGCGTGAATAACGTTTGTGATGCGGGTATGGATAATCTATTTTTGAAATTGATCAGTGGATGCACGTTGGTTGGATGACCTTTTGGTGGGATTTCTTGCAACAACATATCCTAGTAAGGGTATAAATAATGTTTTTTTCAAACAAGTTATAGTTTGGAGTGTAAGATTCTTGCATGAACCAAGTTAATGAGAGATGCTTTAGTTTCCGATATGAGTTATCATGCCGAGTTTAAAGTAAGTTCTTGAGGCAAGTTGAGACACCGTTTGTTTTCAGAAGTCTTGCACCGGCCAAGCAATGATTTAGATAAAGGATGCCATCAGAGTTAGAGTCTCCGTCAATGAGTCACCACGAGAGGAATCGTTTTATTTTGGATGCAACGGCTATTTAACCTCTTGTTCTTTTAGATCATGCAGAGTTGTGGAAAAATTTTGTCGTGCAAAAATCTTTTGGATTCTACATCATAAGTTAAGTTTCTTTGATGACGTATTAGTGTGACGTTTTTGTCAATGTACCGTTGGGTTTGTTTCATGGTTTAGGTTATACAACAATGGTGATGGATCTCCTTAAAATAAATGGTCAGTTGTATTGAGATTGTACCGTTAGAAGATAAGGGATATAGTTGATAAGTGTTGTGAGAGATCAGAGTAGCGCAGCATGATATGTTTGAAAACGTTGGAGAGTTATAAAAGTTTTAGCATCTTCTCGGGTTTACCAGTATAAATTTTGAGGATGCGATTTCTTTTAAGGTGGGGAGAGTTGTAACGACCCGAATTTTGGGTTAGCAAATCAGGTCTCCCTAGTATTGGGCCTTTATGTTGGGAGTCTAATTAAAAAAATTAGATATGTCCCTTGTAGCAAATAAAAAGAAGAGGAAGATGGGTGTTTTTTAAATGATTTTATCCAAGTTGAGAGAAGGGGGATTTTTGAAATTTAAAATGGTTGTGGGTGGTGAAAAGGGGAGGATAAGATTAGATAAGATATTTTGGAGAGAGAGAAAAATAGGAGAGGAAGTGAGGGGAAGCTTTAAGCTCCAAACTACCTTGCTCGGGTCATCGTGTACGACACCACTGTCACTATTAAGTTCCTCTCACCGGGACAAGTTCGATGATAGTCGGGGCATCGCCGTTGGAGCCGCCATTCGTCGTGGGTGAGAGAAAGCAAGTTCAGGTTGATATAAATATTGAGAAAAAAAAATTAAACCCCTAATAATAAGTATTAAAAAATTGGACTCTATAATTGATATAAAAATATTTTTATAAATATAATTGACTATAAAATTCTGGGCCCTGGGCAGTTGCCCCTCCTGCCCAGGCACAGATACAACTGTGCCACTAGATCAATTAGTTGTTGGTGACAAATGCCTTATTTTTTTGATAAATTCTATTTAATCCTAATCCTACCTAGATGGGAGATGAATGAGAACTGTAGGCGAAGGAATATGGTGCTTCTAGTGGGTCTAAAAACTATGATCTGAGGGAAATGAGGGAACCAAAATAAACGACTTGGCCCACCGACCAAATATGCTTGCTCGACAAACGCCTTATTTAAATAATATTTCAACCGAAAAAGGACATAAAATACTATCATACCAAATGTATGGTTCCTTCCTTGAATGTAAATATGATAATGGAAAGGGACGAGTCGAGATTGTCTCATATATATTTATTTTATATTTATATGGATATTGAAAACATTTATATTTATGGATGTCGATTATATTTATATTGTTCCACAATATTTTGCCGAACTAGCTTTACTAGTGAATTTTATTTTGATGTTATAAAAATAATATTTATAATTTATCTATGAGCATAATTTCAATATATATAACTATTGGTATATGTTACCCAAAATAGGAAAAATATTTGGGTAGTCGTATTTTTCAAATTCCTAGTTTTCTTTCAAAATAGTCGTCGTCTGTTATTCTTTTTTATTTTTGAGTTAGCCGACGATCGTCAATCATCTAGATGTTGATTGTCCCTTGTCAGTATTAGTTATTTTTGTTTCTTTTATTTGTTATATTTTAATTTTTTTATTTTAATAAGAATCTCTGCTTTTGTGTTACTTTTTTCCTCTGCCTTTGTGGCACGTTTTCTTTATTTTTTAGTTTCGTTTCATCTATCATTTTGGCATGATTTCAGCATACCTTAGTGGACGTTTGGTTCTCGCACAGAGATCTTCACGACGCTAGTTTCTAATTATGATTCTGTTGGCGGTTATAGAAAGATAGATCCCCACTCGGTTGATGGTTGTTTGTCGATATAATCAGTCTTGGGTAGCGAAGTAATCTGCTTGATAGTTTGGCTCGCTCACCACTCTCTTTTCATCCTATAATGCATCTCGTTTGGACAGAGACAAGGAGATTCAGGAAGGCTTCTGAATTTTGACGGTATGCTAATCTCTATGGAAATATTTACTTTTCTTTGAACTTTTAGGTCTTTGTATGAGATTTTGATGGACTAGTCCCTATTATTCTCCCTTATGGATGCACTGTATTTGTAATATCTTCCATGATTTTTTTAATAAAATTCAGTTGCCATTGTCAAAATAAAACTATTGGTATATGTTAAATATACATATTTTTTTTGAATAGGTTAAATATAAATATTTAACACATATATAAAAATAAATATCACATGTTTATGATATTATTATATATATTTAGCATATAAACATGATACCTTAAATATTTATAAGAGATAAAATAAAACTTTAAAAATAGGATAAGACGTAATAAAACAAATGGTAAACTACACAAATGGTTACTAAACTATCCATAAAAATACAAAATGGTCACTAAACTTTTAAAAATTACATAATGGTCATTAAATTTTATTTTTTATTACGAAATGGTCACTAGATCGTTAATTGTCGTTAATTGGGAGACGTGACAGTTACTAAAATTTGTATAATAACATATTTAATCCTTAATATTAACATATTCAGTCAATTTAGACATCAATAATGAGGGTTAAGTTAGGAATAAATTGATTGAATATGTCAATATGGAAGATTAAATGTTATATTATTCAAATTTCTGTAACTGTCATGTCACCCAATTAACGACAGTTAACGGCTCAATGACCATTTTATAACAAAAACAAAGTTTAATGTCCATTATGTAACATTTGAAAGCTTAATGACTATTTTGTATTTTTAGAGATAGTTTAGTGACCATTTGTGTACTTTACTCTAAAACAAATATAGACTATAATAGACCTGCTCCACCGTATGCATCCTCGTTATTAGAACAATGAAAATAATCAGCTTATCCAATCAGCAATCCTCTTCTTATTTGGACTTTCAAACCATGTGAAATGGCCCAATTCTCCCACTAAACTATGAAATGGAAGAGGCCCATTCTTATTGATTTGATGGCCAATTTTGAATATTACTAACAACAATGGACGCAGGAGAAGTTTTCTTAGAACAGTTACGATTATAATAGTTTATTTTTACAAATAAAATCAATAATTTTCATTTTAAGCCTAATAAACTCCGGAATAAGCATTGTTTTGTTATATTTTGAAAAATATTATATTTATTTATAGAGTAAACTACCTCTACAGTCACTCACTATGACGTAGATTCTATTTTGATTATTGATCTTTTAATTTTATTAATTAGACTACTTAGCTGTTAAATTGATATTAATCAAGCTACGAACAGTTAAAAGTTAACAAAATTTATAACGCGGTATTTAAAAACTTTTATAATTACATATTTATTCTTCATTACTTACGCATTCTATCAATTTAATTATAATTTTATTCTAATTCAATAAATTTAATCCTCCACTCAGATTTTGATATGTTTCACCATTCGACCCTACAACAAATTTATCAATTGGAGATGAAATTTATATATGATGTTTCGTGTAATGTCACAAAATATACTGAAAATATGTTTTTTTTTATTTTCGTCGAATAATGGTATATAATTTTTGACAATTTTAAAAAATCATTATTTTTTGTCAATATATGTTTGGCATAGGGGCAAATCTTGGCCTAGGCCTACCTAGGCCATGGCCCACACCATGCCTAAAAATATCCTTTATTTTATTTATAATAATATATATTAAAATTTGGGTAAGTAATAGAAAACGGAAATGACTCAATATTGAAGCCTGGTTTAATTTCTAAGCCTTAAATTAGCTCAAGAACTCTAGTTTAATTTTGGGAATATTTATGTTTTTATTGCATTTTATAAATAATATATAATTATTTTAATAAAAATAATTTAAGCATACTTTTTTCTACTAATTAATTAAATATATTTTTTTAAAAATGAATTCTCCAAACGTAATAAGGGTTTTACCATAGTATATAATGATGATAAAATATAACCAACAAAACAAAATTAAAATTAAGATCAAAATTAGAAAGTAAAACCTATAATCATCACCGAAAAAGATAACTTAAAAGATGATAAAAATGTAATATATTTCTTAGTTATTTTTAATAAAACTTGTGAGAGAAACTAATATTTAAATAAATAAATTTAAGTTAACATTTTTATGATTTATAGTTTTTGAAAAATCAATTAAGTTAAAGATAAAAATATATTTTTAGGAAATAATTCGATTTTATTTAAGTAAAGATGTAGATAATAAAAGAAAATTTCAAAACTATATATACAAGTTATGTTAGGTAAAATTCTACTTTTATTTATAGTGGCTCAGTCGATAATATTTTTCTAGATTCGCCGTTAGTTTGACACTAATTTTTTTTTTGAAGAAATACTTCAATGACGTTTAGTCAAAACTGACGTTGTAAAATTGTCAACAATGAAATGAAAGTACTAGTGATGAATTATTATGATAATCTAATGTTAATTATTGACATTTCGAAATCATCTTGAATAAGTTTTATTTGTGACGATTTAATTCGTCAAATTGTAGAAGATATCAAATGTGACGTTATATTTGTGCCACAAAAAAGTAGTTTATGGTGATAAAAACCATTATTTTATAACTAATTGTTATATCTCTTATATTTTATAAGAAGGTTTCAAAAACATAATGAGATTGTGTCACATAATGCTTGATGCCAATAATCCAAAAAATTGACAAGAGAAATTATTCGTGGTGAATTTTTGACATCTTAGTTGCACTACTAATTTAAAATCTTATTACTGATGAATATTCAAATGCTTTAATTTTTAGGCTCAAAATTTTAATCATTAAAAAAATAAGACCTTACAAATAACCTTAATGAACAATTCAATTTGGAGAGCTTTTTTTATGTTTTCAATTCTACTCACGTTATGCTTTCGTATTAGATTATCTCACATTCGTAGATTTTGTTTTAAATGAAAACATAAAAATGATAAATGAAAAATGATCAAGCGATTTTTCTTTTACTAATATACTTCTACTTTTTTTTTCGTAAAATTACAACAATATTGAGTTTAGTCAAAAATAGATGCTTATATTTGATCATAGAAATAGTCACCATGCTTCAATATTTTTGAATACATATATCGTCACCAATTTTAAAAATAAAATATTATTCATTCAATAAAAAACAAATTGATAGTATAAAAAGAATTTCATACAAAAAATTAAATTAAAAAAGTCTTAAATTATCTAAATAAAATAAAATGACAACCTAAAAAATTTATATAATTCGTGAAGATTTGGATTATCAGTAACGAAAATTTATATAATTTGACGACGTACATAATTGTAATTGAATATAAAATATAAAGTAACGTTTTCTATTATAGTCATTTATACTACTATTAAGTGACAATATGTTACGTCATTCATTATATATGTGATGATATCTTTTTCGTCCCCTATAAGTAGGAGTTAATGCATTATTCGTGACGATTAGAATTATAATAACAATATCATATCTAATTCGATGACGTAATTAGTTGGCATAGAATGTAGATTATAAAATGATGTTATGTATTACCGTCATTCATGCAAATATTAAGTGACGATATATTATTTCACTAACAATGTGACGACTTTTCATCACTTATACAATGAAATTATTGTATTAATGGTTACAATATGAATGATTAATGACAAAATTTTGTTTTATTTGGTGACATAACCACATATCACTAAATACAAACTATAAGGTGACATTATATATTAGCATCGTTATATGTTTGGCAATATGTGACAAAAACTATTACATCGTCATGCTTGACATTTAGTGATACACCTAGCATGACGAACATCGTGACATCAAATTTTACGTCACAAAATACAAATAGTGACTTAAATGTAAGTTTTAGTGACAATATTTTAGATGCCACTAATAAGCAAATTTGTTGTAGTTTAGACGATTTCTTCATTAATTTTAATTTAATTAATTGAATAATTTTTTACCAATCAACATCATTATATATTTGACAATACATGACACACGTAGCATGACGGACGTTGTGACATCAAATTTTACGTCACAAAATAAAAATAGTGTAGTAAATATAAGTTTTAGTGACAACACTTTAGATGCGACTAATAAGCAATTTTGTTGTAGTTTTGAGGATTTCATCATTAATTTTAATTTAATTAATTTAATAATTTTTAACTAATCATATGGTGACATGTTTCATCATATATAATTGGTGATGAAAATTTAAAGAAGAAAGTAGGTGCATGGTAGATCAAGCACGATCATTGACATGTAAGAGGAATACACAAACCACTAAATCAAGTGCAATTCTTTGGATAAAAGGTTGACAATGTTTTTATTAAAGGTTATGTGAAAATCAAAAGATAATGATGATGCTTCCAAATTAAGAAAAATAAAATTTACCATTAAAAACACAATTATAAATGCGTTGCCCATAAATTTCATCCTAAGATTAAATAGAAGCGATACCATGTGGAAACTATTAAAATTTAGCCGTGAAGATGAACCACAGCTAGCTATTCTCAAGGGTGATGGCAGACTCATGGATGGCTATTGTATCAAGGTCCGTCAGTCAATTTCGATCCAAAACAAACCTACCATGGAAAGAAAGGGAGGTGTCAACTTGAGTTATCCCACATCATCAGTTATATATATCAGATCTTTTAAGGAAGTTCTCTTGGGGTGCGGAAGAAAGGTTCCCCATATGGGACCGCGAGCTAATCTAAATTAAAGAAAAACATAGACCGAGCCAAACAAAAAATGCAATAGAGGTGAGGGTGGTGGAAATTTTGAATGGCGCTATTGCTAGTGCAAGCATTGATACTATATCCGTTCCTAAAACAAAATTGGAGTGGAGGGGACATTGCTTAGTAGGTCAAATCAAGAGGATGTATAATCTTGAAGTAGTACAGGAAGCTTTAACTTCGGAAGGTTTTACTGCAACATTATGCCCTTGGTTTGGCTTATTAGTGGTAATTCGGTTTCCAAATAAAGAAGAAATGGATCGTTGTTGGAGGTTAAGAGAGGAGCTACTCAGGATATGGTTTGTTGAATTAGAGTTTCTTGAAGGCTATGATGGCAAAAGGAGAGTCAAGATTTGGGTCAAGCTCCATGACGTCCCTCTTCAAGTTTGGAACAAAAACTTCTTCTTCAACTTAGGGAGTAGGTGGGGGTTAGTCTTGAAGTGTAATGAAGATACTCTGAATTTGAAATGATTTGATGAGGCCAAGATTTTGGTGCAAGTTCAGAAGGTATCCCTTAGTCTTGATAGTGTTGCCATCATTGTGAATAGAGTCCCAAACCAAATAAAAATATCGACTGAAGAGTTTGAAGAAGAACGATAGTTCATCGAAGGTAAAATTTCGGTTAGGCAATATGATGAAGTTATGAGAAACATTTTGATTTCTGATCCATTTATTAACGTGGAACATAATAATAGCCCAGTGCTCGAGGCTAATCTCATGCAAAACACGAGGGTCGCTATTGACAAGAGGGCTGATTAAATGGCCACTTCACTTTGCCACGTGGATCCTCCAAATCATAGGGTTTCTTCGTTTTTGAGTGGCATGAGAGGATTGGTGTAAAACACGAGGGCCACTATTGCTAGGGTTCTCTGAGCTGCTGAAGAGGAAGTTGAAGCTACCTTTATGTTGGGTGAGAAGATTTGTGTAAAATTTGTTGCTCTTGAGGAGACAATGGTTGCTTGTCTTGAGGAACTGGAGATCGATAATGGTCGTCGTTAATCTCGATGAATTTTGTTGATTTTCTCATGTTCTTTTTTCCTTTATCCATGAATTGTGCTTTTTTATCTTATAATGTAAGATTTTAAGACCTGAAAAAGTGAAGGCGGAGTTAAGGATTATTTTTTCGAGTAAAGTCAGGTTTGTTTTCTTTCAAGAATCAAAGCTACAGACTCTGAAGTCTAGGGTTGCCAGACAGCTAAAGGGGTCAAATTTTGGGGGGATTGAGCTCTCTCCGGCTATTGGTGCTTCAAGGGGTCTTCTTTCTACGTTGGATCATAATTGTTTTTCTTTGGTGCATGAAATCAATATAGAGAGAATGATTGTGCTCATTGGGAAGTTCTATAACTCTGGTGCATTGTGTAGGATGATCAATGTATATGATTTGGCTAAGAGAAATTGGTTTTTCGAAAACCTTTCTGAGTGCATCGAGTCCCTACAGATCCCAGTTATGGTGGGTGGAGATTTTAACACAATAAGATCCTTGGAGGAAAAAATTAGGGGCTGATTGTAATACTGTTTTGATGCGTAACTTCCAGAATTTCATCCAAAGGAATAATTTGGTTGATCTACCTATGTTTAGAAGTTCTTTCACTTGGTTCCGGGGAGGATCGAGTTTGTCGGCTAGTAAATTAGATTGATTTCTTGTGTCACTAGAGGTGCTTGTTTGGTTTCCTAAGGTTATTCAAAGCACTTTGCCTCGTGGATTATCTGATCATAATACAGTAATCTTTATGGAAGATCTTGTGGTGGGAGGTCCAAGACCTTTTAAATGGTTTTTGCACTAGGCTGATGAAACAGAGCATGTAGAATTGGTTAAATCGACTTCTATAACCTCGAGTAGGAATGGTATGAGAGACATCCTTAGATCAATTAAAGTTTCATCTAAGATATGGTTGAAGGACTTTCGAGCTCAAGAAACTGCTGATTCTCAGATAGTTGAAAAGAAAATCAAATGTTTAAAAAGTAACTTATGCGCCAATAGGTTTAATGCTGATATTGCCAAGGAAATCAAACTTTTAAAGTCATCTTTGTGGGCTAGGTACAGAAGAGAGGAAAGAGAATGGACCCAGAAGTCACGCCTTAAATGGTTTACTAAGGGTGATAAAAACACCAAATTTTTCATCTTTGTGCCTCTATGAGAAATCGCAGAAATAAGACTGCTTCTTTAAAAGTAGGGAATGGCTTGTTGGAGGATTCTAAGCTTATTGCTGAGGCTTTTGAGGTCCATTTTCGTGATAATTATAACAAAATCCCTACTCTGCCGTTAAAAAGTTTTGGAGGTAATTTAGCCCAACTTAGCTTTAGTTTTGTTAACTTTCTTGAAGCACCTTTTTCGGTCGAGGAAGTTTGGTCGACAATTCTAACGACAGATGGCAATAGGGCTCCGGGACCAGATAGTTTCAATCTGGATTTTTATAAGAAATTCTAGCTCTATCTCAAATGTAATGTCATGATATTTTTTGGCGAATTTTATAATAGAAGGCTCAATAAACCACTCCTTCATTACACTTATTTCAAAGGTTGATTCCCCTAATTCAGTGGACGATTTCTGACCAATATCTTTAGTTAGTAGCCTCTACAAAATATTGGCCAGAGTTCTCACGAGAAGACTAGCGGGTTGTATAATGAGGTAGTTGGTGAAACCCAATTTGCTTTTATTCTTGATAAGCAAATATCAGATTACTCCTTAGTAGCAAATGAGGTAATTGATGAGATCAAAAGAAACAACCGAGAGGCTATTATTTTTAAAGCAGATTTCAGAAAAGCCTATGATACCGTGGATTGGGTTTTCTTGGATTTTATCCTTCATCGTATAGGTTTTGGGCATAAATGGAGAAAATGTATTTCCATGTGTCTATCTTCAGCTTCTATTTCAGTTTTGGACAATGGGGTCCTGTCCAACAGATTCTCCATAAAAAGAGGATTGAGGCAGGGTGCCTTCTTTCGCCGCTGTTGTTAAACATTATAGGTGAAGCCCTTAGTTCTTTAATTAATAAAGCAGTGGAGTTGAAGCTTTTTCAAGGTGTGTTTGTGGGAAGAATAGATTGCATATTTCTCACTTGTAATTTGTAGACGATCTAATATTGTTTGCAAAGGCGGATGTGGTGAATGTGATGATTGTTAAAAGAATTCTTAGAGTGTTCGAGTTGGTTTCTGGTCTAAGCTTAAATATGAAAAAATAAAAATTTAAGGGATTAATATGGAAGATCAATGTATTTCTGGTTGGGCCAAGGTAATTAACTGTAGCATGGATTCTCTCACTACCTTCTATTTAGGGCTTCCTTTGGGACATGATCGGAACTCAATGGCTATTTGGAAGCCGATCATCGACAAAGTACAATCGAGACTTGAAGGGTGGAAAGGCAAGCTCCTTTCTATTGGTGGTTGAATTACGCTGGTAAAGTCTGTTCTTAGTAATTTGCCAGTGTATTATCTAGCCTTGTTTCAAATGCCTGTAACAGTTATTGATCTGCTCAACAAAATTATTGCAAGGTTCATCTGGGGATTTATAAATAGTTGATCCATCCATTGGATCAAATGGGATAACTTATGTAGGCCCAAAGTTTTTGGAGGGCTTGGTCTTTGTGATCTCAAAATTCGAAACTGGTTCCTTCTTAATAAGTGGGTGTGGAGGCATAACAACGAGCCTGAGTCTATGTGGTGTAGAGTTATTGATGCTAAGTATGGCTACCAAAGGGGCAACTTGATTCCCACCAATGTTCAGAATAGGAAGGTGTCGCGGGTTTGGAAGAATATAACTAAACCTCTATCCAATCCTCTAGACCTTTTATTTAGAATATTAGATTTGTTTTGGGGATGTCAGTTGCATTAAATTCTGGGATGATCATTGGATAAAGGTCCCGTCGCTCAAACACGCTTTCCCCGGGATTTATGGAGTGGCGGTTAATAAATCTGGAATGGTGTGTGATTTTGGTTCAAAAGAACTGAATGGTTGGGTACGAAAAATAGTTTGTAACGCCCCTTCCCCGCCTGGTTGGGATCTGGGTCGGGATGTGTTACCGGTGACAAAACGATGCTTGATACTATAGTTTAATTGTTAAACGGTAAAACAAGGATCGATATGAAATGATAATTAACTCTTATTACTAGTAAATTGATACAACATAGTCATTCGAACATATGGATTAATTTGTACAATTCCAAATTTAATTTAAACTTCACATCGGTTTTAAAGCTACGAGTATCGATACACCATGGGGGTGTATCGACACACCTCTATACGGTTCGGTAAATCAGTTACAAATTAAAGACAGTCGTATCGATACGGGGTATGTCATATCGATATGCTACGCTTAGTAAAATTTAATAATTTATAGATTCAAAAGGCCATACCGATACGGGTGTAACCGTATCGATACGCTATGATCATAACCGTTAAAAGGGTTAACCGCACTATACCCGTACCGATACTGGGTATCGGTACGTAACTGATAATTATTTAACATTTTTGAGTTTTGATAAGGTGTATCTGTATCGTATCAGTACCGAGCTACAACAATTTTCCAAATTCAAAATCTCGTACCGGTACAGCTAAAACTATATCGGTATGCCTTTTAATCCAGCTCTAATTATGCAAGCCCGTACCGATACGCCATTACCCGTATCGGTATGGAAGGGTCTGTAACGCATATTTTTGTCTTGTTTATTAGCAAATTACCCATACAAAACATGTCCAAATTTAATGAAATTTTACCAGCAAGTTTATTTAACCTAAATCTATTAGCGTGCCAAATTTTAGAGTCAATCCAATCAATTTACTATGTTTTCCCCGATTTAGGTCAAATATACGTTTTAGTCTATTTTTAGCCAATTTCAAAAGTCCTATTTCAGCTTCTTTAACTTACTAAAAGCATACACTTAATACATGCATCCATAGGGTCAAAAGTGACTTATACAACCATTATGCCACCCTTCTAGGAGTTTGTAGGATTAACATACTTCACTTAACAGCTTCGTGACTTGCCAAAAACTTTCTCCGACCCCGATCTTGATCTCACGAACTTTTTAACCTGAAATGTATGAAAGATGAGTGCATTATGCATACTTTGCCTAGTGAGGTAGTCATAAACAATATATTAGCAAAGAATTATACTCTACTATGCTTCTATATTATCAATGACAATAATGGTATGGACATGTATTCCAATAATGAGTTTACACAATATCTATGAACAATGGAACAACAATAAGTGATGCAATAGCGATGTTCAATATAAATGTTCAATAGCAATATTTAATAAAGTTTCTTGGATCGATGTAAGGTATATGGATACGCAAATTCCTACGCTGCAACAAAAATAATAATGGTCTAGCCCCTCCACTGCACCAATATGACCAAAACACATCATACCTCCGCATCACCATGATAAAAACCGTAGCCTAAGGACCGTAGTCCACCCGTACCAATGAGCTCATGAATTCTATGGCATACTAATTGTATCCAATCCAACTCGAATCCAAGGTTCAATAAAAATAGTCCGGTAATAATAATTTCAATGACAATGATTCGGTACAATAAATTGATAACAATATTTTAATAGCCAATACTCAATATCAATGTTTAAATGACAATAAATCGACATTAATAATAATGATCTGATGGCAATATTTCAATGCTCAATAATTAATATTTCTATATGTCAATGCTTCAATGGTTCAGGTGACAATAACAATGAGGCTACATACAATGAATCAATGAAGTACTTACCAATACTTACCAATATAGCCATCAACAATGTTTTTATGCAATATCCTTAACACACAAGGTTAGCAATGCAATAATCAATATTCAAGGGTTCGGGAAAGGCACCTAGCCTACTCCTAAGACTTGGACTACACTCACCTTGACTTTCAAAGCTTTTACAGCTCTCGGATTTCCACTCATTTGTTCATAGCTTTAGATGGAGATAGTGCCCTTTCTTTCTCCAACTCTTGAGCTAGGGAAGAATAAAAGAGAGTGTTAAAATCGATACAAAGACATCGAAGTTATACTTAAATTTAAGATGGTCATTAGCTTATTAGGTATCCATGGATTTAAGCCTTGAAGAAGCATGAGTTTAAATCAAACGCCTATTAGCTTTAACTTCAAATTGATCATCAATCATCCATGGAATTTAACAATTGATTGAGGGTTTATCCTTACCTAACCAATGGCTATTCAAAAGTATCAACAAATCAAAGAAAGCATGAGTTTAAGAGGTTCAATAAGTGAGGTGTTAGCTTGAGCTTAAGGTAGAATACAATAATGATGGTGCTTGCTTCTTAGTTTAGGGAGAAAAGATAATGGGATTGAAGAATAAAGGTTTCGGTGGATTATTTTAAGCAAAAGGGGAAAACCAAAGGCTCCTAAACATATACTTTACTTTGCTCAATCCGGTGGAGGTTACCCTCAATGAAGGGAAACCTTAAAATATTATAATTTCCATCTCTTATTCATTCCCATCTCTCATTCATTATCCGACCAAATCACATGGATTGGATTGAAGCAAGTAGGTGACTTACCTTCAAAATGGAATAATTACGAGGGTAGTCCCTCAACTTTCTAATCTTTATACTTGTACCCCTAAACTTCCAATTTTTACATCTTAGTCACTAGATTATTTTTAAGGAGTTCAATTAGGTCCAAAATCTATAAATTGAACTCAATTAATTCCACAATTAGGATTGATATGATATTTGAACCTTTCAAATATAGATTTTTTGATCATCAGAATCTATTTTCGACTAGACCGATTTTTGGGTGTTACATAGTTACTAGAAGAAATCTCTTCGAGTGGGAACGTGAGAGTTGGGAGGATTTTATTAAAGTTTTAGATAGAGCGGCCAAGGGTTGACTTTAAAAGATAGTGTCAAATTATATGGTGCGTCTAATGGCATCTATAAGCCCAAGGTCTTTTGTGAGCTTTCTTCTTCTAATGGGGCTGTCATGGATAGTTTTTGGAAACTTATTTGGTTGAATATGGCGCCACCGAAAGTGGAGATTTTTGTTTTGAGAGCCGTTCAGGGCAGGTTACCGACTTTTAATGAGCTGGCTAAGCGAGGAGTTTCCTATATGAATAACAGTGACTGTGTGTTTTATTTCAGGGTATGTGAGTCGGTTGATCACCTATTTTGTCATTGTAAGCTCTTTTGGAGGATTTGACAAAGGTAGTGTAACATTTGGAACGTTCAACTAGTCATTCCAGATAATCTTAAATTTCTCATTGCCGTTTGGGACTGCCAACCAATTAAATCTATGATCAAAACCTGTCTGGACTCTCGCTTTCTTTGGCATTACATGGACAATTTGGTTGTGTAGAAATAATATTATTTTTAACAGTAAAATTCTTAATGTGGACCAAGTTTTCGATCTTGACCTATTGAGAATTGGGTTTTGGTGCAAAAACAAATGACCATCATCATTTGTTTTTATTTCAGATTTTATAGCTCATCCTAATTTGTGCAGGATTAGTGATGGTCATATTTCTAGACCTCATAAATGGTCTTGGGAGGCCTCCCCTCTGGGTTTTCTCAAGTTCAATGTTGATGCGTCGCTCAAAGGGAGCTATGGTGATGTTGGGATCGGGCGTATACTTAGAGATCATATGGGTACGCATCTGGTAAGATTTTCTAAGTTCATTAGAGTTTCTGATCTGACAGGCGCTAAACTATTTGTTATTTTGGAAGCTTGTTGCATTTTTTTTTAAATCGAAATGGTGTGAGTCAAGTTCATTGATTATTGAGTCAGATAGTGTCTTGGCGGTGAATTGGATTGCTCAACCTGAACGTATTCTGAAAGTGTTCGATGAGCAAGTCTCAAAGTGCATGATGTTTTTCCTTAAATATCAGTGGAGCATCTGTTTTGCTTTCAGGGAAATGAACTGTTCTGCTCACAACTTAGCTCTTTAGGGGAATAAGAGGGATGCTGATATGTTGTGGTTTGCAGTGTAACACTGAAGTTTGGGGTGTGTCTGTATATGTGTGTTGTTTTTGGTTTATGTGATTTTAGGAGTTCTAGAGTCCAATGTTGGTGTATAGCCATTTAGTGTCTTTTTTGTTCAATCAATTGTTGTAAACCTCATTCTCCATCAATAAATTATGGCACTCTTTTCCCCTATTAGGTTTAGATGGGTTTTTAATGAGGCTATTTCCTTTCAAAAAAAGAAAATTGCAAAGAAAAAGCAACCTAATTCATGAATTTTGACATGGTAGAAGTTATATATAGCTTCATCATTCCATTCATAATGGCCAAATAAAAAGTCCTAAATATTTTATGGTTCTCCCAAATCCTCAACAAGCCTCATACTTCTTCAGTCCCCAAATTTGAATCCTTTCAAGAACTCTCACATTTCTTTATCAGTTTTCACAATTTCTCATTTCTCCATCATAAACCCCCAGCTTTCAAGACCCGCATCCATCTTTAATTCTACCAAGAATAGCTAAAATGGATCATACCCACAAATCTAAAGCCCCCGTGTAACAAAACTCACCTCAAAAACCTCTAAAAAAAATCAAATTTGAGTGGTCAATCTTTCAAAAAAGATGAGATAAAGGCAATGGAGGAAATTAAGAGGATATTTTCCAAAGAAGTTGAGACTCTCAAGGTGGATGTGAGAGTTTGATAAGAAAGAATAAATACTTATTCGAGAAAAAAAGATAAAAGACATGGTCCAAGAAGTTGGAACTTTGAAAAGAACGATTGAAGCCAAACAGAAGGAACTAAAGCAAATGCAAGAAAAGATCCTGGACCTTTTCTAAGAGTTTCTTGGGGATGGAGTTAGTAGTGAGAGAAGGAATTCTAAGATGCAAGAAGATTCCAGTGATCTTTGGATTTTTGTTCACAGGCTGATAGACATGTTTGCATAATTCCCTTTTCGAGGCAATGCCACAATCTTTTAAAAATTAGTTGATGACCAACACTTCCTAACAATTATTTTAATCCTGAGATGAAAAAAATCCAACAGAGAAGAAGGAAGCTCCTATTTTTGAACTTGAACGAAAAAGTCAGCCAATTGTAACAATTTTTGAGGAATCGCCAATTATCTTGTCTTGGATGCATATTTGCTCATATGCATCATCAATCAATTAGACAATAACTATGGCCCAATTGTAGTTTCCATTCGTGTCTATAATACTATAATGATGGAGCTAGAGTTAATTGAGATCTTGATCGATCATGAACGCTTTTTTTTATAAATCTAAGCCTTCTTCATTTTTTGCTACGAAAAATATTATTTAACGGGTTTCTACTACTCGTAACTACTTAACGCCTTATCTTTCTCAATGTTCTCGTGGGCATAGTGGTTGATCTAGACTTCCTAAATCAGGGGGTGGGCGTAGTTGCACTACTCATTGTGGTAATGTAGATGACAAGATGTTGTATGTAAGTTTTGTAATTTTCTAGGTTATTGTTCGTGATTGCTGCAAGCTTGCTCAATTCCTCTACAATAACAATTTTATAAGCAACATACATCTTTACCACCAATTATCAACATTTTTGTTGCTCAAACATCATTTGATCAAACTCCATAGATGTTTGGTAGTGGTTCCTCTCATCACATGACAATGAACACTACATCTCTTTAGGATTTTTCTGGTTATGATGGATCATATAAACTTCATCTAGGGATTAGTAAAATTATTCTCATCTCTCATATTAATAGTTCTGTAATACCCGTGTCTTCTAAGTCTCTTTTCCTTCATAATGTCTTATGTGTTCCTTAGTTGCGCATGAATTTGGTCTCAATTTCCCAATTATGTTATTCTAACCGTATTTCTATTGAATTTTTTGATTTCATTTTTTCTTGTTAAGGATCATATCACAAGAATGTCTCTTCTTCGGGGAAATAATGTTAGTGGATGCTCTGTGATCATTTTTACCTCAAGCCAATTTCACTAGTCATGTGCCCTTGAACCAGATTCATCATCATTTTGGTTATCCTTCTAATAAAGTCCTAGCCACTATATTACACAGTTGTAATATAATTGTTGATTCCACTACTTTAGACAAATTCCATTGTTCATATTGTGAATAAAAGTTACAAATTGCCTTTTGGTCAGAATACTCTTGTTAGCTCTCATCCTCTTGAATTGATTTATTCTGATGTATGGAGCACTAAACATACCTCATGTGATGGGTATTTTTATTATATGATCTTTGTTGACCATTTTACCAAATATATCAGGTTATACACTGATAAAAAATAAATCTAATGTTGTTGCCATCTTTTCTTAATTCAAGAGGCCTTTTGAAATATATTTCAAGCATAACATCGTGTCTCTTTTCTTAGATAATGGAGGTGAGTTTATCAAGCTTTTACCTATTCTCAACTTAGATTGTATTTCTCATTTTACTTCTCCACCTCACAACCCTAAACACAATGGGTCATCTAAACAACATCATCATCACATCATCGAAATATGCTTATAGTTACTTTATTATGCCTCTCTCACTACAACATATTGTTCATATGCCTTTTAGACAACTATCTATCTCATTAACCGAATGCCTACACTAATACCTAAAAATATGTCCCCTTATTTCATTCTCTATTATAGACCACCCAACTATGACAAACTACAACCATTTGGTTGTTTATGCTTGCTTTTAAAATACATGAGTCACAAACTTGAACCACAGCCTGTCAAATGTGTCTTCCTCGGGTAATCTATTGCTCAATAAACCTATAAGTGCTTAGATCTCGTTACCAAAAGAATTTATATTTCATATCATGTTTGTTTCGTTTACCATACCTTTCATTTTGCTTCGCGATTTGCACCCATTGTGTCTTTCCCATTGCCTACTCCCGAGTGCTAGTCTATCCTACCAAGAGCACCAATCTATTCTCATTGGGGCCCTTATTTCCTTTATCGGTGTCTATCACTCTCGTGTTAGCACCTTTGTGTCAACCGATGCTTACTGTATCATCGTCAATGCCACCGCCACCCTTGGCTAAAGTTGTCTCTACTTCATCTAGTTGTTGAACAATTCGTGTTCGTTGGCCAAATCTAATATATTTTGGTGAGTTATTTGTTAATATGACCATAAGTCATCCTTTGCCTTCCACATTACTTCCACATACCATTACTTAGGCACTTAAGGATCCGCTATGACGACAAGCCGTGGATGACGAGTTTGCTGCGTTAACTCATAATCACATGTGGGATCTTTTTCCACGGTGTAAGCAACCTGTAATTGGCTGAAAATAGTGTTTCATATCAAGCGTCACCTTGATGTTTCTATTTATCGCTACAAAACCATGTTAATGGCCAAACGATATTCTCAAAAAGCTGATCAAGATTACTTTAAGACATTCAGTCATGTGATGAAACTAATAACAATGAATATTATTCTCACACTTTAACTTCATCGTGCTTGGTCTATTAAACAACTTGATATTATTAATATTTTTTCTTAATGGCACATTACATGAGGAAGTCTATTTAGAGCAACCTCCGGAATATATTGATCATGTCCATCCTTCTTATATTTTCTAATTGTGTAAAGCCTTGTATGGTCTAAAGCAAGCACCACAAGCATGGTATCTTTAGATTTCACAGTTTCTCATAGAGTTTGACTTCAAGAAGTCCAAGGCTGATATATCACTTTATGTCTATGATACATAAGGAATCACATTGTACTTCTTAGTATATGTGGATGATATTGTGCTTACTAGTAATGACAATGACTTTGTCGATCATTTCATTGCACTATTTTCTATATGACTCTCTTTGAAAGATATGAGATCTATCAATCTTTTTCTTGGTGTAGAAGTCATTTCTACTTCTTTCGAGTTATTTTATCTCAAGCACAATATACGATTGATATACTAACTCGATTTCATATGGATGACGCCATGCTTATCTCTATGCCTATGTCATCCTTTGATAAGCTGCCTCCACGTGATTTAGATGTTGCAGTCAATATATCCAACTATCTTCGCCTACTCGGACTTTTTCAAAATATAATGCGCACTCGTCCAAATTAACATTGTGTTTGCTGTCAGTTGTCTCTTACAATACATGCATGGTCCTTCAGCTGCTCATTGGTTGGCGGCTAAGCAAATCCTTCGGTTCCACAAAGGTACCTTGTGTCATGGACTGCTTGTTCGTCGTCGTCTTCACTTACACTTACATCCTTCGCTGATGCGGGCTGAGCGGGTCCTCAATCGACAACATAACTATTACAGCTTATGCCATCTATCTTGGCGCTACTGTTATTTCTTAGAAATTCGTTTGTCAAAAGACTATCGCTCGCAAGTCTATCGTAGCAGAATATTGAGCCTTAGCTAATGCAACTACTGAAGTTTAGTGGATTCAACATATTCTCAAAGAAATTGGTGTTTCTCTTCGTCGACCGCTGTCTCTCTTATGTGACAACCTCAGTGTAACGTATGTTTCCAAAATTCATGTCTTTCACTCTCATATGAAACATCTTGCCCTTGATTTTTTTGTTTGTTTGTGTCTTAGTTGTTGCAGGATCGCTACGTGTTCCATCCAAGTCTCAACTTGCGAAAGCCCTCACAAAGCCCTTGGAAGAAAGGTTTTTCTTCATTTTCAGTCCAAGCTTGGTGTCTCTAATAGATCCGCAATTTTGTGGAGGTGTATTAGAGATAAAAAAATAATTATCTAATTGTTTTTTAAATTACTTATCTAGATAACTCTTGTAAGATATATTTAACTGAAACTCTATCCTAAGCTCTGTATAAATAGATTGTTAGGAATTTGGTATGCGGCAAAATAACCAAAGCGATAATGACATAGACCAAGGCATGCACAAGAGATAAGATTTAACGTGGTTCAGCATAGCCTACCTCCAAGGATGAGAGAAACGAACCATTCACTAATAACGTAGAGAACCCGAAGAGTATAAATACATGATAACCCATGTAATCCCAAAACCCGATGTACAAACCCCATGACCCGGTGGAACCAAAACACTCATCCCAACATCCCTACAATACCCATCTCTACAACGTAGGCACAATAGTTGTAGAGATACTAAAAGTGGTTATATCTCTCCAGATTAATTCTCTCTCTCTCATTCTCTTGTTCTCTCATAATTCAAAAGGTTAAACCTAGTTTATATTTATAGACCCAAATACTTGGTCACCAAGAAACCTTATTCAATAAGATCTCTATGTAAAATAGATATTTACACATTAAAGTAAATCCTAATTACCAAGTAATCTTCAACCACTAGAATTACAATAAAACCCAACTTAATTACCAATTAGAATTTGAGTCAAAATATAACAAATCTCCCCTTTTACACAAATTCTATTCGAGCATTGGTCTTCAAGTCTTCAACAGCTTCAATTTTTGCGTAAGCCAAATATCCATTGAAGCACCACGGCCAAGTCTTCAACAACTTCAATTTTTATGTAGTATCCGTTGAAGCACCGTTAAATTTTGAGAATTACTCCCACTGCAACTGAAAGCTCGTTGCAGCAGTACTCCTCTGGTATGTCTCCAACATCGCACCGCAAAGTCCGTAGCAAAAATTTATCCACAATCGCACAGTTCGAACCATAGCTCATGAAACCACTTGTTAGGAATTTGGTATGCGGCAAAGTAACCAAAAGCGATAACGACATAGACCAAGACATGCACAGGAGACAAGATTTAACGTGGTTCAGCATAGCCTACCTCCACAGACGAGAGAAACGAACAATCCACTAATAACGTAGAGAACCCGAAGAGTACAAATAATGATAACCCATGTAATCCCAAAACTCGGTATACAAATCACATGACCCGGTGGAACCAAAACACTCTTCCTAACATCCCTACAATACTTATCTCTACAACGTAGGCACAATAGTCGTAGAGATCATAAAAGTGGTTACATCTCTCTAGATTAATTCCCCCTCTCTCTCATTCTCTTGTTCTTTCATAATTCAAAAGGTTAAACCTAGTCTATATTTATAGACCCAAATACTTGGTCACCAAGAAACCTTATTCAATAAGATCTCTACCTAAAATAGATATTTACACTAAAGTAAATCCTAATTACCAAGTAATCTTCAACCACTAGAATTACAATAAAACCCAACTTAATTACCAATTAGAATTTGAGTCAAAATTATAACAAATCTCCCCCTTAACACAAATTCTATTCGAGCATTGGTCTTCAAGTCTTCAACAGCTTCAATTTTTACATAAGCCAAATATCCGTTGAAGCACCGCCGCCAAGTCTTCAACAACTGCAATTCTTACGTAGTATCCGTTGAAGCACCGTTGAATTTTGAGAATTACTCCCCCTGCAACTGAAATCTCGACGCAGTAGTACTCCTTTGGCATGTCTCCAACAACGCACCGCAAAGTCCGCAGCAAAAATTCCCCCACAATCGCGCAGCTCGAACCATAGCTCTGATACCATTTGTTAGGAATTTGAGTATACGGCAAAATAACCAAAGCGATAACGATATAGACCAATACATGCATAGGAGACAAGATTTAAAGTGGTTCAGCATAGCCTACCTCCACAGACGAGAGAAACGAACAATTCACTAATAACATAGAGAACCCAAAGAGTACAAATACATGATAACCCATGTAATCCCAAAACCCGGTGTACAAATCCCATGACCCGGTGGAACCAAAACACTCATCCTAACATCTCTACAATACCCATCTCTACAACGTAGGCACAATAGTTGTAGAGATCCTAAAAGTGGTTATATCTCTCCAGAGTAATTCTCTCTCTCTCTCATTCTCTTGTCCTCTCATAGTCCTCTCATAATTCAAAAGGTTAAACCTAGTCTATATTTATAGACCCAAATACTTGGTCACCAAGAAACTTTATTCAATAAGATCTCTACCTAAAATAGATATTTACACATTAAAGTAAATCCTAATTACCAAGTAATCTTCAACCACTAGAATTACAATAAAACCCAACTTAATTACCAATTAGAATTTAAGTCAAAATATAACATAGATATTCATCTATTGTACCAAATACAGAAAAAACAAGAATATCAATTCTTTACACTCCAGCATCTCACGTATTAGCGTCGGCAATGCGTTTTGCTTGTGAGATTCATAAAGCCAACAACATCATCAAATGTTCACTTTGGGTATGTTGGAGGAAGCCTCACCTTCGAGCTATGGGGTTTATGTGAGGGCATGCGAATTGCCAAAGTGTTGGGTATAGAACATGTAATCGTGGAAGTAGATGCACTGCTGGTAGTGCAAGCAACTATTGCGTCGACCGTTTGAAGATGACCGCCCGTTAGGCACTTTACTTGAAGCTTGTCTCAAAATAATCCAGGATGGTCATGTTACCATGGTTCACCACATTTTTCTTAAAGGAAATCGGTGTGCGAACCATTTTGCAAATATGACAAAACCGGGGAGGATCGGAATCACTCATTTAGAGGAGCCACATTTTCATTCAAAGGTCAGCCCTTGATTCAAAGCCATATTAGTGGTTTAAGCTTTTTATAAATGCCTTTAAAGTAAAGCACAAAGAAAGTTTCCCATCAAACAACCACCAGATTAGACCATATTAAGAAACATTCCATTAGGGATTAGATATGTGGACCTTTCAACTTAAATATAAAGGGTTATTAATTACCATACAGATTAGACTTCCACATTTAGAAAATATTCCATGGATTTTTACCCTCACCACCACAAGATAATGTTGCTAATTGTTTGGTGTAAAAAATAACTTGCTGTCATTGAGCATCAATAAATACCATCTAGATGACTAGATCATACTCGACGAAAAATCGAAAAAGCTGAAAATTAATCACTTTAGCATTTAATTTAGCTTTTGAAAAAAGATGAGAATAACACAAAAAACAATATACCTAACTGAATGGAATTATCATCTCACTATGCCAAGTAGGTTCAATTATTATAAGCTTCAAACTAGTGAAAGTACTATCAAAATTATGGAATTTAATCATTTTGCGTGGATTTTTTTTCAAGTAAATTTACAGTTTACAAACAAGCAAATTAAACAATAATTTCAATCACAACTAGTATGAGAGAGACAATATAATGTTGAATTATACTGAAAGAACAATGCTCAATTCCTTGCTTTACTATTACCATATAGCAATTGGAAAACAATCACAAATTTCATCAAGCATCGTATTAAACAACGCATCATTACACATATTTTAATCGCAAACTTAGCAAACTTCATAAGCATATTCCTACTGCAAAAAAAAAAAAAAAGGCTGTAAAGTTAATTGATAAACATATAGTCTCTTAATCTAATTAGCCGAAATCATCATCTTTATCCCCCACCGAATTAATTTTAACTGATTGTTCTTTCAGAACGATCAAACAAGCAAGCAATAGTGAAACTTAAACCTAGGGTTTAAGTTAACTGGTTTATACATCCATCCGGCAAGTCTCGAATTTGAAGTTCAACATATCTAATTCTGGGTTACTTCCTCCGCTAAACAACATTATCATGATTCCATATATTATTTTTGCAATCGAATATAATTTGAAATTGCTCTCGTTATTAAATAGAAACCTAAGATAAAAACATTCCTTCAAAAAACATAACACAAATTAATGGTAGGAAACCCCATGGAAGACGGAGACGAAGAGCACTCGCCAAGTACCTTAGCTTTCAACCTTTCTATGGAAATTCCTATGGCAGCCACAAGCAGCACAAGTCAAGGCGGCATTTCCTTCTGCTCCACTGGGCATGAACTCCCTGCACCCGTCGAAGACATAGCATCCGGCGGCCGCCGCATAGTTCTTTTGGCCCTCCCCATATCTCACAGTCGTGACCGGCCTTGGAGGCTCCACACTTCTAAGTACTACTCGCTTCATCTATCCCCTTGTATATAGCCCCTAAGAACTGAACTACAATTAAAAATTAGTTCAATTACTGAAAGACAAGTTGGCATAAAATTAAAAAAGATAAAATTAAAATTATGAGTACTAACATAAAGCAAAGGAGGCAGATATTTTTAGACTGATAATGTCATGGGAAAACCCTAACCCTAGGCAATGTATTTATAGCATGAAAACCTTCCTTATTCGACTTAATTAATATATTTAATATTATCACCAATAAACTTAGCTTATTACTTTCTTCTACTCTATTATTGTATTTGGTACATGCATCGTCTCATTATTATTAACATAAACATAGTTTTCTCTTCATAGCCGCCACAAGCTTTTTTTTTATCCTTTTTGCTTAACTGGTGGCGGCAACCAGTCTTAGGCTCTGTTCGGCGCAGCTTTTGGGATCACTTTTGGCTGCCGAACGGAGAAACTCCACTGAACGCCTCAACTTTTGCGTTGCTTCACCCCGCTTCTCCACATGATTTGGCCTCAAACACAGTGGTTGGAAAAGCTAGAATTTTCAGCTTCTCCCAGAATGTCGCTTCTCCACCCAAACCAGCTTTGCAACAGCTCCGCCGAACGGAGCCTTAGTACTGGTTGTCGACCACCGGTGTTCATTATTTTTCTTGCTCTTTCATGTTTTGTTTTTCAATTTTAATAAAAATATCTGCTCTTGTGGCACGTGTTTCCTCTACCTTTGTGAAACGCTTTTTATTGACTTTTGTGGTTCGTTTCATCTGTCGTTTTTGCATTATTTCAGCATACCTTAGCTGTTGTTTGGTGCTCGTATAGAGGTCCTCACAGCGCTAGCTTTCTGATTTGATTCTGTCAATGGTCATAGAAAAGATTGATCACCACTTGTTTGATGATTTGTTAGCCTATATAATCATAACTGTGTAGTGGAGCAATCTGTCTAATAGTTTGGTTCGCTCACCACTCCTTTTTCATCCCGTAAAGCGTCTTGTTTGGCTAGAGACAAGGAGATTCATAAAGGTTCATGGGTTTTGATAGTATGCTAATCTCCATGGAAGGGTTTGCTTTTCTTTTCACCTTTGTATAAGATTTTTAGTGGATTAGTCTTTCATGATGTTTAATAAAATCTAGATGTCATTGTTAAAAAAAATATTCCATTAATGAAGATCTAAAAAGACCATTTATTATTATTATTGAAAGAAATTATCATTATTATTATATTGCTTTTTTGGGTTTTGTTCTTTTTCACACCAGCAAACCCTAGAATAGTCATTGTGAAATGATTGTCCAACTTCCTTAACAACTCATTATACTTGATTATTATATAATAAAAACTATTACCATTAAGCTAATTTGGTAAAACCTGAAATGATAATAAAACCTTTTCTTTGATTCAGAACAGTGATTGGGTTAAAATGGAATGAAACAGCAAAACGTTAGCTTTTATAATTATAAATACATAAGCCTAATTTAAACTGTGTGGCCTCTAAACTGATGTTAAAAGGCAGTGTCCTTAGTGCTCTGATTCGACGCCAACAACAATTGTCTCTTCCTTGACCTATAAACGTGAGTGAATCTGATATAATTGTACGCCTCGCCAAATTTGCACGGAAACACACTTACATATTTGCATTTGCATTTACACAGATACATGAAGATTGCCTTGAACCTTTCTTTTTCCGATCTCAAATTCATCGATTTACATTATATGTTAAAAGCTTTACATTATATGTTTGTTGGTATCAAAATACTTAAAAGCTTTACATTTATGACTCTAATTGAATGTGCATTTAGAACTTTGAAAATTTGTGTTCAACACATACCCCTAGACAGTATATCAGAACCTCTGAATTAATCCATGGAGACGGTCGATTTAACTATATATTAGGTTCCTGCTGCCATCATTCGAAATTGGTAATGGCCAAAGGTTCTTTCTTTAGACTAATTATCAGTGGCTCATCTTGACACTTGATGTGGGGGCCAACTTTTTTTTTTTTTTGAAGAGAAGGGTACATATTATGTGTGTATAATACAAAACTTCGATTATTATTTCTTTCATATGGTTTCGTGAGTAGAAGAAACTCTTAAGAGATTGAACAAACCAATATGAATTTGCATTTATCGTAGAAATGAGTCTAAAATTATTATGGCTTAAGGGTGTAAGAAACCTTGAACTTTAAAAAAAAATCAATTAAGCCCCTAAAATATTTTTGCACTCAATTAAGCTCTTGAACCAAAAAATTGAATCAATTTAGCCCTTGAACCAATTTTGACCATTAAATCTTGACAGTTTTGACCATGAAATAAAAACTATGAAAATGTTGAGTGGAAACATTGGGACATGACAAACTGCACCAACAGATCCAAAAAATCTGTCAAGATTTAATGGTCAAAATTGGTCAAAGGGCTTAATTGATTCAATTTCTTGGTTCAATGACTTAATTGATTTAATTTCTTGGTTCAAGGGCTTAATTGGGTGCAAAAAAATTCAGGGGTTTAATTGATTTTTTTTTCAAAAGTCCAATGACTTCTTACACCCTTGAGCCAATTATTTAAATATTACGAGAGATTGTTGATTTTTTTAAAATTTTCTTTCAATTAAAAAATAAGAGGAACATTAAAATTTGATTTTCCACCAAATTAATTTTTTTATATTTAGGGAAATCAAAAATATCATATTTTGAGAAATAATTAAAAAACAATGTTGTAATAGAAAAAATAAACTTAGAAAAAAAAACTCGTAGGATAAGGTAACATTTAAAAAAAATAAGTTTGAATTCACATACACGTTACTTATTTATATTTATGAAAATTTAAGACAAATATATAAAATTTATATTTTGAGATTATCATTTTAATATAATATAAATATAAATATATATATTAATGATAATTTATTAAAAATAAGAGAAATAAAAATAAATAATTTTTTGAGTGATGAAAATATTTTTTAATTTCTCAAGAATATATTGACAATTTTTAAAAATTTTGGGTTCTGGTCTTGCTTGTTTTACGCCTCTGCTAATTAGTTTTGAAGAACAGGTGGATTTGATGCTAACATTTCCATGGCGTTTAATGTTATTTATCAAACGTAATTAACTTTTTGTTTGTCTATTTATTTCTATGTATTTGGGATTCTTCAAGGAAAATGGGGAGACAAAGAGTTTGCTCAATCTGTATATAATTTTCTAGTTATAGAAAAAGGCACAGCTCTTTTAGTTCCATTTATAATTTTCTCATGTGTTTTAGCTTATATCTAATTAGATAAAATTACAAGACAATTAAAAAATGTGTATTCAAAACTTAGGTCAATTTGATATATATATATATATATATAATACGTAATTTTAAGTAATATATCAAACAAAGTTTTTTAACACTTAATTTTTTAGTTTATCAAACAACACTTAATTAAATTAGTTTATACAATTATTCTTATTCTTATGAAATAAGATATATTAATATATTTGGATTTTGAATTTCAACTTCAGCAAACCCTTCCCATTTCCCAAACTGTGACCTTCACCTTTGTACAAATATTTATACACAAGTAAATCCAAAATTCAAGCTGCATACTATAAGATTATATTCACCATGCAGTAACAAAATATACATTTTAACCCCTCTCTCTATATATATATATTTAATTTTGATATTAAATTTTCAAAAGCTAGCAATTATATATCTGACCCACTAACTCCAACTAGTGCATTGAGCTGTTCTTAAAATTATAATATATATTATTTTTTTATGTTCTATTTGTTGTTTTGTTTCTCTCTCTGAAGCCTTCTTTGATTGGCAAAGATAGGACTAAAAAGCATAAAAAAGGAGTATCCATATTTACTCATATGTATGGCCCCTCTTATGTGTTAAACTGAGAATATTTTGGAACACAAAAGTTTAATACCTTTATTTTGTGTTTTTATTAATGGTTAAATTTACCGTTAAGTAGGGGTATTCGTTTTTGGATATTAGATAGTATCTGTCCGAAAATTTGGATATTTTAAAATTTCAGATCGATAAAATAGCGACCCGTATCCGATCCAGAAAAATCAGATATCTAGATATTCGGATTGGATATTCTGATATTCGATTATCCAAACATATAATTTGATTTAAGTGTTTTTTTCGGATTTGATAGTCGTACATGAAATTTTCGGAATTTCGAATATAACAAACAACAAATTGCTAAATATAATAAGATTCGCATCTATGAAAATTTCGGTTTTTTGAATCTCGGATATAACAAGCATTAAATTACTAAATATAACAAGATTCATATTCATGAAATTTTGAATTATCGGATAATCCAAAACTTGAAATATTGTGATCTGTATCTGATCTAAAAAATTAAAAATCAGATCAGATATCTAATATAAAAATAAAAATCAAATTGAATATTCGAATTTTCTGATCGGATCAGATATTTTTGTACACCCTTACCGCTAAGGCAAATGCAAAAAAAAAGGTGCGATTATAATTTCAGATAAATAAGAGAATGATTAATAAAAACGATTTAAAAGTCCTTTTTAAAAGTCCTTTCTTTTAATCTATAATGTTGAATTAATGTAACATAAAAAACCAATGACTTAAACTTAGAGTAAATCGTTTTTCAAATTACAATTCAATACGTTTAAAAATTATATAAAATAGGCTCTTATATAAAAAAATCAAGTAAATTCAAGTGATTAGAGTTGTTGATGTCGATTTTGAGCAATATCAGACAAAGAAGTGAAGGCGACGGCTGAAGAAAGATTTGGGGACGAGGATTGGTGGTTCACCAATCGTAGGACGGGCGGAGAGCCACAATAGGTGGTGGATGGTTATAGAGTCGGACGGTTCACCCCAGGTTGACTTGGGGCCGAGAGCCGCAAACAGTGTAGACAAAGCGAGTGGTGTTATAAGAGAGAGATGGAGGTCGATGTAGAATAGTCGTTGTAGAATTGTCGATATCTGCGGGTCGTCCCTTTTGTCTTTGGTCTTTAGGGTATTTGTGCCCCCTAGGTGTTGTAGATGGAGTGATGTTTGATGAGACTGCGCCAGGCCTAGCGATAGTTATGGAAGTGCTGGCAGATGTTAGCTCGGCTGTTAGGCTGTAGGTCGAACTGGTGAATCAGGTGAACTTGATAGTGGTCATATCAAGGTGTAAGAGCCGATTGGGGAGAGTGGTGCGGAGGCTAGGAGCTCTATAGGCTCTGTAGCAGGGGACTTGCAGACTTCGGAGGCTTCGTAAATCTCAGAGGTGAGCCTTCACGGTGATGTCGGGGGTGTAGTGCGAAGGCGGTGGTATCTTTCTTAAAGGTGGTGTACTCTGAAGGCACTCATTGGAGGTACAACATCAGTCTCCTTAGTCGAAGGAGTGCCATAAAGTGGTACGAGCTGAGACTTTATTGCAAGACTTCTCTTGTCTACTAGTTCTAGAGCGGAGGTGCTGTGTTCTTAGCAGAAGACCTTAACATTTTTTTGTGGGAATCTATCAAATAGTGCTTTCAAAGGTATTGATTGATGGAACCATGTCGATTCACCCTTAGTATGCTTGGGGCCGAGAGCAACAATCAAATAGAGAAACATTGTGTATCGAGCAAAGGGCTTAACCCTGGGACAACGTTGGGGAGTGAGTGAACAAATGGCTTGACTCTGTAAAATCATCAAAGGAGTAAATGAGTGATCTGACCCCGAAAAGGAGTAAGTGAATGACTTGACTTCGAGAAATTATCAGAGGATTAAATGACTCGACCTTAGGACGACATTAGATGAGTGAATGAATGACTCGACTGTGGGATATCATTAGAGGAGTAAATGACTCGACCTTGGGATGACATCAGGGAAGTGAATGAATGACTCGACTATGGGAAATCATCAGAGGAGTAAATGACTTGTCCATGGGACGACATCAGGGGAGTTAATGAATGACTCGAATCTAAGAAATCGTCAAAAGAGTAAATGAATCTACCCTGGGATGACATCAGGGGAGTGAATGAATGACTCGACTCTACGAAATTATCGGATGAGTAAATAACTTGAGCCTAGGATGAAATCAGGGGAGTGAATGAGTGACTCAACTTCGGGAAATCATCGGAGGAGTAAATGACTCGACCTTAGAACAACATCAAGGGAATGAATGAATAACTCGACTCTGAGAAATCATCGAAGGAGTATCATTTCATGCCCTTAGAGGGTTAGGTGTAAGTGAGTGAGGGCTTCTCACTTTTGTGGAAACAAGCGCCGATGAGTAAAAGGGTCTTTGTACTCTTGGACTATCGGTTCTTATTAACGGGAGATGGACATATTTTGGCAAGCTTATGATGCTAAGTCATGTTTTTTTAGAGTTGTTTCCCTTATAATTTGATGGAGGTTATCTCCATGAAAGCCTTGGGAGTTATTTTAGCGTTTTGGAGCAAACAATCATGTGTAGAGTGGAGGTAGCTCGACGCTTTGGAAAAACAAACACGAATATAAATTGAGTAGAGGTAACTCGACGCACTAGGAGAAACAATCATATATATGAATTGGGCGGAGGCAATTCAACGTTCTTGGAGAAACAAGCATAATGTAAATTGAACGAAGGTGACTCGACGCTCTTGGAGAAATAATCATAAATATGAGCGAAGGTAACTCGACACTCTTGGATAGATTAGTCGCATTTTATGTTGAGGCATCACCACACTCTTGTAGAGCTATGCCCTTGGAGAATCAGTCAAAAGTGTGGGCAGATTAGTGGAGGCATCTCAATGTCCTTGTAAAAATACAGTACCAACGGCACTGGATGGAAAGAGGTATTACTATTCTCATAGAAATAAACGTTAATCGAGTTGAACATTTCAAAACATTGTAGAATCTGTCGTGATTTGTAGATATTTTAGAAATAGAAGATTTTTCCAGAGATATTATAGAAATAGATAAAATTTAGAGATATTATTGTCACATGCGAAATTCGCAGGTATTGAATGAGCATACATATTTATACATCCGTGCATATATTGAACTATTTTATCATCCATCACCCAAGTAGTTAGATAGTAAATTCAAAGATCCACGTATTGATTCATCAGTAGTAGTGGTTATCCTGGCATTTATAGTTGTTCAAACACTTGTCTTGGACGTACCAAGTCTCCGGGGTGTTTTATGCACCAATGGGCTAACCAATGTACCTTATAATTTTTTTGGCGGAGATTATTTTTTGGAGAGATATTTGTAAAAAACTCATTGTAGTGTAAACTCCACTTTTATTCTATTTGTTTGGGGGGTCCTCCGTGCTTTCTTTGGTCCTGCACACAGAGGCAGCTAGGAGGCATAAGTTACCTTATAATTCATACGTTTTTATATTTACGTTTAGTGGCATCTATTTTCGGAGCCATCTAGGCTCTAAACTACCCAAGATGACATGTTTTTACTTCTACACCTAAAGGTGTTATAGGGGAGGAAGGGAAGGTCTTCGACCAATAGTGCTCCTCACTCACGTTGTCTTCGGTCTAGGGCAGGTCCTTGCCTCTCTTGTTGATGCTTCTCTGTCCCTATGCCAGGGAGCTTTTCATGAGGTCCAGGGCTGGCACTCTTTTTGATCTTTGCCTTGCACACCTATAGCATAGGTTGTTGGTGAGTGTGTGCGAGGTGTCGCCGCTTGCTTTTGCTGGCAACAACTTTGGAGGGTTGGCTTTGTAGAGTTGGTCTAGAGGCATAGCTTTATCGAGCTAGCCTCTTCCTCATGGTTTAGGTGGTTCCAAACTTTCACCAGACGACGGGCTCTCACTAGCTCTCAGCTTATCGCCTTCAACATACCTGGTAAAGAGCCATCGTCCTATCAATCCCACAATATCGACATTGAATATTTTTGGTAAGATATTGATGATCCATTCTCTTTGTTATTTTCTTCCTTGTTATTATTGACACTTCTACGAGTAGAGGTCGGTGACGTTGAGAATGTTATTGGGGGAAATAGGGGATTGCCAGGAATAAGAGAACTGTCATGACTGATTCTCTTGGTCTGGAGGGTTTGCACGCTCACTGCACCAATTTTTTATGTCAATTTTGGACGACACCAGATAAGAAGATGGAGACGATGGCTGAAGGAAGATTTGGGTATGAGGATTGATGGTCCACCCATTGTAGGACGGGCAAAGAGCCATAATAGGTAGTGGATGGCTATAGAGTCGAGCGGTTCACCCTTGGTTCACGTAAGGCAGAGAGCTGTAAATAGTGTAGATAGAGCGAGTAGAGTCATAGAAGATAGAAAATGAGGTCAATATAGAAGGGTCATTGTAAAATCGTCGATATCCTAGAGTCGTCCCTTTTGTCTTTGGTCTTGGGGGTATTTATGCCCTTTTGGTGTTGTAGATGTAGTGATGCTTGATGAGACTGTGTCAGGCCTAGCAATGATTATTGATGGGCTGGTAGATGTTAGCTCGGCTGCTAGGCTATGGGTTGAACTGGTGAATCATATAGACTTGACAGTGGTCATGTCAAAGTGCATGTGCTGAGTAGGGAGAGTGGTTCAGAGGCCAGGAGCTCTAGAGGCTCTGCAGTGAGGGCTTGCAGACTTCGGAAGCTTCGTAAATCTCATAGGTGAGCCTTCATTGGGATGTCGAGGTATTGTGCGGAGGCGGTGGCATCTTCATCAAAGGTGGTGTATTTTGGAGGCACTCTTCGAAGGTACAACAAGAATCATAGATCAAATGAGCATTTATTTGCAAAAGTGTGATCAAATAAACCCTTAAAATTGTCGTAAATATTGAAAATATCCTTTGATGATTCTCAAATAAATGCCCATTTGATTCATGATTCAAATTATTTTTATCAATAGTATAATTTTTATTCAAGGTAAAAAATCATACAACAATAGTATCGAATGCCTCGTTAAAAACATCTCTAAGCCTAAATAGAGGAAAAGAGTACCCACGATAATATTAAAACGAAAAAGATATGCCCAAAATTGAACCCTAATAGCCTCCATGAGTAGACCAACAAACACACAAAAGCAACGCCTCTGTTACTACCCACACATCCATGAAATTTGAAGAACAAATAGCACCTGCATGCTAACCAACCGAGACTCTACTAGTACTGCACAACTATCACACCGCCGCAAAGAAATATGAAACACGAAAAAGCAAAAAAACCATCTCAATCATCCAATCACGCGAGACCATAATGTCTGAGTCACACCTCCTTCGCAAACGCATCCGCCGTAGCGTTAGCCTCATAAAAAGTCGAATGAAAACACGCGCAAGATAACACATGATATGCCTCGTCAATTTGATTAAACCATTGCCACAAGTTCCATAGCCATTTCAAAACATGCAACACCCATGCCATAACTACAAAGGAGTCAGATTCAATTAAAATCGAAGGGCCATTACACCAAGCGGAATGAACCACCATGTCGAGTGCATACGCAATAGCTTGCAAATCCGCTTCATTCCCTGACCCAAACCATATGAAAGTTTCCCACACAACGACACATTTATCAAACCCAAGTGCTCAATGAAATCGCCAAATTCTAATAGCCCTCTAGCCTCACAAATATATCCCACACACTCATCTAATGATCGCACAGTGTTGAAATTCTTGCAATGCACCATGGCCCGAACTGAACATTTACAACCCATGAATTGTCTCATATAAGCTCACTTGCTCCTAAAAAATGCATGGAGCGTAAACATTTATCAGTCTGCAAGACCATTCCTTATCATTCCACACACTCCTCATAAACACATAATGTATCACTATGACTTTAGATTCTAGGCGAAACCTCGACACTTCCAAAATTACTAGCAGCCCCTCGATCGACCAACCGGGGGAGAGTAAACATAATCAAAAGTATTCATCAACCAAATCTTACGAACGAAATAAACAATTACCTCCTCTATTTTTTATTCTTGGAGAAGAACCATCTCACAACTATGTTGTCGTAAAATTTTCTGAACCAATTTCTTTTTTGACAAAGAACCTAATCCCCTTATGTTTCAGGACAACATATGCATTGCGACTCCTAACGACCTTTTTTCCTATTCCTCAATGAGGTTTGCTATATCTTTCACAATTTTAGCCTCATTTCCAATACTCTGAGCCCCGATCAAACGACCAAGATTGACAGTCTCTTGTGCCTCCCTTAAAATAGCTTTCCGTTGATGCATAAAATCTAAATTGAATACTGGACCATTCGCGATATCCACACTGTTAATTGTCTTCATCTTAGAACGATCTTTCCACTTTTTTCAATCCTTGTTCCATTGTCTTACGTTTCCCCTTAGAAGAATCTTCGATATTTATAACTTCTATGGGCTCTACCGGCACATCATACCTGACATCAATTGGCCCACTGACACTAGCCTCTAAATTCACCGAAGAGTATTGCACTGGACATTCAACCAACTCTATTTTATTCAAACCCACCCATCTATCCATCCCTTGCACATTTGACTTTATTCTAGACACAAATCCAATATCCTCATCCATAATTCGGTCCCCTGAACATACCGGCGATTCAACTACACGTTCAGCTCCCTGACATTGATCATTTCACAACAGATTATCCTGCCAGTACGTCAACTTCCTTATGTCCAAACTCCGCTACTATGAACCAACCACCCGAGCCTTAAGTTGCTCGCCTACTGCCTCTCTACCACCTTCCACATCATCCACGCGCTCACTTGTATCACAATTTTTATTTCTCTTCAATTTCAATATTGCATGGTCTGTGTTACCCTCATCCGACTGTCTCTTCATAATCACTCTCTATCGGACTGACACGCCCTCTCGCAAAAGGAGCATGCTTGTTGTTCTAACATTGGTTCTATCTCCACCACTTGTATTCAAAATGTCGAGCCATTTACTAGTACCTCCAAAACTTTATCAATCCGTTCTAATTAAGCAGTTTTAATCAAAATTCGTCCTCTTTCGAGTTTGGCTCGAGATTTATATCCTCACATATAATCATACTTCCCCAAAGCAAAGCCATAGTGTCGAAAGTTCCTCACGACCAAACAGGCATCGATAACCTACTGATTGCTAATCAAACTCTTCGATTCACTGAATCAAGATCGGGTTCCCAATTTTGCACATTTATAAACCATTTACTCAGTGACGTATTATCAAGAACACTTCTTCTAACCTCCAGGCTAGTGAACATCAGTAAAACTGTATACCTCGTAATACGCATCAATGAAAAACCTTCTATCCCAGCCTCTTATAATTTTCTCGCTAAAACTGCAATTCCCATTAGGTACCTGCACCACGCAATTGCACAAGTTCGCAGAACCTCTAATTTATCAACATCGATCACTTCTTGTATTGATCGCATCCGCTCTTGATTTTGTGCATCCCCATATCGTGTAGCTGATTCCCTTACTCCCTTCGACCCCACTTTTTCTTTTCGCTTCAAGTAGAAATCGTGAGAAAATCCACGAGCGAAGGAGACAATAATCTTCAATCCATATATCCACTTACCATTCAATCGCTCAATGACCCGTCTAGCCTTTCTCTGACATCATACGAACGAAACTAAATCTTGAACCATCACGTGCTCATTTCATAGAAACAAAGAACCCACCACTTGCCCATGGTGATCAAATACCTGCCACACTCTCTTCTAATAGATTTGATTCAAAAGATTACCCACGAAGATGGTTTAACATCGCCGGTGGCTATCACATACGTATAAAATAACATCAATGGAATGTCAATTCTCGGGCTTTATTTATAAAGTCTATATTCCTTGGTAATCAAAGCCCAAAGATCTATGAACCAGCCCGTGTTTGACTATCCAAGCAGACAAACGACCCTGCATCTTTTTTATCTCTCCCCCACTTTTCTTTTTTATTTGTAATTTGTATAAGATTTCACATTTACGATGAAATCGAATTTATGAAGGTTAATTCCTTGTTTGTTATTCTGTTTCTATAAAAAAATCCTACCTAATTCACTAATTCGGAGGAAGATAGTGAACCCTTGTAGTTGAAAAACATTTTAGGAGGTATCTCTAAAGTAAATGGTGGTTGATAGAGTAATCCTTGATTATAATTTCCAGTATCAGTACTACGTACAAGGCAAAACTTATGCTTGGTAGTAAAACACCGATCCCCCTGTTGAGATCTAATTCGATCTTCATAGATTTTACGAGACATTTTCTTACAAAGTTTTGTTATAGCATCTATAACTCGATTTTTAGGTACAAATAAAGGGGCTTATTTTATATAAAATAAAAGTTTAAATTTAATATTTAAAATTTTAGCTTTTGTGATTTTTTTATCATTTTCGGAATTTAAGATTTTTTTACATAAAATTAGGAATTATAAAGTCAATGAATTTTTATTTTAATGATAAAATTGAGATATTGAAAATTTTACATATGAATCCCATTATACGTAATATTATGTTTTAATTTTCAATTCATATTTTATTTTGATAAGAAATTTATTTGATTATTATTATTAAATATAATTGGCTTAAATGAAAAATAGGTGCCCAAAAGTATGTCTTTTTTGAACTTTAGGTGCCTAAAATATTTTTTTTGTAAAAATAGGTGTCCAAAGTTTCAAAAGTTATAATTTTATATGTCTGACCGTTAATGGGTGTTAAAAAAAATTTAATCATTCAATGCTTGACACGTGGCATATTTGGGTACATAAAATTTTAACTTTTGAAACTTTGGGCACCTATTTTTACAAAAAAAAATACTTTAGGCACCTAAAGTTCAAAAAAAGACATATTTTAGGCACCTATTTTTCATTTAAGCCAATATAATTTAAGGGCAATTCTATAACCCCTTAATCAAACGACATATGGTTAGGTCATGTCGGAATAGGACAGTGATGGGTGAGTATATCGTGCTAAATTTTGCCAATTTATTTTCAGAGTTACCTTAAAGTAAGCATTATGTGAAAAAAATAAAATACACCACAAATTACTTAATTATAAGTTTGGTAATAAATATGTCATTTTTTAAGTTATAATATAGTCAATCAATTAAATTTTTATTGCAAACATGTCACTATGCCATTAAATTAAAATATGATATCGTATAATAATATTTTTAGTCTCAAAACTTATATATTCTATCAATTTAGTCTTAATTAAAAATAATAATTTAATAAATTTAACCAGTCATATAAAACCATTCATGAAATATCAAATAATTGAGAAAACCAATTGCATAGTGGGTGTGGATTGTTCCTCCAATAATGCATACTAAATAGGGGAAATTTTATAGGCTAAGAATGTGTATATGGATTTATCACATTTATAAACACAATTAAAGTAGAAAATATGAAAAGGGGAGAAAGACACTTGCTTATTAAGGATGGATTTGAGGATTGATAAAGACTTAAGTACATGATTATGTTTTAAAATGTTGAAAAGATGAGACCCTCTTTGCCACTCACCTACCCAACCCAATTAAAGATGTCTACAGTCAAAAATAAAGTCTATTGTTTGATTTTAGCTTTTTAGGTCATGGATAAAGAAAGCATCTAAGGATATTATGTAAAATATAAATATAAAAAATATGATTAAAAAAATAAGAAAAATATAATATCAAAATTATGTTATATGACTTCAAAAAATAACACCAACATAATACAAATATGTCATCAACTTTAAATAAAACAACCAATACAAATTAACATAATAAAATATTATAAAAATGTATATTATTTTTTGACATTATAAATAATGAATATAAAAAACGTAAATAATCATGGGCAGAGCCATATTCCACAATGCCCAAAATATTTTGAAAATAAACATGTTTTTATAAATTTTATATAGAAATTTAAAAAATAAAATTTGACACCACTAACTCTATCTGATTATAACACAAAAAATATAAAAACACAGAAAAACCCGAAATGATAGGACTATTTCTCTAACTACAAATATATTATTTATAAAAAGGAATTATATTTCACCAAAAACTAGCTATTTTTTAATCACGATTAGCCAATAATTAAGGTTAAAATGGAAATCTTGCTATGAAAACAGAAAGTTTCCGTTTGATGCAATTTGACAAAAAAAAAAAAGGACTTACACTTTTTTAAGCTATTTCCCCCTCTGCATTACTTGTCTTTCCATGCAAAAAAAAAAAACATCTCTGCCTCCGAAACACTGCGAATAATTACAAATCCTTTTTCAATTTGGACCACAAATAACCAATATTTGATCTATTATTACTTGAACCAAATCATCTGATAAATTGTCAGATTTTAGTTTAAAAATATCATAAGCAGGTTTAGTACAAATCTAAACCTTATGGCTTTCGTAACAAGTATTTAAAAAATAAATTTTAAGATTAGATAAAAAAAATGAGTTTGTACGTAAATAGAGTCTTTAATAACAAGTATTGAAAATTTTGAATTTTAAGAATATACAAAAATAAGTTAATTTTCTTGTAAATTGAGCCCCTAATAACAAGTATATAAAAATTAAATTTTAAGAGTAGTCTAAAATAAATTTGTTTGCTTCAAAATTGGACCATAATAACAAGTATTGATAAAAAAATTTAAGAGTGGATAAAAATAAATTAATTCGCTTGTAAATCAGACCCGAATAACAAGTATTGAAAAAATTGAATTTTAAGAGAGAAAAAATAAATTAATTTTCTTGTGAATTTCCCCCCTAAAAAAGTATTCGAAAAAAATTAAATTTTAAGAGTAGACAAAAATTAAATAATTTAATTAACTCAAAAAAATAATTTACTTATAAATTGGACATCTAATAATAGGTAATTGGACTTTTTAATTATGAGCCATGTGAAGATGCCCCTCTCACATATAATGTTTTTGGAAAATGAAAAGTATGACATTTTTTAATTTATAAATTTGCTTTTATTATATTTTTAAAAACATATAACATGATTTTTTTAATATTTACATTAATAAAAAGTATATAATATAAGAAATATTATAAAATAAGAACTCCTTTAAACTGATATACTTATGAATTTTCAGTGCACAATTAAGAGAAGTAGAAAATTAAATGCAAGTGCTTGTTTTTTGCACAAAATTGAGCAAACCCGGTTTTGTTTTATCCCGATATTTGAGACAAACCCTGCAATAATCAAAGCATTATTGGGTGGAATTTGGGATAGCTGATAATCACATTTAATTTGATGCCTTTTTACCATTTTGGCTTAAAGGGGTGGTAATGGCATCACTGAGATTGTTGGTATATTAATATATGTGGTTCTCGCTCTTCCAGCCCTGCCCCAAGATTATTTAAAATACTTTTCAAATGGTTTAGGGTACATAAAGTCATGAAATTTATTAAAAAAATCAATTGCGTCCCTATTATTTGGCACCCAATTGAGTTGTTGATCAATTTTAATCGTTAAGTTTTAATATTTTTCTAAAATATTACTTTCACGAGAAATACTAGAGTTCTGCCGCATGGCATTTGCAGTTTTTGAATTTTATTAATATTTTGAAGTTGTTTAGAACTTTTAAAATATAGAAAATTTCTGAAAATGTAATGCGACGTTACTATGATACAACATGCGGCACAATTAATTTCCAAATAAAAATATATTAGATTTAACCGTTGATGAAATGTGTGAATGGGTGAACTTTTGTGTACAAAAACTCTTTTGGGTGTATAAAAAGTTTAGAAACTTAATTGATTTTTTAAAATTCAAAGAATTTTTTGGCACAATTAAACCTTTTTAAATTTACTCGAATGAATACTACAATAAAGTAAGGATAATTATTTAATACTGTTGTGAAAACTAGCGCATTAATTTTAGGGCTTAGGGACTCAATTTACGGGTATGGTTTAGAGGTTTAGGTTTATTAGTTTAGAATTTGGGGATTTTGAATAGAATTTAGGGTTTAGGGTTAGAATTTATAGGTTAAAACGTAAATCCTTAATATATTACACTAAAACCTAAACCCTAACCTCTAAACCCTAAAACCTAAATTCTAACCAATGCCCATAAATTTTAAACCCCCTACACCTAAACCCTAAACTAAGTTCCTAAGCCCTAAAACTAAGGCGCATGAGAAAACTAAAAGTTTCCACCGCCAGTGTATTGGATATAGACCCATAAAGTAAATGTAAGAAAACTTACATAAACGGTTATCAAATTATTATACATTTTATTACATTTGTGGAGTACTTAATTATAACTAACATTTTACATAATGGATGAGTCTAGAACGGGTGACACATATAGATGAACACTACTAACGCAATACACTGTTGAACACTATTAATTTTTTAATAACTTTTAAATTATTATTAGAAATCTCAAGGACTCGACATACAATTAATCATATTTCAAAGCAAAATTAGAAGAAATAATTTCATGAACCATTCTCACCACCTCATCGATGATCCTTCCCGATTAAATAAAACCACAGCATCTTTATTTTCCACATAATATTTTTTTATAAATTAAAATTTACAAATCATCATCTTATTCCTCATATCTCATATATTAATTCTAATATGTTGATGAATAAAATAGTTAAAATAAAAAACACCTAAAAACTTAGAATAGCGAGTGCAAGCCTACCGATCCTGTAATTCTCCCAAGCCCAATCCACGATGCTGTCACAGTATCCGTTTGCTTCGCATCGTGTATTCTAATGTTTGAAATCGTGTGCAGAAGAAGACCTGGACATCGATGAGAAACAAACGGATAATGTAACAACATCGTGGATTGGGTTTGGTAGAATTACCAGATTGGTTGGCTTGCACTCAGTATTCTAAGTTTTTGGGTGTTTTTTTTTATTTTAACTTTTTTATTTATTGACATACTCTCTCCGTCTCAGTTATTGTGTTACATATTGACTTTTTACGAGGTTTTAGAAAAAAAATGTGTAGTGTAAAATAATTTAAATGACAAGTTTGCCCTTAAAAAATTAACTTTTATTTTGTTAAAAACTAAAAAAAGATAGAAAAGTAAATTTGTGTTAAAAAAGTTGGTTGAGTTTTTTAAAGTGACAATTTGAATGAGACAATTTTAAAACATAAAAGTGACAAATTTATTAGGACAAAGAGTATTAGAATTAATATATGAAAAATGAGGAATAAGTTGATGATTATAAATTTTAATTTATAAGAAAATATCATGTGAAAAATAAAGATGGTGTGATTTTATTTAATTGAGAATGCCCATGGATGAGGTGTTGAGAATGATTAGAATTATTTAATTGCAAAAAGCTCAAGAAAATTCCGACCATGCTAGGCCTAGAATTTGTTTTATTTTCACTATATGTATACATATAAGGTATATTAAGTTGCCAACACAGAATAAAAAGGATTCAAACACAAGATTGAAAAAACACACAATTTTTGTTTTTCAAAATGATGGAACAGTCGATCATCCATGTACCACTTGGGTTACGGATGGATCGTTGACAGACAAATCTTTTATGTTTTCAATGCTTCCAATTTCCTTGTTTCATCTCTTGTAACTGAATATACAGGCTGCTTAGGTCAATCTGCAGGCTTTTCCGCACACATAGCAGTGCCACTTGCATACATCTAATGAGCTTACACGATGAAGAGGAATCGTCCAGTGAGTGATGCATCCAAAAACTCCGTTCCATGACCTTGTTTCCACAATTCGTATGCCAGGAAAACAATATTAATATACGTTAAATATATGTTTTACCGGAAACAATTCAAATGCTAGGTCTAGCATAGTTGGTATGTGCCAAGCCTCTCTATGCAAGGGGCAAATGTTTGAATCCCAACTACTTAAAATGATATTTTCCCACTTTCTTTTGATTTTCTTCGTTCAATCATGTGATAACACGTGTCATCATCTGATTGGTCGAATATAATTAAACAAAAATAATCCGTAGAGGAGAGAGAAATGATTACAAGATAATAAAAAATTATTTAAAAAAATCCATGTCAGTATCACCGTTAATATTTTAACAGCCAGTGACCAAAATAGGAAAGGAACGTAACGTTAGTGACGATTTTGCTAAAAAAATAGTTTGATGACCAAAATAGAAAAACATGAATATTTTAGTGACCAAAATAGAAATAGTGTTGTTTGCCCTAAATTATATAATTTAATAATATTTTATAATTTCCCTTAAATTTATTTTCAAGCCCTTTACCCTATAGCTACATTAGAAAATGTTAGATGTGGCAATCAGGTCGTTCGAGTTAGGTTCGAGTAGGGTTGCTTTTTTGTTCGAGTTGCTTTTAGTTTAGGTTCAATTTAGGTTTGGTCGAGTCTGATTCAAATTAGTTCGTTTCTATATTATTTCGGGTCAAGTCTATATCGGATCGGTTGATTTTCACGTTTGATCATTATCAAGTCGGTTGTATTTTCGAGTTGAATCAAATATCATATCAGTCAATTTTAGATCTTAGCTTTAAAGAGCGCAAGATGCACCAAGGCGCAAAAGGCCCCTAGAGCCTAAGCGCAGATGTGTGCCTTTCGTAGGCGACGCATATTTTTTTTGTAAATAATATAGATCAATTCTAAAGCATATGTTTTACTCAAAACATCATAATGAATGAAATTATAGAGGTTTAAAGATCAAAATATTCAACATCATTGCAATAACAAGTAACAACGAATAACACACAAACTAACATAAGAAAATATAATTTAAATAAAAGAAAAAAAGGAAGAGAAAGCAAAGCAAACATCATCATTGTAATATTTTGAGTCGTGACACTTAAACAAAAAGCGAAGTAAAAAATTAATCCATCATTCCAAATCATCATCATCCTCGTATCCATATCAATCATTTCCTTTATATTCTTCATCTTTATCAATATCCTCTTCTGTCTCATCATCATGCACTAGAACTTTATGAGTTGATCTACGAGTAGAGCTAGTAGCTACACCTTTTTCTTTGTTAAATTTGGAAGAAGGTTTGAAACTTTCATTTATGATCCTTTATGCTCTAATCAAATAGCTAGCATCATAGGCTCTGGTAGCTCTACTAACTTGACCCCATGTCAGGTCATCATCATCAAACACAAATTCATCTTCATTATCTGAAGAGTTATCCTCCATTCTCCCAAGTAACCACTCTTTACTTTCATCAATATCCTACAAGAGAATAGGATCGATGATGTCTTTCTTTTGGTATCGACGTCTCAATACAATGTTATATTTTAAAATACCAAATCAATCAATGGGCCTTGTGCCAATATGCTTCTCTTCTTTGTATGAAGCTGTAATAAGTAATAAAAAATATATAAGTTATTAAGTAATTAAATATTCATAGTTTATTATGATATGTAAAAAAATATATAAAGAAAGCTTCTTATAAGATAAAATACACCCCAATTTCTCTCGCAACCAGTAGCTTTACAAGTGAGACTAAGAACTCTTGTAGCAAACTTTTGGAGGTTCATAGTTGAAGATCCAAATGTATACCACCACCCTGCTGTTAAAAAGCAAAAGTAAAACATTGTAAGCTTTAAGTGAGTGATTTCAACTTTAAAATATAAAATAATATTATATTTTATTACTTATATTATAACTTTTAATACTTGGAGATTTTGACTTCCCTAGCGTAACGACCATTGGCTTACCAAAAAGGCCCTGAGCATTTTAATATATCTCTAATACTGTTATGGTCTTATCTTAAGTTTCACTCTCTGACTTTAAACTTGCAATGCAATCAATTAAACCATTCATAACTTCTTCACAAGTTGATGTCTTGGGTTATCATAATGGAGATCCGGGTTTAAAAAATAGCCAGTCGCACGCAAAGGCCGATCAAATTGATAATTCCATCTTCTATCAATATACTCAAAAGTTTGTTTGTAGTGATCTTCCTTCATTGTAAAACTCTTAGAAATAGTCCCCTTAGCCCTATCTATGGCTTTATAAATGTATCCCATTAGTGGTTTCTTCTCTCTATAAACTATTCTAATAACTTTAAGAAGTGGTCCCCTTAACTTAAGAGCATAAAGAATATTCCTCCAAAATGTGTCTTGCAAAAGGTGTTGAGCTAGAATTCTTCATCCGTTCTTGCTTGCCAAGTGGTGAAGAAGTTGCAAATTGGGTGTTGGTGGTGGAAGCAAAAGATGAGACAATGAACACAATGATTTAGAGTGGTTTGACTTTCTAACCAAAGCCTACATCCACAACCTTAGCTTCCCCACTAAGGATTTCCAAATTCACTATGAATTTCTTCTTTTTTTCAAGGTTCAAGGGATAACCTTTACAAACACTTGACCTATACCCCAAGGCCAAGCAAAAAACTCTTTACAAAGAGAAAAACAAAGTAAACAAGAAATTCTCTCAATAGGTGAATGTTTGCACTCCAAAAGCTCTCACCCAAATCCTAACACACTTGAGCATATAATGATAATGAAGCTCACAAGTGTTGTCTATACAAAAATACATCAATTATGCTCTAAGACTCCTTTTTAATCATAAACATGTTGGCTTGATGATCATTAGTTGTTCCATGTGCTTGAAGGGTCTTTTTATCCTCTCAAATGAATTTCTAGCCGTTGGTGACCGTTGGGGATAAATTGGAGCCGTTGGGGATGATTTTTCATACTAATTTCCCTTTTTGGTGCTGTCGGTACCAATTCCTGAATACGGGTATCGGTACGCCCCTTTAAAAGAAATAGCCGTTGGAGGGCTGAAAACAAGGGGTTTCGAAACCACCAGGCTAGTACTGGTACAGAACATGTTGTTTCGGTACGCCATTTGGTTTCTGGAAAACTAAATCCAGGGGGTTTTGAAACCATCTAAGAGGTTTCGAAACCACCAGGCTAGTACCGATACAGAACATGTTGTATCGGTACGCCATTTGGTTTTCCGGAAAGTTTGCATATGCGTATTGGTAGGGACCAAAGGTGTACCAGTACGAGGCTTTAATTTTTTATATTTTGGCTATTTAAAAACGTTTTAAAGCATGCCAAAAGCCTATGAAACCATTTCAAACATATTTTCAAGTTGTTTGGACTTTGAATCATTTTTTCAATCTTTTCAATTTAGTCCAAAACTATTTTTCAATTATTATATCAAAACAAATATCCTAACAATCTCCCCCTTTTGATATAATAAAATCAACTTGAAAATTTATTTTTGTGATTCTCCCCCTTAGTAAAATAAAATTTGAAAAAGAGATTATTTTTCAAAAATATTGAAATCTCCCCCTTTTTCTTTTGAAAATTCAATTTTTCAAATCATTCTCCCCTTTTTTGTATATAAAAAAGACTTCAAAACTAAGTTTGAAATAACTTTGAAAGCACCATAACAATGGAGTGTTTAAAAATTTGACAAAAATAATTAATAATAATTATTATTATTTAAAATGGCTTCCCTTATTCAAGCATCAAATGAATGGTTAGTCCAACAATTCATGATTAAAAGGAAATTGAATTTCAATAAAATAAATAAATCAAATAAAAATACAAAAAGTTTAATTTAAATGTACCGTTTGAATCAAACGTAGGATGTGAAGCCTTCGTTCTTCAAGTGACCTTGTGTGCATAGAGCTTTCTTGGATTTTCAACTTGTTGATCAATGCTCCATCATACCTATAAAAAGACAATCACAAATATTTTGGTATCCAAATTGCTTTGGATCCATAGGCATTAGTAGCATAAACTTTAGTCCCCTTAGGAATCCATTTTTCAGTTTCATCATTTTTATTTGAAGTAATTAGTCCTTTTGAGATCCAAATACTTCTAAAATATTTTCCATTAAAAAATCTAGGTGCACTAGATTGTCTTTGATAAAAATTTGATTTTCCAAAATTGTTTTTCTTTTATAATTCCTTGGAAATCTAATCTTTTTCCTTCTCAAGATCATCTATTTCTTTTTTATGATATTTTTCCAAACTTTGAAGAAAATTTTGTAAATTCAAAACTTTAAGCTCAAAATCCTTCATTTTTGCTTCAAACTCCAAATAAGTTTTAGAAAGCATGTCATTTTATATTTTCAATTTTGAAATTAATTTCTTGTTTTTAGAAAATGAAGTCTTAAACTCAAAAACCAATTTATCGTAGACTTATTGCAACTCATCAAAAGTATAAGAATTAGAATTAGATGAGTTAGAAGCTACCTCTCCCTCTTGGAGGGCTATAAAGCATAGGTGGGATACCTCATCTTCATCGGTGGAGTCTTCATCACTCTATATTGCCACATATGCTTTCTTTGAAGATGGTCTTTTTTTGTTGAAGCGAGGGAAGTCTTATACCAATAAACGAATTCTCGGAGTCCAATGCTCTCAAGATGAGGGAAGTCTCATGCCAAGAAATGAGTTCTCGGAGTCCAACGTACTCAAGATGAGAAAGCGGTGTCTTATACCAAGAAATAAATTCTCGAAGTTTAATTTTCTCAAGATGAGTGAGAAAAGTCTTACACAGAGAAGTAAATTCTTGAAGCCCGACGTCCTCAAGTTGAGGAGTGGAGTCATCATTACAAGTTCAATATTCAGTGATAAATTTTGTTTTTCTTAATCTTAGTTATATTCTTTTTGTTCGAGCAATAAGCAACAAAGGGTAGTTGTACACATCAAATTTATGGATTAAGTGAATATTGAATAATAATAAAAATCAATGGCCCTTCAAAAAAGCCCAAAATAAGCCCACGCCTAAAACTAACCTAAACCCTAATTTACCTCAAAGTCTAACCCTAATTTCCTAATGGTTTCTCCAACTACGTCGTCGGTAGATTACCTCTCTCATCGGGACTCTACCACTCCATGTACATGCCCTAAAACCGACCACATTCTTAGATTTAAATTCAAATTTCGTCCAATAATGCATAAAACAATTCAAAATAAACTAAAACATTATCTCATCCAAATCCCTTGAAATTTGGCTCCTATCTCCTTCTAATACCGGATTTGTGACCAATTTAAAGCTTGTTCAACATTACAGAGAGGAGACGGATACACATAGAAAGTAGAGGACAACCCTAGTGAAACCTATAAAAAAAAGTTACTCATTCTATGATTTTGTGTTTTAAAATTATCCCACTTAAAATATCTCGAAAAATTTAACTTTAAAAAGGCGTATATCAAAGTTGAAAAAGGTGAAGAAACAAAGCAAGGAATTCGAAACTTTTTTACCGTTTTTCGACGACCACCGTATATATTAACAATTCCAAATAGTAAATAGCTACATGAAGTTGAGTAAACTCACATACCCGAAAGCCACCTCGATCCAACGATGGATTTCTCAGATCGAGCAAGGTATATTCTCGAATTCCTTTCTTCATATCTACTCCAATTTACATCGTTTTTACTAAAACCAACTTGATTTTTAAGCTTAGGGGCAAGATATGAGCGAGAAAGTGCCCTTTGTTTTGAGTTCCGGCCGTCGCCGGTGAGGGTGAGTGGCCGCGGCTGGTGTGTGATTGTATGTGAGTTCAGAGAATAAATCGAAGAGAGCTTTTATTTTTAGGTTTTAAAATGGGTAAAACATGTAATAAAAAGGTTAATAAAAAAGGGCTTGGAAAAGCTTTGAATGATTCTGCTTTGAAACCATGTAGTTTAGGCAAGTCGGGTCCTGTTTTTCAATAAAGCATCTTGCTTTTGCAGACATAAATCACGCATGCTTTTAGGATTATGCAGATTTTTTAGGTCCCTGCATGTTTAGATCCTTTAAGTTAGGTCCTAATTCCCATAGTCCTTTTTTAGGTTGGATTAATTTTAATTCAACCACTAAATTTAAGTTTTTGTCAATTATGTCATTAATTTGCACTAATTAGTTTTTTTTAAAACCTATAAAATTCACATGTTGTTTAATTTAACCCCTAAAAAGCTTAATAATTAATTTAGGTTTTTAACTCTTTTGATTAAATGATTGTTGAGAGAATAGAGGTTGTGATTTTTGAGACTCATTGATGTCACTTATGATGAACATTCGAATTGTGAGTTGTTTTAGTCGTCTATGAAGAGGGTAGACACAATATGGCTTGTGATAAGTTATGTAATTCTGCTAAGAACTTGGGTATCGATATGCTACAGAATCAGTTGGTAGAGGAACTGATGGATAGTGTCGAGATGAGAACTGAGGTGGGGTGCGTGGAGCAAAGTGTTTTTTTAGGGTACGGTAGGGGAGGTGTTGGATAAAGTAAGTTTAGATGTGGGGTCGGGTAAGAATTTGAAATTGGTTGTATCTCCTATTGGTGAGGATATGGTTGAACATATCCAAAACTCTATTTGGTTCGAATTGGTGACTCCAAATGGGACTGTATAATGTATGCGGCCTATGAAGGAATATGTTGGTCCTCGTTCACATAGAGTGAATTCGTCGTCGCCAATTAAGAGAAAAAAGGGGAAGGCCTCGCAAAGATCAAATGGGGGTTGTCTCAAATCCAGACGAGTTGTTGACTGAGGCTCAGGCAGTTCTAGAGGTGAGTAAACTAATTGGGGCGTCTATCATAGAAAGATAGGAGGATACTATAAAGGAGATCACCAAAGTTCTTGCATTTTTGGGCAAGAATTTGTGTCAGATAATGATTATCTTGGAATGTACGAGGGTTGGGAGTTTCAGAAAAGAAGAGGGGAATTAGAGATGTTCTTAGGAAGAATGGAGGTGATATGATATTGGTTCAAGAATCTAAATCGGAAGAGGTGACGATTAGTTTGATTAGGCGTCTTTGGCCTTCATATACTTTTGGCTTTACTTTTGTTTCCTCGGTTGGGCTGTCGGGCGAAATTATAGCCATTTGTGAATTGTCCCTTTTCGATTTGGTTGACTCGAAGGTTAATAGAAATTTCCTTATGCTTCAGGGATGATGGATTCCGAATGATTCTCTGTGTTACATATTTTATGTTTATGCCTCTTGTTGCGTGGAAGAGCAAGTTAATCTTTGGGAGTTAATTCGTCTTAGAATAGGGTCTTGTGTTCATCCATGTGTTGTGGGAGGTGATTTTAATGCAATTAGAAATTCTTCAGAAATATTGGGTTGTATTATTGTGTTCACAGAGATGGTACGGTGTTCCAATTTTATTGATGACTCGGGTCTTATTAATCTTTCTCTTCAAGGTAAGCAGTTCGCATGGTTGAGATTAGGGTCTCGTTGCAGTCGTGTTGACAGGTTTTTGGTGACATGCTCTTAGTTGGATCACTTCTCTCAATTAAAGCTGGTAAACTTGTCTTACTTAATATCAGATCATACTTCTTTATTATTGGTTAGTGATGATGCTGATTGGGGGCCAATGCCTTTTCAATTCTTGAATTGTTGGTTGGATAGTTGATACAATATTCATAGGATGGTAGTACAATGGGTTGTATTTCAGAATCATTGGTTAGTTCGTCTGATATTATGGGGAAAATACGTGAAATGAAACGTTTTTGAAGGATTGGAATAAGCACGAGTTTGAGGATATAGAGAAAAAAGATTGGTGCGCTTCAAAATTCCATTGTTAAAATGGATAAGGAAGTAGGTGTGGAAAACGTATCAGAATTAGTCTTGGAAGAACGTCGTCGGTGGAAAATGGCTTGTGGAAGGCTATGAAATTGAAAGAATCTCTATGAAGGCAAAAATCTAGAAATACTTGGTTGCGGTTAGAAGATCATAACACTGTATTTTTTTCATCGATTAGAGAAGCTACGGGTAATGGGTAACCGAATCGAGGGGTTGTTTGTGCGTTGGAGATGAGAATCTGATCTGAGTCGGTCGTAACGACATGTTTCTTCAGTGTTTCAAAAGACTTTGCTCAGACATGACATCTAGTGTTATAGAATCGACTATTGAGTTCAAAAGATTGAAGACACAAGAAGCTGACATGCTTGAGTTGCCTTTCTCGAAAGAGGAGGTGAATTCGGCTCTTTGGTCTTGTGATGGATCAAAAGCGCCTAGTCCAGATGGTTTCAGCATTGAATTTTTTAAAAAAGGTTGGGATTTTTTGAAGTTGGATGTAATGGAATTCATGAGAGAGTTCTATGCCAAGGGTTGTCTACCTAGGGGTTCTAATTGTTCGTCTGTCGTGTTAATTCTAAAAAAGGAGTCTCTAGTGGATATTGTTGATTTTTGACCAATAAGCTTGATTAACTCTATATACAAAATTTTGGCATAAGTCATTGCAAAGCGTCTTCAAAGAGTGTTAGGTCATCTCATTAGTGATTCTCAAAGCGCGTTTATACAGAGGTGTCACATTGTCGATGGCATTTTATTAGTGAATGAGGTTATTCATTCTTTACGAAAGGAGTTGCCTCTAAAGAAGGGATTCATTCTGAATTTGGATTTTTCTAAAGCCTACGACTACGTGTGATGGGAATTTTTGGATACAATCTTAGATCGTATGGGCTTCAGTGTTGTGTGGCAGCATTAGATTTGGGAGTGTTTGAGCTCAGCTTGTGAATCGGTATTGTTAAATGGCGGCGCTACACAGGAGTTTGATATGGAGCGAGGGTTACGGCATGGTAATCCTCTATCACTAGGGCTGTAAACGAACCGAACGTTCGGTGAACCGTTCGTGAATCGTTCGGCGGGAAGTTTGTTTATGTTCGTTTATTTATTAAACGAACGAATATGAACAAGATTTTTTGTTCGTTTAATTAAATGAATGAACACAAACAAAGGGCTTGTTCGTTCATTTATGTTCGTGAATGTTCGGTAATCCGTTCGTTTATGTTTATTCGTTTATGTTCGTTTATGTTTGTTCGTTTATGTTCATTTAAATTTATTCTCATATGTCTAGGGATGTTCATTGTTCGGTTAAACCGAACTAACCAAGCGAACCAAAAAAATTGGTTAATCTATTAGATAATTTTAGGTTTCAGCTAACGATTAAGGGTCTTTTCAAATTTCAATTATCGATTAATTCAGTTTAAAATCAGTTAATTAGCTAAATTAATCAAATTAACTCAAAATATTAAATATTTAACACATTATATATGTTCGTTTGTGTTCGTTTATGTCTGTTTGTGTTCGCTTATATCCGTTTGTGTTTGTTTATGTTCATTTGCGTTCGTTTGTGTTTGTTTATCATTTTAAGAACGAACATGAGCAAGCTCTATTCCTTAATGAACGAACACGAACAATAAATTTTTTGTTCGTTTATGTTCGTGTTCGTTCGTTTGTTCGGTTAAAATTCAACGAACGAACATGAATATACCTTTGTTCGTGTTTGTTCGGATCTTTTACAGGCCTATCTATCACCTTTGTTGTGCATCATCGTGGTTGAGGCTTTACACTTAATGTTAATCAAAGCGGATGAGGTTAATTTAATTTGTGGTATAGAAGTTGCTGCTGATTTTTCTATCTCATTTGCAATTTGTCGATGACACAATCCTATTTATTAAAGTGTCTGTTGCTGCATTGAATATCCGAATGGTGCTGGTTAGTTTTCAGATATGCTCAAAATTGGAAATTAATTTAAAGAAATCTATGTTGATTGCATTTGGTGTGGAAGATTTTGTGGTGTCGGAATGTGCTGGGTTGTAATGTTGGTGCCTTGTCGTTTTAGTATTTGGGGATGCCCTTAGGAGTGAACCCCCGTGGCAAATCTATGTGGGAACCGGTCATTGCAAACTTCCGCTCTAAATTGGCCGGTTGGAAGAGAGCTTCTCTTTTGTCTGCGACTTGTTTGACTTTGGTTAATACGGTATTATCAGCTTTACTGTTATATTACATGAGCATTTTTGTAGACTTGAAGGGTGTTATTGAGAAGCGATATAGATTACGATGAGCTTTCTTGTGGGGTGGAGTGGAACTTAAAAGTAAAATGAGTCGAGTCTGTTGGGAAGTGGCATGTCGACCTCGTCATTTATGTGGGTTTAGAGTCATTGATCTACGCACTCACAATTTGGCTTTGATTTCAAAATAGGCATGGCGTTTTGCCACAGATAGACATTCCCTGCGGTAATCATTAATAGTGTCCATATATATTGGCCTTGGTGGAGTCTCAATGTTGGGAATAGGAGGTTACTTTCGGTAATGTGGAGACAAATTATGGATACAGTAATGTCGAATCTGATGCGTCAACATTTTTTGAAGCTTGTTTTCCTTAGAAGATTGGCAATGGCGAGAGTGTTCTGTTTTTGTGTGACTTTTGGTGCCGAGAGGAGCCTTTGAAAGCTTTATTCCCAAGACTATTCATGTTAGCGAAGAATGAGTTTGCGTTATTTCGTTACTATTTGATTTCTGGTTCTTTAATTCATTCGTGATGAGCTGTTGAGAACTCAAGTAATCACGATTATGAATTTAAATACTCAATCGAGATTTCATTGATGAACAAGAAGATTACAAAAGAAGATGAGATAAGAGAGAATAGAAAAGAAGATTAGAATTAGAAGAGGATAAGAAATTTCCAATAATTTTGTTCACTCTTTTCCCTCTAGTCTCCACTGCTCATATAATAGTCAAATACCATAACAAACTAACAGCGCAACCCTGGAACGTCTCCCTTTCATGTGCACCTTGCCTCACCAAATGTTGTTGACTCAACATTCCAGCAAAGGAATGGAAGAGATATGATTAACACAAGCAACAATTAACCTATCACCTTCACTGAGCTCATTCATCCCCAACACTGCAATTTTTTTCTTCAAGTGCTTGTAGTTATGGGGACCCTTTTGTGCACCACAAACCGTAATATAGTGTTTTTCATCCAAAATGTGAGGAAAGAGCAGATGATATATAAAATTCAAGGGATCAACAGTAGGATAAATACCAAGCTCAAAGGTTTGATGGATTGAAAAGTATAGTAAATCTGCCACTTTGTAAATAGATCTTAGAAACTTATTGTAGCAACCACAATGAAACGGCAGGAACCATAAACTAAGCTCCAATTCAGCTTTTGCAATGAAATTCTGGAGTTTTGCGAAATGATTTTTCATTGTTGTAGAACTTGTAGGAAGCAATAGAATCTCCGCCACAAATAAACATATTAATCCGATAGTAGCTTATGCGATTCTAGCAATTGTAAATTCGTTTGGAGTGCCATAGTTTTTCTGTCCCAAGATCAGCAATGCCTTTATAATTGCAGCATCATAGGTAACAACCTCATCAAGGATGATATTCTTGCACAGCTTTTTTTCTTTGAAGAAATCTTGCACAAGCTGCTTAACCTTAGAAATTCTAGAACCGCATACAAGCACCACATCATGGACGAAGCTCTTGCCCATCTTGACATTCCTTAAGTAGTTCTCAACTAGCTTTGTACACTTTATGCATGCTTCGTTTCCAAAAGCAGTAGGATTTAAGCATGATGATAAAAGGGTGTCTGCTAGAGATTGTTGCAAAGCTTTCCTTTCTTGTGATGAGGCATCTTCAGCCTGGTAATAAAATTGTTGCAGCTTACATATGCCCATTAATTGCTGGTCTGTCAAAGGCTCTAGGTGGTGTCCAAGAATCTTGAGAACTTCGGATGAACGAAATCCTGTCAACCCCATAACCCATCTCTCTGCAAGCTTTTTCCACGTGCCAAAGAGCAAGTGAAATAAATATGCCTTGGTACCAATATTTTTCAACCTGAAAACCTCATCATCCGAGAAAAACCAGACATGATAAAATTGCCCTGTTGCCATGGCATTTGAAGCTCTGGTTCTGTAAGCCTAATTTGACTATACTCAAGTTGTTGCACATACTCTTTTTCCCTCAATCTAGTCTTCCTTGCCACTTCTCGAATCTTTTGATAACCACATTTCAACTTGGACTGATCAACCAATTTCACCATAATAGGTACATGTGGAACTCCTTGAAGTTGGACTTTATGGTCAGTGTCAACATTAGTAGAAGTGTCAGTCTGTTGGCTATTATCCGCAAGACCAGATTCAGCCTAAAATTTAATATGCCCATTCCCCAATGAAAAATTATATGTTGCACCCTTTTGGTACTTGAACTGCCCTGTATCCCAACACTCGATTCCACTAGAGAATGCCTCATAGAATTTGTTTTAATTCTTTATCCACTCTATCAGACCAATATTTCTCTATTTTTTTAGTATTTATATTCTCAGTAACTTCAAACCTCAAGTTCCTATTGCACAACTTCATTGTTTTTTCCATCACCAAAAGTCGAAATATGGAAGGGTCATTCATCTTAACTACTTCCTTTTCATTAAACTCTTTCTTTGACCATCTATTTAAATAATCAATGGATGCAAACTTACTTGCAAAGTATGTCGGCAATGATCCATGACCACCCACATGAGCGAATTTCACAACTTCAGTGATTCCTCTCTGCTTTCGAGGTTTGACCACTGTTTTGTGTCGAGAGAGCATCTGATTTGAAAAGCTTTGTTCCCCATGTTTCATATAATTGAACAACAGCTTATGGTCAGTGACTAAGAATGGAGGCCTCTCCTCAAAACGATCCTGCAACGTTGTTTCATCCTTTTGAGATTCAAGTCCTTCATCGTCGCCGATCGGTTGATCGACAATTTTACTGTCAGTGGGCGTTGGCAATTCGTCAAACAGTTGGTGGTTCATTGTCCCTGGTTTATCTTGCTTAGCCCCAACTTTTCTGGCTTCACCGATTTCACCCTCATCCGCTATACCGAGATGAGCGACAGTAATTTTACTTGTCTGAGCATTTTTGGAGCATCTCGCTATTTTACTTCATCATTCTTGTATTTGCTTCATAAGTTTCGATGATGGTTATCATGGGTTTTGACTCTCAACGAGAGCACCAATATTGAGAACTCAAGTAATCAAGATTATGAACTTAAATACTCAATCGGGATTTTATTGATGAACAAGAAGATTACAAAAGAAGATGAGATAAGAGAGAATAGAAAATAAGATTAGAATTGCAAGAGGATAAGAAATTTCCAATAATTTTGTTCACTCTTTTCCCTCTAGTATCCACTGCTTATATAATAGTCAAATACCATAACAAACTAACAGCACAACCCTGGAACGTCTCCCTTTCACGTGCACCTTGCCTGGCCAAATGTTGTTGACTCAACATTCCAGCTGTCCCGCCTTGTAGGCTATTCTTCCAGAAGTTGCGGTTCATAACATGAGCTCAATTCTTCCTCATGGAGTTGCAATCGTTGAATTTGAAATGTTGCAGCGAAAGATGGACATCATTCGGTTGGTGTCTTTACAGCCAGATAAACTGGATATCCTGGCTTAGAAGCCGAATAGGTTGGGACAATTTTTCGGTTCGTGCTTTATCGAATCTTCTGTTAGCAACGGATGTTGGGGGCTGATTTGAGTGCATGTTTCGCTTGGCATCTTTTCGTTCCCCCTAAGGTGCAATCCTTCATTTAGTTTGCTTCAATGGGTAGATTGCTGACGATTAATTTTATCCAGAAGCGTGGTGTTCTTGTGCTTGAATCGCAGGATGTTTGCGCTTGGTGTAGTGAGGTGATGACGAGATATATCATATTTTATTCTCGTGCTATAAGGTGCAGGAATTGTGGTCATGTTTTTTGGGTTGGTCAAGGATATCTTTGCCTTTATCGAGCTCTTTGAAAGAGTTTTTGTTCCCGGGATTGCATTGTTCTCTCATTGACATGTATTGGCAATGGTGGGTGTCAGGTTAGGCTGCAATGTTTTGGTCACTTTGGCTTGCGCGGAATAACAAAATTTTAACTCTAAGAGTTTGTGACGAAATCTTCTTTTTGATCAAGTTTCATTCTCTCTATTGGGTAAAAGCCTCGAAAAAGGCTGATTTGGTGGTGGAAGCTCAATGGTGGGTGTGCCCATGGATGTGTTGGATCTCAACTATTGCATCAGCACCGAAATTGAGTATTGTTTGGATTCCTTCGTTAGAGGGATCTCTTAAATTCAAATTGGATAAGGCTACATGTGGGAAGCCGGGTTTAGCTAGTTTTGGGAGAGCATTGCGAGGTAGTCAGGGTTTGGTTCATGCCTTGTTCTTTGGACCCCTTGGTCGTATGAACTAAAACGAGGCGGATTTGAGAGCGATCGCTTTCGCCCTTTCATTGATTTTAGATTCAAGTTGAAAGGACTGCTTGAGTTTGGTGATTGAAACGGATTCAAAGGTGGTGATCAGATAGATTCTTAATTTGGAGAGACTGACCTTGGAAACTTTGGGAATTATTCCAGAGTATTGATGCTACTTGTGTTGTTTTGCCTAATGTGTGTTTTACAAATATTTTTCAGGAGACAAATGGCATTGTGGACGTGTTAGCGAAGAACGGTGTGGATAGGGGTTTGATTTTTCGGATCTTTAATTGAGGTTGGTTAGGGCTGGGCACTGGGCAGCCATGGACATTTGTGGATATGGCCTGGTAGTTTGCCAACGTTGTGGGGTTTTGTATGTTCCTCTAGCAGTTTGTTTCATGGAGAAGCTTGGTTGTGGTTTCGTGCATGGGTGATGTTTTGTTTTGGTTTTTGTTCGTTCGGTTGAGTTTGCTGGGGGAGTTGTGGTCGTGCCTTTATTTGGCTTTGTATTTTTTTTTTGTTATTTTTTCTCCTTTAATTATCATATTGAACTCTATTCCTTCAATTAGATTTAAAAATTTTAATAAGACACATGATAATTTTTGTACAATATTTTTATTTACTAAATCATACGCATTAATAATAATAATATCAGACATTTTGCCAAACCTTTGAATATATCTGAATGGGTAACTTTAGCGTTTTCTTCATTTTTTCTATTGGGTATCGTTTTCTATTATTTTCAAGGGTAAAATACACCTTGCATCACTCAATTTTTTCTCACTCTTATTTTAGTAACTGAATTTAAAAAAAATCATCTAATGACTCAACTTTCGAATTATATCTATTTTGATCACTCAAATGTTAAATAGTTAACGATACTATGTCATGATAGACGACAACAAACGATGTCGTTTTAAAAAGATAAAATTAACACCAAAACTACGCTGTTTTAAATCCTTATAAAAATCTATTTTTTCATTTTCTCCTCATTTTCCACTTGTTTCTTTCTCTCTTTTTCTCTCAATCTATCCAAATTTTGGTCACCATTCGTCGCGACCGACAATCGTGCTGGTCACTCCCGGTTGTTATTCACTGCGGTTGATGAGTACAGAAAATTTTCACCGAACTTATTTCTTCTTCCTAAACGCAAATTTGATATCTGTTTAATTAGAAAAATACCTCAAATTTCATAAATCTAACATTGAATGTTTTGATTTTTTGTTCTTTAATCTACGTAAGAAACCCGAACGGATATATATTACTTCTCATTACAAGAGAGAACTTTTCACCATTGGAATAATCAAATAGGGGCTCCGATCGCGGAAGATCTATCAAAATCGTTGATATTATTATAAACAAAAATATCAAGCAAAATGCAAGGTCGCTTTGTGATATCAAGGGTAAATTATTTTGAATATTTTATAATTAATTAAGGGTGTCATAATTGCCTGGATAATTGTTTGATTTGGTATACATCTTCTCGGGTGAGAGGAGCAGCGGATTTGTTTTAAATTTCAGACTACCTTAGCCAGGGACGAGGACGGTAACAAGAACGGAACGATTGGCGGTAGAGATGACCGGTTAAAAATCTAATTTTCATTAAAAAATAATATTAATAAAATACTATTTGAATTTTGATGCATACGTGGTAGTTCAAAAATTAATAAACATATGACGTCATTACAGTAGAGTGATTAAAAAAATTAATTTTTAAAGTTGAATTATTATATTAAAAATTTGTAAATTTTAATGATTAAAATAAGAGTTGAAGTAAAGTTAGTGATAAATTTTAATTTTTTAAATATAATCATTAGAATTTGATTCATTTATTGATTAATACATATTAAGTACTACATAAATTTATTATATGATCAATTATTTTACAATTTTCTTAATTTAATTTGCTTTATTCACAACTCTCAGTTGACACTAGGGTTGTAAATGAGACGAGACAAATCGCGAGCTTTTCGAGTCCAACTCGGTCAAAGCTCAGTCAAAACTTGACTCGATTGGACTCGACTCGAGCTCGAACTAGGCTCGAGTTCTTAACGAGCCGAGCCGAGCCGAGCTACTTGATATCCGACTTGAAAAGCTTGCGAGCTACTCGAAAATATAATATACTAAATTTTTATTTTTAAAAATTTTAAATCTAAATTCCTAAACCTAAAACCCTAAACATAAGTCCTAAACCCTAAAATCTAAATCCAACAACCTAAACCTCTAAACCCTAAATTAACAAGCTTGAGTTTACACGACTTGTGTATCAAACTTTTTTCTAATAGGGCTTTAAATGAGACGTGACAGATCGCGAGCTACTCGAGTCTGACACGGTCAAAGATCGGTCAACACTTGACTCGATTGGACTCGAATCAAGCTCGAACTCGACTAGAGTTCTTAATGAGCCGAGTCGAGCTCAGATTTCTTATGCTCGTTAAGAATTACTCAAGCTCAAACTCGACTCGAAATCTTAAAGAACTGGGTTGAACTTAGCACTACTCGACTCGGCTTGTTTACACCCCTAGTTGACACCCTCCCCTTCCCCTAGGTTATGGGTTCAAGACCCTGTAGGAGCAAAATTTCTCTTTTCCTCCTCCTAAGTAAAAATTGTTAAAAAAAACAGTCAAAAATTTTATTTTATTTATCACGTCAAAATTCAAATATACAACTTTACTTAAAGATCTAGCGTCTTATTTCATTCAATCAATTGTTAGTTAATTCAAAAATAAAAATAAAAGATAATAAATTATAAATTATCTTTTTATTGTTGTCCCTAAAAAAAGTTGGTCAAACAATTCATGGGATCGGAATTCTTCTAACAACGCCAAGTAGCTTCTTCTTCTTCTTTTGAATAAAAACAAGTTCTAGAAGATGGATGGATTTGCGTTTATATTAGTTTATATAAACTTTTGGTCAAAACTGTGGACCTCATCTCTTGGATTGACCTTTCCACTACCAAAAATTGCAACGGGGTTCTTTTTGTACTTTTCTAATTTTAGTTGGTCTTAGAAATCATTTTATTAAAATATATTATAATATCATAAATAATTTTACATTTATATGTATATATTTTTATAATTAAAATTTAAATAATTTATTCATATTAAATTCAAATTAGGGCTATTTAAATTTAAAAGATTTTTAAATACGACCACATTTAGGTGATTTAACCTGCGAATAAATCGACTAGCTATCAAATGTATCAATAATTTTATTAAAAAATGTAATCAAATGTTTTATCGAGTTTAATAGTATTTTATTTCATGAATTTGTATTTTATTGTTACTTTGGTGTCGAATATTTTATTTAATTTAATCCCTAAATTTTTCGTTTTTAAAATATATTATATCGCTTTGTCCTTTTGTTATATAAAAAAAGACACACGACACTATGAGAATGTGCTACTTAAAGTGTCACATGAAAAAAAATTATAAAATATCTTAAAAATCCAAAAAATCTATTTTTAAAATAATTTTAAGTTTTTTTAGAATATTTTTAATATTTTTTAACATTTTAAATTTAATATATTATATGTCATGTTTGTTACATGACATGTTGTTAGATTACCATGAGTTTTTAAATAGAAGAACATAGTGGTGTAATATGCTTTATGAAAGTAAAGTTCAGAGGTCAAACTAAACAAACGAAATCACGATAATTATGTACAATTTTAATAGTGACAATGTTATTTAACCTTTTTAAATAATAAACTTAATATAATTTTTAAATAATAATAATTTTAGAATTTATAATTAAAAAGTTTTTAATTAACACTCTCTCTTCTTTATTAAATTGTGAGTTCAATAAACATTAAAAACAAAATTTCTCTCCTCTCCGCTAAATAAAAATTGTTAAAAGCAACTTTTAAATAATAATTAAATGCTGAGTTATTAAATGAATTTTGGAAGGTTTACGAAAAGAAAGTTCTAAATTAATTATTCCCGTACGTGCAGTTGAATTTTGTTTATTCAAATTTTTGTGTCTTTTATTTTAGGTTTAAGGGCTATTTTTGCCCTTATAGTAGTTTCAATTTATCGTTTTCATCTTTATGATACTTTTGTATTAATTTAGCCCATGAATTAATCGAATGATATCACTGTTTTCCCCTTGACTAACGGAAGTCTTCATTCACCGTTATGATGTTGATGTGGCGGTCAATGGCGCTGAAGTGGCAGTCCATGTGTGAAAATGACGTGATAATGAGGCAAAATTAATTTTCTGACCGAGTTTGAGTGCAAAATTGATTTTATCGTTAAGTACGAGGTCAAAATTGATTTTTTAGACAAAAAATACAATTTAAGAAAATATTAAAATACTAAAATAATATAAAAATTAATAAAATATTTTAAAAATATTTTATTAATATATGATTAAAAAATAAAATATCTAAAAAAATAAGTAAAAATTATAAATTAAAATATCACAAACTATTAAATTATAAATTATTCAAAAATCAAAACTTGAAAATAAACTCTACACTCTAATCCTAATTTATAAATCATAAATCTCAAACTCTAAATTACGAACCTTAAATTTTAAACCTTAATTGAAAATTTTATCAATCTAAAGTAATTATGAACGTAAAAGTATGCATATAAATTTAATTAATCAAGTAAAGAGTTTAGTTTTTAGGGTTTAAGATTTGAGATTTATAAATTAGAGTTAGAGTTCATAGTTTAATTTTTTAGTATTGGTGCATCAAAAAGGGCATCAAAAAGGGGCACGAGATTTTTGTTTAGTTGAGAGAATCACATTAACCATATTTTATGATTGGTTTTCCCTTATATTATTTTAAGAGAAACAAAACCAAAATGGTCCAAAACTTTTATAATTTTTAATATGCTATAAATATTTTTAAATTTTAATTATGAAATAATTTATAATTTATTAGTTTATGATATTTTAATTTTATATTTATTTATTTATTTTCAGATATTTTTAATTATTTTATTTTTTAGTCATATATTAATAAAAAATAAAAAAATTATTAATTTTTATGTTATTTTAATATTTTAATTTTTCTAAAACTCATATTTTTATCTAAAAAATTAATTTTGCACTCGTACTCGACTAAAAAATCAATTTTACCTTCAAATTCGCTCAAAAAATCAATTTTGCCCATCTGTCATGTCAGAACCATAAATTATCATGCCAATACCGTAACGATCAATGTTAACTTCCGTCAGTCAAGGGACAAACGATGATGCAATTCGATTACTTTAAAAGTCAAATTGGTACAAAAAATATTATATAAATAAAATCAATAAATTAAAACTAATACAAAAAACACTTGGGCCTTTATTTTATTTTCTTCTCCTTACGGAAGCGTGTTGAATCCTTCCCCATTAACCCACACGGTTTTAAAAACTCCACGAACTTCGACTTCTATGTTTGTTCCTATTTAAACATTTATACAAAAATTTCAATTCACACGTGCTTTACCCGATATTGATGCGCTTATAGGTCTTGAGTTTGATAACTTTATGCGCCGAATATTTTATTCAAGTTTCTATTAACATTTGGCCGGGAAAATTGACTATTTCATTTCTTTTAATAGCTTATTTCATTTTCATAAAAAAATATACGTCAATAATTTTTAGAGTGAGTAATTAAAGCTTTTAATTAACACTTTTTTCTTAAGTAAATTTTCCTTTCCCTTTCTTAGGTAAAAATTGTTCAAAAAAATCTATACAGTATCATTCACCCTCTATTCTCGCTTCTATTTTAAAAAAAATCATTTATTTTTTTTCGGTATATCTTTTTATATCTAACATTAAAAAATTAGATTCTAAGTTTTAATTCTAAATTTTAAATAATAAACCCTAAAAATACACCACACTCAATACCTTAAACTTTAATCTTAAATTTTAACCTGAAACCTAAACTTAAATTTTATATTGAGATATAAATATAGGGGAAAAAAACAGAGGATTTCGCTTCTGGTGGAATAGCTATTCTTTGTAGATTCGCAACAATAGTTATTCCACGGAATAAAGAAAAGCATGGTAATAAATAAAAATATTTTAATTAAAATATAATTATAAAATAGAAATATTATTTTAATGTGAAAATGCACCAGACAACAACCTTCCAAACTCAACAACCTAGAACTCGATCTTGTTATTCAAGGGTTCTCCAACCTCTTTAGCTACCAAATAACGTAAGTGAACGAATCAAAAAAGAAAAACGTAAGATGAATCAAGCTCAAATCTCTCTATAAGCTAAACCCCTCCCTTCTACAAATTTAAAGAAATTAAGCCATTTGTCTACTAAATCAGCTATGAGACTAGATCGTGTGTACCTTTTTTAATGAAATGGGAAAATTGCACCAATGCTCCTCAAACTCACAAACTTTTCTCAAAATTTCTCCTTTTTAATTCAAACTTACCCCATCATCCAGGGACAAAACAAGGATCAAATATTGAGGTAAGGGAACTTCCTAAATTAAAAAGAGTAGGAAATTGTTAAACATTTGATATAAAAACGGAGGAACAAAGATCTAATTTAACTTAAGTTTAAACTAACATGAACCTAAAGTGACATTAAAATAAAAATTTTGGAGGAGCCAAAGCCCCTCCCACTCTCTATGTGCTTTCATCTATCGTCATTAAGAGAGTTCACTATTTGATTCCATTGACTTCGGATTAAAACTCAAAATTTTACTTCAAATTTTGCGGTGTTACAATAAGAAAGCTCCACATATTAATTTTTTAATTAAAAAATTCAAAAAATAGAAAAATAATAAAATTCTCAAAAAATATTTTTATATAAACTTATAAAAATATATGAATCGTAAAAAACTTAAAATATATACATAAAAACTATTATTTTAAAAATATTTCAAAATATTTTAGAATTTTTAATTTACATTTTTTGGTTTTTGATAAAAAAAATGGTTTTTGAGAATGAGTAACGTGTTTGGTTTTACGGTGGTAGAATTGATTTTAAGTCATCATGATTTTATAGAATTGATTTTGAGTAAAATTAATTTTAAAGTACCGTAATTTATGTTTGAGAGTTTTTTTTCTTAAAAATTACGATTGTGTAAAAATACAGTGTAAAAATAACGACCAATCACAAAAGCAACTCTCCTAATTTTTCCCAAAATCACGATTGGTTCCCATAATTGATTTTATTTTTTTACTTTCAAACATGTTCGCACGACAATCAAAATATATTTTCTCGTCCAATCGTAACTTTTGATCTCCCACCGGATATCAAACATGAGATTTAAAACTATTTCTCCACGGAGTAAACTGAGGAAAATATAAATTTTGAGAGTAATATATGCATTTAAGCCTTTTTAATATCATACAAGGACATAACAATTTTGTTAGATATGATGATTCATATCTAATTCATTAAAAAATTAATCTTGTTAAGGTACTATAGATGTCATTATAACGATCCAACTCAATTTGCCCAATTCAATACTTTAGGATTTAAACTTTTAATCTTATTTAAAAGACCTAATACCTCATGTCACTGAATTAACTAGCTAAAAATTAGTATTATACGACAACTTTTAACTCCTAGTTATATTGTTTTTTAAATAAATTATTTATCCCTTTTTGGTGCTCTTAATATGCCATAATATTAAAAATTAGGTTTAGAGCTTATGGTTAATGGTTAGATTTAGGGGTTTAGGGTTATAGTTTATGACTTAGACTTTAATTTTCAGAGTTTAAGACTTAAAATTTAAAATTTAGAGTTTAGATTTTTATTTTTTTTAGCAGACCTGAGATTATAAAAAAGAAAATTATTGGCCGCCCAATTTAGATTAAACGAAAGCTCAATTGTAAAATAATGAAAGTAGGATAAAGTAATAATAAATTAATAATTTGAGGAAGCTGTAACATACCGACATTCATTAATTTAAATTATTTTTTGAGCTAACAACATTGTACTTTGAATTGTACATAATTTGACCTACACTTTTCTTTTTCTAGACCCTACCTTACTTTTTAAATATAATTAGGTACATAGTAAATCAAAGTGTATATCTGAATTTTTTTAAAACAAGGCAAAACCGGCTTTATTAGAACAAAAAGGAACAGCATACATAGAGAAACACAAGGTCATACTTTTTAAATTGTTTTTGGTACTATAAGGAAAATGAAGACTAAAATAATTTAAAATTCAAAATGTTTTTCAAATTAAATTTTTAATCCAAACAAAAACATAAAAAAAATGCTTTTGATTTTTGAAATATATTTTTAAATATAAAATTATTGAAACACTCTAATTTATATTTTTCATCTTTTTCGATCAATTATATTTATCATTACATGTTTAAAATAGACATATTAACTTTATACAACATCTTTTAACAGTATTTTGAAACACTTAAATAACATGTCATACTTTTTGACAGTACTTTTGAAGTATAATTTTGAAATATACTTGTAAAAAGTGTGGTTTTGAAAATTATTGTAGAAAAGTGACGTAGAAAAACATGTTTTGTTAATTTAAATGTTTAATATTGCTATCAAAATATATTGTGAAGTTAAAATGTTTGAAAAATACAATTGATTGTAAACATAAAGAATAAATGGGATGTTCAGGGATGGATCGGAGCTGGAGAAGACAGTTATTCTTAAAAATTCAAAATTTTAAATTATTTAAAAATTTTAAATTTTTTATATATTTTCTATTAAAAATTTAAAACACTGGTTGCCTGCAGAGTTTGTTTTGCGTCTATGCGAAACAGATCCTACACAAAGGTTGGTGCAGAATCCCAAATTCTTGTCCCCGTCGGCAGTCCCCTCATCAATTTTGTGAGATTGTCTCCTCATCAATTGTAACTTTATACATACAGAAAAACTCTTTCTAAATGATAATAAATATTTTAATGATATTTTAAAGTTATATATAGCGTGAATATTTGATATACTATTAATGTAAAAAAATTATATAAGCATATGTACTTTTAAGCTAAAATATAAAATCTAAGTTTATAATCATAAAATCTTAAAAGTTTAACATTAAACTCTAAATTTTAATCTTAAACGCCAAATTATAAACCATACAACTTAGACCCCTAAATAACACCGTTTGTAGAAATATTTTCATTGCCAATATAAAAAATAATAATCTTTAAATAAAATAATTAAAAACCACTATTTAAGAAACAATAACAAAATTGATAGATTTGTACACAAATAATTTATTACTCCATTTATAACCAGGTTGTGTTGTAATTTTTTAGAATAACAGTTTTATGTATTCATATTGTTTTTAATTTTTTGTATGCAAAGGTGCATGTTGATCATGAATTGTCCTGCCTAGGAGAAAAGCACAACCTTACTGCTTTTTTACTTGGATTTTTTCGAATGACACTCTCAAGATAAATATTAAGATTTGAATCTATATAAAATCAAATAATATTAACATCTTTGACCACTGGTGGAAATTTTTTTGTACTTAGATTTTTCTTACATGTATGAAGTGTCTTGGAATAAAATAGAGATTTAAATTTTAAAAATAACACTATTTTTTTGATGAAAAGAGGTGATTTCATTAGACAAACTAATCAAACACCAAAGAAAATAACACAAACCTCATTAAAAACTTCCCTAATTTAAATGGAGAAAAAGAGTACAAAATAACACTATTTAAATTTGATGTGTTTCGACTTAATTCATAAACTGTTGTTTTAGGTTATGTGAAACTTGCTAATAAAGAAATTGGTAAATACTTGGAAAGTTTGAAGAAAGACACTTTAAATTCCATCTAAAAATGCCACAAATTTCAACAAAGCTTTCCCACTCTTGTATATTTTCCATTGTTTTGGTCCATCTAAATCCTCTCAATTCAGCTCTTTCCCTGTATAAAGTTCCCACCATAAGTATGTTCACATACTTGAGAAAAAAAAAAGAATTAAGGAAAGAGACGTAAATGTTAGATTATACTTGTAATTACATGAATCAACTAATTAAATTTTATATTTATTTCAATTTTGACACAGTTAAATCATAAATTAAGGATACGAAAAGAACTCGAATCGAATAATAAATCCAATAAAATATTATTTTTATAAAAATAATTACATGATTATCCTATATTTATTTTTAAGTTTTTGCTATTAGACAACCCTAAGAGTTGTTAATAAAAACTATATAAATTTTTATCGTTAATGCTTATTTTGCTTTTTCAATAGAATTAATTACACTCTCAAAAAGTTGTATTTCATTAATTTAGAGTGTTTAATGTAATTAATATTCACCTAAAAAGGTCGATGGTTTATAGTCTATGGTTCAGAGTTTTAGGGTTTATTTTTAGTATATTATTGATGAAATGTTCTCTAAATCAAAAAGCAACACCCAATTCTTGCAAAAATTGACCTGTTTTTCCTATTAATTGGTCAAAAAAATTCTCCCAACTAATTTGATCTTTCTAACCTAAACTTTCATATTAAACCCTAAAAATAAAAATAAAATATTTAAGTAATTAAAGGCGTAAACATTCAATTTAACCCAATATCATAATTCATACAAACACATTTTGCACACTAAATACAAAGGCAGAAGTCCGACCTTTCAACTAAAACCAGAATCTTCTCTCAAAAATCTCTCGTACTAACGGTCTCCAGAATTCCCAGGCTTTAAGCAATCCAACGACTACATCAAAACAACACCTTATAGTAGCTGACATGTTCTTTTCCTCCATTTATTTCTATTCTCTTTGCTTTTTATCAAGTTCATATCAATCCCACTTAATTAGGTCAGATTTCAATCCCTTTTGGTCCTAATTTTCATGAAATTTCTTCAATTTCATCATGTGTATGGCCTGGGGTTTATGTTTTTTAATAGGTGAAGAGTCTATTTTTGAATCCAAGTTTTCAAAGTTAAAATCAGAGTTGCAATGGACTTCTGATACTCTGTTTTTTTCTTCAACTTGAAAAAAAGAAAGAGATTGATGGTTTATATTGATGGGCTCCCTTTACAATTTTATGATCAATACCCATTTTTTATTTCAAGAATATGACTTCTTTTAACGTGTTTTTCTTTCAAAATTTGCTTCCTTTTGGTGGGTTTTTCTTGCTCTCCATCTCTGCCCTGTTTTCCTCTCTGTTTGAGTTCTTCAGCAAAGCTTTCTCAGGGTAAATCAATTTTGAATTCACTTGTTTTTTTTAACTGGAAATAATAGTTTTTCCTTAAATGATTGTTTTTATGTTTTTCATGGTTTCAGGATTCAAAGTGATAGGGTTCCCGAGCTCAATAGTTCGATTCCAATTGAAGCAAAGGATTCCACTGAAGAGAAAACGAATGAAACTAAACCTGATGTTATGGAGTCGAAGGGTGAAGAAACTGAATCAATTGAAGAGAATGAATCCCCAAAGTTCTTTTTCAAGTTTCAGTACCAAACCCAGACGTTTGAAGAATTAAGGAAGAAATTTGAAGAGAATGAGAATTTTAATGTGGGTCTAGACTCAACTCCTTTCACAAGCATGAACAAGTATGAGTTCAAGTCAGAGAATGGCCTTTGTTGTATAATGGAGAAGCCTGAGGATTTGAGCTTTTGTGTGAAAGAATTATATGCTGATTCCAGCAATGGGTTATTGTCAGAACAAGGTTTCTTAGAACAAAATTTAAAAGATTTATCAGAGAATGAAGTTGATGATATCCAACAAAGCAAACAAACTGTTTGCGAAAATGTTTCAGGGAAACTAGAGTTTCTTTCCGAGGACTGCACTGTTTCAGATACTGATATGGATTCCATTACTTCAAGCCCCGAAAAACTGAGTAATTTTGAAGCTTTTGAACAGGATTTTGAGGCTGATTCTTCGAGTAGCATTGAAGATCAAGATATAAAGGAAGAGCTTAGAAAATTAGAAGAGTTGGACGACCAGAATAAGGATTCAAATGCTTTAGATAATTCAGAGGAGTCCAATTTGGAGAATCCGTTAGCTTCAGATTCCGAGGATTCAAATGGTTTGGAGACTCTATGGGAACATCAAGAACTGATGGAACAGCTGAAAATGGAGCTGAAAAAGGTTAAAGCAACAGGCTTGCCAACAATCTTAGAGGAATCGGAATCTCCAAAGATAACGGATGATTTGAAGCCATGGAAGATTGATGAGAAGTTCCAGTATGCGGATAGAATGACTGAGCTTCATAAATTCTACAAGAGTTACAGAGAAAGGATGAGAAAATTCGATATCTTGAATTACCAGAAGATGTATGCAATAGGTCAGTTTTATCTTTTCAGTTCAATTTGTTCATACTGCCTTTTAGAGTTCTCCGAACGTGTGTTTAAGTGCATGAATTATCTCATTTTGTGAAAATTAAAAAACTAATAACATAACCATGCATGTCTTAGATTTTAGCCTACTTCCAACATCTCATTCAAGGAACCAACTATGTGAAAGCTTTACCTAACTATTCTCCACAAAATCTTTTTGAAGGCACTTTAACAATGGTGGGCGAAAAAAGACAACTTGGAAAGCTATTTTTCATGAATGATCACTTTGAACCTTTTTCTATATCTAATTAATAAATTGTTTTTTTTTTCAGATTATGATTAATGATAGGTGGCCAATTACATCTGTTTTAGTTTTAGTTTTTTTTTTGTTAAATTAGAGTTTAACTTTCATATACAGTTAACCTATATCATGTTTGTCGACAATTTCACAGGGTTACTTCATTCAAAGGATCCATTTCAATCAATTTCAACCCACAAATCATCTTCAGCTGCAGCGATTGCATCGCTTCTCCCTCAAAACCTTCGGCTAGGAAGGCGGAAAATGTCAGATTCCGACCCCATGTCGAAGTTCATCAACGAGCTTCACAGTGATCTGGAAATTGTGTATGTAGGGCAAATGTGCCTTTCTTGGGAAATACTTCATTGGCAATATGCGAAAGCTATTGAGATATGGGAGTCTGATCCTTATTGCCTGCGTCGATACAAATACAATGAAGTCGCTGGTGAATTTCAACAGTTTCAAGTTTTGATTCAAAGGTTCATAGAGAATGAACCCTTTGAAGGTCCCAGGGTACTGAACTACATCAAGAACCGATGTGTTCTACGAAACCTCCTTCAAGTTCCTGTTATCCGAGGTACACATTCTGTTCTTCTTGCATGTTACACATGGTTGCTATCTTTTTCGAGTTTGAGCTGTTAAATGGTGTTATACAACATTTGATTAAATTCGGGATAAACTGAAGAAATGTCTATATCTTGAGATAGTGACAATGTACCTAGTTGTTGGCCGCTTGAATATCACTTCATCCAAATTAGACACCCTTTGAGCTGAGTTAGTGGACGTTGGCAACCATAATTCAATGAGTACTCATGAGCATGGATTAGAAAGTGAATTCGGGGTCGAATAGGTTAGGTTGATCATCTGATTTCCGGTTTAACCGGATGATTCAGGCTTCTTTTGGATCCAATTTTAACTCCACTGCAGCACGTTTGATGCACTTTTGGTTTAATCACCTCAGTAGTAGTCTGTATACATCCAATATCCTTAATGGTCATTTTATGGTTCACTTCATCGTCATCACTGTCACCGTTGTTTTCATTCTTACCGTTCATCCAATTGAACCCTCAATCACATTGAAACGAATTAAACATAATGAAAAGGTATTCTTTTCGGCTCTCAATATTTTTACCAGTTCCAACCGGCTCTCTAATTTTCCGATTCAATTTATGACTGAATTGTCGAACCACTTGATTTTCAGTTTGGTGAACATGGCGATCTGATAGTTTAATCCATGTTCATGAATTCCTGATCAAGCAGCAGCAAAGTTTTGGGAAAACATTAGCTAATGCAAGGTCTGATTTTGATGCAGAGGATAGCTTGAAGGATAAGAGGAAGGGTAGAAGAAAAGGAAGAGATGATGATGGTGGTGGTGTAATTACAGCAGATATGCTATTGGAGATGATGGAGGAATCAATAAGAATATTTTGGCGATTCATTCGAGCCGATAAAGATGCAAATATTGTGATCCGTAATATCAGGAAAGGAGCTCAAGTGGAACCTTTAGAGCCAGATGAGCTTGAACTTTTAGCAGCAGTTCAAACAAGTTTACAAAAGGTTAGTCTTTCAAAACCTTGGTTCAAACTTCAAATCATATAGAAACGGCTTCATATGGTTATTCGTATGCTCACTTGAGCTGCTTGACTCGAATCAAGGCTTTTATGAGTCCAACTCGAATAACTTGTGAATATAAATGTCTCGTTTAGTGCTATTTATATATATATTGTTGCCATTTTTGATGATGAAATTGCAGAAGGATAAGAAGCTTAGAGAGATGGTGAGAAGTGGGAACTGCATGTTAAGGAGGTTGAAGAAGAATGAAGGGGAGAATTCAGATCAAGTGCTTTACTTCTTCTCTCAAGTGGATTTGAAATTAGTGGCAAGAGTTTTGAACATGTCTAAAGTGACCAAAGACCAACTTTTGTGGTGCCATAGCAAATTAAGCAATATTAATTTTGTTAATAGGAAGATTAATGTTGACCCTTCTTTTTTGATTTTCCCCTGTTAAATAATATAGTATATATTCCTCGGTAAAAGTATCATTCATTGCAGTCCATGTATTATATTTCGGATAACATTTTGGTCCCTCTACTGACAAAAGTGTAAATCAGTCCATGTATTTTTCGAAAAGAACTAAATGGTCCTGACGTTAAAAAATCCATCTATTTTGCCAATTGAAAAGACAACTCTTTTAGTCTTTAATGTTTACATTTTTTATTAATTTAACACTTAATCATTAAAAATATAAAAAATATTTTATTTTCAATAAAAAATATTAAATGATAGCAAATAGTTAAAGAAAAAAAACGGAATGAGGATAATAAAATTAATGATTCGATAATCTCCAATAAAAACAATGCAAAGTAGTAAAACTAATGATTTGATACCTCAATAAGGAAGACAGACGGCAGGTACAGTTTAGCAGGTTTTGCACTGTGTCCTTTATATATATATATATAAGTCTGGCAAGTAATGGGCTGGTATGGAGGTTAAAAAGCATACTCGTTGTAGCGGGTAGGTGTGAATGCATACGCGTGGGTAGTGGGTAGGTGATGGATTTGAGTTCTTATCTGTTTCATATAGCTCGTCCCGCATCTGTCCACTCTGTCTCGCCCCGCTGTAGACTCTCTAAGTGAATGCTGGCAAAAGAGGCAGAAGATGTGTATTGAAAAAAATATAAAACAGTGCCAAGATGAGTCTTTTGTGTGCAAGTATACACGGTCTGCAAGTAATATAACAGTTAAACTGAGTACCGATCCCACAGAGATTGACTTGGAATTCAATTGTCTTTGATTGTTACTTGCCTTGAGAAAAAGTTGTTTGTTTTAAAGTGGTTTAAAAAATAATTGAAATAAAAAATAAATGAAAATAAAGTAAGACGTTGGCAAGGAAGGTGATTTAATGAATGATGAGAGTTGACAGGGAATGTCTAGTTTTCATGCTATTCATACTGTGCCAGCCTTGTCTTGGCATTGTTTGCCGAGCAGATTCAAAATTAGCAAAGCCTCTCTCGATGGTCATTACCCTAAATTGATCATGTAAAAACCCCTATATCTCTATAGTGCATTCTTTTAAATAAACCAATTTGATTAAGATCCAATTTATACTCCTAAGGGGTAGATTTCACTCCTGAAGTAAGTTCATATACTTGAACAACTTCTCTTGAAGCTTCTATCCTCAGTATTAAACAACTTAATCGTTGCCACCCCAAGTCTGTTAAAATATTGAGGAGCAATAGGCCAACAGTGCCAGCTCTCGCTTGGCATAGTATTTAGGAAACATTAAAGTATGACGAATAGATAAAACAATGTTGAAGGCAGATGTTGCACATAATAAGTGCTACGCAAATGTGCAAGTATACACGTCGCAAGTTATAGTATAAAAGATATCGTCTCCACAGGGATTGGTGCTACTTCAAGAATCTAGTCTCTTGCACTGTAAAAAGTAAAAACACAAGTAAAAGATTATAGAAGTTTTAACTAATAACTAAACTAGAAAGCAATTAAGTAAATGAAAAGATGAGATCGAATGAGAGAGAGATAGGCCAGGTTATCGCGAGTTGAGGTGTGATAGCCGATTGGATTGTCTTGGTAAAAGAGTGCATACTCAGTTGTCGTGGCAACTTGCACAACGGAGTTGCCTTGGCAACTAATCGATGGTTGCCTGGGCAACTAGTTGGGCAACTACTTGGGTGTCTGGGTAGCAACCTTCAAGGTTCGGCAGAGCGTTCTTCAATGGTTTCTTCTTATCCCTAAGTCGAAACTCTAGCTACTTGTGCATGCCTTGATAATACATCCCTGCGTGAATCAAGGGTGAACAACAACCAATCTTGCGCTCCTCTTACCCATTGAAATCCTTAACTTATTCCTAAGCCGGATTAATCTTCACCATTATTGGATTGAATAAAGATCATATTCATTCGTTTCTTGAATCTAACTCTCCCGATATTAGATAAATAGATGAAATCACGAGATCCTCTCCCAATTCACTCGCAAACAAGAATAAGAACCAAGAATGAATAAACCTTGAAATAGAAAAGTGCAAACTCTTATTACCTAAACAAAAACCAATAGTTTCTCACAACCACAAAACACAATAACCATAGCCAAGTAAATTTAGTTCATGGCTAGGTTCCAAAGAAACACAAGATAAATAATCCCTAGCATGAACCCAATCGAACAAGGAAGAAAAGATGAAGCTTGTCGAAAATCCCTTGCCCTAGATGCTTGTCGAAAATTCCCCTTGCTTTCTCTCTTGGACTTGTCGAAATTTCCCCTCATGCTCTCTCTATAGTTGTCGAAATCTCCTTGCTATTTATAGGGCTAGGCCAAAGTCCTTCTTTGAGGAGGAGTTTGAGTTGGAATTAAATTATCTTTAAAGAATATAATTCTTTATTATAATTTTATTCCTATTAGAACTTCTCCTATCTTCTTGGAATTTAATTCTTCTTTAATCTCTGCATGGCAATCAAATTCCTTTGGGCTTGGGCCTTGCTCCATGTCATCTTGGGCTTGTAAAGTCATTAATTTCGACATCCCTATTGCATTTTCTCTTTGTCGACAATTGCCATGGCAACTGGCTCGGCGTCTCCTTCATGCATTGCCCTGGAAACTAGCTCGGCATATCCTTCATGCATTGCCCTGGCAACTAGCTCGGCATTGCTTTGGCAAGTGATCCTGCACATACACACACAAAGCACACCAAAACATCATCTTTTCCACAAAAACTACCAAGTTATGTAATCAAGCTCAACGATGGAAGGAAACATGGATTAATGCATGAATGGCTAACTATGCAACTAATATGAGCCTAAGTCTAACAATAATATGAGTAAAAAGGGTAAGAAAAATAGTACTTTTGAACACTTATCACACCCCCAAACTCGAACTATTGCTTGTCCTCAAGCAATGCAAACTCATAATTACCTGCCAAGACTTCAACTTTCACAAACTTAGCTTTGAACTTGATTTCAATTCTCTGAACCGGGGCACAAAGTATGATTGGCTTTTTATTTTTCAGAAAACTGAGGAATTACTCGGAATCAAACTATAATGCTTGTGAGTGTGTGCGGAGTTGTGTGCAAGTTGATTTTTCGGATTCTATGCAAACAATAGGATTTCAAATTAATTTATTGGGTTCTTTTTAACATGTTTTAACTAGAGCCAATTTCGGACACCTTTAGTATTTTGTGTTTTGTTTTCTTAAGTGAATTTATTCAACTAGAGCCGGTTTCGGGCACCTCTAGCTATCAATTTTTTAACACATACTAGAGCCAGTTTCGGGCACCTCTAGTGATCCTAAGTTTTAGCACATGCTAGAGCCAATTTCGGGCACCTCTAACATTCATCCAATTTTTATTCTAATCCTCCAATTTGTTAATTATCAACCTAAGTTTACTAGAACTCCTTAAATCAATCAAACCACAACAAAGATGTTTCATCAAATTTAGCATCATAGTAAAATTCTAAGTTTTTCCATGGTTATCCTAGGATAAAAATTCTATCAATTAAGTGCATTGGCAAAGTCATCATCGAATATTCATCAAATCTAAGCAATTCTTGTTCCAATTAAAGGCATGACAAGCAATTTATGTATCCTAAATGTAATACTTAAGATGAATGTAACTAAACATGGTAACTACTAATAACAATCCCCCCAAACTCGAGTGAGGCATTGTCCTCAATGCATGCATAAAAATAACGAAAAATAAAAATAAAAATGCATACGAGGACTTACTCAGAGAGTTCGTCATCGTAGATGATTAGTTTTCTTCTAGCCGGTGTCTTGATTATCTTGCTTGAACGCGATGGTTGTTTTCTTGTTGTCGGTGGTAGAATCGATCCTCGTACGGGGTTGTCCTCATCGTCCTCTTCATCAATGTCAATGGCTTTTCGCTTGGAGGATTCAATTGGTGTGGTCTTTATTGGTTCAATGGAGGACTCATCCGAATCTGAAAAATCAGAAAATGATTCCGTAGGAGTTGATTCGGGCATAGGTGCTTTACCTTTGGCTTTTGCAGTGGTTGCTAGGACGTCTTTAGCTTTGGTTGCCGTGGCATCTTCAGGGTTGGTTGCCGTGGCGACTGCTTCATTGGTTGTCGGGGCAAGGATCTCGGCGGGAAAGATTGGGAACGGCACGCGATTGTCCGGGTACTTTTCTAGGATGACTTGGGTGATGGCATTGTTGTGCTCCTTCATGTACCACATGAACATTAGTTTTCGATCTTCAATTTGCCTTAGGCGGCTTGCCAATGGGTGCAAAAGTGCTTCAAAGTGTCCCGGGATTAATGGCCGAGTTGCCCTGGCGTTAGGTGCTTGGGCATTAGGGATTGCCGCGGCGGCAGGAGTTGCTGTGGCAATTGGAGGCCTTGAAGAATCTCTCGGTGCCTCTCCCATTAGCTTTCGGATTAGTGCTTGATTCCAGCCAGACTTGGGTAGGGCCTTTTCATCGGTGGACTCACTCGGGACATGCATCTCCTTGCAAAGATTAGAAATTAAGCAAGGGAAGAAAAGAGAACCCTTATCTTTTGAGCTGCATACAAAAAATCTCATCACAAATAATTTTTCCAATGTTAATGATGCGATTATGCAAAATAGAATGTATGAGCAAAAGACGTGGCATATCAACGGTAGTATTGTGTGTGGAGGGCATTAAAGAAGTTTTAACAAACTTATTCCATAGTTTTTCCTCGGGTTTAAGCTGAAGGCGATTTACCGTGCCCTTGTATTTACCGTCGTTCCAATGAGTTCCCGGTTGAGTGAGTTCTTGAAGCACCTTGTCGAGTTGCTTGGGATTGATTTGGTCAACGAAGGCTTGATGCTCGTCCTTCTCAATGTAAAGTCCGTAAAAGGTGTTGATGCTTTCGGGACTTATAAGTATGGCCTTGTCACGAACAAAAACATAAGGATTATCCGGGTTAGGTGAGTGAGCATAGAATTCTCTTACCCATGAGATATTACCCGGTTCCGGTTGATGGCAAAAGATTTGCCACTTTTGATGTGCAATCCTCTCGAAGATGAATGGTTCAAGGCCGAAATCTTGATGAGAGTTGGAGTATTCAAAACCTTGTTCTTCATGAATCTTCCGGCTTTCAAACTTGGATTGAAATCTTTCTTAAACCACCGGTGTAGCAAACTTCTTGTATCTTGGTTCTTTGGAGGAACTTGGATGAACTAAAAGTTTAATCTTGGATGCCATGGATGATCTTGGTTGTGAGTAAAAACAAAGAAAAGAAAAGAAAAGAAACTAAAATGTTGCAAGATAGAAAGTAGGAATAGGTTAAGGGTGATGGGTTTTGTAGAAAAGATAGGTGGGTGGGATTAGGGGAAAACGAAAAAGGGGTTAGGGTTTTGTAGAAGTTGTCGACAAGGGGGTTTTGGTTAGGATGAATTGGAGGCTTTATATAAGCCTTAGATTCAGCCCATTAGTTTCCTTGTTGAAGATGTTTTCCTACTTGGTTTAGAATTCCTTCTTTATCTTGAACTTCTTTTCCTACAATTCAAAGACAAATCAAATAAGAATTAAAATTAAAGATAAACTAATAAAGAAAATAAATAAAGATGTGTAATAGGATTCTTAAACTTAAATAAAAAAAATCTATCCTAAAACTACTAATAATCAGAAAAATAAAAAATAAAAAAAATCGAAAAAAAAATAAAAAATAAAATAAAATAATTAAATAATCGAAAAATAAAAATAAAAATAAATAAAAATAAAAATAAAAATATCAAAAGGGAGAGCATGCTCATGCATCTCCTAAGTTGACCACTTCCTTGTTACGTTCCACATGGGCACCATTGTAGTGCTTCAATCTTTGTCCATTAACTTTGAATTCATGGTTGTCGAGATGGACTTGATTATCACCGGCGCCATGGGAGAATGGTTTGACAACTTCAAATGGTCCCGACCATCTTGATTTCAGCTTTCCCGGGAAAAGTTTTAGCCGAGAATTGAATAGGAGAACTAGTTGCCCTGGCGTGAATTGTCGTGGCAATAGTTTCTTGTCATGCCATCGTTTTGTTTTCTTCTTGTAGATTCGTACATTGTTAAAGCGAGTGCACAAATTCTTCTATCTCATTGAGATCCATCAAACGCTTTTGTCCGCACTTTCCCAATCCATATTCACGGTCTTGATTGCCCAAAGACGCCTTGTGCTCGATTTCCACCGGTAGATGACATGTTTTACCATAGACAAGTCGGAAGGGGACATACCTAAGGGTGTTTTGAGTGCAGTCGATATGCCCAAAGTCGTCATCTAGTCTTAATGACCAATCCTTCATTGAGGGATTTACAACTTTCTCGAGTATTCCCTTCAACTCCCGGTTGGAAATTTCGCTTGCCCGTTGGTTTGTGGGTGATATGCCGTGGCGATCTTGTGTGATATGCCAAGTGTTGCAACATCTTGGAAATTAGTCATTGTCAAAATGCTTGCCTTCGTCGCTGATAATTGCTCTCGGCATCCCAAACCGTGTAAATATGTTTTTCTGCAAGAATCTTTGCACGGTCTTGGAATCGTTGTTGGGAACTGAAGCTGCCTCTACCCATTTAGACACATAGTCGACGGCAAGTAAGATGTAGAGGTTGCGAATGAAGATGGGAAAGGTCACATAAAGTCGATCCCCATACATCGAACAGTTCCACCTCGATGATGTTCGAGAGTGGCATCTCATGTCGTCTAGAGATATTGCTCGTCCCTCAAAACGATAACATTGCTTGTAAAAGTCTTGGGCATCTTTGTACAATGTTGGCCAATACAACCCGGATTGCAAAACTTTGGCATGATGCGAGTTCCTCCAAAATGTCCTCCATAGGGTGAAGAATGACATTGCGGAGTACATTCTCTGCTCTTCTTCGAGGGACACATCGACGTATAACCCGATCTGCACATTGTTTAAACAAAAGAGGCTCGTCCCAAAAGTAATGCGCTTAGCATCATGGCGAACCGCTTCTTCCCTTGGTGAGTAATGTCATAAGGAAAAATACCACAAACTAGGAAATTAACTAAATCCTCGTACGGTATTGCCGAGGCATGTCTTTGCCGTGGCGATCGCTCCCAAGATTGCCGAGGCGTGCGCGTCAAAAGACTAACTGCCGCGTCGAGGAGTTGCTTTGGCGCGTGTGTATCCATGGTTGCCGAGGCGTCGTGGGTTGCCGAGGCGTCTAGGGTTGCCGAGGAGTCGAGGGTTGCCGAGGCAACTAAAATTTGTTCATCCGGAATGCATCGCATATCTCTAGATCCGCGTCCTCCTTCCTATTGTGTTTCAAACGTGATAAGTGATCGCCACTTGATTTTCTGTTCCTTTCTGTCCCAATTTCAATATCAAATTCTTGTAAAAGTAATATCCAACGAATCAAACGAGGATTAGCATCCTTTTTAGCAAATAAGTATTTGATTGTCGAATGGTCCGTATGAACAATTACCTTTGTACCAATTAAATAGGATCGAAACTTGTCAAATGCGAAAACTACAGCTAGTAACTCTTTCTCCGTTGTTGTGTAATTCACTTGAGCACCATTAAGAGTTTTACTAGCATAGTATATCACATGGAAGGTCTTACCTGTGCGTTGGCCTAGGACTGCTCCTACCGCAAATCACTTGCATCACACATGAGCTCAAAAAGGTAGCGTCAAACTGTGGAACGACAATGGGTGCCGAGGCAAGCTTTTTCTTTAGGGTTTCGAATGCTTGGGTGCAAGAATCATCAAAATCGAAGACTTTATCCTGTTCAAGCAGATTACACAAGGGTTTAGTAATTTTAGAAAAATTATGAATGAACCTCATGTAAAAACCTGCATGTCCGAGAAAACTTCGAATTCCTTTAACCGAACTTGGTAGGGGTAATCTCTCGATCACGTCCACCTTGGCTTTGTCTACTTCGATTCCCTTGGATGAAATCTTATGGCCGAGCACTATTCCTTCATCTACCATAAAGTGGCATTTCTCCCAATTGAGGACTAAATCCGTTTCTTCGCATCTTGCTAACACCCTCTCTAAATTGCCGAGACAGCCATTGAAGTCATTACCAAAAACCGAAAAATCATCCATGAAGATCTCAAGGAAGTCTTCGACCATGTCTGAAAAGAGTGCCATCATGCATCTTTGGAAGGTTGCCGAGGCGTTACACAATCCGAACGGCATCCTTCGGAAGGCATAAGTACCGTATGGGCATGTGAAGGTTGTCTTTTCTTGATCTTCTGGTGCTATGGCAATCTTATTGTAACCTGAATCACCATCAAGAAAACAATAAAAGGATTTACCTGCAAGACGGTCAATCATTTGATCAATAAAGGGTAATGGGAAGTGATCTTTCATAGTAGCTTTGTTTAGCTTTCGATAGTCCATACAAACCCTCCAACCGTCACACGATCTGGTTGGGATAAGTTCATTATTTTCATTGCTTACCACTGTTATACCTCCTTTTTTGTACACATTGTACCGGACTTACCACGTACTATCGAGATAGGGTATATAATCTTTGGCGTCAAGCCACTTGATGATTTCTTTCATTACAACCCCTTTCATGGCATGATTCAGTCTCCTCTGGGCCTCAATTGAATGTTTGTGATCATCTTCCAACAAGATCTTGTGCATGCACACCGTCGGGCTAATTCCCTTCAAGTCGGCAATTGTCCACCCTATTGCCTTTTTGTGTAGCTTCAACATCTTGATCAGCTTCTTTTCCTGCTCAGGCTGTAACTTAGAATAAATAATTACAGGCAATGTATTATCGGTCCCTAAGTATACATATTTTAGTTGCTCTGGCAATTGTTTCAACTCAAGAATTGGTGGATGTTCAATAGAGGGTTTTTCAAGCTTACATTCCTTACCTGAGTAGTCCAGTGGTTCAAAGTATGTACCTGGTCGATTGGCTAGCCAATTTGCCTCTTCTGGTTGTTCCTCATCGACCGGTTCTTCATACTTCTCATGTTCCTCTTGGTCGGCAATGTAGTTGCCGAGGCAACTAAATTCCTCATCGAAGTTAAACTCTGCCGTGGCATGAAGAAGTTGGCATTCTTCTAGATCATCGGCATGCCTTAGTGTTTGGAACACATTTAGTTTGACCTGCTGGTCATTCACCCTCATTGTGAGTTCTCCATTTTCAACATCAATCAAGGTTCTCCTCTGCTAGGAATGGTCTCCCGAGAATGATGGGTGCATGCTCATCCGCTTCACAATCCAAAACAATAAAGTCAGCGGAAAAAAATAAATTTATCAACTTTTACCAAGATGTCCTCGATTTTTCCCTCTAGATGCACATAAGATCTGCCATAGCTGCAAAGATGACTGTTGTAGGTCTTGCCTTCTCGATTCCTAGTTTACGAAAACCGATTTAGGCATCAAGTTTATGCTAGCCCCAAGGTCGTATAATGCTTTCCCGACATAGTGATTTCCAATGGAACATGGTATTGTGAAACTTCCGGGATCCTTCAACTTGGGTGGCATACGATTGTAACATTGCCATGTATCCTCTCATCGCGAAAGCTGTTTGAACTCTCCTAGCCTTGTTCTCTTGGACACAATGTCTTTAAGAAACTTGGCATAGTTTGGCATTTGTTCAATTGCTTCCACCAAAGGCAAGTTGATGTGGACTTGCTTTAGGATATCAAGAAACTTCTTGAATTGGTATTCTTGCTTTTGTCGCTTCAACCTTTGTGGGAATGGTGGTGGAAGTCGGATATCTTCGATCCTTTCATTGGTTTGAAACCTGATTGACGGCATTGCCGGGACACCTGGAGTTGCCGAGGCATTATCAACTGGGGTTGCCGAGGCATGCTTATCGCAAGTTGCCGATGCGTCTTTATCGTCGGTTGCCGAGGCATGCTTATTGCCGGTTGCCGCGGCATTCTCGGTTCAACATCCGAGGCTTTGCCGCTAGGTTCGTCCATATCTTTTTGTGGAGTTTTGTTTGACGAGCAGGTTTGAACCTCTCTAAGTTGTTGGCCACTTCTAGTGGTGATCGCCTTTACATTGCTCATGGCCGTTCCTCTTGCGACTTGATGATCGCTAGGTAAACCTCCTTGTGGTCTAGTATTCATTTTTTGAGCAAATTGTCCGACTTGATTTTCCAATGATTTGATTGCCGCCTCTTGGTTTTGCAATCTCATCTCGGTCCTGTTAATAAAAGCATCAGTTCTTTTTATGAAATTACTATTCTCAGCCATATAAGATTCAGTTTTCATCATAAAAGAATTTAGAGAGTTTTCAAAGAACTAGATGTTGTCGGTTGTTGTTGCCGCGGCATCCGCTGCCGTGGCATATTCTCTTGGAATCCCGATGCTTGTGCATTATGATTGTTCGTTTTAGAGCATTGTTGGGATTACTCCATGAAAAATTCGGGTGCTTCTTCCAAGCTAGATTGTATGTATTGGACATCACGTTGTTGCTCCGATTGTAATTCCCCACATAGAAGCTGGATTCGGATTCTGCATACATTCAGAAGAATTATGGTTATCACCACATAACTCACAAAAAAGAATCTATTACCTTGACTTCATGTGTGTTATTTGGTTTTTGCATGTTCTGGACCATCTTGGTTAAAGCGCCAATTGTGCGAAATTGAATCGATGATCCTAGTTCATGTATTGTGGCTTGGCGCCTAACTCCTCCTCTTCTAGTAGATGGGAATTGATAATCATTCTTGGCCAGCCTGTTTAAAATTTGCATTGCTTCCTCCGGCGACTTATCTAAGAGTATGCCGTTTGCCGAGGCATCTAGCATCATCCTTGTTGGTGTATTCACGACGTTGTAAAACATTGTTACTTAAGTCCACACCGGGAATCCGTGTAGGGGGCATTTGTGTAGAAGTTCTTTGTATCGCTCCCAAGCCTCGTACATGGATTCATCATCTGCCTCCGAAAAAGAAGTAATGTCGTTACGAAGCTTATCAGTCAAATTTGTAGGATTAAATCTAGCAAGGAAATCATGAAAAAGATCAGTCCAAGATGCTATGGATCCGGCAGGAATGCTATTCAACCATGCTTTCGCCCTATCCCTTAGTGAATAGGGGAATAATCTTAATCGTAGGACATCGGGGGTGACTCCGTGTATCTTGAACGAGTTGCAAATCTCGAGGAAAGATTTCGGATGTTGTCGTGCATCTTCGATTCTTGAGCCGCCAAATTGACCTATTGTGTTAATCATATTAAACATTACCGGCTTCAACTCAAAGTGGTCGGCTTCAATTTCAGTCACGACAACTCCGGGTTAAGTCCATCAAGATCTTCTTCAAGATAGTCTCGAATAGTTACATTTTTCGCAAGAATCACTCATCCTCCCGCTCGAACATCTTGATTCATATTGCCGCCTTGATTTGCCATTGCTTCTCTTATCCTTCGTCTAAGTCTTTGTAAGGTTCGTTCGATTTACGGATCAAAGAGATATTCTGTGAAGTTGGTCTCGCCACCGATCATATACCAATGCAAAACCAAAGTTTGTTAGCCCTTTGAATTTTAAACAAGAAAAATAAAAAGAAAGTGCAAGAAAATAAAAACAAAGTCGCTATTTCCAATCCCGAAACGGGCGCCAAAAACTTGTTGCGTAATAATAAGTGCTACGCAAATGTGCAAGTATACACGTCGCAAGTTATAATATAAAAGATATCGTCTCCACGAGGGATTGGTGCTACTTCAAGAATCTAGTCTCTTGCAATCGTAAAAAGTAAAAACACAAGTAAAGGATTATAGAAGTTTTAACTAATAACTAAACTAGAAAGCAATTAAGTAAATGAAAAGATGAGATTGAATGAGAGAGAGATAGGCCAGGTTATCGTGAGTTGAGGTGTGATAGCCGATTGAATTGTCTTGGTAAAAGAGTGCATAGGCAACTCGGTTGTCGTGGCAACTTGCACAACGGGGTTGCCTTGGCAACTAATTGATGGTTGCCCGGGCAACTAGTTGGGCAACTACTTGGGTGTCCGGTAGCAACCTTCAAGGTTCGGCAGAGCGTTCTTCAATGGTTTCTTCTTATCCCTAAGTCGAAACTCTAGCTACTTGTGCATGCCTTGATAATACATCCTCTGCGTGAATCAAGGGTGAACAACAACCAATCTTGCGCTCCTCTTACCCATTGAAATCCTTAACTTATTCCTAAGCGGATTAATCTTCACCATCATTGGATTGAATAAAGATCATATTCATTCGTTTCTTGAATCTAACTCTCCCGATATTAGATAAATAGATGAAATCACGAGATCCTCTCCCAATTCACTCGTAAACAAGAATAAGAACCAAGAATGAATAAACCTTGAAATAGAAAAGTGCAAACTCTTATTACCTAAACAAAAACCAATAGTTTCTCACAACCACAAAACACAATAACCATAGCCAAGTAAATTTAGTTCATGGCTAGGTTCCAAAGAAACACAAGATAAATAATCCCTAGCATGAACCCAATCGAACAAGGAAGAAAAGATGAAGCTTGTCGAAAATCCCTTGCCCTAGATGCTTGTCGAAAATTCCCCTTGCTTTCTCTCTTGGACTTGTCAAAATTTCCCCTCATGCTCTCTCTATAGTTGTCAAAATCTCCTTGCTATTTATAGGGCTAGGCCAAAGTCCTTCTTTGAGGAGGAGTTTGAGTTGGAATTAAATTATCTTTAAAGAATATAATTCTTTATTATAATTTTATTCTATTAGAACTTCTCCTATCTTCTTGGAATTTAATTCTTCTTTAATCTCTGCATGGCAATCAAATTCCTTTGGGCTTGGGCCTTGCTCCATGTCATCTTGGGCTTGTAAAGTCATTAATTTCGACATCCCTATTGCATTTTCTCTTTGTCGACAATTGCCATGGCAACTGGCTCGGCGTCTCCTTCATGCATTGCCTGGAAACTAGCTCGGCATATCCTTCATGCATTGCCCTGGCAACTAGCTCGGCATTGCTTTGGCAAGTGATCCTGCACATACACACACAAAAAGCACACCAAAAACATCATCTTTTCCACAAAAACTACCAAGTTATGTAATCAAGCTCAACGATGGAAGGAAACATGGATTAATGCATGAATGGCTAACTATGCAACTAATATGAGCCTAAGTCTAACAATAATATGAGTAAAAAGGGTAAGAAAAATAGTACTTTTGAACACTTATCACACCCCCAAACTCGAACTATTGCTTGTCCTCAAGCAATGCAAACTCATAATTACCTGCCAAGACTTCAACTTTCACAAACTTAGCTTTGAACTTGATTTCAATTCTCTGAACCGGGGCACAAAGTATGATTGGCTTTTTATTTTTCAGAAAACTGAGGAATTACTCGGAATCAAACTATAATGCTTGTGAGTGTGTGCGGAGTTGTGTGCAAGTTGATTTTTCGGATTCTATGCAAACAATAGGATTTCAAATTAATTTATTGGGTTCTTTTTAACATGTTTTAACTAGAGCCAATTTCGGACACCTTTAGTATTTTGTGTTTTGTTTTCTTAAGTGAATTTATTCAACTAGAGCCGGTTTCGGGCACCTCTAGCTATCAATTTTTTAACACATACTAGAGCCAGTTTCGGGCACCTCTAGTGATCCTAAGTTTTAGCACATGCTAGAGCCAATTTCGGGCACCTCTAACATTCATCCAATTTTTATTCTAATCCTCCAATTTGTTAATTATCAACCTAAGTTTACTAGAACTCCTTAAATCAATCAAACCACAACAGTGTTTCATCAAATTTAGCATCATAGTAAAATTCTAAGTTTTTCCATGGTTATCCTAGGATAAAAATTCTATCAATTAAGTGCATTGGCAAAGTCATCATCGAATATTCATCAAATCTAAGCAATTCTTGTTCCAATTAAAGGCATGACAAGCAATTTATGTATCCTAAATGTAATACTTAAGATGAATGTAACTAAACATGGTAACTACTAATAACAATCCCCCCAAACTCGAGTGAGGCATTGTCCTCAATGCATGCATAAAAATAACGAAAAATAAAAAATAAAAATGCATACGAGGACTTACTCCGAGAGTTCGTCATCGTAGATGATTAGTTTTCTTCTAGCCGGTGTCTTGATTATCTTGCTTGAACGCGATGGTTGTTTTCTTGTTGTCGGTGGTAGAATCGATCCTCGTACGGGGTTGTCCTCATCGTCCTCTTCATCAATGTCAATGGCTTTTCGCTTGGAGGATTCAATTGGTGTGGTCTTTATTGGTTCAATGGAGGACTCATCCGAATCTGAAAAATCAGAAAATGATTCCGTAGGAGTTGATTCGGGCATAGGTGCTTTACCTTTGGCTTTTGCAGTGGTTGCTAGGACGTCTTTAGCTTTGGTTGCCGTGGCATCTTCAGGGTTGGTTGCCGTGGCGACTGCTTCATTGGTTGTCGGGGCAAGGATCTCGGCGGAAAGATTGGGAACGGCACGCGATTGTCCGGGTACTTTTCTAGGATGACTTGGGTGATGGCATTGTTGTGCTCCTTCATGTACCACATGAACATTAGTTTTCGATCTTCAATTTGCCTTAGGCGGCTTGCCAATGGGTGCAAAAGTGCTTCAAAGTGTCCCGGGATTAATGGCCGAGTTGCCCTGGCGTTAGGTGCTTGGGCATTAGGGATTGCCGCGGGCGGCAGGAGTTGTCGTGGGCAATTGGAGGCCTTGAAGAATCTCTCGGTGCCTCTCCCATTAGCTTTGGATTAGTGCTTGATTCCAACCCAGACTTGGGTAGGGCCTTTTCATCGGTGGACTCACTCGGGACATGCATCTCCTTGCAAAGATTAGAAATTAAGCAAGGGAAGAAAAGAGAACCCTTATCTTTTGAGCTGCATACAAAAAAATCTCATCACAAATAATTTTTCCAATGTTAATGATGCGATTATGCAAAATAGAATGTATGAGCAAAAGACGTGGCATATCAACGGTAGTATTGTGTGTGGAGGGCATTAAAGAAGTTTTAACAAACTTATTCCATAGTTTTTCCTCGGGTTTAAGCTGAAGGCGATTTACCGTGCCCTTGTATTTACCGTCGCCCAATGAGTTCCGGTTGAGTGAGTTCTTGAAGCACCTTGTCGAGTTGCTTGGGATTGATTTGGTCAACGAAGGCTTGATGCTCGTCCTTCTCAATGTAAAGTCCGTAAAAGGTGTTGATGCTTTGGGACTTATAAGTATGGCCTTGTCACGAACAAAAACATAAGGATTATCCGGGTTAGGTGAGTGAGCATAGAATTCTCTTACCCATGAGATATTACCCGGTTCCGGTTGATGGCAAAAGATTTGCCACTTTTGATGTGCAATCCTCTCGAAGATGAATGGTTCAAGGCCGAAATCTTGATGAGAGTTGGAGTATTCAAAACCTTGTTCTTCATGAATCTTCCGGCTTTCAAACTTGGATTGAAATCTTTCTTAAACCACCGGTGTAGCAAACTTCTTGTATCTTGGTTCTTTGGAGGAACTTGGATGAACTAAAAGTTTAATCTTGGATGCCATGGATGATCTTGGTTGTGAGTAAAAACAAAGAAAAGAAAAGAAAAGAAACTAAAATGTTGCAAGATAGAAAGTAGGAATAGGTTAAGGGTGATGGGTTTTGTAGAAAAGATAGGTGGGTGGGATTAGGGAAAAAGCGAAAAGGGGTTAGGGTTTTGTAGAAGTTGTCGACAAGGGGTTTTGGTTAGGATGAATTGGAGGCTTTATATAAGCCTTAGATTCAGCCCATTAGTTTCCTTGTTGAAGATGTTTTCCTACTTGGTTTAGAATTCCTTCTTTATCTTGAACTTCTTTTCCTACAATTCAAAGACAAATCAAATAAGAATTAAAATTAAAGATAAACTAATAAAGAAAATAAATAAAGATGTGTAATAGGATTCTTAAACTTAAATAAAAAAAATCTATCCTAAAACTACTAATAATCAGAAAAATAAAAAATAAAAAAAATCGAAAAAAAAATAAAAAATAAAATAAAATAATTAAATAATCGAAAAATAAAAATAAAAATAAATAAAAATAAAAATAAAAATATCAAAAGGGAGAGCATGCTCATGCATCTCCTAAGTTGACCACTTCCTTGTTACGTTCCACATGGGCACCATTGTAGTGCTTCAATCTTTGTCCATTAACTTTGAATTCATGGTTGTCAGAGATGGACTTGATTATCACGGCGCCATGGGAGAATGGTTTGACAACTTCAAATGGTCCCGACCATCTTGATTTCAGCTTTCCCGGGAAAAGTTTTAGCCGAGAATTGAATAGGAGAACTAGTTGCCCTGGCGTGAATTGTCGTGGCAATAGTTTCTTGTCATGCCATCGTTTTGTTTTCTTCTTGTAGATTCGTACATTGTTAAAGGCGAGTGCACGAAATTCTTCTATCTCATTGAGATCCATCAAACGCTTTTGTCCGGCACTTTCCCAATCCATATTCACAGTCTTGATTGCCCAGTACGCCTTGTGCTCGATTTCCACCGGTAGATGACATGTTTTACCATAGACAAGTCGGAAGGGGGACATACCTAAGGGTGTTTTGAGTGCAGTGCGATATGCCCAAAGTGCGTCATCTAGTCTTAATGACCAATCCTTCATTGAGGGATTTACAACTTTCTCGAGTATTCCCTTCAACTCCCGGTTGGAAATTTCTGCTTGCCCGTTGGTTTGTGGGTGATATGCCGTGGCGATCTTGTGTGATATGCCGAAGTGTTGCAACATCTTGGAAATTAGTCTGTTGTCAAAATGCTTGCCTTCGTCGCTGATAATTGCTCTCGGCATCCCAAACCGTGTAAATATGTTTTTCTGCAAGAATCTTTGCACGGTCTTGGAATCGTTGTTGGGAACTGAAGCTGCCTCTACCCATTTAGACACATAGTCGACGGCAAGTAAGATGTAGAGGTTGCCGAATGAAGATGGGAAAGGTCACATAAAGTCGATCCCCCATACATCGAACAGTTCCACCTCGATGATGTTCTGGAGTGGCATCTCATGTCGTCTAGAGATATTGCTCGTCCTCTGGCAACGATAACATTGCTTGTAAAAGTCTTGGGCATCTTTGTACAATGTTGGCCAATACAACCCGGATTGCAAAACTTTGGCCGCGGTACGAGTTCCTCCAAAATGTCCTCCATAGGGTGAAGAATGACATTGCCGGAGTACATTCTGTTGCTCTTCTTCAGGGACACATCGACGTATAACCTGATCTGCACATTGTTTAAACAAAAGAGGCTCGTCCCAAAAGTAATGCTTAGCATCATGGCGGAACCGCTTCTTCCCTTGGTGAGTAATGTCATAAGGAAAAATACCACAAACTAGGAAATTAACTAAATCCTCGTACCAGGGTATTGCCGAGGCATGTGCTGCCGTGGCGACTGCTCCCAAGATTGCCGAGGCGTGCGCGTCAAAGACTGCTGCGGCGTCGAGAGTTGCTGAGGCGTGTGTATCCATGGTTGCCGAGGCGTCGTGGGTTGCCGAGGCGTCTAGGGTTGCCGAGGAGTCGAGGGTTGCCGAGGCAACTAAAATTTGTTCATCCGGGAATGCATCGCATATCTCTAGATCCGCGTCCTCCTTCCTATTGTGTTTCAAACGTGATAAGTGATCGGCCACTTGATTTTCTGTTCCTTTCCTGTCCTTAATTTCAATATCAAATTCTTGTAAAAGTAATATCCAACGAATCAAACGAGGATTAGCATCCTTTTTAGCAAATAAGTATTTGATTGTCGAATGGTCCGTATGAACAATTACCTTTGTACCAATTAAATAGGATCGAAACTTGTCAAATGCGAAAACTACAGCTAGTAACTCTTTCTCCGTTGTTGTGTAATTCACTTGAGCACCATTAAGAGTTTTACTAGCATAGTATATCACATGGAAGGTCTTACCAATCGTTGGCCTAGGACTCGCTCCTACCGCGAAATCACTTGCATCACACATGAGCTCAAAAGGTAGCGTCAATCTGTGGAACGCGACAATGGGTGCGAGGCAAGCTTTTTCTTTAGGGTTTCAATGCTTGGGTGCAAGAATCATCAAAATCGAAGACTTTATCCTGTTCAAGCAGATTACACAAGGGTTTAGTAATTTTAGAAAAATTATGAATGAACCTCATGTAAAAACTGCATGTCCGAAAACTTCAATTCCTTTAACCGAACTTGGTAGGGGTAATCTCTCGATCACGTCCACCTTGGCTTTGTCTACTTCGATTCCCTTGGATGAAATCTTATGGCCGAGCACTATTCCTTCATCTACCATAAAGTGGCATTTCTCCCAATTGAGGACTAAATCCGTTTCTTCGCATCTTGCTAACACCCTCTCTAAATTGCCGAGACAGCCATTGAAGTCATTACCAAAAACCGAAAAATCATCCATGAAGATCTCAAGGAAGTCTTCGACCATGTCTGAAAAGAGTGCCATCATGCATCTTTGGAAGGTTGCCGAGGCGTTACACAATCCGAACGGCATCCTTCGGAAGGCATAAGTACCGTATGGGCATGTGAAGGTTGTCTTTTCTTGATCTTCTGGTGCTATGGCAATCTTATTGTAACCTGAATCACCATCAAGAAAACAATAAAAGGATTTACCTGCAAGACGGTCAATCATTTGATCAATAAAGGGTAATGGGAAGTGATCTTTCATAGTAGCTTTGTTTAGCTTTCGATAGTCCATACAAACCCTCCAACCGTCACATCTGGTTTGGGATAAGTTCATTATTTTCATTGCTTACCACTGTTATACCTCCTTTTTCGGTACACATTGTACGGACTTACCCACGCACTATCGGAGATAGGGTATATAATGTTTGGCGTCAAGCCACTTGATGATTTCTTTCATTACAACCCCTTTCATGGCATGATTCAGTCTCCTCTCTGGCCTCAATTGAATGTTTGTGATCATCTTCCAACAAGATCTTGTGCATGCACACCGTCGGGCTAATTCCCTTCAAGTCGGCAATTGTCCACCCTATTGCCTTTTTGTGTAGCTTCAACATCTTGATCAGCTTCTTTTCCTCGCTCAGTCTGTAACTTAGAATAAATAATTACAGGCAATGTATTATCGGTCCCTAAGTATACATATTTTAGTTGCTCGCAATTGTTTCAACTCAAGAATTGGTGGATGTTCAATAGGGGTTTTTCAAGCTTACATTCCTTACCCGAGTAGTCCAAAGGTTCAAAGTATGTACCGGGTCGATTGGCTAGCCAATTTGCCTCTTCCAGTTGTTCCTCATCGACCGGTTCTTCATACTTCTCATGTTCCTCTTGGTCGGCAATGTAGTTGCCGAGGCAACTAAATTCCTCATCGAAGTTAAACTCTGCCGTGGCATGAAGAAGTTGGCATTCTTCTAGATCATCGGCATGCCTTAGTGTTTGGAACACATTTAGTTTGACCTGCTGGTCATTCACCCTCATTGTGAGTTCTCCATTTTCAACATCAATCAAGGTTCTCCCTGTTGCTAGGAATGGTCTCCCGAGAATGATGGGTGCATGCTCATCTGCTTCACAATCCAAAACAATAAAGTCAGCGGGAAAAATAAATTTATCAACTTTTACCAAAGATGTCCTCGATTTTTCCCTCTAGATGCACATAAGATCTGGCATTAGCTAGCTGCAAAGATGACTGTTGTAGGTCTTGCCTTCTCGATTCCTAGTTTCTGGAAAACCGATTTAGGCATCAAGTTTATGCTAGCCCCAAGGTCGTATAATGCTTTCCCGACATAGTGATTTCCAATGGAACATGGTATTGTGAAACTTCCGGGATCCTTCAACTTGGGTGGCATACGATTGTGCAACATTGCCATGTATCCCTCTGTCGCGGCAACTGTTTCGAACTCTCCTAGCCTTGTTCTCTTGGACACAATGTCTTTAAGAAACTTGGCATAGTTTGGCATTTGTTCAATTGCTTCCACCAGTGGCAAGTTGATGTGGACTTGCTTTAGGATATCAAGAAACTTCTTGAATTGGTATTCTTGCTTTTGTCGCTTCAACCTTTGTGGGAATGGTGGTGGAAGTCGGATATCTTCGATCCTTTCATTGGTTTGAAACCTGATTGACGGCATTGCCGGGACACCTGGAGTTGCCGAGGCATTATCAACTGGGGTTGCCGAGGCATGCTTATCGCAAGTTGCCGATGCGTCTTTATCGTCGGTTGCCGAGGCATGCTTATTGCCGGTTGCCGCGGCAATTCCTGGTTCAACATCTGAGGCTTTGCCGCTAGGTTCGTCCATATCTTTTTGTGGAGTTTTGTTTGACGAGCAGGTTTGAACCTCTCTAAGTTGTTGGCCACTTCTAGTGGTGATCGCCTTACATTGCTCATGGCCAGTTCCTCTTGCGACTTCAGTATCGCTAGGTAAACCTCCTTGTGGTCTAGTATTCAGATTTTGAGCAAATTGTCCGACTTGATTTTCCAATGATTTGATTGCCGCCTCTTGGTTTTGCAATCTCATCTCGGTCCTGTTAATAAAAGCATCAGTTCTTTTTATGAAATTACTATTCTCAGCCATATAAGATTCAGTTTTCATCATAAAAGAATTTAGAGAGTTTTCCAAAGAACTAGATGTTGTCGGTTGTTGCTGCGGCATCTGTTGCCGTGGCATATTCTGCTGGAATCCCGATGCTTGTGCATTATGATTGTTCTGGTTTAGAGCATTGTTGGGATTACTCCATGAAAAATTCGGGTGCTTCTTCCAAGCTAGATTGTATGTATTGGACATCACGTTGTTGCTCCGATTGTAATTCCCCACATAGAAGCTGGATTCCGGATTCTGCATACATTCAGAAGAATTATGGTTATCACCACATAACTCACAAAAAGAATCTATTACCTTGACTTCATGTGTGTTATTTGGTTTTTGCATGTTCTGGACCATCTTGGTTAAAGCGGCCAATTGTGCCGAAATTGAATCTGATGATCCTAGTTCATGTATTGTGGCTTGGCGTCTAACTCCTCCTCTTCTAGTAGATGGGAATTGATAATCATTCTTGGCCAGCCTGTTTAAAATTTGCATTGCTTCCTCCGGCGACTTATCTAAGAGTATGCCGTTTGCCGAGGCATCTAGCATCATCCTTGTTGGTGTATTCACGACGTTTGTAAAACATTGTTACTTAAGTCCACACCGAATCCGTGTAGGGGCATTTGTGTAGAAGTTCTTTGTATCGCTCCCAAGCCTCGTACATGGATTCATCATCCGCTGCCGAAAAAGAAGTAATGTCGTTACGGCTTATCACCAAATTTGTAGGATTAAATCTAGCAAGGAAATCATGAAAAAGATCAGTCCAAGATGCTATGGATCCGGCAGAATGCTATTCAACCATGCTTTCGCCTATCCCTTAGTGAATAGGGAATAATCTTAATCGTAGGACATCGGGGTGACTCAGTGTATCTTGAACGAGTTGCAAATCTCGAGGAAAGATTTCAGATGTTGTCGTGCATCTTCGATTCTTGAGCCGCCAAATTGACCTATTGTGTTAATCATATTAAACATTACCGGCTTCAACTCAAAGTGGTCGGCTTCAATTTCAAAGGATAACTCCGGGTTAAGTCCATCAAGATCTTCTTCAAGATAGTCTCGAATAGTTCTGTTTCGTGCAAGAATCACTCATCCTCCTGCTCGAACATCTTGATTCATATTGCCGTCTTGATTTGCCATTGCTTCTCTTATCCTTCGTCTAAGTCTTTGTAAGGTTCGTTCGATTTCTGGATCAAAGAGATATTCTGGTGAAGTTGGTCTCGCCCTGATCATATACCAATGCAAAACCAAAGTTTGTTAGCCCTTTGAATTTTAAACAAGAAAAATAAAAAGAAAGTGCAAGAAAATAAAAACAAAGTCGCTATTTCCAATCCCCGGAAACGGCGCCAAAAACTTGTTGCGCGTAATAAGTGCTACGCAAATGTGCAAGTATACACGTCGCAAGTTATAATATAAAAGATATCGTCTCCACAGGGATTGGTGCTACTTCAAGAATCTAGTCTCTTGCACTGTAAAAAGTAAAAACACAAGTAAAGGATTATAGAAGTTTTAACTAATAACTAAACTAGAAAGCAATTAAGTAAATGAAAAGATGAGATTGAATGAGAGAGAGATAGGCCAGGTTATCGTGAGTTGAGGTGTGATAGCCGATTGAATTGTCTTGGTAAAAGAGTGCATAGGCAACTCAGTTGCCGTGGCAACTTGCACAACGGGGTTGCCTTGGCAACTAATTGATGGTTGCCTGGGCAACTAGTTGGGCAACTACTTGGGCGTCTGGGCAGCAACCTTCAAGGTTCGGCAGAGCGTTCTTCAATGGTTTCTTCTTATCCCTAAGTCGAAACTCTAGCTACTTGTGCATGCCTTGATAATACATCCCTGCGTGAATCAAGGGTGAACAACAACCAATCTTGCGCTCCTCTTAGCCGTTGAAATCCTTAACTTATTCCTAAGCCGGATTAATCTTCACCATCATTGGATTGAATAAAGATCATATTCATTCGTTTCTTGAATCTAACTCTCCCGATATTAGATAAATAGATGAAATCACGAGATCCTCTCCCAATTCACTCGTAAACAAGAATAAGAACCAAGAATGAATAAACCTTGAAATAGAAAAGTGCAAACTCTTATTACCTAAACAAAAACCAATAGTTTCTCACAACCACAAAACACAATAACCATAGCCAAGTAAATTTAGTTCATGGCTAGGTTCCAAAGAAACACAAGATAAATAATCCCTAGCATGAACCCAATCGAACAAGGAAGAAAAGATGAAGCTTGTCGAAAATCCCTTGCCCTAGATGCTTGTCGAAAATTCCCCTTGCTTTCTCTCTTGGACTTGTCAAAATTTCCCCTCATGCTCTCTCTATAGTTGTCAAAATCTCCTTGCTATTTATAGGGCTAGGCCAAAGTCCTTCTTTGAGGAGGAGTTTGAGTTGGAATTAAATTATCTTTAAAGAATATAATTCTTTATTATAATTTTATTCCTATTAGAACTTCTCCTATCTTCTTGGAATTTAATTCTTCTTTAATCTCTGCATGGCAATCAAATTCCTTTGGGCTTGGGCCTTGCTCCATGTCATCTTGGGCTTGTAAAGTCATTAATTTCGACATCCCTATTGCATTTTCTCTTTGTCGACAATTGCCATGGCAACTGGCTCGGCGTCTCCTTCATGCATTGCCCTGGCAACTAGCTCGGCATATCCTTCATGCATTGCCCTGGCAACTAGCTCGACATTGCTTTGGCAAGTGATCCTGCACATACACACACAAAGCACACCAAAGCAGCATCTTTTCCACAAAAACTACCAAGTTATGTAATCAAGCTCAACGATGGAAGGAAACATGGATTAATGTATGAATGGCTAACTATGCAACTAATATGAGCCTAAGTCTAACAATAATATGAGTAAAAAGGGTAAGAAAAATAGTACTTTTGAACACTTATCAACAGATTTATTATTAAAAACTAAAACATAAAGCAGCGTTCAACGCAACCATCCCCCACCAACTATGAAATTAGTTCATGGTGAGGGATTTAACCAAAAAACAATAAACTTTTTCGAAATACATCATCCTTAAAAACAAGATAAAATAACTTGAAAGAGAGAATGAGCTAGAAGGGGCCTCTCGATGCAGCCCTTCAAGATCCAGGCTTCTCGGCCAAGCTGGTCGAACCACCCTTCCAAGGTGCAGTCGGTTGTCAATCGTTGCACACCAACTTCTTACTCCAATCGTCTATCAATGAATTCCCCCAAAGTCCTCATTGGTTGGTGTTTAAATAGGCGTGCAAGGAAGGGATATGATAAGCTCCTCATTTGAATTTTAAATGCTAAAGGGATAAGAGATAATCATCTTATCCCAATTTGAATGAGAGCTAATTAGGCTAAAGCTGACGTCATACTGCCGACGTTGTCTTGGCATCCAAGCTTGGCATGAATTTACCAACCAATCTTGGCACCATCTTATCCGCAATTTTTTCGGAGATTGATCCAATTGCTATCTTTTCGGAGCCTGATCTTATCTTATTTTTTCGGGGTCCAACGGCTTCTTGGCGTGGCTTCAAGTTCACTTCTCTGCCAACCGGTGGTTGGCATTGTCTGGTCCATCTGTGCCAACAACACTCGACATTTTCTCTGAATTCCTTCCTGTGTTACTTTTCTGGGCCAAATACTATGCCAAACCTGCAAAATTGCCAACAAAACAACCCTTCACACTGGCATAGACAGAATTCTAAACTCCTTATGCAAATACATGGTTTTAACATCCTAATGTAACTAAATGTACCTAAAAGCAAGCAAAAACATTGTAAGATTGACATTAAAAACATTACTTTTGGAGAGGTAACACACCCCAAACCTAACTCATTGCTTGTCCTCAAGTAATGCAATCAAAATAAAAACAAAAAAAAATTGTGAAAATGTTACATCGACAAAATTTTGGTTGAATGCCAACACATGCTGGCAAGCAGAATTTAGCTCTATTTCCGTCCTTAGTATCCCAGTGCAATAATGCCAAGTAGGTAGTAATTCAAGTGCAGCAATATAGCTCTAGTCTATATTCATGAAGAGCGCATGATGTGTAGGCAATATGCATCAAGTATCCTTTCACTCCCTTAGCCAATTTTACTACCTAAACTCATATTCTTATTTTTATCATCTTTTTTTTCTTTGCCGAAGGTTTCTGTTGGCATTAATTTAGGCTTACTTCGTGACACTATTTAGCGTGAGAGATAAGATGGAGCATACCACGAATCCCCACCTTAATCTAGACATCACTAGGCTTTCTCTTCAACTCATACCTTAAGGCTTTGGACTTGAGAACTAAGAGGGAGCAAACCACGAAGCCCCAAGTAACTTATTATCCCTAGGTAGAGGAAAGTTCATTTTTTTTTCATTGCCCTGGCAGAACATTGCTGCCTTATTAGTTTCTTTTACCCTGGCATCACTTTATCTTTTTTTTTTAAATCTGAGCATAGTTTCAAAGATTCTAAGTTTACTAAGGAACTAGATACATACTACGTGTAAAGTGAAGTTTCAGTTCCCTAAACTAGAGATCAGTTGCCAAGCTAACCTGGCATACTACTCTACTGGCATGGCATGATAACTAAAGATTAAAATTTCCTCATTGGACAGACACCTAGATCAAATTAAACTTGCCTAACAAATGTTAACATTTTCAAGATTAAACCGAGGCAAAATTTTCTTTTTTTAGTGGTTCAGTATGCATCTATTCTAAATGACCTAAATGGCATGGCAACGGAAATTAAACATGAAATGTATGGCATGACATAAATGTGAGGAAATGCACACCCCTAAACCCAAGATGTGCATTGTCCTCAATGCATGAAACAACACATATATATAAGAAAAATAGAAAAATAAAAATGCATGATCATGTAAATGCAATGAAATGACATGTAAAGGAGTTTAGATGGAAGAGGACTCCCCTTCAGAGACTTCTTCTCGTGTGGCACGAATCTTTCGTTTCAAAAATCAGCCATGAGCAGGAGCCATTCACTTCTTTCCTTTCATGATGGGCTGTGAAGCGACAGTGGAGGCTCCAACTTCCACTAACTGATTGTTAAATCAATCAACTTCTCCAGCTTATTGTTGCCTTACCTACCAACCACTTCAAGGGCCAGTGGAAGTTCTTTACAACTTTCTATCACCTAAAATTCAATACACAGCACGCCATTCGTTATGGTTCAAGAGGTGAAAGTTAAATCAAGTCTTTGGACTGATAAAATACCCGATTCTCTATTTATTCTAGAATGCAAGGTGTTTCATTTTGCAGGAATGCACAGTGGCGGAAAAGGGTCCTCGCATGATCATCTTTTAATGGTTTCAAACAATAAATAAAATCAAATCTTGGAAAGGCAAATCTTGATGTTACCAAGATTCTGTAATCTGGCAATTTAAACTTGAGCCTGTCAACAAGGGATTCAGATCCAGAAGTTGCGTGGCTGGGAATGTAGTGCAACATCTTTAGAATTTTGCTTTAAGGACCAAATTGAAATAATATGTAAATAACGAGGGTTAAATTTAGTGAATTATTTTAAATTAGGACTAAATTGATTGAATGGTTAAATATGAAGGATCAAATGTGCTATTATATAAAGTTTTATAACAGAAACGTTAAGTACTTTACATAGTTTAGCGTCACAGTTACCATTTTGCAATATTTGAAAGTTTGGTTACTGTTTTATTTTTTTAACAAAGTTCGGTGACCGTTTTTATAATTTACCCAAGAATTTATGTGATAACCGTAATCACAACACAATGGTCAAATGCATGCATTACAAAAGGAGTTTAATGCCAACAGATTCAAGGGTCATTCTTAGATTTCTTTTGAGCATGGGTTCTTGTAGAGATGACTGACTGATTGAACTCTCCTGGCTCAAAGAAAAGGTAGGGGTGAACATCCATCTAACCGTATGACTGATGGTAGAGGTCGTTTTAGCCTTGGATTGTTTCTTTAATTATGCCCATAAAATTAGTTTGGTGTTGGAGCTTGTCCCTGATTGACACTTGTTCCAATTCTTCTCCTTATCTGCGCACAAGAAATCAATCAACCAAACAAGTAATTAAACAAACAATCTACAGTGCATGTAAAAAAATTTACTGGCAGTTTAAGCCTAGGAGCTCTTTTTATAATAGAAGTGGATGCTTGTTGTTGGGGTTTGGCATTACCACTAATAGTAGAAGTGGATGTTCGTTGTTGAATTCTGATATTATCACCAATAAGGCCCTTTCATGTTCTCACATTATGACCATACCCTTCACACTTCTTATAGGACATTCTCACACCTTTTCTGATCATCTTATCACCCTGAAGTAGTGTTTCATCTACTTCTCTTCTTTTATTCTTATGTGGTTTTTTTGGTGATTTTCTTATGACAGGTGATAAGACAGATAAATTAATTTGTTGAGGAGTCCTCTAAGTTAAAACTCACAATTAATGATCAAATATTATTATAAAAATAATCATCGATGTCATAGATATCAAATTAACTCAGTTGCCAATTTTATTTTAAATTAAGGGTAAACTACATTGGTAGCTCCCAAACTTCTAGGTGTTTTTAAAATGATCATCAAACTTTTGAAACCTGCATTGTAGTTTACTCAACTTTAAAATCGCTTTCAGTATGGTAACTGTCGTCACTTGTCGTTAACAGAAGTTGATGTGACATGTATTCGCTTATTGATAGTAAAAGTTAGTTATTAGGTGGTTAAGCAGTTACATCCTATTGTATAAATAAGTAGCTCACTTTGATATTTGATACAAAGTTTCTAATCTTTGTAAACATTTCTGTTACATTGATGAATGAAAGAAACCTTTCTACCAACTTATAGTTGTTACATGGTATCGGTTGAAACTACTTTTGCTTCCCTCAAAATTCTTGCTTCTTGATCATGGTGAGTCTGAATGATCATTTCGATGATGGTGGTAACCCCTACTATCTTCAGCAGTCTGATAATCCAGGAATGGTTCTGGCTATGCCGCCCTTGAGCAATGAAAACTACAACAGTTGGAGGCGTTCTACGTTGATGGCTTTATCAGCCAAGAAAAAATTGGGTTTTGTTGATGGTACGACCCATGCCCCTCATTCAACCCCTGTTGACAAGTTTAATGCATGGACAAGAGCCAACAATCCTGTCAATTCTTGGCTTCTCAACTCGGTTTCGAAAGAGATTGTTGCTTGTCTTTTATATCATTCCACTGCTGCTGAGATTTGAAAGGACCTTGAAGATCATTTTCAACAGACGAATGGCCCTCGCATATTCCATTTGAAGAAGAAATTGAATGAACTGGTTCAAGGATCTTCATCAGTTACAGTTTATTACACTCAGCTCAAGATCTTATGGGATGAATTAATGTCTGTTAAACCAGTTTGTTCTTGTTTATAGTTTACTTGTGTTGCAGTTAAAAAGATGTTGGATGAACAACAAAAAGAACAAACGATACAATTCTTGATGGGTTTAAATGGGTCTTACGCCCATATTCATGGTCAAATCTTGCTGACTGATCCTTTTCCTTCTATTACAAAAGTTTTCTCTTGGATTATTCAAGAAGAAAATCAAAGATCAATTGCTTGCAGTAAACCGGTGCTTGAAATTGCTTTTCCTGTCAAATCTATTCCCAAGAAATCTCGTCCTCAATGTAGTCATTGCAGCATGCTAGGACACACCAAAGACAAATGCTACAAGTTGCATGGTTTTCCTTCTAGATATAATGTTCGATCCAAGCAACCTCATACAAATATTGTTCATACAAATGTGGTCAATACTTCTACCGATAATCATGTTGATTCTTTGTCTTCCAAATTATTTGTTGGTGATTCTTTAAGCCCTCAACAGTGTCAACAGTTGATAACCGTGTTGACAAATCAGTTGCAAGCTGCCTCCAGTCTTGAAATTTCCACTTCAATTAATATGACCATGCAAGGCAAGATCCTCTCTTACATTAATAATATGAGTTTTTCTGATTCACAAAGGTCCTGGATTATTGACTCAGGTGCATCTCGGCACATTTGTTATTTCAAAGAATTATTTGAATCTTTAACACCAATTGAGGGTGGAAACATTTTGCTCCTTGATAAGTCAGTTATTTCAGTTGGTTTTTCTGGTCACATTCAACTTTCATCTGATTTAATGCTCAAGAATGTTCTCTATGTTCCCACGTTCAAGTTTAATCTCTTGGCTATAAGTGAGTTACTTAAAGATTCTGATCTTAATGTTCTTTTTTGTAACTCTCACTGCTTGATTCAGGACTTTTAGTAAGTGATTGGGAAGGGTGAGCTATATCAAGGTCTTTATTTGCTGCGTTTGCCTAATTTGCCTCAAACAGTTCCTAGTGGATCTTTTACTTCTACTGTTTGTTTAGCTTCTTGGCATGACAGATTAGGTCATCCAAGTTCAAATGTATTACGTTTGTTAAAAGATGTTTTTACCATCTTATGATTCTAATAAAAAAAATCCCCTTGTCAAGTTTTTCCACTTGCTAAACAACATAGATTGCCCTTTTCCTGTGTCAACTTCTCGAGCTACTTATCCTTTTGAGTTGGTTCATTGTGACATTTGGAGTCATATAAGACTGCCACTCATAATAATCAACGATTTTTCTTTACTTTGGTTGAGATTACACGAGATGTACCTGGACATATTTGTTACAACATAAGCCTATGCAATTTCCATTTTTCCTTCTTTCATTCGAATGATCAAGAGACAATTTGGATATGATACGAAGGTTTTTCGGTCTGATAATTCCCCAGAACTAAAGTTCACTGAATTGTTCTCTCACTTGGAATTCTGTATAATTTTTCATGTGTTGAAACTTCTCAACAAAATATCGTGGTTGAAAGAAAACGTCAACATTTATTAGCTGTTTCGTGAGCATTGTTTTTTCATTCTAGAGTACTTGTCAAGTTTTGGGGTGATTGCTTGCTCACAGTTACCTTCATCATCAACAGGCTGCCTTTCCCTTTGCTGGGAAATAAATCACATTAAGAATTGTTACATTTTCAGGTTCCCAACTACAAACATCTCAAAGTCTTTGGTTGCTTAGTTTTTGTATCTACATTATGAGCACATCGGGACAAATTTTCAGAACGAGCATTGCCCAGTATTCTACTTGGTTATGCTTCTAGCATGAAGGGATATAAAGTATACATATTAAAGACTCGGTCCATCGTGGATTCTCGAGATGTTGTATTTCATGAGAGAGTTTTTACTTTTCATACAATTACTGGTTCTGATTCTTTAATAGATCTTTTCCATCATTTTTCTTTGCCTTCTGTTCTTACTAATGCCACACGTGACTCTTCCATGCATTTTTATAATTTTCAGGACATGCAAGGATCTTCTGCAAATTTGTCACAGCATGAATCACCTGTTGGCCAAAATGATCTTGTTGATCATCTTGACTCACCTGTTGGTATACAACATGATTCTCAGCCTCTAATGCATGAAAGCCCCATGTTGAGCCCCATGCTGAGTCCCATGTTGAGCTCCATGTTGACCCTCGTGTTGAGCAACCTGAATCATTAATGCCTAATTTTGAGCTTCCTGGTGAACCTCATGTTGAGCAACCTGAGCAATTGGTGCATGGTTTTCGCAGGTCTAGGGTTGTTCAGAAACCATCGTATTTGAAGCAGTATTATTGCAACACAGCTTCTTAATCATGTCCTTACCCGATTGAGAATCATCTTACAACCTCCAAGTTATCGACTTCATATGCAGCTTTTATGGCAAATATTTCTTCTACATCTGAACCTTCATTCTATCATCAAGCTGTCAAGCTACCAGAATGGAGAGCAGCTATGCAGGATGAATTGCAGGCTATGGAATCCCTTCACACTTAATCTGTTGTACCCCTTCCTGAAGGAAAATAGTCAATTGATTGCAAATGGATTTATCATGTCAAGCATAAATGTGATGGTACCATAGATAGGTATTAAACCTCTGTTAGTGGCAAAGGGCTTTACTCAGGTCGAAGACATAGGTTACACATATATTTTCCCAAGTTGCAAAAATGACTTCTTTCAAGATTTTGCTGGCACTTGCTGCTGTCAACAATTGGTATCTTCTTCAGCTTTATGTTAGTAAAGCTTTCGTCAATGGTCAGCTCGATGAGGAAGTATATATGAAGCTACCTCTTGGTTATAAATCAACTGTTCAAGGCAGTGATTTAGTTTGTAAATTACACAAGTCTATATATGGTCTGAAACAAGCTTCTCGACAATGGTTCCATGCCTTTTTTTAATGTAATTTTGAAGTTTTGTTTTGTTCAGTCTCCCTATGAGCATTCGCTCTTCATCAAAGGCACATGAGATAACTTGGTGGCTCTCGTGGTTTATGTCGATGACATTGTTCTTGCTGGTAAAAACTTGAATCTATTGATAGAAGTTCAAAATTTTCTCAAACAACATTTTAAGCTCAAAGAATTGGGAACATTGCGATACTTTCTTAGGTTTGAGGTTGCTCGAAATGAGTCTGGTATATCTTTATCCCAAATGCATTATGCTTTACAACTGCTTCAGGATACCGACTCTCTTGGCAAGAAACCTGTGGATTTGCCAATTATTTCAAATCATAAACTCAGTATGCGTGAAGGGGAATTACTACCAGACCGTCAGTTGTACCGGCGTTTGATTGGGCGATTACTCTATATCACGCACCAGACCAGACATCACCTATACGGTTCACTTGTTAAGACAGTTTGTTTCTGTGCCACGACAGCCTCATCTCTTGGCTGCTCTTGTCTTACATAAAGAAAGCACCTGGTATTGGTTTATTTTTGTCCTCAAAGTCTACTCTTCAACTCAGTGGTTTTGTCGATTCAGACTACATTTCCTCTCCAAACACTATACGTTCAACTAATGGAATTTGTATCTACATTGGGGACAATTTGATTTCTTGGAAATAAAAAAGCAACACATAGTTGGCCGTTCTTCATGTGAAGCTGAGTATACGGCTATGGCTTCAGCTACATGTGAATTAGTCTGGATTGCAGCTTCAATTTTTTTTTTAATTACGTACGGATGCAAAAAGAAAGCTGGCATTATTTTATTGAGAAAAACTATAAGTGGTCGTTCCACACCAGCTTTCGTTAATAGTATGCGACGGTAGTGACCTTTTAAAAGTGATTTAAAGTTAAATAACTACGATACAAGTTTAAAAAGATAAGTGATCATATTAAAAGTGTTTTAAAATTTTCGAGTATTATCAGTACAGTGTACCCTTAAATTAAATAATTTTTTTAAATATTTCCATTCGAAAACGGTACAAACTTTACAAGTCAATATAAAATTTATTGATTTTATTTATTCATAAAGTATAATTATATATTTAAGAAATAAATAGAATATCAAGTATTCACATAAAAACAAATAATAGTGGTTAAAAAAGATAAGTAAATACTTAGTTTTTTTTTTTTTTTTTAACTTTGGCTACATTTTATGACATTTGGTTCCTCCCTTTTCATACATTCTGCTCTTGAATGGACCAACTTTAAGATGCTGGATATATGAATAGGTAGGTGCTCAAAATGAGTATATTCATTTTTTACATGTAGTTTTTTTTTTCTTCAATACATCTAAAAGATTATGCAACATATTTACATCTGAATATATGTTGAGTACAAGTATATATATATATTTAAAAAAGTAGGTTTAAAATATTAAACAATTACTGTTTATGTAATGCATTTGTGAGTTGAATAAGTAGTGGATATCTCACTAGGACATTGAGGTAAATCCCATGGTAGATTAGGCTTCCATGAATCCAGCTCATTCGGCGACAAGCTAAAGGGAAATCCCATTGGTCGGATACTCCTCCATTGGCTCTCCTCAAGGACTTCATTGGAGGTCTTCCCTGTACCTTGCAGATCTTGTGGCAAGCTTATTGAGAAGCCATTGAAATGCTGTTGTTTCCCTTCAAAATCTATACTCCCGGAGTTGTTTGTAATTTCACCGGCGACCATCGTCGCCTGTGGGCTAAATGCCGTGGAAGAATCAACGACCGTGTAATGTGAAAACATGAAGTTGTTGTGAATGTCTCCATTGGAAATAGGAAATGGGAATGGCCTCCATTGTTGTGCATGTTGCAGTTCATTGTTGCTGGAACAAATGTTATCCGAATTCAATTGATTGCAGGGGCCACCATTGTGGGGTATATCAGATGATAATGAGGGTATCAAAGTGTGAGAAAGAGCTCTTTGTGCCATGGAATTGTTCTTTCTAAATATCCTGCAAATAGCCCACGAATCCTGTAATGAAAACAAGGCAAATCTTAGACGGTTCGTACGAAGAAAACAACATTAGACAATCGAACCAGTTGATGTCACTCAATACATTTGCAGAGAGGGTTTTGTCTGAGAGTGAAGGTAGACGAAACTCATGCATCATCCAATCTGTTTTAGTCCCTTTGGCGGCTCTTCCACGATAGAACACTAGGGATTTCTTCAAGCCAATACATTGGGTGCCGTCGGAAGTTTGAATAGGCCTATCGGTTCCTGTCGCCTTCCAAAATCCGGCTCTTGTGACTCTGTTAGGCCTTGCACTGTTTCGGTATTTACGGTCTCTTGGACAGTAGAAATACCACTCTTTCTCCCCTGATGCTGCCAGCTCTAACAAAATGGGAAAAATAAAAAGTATTCGGAATGAGTTGCATTAGAAAAGCTTAAACATATTGTAATAGCTATCAATTGAACACAAGTTAGTGTCCGATATCGATATATTTCAGATTTTCATGTACTTGAAGTGTCTTTGAATGATCGTATCTTCGTAACTATGTTCCGTCTAAATATGTATCAGAAACAGGTATCAGACACAAATTTTTCAAGAAAGAAAAGGAAAAGGGAGCAACAAAGTGTAGTAATAGAGTATAGAAATGATGAAAACTGACTTGGAAGATCCCAGGGTTCATATTTGTAAATGTCAAGTTGTTTGATAAGCTCAATGGGTAAAGATTTCTGCTGAATCTTTTTCTTGAGGTAAAATCCGACAAGCTCTTCATCCGTCGGATGAAATCGAAAACCAGGCAACATAACATCTTCAACCTTATCAACATCATTCTTCAACTCGGCATCCATGTTCAACTCCAACCAAAACTATTGAATGCAACAGTTGAGGTTCGGACAAGTTCTTGGAAATTAATGGAAACTTTGGTGATTCTAAGGGAGATGACTTTGGTGAAAACTTGAGCTTAAAGACTGGGTTTTAATGGAAACTCAAGTCAAAGGTGATGAGAGATTTCTTCAATTTCTCTTTCAGTTCCAACACTATATGAAACTTGTTTTAAACTTTTTAATCCAATTTAATGGTTTCAATCTGACCATAAAATCAACAATTTGTTTTTGAAGATCAAATTGTTCTCATACACACGGATTTCAATTCATGGGAAACCTTGTTGTCTTTTCTCCTGGAAAATAACATATATGATGACAAAGCAAGCTTCCAATATTTCACCTTAAAATTAGTCTTAATTCGCTTGAATATTTTTTTACCAAAAATGACAAAGCAACCTTCCAATATTTTACCTTAAAACTAGTCTTAATTTGATTGAATATTTTTTCCCCAAAATTGACATAGGGGGATTGGCCAAAATCTTCCCATCCAAGCAAATTCCGGTCTTCCTTTTCTATGTGAATATTTTTTTGAATGTCTCTTTATCTCAAAAATAAATTATTTGTATTCCTTTTATTTAAAAAGATAATTATATTATAACAAATTAAGTTCAAGGGTAAGGGAGGGATTGTGATTTAAATTATAAATCAATTGAATGTCACTTTTAAAAGTAAATATATGAATTTATTGAACTAGATCATATGATTAAGTATTAATTTTAGGCTATTTTATTTTTACGATAACATTTATTAATCTATGTTCTCCCAAGTTTTTATTATAGAAGCAGATGGTTTTACTAAAAAGAGGAAATATTTAAAATTATAATAAATGTTTATAACTAGAACAAAATTATCTGTCCCTAATCATGTTTCCTTTTATGCCCACACTAAAAAATACTAAAAATTAAATTTTAAATCATAACCCTAAATTCTACATCCTAAACTCTAAACCCTAAAAAGTACACCTTAGCCCTAATTCCCCTAAGCCTAACCATAAACACTAACCTTAAATTTTAAACCCACTTTTTAAAGTGAAAGCACCAAAAGGGGCATAGTTTGGGGCATATGATTTTCATCCTTATAACTATAATCATAAATTAAACATATAATTTGAAAATTAACCCTTGACACAAGAAACTAACCACTTTAGATCATACAAGAACCATACAAAGAAAAGGTTAAAAAATTCAACCAAAGGACTAAAAAAAGATAGATACGAATAGATTGACTGTATCGGCAAACGAACCACAAAAGAGAATAAAACTACTGAAAGACCACTGACAACTGCAAATCAGAGTTGAGTGTCGTGAGAAAACTATCTACAAACGCAAACGGCGTATCCAAATCCAATATGATTATCCAAAGCAGAGAAGATTAGCCAGATAACAAATAAAAGCCATCTTGATCAATTGAGACGACGTCAAATCCAACCCTGAGAAAAACAATCAAACAAAAAAATGATCAAACGACCGACAAAAAGACTAAAATTGTCATAAAGTAGAGGAAAACATGTCATAGAAATAGAGGAAACCGTGCCACAAAGACATAATTATTCTTATTAAAAATTAAAAAAATTAAAAGAGAAGCGAAGATAATAGATACGAAAATAACAGAAAAATAAGAAGTATCGACGATCGACGACTATCACTAAAATTAGCATCGTCGCCTACTAAAACAAAGAAGAAAAAAAACGTAGAGACAAATAACATACGGTTTGACGGATACTCAATTAGATGTAAATATACGCATATAAACTCTCGAGTTGTTCTAGAGATAACCGATTAAATTTAATCAATAATAAGGTTTATACGAGGGAAAAACCTAAGGTCCATCACCTAATGTTCAAGTATATCATACTTAACCCTAAGTTTGGATAATTAGTTGAATATTTAAAAACCTCCGATATAAATCAACGAGGTTGATTCAAGTAGTAAACAATTTGGTATCGCTTAAGCAAGTCTTGAGTTTAAAGTATTGTGTATGCAGAAAATTTTTGTTGGGATACTCACTCACCAAAGTCAAATGTGCGACATGGATCGGTCTAGATTAATCAAGGCAAAATTTTGAAAACCGAGAGAGCAGAAAAAAACCTCCAGCATAAAAAATATAGTTCCTTTACGTTGTATTTTCCCTGCCATGTAAAAATAATCATTTTTATCAAACAAAAGAAAAACTAAATGTCTGTTTGGTTATAGAGAATAAAATTTATTTTCATTTTTATTTTTTTGAAAAATTAAAAACGGTAAAAAAAACGCGTTTGGTAGAAAAATTAGAAAATAATTTTTAGTAAATGAAAATAAAAATAAGTGAAAATTTGAAAATATAAAAAAGATGTTACCATTGTTTTCATTGAAAATGTTGTAGGAAAGTGGAAAATATGAAACAAGAGTTTTTTAATTTTAACTTCATTTTAGCCCGGGTCCGAATCCTTCTTATACCGTTTTTAAAAACTTTGTTTTATTTACTCATAATTTATTTATTTATTATACTAATATTTTTCTAACTATATTTTATTTTAATTATTTGTTTATTTCTATTCTGAAAAGTTAGATACGAAACACATTTTCATTACTTTTTTCAAAACAAGTATTTATCCATATTAACTAAGCATGTTTTTTAATTTTTAGATAACTAAAAATGAAAATAAAAACAAAAATAAAAAATATTTTCTAAAATTAAACATATCCGAATTCTTTCCAACTATACTTTACATCATATTTACCCAATTCATAGTGTAAAAGTACTGTAATGATTTTAAATTACGATATTCCTTAATGTTGCAAATTTAATTTATAATCGTCATACTTGTAGAATCTAAGATTTAGAAGTAAAAAAAGAGTTATATATTATCTTTTTCTCTTTAAAAAAACTCCCAGCTTTTAAGCGCAGCTAGCTTCCCTTCGCAGCGAATCTTCTATTTTTTCATCTTTAGTTTTGGTTGCAGCGGCTGTTAGTCTAATAAACTCTGTTTTTTTGTTGCTTTTAAAAAATAATTTTAAAAGTACTGTTAGAAAGTGATTTTAAAAAATTAATTGTGAAATTTTAGTGTTTTGTATTGCTGCCAAAAATGTTTTTAAAAACATAAAATGTCCATTTTAGACATGATATTGTAAAGTAAAAATAAATGAACGTAAATGATGTTTAAATTCTTTCTCATAAAATTTATTAACATTATTAACTTTTTTAATATTAATTCAATATATTAATAATTATTATATTTAATAATTATTGTATTAACTCAATAAATTAACATTATTAACTTTTTAATATTATTTTATAATATTAAAGTTTTTATTATTTATTATTTATTTAAAATATTAATTTTTAATATTATTTTAATAATTATTATATTTAATATATTTAATCATTACTGTATTTACTATTAAAATATTAATTTAATATAATAATTATTATATTTAATATTATTTTAATATATTAGTGTTTATAATTAAGGGTAAGAAAGTAATTTCACATCCAAAAATAATTTTCCACCCCAAAAGCTAGAAATTTTAGCTTTTGAGGTTAGATGGAAAATCACTTTTTTAAGTGATTTTTCACTCCCAAAATAAACTGTTTGGCATTGCTTTTGGTTTCAAACCAGCTTTTGAAGTCAAAAGCTGGTTTGAAAAGCAAACAAAAACAGGGCCTAAGTATTGATCGTCAACAATCGGTACTCATTTTTTTTTGTATATTTTTTTTTCAATAAGAATAACTATACTTTTATGACATATTTTCTTTTATCTTTTGATATGTTTTCGGTCTTCTTTGTCACTCCTTTGATCGTATTTTTTGTTTTTTTTTCAGGGTTGGTTTTGAGCCGCTTCGACTGATCAAGATTGTGCATATTTGTTATCATGGTGATCTTCCTTACTTTGGACACTCGGATTAGATTTAGATACATGGTTTGCGTTCGTGGATAGGTTTCTCATGATGCTTGACTCTGTGGCTCATTTGTGGATTTGAATACGCGATTGTCGGTGATCTTTCAATAGTTTGATTCTCTTTTATGGTTCGTCTGCCGATGTAGTCAGATTTGTCCGTTTTTTGTTTGTATCTACCTTTTATGGCCATTGTATGATCTTAAGTGGCTAGTGTTAGAAAAATGAGTGCAATAATAATTCAAACATTATAGAATACCGTAAGAAAAATAAATAATAATAAATTAAAAACATAACCTAAAATTAGACAGGGTTGAAAATCAGAAGAATTTTGTTGAGGCTTGTATAAAATGTTTTCTTAAGATAGATTCGTCCTCTCCTCGATGCTTGAGTAACGTTGGACGTCTATCTCCTAAGATACAACAACAAACGTTCACAGCAGTAGCATAATTGCAGTGAACAATCGAACACAATCTTGCCGTCATCTATCCCCGAAAACCAAAAAAATATTTTTCTATATTGGTTTTCAAAGTTGTTGAGTTTTCCAAAGTTGATAAGTTGTTGAGTTTCAAAGATGTTGTGAAAATGACTCTCAACTAGTCTTTATATAGTGGTTAAAAAATTAAATTGTTTGATGAAAAGATTAAACTTCTTGATGGAAAGATTTATTGAAAAGTTAATAGATATAATTGAATGGATGCGAATTTAAACAAAAAATAATTAATAAGTCTATTCACTAAGTGACGTGACTTATTATTGGCATGTTTATTTACCAAGTGACATGACTTAGTATCAATATTATTCAACCAATATATATTATTTTTCCAACATCTAGTTTCTTGTGTTAAGGATTATAGGATAATGTGTCTAGTTTATGTTTATGTTATAAACTCTCATTGTAAATTTAGATATTTTCCTTTTTAAATAAAATTAGCGACTTTTATAAAAAATATATATTTTTTATTAAGTAGAGAGATAATTGTATTTTTAAGGTAAATATCGGGATTTAAACTCATACAAAACATCATGAGCATCATTGACCACTCGGTCGATCCGCGACTCTCCGAAAGAAATATATGTTTAATACAATAATTTATCTATTATTTTCCTATCCAAAAATTTATCTAATTTTGATTTTGGGGATCACCGAATAGACATGTGGGCAATTATTCAACAAAAGTATGGGAGAGAATATCATCTTGAATTTTAATAAATAAACAAATTTACATTGTCAAAGTAGGGGTCAATAATAATAACCAAAATATGTCGATAAAATAACTACGTACCTATCAATTTGCAATTGCTTGATATATTACTCGTAATTTGTAGCCATTAATATACTCAATAATACAAGGGGATAAACTTTTGATAGAAAGCTTGAGGATGATTTTTTTGTCTTATTACGAATATTTATAAATAGTTGCAATATGAAGTTAAAATACAAATCCTTATCTATTTTTCTATGAGTACTGAAAGGAACTAATATAGACTGAATATTTATATATTTTTTATTTTTTTCTTGAGTGTGTCAAACTTAATGTGTTCAGAGCTTATAGATGTATTTTGAGACGATATTTTTGGATTAATACTTAAAAAAGATAAAAGCAATTAGGTTTAACCAATTCCTAGACTCTTAAAAGGCATACCCTTGTGTTTTCCACTAGTTAGCCAATTTGAGTGTATTCTTCATTTCTTTGTTTTTAATAGGCCTGTAAACGAACCGAACGAACACGAACGAGAGTATGTTCATATCCGTTCGTTTAATTTTAACCGAACAAATGAATGAACACGAAAAACTAAACGAACATAATTTATTGTTCGTGTTCGTTTGTTAAGGATTGTAGCTTGTTCGTAAATGAATGAACGAGCCTTTTGTTCGTGTTCGTTTATTTAATTAAACAAACAGAAAATCTTGTTCATGTTCGTTCGCTTAATAAATAAACGAACTTTCCGGTTCATGAACGGTTTGCTGAACGTTTGGTTCGTTTACGACCCTAATTTTTAATACATTATTTAACCCGAAATCTTTTGTTTGTTATCCCTGTATTTTACCTATATCAAGATAAAAGGAAAAGTCTTGCATGATAATATTGAAAATGAAAATGAAAAAGGAAAGAAAAAAAGAAATTGAAGTTTGTTTTTTTTAAGAATGGAAGATATTCGTGAAATGTTTACTAAAATAATTATTAGATGTTACTTCTTCAAAGTCCTTTGTACATGAATGAGACGTGAGAATAAATTTCGAAGATTATAATAGTGTGTTTAATGTTGTTATGTGGTATTTATATCATGCAAGTAGATAATTCTTTGTATTGATCGTGAAACTTTACCCGCTTGGTTCTAGAGAATAGAGTCCGTTTTTATTTTATTTTTTTGGAAAATAAAAAACGATGAAGAAACCGCATTTGATTGAAAAATTAGAAAATGAATTTTAGAAATAAAAATAAAAATAAGTGAAAATTTGAAAACATAAAAAAGATGTTTTCATTGAAAATATTTTAGGAAAGTAGAAAATATGAAAATGTTTTTTTAAATTTTAACCCAGATTCGAATCCTTCTAATGCTATTTTTAAAACTTTGGTTATTTACTCATATTTTATTTATTTATTATTATACTAATATTTTCTAACTATAATTTATTTTAATTATTTAATAATTATTTTTCATTTCTATTTTGAAAAGATGGATACCAAACACATTTTCATTATTTGTATTTTTTAAAAACAAGTTTTTATCCCTATTAACAAAGCATGTTTTTTAATTTTTAGGAAACTAAAAATGAAAATTATTTAATGAAAATGAGAATAGAAAACAAAAATAAAAAATATTTTCTAAAACCAATCGAACTTTTTTCTATTTACTATACCTAAGCCTTGTTACAACTCTTGTTAAGTCCATTTGATTTTTGCATCATGTTCATGTGTAGTGGTGGAGGTTTGATTCATTTATAAGTCTATGGTAATATTGTGTTATGTTTTAATCTTGAGATTAATTCTGTAGTGGTGGAGATTTAATTTTTGCATCATGTTAATGTGTAGTGGTGGAGATTTTATTCATTTGCAAGCTTATGATAATATCTTGTTATATTTTGATCCTTAAAGTTAAATGCACTTTAAACACTTTAAAAGTAATGAATAAAATCATGTGAGTGTTTTAAGTCTTGTTACGCATTTTTTTTAGCAAATCTTGTTATATATAATTTTAGTTAATTAATGAGATGCTTGATTTTTGCGATAAAATTTATCCTATAAACGCCTTTTCTTTATATAATTTGAGCTCATATCTCAAGATGTCCCCTGACGGGCTGGGACAAAGTAACTTATGGCAAGTAGGATGGCAAGATTGGTTTAGGTAGCTCAACGCCTTGTCGAGGTGTAAGCCACTTGCCCTAATACGAGGTGGCGTTGTAGTCAAGATGGCATGTGTTGGTCAACATCTAAGACTGTTGTGTTGCAGCTATATAATATGTATAGACTTTTCAGAGACAGAATCCATGAGGATTATTCATTGAGTTCAACTCCAATACAATTGGAGTCCATATGTGGTTAGGATTGTCGATGTCCGCAGGAATGGACCGAGAGGTTGGAGGGGGCGGTCGCCCACCTAGAAATTTAAAATTTATATGTGATATAGGAATTTTTTTATAATTTTATATATATTTTTTTATTGAAAATTTATTCTCGCGCCCCTGAAATTTTTTAAGTTATCCCTCCCCTAACGTGTAAAGTTTTGCATCTGTCCCTGATGTCCGCTAAGATCGAAGCACTTCAGAGTCTAATAATTTATAATGACTATGAATTGTGGGAGTTGATACAAGGTACAACAATTCTTCGAAAAACAATGTATTTTTTTGAATAGTCTAAATGTGATTACAATGTAGCATCTATTCTCAACGTGATAGTTTTTGTAACCTCCTAGAATTAGGCGTAACGCATAGGCGGGTCTAGGAGGTTATATTTTGTGGTATCAAAGCTTAAAGTTACGTCTTTCTAGGTAGATTAGCCGATCGTCTGTCATAGGATGCCTGGTTTGTGCATGCCCCGAGATCATAGCCGTACTCCTCCTAGCCGAAACTATGATGTTAATCCTTTTCCTGAAATAAGTGAGTCTAAGTATTATGTCTGCTATAGCTCGATTTGTGCTGGCAAGGAATGCATGTAACGTTCATCTGTGATTCGAATTTGCTTGATGAATTTGAATCTGGAAAAAGAACCTGGATAGTTTATGTAATAACCGTTTTTTGTCTGGTTATGAATCGAATATACCAACAATAAAACCCAACCAAAAAATCCAATTACAAGATCAAAAACAGCCCATCTTTACATATCCATTTACAATGTACATAAGCCCATTTACAACCCAACCAAGCCCAACTAAATTCTCTACCCATTTTACAAACCAAATCCAATAACCCAATTACCCATCGGCCCACTATACAAACCATTGACCCAAACCCAGTTACCCATCTATCTACCCGACCCAGATTACTTACCCGAATATCCTAAACACCCTAACCTTAACCAACTAAACCCTAGCCGCCAGGGCCCCTTCAGCTCCCTATTCCAGAAGCTCTCAGGCCACGTTAGTTCATCTTCCGCCACATCGTCACATCCAACCATGTTAGCGGCCACGTCGGCTCTGCACCAACCATCACTGCCACGAGGACTGGTCCCCGTTTGCATGCATCTCTCCACAACCAGCCTCCTCGTACGAACCTGTAAAAGGGACAAAAACTTAGAAAACCAGACATACAACAACCAACAAAGCCAGTCATTTTATTTTGTTTTTTTATCTCATGTAACCGGCTATATAAGCCTGAAATCAAAACATTGTAAAACAGACGAGAATATTCAATAAATAAACACAAAGGAAAAAAATTTAAAGCTATCTTCTTCATTGTTTTCAAATATCAAAAAAGTTTAATGTTTTTTACCTTTAGGGTAGGTTCGGTCACCCGTCGCTGATGCCCCTTTTTCATTGTTTCCGTTCACTTTATCGCGCGTTCTGTCTAGGGTTTTCAAAAGTTCTTAAAAGGGAAAAGGGGGACTCGTGGTTTTGTTTTTTTTTTAAATTTTAAACAAAAAGGAGTTTCAAATCGATTTTAGATTTAGTTTTTAAAAAAATAAAAAAGAGTTTTTCTATGGCCGTTGGCCACCGGTTACGGTGGCCGAGGCTGTGGCACAGCGGCTAAGGCTTGCCGTTTTTTGGAAATGAAAGAGGGACCAGGGTTGAGTTCAGAGCATTTTATTTTTTTGTGTTTTATGGAATGGGATAAATGAAGTTTTCAAACATTTTTTGCCTTAATCAATCCTATATATATCGTTTATCAAACGTCGTCGTTTCTCCCAGCCTCAGACCCGCGCGGTGGCCAGACCCGGAGGGAAGGATCCGCGTGTTTAGGGCCAATAGGATAATTGCCTCTCATGTCCCCCCCTTTCCTTCCCGCTTCCATTTTAGCCACAGTTTAATCTCAGTTTTGGTCCCTCCCTTTCGTTTCGTTGTAAATTTTCGTCTATTGTAAAATCTGTTTTTTTATAACCCTGGCCTTAAATTTCTGTTGTTTTGCATTTTAACCCTTACATTAGTGTTATATATTTTATGTATTATACACATACTTTATGCTATTATATTATAAGTATATATACATACTATTACCTGTATTATATTACATAATATTATGTTCATACTATATTTATATTATACTTTATAAGCATATATATTATAAGTATTTATATTATAGTATTTATATATTATATGTTTTATATGACATATTTTATTTGGTATATAGTATACTTAGTATCATATATAATGTTACACATTAATATATATATATACATATCGTAGTTTTATATTAATTATGCTACATTTTATTATTTATATATTCGACTATTTATTTTTCCGTCCGAATCGGCCTTACGGTGACCCGCAACAGGGGATGACCCGTATTATTACGGCCCGTTTAACGTAGCCATCTAACCCACTAACATCTAACTTCTAACTTTTAATTCTCATTTTAATTTTCCGCATTTAATTTCAGCAATTTACTTTTTCGTATTTAATTTTTCGCAAATTTAAATTCTGCTCCTTTGTTCGATCCGATCCATTTTCTGGATATTTTATTATCGCATTTATTTTGCGCATTTCTTTTATGTTCGATCTGGTCCTTTTTCCGGATCGTTTTAATTTTTGCCGTTATTTATATTTTCATTTCGTATATTTATCTTTGTTTTATTTTCTCACACTCGGACATATAAACTGTTAATGCGGTGCCCCTTTATTCGATAATAAATAGGGCCAGTACCAGTCGCAATGGTGGTGGTTCATTCGTTAATTAGAGAATAACAGGGCCATTAAAATTTACTCGCATTTTTAAACGAATTTTAAATTAATTTAAAATTTAAACTCGCAAATTTCCAATTATAGGCAAATTGTATTTGACTAGGTACCAATTTCTGGGCGGTGTGGGGGTGCTAATCTTTCCCCATCCGTAACCGACTCTCGGACCCGTTTATTAAAAGAATCTATGGTTTCATTTTTGGTGTCCGGTCTACCTTTAAAAATGATCAATAGCGACTCCAGTCTTTTTCTTTTTTTCAAAATTCAAACTTTTCCAAAACAATTTTCACTCAAAATCGGGTTTCCCCAAATTTCTTCTAATTTTCCAAAAATCCCCCAAACTTTAAGTTTCAAAAATTCAAATTTTTTTTTACAAAAACAAAAATACACATTTTTCTTCCATAGCGATTTTTCGGAGAAGGGAGGTCGTTACAGCTGGCGACTCCGCTGGGGGTAATTTTGTTTTTACAAAAAGAGAGTCAATCCATGAGTGGAATATATTTTGCCTCAATTGGAAATTGCGAGTTCATTTTTAAATTAATTTGACATCTTTTTAGAAATGCAAGTTCATTTTAACGTATTTTAAAGTTTGACATATAAACTCGTTCGTGTAAGTGGGGGAAAGGCTAGTGCTTTCGTGAGGATATTATTCCTTTGTATGGGCCTAGTAAGTTCCTTCGAGGCTCGAGAACTCTATGCTTTCATGAGAATATTGTTTCCTAGTATGGACATAGCGAATGGGTCCCCTTGAATTGAACTCGATTGAAAGGAGCCTATAATGGGTGATGATCGGGAGCCTTGCTACCCTTTAGAAGTGGATAGCGAAGACAATTCGAGTGCCCTTTTAGCACCAAAACTGCATGTAGAACCCATGAAGCCCACCTCTTAGAGCCATGCAATAACCCTAGAAAATTAGAATATCCTGCAAATAGGGTTCATTTTGTGCTAAAACATGTCGGGTATATTCCAGTCTTTCATCTATAAATATTTAATGCTAACTAGTGTTTTCTTTTGGCAACACATCAGTATGGCATAAGATCATTTTCCATTCATTTGCAGTACACCATCATAAGGTATTGGCCAGAGAATGGTGGACACAGTGGAAATCGTTCATGGATCGAGAGGAAATCTAGTAACCTAGACGTCAATTAAATGTAATATTTGAAGTTGCAAATTTCTCTCATATATTTGTAGGTGTTGTTCCTCGAAGCCATGTCTAAATTAGTACCTTTGCATTTAGGACAGCCACTTCACATTTACATGCATTTGTTTTGAAATCATTACACTTTGACTTACATTGTATCATACGAGCATAAATTTCATAATAACTGTGCTCAACATAAATTTTGCTCATTTGCACGGTAGTCACATCATATTGGCATTCAATATTAATTTCATTCACTTGCATCATAATTGCATCACATGCTAGTTATTCATTTGATTGCATCAACATCTGTACATCTAGACATTAATATGACATTTAGAGGCATGCATTTTCTCTATCACCACCATATTTGTTCAAAATAAAGAACCTGCTATGTTCGACAAAGATGATGCCCCAACTGGCGAAAAATGGGGGCAAGCTTCATGACCTACATTTGCAATTCAGATAGTGTAAGTGATCTTGCATGGTGGGGCCACCGAGCACCCCCTCGGTAAGTTTACATTTAAAAATGAGAGCCCGAATATGGTGTTAATTTTTTTTGTAATGGCCTAAGGCCACATATTCAAAATCACAATAAAAAGATGCAATCTATTTTCAATTCTCTTTGTTTTGTAAATATCTCTGTCTATTGGGTCCCCGTATATCAATTGCACTAGGGACATTGATTTTGACCCGAAGGTTGAACCTGAATAACCCGTGTCTAATTGAAATTTAAGCTTTCACATTAAGGACCACGAATAATAAAGAATCATTGCAATTCAATGTTCAAAGCCTGGTAATAGGCGTTTTCAAAAAACATTTTAATGTTAAAAGCTTGGTAATAGGCATCTTTTAAAAAGCACTTCAAAGCCTGGTAATAGGCATTTTTCAAAATTTATTAAAAGGCACTCCAATGTTTGAAACCTGGTAATAGGCATTTTCGGATAAGAGTGCAAAATGGGGCACCCCGCTGAAGCTCATTCTAATCGAAACTCTTCGCTTCATGAGTGATGGTAATATTTTCAAATCATGACAATGCCGAGTAGCTTGGGAATTTGTTGTTTGCTCCATCATTTATTTCGAGCCAAAAGAATGTGATGAATTGAATTCCCCAAACAAAAACAAGACAAAAACGAATGAACCTGCCAAATGCAAGGTGGTCAAGCATCGAAGTAGCTTAAAATGTGAACAATTACTAACTATTATTTTTTATGTCCTAACCTATCGTCAGTGGTGTAGCAGATCAAATCCCTTCTATTCTTTAGATCTTGCCTCATCATCAGTGGTGTAGCAAATCATCTTTATTTTTAGATCCTGACTCTTCGTCAGTGGCGTAGTGGATCAACCTCTATTCTTCAGATCTCGACTCTCCGTCAGTGGTGTAGCGGATCAAATCCCTTCTATTCTTCAAATCTTGCCCCATCGTTAGTGGTGTAGCAGATTTATCACATTTATTCTTCAGATCTTGAGTCATCATTAGCGGTGTAGCGGATCAAAATCTTCCAGATCATGCCTCTTCGTCAGAGTCGTAGCTTGATCGCAACTAACTCTTCAGATCATGCGTAGCAGATTTATCACATTTATTCTTCAGATCTTGACTCATCATTAGTGGTGTAGCGAATCAAAATCTTCTAGATCATGCCTCTTCGTCAGAGTCGTAGCTTGATCGCCACTAACTCTTTAGATCATGCCTCTTCGTTAGAGTCGTAGCTTGATTGCCACTAACTCTCCAGATCATGCCTCTTCGTCAGAATCGTAGCTTGATCACCACTAACTCTTCAGATCATGCCTCTTCGTCAGAGTTGTAGCTTGATCGCCACTAACTCTTCAGGTTATGCCTCTTCGTCAAAGTCGTAGCTTGATCGCTATCAACTAACCTCTCAGATCATGCCTCTTCGTCAGAGTTGTAGCTTGATTGCAATCTAATCACCGAATTATGCCTATTCGTTAAAGTCGTAGCTTTACCCAATCTAATCTTTCGATCTTGTCTCGCCGTCGGTGGCGTAGCAGATCACCTATATTCAAACATCTCTTTACCCAATCCTTTTAATTTTACAGTTTTAAATAAAATAAGTGGATACTCAGTCTGAAATAATATCTTTCTACTCTTGCAGGTTCTATCCTTCCAAAAGGGGACAAAGTAGATGAGTCGACCAGATCTTGACTCTCCGTCGGTGGTGTAGCGGATCAACAGATGTGTTATATTTCTCCGTGTCATACCCGTATTTTGTCCGGGGTACCCATATATTAAATAGATAAGGCTGAATAATAAATAAATAGTAAATATTATAAAACCCAATAAATGTCCAAAAGTTCAGTTTAAATGTTTAAGTTACACATAAAAACACCCAAAGCCCAAATAAAACATACAAAGCCCATATACATTGTCTTTCCCGCCCAATTTTAAACCCAACAAACACAAAATGCCTAGTTATCATCCATTTTCCTGCCTGAAATGCCACTTGGCAAGCTCCCATTGGTTCGAACCAATAGCCACGGATAGTGGTTTTCTGTGGATCCAGCTGGCCACTCATGACGTCACTTCCCACTTACCTATAAATAGATAAGAGAAAGAGTGTCAGGGGATAATTAATCGCAAACATTAAAATCATTAATTAAATATTAAATAATAATAATAATAAAAGAAAGATTTTTTTACCTCGAGAAGTCCACTGGCCGTCGAGAGATGTGCCATTCGAAGCCGGAACGCCGTCGGAAGTTGAAGAGGTGTCAAAGCTGTCGAACAACCACCATGGAAGCGCGATCGTCTCCGGTCGTCGGAAAGGTACTCTTCTTTTCGATTTACTATCCTGCAAAAAAATAAACAAAAATAAATGAGTTAGTTTTAAACCAAAATAAGGAGTGAAAACAAATATAAAAACGATATTGGAAATGAAAATGGGATCAAGCATATTATCTGAATTCGGTCAGAGTTTAGGGACGGTGGCCAAAATTTTTGTGGTTGGAGTTGAAGAGGGTGTTTACGGGTAGCCTAGGCCGGGGAAGAAGGGTAGATCCTGTCGGATCTGGGTAGATCTATGGATTTTCGGTGAAAAAGAAGTTTTTTTAGGTTCTTTGGGTTCGAATGACGGCTGCCAGAAAATTGCCTTGCGGCGGTCGGCGTCGCCTATGGTATTATGAGAACAACCAAGGGCGATCGGAGTTCGGCGGCGGAAGATCAAAGGAGGTTTGAGGCAGCTTTTGAGGGCGACATTTGTCTATTTTGATTTGTTTTTGGGTTGTTTTCTGGGAATGATTCATTTCTGTAGAGAGATGGGAGAAAGCCCGGGAGTGTAGAAAGAGGGTAGGCTGAGGTATTATGAGAGAAAGGGCTTTGAAACGAGCTTAAATACCCGGGACAAAATGCAACGTTTTGGTCCCGGGTCATAGGGTCCATGCTTTTTATTATGGATAGGGTATGGGATCCGTGAACTTAGAAGGATTTAGGGCAAATTTGGGTTTTGGTCCTCAAGGTTTTGTCCTGTAATTCAATTAAGTCCATAATTCTCTTTAAATCGACCCCGAAGTTTTGTAATTCTTTTAATTTGATCCCCGATTTCCCATAATTGTATCCCTAAAAATTGTAATGCTTTAATTGAGTTTCTAGAGTTTTGTAATTGGGCATTAGGTTTTGTAATTGTCTCATTTTAGTCCATATAATAATAAAAAGAAGTTTTGTGTTTCAATTGTTTTCAATTCAATCCATTATTTAATTATTTTAATTTAATTAAATTGCCTTTTAATTTATATGTTTGATGCATATTTCAAAATGAACATGTAGTTTTGCATATTAGACAATTTAACCATTTAATTAATTAATTAATTAGTAGAGCCTTAGTTAGGTTTCTCTAATTAGGGTTTCAATAATTAAATAGGATAGATAACTATAGTAATTAGATGTATATTAAATATAATTTTAGAATCTAAGTTGGATGGTGTTCCGTTGTCTACAATGGGGTGTTATCACAATGTGAATCTCAATAAATTTTATTTAATATATGTATTTCACTTAAAATTGAATATTAATTTAGTTATTTAATTAACACTAAACAATTAATTAGGACACATTGTAGTTAATTAAATGTATATCGAATAGAATCTTTGAGGTTCAAATTTGGATGGTGTTCCATTGTTTACAATGGGGTGTTATCTCAATCTTGGTCATAAATGTGTATATTCGATATACATTTTCACTTATAACATCGATTTAATAAATTGTTAGAACCTTAATTAGGACTAGAACTTTAATTAATTAGAAGGATTATTTAATTAGGAATATGATTAATTTAAGAGCTTTAAATATATGAAAGATGTTCAAGTAATTGACATTTTCTCATAAAAACCATTGAATTAATTAATATTCATAGCTTAAATAACTAATCAATTAGAGCCTTTTAGGATTAATACTTAAAATCAATAAGACAATAAAGGGACATTCATTAAAAACCTTTTATGTTGGAAATTCATTTTTAAATATGAATAGGGGTGCCACCTAACGGGGTGCTTTTAATCTCATATTCGAACAAAATGAATTTCCTTATAAAATGATATTTGCATTCGAAATTTAAATTCAACTAATAATTATGGGATAAATTAAATTCAAATAATTATTCGAAATGCCAAAATGCCATGTAAAATTAAAGGTACCGATAACGGGAGTTCATAGGGGTGCTAACTCTTCCCTACACGTAACCGACTCCCGAACCCAATTTTTAAGACAGAATCTCTGGTTTGTTTTTTTCGGTGTCCGATCTACCTCGAAGTGATCAATGGCGACTCCAAAATGTTTTTTAAATGATAAATAATGGAAAATCAAATTTAATACGAAAAACCCTAAGTTTTCAAGATTAAATTAACAATGGCCAGAAAACCCTAATTTTGTAAAAGATCGATCGTCAGACTATTTTTCACACCTGATTTCAAAAATGGTCGCGACAGCTTGGCGAATCCGCTGGGTTTTTTTTTTTAAAAAATCGAGAGCCAGGCCTAATTAATTTTGCGTGGCATTTTAGGACAGTAAATTGAATTTAATTTTTCCATAATTATTGGATGAATTTTTAGAAAGAATGCAGGTAGCTTTTTTCTTGTGTGATATAAATTGTCATTCATGCATAAGCCTTCTACTCGGGCTTTTCACCTTTAAGTGGGAGTGAGGCATAATCTTACGCTAGTTATTGAGCTTTGTGATCAGAATTTCGTCCTCCTTCCGGTATACCAACCTTATACACCGTAAGGTGGGCTTTTCACCTTTAAGTGGGAGTGAGGCATAATCTTACGCTAGTTATTGAGCTTTGTGATCAGAATTTCGTCCTCCTTCCGGTATACCAACCTTATACACCGTAAGGTTGCGCCTCCGCTATAAGGGGCCGTATACTCCCGAATCGATGTCTTACTAGTCCAGTAACGACAGTTCGGGTATCCAGAGTTTAGATCGAAACCCACATGCTGTAATAGAAGCCTACCCCACTAGAGCCAGACAGGGACCTAGGACAGGGTGTTGCTGATTTAAATTAATTTCTCTGGTTATTCTTGTGTGCAAAATAAACTATTCTCTGGTTAATTTTACGCAATATAAATTGTTTTTCTGTAACAATTATTTTTGCTTACAATATTAATTCGCCATACTGACACAACTTTTGTTTTGTCTGGGTGTGTTTTATTCGATAAATGTTGCATCACATGGCATTCATGAGAGGTATCAGTTTGAGAATTAGTCGAGTAGGTAGTGGTCATAAGAGCTAAAGGGTCTGATAGCCAAGTGGGGGACAATACGTCACTGTGGACTTGATTCGAGAAGATTCAACACAAGAACGAAGACAATATACGTGGAGACCAAGTGCCATTAATGCAAGGTTGTACTGGAAATTTCTGAACGTGATGAAGTTTAGCTGTAACCCCCTAGACTCGGCTATGCGACACACCTAAATCTAGGAGGTCACATTGGGGTCACCGAAGCGACCCATAGAAAAAATAGCAGAAAACTCTTAGAAATACATTTAAAAGTATAAAACAACATTTCTGTTACAAACTATATTTAAATTTCGTGTATATAAACTGAAATCCAAAAAATAAAATACGGACTCAATCATAAAATAAATTGTGACATACATGCCCACTATATATAGGTACCGTACTCCACGCGCAACGCCAAGGGAACTCCAAACGGATGTCGGACATAAATCTATAATCGAATTTCTTTAACCTGCAATGGTGAAACAAATGGAGTTTGGGACAAATGCATGTAAGGTAAAATAAATACATGGTATAGTATAAAATTATCACTTTGTTCTGAGTATCCACATGTTCTAATTACGGTTCATTTTAAGTTCTTATCTATCCTCTATCTGAACTCTAAAAAGCAGTTTTCCCAGGCCCATTGGGCATTGGTACTAACCTAAAAGAGTGTATTGGGTCTAATAGAATCGTCCCAACTGAAGCATAAAAGCCTGAATGCAAAATGTATTATCCTAGCCGAAACATAGAAGCCTGATACAATAGTAATAAGGAATTACCCTAGCCGAAGCGTAGGAACTCGATACAGTAGTCATAAGGAATTACCCTAGCTGCAGCGTAGGAACCTAATACAGTATTCATGAGGAATTACCCTAGCCGAAGCATTGGAACTTGATACAGTAGTCATAAGGAATTACCCTAGCCGAAGGGTAGGAACCTGATACAGTAGTCATGATGAATTACCCTAGCCGAAGCGTAGGAACCTGATACAATAGTCATAAGGAATTGCCCTAGCCGAAGCGTAGGAACCTGATATATTAGTCATAAGGAATTACCCTAGCCGAAGCGTAGGAACCTAATACACTAGTCATAAGGAATTAATATAGCCGAAGCGTAGGAACCTGATACAATAGTCATAAGGAATTACCCTTGCCGAAGCCTGGGAACATGATACAGTAGTCATTAGGAATTACCCTAGCCGAAGTGTAGGAACCTGATACAGTAGTCATGAGAAATTACCCTAGCCGAAGCGTATGAACTTGATACAGTAGTCATGAGAAATTACCCTAGCCGAAGCATAGGAACCTGATACAGTAGTCACGAGGAATTACCTTAGGCGAAGCGTAGGAACCTGATACAGTAGTCAAGAGGAATTACCCTAGTCAAAGCGTAGGAACCTGATACAGTAGTCACAAGGAATTACCCTAGCCGAAGCGTAAGAACCTGATACAATAGTCATAAGGAATTACCCTAGCCGAAGCATAGGAACCTGATACAGTAGTCATGAGGAATTACCCTAGCCGAAGCGTAGGAACCTGATACAGATACAATAGTCATGAGGAATTACCCTAGCCAAAACATAGGAACCTGATACAGTAGTCATAAGGAATTACCAGCTGGATCAGGGCTGAACCTTCGGTAACTTCATACTCTATCCTAAGTACCCCAGTAATAGTCTAAGCAGTGATAATAGTAGCAACAATAATATTCAATATTAAGTAATGACAACAGAAGATACAAAGCAAACCATTCAATCAGATAGGTATACCCTACGTGTTCGTTTCTTAGAAATGAGTATAGTGTATTGCAAAGTAGATCACATTCACTAATAAATCATTGCACGAACTACAAGAAATTGAACATGTATTGAAGTGATATTTTCCAAGTATTCGAACATGTGCATTGCACCCGAACTCAAACCATAACATCGAAAGTTCCTTGAAGAATATGTTACTCTTACTATTAACTATGTACTTTCCCCAAATAAATCGAACATGCCTTCATATGGTATTCTTCCAATATCATATTAGTATCCGAAATGACTAACAAACACGGTCGTACATTACCACTTTCATAGCTAGTTTATTTGTTTAGCTTTACTAGTATTTCTAATTCCAAGTCTTAGAGGTATTTTTAGTCATTTTAGTATTCGAGGGTATTACAGACACTTCGATGCCCAAGGGTGTTTCAGTCATTAAGATACTTCCGGTAATTCCAAACAATTCATTCATTTCAATTCTCGAGGGTTTATCCATGATTTCAGTTAATTTGATAAATTTCAGTACCTGAGGTTATTTCAGTCATTTCTATTATTCCAATCAATTCATTCACTACTGTCATTTAGATCAGTTCAGGAATACGTAGAATCTTCCAATAAATTTATCTTCGGATATTTATCTAGAGTTTGGGTAATCCAAGTGTTTTGCTACCATACATATTTGAAATCTTGATATCGAATTCTTTCCTAATAGAACGAGGATTTCATATAAGGTAATCATTTATCAGACCGAGTATAAAATTTTAGGACATTTCCTTTGTTAGTGGTATTTAAGTCATTATTATTTCTCGAGTGTATTATCGTCATTTCTTAATGAAATATTTCATTTATTAAATCATTTGACTCTATTTATTAGATCAGGAGATTATGTCTTATTAACCATTTACTGAACTAAGGATCCTTTCGGACTATTAAATTCTTCTTCCGAATAATTCGATCTTATCCAAATTACCATTCTATTATCTCATAATTTAATTGTCTCAAACAGAGTTAAAAGTACACTTAATCGTACTCATGCAAACTTTAGCCTAGAACCAACATGTATCATATGTATTACCTTAAGCCCTTGCTATATTGGTCGACCCTTGAAACGACATTCGAACACTCTCGAACCCGAATTCGACGTCCCACAGCCTCCCAGATCCAAAGATATACTAATGCCTTCAATTAACCACAATCCAAAATCAGTCCGTAATCACATTGCCTTTAAACTGAGTAATGGAGTACAAAAGCATGTTCGGGTCTAATATCAGATTTGGAGGCTTTCAGGTTAAAATTTCACAAAACTGACTTCAAAAATGGACTCCAGACGTTGAAAAACAAAAATTTAAGGTTTACGAAAAATTTTAAATTTTTGGTCAAAGTCAGCGTTGACGTCAGCATTCAACGTTGACGTCATGCTAACATCATCAGGTAACATGTCAACGGTCAATTCTAATGTCAGCAGCCAAAGTCAATGCTAACATCAGCTGTCACCAGTTTAACTCGAGTTAGTTGACTCGGCCGGGTCAACTCATTGAGTTACTCAGTCAACGGGTTGGGTCAACAAGTCGGGTCGATTCAGAACCAGTTCAAGGCAGGACTGATTTAGGGCCGGTTTAGACCGGGTTCAGACCGGTCACCGTCTAGGGCGGCCAAAAATTGCCCCAGGTGGCGTGTGTACACCACGCGTGGCCAAAACTGTCGAAAAATGGCCCAAATGCCAATTTTTGGCCAGATTTCAATCTTAGATCGTTTATTCAACCAGAAATCTCGAAATATTACCGGAAAAACTCACCCAAACTGACCTACTTACCTAAACGGTCGCGGCTCCAGCGAAGGCCCAAACGGCATTGGTTCTTGATCGGTGACCAGTGCTCGATTCGTCGTGACGCGTGGAAGACAACAGTGCTGCCGCCGTCTTCAACGGCTGGCAGAATCTGCCGTAATCAACGACGAAGCAAGGGGTTTAAACCCTAGGTTTCGTCGAATCTTTATTTTGACTTTGCCGACAAATGACGTGGCTGATCGGGGCAGGAGTTAGGGGGTTTTGATCGGAAGGTTGAGGGGAAGCTTTTGATTGTGTCGGTAGCGGTAGCAGCCACGATGCGACGGCGATGGTGATCAGAGAGGTTAGCCGAACGTGTAGATGAGAAGATATTTTTGGGGTGTTTTCTTTTTGTGTTTTGGTTCCAATCTCCTCGGGATCTGATAGTCTATCACAATTTTATTGTTTACAGAACATTCGAACCAGGTTAGGTTAAAAATTAGTTTAGAAAGCCCATATCAGAAATTGGGCTTAGCTCAAGTGGTTACACCCTTTGTTTGTGCAACCAAGGTCATGGGTTCAAACCCCCTTGGCTGCAATCCCCATTTTTTTAACAAGGTGTTACATTTGCTAGAACCAGTTTAATTTGAGAACCATAGGATGAGGAATATGAAGAGTCGTTTCCAGTAAGATTTATGAGTTATAGTATTGCTGCAAGACAGTTAAATGGATCAAGAGTCATGACCTATTTATGAAGACCGGTATAATTGTTTGCTTTTTGGGGGGATAGATGTGACACCAATAATAGAGAAATACGAGGCTTTGTTACACAACTCAAGTGGTCAAAAGGACAAGGTTTATACAAGGCTCAACAGTTCAAGTTTCAAGATACAGCCAGTGGAGTTACAAAGATAAACAAGACATAGTATCCGAAAAATGGTGATAAGCAGAGAAAGGTTAGATGATGAATAAATTGGAGAGGACATTCAAGGACTGTTTCTAAACCTAAGGAAAAATAGAAAGCTTTGAATTCAGACTCGATATCCAAGTTTCACAAATGCTGATAAAAATGAAAAGCCGAGGAAAGTGGCAAAATCAAAAAATGCAGTACAACATTTAAAGGTCCAGTTCATAAGAGATACCACGATAAAGAACAAAACACCGAAAATCAAGTCGAGGCAGTAATCCAGGTTATCTAGAAACAGAATGGTGAAATGATAAACTTTAGAAGCCAAGTGTCGAGGGTTGCCTAGTGTTACGTACATACCTCTGTTCACTCGGTAAGTATGTCGTGCAGCACTCAGAAGGGATACTTCCCGACCATGTCAGCCCTCATTCTCTATATATCCGTTTAAGATAAAGCGTGCAACGCGTTAGTTCTCAAGCCACATGATGATCCTTCAAGCCACAAGATGATCCTTCAAGCCACATGCCGATATCGTAAGGCATAGCGGATGCCCTTAGTCGACCCCCACCTTCCTTGAAGGAAAAAGTGGTTTTATTAAATAGAAGAAATGTTCGGGTTAAAAAAGAATACTCGACCGCACCATCAACTTAGGCGGTAGGGCCCGTCTCGATGGTGTGTATGAAGCATGCCTTGACCCGTGGACCAGCCCAATCTCGGTCGATTGTCCACCCCCTATATATATGTGAAAGAACATAGTAGAAATGACCCGAGTAGACATTAACTTGCTTGAATTGAGGACCGTTTTCCCCAACCTAAAGAAATACTTTAAAATGATGACTATTTTCCTAAAACATAACAATGTTTGAAATGAAGACATTTATTCTTTACCAAGCCATGAGGCCCGACACATGGTTGGTCCTGACGCAACTACTCCGTTGTGGCTGATGACTGGAGATGGCCACAACATCCTCCCCCACCTAATTTGTCGACGTCCTCGTAGACTGCATATTCTTGACGCGAGTAGACGTTGCTTTGTTCCAAACAAGGACACTTTCTGGATAGAGCCTCCAATGCCTTCCCAAAGCATTCTAACTTGCATCCTTGACTTGTTAGCTCCTCGAGGATTGCTTATTCCATTGCTCATACCACCTTCACTCAGTCCCGCATGAGCTTGTCAAGGCAGGATCGCGATACAATAAGAGACAACCTTGATATTCCCACAATTTCTCTTATCGATATCCTTAACGATGTAGTCTGTGAAGGGATGGTTCTGACATTTCTCCCCCACTTCTTCCATCGATGTCCTCATCGATGTTGGTAGCACAACTTCAATCTTGTACTTGATTTAATACGCTTCTCTAGTCCCATCATCTAAACATTCAATCGAATCAATCAAGCCTCGATCCTGGGTTCTTTTGATCTCCTTGTGACCATGTTGCATATACATGACCATCTAGACAGATTTCGAACTCATTATGACCTGGTTTTACTCTTTTAATGTCGAGTGCTAGATTCAAGCTCCCCCACTTTTACTCTGATTATGGCTCGAGAAAAATATAAGTAACAAACCACTGACCCACTCGAACATGTGCCTTATAATGTCTTTGTGTCACACGATCTAGCCATAGACCTACAAAATACAAAATAACATGTCTGGCCATATTCAAGTGGACTGTGACTCATCACGCAATGGCTTGCTCCTCGGCATTAAGCGTATACACAAACGGTGTCCCACAATACAGTGAGGCCTTTAAAGCATTGAATGTATCACAATATCCCATCTCCTTACTCACCTAAGCACATAAGTACATCCCCGTGTTGCACTTAGTTGCTTACGGATGCACAAGGATCACTAGTTTATATTAACATTTGCCAAGTTGCTTTTGATGTTATCCAGCTTTACTCTTGTGAGTTCGGCAATCTATTCCTACTCTATTTGTCGACGCCCTCATCGACTAAAATATAAGAAACTATTTGATTAAGCAATTCAATTGTGGTGCATTGACCCATTACACATTTTGATCCACTTTGAATCTTCAAAGGCACCATTGTACCCTAAAATACAAAGCAACACATTCCCAACAAAAAAGGGAACACCACTATGCCTTTGAGTCTCACGCGCCACAATGCTAGCATAATTATCGTGGTCAATGACATGCATCTATATGCACTGATCCCACTCTAATTGTCCAATAAGATTCCTTTCAAGTCACATGCGCCTCTGCGCTAGGATAATTATCAAGTGCAACAAATATCACAAAATTCACATATACTGCGCGCTACTACGCTAGTATAAAAAATGGAAATGAGCACCAATATGCCTAAGCCCAAAAGTGTCAATGCCCTAGGATAGTTATTGTGGTTAACGACAGGCACCTCTTGTGTACTGATTCCACTCCAACTATCCAATAAGCACCACCATGCTATCATGCACGACTGCGCTAGGAAAATTATCGTGGTTAACGACAGACACCGCTTGTGTACTGATTTCACGATGTTTTCCAACAAGCACCACCGTGCTAACTCATGCGCCAGGAAAATTATCATGGTTAACGGCAGGCACCACGTGTGCACTGATTCCATGATAATTTCCCTAATAAGCATCATTATGCTAACTCATGCACCACTGCGCCAGGATAATCATCATGGTTAATGACAGGCACCGCGTGTGCACTGATTCCATGATAATTTCCCCAATGAGCACCATTGTGTTAACTCATGCACCACTGCGCCAAGACAACCATCGTGGTTAACAATAGGCACCGCGTGTGCGCTGATTCCACGATGACTTCCCAATAAGCACCATTGTGCTGTCTCGCGCCACTGCACTAGGATAATTACCATGGTTAACGACAAATATCGCATGTGTACTAATTCCATGATAACCATCCAATATGCACCACCATGCAAAATCAAGATCGAGCACCGCGTATGCTTCGATCACTATAGTGGTTAACGACAAGCACCGCGTATGCACTGGTTCCACTATAGTTATACCACAAGTACCTCTGCGCTTTTAGCAATAAGTGCCTCTACACTAAAACAGCCATAGTGGTTAACGACAATCACCTCTATAAACTGATTCCACTAGGTTAAACACATGTGCTTCAAGTATCGATCGATTAGAATCATATGGAGTCACCCTGCCTACTCCACATGCGAAAGCGCTTGGCGTAGACTCTAGCCACCCAGCCTACCGTCACACAGCGCTTGGCGAAACTAGACCACCCTACCTACTTCACATGCGAAAGCGCTTGACGTAACATTACCCCACCCTGCCTACTCTATGAATAAAAGCGTTTGGTGTGACATGACACCATCCTGCCTACTCCTTGATAGGAATCGCTTGGCGTAGGGTTCGACCACCCTACCTACTCCCCACATGGGAGCGCTTGCGTAGTACTCGACCACCCTGCCTACTCCTCACATAAGAGCGCTTGGCGTAGTCCCCCACCCTGCCTACTCTAGTCCAAAGAGCGCTTGGTCTAACTCATTCGACCCTACCTACTTCATACATAGAAGAGCTTGGTGTTGAGCCCACTATAATGTGCATTATTCCCGTCAAAATCCATAACCATTTGCTCTGATACCAAGTGTCAAGTACATACCTTCGTTCACTCAGTAAGTATGTCGTGCGGTATTTAGAAGGAACACTTCCCAACCAAGTCAGCCATCATTCTCTATATATTCATTTAAGATAAAACGCACAATGTGTCAGTTCTCAAGCCGCATGATGATCCTTCAAGCCATAAGATGATCCTTCAAGCCACAAGCCGATATCGTAGGGCATAACGGATGCCCATAGTTGACCCCCACCTTCCCCGAAGGAAAAGTGGTTTTATTAAATAGAAGAAATGTTCAGGTTATAAAAGAAGACTCGACCACACCACCGATTCGGGCGATAAGGGCCACCAAAATGGTGTGTAGAAAGCATGCCTTGACCCATGGACCAGCCCAATCTCGGCCGACTATCCACCCCCTACATATATGCGAAAAAAACATAGTAAAAATGACCCGAGTAGACATTAACTTGCTTGAACTGAGGACACTTTTCCCCATCCCAAAGAAATGCTTTAAAATGATGACTCTTTTCCTAAAACATAACAATGTTTGAAATGAACACACTTATTATTTACCAAGCTATGAGGCCCGACACATGGTTGGTCCTGACGCAACTACTCAGTTGTGGCCGATGACAGGAGATGGCCATAACACCTAACATGTGCAGATTTCGTTCAATAAAGTCATGAACCTGCAACAACATTCTGATATTGGCACCGAGCTAGGGCAGATGTTGATTCAGAGGCTGCACAAAGTGATCAACCAAAAGAGCTGGAGCTAGTGACATATTGCCTTTTCTCTGTATTCGACCCTTTTAGTTAAATGGGTGTTGCTCTAATGACTAGTTCTTGAAATTGATACCTCGTGCATTCATGCATTACATCATTTAAACATTATATAAAATATAAAAAATTTCACTTTTGTTTAAAATATTGTATTTTTTAAAGAAAAAGTAACATTGCATTTTGAGAAGCATATGTAACAAATCTATTAAGGATGAACAGTTTCAAAGGTTGTTGAGGGCTACTTGGATCGAATGAAGAAAAGGTTGATCAGTCCGAGAATGAGATGGAATACAAGCTATCCCTTTGTTTGGAATCAGAAAAGTCCAGGAAGGAAAGGTTCTAAATGAAATATCAACATAGATGATCAAGACAGAAACTTAACTCATATAAAGGTTCTGTCTGAAAGGAATCTTCATGCAAAAAAAAGAAGTCAAAAAAGTTAAAAAAGAAAAAAAAGAAAAAAAAGGGAAAGATGGAAATAAAAGGCCAAATAAAAGATGAGTAAGTTCGGGGCAATATAGCTGGGGCATCTATAGATAATCTTGAAAATATGAGTTTGGATCATGAAGAGAACAACAGAATGCTTGACTTAGAGGCACTGGTGGATTTTGAAAATTCTAAAATGAAGGAAGCCCAGTGGACAAGCATAGAAAGACTGAATGAATTCAAATTCTGGAGTTTAGCCGAAAGTCTTGCCGATCGATGGTTCAATAACTGTCAGAATATATAATGATCCTAATGGGGACGAGGAACAGAATACAAAAACAAGACAAAAAGACACAAGAAGTTTGTTATCCAATGTCAGGTTCAGATTTATGGCCCTGCTCTATACAAAATCACATACAGATAATGGCTCCATTGAAGTTTTTGATCTTATCAAGACTGGTATTTATGTTCCAAAAGTAAAAAGCTTGGTTCAATTGAAGATTTTTATTTGTTGGAAAAGTTTAAATAAAAGAGAAATGACAGAAGCTATGACAAACTTTTGTGAATAACTCGCTGTTGTCTGGGTTTGTTAGAGTCAGAGTAATATGTTGGTATCTTTTCTGCAATATTTTCTTTATCGAATGATGCTCCAAGATCAGATGTTGAAGATGCTCCTGTCAGTGGAAAGTCAAAATTTAGACTGGTCATTCATGTTTTCCATTGTGAGATACATTTCAAACTGCTTGAAACTTCACAGTATCGTGAGGAACTATCAGAGCCCCATCAATTAAGTTGTTACAATATCAAGGCTATTGTGAGTTATGATTGAGACATTGAAGACTGCTACATTTTCAAGCTGCAAATTTAAAACTTTCTAAAGTGGGAGATTTTGGAAGTCGACATTGAAGATCAGCTATTAATATATGTAACTTAAAGAGTAGTCCCCTGATTGGAGGAAATGCAATTGGATTGCTTAGAAAATAAGTGTTGAAAATGTCAAGTGAAAAGAAAGAAATAAGTGAATGAATGAATGCAATGATCGGACTCCCTGAGGTCAAAAGAGGAAAAGGTTAATTGACTTACCAGGTCTATCATGGAAGATTCCTCTGACACATACAAATTTTGAATGCTCATTTCAGACTTATCTTACTCCTAGGCTGGTGAAGCAGAGGTCAAGCCCATCTGTCATAGTTATGATCACGATAATATTTTCAAGTTTCACATGGGGCACCTGGGTGTACTACCAAGAAGTGTAGGCCCTTAATGGAGAAAATCAAGATGTTGGTAGTCAGAGATCCAGAGTAAATACTTCCAAGATTGTCTGGAGTTTTAAATTCTGTCTTGTTCATGTCTATGTATCAAAGGGGTACAGCTTGCAATAATTGTTTCTGAAGTAGTATATGAAATCAACCCTGTTACTTCAATCCCAAAGATTCTTTTGTATTACTTCAGATATGATTTTAACATGTAAGGTCATGGTTGCAAATGTTCAATCACTCATAGGGAGGATATGACTGAGTGTGGGGTAATCATCTTCAGTTGATATATCAGCCAGTTCAGGGGCTTAACAAGTTTTCCCACGGAGTTCTGGTGGTTCTGTAATATTAAAGATGAACTTGGTGAAAGTTCAGGAACTTAAAATGTTCAAGGACTTGGAGCATTTTTTGCCCTAAATAATAAAGTGGGACAAACTTAACGTGGCAAGAGACCAGTGGAGTGGCATCGAGGAATTTGATCGCTGAAGAATTAAAAATCTATTCGAGAAAAATGAGAGCATCAGAGCATGAGCAAGAATTGGCATGTCTTTATGGTCAACAGTGAACCATGATAGATCTGTCTGCAATTCTAGGACCATGGCGGAGTAATACCTTGAATCATCCCAATCGCTTTTGCCTGCGAGCAATGGGGGTCCTTTATAAGGGAGGTTATTTCGATTTAGTTGCTATGATGCTTGTTTCCTACATATTTTTCTCAAATGACAAATTTAACACACCAGTTTTTGGGCCTACGGGTTTTGGGATGGTTTAGTCGGTCCGGTGGACTAGAATTAGAGATTCGAGTCGAATTCGGGATTTAAATTGGATTGAATATTTTTATAAGGGATAAAAATATGGGAAATAGTCTAAAATCTTTATTAATTATATAAATGATTTTGGTGAAAACAATTTTGGAAAAAGAAATTTGAAAATGGGACATTTTGAGTTAGAGACTAAAACGCAAAGTTTGCAAAACTGTTTTTAATGACTGTTTTGAAAATGGGTCAAAACTTTGAATCTTTAAGGAGCTAATAATCCAAAAGGGTTTCATCAGATTTCTCCCTTTAATTAACTATTTTTATTATGTTTTTAAGAGGTATAAATAGTGGAGAGAATTAATTAAACACAATTAAGCTTTTTAAAAGAATTTCACGTAACTAACTTTTTAACTTCTTTCTCTCAAATTCTCTCCAGCCAAACACATTTCTAGCTTCAATTTCTTCAAGTAAAATTAGGATTTCAAAGAGTTTTTGATTTCCAATTGATTTCTAAAGCTTTTACATCAAATACTTATTGTTTCTACCATGATTTTCATGGTTTATAAAGCAATTGAGGGGAGAAATTAGTATTGGAGGTAAGGATTCATTCTTCTCCTCTAATGAAAGGTTATTTATTGAAATTCCTAAGTTCTTGATCCATTTTATATGATTTTCATTTGGTTTTGATTAATTAAACTCGGCTTTATGGTTTAATTGATGGTTTTTGATGACAAATTGAAGAAATTCGTGGTGATCTGTTTTTTCTTAGTTAAGAATTTGTTTATACCTTGATTTTGATGTTTAATATGATAATGAAGTGAGTTTTGATGATAAAATCTCGGAATCTATTGAATCTCTAGTTTGTTAGATTGGCATTTAAGAGATTTTGAGGCGTTGAGGTTAATTATTGGTTGCTGGAGGTATAAGGTTGTTTTAGGTTGTTGTTTTGATGTTAATTGATGTTATTTGAAGGTTGAGATTCATAGTTGTGGGATGGGTTGAGGTTTTTGGTGAATGGATGATGTTTTTGGTTTATAGGTTGTGGTGTTGTGGGGGATTATAGTTAGATAAATGTTAATTGATGGTTGCTGTGAGTTTGGATGCATTATAATGCATTGAATCCTCTGTTGTGATGTGTTTGAAACAGGGGAAGCTAATCCAAAAGTGAACATTGGTGTTGAGGAGTTGCCAAAACTTAATTTGGCATCGGCAAGAGAGGCGTTGCTTTATCGGTGAGTGAAACATATAAAAATGGCTTCTCAAAGATTTGAAAAGGTTTAATGGGAGTCTGGACTAGGCTTGATATGCTGGTCTAAGGCTCGGAAGTAAGTAAAGTGGTTTTCTCTCTCGATATTGGTTGGCAAATGATTTATGAATGCACTTGTTAAATGATTGTTTACCTCATGTTTTATGCATGAAATAAGCATGGTTTAATGCTGGGAATTGATATGAAATGATGTTAGATGCATTTGGAAAGTGATGCATGATTTTAAAGAATGTTTAAGAACATGGCTTATGCATTGTTTAATGCACAATGAAATGATTTGAATAACGCATATGAAAACAGGTATGTTTATAAAAGTGGATTATATTGACGAGTGATGAATTGAAAATGTTATGGAAATGTTATCGGATACAATTGGCCGATCATAGGATTTAAAGTGCACTATAATAAGTCGTTCGTGGTTGTAGAGGTAGTATGAAAGGTACATACCTCGATCACGTGAACCCCAATGTTGTTGAGGTAACACTTAGATGGCTTTTACTCAAGCCATGAGCTGTAGAGGTTGATGCGTCGAGTGTGTGAACTATACGTTGGAGGATTAGTCTTGGTAGTGTATAGGTGGTGCATGTGTTGCACAACTCCATGCCAATGGGCTGCAAGAGATTACGAAATCTCTTGGGAAATTCATGTATCCAATGTTAATGATGATTTATGGAAAGGATGTATATGGTAACAGATCACTTGGAAGCCAATATAATGTTTTAAATTGTATCATGTTGATGGATTGGTTTGAATGATGTGATTTATACGAGTTATACTCTTTAAGCTTTGCATATGGGATGTTATGCTTGGGTAGGCTTCAGTGGAGGAAATTGCATATGGGAATATGTTGTGGAAATCCATGATACGTATTGCATATGGTTTAGTATGCTGGTTTTGTAAAGATTAAGTGCATGCTTTGAAAGAGTGGCATGATTGTTCTAAAATGGTTTGAAAGTGCATTGGATGATGTTTTGTATTTTGAGCGCTCCTCACTAAGAGATGATTGCTTACGCTCTCTTTTATCATCAATGCAGATTGATTGAGTGTAACTGGCCTAGCAAGCAAGGAGAGAGTTCTCAAGACTTGTTTTACCAAGTATGTTGGGTTTTAAAGTAGTAGTAATTAAGGCAATGTGGCTTGAATGTTGTTGGGAGGGTTTGAGTGTTTAATCCTCTGTTTGAGCAAATTTATATTGCTATTTTGGACTTGTAATATGGTTGACTAGTTGGATTTGACATATGGATTATGCTTTGGTTGCTTGAGTTCTAGGAAGCATGCCTATAGTTGTTCTTTGAAGCATGTTGACTTGAGATGTTAGCTCACATGTGATGTGTGGTTGGGATGGTTTCTTAAATATGCTGGTTGTGTGATAGGGGCATGTTATTATGTTTTGGATTCATGAAAAACATGTTAGGCGGCCAAAATAAACATTTCTGGACATGACGTATCGGTATAGGTACCTCCGTATCGGTACGAGAAGGCAAATCAAGCCTAGCATATCGGTACTCGGGTTTGCGTATCGGTATGCTGTAAGGCATTTTGGCCTAGTGTACCGATACTCGGGTATGTGTATCGGTACGGGGCGAGGCGTTTAGGCTTGGCAGATCGGTATACGGGTTTAGGTACCTGTACGGAGAGCATAAAAAGGTAAGACGTATCGGTATGTGTTGGTGTACCGGTACGGTATTGAGCTGCTAGATTTTCAACTATGTATTGCGTACCGATACTCGACCTACCGTACCGATACCGCAAGCAATTAAGTTAGTTGTTGAGTGTTCTGATGTCCTGTTTTTTTACGTTTTGGGTCCTTGGATGTTGTGGGTGCAATTGAATGAGTTTGGTTAGTCGATTGAAGCTGATTCTTGATATTCATGCATGAAATGTGTTATATTAGATGATGGTAACCAAAAATCTGAAGAAGTCCACATATTCTGTTGAAATTGCGATTTGGTCCTTAAATGCATAAAGGTCCAATTGGATGTCAAATCGAAGCCTGATTGGGATGAGCTTCCACCTAATGACAGCACGTACACATAGGATAATAATTTGGCATTTAGACAAGATAAAAAATGGATACGTTTTGGTTTTATCCTTGCGGTTTACCTCGGTAAACTTAATGTAGCTTTCTCGGTTCGGTCTTACGACTAGGCCGGGTCGAGGGGGTTACACCAAACATTTTGTATTCTTTGATTCTTTGATATTCTATTCATTATTTGTTACGGGTTAGTTTTTGTTCTCCCATACATATATGTATATATCTTCAATAACATTTTTTCTCCCAGATCCCTGGATATTAATTGTAAGAGTGACTTTGAATCAAATTCAGATATCAACTTCAGAAATTTGACACTTTTCTACTTTATTTAGGCTAATGAGAAGACATTAATGAGTGCTCAGGAATCACGGGAAAATACCAAATATAAATTTTGAGTGAATTGCCTCTCAAGCATTGTTGGCTAATGTAACACCCATTTTCCAGTATTCATAGCTGAATAAGAGTTAGGGATGTCACATGATACTTGTAAAATAATTCTTTAATATTAAGAAAATCTTATTTTTGAATGTAAAAATAGTTAATCATGTAAAATTTAAACTTAATAATTTCACATTCAATTTTGAACCTAGATTCAGGCAATAACTTAATAGTTTGATCCATTAGCATATAAATAATGAAACTGCCTGATTTAAAATCATTAAGATTCTAAATAAAATACGGTTCATATTAGAGCAGGCTTCACATTTTACTATACATACTGACTAGTAAATATCAAACAACATAAAAATTATATTACTGATACTGATGTACCTATTTTCGATAGATGATGTTCGCTAATGCTCCTTATTCCCAACGCTTCTCTTTTAATACGCGTGAAACATTCGTACGCTAAGTATAACTTAGTGAGGCAATTTTAAATAATTCAAACATTTCACTATAAAGAAATAACATAAACCAACAAAATACAATATATATAAATATATATATATATATATATCATATAGGATTATGAAATCGTAAAAACTGACTTGTCAAAGTCGTTCCACTATTAGGTAACTTGTAAAATCTCAAATTCATATATATATATAAGACAGGTTATACCAAAGCAATACTTTATATGAAATTTCATTTCACTTGGATCATTCTTTGTACTTTCACTCTTAATTAAACTATAGCCCAATGTAATGTAAATGAGAATGCATGGTATGTGAGTCATTGTTGAGTATGCACATGTGCGGCATCAACAAATATGTTGTGCCATAATAAATCACTATATCACTGTATCACTATACCACTGTTGTAATTTAACAGCATCACTATATCACTAGGTCATAGCTGTAGAACATAGTGTCATTGTATCATTTTATAACTGTCGGACACTTATACAACATCACAGTATCACTAGGTCATAGTTGTAGAACACAGCGTCACTATATCACTATACTCCACCTCATTGGCATGCTAATTATACCAAGAATCTCAATAATCATACAATGGGCTTTTAATTCAATTCACTGTTATGATCTTTTCACTTATTTAATAATATCTATAAATAAAGGCATATCACTATAACATATATATGAAAAACACTTTGGGCAGTTCATACCCAAAATCATTTATAAATCATTCGAAACCATTTAATATGTATATAATTTACGATTCAAATCCTTTTTTTCTTTTCAACACTCGAGGTTGACTTATCGCAAGTCTTCCTCATATCATAATTAAAAATGAATAAAAATACACTCACCTGGGCCATTTATTATCTTGCCTCACTAAGCTTACCCATTAATCTTTTCGTTCCCTTGAATGCTTGTACCTTTCCCAGTATTTCTTGAAACTGTAGAAATCAATCGAATATATTTATTACTATACACTTACTTAATTTGAGTCTAACATTGCCAATAAAATATTAATGTTTGCCATATATCTTATTTTGGGTCCTTAATGACCATTTTGAACATTTGGAAATTATTCATGCCTTAATTTTTAATTCTTCCATTTTGGAATATATCAAATAATCTTGCTCATCTCTGGTGGTAAAGCTAACTAGTAAGCCACTAGTCCTTTTTTAAGATTTCATATAGTCCAAAAATTCTGGGACTAAGTTTTCTCTTTTTGTCCAAATCATAGGACTTTCTTCCATGGTGATACCTTAGGAATACTTTATCTCCAACTTCATATTCAATATCTATAGTCATTCGATCCCATTTCCACTAAAGAGTGAAAATCGATTGTAGTAATCCAGAAGGTATCTGATGTTCTACCTTTACTTGTTGACATGATAAACATTTAGAAACTATCTCATTTATTGTTCTTTTCATGCCTAGCCATCAATATTGACTTTTTAAACCTTGCTACCTCTTGTTTTCATCTGGATGCATAGTCGCATGGATCCATCCTTCTTTTCATAGATATTACCGGTGCGCCACAAAGGTGACACACCTGGTTTTATAAAACTCTGATCCAACATTTCTTACAATTGCGTCTTCCTTTCCTGAAGCTCGGTCGGAACCATCGATATAGATACAATGCCTGGTAATACCTCTATTATAAATTCCACTTCTCGATCTGGAGGTAATCTTAGCAACTTATCAAATTTGCTATAAATTCTACTCCTATATTGATCACCAATATATTTCGCCTTGAATGTTGCTTGGAAGAATACCCATGTCACTTCAATTGCAAGTATCTTCTATCTAATACTTGTTCATCGTATTTGAACATTTCCTCTTAACAGGGATACAATTCCTTCTAACTTTTCCACATCGGAACAATTTAGCTCTTCCCTTATAATTTTAACATCATTAAACCATAAGTCAGTAGCAATCAGACCACCTTCACTATGAAATTCAGATTTCCCAAATCATGTATAGGCATTCTCTATTGTGCCAATGTTCTTTCTTATTCTGATTAATCCAAAAGGTTATGGTTAACCTTATTATTACCACTATGGTTCTTTCCAGAACCTTCCATTTACTAGTTCATCTCAATCTTCTTAACTCAAATATTAATTATAACTTATCTCCTTTCATATTAGTAAAGAGCGACATCAATCAAATCATATAAACATCATATCAGTAATATTGATATCCTAGTGGCATGTATAATCTTTTTGACATAAAATCACTTATGTTTACGCCTAGAACCGGCTAAACCTGTAACTCTGATACCATTAAATGTAACACCCCTTTCCAGTATTCATCGCTGAATAAGAGTTAGGGATGTCACATGATACTTGTAAAATAATTCTTTAATATTAAGAAAATCTTATTTTTGACTGTAAAAATACTTAATCGCGTAAAATTTAAACTTAATAATTTCACATTCAATTTTGAACCTAGATTCAGGCAGTAACTTAACAGTTTGATCCATTAGCATATAAATAATGAAACTGCTTGATTTAAAATCATTCAAATTCTGAATAAAATACGATTCATATCAGAGAAGGCTTTACATTTTACTATACATGCCGACTAGTAAATATCAAACAACATAAAAATTATATTACTGATATTGATGTACCTATTTTCGATAGATGATGTTCGCTAATGCTCCTTATTCCCAACGCTTCTCTTTTCCTACGCGTGAAACATTCACACGCTAAGTATAACTTAGTGAGGCAATTTAAAATAATTCAAACATTTCACTATAAAGAAATAACACAAACCAACAAAATACAATATATATATCATATATGATTATGAAATCGTAAAAAATGACTTTTCAAAGTCGTTCCACTGTTAGGTAACCTGTAAAATCTCAAATCCATATATATATATATAAGAAAGGTTATACAAAAACAATTCTTTATATGAAATTTCATTTCACTTGGAACATTCTTTGTACTTTCACTCTTAATTAAACTATAGTCCAATGTAATGTAAATGAGAATGCATGGTATGTGAGTCACTGTTGAGTATGCACATGTGCGGCATCAACAAATATGTTGTGCCATAATAAATCATTGTATCAATGTATCACTATACCACTGCTATAATTTAACAGCATCGCTGTATCACTAGGTCATAGCTGTAGAACACAGCGTCACTGTATCACTTTAAAACTGTCGTACACTTATACAACATCACTATATCACTAGGTCATAGCTGTAGAACACAGCGTCACTGTATCACTATATCAATATACTCCACCTCATTGGCATGCCAATTATACCAAGAATCTCAATAATCATACAATGGGCTTTTAATTCAATTCACCTATTCAATAATATCCATAAATAAAGGCATATCACTATACCATATATATGAAAAACACTTTGGGCAGTTCATACCCAAAATCATTTATAAATCATTCGAAACCATTTAATATGTATATAATTTACGATTCAAATCCTTTTTTCTTTTCAACACTCGAGGTTGACTTATCGCAAGTCTTCCTCATATCATAATTAAAAATGAATAAAAATACACTCACCTCGGCCATTTATTATCTTGCCTCACTAAGCTTACTCATTAATCTTTTCGTTCCCTTGAATGCTTGTACCTTCCCCAGTATTTCTTGAAACTGTAGAAATCAATTGAATATACTTATTACTATACACTTACTTAATTTGAGTCTAACATTGCCAATAAAATATTAATGTTTGCCATATATCTTATTTTGGGTCCTTAATGACCATTTTGAACAGTTGGCAATTATTCATGCCTTAATTTTCAATTCTTCCATTTTAATCCCTTACTTTCTCATTCTTGCCAAAATGGTACTTTTTCATCAATTCAAACTAATTTGATCATAATTTCAACAGTTTACAAATTAGTCTCCCTTCAAAATAAAATTTCCAAAACCATACCCTTATTTCTTCAAATAGCCGAATAGGTCCCTAAACTTTTTCAAATATTCAATATGGTCCCAAAATGCTAAAAATAAGCTTATAATATCATAATTCTACTATTTTCATCACCAAAATAATTTTTGTCAAATTAGTCCTTAATTTCTTGGTCCTCAACCTTTCTAAAATATATAATTTGGTCCCAAATTGTCAATTCAAGCTTGAAACATCATTTTCTATTCATTTCCATCATCAATTAAATTTTGACAATTTAGTCCCAAATTTTCGAATTAGTCCCTAAAGGGAATTTGACCTTCAAACATCAAAATTGAACTTCCATCATCAATATAAAGCTTCAAACATCATAATCTAACCATTTTCATCCTTAATTCTCAAAACCCTAACAAATCCCTAAATTAAAAATTAGGGTTTATTACTTCTAACATGAAATTAACTTGATTTCAAGCTTGTTTTCATCACAACTAAGCTTAATTCATCATCTACTACTTGAATTCCATAAATTTTCCATGAAACCCTAATTTCTCTCTCTTCAAACCCTAATCCAAAACTTCATAATTCCATGAAATTTTACTATCAAAATGTAGAGAATGAAGAGTAGATCACTTTACCTCAAAGAACCTTGCTTGAATTCTTGATCAAAAGCCTTGAAATTGGCTATGAATTTTTTTTTCCTATTTTCCCCCTCTTTTCTCCTTTCTTTCGAAATGCATGCGAAGAAAAAAGAACAAATTGTTGATCTTTTTATAGAAAAAAGCCACATGTTTCTTAAAAAATGAATTTTAAATTCATTTTTCACTCTTTCCAAAATTACCCCTATAACTAAATCAAATTTACAACCTAGTTCAAAATTGTGCCATCCCATTACATTTGAACTAGGTTGGTTCCAATCAAACCGGCCATCATCATCAAATAATTATAAAATATCATTTATGATTTTTCTTCGATCCAATTTCCCGATTTTCACCTTTTGTGATTTTTCCTCTATCGAACTATCAACTCTAATCCGAGAATCATATATTTCCCTAATTCCTTGAATAAATTCATATTTTTATATAAAATCCTCCATTTAATAAAGTCAAACTTAGAATTTGACTCGACCCAAAAATATCGATAATTACCTAAAATCTTTATCGGGTAGCATCTTTCTTGAAAATCCTTCATTAAGAATTTATACGAATCTTTCCCATTTCTTCTAAGTCCTTTTCACAAATCAAAATACTGTTATGTGAAACTTCCCAAAAGGTCACCAAAAACTTTTCTCTAATCTGAGCACCCTTAACAATTTTATTCGATCAAAATTTTATATTTTCTACTGCATCCTAACCTCCAAAACTATTACCAAAATCCTTATTCTGGTCAAATTTATCCTCATACTGAATAAAAATCATCTTTGGGAAAATTTACACTTGGGTCCCTAAACTTTTACCAATTTTTCATTTTGGTCACTAACTTTTATCTTTTGTCATTTTAGTCACTAAGTTAGCCTTATGCCACAACCTTAGTACTAAATGACCCTTATATAACTTAGTAAAATTTTTAGGGTATTACAGGTAAGGTCTTTGAATGAAGTGGTAACCCGAAACATCATTCACCTGAAGACGGCTTTCCTTCAAAGATATCCAAGTATGAGAGGACATTTGGCATTCCTTCATCTCCATTCACAAAGAAAAAAATAAGAAAAATATCATTTCTTGTCCCCTTTGAGCCTGGGGATTTTCTTTCGATTCAACCCAAACCAAGGATCACCCCTACACTAGAGGCAACGAGGATGAAAGTTTGCTTGCAAGTGAAAGATGTTCGGTTCTGATCATGCTATGATAGTAATGCCTTGTGAATCAGGGGAAAAAGAAATGAAAATGAATATATTAAGCACAAAAGCCAGAAAGGCAAGATGAATGAAGAAGAATATTCTAAATTATTTCAAAAAAAAATAGAAGAAAAAAAGAAAAAAAGGGAAAAAGAAGAAACAATGGAAGTTTGTGTTCAAAAAAGCCAACTGAATCAAGTTGAAGGAAAGAAAGCACTAAAGATAAAAGGTGCAAAAGAAAAGAAATACATTTATGTGAGATCTTCTATTGAAACAAGTCTCTATCCAAAGGAGCAGTGGAAGATTGGTTTCAAGGAAAGGAAATGAACTCTAGGATGAAAACTCAAAAATGGGCAGTCTAGAGCGATCCACAAAAAAAAGAAAAAAGAAAAAGAAAGAGAGCATTTCATCCAAACATATTTAGATCAGTGCAAAAATGATATTTCACTTGGAAGGAATGATCCTTAGTTTCATCACCCTTAAGTATTTATTTGAGCCTATATATCCTTTCTTTGGCAGTCGTGAACCATAGCCTACATTACAAGCCTCAAAAGACTATTTTGACTATATACGGGTATTGGAGCAAGATGATTTTGTCTTTATAATACATCTCATTTATCAGGGTTAAACTTTCTTCAAGGACTTATAGACTTCTAATGCTTGATTGAGATCAGAAAAGAGGGAAGGATTGGGCATGGTGAGTTAGTGAGGTAACGAGTGCCACCTTAAAGGGGATAGAATTAGTTATACGGGAAGTGTTTCTCCCAGAAGTCTAATAGCTTAGAAGGCGTCACATTGGAGTTGATCTTTGTAGTTTGATTCGAAGACTCTGTTGCACTTAGTATTTTGGGGCCTAATCTTGATTTTTGTTTCATATGTTTGCCATGACTTATCAAATTATTTCAATTTCTCAAATCTAGTCAAATAATATTTTGAGCCTTTCGCTTTTCTTTTCAACAAGCATCTTGCAGATAAATTGATTAGATACAAGAAAAGTAAAAGATTTTGTGGGTTTTACTGTGATGTACTAATCCTTTAAGTACAGGTAGAACAGGAGGTGGCCTCGATACTTGTTTAATGATGGAAAGTATGACGAGGAAAAGACAAAATTATAAGTGCCAGTAATATTCAAACAAAAGCTGCAAGAAAGTGATACCAATAATTCTGGGGCAAAAAGAAAGAGCATGAGCCATCTTTTGGTAGCAAGGACACAACTAGATCAATCTGTTAAGGGTTTTTGTTATGAAAAAGTAAGAAGCGAGGCAAATGTGAGCAAAGATAGTAGTTAAAGTCAAGCCAGTGTGGGGCAATGTTGCAAAAAGAACCTTACAGAACATCACATGTTGACAAATAAAGTTTGCCAGCTAGAACAACAGTGAATCATGATCCCTTTTAGAGTTATGAGAAAAGAATTTTGTCAAAAAAGTTGAATGAAGATATATCAAGAACGGCTTTCTAAGAAAAGAGTGATCCTATGGTATTCAAATTGTGAGAAATACATGGTGAAATACGGTAAAAAAGAGGTTTATGTGCTTGATCCATGAAGGTAAGGAAAACTTTATCAGAACGAATGAAAGAAAGCATTGTTGCAAGAAGAGAGAAAAAGGAAAAGGAAAAAAAGAGAAAAAACCAAGGTGAAAACCCGAAAGGGCACATTGAAAAGAAAAAGAAAAATCTAAAGTGAAAACCTAAAAAGGCGTTTTAGAGCAAAAGATGCAGAGATCCTGAAGATTGAACCTGAGTGTGAGATGGGTTATACCGTTGGTAGAAGAAGTTTTAATGAAAGACGAAGCAAAGAAATTGGGAGCTCCCAGTAGATGAAAGTTTGCCTAAGTGGTCCTCAAGTGGCAACATTCATGCATCATATAGTTAGACATCCATAATTAGGAGCATGATAATTTATACATTCAAAGCATTTTTGCATACTCTGGCAGGAATTTGCAGATTCAATCAATGAAAGGCGAAGATCAATTTATAGCTTCGAGTTTTGGAAAAGAAGATGCAAGCAAGAATGAGTAGAGATTTCAGAAAAGATCCAGTTAAGAAATGATGAAGATCTTGAAAAGGTAGATCCAAGCAAGAACGAGCAAAGATCTTGGAGGAAATATCCAGTTGAGAGTGAATAAAGATCTCGAAGAGGAAGATCCAGCAATGAATAAACAGAAATCTCAGAGAGAAAACCTGACAACGAGCGAGCATAGATCTTTGAGAAATAGATATAGTAAAAATTACAGTTGTGTTTATGAGAAAACAGATATATTAATTCATGATTTTCTACTTGCAAATGTAGATATCAAGATGTTTCGTTTACAGAGACAGACTTCTCTAAAATATTTTGTTGACAGAGGCAGATCTCAAGATATTCCGTTGGCAGAGGCGGATCTCAAGACATTTCGTTTACAAAGGCAGATTTCTCTAAAGTATTTCATTTTCAGAGGTAGATTTCTCTAAAATATTCCGTTTGCAAAGAAGCATATTTCAGTAGGAGGCTACATTTGTAGAAGTTGATTTCAACAAGTATTTTGCATATAGAAGTGGATTTCAATAGGACATTTTATGAAGGCAGATTTCAACAAATATTTCGTTTCTAGAGGTGAATTTTAGCAAGATATTCTATTTGAAAAAGACAGATTTCAGCAAGAGGCTCCGTTTGCAGAAGCAGTTTTCAACAAGTATTTCCCTTACAGAGGTGGATTTTAGCAGGATATTTTGTCTAAAGGCAGATTTCAACAGATATTCCATTTATAGAAGCAGCTTTCAGCAAGATATTCTATTTGTAGAGGCAAAACTCGACAAAAGATTTCAATCCATTTGAAGATGCGGATCTCAGGAAAGATTTCAATCCATTTGAAGAGACGGATCTTAGCAAAGATTTCAATTCGTTTGAATAGGCGGATCTCAACAAAGATTTCAATCCGTTTGTAGAGGCGGATTTCAGCAAAAAATTTTATAATTGTTTGCATAGGAAAGGAAGTGCATTACAATTTTAAATCCTTCGAGTCATTAGTAAGTCTTTCGGGCATGATGTTAAATCCTTCAGGTCATCACCTTCGGGAGTGATGTGATTGTGTGCACAGGAAAGGAAGTGCATTACGATTCTAAATCCTTCGGGTCATCAGTAAGTCCTTCGGGCATGATGTTAAGTCCTTCAGGCTGACACGTTCAGAAATGATAAGAACTTTTTGAATGTCGTCGCGATAAGATAGTGGGGCATGATATCAGCAGAAATATTAATCCTTTGGGCCCTCATTTCAAAAAAAGAAAAAAAAGAAAAAAAGAGAAAAAGAAAAAGAAAAAGGAAAAAGAAAAAGAAAAAAGAAAAGGAAAAAAGAGAAAAAAAGAAAGAGAAAAAGAATAAGAAGAGAAAAATGATACAAGTTGCTAGATTGAAAAACAAGATAGACCATCTTCAGGCTCAAACGAGGAAGATTTGTAGTTTCAGCGTCTTTTGTTGAAGCACTTGAAGTTTCTTAATGATATACCTAAATTGTACATTTTTACAATCAATGTTAGAAGATGAATGATAAATTTGACTTTTTCAAGCATAGAAGAAGGTTGATCAACAGAGAAAGAGAAAACAAGGGATTCTATGTGCGCTTCAGATAGAAAGATCATGATACCTTAGACAGAAAAGCAATGACATCAAAGAAATTAGTGTTTCAAGCGAGAAATTGAAAATATTTCATGATATTTCAGATTGAATTTGAATTAATTGATGATGTTTATTTTTGCAGGATTGTTCCCTAGAGGAGAATCAACATTTCTGGAGTCCAGAGTTCTCAGTAAGAAGAACCAGCAAAGAATTCAGAGTTCATAATAAGAAGAACTCGCCAAGAAAGATTGAAGAGCTCCTAATGAGAAAAGTTCATTTGCTGAAGAGTGAGGAGAGTTCTTAATGAGAAGAGCTCACTTGTTCGTGCCTTTACAAAGAGGTGGACCAACAAAAATTGAAGAACTTCTAATGAGAAGACTTCCCTCCAGAATTCCTAATGAGAAGAATTTGTCCAGGAAAGAATGAAGAATTCCTAATGAGAAGAATTCGCCATAGAGTTCCTAATGAGAAGAACTCGCCTGATGAAGAAAGAAGAGCTCATAATGAGAAGAGTTTGCCCTTTTGAAGAATGAGGAAGTTCCTAATAAGAAGAGCTTACTTGTTCAACGCCTTTACAGAAAGACGGAGTAGTAAAAGAGTGAGGAATGAAGAATTTCATAATAAGAAGAACAGCTTCGAACCTCAGAAGGTGAAGAATTTCAGGGAATGATGTCAGACTTTAGAAGATGAAGAATTTCATAATAAGAAGAACAACTTCAGATTCTATAGTTCGACAAAGGAATGAAGAATTTTATAATAAGAAGATCAGCTTCAAACCTCATAAGGTGAAGAATTACAAGAGCAATTTCAGACTTTGGAAGATGAAAAATTTCATAATAAGAAGAACAACTTCAGATTCCATAGTTCGGCAGAGGGATGAAGAATTTCATAATAAGAAGAACAGCTTCAGACCTCAAGTGATGAAGAATGTCGAGAACAATTCCAAATCTTGGCAGAAGTTTGAAGAATTTCGAAATGAGAAGAACAACTTCAAGCTTCGCCAGTTTAGAAGATGACCAGTGGATTCGGACAAAATCCGTGTCTTTTCAGTCTTTGCCGCTTCCTGTTCTACAGCAATAAGCAAAGAGGGGCAGTTGTCATACCTGTATTTTTTCCGGGGTACCCATATATTAAATAAATAAGGCTAAATAGTAAATAAATAAATAGTAAATATTATAAAACCCAATAAATTTCCAAAAGTCCAGTTTAAATGTCCAAGTTACATATAAAAACACCCAAAGCTCAAATAAAACATACAAAACCCATACACATTGTCTTTCCCGCCCAATTTTAAACCCAACAAACACAAAATACCTAGTTATCAGCCATTTTCCCGCTTGAAACACCACTTGGCAAGCTCTCATTGGTTCGAGCCGATAGCCACGGATAGTGGTTTTTTTTTTATCCAGCTGGCCACTCATGACGTCACTTCCCACTTACCTATAAATAGATAAGAGAGAGTGTCAGGGGATCATTAATCGCAATCATTAAAATCATTAATTAAATAATAATAAAAGAAAGAGGTTTTTTACCTCGGAAAGTCCACTGGCCACCGAGAGATGAGCCATCCGAAGCTGGAACGCCGCCGGAAGTCGAAGAGGTGTCAAAGCTGTCGAACGGCCACCATGGAAGCGTGATCGTCTCCGGTCGTTGCAAAGGTACTCTTTTTTTTCGATTTACTGTCCTGCAAAAAAATAAACAAAAATAAATGAGTTAGTTTTAAACCAAAATAAGGGGTGAAAACAGAAATAAAAACGATATTGGAAATGAAAATGGGATCGGGCATATTATTTGAATTTGGCTGGAGTTCAGGGACGGTGGCTGGAATTTTTGTGGTTTGAGTTGAAGAGAGGGTTTACGGGTAGCTTAGTCTGGAGAAGAAGGGTAGGTATTGTCAGATCTGGGTAGATCTAGGGATTTTTGGTGAAAAAGAGGTTTTTTTAGGTTTTTTGGGTTCGAATGACGATGGTCAGAAATCACCTTGCGACGGTCGAAAATCGCCTGGCAGTCAGCATCGCCTATGGCGGATGGGATTCGAATCCCGATGGCCAGCGAACAACCAAGGGCAATCGAATTTCGGTGGCGGAAGATCAAAGGGTGGTTGAGGAGGCATTTGAGGGCGACGTTCAACCGTGTTCTTCATAAAAATGAAGAACACGATGAATATTCAAACGAAAATGGTGTATTTTGATTTATTTTTGGGTTGTTTTCTGGGAATAAGGCGTTTGTGTCGAGAGAGGGGAGAGAACCTGGGAGTGTAGAGAGAGAGTAGGCTGAGGTATTATGAGAGAAAGGGCTTTGAAACGAGCTTAAATACCCGGGACAAAATGTAGCATTTTGGTCCTGGGTCATAGGGTATGCGCTTTTTATTATGGATCGGGTATGGGATCCGCGAACTTAGAAGGATTTAGGGCAAATTTGGGTTTTGGTCCTCAAGGTTTTGTCCTGTAATTCAATTAAGTCCCTAATTCTCTTTAAATCCACCCCGAAGCTTTGTACTTCTTTTAATTTGATACCCAATTTCCCATAATTGTATCCCTAAAATTTGTAATGCTTTAATTGAGTTTCCAGAGTTTTGTAATTGGGCATTAGGTTTTGTAATTGTCTCATTTTAGTCCCTATAATAATAAAAAGAAGGTTTGTATTTCAATTGTTTTCAATTCAATCCATTATTTAATTATTTTAATTTAATTAAATTGCCTTTTAATTTATATGTTTGATGCATATTTCAAAATGAACATGTAGTTTTGCATATTAGACAATTTAACCATTTAATTAAGTAATTATTAGAGCCTTAGTTAGGTTTCTCTAATTAGGGTTTCAATAATTAAATAGGGTAGATAACTATAGTAATTAGATGCATATTAAATATAATTTTAGAATCCAAGTTGGATGGTGTTCCATTGTTTACAATGGGGTGTTATCACAATATGGATCTCAATAAATTATATTTAATATATGTATTTCACTTAAAATTGAATATTAATTTAGTTCTTTAATTAACACTAAACATTTAATTAGGACACATTGTAGTTAATTAAATGTATATCGAATAGAATCTTTGAGGTTCAAATTTGGATGGTGTTCCATTGTTTACAATGGAGTGTTATCTCAACCTTGGTCATAAAGGTGTATATTCGATATACATTTTCACTTATACATTGATTTAATAAATTGTTAGAGCCTTAATTAGGACTAGAACTTTAATTAATTAGAAGGATTATTTAATTAGGAATATGATTAATTTAAGGGTTTTAAATATATCGAAGGTGCTCAAGTAATTGGCATTTTCTCATAAAAGCCATTGAATTAATTAATATTCATAGCTTAAATAACTAATCAATTACAGTTTTTTAGGATTAATACTTAAAATCAACAAGACAATAAAGGGACATTCATTAAAAACATTTTATGTTGGAAATTCATTTTTAAATATGAATAGGGGTGCCACCTAACAGGGTGCTTTTAATCTCATATTCGAACAAGATAAATTTTCTTATAAAAGGATATCTGCATTCAGAATTTAAATTCAATTAATAATTATGGGATAAATTAAATTCAAATAATTATTCGAAATGCCAAAATGCAATGTAAAATTAATGGTACCGATAACGGGCGTTCATAGGGGTGCTAACCCTTCCCTACACGTAACCGACTCCCAAACCCAATTTTTAAGACAGAATCTCTGGTTTGTTTTTTTGGTGTCTGATCTACCTCGAAGTGATCGGTGGCGACTCCAAAATGTTTTTTAAAGGATAAATAAGGGAAAATCAAATTTAATACGAAAAACCCTAAGTTTTCAAGATTAAATTAAAAATGGTCAAAAAACCCTAATTTGTAAAAGATCGATCGTCAGACTATTTTTCACACCCAATATCAAAAAAGGTCGCGACACTCCGGGAGTTAAAAGATAGACCAGTTAAAGTTCGAAGGAAGTGTCGTGCTAGGAAGGGTGCTCCAGCTTAGCCAAACAAAAATGGTTATCTTTTAGTCTTTGCTCTATTGCTGTTTCACAACAATAACAAAAATGGGGCAACTGTAATAACCAATTTTTGTTCGGTTATGAATCGAATATACCAACAATAAAACCCAATCCAAAAAATCCAATTAAAAAAATCAAAAACAGACCATCATTACATATCCATTTACATTGTCCATAAGCCCATTTACAACCCAACCAAGCCCAACTAAATTCCCTACCCATTTTACAAACCAAATCCAGTAACGCATTTACCCATCTGTCCACCATACAAACTTGACCCAAACTCGATTACCCATCTGCCTACCCTACCCGGATCACTGACCCAGATACCCTAAACACCCTAACCAACTAAACCCTAGCCGTCAGGGCTCCTTTAGATCCCTATTCCAGAAGCTTCCAGGCCACGTCGTTTCATCTTCCGTCACATCGTCATGTTTGGCCATGTCAGCGGCCACGTCGGCTTCACACCAGCCATCACTGCCACGAGGACTGGTCCCCGTTTGCATGCATCTCTCCATAACTAGCCTCCCCGTACGAACCTGCAAAAGGGACAAAAACTCAGAAAACCAGACATGCAACAAGCAACAAAGCCAGTCCTTTTATTTTGTTTTTTTATCTCATGTAACCGGCTATATAAGCCCGAAATCAAAACTTTGTAAAGCAAATGGGAATATTCAAGAAATAAACACAAAGGAAAAAAAATCAAAGCTATCTTCTTCCTTTTTTTGAATATAAAAAAAGTTTAGGTTTTTTTACCTTTAGGATAGGTTCGTCCACCCGTCGCCGACGCTCCTTTATCATTGTCTCCGTTCGGTTCATAGCGCGTTCCGTCTAGGGTTTTAAAAAATTCTTAAAAGGGAAAAGGGGGACTCGTGGTTTTGTTATTTTAAATTTTAAACAAAAAAGGTTTCAAATTGGTTTTAGATTTAGTTTTTTAGAAAAAGGAGTTTTTCTATGGCCGTTGGCCACCGGCTATTGGTGACCGAAGCGGAGGCGCAGCAGCTAAGGCTCGTCGGTTTCTGGAAATGAAAGAGGGACTAGGGTTGAGTTCAGAGCGTTTTGTTTTTTTGTTTTTTATTGAATGGGATAAATGAAGTTTTTAGACATTTTTTTGCCTTAATCAATCCTATATATCGTTCATCAAACGCCGTCGTTTCTCCCAGCCTCAGACCCACGCGGTGACCCGACCCAAAGGGAAGGATCTGCATGTTTAAGGTCAATGGGATAATTGCCTCTCAGGTTTTCCCGCTTCCATTTTAGCCACAGTTTAATCTTAGTTTTGGTCCCTCCCTTTCGTTTCGTTATAAATTTTCATCTATTGTAAAATCTATTTTTTTTATTATTATGGCCTTAAATTTCTGTTGTTTTGCATTTTAACCCTTACATTAGTGTTATATATCATTACGTATTATACACATACTTTATGCTATTATATTATAAGTATATATATATATATATTACATGTATTATATTACAGAATATTATGTTCATACTATATTTATATTATACTCTATAAGTATTTATATTATAGTATATATATTATATGTTTTATGTGACATATTTTATTTTCTATATAGTATACTTAGTATCTTATATAATGTTACACATTAATATATACATATATATATATATATGTATATCTCGTAGTTTTATATTAATTATGCTACATTTTATTATTTATATATTAGACTATTTATTTTTCTGTCCGAATCGGCCTTACGGTGACCCGCAACGGGGGTGACCCGTATTATTACGGCCCGTTTAGCGTAGCCATCTAACCCACTAACATCTAACTTCTAACTTTTAATTCTCGTATTTAATTTTCCCCATTTAATTTCCGCAATTTACTTTTTCGTATTTAATTTTCCGCAAATTTAAATTCTGCTCCTTTGTTAGATTCGGTCCTTTTTCTGGATATTTTTTTATCTTGTTCGATCTGGATCCTTTTCTGGATATTTTATTACCGCATTTATTTTGCGCATTTCTTTTCTGTTCGATCTGGTCCTTTTTTCGGATCTTTTTAATTTTTGCCTTTATTTGTGTTTTCGTTTCGTATATTTATCTTTGTTTTATTTTCTCACACTCGGACATATAAACGGTTAATGTGGTGTCCTTTTATTCGATAGTAAATAGGGCTAGTACCAGTCGCAGTGGTGGTGGTTCAATCATTTATTATCGAATAACGGGGCCATTAAAATTTACTCGCATTTTTAAATGGATTTTAAATTAATTTAAAATTTAAACTTTCAAATTTCCAATTATAGGCAAATTGTATTCGACTAGGTACCAATTTTTGGGCTATGTGGGGTACTAATCCTTCCCCATCCGTAATTGACTCCCGAATCCGTTTTTTTAAAGAATATCTGGTTTCAGTTTTGGTATCCGGTCTAACTTTAAAAATGATCGGTGACGACTCTAGTTTTTCTTTTTTTTCAAAATTCAAACTTTTCCAAAACAATTTTCACTCAAAATTGATTTTCCCCAATTTTCTTCAAAATTTCCAAAAATCCCTCAAACTTTAATTTTCAATATATTTCAAAAATTCAATTTTTACAAAAACAAAAATACACATTTTTCTTTCATAGCGATTTTTCGGAGAAGGGAGGTCGTTACAATTTATACATATGAAACTGAAGATCTGATTCAGATTGAGAATAAATGTTTGATTATGTGAGGTAATCGATATTAGATTGCATGTAAGGCTTTGGGATAATAATGATTAGGTTTTGAAAATGCTTTGGTGGAGATCATAGAAGTATTGTGAATTTGAAAAAAGGTGTTTGTAACGTAGCCAAAGTGTAAATTCTGCAGTGACCCTGTTATACACGAAGGAAATAGTTGTTTGAATATTACGATGAAGGTAAATGATATCCGTTCAAAACCTTGGTTATGTTCGATCGACTTGAAGAAAGATTTTTTCTTTGAAAATATAGCATGGTGTATCGTTATATATATCATCCCTGATTGAAATTCGATGTTACATTTTGATTCTGGAAGGCCCTGTTGGAAACCTTGAGTACTAGTCTGGATTTCAGGTGTAGTTCTTCATCCATAAATTCATGGTCAACCTAGTAGAGTAATTCAGATTCGAGAGGAGATACTTCAAGATCGTATGATTGACTTCTATGGTAGTTGGGAAGGTTTCTTATCCCTGACCAAGACCATTTATAATAAAAGTTATGAGATAAGTGTTTTCTTGACACCGTATGAAGTTTGATATGGATTCAAATATTGTATTCTTATTAGTTGGTCCGAGATGTATGATGGGATGACTTTGGGTCCAAAGACAGTCCGAGTGACTAAAGACTCTACAAGATTGATCTGTGACCGTTTGAGAGTCTCGAGAAACAAGGATACTCTGATAGAAAAGTTTCAGTACAAAAATGGATGAAAGAGTAATTTTTGCATTTTAAATTTCTATGACGAAATTTCTTTAGGAGAGGAGAGTTGTTCACACTCCTAATAAAATTTATTTAAAGCTTAAGGAAGCAAATAAAAAATTGAGAAGTGTTGTTGAACCCATGCCCTTTGGCTTGGTGACTTTCGGTTTTAGCCATCAAGGCTAAGGCCAACATTAGCCTTAGCTGTCACTTACATAATTATAAGTTTTATTGGAATAATCTGAACCATTAACAAAATAATTCAACCAAACCTAATCATCTTTATTGCCCACCAGTTACGAGAAAGAAGCATCTGGAGAATTCTAAAAGTTTGCCCAGACTCATCCTCTTCTTTTCTGTTCGAGCTCAAGTGAGCCTCTCGCCTGTTTCCGTGGAATGCACTGCCTCACCTTCGCGGTCAAAACCTTGGCCACCAATCTGCTTTACCGTCCATTGTTCATAAAGAAACGGTGAAAAATCGTTCGTATGCCCTTACCGTTGGTCTATAGTAGACATTGACGCCACCATCTAAAGCGTCGTCATATCCTGACCTTACCCTGGCCCACCACTCGCACGGTTGCGCCGCCGTCTGCCTTGGAGAACCACCTGAAAGTTCATCGAGAAACCAACTTTCTCTTCTGTTTTTGGTTGTTTGGCCGCCATACACTATTAGTTTACAGCGACGACACTACCATTTTGACCACCTCATCTTTTTAAGCCAACCCCTGCCCACGGTTCACTGTAATGCCATCAGCATGCTCTTCTGCTTGTAATCGAAAAACCTATTTTGGGTAAGCTTTCAGGTTACTTATGATATTTTTATGGTTTTTGGTTATTGGATGATATTTTGGTGCGATAGTTTTTAGGTCAGAAAAAGGATATCTCTCATGTCACCGATATCGTTACCGAAGTTATCGTCGTAGCTAGTGATCCTCAGTCGGTGAGCTGCCAATGCCGACAAGGGTTCAAGGAACCTTAACCCTTTGTTACATACTTGGGTATATGATGTTGGACCACTATATACAACCTAGTGGAGCGCCCAACTGTGTTGAGCCCAAAATCAAAGCCCATCTCTGAACTTGGTCCAAGCCCGTCAGACTTGAAAGCCAAGTGTGTTGACTAGCTTGTTTGACCCAACACCAAACCAAACCAGATTGAACCAGACCATGAAATAACCTGAAACACCTTTAACCTAAATCTAAACCAGTTTTGCCTAACCCAACCTATTGGGATGATCAATCAATGGAGAAAGTGGCCAAGAGGGGGGTGAATTGGTAATTTAAAAATTTTAAAGCAAGTAGGAAAAAATAAAGCAATGGGACACAAGGATTTATAGTAGTTCAACCATATAACAAGGTCTACGTCCACTACCTTAGCTTCCTACTAAGGATTTCTACAAATTCACTAAGAATTCTTCCCCTTTTCTAGGCTTAAGAGACAACCGTTATAAGTTCAAAGCTTTCTACCCAAAGCTTTGAAAGACTCGCTCTTTTTACAAGGATGAAATTTGGCAAATGAAATGAATCCTCTCAAAGATAATATTTTGCCCAATTACAAGATCACTCAACCCAAACTTGAAAATAAATAATACAAATTTTGCTCTCTCAAGTGGGTTACAAAGAACTTGACTTTAATAGGCACAAATGTTGGATTTTTGCTTGAAGGCTTGTAAGTTGATCAATAGTTTTTGTATCAAATTTAGAGACTTTAATTTATACCCCTTCATTGATTTCTAACCGTTTGTGTGATTGAGGAATTGAATATAGCCGTTGGAAGGTTGATTTTCCGCAATAAATGATGTCTGCCAATCTATCGTATTGGTACACGAGCTTGTCGTATTGGTACTTGACACACAAAAATATAGCCGTTGTACAAAGTCGTATGGATACGCGGGAGGGGCGTATCAATATGGTATGTTGAAAAATATATAGGCGTACCGGAACGGTATCCCCATAACGGTACGAGGCTTACTCACTGGAATCCTTATTCTTCAACTATAAAGCACCGTATCGATACGCTATAGATGCGTATCGGTACACTATAACTAATTTTTTAAGTTTGGGATTCCAATAAACTGAAAAGGCAACGGTCAAGTTTTAAATGCAAAGATTTGGAAAATCTAACACCCCGTATCGATACGATAACAACTGTATCGATACTCATATAGCCGTTATCTCCCAGCTTACGTGGCATATCGAAACTAGTACATAGCGTACCGAAACACCATACCGGAACGACCATAAGTCGTATCGGTGCGTGATAGTCATTTGCTTAAAATTGAAATTCCAGTAGCGAGAGACCGTATCGATACGATATTTAGTGTATCGATACGTTTAGGCAAAACTCGGCTATTTGAGTACAAAAACACTTAGAAAATATTTGGGGTTCTAGTTTTTGATTGAGAAACACTTTTAAGTTCGAATCCTTGTCATTTTGTGAGTATTTTTGGGTACTTAAAAATTTATGTTATTTTGCAAAATAGTCCTTCAAAATACTTATTATATCAAAATCAATTATTGGTTTTACAATCTCCCAATTTTTGATATAACAAAACCCAAATAAAATTATAAGTCTTTTTGAATAAAACTTCAATTTCTTTAAGACTATTTAAGTTTGAAAAAATTTAACCCTCATACTTCTCCCCCTTTTGTTAGATCAAAATCATTAGGGTAAAATATAAACAACATAAATATTATTAAATCCAAAGCAAGTATTCAAGAAACATAATCCAAAACATAAACCATAAGCATAAAGTTCATAGGAATTCAAATAAAGCATAGGTGTATAAACTTAAATCCTAAATATGATATGAAATATGCGATGACATGAGATGCACGAGCCTAAGGAACTTCACCACTATCTTCATCCTCATCCTCATCGTCTATGCCAGCGTCCCCAAGCGAGTGACAACGCCATTCTCCATGGAAAGCAGTGAGAGTGATGTCCATAGAAGCTTGGCGAGACTCCATAAAAGTCACTCGGGCCTCCAAGGAATTGATACGAGCATCAATAGAATCAAACCTTGTGTTCATCTCGTTGAATTTCCCATCAAGGTAGGCCATGAGAGCAACCGGAGCTTCTTGAGCAACTTGAGGATTCGCCACTGGTTCTGGTTGAGCATCACTTGAAAGATCGGCAATTTGAATCCATTCGCTATTATAATATGTGAACTTGGCACGCCTTAAAGAATGCTCATCAATTGGTTCGGTGAGAGGCAAGGCAAGGTCATAGGAACAATCAATGTCAAGCTTGGGGAAGATAAAGCTTAGAATAGTGCTATAGGTGAAGGATGTGACTAGGGATGTATAGAAATTTTGAACTACGTGGACAAGCTCGACAAACATTATTTGGGCAAGGTTAGGACGTTTTCCCTCATGAAAGAAATGAAGCGAAAAGTCGTCGACTTGGAGAATTGTGGACCATTTACCATCGGATGGTCGAAACCACCAAGTGATAAGAAGGTGAAGGAAACAGTCGTGAGCATCAAGGACATTTACGGAGCCACAAATACTGTGAGGAAATTCATCTTCGTTATCAAGACCCGTGTTTTCCATTCCCAAAAGATCGGCTAAAATTTGAGAATCGAGGTGTAATACCTCAAAATTTTGGTTAGTGACCAAAAAGTAAAACTTGAAAAGTTTGGTGCCAAAGTGTAAATTTCAAAAAGTTTAGGGACTAAGTTGTAATTTTCAAAAGTTATGTAATTTAGTCCCGTAAATGAACAGTTCACCCCCAAGAGTGGCATTTTCATGTTACCCAGATTTTTGATACGGAGTTTGTATTAAGAGCTATAAAGCTTTAAAGTTCGGGAAAATCTAGATAATCGGATTTAATCGAATAAATGAGATATCTTTTATACGATATTTTAAGTGATATTTTATTAAAATAAGGCAAGGGTAAAAGGGTCATTTTCATGTCTTATTTTAATGGAAATTAATATGGATCATTGGATTAAAGATTACTTTTCCATGTTTAATTTTAGCCATTTGATGAAAAATGGAAAGATAGTAATTTTTTAAGATAACAAGGGCAAAGCTAGTAATCACTAACTCCTTGGATTAGTTTGGGCCATTGGATGATCAAAGTAACATGTGGCAATTTATGGAACCTTGGATTAAAGGGTCAAGATAGTCATTTTTCCATGAAAAGAATTTTTAATTAAGATACTTTAAATAATGGACAAATGGCCTAAATTAAATCAAAGGAAAAATCAGGAATTCTCTTCATCTTTTCCAAGCTTGGCCGAAACCCTCTCTAAGGTATGGAGAAATTTTATTTTGATTTTTCAAGCTTATTTCTTTAGATTTTGGATGAAAGCATGAAACAAGGAATTAGTCTCCATGAAATTCTCTATCTTTTGGTACCATTTACTCATGCTTTTCTTACTTAAAACCTTAGTTTTGAGGAATTTATGGATGAATGGGATGTTTATATATGATGTTTTAAGATAATATTTGGATGTAGTTGTTGTTGTAGAATTATATCCAAGCTTGTAGGATGACTGAAACTTCTTGGAAGTGACTAAATCCTAATTTGCTTAAAGTTAGGGTTTTAGTATAAAAGTTGAATTTAGATTGCTTTTGATTTGGGAATGATTGTGGAAGCTTGGAAATGATGTTTAAGTATTAATTAGACCAAATTGGAAACTTGAAAAGTTATGGGGGTAAATTCGGCAAATTGAAAGAATTAGGGGAAATTATGGAAAAATTCCCATAAATTTGGAAATGTTGAAATTATGATTTTACAATATTTAAAATGTCATTTGGACCATTTTGGAAGTTTGTAAAACCATAGGAACCAATTCAAAAATTTTGAAAAGATTGGGACCAATTTGGCAATTTGGAAGAATTTAAGGACTAAAGTGAAAATTTATTTTCATGGAAGCATTATGCTGAAATAAATGTTAGAATGAGTTATAAATCATTCTTTGAGTAAATGTTAGAAGAAATACAAGGTATTGAGGATGAAATGACTTATGTCATGAAACTAATATTTGGAAAATATTAGGATGTTTATAGGAAAATTTTTCCTATATTGATTATGTGTTAGTAAGATACTAACATATAATTTGGAATGCACTTATGGTATTTTAATACACTTGTAGACTGTGAACAAAATCGAGATCGAATTAGCAATCGAGAAAAGGAACGGGACCAAAGTTGAACTTAGTGAGGCTAGTTGGATATTGACAAAGTATAAAGTGTCAAGGTGAGTGCACTTTCATGCATGGATAATATTATGATTATCATTTGGAAGACTTGTGATAAGTCTATTTTATTAATAATTGCTTGATAGTTATATCATGAACTTATATTTGACATATTGAGGATTGTCAAAGGTAGAACTATGATGCATTTGATCACTAGATATATCAGGTATGTATGTTTATGTTATATTTAGGGTATGAACTGCACAATATTTAATTATATTACCATGGATGAATCGAATATGGAATTGGAAAGTCTGCCCAAATAAGTAATTGAGGTATAGAGTATAGTTGGCATGCCATAGAGTCCAGTAGTTTAGCACTTCGGTGCGGTTTATTAACACTTAGGTGTGGTTTCCTAGCACTTATGTGCGGTCTCTTAGCACTTCGGTGCAGTTTATCAGCACTTCGGTGCAGTTTTGACTCGTGTACTCAAGTCCTCAAACTAAGTTGGGCAATAATTTATTTGATAATAAATGGTAAATACTTTAGAGAGTAGGTTAACTCTCGGATAATGGCAAGGATATTAAAAGGATTTATGAATCCGGAATATATTATGTTAATATTTGATTAACATAAGGAAAATAAACGAATAGTGATTAAATTGCATGTTTATTTTATTATTGTTATAATTCAAGCAATGTTGATTTATGTTAAATAATTATAATGCCTCACTAAGTATATACTTGGCATGTGATGATTTTTCACGTGTGGGTAGAAATTCTGAGCAGGAGTAAGAAGTATCGGCATCATCATCCAGAGAGATAATAGTTGTATCGGTAATTTACATCTTTGATGTATTTTGATTATCTCTAGTTGGCATGTATAAAATAATAGTATCTCGCTTTAACTAGTCTAGATACGGTTTGTAATATTAATATCTAGATAAGTGGTTACTTTATAATGGGGATTATATTAGTTTAAAGAAATTATTGGTAATGGAAATCAGATAGAGTTATAAATTTGATTTTTAAAGTAATATAGATTATTTTTAATTTAGGTAGTTTTCTTAATTAAAATGTGTAGTTAAAAACTGCCAAGTTGCTGCCTGAAAATGGGAGCTATTTGATGGGTTAAAAATTAGTAATTGGTTATAGCGATAGATTGAAATTTTTGGAAATTGTTGTTTTTGATTTAATTGAGTAGTATAAAATATAGTTAATTATTAGGTGACATTCCTTACTAGTATTGAAAATTAAATACTGGTAAGGGTGTTACACGAGGTGAATAGGTTTTTTCATAAGATAAGATTCTAAAGCAACAACCTCAGTTTTAGCTTCATTTAAAATACATCGGGCATTTGAAAAGAACATAAGGACAAGATTTTTATAAAGAATCCCGGTACACTAAAAAAAGACATAAATTTCCATTCTCTCATTAAATCAAGGTAGCGAAATTTAAAAAGATCAAAAGTCATAAGTGGAATGAAAACGACTCTTTCACGTCGGATTTTGAAATTCTGAAAATGTTTAAAACGTCCTATATCAGTTGTTTCAGGAAGACATTTGCGATAAAGTTGGGAAAGGTTTGGTCGGGTACCACTATTATCAGGATTGGATGAAAGAGGATTTCTAGTGGTAGAACTAGCTCCAACCTCCCTTCTTGCTTCTTTTTAGGACTCATAATCAAAATCCTAAAAATTTTCAAACCACAAATACATGTATGCATAAATCATCATATTCGATCCAATTAATTAATCCATTAATCAAGGTAAGGTAAAAAATATATGTTACATAGTTTAAAAAATTATACAAATATAAAGAAAATTTTTGGTAAAAAGAAATTTTGAAAAATAATGTAAAAATTATACGAGTATATTTTTATATTCTAATAAAAAATCCGGGTTTTTGAAAAAAATTTGTAATAACTATGATGGTAAAGATATGTACATTATAAAAGTATAATTTAAAAGCAAAAATATTATACAAAAATAAAGAAAAATGAAAGTTAAAAAAATAAGGGTTTACCTTAAGTTATGGAGATGTAGGATGAATAAGCGATGATTGTGCACAAATTTGATGATGATAGCTTGGGTTTGATGTGGGAAGCAAAAACCCCCCCAAAACGTTTAGAGTGATTTGATGAAAAACATTGAAGATTTAAGAGGTTTAAATAGAGAGAGCCGACCTAGGGTTTTAGAGAAAAAGTAAGAGTTTGTGTTTTATTTGGAAAACATCATTTAAAGCCTTATTTAACACCCAGTGGCTATGCGTACAGATACACTAAAAGTGTGTATCGACACACCGTTTCGGTATGCTTCATAGTCGTATTGATCCTTGACCTGTATCGAAACACTGAACGTTAACCCGTATCGATACGCGGTTAATCGTATCGATACGCGGTTAACCGTATTGATACATCTTGACAAAAAATGACATTTTTGGCTGCAAGGTACCCAAAAATTTGAACTTAATCGAATCTATATGCATGGAAATGATATGAGATCATCATGTATAAGCATAAATAGATGCATGCTCCCCCTAAAAACATGAATAGATGCATATAGGATTAAAAGCACATAAGCAAAAAGATCAACAAAATTCAAATAAGATTTGAACACCAAAAAGGCTCTAAGGTTCAAGAAAGTCTATAAAGCCCTGACTCTCTCCTAAGAGTCCAAAAATGCTCTTTATCTAATGGTTTGGTAAAGATGTACGCTACTTGGTTCAAGGTGTCTACATACTCTAGAACTACATTATTTTTCAAGATATGATCTCTAATGAAATGATACCTTATTTCTATGTGTTTGGTTCTAGAATGTTGGATGGGATTCTTAGTGAGACAAATGGCATTAGTATTGTCACACATAACGGGGATGGTACCTACATCAATTCCATAATCTAAGAGTTGTTGCTTCATCCAAAGGACTTGAGCACGAAAACTTCCTAATGAAATGTATAATGTTGCACTATTTTGTTTCTTAGAAAACCATGATATGAGCATACTACCTAAGAATTGACATGTATCGGATGTACTCTTTCTATCTATCTATCTATCTATCTATCTTACAACCTCCATGACCTGCATCTGAGAAAGCATGTAAACTAAAGGAAGAGTCTCAAGGATACCAAAGACCTAAACAAGGTGTATCTCTAAGGTGTCTAAAGATTCTCTTAACAGCTATAAGGTGTGATTCTCTAGGACTAGCTTGAAATTTAGAACAAAAGCAAACACTAAACATGATATAGGTTTACTTGCGGTAAGATAAAGAAAAGATCTTATCATTGATCTATAAAGCTTTAAATCAACACACTTACCTCCTTCATCTTTTTCAAGCTTTGTAAAAGAGCTCATTGGTGTGGCTTGAGGTTTCACATTCTCCAAGCCAAACTTCTTGAGCATGTTCTTAATGTACTTAGCTTGATTGATGAAGATGTCATCCTTCCTTTGTTTTATTTGGAGTCTCAAAAAGAATGAGAGCTCCTCCATCATGCTCATCTCAAATTTACCTTGCATCAACTTAGCCAACTCTTGACAAAGAAATTCATTAGTAGAGCTGAAAATTATATCATCAACATAAATTTAAACTACTAATATGTCTTTTTTATTTTTTTTATGAAAAGTGTAGTATCCACCTTTCCTTTATCCAAACCTTTTTCAATTAGAAAATTTGATAAACGTTCACACCAAGCTCTAAGAGCTTGTTTCAAACCATATAAAGCCTTCGAAAGTTTAAAAACATGGTTTGGGTATTTTAGATATTCAAAAACTGGGTGGTTGTTCTACATACACTTCTTCATTTATAAAACCATTTAAAAAGTCACTTTTTACATCCATTTGAAAAAGCTTGAACTCATGATAACATGCAAATGCAAGCAACATCCTAATGGCTTCCATTCTAGCTATGGGTGCATAGGTTTCTTCAAAATCGATTCCTTCTTCATGAGTGTAATCTTGAGCCACAAGTCTAGCCTTGTTTCTCACTATGTTACCACTCTCATCTAGTTTGTTTCTAAAAATCCATTTAGTTCTTATTGTAGACTTATTACTAGGCCTATCAACTAATGTCCATACTTTACTTCTCTCAAATTGATTTAACTCTTCTTGCATGGCCAATATCCAACATTCATCATTTAATGATTATTTGATATTTTTAGGCTTTATGCATGAAATAAATGCAACATAATTACAAAAATTCTTAAGAGAAGATCTAGTGGTTACCCTTTTGGATGGATCACTCAAAATCTCACCACCTTTGACATAGTTGAACTCCCTTGGGTAGGAGACCTTCTTTTCCTTTAGAGTCATGTCCTTCAATGCTTCTAGAGGTGGATCTTGTTGTTATTCTTTTGATGGAACTTCATCTACCTTTGATGATTGTCCTCCACCATCATTGGCATAAAAAATTCCTACATCATCATCATCACAAGAATCCTTCCTCGGAAGTAGGTTATCATCAAAAACCACATGTATAGACTCTTCTACTACTAAAGTTCTCTTGTTAAATACACGATAGGCTTTAGAGTTTAAAGAATAACCTAGAAAAATAGCTTCATCACTTTTAGCATCAAATTTGCCTAAATTATCTTTTCCACTGTTTAAAACAAAACATTTACAACCAAATGGATGAAAATAGCTAATGTTAGGCTTTTTATTCTTTAAAAGTTCATAAGGAGTTTTCTTTAAAATAGGCCTAATCATTACTCTATTTATAATATAGAAAGTCGTATTAGTGGCTTCCGCCCAAAAATACTTAGGCAAATTATTTTCACAAAACATGGTTCTAGCCATTTCCTCTAATGTATGATTTTTCCTCTCAACAACCTCATTTTGTTGAGGTGTTCTAGGGGCTAAAAAATATGGCTTATACCACTTGAGTTACAAAACTCTTCAAAACCTAGATTTTGAAATTTGGTTCCATAGTCACTTCGAATATGTGAAATAGATTGACCAAAATCGTTTTAATTTGCTTTTGAAAATGTGATGAATTTTTCTAAAGCCTCATCCTTGGTACTTAAAAATAGAACCCAAGTAGATGTAGAATAGTCATATACTAAGACAAATGCATATGATTTTCCACCCAAGCTAGCTATTCTAATAGGGCCAAAAAGATCCATGTGGATCAATTGTAAAACTCTACTTGTAGAAACATCATTAATAGGTTTAAAAGAAACTCTTTTATGTTTGCCTTTTGTACAAGCATCACAAATTTTATCATTTGAAAACTTTATTTTAGGCAAACCTCTTACAAGATCATTTGAAACCAATTTTTCCAAAACACTCATGCTTGCATGCCCTAGTTTTCTATACCATAACCATGAATCATGCTCATCTTTAGCTACAAAACATGTATTGGAAATATGAATGCCATCTAAATGCATCATGTATATGTTTCCTATGTGATGACCAAAAAGCACAATTTTGTGGGTTTCGATGTTTATAATTTTGCAACCATATAAATAAAAAATCACAACGAAACCTTTATAAAAAAATTGACTTATGCTTAACAAATTATGTTTAAGACCATTGACATATAAGACATTTTCAATAAGTATGGAAGCAAGATTATAAATAGAACTAATTCCTTCAATTTGTCCTTTAGAGTTGTCACCAAAAGTCACTACTACTCCTCTCCTTAAATTTAGTTCTGAGAATCTACTCTTGTCTCTGGTCATATATCTTGAGCATCCACTATAAAGGTACCACAAATTTGCACTTGAAGCTTTGGCCTTGTAGCAATGCTCCCCCTACAAACAAAGAATTATGTCTTGATTTTTGGTACCCAAATCATTTTGGGTCCATGAGTATTAGCTCCCAAATACTTGGTTCCCTTGGGAATCCAAGAAGCAATAGCCTTTAGATTGTTAGAAGTGACAAGTTCCTTAGGAATACTCTTAATCTTCTTACTTTATAGGGCCTTTGGAAGCCTCTTTGTTTGTACCCATTAAAGCTTCTTTTCACATAGTTGGGTTTTGAAGAACTTCCTTTTTCAAAATGAGAATTCCCAACTTTGCTCAAAGAAGCTTTAAGATCACCAACTTCCTTTTGGTGATCATCATGAACTTTTGAAAGAATGTTATTTAAATCTTGATTTTTTTCTTTTCAAAATCATTTAGTTTAGCTTGTAGATCCATAACATTCTTTTCAAGTTCTGAATTAGTTTTGGACAAAGAATCATTTTGATTTTTCAAATCGAAAATTATTTTCTTGTTTTTCAAATGTGATTTTTTGTATTTCAAAACCAATTTGTCATAAACCTCCTGCAACTCATTGTAATCATCATATAATTCATCATAAGTAAGATTATTAGATGAGTTGGAGGTTACCTTAGGATCCTCTTCAAAGTCTATGAGACATAGGTTTGCAACTTCTTGCTCCTCATCACTTGACGATTCTTCATCGTTCCAAGTGGCTATATGAGCCTTATGCTTCTTCTTCTTCTCGAATCCTTTCTTCTTGAGTTGGGAACAATCGATCTTGATGTGTCCCGGCATCTTGCATTCATAGCATACTATAGGATCCTTCTTTTTTCCTTGCTTTTGTTCTTGAAATCCCTTCTTCGATTGAACTTTCTTCTTCGGTTGGATTTTATGAACTGAGTAAATCGTTTGGCTAGCATAGCCAATTTCTCATCTTCCTCCTCGCTAGAATCACTCTCATCTTGTGAAGCTTTGAGAGCAATTCTAATCTTCTTCTTCTCTACTTCTTTTTTCTTGACCTTCATCTCTTCCTTTCTTCATTATCTCATGGGTGAGAAGAGACTCTATGAGAGCATCGAGCTTCAACGTCATGAGATCTTTTGCTTTGATGATGGCAGTTCTGTTACCATCCCAAGACTCAGGAAGCGAATAGATGAGCTTTCAGATAAGTTTTTCCTCTGAAATAACTTCTCTGAATCATTTGAGACCATTGAATTTGACGGAGAATCGATCGAACATCTTTGAGATGTCTTCATCTGGCTTTATCTTGAAGTTTTCATAGCTTAGATTTAGGAGTCCAATCTTGGTCTCCTTTACTTCGTCGCTGCCCTCGTACATAACTTCTAACTTGTCCCATATCTCCTTTGCAATTGTGCAAGAAGACATCTTTGAGTACTCATCGGGTCCAAGCGAGCAAAAGAGCATATACATGGCTTTGTCATTGATTTGTAGCTTCTTCTTATCTTCATCGGTCATCTCATGCTTGAACTTAGAAACTAGTCGATCACCTTCTCTCTTCATTGGAATAGCTGATCCATCTTCTACTACATCCCATAGGAGGTAGTTATGGGATTTGATCAAGAGCCTCATACGATTCTTCCAATAGGGATAGTTATCCCTATTGAAATATGGAGGTTTGGTGATGGATTGAGACTCATAGAAGTGGTTACCGGAAGTAGATGCCATGGCTTTATCTTCTATTGATTGAATCACCTTCTAGGATCGCCTCAACAGTGGTTAGACCTTCGATTGAGTGTGGCTCTGATACCAATTGTTGGGATGATCAATCAATGGAGAAAGTGGCCAAGAGAGGGGTGAATTGGCAATTGAAAAATTCTGAAGCAAGTAGGAAAACATAAAGCAATGGGACACAAGAATTTATAGTGGTTCAACCTTCTAACAAGGTCTATGTCTACTACCTTAGCTTCCTACTAAGGATTTCAACAAATTCACTAAGAATTCTTCCCCTTTTCTAGGCTCAAGAGGCAACCGTTACAAGTTCAAAGCTTTCTACCCAAAGCTTTGAAAGACTCACTCTTTTTACAATGATGAAATTTGGCAAATGAAATGAATCATCTCAAAGGTAATATTTTTCCCAATTACAAGATCACTCAAACCAAACTTGAAAATAAATAATACAAATTTTGCTCTCTCAAGTGGGTTACAAAGAATTTACTCTAATAGACACAAATGTTGGATTTTTGCTTGAAGATCAATAGTTGTTGTAGCAGCTTTGGAGACTTCAATTTATACCCCTTCATTGATTTCTAACCATTTGGGTGGTTGAGGAATTGAATATACTCATTGGAAGGCTGATTTCCTGTAATAAATGCTGTCTGCCAACCCACCGTATCGGTACACGAGCTTGTCGTATCAGTACCTGACACACAAAAATATAACTGTTGTACAAAGGTGTATCGATATGCGGGAGGGGCGTATCGGTACGGTATGTTGAAAAATAACGGTACGGGGCTTACTCACTAGAATCCTTATTCTTCAACTATAAGGCATCATATCGATTTGCTATAGATGCGTACCGGTACACTATAACTAATTTTTAAAGTTTGGGATTACAATAAACTGACAAGGCAACAGTAAAGTTTTAAATGCGAAGATTGAGAAAATCTAATACCCCGTAACGATACGATAACAACCGTATCGATACTCATATAGTCGTTATCTCCCAGCTTACGTGGCGGATTGAAACGGGTACATAGCGTACCGGAACGGCCATAAGCCGTATCGGTACGCGATAGCCATTTGCTTAAAATTGAAATTCCAATAGCGAGAGACCGTATCGATAAGGTATTTAGTGTATCGATACACTTAGGCAAAATTCGAGTATTTGAGTACAAAACACTTAGAAAATATTTGGGGTTCTAGTTTTTGATTGAGAATTACTTTTAAGTTCGAATCCTTGTCATTTTGTGAGTATTTTTGGGTACTTAAAAATTTATCTTATTTTGCAAAATAGTCCTTCAAAATACTTGTTATATCAAAATCAATTGTTGGTTTTACACAACCGAACCGACTTTGTCCTGTTGACCCAATTGACCTTTGACTCAAATGACTTTGACCCAAATCGAGTTGACTTTGATAGTTGACTTTTTGGTTGACTTTGATCAAAAGTTAACTTTTTTAAGAGTTTTATTTCGGGTTTTTTGACGTCCTAAATCTATTTTTAAGGTTCGTTTCACCAAATTCAAGCTCGATAAGCAGTTTTCCAGTATTTTGTTTTTCGAATAAATTCAATTATCGTTTTTAGTGACGTTTCTGATGTATTTTGCATTTCCATGTATTCGAGTTATCGATAGTTGAGATAATACATTACTACCTCTTGTATGCTTTATGAAACATAGTGGTATCATGTAAATTCTTGTATGATCATGTCTAAGAATATGGTTAATTCTGTTAATGATCTAACTTCTTAAATGCTAAGTTAAGAAATGATGAAAATGCCCTTGAGGTATTAGAATGACTAACTGATAAGGAAAACGATCTAGAAATCTACTTTAGAATTGGTAAAACAACTGATTCATCCGAAACCCTCAAATTTACTTGGAAAGTTATGATAACAAGACTTAAACCTTCTAGATTGTAAAGTACTTGGATTTTCTTGAATTCTGAATAAATCTCCGAAGATAAATTTACGAAAAACTATTCGTATGTCTAAGTTAATTAAGTGGCGTAAAATACTGTATTGATTGAAATAACTAAAAGGATTGGAAATACTGATAAGGCTGAATTATTTGGAATAATCGTAATGACCAAAAAAACGAAAGTATCCTTGGGCAGCGAAATTTCCAGATTAATTGGAATGATGGATAAACTCCCGAGTTCTAAAATGAATGAGTTGTTTAGAAGTACCGAAAGTACCTAAATGACTAAAACACCATCGAGTACTTAAATAATGGAAATACATACGTGACTTGAGATAAATGGAAGCTTGAAAAATCCTAAAAATTCTGATAGATCGCAAATAACTATAATGCCCCTGTGGGTTTGAAGCCTGACTTATGTAAATTAGCCATTCTTAATATTGTTACAATAATGGAAGAATGTTGCACAAATACATGTTCAACCACTCGAGGCTCGTTCCAGGATAATTTATGGCGACAACCTGTTCAACTATACCACGCAGCTAGAACTAAATATTGAACACACGTGAGGTGTACCTATTCGAATACTTGGAAAGTAACACATTGTTGAGACGTGTTTAATGGAATAGACTTGGAAGCTTGGCAAATCGTCAGCAATCTTTAGCACAACAAATCACCAACTTACCCTATCGGGGTTAACTATGAAATTGCCCTTGAGTGTTAAAATGACCAAAATGCCTTTATGAGCATAATTGTCCAGAACTCTCCTGATATATTTGAAACCCTGAATGAATCTGATGTATTTGATATCCTGAATGATCCTGAGATGTTAATCATCTAAATTCCTGATAGAGCCTCAGTTAACAAACCCCTCTATACGAATTTCAAAACTCCGAAATCAGTTTGATGTTAACAAATATCAATGCTCCCTTTTCAGTAATGCTTAACTACCTCCGTGTGATAATATAGAACCATCTAGTGTGTTCCTTGTGCACATAAATAATCTCTCTAGTTTGAAACCAAGACTGTCTCTCTGATCTGAAACATGAATTCTATCTATCTAGAAATATACATATTTGTCTGATATGAAAAACGTGCTCTCTGATTTCTGATATACTAGAAATATATGTCTGATTCATATTTTCCCCATTTTTTTCTGACTCTACTAAACTATTTTTCTAGGGTATTTTCAGGATATAGTATGAAGTCTCTGCAGGTTCAGCCCTAATCAAGCTGGTAATTCCTTATGGCCTGAGGTATTCCCTTGGGTAGGTTCCTAGGCTTCAGCTAGGGCAATTCCTTATGGACCTAAGGTAACCTCTTAGGTTTCCACCTACGTCCAATGTACCTAGGGTAAGACCTTATAGACCTAAGGCATCCCCTTATGTCGGCGCCTAAGCCTTATGGGCCTAAGGTAAGTCCTTATGGATGCAGTTCCGGGGAACTACATATCGGTGTACGGTTGGAGGGTAGTTAGGCTGATACCAAATTTTCCTGTCTCCTCTCTTGCCTCTGTCAAAATTCTACAGTTATCTAAAACTTTCTATCAATCTTTCTCGATCTGCGATTGTTGGGACACACCAAATCATATGGCTCAATTCTTGTAAAATATCTCTTCTTTCTGATTCTTTTAGATTGTAGAATGGCCGACTGATATTCAAAAGTTTAAGTATTGAACAACCATGTTGCCTCCGGGTATGGCGTAATACGAGATTCTATACCTTAATAGGAACTTGTTGATGCCATGAGCTTTATGTCTGTTTTATGCTTTACCTTATACATGCATGCTGCCTATAACATCTCTTGGTAGTTTTGTATTACTGAGCTTTTCCAAGCTCACGTTGTTTTTACCATCGCAGGTTAGAAGAAATCTATCATGGTATACTAACTGACATCAGTGTTTGGAGTCCTCTCGGCGTTGCTTTTGGAGTACGGTATTGGTACAGTTAGTGGGCATGCATGTCGTGTATTGTTTTATGTTAGTGCATGTAATATACTTTCTGAACTACTGTTATATGTTTAAATGATTTTTTTGAAATGGTATTTTAAACAGAAGTTTGTTTTACAGTTTTTAATGTATTTAAAAAAATATTTTTTTATGTAGATTTTACTGTGGGTTGTTCTCGTGACCCTAATATGACCTCCTAGAATTAGGTGTAACGCATAGGCGGGTGATTACCGTTTTAATTGTATTAATGCTAAACGTTGCAAACACAATTAAAAATCATCCTATTAAGTGTAGTAATCAAGAATCAGAAGTAAAAGAAGGTTATACATAATCCGATTATATATCTAATTTTACTTTTGGGGATCCACATCTTTGCTGAACAAACACCAGTCATAGATAAATATTACTGTGAAATGGAAACCAAGTGTAAACCATAGACATAAAGATAGAGGCAGTTGGGGATAGATATTTAGGGCTTGATGATGGAACATGAGCCATCAAACAGCACCCCCTTTGACATGGTATTTACTCAGCAGCTACGAGAGCCTGAGCTTTGCTGCCATTTTCAACTTCATCAAAGTGATCCTGTCTGGCATTATCAGCCAACATAAGGGCAACTAACCAGAAAAGGGCTGAATCCAGGGACACAAACGCACCACCGCCGAGGAGTCCAGTCTTAGCAGTAGGGCATTGTGTGGCCAGCTTGTGATGAACATTGCGAGTCAAGTGAAGATGCTCCGTGATCGTCGGCCACAACAGCAGAGCGGCTGCTAACCCACCTGTAAACCTGCCCATAAGCACAACAAAAGGTGTAAAGGGTATCTATAATTATACTTGAGTGAGTTTTAGTAGGATAATGTGATTCGAGAATTGTTGGGTGAGAGTCAAGGAAGGAATGGATCTTATGGGTCAGCGAAACAATCATGATCCAGAACTCACGTCTCATCAGAATTCCAAGTCGCCTTTTACACAGGATTACGAAAATCATTGAATCTACACACATAATCATGGACTAAAACACATACAGAGAGAGAAAGAGAGAGGGAGAGGTGCTTACAAGGCAATGTTGAAGAAGACGAAGAAACTAGTACTTCGGAACAGAACAGATTGTGGAACAGGTTTTCCCTTGTAAGGGTGGAACAGAGACAAATATCCGGCGAAAGAAGATAAGATGAGGAATGAAACCGAGAGGTAGCCGAGAGGCACGGAGGGATCCGATGGGTATTTGCACACAACCACGTCCTTTCCAGGAATAAGGGTTCCGGCGGTAGGCTTCTTGTTCTCAGCAATGACTCCGAAAATGAAAGATAGGACGCCGAGGCCAGCAACGATAAGGGCCGCTCTCTTGATAGTCACACCCATGGTCGATTTTGATCTGACCAACAAGGATGAAACAGGGGGAGTTATACATGGAGAAAAGTCAAAAATAGGGGTCAATGAATTCATAACCAAAATAACACCGTACCTATCCATTTGCATTTCTTTAATATATTTCTCCTAATTTCTGCCATTAATAGAAACATTGAGTATAATTTTAGAGTACTTGTATTCAAGTAAATATATTCCTAAACCATGAACTTAATCGCAACAATAAGTCTTCTATTTAATTTACTGATGAGATAATAAATTCTTTAAATAAAGTTATGAATTCAAATCATAACATCTTTAATATAGTAATAAATTAGAGTAAGAGGTTTAATCTTGTAATGGATATTTGCAGTATTTCAAATGAAATCATAAAATAAAAAAAAATCGCATCAAGCTATTAAGTCACCAAAAATGAAAAAAAAAATTAAACTTTTATATTAAAAATTTTCAATAAAAGATACAAAATTACCTAAGTTCCAAATTATTTTTCCAAGGAGCAGGATATGGACATTAATTAATTTACTTTAATTATTAATTAATGGAATGGTTAATGTCATTTTGATTTTGAAGTTTTTGTTTCCAACTCGGCGTTTCAAGAGTGAAAGCAGGAAAGGAAGAAGACAACACAAAAATAGAAATTTTACACAAAATCCAATTAATAAAAGTCTTAAAAAGTGGCCCTAATAATTAAAAAAAAAAGGTATGAAAATTGATGTGAACTTGGAGACAAACGATATGTGAAAATCGCATTAATTCCCAGGTCGGCCGAAGGTTGTTGAGAGGATTAACTTCAAATGGGTTCAAATAAAAATATAAATACAATCACTCAAATTCAATTAAAAAGGTATATAAATTTTTTTTTCAAAATATGTTGCCGTGTATAAGATTGAAAAATGAGGTTTTAAATTATTTTAATAATTTTTTTTTTCTTTTATAGCAATCGATGATGTCATTTTAGTGAGTGATATAATATGACGAGATAAGTTGCTTTTAGGGCTAGTTTGATATTATTTTTAAAAGTGTAATAATAATGTATGTTTGAAAAGTAATTTTAATAGTTAATTTTGTATTATTTATTTTCAAATTTGAGCATTTGAAATTATTTTCATAAAGTGATTCTAAGTAAATAAAATATTACCCGTACCGGGAAGCACACAAGTAAGAAGAACGATTTGGGATTTTGAAAATGGCGGAGGGTATCGCAGAGCCTCGACAGCGGGTGTGGACGCTGTTTGTGAAGAATATTTTGGATCGTCTCCATTGGCAAGGGGTTTGGAAGTGCTTTGATAGATATGGTAAAGTGTTGGATGTTTTCATTCCGACAAAGAAATCACATGATGGTTTTCGTTTTGGTTTTGTACGTATGGCGAATCGTGTCGATGCGCTTCGGGCTGTTGAGAGACTAAATGGGGTGTGGTTGTACGAGGCTCGTGTGGTGGTGTCGATGGCTCAGAGGGGGAGACTTCTTTTGGCGACGAGTGAAGGAGAGGGAAAGGGAAAAAATGGAGGAAAATCGTGTTTTGCAAGTTGAAGAGGTGGACCAGCCTGGCGGGAGCAAAACAGGGCAGTGCGAGAGGCATTATCGGCAGGTGTATGGAGTGCAAGACGAGGATAAGTTGGAGGTGTTGAGTACGTGTGCGGTGGCCTGGTGTAAAAAGCTGATGAGTGGAGAGGAGTTTGTTGTGGAAATACGAAAGGCTGAGATACATAATTGTTCAATTGTGTGTAAATCTGGGTTTGCATTTTTGCTCATGTTCACAAATAGGTTTGATAGACAGTCAGTTCTTTCAAAGGAAGGGTTGGAGCATTGGTTTGATCAGGTAGAAGTTAGGTCGTCGGAGAGTGTGATAGGGTGCCGAAGTGTTTGGCTGTCGATTGTGGGTTTGTCGATTCATTTATGGTCGGCTGACTCGTTCAAAAATTTAGCTTCTGAATAGGGTACTTTTGTGCGGATGGATGAAGGTACGAAAGAGCCGAAGTCATTTGAGAGGGCTTGAATCCTCCTTGTTACAGAGAGGATGGAAAGGATTGAGGAGGTGGTAGAAGTAGTCCTGCCGGGAAGGTAAGTTTAGTTCGAGTCCATGAGGTAGAAGTTATTCATTCTTATGACATCTTATGTGATTGTGAGAAGGATATTGTTAGTTGTGAGAATGATGGCCGGGAAGAGAAACAACATGGCATGAGAGGGTTTGGTTGAGTCGAAGGGCAGCCGGATCATTTGATGCAGTCACATATGTTGGTCAAAGGGTCCGGAGTTGTGTGGCAAGCTAATGATTTGTGGGAGGGCGATAAGGGAAAATAGTTGGTGTCATGTGAGTGGTTGCTGCCGGAGGAATTAGTAGGGGTGGTGAGTCGAGTGATGCCAGTGGTAGGGCAGGGTTTTGATGAGGTATGTTGTAGCCTAGAGGGTGATGTCCGGTGGGAAACGAAGTCGATTGGTGAGTTGAGGACAGAAGTTGAGTTTGAGGTGGTTTTCAAAGTCTCATGATAATAGAGAGATAGAGGTGGCTGGGCTAGGTTCAAATTCCATAGGGGATAAGGATTTGGTGGAGGTAAATTTGATTTTCGATTTTTCAGTTTCGAATCAGGATTTATTGGTAGATATTCCCGGAGATAAAGCTTTGACAGTGGTCTCGCCCGATCCAATTTCGGATAAGTTAGAAGCAAAATTATATCGTGAGATTAAAACTGAATAAATTATTTCTAAATGAGTTGGACGTAAGGTACTGTCAGCTAAAGCTATCGTGGATCGTTCTTTTTTGCCTAAGCGACGCCGAGAGTGAAAAACTGTGCGGGGTAAGAAACAACAGGGTAGGCCGCGTAAGGGGTCAGTGCAGAAAGTCAATTTTGTAAACGAATCTTTGTCAGACTCAGATTTTAGGAATAGGCAACAAGCGATTATAAGGGAAGCAGAAGTTATAGTCCAGCTCGGGCAATTAGTCGGGGTTGAGACGATTGGGAGGGAGGAAGATATTAAACAAGATATTTCTCGGGTGATTGTCGCGCGGGGAAAACCCGTTGCATGATAAGGATGATTTCTTATAACTTCCGTAGTCTTGGGAGTGCAGTAAAGAGCCGTGGGGTGCGGGACGTTCTGCGAAAGCACCGTTGTGAGTTGGCGTTGATTCAGGAGACGAAGTTAGAGGAGGTAACCTTAGGTTTAGCAGGCAAGGTGTAGTTCACTGATGATTTTGGTTTTGCGTTTTCAACTTCGGTGGAAGCCTCAGGGGGCGTGTTGGTGTTGTAGAAAGGTTCGAGGTTTCGTGTGAGTGTATCATTATCGTTTCATAGCTTTGTGTTGTTGAAGGGGTGTTAGGTCTATGACAATTTTAAGTGTGGAATTATAGCGGTGTATGCACCGTGTGGGGTTGAGGAGCAGAGGGCTTTATGGAAGATGATTGTCGAGCATGTTTTGGCAGATGCGAGGCCTTGGTGCATTGGTGGTGACTTCAATGCGGTTCGTTGCGTGTCGGAGAGGATGGGATGTAGCACGAGGCCGTTGGGGATGGATGAGTTTTGTTCGTTCATTGATGAGGCTGGTTTAGTGGATGTGCCACTTAGTGGAAAGCGTTTTACGTGGCTTGGGCCGGGGATGCTTCCGGTGGTGGTGCGGGAATGGATACGTGATACACTAATTTGGAAGCCGGATCCGAAGGGCTATTTCTCGGTGAATGATTTGACTGAGCGGTTGCTTCGGTAGGTTGTGGGGGATGATTCGGCTAGGACATGTTTCGTTTGAAAGGTGTTGGTACCACCAAAGGTACAAGCTTTTCTCTGTTTTTTTTCTTAATCGTTTACCTACTTTGTCATTTTTGCGGAGTCGTGGTATTCCTCTTCCAGACGGACATGGGCCATGTGTGTGGTGTGGGGTGAGTCTGGATGAGACGAATCATATTCTTTTCTCGCGTCCGGTGATTCGTGTTGTATGGGCGTGGTTTGTTGAGTGGTGGGATGTTTGTTTGCCGTTGTCCGGGTCTTTATAGGAGCTGATGTGTCTGAATTTGTATGGTTTGTTTGAGGGTGATGTTCGGCAATGGTGGCTCTAATGTGTGGGGGCGCTTCTTTGGTCTATTTGGTTAGCACAGAACAAGCTGGTGTTTAATTCAAAATGGATTGCGATAGCAGAGGTTTTCTTCTTGATTAAACTTCGGGCATTTTATTGGGTACGCGTGGTGTATGTGATTGATGAAGCACAATGGTGGAGTTGTCCTCGTTTGTGCTCCATCGTCTGGGGTTGCTTGTGCGCGGGTGAATATTTGTTGCTGTCCACCATGCCCGGGTTGTGTGAAGTTTAATGTGGATGGGTCTGCCCGGGGGAAACCGGGCTTAGCTAGTTATGAGGGAGTGTTGCGTGATGAGGTTGGAAAGATCTTGATAGTCTTTTCTGGTCCTTTGGGGATCACGGAGTCCAATGAGGCAGAGGTCTGTGCCATTGAGTTTGCCTTGTCATTGTTTGCTCGGTCTTGTTGGGCGTTAGATGTGAATTTGGTTGTGGAGTCCTATTCTCAGGTTGCTTTGGGTTGGGTTTCTGTGCGTCTTGTCGTCCGTGGCGGCTTTGGGAGGTGTTCGTTAGTATTGATTCGATTTGCGCTTCATTGCGTGAGGCTTGTTTTGTGCATGTGTTTCGTGAGGCGAATAGCCTAGCGGTTGCTTTAGCTAAAGAGGGGGTGGGTCGGGTATCGGTTTTCCAAGTTTTCTTGTAATCTTTTGGGGTTGGTTGTTTCCTCGCTTTCGGGTTGCGAGTGTACTCTTTTTCTTTCATTTAGGTTTAGGGGGATTTTTTTATTGAGGCACTCGTTACCTTCCTTGTATGATTTTGCAGCTAATAAAATCATACGTATTAAACAAAAAAAATATTTATTTAAGAGAATATTTTTAAAAATATAAATGAAGTAAGAATATAAGTAAGGGTAAATGAATAACAAAACAAAAAAATGAAACGGAGTTATGTAGTGCAGTGAATGGACTTTCGGTCGTCTTGTTATTTTCTTAGTCTGGAGTATTTTTTATATAAACTTTGTGTTTATTACTTTTTATCTACAATCTCTTGTCACTATCATAATTGTTATGTTAATTTAAATAAATGTTTTAGTTTAAGGGCGTGTTTGGATATCGTAATGAAATTATTTGAAAATATAATTACTAATAATTTTATTTATTTAGACATGTTTGACTAGAAAAATGTTATATTTTAATTAATCATGTCATGTTTAGTAGTATAAATTGTAATTACAATTTTTACATGAAAAAAATCTTAAAATATTGTTGTATTTTTTAGGGGTGTTCACGGTTAACCAAAATACTACAACGGTTAACTTATAAGTTATATCTTTGTGCAAAAGTTATATATTTTTAGTGCAATTAGAGGGGAAATGCATAGAAAATGTATCTAAAAATGCATAAAAAAAATTAGTGATTTTTTTCTTGATAACCATGAACACCCCTACAAGGGTATTTCTCTCTCTAAGAACACTATGTGTTGGCCAGGGACGAATCTATATAAATTGTGAGAGGGGCAACTGCCCCCAAATTTTATGGGTTAATTATATTTTAGTCCCGACCTAATAATTTTGAAACTATTACAATTAAGCCTTTTTTTCTTTCTTGTCTCTCCCAAAACTTTTATGGTTTATTATTTTTTAAGACACTGTAATATAAAATTAGTAAAATTAAACTTTGACCTCTCATTTTTTGTTTAATTACTTTTTAAGATCTTTCAATTTTAAATTCTGTAAAATTAAACATAAACTCTCTTAATTTTTATAATTTAATTATATTTTAAGACTTTATTCGTTTCAAAATTAATCGACCTACCTCTCATAGTATAATCCTGACTCCGCCCCCTAGTGTTGGCTATTGAGATGAGATTAGGATAGTTTGTGAATAGCCAAACAGATTTATTTATAGGCAGAGATAAAAAAAAAAAAAATCTAGATGTACATAAGAGTCTCTGACTTGTGGATTAAGATGCCCAAAATTAAAAGATCCAAAGGCCGATTGTTATACAAATTGAGCAGCCCATTAAAATTAAAAACATTAGGGTTTCGGGTTACCCTACTATATAATGATCTTGCTTCGTTTCCTTTCTCTTGCTTACCTCGGCTTCTTCCCTTTTCTTCCATCTTTCTTCGACGAGGAGCCGGCGCAACCATGGTTCATGTCAGTTTCTACCGCAACTGTAAGATCACGTCCTTCTCCCTTTCCCCTCACTTTTTTAAACCTGATTTATCATGTCAACTTACTTAGTATTGTAGGATTAAAGTCGTTGTTCTTCCATTTTAATTATTTTTGGTTTCTTATAAATGAGCATCTGTATTTAGATATTATGATTCTTTTATTCTCATCTTTTGGTTAATAATGTAGCTGGGTTTATTTTGTTTAGTGTAGTATCGAATGTTAGAAATGATCGTAAAGCTCGAACTTTTATCTAATTTTAGTAATTTTAGACCCTTTGATCTCTTTGTTGGTTGTTGGTTTACTTATTTTGAACACATTTCTGCAATTAAAGATTCAAACTTTGTTGTCTCGGGTTTGAAAATTGGAAACGGCAGGATATAATGCGTTGATTAGTTTTATGATAACTTCGGATCGTAATTGTAAAATACTTGTTAGCATATTGGTGCCCGACTTCCTAAGTGATGGAGATTGTTGTTTTTTATTATTAAATTATTCTGTGGCTGTAGATGGTAAGACCTTTAAGAAGCCACGGCGTCCATATGAGAAGGAACGTTTGGATGCTGAGTTGAGGCTTGTAGGAGAGTACGGGCTCCGATGTAAGAGGGAGTTGTGGAGGGTTCAGTATGCTTTGAGTCGTATACGTAATGCTGCTAGGGACCTTCTCACTCTGGATGAGAAGAACCCTCGTCGTATCTTTGAAGGTGAAGCACTTCTTCGTAGGATGAACAGGTATGGACTTTTGGATGAGAGTCAGAACAAGCTCGATTATGTCTTGGCTTTGACCGTTGAGAACTTCCTTGAGCGTCGCTTGCAAACACTTGTGTTCAAGTCTGGTATGGCCAAGTCGATTCACCATGCTCGTGTGTTGATCAGACAAAGGCATATCAGGTAGACTTGCTTTTTCTAATCTTATGAACTTGCACTTATATTTCTGAAAGTATTTAAATGTCAAGTCGATCCACCATGTCTGCCAGGTGTCCTTTGTAATGTTCCCTGAAGTAATAACTGTTAGTTTTGAAAATGTCTGTTTGTTTTTTGAGTCTTATGAGTTTTCTTCGATGTCCCAAACACGGCTCTGGTTTAGAGAAGCTTTATGTATTCTTGATATAAACATGGAAGACATTCTTTCCCTGCAACCAGTTTTCTGTCAAATTTCTTATCTAGTTACTGGTATGTTGATGTGGTTTCTGATTTGCAAGTTATCATGATTTATTGCCTTATTTGCAAATTCCTATTTATGATTTTTGTTGAGCGATTTGATATTTGTTAAGCCTAGTTGTGTAACCGAGCCAAGTGCAAGCTTTAAGAAGCTTGAGTTGAGTTGAAAATTGGGGACTGAATCTTGGCCTGAGTTCCGATTGAGTTTTACTTTCATAGTTGAAGCTCAAGCAAGATGTTATAAATACTCTGAATGTTGTATGCTGCTGATGTTTGCTATGTATTTGATAGGGTTGGGAGGCAAGTTGTTAACATCCCATCCTTCATGGTGAGGGTTGACTCACAAAAGCATATTGATTTCTCTCTCACAAGTCCATTTGGAGGTGGCCGACCCGGAAGAGTGAAGAGAAAGAACCAAAGAGCAGCTGCAAAGAAGGCTTCCGGTGGTGATGGTGATGAAGAAGACGATGAGTAAACTATAGGCAACTATCTATCACCAATAGTAACCCTTTAAAAGCCCTTCTGTTTGGAACTTATAATATCCCCCATTGTTATAGAGTATAGACATGGTTTTGAGTTTTGTTTCCTGAACTATGTTGTAGTGGATCGTGATATATGTTTTGCATTTACTATTGCTGTTTTTCTTGGATTTGAAGTTAATTAAGTGTGTTGCTTTAAGATTAAAAACACTTTTTCTTGTGATCCATATTATCAAACTACATTTCAATTGACACTTGCATATTCAGGTAGCTATGGGAAGTTAGTTTTTTGATGAATGAATCTGTTATCTTTTGCTGATATTACCGAGTGAGTTTGCAGAGCTTAGGATTTAGATAAGTAAATTTAGCATCCCTTAAGTTTCTATTCAGTTCTTCAACAAGTGATCCAAGCCTCTCGTTGAAAAGTTGAGCAGCACTGTTCAACTTTTCTACGCAGGCAGAGCCATTTGTTCCATAAAAAGCCATATCATTTGGAATTGGAGTACACACTATGGAGCCATTTGCTCCATTATTGTACAGAATCTGGTGATAAGAGAATGAAAAAGCTTGAAACGACTTTCTCTTTTCTTGAAGGTTGTCTTCTCTATATAAAGTTTTAGTATGACAATCTAACTATCTAAGCCCATTGTGTTTTACAACCTTTATTTGGTTTGAATATTGTCCAATAAGATTTGCGGTATATCGGTGTGGGGGGAACAGGCAGCTGGTGTTGTAGTACTCTGGCATGAAATAGTTGCTTGTTAATGTAGACATTGCTCCAGATTTGGACCGCATATAAGCATTTGCTTAGAAGCTTTGAAGAACATTCTCCCACCATCTCCGCAATTGTTGAGATTATAGTTTGGTGGTTGCTTAACTGCTTATTCATGCGCCCTGCGGAACCAGATGCATAACTGAAAGTGTTTTACAAAATTATGTGTAAATGCTGCACATACAAATACTACATGATTTACCTGTTGTTGTCCAGTTTCGTTGAATGCCTGTGGAACCAGATGCATAATTCACACCGTTGAGAATCTCTTGGCCTCTTGAATTGGCAAAAGGAGGAATAAATTCTTGGAAATCCGGTAGTTAATAAAAAATTATGGTAAAGATTGAGAAACTTGAAAGAAAATAGGTAACATCAAAGAGTATCAGATTTGTTTACATGACAATTTTTATACTTAAATCCTTTTCAAAGATATTAACGAGAATACATAAAAAAAGAGAAATGAGCGTGAAGAATGTGTTAGGAACTAGTATCTAATGATTAATATTCACGTTCACTTTCTGTCCATTATAAATAATATATTATCAATACAACAATATTCAAATTTAAAAATAATATCAAATATTTCAACCAAATTTGTGGTACAATGATAAAGGATATCATTTTAATCTTGATTGATAATAAATTTCGAGTTTGATCTCATACAACTCTGCCCCTAAACCTTATAAAAAACACACAAATATTAAATACTAGTAATAAAGTATTTGAATTCATACCATCCATTATCCTTCCTACTATCTAATGTACGGTCTTCTAGATTGGGGGGGGGGGGGGAGCTATTGACTGGAATCAATAGCTTTTGGGGCTGATATGTAGCTGTCAAGGAAGGAAATGGCTATGGGCATTGAAAGCTGAAAAAAACTTGATTGAGTCTAACGTGCGGTATGTTTAGGGTGCGGCAAAAAGACAATAAATTTTAAAATTTTGTTCTCAAATTAAAAATGTTAGACTTCTTGATAATATTTTCGGTTAGTTTTTTGAGTTTTTCCTGCAAGTATCAATACTCATTTTGTAAGTTTCGATAATTTGTCCCAAACTAAGTATCGATATTTACAGAAAAAACTCAAAAAACTAACTGAAAATGTTATCAAGAAGTCTTAACATTTTCAATTCGAGGACAAGTTTCGAAACTTATTGTTTTTTAACCGCATTCTAGACATGCCGCACTCCCTACTCGAAAAATTTGAAAATAATCAAGCCGGGTAGGCCAATCTTTTTGATTCGTTAGAGTCCAAAGAAACAGGATTGACCTTGTACCGCTTCTTTCCCGACGCACTTTAAGCATCCTTCACCTAACTTTGCTTCCCTATTTATAGGACTAGACCATCCATTTCATAATAAGATGTTAAGAGTAGTGACTCTCTCAACTAAGCTTTACATAAATTAATATGCATACATATTTGTAAAGTCAAAGCCGGCCTCTCAATTATCTAGGTTACTGAATGATCTTAGTAAAAAAGAGTGTGTTATTATTATTAAAAGACCGAAATTTGAACAACGTTGTTATCATTAAAAAATCCGTGTGTGAAGCTTATCTACACTGTGTATATGACTTTTACCATGTGATCATATCAAAATATTATAGTGGCAACAAAAAAATTGTAGTAGCCATCGTCATATTGTATTGCTAAAAAGTAAAATTGTAATTTTCTTAGAAGAGAGGCGATACATGCATGAGAGTTCATATTTATTTCATGCCATCCAGTATCAAGAGGGCTATAATTGCTCTCCAAAAAGTATAATCCCCATTTATAGGGAATACAAATTTCCTTTGAGAAGGGAAACATAATAAAGTATGCAGCTATAGATATAATGAAATTATGTCATGGAAATTCCAACAAGCAACTCAGAAACAAAGACCAACACAAAATTGGGGGGGGGGGGGGTGGTGATTTTCATGTTTGTAACGAATTAATTCAGTAGCAGTAAATTGGACATCGAATGAGCCCATTTTCATTACAATCCGGACTTCTTTGAAATCCACATTCACCTTGTTCTTTCATTTCACCATCTTCATAATACACCTTACAACTCCCTGAACAACTCTGACATGGCACAAATCTGATATCCCCACAACCTTCACAAGCTCCACCGTTTCACAGCTTTGAACCGCCTTTTCTAGCTCACCTTCTTCATGCATTTGCCTTATTTCCTCAGCTCCACCAATGTACTTCCCCCCACAAATATTCTCGGTAGTCCACCGTTAAACCCTTCTCTGATTAGCTCCTCCTTGAACTCCGAATGCATTGAAACGTCTCGTTCATCAATACGAACTCCTAAGCTTCTGAGGATCACTCTAACATCACAACAATCCTCGTACGTCTTTTGAACACCTCTTAAACTTGTAAAATAAAGAACAACCTTGTCCCTTTTAATCTTGCAATCCGAAACGACAACCCCATTCACTTTCTTCTCGAAATCTTGCTCTTTTTCGCCCTCTTGATGCCAGAGGAGAAAAGGGTTATCTTGGGGGATCTGTTCAAGCGATTTCCGAAAACTAGAAATAATCTCAGGATCAAAATCTGTAATCCCCAAATCACATTTCTTATACCGGTGTCTTCAATTTGAAGCCACGTAGATTTCGGAACATCAAAAGAGAAACTCCTGAAATGGCCTGGAGATCGAAGGGGGCTAATGTCTTCGAGCCCTGCCATCATTTCGCATGTATTGATTGTTTCGGGCTCTCCAGGAGGGGTCCGAATAGGCGTTTTGGGATCTTATCTTCAATAATTTTGGACCATATTTTGGCTTCAATCACTTCCATAGCCAATCCTTTACTCCCTTCTTCAACCTGCTTCAAATCCCCATTGATTTTGGAGCTGTTCTCAAGGCTGCCGCCATTGTTGTGGTGGCTGTCGTCTAGCTGGAGAGTGCCTAATGTTGTGGATGTTAACGCTACGAAATGGTTGCTGTCGCCTTGGTGCTGAGCCGGATGATGGACGTGCATTGAATAGCTTCTTGGAACGGGTGAATAAGGAGGCCGGCAATGGCGGCAGCGTTTTTGTTTGGAACTAGCACAACCCATAACATAAAAAAAGCAGGGGAAAACAAAACAATAAAGAAAAATATGGGGATTTTGGAACGGGTGAATAAGGAGGCCGACAATGGCGGCATAGTTCTTAAATTAGGTCACTAAGCCATCGGATGTTCTTACGGGTGAATTTTAATTTAAAATTCGTATTTATAAAAATTTTATAATTTCGAATATAACAAATAACAAATTACTAAATATAACATGATTCAAATCTATGAAAATTTCGATTTTTTTTTTAATTTTCGGATATAACAAGGACCAAATTGTTAGAAATAACAAAATTAATATTCATAAAAAAATTGGATTTTCGAATTTTCGAATAATCCGAAACATGAAATATTACGATCCGTATCCGATCTGGAAAATTTAAAATCGGATCAGATATCCGATCCAAAATTAAAAATTAGATCGGATATCCAAATTTTCTGATCGGATCAACGGATAAACGAACCAGATCGGTCGGATCAAATATTTTTGAACACCCCTACTTCACATAGTCCGTGTACGTCGAATGTTACTTGTTCACATAGCCCCGAAGTACACATCCCCTTGTCCATACTCGGATCACCATAGCCGCGAGTAAGTTTCTAACCGTACCCAGATCACGTAGCCCTTGAGTACGTCATATGTACTTGCTCATATAGCCCTAAGTACAGATTCCTTTATATAAGTATCGTAGTACTGACTCTAGGACATCCGAATTCCTATGCAACTATCATAAAAAATGAGATATGCTCTCCGAGCATTAACATACCTCACCAAGAGGTAAGTGGCTTCAAGCCAAGCTATCAAGGAAATGCCCCTAAGGCATGGCACTAACCAACACAGTTAATCTCTCGATTTATCATTACTAAGCCTGTGTTATGTGATGCGAAGAAATCATCATTATGCACGTGTAGAAGATTAGCAACTCGTTTATTAGATTAATTATGTCGTGTCATAGTGAGGTGCTAGACAATCCACTATAATTTTCTATGCTCCATAGCTCAAAATTAATATTTTTGAACAGATTACTCAACTCGTATCGGTACTGGATCTCGACTACCGGTACGGTACCCTAGGGTATTGGTACTCCCATAAGCATACCGATACCTGGTTTCTTTACTGAAATCCGTGGAGGTCACCTAGTACTGGTACTCAAGCTCGAGTATCGGTGTGCTACCTCGGGTACCGATACACCCCTTGCGTACCAATACGATTTTTGCTCACTAGAATTCAGACCAACCCTTGAGTACTGATATGGGTCGGCCCATACTGATACGGCTTGAATAGCGTACCGGTATAGGTTGAAGCCCATACCAATATTCCCTTAACAAATCATCCATGTTCTTCATCTCGAACAAGGGGTATCAGTACGGGCACCTAGCGTACCGATATCGAAGCCCAGAAAACATATTCTAGGGCTTGGATTTTAAACTAAAATTGTCTCAAAACATCTCTAATCCATTTCAAATGGTTTCTACAATTTAATAGGTTAATTATGGGTATATATGAGTCATCTAACAACATATTTATTATCAAAATCGTCACTTTGATTACCTAAGGCAAGTTCACCCATACAACGTCCATAAAACCATAAAATCAAGCAAGACAATCACTTTATGATCCAAAAATACATACGAGTTAGAGATGTACTGACCATTTAGCAAGAATCCCGAAATCAAGCTTCCACTCAAACTCTTACACTTCCTCTATGCTTCAAGCTTGAAGGAGGCCTTCCACCTCTTCCACTTGCCTTACAAACAAGAAATCGAACCAAAACTTTGAATAAAGCTTACAGGAGAGTCCACTAGAAATTTACAACCTTTGAATCAAAGAAGAACCTCTAAAAACTCATAAAGCTTTAAGCTTTTCAAAACCCATAAATGCAAACCTTACATTTTTACTACAAGAATAAACTTTTCTTGAAGGCTTAGAAGAGGAGATTAAAAATCTACAGATCTTGAATTTTGGATGAGAAGTTTAAAGTATAAAGTTTTGTGTTTTTAGTGTTGAAAAATCAAGCTTGAATGAGGATGAAAGATGAAGAAGATGATGCTTGAAAAAACGAGTGTAGGTGATGATATCACCAAAAACCACTCTCGCCACTTAAAATCATTGATACAAGGTGAAATTAATAGGGAATCAGCCCACTTTTCTCCCAAAGGTGAAATCACTCCATAAAATCTCTAAGTTTCTCCTTTATTACAAAATGGTCATTTTTTATCTTATATAATTTAATTCTCATCCAAAAAAGTTCTAAACTTGGCCCAGCGAGTCCAATTACCCAAATTAACTCAATAATTCATAATCCGGGCGAAATCTCAACCGTTGACTCAGAAATTCGGGTCGTTACATGCTTAACTTGCTAATGTTTTTCTTCTTTTTTATATTTGACTTGCTTGTTTTATCTAACACAATGACAAACTTGCTTCCAAGTTCATGAATGTTTTCGGTAAGTTGGCATAAACTGTTGAATTTGGATGAGATTTCAACACAAGATGGATGAGTTAATAACATTATAAAAGGTAGATGATGTTATTGGTTAACTGAAGAACCATCCTAATGATTTTTTTCTTCTGATAATGCAACATGAACTACAATAATAGTCACAAATTAAAAATTAAATGATCGTAATGAAAGCGAATTAAAAATTTAGTGACCGCAACGAAAATGGATTAAAAGCTCAGTAAAATATTTTAAAATTAACGTGCCACGTTAGCTTTTTTTAATGACAGCTGACAACAATGACCTTAATGAAAGCGAATTAAAAGTTCAGTGAATGTATTGCAAGTTTTAAAAGTTTGGTGACCATATTGCAGTATCCTAAAAGTTTAGGAACTATCAATATAGTTTACCCTAGAAATAAAATATTTTTTTATTATATTAGATAATAATACAATTCAAATGGAAATAGTTTGATGGGAGTATTAACTTAAAAATAAGTTTTGGAAATTGTAACGAGTAATTTTATTAGAGGAAATAGAAAATTTTAGATTTTATCCATAAAACAATCAAATATTGGATTTGATTGCCCATTTTCCCAATCTTATATTCTTATTAAGAGACTAATGCATAGCCTAAAAACATTTTGCTTATTATATATGGACGCCTTAGAAAAAATACGTATTTCAAGGCGATTATTATAACATATTTATTATGTCTAAAATATTTATATTTGGGTTTTTAAGAAATTTCATTATATTTATATTAGAGTTACATATTTTCCATTATTTTAGCTAAAAAGACTAATTAAAATGATTGTTAAAAGTATTATTTTTAAATTTTTTTTGTTAGTGGGAAAATGGAATACATTATAATGGTCAACAAAATGCGAGAATTAATGCTCAAATTACTATCAGTGTTATAATACTAATACCACTCGCTTAGTCCGCGTGAATCCGTACTTCAATCTTACGGCTCTCCGAATATTCTTTGGTTATGTTTAGTAAATAGCGATTTAAGTTAAAATGAAAAGTTTTAGTTAGCATTAGAAGTTTAACCGGTCAAATTCATTAATTTAGATATTTGGTCACTAGTGGATTGGAATAACTGATTTGGATGAAACCTCTAATTTTAAAAAAAGCTGCTAATATGAGCTTTTTGAAATTAGAAGTTTTGACATAAGAATTATAAAGACCTTTTACCCTTAAAAATTATAAAAAATCTCTAAATAACCTAAATTTAACATTTTTTATTTTAATTTTTCACCCTCACATATTTATATTGTGACATTTGTAAACTACTAATATTTTTTCGTTAAAAAATAATATTTTCCCTTTTTATTCTCGTACATTTATATTTGTATTTAAATTTAATAATTAATTAAAATATATTAAAAATAATTATATAAATAATAAATTAATATATAGATCCTTCAAATATGTTTAATAATGTTATATTAAAAAATTATTTTTTATAATCTAATTAATATTAATAGACAAAAAATATTTATAACTAATAAACTATTCAAACAAGTATTGAATATAATCATGTCCTTATAAGTCATTTTGCTTGTTTAAATAATCAAACATCTATCAGCTATCAATTAATTTTGCCAAGCACTTTTATACAATCAGCTAATACAATTCGCTAGTCAAATTAGGTAAGGCAATCAGCTATCAGCCATCAGCTAATGTAATCTGCTATCATCTATCAGCTATCCACTAATTGTCAAACATGGCCTTCTAATTATTTTAGAGAATATTAACCATCCTATAATTCGTACACTAAACTGTAAGTTATCCGAGAAGTGTTAGAGCTTGAGGGAGAGTGTAAGTTGATGAAGAGTGTTAAAGTTTTTATGTAATGTGTAATTAAAGTTTATTCCTAATCAGTAGTTTAGATTTACTAGAAGTGTTATTTAAATTAAAGATAAAAGTATAGTTCTAGTTATATTAAAATTCTATACAACCTATTTAAAGGCTTACTCTGTATACATTTGATAATTAAGAATAATAAGAAAATACAGAGAAACACATTGTTCTCTCTGAAAAATATCCTATTCATCTTCTTCAAACAACAAATCCCTAACCACCGATCACACACAAGCCACCATCATTCATTGCATCTCCGGCCACCATGGCCCCTTTCTCACATGGTATCATGAGCCAAAACAGTCTTGATGCTGTCACCACTGTTGCCATCTCTAATCTAAAACAAATCGACAACGATCTGATTTTTTAGATGCACAATGTTTTTTTCCACTACTGTCATTAGGCCACACTCGTTCCTTGGCTTCTCCCTCGTTGGAATCTTACATCTCTGGTGAAATTTCTACTCATTTAATTTTGTTGATTTGCTCTCTATTTAATGGTTCTATCTTAGCCAATCAAATAGATAGATGAAAAGGTTATAGTTTAGCCTTAAAACTATTTGATTCTATCTTAACCATCCATCCTAAAAGATTCGAGAAGAGGTTATAATTTAACCTTAAAAACTAGATAATATTTTTAAGGGATTCTACATCAAATATCCAAGATGAAACTCTAGTCGGTGTAACTACCAGCTTGAGGGGGAGTGTAGATTCCTCTGATTACTTCTTACATCATTCTATCAGACCTTTCAGTCAGGAACTGCATGCTAGAGCATCATGTGGAACAGGCCTTTTAGTCAAGAACTGCATGCTGGATCATCCTATGGAGCAGTCTTGATATTCCAACTAATGTATTAACCATCTCAAGTGTACCATAAGTTGAATGGCATCAGCAATTGCTGTGCAAGAACATCATGGTTCTGTCATCACTCTTCAAATCAAAGACTCCAGAGAACGGGGAGCAATTTTCTCTAAGAAACAGTAGAAGAAATATGAGTACAAGCTGGTGCTCTACTACGTTTGCTCACCAGCTTGAGGGGGAATGTAAGTTATCCGAGAAGTGTTAGAGCTTGAGGGGGAGTGTAAGTTGACAATGAATGTTAGAGTTTTTATTTAATGTGTAATTATAGTTTATTCCTAATCAGTAGTTTAGATTTTCTAGAAATGCTATTTAAATTAAAGATAAAAGTATAGTTTTAGTTATTTTAAAACTCTATATCAACCTATTTAAAGGCTTACTCTGTATACATTTGATAATTAAGAATAATAAGAAAATAAAAAGAAACACATTGTTCTATCTGGAAAATATCATGTTCATCTTCTTCAAACAACAAATCCCTAACCACCGATCACACACAAACCACCATCATTCATTGCATCTCCGGCCACCATGGCCCATTTCTCACATAAACTGCTAGTCAATGCGTGTGGATAAAGAACTTTAAAATGAAACTCTATCTTTATTTTTTAATAGTCTAAAGATGATTACAAGGTAATAACGGTTCATAGATATTCTTTACCCTTTGATAAAGTAAACACATCTTGCAGACATTGCGATTGAACTTGAGTCTCCTAGGATGAACATCATCCGCTTTTCCATTGAGATCACTTGTTGAGTTCAACTCTATCTATGCTTTTTGTTTTATTTTTTTACTATTGCTGCTTAATGTTTTTTTACTAAAACAAAGGAAAATAAATGAAATATAACTTCCTTTTAGCATTTTACAAAATGTCAAAGGATTATTTGATGCAAAGCGAAGAACCTTAGAAGATTATTTCTAAATGGACAAATAAGAGATATTTTTAAAAAAATGATATTTTAATAAGAGAAATATATTTTGTTTCAATTTAATAATCAATATTCAATTCAATGGCTGACTAGTCCGGGTCAAGTATTGCAAAGACCAATTATTAGGCGACCCCCTGATAGCTCTTTAAAGAGCATGTATTTTCCCTAGATTTATAGATTTAATTATCACCACATATGTGTTTATTGCATCCATATTTGCATTTTCATGTCTATTTCTGCATTTTATCTAACGCAGTTCCATTTACTCGTATTTTATATATTTCTGCCTATTTTGCCTTGTTGTTGCTGCATTTCTAATGTCCCTACAGAAGGAGTTTTCACTACTACAGCCAGTTCGACACTACATCTGCCAGCTGTCTAGTCTGCTAATGGATAATGATTACCTTTCCAACTGTACTGTTTGTTACAACATATTTTGTACGGCTCTAGGGCATGCAAATCACCTACATGACATGTTTCCTTCCTTGGGCGATCTATAACACCTGCAAATTCTATTTTTCATATCATCTTCAACCTCTGATCTTTCTCTGTCCTTTTATAACAGTTTAAGCCTATTTTTAGAGATCCAAGGTGAAGTGAGACATAATTATCCAAGGAAAAGATGAGTCAAGTGCCGAATCAAGGAAATTACATTGTTATCTTCTTAAACTTTTCTTCATTTAGAAGTTTGTTAAAGATTACTTTTTGTATTTTGCACTCCATTGATATTGGTTCAAACTTTTGAGCTTTATTACTTGTTGAAATTTGCTCTTCAGTTTATATAAATTTCTACTAGCTTTTTCTTAAGCTTTAATTGTTGGATCTGATTTACGTTTTGCGTGAAAGTGTTGAACTAGCCACTGGCATCGATGGATGCAATGACAAGTCAAAATAACGAGTTTTACAATAAAATTTGATTGGATACAACGAAAGTTAATCTGCTTGTTCAAGGGTCCCGACTTACTATGAGAGTTGAAGCCTATCTATATCCCTGAGTCAATGATGGAAGATTAAATGGGAGCTAGTACTCAAGCTGGGCTTCTAATTGTTGATTGAACCATCATATTCCCTCGATGTGTACTTGATCTTTCTGCCGAAATAAACCAATGAGACCCAAGCTTTATTTTTCATATCTCTATCTTTTTATATACATTATTATTGCTACCACAATCAATCCCTAATCATTCTCTTTATTATTTTATTGCAACTACCATTGCACCCACAATTTCTACTCTTACAATATTGTATTGTAGTTAAATAAGTCTTAAGCTAAAAAAATCATTCACATGGGATCGATATTCAAATAGGATTTCCCTATTTGTATTCTTGCGTCGACAATGTTGCTTGCACTTTTAGTGTGATATTTTCAAACTAGTCAAGTTTTGGCGTCGTTGCCAGGGATGGCTTTATTTAGATTTTATGTTACTACTTGCAATTATGTTTTCTTTATTTAAGTTTGTAGTTGTTTCTAATAGCTTTCTTTTTGTTTTTCCTTTCATTTTTATTATGTTTGGTAGGTGTTGTATGACCAAAAGTGCTGCCACACTACTCTTTGTACCAGATCTAGAAGTTGAGAGAACTTTTCGAAGAAGAATTCACAAAAATAGTGGGATGACAAGACATTAACAGAACAATGAGGGTCTTCATCACGATCATGAATACCCACATATGCACCCACAACCCAGAACAGAACAATCTGTGAAGTTGTAGTTTCCCAATCAAATGATTTGCAATTGGGAGTTATTAGACCTCATATTCAGCCTGGGAATTTGTAGTTGAAGCCGTTTATGTTTCAAATGCTCAACTCCAATAAACAGTATGAAGGGTTACCACATGAAGACGCTTGAGAGCGTCTTCAATCTTTCCTTTTAATTTTCGCTTCATTTAGCCAGCAAGGCATTCCTGATGATGCTTTACGGATGCAATTATTTCCATATTCTTTGCAGGGTAGAGCTTCCACATGGTTCCGAAGACTCATTGCAGGTTCTATTACATCATGGAATGATCTTGCAACACAATTTGCTCTGCGCTTTAATCCACCGACAATGAACTCACACCTGAGGAATAATATTACAGCCTACTACCAGTTAGATGATGAGACTTCTCACACTACTTAGGAAAGATATAAGTCTTTGTTGCAACAATGTCCCAACCACACCATTCAACAAGAAACTCAAACTGAAATTTTTTACAACGGGTTGAATGCAGCCACAAGACATCTTGTCAATGTGTCTTCTAATGGTCCATTACTTGATTGCACCTACAACGCTACTATTAGTGTATTAGAACAATTTGCTTAGAACGATTCTCAATATCCTATATCAAGGGCTACATCATGCAAAGCTACACCGAGAGTATTATAGCTTGATGATATTGTTTCTCTAAAGGCTCAGATTTCTACTTTGGAGAACAAAATCAAGAACATGGAGGGAACAAGTGAAGTTGCTCCTATCTAGCTAGCTCGACAAACTGTTACTCCTGTATTTTCTTGTGAGATTTATGGCGAGAACTATAGCTATGAGGATTGCCACAGCATACAGAAAATGCTAGTTATGTCAGCAACATGCGAGGCAACAATATGGGTACATCTTACACCACAACTAATCGATAGTCTCAGGGTAACTTTAATTTTGCACAACATTCAAGAGCATTTTGCTCTAGGAATAATTACTTTAAAGGGAATTCTAGTGTGTGCCAAGGAAATTTCAATTATCAACATCAACAATTTATACTACAGACTCTATTACAGCCACAAAAAATTGGAAGCAACCACAACATATTGCTTCACTATCTTAGTAATCATAGTATGGTGTGCAATCACAATATAGAGCACCATCTCAAATAGTCTCAGATGAGTCATTATGCTCTATCAACTATCTTTGACCCATTTACTCTTCTTAAAGAAATGATGCATGATTATTTGTCTAACACAGAAGCTATAGTGCAAGGTCACACTTCATCAATACGTACTTTGGAAGCTCAATTAGGGCAGTTGGCTACTGACATAAATTCTCGACAGTCGGGCATACTACCTAGAAACATTAAGAGTCCTGTGAACAAGGGTAAGGACCATTGCAAAGCTATTACTCTTCACAGTGGCAAATAGACTACTGACTCGATGCAACCAGTTCCCATATCTACTCAAGAACAGAAAGAGTCTTCTATACCTAATCATACAGTAGAAGATGAAGATAACAATGGGAAGATAAGTAATGTCCCTCATGTTATTACTATAGTTCTATATGTGTTACAGCCGAAGTTGCTGCTACAATGCCAATGTTGGCGCAACAATCAGCTAATCCATCTCTACCTTTTCCTCAGAGATTTAAGATTTTCAATTCCAATTCTTTCATGATACTTTGCAATAGCTTACAGTAAAAATTCCTTTGATTGATGCCCTTACATAGATTCATAATTATGCCACGTTAATGAAGGATATTCTGTTCAAGAAGAAGCTCAATGCAATAGAAACCATTACGCTCACTGAGAAATGCAGTGCACTAATATCTACCCCTTTACGGAGAAAGATAAAAGATCCAGGCAGCTTTATTATTCCTTGCTCTATTGGCATTAGATAAATGAAGCCCACTGCAGTCATATTACAATTGGTAGGTAGATCTTTGACTCATTCGAATGGTCAAATCAAAGATGTGCTTGTTCGTGTAGGCAAGTTTGTTTTCACAACAGACTTCATTATTCTGGATTGCAAGGCTGACAAGGATGTCCCCATTATTCTTGTTTGTCTATTCTTAGATACTAGAAAAATTGTTATTGATGTATCAAAAGGAGAACTTACAATGCGGGTCGACAATGACCAAGTTACATTTGGGATATTTAATGCTGATATCAGAAGGCAGACTGAAGAATGTCATCATATTGATATTCTTGTCCACATAATTCAAGAAAACTTGAGTCATCGTAGTATACTCATTGCTGAGGATACTGCACTGACAATGGTTGAAGAAGATCTCCCGCATTGTGACAACATTGTTGAAGTTCTCACTGCATCAGTTCACCATAAGTGGCAAGTTGAATCTTTGGATCTTGATCATCGAACAATTCCTACTTTTAAACAATCTATTAAAGAAGCTTATACTTTGGAACTCAAGCCATTGCTAGCTAATCTTAAATATGTATTCCTTGGAGATGTATAAACACTCCAGTCATTATCTCTGCAACTCTGGACGCAATACAAGAAGCTAAGTTGATAAAGATTCTTAAGTAGCACAAGCCTGTTATTGCATAGACAATTGTAGATATTAAGGGCATTACTCAATCTCTATGCATGCACAGGATTAAGCTAGATGATGAGAACTAGCAGTCTATTGAGGCACAAAGAAAATTAAATGAAAAGATGAAGGAAGTAGTTAAGAAGGAAATCCTTAAATGGTTGGATGTAAGAATTATCTATGCTATTTCTGATAGTGCATGGGTTAGTCCAATCCACCGTGTTCCCCAAAAAATGGCATCACTATAGTTCGTAATGATGCCCATGAATTGATTCCAACTCGCATTCCCACTAGTTGGCGTATTTGTATGGACTACATGCGACTCAATGTAGCACAAAGAAGGATAATTTCCTTCTTCCTTTCATTGACCAAATGTTAGATCGTCTTGCGGGTAAGGAGTATTACTGCTTTCTAGATTAATATTCTGGCTACAATCAAATTGCTATTGCACTCGAGGACCAAGAGAATACTACTTTTATATGTCCTTTTGGAACATTTGCCTTCCGTCGCATGCTTTTCGGTCTTTGTAATGTACCAACCATATTTCAAAGGTGCATGATGGCAATATTTTCTAATATGATTGACAATTCCCTTGAAATCTTTATGGATGATTTTTTGGTGTATGGAAATAACTTTGACCATTGTGTCAACAATCTGGAGAAAGTATTGTAGTGATGTGAAGACAATAATCTGGTTCTGAATTGGGAGAAATGTCACTTCATGGTCACGAAGGGGATTGTGTTGGGCCATAAAATATCGAAAACTAGAATTGAGGTTGATAGAGTCAAAGTGGATGTAATTGAGAAATTACCGCCACCAAAAAATATGAAGGGAATTCGAAGTTTTCTAGGTCATGCCAGGTTCTATAGAAGATTCATTCAGGACTTTTCAAAGATCACCAAACCTCTATGCTTATTGTTGGAGCAAGGTAGAAAATTTGTTTTTGATGATGGATGTCTGGATGCATTCTATAAAATTAAAACACAGCTTGTAAACGCACTGATCGTTGTTGTGCCCAAATAAAAGCAACCGTTTGAACTAATGTACGACGCTATTGATTTCGTTATAGGAGCAGTTTTGGGATAGCGCAAAGATAAGGTATTTCATGCTATCTACTATGCTAGTAAGACTCTAACTGAAGCTCAAATCAATTACACTACTACTGAGAAAGAGTTATTAGCAATAATTTTTTCTTTTAATAAATTTCATTCTTATCTTGTGGGTGCAAAAATTACAATTTTTACTAATCATTCTGCTTTAAGATATCTTTTTGTGAAGAAAGATGCAAAACCAAGACTAATCCATTGGATTTTGTTACTGCAAGAGTTTGATATTGAAATTAAAGAACATAAAAGGTCAAAAAAATTAAGTTGTCGATCACCTTTCGAGGTTGGAAGCAGACAACCAAGATGGAAATAAGTTACAAATTGTCGACGCATTTCCTGATGAAAATCTTTTTTTGTGGAAGCAACACCGTGGTACGCTAATTTTGTGAACCACTTGGTTTGTGGAAAGACTCCTCTAGGTGTAACTGGCCACAAGAAGGCAAGATTTCTTAGAGATAAGTCGAAATATCATTGGAATGAACCTTATCTATTCAAGGTTTGTAATAACAATATAATTCGACGTTGCATCCCTGATAAAGAGATTAAATCTATTCTACAACATTGTCACAACGCTCCTTATGGAGGGCATTTTGGTGGAATGAGAACGACTACAAAAGTACAACAATCTGGATTTTACTGGCCATCATTGTTCAAAGATGCTCACGAATTTGCCCAATGTTGTGATAGATGTCAATGCACTGGATCCATATCTAGGAGAAATGAGATGCCACAACAACCAATAATGGAAATCGAGTTATTTGTTGTTTAAGGATTGGATTTCATGGTTCATTGTCCTAGTATTTTTGGAAATCTATACATTTTGGTTGCAGTTAACTATGTTTCAAAGTGGATAGAAGATGTTGCAGTGCCTAAAGATGATGCAAAAATACTTTTGAAGTTCTTTCACAAGCATATACTCACTCACTTTGGAATATCAAGAGTATTGATCAACGATCAGGCCAAGCATTTCCACTACAGTTAGGTGGCAACTGCATTGAAATGCTATGTAGTAAATCACTGGCTAGCCACAATGTATCATCCCCAATCTAATGGACAAGCAGATATTTCTAATAGGCAATTAAAAACATCTCGGAAAAAGTGGTCAACACCACTAGAAAAGATTGGTCCTCTCGCTTAGATGATGCATTATGGGCTATACGAACTGCATACAAAACTCTATTAGGAATGTCACCGTATCAACTTGTTTTTGGAAAATCTTGTCATTTGCCTGTGAAACTTGAACAAGGCTTTGTGGGCTCTTAAGCAATTCAACCTTGATTATGAGGTAGCAGAGAAGAAGCGATTGCTGGACATTACTGAATTAGAGGAAATTCGACGCAACGATTATGAAAATGCCTCTATTTACAAGGACAAGAGCAAACACTGGCATGATAAGATTATTTTACAGCGACAATTTGAAGAAGGCAGTTGGTTTTCTATTCAATTCTAGACTTAAATTGCATCCATGAAAACTGCGATCACGATGGTCTGGACCCTTCAAAGTTGTGGAAGTATTTCCACACGGTGTAGTCACAATCAAATATACAAATGGGGGAATTCCATTCAAAGTCAATGGCCAACAACTCAAACTCTACTTTGTTGACTTTGATCTTGGAAATATTGAGACCATTAAATTGGTCGAATTTTTTTGAAATTCTCTTTAAATGCTTTATTAGAATTATATTTTAGCTTATTTTTTTCTTATAATTTGCTTTATTTCCTTTTTTGTAGAATAATCTCATTTTGGTTTGTCAAGGAATCTTTTCCTCTAACAACCTGTGCGGCAAGAGGCTTTACAAGATATGCATGAATTTTGGGGGGCAATTCTGGTAGTTCAATTACACTGATTAATCCCTAAAAATCACAGCATGCGTACGAGAAATGCAATGAATGGCCATGATTATTATGCCAAGATCAGGCCATTAAAACTCATCGCATCAAACGGTACAAATCATGCCTCTTTATTTTCTCTCTTTTCTTTTTATTTTTTAAGCAACTTTGAACTTCATTGACCTCTCACCCAATTTTCTATTTTCTCCGATTTTTTGATTCTTACAAGTTCATATTTTTCTCTTCAACAATATTTCATTTTCATCTTTTTTCTTAATTACATCATGGCCAAGACTAGGGCAGCCTAAAACCCTTGTTCAAGATGTTCCAAGCTCATAATCAAACCCTTCATTCGATGACCCTGTCGCTCAGGAAGAAACTACTGAGTACGAGGTTTTTCAAACAGATGTTGCGAATGAGCGCTTTACAGAGCACATCTAAAAGAGAAGTATCCACCCAGAATAGGGGATTTAACTTTCTTCCGAGGAGAAGCTTTGAAAATCCATCCACAACATCATCGCGCTTCACAAATAGAGTAACTTTTACACTCATCCCGGCAGCTACAGTACTGCCTTGGTAAGAGAATTTTATGCAAATATTTATGAGCCTTCATTAAAACTTGTCTTTGTGAGGGAACACTCTATTCCTTGGTGTGCTATGACTATTAATAAGTTATTCAAGACTGCTGTGAGCATGGATGAGCATGCATTGTTTGTGACTGAGATTGATGATGATAAGCTGGCCCTCCTAGTAAATGATTTATGTGTTACTGGTGCATTATGGTTGGGGACCAATGTCGAGAACTTTACTATGTATAAGAAGTTTTTAACTTTACCACCAAGATTTGGTTTCAGTTCATTAACTCCAGGTTGCTGCCTTCAACCTATAACACGACTGTCTCACTTGATGGAATGTGCCTAATACATTTTATCATTAAAGAAAGAAAGATTGGTATGGATGCAATCATCCACGAAAAGATTAAGGATTTTACTGAGAAGAAGAATGGCATATTGGCTTTCCCTTCATTGATCATGCAACTTTGTGAATTGAAGGGTGTAAAACTCTTGAAAAATGAGGAGGTGATCTCCAACAAAGGGCCAATAAACAAGGTTGCCTTTGAAAGGATGGCTCACACTTTAGAAGTTTCTATATTGAGAGTGGGTAATGCAATGAGGGAAAAAAGGGCATGGCAAAGGTGGACACTGCAACAGAGAATATCCCAACAAGTGATGAAGTTTGGAAGAAAGTTCTGACTATAGAGGACAAGCTCGACGCTGTAATGAGCACACTTGGAAAGGTTGCAGCCACAGTGCAAACAATAGACCTGGCATAGAATTTATTCTATGCCTATTTGAAGGCATGGCACAAGTCTGCTCTTGTTTCCATGAGAAGGATCACTTCAGTTGCTTTGCAACAATTTCTTGTTTTCCCTCCCATCATCCGTAGTTATAATTTTTCCTTTGATGTTGCCACAAAAATGTACCAGCCAAGTTAGTGAATTCCCTGACAATGTCAGTGAAGCTAGTGACTCACTATGAGGGGAAACATCAAGTAAGATCATAAGGGATTGTCTTTTTGACTTGAATATCCCTACGGATATTGCTACAATACCTCCTACTGCCAAAGAAGATGAAGTCCTTGTTGACGAAGTTAATGAAGATGAAGATGATAGTTCTATTGCTGAAAAGTCTGCTATAGAGAAAGTTTTTGTTGAAGAGAATCCAGTTGCATCCAAGAATGTGGATGCAAACTTAGAAAGACCACAACTGAAGCCAGTTATTGCTAGACTGGCAGAAGCTGCATCTATGGAAGTTGACCAAGAGGCAAAACCTCTTGTGATGGTGTTATACAAGGTACACCCACTGATTATCTTTTCTACAAATGTGTCCGACGATGACGATAAAGAAGAGGAGCTAGAGAAATACAAGGATGTTGTACATGATGAAGAAGCCTTCCTTCCTAAGAAAAAAAGAAAAAGAAAGCACTCAGTCCAAGGAGAAGAGTAAGAAGAATAAAAATAAAGAGAAGATGAGCAAAAAGAATAAGAGACGTTTTGCCTCTTCCTCCCAAGAGCAGGAAAATTGAGTTAGTTTATTTTTAGTTTCTGTAGGCATGTATTCCATATAGTGTAATTTCATTCTGTATCACTATATTTGTCATGACATTTGCATTGTCATTGTACAGCATATAGTTATAGTAGCATTGCATTCATCATTGTAATCACATGCTGTCATTGCATTTCGCCATTACATTTTTTCATTGCATTCTATCATTCCATTTTGTTTTCTTTTGCATTAGGGACAATGCAATCTTTAAGTTTGGGGGTATACACCTAGGAGTTGAAATGCACCCCCAGTCAAAAATTTAAAAAAATTCTAAGCAAATGCAAGGTTCACTTTGTGTTGAAAATCTTTTTCTTGCATTCGATGTGTAAATCTTGAATTGTTCTGATCATTGATAAGTTTGTTGGATATATATGATGGATGATTGCAATTTTAACTCTGCATTGATATATCTATTTACTTGATTAAGAATATCTAGCATCATTCCTTGATTTTTGATGATTTCTATCTGTTTCAGCATGTGTTATATATATTAGTATATCTTATTAAGTATAAATAAAAGGCATTCCATTGTGAGTGCAACAAAATAAAATATCTTTAAAGGGGAACACTGCTCTACATGTGTTAGAAAATGAATCTAGCCAAAGGTTGTCGCTGTATGAGTGTGTGTCGTTGCAATAAAGTACTTCCTGGGGTTCATTGCAAAACATCTTACTTCTCAGGGTCTAGGGTGCATTCATTGTTTGATATCCCTCGCTACATAAAAAAAGAGAGAAAAAGAAGAAAAACATGAAAACTATATATATATTGCTATTCGTGGTACTAAATAAATGCTGATTGGTGGAATGAACATGAGATGATAGGTATGATGCTAGGAATTCTTGACTTGCTTGCTTAGCTATTGACGTGGAGTTGATTATGCAATCCTTTATCTTGTCGTTGCAATGAGTTTATTGGTTGATTGGAACACTCAAATATCTAGAATGCCTCTAAACTGCTACTAAACATTGTTGCTTTAAATTTTACTTGAGGACAAGTAAAAACTCAAGTTTAGGGGTGTGATAGCTCTTTAAAGAGAATGCATTTTCCCTAGATTTATAGATTTAATTGTCTCTATATCTGTGATTATTGCATCCATTTCTGCATTTTATCTAACTCAATTTCATTTGCTCGTATTTTATATATTTCTACCTATTTTTCCTTGTTGCCACTGCATTTCTAATGTCCATGCAGATGGAGTTTTCACCATTATAGCCAGTTCAACACTGCATCTGCCAGCTGTCTAGTCTGCTAAAGGATAAGGATAACCTTGTCAGCAGTACTGTTTGTTACAACAGATTTTGTACAGCTTTAGGGTACACAAATCACCTGCAGGATAGGTGTCCTTCTTTGGGCGATCTATAAAAAGACGAATCTGGAGGAGAGAGAGGTCACGCAAATTTCATTTTTCATATCATCTTCAACCTTCGAGCTTTCTCCGTCCTTCCATGTCAGCTTAAGCTTATTTCTGGAGATCCAAGGTGAAGTGAGGCATAATTATCCAAAGAAAAGAGGAGTCAAGTGTTGAATCAAGGAAAATACATTGTTATATTCTTAAACTCTTCTTCATTTAGAAGTTTGTTAAAGATTACTTTTTGTATTTTGCACTCCATTGATGTTGGTTCAAACTTTTGAGCTTTATGACTTGTTGAAATTTGCTCTTCAGTTTATATAAATTTCTACTAGATTTTTCTTAAGCTTTAATTGTTAGATCTGATTTACGTTTTGCATGAGAGTGTTGAACTAGCCACTAATATTGACAGATGCAATGACAAGTCAAATTAATGAGTTTTACAATAAAAGTTGATTGGATACAATGAAAGTCGATCCGCTTGTTCAAGGGGTTATAGTCCCGACTTACGAAGAGAGTTGAAGCCGATCTACATCCCTGAGTCAACGATGGAAGATTAAATGGGAGCTAGTACTCAAGCTGACCTTCTATTTGTTGATTGAACCATCATATTCCCTCGATGTGTACATGATCTTTCTGTCGAACTGAACCAAGGAGACCCAGGCTTTATTTTCATATATCTATCTTTTAATACACACTATTATTGCTACCACAATCTATCCCTTATTCATCTCTTTATTATTTTATTGCAATTACCATTGCACCCATAATTTTCACTCTTACAGTATTGTATTGTAGTTACATAAGTCTTAAGCTAAAAACATCATCCTCGTGGGATCGATATTCAAATAGGATTTCCTTATTTTTATTCTTGCATCGCCTGTATTGCTTGCACTTTTAGTGTGACGTTTTCACACCGATCATCCCAACCCAATTTTTTCCATTCACAACGTCAGGACTCGAACCCCTAACCTTGCTTAAGGGGTCTAGTATCTTATCTCTCTAGACCAACTGGTTGTTGGCAAGTATGTATGTATGTATGTGTGTGTGTGTGTGTGTGTGTGTGTGTGTATGCATGTATGTATGTATGTATGTATGTATGTATGTATGTATGTGTGTGTGTGTATGTATGTATGTATGCATAACCACCAGTATCCAATCCATTGACTGACTAAGTCAGATCAGGTACTGCAAAGACTCATTATGGGGTCAACCTTCCCAACCCAATTGCTTCATTCACAGTGTTAGAACTCAAACCTCTAATCTTTCTTAAGAGATCTAGCGCCTCATCCCAATAGACCAACTGGTTGTTGGTAAGAGAAATATATATAAGTTGTTAGAGAAGTTGAGTCAATTAGTTTAACTAACTGAATCAATTTTTATTTTTTAATTAGTTGGATTAGCTGTTAGCAGCCATTTTAATAATAAGATGATGACTCTTATTGCTATAAAATTTGTGTTGCTCAGTTGATGTATGTTTAGAATTTTTCATTGTCTGTTTTTTCTCTCACAAGGTAACATGGAACTCGATGCTTAATAGCACAATTTTGCTCTCCTTAACCGGACATAAAAAGGGTATCTTCTTGAGCAAGATAAACTTTAGATTGCTCCTAAAAGCATGTTACATAACCATCTTGCTTCCAACAAAAAAGTCCAAATAAATTAGGACACTTTCGATGAAGAAATAAGAGAGTTTCGAAAGATTTCTTAAGGAAAGAAGGAAAAAAATAAATGCCGAGTAAAGTAAAACGAAAGCATTTTTTCTTTCTGGGTACTAGTTCTTAGTAGTTTCAGCATTCGTTGAGAATTAATATTTGCAATCCAACTCACTGAATCTGTACCAAAATTTACACTGTGCTTTTTGTTTAGCAGTTCATCAATTTGAAGGAGAAGGAAAGAATAAAGGGCCTATATAAGTCTACAAATTACATTCAGGGCCGGTTTTGACATTTTTTAGGCACAGAGCAAATTATAAAAATGAGGCCTTAATTTAGTTATAATTTAAAAATATAATTTAATCACTACCATATTATATTTAAACATAAAACAATTAATAATAATAACACAAAAAATTTGCTCACAAATACAAAATAAAGTAAAAATGCAAAAATTTTAAAAACCAGTTTAAAATTGTCAAAAGCATAACCACCTCATGTAGAGAAAAATATATTTCTACTGTAATTGCACATTAGCGTAATTAATGTATCAAATAATCATTTAAAATGATTTCTTCTAGCATTTTGAGAAGTAAACTCATCAATAATATTTTCATAATCAATTTGCTCTAACATATATGTTAGGATATTTGTTTTGATATAATAATTGAAAAATAGTTTTGGACTAAATTGAAAATATTGAAAAAATGTTTTTAAGTCCAAACAACTTGAGAAATATGTTTAAAATGGTTTTGAAACGTTTTTGACTCGAATCTATGTTTTCCAAACTAAAAATAGTCAAAAACTGGCCCTTGGTATTGATACTGAATCCCGATATCGATACCGAGAGGACCGTACCGGTACTGAAACCCTTCGTACCGATACATGTGTTTCAAAGATTTTCCAAAACCATTTTGGGGTATCGATACTGCTATAGGAGTACCGATACCCTTGTACCGGTACCAATACTCCATTCACAATTTTGACTCCAACGGCTATTTCCAAATTAGGCCGGTATCGATACCCCTACCCGAGTATCGATACCCTATGTTGCAGAATTGCATGTTTGGTTGGAAAAAGATCCCCAACGGCTCCAAATCATCCCCAACGGTCACCAACGGCTAAGAACTCATTTGAGAGGATAAAAGGACCCTTCAAGCACCTGGAACAACTAATGCTTTTATTGTCAACAACATTATGATTGTAAAAGTATCTTAGTGCTTAAACTCTCATTCTTTGTATAGACTACACTTGTTGAGCTTAAATGTAAATGTATGATCAAGTGTATTAGGATTTGGGTGAGTGATTTAAAGTGCAAACACATACCTTTTAGAGGGATTTCAGTTTGCTTAGAATCTCTTTTGGTTAGGAGAGTTCCCAAAGCTCGGGTTGTGAGCTTTGGATTCTATACTTGGTGAGTGAGTCTAGTTTGTAAAAGGTTGCCTCCTAAGCCTTGTAAAAGGGGAAGAATTCTTAGTGAATTGGTTGAAATCCTTAGTGGAAAGCTAAGGTAGTGGATGTAGAGCCTGTTAGAAGCTTGAACCACTATAAATTCTTGTGTTCATTGTCTCATCTTTTAGCTTCCACACTTTCACCCGAAAATCGATCTTCTCCACACTTGGCAAGCATTTCGGTTGAAGGAATTCGAGCCCAATAATTGGTATCAGAGCGATGCTCAATCAAGAAGGCTTAACATCCTATTGAGACAATCTGGAAGCTCGATCAACTAACAATTCAACCGGAGATAAATGGCTCAATCCATCGACAAGCCACCTTTCTTTGACGGATTGAATAGTAAGGGCAGATACATTGCAAGGCTAAGGTGAGTGCATACATGTTTTTAAATGTATGTTTATTAACATACTAAAGGGAGACTTGCGATAAGTCACCCAAAAAGGTAAAGAATTTTTATAAACAACATAATATGTTTTTGGCTTATTTTACTGATTTAAAGGTTATGGCATATTTTATGATCACAAATGTTTTTATAGCATGACACATGATGGACAAGTTATTTGATACGATTTTAAAATGGCAGTATACCATGAATGTTATAAAGCATATTGGAGTGTGAACTGATCCAGTATGAAGATGTTTTACATGATATATGTATGGAATTTGGTTTACTTGCCATTATTTGCAGGAATTATTTTTTTCAAGTTTGCCCTTGGTAATAAAATGTCGAATAGGATAATATTGTGGTATACCATTAAGAGTATTATAAAGTCATTGACACTTCAATTGTATTATAAAGTAACAGACACTTGAATGTGTATTATAAAGTTATAGACACTTGATTGTGTCTTACAAGTATGTCAAGGATAGTACTTTTCAAGTACGCGACTCGAATATTAGACACTTGATATTTACCTTGGGCTATATGATTGCACGAGATAACATATGTTTTTATGTTAAAGAATGAATACGGTATGCTTTCTTGCATAGACATTCCTGCATTACAAAGTATGTGATTTTAATGATCATCACGTTTTGAAAAGTATCATGTATTTATGAATGTTTATATATGTCACTTACCTTATGCCTCACTGAGTTATACTCAGCGTGTAGTTCGATTGTACACGTAGGCAAACGGAAGCAGGAGTGGAGCTTTGCATCACTGCCTCTTTTGGGAGTACCCAATTGACAGGTTAATTTTAGTACTTATGACATCCATACTTTTGTGTTTAATAGTGGCATGTACTGGCTAATCTTGTCTTTCTAATAAAGTACTTTAATCGGCCATGTAATAGTGTTACTAACTTTTTATGAACGTTAAATATGTTTATTATTACATGCTCTGATATGATTATCTTATTTATGTAAAAAGTTTTATTATCGGGTATTAAATTATTATATTATTTATAAATTAGATAAAGTTAAGCGTACTTGAACTAGGGAAATTCCAAGATGGGTGACCACCGGGGAAGTTATTTTTAAATTTTTTAAATTACACCGATTTTTAAGATAACAGACAATTTAAAAAGTTTATGACATCTCTGACTCGTTTTTAATGTACGGATACGGGAAGGGGGTGTTACAAACTCTGTGTACTTAATGTTACATGAATTTCTAAACTTATTGCCAGAACAGAGCTTTTCTATGCAGATTATATTTGGTCTTTGTTTAGGACTAACTTAAGTGCTCCAAACTCACTCTAATAGCAACATCTTAAACAAAATTCAGCCAGCAATATTTCAATGTCGTTATTATGCATTCATTCATGAATCAAAGAAATTATATCATTGAATTTCAGCAAGCTTTCATCCATATACATCCATCTATTTAAACTTTTACCTTCCCATTCATGAACCCACTTTATGTATCTTCAAAAAACCAAATTTCCAGCAAGGTATTAAGCTCCCTAACAATGAAGAATTTCAATTATTCAACCAACTAAGCATTCCTAAATCCATCAATTAAACTCAACTTTAATAACAATTTCCACAATAATTTCATAGTTCAAGATGAGCTTACCTCTTGTTAGACTTTCTCCCACAAAATTTTGCTTCATTTTTCCTTTAATTCCTCTTGAATTCAAGCTCAACTATGCAAGTATCCTACGGTTTTCCTCTCCCTCTCCCATTTTTGGCCATGGAGAGAACAAAGATGAATGAGGCTTCCAAATTTTCTTTTCTCTTTCCTCCAATTACTTGGTCGCTATTACTCACTCATTTGCCATCTGTGAATTAGCTTTTCCACGTGTGTTCCACTAATACTTAGTGGTCTAATTACACATGCAATTTTATTGTTTTACCCTTGTTTCAATTTGATCATTTGTTCTCAACTTTAAACTTCTTGCATTTTGATCCTTCAAGACTAGTTACATCTCCAATCATTCCATTCTCACATCTTACAATTCAATCCTTAATAATTCAAGTCACATACTAATTAACCTCTTAATACTCATATATGCTCCTTCATACTCCTTGAAATATAATTACTTTACTCATTTGCTAATTGAATTTTAGCTTAATTAGCTCTTTCATTCTCAATTCCATTGACTTACTTATTCAATTGACTCGAATTGAATCTTTAGTAATTCAAAGATAACATTATCAAGCATGTGATCACTTTGTAAAACTCCTAGCCTGATTTTAGGGGTATTACAACTCACCCTATGCATGTACATTAATCTCCATAGAGATAGGTACTAAGAAATGTACACTATGAGTCTTTCCATAGTTTCGTTTGACCACATGGAACTTAGATAACTAAGTTAGTATCCACCATGAATTTCTCAACTAATAAGCTTTAGACCCATCCCCCTCGACGGATCTAAAACCAACTTTCGACTTTAACCTTTGGTAAGCGTATCAACTAGGTTCCTCTCTAACTTTAATCATCATTTTAAGACACCCCACATTTCTAACATTTTTAAGATAGAAATAAATCCATAAGTGTCTTGGACAGTGTCTAAACAAATACTCAATCATACTAGAGTAAATATTTCTACGAGTTTTAACCATGAAACTATGTTTTAACAAACTCATATTTTGTTTGCACATGATTATATTTTCAAAGTTTTGAGAAGTTACTAATCATTAAGATTAGTATGTATATCTCAAATGATTATGAAATTCCTTATATCTCTTCAGTAGTCATTCGTGACTTTTCCTCATTCAAAAGGTATTTTAGTTTTCCTAATTCCTCATAAGAAGTGTTTAGGAAAATTATAAAAATGTTGATGAGGATTTTTAACTTTTCCTAACAACATGAAAATTATCTCAAGTTTATTACAAGAGATTTCAACACAACTCCTAAGATAGACCATCTCTTTCTTTTCCCTTTACTTAGGAAAAGAACTTAAAGAGATTTAATAGCTACAAGTAATCTTTTAGTAGCACTAATGTCTATCATATTCTCATTTATATTATTCAACATATTAGCCCTAAAAATACCATCACATATTTTATTTACTATGACTAAATTTAGTATTCTACTCAACCAAATTAATCTCAACTCTTTTAACTTCTACACTAAGATTAAAGAGATGTTATTAATCATAATACTTTTTATAAAAGTGAGCACATTAAAGAACATTGTACCAGGTAGGTTACCACAAAAGAGATGTGGTGCACTAGGCATGCATAAATACGAGGTCTTTCATAGAACCAATCTTATACATGCATTTTCATAATGTTTTCTGATAAGCTATTTATGAATTTTTTTCTTTAGTTAAGGCCTCTTAAAGAATTATGCTTGATATTTTTATTCACAACAGTATCTTATTAAGCAAAATTAATATAAGGCTCACTATATTCTAGCCTTAATCTTTACACTAGTCTAAAACATGCTCACTGAGATAAACACTAGCTTAAAGGCTCAATATAAATTCATGTGATAAAACATGAAGTGACAGGCAACAAATCTAAATAATCTGACCTCATAGGAAGAAATGTAACTTCCAAGTAGACTTGTTCATTCTCACAATACATTTAATTTGAATATCATCTTCAAAATAAAATGATCAGGAAATCTACCGTGATAACTACTTTATTTGGACCGACACCTCTTTAAATCTGTAAATTCTAGAAGCAGAAGAAATTTCACAAGATTAGTCTTTGAAACTTACTAACAATAATAAATTATCTCAAAATATTACTGACAATAATGAAGTCCTTATCTATAGTATTTTGCTTCTATAATTTCAACAGATTGCGAGAATCAAAGCAGGACTTGACAACTATTTGATTTGAGAATTTTTCATTCCCGCATCTTTAACTCTGCACCTATCCTCCAAGTTAACAAAATTTGATAAAAATTGGTTTGATAGATGAATCTTTATCACTTCTGCTGACTTATAAATTACTCAAGATAAATTATTAGTACAATAAAAATTTGTTTAAAAACAATCAAATGACCCCACATTAATAGCTATTCCAACACATAAAAAGATCATGTAACACCTCATTCTCGTATTCGATTACCGAACATGAGTCAGAGATGTCACAGAACAATAACATGATTTTTATCAAAAATTCAATAAATCTAAAACCTTTGAACATATTTATATCGACTAATACACAAAATCGAAGCTCATTTACTTTTAAAAAATAAATTTGAGAGTTAAAAAAATATCAAACGTTGAACTAAAATAGACAAATTAATCTCATTTATACATGCCACTAAATTAAATTAAAAACCTCAAGTAGTATATCATTACTGTGGTAGTTTGATGAAAATTTCTGAACTTGATGCAACTCTTTGCTCCGTCCAATGATTCGAACCACCTACGTGTGCACAATCAACACACGCTAAGTACGAACTTAGTGAAGCAATAAACGAAGTTAATAACAATAATTTAAACTTTCGACTTTATGACGACGTTTATATAACATGATATATGCCAATGCATCAACTTTCACATTGCATTAGTAATGATTAACTATATGGCAATGTCATAAGACTTTCATGCTTGTGGTTTGTCATAATATGCCATGCATGCATAAATGCATCATGATCACTAGATATGTATCATCATCATGTTAATCATGTATTAACATAACATAAATCGGATATAAATTTCTTACCAATATACTTGCCATTTATTCCAAAAGCTCATAAGCTTATTCACCTGTTTATCTTTTATTAACCAATAAACCATAGCCCAAATATAAGCCTATGAGGACTCTGGATACACGAGTCAAATATTCACCGAAGTGATAATACACATAAATTCGTGCCCACCATAATACACATAAGGTCGTGCTCACTATATGCACTAAGTGTCCTTTATATATACTATAGTGCTAAACCGAGTATGCAGCGTGCTGCTGGACCCTATGGCATGCCAACTATACCTTGTCCCTCAATGACATACTTGGGCATATATTTCATATTTATTTCATCTATGCAATGTATATCAACATAATTTAACATTGGGTAGTTCATACTCGAAATAACATCCATGATATAACATCATATATAACTAGTTATCCATGCATTTATATTCAACTTTTGACATATTTAAAATATGCCAATCATATGCTCCATGGCATAAATATAATGTCAATAAAATTTAGGTAGGCTCATCTCAAGCCATCCCAATGATGTATAAAACATCAATGTGTCATGATATGTATACAATTGCACTCACCTTGACACTTCTTATCCCAAACTAAATTGAATAACTTAAGAGAACTTTAAGCTTGGCCATTGCTTTATCTACTGAATTTCCAATTTCTCGGGTTTACTTGAATGCTTCACATTCATCCCTTACATGCACAAATTAATAACACCAATAATGTACTCATTTTATAATCTGTCAGTCTACGCTACCTTCAAAGAAACATTTATATAAAATAATCTACAAGTCAAAATTCGATTCTGTTTGTTTTGACAAAAACTACATTCGATAAGCTGTTCAACCATATAAACTAATAGCCCAAATTCAACTCGTATGATTTATGACGAATTTTTAAAGTAGAATTCAAGTGTTGAATTTTAGAGCAGACTGTTATTCTATTTTCTAACCTTTCATCACTTAAAAATTCATATCTTTTGATATACAAATCAAAATCAGTCACCGTTTATTTTTAGGGAAACTAGACTGAACTAGGAATACAATGGTATAGGGATTAATTTCTAATTATTTTTGTAGAATTTATGGTAAATTTCCAAACTCACTGTCACATACTAAATTTTCTGGGCAGATTCGTAAATTTGATCTTTAACATTCTTTCACCATTCCAACACTTCAAATTAACCTTCAATTACATTATTCCAACATTTTCCTTTCATGACAAACTCCAAATTTAACTTGATTCCAATAACCCTAAATTAATCTAATTTGCCAAAATTAGGGGTTTTACTTTACACTTGAAATTAAACTTGAATCAAGCTTAGAAAAGCTAATTAAACACTTAATCCTTCAAAACCAAACCACAAATAAATTTATATCCATAAACCCTAAACTTTAATCCTTCAATTTCATGAGCATAGCTTAATCAATCCATGAGATTTTTATACCAAATGATAGAGAATTCAAAGATGATCAACTTTGCATTTCATAACTAAACCCTAAATCCAAGCCATTTAGGGAGAAAAATCAAAAATTGTAATTCTTACCTTTGCTCTTTTAACCTCACATACATGGAGAAGAAAGTTGAACAAAAATTCCAACTTTTCTTTTCTTTATTTTCATGCCAAATGGCATTATTTATTCATATTTTTAAAAAATCTCCTTAATAGTCAAATGACCATTTTACCCTTGATATCCAATGCTCCAAAGCTTAGCAATTGTCAAAATATTCATCCAATGGTCATAAATAATCCAATAAGTTAGTAGTTACCAATTTTACCCTTGTGATTTTCCAAAATTACACTCTTGCCATTATTCATCTAACGGCTCATATTTAACATGAAAAATTAACTTAAATCCAATGGTCCATGTTAAATCCTTCCAAATTAAGGCATGTAAAAGATATTATTAATCTTGTCGTATCATCTAACAAAATATCTCCAATATTCGATACGATCCAATTATCCAAATTTTTCTCGAATTTAACCCTTTTATAGCTTTTAACACAATTTCTGTACCAAAAATCCGAGTAACATGAAAACATCATTCTTGGGGGTAAACTATTCATTTAAGGGACTAAAATACATAACTTTCAAAAATTACAATTTAATCCCTAAACTTTTCCTAAGTTTATACTTTAGTCACCAAACTTTCATTTTATTCATTTTGGTCACTAACCAAAATTTTGAAGTATTACAATTCTCCCCTTTATGAAAATCCGTCGAATTTTCTTTACGTACTTGGTTCAAAAAGATACAGATACTGCTCTTTCATTGCTTCCTCCGTTTCTTAAGTAGCTTCTTCCACTTTGTGGTTTCTCCACAGAATTTTAATTAGAGGAATTTTTTTGTTCATTAATTTCTTTTCTCCTCGAGCTAAGATTCTTACAGTTTCTTCATCATATTTCAAATTTGGTTGAATTTCAATTTCTTCTGGTGTAATGACATGCGAAGGATCTGATCGATATTTTCGAAGCATGGACACATGAAACACATCATGGACCTTACTCATTTCTGGTGGTAATGCTAGTTGATAATCCACTGGACCAACCCTTTTCAAAATTTCATAAGGACCAATGAATCTTGGACTAAGTTTGCCTTTTCATCCAAATCGTAATATCTTTTTCCAAGGTGAAACTTTTAAAATACTTTGTCTCCAACTTTGAACCCAATATCTTTTCTTTTACGATCTGAGTACGGATTTTGTTTTTCAAAAGCGGCCTTGAGATTATCTTGAATTATCTTTACATTGTCCTCCATTTCTTGAACAAGATCTGGTCAAATGATTTTTTGATACTCTAGTTCAAACAAATTCAATGGTGTCCGGCATTTTCTTCCATATAATGCCTCATAAAGTGCCATCTTTATACTTGATTGGTAATTGTTGTTATAAGCAAACTCAGCTAATGGAAAATATTTTTCCCATGAGCCTGCAAAATTCATTATTCATGCTCTGAGCATATCTTCGAGTATTTGAATAGTATTTTCTGATTGTCCATCCGTTTGAGGATGGAAAGCAGTACGAAAGTGTAGTCAAGTTCCCAATGCTTCATGTAATGCACTCCAAAACCTTGAAGTGAACTTTGGATCTCTATCAGATATAGTAGACATAGGAACACCATGTAATCTAACAATTTCCTTAATATATAATTCCGCTAACTTATTCAAGGAGTAGTCTATTCAAACTAGTATGAAATGTGTATTTTAGTCAATCGATCCACAATCACCTAAATCAAATCCTTCTTACTTGGTGTCAGTGGTAAGCTTGTTACAAAATCCATAGTAACCTTGTTATATTTTGACTCAAATTCTAATTGGTAATTAAGTTGGGTTTTATTGTAATTGTAGTGGTTGAAAATTACTTGGTAATTAGGATTTACTTTAATGAGTAAATATCTATTTTAGGTAGAGATATTATTGAATAAGTTTTCTTGGTGACCAAGTATTTGGGTCTATAAATATAGACTAGGTTTAACCTTTTGAATTATGGGAGAATAAGAGAATGAGAGAGATGGGGATTACTCTGGAGAGATGTAACCACTTTTAGGATCTCTACAACTATTGTGCCTACGTTGTAGAGATGGGTATTGTAGGGATGTTGGGAAGAGTGTTTTGGTTACACCAGGTCGTGGGATTTGTACACCAGGTTTTGGGATTACATGGGTTATCATGTATTTGTACTCTTCGGGTTCTCTACGTTATTAGTGGATTGTTCGTTTCTCTCGTCTATGGAGGTAGGCTATGCTGAACTATGTTAAATCTTGTCTCATGTACATGTCTTAGTCTATGTCGTTATCGCTTTTGTTATTTTGCCGCATACCAAATTCCTAACAGATGGTATCATGAGCTATGGTTTGAGCTGTGCGTTTTAGAAGGAATTTTTGCTGCGGATTTTTTTGGAGTGATTTTGGAGACATGCCAGGGGAATATTGCTGTAACGAGTTTTCAGTTGCAGGGGGAGTAATTCTCAATCGGTTCAATGATGCTTCAACGGATACTACGTAAGAATTGGAGTTGTTGAAGACTTGGCGGCGATGCTCCAACGAATATTTGGCTTACATAAAAATTGAAGATGTTGAAGACTTGAAGACCAATGCTCGAATAGAATTTGTGTCAAGGGGGAGATTTGTTATATTTTGACGCAAATTCTAATTGGTAATTAAGTTGGGCTTTATTTTAATTCTAGTGGTTGAAAATTACTTGGTAATTAGGATTTACTTTAATGAGTAAATATCTATTTTAGGTAGAGATCTTATTGAATAAGGTTTCTTGGTGACCAAGTATTTGGGTCTATAAATATAGACTAGGTTTAACCTTTTGAATTATGAGAGAACAAGAGAATGAGAGTTAGAGAGAAATATTCTCTAGAGAGATATAACCACTTTTAGGTTCTCTACAACTATTGTGCCTACGTTGTAGAGATGGGCATTGTAGGGATGTTGGGAAGAGTGTTTTGGTTCCACCGAGTCATAGGATTTGTACATCGGGTTTTGGGATTACATGGGTTATCATGTATTTGTACTATTCAGGTTCTCTACGTTATTAATGAATTGTTCGTTTTCTCTCGTCCGTGGAGGTAGGCTATGCTGAACCACGTTAAATCTTGTCTCATGTGCATGTCTCGGTCTATGTCGTTATCACTTTGGTTATTTTGCCGCATACCAAATTCCTAACAAATGGTATAATGAGCTATGGTTCGAGCTGTGCGTTTTAGAAGGAATTTTTGCTGAGGATTTTTTAGAGTGATGTTGGAGACATGCTAGAGGAATATTGTTGTAACGATTTTTAGTTGCAGGGGGAGTAATTCTCAATCGGTTCAATAGTGCTTCAACGGATACTACATAAGAATTGAAGTTGTTGAAGACTTGGCGGCGGTGCTTCAATGGATATTTGGCTTACGTAAAAATTGAAGATATTGAAGACTTGAAGACCAATGCTCGAATAGAATTTGTGTCAAGAGGGAGATTGTACAACTATTGTGCCTACGTTGTAGAGATGGGTATTGTAGGGATGTTGGGAAGAGTGTTTTGGTTCCACCGAGTCATGGGATTTGTACACTAGGTTTTCGGATTACATGGGTTATCATGTATTTGTACTCTTCGGGTTCTATACGTTATTAGTGGATTGTTCATTTCTCTTGTCCGTGGAGGTAGGCTATGGTAAACCACGTTAATTCTTGTCTCCTGTGCATGTCTTGGTCTATGTCATTATCGCTTTGGTTATTTTTCCGCATACCAAATTCCTACACCTTTTCCCACTTCCATTATGGAATTGAAATTGGTTGAAGTAATCCTGATGGAACTTGATGTTCTGCCTTTACTTGTTCGTAAGTAAAACCTTTAGCAACGAACTCGGTGATAGCTCGTTTCATGCCAGGCCACCAAAATCAACTCTTTATATCTTGATACATTTTGTTGCCTACTGGATTTATAGTTAAAGGACTGTAATGTGCCTCCGAAAGTATTTCCTTTTTTAGTTCCTCATCTTTAGGAATGTATACACTTCCCTTGTAGTATAGGCATCCATTTGATTTTATTTCAAAGTCTTTAAATTCACACGTTCAACTTGCTTCTTCTTTTCCAAGCATTTCTCATCCTTTTCTTGTAACTCTTTAATTCTTCCTATCAAGGTAGACTTAAATTGAAGTTCAACCACTATTGTACCATTTTCCTGTAATTTCAACTGAGCATTCAATGCTCTCAAAGTAGAAAATGTTTTACGGCTAAGTGCGTCTGCTGCTACATTAGCCTTCCCATGATGATAATCAATAATTACATCATAGTCCTTAATCAATTTTATCCACCTTATTTGCCTCAAATTAAGATCTTTTTGGGATAACAAATATTTCAAACTTTTATGATCCGTGAAGATGTAGCACTTTTCACCACATAAATAGTGACACCAAATCTTTAAAGCAAACGCTACTGTAACCATCTCTAAATCATAGGTAGGATAATTTCTTTCATGAGTTTTGAGTTGTCGAGAAACATATTCTACAACATTCCCTTCTTGTATCAATACACATCCCAATCCATTATGTGATGCATCACTATATATTATAAATCCTTCCCAGATTCTGGTTGTACCAAAACAGGAGCTTCTGTTAATATCCTCTTTAATTTGTCAAAGCTTTCTTGACATTTATCTGTCCAAACAAATGGCACATCCTTTCTTAATATCTTAGCTATTGAGCGGCAATCATTGAAAATTCTTTCATGAACTGCGGATAATAACCAGCTAATCCCAAGAAACTTCTCACCCCAGAGACATTCTGAGGAATTTTCCATTCTAGGATTGCTTGAACCTTTTTAGTATCGACTCGAATCCCTTCACTAAAACTATATGTCCAAGGGAAGCTACTTTAGACAACCAAAATTTCACACTTTGACAGCTTTGCATATAATTTCTTTTCTCTGAGGATCTAAAGAACTACTCAGAGGTGAGAATCATGATCCTCCTTGGTTTTAGAATAAACCAATATATCATCTATGAATACCACCACAAATTGGTCTAAATATAGTTAAAATACCCAATTCATTAGATCCATAAAAGATGTTGGTGCATTTGTAAGTCTAAAAGGCATTACTACAAACTCATAATGCCCGTATCTAGTTCTGAAAGCTGTCTTTGGTATATATGCTTCTTTGATCTTCAATTGATGATACCCCGATCGAAGATCAATTTTAGAAAACATTGTTGCTCCTTTAAGTTGATCAAAGAGATCATCAATCCTTGATAGAGGATATTTGTTCTTCACTGTCACTTTAATAAGTTGACGATAATCCACACATAACCTCATTGATCCATCTTTCTTTTTCACAAACGGGACTGGAGCTCCCCAAGTGATATACTAGGTCGTATAAAACCTCGATCCCATATTTAATGTAAATGAACCTTTAACTCTCTTATCTCTGTAAGAGATATTTTGTACAGTACCTTTGATATAAGTTCAATGCCATAGAAAACCTAAATCCTAAATTTTACTTCACGATCAGATGGTAACCCTGGCAATTCATGAGAAAACACACCCTATTATTCATTAATAGTTGAGATACTTTCCAAGTTCACCTTTGAATACTTATATGTTCACAACATAAGCTAGAAAGTTCTTACATCCTTGTGATAACAGTTTCCAAAAAAATACTACTGAACCGCATTGATCAGAAAAATTCTAATTTTTCCCTTATCATTACAATATCCAAACTTTCTATTTCCTTTCACAACTATTCGTTTCAAGCAAAAATTCATAAGAAGCAATTCTATTAAGCTTACTGAAATTCAGTTTCTTTGAATTACTATGGAGTAATTCTTACAGATTTAACTTATTGTACCTCTTTTTTTATCAATAGTCTAGCAACATTGGTTTTCTATCAGCTCTCTGGCAATAAAAGTTTAAGGAACTTGGGGTTGAATTTCAATTAAAATCATATCCAAGGTTTGAAATAATAAATCTTGGTTTATCTAGGCATTTCCAACTACACTAGCACAATAACATCATATTGAGTGGAAAGCAGTTAATAATTAACCTTGTTACTACTTTTATGGGCATCATTTCTTTTTACCCAACTGTTCTATCGCTCGACGCAATCTCTCAACTTCAGACATCTATAACATTATACAATCAATTTAATAAGCAGTTGCATCAAGTCATTCAAGCATCAATATAGTAATAGTGACATCCTAGCGGCATGTATACACTTACTGACTGATAACAAGCTCGTTTAGATCCAGAACCGGCTAAACCTATAGCTCTGATACCAATAAATGTAACATTTCATTCTCATATTCGATTACGGAATATGAGTCAGAGATGTCACAGAATAATAACATGATTTTTATTCAAAAATTCCACAAATTTAAAACCTTTGAAAATATTTATATTGAATAATAATCAAAATCGGAGCTCCTTTACTTTTAAAAAATAAATTTGACTGTTAAAAAAATACCGGGTGTTGAACTAAAATAGAAAAATTAATCCCATTTATAAATGCCACTAAAATAAATTAAAAACCTTAAGTAGGATGTCATTACTATGGCAGCTTGATGAAAATTTCTGAACTTGATGCAACTCTTTGCTTCGTCCAATGATTCGATCCACCTACATGTGCACAATCAACACACGCTAAGTACGAACTTAGTGAAACAATAAATGAAGTTAATAACAATAATTTAAACTTATTCGACTTCATGAAGACGTTTATATAACATGATATATGTCAATGCATCAACTTTCACATTGCATTAGTAATGATTTACTATATGCCAATGTCATAAGACTTTCATGCTTGGGCATTTGTCATAATATGCCATATATGCACAAATACATCATGATCACTAGATATGTATTACCACCATGTTAATCATATATTAACATAATATAAACCAGATATAAATTTCTTACCAATATACTTGCCATTTATTCCAAAAGCTCATAAGCTTATTCACCTGTTTATCTTTTATTAACCAATAAACCATATCACAAATATAAGCCTATGAGGACCCTGGGTACACGAGTCAAATATGCACCGAAGTGCTAATACACATAAGGCCGTGCCCACCATATGCACCAAGTGTCCTTTATATACACTATAGTGGTAAACCGAGTATGCAGCGTGCTACTGGACTCTATGGCATGCCAACTATACCCTGTCCATCAATGACATACATGGGCATATATTTCATATTTATTTTATCTATGGCAATGTATATCAACATAATTTAACATTGGGCAGTTCATACCCGAAATAACATTCATGATATAACATCATATATAACTAGTGATCCATGCATTTATATTCAACTTTTGACATATTTATAATATGTCAATCATATGCTCCATGACATAAATATAATGACAATAAACTTCGGGTAGGCTCATCGCAAGCCATCTCAATGATGTATAAAACATCAATGTGTCATGATATGTATGCAATTGCACTCACCTTGACACGTCTTATCCCAAACTAAATTGAATAACTTAAGAGAACTTCAAGCTTGGTCATTGCTTTATTTAATGAATTTCCAATTTCTCAGGTTTACTTGAATGCTTCACATTCATCCTTTACATGCACAAATTAATAACAGCAATAAGGTACTCACTTTATAATATGTCAGTCTACGCTATCTTCAAAGAAATATTTATATAAAATAATCTACAACTCAGAATTTGATTCCGTTTGTTTTGACAGAAACTAGATTCGATAAGATGTTCAACCATATAAACTAATAGCCCAAACTCAATTCGTACGATTTATGAAAAAAATTTAAAGTCGAATTCCAGTGCTGAATTTCGGAGCAGACTGGTATTTTGTTTTCTAACCATTCATCACTTAAAAATTCATATCTTTTGATATACAAATCGAAATCAGTCATCGTTTGTTTTAAACGAAACTTGACTGAACTAGAAATACAATGGTATAAGGATCAATTTCTAATTATATTTGTAGAATTTATGGTAAATTTCCAAACTCACTGTCACATACTAAATTTTCTAGGTAGATTCATAAATTTGATCTTTAACATTCTTTCACCATTCCAACACTTCAAATTAACCTTCAATTACATTATTCCAGCACTTTCCTTTCATGACAAACTCTAAATTTAACTTGATTCCAATAACCCTAAATTAATCTTGACTTGCCAAAATTAGTGGTTTTACTTTACACTTGAAATCAAACTTGAATCAAGCTTAGAAAAGCTAACTAAACACTTAATCCTTCAAAATCAAACCCAAAATAAATTTATATACATAAACCCTAAACTTTAATCCTTCAATTTCATGAGCATAGCTTAACCAATCCATGAGATTTTTATACCAAATGATAGAGAATTCAAAGAGGATCAACTTTGCATTTCATAACTAAACCCTAAATCCAAGCTATTTAGGGAGAAAAATCTAAAATTGAAATTCTTACATTTTCTCTTTGAACCTCACGTACATGGAGAATAAAGTTGAACCAAAATTTCAACTTTTCTTTATTTTCATGCCAAATGGCATTATTTAATCATATTTTAAAAAAATCTCCTTAATAGTCAAATGACTATTTTACCCTTGATATCCAATGCTCCAAAGCTAGCACTTGTCAAAATATTCATCCAATGGTCATAAATAATCCAATAAGTTAGTAGTTACCAATTTTACCCTTGTAATTTTCCAAAATTACACTCTTGTCGTTATTCATCTAACGACTCATATTTAACATGGAAAATCAACTTAAATCCAATAGTCCATGTTAAATTCTTCCAAATTAAGGCATGAAAAAAGATATTATTAATCTTGTCTTATCATCTAACAAAATATCTCCAATATTCGATTCGATCTGATTATCCGAATTTTTCTCGAATTTAACCCTTTTATAGTTTTTAACACAATTTTTGTACCAAAAATCCGAGTAACACGAAAACATCATTCTTGGGGTAAATTGTTCATTTACGGGACTAAAATACATAACTTTCAATAATTACAATTTAGTCCCTAATCTTTTCCTAGGTTTATACTTTAGTCACCAAACTTTCATTTTATTCATTTTGGTCCCTAACCAAAATTTTGAGGTATTACGGATCATGTCACATGATCAATAATGATTCTAACATAACCTTCAAATAAAATAATTAGAACCATTATAATCTTTAACCATAATATGATTCGTAAACTGTCAGATTAGTAATCACGGCTGGGTCATATACAAATACCACTCATGGTCTTATCCCATTATTGAGTAATAAAAATACCCATAATCAGCAAAATATATGTATGACCTATTTTCATACATTATAATTTACTTTAATAATAATTAATTTCCCATCAAGATCGCCACTCATAAACCTGTTGTGTAATAATGAATGTAACCTTAACTGCTTGTAAATGAATTAACCATTATAAGACGTGTTATAAAAGACTATAAACCTTTATAAAACGCATTAAAAAGCTACAAAATCTCACTATTATACTTTATCATGTTTATGAAGGTGGTATTGTGCAATATATTACACATTATAAACACACTTTCAAATATTTAAACGATATACCATTAATCTTATTATTCACCCTTAGTGCCGATAAGGGATTTATTGAGAAATTAAACTTTTGATACGCTTTACTCAACCATTTAAAGTTTAACATCCAATATATTGTAAATCATTTTCATCGAAAGTATGAAAGCATACTAACCCGAATAGTGTTACCAAGCATGCCAACGTTCATGTTTGAACATCAATATAAGAATTCGCTTTTAAATTGTTAGAAAAAAGATTGCTGCAAAACGAGGCGTTAGCACTGACTGGATAATAATAAAATAAATATTCAAAGAATCAATCAACTGTGTTGTGGTAGTAACCATTGCCTTAGAAGCGAATTCGCCACGATGTGTGTAATCGCTACAATGGACGAATAGCCCCCTAAGGTTAACACAACTCTCCAAATCTCGTGCACCCGAAAAATAGAGTGTACTTAGGTGGTACTACTCTTCTCTAAGAAAGAAAACTTCGAATAGGTTAGAAAGCTTTTGAGAATGAAAAATATTTGAAAAAGAATTCAATATGTTTTTGTGATAATCAAAAAGCTAAAAAGAGCTCTTTATTTATAAGCTTAAAGTAGGGGTAAAATAGTAAAAGATCCAACAACAGTTACAAAATAATTAATTGTCATAAACATCATTTTAATGACCATAAACATTATTTTGTAACAGCTAGAAATGGTAAAATAAAAACCCTAAGCAATAATACTTTACCGGAATGATCTTGTCTATAAAGAAACACACACGAACCAAATTGGACCAAGCCAAATGATTTCTACCCAATGTGGAATTCTTTGTATTACCAACAATATATACCTCAAGGGTTTGTTCCGTAGATTCTAATGATCATCAATATTGTGTGTTGTGACCGCCATACAACTTTTTTTTTTGGTTTGAAGCTGTCCACATGTCAATAGTAACTGCCACTCTCCCCCTATGATCATTAAATAACTTTTTCAAGTTTGTTTTCTCACTTGGAAATATTTTTAAGATATCATTTTTAAAGTATTGTGTGAGATTATCTTAAAGCTTAGATTTAAGCTATTTACGAATTTTCAAAACCCAATGTGCTCAATAGTAGATAACGGATACTCATGAAGAATGACCATATTGGCTAGCTCCTTTCGCGATACCTCTTGAGAAAACACATGGTTCGCTAGCTTTATAAATGAATATTGTTTACAATTAATATGCGGGTTTTTGGCGCGAATCAACTTGCATCACATGCTTTCTAGAGCATCTAAGTTCAATATGATCTTACAAATGTGAGGTTCTATTTTTGCTTTTGGCAGAGAATATATGCTCACAATGCATACACTTTGCTCTTGTTCCTCCATTAACAACCATCCTCTCAAAGTGATTCCACAACGGATAAGTAAGCTTTTTGGGTTGACGAGGTGGTGGGCTTGATGACAGATGCATAATTGCATTTTGTTGAAATAAATATGAAAATTTTGGTGTAGAAGGCATGAGTTTAACAGTCGAGTAAGTACTAATTGGAGATGAAGGTGGCATTGAAATCTCAAGAGAAGGAGATTGAGAAGCGAAAAATTTGGAAGCAGTAGAACTATTATCCGTATCTCCTATATCCATTTTTGAAGTGCAAAAAAAATCAATTTGCATTAATCAACAAACAAAAATAGAACACAAAAAGTTTTACCATTATACTACCATTTCCCACCCTCTTCAAACAAAAACAACAAATGAAAACATTTAACCCATTTTAAAAAAATAGAACAACAATTAAAAAAACGAAACCTAAAGCTAACAAATAGACCAAAACTCAAATAGAACATTTACCCCCCCAAAACGAATCCAATCAATTAAAAAATGAAAAAAAATAAAGTACAACAATTTGAAGAAAAAAAAACGAAACAAAAAAAATGAAATGCAACCATAAGAAATCAGAGAGAAAAACCATTGTGATTTTGAGTTGAAAAAATAAGAAACAAAAATGAGGAAAATAAAAATCAAAATACACCATATTCGTGAATAAAAAATTATCATTTAAAAATTACAAAATTAAAAAATACAAAATAAAAATGAAACATTTTACATAATTTGGTGAGATTCTGAGTTGAAATGAGACAAATGAAGAGAAAATCATGGAGAAGTTGAGAACGATTGAGAGTTGAAAAAAATTCAGAAAATACATAAGAAATCACACGAGAAAAAATAGCATTTAGATCTAAATCAAAATAATCAAAAAGTTTACATACCTCTTTGGTTGAATTCCTGGTTAAAATCGTAGGAGAGAGTGTGAGAGTAAGAACAAAGAAACGACATTACAATAAGGAAATGAAGAAATGTCTTTATGGTTTAGCTTAAAAAAGTCTTAAAAGTTCAAAATACTTTTTGAAATTAATATTATATTGATAGATGGATGGATAAGACGAGTGACGGATCAAATGATGGGTTGGAAATTTTCCACCCGAACTCACCACTCGTTCCGTCCTCCATCCACATCAAACGGTTCAAACCTATATTCAGTTTTCATCTATTTAGTTGGGTTGAGTAGGCCACCATCCATGGGTAATTACCAGCCCTATAAAAAAATGTCAGGACAGATCTGACAAGAGTTATGATCTCGATTGATCTGCATGTGCAGGACCCGGCTCCAGTTACTTTTATAGGTTTTAGTCAAGCTTGAAAAATGTTTTATTCTAATTCTTTCAACAGTTTCATGGATATTTTGCAAAAATACGTTTTGGTTGGTTGGCCATTAACTTTATTATGAATTATTTTATGGAAATAAATTGTAGCAAATAATGGTTAACGTAGTTTCCCTTGCATTGCTCGTGATGGTGCTTAGAGGTGATAATGAGTGAGCCCGAGCCTCGACAAGCTCGGCTTAAAAATAATACTATCGGTTTCGGATCGAGCTCGAAGTGGATAGTTAGAGTTCGGCTCGGCTCAAAGTAGATAATTTTGTTATAGTTTTTTAATAAAAGATTGAGCCTCGTTAAAAACCACTTCCATAACCAACACTAAAACGAAATTCAATATCGAAAAGCAGAAAGGGGAAGAAGGTGCCCAAAAATTAGATTAATCCAAATAGCCAAGAAATATTCTTACAATAGAAGCACATAATCAAAGAAAATACAAAACCAAACAACAACCAGCTAAGAAAAATAAAATCAAAAAACATGCAACAACCTTCAGAAAACAAAACAATCTCCAACAACAATCCATTATTTACTTCTTTCTTCCATTATCATAGTCCAAGGCACCAAGCACTCTCTTTCTTGCTCTTCTCCTTATTTTCTTTAACATATTTATTATAAAGTCATTAAAACATTCAACTTATTATGATGAGAAAAATAAATTGTAAAACATCATAAAATTTTATTAACAAACCTAAAGAGCGGGCAAAATCATTTCCTTCGATTGATCTTCATCAATTTTATGCAATAAAATCATAAAGCCATTAGCTAAAAACAAATTCTAAAAAATGAAAGAAAGTGTACATATACATTACTAATCTTTAGTTCCTTACTTTATTCTTTCTCTTTATTCCATGGAGAGATCGACACCAATCTCATGTGCAAATTAACATTTGCCTCGTTTTAGAAATCTATAAGGATCAATTACACCGCTCCCAGCACTAAATGTGGCCTCTGAAGCCACAATAGTAAAGGGAACACCCTAAGACATCCATGGCCAACCGTGACAATGTAACAAATCTTCCAACTTTTTCCTTCCACCACAATAAAGCATCAAACTTACTCTCTTGAGGAATATAGAACCCTTCTTCAAGATATAGATCAACTTCATATTACCTATTCTCAGTCATTTCCTCATTTCTCACTGCTTGCAAAATTTCTAATAATCCTAGATTACTTCACGTTCCTCCGCCACAAACATTTGCACTAGTTTTACATTCACCCATTTGCTCCATTACATGGGGAGAATATGTAACTACTTAAACCCGACCCAAAAGAAATGGGTTGAATCTAGAATGTCGCAATTGAAAACTTTTCCCTCAAGTTATAAATATCAGGTTTCAATATTTTAAAATACAAAATTGTTATTAAATTAAAATAACTCAATAACATTTCATTCATTATAAAACATGGTCGTATAACTTGGTTCATATAGTTTGATTAAATATCCAAAAATAACCTTACAAATGCATGCATCCAATAAAACCCAAATTATAAACAGTCCCAATATCTGAAATACATAAATATCCCAAAATATTTTAAATAATAGCCCGAAATAATCAAAAGAGAGTTCATATTGAATTATAAAAATTATCTGAATAAAAGTGAGATGCTCCAAGTACCGAGTCGCCTAAAGAGTCTAAGTATCTGAAATAAGAAATTATGGGGGTGTAAGCTAAAGAGGTTAGTGTGTCTCTAAAGTGCAAGCAACACAAGAACAAAACAGTGTTTTTATTTTCTGATAAAGGCTTTTCTGAATGCGTAATAAATCCGATAAATCCAAATCATAATGTTATGATGTCCGATGCATGACTCAATACCCGACTATCCGATTTCATACAGAGTGGAGGTTGCCCTTGCCAGAGTAGAGGTTTCCCTCACTTTTTTTCGAACACAATTCCGAACCTATGATACATGATATGATTTGTAAAATCATAAATCTGAACTCTTACGGGTGTCTCAATTTTTGAAAATCCGATGCATGATTTAAAAACACAATTTAACATGCATGCATGATGTTTTCAAAACATTCTCGAATCACAATCAATCAGACAATAAATCAAGCAAGATATAAAACATTATTTTACAGTTTATAGCACAGTAAGAAACACACCTTTAGACAACACTAGCACTAATGCCGAGAAGAGCGAGCCTCATGCTCGGGTATAGCTGAATCAGAACCTACGATGATAACTCAATATTAATAACCATTTCTAACACTAAGCCACCACTAAAAACATAAGAACTGAACCAAAGGCATACTCACGTAAAGGCCTCGAAAAACACGTACAATCGATCTGAACAGAATGAGGTGGTAACTCGTCAGCCTCAAAGACGATACCTGAACACGAGAATAACTCGGGTCAATCCGATATTCAATTCTTTTGAAAAATTATTAAGTGAAATAAATTGTAAATAATAAAATAGGACTTTTAGATTCGAATTTGACAAAACGAACAGCGGATTTGGACCAAATACGTCGAAAAATGTCAAAAGAAAGGTTATTCAAAAAGTCAACTCTGGTCAACTCTAATCAAGGTTAAAGTCAACTCTAACGGTCAAAGTTAATAGGTCAAAGTTAACTATAACAGTCAAAGTCAATAAATTAAAGTCAACTCTGACAATCAAAGTCAATAGGTCAAAGTCAATCCCAAAGTCAACTCTGGTAAAAATCAATCAAAAATCAAAGGTGTCGGTCAAATGGGTATAATGTTAAAACTGGTCAATGGTCCACTCGGTCTAGGTCAATAGGTACGGTTCGATTCACAAATTATTTCGGGTTACAAGATCCGGTTTGATTCATATCAAAGCTGGCTCGGTTAGCAGTCTGGCTCGGTTCAGTCCACATATGACTTTAATTTCAATAACCTTCATTTTCAATCAAGGGTCTAGCACTGCACCTATAACCATGAGTAGATTACATTCACCCCAATACTCATCGAACCTTTCTTTTATGTTTGTCACCACGCCTTCAACAAAATCATCGGAAGACTTAGAATTGATATCCAACAACAATTTAATTCTATAAATCTCACTATGGAACAAATTACAAGTAGGATACTCAGATCCTGAAATAACATTTGTAGTATCATAGAATGTTTTCAAAATTTCAAGCAATTTCTCAATTTTACCTTAATCCTCTAAACTAGGACAATAAACATATTCTCTATATTCCAAAGCAAGTCTAGAAAAATACCTATTTGAACTTGATTGCGCAAGCAAGCATCTCATAAGTAGAATTCTATCGAGACTTGCATTCTAAAACCAAAATTAGGATTTTAATTTAGGGGAAATTTTGGGGTGTTACATAATACAAATTCACATACTCATCATAAAGTTCATACAAAGTTTCTCTAACTTTATGTATACTCTCCCTAACCACGTTAGGAGAAAACATTTTTGGAAAAGTAATTTCAATAACCTTCATTTTCAATCAAGGGTCTAGCACTGCACCTATAACCATGAGTAGATTACATTCACCCCAATACTCATCGAACCTTTCTTTTATGTTTGTCACCACGCCTTCAACAAAATCATCGGAAGACTTAGAATTGATATCCAACAACAATTTAATTCTATAAATCTCACTATGGAACAAATTACAAGTAGGATACTCAGATCCTGAAATAACATTTGTAGTATCATAGAATGTTTTCAAAATTTCAAGCAATTTCTCAATTTTACCTTAATCCTCTAAACTAGGACAATAAACATATTCTCTATCTTCCAAAGCAAGTCTAGAAAAATACCTCTTTGAACTTGATTGCGCAAGCAAGCATCTCATAAGTAGAATTCTATCGAGACTTGCATTCTAAAACCAAAATTAGGATTTTAATTTAGGGGGAAAATTTGGGGTGTTACATAATACAAATTTACATACTCATCATAAAGTTCATACAAAGTTTCTCTAACTTTATGTATACTCTCCCTAACCACGTTAGGAGAAAACATTTTTGGAAAAGTAATTTCAATAACCTTCATTTTCAATCAAGGGTCTAGCACTGCACCTATAACCATGAGTAGATTACATTCACCCCAATACTCATCGAACCTTTCTTTTATGTTTGTCACCACGCCTTCAACAAAATCATCGGAAGACTTAGAATTGATATCCAACAACAATTTAATTCTATAAATCTCACTATGGAACAAATTACAAGTAGGATACTCAGATCCTGAAATAACATTTGTAGTATCATAGAATGTTTTCAAAATTTCAAGCAATTTCTCAATTTTACCTTAATCCTCTAAACTAGGACAATAAACATATTCTCTATCTTCCAAAGCAAGTCTAGAAAAATACCTCTTTGAACTTGATTGCGCAAGCAAGCATCTCATAAGTAGAATTCTATCGAGACTTGCATTCTAAAACCAATATCCTCTCATTTAGTTTATATTGTTGAGAAAGTTCGACAAACTTCTGCAATCTTTGTTTATTTCCATTTAGATAATCAACTATATTATGAATATTCTTGATGATGGTTTTGGCTTGTTTTAGACCGTGCTGAACCATAATGTTTAAAATGTGAGCACAACAACAATCATGAAATAATTTGCCACTATAAATCAACCTCTTAGTCAGTGAGAAAGTATCTTTCATGATTTGTATGCAAGAATCATTTGTAGAGGTATTGTCCACAGAAACTGTGAATACCTACAAAAAATAAAATGTTGATTAGTGCTAATTTGTTAATAAGTCAATATGTGCAAAAGACTAAAAGCATTAAACTTACTTTGTTCTCAATATCCCACTCCTTTAAGCATTTAAAAATGCAATTAGCTATGTCTTTTCCTTTTTGAGGAGGAGGTATGCAGACAAAATTTAGCACTCATTTTTTGAAGTTTCTAGTCATGGTCAACAAAATGAGCTGCAAGAACCATGTATTCTGTCTTTTGAGGTTTGGAACGCTATAGGTCAGTGGTCAAAGAAATTATGTTCACATTCTTCAACTTTTCCTTCAACTTATTCTTCTCTATCTCATAAACTTTGAAAGAATCATTTATTATAGTATGGCGTGACACACTTTTCCATTCTACTATCCAACATCATATTAAAGCCTTCTTCTTCAACAATAGAAAAAGCATGCTCGTGCATAAGAATCCAATGTACAATTCCTTCTCTCATTTTCAACAGATCAAACTTACCATTATGAAGAGCACTAGCATATTCAAAATTTGGAGAACCCGCAGTTAAATCAGATGGAAAAAAGTTGATCAACTTTTGTCGTCGTATGTGTACTTTTCTCTGTGTATATGTATCCAAATGACGCTTTAAATGACTCATAAGACCACCTCTAGAAACAGTTAGAAGAGCCTTACAATACAGACAAGAAACTTTCCAAACTTTAGAGTTTCCTACATGTTGAGGTTCCCCAAATTTCTTTCGAACAATAGATTTTTTTGCTCTCTTAAAAGGATAATATGAGAACTCATCTTCCATATTACGAACTTCACTATTATTATTGGTGGCATTAGTTTGGGGAATAGACGCTTCTGCATTTTTTAGATCAATTTCATCTTCATCCATTTCATTTACATCATCGAAATTTATCTGAAATTCCTCTACGGCAGGAGTTGAATGGTCATCTAATGTTCCCAATCCAGTAGGAGACATTCTTAGATTACAAATCAAATATAAAAATTAACTATATAAAAAATAACATATTCAAAATAAAAATAACAAAAAATGTACAAGGAAATCCAAGTAATCAAACTCAGAAACAAAAGAAAAGCTAAACAAAAATGGAGCAGCCACCAGTTTCAATACAATAGCACAAATGGAAAGTTTCAAACGCCATAAGTTCCATCAATCATAAAGCCAAGTTTCAAACAAAAATAAGTGAAATCATAACCACAAATAGTAATTAAGGGCAAGTTTCCTTAGGAACCACAAGATGGAGCAATCACCGATTTCACTTTCAATACAATAGTATAAAATTAAAAAAAGCTAGAAATAGATGCCATTAGTTGTACCAAAATCATCCTCTATTTTATCCTAATGATTCATCAATTAAAAAATCATCAGTTGCTTTATTAACTAAAGTTAATGTAATCTATTTCTTTTAATAAGGAAGGGATGACCCACAGTGGTATAAACGTCCGAAAATAGAGGGGAAATATTGGGTTAACGTTAAACTTTCGGGTGGTTTTCTACGACGAATGACACGAAATCTCTACGAGTAAAGGACGATGTTGTAATCCGGGTGAGACATTGCTCTTGTTGGTACCGCCGGTGATAGACACGGTGGGGTGTTGACCGAGATCGGAGGAGCAGACGGTGAAGGGGTGGCTGAGAGGAAAGGTTTAGAACATTCTGATTTCTTAAAGTAGGTGGTGTTGAGGTTTAAGGTGGTTGGATTGATTGGGGATTGGGTGTGGTTGCTAGAAATTTATTAAAGAAAACCAACAACAAAAAAAGAAGAAACGCTGGAAAGAGGCGTAAAAATGAGCTTTTCTTAAATATTATAATATTTTTAATATATTTTTCTTTAATTAATTTTTTTAATATTTAATGGTGTTGACGTGAAACATTCTAATTGGTCAAAAAGAAAGTTTTAACGGTGTTAAAAATCACGGGCAACAGAGATGACAATTTAAAGTTTAGGGGATAATCTGTCCCAAAAAATTCTTCAGGAGACAACTCGATATAAAGTGTATACTTTAAGGGTCAGCAGTGCCATTAAGCCATAAGAAAAACTAATTTTGAAAAAAAAGTGAACCTTTAACTTCTCTGTCTAGAATATTTTTTAAGATTATTTTTTTGAAAGGTGGTGCTGTCGTCTTTTGATCAAGCCATTGATATCTTCTTATTCATCTTCTCTTTTTTTTCTCTTTTCCTTCACTTTCGTTTTTTGCTTTTATATTTTTGTGTTATTTTATTTAATAAGTCTTATTTTTCTGAATATATTAGTGTGATTACATTGTAGTATATCTTCATACTTTTTCTTAACCCTTTGACAACACACACTTTGCACATACGTGTGTTTGAACTCATGTCTCTTAAGATGAACATCATCACCATTTTTACCGGAGCCATTTTGAATAAGTCTTTCCTTTTTTCTAACTGAACATGGTTGAACTCTAATAATAGGTTTTCTCTACTTCTGTATTACTGTTTTTTTCTCTTTTAGGTTTGATTTGATGTTACTTTTACATCTAGGATTTATTTGATGGGTAAAACTTTGATACAGAGGCTATGTAAAACTAATTTTACACAAGCCTGTGTATTTACACTATAAAACTAAAATTTTAAATTTCTAACCCTAACCCTAGAAATCTAAACCCTAAATCTTAAACCCTATACACTAAATTCTAAACATTAACCTTAAATTCCAAGCCATACAACCTAAACCCCTAAAATTTAAACCCTAAAACTAAAAGGCATGTGTAAACTAAAGTTTACACGGCCTGTGTATAAATTTTTTCCTTATTTGATTATCTCATTAATCTATTCTTGATTATCTTGCAATCTTTTCAAAATTTACAAATTCACTTTGCTACCCTTTTTAATTTTCAAGGAGTGAATTTTTCAAAGACAAATTGAGATCTTTGGTTCACAAAATGAAGCTCATATCGATGTAAAGGCAACTGGAAATTAAACCTTGAGAATGTCATCAAATTCACTAAGAGATGTAAAAACCAGGTAAGAAGGACTTGTTATTTCCAATCTAATTAGATTATGCATGTACAGTCATGCTATCCGATATTTATTTAGTATTTGGGTATTTTTACTCTAATATATATATTTTGAAAGTTTATTTAACGAAATAATATTTTTTTAAAAATTATTTACAAAAATATTATTCGTTTTCTCATGTAGGGTGAAGAAAATATCACGGGCCACGAGCCAAGGTCAAAGTCATTGGCACCACAGGGTGCACACCAGGATGACCAAAAGGTTCTAATGGAGATTTTGGGCCTAAAGAGACCACCAGACTTAGCCTGATCCGTGGGAGATTATAGAAGGTTTATCCATCTACTTTGACCTATGTAAACTTACCTTGTAAACAAAGGATTTGTTACCATAGATAGAAGGGAATATTCCCAGTATTGTACTATTGTGGTTGGTGGGCTTTGAACATGGCTGTCGATGTAAATCTATATAGACCGTGAGATTAGGAGGAACTCAACTATAAATAGAGGCCTTCCCCTCCTCATTTTATGTATGCAAGTTTCCAAGGAATAAAGGAATTTACTCTAAATCCTCTAAGTGTTCTCGTTGTTCCTTTCTTTGTTCTTGAGCGTTCTTTCAGTGTTCTTCTTCGCTCATCTCTTTTGATCCATTTCTGCATAGAACGCTTAGCATTTGTCGGTGCTTGGGAAGTTTGATCTTACGAGAGGCTTGGAAAGGCTTACTTAGGCGTTTGTCTTGAGTCACATCGCCTAAGGCCATACGGTGGGTTGGTTTAAAAGTTTAGCCGCGTGACAGTTGGTATCAGAGCCTTGTTCGAGTGAAGTGAGATAGTTTAAGGCACGAAGCATCGAGTTGAGATGACAAAAAAGAAGGAGAGAATGTTGTTGGAGGCCAGAAGGGTGTGGAGACCCAGGCTGACAAAGAAAGTCAAGAAAACTCAAGAGATAAGTTGTCGGCACTCGAGGAGAGGGTTACCCGGCTTAAGGGGCCTGTGAAGGATTCTGTGGAGTGACTCGACGTGGTGGATACATGCCTTGAGAAGCTAGATGACCAGGGTGATCAGTCAGAGGGAAAGAGAGATTCTCTCAAAGCCATGTTGAAGGCCTTGAGGGTGGAAATGGTGTATTTGAAGGCGGAAGATATGGTCTATCAGGCTGCCATACGAAACGGTGTGTTAACCATGGCGACACCTAGACCAATAAAGGACATCCCAAAACCAAAAGAGTTCAAGGGGAACTGATCGGCGAAAGATGTTGAGAACTTCATTTGGTGTATGGAGTAATACTTTCAGGGAATAGGCATCACGGACGATGCTGATAAGGTAAATACTGTTGTTGTTTACTTGATTGACGTTGCATTGTTATGGTGGCGACGTAGGTGCCTAGATGAGAATAGTGGAGGCACTGGCGTTGGAACCTGGGAGGAGTTCCAAGCGGAGTTCAAGCAGTAGTTTTGCCTGACTAATACTGTAAGAGAAGCCAGGTCCAAGTTTAGGAGGCTTCGACACGAAGGATCCATTGCGGATTACATTCGGGAGTTTAGTGAGCTACAACTCCTTATCCCCAACTTGTGTGAGAAGGATGTGCTTTTTACATTCATGGATAGAATGAAGCCATGGTCCAGGACTGAGTTAGAGTGGAGGGATGTGCAGGAACTTTCCAAAGCCCTAGCCATTGCAGAGTCTCCGACCGAGTACAGCGGTTACAAGTCCATGAAGTTCAATTCTTCCAGGCCCCGTGGCAAGGGTAATGGTGGGGGAGACGAGGAGAGTTACTCTGGAGATAGCAGCGACGATGGCAAGGAGAGGCCATCGACCAAACCTAATCGGTATGCCAAGCCAGATGATCGGAAGGATCGAAGACCCGTAAGGTACTACCATTGTGATGGTCCACACATAGTGAAAGACTGTCCAAAGAAGAGGAGCCACCTTGATGCTATTATCCAAGAGGACGATGAGCCAGATGGAGAACCAGGTAGACTTGGTGCAATTGCCAGTGTCAAAGGAGGGAAGCCGAGGGTAGATAAAGTACATCAGAAGTCTTATCGATGTAGGGGCCACATTTAGCGCGAGAGTGCCCGGAGCAAGTCGAGAAGTCAAGGGAGGACGAGCCTGAGAGTGAAGAGGCTGCGAGACTTGGCTCAATGATTTTGAATTCTGCCAAGGCGAGGAAGGGCCATAAGTATAATAGGTTGAAGTTTGTGGTGAGACGATCAAGGAGTGCTTTGGTGGACACCAGAGCAAACGATCTATTCATGTCCAAGAAAGCTGTTGAGAAGCTTGGTCTTAAAGTGGTTACCTCAACTGGTAAGATCAAGGCAGTGAACGCCAAGAAAGTTTTAGTTGTGGGGTCAGTGCGGAAGATTGAGCTGCAGATCGGGGATTGGAAGGCCAAGGAAGATTTCAAGGTAATCGAGTTAGATGACTTTGATTTTATTTTGGGACTAAACTTCCTTGATCATATTAAAGCTTTCATCATTTCGTGTGCCGACGTTGTGTGCATCTTGGATCTGAGACAATGGTGCATTGTGCCTGTGTGCCGAGACAACGAGCGAGGGACCAAGAAGCTGACAGCCATTCAAATTGTCTAAGATGCTCCAAGACAAGGAGACATCGAGTTGAAGGTGACGGTTAAGGACACTACCTTGGATGGGTAAGAGTTACCCGAGGTAGTTGGCGTAAAGACCATCGAGGAGCCACCTACGGGCGAGGTGGCCGAGGCATCAAACTTCAATAGTTGAGAAGTGTCAATGGGTGTTGCATTGCTGAGGAGCAGTGGGGCCTTTAGGGACGAATGATTGACGAGCAGAGTAAATGTCGGGATAAGGAGTGAGGTATATCTTGAACACAATAATAGTGTTTTATAGTTTGATTTGCCAGATTTGTTGGGTGTAAGGAGAAAAAAAACCTAACCCATCAGATGGTGGAGTTGCCAAGACTTGGCGCGGGCCGAAGCAACCTTTCAGAGTTCTTAAGCACAAGATGGAGTTGCCAACGAATCTGAAAGTCCGTTCGGTGTTCAATGTGATGGCATCCAAGTTCGTGCACATGGATCAGGATAATCCAGATCGGGGCAAGTCAGAACTGGTAGGAAAGAGTTCCTACGATCGAGATGTACCTGGGACGGGTGATGTTACATGGTAGTGCAAACCAAGGCGAGTAGTCCTTATAGGGGGACAACTGAATCAGAGTCTGGTGCTCTTTATGGGGAGAGCGGTCCTTATGGGGGAACAATCAAGCCAGATTCTGAGTAGGGAGCAAGCCAAGGTGCGCGAGAGGAAGCTCCAGGATTGATCTCAGTTTTGTTCGAGAGGCGCGACGAGGGTGTCTCCAAGTTTGGTGGGGGAGAATGTCACGGGCCGTGAGCCAAGGTCTGAGTCATTGGCACCACAGGGTCACACCAAGGTGCCTAAGAGGTTCTGATGGAGATTTTGGGCCTAAAGAGACCACCAGACTTAGCCCGATCCGTGGGAGATTCTAGAAGGCTTATCCATCCACTTTGACCTATGTAAACTTACCTTGTAAACATAGGATTTGTTACTATAGATAGAAGGGAATATTCCCAGTATTGTACCATTGTGGTTGGTGGGCTTTGATCATGGTCGTCGATGTAAATCTGTATAGACCGTCGGATTAAGGGGAACTCAACTATAAATAGAGGCCTTCCCCTCCTCATTTTATGTATCCAAGTTTCCAAGGAATAAAGACATTTACTCTAAATTCTCTGAGTGTTCTTGTTGTTTCTTTCTTTGTTCTTGAGCGTTCTTTCAGTGTTCTTCTTCGCTTATCTCTTTTGATCTATTTTCGCATAGAACGCTTAGCGTTTGTCGATGCTTGGGGAGTTTGATCTTCCGAGAAGGTTGAAAAGGCTTACTTAGGCGTTTGTCTTGAGTCACATCGCCTAAGGCCGCACGATGGGCTGGTTCAGAAGTCTAGCCATGTGACAAAGCGCTCAATCAGACGAGCTCTGAGAAAGGCACGTTCATTGAAACATGCTTTTCGCCAACGTGACACATCTGCTTAGATTACACCTATATTAAATTCAAATTAACGAAAGATGCTGCTAACATGGCGCATCTTCCACAATTTTTTTGAGAAGGTGTATCTCTTAGTCTGTGTTTTTCTTAACAAACTTTAATTTTTTTTTTGAAAAGATTATTTAATTGGTTGCACTTTTTTTCAATTGAATCCAAAAGACACATTTATCCCCAACGATTTCCCATATAAACATTCTTCTCTTTCGTCCAAATCACACCGAAAACAAAAGAAAAAAATATTTTAAAGAAAAATTATTAGAAAGTAAAATAAGATCCACTATACTTAGGGAAAAGTCGGAATTTTTTTATAGATCATGATAAGAAGAAGAGTTTTAATTTCCATGTATTTTTTTAATTATTTATCTTTTACTTTAATCATTTGATTGTTGTCTATTGGTTAATTGATATGTTGTTTATTTATTTTTATTAAATAAATAGTTTGATTATTTTCATAATATTATTATTAATGATTTGCTTTTTGTAATTTTTGTATTAATTAGGAATGTATTATATTCTCATATCGGGATTCGAACTCATACAAGATGGGACAATATAAGCATCCTTGGCTCTTAGGCCAATTAGTGGATCATTAATTTTTGTTACTTTAATATATGTCCCTAAGGTTTAGGGTTTGAGTTTTGGAGTTTATGATTTTTTATATATTACTTATAATATAAATATATTATTGTATGAATAATTTGTGTTGAATTAATCTCAAGTAGTTTGACATATATAATATTTGTGGTAAAATATTATATAATGTTATGTTGGTTTAGTGGTTAAGGCTTAGCCTTTGCATCTATAGGTCCTGGGTTTAAACCCTTTGAAGTTCTTGCTTTTATTATTTTTCTTTCAGCAAAATGACATCGTTTTAGGTAAAGGTGCCAAATAGGTCATTCGGTTCGGGTCATTTCGGGTCTGATTACATTCAGTTTAAGTTCGGTCCTGGTCATTCGGGTCTAGTTCGGTTTTAGTTTAGGTCTATAGTGATTTCAGTTCGGTATCAAGTCTGGATTTCGGGTGTTGATTTTTGGTTCGATTGAATTTTGGTTCAGTTGATTTCGGTTCGGTTATTTTTGGGTCGGTTGATTTTAGGTCGGGTCAATATCGAGTTAATAGGAGATCGATCGGTTTTAGTCAGTTTTCATGCCAAGTTAGGTTTTTACAACCTATATTTGACTTGATATAGCCTCTATATTTTGCTTTATGGTGAGTTGTGTTATAGTTCACATCTCATCTTTATTCATTTATTTAAATATATTTTCTTTATTTCAGGTTGCCTTCGGTTTGAGTTACTTTTGGTTCGGGTGAAATCGGTTCAGTTGAAAATTAGTTCGGGTCCATTCAATTCGGTTGAAAATCGATTCGGGTCCATTTTTTGTTCAACTAAAATTCTATTTGGTTCGGTTTACTTTAGGTCTTGGATCAAATTCGGTCCATCGTGTTCGGGTGTAACACCCTCGGCCCGGATGCCACATTTGAAACCCAAAACCATAAATTCTTTTTTCAAACCGGATCAGCCCAACAAGTAAATCGCAAACCTTTAAAACTAACGATTAAAATATACATATATAATTAAATAAATTACAAAGGAGATCCAATTTAAATTTAAATAATTAAAGGTACATTTTAAATAATATAGTTTCAAATATTGAATACAGACTCCAACGTGTAAGGTCCTATGAATACATAGCCCACTAGACACAAATACCGTACTCCAAGGATCACCAAGTGCTAGAATCTCGATCTGGTAGTGCTCTACGACCCCACAATCCAACAGTCAACCTACGTCGGAAACAACAATTCCGAGCGTTAAGCTTACAAAGCTCAGTGGTACATATCTACTCTACTATAATTCATGCTAATCATAAACGTAAGCATGCAAGATAGTACGAGCAATAAGAAGAGATAAATAAACATGTGGCACTACCATAACCGCCTAAACACATGCTACAAACAAACAACATCTCAACAATGAAAACACATCAATAAACAAACCAGGAGTGAGGCCCAATGTCACCCGACACTAGGAAACCCACCCATGCTCGGAATTTCACATCGAGCTGCTCAGAATCTCACATCGAGTGGTATACTCAGAATCTCACATCGAGTTTCTGCTCGGAATCTCACATCAAGCGGGGCTCGAAATCTCGTGAGATAGCGATTCCATGCGGTGCGGTGTACACTGCACGGCTAGGCACACGCCCACCCGCATAGGTAGCGCGTGGTGGCGCGTGGGCCGTCTTTCGGTGTCTGGTGGTGGTGGCGAGTTCCATATCCGTACTATTTTGGCCGGTAAGTCCACCGGTGGCATCATTTTGTAGTGGTGACAGACGAAACAAGACGTTTCAAGCTCGACCGAACCTTCTCCCATCTCACCCCAATGAACGATGGCGGCGTTAGCGATGAGAGGCAGAGGCAGAGTGTAACACCCCGTACCCGTATCCATCACTAAATACGAGTTAGAGATGTCACATGACACTTGTACAATAGTTCTTATTTCAAAATCGGTAAAATTTTGTTTCTTTAAAATATAAACAATTAACTCTTCGCGTAAAATTTAAGCTTAATATTTCTAAGTTAAATTCGAACCTAGATTCACGCAACAACTAGGCAGTTTACTTCTAATTAACATAATTAATAGAACTGCCTAATTTAAAAAGCATTTGGATATCAAATAAAATACGATTAAATTATCTCTTTACTATACATAGTCATATCAGAGCAGCTCAAAATATTTATAATTTACATGCCAACTAATAATATCAAAAGTAATATCGAAGATTTCATACTGATAATGATGTTTCGCTTTCAAATAGATGATGTCTTCTGCTACTGCTCCTTGCTCCTTACTCCTTACGCTCTTTACCTGCACGTGAAACATTCACACGCTAAGCAAACACTTAGTGAGGCAACATAAAATAATTTAACTATAAAGAAATGACATAAACAAACAAAATACAATATATATATCATATAGGATTACGAAATCGTAAAAACTGACTTGTCAAAGTCGTTCCACTATTATGTAACATGTACATCTCAAATTCATATATATATATATGTAAGACAGGTTATAACAAAGCAACTCTTTATTTGAAAATTCATTTTCACTTGAATCATTCTCTGCACTTTCACTCTTAATTGAAATATAGCCCAATGTAAAATAAACGAGAATGCATGGTATGTGAGTCACTGTTGAGTATGCACATGTGTGACATCAACTAATATGTTGTGCCATAATAAATCACTGTATCACTGATGTAATTTAACAGCATCACTATTTCACTTGTTCATAGTTGTAGAACACAATGTCACTGTATCACTATATCACTATACTCCACCTTATTGGCATGCCAATTATACCAAGAATCTCAATAATCATACAATGGGCTTTTAACAATCATTATCATGTATTCTTCACTTATTTAATATTTCAATAGATATTAACATATCATAATATCATATACAAGTGTATTGAGCAGTTCATACCCAAAATTCATTCATAATTCATTTCAAAAATCTTTAAAAATATATCATTTACGATTAAAAAATATTTATTTATTTTAACACTCGAGATCGACTTATCGCATGTCTTTTTCATATCATAATAAAAATAAGTAGGATTGCACTCACCTTTTGCCTCACTAGTAAACTGTACTATTACTTTTGACTTTACTCTTGTACTTTCTCTTTACCCACAGCCTTGCTTGTATCCCGATTTTGATCTCGATTACGATCTACACAACATTTAACAAAACATACGATTCAAAGTATACGATAGTATTATACTAACATTGATATCTATTAGGAATAATATTCCTAATAATTCTTTTAATACCAACTTCATATTATAATATCAATGTTAACTTCAAAACTTCTAAATCTTTCAAAATAGTCCATTGCCATAATTCTTCAATTCCAACTACTTCACAACACTTTCAAGTATTCCAACTAAACATTCAAGCTCAATACATCAATCTTTAACTCAACTTCCACTTAATCCTCATATTTCCTTAAAATTATAATTTGGTCCTTAACACTTTATAAACTTCCTTATTAGTCCAACCAACATTCCAAAGCTTAAAAATTCATTCTTACATCAATTCTAACTTCAGGAAAATTTTTCTATAATTTCCCCTTAATTTCCTCTAATAGCCGAATACCAAAGGTCACTTTCTCCAAATTTCCCAACTTGATTCAAGCATAAAATCAACCTCCAAACATCATATTCAAGCTTCTCACATCATTTCCCATTCAAATAAAAATTTTGCAAGAGTTTTCCTTAATTTTTCAATTTTCTCAAAAATAACCTACAACACAATTCATAGAAATTTTCATTATTTCAAGCATGAAACAACATCACAACCTCATATTCGATCAATTTAATCCATAAAACTTAAAATCCCAACTTGCTCTTCATAAATCCTAATCTCCAATCTTAACATATAAGCATGGAAACCACTCAAAAATTATACCAAATGAAAGAGAATTTAATGGAGATTAATTCTCTATTTCATGTTTCAACCCAAAAACTAATCAAATCAAGTCAAAAATTGAATCAAAATTTTTTCTTACCTTGTCTAGGGTGGTTCGGCCAAGAGGAAGAAAAGATGAGCAAATTCTAGTTTTTTCTTTCTTAATTTCTAATTTCAAATGGCATTTATTTAACTCAATACATAAAAAAATCTCCCTTAATAGCAAAGTTACCATTTCCCCCCGTAATTATATCCAATTAGGTGTTGACGCCTATTAATTTCACTTTTTCATAATCATCTTTAATTAAAAAATATGGGCAAAATGACTAAAATGCCATTAATGAATCTATGTATTCACAAAAATGTCATTTGTGCATTATAATAAAATATTGCCTTCAATCGAATCTAATTCGATAAAAAACGATTCCAAAATGAAATGTCATGTTCTTCAAGTCCTCTTACAACTCCCTTTAAAATTTCATCACATTTTGAGCTCATACGATTACCCGAATTCCATTAAACTTTAATTGTAATTTCCCAATAATAGAAACATCAGATCGAGCCAACAATTTTATAAAGGATTCACACCCTTATGTGATCTATTCTTTTATATAACAAAAACAATTATTTGGATAATTACCTTGTTAGTCCTTGAACTTTTCTCAACTTTTCACTTTGGTCACAAAACTTTAACACTTTACATTTTAGTAACTGAACTAAAAACACCAACTTTTAATTCTTTGCAAATTAGTCACTAACCAATTATTGGGGTATTACAATTCTCCCTCTTAAGAAAATTCATCCTCGAATTTTCAGAACGTACTTGATTTGAACAGATGAGGAAACCGTTCTTTCATATCTTTCTCTCTTTGCCACGTTACTTCCTCCACTTTGTGATTTCGCCAAAGAACTTTAACAAGTGGAATTGTCTTGTTCCTTAGTTCCTTGACACCACGTGCTAAAATTCTGATCGGTTCCTCTTCATATGTCAAATCTGGTTGAATCTCTATTTCCTCTAGACTAATGATGTGGGAAGGATCTGATCGATACTTTCTAAGCATCGATACATGAAATACATTATGAATCTTATCCATTTCTGGAGGTAAAGAAAGTTGGTAAGTCACCGGACCAACTCTTTTTACAATCTCATACGGTCCAATAAATCTTGGACTCAACTTTTCTTTTCGCCCGAAACGCAGTATTTTCTTCCAAGGTGATACTTTAAGAAACACTTTATCACCCACTTGAAATTCAATTTCTTTTGTTTTTGAATCAGCATATGATTTTTATCGATCGGCGGCCATCTTAAGATTATCTTGTATAATCTTTAGCTTGTCTTCAGCTTCTCTAATAAGATCATGACCAACTATGTCTCGATCTTTTAACTCATACCAATTCAAAGGAGTCATTCACCTTCTTCCATACAAGGCTTCATAAGGTGCCATCTTGATACTTGCTTGATAGCTGTTATTATAAGAAAATTTCGCTAATGATAAGTACTTCTCCCGTGATCCTTTGAATTAAATCACACAAGCCCTTAACATATCCTTCAAAATCTGGATAGTCCGTTCAGATTGTCCATCTATTTGAGGATGAAAGGCTATGCTAAAATTGAGTCGAGTACCCAAAGCTTTATGTAAAGACTTCCAAAATCTGGAAGTAAACCTTGGATCTCTATCAGAGACAATCGAGTCTGGTACTCCATGAAGTCGAACTATTTCTTTAATATACAACTCAGCATATTTGTCTATAGAGTAATCTGTTCATACTGGGATGAAGTGCGTTGATTTAGTTAATCTATCAACAATCACCCAAATTGAATCCTTTTTGCTTGTAGTCAAAGGTAGCCCTGACACAAAATCCATGGTTACTCGTTCCCATTTCCACTAAGGAATGAAAATTGGATGCAATAAACCAGAAGGCACCTGATGTTCTGCTTTTACTTGTTGACAAGTCAGGCACTTGCAAAATAAACTCAGTTATAGCTCTTTTCATTCCTGGCCACAAATATCGACTCTTAAGATCTTGATACATCTTGTTTCCACCTGGATGCATGGTCAAAAAACTATAATGTGCCTCAAAGGGAAGTTCTTTCTTTAATTCTTCATCTTCAAGAATAACAATTCTTCCTCGGTAATATAAGCATCCATCAGACTTAACTTCAAAATCTTTGGTCTCAGAATTTTCAATTTGTTTGAATCTTGACAAACATTCCATATCTCTTTTCTGAAGCTCCTTTATCCGATCTACTAAAGCAGGCCTTAATCTTAATTCAACAATCAAAACACCATTTTTTCTCAAAGCTAGCCTCGCATTTATAGCTTTCAAGGCAGCAAAGGTCTTTCTACTAAGGGCATCGGCTACCACGTTCGCTTTACCTGGATGGTAGTCAATAACCACATCATAATCCTTTAGGAGTTCAATCTACCTTCTCTGCCTCAAATTTATCTCATTTTGAGTTAGCAAATACTTTAAACTTTTATGATCCGTATAGATGTAGCATCGTTCTCCGTATAGTAATGACACCATATCTTTAAAGCAAATACAACCACTTCCAACTCTAAATCATGGGTGGGATAGTTCCTCTCATGCGTCTTAAGCTGTCTAGAAGCATAAGCCACTACCTTTCCCTCTTGCATGAGTACACATCCCAATCCGTTATAAGAAGCATCACTATATACTACAAAATCCTTACTGATTCTGGCTGTATCAATACTGGAGCTTCAGTTAAAATCCTCTTTAATGTTTCAAAACTTTCTTGACACTTATTCATCCAAATGAATGGCACATCCTTTCTTAACAGCTTGGTTAGCGAAGAGGCAATTATAGAGAAATTCTTTACAAATCTTCGATAATAACCAGCCAGTCCCAAGAAACTTCGAACATCAAAAATATTCTTCGGAGGTTTCCATTCAACTATAGCTTGTATTTTCTTGGGATCTACTCTTATTCCCTCTACTGAAACCACATGGCCGAGAAAAGTAACTTATGATAACCAAAATTCACATTTTGATAACATAGCATATAGTTTTTTTTTTCTCAGAGGATCTGAAGAACAACACGAAGATGAGCATCGTGTTCCTCTTTTGTCTTTGAATATACTAAATGTCATCAATAAATACCACTATAAATCAATCCAAATATGGCTGAAATATTCGATTCATCAGATCCATGAATGCTGCAGGGGCATTAGTTAATCCGAACGACATCACTACAAACTCATAGTGTCCATACCGAGTTCGGAAAGCCGTCTTTGAAATATCTTCTTCCTGAATCTTCAATTGATGATATCAAGATCGAAGATCAATTTTAAAAAACACAGCTGCACCCTTTAGTTGATCAAAAAGATCATCAATCCTCGGAAGATGATACTTACTCTTCACGGTCACCTTGTTTAACTGGCGGTAGTCTATGCATAATCGCATAGATCCATCTTTCTTTTTCACGAATAACACTAGTGCGCCCTAAGGTGACACATTTGGCCTTATAAACCCTCGATCTAAAAATTCTTGCAATTGCGCTTTTAACTCTCGAAGCTCAGTTGGAGCCATTCTATATGGAGCCATTAATATAGGTGCAGTACCAGGTAACACTTCTATTTTAAATTCTACTTCTCGATCTGGAGGTAATCCTGGTAACTCATCAAAAAATACATCTGGGTATTCTCGAATAGTAAGAATATCTTCCAACTTAACCCCATAAGTTTGAGTATCCACTACATTAGCTAGAAAAGCTTGGCAGCCTTCTAATAGCAGCTTCTTCGTAGAAACGACTAAAATTACATTAGATAGAGGATTCATCCATTCACCAACTATCATTACCTCAACACCTTCCAAATCCCTCAATATTAGTTGTTTCAGATGACAATCCATAATGGCATGATAAAAAGATAACCAATCCATTCCCAAAATTATCTGGAATTCTTCGAAAGGTAGTTCTATTGCCAGAAACTCAGTTCCCTGCACCTTTATCTGACAATTTCTATATATTCGATTCACTCTCGCACTCTGACCCAATGGATTTGTCGCTACTATATCACTAAATATAAACTCTAACAGAATAATTCTTTCTTCTATTAACTTAGTGCTAATGTACAACTGTGTAAAACCAGGATCAATCAAAACCAATACAGGCTTATCAAAAAGATAGAATGTACCTACAATGATTTTTGGATCATCACAATCCTTATCTATCCTGATATTAAAAACTCAGGCTGGTGCACGTATTTCTGGCTGTGAAGCAGGCTCAGATGGTCTTCCAAATCTGCCTCTTCCTCTACCCCTCTGTGGCATCACTATAGATTTCTCTGTCTGCACAGGTCTTTCTCTAGATATTAGGGGGCAGTATTTCACAAAATGACCAACTTTTCCACATTTAAAACATGCCCCTGTCACCATCCAACATACGCCTGGGTGACGTTTGCCATAAATATCACACGGCTAAGATCTAAACTGGGATGATAAACCAGCACCAGAATTAGCAGTCGGTGCTTGTCTATTTCCTCCAACATTGCCTCTTTTACGAGCAAATGCAACAGATCTAGATTTATTCCTATTCCAAGAACTAGAACCTTTATTCCATTTAGATGAAAAAGAAGCTGAAGATGTTCCTGGTCTCTTCATTGATTGCGAGGTCTGCTCTGTCACATCCTCTGAATGGACACGTTCCATCACCTTGGCTTGATTCACCGCCTCTTGAAAGGTAGGAAAATTCAATGCCACCAATAATTCTTTTGTTCTTTTATCCAAACCTTCAATAAACCAATCACACCGATCCTTTTCAGTAGGAATCAATTCTGCTGCAAACCGGCTCAACTTGTTAAATTCACACTCATACTCATAGATGGTCTGGTTTCCTTGCTTCAAACTGAGGAATTTTTGTTTCATCTCCTAAATAAACTGATCTCTAATATATTTGTTCTTGAATTCCTCCAAGAAAAATTGCCAAGTAACCCGCTCGGAAGGGATGTGCATTGTAACATTTATCCTCCAAAATCTAGGTTGACCTCGAAGAAATGAGACAGCTCTATCCAATTTATTAGTCTCCGAGTAGTGGAATCCCTCTAACATGATCTTTAAATCATTTAGCCACATATCGGCAGCCACGGGACCATCATCTGCTTCTCTTTTAAATTTAGGTGCTCCTAGACTTTTTAGTTCTTTAGCAATTGACATCCGAGGAGCAGGGGGAGCTGGTGGATGAAAACGTATCAGAACCGTTTCCAAATCCTGAAGGAAAGTCCCCTGATCTTGCACAGGCATTCCCTGCTATGCTGGTGCTCTTCCTTGCTCCGATTGAGCCGGAGGGTTATTATTAACCTCATTATTTCGACTGCCGGCTTCTTCCAGAACCTCCTATTACGTATCTTGTCTAGAACTTCCTTACTCAAACATCTATAACCACATAACTACTACATTAGTAATGAGCGACATTCATCAATTATATAAACATCATATCAGTAATATTGATATTCTAGTGGCAGGTACACACTTTTCAACAAAAACAACTTCCATTTAGGTCGAGAACCAGCTAAACCTATAGCTTTGATACCAATAAATGTAACACCACTTACCCGTATCCATCGCTAAATACGAGTTAGAGATGTCACATGACACTTTTACAATAGTTCTTATTTCAAAATCGGTAAAAATTTGTTTCTTTAAAATATAAACAATTAACTCTTTAACTAAAATGACATTTAATCGCGTAAAATTTAAACTTAATATTTCTAAGTTAAATTTGAACCTAGATTCTCGCGGCAACTAGGCAGTTTACTTCTAATTCACATAATTAATATAACTGCCTAAAAACTGCCTAATTTAAAAATCATTTGGATATCAAATAAAATACGATTAAATTATCTCTTTACTAAACATAGTCATATCAGAGTAGCTCAAAACATTTATAATTTACATGCCAACTAATAATATCAAAAGTAAAATCGAAGATGTCATACTGATAATGATGTTTCGCTTTCAAATAGATGATGTGTTCTGATGCTGCTCCTTGCTCCTTACTCCTTACGCTCTTTACCTACGCGTGAAACATTCACGCGCTAAGCATACACTGAGTGAGGCAACATAAAATAACTTAACTATAAAGAAATGACATAAACAAACAAAATACAATATATATATATATAAGATTACGAAATCGTAAAAACTGACTTGTCAAAGTCGTTCCACTATTATGTAACCTGAACATCTCAAATTCATATATATATATACATATATATATATGTAAGACAGGTTATAACAAAGCAACTCTTTATTTGAAAGTTCATTTTCACTTGAATCATTATCTGCACTTTCACTCATAATTGAAATATAGCCCAACGTAAAATAAACGAGAATGCATGGTATGTGAGTCACTGTTGAGTATGCACATGTGCGACATCAACTAATATGTTGTGCCATAATAAATCACTGTATCACTGTTGTAATTTAACAACATCACTATTTCACTTGGTCATAGTTGTAGAACACAACGTCACTGTATCACTATATCACTATACTCCACCTCATTGGCATGCCAATTATACCAAGAATGTCAATAATCATACAATGGGTTTTTAACAATCATTATCATGTATTCATCACTTATTTAAAATTTCAATAGATATTAACATATCATAATATCATAGAAAAGTGTATTGGGCAGTTTATACCCAAAATTCATTCATAATTCATTTCAAAAATCATTGAAAATATATCATTTATGATTCAAAAAATATTTATTTATTTTAACACTCGAGATCGACTTATCGCAAGTATTTCTCATATCATAATAAAAATAAGTAGGATTGCACTCACATGTTGCCTCACTAGTAAATTGTACTATTACTTTCGACTTTACTCTTGTACTTTCTCTTTATCCACAGCCTTGCTTGTATCCCGATTTTGATCCCGATTACGATCTACACGACATTTAACAACACATACGATTCAAAGTATATGTTAGTATTATACTAACTTTGATACTGTAATGTCTCTTTCCCGTATTCATTACCAATTAGAGTCAGTGATGTTACTAACTAAGGTTAAACCCTTTTATTACTTTAGCTTAGAAAATTGGCAACTTGTACTGCCTTTACTTAAACATTTATAAAAAATTTTGTAGACATCGAAACTTCATTCCGAAATTTTCTTATTAAACTAGATTAATCATGATTTCTAACCATATAAATTATTAGCCTAAACTCATTACATAAAAATTCAAATAAATCTTTGAATTCACGTCACAACCCAAACACACTGAAAATTCTGATGCCCTGTTTTCTTACCTTCCTTTGAATAGAAATTCATAACTTTTTACATACAACTCGAAATTAGTCACCGTTTGTTTTGAAAGAAACTAGACAAAATTTACAGTTCATACATATAAGATTCACCATCTAATTCTAATTGTGGAATTTATGCTTATTTTTCAAACACACTGCTTTTGCGTACATTTCTGGATATATTTTTAAACTTTCTATCTTAGGACCCATTTTTAGTATAAACTTAGTACATTATCATTTATAAACATAATAGAACTTACTAGGTTCATCATACATATTATATCAACTATTAACCAACCACATTTGGTAATAAGCTATTACAAACCCCACTAACATAAACATGCCATCTAGTACATTTCCAAAAGAAAGGATGAATCTCATTACATTACTATGAGTATGGAGATATACCTCCCAAAATATGAAAGTGATGCTCGGCTACTCTTCTTTCGAAACTCCTTTACGCATGAAATTCACCATACGTTAGCCTATACTTAGTTAGGCAACAACATTTAATTCAAATGTAAATTAACATAAGTATCAATATAAATAAACAACAATGCGCATGATCATTTACCATATTATGCTTGCTAGCATATATGACATGATGCATATATAATAACATAATACATGGTAATAACTTTTATTCTTACCATTACATTTGCCATGTTTATCATCGAGCTTTTAAGCTTTTCATCCTGTTTTTCAATTCGTCTAGCCCAAGTATTGATTTAAGGAAATTTATGTACACGAGTCATCCCCCTATACTTACTTGAGTATAGTGTATTATTTGCACTTTACTGGAAGTGCTTAGCACCGAAGTGCTTCTGTATACTTACCGGAGTATACAATTAGAAAATAATTTGCACTTTACCTAAAGTGCTTCTGTATACTTACTGGAGTATACAATTAGTAAATAATTTGCACTTTACCTGAAGTGCTTATAATAAGTTGCACTCTACCGAGAGTGCTAAAATATTTATACATCTGTTTATGACTCAATGGATATCCAACTATACTTTTAATTTCCTATCTCATACATTGGGCTTTATATCAATCATAGTCTCATACATGGCAACATATATACATATTGAGCAATTCATACCCAAGATAATATTCCATGATTAATTACTGATCCATGCATATGTTTCAACCTTTGACATATTTCTAATATATCAAATATATAATAAATAACATAAAGATCATGATATACATGCATTGCACTCACCTTGACACTTTCAAAAGTATAATTTATACTAGCCTCACTAAGCTCGGTTGCACTTATTATCTTCTTTCCTCACTTGTTCGATCTCGAACTTGCTTGTTATCTGTATGTACATTGAATACATAACACAAACAACTTTAAGTACATGTCCAACCTTACTAATACATGTACACACCAAGTTAGAAAATTTAACATTTTCAATCAAGTGCTTCTTTACAACAACAATGCTTCCTACACTTTAATTTTACTTCAAATTGCACATTGTAACCAACAGTTTGATAATTTCACTTTAAACCCTAAATTCTCTCTCTTAGGGTTTATAAACTAAAATTTGGAAACTTCTACATTTCATCTCCATTTTTCAAAAATTTTAATGCCAAAATGATCCTTGTATCATAGCAAACAACATAACCATACTTCTTGAATATTTTCAAATTTCTCAGTTATTTCACCCAATTTGCAAAATTCACAAAATAGTCCTAAAATGATGTTTTCTTCAATCCAATCACATAATTCAACTTAGAAAACATCGTTCTAATCATTTCCATCATCAAATAAATTTTCACAAAATTTCCCCTAATTTTCCTCTTGTAGCCAAATTGGTCCTTATAAGTTTTCCAAGAGATTTTCATCATTTCAAGCGTGGAAACAACACTACAACACCATTTCCAACTTGATTGAACCTTAAAACATGTACTTCAACCACCCAAATCCTCAATCTCAACTTATAGACATGGAAACTAAGCAAAACTTATGTCAAAAGATAGAGAATTCAAGGGAGATCAATTTCTTGTTTCATGTCCCTAGCCAAAAATCAAGTAAATCAAGCCAAAAATTGAATTGAAAATTCTCTTACCTAGTCCCCTTGAGATTTGGCCAACTTGAGAGAAAGATGAGCAAAATTCTAGCTTTTTCTATCTTTTATTTTAATGCCAAATGGCAATTAAATCTTTAATTTAAAACTAAAATCTTTCTTCATATTAAAATGACCATTTTACCCTTGAATTATGACCAATCATGAATCAACACCTATACTCGACCTTATCATCAAATCAATTATAATTAAAAAGTATGGGTAAAATGACCATTTTGCCATTAATGAATCTTTATATTCTCCAAAATGCCATTTATGCATTATTTCATATACTGTGTTAAACCGAATCTAAATTGATCAAGAACAGTTCAAAACTTCAATGTCATATTCCTCGGGTCTTTCTAAGACTTCCTTCAAAATTTCATAAAATTCTGAGCTCATACGATTACCCTAATTACACTTAAACTTAACCGTAATTTCCCAATAATAGAAACATCAGATCAAACCATAGTTTTTATATTCGATCCACACCCTTAGATGATCTATTTATTTATAGAATAAAAATAATTATTGGGAAAATTACCATGTTGGTCCTTAGACTTTTCTCAACTTTTCACTTTTATTCCCAAACTTTAAAACTTTACGTTTTAGTCACTGAACTAAAACAATTAAATTTTAATTCTTTACGTTTTGGTCACTAATCCAATAATGGGATATTACAATTATCTCCCCCTAAAAAAATTCATCCTCAAATTTTTAGAATGTACCTGGATTAAACAAATGCGGGTATTGTCCTTTCATTCTCCATTCGGTTTCCCAAGTGGCTTCTTCCACTTTATGATTCTTCCAGGGCACTTTAACCAATGGAATCAACTTGTTTCTCAATTTCTTTACCCTATGGGCTAGAATCTTTACTTGTTATTCTTCAAATGTCAAATTGGGTTACATCTCAACTTCTGTAGGTGAAATGACATGTGAAGGATCCGATCTATTTTTGCGAAGCATCGATACATGAAAAACATCATGAATCTTGCTCATTTCTAGTGGTAAAGCCAATTGATAAGCCACTGGTCCCACTCTTTTCAAGATTTCATACGGACCAATGAATCTGGGACTAAGCTTTCATTTTCTTCCAAATCTCATTATTTTCTTCCACGGTGAAACTTTTAAGAATACTTTGTCTCACATTTGATATTCGATGTCTTTTCTTTTTAAATCTGAATAAGTTTTTTGTCTATCGGAAGCTGCCCTTAGATTGTCTCGAATTATCTTCACTTTTTCTTCTGCTTCATGAATCAAATCAGGCCCAACAATGTTGCGATCTTCCAACTCAAACCAATTTAATGGTGTCTGGCATTTTCTTCCATATAAAGCTTCATACGATGCCATTTTAATACTTGACTGATAACTGTTGTTATACGCAAATTCAGCCAATGGTAAATACTTTTCCCACAAGCCTACAAATTCAATGACATATGCTCTAAGCATATATTCCAAAATCTGAATTGTCCTCTCTGATTGTCCATTAGTTTGAGGGTGGAAAGCAGTACTAAAATGCAATCGAGTACCCAATGCTTCCTGTAGTGCTTTCCAAAATCTAGAAGTAAACTTGGGATCTCTATCAGACATAATGGAATTAGGAACTCCATGTAATCTAACAATCTCCCGAATATACAACTCTGCATATTTACTCAAAGAGAAATTTGTTCTGATTGGTAGAAAATGTGCTAATTTGGTTAATCGATCCACAATCACCCAGATTGAGTCTTTCCTACTCGGCGTCAATGGTAATCCGGTTACAAAGTCCATAGTCACTTTTTCCCATTTCCATTCTGGAATAGCGATTGGTTGAAGTAACCCTGATGGCACTTGATGTTCTACTTTAACTTGCTGACAAGTTAAGCATTTAGATACGAATTCCGTTATAGCTCTTTTCATTCCTGACCACCAAAAACGGCTCTTCCAATCTTGATACATTTTATTTCCTCCTGGGTGCATCTTTAAAGGACTATAATGTGCTTCTGTACGAATTTCCTTTCTCAATTCTTCATCTTCAGGAATATAAGCACATCCCTTATAATATAAACATCCATTGGACTTCACTTCAAAGTCTGAAGATTCTTCCTTTTCAGCTTTCTTCTTTATCTCTAAACAATTTTCATCTTTTTCCTGTGATTCTTTTATTTTGTCTATCAAAGTAGACCTGATGTTCAGCTCAGCAAGTAAAGCACCATCATCCAATATTGATAATTGAGCATTCGATATCCGTAGAGCTGAAAACATCTTTCGGCTAAGTGCATCAGCCACCACATTAGCCTTTCCCGGGTGATAATCAATAATTGTGTCGTAATCCTTAATCAGCTCGATCCATCGCCTCTTTCTTAAATTCAGCTCTTTCTGTGTTAAAAGATATTTCAGGCTTTTATGGTCTGTGTATATATAACATTTTTCACCATATAAGTAGTGGCGCCAAATTTTTAAAGTAAAAACAACCGCAACTAACTCCAAATCGTGAGTAGGATAATTCCTCTCATGAGCTTTAAGCTGCCTAGAAGCATAAGCCACCACTTTCCCGTCTTGTATAAGTACACAATCCAAACCATTATGTGATGCATCACTATACACCACAAAATTCCTACCCGATTCAGGTTGAACTAACACTGGAGCTTCTATCAAGATTTTCTTCAATCTTTCAAAGCTTTCTTGACATTCTTTAGTCCATATAAAAGATACATTTTTCCTTAACAGTTTGGTAATAGGTGCAGCAATCATCGAGAAATCTTTCATGAACCGGCGGTAATATACTGCCAATCCGAGAAAACTTCTAACCTCTGCAACATTTTTAGGAGGTTTCCACTCCATGATAGCTTGAATTTTCTGAGGATCAACCCGAATTCCTTCAGTCGATACTATATGTCCAAGAAATGTCACCTCAGAAAGACAACTCACATTTAGATAGTTTGGCATATAATTTCTTCTCCCTCAAAATCTAGAGAACTATTCTACGATAAACATCATGAACCTCATTGGTTTTAGAATAAACCAGGATATCGTCTATGAATACCACCACAAACTGGTCCAAGTATGGCTGAAAAATTCGGTTCATCAAATCCATAAATGTTTTTGGGGCATTAGTTAATCCAAACGGCATTACCACGAACTCGTAATTTCCATATCGAGTCCTGAAAGTTGTCTTTAGAATATCATGCTCCTTAATCTTCAATTGGTGATAACCCGATCGAAGATCAATCTTAGAGAACACTGCTCCCCCCTTTAATTGATCAAAAAGATCATCAATTCTTGGCAATGGATATTTGTTCTTTATCGTCACTTTATTAAGTTGACGATAATCGATACACAATCTCATTGATCCATCTTTCTTCTTTACAAACAATATGGGTTCTCCCCATGGTGATACACTTGGCCGTATAAAACCTCGATTCTATAATTCTTGTAGTTGTAACTTGAGTTCCCTGAGTTCAACAGGTGCCTACGATACGGTGCCATCGATATGGGTGTTGTACCAGGTAATACATCAATTCCAAATTCTACCTCTCTATCTGGAGGTAGTCCCGGTAATTCTTCTGGGAATTCCCGCACCGTAGGTATATCTTCTATTTTCACTTATCGCTTCAAGGTATCAATATTGGGAGTTGAATATGTTTCACAGCCCTCCATCAACATTTCATTTGCAACAAAAGCCGAAATAACATCACTACGATGATTCGGCTTCTCCACCACGAATAATATTCGTGATCCATTTGGTGCCTTTAAAGTTAATCTTTTTAATCGGCACTCCACCACATCATCATATGCAAATAACCAATCCATTCCCAATATTATTTCAAATTCACAAAACAGTAATTCCATAAGGTCAGCGGGGAGATCCACATTCTGAATTCTAATAGGACACTAATGGCAAATTCTTTTAACCTTAGCACTCTGGCCTATCGGGTTGGTTGCTACCACCTCACTCATAATTAGTTATACTGGAATGTTTCTTTCTAGTATGATTCTAGAACTAATATATGAATGAGTGGAACCAGGATTAATTAATGCAAAAATAGGTCTATCAAAGAGTTCAGGCATACCTGATATCACATCGGGATCATCTTTACTCTTTGTGGTCTTGGTATTATATACACGAGCAGGAGCTTTGACTTTCAGGTTCGATGCACCTTGGTGAGGATTCCAACCTCGATTCCCTTTATTTCTCTAAGAAGCAGCCACTGATTGGTTTTCTTGCAATTCTGGACATGCGCGTTTGAAATGACCCGGCTTCCCACATTGATAACATACTGTCTCTGGTGCATACCAACATCGACCAGCATGTCTTCTTCCACAAGTTTTGCATTCTAATTGGATTCAAAATTCACCACCTTTAGCTCCACTCGTTTGATTGGGGACTTGTTTGGATTTACCAACAGAAAAATTCTTCTTTATGGACGACATTAATCTAGCTGATTTTTGCTGCTGAGATCCTTTACCCTGTTTAGACCAGGGTAAAACAGTGGGACCTCCAGGCCGTTTGATTGACTGTTCTTTCTTATCAGAAGTTTTTTCTTGCTCCACTCTTTCTATTCCTTTAGCTCGGTTGACTACCTCTTCAAATACAGACAATCAAGAGCAACCAAGAATTTCTTATACTCCGGATCTAGTCCTCCCACAAATCTGGTAACTCTGTGCTTCTCTGTCGGAATGAACTCTGTAGCAAACCGGCTAAGCTTATTAAACTCACATTCATACTCATATACTGATCTGCCTACTTGCTTCAAATTTAGAAATTGATTCTTCATATCCTCGATGAAAACATCACCAATGTACTTGTTCTGGAACTCTTTTAAAAAGAATTCTCAAGTAACTCGTTCCCAACGAATTTGAGCAATAATGGTGGTCCACCAAATTCTAGCAGGTCCCATCAAAAGTGATGTTACTCCTTCAAGTTTTCCTTGATCATCACACTGGATAGTATCCAACATAATTTTAATATCATTCAACCAGAAGTCCGTAGATATCGGGTCAACATCAGAATCACCTTGAAATTCCGATGCCTTCATCTTTCCCAACTCCCTTGGTACAGACACCGGTTTTTGTCTATTTAAAATTTCATCTAACGCCTGCAGGAACAGTCCACAATCCTGAACAGGCATGTCTTGTTGCCCTTGTGCAGGTGCCTGACCTTGATATTGCTCCTAAGGTACATTCTGATTTACCTCATTACTCCCACTCTGCACGGGGACCTCCTGTTCAAACGCATGAGCCCTGATGGTTTGACGTCTGAATATAACAGATTTTCAACAAATTTCTTAATATAGAGTAGCATTACTAATTATAGAGCATCATAATATCTGCACATAATCATCAGTAATTATGACATCCTAGTGGCATGTATACACTTCCAACCCATTTTTAAACTCAATTTCTATCCAGAATCAACTAAACCTGAAGCTTTAATACCAATTAATGTAACATCTCTTTCTCGTATTCATTACCAATTACGATTCAGTGATGTTACTAACTAAGGTTAAACCCTTTATTACTTTAGCTTAGAAAACTAGCAGCCTGTACTGCCTTTACTTAAAAATTTATAAAAAAATTTATAGGCATCGAAACTTCATTCTGAAATTTTATAATTAAACTAGATTAATCAAGGTTTCTAACCATATAAATTATTAGCCTAAACTCATTACACAAAAATTCAAATAAATCTTTGAATTCACGTCACAGCCCAAAAACACTGAAAATTCTGTTGCCTTGTTTTCTAACCTTCCTTCGAATACAAATTCATAACGTTTTACATACAACTCGAAATCAGTCACAGTTTGTTTTGTAAGAAACTAGAAAAAATTTCCAGTTCATACATATAAGATTCACCATCTAATTCTAATTTTGGAATTTATGCTGATTTTTCAAACACTTTGCTTTTGCGTACATTTCTAGACAGATTTTTGAACTTTCTATCTTAGGACCCATTTTTAGTATAAACTTAGTCCATTATCATTTATAACCATAATAGAACTTACTAGGTTCATCATCCATATTATATCAACTATTAACCAACCACATTTGCTAATAAGCTATTACAAACCCCACTAAAATATACATGCCATCTAGTACATTTCCAAAAGAAGGGATGGATGTGATTACATTACTATGAGTATGGAGATATACCTTCCAAAATATGAAAGTGATGCTCGGCTACTCTTCCTTCGAAACTCCTTTGAAACCTACACATGAAATTCATCATAGTTAACCATATACTTAGTAAGGCAACGACATTTAATTCAAATGTAAATTAACATAAGTATCAATATAAATAAACAACAATGCACATGATCACTTACCATATTATGCTTGCTAGCATATATGACATGATACATATATAATAACATAATACATGGTAATAACTTTGATTCTTACCATTACCTTTGCCATGTTTATCATCGAGCTTTTAAGCTTTTCATCCTGCTTTTCAATTCATTTAGCCCAAGTATTGATTTAAGGAAATTTATTTACACGAGTCATCCCCCCTATACTTACTTGAGTATAGTGTATTATTTGCAATTTACTGGAAGTGCTTCTATATACTTACCGTAGTATACAATTAGTAAATAATTTGCACTTTACCTTAAGTGCTTATAATAAGTTGCACTCTACCGGGAGTGCTAAACTGTTTATACAACTGTTTATGACTCTATGGATATCCAATTATACTTTTAATTTCCTATCTCATACATTGGGCTTTATATCAATCATAGTCTCATACATGGCAACATATATACATATTGAGCAATTCATACCCAAGATAATATTCCATGATTAATTAGTGATCCATGCATATGTTTCAACCTTTTACATATTTCTAATATATCAAATATAAAATAAATGACATAAAGATCATGCTATACATGCATTGCACTCACCTTGACACTTTCAAAAGTATAATTTATACTAGCCTCACTAAGCTCGGTTGCAATTTTTATCTTCTTTCCCAGCTTGTTCGAACTCGAACTTACTTGTTATCTGTATGTACATTGAATACATAACACAAGCAACTTTAAGTACATGTCCAACCTTACTAATACATGTACACACCAAGTTGGAAAATTTAACATTTTCAATCAAGTGCTTCTTTACAACAACAATGCTTCCTACACTTTAATTTTACTTCAAATTGCACATTGTAACCAATAGTTTGATAATTTCACTTTAAACCCTAAATTCTCTCTCTTAGAGTTTATAAACTAAAATTTGGAAACTTCCACATTTCATCTCCATTTTCAAAAATTTTAATACCAAAATGATCCTTGTATCATAGCAAACAACATAACCATACTTCTTGAATATTTTCAAATTTCTCAGTTATTTCACCCAATTTGCAAAGTTCACAAAATAGTCCTAAAATGATGTTTTCTTCAATCCAATCACATAATTCAACTTAGAAAACATCATTCTAATCATTTCCATCATCAAATAAATTTTCACAAAATTTCCCCTAATTTTCCTCTTATAGCTGAATTGGTCCCTCTAAGTTTTCCAAGAGATTTTCATCATTTCAAGCATGGAAACAACACTACAACACCATTTCCAACTTGATTGAGTCTTAAAACATGAAAACCTAACATGTTCTTCAACCACCCAAATCATCAATCTCAACTTAGAGACATGGAAACTAAGCAAAACATATGTCAAAGGATAGAGAATTCAAGGGAGATCAATTTCTTGTTTCATGTCCCTAGCCAAAAATCAAGTAAATCAAGCCAAAAATTGAATTGAAAATTCTATTACCTAGTCCCCTTGAGGTTCGGCCAACTTGAGAGAAAGATGAGCAAAATTCTAGCTTTTCTATCTTTTATTTTAATGCCAAATGGCAATTAAATCTTTAATTTAAAACTAAAATCTTTCTTCATATTAAAATGACCATTTTACCCTTGAATTATGACCAATCATGAATCAACACCTATACTCGACCTTATCATCAAATCAATTATAATTAAAAAGTATGGGTAAAATGACCATTTTGCCATTAATGAATCTTTATATTCTCCAAAATGCCATTTATGCATTATTTCATATACTGTGTTAAATCAAATCTAAATCGATCAACCACAATTCAAAACTTCAATGTCATATTCCTCGGGTCTTCCTAACACTTCCTTCAAAATTTCATAAAATTCTGAGCTCATACGATTACCCAAATTACACTTAAACTTTAACCGTAATTTCTCAATAATAGAAACATCAGATCAAACCATAGTTTTTATATTCGATCCACACCCTTAGATGATATATTTATTTATAGAATAAAATAATTATTGGGAAATTTCCATGTTGGTCCTTAGACTTTTCTCAACTTTTCACTTTTATCCCCAAACTTTAAAACTTTACATTTTAGTCACTGAACTAAAACCACTAACTTTTAATTCTTTACGTTTTGGTCACTAATCCAACTTCATATTATAATATCAAAGTTAACTTCAAAACTTCCAAATCTTTAAAATAGTCCATTGCCATAATTTTTCAATTCCCACTACTTCACAACACTTTCAAGTATTCCAACTAAACATTCAATCTCAATACATCAATCTTTAACTCAACTTCCACTTAATCCTCATATTTCCTTAAAATTATAATTTGGTCCTTAACACTTTACAGACTTCCTTATTAGTCCAAACAACATTCCAAAGCTTAAAAATTCATTCTTACATCAATTCTAACTTTAGGAAAATTTCTCCATAATTTTCCCTTATTTTCCTCTAATAGCCGAATACCAAAGGTCACTTTCTCCAAATTTCCCAACTTGATTCAAGCATAAACTCAACCTCCAAACACCATATTCAAGCTTCTCACATCATTTCCCATTCAAATAAAAATTTTGTAAGAGTTTTTTTCAATTTTCCCAAAAATAACCTACAACACAGTTCATAGAAATTTTCACTATTTCAAGCATGAAACAACATCACAACCTCATATTCGATCAATTTAATCCATAAAACATAAAATCCCAACTTGCTTCATAAACCCTAATCTCCAATCTCAACATATAAGCATGGAAACCACTCAAAAATTATACCAAATGAAAAAGAATTCAATGGAGATTAATTCTCCATTTCATGTTTCAACCCAAAAACTAATCAAATCAAGCCAAAAATTGAATCAAAAAATTTTCTTACCTTGTCTAGGGTGGTTCGGCCAAGAGGAAGAAAAGATGAGCAAATTCTAGCTTTTTCTTTCTTAATTTCTAATGCCAAATGGAATTTATTTAACTTAATATATAAAAAAATCTCCCTTAATAGCAAAGTTACCATTTTGCCCCTTAATTATATCCAATTAGGTGTTGACACCTATTAATTTCACTTTTCCATAATCATCTTTAATCAAAAAGTATGGGCAAAATGACTAAAATGCCATTAATGAATCCATGTATTCACAAAAATGTCATTTGTGCATTATAATAAAATACTTCCTTCAATCGAATCTAATTCGATTAAAAACAATTCCAAAACGAAATGTCATGTTCTTCAAGTCCTCTTACAACTCCCTTTAAAAATTTCATCACATTCCGAGCTCATATGAATACCCAAATTCCATTTAAACTTTAACTGTAATTTTCCAATAATAGAAATATCAGATCGAACCAACAATTTTATATTCGATTCACACCCTTATGTGATCTATTTATTTATAGAACAACAATAATTATTAGGAAATTACCTTGTTATTCCTTGAACTTTTCTCAACTTTTCACTTTGGTCACCAAACTTTAACACTTTACATTTTAGTCACTGAACTAAAAACACCAACTTTTAATTCTTTGCAAATTAGTCACTAACCAATTATTGGGGTATTACACGGAGCTGGTGGCGGTGGCGGTGAAAGCCACGGTGACTCCGGTGGCCGTAGATCGGAGCTCAAAGCTCACCTCCCCTTTTTCTCTCTTTTCCCTCCATTTTCTCTCCCTCTCTTATCTTTTTCTTTTCTATTTTCCCATTAAATCACCATCCACTCTTCTTTTTATTTAAAACCATTACTCTTCTTTTTCTTTTTCTTTTCTTTCTTTTTTTATTATTATTATCCACACACATCATCTCTTTTAATTTACCACAAGGCCCAAATCCAACTATCCTTGATTTGGGCTTCCCAACATAAGGCTCAATTTGTAAAGCCCAAAGCTAAATTCTTAATTGGGCCCTTAAACTAAAGCCCAATACCCAATCCAAGACTCGATTCACTAACTCAAAATCCAGGTCATTACAATTCTCCCCACTTTAAAATAAATTTCATCCTCAAAATTTTGTACTAGCAAAACAAGAAAGATACAAAAACTGCTTAACTTTTCAAGGTCTTCAAATATAACATGTGCTACTCTGATCTCAACACTCATCAGAAATAGCATTGTCCTCGAATATTACAATCATAGTCCCAACTGATTCTTCTCTGAAAAGAATTTCATCCTCGCTTGGTACATTACAAACGACAAGCGAAATCTAACGGTACCTCGATAAAACCATCATACGAATACGTCAACAAAGAAATTTAACTTAGGCTATAGAACCCCAAAAGATTGTTGCACACAAAAATCCTTCCACAACAGCGTACGATCTGAAAGGAACAAGATGTTAAACAGCCATTGTAACCAACACGGACAATTTCTCTGGTGGTAACTCCCTAAAGGATTCTCTAACCCTGACGACCTCGCAAATTTGAGATATTGCTTGATCGGTTCAAGACTTCAGGAAAAGAATAGAATCTCCACTCGCTCTAAGAGCTTACCTTAAACGTAGGGGTGTGTATTCGGTTAATTCGGTCAGTGGCCGAACCGAATTAATCATAACCGAATTAACTGAAATTTTTAGAACATTAACCGTTAACCGAACCGAAATTATTTCGGTTAATTTGGTCAGTTTTCGAATTAACCAAAATTTGTTATAATTTTTTGGGTAAATTACATATTTGGTCACTAAATTATGCTAAAATGACCTTTTCAGTCACTAAACTTTTATTTTATACTAATTTGATAAAAGTTTAATGAACATTTTATAATATATCAAAAAAATTAATGATCATTTTATAATTTTTAAAAGTTCAATGACCAAAAAAATATGTAATATATATAATATTTAATATATAATAATTTCGGTTAATTCGGTTAATTAACCAATTTCGAACCGATAACCGAATTTCCAAAAAAAATTAACCCGTTAACCGAACCTAACTAAAATTAACCGACCGAATTAACAGAAAAAAATTCGGTTCGATAGGTTAATTCGGTTAAAGCCGAATAATGCACACCCCTACTTAAACTTGCATGATAATTCTCATCGGTTCCTAAAGATTATCTCCTTAACTCGGTTTATGAAAGAATCTTACACTCTTAACTATAACACATTCAGAAATACGTCATTTGTACCATCGGATCTGTCATCACATAAGGATCCCACCACAGAATAAGGTCCCATCCCGAACCTTGAATCTTGTGTCAGAAGGTAACTCGTACACACCCTAGTGTCGTACAATCCAACCACAAACAATCTAAGCAGATTTCCCTCTTTTTTTTCTTTTTGCTCACACCTTTGCTGAAAACTTATCAAACAATACATACCAAGGACTATATCATTACTCAACGAAATTCTGCACTCACAAATATTTTACAATTCCATGGTCCTCTATTAACTCCCACAGATAAATACCAAAGCATCCCAACAATTCTAAGGAACTCAATATTTAACTCTCAACTGATAGCAAGCCAGATACTTATCATTATCTCAAACACATGACTCCACACTGCCTCCAAAGCACACGGTAAAAGTTTGGTACAACCTGTCACTCTCAAAATTCACCACATACTGACCATTGTGCTAGTGAGGAAGAATCTCTTACCTTGATATATCTTTTCCAAAACACTCACCACAAGATCTCAAAGTATATTGACAACCATTAAATCCAAATTCAATCATAACATTGTATCCTCCTAACTAAAATCAACTGATTCTTCTCGTGGCTTCCAAAGTAAATCAATCCTTAACTTGAAACTTACTAATGAACACATGGGTACCGGTACTGCATAGAGCTAGCATCGACACTCTCTTACACGACCATCACCTAGGATAGCCCCACACGACAGCCTATATAACATCCTTTTTTGTATCCATACGGCGAATACGAATCAGGAATGTCACAACTTTACTATCCTTAAATATTAATGATATTTGAAACAAAATTCAAGTTTTGATAATTTTGAACCCAAATCTTGAGTACTGGTACACCCTGTCCCAAAATGCACATTCTTGCATTTTCATATTTCTAATTTATCCTAATTCAATTCCCAAATGTCTTCAAATTTTATGTATGCTTATAGGGAACAATTGACTATCATAAAACATACATGCTCTCAATTATCTTAGCATGCAACTCATTACTTGAGGTTACTCTTAACTTTGAATCTTTCCAGAAACGTCAATTATGTTGAAACCATAACGAACTTTAAAGGCCAATCACAACTCAAATAGGTTTAGCAAGTATACATGCCACTATAATAATCAAACCTCAATTATGATGTCATTATTGTGATTACTTGTTGAGCTTTCCAATATTGATGCAATGCTCTTCTCACTCTCATCTTGATTTACCTACGTGTGCACAATCAAACACACGCTAAGTACGAACTTAGTGAGGCAATAAAGAAAGTTAATAAAAATAATTTAAACTTGATTCGACTTTATGGCTATGTTTATATAACATGATATATATGCCAAAGCATCAACTTTCACATTGCATTAATAATGATTTACTATATGCTAATGTCATAAAACTTCCATGCTTGTTTATTTGTCATAATATGCCTTATATGTATAAATGCATCATGATCACTAGACATGTAAATCCATCATGTTATTCATATATTAACATGATATAAATCACATATAAATTTCTTACCAATATACTTGCCATTTATTCCAAAAGCTCATAAGCTTATTCACATGTTTATCATTTATTAACCATAAACCATAGCCCAAATATAAGCCTATGAGGACCCTGGGTACATGAGTCAAAACCACACATAAGGTTGTGCTAACCATCTGCACATAAGGTTGTGCTAACCATCCGCACATAAGGTAGTGCTAACCATATACACTAAGTGTCTTTTATATACACTATAGTGTTAAACCGAATATGCAGCGTGCTGCTGGACTCTATGACATGCCAACTATACCCTGTCCCTCATTAATATACTTGGGCATATATTCCATATTTATTCCATCCATGGCAATATATATCAACATAATTTAACATTGGGCAGTTCATACCCGAAATAACATTCATAATATAACATCATATATAACTAGTGATCTATGCATTTATGTTCAACCTTTGACATATTTAAAACATGTCAATATATGATCAATGACATAAATATCATGCCAATATATAAATAAGGTAGACTCATCGCAAGTCTTCCTAATGATGTATAAAACATCCATATATCATGTTATGTATGCATTGCACTCACCTTGGCCACTTAACACAATGCCTCAGTAAGTCCTAGTTCTATCTTTGCTTTCAAAGTACCTCGAACCTTCTTTGATTCGGACTTGACTTCATTAATCACATGAATAAAATAAAATATTTGTTTGATTCAAATCTAACAATACCTTAAACATTTGTATAATCTAATCACTCGAATATAAAATTTCCAAATATTTTTCCTTTCTTCCTTGTACTGTTCAAAAGCTCATTATGGTCTTTAATTACCAATTTGAACATCCATTAATTCTTCCGAGCTTGCTGACTAACATTTAAATACAAAATGTTTCAAATTCCATTTTCTGACAGCTTGTGCTACCTTCAAAGATTTACTTATACATGGCAGAATACATACTGGATCTCAACTTCCTTTTTGCCGCAGAAACTAGATTCGATAACGATTCTAAAAGTATAAGCCACATAAATTAATAAAATCTACAAAAATTATGAAAATTCCTTACATTCACGTCACAAAGCTGTCCAGGCAGAAACTGTTTTGTAATTTTTTTTACCTTCATTCAATTAAAAATTCATATCTTTTAACTCAGAACTCGAAATCAATTTCCGTTTGTTGGAAACGAAACTATACTAACAAATCTTTACAATGGTATAAAATTCATCATCTAACCATTTTTGTAGAATTTATGGCAAATTTTTAAACTTACTGTCATGATTTAAATTCCAACATAACTTTCCATGAATAACTTCTAATTTACACCAACTTCTCCTTATTTCTCTACTTTTCAATTTAGTCTCATCAGTTTACTTCAAATGTATATTAAATCTTGTATTCATATGTTCTCTTTACATCCTTCATCATAATAAGCTTAAACATTTACTCCTCTAATTTCTCTTGATTTGTCAAAATGGGCACCAAATTTCCAATACAAGGATTCAAGCTTCTTAGCTTTGCAAATTAGTCCTCAAATCAACATTACTACCTTAATTCCATCATTTTAACTAAAAATCAGATTTACTTTTTCTACATATCCTCTTTACCGAATAGACCATTCAAGTTTGACAAATTGTCAAAATGGTCACTAAAGCGATTAATCATCGGTTTAGCATTCTAACTTCATTTCCATGTCTCTAACATCATTAATAACAAAAATAAATTTCAAATTCTAAAAATCAGAATTGAACCCCTAACTTTAACACTTTGCTGAATTAGTCCTTTAGGGTTTAAATTTAGGGTTTTGATTCCAAACACCAAATCAAGCTTGCAAGATTACTAACTCATCATCATAAACCCTAATTTAAGGTTGGATCTCTGAACCTTAATATTTTTCAAGGTTGCTTAATTGTTTAGGGTTTAAATCACAACTCAAAAACACAAATCCAACATCATTCTTGCTTGATTTCAACATAAAATCGAACATAGATTCATAAAATCATAAAACCCCCAATTTGAACATAAACCCTAATTTCTCTCTCATATCAAGTCTCATCAATCAAGTATGAAATCCATTAATAATTTACATCAATAGATAGAGATCGAATAGATGAACAACTTTGTAGTTCGGAAGATTACCTTAAAACCGAGATTTGGGGCTTAAATCGATCTTGGAAAATTTCCCTCTTCTTTCTCCACGGTTTTGGAGATGAAATTTCATTGATAAACCTTCATATTTCATATATATATATATATATAAGCCACTTGTATAATTAAAAATAAATTTCTAATTCAATAAATTCCACTTTCCAAAAATACCCTCAAACTAGATTTATATTTCTAATTTTGACATTTTGTAACATTCCAACTAAACTTATTTGGATTCTAATCAGCCACTATTCATCCATAAAGGAAATCTCAAAAATCATTCCATGTCCCTATTGGGTGAAATGACCAAAATGCCATTTACCGATCAACTTATTCACAAAATTGTCATTCCATGTCATTTCAATTGATTTAAATTTTTCTTGACATTTTTAACATCCAAATATCCATAAAATAATATTTTATGACTCTTCTAAAGTTCATGAAACCATCTCTGAAATTTTAGCTCGATCTGATTATCCGAATATTTTTTCAAACTTTATCGCTTTATAACCATTAACACAAATTCTGTAACAAAAATCTGAGTAACACGAAAACGTCATTATTGGGGGTAAACTATTCATTTATGGGGTTAAAATACATAACTTTTGAAAATTACACTTTGGTCCCTGAACTTTTCCAAAGTTTATACTTCAACCACAAAACTTTCAAAATTTACATTTTGGTCACTAGCCAAAATTGGGATATTATAGTCTGATACTCCAATCTTCTACTTACTCAGTATGATCCACTACTTATTTAGTTTAATTTGCTTAGGTGGCGATTGACTACACCATCAACAGTTCTTACATACTCTATCCCATGTCATCGACGAAACCTCAAATTTCCTTAAAGATCAAGTACCATACACTTCATACTATTATGAAGCACACAACCTTCCCCTTCTAGCGCCAAAATACAGCCCTAACGGTACAACAAAACATCTTCAAAAACTTTAGCATCTCATTCAGCCCTGATCAGGTCTACACCACCGTCACAACACAACGGCATCACGTAGCTCAAATTTCCATCAATATCCCTCAGCTTGATCCAAGAAAACTATGATACGATCAAAAGCATTTACGAAGTTTCAGCCCTTGCTTCCTTAACTAATTGTACTGCAATTAACCTTTCCCCCACACACGGTCAACGAGATAATTATCTTTTCAACGCCAAACTTTTTGTATTCATTTACATCCACACTGGTCACACACAAGCATCAAACTTATATTCAAGAGATAACATAGTGGCTCCCACTCTATCTTCACTAGAACACTTCGACGTCACTGTGGACATTACCCACTATCACGATACACTTAAATAAAAGAATCTTCATTCTAAAATCCATTTTAAAATTTTCTAACCTCAACGTATTAACAAAGCATCCCACTTCCAAACTAATCTCAGAAAATCACACAAGTACTTGACATTTGGTTAAACGGGTTATCCACCTTAAGAAACGGGTGATGGTCTTCCACGATCGCTTAACAAACTATCAACGGTTTGGGCAGCACCTCTATGAACCAACTTTTTATTAGAGAACAAGCCTAACTCTTCCCTGAGCGAAGCACTTAGACAAAAAGAACTTATTCAAGTTGCTCCTACGCAACTGAACCTTCAACCACTCAAATGGTTCGATATCCTCTAACAACGACGATGGCACCAGCATTCAACTCGGTCTTACCTCAACATCTACTTATGTTTCTAATAGGTAGAGATCCTAATGACTCCTCTGTGAAGCAAAAACAAACACTCTGACAGTCTAAAAGCTCTCAAGCATTGAACTGCACGCATTAACACCTATCAACTCGGTCTAATCTATCTCATAATACCACTGCCATCCTCCAAACAATCACTACAAAGATCACGATAAAAGGGCAACGATCCAACATTTTCATCTTTAAGGGATGGCTCCCACCGAGGTCTCGAAGCTTTGAACTCCCTCTCAACATCACTGGCAAACACCACACTTGTTCAACCAAAACAATTCCCACGGTGCAACAACTCTCAAGACGATAGCTCTCTCTCAAACCTATAGAACGTCTGACTTCGACCCTTCATTGACGAACTAATGGGCCTTGAATCCGCCATCTCTGAGGAATGCCTCTAAGAACGATAATGATACTATCAGCAAAGATTATTTTTAAACAGATAAAAAGGTCATCCAACCAACGTGCACTCACTGATCGATTTCAATAGTAGATTATCCATTCCTGCAAAACCTTTATACACGTATAACAATAAAGATTTCCTTGCTACGAACTCTTACAACGAATCTGAAGACTTTATGGTGACTACAACGCACAACGAAGTTGCCATTCCTGCGACTTGAGGAGAACATATTCTCAACTTGGGTGTCATTCGACTAACTTGCATCTCGACAAGCTGAGGTGACTCTGCACTTGGGATCACTACCATGAATGGCTCAACATTTAGCTCGACCCTCTCGGCCACGATCATAACCACCTTGACGTTGCAACATTAGACGCACTATCAGAACTCTAGTCTTCTTGTATTCACTATACACCTTACTAAAACACCTATAACACCCCAAGGTTTCTTAGAACCGGCTAAACTTAGGCTTTGATACCACTAAATGTAACACCCTCGGCCCGGATGTCACATTTGGGCCTTAAGCCCAAAACCATAAAATTTCGTTTTAAACCGGAACAACCCAACAAGTAAATTACAAACCTTTAAAACCAACGATTAAAATATACATAAATAATTAAATAAATTACAAATGAGCTCTAATTTAAATTTAAATAATTAAAGGTACATTTTAAATAATATAGTTTTAAATATTGAATACAGACTCCAATGTGAAAGATCCTATGAATACATAGCCCACTAGACTCAAATACCGTACTCTAAGGATCACCAAGTGCTATAATCTCAATCTGGTTGTGCTCCACGACCCCACGATCCAACGGTCAACATACTCACGAAAACAAAGATTTCGAGCACTGAGATTACAAAGCTCAAAGGTACACATCTACTCTACTATAATTTATGCTAATCATAAACGTAAGCATGCAAGCTAGTACGAGCAATAAGAAGAGATAAATAAATATGTGGCCCTACCATAACCGCCTAAACACATGCTATAAACAAACAACATCTCAACAATGAAAGCACATCAATACACAAATATGGAGTGACGCCCAATGTCACCCGAAACTGGGAAACCCACCCATGCTCGGAGTCTCACATTGAGCTGCTCGAAATCTCACATCGAGCGGTATACTCGAAATTTCATATCGAGTCTTCGCTCGAAATCTCACATCAAGCGGGGCTAAAAATTTCAGATCGAGCAAAAGTCATCATCCGAAATCTCATATCGGATGGCTTTCATTTCATTACCCAAAATCTCGCATCGAATGGCCTTCATTTCATCACCTGGAATCCCGCATCAGATGGCCTTTATGTGTTGCAGCACTCACTCACTAGGTATCCAGATCCCACCAAATAAAGGCTCTTAACCAAGCAAGTGCCCTGCGCGGCACGTAACCATACATGATCCACCATGGATCCATAAAAGTGCCCTACCTGTCACGCAACCATCGCACGACCCATTACGGGTCACTATTGTTGCTATTACAACCAATCAAGCATTACCGAGTTGTTACGTTTTATGGAGGAGTAATACAATTCATTCCCATTAATTATTTCCAGCAATCCACATTATCTCATTTATTAAGGCATAAATCCATTTATTAATATTCCTTATTTACTTCTATTTTTAACTAGGATTTTCGACTATTCAGTTCAGCGGGTAACGATACCCGAACACGCTTATTCGATCTCTAAAGCTTATAAAAGTTATTTAAGTATGTTGCTAGCGTACTTAATTACTTATTACCACTTACCGACTTTTTATCCGTTTAATCGAATATTCATCAGTATTATCTCTAACCAATATTCAATTAAACATATTAATTTATTTAGCTAAATACACGAGGCATCAATATATATCAATCAGTTAATCAATCATACAATCAGACAATCATACGAATATTCAGCGATCCTACATATTCTCAAATGCTCATAATATATATATATATATATTCAAACATTCTCAAACTTATCAAGCATTTCAATAAATATCAGGCTTTGTAATACTAGAACAACGCGTGCTTATTACTCATATCCTATTTTGCAACCACTAACATGCAAGGCAATTACACTTATGATGCTCATGAAGCATTTCAGAGTTAGAGGTGTACAAACCTTATGCTTACATATCTAAAATCCTTATCCTAGCTTCCTGAATATTCCACGTGATACGATAACCAAACCCGAGCAACACTCGTATATCAACAAATACGAACATACATTATTTCTATACAAATCCTATACTATTCAAAAGGTCAAATGCTTAAAAACCGCTTACTTGGTTCGAATTTGGCAAAATGGATTGCTCCATTGGATCTGGAACGTCGAGAAACCCCAGGTAGGGTTCCCCGAAAAAAGTCAACAGCCAGTCAACGCCTGGTCAACAACCCTGGGCAATCCGATGCGGCGCAGGTGCATGGGAGGCTCGGTGCACCCCAGGTAAACAATTCAGTGCAGGTGAGTGCACAACAGTCTTTGTGCACCCACGGGGTGTTATCCCGTACGGTAGGGTACACGTACGCCTGTGAGATAGCGATCCCGTACGGCGATATGCACACGGGCAGTGTGCACCCGCCTGGCCAGGCACACGCCCACCCGTTTAGGCGGCGCATAGGTCGTCTTTCAATGGTCGAACGACAATGACGAATTATAGATCCGCACTATTTTAGCTGGTGAGTCCGCCGGTGGCATCGGCTTGCAGCGATGACGGACGAAACACAACATTTCAAGCTCGGATGAACCTTCTCCCATCTCACCCCTACGAACGACAACGGCGTTGCCGATGAGAGGACCACTGTCAGACTCCTCTCGGTGAGGCGAAGCTGATGGCGGTTGCGCTGAAAGCCACAACGACTCCGGTGGCCGTAGATCGAAACTCAAAGCTCCCCCTCCCCTTTTTCTTTCTTTTCCCTCTATTCTCTCTCTCCCTTATCTTTTTCTTTTCTCTTTTCCCATCAAATCACCATACACTCTTCTTTTTATTTAAAACCCTTACTCTTCTTTTTCTTTTCCTTTTCTTTCTTTTTTTTTATTATTATTATCCACACACATCATCTCTTTTAATTTACCACAAGGCCCAAATCTAACTATCCTTGATTTGGGCTTCCCAACATCATGCTCAATTTGTAAAGCCCAAAGCTAAATTCTTAATTGGGCCCTTAACCTAAGGCCCAATACCCGATCCAAGACTCGATTCACTAACTCAAAATTTGGGTCGTTACATCGGGTCTCGGTTCAGGTAAATTGTTTCGATTCTCAGGTCTCAGGTCAAGTTTGCCAAGTCTAGTTTTAGTTCAAATTAGGCTTCAAAACAGACACACCAAAATGACACCGAATTAACGACAAAGTGGCATAAACAAATCATAAATTAAAGCTCAGTGTTAGATTTGAACAATTTTGATGTTTGGTGACTTTTTTGAGTCAGTGATAATAGTTTAGTGGCAATAGTTTAGTGGAGTTTATCCTTTTATTTAATACTTAATAGTGGGTTTATAGTATATATGATATTTATTTATACTTGAAATATAATAATAAGAAGAAGGAGGAGGAGGATAACCGGGTCTATCCAGATAAAATTAGTGATTGCAATTATCATATTCTCGGCTCTTTGAATTATTTGCAATCTGAGGAAGGGTTTGATTGTCTAATGAAGTGCAAGAGTACTATTGATTGCTCGACCGGCGCTTGCAAAGGCATCTCCTTTAGTGGAGGGCATCTCACATACTCTGCTGAGGCATCTCCCTTAGCATAGGATAGGAATATACTTGGGGTAGTGTGTAATCGGCGATGGGAGATTCACCCCTTCTAATTTAAGAGAAGAGTCACCCGTCGAATAACATTAGGTCGTGAACTTTCTCTTGTATAACTTTTGTGTCTGTCCCTTTGCCTAGGAGAGTCCTTGCCTTTATCCCTCCCTTTGTTATTGGATTAGGAGCCCCCGATGAATGGGACATGAGAAAATTCATATAGGCCCAGTTTGATAGTCAGTTGTCCTTTATTCGGTTAGGCTTGTTGGACCCTTGATTGAATGATAATCTTGTGATTGTTCGGTTGTTGTGACATTGAATTGCCTTATCATTCGATTCCTATGGGCGAGGCTCCTCCATGACAGATTGGAGGGTACAACAAGAATCATTCGCTTCATATCTTGGAAACTTTTTAATCATTTATGTTTTCAAATCTGATAAAAGTTGGCGTCTACGAGAATGAAATAACATTTGAAATCCATGTACGTACCAACCCTACTTCTCCCCTTACTTGCCTACAATTACATGAAATATGAAATTTCAAACTCAAAATGGGACCCCTAATAGGTTTTCATTTAGAACATTAGGATGATTGGGTTGCTTTAAGTTCCATAATGAATGACTATATTCTAAACCTATTATAAAATTTTAATGGAATTTAGTTTTACGAGTTCAATATCACTATTTAGTGAATCGGAAATTATTTTAACAAATATAACTTTGAGGATATTTTTATCTTTTTACTTCAAACAATCTTATTTTTTAAAAAGTACCATTTTTATTTAAACAAAAAAAAAACTACCTTTTTAACTAAAAACGAAAACACCAAATTCTATTAACATTTTAACATTAAAAGTTTGTATACGAAAATAGAGAAGAGTTTTGGTTAAGGAAAATAGAGAAGAAAGAGAGGAAACAAAGGCACATGGGGGAAGAAAGAAGGCATGTGGGGAAGCCTGACAGTGCTTACTTTGTTTAACAAATAATAATATAATGAGGTGAGGCAACAATGGATCCACCCTTATTTCAAAGGGGTACCTCTAAACTTCCAATATAAGTGCATGTGAGGGCTTGTTCTAGGACAAATTAAATTGAAGTGTACGTTGTAGGATAGTATACACCCTTTAAACTGACAAAAAAATTAAAAAAAAGAGGGGGCAAAATAAAAGGAATAATAATAAAAACACTCCAATATTCTCGCACCACATAAAAAATGAACATGCACTTCGTGTCGGAGGGTTTCTCGAAACGATATAGTAAATACCATTAATACGAAACTTCTAATATTTATATCATCTTTGTTGTTTAAGATTTTATGGTATTTAACCAAATTTATTTTGTTTATATTAACATAAATTAAATCTATAAAATACTGTACATATTTAAAAATTACTGAAGAAAGAGCAAGCACATTTGGTCAGTTGACTAAGTTGTTCATCTTTGTTCCCTCGTATTCCTTTAGGTCATGGATTTTAGACCCACTAAGAGCACCTCCTTCCTTCCCATAGAGTCTCCCCTTCCCTTCCCCTCTAGGTAGGATTAGGATTAGAATCAGGATTTGTCAAAAAAATTACCAAAGAAATTTCCCTTCACTTTAGTTCTTATCAATTAATTATAATATCCCGTCATCTTACATTTGAGATCCATTAATTGGCCTAGTGGCCAAAGATGCTTCTATTGTCGCATCTTGTATGAGTTCAAATACCGACATTTATCTTGGGAATGTAATATTCTCCGCTTAATAAAAAAAGAGTTGATTTTATTAGCTTCTAACTAAAGAGATTCATGTTTACTTTTTTTTATTAAAATTGAGTTTTACTTTTAATTTTTTTAGATTCTATTTACTTGTAACACACTAAATTCGGATGTCACATTTGGGACCTAAGCCCAAACCATTGCCATAAAATTTCTCAACTTGGTTTAGCCCAAATAAAATATTTTTAAAAACATTTAAATCCAACAATTGAAAATATAAATAAATGATTAAATCCTTACAAAATGAGCTCCATTTTAATTTAAAATATTTGAACATTCGACTTGATTAATACAATCCCAAAATAAGAGATACAGACTCGACCACATAGGGTCCTATGAATACATAGCTCACTAAATACAAGTACCATACTCTAGCAATTAATGCTTGTTGGAATCCCCAAACCGATTGTGCTCTTCAAGCTCCCGATCAATCTATCAATCTACGCACGAAAACAACAATTCTGAGTGTTGAGCTTACAAAGCTCAGTGGTACACATCTACTCTACTATACTTTATGCTAATCATAAACATAAGCTTCCAAACTAGTACGAGCAATAAGGAGATATAAATAAACACATGGCGCTACCACTAGTCGCCTAAACACATGCTCTCATCATGCAAAACATCATAAATGGCACAAAAGGCCCAACATACACAAAATCTCACCAGATCATTAGAGCAAAAACACACAGTCATACCACATAGCTCGGTGTCATACAGCTCGGGAACGTACACTCTGAGTGAGGCTTGGTGTCACACAGCTCAGGAGTGTAGACTCTAAGTGAGATCTGGCATCACATAGCCTCAGAATCATACACTCGGGGTGAGACTCGACGCCACATAGCCTTCGATCAAGGACCCATACTCAAAATCTCTCAACGAGTATCAATGAATGAGGTTCGGAGTCACATAGCATCGGATTGTACATTCAAGCCAATTACCATGGTATTGCAAACACTCTCACTAGGTATCTGGATCCCATCAACCAAGGTGAATCAACCAAACAAGGTGTCCATACAGCACACAACATTGACACGATTACCATACGGCACACAGGATTGGCACGATTACCATAACTTTATGGATTCTATCAATTAACAAGTCACTCATTTAAGTTCACCAAGTTGTTAATACATTATAGAAGTGAACATTAATCATCCTTATTAATTATCTCTATTAATCCATATTATCTCCTTAATATTCCACGTCAATTTCCATCTTTTTATTAGCATTACAAGTTATTCTATTTAGTGGGTATTCGATACTTGAACACGAGTAACGGTACGGTACCCATGCATACCGATACTCACAGACGTACCGATACTAGCATTACTCATTGGAAATCTTAAATTTCCATAAGTACCGGTGTGGGTCGGCCCGTACCGATACAACCCCAAATAACGTATCGGTACGGGCTTCGCATGGGTTCGTACCATTTCTTCGAATTATGATTTTATAACACTTTATTCGATCCCTAAAGCTTATGAAAGTCATTAGGGTTTCTTTACTAACACATTCAATCCATTAATATTAATTACCAGCTTCATAAACATTTATTTGAATATTACAAATTATCAGCCCATTAAGTATAATTCCCATCAAACATGCCAATTTCATATCTCAAGCACTCAAGCAACACAATATGCAAATCAACCAATCAGATGATAATACGAATATTGGAATGACCCTACATAGTCTCTAAAGCTCATACGAGTCTCAAAATATTCTCATCATGAATCTCATAATTATCAAGTCTCATTAATACTGATCACTACGCATGCTCATTTCTCATCTACCTCTTTTGCAACCACTAACACGCAACACAATTATATTTAGGATGCTTATGAAGCATTTGGAGTTTGAGGTATACTAACCTTAATCCAAAACAATAAATCCTCATCCAAGCTCCTTCAATCATCTCTTTAAATCCAATATTCGAGTCCACAAAACCCTCGAATAAAACAAACACTATTCCATAAGAAAAATTACATTATTAAACTATTTTAGGGAATAAAATCCATAAAAAAGCTTATCGAGTTTGAATTTGGCGAAACGGACTGAACTAACAGACTTAGAGCATCAAAAAACTCTTAGGTAGAATTCCCTCCAAAAAGTTAACGATCGATCAATGAAGATCAATGACGGTCGGGCAGCGCGATGTGGTCTAGGTAGGGTAGTCTGGCCCTGTTCAGCCCCAATCCAGTTCGGCTCAATCGACTAAGGCCTAGTTCGGCCCAACCGAAAAAAGCTTTGTTCGGCCTAAATGGCCAAGGACTGGTTTGACTGTGAGGCACGCCCATACTCAATCGGAGGCGCGTTCAGTATCCTCTGGTGGCAGACGATGACCAAAAGTTACAGATCGACAGATCTTGAACCAGAGGTTCCAATGGTGGCGATGACTCTCGATGGTGGTCGATAAAACCTATTGAACCAATTCTATCAGATCTTTTTCCTTATCACCCCGATAAGTGATGACAGTGACGTGGCAACCACCGACAGATACGGTTTGGTGAGCTCTACGTGATGGCGCTAACGGTGCCACTTTAGGTTATCTGAACGGTGGCGAAATAGATCTTAAATGATTTAACTCTCTAAAACTCATTCTACCCATTTTCTCTCACTTCCCCTTTTTTCTCTCTTCATAAAACCTTTTCCACTTTCTCAACCACCCACCCCTATTTAAATTTCAAACACCACTAATAAAAGTCCATTCTGCCACCTTATTTTCATTTTAGACACAAACTTTGCCCTCTATCCATTTAAGTCCTTAATTTCCTTAACCGAACTTTAACCTAAATTATTCCTAATTTATTTAACCAACTTAAAGAATCTGAACCCATATCCGAGGCTTAATTTATTAACCCAAAAATTTGGGTCGTTACAACTCTCCCTTCCTTAAAGATAATTTTATCCTCAAAATTTATACCCATTAATCAAGAAATATGCTAAAACCTTTATAACTCTTCAGGGTCCTCAATTATTTCTCGTTGTGCTACTCTGATCTCTTACAACACTTATCAATTATAGCATTTGTCTTCGAACGATACAAATATAATCTCAGCTGACTATTTCATTTAAAGAGATCCATTATCATTTGGTGCATAACCTAAGCCATGGAAAAACCCAAATGGTACCTCGGCCAACTCTTCACTTTAACACATCATCGAAGGAATCTAACCCATGCGGTAGGACCTAAAAGGTGAATGTATGACCAGGTCTTCCCCGATTCAATATAATTCAAAAGAACATAAGGTTAAACAACCGTTGCAACCAAAATGAAATGATTCCTCTCATGGTAATTCATTGAAGAATAATTTAACTCTGATAATAACTTTTATCAAAATACTCATTTGTCTGGTACAAGACCATTAAAAATAGCAGACGTCTTATCTAGTCTCTAGCACTGCCTTAAATCTTGGTATGTTTACATCAAAATGACAACTAATGTAGCTCCCACTAACTAGGTTCACGTAAGAGTCTTACACTTCAAACTATAACATTTCTGGAAAGACGTCATTTGCACCATCACTAGGATCTGTCATCGCATGAAATCCCACCAAGTGATAAGGTTCTATCACTAACCTCGAATCTCGTATCAACAAGATAACATACACACATCATAGGTTCATACGACCCAAACCGTAATCAATCAAAGAAGACTTTCCACCTAGATTTTGACCTTACCAAAAATAACGAATGATACTTACCAAGAAATACACCATTATTCAAAATGTAACCCATTAGAACTACGTACTCGCAAATCCCTTACAAAATCTATGGTCATTCTATCAAATTCCCACTAAGAAAATCTCGGAGCACCACCCCAATGAACTCTGAATGAATCAATGTTTGACTCCCAACTGATGACAAGTCAAAAACCTAGAAACAAACTCAAACTTACATTTAATTATAACACTGTACTCATTTAAAAACAATCAGATACTATCTCTCGCGGCTTACAGAGTTATCCAATCATCAACTTGGAGCTTGACCAATAAAACACACGGTCAACAGTTCCTAATTACTTCATCTCACGTCGTTGTCCCACTCTTGACTTCTTTGGTGAACAAGAACTCAAAATTCTACATTGTTGGGGTGAACACAACTTTACGTCTTCTAGCACAAAAATACAGCCCTCATAATACAAAAAAAAACATCCTCAAAGATTCTCAAAGTCTTACTCGACTCTAATCGAATCAGCATCACTATCTCAACAAAACAATCTCACGCAGCTCGGATCTCCACTAATATTTCTTGGCTCGTTGGAAGAAAAATATGATACAATCAAAAGCATTATGAAGTAGTAACCCTTGCCTCATTAACTGATCAAACAGTAACTAATCTTTCCCACACATAAGTTTATTTCGGTAACTATCTTATTAACGCTTATATCTCTAAAATCCCCATGCATTCACATGTGTCACGCAAAGCATCAAAGTGATATTCGAGAGACAAACTGGTGGTCCTTACTCTAATATCATTGAAATATCTCGTGCGTCAATATAGACATTAAACGTTACCACGACACATCTTAGATAAAGAAAGCCTCATTTTGAAAATCATTTCAAAATTACTAGTCTTCAACATATTAACCATAAGCATCTCATTCTCAAACCAATCTCGAAAAATACATGGGTACTTCACAATCGATTAAATGAGTCATCCACCTTAGAAGACAGGCAGCAGTCTTTAACTGTCACTTAACAAGCTATCAACAGTTTAATAATCACCTTAACGAACAAACTTCTTACTAGATAACAAGCCTGGTTCATCCTTGGACAAAACACTCAGATAAAAGAAACCTCGTTCGAGTTGCACATTCGCAACTAAACCTCTTACTCTCTCAAGTAGTTCGGTGCCCTCTGACAATGGTGATAAGCACCAATGTCTAACCTAGCCTTACCTCAATATCTACTCACATTTTTACAAGGAAGAATTCCTGATAACTCTATTGGAAAGCATAAACGAATATTTTAACAGTCCAAAAACTCTAGAGCGTCGAACTCTCTATATTGGCGTCTATCAAACGGTCAAACATGCCTTACAACCCTAATGCGTCATTATCAAAATGACTATTGCAAAGATCGCGATAGAAATGTAATGGCTCAACATTCTTATTAACAAGGTTCGACTCCTTCGATATCTTAAAGCCTTGAACACAACTCTCGATATCCTAAACTAGCATCACACTTCATTAACCAAATCAATTTCTGAGGTGCAAAACTCTTAAGATGATAGCTCTAACAAATTTGTAGAACGTCTAACTTCTGTTACACTCAGACGAACTAATGGATCCCAAATCCATGATCTCCAAGAAATCCCCTTGAAAGGGTGATAATACTTCCCTAGATCAACAAGACTCCTTTGAAATAGGTGAATGGTCCTCTAGCTAGCATGCGACCACTGGTTGATTCAAAAATGGGTTATTAATACTCGTATCACAAACATTATCCACGTATAATGATGAAGATTATCTACCGTAACTCTTATAATGTATCAGAAGGCTTTATAATGACTACAACACGCAACAAAGACACCATTCAGGTGGTGGAAGAATGACATATCTCTGACTCTGACATCATTCAATAATTTCGCATCTCAACAGTCAGGGTGATCTCACCCCCAAAATCATTCCCATTAGTGTCTTAACTCTTAACTCGGCCCTCTCGGCCACGATCGTAACCATCTTAGCGTTGCAATATTGGATGCACCATCTGGATTCTAGTCTTAAGAAGTACGAACTTAATTTAAGGGTTTGTATCCACTAGACACATTACTACAACGCTTATACCACCACGAGGTTTCCTAAAATCGACTAAACCTAAACTCTAATTCCATTAAATGTAACACCCTAAACTCGAATGTCATATTTGGTCCCTAAGCCCAAACCATTACCATAAAATTTCTCAACTTGGTTTAACCCAAATAAAATATTTTCTAAAACATTTAAATCTAACAATTGAAAATATAAATAAATGATTAAATCGTTACAAATGAGCTACATTTAAAACATTTGAACATTCACCTTGATTAATACAATCCCAAAATAAGAGATACAAACTTGACCACGTAAGGTCCTATAAATACACAGCCCACAAATACAAGTACCGTACTCTGCAAATCAATGCTTCCTGGAATCCCAAAACTGATTGCACTCCTTGAGCTCTCGATCAATCTATCAACCTACGCATGAAAACAACAATTTTGAGTGCTGAGCTTATAAAGCTCAGTGGTACACATCTACTCTACTATACTTTATATTAATCATAAACATAAGCATGCAAGTTAGTACGAGAAATAAGAAAAGATAAATAAACACGTGGTGCTACCACTAATCTTCTAAACACATGCTCTCATCATGTAAAACATCATACATGTCACACAAGGCCTAACCATACTTGAAATCTCACCAGATCATCTGAGTAAAAACACACAAAGTCATACCACAAACTTGGAGTGAGGCCCTGTGTCACACAGCTCAGGAACGTACACTCTGAGTGAGGTACAACGTCATATAGCCTTAGAAACATACGTTCAGGGTAAGACTCAGTACCATATAACCTTAGATTAAGGACCCATACTCAGAATCTCTCATCAAGTATCAACGAATGGGGTTCAGAGTCACATAGCATCGGATCGCATATTCAAGCCACTTACCATGGTGTTGCAACACGCTCACTAGGTATCCAGATCCCATCAACCAATGTGGCTCAACCAAACAAGGTGTCCATACAACACACAACATTGACACGATTACCATACGACACACAACAATGGCACGATTACCATAACTCTATGGTTTCTAACAATTAACAAGTCACCCATTTTAGTTTACCAAGTTGTTAATACATTATGGAAGTGCATATTAATCATCCCCGTTAATTATCTTCATTAATCCATATTATCTCCTTATTATTCCACGTCAATTTCCATCTTTTTATTAGCAATATAGATTATTACATTCAGTGGGTACCAGTACTCAAACACAAGTATCAGTATGATGCACATGCGTACCGGTACTCACATACGTACAGATACTAGCATTGCTCATTGGAAATCTTAAATTTCCACAAGTACTGGTATGGGTCAGCCCGTACCAATACGACTTCCAATTTTGTACTGGTACGGCCGAAGCCCGTACCGATATCCTACTCATAGATTCGTACCATTTCTTCAAATTATAATTTTACAACGCTTTATTATATCCTTAAATCTTCTGAAAGTCATTAGGGTTTGTTTACTATCGCATTCAATCCATTAATATTAATTACCAGCTTCATAAACATTTATTCGAATATTACCATTTATCATCCCATGAAGTATAATTCCCATCAAATATGTCAATTTCATATCTCAAGCACTCAAGCAACACAACATGCAAATCAACCAATCAGATGATTATACGAATATTCAAACGACCCTACACAGTCTCTAAAGCTCATACGAGTCTCAAAATATTCTTAACTCATCATGCATCTCATAATTATCAAGTCTCAATAATACCGGTCACTATACATGCTCATTTCTCATCTACCTATTTTGCAACCACTAACACGCAAGGTAATTATATTTAGGATGCTCATGAAGCATTTGGAGTTCAAGATGTACTAACCATAAGCCAAAGCGATAAATCCTCATCCAAGCTCCTTCAATCATATCTTTAAATCCAATATTCTACTCCACAAAACCCTCGAATAAAACAAACACGACTCCATAAGAAAAATTGCATTATCGGACTACTTTAGGGAATAAAATGCATAAAAATAGCTTACTGTGAGCTCAACCTGATGACGCCGATGGTGACACTCTTGATGGTCTAAAAGGTAGAAAAATGGAGCTTAAATGCTTCAACTCTCTCTACCCATTTTCTCCCACTTTCCCATTTTTCTCTCTCTTCATAAAATTCTCTTCCACTTTTTCAACCAACCACCCTATTTAAATTTCAAACACCACTAATAAAAATTCATCTTCTCACCTTATTTTCATTTTTAGACACAAACTTTGCTCCATGTTCATTTAAGTCTTTAATTTCCTTAACCAAGTTTCAACTTAAATTCTTCTTAATTTATTTCACCAACTTAAAGAATCCGAACCCGAATCCGATACTCAATTTATTAAAACCAAAAATTTTTGTCGTTACATTACTAGATTTTATCAGTCACATTGTTTATATTTATAAAAAAATACTTAACAAATAATTTATATTTAAATTTATTGGTCATGTGTTCCATCTTCAAATAGTGATTGATTTATTTTTAATTAAAGATTATATAAAAATAATTGTTGTTTCTGTCTATGTTCTCACTAACTCCACTTTTTTTTAAAGTTAGTTACTTTCAAAATCTGGTTACCCAAGCTTCTTTTTGGTCGAGTTGTCTCCGTGAGCAGCCTTAGTATTGCTAGTAGGAATTTCTTTGCTGTTTATTATTTTTATGTTTTTGTCTTTCATATTTTGCTTTTTTTTGTCTTTCGTTTTAACATATTTTTCTTCTTCTTTTATAACACGTTGATTATCGATGAGTTAACAATATGGTGCATGATTTGTTTAGGGATGATTGGCGATATGCGATCTTTAGAAATTAGTTTAATGAAGTTCTGATGAAGTTGAAATTAGCAACAGAACTACGTGCGACATTGTTAAAGTCTTCTTGTTGAAGAATGTATTCATCTCCTTTAGTGATTAAAGATAATTATGTGATACGAATTCTTTACTGTGAGTACTGTAAGCTTAAGTCATGATGTTGAATTTTTATGGACGATAATAAAAAAATTCAAAGAAAGGTTGATCAAGGTACAACACTAATGAAGAGGCATGATCTAAAGATTAGGTTGATCAAGGTACAACACTAATGAAGAGGCATGATCTAAAGATTAGGTTGATCAAGGTACAACACTAATGAAGAGGCATGATCTAAAGATTAGGTTGATCAAGGTACAACACTAATGAAGAGGCATGATCTAAAGATTAGGTTGATCAAGGTACAACACTAATGAAGAGGCATGATCTAAAGATTAGGTTGATCAAGGTACAACACTAATGAAGAGGCATGATCTAAAGATTAGGTTGATCAAGGTACAACACTAATGAAGAGGCATGATCTAAAGATTAGGTTGATCAAGGTACAACACTAATGAAGAGGCATGATCTAAAGATTAGGTTGATCAAGGTACAACACTAATGAAGAGGCATGATCTAAAGATTAGGTTGATCAAGGTACAACACTAATGAAGAGGCATGATCTAAAGATTAGGTTGATCAAGGTACAACACTAATGAAGAGGCATGATCTAAAGATTAGGTTGATCAAGGTACAACACTAATGAAGAGGCATGATCTAAAGATTAGGTTGATCAAGGTACAACACTAATGAAGAGGCATGATCTAAAGATTAGGTTGATCAAGGTACAACACTAATGAAGAGGCATGATCTAAAGATTAGGTTGATCAAGGTACAACACTAATGAAGAGGCATGATCTAAAGATTAGGTTGATCAAGGTACAACACTAATGAAGAGGCATGATCTAAAGATTAGGTTGATCAAGGTACAACACTAATGAAGAGGCATGATCTAAAGATTAGGTTGATCAAGGTACAACACTAATGAAGAGGCATGATCTAAAGATTAGGTTGATCAAGGTACAACACTAATGAAGAGGCATGATCTAAAGATTAGGTTGATCAAGGTACAACACTAATGAAGAGGCATGATCTAAAGATTAGGTTGATCAAGGTACAACACTAATGAAGAGGCATGATCTAAAGATTAGGTTGATCAAGGTACAACACTAATGAAGAGGCATGATCTAAAGATTAGGTTGATCAAGGTACAACACTAATGAAGAGGCATGATCTAAAGATTAGGTTGATCAAGGTACAACACTAATGAAGAGGCATGATCTAAAGATTAGGTTGATCAAGGTACAACACTAATGAAGAGGCATGATCTAAAGATTAGGTTGATCAAGGTACAACACTAATGAAGAGGCATGATCTAAAGATTAGGTTGATCAAGGTACAACACTAATGAAGAGGCATGATCTAAAGATTAGGTTGATCAAGGTACAACACTAATGAAGAGGCATGATCTAAAGATTAGGTTGATCAAGGTACAACACTAATGAAGAGGCATGATCTAAAGATTAGGTTGATCAAGGTACAACACTAATGAAGAGGCATGATCTAAAGATTAGGTTGATCAAGGTACAACACTAATGAAGAGGCATGATCTAAAGATTAGGTTGATCAAGGTACAACACTAATGAAGAGGCATGATCTAAAGATTAGGTTGATCAAGGTACAACACTAATGAAGAGGCATGATCTAAAGATTAGGTTGATCAAGGTACAACACTAATGAAGAGGCATGATCTAAAGATTAGGTTGATCAAGGTACAACACTAATGAAGAGGCATGATCTAAAGATTAGGTTGATCAAGGTACAACACTAATGAAGAGGCATGATCTAAAGATTAGGTTGATCAAGGTACAACACTAATGAAGAGGCATGATCTAAAGATTAGGTTGATCAAGGTACAACACTAATGAAGAGGCATGATCTAAAGATTAGGTTGATCAAGGTACAACACTAATGAAGAGGCATGATCTAAAGATTAGGTTGATCAAGGTACAACACTAATGAAGAGGCATGATCTAAAGATTAGGTTGATCAAGGTACAACACTAATGAAGAGGCATGATCTAAAGATTAGGTTGATCAAGGTACAACACTAATGAAGAGGCATGATCTAAAGATTAGGTTGATCAAGGTACAACACTAATGAAGAGGCATGATCTAAAGATTAGGTTGATCAAGGTACAACACTAATGAAGAGGCATGATCTAAAGATTAGGTTGATCAAGGTACAACACTAATGAAGAGGCATGATCTAAAGATTAGGTTGATCAAGGTACAACACTAATGAAGAGGCATGATCTAAAGATTAGGTTGATCAAGGTACAACACTAATGAAGAGGCATGATCTAAAGATTAGGTTGATCAAGGTACAACACTAATGAAGAGGCATGATCTAAAGATTAGGTTGATCAAGGTACAACACTAATGAAGAGGCATGATCTAAAGATTAGGTTGATCAAGGTACAACACTAATGAAGAGGCATGATCTAAAGATTAGGTTGATCAAGGTACAACACTAATGAAGAGGCATGATCTAAAGATTAGGTTGATCAAGGTACAACACTAATGAAGAGGCATGATCTAAAGATTAGGTTGATCAAGGTACAACACTAATGAAGAGGCATGATCTAAAGATTAGGTTGATCAAGGTACAACACTAATGAAGAGGCATGATCTAAAGATTAGGTTGATCAAGGTACAACACTAATGAAGAGGCATGATCTAAAGATTAGGTTGATCAAGGTACAACACTAATGAAGAGGCATGATCTAAAGATTAGGTTGATCAAGGTACAACACTAATGAAGAGGCATGATCTAAAGATTAGGTTGATCAAGGTACAACACTAATGAAGAGGCATGATCTAAAGATTAGGTTGATCAAGGTACAACACTAATGAAGAGGCATGATCTAAAGATTAGGTTGATCAAGGTACAACACTAATGAAGAGGCATGATCTAAAGATTAGGTTGATCAAGGTACAACACTAATGAAGAGGCATGATCTAAAGATTAGGTTGATCAAGGTACAACACTAATGAAGAGGCATGATCTAAAGATTAGGTTGATCAAGGTACAACACTAATGAAGAGGCATGATCTAAAGATTAGGTTGATCAAGGTACAACACTAATGAAGAGGCATGATCTAAAGATTAGGTTGATCAAGGTACAACACTAATGAAGAGGCATGATCTAAAGATTAGGTTGATCAAGGTACAACACTAATGAAGAGGCATGATCTAAAGATTAGGTTGATCAAGGTACAACACTAATGAAGAGGCATGATCTAAAGATTAGGTTGATCAAGGTACAACACTAATGAAGAGGCATGATCTAAAGATTAGGTTGATCAAGGTACAACACTAATGAAGAGGCATGATCTAAAGATTAGGTTGATCAAGGTACAACACTAATGAAGAGGCATGATCTAAAGATTAGGTTGATCAAGGTACAACACTAATGAAGAGGCATGATCTAAAGATTAGGTTGATCAAGGTACAACACTAATGAAGAGGCATGATCTAAAGATTAGGTTGATCAAGGTACAACACTAATGAAGAGGCATGATCTAAAGATTAGGTTGATCAAGGTACAACACTAATGAAGAGGCATGATCTAAAGATTAGGTTGATCAAGGTACAACACTAATGAAGAGGCATGATCTAAAGATTAGGTTGATCAAGGTACAACACTAATGAAGAGGCATGATCTAAAGATTAGGTTGATCAAGGTACAACACTAATGAAGAGGCATGATCTAAAGATTAGGTTGATCAAGGTACAACACTAATGAAGAGGCATGATCTAAAGATTAGGTTGATCAAGGTACAACACTAATGAAGAGGCATGATCTAAAGATTAGGTTGATCAAGGTACAACACTAATGAAGAGGCATGATCTAAAGATTAGGTTGATCAAGGTACAACACTAATGAAGAGGCATGATCTAAAGATTAGGTTGATCAAGGTACAACACTAATGAAGAGGCATGATCTAAAGATTAGGTTGATCAAGGTACAACACTAATGAAGAGGCATGATCTAAAGATTAGGTTGATCAAGGTACAACACTAATGAAGAGGCATGATCTAAAGATTAGGTTGATCAAGGTACAACACTAATGAAGAGGCATGATCTAAAGATTAGGTTGATCAAGGTACAACACTAATGAAGAGGCATGATCTAAAGATTAGGTTGATCAAGGTACAACACTAATGAAGAGGCATGATCTAAAGATTAGGTTGATCAAGGTACAACACTAATGAAGAGGCATGATCTAAAGATTAGGTTGATCAAGGTACAACACTAATGAAGAGGCATGATCTAAAGATTAGGTTGATCAAGGTACAACACTAATGAAGAGGCATGATCTAAAGATTAGGTTGATCAAGGTACAACACTAATGAAGAGGCATGATCTAAAGATTAGGTTGATCAAGGTACAACACTAATGAAGAGGCATGATCTAAAGATTAGGTTGATCAAGGTACAACACTAATGAAGAGGCATGATCTAAAGATTAGGTTGATCAAGGTACAACACTAATGAAGAGGCATGATCTAAAGATTAGGTTGATCAAGGTACAACACTAATGAAGAGGCATGATCTAAAGATTAGGTTGATCAAGGTACAACACTAATGAAGAGGCATGATCTAAAGATTAGGTTGATCAAGGTACAACACTAATGAAGAGGCATGATCTAAAGATTAGGTTGATCAAGGTACAACACTAATGAAGAGGCATGATCTAAAGATTAGGTTGATCAAGGTACAACACTAATGAAGAGGCATGATCTAAAGATTAGGTTGATCAAGGTACAACACTAATGAAGAGGCATGATCTAAAGATTAGGTTGATCAAGGTACAACACTAATGAAGAGGCATGATCTAAAGATTAGGTTGATCAAGGTACAACACTAATGAAGAGGCATGATCTAAAGATTAGGTTGATCAAGGTACAACACTAATGAAGAGGCATGATCTAAAGATTAGGTTGATCAAGGTACAACACTAATGAAGAGGCATGATCTAAAGATTAGGTTGATCAAGGTACAACACTAATGAAGAGGCATGATCTAAAGATTAGGTTGATCAAGGTACAACACTAATGAAGAGGCATGATCTAAAGATTAGGTTGATCAAGGTACAACACTAATGAAGAGGCATGATCTAAAGATTAGGTTGATCAAGGTACAACACTAATGAAGAGGCATGATCTAAAGATTAGGTTGATCAAGGTACAACACTAATGAAGAGGCATGATCTAAAGATTAGGTTGATCAAGGTACAACACTAATGAAGAGGCATGATCTAAAGATTAGGTTGATCAAGGTACAACACTAATGAAGAGGCATGATCTAAAGATTAGGTTGATCAAGGTACAACACTAATGAAGAGGCATGATCTAAAGATTAGGTTGATCAAGGTACAACACTAATGAAGAGGCATGATCTAAAGATTAGGTTGATCAAGGTACAACACTAATGAAGAGGCATGATCTAAAGATTAGGTTGATCAAGGTACAACACTAATGAAGAGGCATGATCTAAAGATTAGGTTGATCAAGGTACAACACTAATGAAGAGGCATGATCTAAAGATTAGGTTGATCAAGGTACAACACTAATGAAGAGGCATGATCTAAAGATTAGGTTGATCAAGGTACAACACTAATGAAGAGGCATGATCTAAAGATTAGGTTGATCAAGGTACAACACTAATGAAGAGGCATGATCTAAAGATTAGGTTGATCAAGGTACAACACTAATGAAGAGGCATGATCTAAAGATTAGGTTGATCAAGGTACAACACTAATGAAGAGGCATGATCTAAAGATTAGGTTGATCAAGGTACAACACTAATGAAGAGGCATGATCTAAAGATTAGGTTGATCAAGGTACAACACTAATGAAGAGGCATGATCTAAAGATTAGGTTGATCAAGGTACAACACTAATGAAGAGGCATGATCTAAAGATTAGGTTGATCAAGGTACAACACTAATGAAGAGGCATGATCTAAAGATTAGGTTGATCAAGGTACAACACTAATGAAGAGGCATGATCTAAAGATTAGGTTGATCAAGGTACAACACTAATGAAGAGGCATGATCTAAAGATTAGGTTGATCAAGGTACAACACTAATGAAGAGGCATGATCTAAAGATTAGGTTGATCAAGGTACAACACTAATGAAGAGGCATGATCTAAAGATTAGGTTGATCAAGGTACAACACTAATGAAGAGGCATGATCTAAAGATTAGGTTGATCAAGGTACAACACTAATGAAGAGGCATGATCTAAAGATTAGGTTGATCAAGGTACAACACTAATGAAGAGGCATGATCTAAAGATTAGGTTGATCAAGGTACAACACTAATGAAGAGGCATGATCTAAAGATTAGGTTGATCAAGGTACAACACTAATGAAGAGGCATGATCTAAAGATTAGGTTGATCAAGGTACAACACTAATGAAGAGGCATGATCTAAAGATTAGGTTGATCAAGGTACAACACTAATGAAGAGGCATGATCTAAAGATTAGGTTGATCAAGGTACAACACTAATGAAGAGGCATGATCTAAAGATTAGGTTGATCAAGGTACAACACTAATGAAGAGGCATGATCTAAAGATTAGGTTGATCAAGGTACAACACTAATGAAGAGGCATGATCTAAAGATTAGGTTGATCAAGGTACAACACTAATGAAGAGGCATGATCTAAAGATTAGGTTGATCAAGGTACAACACTAATGAAGAGGCATGATCTAAAGATTAGGTTGATCAAGGTACAACACTAATGAAGAGGCATGATCTAAAGATTAGGTTGATCAAGGTACAACACTAATGAAGAGGCATGATCTAAAGATTAGGTTGATCAAGGTACAACACTAATGAAGAGGCATGATCTAAAGATTAGGTTGATCAAGGTACAACACTAATGAAGAGGCATGATCTAAAGATTAGGTTGATCAAGGTACAACACTAATGAAGAGGCATGATCTAAAGATTAGGTTGATCAAGGTACAACACTAATGAAGAGGCATGATCTAAAGATTAGGTTGATCAAGGTACAATACTAACGAAGAGGCATGATCTAAAGATTAGGTTGATCAAGGTACAATACTAACGAAGAGGCATGATCTAAAGATTAGGTTGATCAAGGTACAACACTAATGAAGAGGCATGATCTGAAGATAAAAGTTGATCCGCTACACCACTGATGGAGATAAGATCTGAACATAAAGGCTGATCAAGCTACAACACTGACGCAGAGGCGTGATCTGAAGATAAAGGTTGATTCTTTACACCGCTGACGGAGAGGCAAAATCTGAAAATAAAGGTTGATCAAGCTACAACACTGACGAAGAGGCATGATCTGAAGATAAAGATCGATCTGCTACACCACTGACGGAGAGGCAAGATCTGAGGCAATAGGTTAATCTAAAGAAAAAGGTTGATCTACTACACCACTGACGGAGAAGCGAGATCTAAAAAGAAAGATGGTTGATCAGCTACACCACTGACGGTGGTAAGATCTGAAGAAAAAAGTAAACATTAGTTAGCAATTGTTCATTCAAAGCTTTAAATCTTGTCGTTCTTATCCTCTATCTTGAGGTTTCAACTCCTTTGTTGGTTCGGCTTCCTCCATTCTTGAGGATTCGCCATTTGGTGTTAGGTGTTGTTATCTTCCACGATTGAGGTTTTTTGTCTTGAACATGTTTTCATGTATAAGTGAAGTATATGAATTTAGCATGGATGCACCTAACTTGATGAGTAATGTATGCACTTAATCTAAATGCATGATGATTTCATGAATGTGACATGTAGTTCATTTGTTATCAATTTTAACTTTCGAAGGGATGCTCCGACTTCTCATGGATTTGACCATCTTCTTCTAGAATGTCACCTATCTGGGCGAAGGTCAACTTTTAAGTGCTTTCTTTAGTCAAAATAGTCTTCTCTTGTGCAATAAGAGGGAAAATTTGTTTCAGGTACATGTACCTTTGAATTTCTTTGTGAAGTAATGTAGAAAAATCTTTTGTTTCACTATAAATCTTAGTCTACATGTTCTCATTTCAATGTGAGATACTTATTAGGGAAAACTTGATTTTTCTTTTCAAATTATGAATATATCAAGTTAGACTAGATACCTCGAATGTCAAGTACATGAACGACTAGGAGACCTCGAAAGCTGAGTTGATATCTAAAGATATGAAATATCTTTCGAGTTACTTTGGTCTTTAACCGGTTTAGAGCTACCTTGTATAGGTTTCACCTTTATTATTTTTGTGTCTCATTTATTTCTTTTCAACGAAGTCAACTCATCACATTCCTTTGGTTCGAAATAAATGATGAAGCAAACAACAAAACCCTGGGCTACTCAGCATTGTCATGGCTTTGACAATATTACCATCACTCGTGAAGCAAAGGATTTTGATTTGGATGGCGCATTGCTACCTTAATTGTCCTTTTGCTACAACAGAGTGCCCTAAAGTTTTCACATTCTTATCCAAAAATGCCTTTTTACTAGGTCTTAAACATTGGAGTGCATTTTTGTAATGCATTTTTATGATTTTTCTTGATCTCGGGATTTCATCTCATTAGTTGGTTGACTTTTTTCAGGATTTGAATAATCACTCATGAAGCCAAGATATAGAGTAGATGGAGCATAGCTATCTTATTAGGTACTCAACCTTACGGCTACAAATGAGTGGCCCGAGATTTCTTTTTTACATTGTTTATTTTTTCATTTTTTGTGGAAGATTTTTGTCACTCTCCCAAGCGCATTAATGACCCATGTGTGTTATTTAATAACTGAACAAATTAAATTGGAATGTAAGTTACATATTTATCATCTTTGCAGCTTCCGATTTCCACTAGACACGGGCTGCTCAAAATAAATATTTGAGTTAAAATCAATGTCCCTTGTACAATTTATATACGGGGACCCAATAGACAGATATATCCATAAAATGTTTGTAAAAGAATGAAGCTTTAAAATGACAAGAAGTAGATTTACAGGTAAGGTGCTCAAGTGCTCCAATATGGAATCACTTGCATTGTCTGGCTCGCAATTGTGGGTCATAATGCTCGTCATTATTTTCACCGACTAGGGCATCCTCTTTCCTTAAAATGAATGACCATTTATTTAGAATCAATGTGATGATGAATGAGAAAATGTATGCCTTTAAATGCAATGTTATTGTCTAAAAGCAAAGGTGTTGATTCAAGAGTGGTTCCCTTAAAACAATTTCCACAAGCCTACGAGATTTACTTATAATCTTTGAATATTGCATTCTACTGATATCTAGGGTGCTATATTTTCCCCGATTATGCACACTTTCCAAATTAGAAACCATTGGTAAATCAACACTTCATGTTGGTGCAATGCAAGAATGACTACTTAGAATACTACGATGATATCATGCTAATTTATAATGTAAATAAATGAAATTAATGCTATATGCCAATATGATGCAAAAAATCAACACCAAAACAAATGGGTTAGCACGGATAAAATAATCAAATAGATAAATAAATTGAATAAGCTGGCAATAGAGGCCAAAATTAGAGCCTGTACATGACATATAAATATCATACAAAGCATAAATAAATCAAGCAAGGCCTAATAGGGTTACCGTTTAGCGGACAGAGTTTTGGTATAACTCTAAAAGGTAGGCTCTACGGTCTATTATATGCGGTTAGGTTCTAGAGTAAAAGGTACCCGAACTGTCGCTAGGATATCGATTCGTGAGGATACGAGCCCTTATACCATACGGGGGAGGGGACTACGAAGTATAAGGATTGTATCCCAAAAGTGAATTACAATATCATACGGAGGCGAACACCCCACAAAATAAAGTAATCACTCCCGCTTATCGAGGAATAGAGCTCGGGTAGCTCATGCATGAATGTCAATTTATAGCTAACACGGTGCAAATAAAAACGGTAAACAAACAAGGTTGTGGATTAAAAATTAAATTAGATTGAATTTAAATTTTTCTTCGTAAATATGATACAAGCCCGTTTAAGGCTTGACCTCTATTTTGTCTTTTGCAAACAAAACTTTTTCCCCAGTGGAGTTGCCATGTTGTAGCGACTAAAAAATTCAGGCTCATTTCGAAAACCCGTTTTTAATTAAAAAATTAGCGTATGAGGGGGAATTTTGAAAAAGTCGTATTTTGGAATAAAATTTGTGGAGTCACCATCGTTCACTTGGTTTAGATAGACCGGACACCAAAAAAGAAACCAGAGAAAATAGGTTTCGGGAGTTGGTTACGTGTGGGGAAGGGTTTGTACCCCCACCACGCCCAAAAATTGGTACCTAAGGGTTCGTATCATTTTTACAAAGAAAAATATACATTCGACCAAATTTAATAATTAATCCCTAAAAATGTATGAATGCATGGTCATGTGATTCGAATATATAAAACCTCATAATCTACAATACCCAAACAAGATGACGCTCAGAGACTCGAGACGATACTCCCAATAGGATACTGAGATGAGCATAAATATATATATATATATACACGTGCTATAAAATAATATGATATCTGAATGATATCTGAATCCCTTTTTTTTTTGAAAATAAAGAAAAATTGTAGAAAAAGAGAACTCTGAAATGCCTTTTTTTTGCATTCTATTGATATCTGAATCCCTTTTTACATCGTTGCCTCTGGTTTTTATAACCAGGATTACATGGATAAAGAAACATGGAAAAAAAAAAAGAAACTATTGGTTGCTGCCCCTTTTTTCGGTCTGTTGCAACTTAAATGGATGATGCAAAAGCCACTACTGGAGTTGTTGGTGATGCAGGCATAGAGGCATAGTAGCAATGGCTAGTAGCTTGCAGAGGAGGCATGCTGCAAAGGAAGGGCAATCAATGCATGCCGTGAAGATCCAATATGCATTCAATGCATATTTGTTTTTTTTTCTTTGTATTTTTAATTGATTTTATTTAATAGGGTAATGGATTTGGGGAAAAAATGGGTATTATAGGTAGCAAGCAGAACCCGTCCATTCCTCACATTCAATGACGGCTTCTCACTCTTGTCCACCACTCGAACTATAGTGTGATTTGCCTTGTTTAAGTTCAAAATGCTAGGTACAAGAGATTGTTTTTCAAGCTTGATCCGTAGGGTGGTCCGGCATCGTGCATATTTCGCAAAGTCTAGATATAATTGTTTTGCCTGTAACAAGAGATTGAACTATATCAGTCAACTTGTCAATTTTATTTTCTAAAGAAACTGTACTTACCACGTGAACTCGTCGAGAGGGTTCACTAGAAGGGTGAAACTGTTGAGAGTTGGCAGCCATAGTAGAAATTAAATTTCTACCCGCATTCGGATTCATGTTTACAAGTGCACCTCCACTTGTTGCGTCGACCATCATCATCTCCATAGGGAGTAAGCATTTGTAGAAGTATTGGAGAAGTGTTTGTTTCGACGGTCCGTGTTGTGGACAATTTGCGCATAATTTCTTGAACCTCTCCCAATAGTCATATAATGATTCAACATCTTTTTGTCAGATTCCTAAGATGTTTCGCCTTAGTTCACTCGCCTTAGTCTATGTAGTAACCGAATTAGACGGTAAATCAAATAACCAATCCTTAGCCAAATCAGCTAAGGAAAAAAGGAAATGCGAAGTTTAATTTGGTCTTCGGATACTCCATGTGGTTTCGTGCTTAAACAAACCATATGAAATTCCTTGAGATGTTTGTGCGGGTTCTCATTGGGCAGATTATGGAAAGTCGGCAGAAGATAGATTAGACCCGTCTTAAGTGCGAATAGTGTTTCTCAATTCGGGAATGTGATGCACAATGATTGTTGTTCCTAAGGTGTCGCGACAAGTTCTCGAATAGTTTGGTCTTCATCTGCCATCAGAATTGATACTCCGTTGTCGTGTATGAATTGTGTTTCAGCGTCAAATGGTGTTTCTAGACCTGGTTCAAATTGTTGTTGTCGTTGTTCTTGTTGTTGTCTTCTTTCCCGAAGCGTTTGCGCGTGTAGTCTTCCGGCTAATGCTTCGATCTCCGGTTCAAAATCTGCTTGTTCTCTCAGATTCTTCCTGATCATAAATCAAAACAAACTTTAATCAGTAACTTTGCCGAAGTCCCTGCAACGACGCCAATTTGACAAGCGTCTTAATTGTCAAATAAATATTCCTTAATCTCAAATAAAATAAATAAATAACGTAGTAATAGAGAAGAAGGGTCAATCCGCATGGACTAATGAGCTTCTGATATTTGGAGGTTTTGATTCTGACTGTTACGAGAAAATAAAGTAAATGAGGGGGTTTGATCGAGAGAGCTAGAAAATAAATATAGAGTAAAAGCGAGAATGATGGAGGTAAATTTCAAGAATTAAATCAATTTAATAAAATAGCCTCAGTCTTAGCTTAGCCTCAAATTCGAAATTGATCATAGAAAAAGATTTTACACCGGATACATGACGGTTACCGTCTACAAGGCCCAACCCTTTTAACTTACTTTTCACTTTTGTAACCAACAGTCCAAAGGCAATCTTTGGAATTTGGTTCTTACTTGGACTAGCCACAACTATCGTCGCTAGCGCCAATGTAGTTAAGTGTTAGAAAAGTCCGACTCGGATTATGTTTTCTCGATGAGCATCAAATCCGATCTCAATCTCCCTTAGTGAATCTGTCGCTAAGTGTGTTCATAGGAAGTCGAATATGCTACAAGCCGATCCTTCCTCCCAACTTTAAATCAAAACAACATTCAAACCAACGCGCGCTTTTTTGAGATGAAAGTGTAAATATTTTTAAAAGAAATGTCGATTGCCCATCTAAGTTTTCAGAAATTTGAGAATGTTATCCGAAGATATTAAGTTTTTTTTCAATTCTCACAAAATGAATTGAGGCATCGCTTTAAGCCTTTGGCTAATTGGAAAATTAGCTAAGCATGATTATGGTAGAAATCATACTCAGCATTTTAAAATAAAATAAATGAAAACTTAAAAATAAGAACGTAAAGAAAAAGAGAATTCTATAGAACTTAGAAAGCAAGAACAAAACTAAGAATGAGAGATGCTTTTCTAGCTTACCCCGATGGGGTATTTATAGTATTCCGAAACCCTAAAAATAATCTAGAAATGATAAAAGATAATTCTTGAAAATATTCAAATTAAATCCTAAAAACAAAAGATAATTTCTAATTTAAATTTTAAATGCATCTGATCCGCTCTTCTGTCCTTGTTGACTAGACCTTCTAGAAACCGTTGACTGGACCTTTTAGAAGCCGCTGACTGGATGCCACGTCAGAAGCTTCATGCCCACTAGCCCAGCCTTGATTCCAGAAAATAAAGCTACAAAATGTTGTCTTTTAAGTGCAATTTCCAGAATTGTAGTCCTGCACAGAAAACGTACAAAAACATCCAGATCAGAAACATGAACTAACCATTAAAGGCATAATTAAAGATAAAACGATAGCCAAATAAACTGCTTATCACTTAAAACTTTCTTGTGTAGTAAAAAGGGTTGAGAATTCTTTTAAGAAGATTAGGAAGGAGAAGGCTTTGGGGGTTGGCTTGGAGCTTCGTTTTTAGCTTCTAAATCAAGGTTAATACACTACTAACTCCTTGGTTTCATGCGCATCCTAAGGATGATGCCTTGTTTGCTTGATTTGATATGCATAGATGTTTTTTAATGTTAAATGCTTGAGACCCTATTTAATGGTGAAACTCGGATTAAGTGCTAAAACATGTAAAAATGGTAGTAAATCACTTAAAACACTCCCATAAGTTGTAGGGTCGAGCTTGGAGGTTAATGGTTGTGTTTTGGGGGCTTGGGAATAGATTTTCAAAGCCTAAGAAGCCATTCTGGCTTCGGGTATCGGTACGCGAGGAGGCAGTACCGATACCCTTGTGTTTTAGGTTTTAAAATTATTATATCATTGGATGAACTATGAAGGGGGAACCGGTACGGTGTTTAACCTGTATCGGTATGCCTGGTAATAAGGTACCCGTATCGGTACGCCTAAGCTTTATAAAATTCCAGTAAGCTCAATTTGTTTCAGTATGCATGTAAATACTAGTACCTAAAAGGTACCGTACCGGTACGCGAGGGCCAGTACTGGTACCCACTAGGCAATCTGCCCGAAAAGTTGAGTTTGAGGGGCTTATAATTTGAGGACTATGGCCCAATAGGCTTCTAATATGGTAAAATAAATAGTAAAACTTAAAACCCAAGATTTAAACCCCATACACGAGCATAATGTGTAAATACTTGGTAAGCCTTGGGTGACTTGATTGTAATAGCAACCATAGGGATCCTTGGTGGATCATGTAATGTTATGTGCCAAGTAAGGGCACTTATGTGGTAGAGTCACCTTGGTTGTTAGGATACGGATACCTAGAGAGTGTGTTGCAAAACTATGAGATGAGATTTCGGATGTATATTCCCAAGGTTATGTGACACTAGGCATCATTCGATGATACTCGATGAGATATTTTGAGTAAAAGTGTACGTTCCCGAGGCTGTGTGACATTAGGCCTCACTTAGAGTTTACATTCCTGAGGCTGTGTAACACTAGGCCTCACTATAGGTTTGTTTGTTATGATGCATATGTGCTGTGTGAGATTAATGCATCACTTTTGTTTGCTATGTGTTTAGGTGGCTTAAGGTAGCGCCAATATTATTATATTTTGCCATGATATCATTTTTAGCTACATGCTCATATTTATGATTTGCATGAAGCATGGTTGAGTGGAAGTGTATCCACTAAGCTTCTTTAGCTCAATGTTCAGAATTGTTGTTTTCGTTCGTAGGTTAGTAGGTTGACGTGCATTGTTGAAGCACAATCGGAGTAAGACTTCAGCATCGACTTGTATCAGAGTACAATACTTAGATTATTTGGGTCATGTATTCGTAGGACCCTATGTTTGTATTGTAACTCTTATTTTGGATTTTAACTTGTGTGTCGAATTCTTTTAATCATATATTTTAAATAGAGTCCTCGTGTAACGTTTTAAACTATTTATTTATATTGAAATGTTTAAACTTGATGGTTTTCATGGAAATGAATATTTTTAGGCTAAACTAGGTTGTAAATTTTATGGTAATGGGTTGGGCCCAAATGTGACATATGGATTGAGGGTGTTACATTTATTGGTATCAGAGCCTAGGTTTAGCCGATTCTAGGAAAGTCCCTATGGTTGTCTAGAGTGGTGTATATGTGTCTAGGCGAATACGTTACTCATAAGTCGAAGTTGTATTCTTTTAAGCTGGATATTCAATAGTGTAACCTTGTTTATTTACTTTTGCAGAAATTAATCATGCCAAGAAGGACATAAGATCGTAAGGAGAGTTGGGGCTCCCATGAAGATACGATGAGGATTATGTTCCCAACACGGAAGAGATGTCAGAAAATGAGAGTGGTTGAGGGCTAATTATTTCTTTCATCTACATCAAGCCCTTCACCGGATTGTGAGGGTCATACGTAGGCCTTCAGCTACCCCTTGTGAGGCACTAGTATAGAGGGTGCGACGTCATGGTGCAACAAATTTTCTCAAAATAGGATAAAACAATCTGGTTAAGGCAGATCAATGGTTGAGGGACACCCGCTAGATCTTGAGATATATGAAGTTGGAGCATGATGACAAGTTGACATGTGAGAATACACGAGAATGGTGGAAAACCGTACAGTTGGGATGGTACCCTAACCGTACAGTTGGAGCATAATAACAAGTTGACATGTGAGAATACACGAGAATAGTAGGAAATCGTATAGTTGGGATGGTGTCCTTTGTGAGATGATTTATTGGATGAGTTCGAGAAGAAATATATGCGTGAAGCTCACATTGATAGTTTGAGGGGCCAGTTCACCCATTTGGTCCAAGAGAACCAGTTAGTCTTTGAATATGAATAAGAGTCCCTGTAGTTGAGTAGGTATGCCCCTGAATTGGCCGCTACCAAGAAAATGAGGTTCAAGGGGTTTCAAAATGGTTTGAGGAACGAAATTTAGGCATACTTGACTGCTGCTCCACCAAAAGTGTTTATAGAATTGACCGCTAGCGCCAAATCACTTAAGCAAATACAAGGTTTGACCTATAGCCAGGCTGGTGGGCATGGAGGCTCGAGTAAAGGGAATTATACCCACTTTAACCAGTCATAATCTCATTCTCAAAGGAGTTGAGGTTAGTGGAATCAGAATAGAGGAACTTCGAGTCAATCTGCTAGATCAGACCATAGGTTAAAGTTTGTGGACCGTATGAGGCCTTCATCATCTTTATCCATGATGAGTTCGGATGGTTCACAAAAGAGTGTAAGCTTACCAATTTGTGATCAGTGTGGGCATAAGCATAGAGGTGAGTGTTGGGGGACATCTAGAGTTTGCTATGGTTGTGGATATCCGGATCATTATATGAGGGACTATTCGGTAACTGCTGACACCACTCTAGTCCAAACTCATATGACCTCTTATCCAGCTTAGAAGGGTTGAGGTTTTGCTAAAAGAGGGGCAAACCATATGTTTGGACATCAGAGTAGAGGTACATTCTAGTCCACAGCGAGAGTACTAGTGAGATAGTATACAGTCAAGGCTCAAGTGGATTGCGAGGCTACTGATGTCATCTTAGGTACGTTTACCTTATTTTTTAGTCCTTATTATTGTTTTTGTAGATTCGGGGTCTACCCATTCTTACACTCGTAGTGAAATATCTCAATAGTAGGGTATTCTTACCGATGATCTTAAGATAGGAGTTCGTGTGACTAGTCCTTTAGAGTATAATGTGTTAGTTGGTAAGGTGTATCAGAGGTGTCTGATTGAGGTCCAAGGTTTGATATTTCCAGATGATTTGATGGTGTTGTCATTTTAAGAGTTTGATATTATTTTAGGGATGGATTGATTGTTTGAGCATGATGCACGTTTGAGCTGTAGAATGAAGAGCCTTAAGCTTCATGGTTTTGGATGGAGCCAAGTTAGTAGTGAAAGGTGAGAGAAACCCTTGTCTTTCCAATGTAGTGTCGACCTTGTTGGCACAAAGGATGATCCAACAAGGTTGTGAGGCCTTTTTGGCTCGCGTGGTGGATACAAGGGTTGAGAGTTTGATGCTTGAAAGCCTTCAGACTATTAGAGAATTTATCGGCGTGTTTTCAAAAGAGTTGCCTAGACTACCTTCTGATTGTGATCTAGAGTTTCAGATTGATGTGATGCCAAGTACGACAATAGTGTCCATTGCCCTGTATCGCATGGAACTCTCAGAGTTGAGAGAGTTAAAAAATCAGATTCGAGAGTTGTTGGAAGGAGCCGATCAAGCATCTTACCTTGGGGTGCACCAGTCTTGTTTGTCAAAAAAAGATGGCTCAATGAGGATGTACATTGACCATCGTCAACTCAACAAGATAACGGTGAAGAACTGTTATCCCCTTCTAAGGATAGATGACTTGTTTGACTAGTTGAGAGGTGCTCGTGTGTTCTCAAAGATCGATTTGAGGTCGGGTTACTACCAGATGAAGATAGTAGAAGATGATGTTAAGAAAACTGCTTTTAGAATGCGGTATGGATATTACGAGTTCTTGGTGATGTATTTTGGGTTTACCAATGCACCAGCAGCTTTTTATGGACTTGATGAACCAAATTTTCTAGCCTTACTTAGATTAGTTTGTGGTGGTCTTCATAGATGATATCTTGGTTTATTTGAGCTTAGAGGAGGAGCACGACTATCATCTTCGTGTTGTCTTTTAGACCTAAGAGAGAGATAAATTTTTGCCAAGTTCAGTTAGTGTGAGTTTTGGCTCTTCGAGGTGGCATTTTTGGGCCACATTGTTGTCGTAGATGGGATCTGAGTCAACCCACAAAAGATTCAGGTAGTGGTAGAGTAGAAACCACCTAGGAATATCGCGAAGGTCTATAGCTTTCTTGGACTTGCCAGATATTACCTCTATTTTGTCCAGTTTTTTTTATCATAGTTGCACCTATGACCAAGTTATTACAGAAATGAGTCTTGTTTGAGTGTAACAAGAGAAGACAACAAAGCTTTGGGCAATTAAAGTCTTATCTTACGGAGGCTCCAATCTTGATGCAACTCGAGCCAGGAAAGGATTATGTTGTGTTTAGTGATGCTTCATTGAACGGGCTTGGTTGTGTTCTCATGCAAGAGGGTAAAGTGGTTGCTTATGCCTTGAGACAACTTAAGCCTCACAAACAGAACTACCCTACGCATGATTTGGAGCTTGCCACATATATCTTTGCATTAAAGATTTAGAGGCACTATCTGTATGGAGAAAAGTGATATATCTACACTGATCACAAGAGTTTGAAACACCTTCTTACCCAAAAAGAGTTACATTTGAGGCAGGGGCGATGGATTAAGGTGTTAAAGGACTATAATTGTATCATAGAGTATTATCTCGATAAAGCTAATATGGTGGTCGATGCTTTGAGTCATAAGTCTATGTCAGACTTAAAGGCAATGTTTGCCCGGTTGAGGATGGCCGAGGATGGTGGGTTGTTGGCCGAGCTTCGTGTGGCCTACCTTATTGCAAGAGATCAAAAGAATACAAGTGTTAGACGAAGAGTTAGTGGCCTAACATGAAAATAGATGTATTCGAGTTTGTGACCAGATACTTAACTTATCAGCAAGTTAAGGACGAACACCAAGTTCCTTCAGACTTGCTTCATTCTATCTATATTCCAAAATAGAAGTGGGATCGTATGACCATGGATTTTGTGAAGGGTTTTCCATTGACCCAAAGGAAACATGATGCTATATGGATTATAGTAGATCGGTTGACTAAGTCTGCTTATTTCTTGACAGTGCGTATGGATTTTATACTTGAGAGGTTAGTGCGGTTGTACATCTAAGAGATTGTAAGGTTGCATGGAGTGCCATCATCGATCATATCATATAGAGATCCCCGATTTACGGTAAGGTTGTGGAAGAATATACATGAGGCTTTGGATACAAAGTTGTATTTTAGTATTGCTTTTCACACTCAGACTGATGGTCAATCTGAGCGAGTTATCCAGATTTTGAAAGATATGCTTCGGTGTTGTGTTATTGATTTTGAGAGGAGTTGGGAAGATCAGTTACCACTTGTTGAGTTTGCTTATAACAATAGTTTTCAGTCGAGCATCAAGATGGCTCCTTTTGAGGCCTTATATGAATGTAAGTGTAGAATACCCTTGTGTTGGACTGAGCTTAATGAGAGAAAGATTATGGGATCAGATTTGATTAGATAAATCGAAGAGGAGGTTTAGATTATCAAGGAAAGATTGCAAGCAACCTTTGATCATCAAAAGACTTATACATATCATAAGAGCAAGCATATCGAGTATAAGGTTGGTGACAAAGTGTTCATAAAGGTGTCACCGTAGAAAAGAGTAATCCACTTTGGACGGAAGGGCCGTATGAGATTCTCGAGAGGGTTAGACCCATGACTTACCGGTTAGCCTTACCTTTGGAGATCACATGCATCCATAACATGTTTCATGTGTCTATGTTGAGACGCTACAGTTTCGATCCTTTGTATGTTATCTCGCTTGAGAAGATTAAGATCAACACCGACTTGACCTATGAAGAGGAGCCGATAAGAGTTTTGGCTAAAGGGGTCAATGAGTTACACAATAAGTGTATACCCCTAGTGAAGATGTTGAGGAACAATGAAGTTGAGAAGGCTACATGAGAGACCAAGGAAGACATGAAGTTGCTTTATCTGTATCTATTTCTATCAGGTAAATTTTGAGGGCAAACTTTTTTTGAGGAGGGGAAATTGTAATGACCCGGATTTTAGAATCTGAGGGTTGGTTAACCTGAGCCGCGGGCCTCGTGTGTTTTTGGGCCAAGAGTTGGGCTTTTAAGAGCCTTTGTAGGCTTGCTTGTGGTTGTTGGGCTTGGGGTCTTGGGCTTGTGAGTGTTTAGGAGAATGGTGGAAGGGTAAAGGGGTAAAGTTACCCAACTTTTGAAGAAATGAATGGTGTTTAATGTTTGTAGAATGTGAGATAACCTTGTTTTGCTTTTTCATTCTCTCTTTATCATCTTCCATTCAAGAATAAAAGGGTAAATGTTCAACCTTTTTGTTTTGGGGTGAAAATCTCAGAATTTCAGTGAAGGGTATCGTTTTTAACTACCTATGATCTACATTTTAAGGTAAGATTCATCAAGTTTGGTGGAGGTTGAAAATGGTGGATTTTGTGGGGGATTTTAGAGAAAAAGAGTTTGGGATGGAAAAATCCCATTTTTCTAGCCTTGTAATGTAATCAATTATCTCCTTTCAACTCCTACAAGTTGTAACATGATTTACAACTTTATTGTGTAGCGAAAGGGGTTAAGAATTCTTCCAAGGAGTTTGGGAAGGAGAAGGCTTGAGGTGTTATCTTGGAGCTTCGTTTTCAACTTCTAAATCAAGGTTAGTACACTACTAACTCCTTGGTTTCATGCACATCCTAAGGATGATGTCTTGTTTACTTGATTTGATATGTATGATTATTTTTGGATATTAAATGCTTAAGACCCTTTTTAATGGTGAAACTTGAATTAAGTGTTAAAAACATATAAAAATGGTAGTAAACCACTTAAAACACTTCCATAAGATGTAGGGTTGAGTTTGGAGGTTAATGGTTGTGTTTGGGGGGCTTAGAAAGAGATTTCTCGAGCCTAGGAAGCCATTATGGGCTTCAGGTATCGGTACGCGAGGAGGCAGTACCGATACCAGTGTTCTGGGTTTTAAGAACATTGTTTCATTAGATGAACTATGAAGGGGGTCCTAGTATAGTGTTTAACCTGTACTGGTACGCTTGGTAATAAGGTGTCGGTATGGGTCGACTCGTATTGGTACGCCCAAGCTTTTGTAAAATTTGAGTAAGTTCAATTCGTATTTGTACGTATGCGAGTACTGGTACCTAAGAGGCCGTACCCGTACGCGAGGGCCAGTACCGGTACCCACCAAGCAATCTGCCCAAAAAGTTGAGTTCGGGGGGCTTATAATTTGAGGACTATGGCCTAATAGGCTTCTAATATGGTAAAACAAATAGTAAAACTGAGAACCTGAGATTTAAACCTCATACACGAGCATAATGTGTAAATACTTGGTAAGCTTTGGGTGACTTGTTTGTAATAGCAACCATAGGGATCCTTGGTGGATCATGTGATGTTATATGCCAAGTAAGGGCACCTGTGTGGTAGAGTCACCTTGGTTGTTGGGATCCGAGTACCCATAGAGCATGTTGCAACACCATGAGATGAGATTCTGAATATATGTTCTCGAGGTTGTGTGACACTAGTCCTCACTCAAAGTTTACGTTCCTGAGGCTGTGTGACATCGGGCTCACTCCATATGTTGTTTGGTAAGATGAATATGTGCTATATGAGATTAATGTATCATTTTTGTTTTATATGTGCTTAGGCGGCTAGAGGTAGTGCCAATGTTGTTATATTTTTCCATGATATCATTTTTAGCTACATGCTCAAATTTACGATTTGCATGAAGCATGGTTGAGTGAAGGTGCATCCACTAAGCTTCGTTAGCCCCACGTTCGGAATTGTTATTTTCGTTCGCAGGTTAGTAGGTCAACGTGCATCTTTGGAGCACCATCGGAGTAGGACTTCAACATCGACTTGTGTCCAAGTACAGTACTTAGATTATTTGAGTCATGTATTCTTAAGACCCTATGTTTGTATTGTAACTCTTATTTTGGATTTTAACTTGTGAATCGAATGCTTTTAATCATGTATTTTAAATGGAGCTCCCACGTAACATTTTTAACTATATATTTATGTTGAAATGTTTGAACTTGTTGATTTTCATGGAAATGTATGTGTTTGGGCTAAACCAGGTTGCAAATTTTATGGTAATGGGTTGAGCTTGAGGCTCAAATATGACATATGGGTTGAGTGTGTTACACTTTAATTAAGGAAGGTCAATGATCTAGTATGGTTAGATTCTTTTTAGTAGTTTTCGATGCAATTAGGACTATAGATGGAACAATCTATAAGATTGATTTTTTTTCGATCTCTATTCCTACGTCTATATAGCTTATAGTTGTACAATAACAAGAAAATTCTGATGATTGTTGTTGAGTTTATATGAAGATACTATTTAAAATTCCAATGTTCTCTTTATGGTTAAGATATGTTGTATTTGTTGTTTTTTTTTTAAATTTGTTGTACATTTTTTATTTTAATGAAAATCATTTTTTTTAAAATACTCAAAACATAAAAAATAATATTTGATGTAGATTTATTTTCAAAATACTGCAAATTAATTATTTTTTGTACAAAAATAGCACAAAACTATTATTACTGCTGAGTAGAAGTCATCTGCCTTTTGGTGATCCTGTTTATACTCAACACAAAAAATAGGTTTAAAATTAAGGTTTAAGATTAGTGTTTAGAATGTTAAGTGTATGATGTATTTTTTAAAATCAAAATTTAAGATTTAACATTATTATTAAAAATTAAAAATTAATTTTTTAATACTGAGATATAAAAAAGACACAAGAATTTTGTTCATTACCTCTAATTAAAACAGTCAAATATGAGGGTTTTTTTCCTGGGCTATGGTTAATTCGGGCCTTGAAAGACAAGATTTAAATTTAATTCCTTTCCCTAAATAATAGTATGTACTACAAAGGGTCATAAATAATATATTTATTTCTCTTCCAGTATTTACAACTACAAGACAAAACAAAACAAAACAAAAAACCCAACGTTAATAGCCTGTAGGCATTGGAACAGGATAACTCAAACCCAACCAAACTATTGTTTTTATTATATATATTTCCTTTTGTGTTAATTTAAACTTAGTTTTCTCAAACAATTACAAAAACACACACAAACTCTCACTCCTTTTCACGCGAAAATACCGCTCTTTTCTCTTTTCCCCACTTTTTTTTTTGCTGTTCTTGTCTTTCATTTTTAGCTTTCAAAGTTTTTCCATTTCTCAAATGCTGCATTACTTTCCCTTCTTTGAAACAAATGAAAAAAATTCAAACTCTTTGCTTTGCCTTTTGTTTTGTGTGTTTGTGTCTTTTTGTGTTGTTTGTAACAGTTTGAACAAAATTTGAGTTGAATGTTTTGTGTTTGGTGTTAAAGTTAAACTGAAGAATCTGGGGTTATTTGATTCTAGTTCTTTACTGTTTACATTCTGGGTTTATCTTTGTTTTGAAGTTTCACATTCTTCTTTATATTAGCTATGGCTTACTCTTTTGAGTTGATTTCTTGCGTTGCATGTCTTCCTCTTTGAATGTCATTTATTTTATGACCTATTTTCCAATCTGGGTTTATGTCATTTCGTGCTGTTCTTTTTCTTGGAATTAAGTCTTTTTTTCAGTTTTAAACAAAAGGGTATCTGTTTTCATGGGAATTCTATGGTTTTTTCTCTTAATTTGGCAGATTTTAATTATTAATGTTTTTTGAAAAAGATGGGAAAACTGATGCTTTTGGGTGTTTTATGGTGAAATGAAGTGTTATTTAGACATGGGAATCTAGTGTACAGATTACTTGCAAAATGGGATTAGTTCCAGGTGATATCCAGGTGGGGCCTTTGAATGTTGAGGAATCAAAAGGAAAAAAAGAAGAAAGGCAGTGAAGATGGTGAGCCTGGGTGTTGGTTTAAGTTTAGGTTTATGGGAAACTGCCTTTCTCCAAGGACCAAAATGGAGGGTTCCATAAGTGGAACCAGCACTCCATATGGTATATAAATTTAATTCATTTCTTGGTTTTTGCCCTCACTATTTTTGTAGTTTCTTTGTTTATGTCGATTGATTATGTTCCTTGTTAGGTATCGATTGATTATTTGACAATAGGTATCTTAATACTAAAGTGAAATCTATTGATTGATTATATAATGTCAGCACTCCATATAGCAAATGTCGATTGATTTTGTGGTTTGGTATCACTGTTTCTGTAGCGTCGTTGTTTTTGTCTATTGATTATAGTCTTTGTTGGCTTGGCTATTGATTCATTATTTGAGAAGGGGGGTATTCAAATGCTGAAGTGAAATCTATTGATCTGCTTACTAGTAATTGGCTTTGCTTAGGCTTATCTGATTAGTTTTTCTTTTGTCCATCATTTGGCTTTCTAAATCCAAGTTGATATGCTAAAATGTATGCATTTATCACATGTTTAATGCAGATATACTGTTGATCGATTTGGTTTTATGCTTTAACAATGATATTATGTCCGTTTCGGTGTTGATATCCATTGATTTCTCTTCCTGTACTACTTTGCAATGATTGCTTTCTTGTTGTGCATTTTGCTTGCGCTTTATATTCTTTAGGATTATCACCTTGTAGTTTCTTATTTGTCTTCTAATGCGTAATGTTGTTGTTTTGTCTGTCGTTTGGCCTTGTAATTACACGTTGATATGTTTACTGTATGCGTTTTCTGCCACGTGGATGTTCAATGAATCGTATATTGTTGATCGATTTGGTTCTATGCTTTAATTAGAGATTATGTCCGTTTCGATATTGATATTGATCTGAATCTCTTGCTGTACTACTATTGCAGTGATTATTCACCAACTGTCTAATTTGCTTCCACTTTATGATCACCAAGATTGTCACCTTGTAGATTATTATTTGTTGTCTAATGCATAATGAAATGCGAGTGTGATTGGTGATGGCCTTGGGGTTTCAGCCACATGGTCTGCCTCTCGCGTTTTGCCCCTAGTTTTGGAGGTGTATAATGTGATAAGACACAGGGGTTTCTCTGTTTCTTTCTTATTAGGATTAGTCGTATCTGTTTATAAACATTTTGAAAAAACATGTTTGTGTGAAAATCTGTGTGATGCTTGTAAATTCACTTGTTTATGACCCATATGATCTCATTTTCACTGTTTTTGTGGAAATCAGCTGAAAGTAAATCAACGCACGAGTCAAATGACACCACAAATAAGTCAAATGACACCAGCAGAGGTCAACCAGTTGTTCCGGTTGTGACATCTTCAACTACTACCAATGCTGAAAGTACGCCATCGACTCCAAACTTAAGTGAGGAGCTTAAAGTTGCTTCTCGGCTTAGAAAATTCTCCTTTAACGAGCTTAAGTTGGCAACAAGGAGTTTTAGACCTGAGAGTCGTCTTGGTGAAGGTGGGTTTGGTTGTGTATTCAAAGGCTGGATCAATGAGAATGGCACTGCTCCGGTAAAACCAGGCACAGGGTTGCCCGTGGCAGTTAAAACCCTTAACCATGACGGACTTCAGGGCCATAGAGAATGGCTTGTAAGAATTTTGTTTCTGTATTTTAGTATTTATTAATGCTTAAAATCATATCAGCATCTTTTATCAACACATAGGCTTGAATTATGCTTTGGTCTCTTTTGTATGTGGCAGGCTGAAGTTAATTATCTCGGTGATCTCCTCCATTCTAATTTGGTCAAGTTGATTGGTTATTGCATCGAGGATGATCAAAGGCTACTTGTCTACGAGTTTATGCCTCGAGGAAGCTTGGAGAATCACCTTTTCCGAAGTATGTAAATAAACTCACTAATTGAGAGTTAGAGATTTATCAACCTTCCATGCTTGTCTGCCCACAATTGGTAAAGGTTCTACCTAACTAAGCCGATAGCCAACTGTATAGTCTAAGCTTACATAGGAAATACCCGAGCATCCAAAAGAAACGAGCTTTATTTATATTAGGCAATAGGGCCAAAACGATTGGTACTGGCATTTTTTTTTCGTATCTTAAGTTTGTTGCCCCTCAATTAACTGAGCATGGTACTGTGTTCAAGACGTTTTGATCTCATTTTCTAGCACTAGGAAGGAATAACGGTTTCAGTCATCGATTACATGGAGATATAAAAGCGTTTTTTTGTAACAGTATTTTGGTTCACTATTGCAAGCTGACTAGTGAAATAGTGATGGTTTGTTCAGCTTTAGTTAATGTCATTCATTTTATCAGGATCTATGCCTCTTACTTGGTCCACCCGAATGAAAATTGCACTCAGTGCTGCGAAGGGTCTTGCTTTTCTTCACGAGGAGGCTGAACGGCCAGTAATATATCGGGACTTTAAAACATCAAATATACTGTTAGATGCGGTGTGTGACTAATATGGTATAAAAATATTTCGATGCTCTTTAACTTGTATCATCCATCTTCTGAAATATTTTGAAATCTTCTCCAGGATTACAATGCCAAACTTTCCGACTTTGGACTTGCGAAAGATGGTCCGGAGGGAGACAAGACACATGTATCTACTCGTGTGATGGGAACCTATGGGCTATGGCTATGCAGCACCTGAGTATGTTATGACAGTCACATAGGGTTTAACTTTTTCGAAGATGATTTGACAAATATTGATATCATTATGTCAACTTGTTGATCTTGTAAGCATTAACTAGATTATAAGATTCTATAAGCTGAATATGCAACTAAGGTCCGTTTTCCCTTGAAGAATGAAATAAGAAGCATTTTGACGTAACGAGGGCCATATTTTTCCAGGGCATCTTACTTCGAAGAGTGACGTCTATAGCTTTGGGGTGGTTCTCCTTGAGATGTTGACGGGCCGAAGATCCATGGACAAAAACCGGCCAAATGGGGAGCATAACCTGGTGGAATGGGCTCGTCCCTACCTCGCAGAGAGACAAAGATTTTATCGACTTCTTGATCCCCGTTTTGAAGGACAGTTCTCCATAAAAGGTGCTCAAAAAGCTATTCAATTGGCAGCCCATTGCCTTAGCCGTGATCCGAAAGCCAGACCCTTGATGAGTGAAGTTGTTGAAGCCTTAAAGCCTCTGCCAAATCTCAAGGATATGGCTTGTTCCTCTTCTCAGTTCCAAGCCATACAAATCGAGCGAATGGCGTCAACTTCAAAATCTAGAACCGGAAATAGAGTGCCGGCGGCCTTGTCAACAAGGAACCGACAACTTGCCAGGAGCCCCCTCACTCCAAATGGTCCGCAAAAAATCGCCGTATCATAATAACCATCTTTACCGGTCACCGAAGCCTAATGCTGGCCAACCTCAGCATTGAGTTTATGCTTATCCCTGGCTCTTTTTTATTCCATTTACATGTTTTTGATCTGGGGATAGAAGTAAATAGTTGGCATGGGTTGTGAAGTTCATGCTGACATGTTCTTTCTTAACAGTCGGTAATTTCTAGCCATCGTTTTCGAATATGAAGGTGACCAGATCGAACAACTGAGAAAAAAACAATGGAAATGTTTTGGAATAAAAGAAAAATGGTTTCCTGTTCTATAATTGAGCCCCCTGCTATTATGTGAGCAACCCAGAGTGTGTGTTTATAATTAATATAGGATCAAAATTAGCAGCAGAAAGGAAGAAGAATATCCTATAAATAATCTTAGCCTTAGCTACATATAGATTCTTTAAATAAAGTACAAATCCAGCTGCGACCTTTATATCTAATCATTATTCCTACAGGATAGACACTTCAAAATTTGTGGGTTTAATCAAAGAGAATACAGAGAGACAGCAATCACAATCTGCTTTTTTTTTTGGGTCAAATTACTCCCTTTTTTTTAACTTACATATTAATTGGTTCGTTAAAATTTTAAACAGTCATGATGTGACGTGTATACATAAAAAATTATTTTAAATGATATAGCTTATGTAGACTATAATTCTAATTTAATAAAATATATTTAAATTCAAAAGTAATTAAAATTGAAAAAGAAGGAACAAGTATTTTGCTTCATCCGCTTCCTCCCCTTCATCCATTCCTTCTCCAATGTCGCAGACCAGACACAAAAACAACACCAAATTAGATATAAAAACATCATTATACATCAAGCTAATACAAGATGCAAACACAACAACAACAAAAAATAAAAGTAAAGTTCACAAATAGTCACTGAATTTTGTTAAAAAAGCAAAACGGTAATTAAAATTTTAAATGTTAAATAATAGCAATTAAACTTTATGTTTTGTAACTTAACGTGGCTGTTATAAAACTTTGTATAATAACACATTTAATCATATATATTTACACATTCAGTTAATTTAGTCTTAATTAAAAAATTATTAAATTTAACCCTCTTTATTTACACATTCTTTTAATTTAGTCCTCCGTAAAATTCTCAAGTTGTTTCACTACATTCTCAGCCACGCAATTGCTTGGGAAGAAGAAATACACTCTATGCTCTTCAACGTGTTCTGTCAATCAGAACCCCCCCCCCCCCATTCAACATATACGGCTGAAGTAGAACGACAAGTCGGGAATATAGGAAAATGAAAAATAAAACAATCGCCTAAAAAGCAAACCTGCAAATTCAATAACTGCTGTAATATTTTTATTCTTTCTTAATGAAGACTTTTTAGCTCTGTCTGTCTAGAAGATGCTTGTTCATGTGCAGCTCAAACAGATCATTGCATCAACTTTCAGATTTAGAAATTTCTCAAGATAACTAGAAGAGAAAAAAGGATTTACCAACAGCTCTTTAAGGGAAGACTCCATTTCATACAGATCTCTATGCTTATCTTTGACTTTATCACCAGAAACGTGCTTACTGCCTAATTTCGAGACAGGAAAAACGTCCCATTTGTTGCATCTCTTTCTGTTTTAAGAGCTACCAATTTGTAGTTACTTTCATGCAGTTCAGCAACTGCACTCTCCAATTCACCTTCAAAATGGAAAAAGAAGCAAATAGTGCCAATCAAACATGCAGATACTTAATGACATTTTCTACCTTTATAATTAACTGGCATTTAAACCACAGAGAAAGGAAAAACACCATTGATTAGCCTACCCACAACATTGAAGGGAGAGAGCAGTTTCTCCAAGGTGAAAGAATTGTGTCGATTACTTAAACTTACGTGAATTTGCATGCACGAAAAACTGATTTTTGTTTGCTACGATATACATGCAAGATGATTGAATTTTTGTTTGCTACGATATGCATGCAAGTTGATTGTATCATAAAGGAATTATGGGCATCTATGCTAGCCAAATCTGCTCAGGTGGTAACTTATAAATGTGACATCTAGGCAACTGATAATGTGGTTACCAATTTTTCATCCAGACAAGAGAACGAGTCTGATCACATAGAAATTACCTTTTGTTGGAAAAATTATTGCAAAACATGGCGTTATTATTGACGGATGTAATAATATAAAATAACTTAAATAAGAACCGTGTCGTGGATCGAATCCATTGCCTTAGAAACAGATTCGCCCCAACAGTGTAGTTGCTACTATAGTCGGATCGTCCCCGAGATTAGCACGGTCGCTCCTACAATTTGTATACCCAAATTTTGGAGTGAAATTCGGTGGTACTACTCTTCTCTTCAAAAACTCAGAATGAACTCAATGAAAGCTCTCTAAAACTGTTTTGTATTTTGGATTAATAAAAATGAGCTATAATAGCTCCTATTTATAGTAGAAACTAGAAGGGGAAAATAGTAAAAAAACCCTCCTATTAATTTCGGCATTTAATCTCTGAATTAAAACCACATAAATACGATAATTATAATTTGAAAAACCAAAAAAATAATTGCTGGTAATTAGTTTCGAATATGGACTAAAAACTGTCCAGATACACTCGCACAAAAGCTGGAATAAGCTGTGTAAAAGGCAGACTAAATTCTGCTTTAATCACTCATTAATAGATGTTGTAACAACTATTTTGGATTAAATTCAGAACGAATCTAGAACCGAAATGCGTCTACATTCATTCCTGTAGATAATGTGCACAACAACTTTTAATTCCAAAAGTTGCATCGTTAATGGAGGTTTAATTTATTTCGAAACCAGTAAGTTCAATATAAAACATTGTAAAAATTCTTCCGAATTTTCTATAAAAAGATAGAACGCATGCGGACGTGTCAAAGACACATGTTAACACGAATACGAACCGAGCCGTATGACAATGGCGGCGCGCGCGCGCAAGGGCCTTGTCTACTACTCTTCAACAAGGAAGGCTACAAAGGCTTCTATATAAGTCAAACTCAAGATACTTTCCCATCCAATTTGGGATACTTGACTTGAGCATTTTCCAACAATCTCCCACAAATGCAAAAGAATCTTTTGAAAAACAGAGTGAAAATATGAGTTTAAAAACATGAGAAGAGCAATAGCGAGATTAGCTGTTTAAGCACTAGTGAACGTATCTGGAACTAGTACATAGTGGAATGAGTAATTCCTCTCTTAGATAAGTGAACGGATCTGGAACTTTCTAAGATAGGGGTAAACTCATAACACACAACTAACCCCTTGTAATCACTCATTTTTGTCCGGGTTTAGTGTTATTAGTATTATTGTAATAATAATATTATTAATATAAAATTAAAAAAAGAAAAAAAGAAAATTTTAATAAAAAAATATAAAAATAAATTAAAATTAAAGTGTAAAAAAGGACAATGCACTGCGTGGAGCTTAGTGCTCCACGTCACCTTGAAAGCCCCAATTTGCCTATAAATATAAGGCATGGGGAGACCATTGGAAGTAGCACAATGAGCCGACAATGGTGCCAATAAGAGATCCATGCTCTCGGGCTGCCAAGGACCGGGGCAATGCCCTCGGTCCTAACCGGTTCGATCAGAGTCCTATTTTAGATCCGATCTAGTTAATTTTTGGAGAGGTCGTGGTAGATCTCGGTTGGGTTCAGTCGGGGTTCGTCATTCGAGCTCCTAGTTAGGTATATTTTCTTCCCTTTTTATTTATGTTGTATTTTTTATGATTTAATAAAGTATTAGTTAATTTAAAATTGTGTTCTTTTTTAGTTTGTATATTTATTTATGTATGTTTTAGATTAATATTTTATTTATGTTAGATTTGTTTCTATTTATGTATTAGATTAATATTTATGAATGTTTTAGATTAGTATTTTATTTATGTTAGATTAGTATTTATGTTTTAATTTTTATCACATTGTATTTAAATTATTTTGCTTTTTAAGGTTGCATAATGGAATATAAATTGTCAACGCGGTGCCCTTTTATCCGAGCGTAAACGGGGCCAATATTAGGCGTAGTGATGGTGGTTGGGCATTTACTCTCGGATAATGGGGCTTTTAAAATTTACTCGCACATATAACTAAATGTTAATTAAATCGTCACTTTAATCCCGAAAGTTTAATATTAATAAAGTGGTAATTATTAAAGTACCAATTTTTGGGCGGCGTGGGGGTGCTAATCCTTCCCCATCCGTAACTGACTCCTGAACCCAATATTTTTAAAATATCTGGTTTTATGGTGTCCGACCTACCTAAGTGACGGTGGCGACTCCATTTTTAAATAAAATACAGTTTTTGCAAAACCCCCACGGAAGACATTATTTTCAAAATAAAATAAAAATAAAAATAAAATACTTTTTTAGCGAACATAAAAAAAGAGGGACATCGCTACAGATGGCGACTCCGTTGGGGACATTTTTTTTTGTTTTTCAAAAAACAAAAACAAATGAGAGTCAAGCTTTTTCAAAATAATTACCGCTTTACTAATATCGAAAGTTCCGGATTAAAGTGACTATTAAATTAAAATTTGGTTATAATTGCGCGTTTATTTTAACGCATTTAAAATTTGGCATATAAACCCGTCCTTTTTAAGTGGGGGAAAACGCTAATGCTTTCGTGAGGATATCGTTCCTCCGTGTAGGCCTAGCAAGTACCTTCGGGGCTCGAGTACCTTATACTTTCGTAAGGATATCGCTTCGTGCAAGCATAAGCGAATGGGTCCCCCTGAATTGAACCCGGTTGAAAGGAGCCTATAATGGGTGATGATCGGGGGCCTTGCTACTCTTAGTAGAGGACAGCAAGGACAATTCAGGTACCTCTTAGCCCCAACACTGCATGTAGAAAACATATAGAAACCCACCCCTTTAGAGCCATGCGGATAACCTAGATGTTTTAGACAGGATGTAAATAGGGTTGTTTTGTTTGTTTACCTTATTTAATTTGCCTTTTTATTTATGTATTTATTATTTTTTATCCGATACTAACTCATTTTTTTGTGTTTTATTTTATTTTATTTTACACATACTTTTTTTGCATTATCATTGCATCCATATTACATAAAGGTGTTGATTCAAGTGGTTTGCCCGATCAGAAAATCTTTCATCATGGAAAAAAGGTATCTTAAGAAGGATGATATCAACTCAGTTGTCAGACATTGGTCAGAAGTCAACCAGTGGGCCCAAGGTAACAGTTTGCCGAGTGAACGCATAATGCCAGGATATATATACAAGAGCCTACAACAAAATGACCTATGGGAGATTAAAGAGATTTGGGAAGGATAGGATCGAAAACTAAAATACCTATATTCTGATACTTATGGCGACATAGAACGTTTAATGTATGTCCGGGTTAATCAGCCTTTGCGTCGAGCCATTTTTTAGTTCTGGAACCTTACTTTTTGCTGCTTCACCTTCAACGGCCACGCCATGATGACCACGATAGAAGAGTACACATCCTTGCTCAACAAGAAGAATGTTAAAAAAAATTGGATCTATGTGAAGCCGCCGAGGAATCAGAACTATCAATTGAAGCTCAAAACCTTTTGATAAGCGAGGATTGAGCCAACGATTTGATTGAAGAGACAGCCTAGCATCTTTATGGGAATGTATCCGAGATAGCACAACCGAATGAGGTAATGAAGATAGACCTATTTTTTTTTGGGGACATATGGTTGATCATCTTCCCGAGGGTATTCGGAAACATCGTTATCTGTTTGAACGCATGAAGCAAAAGGCAAACCCGGTGTCAGCAATTTTAATTGAGACTTTCATTTCCTTGAGTGCGACCCAAAAACATGTAGATGGGCATATCTGTAGAAGTATTCTTTTTTGGCTCCAGAATCTGGACCCTTTAATTCCTATGAAAGTCGTTCAAAAGGGTGATTACCAGCAGAATCAACGCCTTTATTTGCATTCATTTTGCATATCATGACATGGTGTTGATTCAAGAACGGTTCATTTAAAAGGCTTTCAAAATAGAAAAAGTCTGTTTTGCCGAAAACGATAATATTACAGTATCAAGTTAGGCTGAGCAAAGACAAATCGAGAAAGAAGATGGTCCGATAGTAAGGCACGTACGACGCAGAAGATCCAGTAAGGGCCGCAGAACCCTAATTTTAAAATCTTCACATTTAACCCTTTGTAAAAATCTCAAAGATTTTAATCTAACTCCTTCAAAAAAATGAAAATATTATTGTGTTTTAAAATTCTTTATCTTCTTCTAAAAATTAAAAAAAAACCTTAAAAGTTTCTTTTTTGAAGTTCCAATTAAACTTTTACTTTTTAATGAAAATAAAAATAAAATAAAATAATAATAGAAAAAAGAAAGAAAGAAGTTTTTTAAACCAAATGATCCTTGAGAATTTTAATTTAAACCCCAAAAGTTTTAAAGTATTCCCCTTAGGATCGATAGAATTCATCCCTATTATTTTTGCACCCAGATCTACAGAAGAAGAAGCTCTTATCTGCATTATGCACGCACTTGTCGATGTCCTTTTCAGAAGCCACAAAAATGAAGATCACGACGTCACGAGTCCATGGAATAGAATAAGAGGAGAAGATGAGGTCATCCATCATCCTGAAGACGAGTCGAGACGTGGAGCACAGGCTCTGCTTTCTGAAGTCAGGGTCTCTAGAAGGAATCCAACTATTACCTGTAATTCATTATTAGTTTCTTACAATCGGACATTTTCTATACTGAAAGTTTCTTAAGACTGTTCGAGAATCAACACTACATTTGCATGTATTCTCGCATTTATAGGGTATTGATTCCCAAAGTGGTTTCTCAAATCTCAGAAATCGTTCATAATTGACAAAGGGTCGTCTGGTCAGATATTAAAGGGCACAGATCCAGGGTTTTATCCCAGAACAAGATTGGAGACAATAGAAGAGGAACCATCTGAAGACTTCAGGCCAGACACGGTAGGCGACACAGTATTGGTAATGAGCATAGTAAAGTGCAAGAGTTGAAAGAAGCATATGGCAGAGGTGATGAATCAGATGAATACTTTGTCGAAAGGTAAGTGATCCGTTGAACCGAAAGAAGAATCGATATCTAGGACAAGGTTCGAGTAATACCGAAGTGGGTCACTCAAGCGAGTTAAATTTGAAGATCAGAGAAAGGGGCATCCCAAGAGAGGGATATTCTTTCGAGTTCATCCAGCTCAGATAAGAGAGAGATAACTTGGATGAAATTGAATCTGCAGAATGACCACTAGAAGCTTTATTGTGTATTTAAGAATATCAGATCGGGTCACCTTTAAAGAATAGGTAAAATGTGTTGTTCAGTTGAAGAACAGCTCAGAATATTGGAAGAAGAGAAACTAGTCAAGCGAGAATCAAGTCAGACTGCTATAAGGTAAGTTTGAGGAAATTGAGAATAGGTACGACAGTCTCTAGAGATGAGCTACAGAATAACTTAGCCATTAACAAGAGTTTTGAAAACAAGTTTACAACAGAGCAAGGACAATCCAACACTCTTCAGTTGGAAAATAAGGAGCAAGTGGAATAGTTCAGGACTTATTTGTGTGAATACGAGGTTCGTGTAGAAGTTAACAAACAGGTTGCTGCTGAAAATGTTGTAGAGATAACTTCCAAGCTACGAAAGACTAAGCATGGGATAGATGAAGACATGAAGATCAATATTAACCGAGTAAGTAAAGTGGCTTAACAAGATGGCAAACTTAGCTGACACATCGATGGTATTGAGTCAGAACATGGACCCAGTGTTGGACTACGGAGGCAAGCTGACCGGACTACTGGATGAAGTTAAGAAATTAAGCACTAGAGCTCATCAGTAAATGTAAATATCTAATATCTTATGTAATGAAACCTTTTGACCTCAATGAACGTTGTTCTATGGGGATCAATTTTAGAATTAATACCTTATTGAATTCATGTTTATATTGCACAATCCTGGCATATTTTACATGACATTATCATTACCTTGCATAAATTTTATGAGGAGTAATCCAAAGACCAATTAGGGTTTTATCATGGACAAAAGAATTGGAGACACTCAAAAATCAAGATTCGAGCAGTTAGAAGATGGGATTGAAAAAAAAGATTGATGCCTTCGATGCAAGAAAGCCCAGATTTGGTCATTCCTCTGGATTCTAAAAGATTCCCAGATTTGCGCATGATGACGGAACAAGATGCCCCAAGATTCACCTGACCATGTTCTGCAAAAAGATGAAGGGCTGCATTGAGAATGAAAAATTATTGTTTCACTGCTTCCACGACAGTCTAGCAGGACCCACCGTGATATGGTATAATTGTTTGAGTAGAGACCAAGTTCAGTCATGCAGAGACTTAACCGACGTCTTTTTGGGCAATGCAGATATGCTTTAGACCTAGCACCAAGTCGTCAGTATCTCCAGGGTACGAGGATGAAACCTGATGAGAGTTTCAAGGAATGTTATTTGAGATGGTGGAGGTTAGCCGCCCAAGTGCAGCCTCCTATTGCTGAAAAGGAAAGTGACTTCCATGTCTCAAGCCATCTTTCGTATTTCCTCTTTGATAAGCTGCTTGGGAAATTGAGGGGCAAATGTGATGACTTTAATAGAATACATGATCAGGTAGAAAACTTGAGTCTTAATTCAACGAACCAGACATGCCTGGAGCAGAAGGAAAGAAATAGATAAATGGGTACCACTTTTAAGGTTCTCGTGATCGTAAGAGAAGAAGACAGGCAGATTCCTCCGAAATCACCGAGAAAAATTCCTCAAACAAGTACATATTTAGAGATATTCAGAGTATTCCATCTCAGACATATGGCCTCATCTGGTCAAGGGTTAGTACCTTACCTCCGGGCCGATAAAGATTACGCCCAACTCATTTGCCCACAGTTTTGATCCATACAGTACATGTGAGTTCTACATTAAGGCGTCAGGGCATGACACCAAGAAATTTAGGGTCGTTAATTGAAGAAATCAAGAAGTTGGTTGACGAGGGAGTCATGATGAGAGAGTTGATCCAGCGGTGGAAAAACAAGAAAAGTGGCACAAGCCTACTCTACCTTGAAAGGGCCAGAATGAGTCAGTAGCCTAGAGATGGTCCGAAGGTCCTTACGGTTTTCTCATCATTTCACAAAGAAATTCTAAAAAAACTCATTGTTTGTCAGAATAACAAATCACATTTCCGTTTAGAAAGCATATTTACATTTTTGATTCTTTAAACATTTTATTTTTATGGGGTAATTTTTGTTCTCCCATATACATATACAGGCATTTTTGAATGGACATATGTATATATCATTTATATATCAGGTCCTCGAATTTTGAATGCAATTGTACCTTTGTTTCAGAGCCAAAGATCAACTCTAAGTTGCTCATATTTAGAAGAGATTAGATGTTGTGAGGATACTGTAAATGTAAGTATCTGCTAGTTTACTTAGGCCAACAGAGGAACATAGCGAGTGTTTAGACAATAGGAAGTTCCCATTTTAGGAATTTTTCTTCTCAGACACTTGTCGTTTAAGATCCTTGAATCAAGAGTTGACCCTAAACCTTTACCCCCTGAAGGCTTTCTCAGGATATCTATGAATGGGAGGATGAATGGTATTCTTTCAGTTAACTAAGAAAAAGAGATGAAACCAGATAGATTGAACATGAAGGCCATAGAACTACCAGAGGAAAATGGATGAAGACAAGTTTATGCTCAGAAAGTAAACCAAGCAACATAAGAAATGGCAACCAGAAGGCCGAAGCAATCAAGAGCGAGTACACCAAGTTAACTAGTTAAGAAGAAGATATATGAAGACTCTACTGTTCGATAGGCGCCAGTTTAGAAGAGCTGGGTAGAATTGATTACGTTCAAGCGGGAACAAGCGACAGTGTTCGATATAGATACAATTTGATTCGAGAATACATCCACAGACTCGAATAATAGGAAAGAGACTTTAGGTTGAAAACCCAAAATGGCCAGTCTAAAAAAGAGAGAAAAGAAAGAAAAAAAAGAGACAAAGAAAAAAAAGAAGAAAAAAAGAGAGATTACACTCCACTGTTTGGGTTTACTAAAAGGTATTCCTAGATAAGAGTGTTTAAAAAGAGAGAAATGAGTAGAATTTTCTGGGGCACTCCGCTGTAGTGAAAAGCTCAGAAGGTGGTTGTATGCTCTATCCATCTTTTAAGTCAAAAGTGGAGTAGCTACATGAGTGATATATTCAAATCATGACTATGCCGAGTAACTCGGGGTTCTGTTGTATGCTCTATCATTATCCTCGAGACAAAGGACTGTGATGAGTTGAATTCCCTTAGAAGAAAAAAAAGAAGAGAGAAAAGAAAAGGAAAAAGAAAGAGAAAAAAGACAAAAGGAATAAAAAGAAAATATTGTATATACTTCACATACAGATCAAACAATACAAGATCAAGACTTCAACTGTAAGAAATGAGCAAGAAATACATAAAGAATCCACAATTTTGAAGATTTGTATAGAAGCTTGAATTGAAGCTAAGTCAAGACAAGTCGGCCCGAATATTGCCAATTTTAAAAAGGGAAACGTCATTTAGGGTGAAAACCCAAAAATGGGCAGTCTAGAGCGATCCCAAAAATGAAGAGAAAGGAGTAGTTTGCCTAAGCATGTTGGCATCAATATCCAACCAAAATACACTGATATAAAGATACAGAAGAAGGAAGTGACCTCTAGGGTGAAAACCCAAAAATGGGCAGTCTAGAGCGATCCAAGAAAAAAAGAAAGAAAGAAAGAGAAAGAAAAGAAGAAAGAAGAACATTTCATGTGGGCATACCAATCACAGGAATTCCCAGAAATGTACATAATCCTTCATTCAAGGAACTTTGGAGGATCAATCATTTTTTTACGGAAAACAAGCATCAATACACAGCCAGAATGCAAGGCGGACCAAAAGAAAGAGAGTGAGGAAATGAACTCTAGGGTGAAAACCCGAAAACGGGCAGTCTAAAGTGATCCCGAAAAAGAAAAAAATACTCCATATGAGCATATCCAGATCATACGAGCACAGAGATACGACTTCGTCTAACCATGAACCAAAGACCTGCATTACAAGCATCCAAAGACCATTTTGATCATCCATAGATATCCAAGTTGAATGAGAATGTCTTCAGATTTCATTCCGCCTATAAGGGTTAACCTTGCTTCAAGGAACGTCAAACTTCGAAGTGTTTGATCGACACCTAAATGAGGGAAGAATGAGACATGGTGAGTTGGTAAGATTAAGAGAGCCACCTTAAATGAGTTAGAAATTAGGTATGGGATTGTGCCTCTTGAAAGCCTAATATACTAGAAGAAACTATACATTTGCGTATATCTTCACAATAGTCAAGATCTTCTAAATATGCGCTTCATTAGAGTTGATCTCTGGCAATTTGAAGCAGATGTGCTATGGTGTTTGATATTTTGGGGACAAACATGTTTTAAAAGGTTTGACATTTTCTCCCAAAGTTTTGATGTTTACCATTTGTCCCAAACAATGTTTTTAAAATGTTTGGCATTCCCTCCAAGTTGTGATTTTCAAAATGACTGTTATATTTTTCAAACAATCATTTTTTTGTATTGAAATATACACAAGTAAATTTCCTTTTGCATTACTTTAAAAATAAATGATGATGGGATTTAAAGCATAAGGGCCGAGAGTTAGTTCCCGTCGAAATGCTACGAGAAGATCAAGGATGAGCTTAGGAGATAGAAGCATTTTTGCTCACCTTAGTGATTAGAAATAGATCAAGGCTCTGCATGATGGGTCAGAAAATCGAAGCAGTGGAGCCTGTGATTGAATGGGGCAACGCCAAGCGAAGAAGATGACAAGGGTTCTTATAAGAATAATATAAGGACCAAAAGATCATTTCTGAAGACATGTGATAACCCTGAAGACAAGAAAGCTTTCCGCACGAAAGATTTGAAAGCATGCTAATTCAGATTCGAAGTGATTGATCAAATGAGGATTTAAGAGCATACATTGAAGAAGAAAAGAGATGAAAAAATCTGAGGAATGACCTTTCAGGGTGTAAAACTTTAGAACAAAAAGATTGAAAGAAAAAACAGAAGAGAAGAGAAAAAGAAAAGGAGAGAGAAGAGAGTGAGAGAAGAAAAAAAAGAGAGAAATAAGAAATGAAAAGAAAAAAAGAAAAAGAGAAGAAAGAAAGAAATGAGAAAAAAAAGAAAAAAGAAAGAGAATAAGAAGAAAGAAAAGAAAACATTACATTGCATGCATCATATAGATAGAGGTATGTCAATTTTTTCTTGTTTTAGACAGGTATTTGAAGATTGGTCAAAAAGTTTGAAGAAGTAGATTTTATTAAAGAAAGAAAGATCGGCAGCCATAGTAGCGTGAGACCAGATGTTTGCAGCCATAGTAGCGTGAAGCCAGATGACGGTAGCCAAAGTAGCCTAAAGCCGAATATTAAGTCCTTCGGGCCATCAGTAAGACCTTCAGGCATGATGATAACACCTTCGGGCCACCAGTAAGTCTTTCGAGAATGGTGATAAGTCCTTCGGACCATCAACAAGTCCTTCGGGCATAATGCGGCAACCATAATAGCGTAAGACCAGATGTCGGCAGCCATAGTAGCCTGAGGCCAGATGACGGTAGCCAAAGTAGCGTAAAGACGGATATTAAGTCATTCGGGCCATCAGTAAGACCTTCGGGCATGATGATAAGGCCTTCGGGCCACTAGTAAGTCTTTCGAGCATGGTGATAAGTCCCTCGAGCCATCAATAAGTCCTTCAGGCATGATGCGATAGCCTTAGTAGTGTAAGTCTAGAAAGATCGATAGCCTTAGTAGCGTGAGTCCAGAAAGATCGGCAGCCTTAGTAGCCTGAGTTCAGAAAGATCGGCAGCCTGAGTAGCGTGAGTTTAGAAAGACCGGTAGCCAATTATGTGTGAATCCCCAAATTTGAAGAAAGATCGACATCCTTAGTAGCGTGAGTCCAGAAAGATTGGTAGCCATTTTGGTGTGAATCCTAAATACGAAGATAAGGGTTCTATATATGAAGGGCCTATATTTTTTAGCACTCGCAGCGAGAGGTTCTATATAGGAAGAATCCGTAGCTCTGAGATTTCAGAAGCTAAAAGTTCTATATAGGAATGACTTGCGGCTCTAGGGTTTGAAGACTAGCAGTTCTATATAGGAAGAACTCCCAGTCAAAAGAATCCATCTGTGACGCAGAAGGTTTTATATAGGAAAAACCCGCGTTGAAGGCGAAGAGTTCTATATAGGAAGGACTCCAAGCTTTACCGTCTCAGAGTGAAAGGTTATATATTGGAAGAGCCCTAACTCTAGGATTTCAAGGAAAAAAGTTCTATATAGGAAGAACTTTTAGTCCGAAGGATCCGCCTGAGAAAGCGAAAGGTTCTATATAGGAAGAGCCTGTAGCTCCAAGATCGGAAGGTGAAGAAGTTATATATAGGAAGGACTTACGAGCTTGAAGATTCGGCCGAGGAAAAGCGGAGAGTTCCAGAAGAACACGTGATTCTGAAGCCAAGGACAAAGAAGCATGACAAAAATGAGTGCTTTTAATCTTTGCTTTGTTCTCGTTTCACAAGAACAAGCAAAGATGGGCAACTGTAATCACTCATTTTTGTCCGGGTTTTAGTGTTATTAGTATTATTGTAATAATATTATTATTAATATAAAATTAAAAAAAAAGAAAGAAAGAAAAAATAATAAAAAAATGTAAAAAAATTAAATTAAAATTAAAGTGTAAAAAAAGGACAATGCACTGCGTGGAGCTTAGTGCTCCACGTCACCTTGAAAGCCCCCATTTGCCTATAAATATAAGGCATGAGGAGACCATTGGAAGAAACACAATGAGCCGGCAGTGGTGCCCAATAAGAGATCCATGCTCTCAGGCTGCCAAGGACCGGGGCAATGCCCTCGGTCCTAACCAGTTCGATCGGAATCCTATTTTGGATCCGATCTAGTTAATTTTTGGAGAGGTCGTGGTAGATCTCGGTGGGGTTCAGTCGGGGTTTGTAATTCGAGCTCCTAGTTAGGTATATTTTCTTCCCTTTTTATTTATGTTGTATTTTTTTATGGTTTAATAAAGTATTAGTTAATTTAAAATTGTGTTCTTTTTTAGTTTGTATATTTATTTATGTATGTTTTAGATTAATATTTTATTTATGTTAGATTTGTTTCTATTTATGTATTAGATTAATATTTATGAATGTTTTAGATTAGTATTTTATTTATGTTAGATTAGTATTTATGTTAGTATTTATTCATTTATGTTTTAATTTTTATCACCTTGTATTTAAATTATTTTGCTTTTTAGGGTTGCATAATGGAATATAAATTGTCAATGAGGTGCCCTTTTATCCGAGCGTAAACGAGGCCAGTATCAGGTGTAGTAATGGTGGTTGGGCATTTACTCTCGGATAACGGGGCTTTTAAAATTTACTCACACATATAACTAAATGTTAATTAAATCTTCACTTTAATCTAGAAAGTTTAATATTAATAAAGCGGTAATTATTAAAGTACCAATTTTTGGGCGGTGTGGGGGGTGCTAATCCTTTCTCATCCGTAACCGACTCTCGAACCCAATATTTTTAAAATCTCTGGTTTTATGGTGTCTGGACTACCTAAGTGGCCAGTGGCGACTCCATTTTTAAATAAAATACGGTTTTTGCAAAACCCCCCATGGAAGGCATTATTTTCAAAATAAAATAAAATAAAAATACTTTTTTATCGAACATAAAAAAAGAGGGACATCGCTACACCCCTCCATCCACCGAAATCCTCGATGTGTCAGAAAATATACAAATGTATATAAATATACAGATGTATAAAGTATAGCCATCTAACCTTAGGATTCTAGTAAGTGTATTAGAAAAACAGCCCAATGTTTTCCATAGAAGGTGGCTAATCCTTCTCACTTACTAGGTTATTTCATCAGGTTTATCTCATCATAAACTACTCAAATAAGAGCTATGAAATAATTAAGAGCTTTTTTCTCAAGCTTATCCTCTCAAATAATTAGGTGAATTCTTCAAGTTCATTTATAAAATGAACCACGTAAACTCTGGGATAAGAATTCATTAAGAATAAAAACTCAACCTCTTTAATCGGTGAATTTAATAAGTTCTTCTCAATAGAACAACTCAAACACTTGGGATTGAGTTCATTAAGAGTTTAAGAAAACTTATCACTTCTAGCGGCAAGTTTATTCAGTCCTTCGCGATAGGACTACCCACTCAACACTGGGCTATAAACTTATTATGAGTAGTTATTCAACCAAAGTCAGTAAATTCATCAAGTCTTTCTTACTAAGACCACCCAAAATCTGGGCTATGAATTTATTAAGAGTAATAAAACCCAACCTGGGTATGTACATTGTTCATCATAGGGATAGGTAGTAAAAATGTACACTATGAGTACCCTCTATGGTTTCGTTTGACCACATTGAACTTAGATAACTAAGTTGGGTATGCACCATGAATTCCTCAACCAATAGGCTTTAGACCTATCCCCCTCGACGAATCCAAAACCATTTTCGACTTAACCCTTTGGTAAGCGGATGAACTAGGTTCTTTTTCCGACTTCACATACTCTAAAGAGAGTACTTCATTCCTTATTAAGTGTCTTACTGATTCATATCTTATACGAATGTGTCTCTTCTTACCATTATATGATTGCTCTTAGCCACACATATCGCTGCTTGTGAATCATACAACAAGGACACTGGAGGAATCAGTTTTCCCCACAATGGAATTTCTGCTAACAAATTTCTAAGCCATTCGGCTTCTTGCCCAGCGAGGTCAAGAGCAATAAACTCTGACTCCATAGTAGAGCGAGCAATAAAAATGAAGGAAAGCCAACAAACTCGAGTTGCCAATCAATAGTACCTTTAAGATACTTTAGTACGCATCTAAGTGCAATCCAGTGCCCACCACTGGGATTATGAGTATATCTACTTAACCTACTCATTGCATAGGCAATATCAGGCCGAGTATAGTTCATTAAGAACATAAGGCTTCCAATAATTCGAGGATACTTTTCGTGGGAAACACTACTTCCTTTATTCTTAAAGAGATGTATATTAGAGTCATAAGGAGTTCGAATAGGGATGACGTCAAAACTGTCAAATTTCTTTAACACCTTCTCAATATAATGTATTTGATTTAAAGAAAAACCCTTCTCAGGTTTGGTAACTTTTACTCTTAAGATCATATTAATCTCTTCCAAGTGTGATTAGACTTTATTGATTATAGTTCATCATAAACTGAACTTATTCAGAAACTAGCATCAATTTGAACATTATAGCTTCACTATAGGTTTTTGGATCCTCATCTATCATGAAAGATTGAGCTATAGGTTTAGATATAGAGTCTAAATCACTTATTTCTGTAATAAAGGAAATTTTATAAAATTTGGTCTAAAGGTAGTAGCTACCTTTTTATCTTTTACATCTTCTATGATTTAATTCAAACTCTAAAAAATCCTTGACAGAGGTACTAGAAGTGTAACACCTTCTTCTCGTATATGTACATTGAACATGAGTCAAAGATGTTACGAGCTTTTAGAAATATCTTTTAAACTAAAAATCAGGAATTTTAAAAATTTTAAATTAACTTCCCAGGAGGTCACCCATCTTGAAATTTCTCTAATTCTAGCACGCTTAACTTTATCTTATTTAGGGATTAAAATAATGATTTAATACCCGATAGTAAACCTTTTTACGTAAATAACATAATCATGTCAAAAAATATAATAATAATAATAAGCAATTAATATGTTTAAGATTTATGAAGGTTTATAAAACTATTACATACACAATTTAAATATTTATCAGAAAGACATGTTTAATTAGTACTTGCCACTATTAAACACAAAAACATGGATGTCATAAGTACTGAAATTAACCTGTCGATTTGGTACTCCCCAAAAGAGGCAGTGATGCAAAGCTCCACTCCTATTACCGTTTACTTATGTGTATAACAGAAATACACGCTGAGTATAACTCAGTGAGGCATAAGATGAAAACATATATAAATATATATTAATGCATGATACTTTCAAAAGCATGATAGTCATTAAATCATATGATTCTGTAATGCAGGAACATCTGTATAAGAAAACATATAGTTGTACTGTATAATCGTGTAGCCCAAGGTAAATATCAAGTGACTAATAAACGAGTTGCGTACTTGGAAAGTACTATCATTTTCTTTAAACTTGTAGACACATCGAAGTGTCAGATAACTTGTAAGACACAATGAAGTGTCAGGTAACTTGTATGACACAATGAGTGTCAGATAACTTGTAAAACACATTGAAGTGTCAGATAACTTGTAAGACTCTAATGGTATACCACAATATTGTCCAACTTAATATTATACTACCAAGGGAAAACTTAAAACAATTCTTGCAAAATGGCAAGCAACCCATATACATTTTATATCATGTAAAACATATCATATTAGAGTAGTTCATACTTCAATATGCTCTATAACTTTCATGGTGTACTACCATAAAAATAATTATATGAATTAACATTTTCATGAATATATCATGCTATAAAACCATACGTGACCATAAAATATGCCACAATCTTTAAATCAATAAAATAAAGTACAATGTCAAAAATATATTATGCTATTTATAAAAATTCTTTACCTTTTTGGGTGACTTATCACAAGTCTCCCTATAGTATGTTAATAAACATACATTTAAAAAATTTGTATGCACTTACCTTAGCCTTGGTAATTAACCTTGCTACTTGATTTCACTTTTGATTCTTTTCTTTTCCTTTTCTACAAAAAAATGACCTTGATTTATATCAGAATCTACATTAAAATAACATATACTATTTCAAGTATATGTTAGTACATATTCATACCATATACAATAATGGAAAGTAATTAAAATAACTATCCATTATGTACAAACTTGATCCGATAAAACTTTCTATATTTGAATCACAAATTCTCATACTTTTCTTTAAATCCCCAACTTTTCCCAAAATATCTATTTTAGTCCCTAAGGACTCTTTTAAACTTCCAACTATAAATTTTCAAGTCTAAACCTTACATTTCTCATCCTTTACACTTTAGGACCCAAACTTTAAAAATTTGCATTTTGGTCCCTAAAGTAATCGAATATTCAATTTGACCCAAAATGTTGATTTAAACTTCAAAATCAACATTTTAATCACTAGACTTAATTTTTCCAACATAATATACCTCAAATACAAGCTCAACATCAAATCCCTAAACTTTTCAAAAATTCAAGACAAATCCCTAAGTTTCTTCAAAATGCCGAATTAGTCCTTGTACTCCCAAAAATTTCCATTTTGATCCTTAAACATCAATTCATGATATTTCAATCATAATTCATCAATTCAAGTGCTAAAATAAATTTTCAATAATTTCCCCTAATTTCTCAAAATTTTCAAAATGGTCTCTATAACTTCAATTGGGGAAATTATTTAATCTAACATCAAAATTAAACTTCCAACATCATAATTCATTCAATATCGTCCTCATATTAACTTCCTAACCAAAACCCCCAAATCTTAGGGTTAGGGTTTATGACTTCAAACATGGAATTAAACAAATTTCAAACTTGATTCCATGTTTATAACATTAATTCTACACAAAACAACCGTAATTTCATCATCTACTATCAATTTCCATAACCAACCTCATCCATGAACATAACTCATACTTGACTTTATCATGCAAAAATACTATCAAAATGAAGAGAATCAATTGTAGAATAATTTACCTCAATCAATTTTGCTTGAATCTAAACTTTTGATCTTTTAATTTTGGCTTGAAAGATTGAAAACTCTCATTCTTCCTTTCCTTTCTTGGTTTCGAATAGCCTAGGAAATAAGATGAGGATATTTTCTCATCTTTTTAATTAATCCACATGTTTTAAAGTAAAAATGAAATTTTAATTCATTTACACAGTGAAATTACTATTTTACCCCTTTAATTCAATGGCCAAGATTCAATCTCATCAAAAATCAATGACCATGATTAATTCCATGTGTTATTCACCTTCCAAATTTTCCCTCAAAGTTTCAAAATATTTCAAAAATGCCATCCATGACAAATGTCCAATTTCCTCTCCAACTAGCCTTTATTTACAACAAGACTTAAAAATTGCCATTCCATTAAAATTGAACCAAATTGGTTCCAATCCAACCTTCCATGTCCCAAAATATCTTATATTTTTATTTATGACATTTATTCGATCCAAATATTTGAATTTCACTCAATACGATTTCCAAATTTTCTTTCTACGAACTTTAAAGCTTTATAGCCACTAATATAAGCCTCATACGAAAAATTCGAGTAACAAGAAAGTGTCACTCTTAGCGGTGAACTATTCATTTATGGGGTTAACTTACATAACTTTTAGAAATTACAATTTAGTCCCTGAACTTTTCCAAAGTTTATACTTTGACCACCAAACTTTCAAAATTTTCATTTTGGTCACTAAACTAAAACCACCAATCTTTAACTCTTTAAGTTTTAGTCACTAAGCAAATATTGGGGCATTACAATTATCCCCCTTGAGAAAATTCGTCCTCGAATTTTCAAGACGTACCTGTTTTAAACAAGTGCGTATACTACTTTTCCATTGCATCCTTTGTTTCCCACGTTGCTTTTTCCACTTTGTGATTGCGCCGTAGGACTTTTACCAATGGTATTTGCTTATTCCTTAATTCTTTGACACCATACGCTAGTATCTTTACTTGTTCTTCTTTATATGCAAATCTGATTGCAACTCAATTTCCTCCGGTACAATCACATGTGATGGATCAGATCTATATCTCCTGAGCATTGAAACATGGAAAACATCATGAATTTTACTCATCTCTGGTGGAAGAGCTAGCTGATATGCCACAGGACCAACCTTTTTCAGTATTTCATACGGTCCAATATATCTGGGACTTAACTTACCTTTAAGACCGAATCTCATTATTTTCTTCCAAGGAAAAACTTTTAAGAGTACTTTTTCTCCAAATTCAAACTTAATGTCCTTTCTTTTCAAATATGCATATGACTTATGTCGATCAGCGGGCTTTTTAAGATTGTCTTGCACAATCTTAACCTTTCCCTCCATTTCTTGCAACATATCTGGCTTAATCAACTTGCGATCATGTAGCTCAAACCAGTTCAATGGTGATCTGCACTTCCGACCAAAAAGAGCTTCATAAGGTGCCATTTGAATACTTTCCTAATAACTATTATTGTAAGAAAATTCTGCTAATGGCAAGTACTTTTCCCATGATCCTTTAAATTCAATTATACAAGCTATTAACATATCCTCAAGTATCTAAATTATCTTTCTGATCTGACCATATGTTTAAGGATGAAATGCAGTACTGAAGTTCAATCTTATCCCCAAAGCTCCGTGCAATGCTTTCGAAAATCTTGATGTGAACTTTGGATCTCGATATGATACTATGGATATAGGCACCCCATGTAGTCGGACTATTTCTTTAATATACAACTCGACATACTTGCTCATCTGATAATATGTTCTAACTGGTATAATGTGAGCAAATTTAGTTAACCTGTCCATAATTACCTAGATAGAATCTTTCTTCTTTGAGGTCAATGGCAATCTGTCACAAAAAATCCATAGCAATTCTATCCCACTTCCATTGCGGAATAGAAATAGGTTGTAACTTTCTGATGGCACTTGATGCTCGGCTTTTACCTATTGACAAGTCAAACACTTGGCAACAAACTCGATATCATTTTTTCATACCAAGCCACCAATATTGACTCTCCAAATCTTGATACATCTTGTTTCCCCGGGATGCATAGTCAAGGGATTATAGTGTGCCTCGAAAAGCAAATTTTGCTTCATCTCAAAGATCTTTAGGAATATATACTTTATCTTTGTAATAAAGGCACCCATCGATTTAATCTCAAAATCTTTAATTCCACTGGACTCCACTTACTTTATCTTGGTTTTACAATCTTCATTTCGTTGCTGACTTTCTTTAATCTGTCTAACAATGATGATCTCAATTGCAACTCTACCAACAACGAACCATCAGGTCTCCCTTTTAATTGCGCATTTAAAGCCCGTAATGTAGCAAATGTTTTTCGACTCAAAGCATCTGCTACAACATTTGCCCGGCCTGGGTGATAGTCAATGATCAAATCATAATCTTTTATCGTTCTAACCACCCCGTTGCCATAAATTCAACTTTCTGTGTCGTTAAATATTTTAAACTTTTATGATCCGTATAAACATGACAACATTCACCGTAGAGATAATGTTGCCATACTTTTAGAGCAAAAACTACAGCCGCCAGCTCTAAATCATGAGTAGGATAATTCCTTTCATGTGGTTTTAATTACCGAGAAGCATAAGCAATCACCTTTCCCTCTTGCATTAATATGCACCCCAATCCATTATGAGATGCATCACTATACAAAGTAAACTCCTTTCCCGATTCGAGTTGTACTAAAATGGAGCTTTTGTCAAAATTTTCTTTAATTGATCAAATCTTTCTTGACACTTTTCAGTCCAAACAAATGGAACATTCTTTCTCAATAACTTCGTAAGTGGAGCAGCTATCATCGAAAAGTTTTTCACAAACCTTCAATAATATCCAGCAAGTCCCAAGAAACTTCGAACTTCAGTAATATTCTTGGGAACCTTCCACTCCACAATAGATTGTATCTTTTTAGGATCCACTCTAATTCCTTCAGCTGAAGCAATGTGACCCAAGAAAGCCACTTCAGAAAACCAAAACTCGCATTTTAAGAGCTTGGCATATAACTTTTTTTCCTTCAAAATTTGTAATACTATCTTCAAATGTGTATCATGATCTTCTTTAGTCTTCGAGTACACTAATATATCATCAATAAAAACTACAAAAAACCGATCGAGATACGGTTGAAATACTCGGTTCATTAAATCCATAAATGCTGCTGGAGCATTTGTGAGGCCAAATCACTACAAATTCATAATGCTCGTACCTCGTTCAGAATGTTGTCTTTGGAATATCTTCCTCCTTGACTTTTAGTTGATAATAACCAGACCAAAGATCGATTTTAGAGAATACCGCCGCTCCTTTTAGTAGATCAAATAAATATTCTATTCTTGGTAAAGGATACTTATTCTTTATGGTCACCTTATTCAGCTGCCGGTAATCAATACACAGTCGCATCAAACCATTTTTCTTTTTGACAAAAAGTACCAGAGCTCCCCATGGTAAAGTGCTAGGACGTATAAATCCTCTATTTAATAACTCCTACAACTGTGACTTTAACTCCCTCAATTCTGTATGTGTCATTCTATATGGAGTCATAGATACTGGCTCAGTACCAGGAATAACCTCAATTCCAAATGGTACTTCTCTTTCAGGAGGTATTCCTAGTAACTCTTCCAGAAATACCTCAGGAAAATCCCGAACTGTCGAAATTGCACTGAGGTCAGTATTAATCTTCTTAGTATCCACTACGTGGGCTAGAAAAGCCTCACAACCTTGCTCTAGTAATTTCTTGGCTTTAAAAGCCAAAATCACATTCTTTATACATTGAGATCCTTCGCCCAACACTATAATCTCTAAGCCATCCATAGTTTTTAAAATCAACTGCTGTTGGCGTCATCTTACTGTAACATCGTAGGCATGAAGCCAATCAATGCCCAAAATGATCTCAAGATCACTAAATGGTAGTTCTAACAAGTCAGTTGGGAATTCAATTCCCTAAACTTTAAGCATACATCTCCTACTTACTTTAGTTACTGTAGCACTTTGGCCTAGGGGGTTTATGGCTATCACATCACTCTGAGTTAGTTCTAAAGGAATTCTTTTTTCCCGAACTAATCCAGAACTAGCGTAAGAGTGTGTAGATCCAGTATCTATCAGAATAAATATAGGTTTATCATAGAGTTGGAAAGTACCTGTAACAATGTCAGGTTCTTCTCTGTCATCATGGTCGTTCTACATACGGATGTGATATACCCTCGCTGAAGCTCCATCATCTCAACCTACAAAAGCTTCAGTCTTCTTTCGAGAATCCATTCTGGATGGTCCTACAGATCCTCGACCTTTGCCTCTTTGCATTCCAACAGATCTTTCAGTCTGAATCGACCTGTCATCTCGATTTGGACAATCACGTATAAAATGTCCAGTTTCAACACAACGAAAACAAGCTCCCGTGACCATCCGGTACCCCCTTGATGTTTTCGGTTACAAAATTTGCATTGAAAAGGTCCTTGATTCTTTTTAGAGCCTTTCACTGATATCGAAGTGTTTATGGACTTTCCAAATTGACTTAATTGTCCTCGAGATGCTAAAAATCCAGATCTCCCTTGCTGTGAATATCTTTTGCCTCGCTTTGATGATCGCGACGCAAAAGATGTTTCAGCACTTCATTTTTGGCTCTGTGATTCTTTTTCAGCTTTTTCCCAGACAATCTCCATTGCTTTAGCTCTATTAATTGCTTTTTGATACTCTCTAGGAATAATAGACACTAGCACCTCTTGATATCTGGCATCTAACCCGCTTATAAAACTATTAGTGATGGCTCTCTCGTCTGTAGCAATTCGAGGCAAACCTACTCGATCTATTAAACTCGCATTCATATTCATACACCGAGTGATCTCCCTACTTAAGGTCCAAGAACCACTGCCTCATTTCCCGAATAAATGCATCTCCAATATATTTCCTCCTAAACTCACGGAGGAAAAACTGCCAGTTCACCTCTTCTTGAACACGAACAGTGACATTGGTCCACCATACCAGTGCCTGCTCTCTCAACAAGGAGACAACTTCTTCTAGCTTTCCTTGATCATCACACCTAATCTGAGACAACATTGTCTGTATGTCATTCAACCAGAAATTTGACGACATAGGATCCCCATCAACGTCGCCTTTAAAATCAGGAGCCTGCAGCTTCTTTAACTCATTCGGAACAGAAATTCGAGGAGGTCTATTAAGTATCTCATCCAGGGCTTGCGAAACATACCCCAGTCTTGCACCGACATTTCTGTGTAGGTGCACCAGCCTCTATTAAATAGGTCTGCATACTTCTTCACCAACTTCGGAGCAATCTCATGCCTCACTTGTTGAGTAGCATGTCGATCCGATTCCTCCGACATATGAACTTATAGCATACACTTAAACTAATAAGCAATTGCATCGATCAAACAAGTATCATTTTCAAGTAAATACGACATCCTAGTGGCATGTACACACTTTGACACTTTTATAAATTTCAATTTAACTCGAGAATCGACTAAACATGTAGCTCGATACCAATAAATGTAACACCTCCTTCCCGTATCCATACGTTGAACACAAGTCAAAGATGTTACGAGCTTTTAGAAATATCTTTTAAACTAAAAATCTAATTTTTAAATTCTAGGTCACCCATCTTGAAATTTATCTTATTTAGGGATTAAAATAATAATTTAATACCCGATAGTTAAACTTTTTACGTAAATAACATAATCATGTCAAAAAATATATAATAATAATAAGCAATTAATATGTTTAATATTTATGAAAGGTTTATAAAACTATTACATACCCAATTTAAATATTTATCGAAAAGACAAGTTTAACTAGTACATGCCACTATTAAACACAAAAACATGGATGTCATAAGTACTGAAATTAACCTGTCGATTCGGTACTCCCCAAAAGAGGCAGTGATGCAAAGCTCCACTCCTATTACCGCTTACCTATGTGTATAACAAATACATGCTGAGTATAACTCGGTGAGGGCATAAGATGAAAACATATATAAATATATATTAATGCATGATACTTTCAAAAGCATGATAGTCATTAAATCATATGATTATCTAATGCAGGAACATCTGTATAAGAAAACATATAGTTGTACTGTATAATCGTGTAGCCCAAGGTAAATATCAAGTGACTAATAAATGAGTTGCGTACTTGGAAAGTACTATCATTTTCTTTAAACTTGTAGACACATCAAGTGTCGATAACTTGTAAGACACAATGAAGTGTCAGTAACTTGTATGACACAATGAGTGTCGATAACTTGTAAAACACATTGACTTGTAAGACTAATGGTATACCACAATATTGTCCAACTTAATATTATACTACCAAGGGAAAACTTAAAACAATTCTTGCAAAATGGCAAGCAACCCATATACATTTTATATCATGTAAAACATATCATATTAGAGTAGTTCATACTTCAATATGCTCTATAACTTTCATGGTGTACTACCATAAAAATAATTATATGAAATAACATTTTCATGAATATATAATGCTATAAAACCATACGTGACCATAAAATATGCCACAATCTTTAAATCAATAAAATAAAGTACAATGTCAAAAATATATTATGCTATTTATAAAAATTCTTTACCTTTTTGGGTGACTTATCACAAGTCTCCTATAGTATGTTAATAAACATACATTTAAAAATTTGTATGCACTTACCTTAGCCTTGATAATTAACCTTGCTACTTGATTTCACTTTTGATTCTTTTCTTTTCCTTTTCTACAAAAAAATGACCTTGATTTATATCAGAATCTACATTAAAATAACATATACTATTTCAAGTATATGTTAGTACATATTCATACCATATACAATAATGGAAAGTAATTAAAATAACTATCCATTATGTACAAACTTGATCCGATAAAACTTTCTATATTTGAATCACAAATTCTCATACTTTTCTTTAAATCCCCAACTTTTCCCAAAATATCTATTTTAGTCCCTAAGGACTCTTTTAAACTTCCAACTATAAATTTTCAAGTCTAAACCTTACATTTCTCATCCTTTACACTTTAGGACCCAAACTTTAAAAATTTGCATTTTGGTCCCTAAAGTAATCGAATATTCAATTTGACCCAAAATGTTGATTTAAACTTCAAAATCAACATTTTAATCACTAGACTTAATTTTTCCAACATAATATACCTCAAATACAAGCTCAACATCAAATCCCTAAACTTTTCAAAAATTCAAGACAAATCCTAAGTTTCTTCAAAATGCCGAATTAGTCCTTGTACTCCCAAAATTTTCCATTTTGATCCTTAAACATCAATTCATGATATTTCAATCATAATTCATCAATTCAAGTGCTAAAATAAATTTTCAATAATTTCCCTAATTTCTCAAAATTTTCAAAATGGTCTCTATAACATCAATTGGGGAAATTATTTAATCTAACATCAAAATTAAACTTCCAACATCATAATTCATTCAATATCATCCTCATATTAACTTCCTAACCAAAACCCCAAATCTTAGGTTTAGGGTTTATGACTTCAAACATGGAATTAAACAAATTTCAAACTTGATTACATGTTTATAACATTAATTCTACATAAAACAACCTTAATTTCATCATCTACTATCAATTTCCATAACCAACCTCATCCATGAACATAACTCATACTTGACTTTATCATCCAAAAATAATATCAAAATGAAGAGAATCAAGTGTAGAATAATTTACCTCAATCAATTTTGCTTGAATCTAAACTTTGATCCTTTAATTTTGGCTTGAAAAATTGAAAACTCTCATTTTTCCTTTCCTTTCTTGATTTCGAATAGCCTAGGAAATAATATGAGGATATTTTCTCATCTTTGTAATTAATCCACATGTTTTTAAAGTAAAAATGAAATTTTAATTCATTTTACATAGTGAAATTACTATTTTACCCTTTAATCCAGTGGCCAAGATTCAATCTCATCAAAAATCAATGGCCATGATTAATTTCATTTGTTATTCAACTTCCAAATTTGCCCTCAAAGTTTCAAAATATTTCAAAATGCCATCCATGACAAATGTCCAATTTCCTCTCCAACTAGCTTTTTATTTACAACAAGACTAAAAATTGCCATTCCATTAAAATTGAACCAAATTGGTTCCAATCCAACCTTCCATGTCCCAAAATATCTTATATTTTTATTTATGACATTTATTCGATCCAAATATTTGAATTTCACTCAATACAATTTCCAAATTTTCTTTCTACGAACTTTAAAGCTTTATAGCCACTAATATAAGCCTCATACGAAAAATTCGAGTAACAAGAAAGTGTCACTCTTAGCGGTGAACTATTCATTTATGGGGTTAACTTACATAACTTTTAGAAATTACAATTTAGTCCTTGAACTTTTCCAAAGTTTATACTTTGACCACCAAACTTTCAAAATTTTCATTTTGGTCACTAAACTAAAACCACCAATCTTTAACTCTTTAAGTTTTAGTCACTAAGCAAATATTGGGGCATTACAATTATCCCCCTTGAGAAAATTCGTCCTCGAATTTTCAAGACGCACTGCTTTTTAAACAAGTGCGTATACTACTTTTCCATTGCATCCTTTGTTTCCCGTTGCTTTTTCCACTTTGTGATTGCGCCGTAGGACTTTTACCAATGGTATTTGCTTATTCCTTAATTCTTTGACACCATACGCTAGTATCTTTACTTGTTCTTCTTTATATGCAAATCTGATTGCAACTCAATTTCCTCCGGTACAATCACATGTGATGGATCAGATCTATATCTCCTGAGCATTGAAACATGGAAAACATCATGAATTTTACTCATCTCTGGTGGAAGAGCTAGCTGATATGCCACAGGACCAACCTTTTTCAGATTTTCATACGGTCCAATATATCTGGGACTTAACTTACCTTTAAGACCGAATCTCATTATTTTCTTCCAAGGAAAAACTTTTAAGAGTACTTTTTCTCCAAATTCAAACTTAATGTCCTTTCTTTTCAAATATGCATATGACTTATGTCGATCAGCGGGCTTTTTAAGATTGTCTTGCACAATCTTAACCTTTCCCTCCATTTCTTGCAACATATCTGGCTTAATCAACTTGCGATCATGTAGCTCAAACCAGTTCAATGGTGATCTGCACTTCCGACCAAAAAGAGCTTCATAAGGTGCCATTTGAATACTTTCCTAATAACTATTATTGTAAGAAAATTCTGCTAATGGCAAGTACTTTTCCCATGATCCTTTAAATTCAATTATACAAGCTATTAACATATCCTCAAGTATCTAAATTATCTTTACAGACTGACCATATGTTTAAGGATGAAATGCAGTACTGAAGTTCAATCTTATCCCCAAAGCTCCGTGCAATGCTTTCGAAAATCTTGATGTGAACTTTGGATCTCGATATGATACTATGGATATAGGCACCCCATGTAGTCGGACTATTTCTTTAATATACAACTCGACATACTTGCTCATCTGATAATATGTTCTAACTGGTATAATGTGAGCAAATTTAGTTAACCTGTCCATAATTACCTAGATAGAATCTTTCTTGCTGGGGGTCAATGGCAATCCTGTCACAAAATCCATAGCAATTCTATCCCACTTCCATTGCGGAATAGAAATAGGTTGTAACTTTCCTGATGGCACTTGATGCTCAGCTTTTACCTATTGACAAGTCAAACACTTGGCAACAAACTCTGATATCATTTTTTCATACCAAGCCACCAATATTGACTCTCCAAATCTTGATACATCTTGTTTCCCCCAGGATGCATAGTCAAGGGATTATAGTGTGCCTCAGAAAGCAAATTTTGCTTCATCTCAGCATCTTTAGGAATATATACTTTATCTTTGTAATAAAGGCACCCATCAGATTTAATCTCAAAATCTTTAATTCCACTGGACTCCACTTACTTTATCTTGGTTTTACAATCTTCATTTCGTTGCTGACTTTCTTTAATCCTGTCTAACAATGATGATCTCAATTGCAACTCTACCAACAACGAACCATCAGGTCTCCCTTTTAATTGCGCATTTAAAGCCCGTAATGTAGCAAATGTTTTTCGACTCAAAGCATCTGCTACAACATTTGCCCGGCCTGGGTGATAGTCAATGATCAAATCATAATCTTTTATCAGTTCTAACCACCCCCGTTGCCATAAATTCAACTTTCTGTGTCGTTAAATATTTTAAACTTTTATGATCCGTATAAACATGACAACATTCACCGTAGAGATAATGTTGCCATACTTTTAGAGCAAAAACTACAGCCGCCAGCTCTAAATCATGAGTAGGATAATTCCTTTCATGTGGTTTTAATTACCGAGAAGCATAAGCAATCACCTTTCCCTCTTGCATTAATATGCACCCCAATCCATTATGAGATGCATCACTATACAAAGTAAACTCCTTTCCCGATTCGAGTTGTACTAAAATGGAGCTTTTGTCAAAATTTTCTTTAATTGATCAAATCTTTCTTGACACTTTTCAGTCCAAACAAATGGAACATTCTTTCTCAATAACTTCGTAAGTGGAGCAGCTATCATCGAAAAGTTTTTCACAAACCTTCAATAATATCCAGCAAGTCCCAAGAAACTTCGAACTTCAGTAATATTCTTGGGAACCTTCCACTCCACAATAGATTGTATCTTTTTAGGATCCACTCTAATTCCTTCAGCTGAAGCAATGTGACCCAAGAAAGCCACTTCAGAAAACCAAAACTCGCATTTTAAGAGCTTGGCATATAACTTTTTTTCCTTCAAAATTTGTAATACTATCTTCAAATGTGTATCATGATCTTCTTTAGTCTTCGAGTACACTAATATATCATCAATAAAAACTACAAAAAACCGATCGAGATACGGTTGAAATACTCGTTCATTAAATCCATAAATGCTCTTTGGAGCATTTGTGAGGCCAAATCACTACAAATTCATAATGCTCGTACCTCGTTAATGTTGTCTTTGGAATATCTTCCTCCTTGACTTTTAGTTGATAATAACCAGGACCAAAGATCGATTTTAGAGAATACCGCCGCTCCTTTTAGTAGATCAAATAAATATTCTATTCTTGGTAAAGGATACTTATTCTTTATGGTCACCTTATTCAGCTGCCGGTAATCAATACACAAATGCATCAAACCATTTTTCTTTTGACAAAAAGTACCAGAGCTCCCCATGGTAAAGTGCTAGGACGTATAAATCCTCTATTTAATAACTCCTACAACTGTGACTTTAACTCCTCAATTCAGATGTGTCATTCTATATGGAGTCATAGATACGGCTCAAGTGCAGAATAACCTCAATTCCAAATGGTACTTCTCTTTGAGGTATTCCTAGTAACTCTTCCCGAAATACCTCAGAAAATCCCGAATCATCGAAAATTGCACCGAGGTCGGTATTAATCTTCTTAGTATCCACTACGTGGGCTAGAAAAAGCCTCACAACCTTGCTCTAGTAATTTCTTGGCTTTAAAAGCCAAAATCACATTCTTTATACATTGAGATCCTTCGCCAACACTATAATCTCTAAGCCATCCATAGTTTTTAAAATCAACTGCTGTTGGCGTCATCTTACTGTAACATCGTAGGCATGAAGCCAATCAATGCCCAAAATGATCTCAAGATCACTAAATGGTAGTTCTAACAAGTCAGTTGGGAATTCAATTCCCTAAACTTTAAGCATACATCTCCTACTTACTTTAGTTACTGTAGCACTTTGGCCTAGGGGGTTTATGGCTATCACATCACTCTGAGTTAGTTCTAAAGGAATTCTTTTTTCCCGAACTAATCCAGAACTAGCGTAAGAGTGTGTAGATCCAAAGATCTATCGAGAATAAATATAGGTTTATCATAGAGTTGGAAAGTACCTGTAACAATGTCAGGTTCTTCTCTGTCATCATGGTCGTTCTACATACGGATGTGATATACCCTCGCTGAAGCTCCATCATCTCAACCTACAAAAGCTTCAGTCTTCTTTCGAGAATCCATTCTGGATGGTCCTACAGATCCTCGACCTTTGCCTCTTTGCATTCCAACAGATCTTTCAATCGAATCGACTGTCATCTCGATTTGGACAATCACGTATAAAATGTCCAGTTTCAACACAACGAAAACAAGCTCCCGTGACCATCCGTACCCCTTGATGTTTTCGGTTACAAAATTTGCATTGAAAAGGTCCTTGATTCTTTTTAGAGCCTTTCACTGATATCGAAGTGTTTATGGACTTTCCAAATTGACTTAATTGTCCTCGAGATGCTAAAAATCCAGATCTCCCTTGCTGTGAATATCTTTTGCCTCGCTTTGATGATCGCGACGCAAAAGATGTTTCAGCACTTCATTTTTGGCTCTGTGATTCTTTTTCAGCTTTTTCCCAGACAATCTCCATTGCTTTAGCTCTATTAATTGCTTTTTGATACTCTCTAGGAATAATAGACACTAGCACCTCTTGATATCTGGCATCTAACCCGCTTATAAAACTATTAGTGATGGCTCTCTCGTCTGGTAGCAATTCAGAGGCAAACCTACTCAGTCTATTAAACTCGCATTCATATTCATACACCGAGTGATCTCCCTACTTAAGGTCCAAGAACCACTGCCTCATTTCCCGAATAAATGCATCTCCAATATATTTCCTCCTAAACTCACGGAGGAAAAACTGCCAGTTCACCTCTTCTTGAACACGAACAGTGACATTGGTCCACCATACCAGTGCCTGCTCTCTCAACAAGGAGACAACTTCTTCTAGCTTTCCTTGATCATCACACCTAATCTGAGACAACATTGTCTGTATGTCATTCAACCAGAAATTTGACGACATAGGATCCCCATCAACGTCGCCTTTAAAATCAGGAGCCTGCAGCTTCTTTAACTCATTCGGAACAGAAATTCGAGGAGGTCTATTAAGTATCTCATCCAGGGCTTGCAGAAACATACCCCAGTCTTGCACCGACATTTCCTGTGTAGGTGCACCAGCCTCCTATTAAATAGGCTGCTGTACTTCTTCACCAACTTCTGGAGCAATCTCATGCCTCACTTGTTGAGTAGCATGTCGGGATCCGATTCCCTCCGACATATGAACTTATAGCATACACTTAAACTAATAAGCAATTGCATCGATCAAACAAGTATCATTTTCAAGTAAATACGACATCCTAGTGGCATGTACACACTTTGACACTTTTATAAATTTCAATTTAACTCCAGAATCGACTAAACATGTAGCTCTGATACCAATAAATGTAACACCTCCTTCCCGTATCCATACGTTGAACACAAGTCAAAGATGTTACGAGCTTTTAGAAATATCTTTTAAACTAATTCTCTAATTCTAGCACGCTTAACTTTATCTTATTTAGGGATTAAAATAATAATTTAATACCCGATAGTTAAACTTTTTACGTAAATAACACAATCATGTCAAAACATATAATAATAAGCAGTTAATATGTTTAATATTTATGAAAGGTTTATAAAACTATTACATACCCAATTTAAATATTTATCAGAAAGACAAGTTTAACTAGTACATGCCACTATTAAACACAAAAACATGGATGTCATAAGTACTGAAATTAACCTGTCGATTCGGTACTCCCCAAAAGAGGCAGTGATGCAAAGCTCCACTCCTATTACCGTTTACCTATGTGTATAACAGAAATACATGCTGAGTATAACTCAGTGAGGCATAAGATGAAAACATATATAAATATATATTAATGCATGATACTTTCAAAAGCATGATAGTCATTAAATCATATGATTATCTAATGCAGGAACATCTGTATAAGAAAACATATAGTTGTACTGTATAATCGTGTAGCCCAAGGTAAATATCAAGTGACTAATAAATGAGTTGCGTACTTGGAAAGTACTATCATTTTCTTTAAACTTGTAGACACATTGAAGTGTCAGATAACTTGTAAGACTCTAATGGTATACCACAATATTGTCCAACTTAATATTATACTACCAAGGGCAAACTTAAAACAATTCCTGCAAAATGGCAAGCAACCCATATACATTTTATATCATGTAAAACATATCATATTAGAGTAGTTCATACTTCAATATGCTCTATAACTTTCATGGTGTACTGCCATAAAAATAATTATATGAAATAACATTTTCATGAATATATAATGCTATAAAACCATACGTGACCATAAAACATGCCACAATCTTTAAATCAATAAAATAAAGTACAATGCCAAAAATATATTATGCTATTTATAAAAATTCTTTACCTTTTTGGGTGACTTATCGCAAGTCTCCCTATAGTATGTTAATAAACATACATTTAAAAAATATGTATGCACTTACCTTAGCCTCGATAATTAACCTTGCTACTTGATTTCACTTTTGATCATTTTCTTTTCCTTTTCTGCTAAAACGACCTTGATTTATATCAGAATCTACATTAAAATAAGATATACAATTTCAAGTATATGTTAGTACATATTCATACCATATACAATAATGGAAAGTAATTAAAATAACTATCCATTATGTACAAACTTGATCCGATAAAACTTTCTATATTCGAATCACAAATTCTGTACTTTTCCCAAAATATCTATTTTAGTCCCTAAGGACTCTTTTAAACTTCCAACCATAAATTTTCAAGTCTAAACCTTACATTTCTCATCCTTTACACTTTATGACTCAAACTTTAAAAATTTTCACTTTGGTCCCTAAAGTAATCGAATATTCAATTTGACCCAAAATGTTGATTTAAACTTCAAAATCAACATTTTAATCACTAGAATTAATTTTTCCAACATAATATACCTCAAATACAAGCTCAACATCAAATCCCTAAACTTTTCATAAATTCAAGACAAATCCCTAATTTTCTTCAAAATGCCGAATTAGTCCTTGTACTCCCAAAATTTTCCATTTTGATCCTTAAACATCAATTCATGCTATTTCAATAATAATTCATCAATTCAAGTGCTAAAATAAATTTTCAATAATTTCCCCTAATTTCTCAAAATTTTCGAAATGGTCCCTATAACATCAATTGGGGAAATTATTTAATCTAACATCAAAATTAAACTTCCAATATCATAATTCATTCAATATCATCCTCATATTAACTTTCTAATCTGAACCCCTAAATCTTAGGTTTAGGGTTTATGACTTCAAACATGGAATTAATCTAATTTCAAACTTGATTCCATGTTTATAACATTAATTCTACACAAAACAACCTTAATTTCATCATCTACTATCAATTTCCATAACCAACCTCATCCGTGAAAATAACTCATACTTGAATTTATCATGCAAAAATACTATCAAAATGAAGAGAATCAAGTGTAAAATAATTTACCTCAATCAATTTTGCTTGAATCTAAACTTTGATCCTTTAATTTTGGCTTGGAAGGTTGAAAACTGTCCTCTTTCCTTTCCTTTCTTAGTTTCGAATAGCCTAGGAAATAAGATGAGGATATTTTCTCATTTTTTTAATTAATCCACATGTTTTAAAGTAAAAATGAATTTTAATTCATTTTACATAGTAAAATTACTATTTTACCTCTTTAATCCAATGGCCAAGATTCAATCTCATCAAAAATCAATTGCCATGATTAATTCCATGTGTTATTCACCTTCCAAATTTGCCCTCAAAGTTTCAAAATATTTCAAAAATGCCATCCATGGCAAATGTCCAATTTGCCCTCCAACTAGTCTTTATTTACAACAAGATTAAAAATTGTCATTCCATTAAAATTGAACCAAATTGGTTCCAATCCAACCGTCCATGTCCCAAAAATCTTATATTTTTTATTTATGGCATTTATTCGATCCAAATATTCGAATTTCACTCAATACAATTTCCAAATTTTCTTCCTACGAACTTTAAAGCTTTATAGCCACTAATATAAGCCTTGTACGAAAAATTCGAGTAACACGAAAGTGTCACTCTTGGGGTTGAACTATTCATTTACGTGGTTAACTTACATAACTTTTAGAAATTACAATTTAGTCCTTGAATTTTTTCAAAAGTTTATACTTTGGCCACCAAACTTTCAAAATTTTCATTTTGGTCACTGAACTAAAACCACCAATCTTTAACTCTTTACGTTTTAATCACTAAGTAAATATTGGGGCATTACAAGAAGAAGAGGCATGATTCTCTTGTTTTATTACAACACTTAATCTAGGCTAACCCACTTTTGCCAGACACCCCCATACTTTCAGGTATTGCAAATATGTTGCGCAATTCGTATGGAGTATAGTCTAATTTTATGAGGTACTTGGTTTAATACATGGTTATCCGAGAGAATGACTTTCCCTATAGAAATTAAGAATTCATCATCTCTTCTAAAGTTTTATTTTTCCCTCTTACTAATGCCATACAATTGAGGAAAAATGAAATAGAGGTTTCATGGATTATGCCATTCTTTTCACACATCTCTTTAAGGAAATTAAACCCATATCTACTACCCATATTGGATTTAACACGTTTTTATTCTCCTCTTTAGCTGATACTCAACTCCTGTCTTAAGAAAGAAGTTCTCAACTTCATCTTTTAATTCGAAAGAGATAAACTTTTGTATATCTAGAAAAACATCTACAAAGGTGATGTAATAATGTTTTCCTTCCTTACCCTCACAGTTTCTAAAGTCTGCTAGATAAGAATGTATAAAAGAGTTCAGATCTAAGTTTAGAAACTGTCTTAAAGAAGGTTTAGTATATTTAGCTTCTAAACAAAACTCTCATTCGTTGAAGCTATTATTTTTCTAGATTAGGTAGAAACTTCATTTTTATGAGTTTGTTCAGTGATTTTAGAAAATTCACATGCCCTAATCTAGCATACCATACAACAAGATGTTTTAATAACTTTATATGCCAAAGATTGTTTTCTATTTTACTCAATCATACTAGAGTAATGACATATTTAAAGATATTTCATCTTTTCTTTAAAGAGAATTTACAAGGAAATTTCAATACACTCATTGTATAAACAATTCTTTTCTTTCTTCTTAAACCTCTTTAAAGAGAATAACTCAAGAGTTAATGGATACAAAAACACTTTTGAGTAGCACTAATGTCTTATTAAATTCTCTTCATATTAGTAAAAAATATTGACTTAAAGAGATCATAAAATTTTATCTACTATGACTTAAAAGAACCTTTCTTTGAAAGATTATTTATTTATTATTCTAACTTCTGCACTAAGTTAGAAAAAGTTATTTAGTCATAGTCTTATAAATTGGAATAGTAATGCACCAAGTAGGTTTGAAAGAGAGGTGGTGCATGAAGCACGCTTAAATGTCAAGTCTTTCATTAAACTAATCCTAGACATGCATTTTCATACTATCTCATTTCCTTTCCAATTAGTCACTTATGAAAATTTCTTTTCTTTATTTAGGTCTCTTCAAAAGTTATGCTTAATATTTTTACTTATAAAAGTATTTTATTACGTATACACATGATGAGGTTTTCTACTCAGAAAGGTCATCTAGCCTTAGAGTATAGCCTAGCCTAAAACATGCTTACAGACTAGCTTAAAGGCTCAACATAAATTCATGTATTAAAAAGCACGAATTAATAGACAATAAGTCTAAGTAATCTGACCTCGTAGGTAGAACCATAGTTCCTCAATAAGAATATTTTAATTTGGAGAATTTTCTATTCCAATATCATCAGCTTCGTATTTCTCCAAAATTTACAACCGGTCTGGTTTCTTAATAAATTTCTCTCAAAAAATTATTAGTATGACAAACCACAATTATTTTCACCTTAGATTCTCGAGGCTAAATACACGTATTACCTCTCGTACTGAAACGTTAAATTTTTTTAGGTACATCATAATCATACTTTGTAAAACACTATAATGCTTTAAACATTAAAAACGTTGATGTAAACAATTATATATTGTTTTAAAATTTATTTACTCAAGCATTATACACTGAAACCATCTTAAAGGCATAAAAGGCTTTCGGTTTCATCATAATTTACTCTAACATATGAAAACACACATATAAAGTAATGTTGTGCCATTAATAATAATTGGAAGCCATGACAACACATGTAAAATCAAACGGAAGACAACAATTCATTTGCCATGAATTAACAGTTATTAATAATAATCACAATTGAAAGCCATTTAACCCTCATTAAAAAAACGGTAAGAATGAATGTGTTGCTTCTAGAACACCATTTCAATTCCTAATTTCAAGTTAAGGCCGCAATGATAACTTACTCAATATATTTCCATAGAAAAACTCAATGTTCTTAATCACCTAATAAGAACTCGAATGGCAAAAGCTATAATACACAATATATTAGTAATAATAATTACAACATTTACTACATGTTATAAAACATGCATTTCATCATCCCATCACTATTAATATGGTTTTTAACCATGAAAGCTATTAAAGCAGCAACATATTTTATAGGAAATCAGATTTTAAACTTATCGTATTCTTAGTTTGATACATTAAAGGTTTCCTATTAAAATATTTTAATAAACGTTTCCACTAAAAAATTAAGCATGCAAACGTTTAAGAATCAATAATCAATTTAGATTGCTCAATATACTGACCTTTCTCTGATTCTTACCACTTTGAAAATTCGTATGCATCTTTCCTTTCGAAGTCACATCCTCATGTAGAACTGTTAACATTCTACTTGATAGGTTCATTGTTCAATTTTGCATTAAAATCCGTTTCTAAATTGTTGGAAACATTACTACAAAACAGGACGTTATTACTGACAGGATGTAATAATATAAAATAATTTAAATATTAAAAGAACCGTGTTGTAGATCGATTCCACTGCCTTAGAAACAGATTTGCCCCAATTGGTGTAGTTGCTACTATAGGCGGATCGTCTCCCAAGGTTAGCACGGTCGCTCCGACAATTTGTACACCCAAATTTTGGAGTGGAATCCGGTGCTACTACTCTTCTCTTCAAAAACTCAGAATGAACTCAATGAAAGCTCTGTAAAACTGTTTTTTTTTTATTAATAAAAATGAGCTATAATAGCTCCTATTTATAGTAGAAACTAGAAGGGAAAAATAGTAAAAAACCCTCCTATTAATTTCGACATTTAATCTCTAAATTAAAGCCACATAAATACATAAATTATAATTTGAAAAACCGAAAAAATAATTGCTGGTAATTAGTTTCGAATGTAGACTAAAAACTGTCCAAATACACTCACACAAAAGCTGGAATAAGTTGTGTAAAAGGCAGATTAAATTCCGCTTTAATCAGTCGTTAATAGATGTTGTAACAACTATTTTGGATTAAATTCAGAACAAATCTGGAACCAAAATACGTCTACATTCATTTCTGTAGATAATGTGCACAACAACTTTTAATTCCAACAGTTGCAACGTTAATGGACGTTTAATTTATTTTGAAACTAGTAAGTTTAATTTTTTTATAAAAAGATAGAACGCCTGTGGACGTGTTGCTAACACGAACAAGAATTGAGCCGTACTACGACAGTGTCACGCGCGTGCGAGGGCCTTGTCTACTACTCTTTAACGAAGAAGGCTACAAAGGCTTATATATAACCCAAACTCAAGGTACTAACTCAAACTCAAGGTACTTTCCCACCCAATGTGAGATACTTGACTTGAGCATTTTCCAACACCTTTAAGCTATTTAAGATCATCTTTATTTTTTGCATCAGAATCTCTATGGCTCTGCACTTGTCTCGCCAAAGATCTGTATTATATATATATATGGCTGAGAATGTAGTGGAACAACTTTAGAATTTTGCTTTAAGGACCAAATTGAAAGAATGTGTAAATAATGGAAGTTAAATTTAGTGAACTTTTTTAAATTAGGACTAAATTAATTGAATGTGTAAATATAGAAGATTAAATGTGCTATTATACAAAGTTCTATAACAACCACGTTAAGTGCTTAACGGCCAAGTTACCATTTTGTTACAAAATATAAAGTTTAATTGTCATTTTATAACATCTGAAAGTTTTGTTACCGTTTTGTTTTTTAACAAAGTTCAGTGACCATTTGTGAACTTTACCTAAAAATAAAAGAATACTAACACATAAACCATTTGAAATTAATCACAATCAAAGCAAAACAAGTCGATCTAAAATAATCAGAATAAAACAAATTTAAGAAAATCAGGATATGAAACACAATTAATCTTAACTTTCAATCGTCAAAACAAATAAGCATCCCACCACCATAGTCAAATTCCAATTGTGTATAACCTAGTATTTATGAAACAAATCGATTGAGGTTGAATGCAAAGAGAAGTCTAGAATAAAAACATATTTTTAAGCAAGAGTGCTTTATGGGTGGGGATTGCTTTTCCTATTATATTTCATTTTTTTTGCAAGAATGGGTTGGAGCAGTAGCCAATGCCCAGATTATATTAGGAACTATATTGTTTGGCCTCTCTCTAACAGTATAATAAATATCTTCCTAATGTATTGACGGCTTGAAGCTTAAAAGCATGAAATTCTAAGCTACAATCTTTATTAAGTTATCAATTGAATACATTGTAAGGTAGTCAAGTTATCTTCTGGTTTCTAATTTCAAATAGACATCAGGAAAAGAACAGTTTGAAAGAGGGATGAAACAGAGGAAGGGGGTGAAGCAATAAACACTCACTCGAGCTTCTTTTTTAATTTTAATTGTTTTTATATTTCTCAAATAAGTTTTATTAAATTGAAAGTATATTTTAAATGTGTGATAGGTTAAAGCCATATCATTTAAAGTGTATTTTAAACGTGTATTCTATGTCATCATCGTTAATTATTTAACTATTTAATTAATGTTTTAGTTAAAAAAATAAGTATTTTGATAAAAGAAAATATAGGTTGAAGGTCAAATTTATACTAAAAAAAAGGACGAAGGCCAAAATTATAAAAATTACAAACGTTAAGGGTTAAAATTATCTTTATACCAATTAATATTGAAAGCAATTTTTTTTCTTTTATACAGTCCTTATATCTGTTAATAAAATTTCAATTTAATATTTTATAAAATATTTTATATTTTTCATAAATATAATTTTAATATGTATAACTTTTACTAACATATACTTATATGATTCACGTATATATACATATATAAGCTAACACTAGAGGCTCACGGTAATGGGCAGGGGCTTCATCCTAGTAGCAAAACTATGGGTGCTTATCGAGCGAGTCAATCGCGAGTTGAGTAATGCTTAATTCGTGCTCGTTAAAAATTTTGTTGGTCTATTTGACTCGTTGCTCGTTAAGTTCGATAAAATTTTGCTCGACTCGTGTTCATTAAAAAATCTCGTTGGTTGATTCAACTTGTTACTCATTAAGCTCGCCAAAAAATTTACTTTTTTTAAATATAGGTAAAATCTAGTGATACGATTAGAGTTTAATATAAACATAAAAATTTAGAAGAAAAAAAAATGTGAGGTCCGAAGAGATAAATAAACGTACCTCTAAATTAAAGATGAAGTTGATATTCAAGTGTAAGATCTTTTTTAATTTCTCAATAATCTTTGATAAATAACAAAGGAGAGAGAAGTACAAGCTTTGGGATTTGTTTGACCGAGTTGAAATGAAGCTGCCATCTGGGAGATGAATGGAAAGCTAGAACCCCCGAAGGTTTGGATGAAGATGATGAATCTTCTAGTGTTGAATCGGAATAGATGCTTGAAAGCAAATAATCGTAAAAGGCTAAGGACAATGTGCCGTGCCAAGCGGCTGGAACTGGAAGCAGGGAGGCTTCGATTTTCACTTTTTCTGTGCAAAAGTTAGGTTTCTCCGCGCTTTGATATATTTCTATTATGGGTAAATTACCTCTATACGCACTTAATTATAGAGTAGATTAAATTTTTACTACTGATCTTTTAATTTTATTAATCAGGCCATTTAATTATTTAAATAATATGAATCAAACAACTAACCGTTAAAATTAATAAAAATATTAATGTGACAGTTAAACTATAAGAAATAATTATCATTTAGGATTAATATTGAGAAGTTATGACCTTATGGGTGATGGTCTTTTAATTAGGGTTATAGATTCTGCTATATGAGTTTTTTTTCCACGTTTTTTAGTATTATATTTGAATTTTAATTATTTCTTATAATTTAAATTAAGACGTAATTATATTTCGCGGGTAAGCATGCTTAGGCTAGATGACATGTCATTTAAATTTTATTTTATATATGTGTCATGTCAACACCATTAATTATTTAACGGTCTAATTAACAATCTAGTTAAAAATGAGTAATTTGACAAAAAAAATATATGTTAAGGTAAATTTATCCTCAAAATAAAATAAGGGTCAAAATGGCAGAATCTGTAACGTTAAGGGTTAAAATTATATTTATGCCAAAAATAATACCAAAGTGATAAAAACGACGACTTTGCGGCTAAATATATGTTTAACCTAGGGTTTACATGGCCAATATCATAATTTTTCTAATGTACCGATGTTAAGAATCGGAGTTCAAATTTATTAGATGTTAACTTTTAAAAGTAAGGGACTAATTGTACAGTAATCGGATTTAAGTATTTTACTTGGATCTCAAGTTTTGCTACAATAAATCATGCATTAAAATCTGATTAGGTTAGAACTCTTATAAACAACTGAACCGTATTGTTTCTCTTTAATACAAAAGCCCCTAGAGTTTAATCAGTGTTCTCCATCAAGAAGCTAAAGCAAGGTAATAAATTCTACTATTTGTGTTTTTTCTCATTCTCCCGTTAATGTTGATGTCGAAATCTTTACGATAACAAGGTAACGTTAATCTGTCATTGTTTCATGCTGTTAATTTCATTCAATGTTTCTATACTTCATTGCTTTATGATGGCAGATATAGGTATTGAAACTTACTAGCTTTGCCGATCATGGAAACCCCGACCAAGTTGCTCGAGCTGATCGTATCGAAATTGGGCGATCTTGCCGGTTTACATGATAGATTCAGCGATCTTCCAGAACCCATAATTGCTCATGTTTTTTTATTAATCGGTTCCGAAACTGTTTGCTTTGGTTCTCAACTCGCTCGAGACCTTATCGTTATCTTCTCTGACGGTTCCTGGCTTGGAATTCGGGGAGTGGATAAGTTATTCTTGCAGATCTCTTAAGGTTTTGAATCTCGAAAACGTTGATGGAATTGAGAAACTCTACATAAGCAATCCATCTCTCAAAGTGTTGAAAATATTTAGTTTTAGTGCAGTAAAAACCAAGGACAACTAAATTCAGTCCATTCGGCCCGGCTACTTTAATGAGGGTTTGACTACTTGGATCTCAATGTCAATGCACCTTGTCTCAAGGATCTGCAAATCTCAAACTGTCGAATTCATGGCTACTTTAATGTTAGAATCTCGCCGAACAACTTCAAATATTGGCTTTGTCAATGGAACTACGTTTTGGTGTCCCAGAAACATCTTTGAGCAGATGCAGAATCTATTCAGACAGCTTACCTTCTCTATGCAAAGCCGCCATTAATCTTGTTGTACCTGGTTCATCAACTTTTGGCATTGCAGATAATATGTACAAGGAATTCAGTAGTAATGGCTTAGTTGAATTTTTTACAGTGTAAGATATGCCAAAATTCTGCAATTGAACTTTCAGACTGTTGATAATGCTCGAAATTAAAATATATTTTTAATGATGTTTAGGTGGCTCCTTATCCAAGTTTGAATGGATTTTACCAACTGTGTATTGGCTATTGAGAAGCCGTAACAGAAGTAATAATTATTTGTGGCTGTTGGTAAGCCTTAATAGGCTTAATAGTCATAAACTACGTGCATTAATTTAGCCTTTATAGGCATTCAATTCAATTTGAATTGAAGGTTAAAAAACAATTTAAATCAATTGTTTTACAGCGTTGTTAATGCAATGGTTGGCGCCATATAACCGTCTTATTACATGGACGAACCATGCCATTTTTTAGGCTATGTTCGTTCATTATTTCTGCTGTTACAAAGCTGGAATTAAGCATAATAAAGGACATAATTTTAATTGTATTTTATTAGAATTTAATTTATTTTATGATGAATTAATTTTGGACGTTTTTACCCATTATTTTTCAGTATAAATAGAGCTCTATGTAGCTCATTTCTATCATCCACAACATTGCAAAAACACTTCAAAACTCTCTAGTTTTTCTTTTGCTTTCAAAGAGAATTATGTTCTCGAGCTTATGGAAGAGAATAGCAATACTACCGATATTCACTCTGAAGTTTGCGTGTACAAACTTTAGATAATCCGTGGGGACGATATGCCTGTAGCAGCAACTACACCGTTTGGCGTGAATATGTTTCTAAGGCAGTTGTGTTCACTACGACACGGTTAAAGTTATAATTCTATTATTTCTATTTTTTTCCCAGTCAGTGCTAACGCCTTGATTTTACAGTATATCTACCAACACAGACTATTGCGGTAAGTGGATTGATTCTGTCATCATTATGTTTTACTCGTTGTCTGTTCTATAAAAATGTCTGATAAACTCCATTGACATCTCTACAGGCTTTATCAAACCATGTTCAACCGAAAAACGTATCGTTCGAACATTTGGAAGCATCGGTTGTCGATTTAAACGACATTGACATTACGGAATTAGCTCCCTTTTTGAGATGTTGCAGGAGCCTAAAGACTCTTACAGTCAGATGTGATAATAATTCTAATGGAGTTTCTGAAACTGAGGTTAGTTCATAGCCATCAATGTTGTTTTGATTTTTTTTTGTTTGAAATATCCGTTCCCGACATAAATTTGTACAGTCGGTCCAAAATTTTGATTTTGTTTGCCATGGTTCATAGATGTTGCGGCTAGTGAAGCAAGTAGGGTCAGAAATGGAGAAGCTTGTTGCTGAGTGCGGAGATAGAAGAATTTCTTGTAATGTGATCAGGAATTGAAGGACGGTGAGAATAAAGGCTTTAATGGAATGTTGACCGCAATATATCTTACCTGGATATATAAATATTTTCCCGAAATTCTATTATTAAGTATATTTGGAGAATAATATACTCATTCATATTTCAGTATAAACATCAAATATGATTGTCGTTAAATGGGATAAAAAAAAGTTCTTTAAATAAAGTTAAATATTCAAATTTTAACGTTATAAATAAAACGATTAAATTATTTTTTCACAATATGAGGAAAGATAATGTATCTAGAATTTTGATTTTATGGGTGATATTTAGTATTTTCTATAAGGGGAATAGGGAGGAGTCTCACATATGTGTCAGTGATAATTTGCGTCATTTCAGCCTCTATATATCCTCCTCGATCAGGGGTGAATTTTGGTAGAATAATTTGAGGGGCCTAATTATTTTTTTAAAATTTTAAAAGCTTAAACTAAAATTTCTTAAAAAAAACTTGGGACTTAATGAATTTTTAAAAAAAATTAAAAAGAATTTAATTAAAAATATTCAAAGAAATTGACACTTAATTAGAATTTTAAAATTTTTAAATGGGCCATATTAAAATATTAGGAAGCCAAGGCTCCCTCTGCTTCCCATTGAGGTTTGCTTCTTTCCTCGACTCTTTCATTCTCTGTTTTGGTAGCCAAATGTCATGCGAGAGATTGGGAGATGAATAGATGCACCATGTCTTTTGGTTGGTTGAATTATTTTTAAAATGTGATGTGATCTCATTTTAGTATCTGTTTTTTTTTTAATTTTTTGATAACGTAAATAAGGGTGAGTATTCAAGTAAAAAAAGTTGAATTTAAAATTTTTACGAGTCTAGTTTATGAAATTCAAGTTGAGTTGTTCGAGTTTCTATTTAAATTTAATTGTAAACATTTATAATGTTATGATATTGATTAGTTCCTACTTAAACAACTTTCTATAAGTCTATAACCATATAAAATACACTATTTCTTCATATGTTATATATATATATATATATATATATAAAAGACAGAATTGAGAGAATTGACTCGAACTTGAAAACTAATCGATTTGTTCGAGTTTCTGTTCAAATTAATTGTAAATATTTACAATGTTATGGTATTAATTAGTTCTAACTTAAACAACTTTTTATAACCATATAAAATATACATATATATTTCGTCATATGTAATATATATATTAGACAGAATTGAGAGACTCGATTCGAACTTAAAAACTGATTCACTATTTACTAAAAATTTTGAGTTATTCACATTTCTATAACTTTACTTCAAAACTTTCCGTGTTAGGTTTATGAAATTACGAATCCAATCAAGAAGAGTCGAGTTAATTGTATTGAAATTATCATCCTCATTTCTCCCTCATTCATCCTCTAGCAAGAAACCCAAAGTCAAAGGTCAAACTTTTGTCAAATTGAGTTAAAATCCTGGATTTTGAGTTAAGTGTATTGAAACTATCATCCCCGAATTTTGAGTTAAAGGTTTGGGTGGGGTTGAACAAGAGAACGAGAATGAGGGGTTTTTGGCTCCATTTCTTGTTAAAGAATCATACCTTTAATATCTTTTAAACTCTCAACAATGTTGTAACTCATTTTAGAACCTTTGACTGTAGTGAAAGAGGTTGGAAACTCCTCCAACGAGCAAGGGAAGAAGAAGGCTTGATCTTGGTCTTGGGGCTTCATTTCATGCTTTATGAATCAAGGTTAGTACACTAGTAACTCCCCTGTATTCCTAGAAATCATAAAACTAGATTACTTGTTGCTTTTTGATGATTTGGTTGATTGAGAGCTTGAAACCCCATTAATGGCTAAATCCGAGATTGATGTTAAAATGGTGTAAAAATGATAGGAAACCACTTAAACTACCTTCCATAATTTGTAGGTTTGATTTGGGGCTTTACCATAAAGGCTGGGGGTGTTTGGAGTGAATAACGAACTCTAAAAAATAAATTATGGGTTTGAGTATTGATACGGGTTGAACGTGTATCAGTACCTCGTGTTAAAACTGATAAAACCAAGCCAAATTTAAAGGGCGTATCGGTATGCCTAAGGGGGGGTGTCGAAACCCCTTATTCCCTCAAATTCCAATAGCAAAAATGGGTATCGGTAATCTTGGGGGCGTATCAGTACCCATAGAGTATCGGTACACGACCTTGTTTATCGGTATGAGGCTTTGGTTAAACCCATTCAGCATGCTAAGCTGAGTATCAGTACGTATAAATGGGTATCGGTACCCAAAGGAGCGTATCGATACTCTTATGTGAGTATCGGTACTCGTTGTGTATTTTTCCCAAAAATTACATTTTGGGTTTAGGGGACCTCTAATTCAAGGATTAAGGCCCAATAGGCCTCTAATGTGGTAAAATGAATAATAAAACTGAAAAACCGAGAATTTAACCTTATTTACGACCATAATAAGTAATAACTTGGTCACCATTGAGTGACTTGGGATCCTTGGTGAATTGTGTGTTGTTACGTGCCAAGTAAGGGCACTTGTGTGGTTACAGTCACTTTGATTGATGGGATCTGGATGCCGAGTGAGAGTGTTGCAACACCAAGAGATGAGCTTCCAAATGTATATTCCCGAGGTTGTGTGATACCAGGCCTCATCCGATGATACTCTATAAGAGATTCTGAGTATGAGTGTATGTTTTCGAGGCTTTGTGACGCTGGGTCTTACTCCATGTTTGTTGGTATGGTGCATACGCGTTGTGTGAGATTATTGCATCATGTGTTTGCTATGTGTTTAAGAGGCTAGAGGTAGCGCCACATATATTATATTGCCATGTATCATACTTTATCTACTTGCTCTTATTTATGATTTGCATGAAGGATGGTTGAGTAGAAGTGTATCCACTGAGCTTCGTTACCTTAGCGTTTAGAATTGTTATTTCCGTTCACAGGTTAGTAGAGTTGACGTGCATCATTGGAGCAATATCGGAGTAGGACCTCAGCATCGACTTGTCAGAGTACAATACTTAGATTGTTGGGCTATGTATTTGTAGGACCCTATGTTGTATTGTAACTCTTATTTTGGATTTAAAATTACGAGTCGAATGCTTTTATTCATGTATTTTAAATGAAACTCTCATGTAACATTTTAACTATTTTGTTTTTGTCAAACATTTGAACTTGACGGATTTTATGAATTGAATGTGTTGGGCTAAATCTAGTTATGAAATTTTATGGTTTTGGAAGTGGGCTTGAGGCCCAAATTGTGACATCCTGGTTAAGGGGTTACAACAGTGGTTTCATAGCCTAGGTTTAGCCGGTTCTAGGAAGCCCTGATGGTGTTTAGAGTATTTTATAGGTGTCTAGCGAATACGTAGCCCATAAGTCAAAGTCGTATTTGTTTAAGCTGAATATTCGATGGTGTAACCTTATTTGTTTGCATGTGCAAAAAGGAATCATGCCAAGTGTAGCGACCTCTTCCTTCTGAAAATCTAAAAATCTCTAAAAGGAACGTAGTATGTGTTTTCTTTTGTTTTTTTTTGGAAAATATTTGAAAAAGTGGTGAAGTCCTTTAAAAACTTGTGTTTTCTGAAAAAGAAAGACTTGGAGTCATCACCGGCCACTAAGGTAGGCCAGACACCATAAAACCAGAGATTCGTTCAAAAATGAGTTTGGGAGTTGGTTACGCGTGGGGAAGAATTAACACCCCCATTGCGCCCGAAAATAGGTACCAATTATATGTTGCTTTTAATTGATGGAAATTGTTGAAACTGAAATCGAATTTAATCAAATTGTTCGGAATTGAATATAATTAGACGGGCTTTGTCAAATTGGTGAATTCGAATCAATTAAACATTTAATTAACAAGGGTGACGACACTTCGGACCATAGATTAAACCGACATCGAATAAGCCCAACTGCCGTGTTAATTTATGGTTCGAATTTTCATACATCTCCTTTATGCATGATGCAAACATTTAAAAACGATGTTATGTCTTGTCAGGATTTTAATTTGAAATTATATTTACCTTTAGACGGTAAGAATTAGTTTGAATATTTGGTCAACATCCATTGAGCAAGGACTGTTACGACACAAATATCGAAATTAATAAATACCTCTTTTTTATAATTTAAGTTAATTAATTAATAACATGTCCAATTAAAATATTTATGGTCTAATGAATGGCAATTAAAATGCATGACAAGGAAGAGCATGAAATTAAAGCCCTAGGCCCACTAGAGTCCTATCCTAAAAAGGCACAAATTATTGGAAATTAATTAGTGCTCTAATCATTAACTAGGTTAGTTTAATATTAGCCCTAAATTAATTAAATCCTAAAAACTAGAAAACCCTAATATTTTATTGATTATCCCAAATCACAATGATTCATTTGATTAATTCTAAAATAGGATCCCAATAAGCCAATGATTCTATTTAAAATTGATCGAATTAATTAATTATGATTTAAATTAGGTGATCTATGTGAAATGCCAATTTTATCCCTAAAAATAATTAAGAATTGTTCCACCAATTTAATGCATTTAACATTTACCCCAATAAGCCAAGGGCAAATTTAAATGGATTAAATTGATTCGAACCTATGATCTAACTAAGGCTCTAACCCTAAATTTAATTTAATTAATTTAAAATCATGCACCAATAATACGAGCACATAATTTTAAATTAATTATATTAAAACCTAAACTAACCTAAAAGATATACCTTAATAACAAAGATAAAATTAAAAAACTACACAAAAGGCACATAAATGAATAAATAAATAAATAAATATGGCATAAACAAAAAATACTTAAATAAATATGCAATGCATGGTTAAATTGGGACAAAAATACAAATAGAGGGATCAAATTTTTATTTAAAAAGCTGGAAGGGATCAAATTGAACAAATTTAAACACTGGAGAGGATTAAATTAAAATATTCTAAAAAAGGACCTATAGGGTTATTAACCCTTTTAAAGCCGGATTAAATTAAAAAACAAGAACTTAATTAAATGCGAGTGAAAGTTAGAAGGACTCAGGGAGTAATTTTAAAAGATGGAAACCCTTCAAAGAAATATTTAAAACACGGAGGGACTAAACTGGGATAAACCCATTTTTAAAATTCGAATCAGACTTAGATCAGGGTGAGATTGCAATTTAAAAAAGCAGAAGCCCCAGGGCAAGTAATTTAGAAAGACGGAGGGATTTATGAAGGAAATAAACCATTTTAAAATAGGGGGCCAATATATATATATATATATGTTATTTTTGAAAAAAAAATCAAACCTTTAGCCATTTTAAACGCAAAATCATTTTCTTAAACTGAAACCAACCCTCTTTCCTAGTTTTAGGCGATGCTCCGCCATGCTTTCCACCATCGGCCGTCGTTGATCGGTGCCAGGAAACCAAAAGCCACCCAAAAATACTCTCATTTTTACTCCGACATTAAAACCAACCTTTGATCTACCCAAAAAACAAGGTTTTACCCTAGATATGAGAAAACAGATTTTAAAAAACAACCCTTTTTATTTTTTTAAACAAAAGCCCATTCGAAACCTCACTAGCAACCAATAAAGTTGCCAAACACCGTCTCGGTCCACCCTAAAGGCGCGGAGGCCGTGAGTTTGTCACCGGAGAATGATGCGGCTAAACAGAAGGGTAAACTCTCACAACACATATCTACTTTCCTATTTTTATTTTTTATATGCATGCTAAACATCGAAGGAGAAAGATACCTCTAAAAGGCTCTGTTTTTTGTATTGCTTCTCAACTGTTGATACAATGTTTGGTTCGGTATTATATAACCGAGAGAGTTACATGTGAAAAAAATGAAATAAAAACTAACTATAATCCTCTCTGAAATCCGCCGATATTTTGTTTGATTTTTGCTTGTTACGGTTCGATTTTCTTTTTGTGTTTATACTAATGGCTGCTCTTTTTTGATCTCATGGTGATGTGACGGCTTGGTGAGGAGGAGGGGACCAGAGAAAAGGTTGCGGCCGTGGCAGATGAAACGTCAGGATTTTGAAAAGTCGCACGTGGAGATCTTGAAGGGTCACACGTGCAACGCACGCGCGCGTGAAGGAGCGAGAAGGTTGGGCGTAGGTGCGTGCCAGTTCTGGAAGGTTCCCAGTTTCAATCCTGGGCCGTTAGATCTGGCACAGACAAAAGGGATAGTGTTAAGGTTTTTTTATCTAATGTAATTAGGGCATTTGGGCTCCAAAATGGGCCGATGTAAATGTATTATAATTTTTTGGGTTTTATTTTATGTAAATGGGCTGTTAAAAAAATTGTGCTTATTATTTAATTATTATTAGGCTTTTATTTTTTATATGTTTTATTTTTTTAGTTTTTGTGTTTTTTAATTAATACTACAATAAAATCAATACAATACAATACAATACAATACAATACAATACAATACAATACAATACAATACAATACAATACAATACAATACAATACAATACAATACAATACAATACAATACATTACAATACAATACAATACAATACAATACAATACAATACAATAATATAATTATAAACATGGTAATAACTAATACATAATATTAATTACTATCCATAATAATATTTTTTGTGTTTTTCTTTTGAAATCAAAATAACATGAGACATAAAACAAACTAAAACTAATAAGTATGGCAAATATATTAACTGAATACTAGTAATAATAATAAGTGAAGCCCAAAGCCTACTAAAACAAAAATGTAAAAGCGGGTTGAACCCCGGATAAAATTAGTGATTACAGCTGCCCCTCTTTGCTTATCCTTGTAAAACAAGAATAAAGCAAAGACCATAAGCACTAACTTTATCTGACTTCCCTGTCTGAAGATTCTGAGCTGCAAGTTCTTCATATATAGAATCGTTCACACTTCATCTTCTCGAAATTCTAGAACTCCGAATTCTTCCCATGTAAGCCCTAAAGAAATGAAGTCCTTGGAGTGATGCCTCGATCCTTGATTGTCTTGACACATAGTGGTACCTCGCTTTGAGTTTTCTAGAATGCCTTTGATCTTTATCGACTTGGCATAAGGTGATACCTCGACTTGAGGATCCCGTCTGATGATGTCCCGATTGCTGGTCGTTTTGACACCAAACGATATCTCACTTTGAGTCTTTGCAATCACTCATTTTGACCGGGTTTTAGTGTTATTAGTATTATTTTAATGGTAGTATTATTAATATAAAATTAATAAAAAGTCAAAAAATAATAATAAAAAATAATATAAAAAATTAAAAAGCAAAAAAAAAGGAAAATGGGTGGTTTTGGGATGACACGTCACCCTTAACCCACCCCAATTGCCTATATAAAGGCATGGGGGCAGGGGCAATTTACACACACAATTTCATGCCAAATTGCCATAAATTGGCAATCCAATCGGCTCTGCAATTGGGAGCTAGTCCGGACGCGAGGCTGGCCAGTGGTTGGGGGCAGTGCCCTCGGCCCCAGTTGGTTCGATCCAACATTCGATCGGGGTCCTATTTTAGGTCTGATCTAGTTAATAATTTTGGAGAGGTCGTGGTAGATCCCGGTGGGGTTCAGTCAGGGTTCGTTATTCGAGCTCCTAGTTAGGTATATTTTCTTCTCTTTTTATTTGTATTGTAATTTTTATTATTTAATGAAGTATTAGTTAATTTAAAATTGTGTTCTTTTTTACTTTGTATGTTTATTTATGCTTTAGATTAGTATTTATTTTGTTTTAAATTTATGTTTTATATTAATATTTTATTCATGTTAAATTTGTTTTTTATTTATGTGTTGGATTAATATTTATGAATGTTAATATTTTATCTATGTTAGATTTGTTTTTATTTATGAGTTAGATTAGTATTTATGTATGTATGTTTTAGATTAGTATTTATTTATGTTTTAAATTTATGTTTTAGATTAATATTTTATTTATGTTAGATTTGTTTTTATTTATGTGTTAGATTAATATTTATTTGTGTTTTAGATCAATGTTTTATTTATGTTAGATTCGTTTTATGTGTTAGATTAATATTTATGTATGTATGTTTCAGATTAGTATTTTTTTTATGTTAGATTAGTATTTTATTAAATTAGTATTTATTTATATTTTTATCGCTTTGTATTTATTTTGCTTTCTAAGGTTGCATAATGAAATATAAATTATCAATGCGGTGTTTTATCCGAGCGTAAATGGGGCCAATATCAGGCGTAGTGATGGTGGTTGGGCGTTTACTCTCGGATAACGGGGCCTTTAAAATTTACCCACACTTATAACCAAATTTTAAATTAATCGTCACATTAATATGGAAAGTCTAATATTAATAAAGCGGTAATTACTAAAGTACCAATTTTGGGAGGTGTGGGGGTGCTAATCCTTCCTCATCCGTAACCGACTCCCGAACCCAATAGTTTTCAAATCTCTGGTTTTATGGTGTCCGACCTACCTAAGTGGCCGGTGGTGACTCCAATTTCTAAATAAAACGCGGTTTTTAAAACCCCACGAAATAAATATTTTTATATCCGAAAAACTACAAACACTTCGAAAACTCGTTTTTTTAGCGTGAGAGACATCGCTACAGATGACGACTCCGCTGGGGACTATTTTTTGTTTTTAACAAAATAAAGAGAGTCAAGCTTTTTCAAATAATTACCGCTTTAATAATATTATAAGTTCAGGATTAAAGTGACTATTAAATTAATATTTGGTTGTAATTGCACGTTTATTTTAAATCATTTAAAATTTGGCATATAAACCCGTTTTTAAGTTGGGGGAAAACGCTAATGCTTTCGTGGAGATATCGTTCTCCCGTGTAGGCCTAGCAAGTACCTTCGGGGCTCAAGTACCTTATGCTTTCGTAAGGATATCGTTCCTTCGTGCAGGCATAAGCGAATGGGCCCCCCTAAATTGAACCCGGTTGAAAGGAGCCTATAATGGGTGATGATCGGGGGCCTTGCTACTCTTAGTAGAGGACAGCAAGGACAATTCGGGTACCTCCTAGCACCAACACTGCATGTAGAGAACATATAGAAACCCACCCCTTTAGAGCCATGCGGATAACCTTAGGTGTTTTAGACGGGATAAATAGGGTTTTTTTTGTTTACCTTATTTTATTTGTCCTTTTATTTATGTATTTATTATTTTTATCTGGTACTAACTAATTTTTTGTGTTTTATTTTTATTTTACACATACTTTTGTTGCATTATCATTGCATCCACATTACATAGAGGCGTTGATTCAAGTGGTTTGCCCGATTAGAAAATCTTTCATCATGGAAAAAAAGTGTCTTAGGAAAGGACGTCATCAATCTAGTCGCGCGACATTGGTCAGAGATTAATCAACAGATCCGAAGTAATGATTTGCCGAGCAAGCGTGTAGTGCCAAAGTATACACACGAGACCCTGATGGTGGACATACAACGAGCTACAAGGTGTGTGAATGACTTAGCTACCGAAGCCGCGACTCTCCGACCTTTCATAACCCCAGACATGGAAGAAGCACCAAGGTTTATCAAGTTGCTCAGAGCTGTCGAGGAGCTATGAGGTAGAGCTAGGGCTTATGTGTAGAAATTTGTTTTGTAATTAAGACTTTTTGTAATAGAGACTCTTTTTGTAATAGGGACTCCTTTTGTAATATGAACCTTTTTTTTTGTAATCTAGACCCTTTAATTCCCATGAAAGTCGTTCGAAATGGTGATTACCAGTGGAATCAACGCCTTTATTTGCATTCATGTTGCATATCATGACATGGTGTTGATTCAAGAACAGTTCATTAAAAGGCTTTCAAAATAGAAAAAGTCTGCTTTGCCGGGAACGATAATATTACAGTATCAAGTTAGGCCGAGCAAAGACCAATCGAGAAAGAAGACGGTATGATAGTAAGACACGTACGACGCAGAAGATTCAGTCAGGGCCGTAGAATCCCAATTTTAAATCTTCACATTTGACCATTTTGTAAAAATCTCAGATTTTAATTTAACTCATTTAAAATTTTTTTGAAAATATTATTATTTTGCTTTGAATCTTTTTCCCTCATAAAACTTTCAGAATAATAATAGTAAAAAAGAAGAAACCTAAAAGTATCATTTTTTAAGTAAGTTAAAACTTTTTAATAAAAAAAGGGGAAATTTTTTAAACCAAATGATCTTTGAGAATTTTAATTTAATCCCTAAAATTTTTAAAGTACTCCCCTAAGACCGATAGAATCCATCCCTGTTTAGACATATTATTCGTTTGCACCCAGACCTACAGAAGAAAATATCTTGTCTGCCCTTGTTAATGTCATTTTTAGAAGCCACAAAAATAAAGATCATGATATCACGAGTCCATAGAATAGAATAAAGGGAGAAGACGAAGTCATCCATCATCCTGAAGACGACGTCGAGACGTGGAGCACATGTTTTGCTTTCCGTAGTCAAGGTCTCCAGAATAAATCCAACTGTTACTTGTAATTCATTGTTAAGTTCTGGCAAACAGACATTTTCTCTATTGAAAGTTTTTTAAAGACTGTTCGAGAATCAACATCGTATTTGCATGCATTCTCGCATTTATAGGGTATTGATTCTCGAAATGGTTCCTCAAATCTCAGAAATCGTTCATAATTGGCAAAGGGTCATCTGGTCAGATATTAGAGGGCACAGATCCAGGGTTTTGTCCCAGAACAAGATCGAAGACAATAGAAGAGGAACCATCTGAAGACTTCAGGTCAGACACGGTACTAGTAATGAGCAAAGTAAAGTGCAAGAGTTGAAAGAAGCAGAGGGAAGAAGTGATGAATCAGATGAAGACTTTGGCGAAAGGTAAGCGATCCATCGAACTAAAAGAAGAACATATTAAGGATCAGAATAGAAAGCGGGATAGTCAGAATTCTACCTCTAAGCCAACTAAATACGACAAATTGAACCTTTTTGTGATCTGCATCAATAAACAGGTGGAAGGTATGTCTGAGTCGGGCTTTCAAAAAGTAGAGCTCGGTCCAGAAGAAACCCGAGAAGCAAGTAATGAAAAGAAGTATATCTCGATTCTTGTGAGGTACACCGAACTACTCCTAATGTTCATCGAGAAGAGCCTTATTACCTCGGTGAAGTCTCTAGCGAAGAGACTGTCTTATCCGAAAGATTACGACACCGTTTAGGAAGTTTGGGTCACAGTATTGAGGATTGTGGGGCCCTGAGGAACAAGTTCAAGATCTTATCACGATGAGAATTTTGGGTTTCAAAGACGGAGTTCCCTAATTCTATAGTAAGCTAACAATCACCCGAGGGGAAAAGTCGAGGAAGAATCGATATCCAGGACAAAGTTCAAGTAATGCCGAAGTGGGTCACTCAAGCGAGTTAAATTTAAAGATCGGAGATAGGGGCATCCCAGGAGAGGGATATTCTTTCGAGTTCAGCCAGCTCAGATAATAAAGAGATAACTTTGATAAAATTGAATTTTCAGAATGATCACCCGAAGCTCCACTAAGTGTTTAAGAATATCAGATTGGGTCACCTTTAAAGAGTAAATGAACGGTGTTGTTCAGTTGAAGGACGACTTAGAATATTGGAAGAAGAGAAACTAGTCAAGCAAGAATCAAGTTAGGCTGTTATTAGATAAGTTTGAGGAAATTGGGAATAGGTACGACAGTCTCCAGAGATGAGCTATAGAATAACTTAGCCATTAACAAGAGTTTTGGGAACAAGTTTACGACAGAGCAATGACAATCCAACACTTTTCAATTGGAAAGTAAGTATGACAACTTCCAAGCTGCGAAAGACTAAGCAGGGGATAGATGATGACCCGAAGATCGATATTACTCGAGCAGGTAAGGGGGCTCAACAAGGTGGCAGGCTTAGTCAGAACATGGACCAAGTGCTGGGCTACAAAAGGCAAGCTGACCAGACTACTGGATGAAGTTAAGAAAGTAGACACTGAAGCTTATCAATAACTGTAAATATCTAATATCTGATATAATGAAGCCTTTTGGCCTCAATGAACGTCGTTCTATGGGGATCACTTTTGGAATCAATACCTTATTACATTCATGTTTATATTTTAGGATTGCATTGCATTGCTTTCCACGATCCTGGCATGTTTTACATGACATTATCATTACCTTGCATTATTATTACCTTGCATAAATTTTATGAGGAGTAAGTCAAAGACCAATTAGGGTTTTATCATGGATAAAAGAATCGAAGACACTCAAAAATCAAGATTTGAGCAGTTAAAAGATGGGCTCGAGAGAAAAAGAGAAAGGAAAAAGAAGTTTGATGCCTTTGATGCAAGAAAGCTCTGTTTAAACCCTGATTTGGTCGTTCCTCCAGATTCCAAAGACTCCAGATTTGCGCATGATAACAGAATAAGATGCCCCAAGATTCACGTGACCAAATTCTGCAAAAAAGATGGGGGCTGTATTGAAAAATTGCCGATCCACTACTTCCCCGACAGTCTAGCAGGACCTACCGTGATATGATATGCTTTGGACCTAGCACTGAGTCGTCAGTATCTCCAGGGTACGAAGATAAAACCTGATAAAGCTTCAAGGAATGTGCTTTGAGGTGTCTGTGTTTAGCGACCCAGGTGTAGCCTCCCGTAGATGAAGAGGAAAGTGACTTACATGCCACCTTTCTTATTTTTTTCTTTGATAAGGTGCTCGGGAAAATGAATGCCAGCTTTGAGGACTTCATGATAGTCGGAGAGAGAATCAAACATGCATTTCAGGACCTAAGTTTAAAAGACCAGACATGCCTAGGAGCAGAAGGAAAAAATGAGATAAACGGGTACCACTTTCAAAGGTTCTCGTGTTCGTAAGAGAAGAAGACATGCAGATTCCCCCGAATCACTGAGAAAAGTTCTGCGAACAAGTACATATTTAGAGATATTCGGATTATTCCATCTCGGACATATGGCCTCATCTGGTCAAGGGTTAGTACCTTACTTCAAGGCCGATAAAGATTACGCCAAGCTCATATACTCACAGTTTTGATCCATACAGTATATGTGAGTTCCACATTGAGGCGTCGGGGCATGACACTAAGAAATTTGGGGTCGTTAATAGAAAAAAATCAAGAAGCTGGTTGACGAGGGAGTCATGACGAGAGAATTGATCCAGCGGTGGAAAACAAGAGAAGATGCAAGCCTACACTACAAAGGACTGGAATGAGTTAGTACTCGAGATGTAGTCCGGAGGTCCCTATGGTTTTTCCATCAGTTCATAAAGAAATTCTCAATGCTTTGAAAGAAAAAACTCCCAAACAGATATTTTTTTTAGAATTAAAAATCACATTTCCATTTAGAAAAGCATTTTTACATTCTTGATTCTTTAAACATTTTATTTTTATGGGGTAGTTTTTGTTCTCCCATATGCATATACACGCATTTTTGAATGGACATATGTATATATCATTTCTATACCAGGTCCTCGAATTTTGAATGCAACAGTACATTTGCTTCAGATCCAAAGATCAACTCTAAGTTGCATATATTTAGAAGAGATTGAATGTTGTGGGGATACTGTAAATGTAAGTATCTTCTAGTTTACTTAGGCCAACAGAGGAACAAAGCGAGTGTTTAGACAATGGGCAGTTCCCATTTTAAGAATTTATCATCTCAAGCACTTGTCGTTTAAGATCCTTGAAACAAAAGTTGACCCTAAACCTCTACCCCCTGAAGGCATTCTCAGGACATTTGTGAATTTGACAACGAATGATATTCTTTTACTTTACCAGAAGAAAGAGATGAGTCTAGACAGATTGGATACGAAGATCAGAAAATCATCAGAAGAAAGTGGTTGAAAACAAGGATATGTCAAAACGAAAAACCAAAGAAAAGAAGAGAAATGGTAATCAGAAGGCCGAAGCAATCCAGATCGAGTAAATATCAAAAGAGCTGCAGAAAGGCAAGTAACTTCGAGCAGAATATATCATCAATACCCAGTATAGATACGTGTTGATTTGAGGATATATTTATAGACTCGAATAAGAAGAAAGAGATTCAAGGCTAAAAACCCAAAATGGGCAATCTAAAACAAAAAAGAAAAACAAAACAAAACAAAAAAGAGAAGAAAAGAAGAAATAAAATAAAAAAAGAAAAAAAGAGAGAAAAAAGAATAAAAAAAGAAAAGAAAAAAGAAAGAATATTGTATATGTTTCACACACAGATCAAACAATACAAGAACGAGACTTCAACTATGAGCAAAAGACAGAAGGAATCCATATTTCAAGTAAACATCAGTTTTGAAAATTAGTATAGAAGCTCGAATTGAAGCCAAGTCAAGACAAGTCGGCCCGAAGATTGCCAATTTTGAAAAAGGAAATGACCTCTAGGGTGAAAACCCAAAAGTGGGTAGTCTAGAGTGATCCTGAAAATGAAGAAAAAGAGTAGTCTGCCTGAGCCTGCTGGCATCGATATCCAACCAAAATACACTGATCTGAAGGTACATAAGAAGGAAGTGACCTCTAGGGTGAAAACCTAAAAATGGGCAGTCTAGAGCGATCCAAGCGAAAAAGTGAAAAAAAAGAAAAAAAAGAGAAAAGAAGAAAGAAAGAATAATATTTCATCTGGGCGTGCCAATCACAAGAATTCCCCAGAAATGTATTCATAGTCCTTCATTCAAGAAATCTCAGTTTCGAGGAGTATTGAAGGATCAAACATTATTGAACAGAAAACGAATATCAGTATATAACCAGAATGCAAGGCAGCCTACAATAAAAAGAAAGGAAATGAACTCTAGGGTGAAAACCCGAAAACGGGCAGTCTAGAGTGATCCAAAAAAGGGAAGGAATAATGGGCATATCCAAGTTACACAAGTACAGAAATACTGTTTCACTTAACCATAAACCAAAGGCATACATTACAAGCCCCCAAAGACTATTCTGGTCCTCAATAGATATCCAAGTTGAATGAGAATGTCTTCAGATTTCATTTTGCCTATAAAGGTTAACTTTGCTTCAAGAAACGTCAAACTTCGAAGTGCTTGGTCGACACCCCAAATGAGGGAAGGATGGGGCATGGTGAGATAGTGAGATTAAGAGAGCCACCTTAAACGGGGTAGAAACTAGGTAGGGTTGTTCCTCCCAAAAGCATATTAGACCAGAAGAAACTATACATTGGCATATATCTCCACAATGGTCAAGATCTTCTAAATATGCGCTTCATTAGAGTTGATCTCTGGCAACTTGAAGCAGATGCGCTACGGTGTTTGATATTTCGGGGGCAAACATGTTAAAAAGGTTTGACATTTTCTCCCAAAGTTTTGATGTTTACCATTTCCCCCAAACATTAGTTTTTAAAACGTTTGGCAATATACTTCGAATTTTGTTTACCATTCTCCAAATATTATTTTTTAAAAAATGTTTGGTCCTTAAAAAAGAAGAAGAAAAGAAAAAGATGTTTACCATTTGTTCCAAACAATGTTTTCAAAATGTTTGGTATCCCCTCCAAGTTGTGATTTTTAAAATAACTGTTATCTTTTCAAATAATCATTATTTTTTGAAATATACGCAAGTAAATTGTCGTTTGTATTATTTTAAAAATAAATGATGATGAGATTTAAAGCATAGGGACCGAGAGTTAGTTCCCATCAAAATGCTATGAGAAGATCAAGGATGAGCTCAGGGGATGGAAGCATTTTGGCTCACCCTAGTGACTAGAAATAGATCAAGGCTCTGTATGATGGGTCAGAAAATTCAAAGCAGTGGATCCCGTGGTTGAATGGGGCAACACCAAGCGAAGAAGATGACAAGGGTTCTTATAAGAATAATATAAGAACAGAAGATCATTTATGAAGACGAGTGATAACCCTGAAAACAAGAAAATCCTTCTGCACAAAAGGTTTAAAAGCATTTTCAAATGAGGATTTAAGAGCATACAGTGAAGAAGTAAAGAGATGAAGAAATCTGAGGAGAGACCTTTCAGGGTGTAAGACTTTAGAATGAAAAAGGGGCTAAAAGAAAAAAAAGAGAAAGAAAGAGAGGGAGAAAAAAAGAAAAGAAAAAATAAGAATAAATTGAAGGAAATAGAAAAAAGAAGAAAAGAAGAAAAGAAAAAGAAAATGAGAAGAGAGAAAAAAAAGAAAAAGAAGAGAAAGAAAGCATTACATTGCATGCATCATATAGATAGGGGCATGCCAATTTTTGTTTTTTTTGGACAGGTACTTAAAGAATTATCAAAGAGTATTAAGAAGTGGATTTCATTAAATGAAGAAAGTTTGGCAGCCACCTTCGGCGTGAGTCCCCAAAATTTGAAGAAAGTTTGACCGCCACCTTCGGCGTGAGTCCCCAAAATTTGAAGAAAGATTTCGGCAGCCTTAGCAGCGTGAGTCCAGAAAGATCGGTATCCATTCTCGACGTGAATCCCCAAATCTGAAGAAAGATCGGTAGCTATTTTCGGCGTGAATCCCCAAATCTGAAGAAAGATCGGTAGCCATTTTCGGTGTGAATCCCTAAATTGAAGAAAGATTTCGGCAGCCTTAGCAGCTTAAGTCCAGAAAAATCGGCAGCCATAGCAGCATGAGGCCCATATGTTAAATCCTCCGGGTCATCGGTAAGTCCTTCGGGCACGGTGTTAGGTCCTTCGGGCCACTAGTAAGTCTTTCGAGCATGGTGATAAGTCCTTCGAGCCATTAGTAAGTCCTTCGGGCATGATGCGGTAGCCTTAGTAGCGTAAGTCCAAAGATATCAACAACCTTGTAAAAAAAAAGAGAATGAAAATGAGATAGAAAAAAAGAGAAGAAAAAAAGAAAAAGAGAGAAAAAAAGTAAAAAAAGAGGGAAAAAGGAAAAAGAGAAAAGAAAAATTCAAAGATAAAGGTTATATATAGGAAGGGCCTATATTTTCAAGCTCCCATAGCGAGAGGTTCTATGTAGGAAGAATCCGCCGCTCCGAGGCTTCAGGAGCTGAAAGTTTTATATAGGAAGGGCTTGCAGCTCTAGGGTGAAGACTAGCAGTTCTATATAGGAAGAACTCCCAGCTGAAGGAATTCACCCACGACACATAAGGTTTTATTTAGGGAAAACCCGTTGTGTTGAAGGCGAAGAGTCCTATATAAGAAGGGCTCCGAACTTTACTGTCTTAGAGTGAAAGGTTCTATATAGGAAGAACCTGTAGCTCTGAGATTTTAGAAGCTAAAAGTTCTATATAGGAAGGACTGACGGCTCCAGGGTTTGAAGACTAGCAGTTCTATACAGGAGGAACTCTCAGTCGGAAGAATCCATCAGTGGCACAAAAGGTTTTATATAGGAGAAACCAGCGTTGAAGGTGAAGAGTTCTATATAGGAATGACTCTAAGCTTTACCGTCTCAGAGTGAAAAGTTCTATATAGGAGGGACTTGTAACTCAAGACTTCAGAATGAAAGGTTCTATATAGGGAGGACCTATAGTTCCAAGATCAGAAGGTGAAGAAGTTCTATATAGGAAGAACTTACAAGCTTGAAGATTCAACTAAGGAAGAGCAGAGAGTTCCAGAAGAACACATAATTCCGAAGCCAAAGACAAGAAAGTAGGTCAAAAATGAGTGCTTTTGATCTTTGCTTTGTCCTCGTTTCACAAGAACAAGCAAAGAGGGGCAACTGTAATCACTCATTTTTGACCGGGTTTTAGTGTTATTAGTATTATTTTAATGGTAGTATTATTAATATAAAATTAATAAAAGTAAAAAAATAATAATAAAAAATAATATAAAAAAATTAAAAAGCAAAAAAAGAGGAAAATGAGTGGTTTTGGGATGACCACGTCACCCTTAACCCACCCCAATTTCCTATATAAAGGCATGGGGGCAGGGGCAATTTACACACACAATTTCACGCCAAATTGCCATAAATTGGCAATACAATCGGATCCCCAATTGGGAGCTAGGCCTGCCGCGAGGCTGGCCAGGGGTTGGGGGCAGTGCCCTCGGCCCCAGTTGGTTCGATCCAACATTCGATCGGGGTCCTATTTTAGGTCCGATCTAGTTAATAATTTTGGAGAGGTCGTGGTAGATCCCGCTGGGGTTCAGTCGGGGTTCGTTATTCGAGCTCCTAGTTAGGTATATTTTCTTCTCTTTTTTATTTGTATTGTAATTTCTATGATTTAATGAAGTATTAGTTAATTTAAAATTGTGTTCTTTTTTACTTTGTATGTTTATTTATGCTTTAGATTAGTATTTATTATGTTTTATATTAATATTTTATTCATGTTAAATTTGTTTTTTATTTATGTGTTGGATTAATATTTATGAATGTTAGTACTTTATCTATGTTAGATTTGTTTTTATTTATGAGTTAGATTAATATTTATGTATGTATGTTTTAGATTAGTATTTATTTATGTTTTAAATTTATGTTTTAGATTAATATTTTATTTATGTTAGATTTGTTTTTATTTATGTGTTAGATTAATATTTATTTGTGTTTTAGATCAATGTTTTATTTATGTTAGATTCGTTTTATGTGTTAGATTAATATTTATGTATGTATGTTTCGGATTAGTATTTTATTTATGTTAGATTAATATTTTATTATATTAGTATTTATTTATATTTTTATCACTTTGTATTTATTTTCCTTTCTAAGGTTGCATAATGAAATATAAATTATCAATGCGGTGTCCTTTTATCCGAGCGTAAACGGGGCCAGTATCAGGCGTAGTGATGGTGGTTGGGCGTTTACACTTGGATAACAGGGCCTTTAAAATTTACCTGCACTTATAACCAAATTTTAAATTAATCGTCACATTAATCCGGAAAGTCTAATATTAATAAAGCGGTAATTACTAAAGTACCAATTTTGGGCGGTGTGGGGGTGCTAATACTTCCCCATCCGTAACCGACTCCCGAACCCAATAGTTATCAAATCTCTGGTTTTATGGTGTCTGACCTACCTAAGTGGCCGGTGGCAACTCCAATTTCTAAATAAAATGCGGTTTTTAAAACCCCACAGAATAAATATTTTTATATCCGAAAAACCACAAACACTTCGAAAACTCGTTTTTTTAGCGTGAGGGACATCGCTACAGTCTTTTGGTATGCCTTCGATCTTTATTGTCTTCGCATAAGGTGATACCTCCCCTTGAGATTCCGTCTGAAGATGTCCAGATTGCTAGTCGTCTTGACACCAAATGATATCTCGCTTTGAGTCTTCTGAAATGCCCTCGATCTTTATCATTTTGGCATGGGGTGATACCTCATCTTGAGGATCCCTCCCGATAATATCCCGATTACTGGCTGTCTTGATGCCAAATGATATCTCGCTTTGAGTCTTCTGGAATGCCCTCAATCTTTATCGTCTTGGCATATTTGTAACACCCAAATAGTCAAAGATTGGAGAACTTCTCAAGGATCTTTAACTTTGTGTTGGTATCTACTTCTTCTTTCTTGGAACATAGGATCCACTTCTGTTTTTCAAGAAACAGTCACAAAGATTTGATGATGCTAGTTAGCATGCTTCTACCCTAGGGATGCCTAACTAATCATGATGCATGACAACTAAATTGTAGTCAGTGCTCGTATGCCTTCTTTCTTGACTTCTCGTTCCATATTTCTTTTATCTTCTTCTTTGTCTTTAAGTATTTGTTGTTACTCCTTGCATCTGGACTCAGCCCCCGTTTTACCCTTATATTCTTCCAAAACTCTGCTCTACATCACCCTTCCGAGTTTTCACTTTGGAGGCTTTTCATTTTCAAAGCGCTTTTTCGAGTTTTCACTTCGATTTAAATTTTCTTTCTTTTTTTCTCCTTTTTTTTCTTTTCCTTTTCTTTTTCTTTTTGAGGCGCTCTTTCTGGTTTTCGCCACTAGCTCTTCCATCTTGGACTTCAATACGAAGGGCATTCTTCATCTTCTTGGCAAATCTTGTCAACTTTGCATACCATGTCCTTTAGCCTTGACTTTAGTAGACTCCTTTTGGCAAAATCAATTTCTGTCTTGGAACAACCTGCACTTAAAGAGTTAAATCATAGTAATGCCAAGAAATCCTTTGTTTTTTCAATGATCTATGTCAATCTATTTGCAGGATGCTCATGAAATCAACAATGAAAGGGAAAGAAACAAAATTTCATTGATAAAAGGCATTGGAACAATTTGAAAGTCGTGGAAAATATAAGAAAAAAAAGATATAAGTAGTATAAGGTGCAACATTCCCGAGCATCGACTGTATGAATGATGCGAGAGCCCATTGACCGTGGTAGATCTCTCACTGCCTATCCTAGACTAAAATTTCTGATATCCAAAAAAGGGGTTCCACCATAAACCAGAGTAGGGTCCTTGAAATGTAATAGAGCCTATCGATTGGATGCCTAACCTCCAAAAATCATATGAACCATCCTTTTTCGATTTTTAATTCAGATCCTATTTTGGTTTCAAGACACCCATTTTTGAGTTTCTATTTTTAAACCTTTTTTGAGCATAATACTTCTTGACGGAGTCTGAATTTATGGGATTGCTTAACTCTTTCCCATCCATCTCTACCAGAATTAATGATCCTCCAGAGAAAGCCTTCTTAATGACATAAGGCCCTTCCTAGTTAGGCATCCATTTTCCCTAGAAGTCTTTTTGGATTGACAATATCTTCTTGAGCACCAGATCTCCCTCTTGGAATTCTCTCGGGCGAACCTCCTTGTTGTAGGCACGCATCATCCTCTTCTGATACATTTGGCCATGACAGAGGGCCCTTAATCTTTTCTCATCGATGAGGTTCAATTGATCAATCCTTGCTTGCATCCATCAGCATCATCCAACTTTGTCTCATTCAGAATTCTTAGTGATGGGATTTCCACCTCGATAGGCAATACAGCCTCCGTGCCATAGACCAAAGAATACAAAGTTTTCCCTGTCGAGGTCCTTACAGATGTCAGGTAAGCAAATAGTGCGAATGCAGCTTCTCATGCCAATCCGTGAAAGTATCGGTAGTCTTGGCTATAATATTCTTGATATTCTTATTTGTCGCTTCCATTGCCCCATTCATCTTGGGGCGATAAGTGGTGGAATTATGGTGCACAATCTTGAACTGCTCACATGCTTCGACCATTATCTTGTTGTTTAAATTGGAAGCATTGTCAGTAACGATTCTTTCTGGCAGACCGTAGCGGCAAATAATTTTATTTTTGAAAAATCTACATATGGTTGCTCTTGTGATGCTTGCATAAGAGGCGGTTTCCGGTAAAGTAATCGATGGCTACCAAGATGAAGCGATGTCCATTAAAAGCCTTCGAGTATATTTGACCGATGACGTCCATGCCCCAAGTAGCAAAAGGCCATGTGAGTTCATAGTGTGAAGCGGTATCGGTGGAGCGTGTATCTTGTTGGCATAGATCTGGCACTTGTGATATTTCTTTGCATATTTAATACAATCTCCCTCCATGGTAGACCAAAAATATCCGTATCTCATGATCATCCTAGCCATTGAGAAACCATTGGTGTGAGTCCCACACAGGCCATCATTTACCTCGGCTAAGATGGTTTTAGCCTCCCGAGTGTTGACGCATCTCAACAATATCTGATCCTTACTTCTCTTGTACAAAACCTCTCCATCAAGGACATAACCCGATGCCAACCTCATAATGGTCCTTTTATCGTTATTATTGGCCTATTTTGGGTAGACCTGAAACTTGATGTACTGAAGGATATCGCAGTACCACGGGTTTCCATCCTCCTCATCCTCTAAATTATAACAGTGAGCCGGTACTTCAAAAATCTGCATCTCAATCGACTTTATTTCGGCAGTCAGGCTTGCCTCAAACATGGCATCCAGAGTCACTAGGGCGTCAGCCATCTGATTATCTTCTCTTGGTAGATAAGCGAAGCTGTTTTCTTCAAAATTTTTAATCAACTCCTAGATCAAATCATAGTATTTGACTAGCTTCTGATCTCTCATCTCCCATTCTTTTCAAAGCTGGTAAATAACCAAAGATGAATCCCCGAAGATCTGAAGCACCTTAATCTTTCTTTCTATGGCCGCCCGGAGTCCCACGACGCAAGCCTCATACTCAGCTATGTTGTTTGTACAAAAGAATTCCAACCTACTGGTAAATGGGTAATAAACCTCCTTAGAGAAATTATACTACCCCTACCCCATGGCCTAGGGCATTGACTGCCCCATTAAAATAGAGCTTCCAAGATTCATTGGCGGGCCTTTCCTCGGTTAGAGTATCGGTCAAGTCTTCATTCAGAAAACTAAAGTCCAGTGGCTCATAGTCATCTAAAGTACGGCTAGCCAAAAGATCTTCTACCATACTTTCCTTTACTGCTTTCTGGCTCACGTAGACAATATCAAATTTAGAGAGTAACATTTGCCAACGGGGCATTCTTCTGGTTAGTGCATGTGCTTCCATCAGAAATTTTAATGGATCCATCTGGGAAATCAAGCAAGTAGTATGATACAACATGTACTGCCTAAGTCATTTTGTAGCCCATACCAAGGCACAACACAGCTTTTGGATCAATGGGTACCGCGATTCACACTAGGTGAATTTCTTGCTCAAATAATAAATGACCTTTTCGTTCTTGCCTGTCTCATCATGCTACCCCAACAGACATCCCATCAAATTATCAAATACCGTGAAGTACAGAATTAATGTCCTGTCTGGTACTAGTGCTACTAAGATTGGGGCATTGGTCAGATACTTCTTAATCTTCTCTAAGGCCTCTTGGCAATCTTCATCCCATTCTCCCGGGTCATTCTTTAGGAGCAGTCTAAAGACGGGATCATACTTGTCGGTCAGTTGGGGGATGAACCGAGAAATGTAATTGAGCTTTCCCAAGAATCCTCGGACCTCCTTTTGAGTTTGAGGCGGCGGGAGATCTTGAATTTCTTTCACTTTGTCAGGGTCTATCTCGATCCCCTTCCGGCCAACCACAAAACCTAAGAGTTTTCTTGATGTGACTGTAAATGTACACTTAGATGGGTTGAGCTTTAACTGATATTTCATCAACCTTAGGAACAGCTTCTGCAAATTCTCAATATGTTCTTCTTCGGTTCGAGACTTGGCTATCACGTTGTCCACGTACACCTTAATCTCCTTGTGCATCATATCGTGGAACAAGGTAACCATGGCCCTCTGATAAGTTGCCTCGACATTTTTCAACCCGAAAGGCTTGACTCTATAGCAAAATGTGCCCCACATGGTTACAAAGGTAGTCTTTTCCATGTCTTCAAGGTTCATTTTAATTTGATTATACCCTAAAAATCCATCTATGAAAGAGAACCAAGAATGTCCTGCAGTGTTGTCAACTAGGGTATCAATGTGAGGCAGGGGAAAATTGTAACCCCCTTGACCCGGCCTAGACACCCAACCGAACCAAGAAGGCCACATTAGGTTTGTCGTAGCAAACCAAAGAGATACAACCAAACCCGGTCCATTTTTTTCTTTTATCTTATCTAGATGCCAATTATTAACCCTACATGTTCATGCAAACATCAAGTGCAACCCAACTCAATCGGGCATCAATTTGACATCCAATTGATCACATTTGCAATTTAGGGAAAAAATCACAAATATAGGAAATTTCAAGATTAAAGCTCATTTTTATGTTACCAACCTTAAATTAGACAGGTTTCAAACTTCCATCTCAAAATTCAGCTCAAGCCGATCATTCTATCACATACAATTGCATTGGCAAGAATTAGGGACTAAAATGCAAAGAAAGCAAAACCACCCAAAAGTGACATTCACATGAGAAACGGTAATCCGTATCGAAATGGGTAAGCCTGTACCAATACGGTTTGAAACACACCGTTTCAATACACCACCAAGCCGTATCGATACGCCTAACTAAAATACTGAACTTTTGAAATATTTTAAACTGTACTGATACGGTTTCTTAGGTGTTTCGATACGCGGGTTCAAGTTGCAAAAGTGAATTCCAGAGGCTAAAACTCATATCAAAACGCCCCTCCCCGTACCAGTACGCCAGTCCAAATTTACCTAGGCATATCGAAACTCACCAGACCCATACCGATCCCACAAGCCTAAAATTGCCTAGCCGTACCAATACGGTCCCCCACGTATCGGTACTCTTGGGCCTGTAATGTCACATTTGGCTGATTTTTGTCCCAAAAGCATACTCAAACCACTCCAACATGCTTAAAATACAATACTAACATGTCAAACATATCTCATTCTAACTAGAATCACAATTCTAACAACACAACACAGATTCTTGCATCAAAGAGGAAATCTATAGGCATGCTTCCTAATATGCATCCAACCAACATATCAAAAGGTAAACCAGCACCAAAAACAATCCTTAGGCCATTTACAACCCAAGAGCAACTAAAGAAACATGCTCAAATAGGGAGTTCCACAAAACATCTCCCAAACCGCAACAAGTACCCCATTGCCATTATTCATTATAGTCTAAACCAAAATATACTTTGGAAACAAGTCTTGCCAAGATCCCCTTGCTTCTTGCTGCCTTCCAAGACCTCAATTATCTGCATTGATGGACAATGAGAGCGTAAGCACACATGGCTTAGTGAGGAAAGCTCAAAAACAAACACTATCAATGCATTTAAAACCATTTACTTAACATCATCCTTTGAAACCTTATGCTCTTTTAAAACATGCACTTTACACCATTAAAACTAGCATATTAAACCATATGCTACATGTATCATTATTTAACAACAAGTCACATTGCTAACCCTCCACTTAAGCCTTCCAATGCATTACTACCAAATGCAAAGCTTAAGAGAAACATGTATAACTCACATTATACAATAAAAACATTTCAATGATAATTTAACAATTATCGGTTAGACGCTTAATCAACTAACGAGAGTATTCGGTACTGTTTAACCCCTCTACCGTTAGGGTACTTGGATGGAGTATTCGGTACGTTGTATAAACCCCTCAACATCCAAGGTGACTTATTTACAGTGCACTCAATCCTATGGCCAGCCAATTATATCCGATAACAATTTAAAACCACATCACTTGCCAATATAATTAACTATTTCAACATTTACCTCACTGTTTTTAACAAGCATTAAACCATACCATTTCCAAAGCAACCACCATGCTTTAAAACACAAGTATAAACCATACTTACAAGGACCACTTACCATGTGCATCCTTCAGCATTACATGTTTAAGAACAGTATATCCAATACTTTAAAACATGCTTAAACAATAGGTAACATGTAAATTAAACACGTGCATAAAACCATTTCAAACTAGCACGACCGAGATAGAAAACCACTTTATTCTTACTTCCGAGTCTAGGTAAGCGTTTCAAGCTTTACCTTAACTCCCGAAACTCTATTCCAAAACATCAAATGCTTTAAACCACGTTTTCACTCACCGATACGCGAAACCTCGATTTGCCAATGCAAAATCAAGTATCCGAAGCCTCAAACACTTCTCCAATCACTTCTGGATCAACCTCCCCTATTTTTACCACAAAACAACAAAGGATTAATGCATCATAATGCATTCTAAACACAACAACCACAATCCTTCTCGAATTTCCACAACACCTTCACAATTAACCCTCCACAACAACCGAAAACATAACCAAAACACTTTGATTCGCAACCTAGCCAACATCTATCAAACTATCAACACTTTCGACATCAAAACACATCTAAAAACAGATCCAAAACAACCTACCACCTCCAGCAACCTTACAACCAAAGAAACACCACAAAACCTCAAAACTAACAACCTAAACAAATAGAGATTCTTAAGTTTCGGGATTCCATTGATCAAAATCACTTATCAACATTATTAAACATCCAAAATATGAATCAAAGCAACCTTAATTACTGGAAATTAGATCCAATTCGCGAATCAACTTATTTTCCCCAAACAACTTAATTAAACATTAGGAAATCATCAAAATCAGATTAGAAACACAAAAACAAGGATCAAATGCTTGGAAATTTCAATAAAGAACCATACAATAGAGGAGATCTCGGACCTTACCCCTATTGTGAAGTTTCTCCCTCAATTGATTTGTGAAAAGCTAAGAAAACACAAGATTATTGTAAGATTTTGTATAAACAATCTTTATAAAACAACTTGAAACCATAAAATCAAGTTAGAAATCACCTCACATATGGAAATTTGATGAAAAACTGAGTGTTTGGCTGAGGAGAGAATGGACAGAAAAATTTTAGAGAAAATGACGTGATTTTTGTTTTAGCAAAGATAACTAACTTTTTAACAAAATCCTCTTTAAGTACTAACTAAACCACATGTTAAAATAAGTCAAATCAAGGGAGAAATCATCAGAAACCAATTGGTAAAAGAGCTCCTTAAAGATTCTAAGTATTTGACCCTTTTCATTTTAGTCAATAGAAAGTCACAGTTTTCAAAACTTTCATTTTGGTCACTAACCAAAATGTCCATCTTCCAAAACTCATTTTCCAAAATTGATTCCACCATTATTAAATACATAATTAATAATGATTTTTAAGCATTTTCCATAGTTTTTCAAACACAAAAAATACTCGATCCTAAAACCGACTCGAATCTTTACTCTGGTCCACCAGACCGTCTAATAAACCCTCAAACTGCTAAGCCCTAAAACCGGGGCGTTACAACTCTCCCCCACTTAAGAAATTTCATCCTCGAAATTTACCTAGAGGAAACAGGTGCGAAAACTATTTCAACATGTCCGACTTGCGTTCCCACGTGGCCTCCTCTACCCCGCGGTGCTTCCACAACACCTTAACTAGCTCGGCTGTTTTGTCATGGAGCACCTTATTGCTGGTATCAAGAAAATCTACTGGTTCTTCATCATAATATAGGTCTGGTCTCAACTCGATCTCCTCCACCGGCATGACATACGCTGGATCCGACCGATACCTCTGCAACACCAAAACGTGAAACATATCATGAATCTTTCCCAACTCCGTAGGTAACCTCAAACATAATGCAATAGGACCCACACGCTCAACAACCTTGTATGGTCCAATGAACCTCGGGCTAAGCTTCCCTTTCCGCCCAAAACGCAACACCTTTTTCTAGGGTGATACTTTCAAAAACACTTTATCACGAACAACATACTCTATATCCCTACGCTTCAAATCTGCATAGGATTTTTGGCCGCTTTTAAGCACTCACATACCAACTTTACCTTTTCAGTCATGCCTTTCAAAACATTGGGCATAGAATCAAACTTTTCTTCCGTTTCTGCCTAACACACGGGCGTACAACATTTCTTGCCATACAACGCCTCATAAGGTGCCATCTGTATGCTAGCATGATAACTGTTATTGTAAGCAAACTCCACCAATGACAACTGCTTCTCCCACATTCCCTGGTACTCAATAACACAACACCTTAGCATATCCTCGAGAACCTGAATCACGCGCTCCGACTGACCATCCAACCGAGGGTGGTACGGGGTACTGAAACTCAACCGAGTTCCCAAAGCAGGATGTAAACTCACCTAAAACCTTGCGGTGAACTGTGGATCCCTATCCGAAACTATAGATTTGGGCACCCCATGCAAACACACTATCTCAGAGATGTACAACTCAGCCAACCTGTCCAAGGTATACGTAGTATGCACAGGCACAAAATGCACACATCGTAAATCGATCCACAATCACCCAAATGGAATCCTTTTTGATCGGCGTCAAAGGCAGCACAGACACAAAATCCATGGTGATTCTTTCCCACTTCCATTCTGGTATCCTTAACGGTTGCAACAACCTAGAAGGAAACTGATGCTCAGCCTTTACCTGCTGACAAACCATACACCGTGCAACAAAATCAGCCATATCCCTCTTCAATCCAACCCAATAGTACTCATTCAACCCTCGATATATTTTAGTACTATCGGGATGCATAGAAAAAGGACTAGTGTGTGCCTCAGTCAAAATAGTACACCTCAACTCTTCGTCCTCAGGCACCACTATTCGACCTTTGAAACACAACACCCCATCATCGTTGAAATGAAAATCCGTAGGATTTCCATCCCTAATATCTTCCACATGAGATACCAAACTCCCATCATACGGTTGCTTCTCCTTAATCATCTGCGACAAGGATGGCTTCACTTGCAACTCAGCCAACAAACCTCCGTCATTCGTCATACTCAACCGAGTAAACATGGCTCTCAACTCTACAGCCGCTTTCCTACTCAAGCCATCCGCCACAACATTGGCTTTCCCCGAATGATACTCAATGGACAGATCATAATCCTTAAGCAACTCCAACCATCTACGTTGCCTAAGATTCAGCTCCTTCTGCGACATCAGATATTTCAAACTCTTATGATCCATATAAACCACACATTTTTCACCATAAAGATAATGCCTCCAAATCTTCAAGGCAAACACAACCGCTGCAAGCTCAAGATCATGAGTAGGGTAGTTACTTTCATACATCTTCAATTGCCTAGATGCATACGCCACTACCTTACCCTCCTACATCAACACACAACCAAGCCCTACATACGACGCATCACTATATACAACAAACTCTTTTCCCGATTTTGGTTGAACCAAAATCGGTGCTCGCGTCAAAGGTTCGTTCAACCTTTCAAAAGCTCGTTGTCTATCATCCATCCACTCAAACTGAACATTCTTCTACAACAACTTTGTTAACGGAGCCGCCAAATAGGAGAACCCTTCCACAAACCTTCGGTAGTAACTCACCAAACCAAGGAAACTCCTAACCTCCGTCACAGACTTGGGCTCCTTCCAACTCATTACCACCTCAACCTTATGCAGGTTGTTGCGCTTAATAAGTACTCCGTAATTGTGCAAGTGTACATGTCGCAAGTTATAGTATAAAAGATATCGTCTCCACAGGGATTAGTGCCACTTCAAGAATTCAATCTCTTGCACTGTAAAAAGTAAAAACACAAGTAGGTGATTGTAGGAGTTTTAACTAACACCTAAACTAAAAAGTAATAAATTAAAAGAAGATGTAATCAAAAGAGAGGGAATAGGCCAGGTTATCGTGAGTTGAGGTGTGATAGCCAATTGGATCGTCTTGGTAAAAGAGTGCAAGGGCAACTCATTTGCCGTGGCAACTTGCGCAGCTGGGTTGCCTTGGCAACTAATCGAACGGTTGGCTGGGCAACTGTTTGGGCGGCTGGGCAGCAACTTCAAGGTTCGGCAGAGCATTCTTCAATGGTTTCTTCTTATCCCTAATTCGAAACTCTAGCTAATTATGCATGCCTTGATAATACATCCCTACGTGAATCAAGGGTGAACAACAACCAAACTTGCACTCCTCTTAGCCGTTGAAATCCTTAACTTATTCCTAAGCCGAATTAATCTTCACTGTCAATAGATTAAATAAAGACCACACTCATTCATTTCTTGAATCTAACTCTCCCGATATTAGATAAATAGATAGAATCACGAGATCCTCTCCCAATTCACTCGCAAACAAGAATAAAAACCAAGAATGAGTAAACCTTGAATTGAAAGTGCAAACTCTTATTACCTAAACAAAATCCAATTGTTTCTCACAACCACAAAACACAATAACCTTAGCCAAATATATTTAGTTCATGGATAGGTTCAAAAGAAACACAAAACAAAGAGTCCCTAACATAAACCTAATCGAACAAGAAAGAAAAAGATGAAGAATGGTTGAAAGCTTCTTGCTGATTTTTCTCCCCTTTTTTTTGCACCTCCTTGAGGTGACGGCTTGGTCTTCAATATATAGGGCTAGGTCAAGGTCTTTCTTGAGGAGGAAGTTAATTTGGAATTAAATACTTTTAAAGAATATAATTTTTTATTATATTTAAATTCCTTCTAGATCTTAATTTCTCTTTGACCTCTTCATGGAAATCAAACTCCTTTGGGATTTAACTTTGCTCCACGTCATATTAGGTTTATTTAGTCATCAATTTCGGCTGCCATATCATCTTATCCCTTATCGACAATTGCCCTGGCAACTAGCTCGGCATCTCCTTCATGCACTGCCTTGGCAACTACGTCGGCATCTCATTCTTGTATTACCCTGGCAACTGGTTCCAGCCTTGCTTTGGCAAGTGATTCTGCACACACAAAAATAACTATCGGGAGCACCCTTTTTCTACAAAATTAAGCAAAATATGATATCAAGCTTAACCACCAAGGAAACAATGCAAACATGCATGAATGACTAATAATGCAACCAATATGAGCCTAAGTCTAGCAACAATATGAATAAAAAGGGTGAATAAAATAATACTTTTAGACACTTAACACACCCCCAAACTCGAACTATTGCTTGTTCTCAAGCAATGCAAACTAATAATTACCCGCCAAGACTTCAATTTTCACAAACTTAGCTTTGAACTTGATTTCAATCCTCAAAACCGTGGCACAAAGTATGATTGGCTTTTCATTTTTTCGGACAACTTAGGAATTACTCAGAATCAAACTATAATGCTTATGAGTGTGTGCGGAGTTGTGTGCAAGTTGATTTTTCGGATTCTATACAAACAAGAGGTTTTCAAATTACTTCCTTAGGTTCTTTTAACATGTTTTAACTAGAGCCAGTTTCGGGCACCTCTAGTGTTTTGTTTTTAGTTTTCTTAAGTTAATTAATTTATTCGACTAGAGCCGATTTCGGGCACCTCTGGCGATCAATTTTTAGCACATACTAGAGCCAATTTCGGGCACCTCTAGCATTCATCCAATTTTTATTCTAATCCCCCAATTTTTTAACTATCAACCTAAGTTCGCTAGAATTCCTTAAATCAATCAAGCCACAACAGTGTTTCATCAAGTTTAGCATCATAGTAAGATTCTAAGTGTTTCCACATTTATCCTAGAATAAAAAGTTCTATCAATTAAGTACATTGGCAATGTAATCATCAGATATTCATTAAATCTAGGCAATTCTTGTTCCAACCAAAGACATGGCAAGCAATTTATGTATCCTATATTCAATACTTAAGATGAATGCAACTAAACATGACAACTAACTAGTAACAATCCCCCAAACTCGAGTAAGGCATTGTCCTCAATGCATGTAACAAAGAAAAATAAAAATAAAGAAAAGTAAAATGCAAACGAGGACTTACTCTGAGAGTTTGTCATCGTTGATGATTAGTTTCCTTTTGGCCGGTGTCTTGATTCTTTTGCTTGAACGCGGTGGTTGCTTTCTTGTTGCCGATGGTGGAATCGATCCTCGTACGGGGGTGTCCTCATCGTCCTTATCATCCTCTTCCTCAATCTCATTGGCTTTTTGCTTTGGCTTGGAGGAGTCGACTGGTGTGGTCTTCGTTGGTACAATGGAGGACTCGTCCGAATCTAAAACATTGGACAATGATTCAGTACGAGTTGATTCGGACATAAGTGCTTTACCTTTGGCTTTTGCAGTGGTTGCCAGGGCGTCTTTAGCTTTGGTTGTTGCGGTATCTTCAGTGTTGGTTGCCATGGCAACTGCTTGGGCAGGTGCAGTGTAGGTTGTCACGGCATCATCTATTGTGGTTGCCGTGGCAACTGCTTCATTGGTTGCTGTGGCAAGGATTTCGGCAGGAAAGATAGGGAACGACACGCGACTATGTGGGTACTTTTCCAGGATGACTTGGGTGATGTTATTGTTGTGATCCTTCATGTACCACATGAACATTAGTTGTCGGTCTTCACTTTGCCTAAGGCGGTTCTCCAACGGTTGTAAGAGTGCTTCAAGTTGTCTTGGGGTTGCTGGTTGAGTTTCTCGGGCATCAGTTACTTGGGCATTAGGAGTTGCCGAGGCGGTAGGAGTTGCCGCGACAACTGAAGGCGTTGGGGATTTTACCGGTGCCTCTCCCATTAGCTTTTGGATTTGTGCTCGATTCCAACCGGACTTTGGTAGGGCCTTTTCATCGGTTGACTCACTTGGGACATGCATCTCCTTGCAAAGATTGGAAATTAAGCTAGGGAAGAAAAGAGAACCCTTGTCTTTTGTGCTACATACAAAAATCTCATCACAAATAAATTTTCCAATGTTAATGATGCGATTATGCAAAATAAAATATATGAGCAAAAGATGAGGTGTATCAATGGTAGTATTTTGTGTGTTGGGCATTAAATAAGTTTTAACAAACTTATTCCATAATTTTTCCTTGGGTTTAAGCTGAAGGCGATTTACCATGCCCTTATATTTACCGTCGTTCCAATGAGTCCCTGGTAGAGTGAGTTATTGAAGCACCTTGTCAAGTTGGTTTGGCGTGAGTTGATCAACAAAGGCTTGATGCTCGTCCTTCTCAACGTAGAGCCCGTAAAAGGCGTTGATACTTTCGGGGCTTATGAGGATAGCCTTGTCGCGAACAAAAACATAAGGATTATCTAGGTTAGGTGATTGAGCATAGAATTCTCTTACACATGAGATGTTACCCGGTTCCGATTGATGGCAAAAGATTTGCCACTTTTGATGTGCAATCCTTTGGAAGATGAATGGTTCAAGGTTGAAATATTGATGAGAGTTGGAGTATTTGAAGCCTTATTCTTCACAAATATTTCAGCTTTCAAACTTGGAGTGAAATCTTTCTTGAACTGCCGGTGTAGCAAACTTCTTGTAGCTTGGTTCTTTGGAAGAGCTTGGGTGCGCCAAAAACTTGATTTTGGATGCCATGGATGATCTTGGTTGTGAGTTGGGTAGACACAAAGAAAAGAAAGCAAAAGAAACTAAAGAGTTGCAAGGTTGAAAGTAGGAATATGTTTCTTGGAAGTTAAGGGTGATGGGTTAAATAGAAAAGATAGGTAGTAAATATGGTGGGTGGGATTGATTGAAAAGAAAGAAAACAAGTGTGTTAATTGGGGGAAGGGAGTGGCAAAGGGATTTGGGGAAGGGGAAGGGTTTGGCCGGCTATGTAGGAGAATTAGGGTAAATTGGAGGCTTAATATATGCCTTAGATTTAGCCCATTAGTTTCCTTGTTGAAGAAACTTCCTTCTTGAATCAAATTCCTCTTCATCTTGAACTCTTTTCCTACAATTCAAAAACAAATAAAATAAGGATTAAAATTAAAGATAAACTACTAAATAAAATAAAAAGAAATAGATAAAGATGTGAAAGGAAATTCTCAAACCTAAAATTCAAAAATAATTAAATAAATATGAAAGAAAGATATAGTCTTAACCTAAAGAAAATAAATAAATCTATCCTAAAAAATAAATAACAGAAATTAATAAAAATATAAATATAATAAGTTCGAATAAAAGAAAGCTAAAAATAAAAGGAAAATATCTAAAGGAGAGCATGCTCATGCATCTCCTAAGGTGACCACTTCTTTGTTACGTTCCACATGGGCGCCATTATAGTGCTTCAATCTTTGTCCATTAACTTTGAATTCATGTTCGTCAGTGGTGGACTTGATTATCACGACACTATGGGAGAATGGTTTGACAACTTCAAATGGTCCCGACCATCTTGATTTCAGTTTTCCCGGAAAAGTTTTAGCCGAGAATTGAGTAGGAGAACTAGTTTCCCTGGCATGAATTGCCGCGACAATAGTTTCTTATCATGCCATTGATTTGTTTTCTCCTTGTAGATTCATGCATTTTCATAGGCGAGTGCACGAAATTGTTCTATCTCGTTGAGATCTAGTAAACGCTTTTGTCCGGCACTCTCCCAATCCATATTCATGGTCTCGATTGCCCAATATGCTTTGTGTTCGATTTCCACCGGTAAGTGACAAGTCTTGCCATAGACGAGGCGAAACAGGGACATTCCCAGGGGTATTTTGAATGTGGTTCGGTAAGCCCAAAGTGCTTCGTCTAGTCTTGTAGACCAATCTTTTCGGGAAGGATTTACAACCTTCTCGAGGATATTCTTCAATTCCCAGTTAGAAATTTTTGCTTTCCCATTGGTTTGTGGGTGATATACCGTGGCAATTTTGTGTGACACGCCGAAGCGTTGCAACATCTTGGCAATAAGTCTATTATCAAAGTGCTTGCCTTCATCACTGATAATTGCTCTCGGCATCCTAAACCGTGTAAATATATTTTTCTACAAGAATCGTTTGACGATCTTGGAATCATTGGCGGGAACTGCAGTTGCCTCAACCCATTTAGACACGTAGTCGATGACAAGTAGAATGTAGAGGTTGCCGAATGAAGATGGGAAAGGTCCCATAAAATCAATCCCCCATACATCGAACAATTCCACCTCAAGGATGTTTTGGAGTGGCATCTCATGTCGTCTAAAGATGTTGCTCGTCCTCTAGCAACAATCACATTGCATGTAAAACTCTTGGGCATCTTTGTACAGTGTTGGCCAATACAAACCTAATTGCAAAACTTTGACCGCGGTACGTGTTCCTCCAAAATGTCCTCCATAAGGGGAAGAATGACATTGCCAGAGTATATTATGTTGTTCCTCTTCAGGGACACATCGGCGTATAATTTGATCTGCACATTGTTTAAACAAAAGAGGCTCGTCCCAAAAATAATTCTTAGCGTCATGGCGGAACCGCTTCTTTCCTTGGTGAGTAAGGCCATAAGGTAAAATATCACAAACAAGGAAATTAACTAAATCAGCGTACCAGGGTATTACCGAGGCAACTGCTTCCGTGGTTGCCGAGGCGTGCGCGTCTAGAGTTACCGATGCATCAAGGTTTGTTGAGGCGTCAAGGGTTGCCAAGGCGTGCGCAATGGTGGTTGCCGATGCATCAAGGGTTGTCGAGGCATCAGGGGTTGCCGAGGAAACTAACAATTGCTCATCCAGGAATGCATCGCATATCTCTAAATCTGCATCCTCCACCCTATTGCGTTCTAAGCGTGATAAGTGATTGACAACTTGATTCTCTGTTCTTTTCCTGTCCTTAATTTCAATGTCAAACTATTGTAAAAGCAATATCCAATGAATCAAACGAGGTTTGGCATCCTTTTTAGCAAACATATACTTAATTGTCGAATGTTCTGTGTGGTCAATTACCTTTGTACCAATCAAATAGGATCAGAACTTGTCAAATGCAAAAACTACGGCTAAGAACTCTTTCTCTGTTGTTGTGTAATTTACTTGAGCGCTATTAAAAGTTTTACTAGCGTAGTATATCACATGAAAGATCTTAATTGTGCGTTGGCCTAAGACTGCTCCTACCGCAAAATCACTCGCATTACACATGAGCTCAAAAGGTAATGTCCAATCGGGTGGAACGACAATGGGGGCCGAGGTAAGCTTTTCCTTTAGGGTTTTGAATGCTTGATCGCAAGAATCATCAAAGTTGAAGATTTTATCATGTTCAAGCAAATTACACAAGGGTTTAGTAATCTTAGAAAAATTATGAATAAACCTCCTGTAAAAACCTACATGTCCAAGAAAGCTTCGGATTCCTTTAACCGAACTTGGTGGGGGTAATCTCTCGATCGTGTCCACCTTGGCTTTGTCTACTTCGATTCCATTGGATGAAATCTTGTGGCCGAGCACAATTCCTTCATCTACCATAATATGGCATTTCTCCCAATTAAGGACTAAATTGGATTCTTCACATCTTGCCAACACCTTCTCTAAATTACCAAGGCGACTATCGAAGTCATTACCAAATACTAAAAAATCATCCATGAAGATTTCAAAGAAGTCTTCGACCATGTCTGAAAAGAGTGCCATGATGCATCTTTGGAAGGTTGCCAGGGCATTACACAATCCGACGGCATTCTTCGGAAAGCATAAGTACCGTATGGGCATGTGAAGGTTGTCTTTTCTTAATCTTCTGGTGCTATGGCAATTTGATTGTAACTTGAATAACCATCAAGAAAACAATAAAAGGGTTTACCTGCAAGAATGTCGAGCATTTGATAAATAAAGGGTAATGGGAAGTGATCTTTCCTAGTGGCTTTGTTTAGCTTTCGGTAATCCATACAAACCCTCCAACCGGTCACAGTCCTGGTTGGAATGAGTTCATTGTTTTCATTACTTACCACCGTTATACCTCTATTTTTCGGTACACATTATACTAGACTTGCCCATCTACTATCAAAGATAGGGTATATGATGCCGGCGTCAAGCCACTTGATGATTTCTTTCATTACAACCCCTTTCATGGCATGATTCAGTCTCCTCTGGGCCTCAATAGAAGGTTTGTGGTCAGCTTCCAAGAAAATCTTATGCATGCACACTGCCGGGTTAATTCCCTTCAAGTCGGCAATTGTCCACCCTATTGCCTTCTTGTGTAGCATCAATATGTTGATCAACTTCTTTTCCTGCTCAGGCTGTAACTTAGAGGAAATAATTACAGGCAATGTATTATCAGTTCCTAAGTAAGCATATTTTAGTTGCCCTAGCAACTGTTTCAACTCAATAATCGGTGGTTGTTTAATGGAGGGCTTTTCGAGTTTACCTTCCTTACCTGAGTAATCCAGTGGTTCAAAGTATGTACCTGGTCGATTGACTAACCAATTTGCCTCTTCTTGTTGTTCCTCATCGATCGGTTCTTCATACTCCTCAGGTTCCTCTTGATTGGAAATGTAGTTACCGAGGCAACTAAATTCCTCGTCGAAGTCAAACTCTACCACGGCATGAAGAAGTTGGCATTCTTCCGTATCATCGGCATGCCTTAGTGTTTGGAACACATTTAGTTTAACTTGTAGGTCATTCACCCTCATTGTGAGTTCTCCCTTTTCAACATCGATCAAGATTCTCCCTGTTGCTAGGAAGGGTCTCCAGAGAACGATAGGTGCATGCTCATCTGCTTCACAATCCAAGACAATAAAGTCAAGGGGTAAAATAAATTTATCAACTTTTACCAGCATGTCTTCGATTTTTCCCTCTGGATGCACATATGATCTGTCGGCTAGCTGTAGCATAACTATTGTAGGTCTTGCCTTCCCGATTCCTAGTTTTTGGAAAACCGATTTAGGCATCAAGTTTATGCTTGCTCCAAGGTCACAAAATGCTTTCCCAACATAGTGGTTTCTGATAAAACATGGTATTGTGAAACATCTGGGATCTTTCAACTTGGGTGGCATGCGATTGTGCAACATGGCCATGCATCCCTCTGTTGCGTCAACTGTTTCAAACTCTCCTAACCTTGTTCTCTTGGACACAATGTATTTCAGAAACTTGGAATAGTTCAGCATTTGTTCAATTGCCTCAACCAACGGCAAGTTGATATAGAATTGCTTTAGGATATCAAGAAACTTCTTGAATTGATATTCTTGCTTTTGTCGCTTCAACCTTTGTGGGAATGGTGGTGGAAGTCGGATATCTTCAATCATTTCATTGGTCTGGAACATGATTGACGGCATTGCCGGGGCAACATCAACTGGGGTTGCCGTGGCATCCTTATTGCTGGTTGCCGCGACATGCTCATTTCGAGCATGTTTATCGTTGGTTGCCGCGGTATTGTCAACTGAGGTTTCCGTGGCATTTCTTGGTTCAGCATCTGAGGCTTTACTGCTGAGTTCATCTTGTTCTTTTTTGTGGAGTTTTGTTTGATGAGAGAGCTTGAGCCTCCTTAAGTTGTCAGCCACTTCTAGTGGTGATTGCCTTACATTGCTCGTGGCCAGTTCCTCTTGCGACTTCAGTATCATTGGGTAAACCTCCTTGCGGTCTAGTATTCAAGTTTTGAACAAATTGTCCGACTTGAGTTTCCAATGATTTGATTGCCGCCTCTTGGTTTTGCAATCTCATCTCGGTCCTATTAATAAAAGCATCAGTTCTTTTTATGAAGTTACTATTTTCAGTTATATAAGATTCAGTTTTCAACATAAAAGCATTGAGAGGATTTTCCAAAGAACTAGATGTAGAACAACTTTGTAGTTGAAGAGATTACCTGAAAACCGAGTTTCGGGGCTTGAATCGAGCTTGAAAAAATTCTCTTTCTTTCCCTAGTTCTCACATTTTTGGCTGGATCTTTTCACCATTATTTTGCACATATATCTATTAAATGAATATTAAATTCATTTAATAGTGAAATTACAATTTTGCCCTTTTTTCCAATGGTTGGGATTGATTTTATCATCAATCATGGGCCAAGATTTAATCTGCCATTTCCTCTTTCCAAAATTGCCCTTATAACTTTTTAAATATTTCAGAATTGCCATTGGGGCTAATTGAGCAATTTGCCCTCCAACTAGTTTTTATTTACTAGTTTGCCATTCTTGTAAAAATTTAACTAAGTCTAGTTGGAATCCAACCAAATATAATAAAATATTCATAAAATAGTATTTTATGACTTTTTCATGGCTTTTGGATTAGCCTCTGAAATTCCAGTTCGATCCGATTTCCCTATATTCATAAAATACTTCTACTAGGATTTTACCTTATCTGAGCTATTGGATTTATTCCGAAAATTCTATATTTCCATATTCGGGAAATAAACTCTATTATCCCATAAAACTTTCTTTTCCAAGGACTTAGACTGCATTTTCTTAATTCAGTCTATTTTCCAGATACTTATCGAAAATCATCATAGAATAAAATTTCTCTTAGAATTTATTTATCGATAATCCATACGAATATTCTCTACTCTTACGGAATCCAAAATATCATTTGAAAACACTTTTATGGGACCTTCCCAGAGGTCACCCATCCTAATACACGCTTAATAATTTTATTCGATCCAAATTCAGTACCTTTCACTGCATCTTAATTCTTAAAATCGATATCAATGTACTTATTTCGATCTAATTCACTCTTATACCGAATAAAATTAATTATTGGGGAAATTTACACTTTTGTCCCCAAACTTTTCCAAAGTTTATACTTTAACCACCAAAACTTTCAAAGTTTACAATTTGGTCACTAGCTAAAATTGGGATATTACATATTCCTTTTGGTTCCTAGTTGTAACTTGATCTTCAACCCAAGAGGGTAAAGTCCTGAAAATCTTCCTAACTTGGCCCGGAAGGACTTGTTCTTTGGTGGTTTGGAGTAGACTCGATTCTCATCAATCTTTTTGCAATTCATGAGGGCTAGATACTCCTCGATCTTAGGGGTCAAATCAACGTTGCCAATTGTAAAACAACTGTAAGCCAGGTTCCAAAATCTCACCAAGACTTGGAGTATCATTGTATTCTGTGTTCATGAAAGTTTCGGCCGCCATCACTGACCTATACCTGGTAGAAATATTGTCTCCATCATGAAGCCCCTCACCTTCCAACCATATTTGTACCTTGAAATTCTTTTCATCAGTGCTGTGGACCAAGTCTCCCATTGATAAAGTCTTTAACTTCAAAATATTTTTGAATCAGTGTTTTCTTCATGATATGATAAAATATTCAAAACAAAATATAAATGGGAAAGAATAAAAACAAAAGAAACATGTTAGTAACGAAATAAACAAATAACAAATCTGAAATAAAAACATAAATTAGGGAGCAACGGGCATAAAAACACGAAAAGAAAACCCTAACCATATGAATTCTAGTTTACTATGGTTGTCCTCATGGCTCTAATCGGGGTGGGCTCCTAAGTTCTCACACATGGGTTTGGTTCTAGAAATGGTACTTGAACGTATCTTGTCGCCTACTAAGACAACAAGAATCCCAATTTTGGCCCATTACAAGCTTGCGAATTGGATTCGGTTCAAGGAAAGCACGACCTAGTGACGTGGAGGGCTGCTCACGTGTCAAAATGCGTGGATCCCAAGTGAATTACCAACCCGTGGAGGGCTACTCACGTGGGTATTTGGCATTTCATTCACATTCAAGGGACAAAGCTCGGGTATAGAGCTTGTGATCATGATGCAACACATGTCGGTGATTCTTTAGAAATTAAATGAGCAAATAATCCAAAATTACCAATTATCCAAGCTCATTCAATTAAAGTTATATCTTCAAAAAGGAACAAATGGATTAAAGTCAATTTAAATTTCAAAATTTCCATCACTAAAAGCAACAAATACTTTCTTGGCTTAACTCTCTTTTTGTTTTGTAAAAAAACAAAAATCAGTCCCCAATAGAGTCGCGAGCTGTTGTGACCTTTTTTTCTCATGAAGATTCGAATAATTGCTAAAAGGGAGTAATAGGTTTCCTTTTCGTCTTTTTGGAAAATGTTTGGAAAAGTGTGTAAGTCTTCTAAAAATTCGTGTTTTTGAAAAAAAAAAATTGGAGTCGCCACGGGCCACTAGGGTAGGCCGGACACCATAAAACTAGAGATTCCTCCGAAAATAGGTTCGGGAGTTGGTTACGTGTGGGGAAAGATTAGCACCCTCATCACGCCTGGAAATCGGTACCAAAATATATGTTGCCTTTAACTGAGGGAAATTATCGAAATTTAAATTAACTTTAATTAAATGGTTCTTAATTGAATATAAACTTTAATTGACAGGCTTGGTCAAATTTGTGAATTTGAATCAATTAAACACTTAATTAATAAGGGTGACGATACCTCGGGCCATAGATTAAATCGACATCGAATAAGCCCAGCTGTCGTGTTAATTTATGATTCGAACTTCATTCATCACCTTTATGCATGATGCAAGCAGTTAAAAATGATGTTATGACTTGTCAAAATTTTGTTTCAAATTACATTTACCTTCGAACGGTAAGAATTAATTCGAATATTTGGTCAACATCCATTGAGTCAGGACTGTTACGACACAAATATCGAAATTAATAAATACCTCATTTTCATAATTTAAGTTAATTAATTAATAACATGTCCAATTAAATATTTAAGGCCTAATGAATGACAATTAAAATGCATGACAAAGAATTACATGAAATTAAAGCCCTAAGCCCACTAGGTCTTATCTTAAAAAGGCCCAAATTATTGGAAATTAATTAGTGCTCTAATTATTAACTAGGTTAGTCTAATATTAGCCCTAAATTAATTAAATCCTAAAAACTAGAAAACCCTAACATTTTATTGATTATCACAAATCATAATGATTAATTTGATTAATTCTAAACTAGGATCCCAATAAGCCAATAATTCTATTTAAAATTAATCGAATTAATTAATTATGATTTAAATTAGGTGATTTATGTGAAATACCAATTTTATCCTTAAAAATAATTAAGAATTGTTCAACCAATTTAATGCATTTAACATTTACCTTAATAAGCCAAGGGCAAATTTAAATGGATTAAATTGATTCTAACCTATGATCTAACTAAGGCTCTAACCCTAAATTTAATTTAATTAATTTAAAATCATGCCTCAATAACACGAGCACATAATTTTAAATTAATTATATTAAACCCTAAACTAACCTAAAATATCTACCTTAATAAAAAAGATAAATTAAAAACTACACAAAAGGAACATAAATGAATGAATGAATAAATAAATAAATAAATATGGCATAAACAAAAAAACACTTAAATAAATATGCAATGCAGGTTTAAATTAGGGCAAAAATACAAATAGATGGATCAAATTGGTAATTTAAAAAGCTAGAAGGGATCAAATTGAACAAATTAAACACTGAAAAGGATTAAATTAAAAGATTTCAAAAAAAGGACCTATAGGGTTATTAACCCTTTTAAAGCTGGATTAAATTAAAAAAATAAGGACTTAATTAAATGCGGGTGAAAGTTAAAAGGACTCAAGGGTAATTTTAAAAGACGAAAATCCTTAAAAGAAATATTTAAAACACTAAGGGACTAAACGGGGATAAACCCATTTTTAAAATTTGAATTAGACTTAGATCAGGGTGAGATTGCAATTTTTATTAAAGCTGGGAGGACATATACTGTAATTTAAAAAAGTAAAAGCCTTAGGGCGGGTAATTTAGAAAGAATGAGGGATTTATGAAGGAAATAAACCGTTTTGAAAAAGGGGCAATATATATATGTTATTTTTGGGAAAAAATCAAACCTTTAGCCATTTTAAATGCAAAATCATTTTCTTCTCATTTCCAAAAATTAAAACCCTCTAAAACCAAAGGATGAACACCGCCATGGTGTTTATCCAAAACTAAGAAACCGACCCTCTTTCCCGCCATGACGCTCTCTGCTGCTTTCCACCACCACCGCCATAGACCAAACCGGAAACCAAAAGCCACCCAAAACACTTTCATTTTTACTTAACATTAAAACCAACCTTTGATCTACCCAAAAACAAAGGTTTTACCCTAGATCTGAGAAAATAAATTTAAAAAACAACCCTTTTTTTTTTTTAAAACAAAAGACCATTCGAAACCTCACCGGCAACCAATAAAGTCACCAAACACCATCTCGGTCCACCCTAAAGGCGTGAAGGCCGTGGGTTTGTCATCGAAGAACGATGTGGCTAAACATAAGGGTAAACTCTCACAACACAGATCTACTTTCCTATTTTTATTTTTATATGCATGCTAAACATTGAAGGAGAAAGATACCTCTAAAAGGTTCTAGTTTTTGTTATTGCTTCTCAACTGTTGATACAATGTTTGGTTTGGTATTATATAACCGAATGAGTTACATGTGAAAAAAATGAAATAAAAACTAACTATAATCCTCTCTGAAATCCGCCGATATTTTGTTTGATCTTTGCTTGTTATGGTTCGATTTTCTTTTTTGGTTTTTCTAATGCATGCTCTATTTTGATCGCATGGTGATGTGGCAGCTTGGTGAAGAGGGGGGACCAGAGAGAAGGTTGCAGCCGTGGCAGATGAAATGTCAAGAGTCTGAAAAGTCGCGCGTGGAGATCTTAAAGGGTCACGCGTGCAATACACGCGCGCGTGAAGGAGCGGAAAGGTCTGGCGTGGGCGCATGCTAGTTCTGGAAGGTTCCCAGCTTTAATCCTGGGCCGTTAGATCTATCCCAAATCTAACAGCTGGGAGCCAGCTGCGCAGACAAAAGGGATAGTGTTAGGGTTTTTGTTATATGATGTAATTAGGGCATTTGGGCTCCAAAATGGGTCGATGTAAATGTATTATAATTTTTTGGGTTTTATTTTATGTAAATGGACTGTTAAAAACTGGGCTTATTATTTAATTATTATTGGGCTTTTATTTTTTAATATATTTTGTTTTTTTGTTTTATAATATAATATAATATAATATAATATAATATAATATAATATAATATAATATAATATAATATAATATAATATAATATAATATAATATAATATAATATAATATAATATAATATAATATAATATAATATAATATAATATAATATAATATAATATAATATAATATAATATAATATAATATAATATAATATAATATAATATAATATAATATAATATAATATAATATAATATAATATAATATAATATAATATAATATAATATAATATAATATAATATAATATAATATAATATAATATAATATAATATAATATAATATAATATAATATAATATAATATAATATAATATAATATAATATAATATAATATAATATAATATAATATAATATAATATAATAACTATTACATAATATTAATTACTATCTATAATAATATTTTTTTGTGTTTTTCTTTTGAAATCAAAATAACATGAGACATAAAACAAACTAAAAATAATATGTATGGCAAATGTATTAACCGAATACTAGTAATACTAATAAGTAAAGCCGAAAGCCTACTAAAACAAAAATGTAAAAGCGGGTTGAACCCCAGATAAAATTATTGATTACACCAAGGAGGGCACGTGATCGTGAGGAGAGTTGAGGCTCGTGTAAGGGGAGCTATGATGAGGATTATGGCCTCAGTTTCGACGAGATGTCAGAGGACGATAAGGGTCAGGGGGCCAATTATTTCTCTCATCTGTACCAGGCCCTTTACCGGATTGTGAGAGCCATACCTAGGCCTTTGACTACCCCTCACGAGGCACCAATAAAGAGGGTACATCGCCATGGTGCTATAAACTTTCTTGGATCAGGACAAGACAATCCTGTTAAGGTAGATCAGTGGTTGAGGAACACTTGTTGGATCATGTGACAGATAAGGTTGAAACCCGAGGACAAGTTGATATGTGTTCTCTCCCTGTTAAAGAAGAATGCTCGAAAGTGGTGAGAGGCTGTAGAGTTGGGATGGTATCCTAACCAACCTTCATGGGATAGCATCTTGGATGATTTCAAAAATAAGTATGTGGGAGAGGCCCACATTGATATCTTGAGGGATCAGTTCAACCACTTGGTCCAGGGAAACCAATCAATCTTTGAATATGTGTAAGAGTTTCTACAGTTGAGTAGGTATGCCCCTGAGTTGGTTGCTACCGAGAAGATGAGATACAAGAGGTTCTTAAAGGGTTTAAGGAAAGAAATTTAGACCTACTTGACCGCTGCCCTATCGAAGGTGTTTTCAAAATTGACTGCTAGTGCCAAGTCGCTTTAGCAAGTGCAAGGTTTGACTTATGGTTTGTCCGATAGGCAAGGGAGCTTAGGTGGGAGAACTCAAAACTTCTCCAACAACTCGCAGTCTTATTCTAGAAGGAATAGGAACTGTTGTAACCAAAGTAGAGGATCTTTAAACTAGAATTCAATATCAGACTGTAGGTCAGAGTTTGCTAGCCTTAGAAGCCTTTATCATTTTTAGCCATGATGAGTCTAAAGGGCTCACAGAGGAGTGCAGGCGTACCATTTTGTGATTAGTATGGGTTTAGGCATAGAGGCGAGTGTTGGGGAACATCTAGAGTTTTCTTTGAGTGTGGATCACCAGACCATTTTGTGAGGGATTATCCGGCAGGTGCTAATACCACCTCGATTTAGACTCAGATGGCCTCTTACCCAACTTAGAGGGGTTTGGGATTATCCAGAGGAGCGAGCGAGCCACATGTCTGGATATCAGAGTGAGGGCACAGTTTATTCCACTACGAGGGCACCAGTGAGACAGTACGCGATCAAGGCTCTAGAGGAATATGAGGCTACCAATGCTATAGCAGGTACATTTACCTTGTTTTTTGTTTCTATTATTGCTCTTGTGAATTTGGGATCTACCCATTCCTACATCCATAGTAGGATATCTCAACAGTGGGGTATTCTTGTTATGGATCTTGAGATAGGTGTTTGTGTGACTAGTCCTTTGGGGTATGATGTTTTGGTGGATAAAGTGTATTAGAGGTGTCCAGTTGAGGTTTCAAGGTTCAATGTTTTCGGGCGATTTGATGGTATTACCATTTTAAGAGTTTGATGCTATCCTAGAGATGGATTGGTTGTTTCAGCATGATGCACGGTTGGGTTGTAGAACGAAGAGCCTTAAGCTTTATGGTATCGATAGGGCCAAGATAATACTGAAATGAGAGAGAAATCCTTGCCTTCCCAATATAGTGTTGGCCTTAGTGGCACAAAGAATGATCCAACAAGGTTGTGAGGCCTTCTTGGCTCGTGTGGCTGACACGAGTGTTGAGAGTCTGATAGTTGATAGTCTTTGGACCTTTAGAGAGATTACCGATGTGTTTTTGGAGGAGTTACCCGAAATGCCTTAAGATCAAGAGCTAAAGTTTCAGATAGATATGGTGCTTGGCATGGAACCAGTATCCATTGCACTGTATTGCATAGCACTGATAGAGTTGAAAGAGCTAAAGAATCAGATTCAAGAGTTGTTAGAAAGAGGTTTTGTCTGACCAAGCATTTCACCTTGGGGTCCACCGGTCTTGTTTATTAGGAATAATGATAGGTTAATGAGGATGTGTATTGATTACTGTCAGCTCAACAAGGTAACGATGAAGAACCATTATCCTTTACCGAGGATAGACGACCTACTTGACCAGTTGAGGGGTGCCCGTGTGTTCTCGAATATCAATATATGGTCAGGCTATTACTATTTAAAGGTGGTAAAAGAGTATGTTTAGAAAACTGCTTTCAGGATGCGGTATTATGAGTTCTTGGTAATGCCTTTTAGGATTGCCAATGCACCAATGTCTTTCATGGACTTGATGAACTTGATTTTCTGGCCTTATATAAATCAGTTTGTGGTGGTGTTTATCGATGACATCTTGGTTATTTGAGTATAGAGGAAGAGCATGATTGTCATCCTCGTATTATTTTTTGGACCTTGAGGGAGAGGCAACTTTTTGCTAAGTAAGTGTGAGTTTTGGCTCTCCAAGGTGGCATTCTTGGGCCACATTGTTAGAGCAGATGAGATCCGAGTTGATCCGCAAAAGATTCAGGCTGTGGTGGAATAGAAACCACCTAGAAATATTTCAGAAGTTCGTAGCTTCCTTGGGTTTACCGGATATTACTGTCATTTTGTCAAGGGATTCTCCATCATAGCGGCACCTATGAACAAGTTGATACAGAAAAGGGGTTTCATTTGAGTAGAATGAGAAAAGACAACAAAGCTTCGAACAGTTGAAGGCTTATCTTACGGAGGCTCCAGTTTTGGTACAACCCAAATCGGGAAAGGATTATGCAGTGTATAGTGATTCTTCATTGAATGGACTTGGTTGTGTCCTCATGCAAGAGGGTAAGGTGGTTATTTATGCCTTAAGACAACTTAAGCCTCATGAACGGAACTGCCCTATGCATGATTTGGAGCTTGCCACAATTATCTTCGCATTGAAGATTTAGAGGCATTATATGTATGGGGAAAGTGTTATATCTACACCAACCATAAGATTTTAAAGTATCTGCTCACCCAAAAGGAGTTGAATTTGAGACAAAGACGATGGATTGAGTTGTTAAAGGACTATGATTGCATCATAGAGTATCATCCTGGTAAAGCTAACGTGGTGGCCAATGCTTTGTGTAAAACCTATGTTTGATTTTGATATAACAAATTGTTTAAGGATTAAATTGTAAAAATAAAAAAAAATTAAGTATTCAAATGTCTCACAAATTAACAAGGAAAATTTTCTTTAAGTCCAAAACTTAAACCCAAAACTTTTTTAAGTGTTTTCAAGCTAAACTATGAATTTCGCCCAGGCATATTGATACACCCATTGGTGTTTTGATACGGAAATTCGTTACTGGAATTTGGTTTTTCAAAGCGTACCGATACGGATTAGCTCATTTTGATATGGCATTCATATGACTTTGAAAATTAGGCCTTGCATTTCGATACGGTCTTGACCGTTTCGATACGGCCTTCATCTAGGCAAACGTTTTAAGCTTTGTGTTTTGATACGGCCATGTCCATTTCGATACGATATGAAATATAGGTTTAAGATATTCTTAATTGTACCGATACAGTCTCATCCGTATCGATACGGTTTGTCAAGATCTTCGAGATCTTTGCATTAATTTTTTCGACCATTGCCTTGTCAATTAATGGAATCAATGAACTTTTAATTTTTAGTTAACTCAGATTCCAGTAAGCAAATATCGTACCGATACAGTCTTGTCATTTCGATACGCCCCCAATTTTACACTATGACCGTTTCTATATGACCTCCCGCATATCGATACACTACTGCACAACGGCTACATTTTTCTTGTAACATGTATCGATACGGGATCTCGTGAACCGATACGGTAGTTCACCAGTCAGCATTTATTGCGGGAGAAATGGTTCCCAATGGCTATATTGATGAATTCAACCACCCAAATGGATAGAAATCAATAAGAGGGTATAAATACAAGTCTCCAATGCTGCTGCAAAAACTATTGAACCTCCATTGAACAACATTCAAGCATTCAAGCTAAATCCAACCATTTTTGCTTTTAGAGTCAAATCTTGTACACCCAACTTGTGTAATTTTTTTGTATATCTTTGTTTCAAGTTTGGAATTGTGAGAGATCAATATTGGGCAAAAATTTGTATCTTGTGAGGATATTTTATTTGCCAAACTTCTTTCTTTGTATTGTGAGTGAATTATTCAAAGCTTTGAGTAGAAAGCTTGAACTTGTAACGGTTGCCTCCTAAGCCTAGAAAAGGGGAAGAATTTCATAGTGAATTGTTTGAAAATCCTTAGTAGGAAGCTAAGGTAGTGGGCGTAGAGCTTGTTAGAAGCTTGAACCACTATAAATCCTTGTGTCTCATTGTGTAAATCTTTCAATTTGCTTCCAAACTTTAAAATTGCCAATTCACCCCCTCTTGGCCACCATCTCAATTGATTGATCATCCCAACAATTGGTATCAGAGACACACTCAACCGAAGGTTTAACAACCATTGAGGCGATCCTAGAAGGTGATTCAATCAATAGAAGTCAAAGCCATGGCATCCACCTCCGGTAACAACTTGTATGAGTCTCACTCCATCACCAAACCTCCATATTTCAATGTGGATAACTATCCCTATTAGAAAAACCGTATGAGGTTCTTCATCAAATCACATGACTACCTCCTATGGGATGTAGTGGAAGATGGACCGACAATCCCGATGAAGAGAGAAGGTGATCGGCTAGTACCAAAGTCCAAGTACGAGATGACCGATGAAGATCGGAAGAAGCTTCAAATCAGTGATAAAGCAACGCACGGGCTATTTTGCTTTCTTAGAACGGATGAGTACTCAAAGATGTCATCTTGCTCAAGTGCTAAAGAAATTTGGGATAAGCTCGAGATTATATACGAAGGCACTAATGAAGTTAAGGAGACCAAGATTGGGCTTCTTAATTTTAGCTACAAAAATTTCAAGATAAAGCCGGATGAAGACATCTTAAAGATGTTCGAACGACTCTCCATCACCGTCAATGGCCTCAAGGGTCTAGGAGAAATTATCCCAGAGGAAATGCTAGTTCAGAAACTAATCTACTCACTTTTCGAGTCTTGGGATGGTAAAAGAATGGCTATCATAAAAGCGAAGGATCTCAAGACGCTAAAGCTCGACGCTCTCATGGGTTCTCTTCTCACCCAAGAGATAATGAAGAGATGAAGAAAAGAAAAAGGAAGAAATGAAGGTCGAGAAGAAGAAGAGTGGAATTACTCTCAAAGCATCTTATGATGAGAGTAATTCTAGCGAGGAGGAAGACAAGGAGTTGGCTATGTTAGCCAAGCGATTCACTCAGTTCATGAAATCCAACTAGGGAAGAAAATTCAATCGAAGAAGGGATTTCAAGAACAAGAACAAGGTGGAAGAAAAGGATCAACTCATATGCTTTGAGTGCAAGAAACCGGGGCATATAAGGACCGAATGTCCTAAACTCAAAAAGAAGAGCTTTGGGAAGAAGAAGAAACTCAAGGCTCACGTTGCTACTTGGAGCGATGAGGAATCATCATCCGATGAGGAATCATCATCCGATGAAGAGGAGCAAGAAGTGGCAAATCTTTGCCTCATGGCTCTTGAAGAGGATCCAAAGCTAACCTCTATCTCATCCACTTTTGATTTCACATTTGATGAGCTTCAAGAAGCTTACGATGAGTTGCAAGAGGTGTAGGAAGAATTGGTTGAAAAATATAAGGAATCTATTTTGAAAAATAAGAAAATTATCCTTGATTTGAAAAACCAAAACAATTTCATAACTAAAACCAATTTGGAACTTGAAAAGAAGGTTTATGATTTATTAGACAATCAAAAATATTTTGAAAAAGAAAATGTTGATTTAAACAACCTTCTTTCTGAGCTGAATAATCATTAACACAAGGAGGTAAATGATCTCAAAGCTTCCTTGAACAAAGTTGGGAAACCAAGTTTTGAAAAAGGGCAATCTTCAAAAACCAACTATGTAAGAAACTTTGGTGGATACAAACATAGAGGGTTCTCAAGACCCAATTATGGTAAGAGAGTTAGAAGTGTATGGATTCCAAAAGACGTTATTGTTTCTAATAATCTTAATGCAATTGCTTCTTGGATTCCCAAGGGAACCAAGATTTTGAGAACTAATGCTCATGGACCCAAAAGGATTTGGGTACCAAAAATCAAAAGATAATTCCATGTTTGTAGGGGGAACATTGCTACAAGGCCAAAGCTTCAAGTGCAAATACATGGTTCCTTGATAGTGAATGTTCAAGACATATGACTGGAGACAAGAGTAGATTCTTGGAACTAGAGCTAAAGAGAGGAGGATTAGTGACATTTGGTGACAACTCCAAAGGTCAAATTGAAGGAATGGGTTCCATTGGTAATCACTCTTCCATTCTTATTGAAAATGTTTTATATGTCAATGGTCTTAAACATAACTTATTAAGCATAAGCCAACTTTGTGATAAAGTTTTCGTACTGATTTTTTATATATATGGTTGCAAAATTATACATGTCGAAACCCACAAAATTGTGTTTTTTGGTCATCGCATAGGAAACATATATATAGTACATTTAGATCACATTCATATTTCTAATGCATGTTTTGTTGCTAATGATGAACATGATTCATGGTTCTGGCATAGAAAACTAGGGCATGCAAGCATGAGTGTTTTGGAAAAATTGGTTTCAAAAGATCTAGTAAAAGGTTTGCCTAAAATAAAGTTTTCAAATGATAAAATTTGTGATGTTTGTGCAAAAGGCAAACAAAAAAGAGTTTCTTTTAAACCTATTAATGATGTTTCAACTAGTAGAGTTTTACAATTGATCCATATAGATCTTTTTGGCCCTATTAGAACAACTAGCTTGGGTGGAAAATCATATGCATTTGTTTTAGTTGATGATTACTCTAGATACACTTGGGTTCTATTTTTAAGAACCAAAGATGAGGCTTTAGAAAAATTCATCACATTTTCAAAAATTACTCAAAATGATCTTGGTCAAACTATTTCTCATATTCGAAGTAACCATGGTACCGAATTTCAAAATCTAGGTTTTAAGGATTTTTTCAACTCAAATGGTATAAGCCATAATTTTCAGCTCCTAGAACACCTCAACAAAATAGGGTTGTTGAAAGGAAAATCGTACTTTAGAAGAAATGGCTAGAACCATGCTTTGTGAAAACAATTTGCCAAAATATTTTTGGGTGGAAGCGACTAATACGGCTTGCTACATTATAAATAGAGTAATGATTAGGCCTATTTTAAAGAAAACTCCTTATGAGATTTTAAAATCCAAAAAGCTTAACAATAGCTATTTTCATCCATTTGGTTGTAAATGTTTTGGTTTGAACAACGAAAAAGATAATTTAGGCAAATTTGATGCTAAAAGTGATGAAGCTATTTTCTTAGGATATTCTTCAAACTCTAAAGCCTATTCTGCATTTAATAAAAGAACTTTAATTATTGAAGAGTCAATACATGTGGTTTTCGATGATAACCTCCTTCCAAGGAAGGATTCTTGTGGTGATGATAATGATGTAGAGATTTTTGAAGCCAGTGATGGTGGGAAATCATCAAAGGTGAATGAAGTTCCAACCAAAGAAGAGGAAACACAAGACCCACCTCTAGAAGCCTTGAAAGGCGTGAATCTAGAGGAAAAGGAAGTGAGCTACCCAAGAGAGTTCAACTATGTCCAAGGTGGTGAGATTTTGGGTGATCCATCCAAAGGGGTAACCACTAGACTTTCTATTAGAAATGCATGTATGTTGCATTTATCTCATGCATAGTACCTAAGAATATCAAAGAAGCATTAAACGGTGATTATTGGATAATGACTATGCAAGAGGAATTAAACCAATTTGAGAGAGTCAAGTTTGGACATTAGTTGATAAGCCTAGTAATAAATCTACTATAGGAACTAAATGGGTTTATAGAAACAAACTAGATGAGAGTGGTAACATAGTGAGAAATAAGGCTAGACTTGTTGCTCAAGGTTACACTCAAGAAAAGGGAATCGATTTTGATGAAACCTATGCACCCGTAGCTAGAATGGAAGCTATTAGTATGCTTCTTGCATTTGCATGTTATCATGAATTCAAGCTTTTTCAAATGGATGTTAAAAGTGCATTTTTAAACGATTTTATAAATGAAGAAGTGTATGTAGAACAACCACCTAGTTTTGAAGATCCAAAATACCCAAACCATGTTTTTAAACTTTCAAAATCTTTATATGGTTTGAAGCAAGCTCCAAGATCTTGGTATGAAAGGTTGTCAAGTTTTCTAGTTGAAAAAGGGAAGGCGGATACTACACACTTCATAAAAAGAAATGACAAAGACATATTAGTAGTTCAAATTTATGTTGATGACATTATTTTCGGTTCTACTAATGAATTTCTTTGTCAATAGTTTGCTAGGTTGATCCAAGGTGAATTTGAGATGAGCATTATGGGGGAGCTTTCCTACTTCTTGGGGCTCCAAATTAAACAAAGGAAGGATGACATCTTCATCAACCAAGCTAAGTATATAAAGGACATGCTCAAGAAGTTTGGCTTGGAGAACACAAAACCTCAAGCCACACCAAGGCTTGATAAGGATAAATGAGGTAAGTGTGTGGATTTAAAGCTTTATAGATCAATGATAGGATCTTTTCTTTATCTTACCGCAAGTAGCCGGATATCTTGTTTAGTGTTTGCTTGTGTGCTAGATTCCAAGCTAGTCATAGAGAATCCCACCTTATAGCCGTTAAGAGGATCTTTAGATACCTTAGAGATACACCTTGCTTAGGTCTTTGGTATCCTAGAGACTCTTTCTTTAGTTTACATGCCTTCTCGGATGCGAATTATGGGGGTTGTAAAATAGATAGAAAAATTACCTCTGGCACATGTCAATTCCTAGGTAGTATGCTCATATCTTGGTTTTCTAAGAAGCAAAATAGTGTAGCATTATCTACCACCGAAGCCGAATATATATCCTTAGGAAGTTGTTGTGCTCAAGTCCTTTGGATGAAGCAACAACTCTTAGAATATGGAATTGATGTAGGTACCATCCCCGTTAGGTGTGACAATACTAGTGCCATTTTTCTCACTAAGAATCTCATCCAACACTCTAGAACCAAACACATAGAAATAAGACATCATTCCGTTAGGGATCATGTCTTGAAAAAAAATGTAGTTCTAGAATATGTAGACACCTCAAATCAATTAGCGGATATCTTCACCAAACCACTAGACAAAGAGCGTTTTTGGTTTCTTAGGAGAGAGTTAGGTTTAACTAGCTTTTCTTGAGCCTTAGAGCCTTTTTGGTCTTAAAATCTTGCTTGAATTTGATTGATTGCATTGCTTATGTGATTTTGCTCCTATATGCATCTATGCTTGTTGTTAGGGGGAGTATGCATCTGTTTTTGTTCATACATGATGATCTCATATCATTTTGATGCAATTCAAATCGAATTTTTGAGCAATCTGCAACCAAAAATGTTATTTCTGGCACAAGCATGTCGATACGGTGTTCTGCATATCGATACGAGTTATTGAAACATGTTTCGGTATGGCTTTATATGTACCGATATGGGTCGCTATCGAAACATGCTAATAAGCGTTTCGATACTGCGTTTCAATACGCCACGTGGCGTATCGGTACGCGCAGCCGCTGGGCAGTTTAAAAGGCATTAAAAGAGGTTTTCCTACTTTAAATCAAATACCCCTTTTTTCTCTAAAACCCTAGGCCCGATTTCAACTATAAAAACCCCTCAATCCCTCACAATTTTTCACACAATTCTTCAACATCTTTGAGGTCTTTTGGTTTTCACATCAAACCCAAGCAAAAATCATCAAGTTTGTGCATCAACATCTCTTCATTCATCCTTAATCCCAAATTCAAGGTATAAACCCTAACCTTTTCTTTTTAATTCTCATACATATTTACTCATTGTTTTTGAACCATAATTACATATTTAGGATATATATATATATAGTATAGTTTTCAAATTTGTTGTAAAATCTTTTTCAAATCTGAAATTTTTTTTATTCTAATATAAAATTATATCATATAATTTTTAACACTATTTTTAAAGTTTTCTTTTACCAAAAATTTTTTTTATACTTGTATATGTTTTTAAATTATATTGTATAGATTTATAACAATACCTTGATTATTGGATTAGTTTTTGGATCGAACGTGTTTATTTATGCATACATCGTTTTTGGTTTGATTTTGTTTTCAGATTATGGCACCAAAGAAACGTGCAAGAAAAGAAATAGCCTCTAGTTCCAATCCTCCTAGTCACAATCCCGACCATAATGGTAATCGACCCAATCTTACCCATATCTATCAAAATTGTTTTAATGAACCGCAATTTCCACATGCTATGGATCGTTTTAAAAAAATATCAAAGTTACAAAATTTGCCGAGAGCGTGTTACTTCGCTCTCTTTTCTATCATCCAAAAGATTTCCTTTTAAATATCTTAATTTAATGGAAGAATGGAAATTTATGCCTTTTTTGAGTATACCCATGATATTATACTGAAACCTTATTTTGATTTTTTATTCTAATGCCCAGTGTATTTTCAATGAAAATAGATCATTAGTTATTGCAATTGAATCTTATTTAATGGGTAAGAAATTTTGCATTGATTCAACTGTTTTAGAAAACTTTTTGGGTTTTGAGGATACAGGAATTGATGATGAGGATTCGATGGGACATATCCTTGGAGGCTCTATGACCATGCTTGATGCCCATGACCGCATCCTACACCTCGTGATCATTTGGTGGTTCCATCCATCCGGTAGCAAGTTTTCTACGATCCACCAAGTCGATGACTTTTGGCTTTGTTGTTTTCGTGAGGGTAAGCGACCAAACCTTGCTCAAATTATGTTTGTGGAAATTGTCTTCCTTGTGCAACATCGTAATACCTCTATGGTTACATCTTTCACATATGGCACTGCCTTGAGCTACATATTTCACAAGATGGGAATTGATTGCTCCTATGACTTTGCGGAACCTCTCACCGATCCTATTGATGAGCGCTCCCTTCACCACGCTAAGTTCACATTCTACAATGAAGAATGGATTCGGAATACCGATCTTTTGGAAGTGTTCAACCCGATCCGGTGGTGGCCCCCCAAGAGGCTCCCATTCCATAAGCTCTTGTGGCCCAACCTAATCTTGATGCTCTCATGGCATACCTCAATGAGCAATTCAGCAACTTGAGCATCAACATTGCTTCTTTTCAAACAACCATGGATTGCCAAAACTCAACGGATATCACTCTTACCGCGTTTCATGGCGAATGGCGTCAATCCCTTGGGACTCAAGCCAACAATGATGATGAGGATGAAGATGAAGACGATGGAGATGATGGGATGGATCCTTAGGCTTTTTGCATTTCATATCATATCATATTAGGATTAGTTTATGGACCTATTGTTTTATGTTTTTGGATTCTTATGCTTTGGTTTTTATTTGGTTTATTGTTTTAGGACTTGAGTTGGATTTATTTATGTTGCTTGAACTATGGTTTAAATTTTAATGATTATGTTGCTTATTTATAATGCTTGGAGTTATTGTTATTTACTTCTTATACCCTATTGAATTGATTTTCATCTAAAAAAAGGGGGAGAAGATTTGAAAGCCAATTTTTTTCAAACTTTTCAAAGAAAAACTTTTTAGTCTTAAATTAAGGGTGAGTAATTTTCAAAGTTTTCAAAGATACTTAAAAAAATTTCACTTTGGTTTTGTTATGTCAAAAAGGGGGAGATTGTAAAACCTATGTTTGATTTTGATATAACAAATTGTTTAAGGACTAAATTGTAAAAATAAATAAATTTTTAAGTACTCAAATGTCTCACAAATTGACAAGGAAAATTTTCTTTAAGTCCAAAATTTTTCGAAGTGTTTTCAAGCCAAACTATGCATTTTGGCCTAGGCTTATCGATACACCCCTTGGTGTTTCGATACGAAAATTCGTTACTGGAATTTGGTTTTGGAAAGCGCTCGTTTCGATACAGCATTCATATGACTTTGAAAAATTAAGCCTACGTTTCGATACGGTCTTGACCGTTTCGATACGGCCTTCATCTGGGAAAACGTTTTAAGCTTTGCGTTTCGATACGGCCGTGTCCGTTTCTATACGAACCGAAATCTGGGTTTAAGATATTCTTAATCGTACCGATACGGTCCTATCCGTATCGATACAATTTGTCAAGATCTTCGAGATCTTTGCATTAAATTTTTCGACCGTTGCCTTGTCAGTTATTGGAATCAACGAACTTTTAATTTTCAGTTACCCATATCGGTACGCCTAAGGGCGTACCGATGCCATTTTTCAACTCAGATTCAATAAGCAAATATCGTATCGATACGGCATTGTCGTTTCGATACACCTCTAATTTTACACTATGACCGTTTCAATACAACCTCCCGCGTATCGATACGCTACTGCACAACGGCTATATTTTTCTTGTAATAGGTATAGACAAGGAATCTCGTATACCGATACGGTAGTTCACCAGACAACATTTATTGCGGGAGAAATGGTCCCCAATGGCCATATTGATGACTTCAACCACCCAAACGGATAGAAATCAATAAGAGGGTATAAATACAAGTCTCCAATGATGCTGCAACAACTATTGAACCTCCATTGAACAACATTCAAGCTAAATCCAACCATTTGTGTTTTTAGAGTTAAATCTTGTACACCCAACTTGTGTAATTCTTTTGTATATCTGTGTTTCAAGTTTGGGATTGTGAGGGATCATTATTGGGAAAAAATTTGTATCTTGTAAGGATATTTTATTTTCCAAACTTCTTTCTTTTTATTGTGAGTGAATTGTTCAAAGCTTTGAGTAGAAAGCTTGAACTTGTAATGGTTGCCTCCTAAGCCTAGAAAAGGGGAAGAATTCGATAGTGAATTGTTAGGAAATCATTAGTAGGAAGCTAAGGTAGTGGACGTAAAGCTTGTTAGAAGCTTGAACCACTATAAATCCTTGTGTCTCATTGTCTAAATCTTTTAATTTGCTTCCAAACTTTAAAATTGCCAATTCACCCCTCTCTTGGCCACCATCTCAATTGATTGATCATCCCAACAATTTGAGTCGAAAGTCCATTTTAGATTTGAGGGCAATGTTTGCCTGACTGAGGATGACCAAGGATGGTAGGTTGTTATCCAAGCTTCATGTGGAGCCTACCTTGGTGAAAGAGATCAAGAGGACTCAAGTATTAGACGAAGAGTTGACGGAAAAGATAAAGTTGATTTAGAAAGGCGAGATGTCTGATTTCAACGTACGATAAGGTGGGATCTAATACTTCATGGATCAATTGCGTTTTTCAGCTTTGTAAGACTTGCATGACCGTATCCTTTGTGAGGCTCATCGAAGTCCGTTTACCGTGCATCTGGGCAACAACAAAATGTATCAAGACCTTTGTCCTTTTTACTAGTGGCCTAGTATGAAAAGAGATGTATCTGAGTTTGTGACAAGATGCTTACCTTGTCAGCAAGTTAAGGCCGAACGTTAGGTTTCCTTAAGGTTGCTTCAGCCCATTCAGATTCCACAATAGAAGAGGGATCGGGTGACCGTGGACTTTGTAACGGGGTTTTCATTGACAGAAAATAAGCATGATGCCATATGGGTGATAGTAGATCGTTTGTCCAAGTCTTCTCATTTCCTACCTGTGCGTATGGATGTTTGTGCAAGCCTTGCTGATACATCTTTATATTAACCTTGGATGAACAACATCGATCTTTGCATTCTTCTTAGCCTCTGAAGTCTGATCCTTATTCCTAAGGGGAATTAGTTTACACCAACGGTTGTTTAAATGAAAGCCGTATCCATTCATTTCGTGAATCTAACTCTCCCGAGCCTAGATAAATAGATGCAATCAAGTTCCTTTCTCAATTTTGTTGAAGTGAAAATAAAGAACAAAGAATGGATAAACAATAAATTTATTGAATTAAAAACCAACAACCAAACATTCATCTCTACACACCAATAAAACCCAATCACCCAAGCCAATTTAATCTAGTTCATGGCTGAGTTGAAAGAAAACAACAATAAATAAATCCTAGACATTGGTGGATCGCACGATACAAGATAAAAGGTACGGAGAAGATAAACTTCTCCAATCTGCGTTAATGGCTGCGCGCAAATCCCCCTCTTAGATCTAATCTCTCTCACAATCGACTTTCCCCTCCATTGTTTGATGTTGCAATCACTCTTTATAGGATGGGAAAAACTCCATTTGAAATTCAAACGATGTAGTTTATCTCTTTATCTTTTGTTGTGGAGATAATTCAAGCTTTATCCCCTTATCTAAAGATAAGGAGATAATTCAAAAGCCTTATCTTCTTATCCTTATCTACGCATCACTCTTTTAAAAGGAGATAATTCAGAATTACTTCAAAATACTTGCTTTATCCCTCATCTTTATCTGCAGCAGCTCTTTAATTCAAATCTGGGTAATTATCCAAAGTGTTTGAATTAATTCCTAGAGATAACAGCTTTATCGTGACTTGCCAGGGCATCTTTCGGCAAGTGGTTTGGCAAGTCATTGGCTTGCCGCGGCATCCTTTGGCAAGTGGCTTGACAAGTCGTCCTGCACAAAATAAAGCAAAAATAGTAGCGATTTCTCCACAAAAATAGCAAAACGCAAGGCCAAACTCAATAAACGGAAGGACTATGAATTGATGCATAAATAAGTACAAATGCAACTAAATGGGCCTAAGTCTAAATAATAATCTAAGCAAAAGGGGTATAAAATATAGTACTTTTTCATACTTATCACACTGTCAAACTCGAACTATTGCTTGTCCTCAAGCAATGCATGAACTAACAACAATTACCTGGAAGGCAATTACCAAATAATATGCTTTGAACCTGACTTCAATTCTCAGAACCGTGGAAACAAAAAATTGATTACTTTTTGGCCTTCGGAAAGCACAGAAAGCTACTCAAAAAATAAACTACAATGATGGTAAAAATATGTGTGTAGTGTTGTGAACAAGTCAATCATCAGAATTCCAAGCAAACCTTAGTTTTTATTAACATACCCAGACAATTAATTCAGCTAGAGCCAGTTAGGCACCTCTAGCGATTTCTTTCATCTTTTTCAGCTAGAGCTAGATGGGCATCTATAGCAATTCTCAATATTTCAAAACTAGAGCCAGAAGGGAACCTCTAGTAATAAATTATCTTTATTCATTTTCTTTTCGGCTAGAGCCAGATAGGCACCTCTAGCACATTTTTTTAATTTTAGTAACCTAACGTTTACTAGGTCTCCCTTGATCAACAAGTCACAACAGTGTGAATATAGGCAACATCATAGCAAAATCTCAAGTAAATTTTACGTCCATCCTAAAATCTAAGGGTTTCTCATCTAAGTTTCGTGGCAATTAACATATCACAAAATATCACAACAGCTTCTAGCAATTAAGCAGATAATTGGCATGGCAAGTAATATATGCAAACTACAATGACACGAACAAAATAAAAACAAGAAACCCCCCAAACTCGAGATAAGCATGAAAAAATAAACAAACAAAAAAGAAAAAATGAAATGCAAAAGAGTCAATAGGAGAGGTCGTCACCTTTTATTTGTAGTGTTCTTTGGGCCGTTTGCTTGAGGCGTATGCAGCCTCGCCTTGCTGGTGGTGGTAGATTTAGTGCCTTGAATTCGTAGTGTCCTTTGGGCCGAAAGTGGGGGCTTCAATGGTGTAGAGGTGGTGTCTTCAGAATCTAAAAAATTAGGGTAAGAGTTAGTACGTTGCGGATCCTGAGCTGGTTTTTACCGTTATGCATTATGGGGGTTTCCGCAACAATGTCACTTGCAACTGGCACAGAGTTGCCAGCTTTAGTTGCCGGGGCAAGTAACTCGGCATGGAATCTTGGAAAAAATATATTGTTATTCGAATTATCCCCCAATATGACGTGTTCTAGAGCCATATCTTGATCCGTCATGAAGTGCTAGAACAGTTGTGGCTTCAGTGCCAATTGCTCTAATCATTGCAATAGTGGACGAACAAGGTTTGTAATATCCCAAATTTTTGGCTAGTGACCAAAATGTAAATTTTGAAACTTTTGGGGTTAAAGTATAAACTTTGGAAAAGTTTGAGGACTAAAGTGTAAATTTCCCCAATAAGTACTTTTATTCAGTATAAGAGTGAATCGGATCGAAATAAGTACCTTGATATCGGTTTTAAGAATTAAGATGCAGTACAATGTACTGAATTTGGATCGAATAAAATTATTAAGCGTGCTCAAGCCAGGAAAATATTAAGATGGGTGACCTCCTAGAAGGTCCCATAAAAGTTTTATTGATCGATATTTTGGACTCAGTAAGAATAGAGAAAATTTGTATGGATTATCGATAAAGGAATTCTAAGAGAAATTTTATTCTATGAAGATTTTCGATAATTATCGGAATAATAGACTAAGTTAGGAAAATTCAGTCTAAGTCCTTGGAAAAGGAAGTTTTTATGGGATAATAGAGTTTATTTCCCAAATATGGAAATATAGAAATTTTGGAATAAATCCAATAGCTAGGAAAGTGTAAAATCACAGTAGAAGCATTTTATGAATATATAGAAATCAGATCAAACTGGAATTTCAGAGACTGATCCAAAAGCCATGGAAAAGTCCTAAAATACTATTTTATAAATATTTTATTATAGTTGGTTGGATTCCAACTAGATTTAGTTGAATATTTACAAGAATGGCAAACTAGTAAATAAAAACTAGTTGGAGGGAAAATTGGTCATTTTGCCCCAATGGCAATTTTGAAATATTTAAAAAGTTATTAGAGTAATTTTGGAAAGAGGAAATGGGAGATTTAATCTTGGCCCTTGACTGATGATAAGATTAATCTCAACCGTTAGATTTTCATAGCAAAATTGTAATTTCACTATTAAATGAATTTAATATTCATTTAATAGTCATGTGTATAATAACAGCCAAAAATGTGAGATGCTAGGGAAAGAAAGAGAAAATTTTCCAAGCTCGATTCAAGTCCCGAAACTCGATTTTCAGGTAATCTATTCAACTACAAAGTTGTTCTACTCTTCAAGCTCTATCTTTTGATATCAAACATTCATGGAATCCATGCTTGATTGATGAGAATTTACATGAGAAAGAAATTAGGGTTTATGGATCAACATGGGCTTTTGAGATTTTATGATTCCATGATTGAATTCAAGTTGAAATCAAGCTAGCATGATGTTAAAATCATGATATTGAGTTGGGATTTAAGTTCTACATGTTTTGATTATTATGAAGATGATTAGGGTTTACGGATTCAAGTTTAATTTAGGGTTTGTGATGTTGAATTAATAATCTAGTAAGCTTGATTTGTTGTTTGGAAGCAAGACCCTAAGTTAATTTGATAGGGACCAATTCGGCAATCTTAAAAGTTAGAGGACCAAACTTGAATTTGTATGGAATTCGTGTGTATTTATGTTATTAAGGATGTTGGAGATGTGAAATTGATGTTAGAATGCTAAACCGATGTTAAATTGAATTAGTGACCATTTTGACAATTTGTCAAAGTTAAGTGACCAATTCGGAAATGAGGTCTCGGATAAGGACTAAATTTAAAGTTTAGTTGTAATGATGGAATTAAGGTGGTAATGTTGAATTGAGGACTAATTTGCAAAGTTAATAAATTTGGATCCTTACCATTGTTGTAATATCCCAAATTTTTTGTTAGTGACCAAAATGTAAATTTTGAAAGTTTAGGGGTTAAAGTGTAAACTTTGGAAAAGTTCAGGGAACAAACTGTCATTTTCAAAAGCTGTGTATTTTAACCCCGTAAATGAATATTTTACCCCCAAGAATGATGTTTTTGTTGCCCGAATTTTTCGTACGGAGTTTGTATTAATGGCTATAAAGCGATAAAGTTAGGAAGAATATTCGGATAATCGGATCGAATCGAATATCTAGGATATTCTAAAGGATGATAAGCCAAGGTTGATTATGTCATTTTACATGTCTAAGATATTTTGTTTGTGTTGAACGAATATGAACCCTTGGATTTAAGTTGATTTTCCATGCTAAATATGAGCCGTTGGATGAAAAATGGCATGATCGTAATTTTGGAAAATCATAAGGGCAAAGTTGGTAGACTACTAATTCCAGATTAAATTTAGGTCATTGGATGAAGGATGATGATATGACGAATATTATGGAAATATAGAATTTTCGGGAGAGATCCGATAGCTCGGTAAAGATAAAATCGTACTAGAAGTATTTTGTGAATATCGGGAAATCGGATTGAATTGAAATTTCAGAGGCTGTTCCATAATCCATGGAAATCATAAAATGGTATTTATGAAATAGTTCCCGGTTAAGGAGGAACTAATTTAGTTAGATTTTAATGGAATGGCAATTTTGAAACAAACTAGTAAATAAAGGCTAGTTGGAGGGCAAATTGGTCATTTGGCAGGGATGCCAATTTTGAAATATTTAAAGTTATAAGGGCTATTTTTGGAATAAGAAATTTGAAGATTAAATCTTGGCCCTTGATTGATGATAAAATCAATCTCACTCGTTGGATAAAAAGGGAACTTTTGTAATTTCCCTATTTGAATGAATTTAAAATTCATTTATATATTACAAGTGGCATAATTAAAGAGATTTAAAATTAAAAGGAAAAAATATGAAGCCTTCTTCATCTTTTACATTTCGGAAATATTGGGAAAAAATGGGAGAAAATTTCCAAGCTTGATTCAAGCCCCGAAACTCGATTTCAGGTAATCTTTCAAACTGCAAAGTTGTTCTACTCTTCAAGCTCTATCTTTTGATGTACTTAATCTATGGAATACATGCTTGATTGATGAGAATTTTACATGAGAAGGAAATTATGGTTTATGAACAAAATTGGGGCTTTTGAGATTTTGTGATTCCATGGTTGAATTTAAGTTGGAATAAAGCTTATATGATGTTAAAATCATATTTTTGAGTTAGGATTTAAAACCTACATATTTTGGTTTGTATGGATAAGATTAGGTTTTATGGATTTAAGTTTAACTTAGGGTTTGTGATGTTGGATTAATGATCTAGTAAGCTTGATTTGTTGTTTGGAAGCAAAACCCTAAGTTAAATATATAGGGACTAATTCGGCAAGCTTCAAAGTTAAGGGACCAAATCTGAAATTTTACGAATTTGGAGTGTATTTATGTAATTAATGATGTCGGAGATGTGAAATTGGTGTTAGAATGCTAAACTGATGTTGAATCGGATTAGGGACCATTTTGACAAATTGTCAAAATCAAGTGACCAAATAGGAAATGATTTTTTGGATGGGGATTAAATCTGATTTTTAGTTAAAATAATCGAATTAAGGTAGTAGTGTTGATTTGAGGACTAAATTGCAAAGTTGAGAAGTTTGAATCCTTACCTTTGCATTTTAGTGACTATTTTGGGCAAAGAAAGAAAATTAGAGGGAATTATTTTGAATAATTATTTGATGAAGAAGATGATGAATTGGTGGTTTGAAGCAAGTGATGGGACTAAATTGATGAGTAGAAAAATAAGGAGAAGTTAGTAGAAATTAGAAGTTTATTATGGAAAGCTACGAAGAAGATTAAATTTTGGCAGTGATTTTGAAAATTCACCATAAATTCTACAAAAATGGTTAGATGATGAATTTTATACCGTTGTAAAGATGTGTTCGTCTAGTTTCGTTTCCAACAAACAGAAACTGATTTCGAGTTCCGAGTTAAAAGATATGAATTTTTAATCGAATGAAGGTCAGAAAATTTACAGAGCAGTTTCTGTCGAAACAACACTGTGACGGGAGTTTGAAGAATTTTCATATTTTTTGTTGATTCTATTAATTTATGTGGCTTATACCGTTAGTTATCGAATCTAGTTTTTCCAGTATAAAGGAAATTAAGATCTGGTATGCATTCTGCTCGGATAAGCAAATCTTTGAAGATAGCGCAAGCTGTCAGAAAATGGAATTTGAAACATTTTGTATTTAAATGTGAGTTAGCAAGCTCAGAAGAATTATTGGAATTTCAAATTGGTCACTAGGGACCATAATGAGTTTTTAAACAATACAAGGAAGAAAGGAAAAATATTTGGAAATTTTATATTTGAATGATTATATTAGACAGCGTGTTTAAGGTATTATTATATTTGAATCTAACAAATATTTTATCTTATTCATATGATTAATGAAGTTAAGGCCGAATTAAAGAAGGTTCGAGGTTCTATAATGGAAAAGATTGAGTAGAATTTAGTGAGGCATGCTAACGAATGCCCTAAGTGAGTGCATACATGTATTTAAATGTATGTTTGTTGACATACATTTTTATAGGGAGACTTGTGATAAGTCAACCTAAAAGGTAAATATTTTTATATAGCATAATATGTTTTGCATGATACATTATTTTACTGATTTAAAGACCATGGAATATCTTTATGCTTAGAAATGGTTTATAGCATGATATATATGACAAGCTACTTATATAATTTTTAAATGGCATGCATAATGTGAAATATATAGAACATATTGGAGTATGAACTACTCTACTATGATATGTTTTACATGATATAAATTGGATATGGGTTGCTTGCCATTTAACATGAATTGATTTTTAAAGTTGTCCTTGGTAGTATAATATTAAGTTGGACAATATAGTGGTATACCATAAGAGTCGCACTGTATCTGACACTTCATTGTGTCGACAGTATGCGACGTCAATAGTTTGCAACACTTTATTGTGTTGATATGATCACAACACTTCATTGTGTTGATATGTTCCCGATACTTCATTGTGTCGATATTATACGACGTCGATAGTTTGCAGCACTTCATTGTGTTGATATGTTCCCGATACTTCATTGTGTCGATAGAAACGATAGTACTTTTAAAGTACGAGACTCATATATTAGTCCCTTGATATTTACCTTGGGTTATATGATTACACAGTACAACTATATGATCTTATATACAGATATTCTTGCATTACAGATTATATGATTTAATGATTATCATGCTTTTGAAAGTATCATGCATTACAAAGTAATTTATATATGTTCTCATCTTATGCCTCATTAAGTTCGTACTTAGCGTGTATTCGATTGTATACACGTAGGTAAATCAAGTTGAGAGTGAGAAGAGCATTGCATCAATATAGGAAAGCTCAACAGGTAATCCTAGTAATGACATCCTAATTAAGGTTTGATTTTTATAGTGGCATGTATACTTGTTTAACCTATTTGAGTGTGATTGGCCTTTAAAGTTCGTTATGGTTTCAAGATAATTGGTGTTTCTGGAAAGATTCAAGGTTAAGAATAACCCTAAGTGATGAGTAACATGCTAAGATAATTGATTTATGATTGGAACTCGAACAAATAATTTAAGTCAATTTTAAATAAAGTTAAGCATGCTTGGGCTAGTGAAATTTTAGGATGGGTGACCATCGGGAAGTTTTTTGAAAATTTTAAATTACCTAGTTTTTGGATTAAAGAAGTTGTAACATTTCTTACTCGTACCCAGTGTACGGATACGGGAAAGGGGTGTTACATTTATTGTATCAGAGATATAGGTTTAGCCGGTTCTGGAGTTAAACGAAGTATGGTAAAGGTCAAAAGTGTATACATGCCATTAGGATGTCAGAATTACTGATGATTTTACTTGTTTGAAAGGATGCATTTGCTTACTTCATTATGATAATAATGTTAAATTCCAATGTGTGAGGGTAAAAGAATCGTGTTAGTTGTTAGGCGAGTGAATCAATAAGAGATTCACAAGAGTGATAAGGTTAATGATAATATTTTACCATCAGCTTAGCATAGTGCAGAGGCACCAGTGTAACATGATGTGTATGTTCTGGATTAAGATTTTTTCTTCCAGACATTAGATGCGATCATAACTCAGCCTACTTAGGCATCGATAGCAAAAGAATTGAGAGTTCTGGCATACTAGATTTTCAGAGAGACATTGATGGAGATCCTATGATTGTTAATCTACGGTTTAAGGATATAAAGGTTAGGTTGAAGGAACTCTGTATTGATGATCAGATGAGACTAAAAAGAAAGGGTATTATCTCATCTGAAAAGGATTAGACCCGTATTTGATAAAGTAATATTACAGTACATACTCAAAAATCTGTTAACTAGAAGTTCTTTCTTTTAGTGTTCCGTAACAAAGTTTATTCTAGAGATGCAACGTAGTTTCTTGCATCTTAATTAGTGCAATTGGATTATTTATGGGTATGAGTGCAAGTTTAAAAAACTCAGTTGAACTGTTTCTAAACTGCTTTCTACAGACAAAAGGAGAGCTTGTTGTGACAGTTCATAGAGGGCTAGAGGTCAGGTACAAAGAAGTACTGACTGCCCTATGAATTTAAAAATTTTATGAAGCAGTAAACTATGTTGAATGCAATGCAAAAGGGTTCAGAATAAGAAAATATCTAAACAGAGGACATAGTTCGGAAAGAGGAATAGTGAATCGAGATAACCACTTTTAAAATGTAGTGAGGATTTTCGGAAAAAATATCAAGCTGAATTTATTACATAGTTCTGCTAAGAGATCAAGACAAGGAAAATTAGGAACTCTCTTACATTTATAATTAATGTTGGAGATTCAAGAAAACCACAAAACCAATCATGTGAGTGTGGTAGTAATGGGCATACATGAGCTTATAGAGTTTTTATTGGAATTTGTTATCAATATGAAAATGATTTAACTTATGCTATGGATACCGAGCATCAAGGGTAAGTTGGAAGAGTATTCTTATTGTTTATGAGTTTTAAATGGGTTGCTTAAGAGGAGCCGTCAGGCTTGATGCTAAATCAAGAGGTTAAGTTTAAAACTGAATTTAATCCAATATTGAACCTATATTGGTTACACTCTACATAATGGCTCTTACTAGATTGAGAAAGCTAAACATCTAGTTCCAAGTCATTAGATGGAGCTTTATACGACTTGGTATATCATCTGAGGAAGCTTCAGTGATGTTAGTTAAAGAAGCATTAATGTTCCTCTAAGGTTAAATTATGATTATATTATTACCAATAAAGGGAGATTTGATAGTAGCACTAGTATCAGTGCAGTATGAATCTAGTAAGGATTCTACCTTATTCAATAATATGTCCTATAATAGGTTGGGATGTGTATTGATGTAATAAGGCTAATGTAGTAGTTGATGTATTTAGCCAAAAATCACTCTTTGCCTTATAAGCATTAAATGCTTAATTGTCTTTGGAGGAAAATAGTGTATCGATTACACAACCTCGGGTCGAGTTTACTATGACAAATTGGGTCAAAGATTTATAGATAAAAGATAAGATATGCCTGGAAAGAATTCAATAAGGTGAAAAGGAAAAATTTAAAGATTTCGATGTTAGGTCTAAAGGATGTTCATGTTATCAAGGAAGTGATTTATATTTCCGAGGATGATGAAAAGAGAACTAAGAGGTGATTGAATCTGATTAGATTTAGTTCAGGATATGGAGAATCAAGTATGGATGGTTCGAAGTAATTTAGAATTTCTTTAGAATGGTGGATATTATCTGCTGATCTTGAAAGAAAAGATATTTAATGTGAAGTTAAGGATGAAATATTCCTTAAAAGTTTCACCTTGGAAGAAGGTGTTATGGTTTGGACCAAAAAGGAAAACTAAATCCGAGATTCTTTAGGTCACATAAGATTGTGAAAATGGATAAGATTCACAATATATTTCATGTATCGATGCTCAAGAAGTATCAATTAGATCCTTTACATATCATTACCTCAGAGGGAATAGAGATTCAACAGGATTTGATTTATGAGGAAGAATCGGTAAAGATATTGGCACATGGAGTCAAAGGATTAAGAAATAAAATGATTTCGCTTGTTAAAGTTCTTTGATGAAATTATGAAGTCAAAAGTGACTTGGGAAAGAAAAAAGATATGAGAAAACAATTTCCTCAATTTTTGAACCAGGTATATGCTGAAAATTCGAGGATGAATTTTCTTAAGGGGGAGAATTGTAATATCCCAAATTTTTGGTTAGCGACCAAAATGTAAATTTTGAAAGTTTAGGGGTTAAAGTGTAAACTTTGGAAAAGTTTAGGGACCAAAGTGTATTTTTCAAAAGTTGTGTATTTTAACCCCATAAATGAATAGTTTACCCCCAAGAATGATGTTTTCGTGTTACCCGGATTTTTCGTACGGAGTTTGTATTAATGGCTATAAAGCGATAAAGTTCAGAAGAATATTCGGATAATCAGATCGAAACGAATATCTAGGATATTTTAAAGGATGATAAGCCAAGGTTGATTATTTCATTTTACATGTCTAAGATATTTTCTTTGTGTTGGAAGAATATGAACCCTTGGATTTAAGTTGATTTTCCATGCTAAATATGAGTCGTTGGATGAAAAATGGCAAGATCGTAATTTTAGAAAATCATAAGGGCAAAGTTGGTAAACTACTAATTCCAGATTAAATTTAGGTCATTGGATGAAGGATGATGATATGAGGAATATTATATAGAATTTTCGGAATAGATCCGATAGCTCGGTAAATAAAGTTACCCTTGGTTGTATAATATTAAGTTGGACAATATAGTGGTATACCATAAGAGTCACACTGTATCTGACACTTCATTGTGTCGACAGTATGCGACGTCGATAGTTTGCAACACTTTATTGTGTTGATATTGCAACATTTTATTGTGTTGATATGATTGCAACACTTCATTGTGTTGATATGTTCCCGATACTTCATTGTGTCGATAGTATACGATGTCGATAGTTTGCAACACTTCATTGTGTTAATATGTTCCCGATACTTCATTGTGTCGATATGTTCCCGATACTTCATTGTGTCGATAGAAAGGATAGTACTTTTAAAGTACGCGACTCGTATATTAGTCACTTGATATTTACCTTGGGCTATATGATTACACAGTACAACTATATGATCATATATACAGATATTCCTGCATTACAGATTATATGATTTAATGATTATCATGCTTTTGAAAGTATCATGCATTACAAAGTAATTTATATATGTTCTCATCTTATGCCTCACTAAGTTCGTACTTAGCGTGTATTTTATTGTATATACGTAGGTAAATCAAATTGAGAGTGAGAAGACCATTGCATCAATATAGGAAAGCTCAACAGGTAATCACAATAATGACATCCTAATTAAGGTTTGATTTTTATAGTGGCATGTATACTTGTTTAACCTATTTGAGTGTGATTGGCCTTTAAAGTTCGTTATGGATTCAAGATAATTGGCGTTTCTGGAAAGATTCAAGGTTAAGAAGAACCTTAAGTGATGAGTAGCATGCTAAGATAATTGATTTATGATTGGAACTCGAACAAATAATTTAAGTCAATTTTAAATAAAGTTAAGTGTGTTTGGGCTAGAGAAATTTTAGGATGGGTGGCCATCGGGAAGTTTTCTGAAAATTTTAAATTACCCTGTTTTTGGATTAAAGAAGTTGTAACATTTTCGACTCGTACCCGGTGTACAGATACAGGAAAGGTGTGTTACATTTGCATTATTAGTGACCATTTGATAAAGAAGGATAATTAGAGGGAACTATTGTGAATAATTATTTGATGAAGAAGGTGATAAGTTGATGGTTTAAAGCAAATAATAGGACTAAATTGACAAGTAGAGAAGTAAGGAGAAGTTAGTATAAAAGTTGGAGTTAATTATGGAAGCTGTGTAGAAAACCGGATTATGGCGGTAAGTTTGAAAAGTCACCATAAATTCTACAAAAATGGTTATATGGTGAATTTTATACGGATGTAAAGATTTGTTCGTCTAGTTTCGTTTCCAACAAGCGCAAACTGATTTCGAGTTTCGAGTCAAAAGATATGAATTTTTAAGTGACGAAGGGTCAAAAAACAGAGCTCCAGTCTGTTCCGAATTCTAGTGTTGTAATTGAATTTAAAGTTTGCCATAAATCGTACAAGTTGAATTTGGGATATTAATTTATATGCTTGAAAAGATTATTGAATCTAGTTTCTTTTAGAACAAACGGAATCGAATGCTGAGCTGTAGATTATTTTATACAAATACTTCTTTGAAGGTAGTGCAATCTTGCAGAAAATGATAATTATACATTTTGTATCTAAGGTTAATTAGTAAGCTTGAAAAGGGTTAATGGAAATTCTAAATGGTTATTAAGGGCCAAAATGAGTTTTGGACAGTATAAGGAAGGAAAGAGGAAATTTGTATATTTGAATGATTAGATTTGATAGCATGTTTGAGAAATTGTTAGATTTGAATCTAACTAATGTTGTTTACATTCATGTGATTAATGAAGTTTGGATCCAAATCAAAAGAAGATTCGAGGTACAATGAAAGAAAAGATCGAATAGATCTTAGTGAGGCAAGCTAATAAATAGCCCATGTGAGTGCATATTATGCTTTCAGACTATATCTATTTATGGTAAAGAAAAGCAAAGTAAGATTGCCTACATGTTTATAATATGAATAATGATACATTATCATTATAAGGTAATCCAATTTAAATATGGATTTATTTAATAAAGTATGAATTTCCCTAATGTGGTCATAGATAATATGATTAATGTTACGGTATATGAAGTTATAATTATATGCCCAAATTATATGAATGGGAGACTTGGTACAAATGGTAGTATAGTAGTACTTTGGTACTTTTGTTTACACTTCGGTATTTTGATGTTCATTGCATGTGTGCCAACTCTTTATGTTATAAGTTGGGCTATAATATAAATGAATTGATTAATTCAGATTAATAAGCTTAAAAAGGTAAAAGAAAGAAATCGGTACAAAGAAGAGTATGAACTGCTCTATTATGTTTGTATATGGCCAAGTTATTATCATATATTGATGATAATATGTATATCATTTATAGAATGATATTTTAGAAGTTAATGATAAGTTACAGATGATGAGCTATATGCCATATACAGAATGATATATTGAAAATGTAATGGTATTGAATTATTTCCCAAGTATATTATAGAGAGTTACAGTATAGTGGCATGCCATTAGAGGTCTAGTAGTCTGGGACTGCATGTAGCTACACACCGATCTTCGAATCTATATGATTACCAGCAATTTATGTGTCTATATGTTTATCGTTACTTCGGTGACTAGTACTCTGGGAGTACTGATCTCGCATACTTAAGTTTCTCTCTATATAAAATTCTTGGGCTAAAGGTATAAAGAATTCATATAAGTAATCTTAATATGATTCAAAAGGGAAACAAGAGATTTATTGAGAATATTGAATTGACTTACCATGCCTAACATATGTATATGAGATGTTGAATTTTACAGGTTACATGACAAAGGAAAAATTTTGATATATGTTAGTACATGTGAGGCAACTTATGTTATTAGGCATGAAAATGGTAAGTAAGTTAAACTTAAAAGTTTAACATTAATGGTAAGTAGTGATGTGATGTTAAAGGAATAGAACAAGCACATTCATTAGCTTGTAACATGATATATATATATATATATATGTTCATGCATTGAGGTATAAATGACATATTATGATAATTGAACAAATAAGAAAATATTATGATATTAGCATATAGTAAGTTATCACTAATGCAACATAAAAGTTAATGCATTGGCTATATCATGCTATATAAATGTAGCCATAAAGTTAGTAAGTTTAACTTATTATTAATTTTGTTTATTGCCTCACTAAGTGAAAACTTAGCGTGTGTTTGATTCACACGTAGGTTAAGGTGGAGTACTTGAAGAGGAGTTGAGCATACTGATCAAGCTTCAATCTGAAAAATATCAGTAAGATATTCTAACTTATGATAATCTCTAGTGGGCATGTAATTATTTAATTACTAGTAGAGTTTGATGCATGAAATTAAACTAAATGATAGAGAATTAATCAGTTTTGATGATGAAACGTATATGGACAAAACAAGATAAGGCATTAGTAATATGACATCTCTGACTCGTATTCAGTACGGGAAAAGGGTGTTACATTCAATGGTATCAGAGCAAAGGTTTAGCCGGTTCTGGATGCTAAACCGAGTTTAATATGAATTTGTCAGTAAATACATGCCCCTAGGATATCATATTACTGATGTGCTGATTGTATAACTTAATGCTGCTCCTCATTAGTATAAGATGGAATGAGACTAGAATAAGGAAAGCAAAACGATGATAGATTTCGTCAATTGGAGAATCTTGGAGGTCAAGAAATGACCCATAGCGAATATGATATAGTGAAATAAGCATGGAAGTTAGCTCCTGCTAAGGATTGAAGTTATGATGAAAATAACTCAATAGTATCTCATTATAAGATGTATGTACTGTCAGTACATATAAGGGGAGAATTGGAAAGTTAAGTAGTGATACTACTGAGATGGTTAGAATAGAAGCTAAGAAAGAATTGATCTGTTAAGAGATTATATTTGAAGCTATAAGGAGGAATCTCAAGATGAAAAAGTTACTTGGGAAATTGAAAGAAATTGAGGGAGAAATATCTGCAAATGTTTGAAACTGGTACGTGTTGAAAATTTGAGGACAAATTTTCTTAAAGGGGGAAAAATTGTAATATCCCAAATTTTTGGCTAGTGACCAAAATGTAAATTTTGAAAGTTTTGGGGTTAAAGTATAAACTTTAGAAAAGTTTGGGGACTAAAGTGTAAATTTCCCCAATAAGTAATTTTATTCAGTATAAGAGTGAATCGGATCGAAATAAGTACTTTGATATCGGTTTTAAGAATTAAAATGTAGTACAAGGTACTGAATTTGGATCGAATAAAATTATTAATCGTGCTCAGGCTAGGGAAATATTAGGATGGGTGAGCTCTGAAAAGGTCCCATAAAAGTATTTCTGATCGATATTTTGGACTCAGTAAGAGTAGATAAAATTCATATGGATTATCGATAAAGGAATTCTAAGAGAAATTTTATTCTATGAAGATTTTTTATAATTATCGGAATAATAGACTGGGTTAGAAAATTCAGTCTAAGTCCTTGGAAAAGGAATTTTTATTGGATAATAGAGTTTATTTCCCGAATATAGAAATATATAAATTTCGGAATAAATCCAATAGCTCGGAAAAGGTAAAATCGCAGTAGAAGTATTTTATGAATATCGGGAAATCGGATCGAACTGGAATTTAGAGGCTGATTCAAAAGCCATGGAAAAGTCATAAAATACTATTTTATGAATATTTTATTATATTTGGCTGTATTCCAACTAGATTTAGTTGAATTTTTACAAGAATGGCAAACTCGTAAACAAAAACTAGTTAGAGGGCAAATTGATCATTTCGCCCCAATGGCATTTTTGGAATATTTAAATAGTTATAAAGGTAATTTTGGAAAGAGGAAATGGGAGATTTAATCTTGGCCCTTGATTGATGATAAGATTAATCTCAACCGTTAGATTTTAATGACAAATTTGTAATTTCACTATTAAATGTATTTAATATTCATTTAATAGTCACATGTGTATAATAATAGTGAAAAGATGCCAAAAACGTGAGATGCTAGGGAAAGAAAGAGAAAATTTTTCCAAGCTCGATTCAAGCCTCGAAACTCGATTTTCAGGTAATCTCTTCAACTACAAAGTTGTTCTACTCTTCAAGCTCTATCTTTTGATATCAATAGTTCATGGAATCCATGCTTGATTGATGAGAATTTACATGAGAAAGAAATTAGGGTTTATGGATCAAATTGGGGCTTTTGATATTTTATGATTTCGTGATTGAATTTAAGTTGAAATCAAGCTAGTGTGATGTTAAAATCAAGACATTGAGTTGGGATTTAAGTTCTACATGTTTTGATTATTATGAAGATGATTAGGGTTTATGGATTCAAGTTTAATTTACGGTTTGTGATGTTGAATTAATGATTTAGTAAGCTTGATTTATTGTTTGGAAGCAAGTCCTTAAGTTAATTTGATAGGGACCAATTCGAAAATCTTAAAAGTTAGAGGACCAAATCAGAATTTGTATGGAATTGGTGTGTGTTTATGTTATTAAGGATGTTGGAGATGTGAAATTGATGTTAGAATGCTAAACCGATGTTAAATTGAATTAGTGACAAATTTGACAATTTGTCAAAGCTAAGTGACCAATTCGGAAATGAGGTTTTGGATAAGGAATAAATCTAAATTTTAGTTGTAATGATGGAATTACGGTGGTAATGTTGAATTGAGGACTAATTTGCAAAGTTAAGAAATTTGGATCCTTACCTTTGCATTATTAGTGACCATTCAATAAAGAAGAAAAATTAGAGGGAACTATTGTGAATAATTATTTGATGAAAAATGTGATAAGTTGGTGGTTTAAAGCAAATAATGGGGTAAATTGACAAGTAAAGAAGTAAGGAGAAGTTAGTATAAAAGTTGAAGTTAATTATGGAAGGTGTGTAGAAAACTGGATTCATTGCAGTAAGTTTGAAAATTCACCATAAATTCTTAAAAAATAGTTAGATGGTGAATTTTATACCGATGTAAAGATTTGTTCGTCTAGTTTCGTTTCCAACCAACGGAAACGGATTTCGAGTTTCGAGTTAAAAGATACAAATTTTTAAATGACGAAATGTCAAAAAACAGAGCACCAGTCTATTCTGAATTCCAGCGTTGTAATTGAGTTTGAAAATTTGCCATAAATTGTACAAGTTGAATTTGTGATATTAATTTATATGGTTGAAAAGCTTATTGAACCTAGTTTCTTTCAGAACAAACGGAATCGAATTCCGAGTTGTAGATTATTTTATAGAAATATTTCTTTGAAGGTAGTGCAATCTGGCAGAAAATGAGAATTATACATTTTGTATCTAAGGTTAATTAGTAAGCTTGAAAAAGGTTAATGGAAGTTCTAAATGGTTATTAAGGACCAAAATGATTTTTGGACAGTATAAGGAAAAAAAGAGGAAATTTGTATATTCGAATGATTAGATTTGATAGCATGTTTGAGAAATTGTTAGATTTGAATCTAACAAATGTTGTTTACATTCATGTGATTAATGAAGTTTGGATCCGAATCAAAAGAAGGTTCGAGGTACTATGAAAGAAAGGATCGGATAAATTTTAGTGAGGCAAGCTAATAAATGGCCCATGTGATTGCATATTATGCTTTCATACTATATCTATTTATGGTAAAGAAAAGCAAAGTAAGATTGCCTACATGTTTATAATATGAATAATGATACATTATCATTATAAGGTAATCCAATTTAAATATGGATTTATTTAATAAAGTATGAATTTCCCTAATGTGGTCATAGATAATATGATTCATTTTACGGCATATGATGTTATAATTATATGCTTATATGAATGAGAGACTTAGTACAAATGGCAGTATAGTAGTACTTCGGTACTTTTGTTTACACTTCGGTATTTTGATGTTCATTGCCATATGTGCCAATTCTCTATGTTATAAGTTGGGCTATAATATAAAAGAATTAATTAATTCAGATTAATAAGCTTGAAAAGCTTAAAAAGGCAAATGAAAGAAATTGTTACAAAGAAGAGTATGAACTGCTCCATTATGTTTGTATATGGCCAAGTTATTATCATATATTGATGATAATATGTATATCATTTATAGAATGATATTTTACAAGTTAATGATAAGTTACAGATGATGAGCTATATGCCATATACAAAATGATATATTGAAAAGGTAATGATATTGAATTATTGCCCAAGTATATTATAGTGAGTTACAGTATAGTGGCATGCCATTAGAGGTCTAGCAGTATGGGACTGCGTGTAGCTACACACCGATCTTCGGATCTATATGTTTACCGTCACTTTATGTGTCTATATGTTTATAGCCACTTCGGTGACTAGTACTCTGGGAGTACCGATCTAGCATACTTAAGTTTCTCTCTATATAAAATTCTTGGGCTAAAGGTATAAAGAATTGGTATAATTATTCTTAATATGATTCAAAAGGGAAACAAGAGATTTATTGAGAATATTGAATTGACTTACCATGCCTAACATATGTATATGAGATGTTGATTTTTACATGTTACATGACAAAGGAAATTTTTTTATATATGTTAGTACATGTGAGGCAACTTATGTTATTGGGCATGAAAATGGTAAGTAAGTTAAACTTAAAAGTTTAATATTAATGGTAAGTAGTGATATGATGTTAAAGGAATAGAACAAACACATTCATTAGCTTGTAAAATGATATATATATATATATATATGTTCATTCATTGAGGTATAAATGACATATTATGATAAATGAACAAACAAGAAAATATTATGATATTAGCATATAGTAAGTTATCACTAATGCAACATAAAAGTTAATGCATTGGCATATATCATGCTATATAAATTTAGCCATAAAGTTTAATAAGTTTAAATTGTTATTAATTTTGTTTATTGCCTTACTAAGTGAAAACTTAGCGTGTGCTTGATTCACACGTAGGTTAAGGTGGAGTACTTGAAGACGAGTTGAGCATACTGATCAAGCTTCAATCTGCAAAAATCAGTAAGATATTCTAGCTTATGATAATCTCTAGTGGGCATGTAATTATTTAATTACTAGTAAAGTATGTTGCATGAAATTAAACTAAATGATAGAGAATTAATCAGTTTTGATGATGAAACGTATATGGACAAAACAAGATAAGACATTAGTAATGTGACATCTCTGACTCGTATTCAGTACAGGAAAGAGGTGTTACAAGGTTAGCTGGCACATGAGGAGTTGCCGCAATATGTGCACTTGTCGGGGCAAGTCAGGGAACCTTAGCTCCTTTGGCTGCTGTGAGCAATTTTTCTAGTCCTTGCATTGTCTTCATGTAATGTCTTTTGGACCAACCTTTTTTCAACTGCAACTTTTCGTCCTTTGCATCCGATGGCACCAAAATAGCTTTGCAAAGTGTCGTGATCGAATTAGGGAAGTACAATGATCCCAAGTCCGTCTTGCCATGAGATGTTGACCGGTTCGAGTTGATTGCAAAAGATGGGCCACTTATGGCTTTCGACAATGTCAAACACCACTTTCTCAAGACCGTAATTCGGTTTACTCATTTCATAAGCGAAGCCTTATTCTACCAAACCTTTTGTGTTGCGCATTTTTCTCAAACTTGTGCTCGGTGACGGGAGATGCAAATTGGTGATAGGTGGAATGGTGTCAGCCTTGGACGATCTGGCTCCAGGTTGTGGACTTCTTGGCCATGGTGTATGTGTCGAACAAGAATAAAAAGAAAAAAATCTCAAAAGTTGCAAGGAAATAGTGAAAGGGTGGGTGAAGAAGATGAAGATAGAATGATGGTTAACCAATGGGGAAGGTTGAATGATGGATGTAAAGAAGATAGAATGTGCGGGTAGGGCTAATTTGGGAGAGGGAAAATTGAAAATTTAGGATTTGGGATTTGGGTGAAACCATCGATACTTATCTCCTATTGGGGATAAAAGTTTTATTTAAATAAAACATTATCCCTTAAAGCCCAGTTTTCAAATCTTCTTGAGACTCTTATCCTAAAAAAATCAAAAATAAAAAGATAAATACTAAATAAAGAGATAAAATAAAAAGATGAAAAATTAAATAAAGAGATAAAATAAAAAGATAAAGTAAACATAAAAACAAATTTAAACGAGAAATAAAAATAAAAAGATAAAATAAATAAAAAGATAAAATAAAGATAAAAGCAAATCTAAATGAAAAAAAAGATAAAACAAAAAAGAAATAAAATAGAAAATTAGAAAAGACTAGAAGTTGCATTTTTATTTATCTCATAAATTCACTTCTCTATATCACACTCAACGGGTGTTGATGTAGTGCCACATGAGCTGATGGTCTGCTTCAATCTACTCTAGTCGATTCAGCGGTGAGCTCGTGAGTTATTCTGCGATCGGGGCAATTTTCGTGGCATGTTTCTTTGCCGTGGCATATTTCTTTGCTGTGACAAATTTGATTGTCTAGGCTTCTTCCAGCACCTTTGCTTTATTAAAATGGAAAACAAAAATAATAAATAAAATCAAATAATCATAAAAGAAAGGGAAAAAATAAAGGGAATAGGGTTGCCCGAAAGAGTTGGGTTTGCGTTACGATGGTGGAGGTGTCTTTTTTCCTTATTCCTTTTTAGTCCATGCATACCTTCCACCTTGCTACTGCTTTTAAAGGCATGAATATATTAATAGGAAAAATTATATCAACACCCAACCATTTGATTACATTATTCTCATCAACTGCCATCATGGTCGGATGTAGCCTTCGTTGTCATGGTAATTGCTGCTCCAAACAATTGTCGTGGTATTCTTCTGCCAAAATTTGGTGTAAGTCAAGGGAATAACCAATCTTCTAAAAAGCTTCATGAATCCAACCATCGTTTTCTTTAGGCCTCTCAAACATCTCTATCAGTATAAATTTTGATGGCTTCAAACCTACCAGCATTGGTTTCTCAAGAAATACCTACAATGGAGGAGGTGAGTTTTTAAAGAATTCAAAAGGTTCAACCATCACCTGCTCATATTCCATTAAAAATTATCGTCATCTTGTTGATCATGTATGTGGTCGTGCAATTACCGTGGCAAATGTGGATAAGAGCAATCTACTGATTCCTGCTTCAGCATCAATGTTATAACATTATGGGCATTAGATTTCTTAGAATTTGATGTGCTTTATTCAACTCATCCTCACTGAGTGTTGTTGTGGCAATGCTATGTTCATTCTACTAAATTGTTGTTGTGGCAATTCGTTGTTTAGGCTCATCAAGTGTTTGGCAGTCTTTCTCATTGGAAGGCTCTCGACTCAGAGGTTTTAGTTGTTCTTCACACATTGGAGAGCTCTCCTTGCATTGTTCCTTGTAGGATTTTAGTATCCACAAGAATTAATTGTTGGGGCATATTATACATGGCATATGTGAATCTCTTCAATTAATCTTCTGAATTTCTCAAGAGTACATTCATCCTAGCTATCCTCCCATCCATAGAATTTGATAGCTCTTGAAGGTTACCACATTGCTGCGGCAATTGATTGTATTCGATGAGAGAGTCAGGTTTACCCATGAAAGCCTAGAATGTGTTCTTCAAGGAATTTGAATGTTCTTGACGAGGACTATATTGGCACGACATATATGTTGCCTAGAATCTTGGCTGCTGATAAGGACTACATTACCAAGGCATGTCTGTTGCCGCGGTAAAACCGTCATGGTAAAAAAAATTGAGCTTTTTGATCATACCATGAAGGATTTTGTTGTTGGTTCCATCTATGGTCCTCAATGTAGCCATATGCACCAGGATTGTGAGGGCAATTTTCCAATACATGATGTTTTCCACAACAAGCGCAAGAGTTTTCCACGGTATGGACTCTTTGGGCTTTTCTCAGTTGGTATAGGAAATCATCGATGGGTGTAAGAAATTCTTGAGTGGATTGATTCCTATCTTCCCACATTAACTCTCGAATAGATGCTTTTATTTCCCCATATGTTGATGTCTCTTACTTTGTAGCGCATCTAATTTTTTTGATAAAACAAACAAAAAGAAAAGTTAGTAAAATAATAAGAAAAAAATGTAATAACAAAAACAACTAACACCAATTTCCAATCCCCGACAACGACGCCAAAAACTTGTTGCGTGATTTAAGTGCAACGCAAATGGTGCAAGTATACACGTCGCAAGTAATAAAGTGATAGGTATCAAGTGCCGTCTCCACTTTGCTTAAGTTACTGCATTGTAAAAGAAATAAATTGATGGTGATAAATATCAAGTAGAATAAACTAAGTAGAATAAATAGAAAGAGATAATCGATATGAGATATTAGGTTGGGTTATCGTGAGTAGTGGTGTGATTGTCGGATGAATTGGCGTGGCTAGTAATTGTTGTGGCAAGTCTTTTGCTCTGGCAAGTGAATGCCATGGCAAGTAAATTGCTGAGGCAAGTAGATTGTCGTGGCAAGTAAATTGCTGAGGAAAGCGGATTGCTATGGCAAGTGAATTGCAGTGGCAAATGGGTTACCTCCTTCAATGTTCGGCGGAGTGTTCTTCAATGCCTTTGCGTTATCCCTAACTGAAGAACTGATGTTTGTGCAAGCCTTGGTGATACATCCCTGCGTTAACCTTGGGTGAGCAACATTGATCTTTGCACTCTTCTTAGCCGCTGAAATCCAATCTTTATTCCTAAGGCGAATTAGTTTCTACCAACGGTTGTTTAAATGAAAATCGTATCCATTCGTTTCGTGAATCTAACTCTCCCGAGCCTAGATAAATAGATGCAATCAAGTTCGTTTCTCAATTTCCTTGAAGCAAAAGTAAAGAACCAAGAATGAATAAATAATAAATTTATTGAATTAAAACCAATAACCAAACATTCGCCTCTACACACCAATAAAACCCGATAACCCAAGCCAATTTAATCTAGTTCATGGCTGAGTTGAAAGAAAACATCAATGAATAAATTCCATACATGGGTGGATCGCACGATACATGATAAAAGAAATGAAGAAGTTGAACTTCTCCAATCTGCGTTAATGGTTGCGAGCAAATCCCCCTCTTAGATCTGATCTATCTCTCACGATCGACTCTCCCTCCATTGTTTGATGCTGCGATCACTTTTTATAGGATGGAAAAACTCTATTTAAAATTCAAAAGATGTGGTTTATCTCTTTATCTTTGGTTGTGGAGATAATTCAAGCTTTATCCCCATATCTAATGATAAGGAGATAATTCAAAAGCCTTATCTTCTTATCCTTATCTACGCATCACTCTTTTAAAATGAGATAATTTAGAATTACTCCAAAATATTTGTTTTATCCCTCATCTTTATCTGAGGAGCTCTTTAATTCAAATCTGGGTAATTATCCAAAGTGTTTTAATTAATTCCTAGAGATAACAGCTTTATCGCGACTTGCCAGGGCATCCTTCGGCAAGTAATTTGGCAAGTCATCAGCTTGCCGCGACATCCTTCGGCAAGTGGCTCGACAAGTCGTCCTACACAAAATAAAGCAAAAACAGCAGTGATTTCTCCACAAAAATAGCAAAACACATGCCAAGCTCAATAAACGAAAGGACTATGATTTTATGCATAACTAACTACAAATGCAACTAAATGGGCCTAAGTCTAAACAATAATCTAAGAAAAAAGGGTATAAAATATAGTATTTTTTCACACTTATCTGGTGGTCGAATGGATTTAGTAGAAAATAATTTATTTTTATTTTAAATTATTTTTATATTTAATAATAATAAATATTAAGTCATACCAAAACATTATTAAAATAATATTGAGTGACCAAAATAGGTCAATGTATAGAATTCAGTGAGTAAATTGGTCGTTTTGAAAGTTCAATGACCAAAATATGTCAGAGAGCAAAGTTCAGTAACGATTTTTGTAATTCACACTTATTTTTATTTTAAAATATTATTATATTTAATAATAATAAAATATGTCAAGTCATACCAAAATATTAATAAAATAATACTGAGTGACCAAAATAGGTCAATGTATAAAGTTCAGTGAGTAAATTAATCGTTTTGAAAGTTCAGTGACCAAAATAGGTCAGGGAGCAAAGTTCATTGAAGATTTTTGTAATTTACCCTGTCTGAAAATATGTTGTTAAAAAAACATTTCTGAAAATATAAACGAACATAATCGCGAACGCTAAACGAATATGTTCGGGAACGCTAAGCGGACGCTAAATGAACATGTTCGCGAACATTAAACGAACATGTTCGCAAACACTAAACGAATCAAGCCCGAACACACCAAAACAATAAGTGAACCGAGTTCGAACATAACATTAAAAATGTAAACGAATATGAACCGAGTTCGAACACCTTCAAAAATAAATAAACGAATATAAACATAACCTTCTTCGTTCAAGCTCGATTCATTTACACTCTTAGTAACACGTGTCATTGGAAGGTGTTAAATAGTTATAAAAATTTCATGTTGGTATGTCGCATCATTGCTACCTTCATCATATAAAAGAATCTTTCATTCATGTCATCACCATGTTACCGCACTGTTAACCGTTAATGACGCAGTGGTATAATTGAAACTAAAACTAAACTTTAATATTAGAACTAAACAAATTAAAAATTTAATAGTATAAATAATATAACACCAATAATTCAATTGTATCTAATATAATTTACCTTATAATTTATCTTCTAGATATCTTAGGTAGTGTTCAACTCCGACAATACACTAATTCCCACCTTTTGTTTTCTTATTTTAATTTCAATGTTAAAAAACAATCTCCGAATTCGTGCAGCTACAGGAAATTCTTTAATTTTGGAACTCCATATGTAATAAAAATACCCTTCATGAGAAATATAACTCTCTTGGTTCCATTAAAATGTCTTTAAAATATTTTTTTCATAATTTCATCAGTAATAAAATTTAAATAATAAAAAATGAAGTTAAAAATAGATTAAAAAATTAAATAAATAATAAATTTAATGAGACAAAGGAATATGATATAAGTAGGTTTATAACATAAGTATGTTTCTTCCTCCGCTTATAAATAACTTCTTCTCTGCCATTCTCATTTGTCTACATTATTTGTTAGAAACAATTCCTCTAAATGATTATTAAAATACGGAGAACACTAAAGAAAATGTGTTTGTTTAAAATTTTAAAAACGATTTCAAAAAATAAAAATAAAGATATGTAGAAATAAAAAAAAATTCATACACATCTAGCATCAAATGAACTTACTATGACTAGGTGAAATGACATTTCCCAGATGATTTTAGACACCCATGTAAAATAATTTCCTGAATGCCTTCTAATGTGACTTTCTTCCTATCAATCAAAACACAAGCTCAAAAATGGATATCTGCCTTAAATAAGAATGAGTTGAATTGATATAAAAATCCAAAGAACCCCATCTACAACTACAAGAATAAGAATTGAGGAGGAAAAGAATGAGAAAATAGGAACCAAAAACTGTATACTTTGAATGATTAGAACAAATCACACATAAAGAAAGCCCCAACCAGATAAGTCAGACAATGTAAACCAAAGCAGCAAAAGAGGGGCGAGCATGATTAAGGGTTTTAGTTGAAGGTAGTCGTGATGGGGAGCGTTGAGGTGTCAGAAGAAAGGGTCGAAGAGTGTGCAACAACTGGACGACGATTAGTTATTCGGCAACATTACAATTGTCGAAGAAAGGAACGGTTCAAGACGGCTAAAGGTTGAGTATAAGAGAAAAATGAGAGAATATAGAAGGAAATTTGATAAAAGGTCAATTTGCTTAGATGCCATGAATTTTCAGTTGTTTTATTTTTTGCCATGAAAAAGAAAAGGTAAAGTTAATTCAAATTCCCTAAACTTTAAATGATTTTTTCTGCAAAAATAATGTTGTGGGGGCAGCACATGCTAGCGCCTAACGTCTTTTGTCACGTCATTAATTAACGATGTTAGGCCCAGAGAACACTATAGAATATGAAATTAAAATAATAGATTACATTGAATGCTTATAAAGTATCGATCTCACGTTGAAATGATAACTCAAAAAGTTAATTCATTAAATGAAAAATCAGCCCTTAAACAATATTTTTTTATTTTTTGTTAAAACAATTACTTAAACTATTATTTTTTATCACTTCAAATCTGATAGATATCTAAATCAAAAAATTATTCTGACTAATAATTTATGTATTTATTTTGACCAAAAATTAATTTAAAGAATAAAAACAAATAAATACTATAGTTTAAGGGTTAATTTTTTTTATTTAAGCTTTAAGAATACGTTGTAATTTTTTTTTAAAGATAATTTTAAAACCTTTTGTTTTCCTATGTACAAATCCTACATTCTCTTCTATTACAATTTTCAGCTTATGTAAAACTATTTATCTACAAGATATCTTAGTTAGTGTTGAACTCCGACACTACACTAATTCCCAATTTTTGTTTTCTTATTTTAATTATAACGTTAAAAAAAATAATATCCATATTCGTACAGCCAATAGGAAATCACTTAATTTTGGAACTCCATTATGAAATAGGAATGCCCTTCATGAGAAATATAAGTATGATAAAAGTAGGTTTCTTAAACTACTTATAAATAGCTCCTTCTCTGCCGTTCTCGTTGTTAGAAACAATTCCTCTAAGAATTTATTCATAAGCGAAGAAGATGGGTATTTTAAGGGATTGGCCTCCTTTCCGGTTACTCGCAGATGCGGCGGAGGATGTGGCTACCTACAGGGAACCAGGGTTGGAGGACGCCGAAGACAAATTGAAGACTGAAGACCCTCACAACAACAACAAGCCTTTTGCAGTCTCCGGCAGCCATGATGAAGATGAACAAAGCAAAACCCTAACTGCTGATGATCAGTCGATGGTCAAAAAGCCTACAACAATTATCACAATATTTGGAACTGATATAATCTGCATTGAGAAATCCCAAGCCGACCAACAAGTCTCATGTTCAAAGAAAGCAGAAGAAAGGGTTGATGATCTTAAACGTTGTTTGGAGTCAAGTGAATCCAGTAGTCCGAAGAAGCCGAAAAGGAAAGATACTTGTAGCCATCAACCGGTACCCAGTTTGCCTGAAACGTTGAAAGAGATGATTCAAGGCATGGAAGGAAGTGCCGAGAAACTAATACTAGAAAAGACATTGAAAAGTACTGATTTGAGCAATCATCATGGTCGTCTCTCCGTACCCCTGAATCAGGTGAAGGTCGAGTTTCTTACCGATGAAGAGAAAAATGTGCTGGAACAAGGCAGCAAGCGGGGTATAGAAGCGTTGGTTATCGATCCGGGTTTGAAAAAGAGGGACATGAGTTTGAAGCGATGGGAGATGAAGAAGAAAAACGGAAAACCTAGCTCAGTAGTCTATGTCTTGACAAGCGGGTGGAATTCAGTCGTAAAAGACAATGGCCTCAAGCAGAATGATTCAATTCAAATATGGTCCTTTCGAGCAAACGCCAAATTATGTTTTGCTTTAGTCACTGTTGATCCAAGTCTCGTTGTGGAAGGAAGATGATGCCAGAAATCAACGCACTAGTAGTATTTACATTTTTTGTCGTATCCTTCGTCACTCGTTTGTTTTGATAGATTTGTTTTGCGATTTTGGTTTTCTGGGTTAACTTTCTCATCATTATGGTGTCTATTAATAAAATTGTTTTGATGAGAAAAAAATCTTATTTTCCATTGGGCCACTTTGTAGGAAGATGCTGACCTGAAGTTACGTTGAATGTTTCTAGGGTTTCATATAAATTTTGTGTGTAACAAAGTTTTTATTTCTTAAAAAGCTTGCTGCAATTTTAGACTAGGTTTAATATTAACTTTTGTTAGTTAATATATGGGAATGCGATTAATTGGTATATAAAATGGGTTGATATGGAAATACGGTTTATTAACATCTTGCCCAACAATTTGTACATATAAGAATAGGACTAAAACAAAATACGATGACACAATACGAAGTAATATATTAACGCTATATTAATATAAGAATGTATTGAAATCTTACATCTTTTATGAGTAAGATTTTATCGGTTGATTTATTAATATAATTTTGCTTATTGTGTATATAAAGCTTCAAATCGTTATGCTATGATTAATACTAATTGAGATAACCACCTTTTAACACTCCCTTGTTTTGTTTAGGTCGGCCAACAGTTCCCTTCGTCGACGGCTGACCTCTCCCTTTTTTTTCGTTGTTTCTTCTGTTTCTCTCACCTGTTAAGTCTCAATTTCTCTATTTTCTTCTTCACTCGCCTTTGCCGGTCCTTTTTTTCTTTTTTTTTTATTGTCGTTCTGTTGATTTTGGCTTAGGATGATCTTGTTGGGAGTGTTGGATTAAAATTCAATAATAGTGAGCACATATGTATAATGTATGTTGCTATTATAAAGTTTAACACGTAATTAAGTGCCAATTATGTTACACGTGTTATAGGTACTAAATTGTAATGGAATTAAAAGTGTAAATACCATAAGTTAGGTTTATAATTCAATGAGGGGCAGAGTTGTAAATATTAATAAACTATTTTTAATTCAATTTATTTAAAGGGTAGTAGTCCCCAAGATATAGGTTAACTTGCATATCTCTTTTCCTCAGAAAGTTGTGTGGCAAGAGGTAACCTATCTTCTTGGAAGATCAAACCCTCTGTAAAATCTCCATCGATGGATTCAGGTACACTTCCCAAATCTAGTTTTTGTTTTTAATAATTTGACGTGTATAGATCTTGAGTTTAGTATTCGTATGAATATTTTAGTTCTAACAAGTGGCGTCAGAGATAAATCATGTGAAATCATTGAGAACCTATTAATTGATAGATTCTTTTAATTTCTTATGAGCCCGACCTACGTCCATGTTATAACTGATTTTAAGTTTTTATATATTTATATAAACTGTTGAGGCAATTTATGAAATATATATTTTAATACTCATGAATATCAGTGTCGTATATTATGTTTTGGTCTGGGAAATCTTTAACAGTAAACTATTTTCGGAATATGAATTTGCCCTTGATCTTTGTATTGTTTTTGCTTATTAAGTGATGGCATATTTAGTTTACTGTTATGATATATTTTTGATTTAAAATATATATTTAATTCGGTTGGATCAAAATTTCAGTTTTGATCATTAGGTATAAAGACAAATATTTAGAAATATATAAATTCATGTTTTGGCTATGTCTAATATTTTAGTGGGTTAATTGAAACACAATGTCACTAAAGTGACCGCTTCTGCGTAGATTAACTTATTTAGAATATCCAGATGTTTGTGTTTTTGTAATTCATGCGTTTATTAATTGTCTCAAAAGGAAAATTAATATTTGGCCGAATTTCAAATAACACATGTGGTAATAAATGTGTGACAATTATAAGGTAATTTATGTGTGCAATACGTTAGTCCAAAGATTAACATGTTGTTCGACATAGTTTATTGTCGATGTTTGATTGCTACAACAAGAGTACCGCTTATAGTTAATATTACTATCCAAATACTTGATATTAATGTTGTGTTTGGTATCTTGAGGGGAATTAATCATTATTTCGAATGTATTTGTTTACTTATTTGGAGTGAGCATGTTTATTTATATATTTATTATTCTTTTGTTCTATATTCAGCTAGTTCTTCTGCTGCCACAATATCTGCTAATGTCAATTCTATACATATGCTTAATGAGATGAATTTCAAGGAATGGAAAAGACATTTACTGATAGTGCTTGGCTGTATGGACATAGACCTTGCATTAAGGGAAGAATAACATGCCTCTCACTGCGGCAAGCACCCCTGATGCAAAAAGGGATTTTGAGAGGTGGGAACGTTCTAATCGCATGAGTCTGATGATCATGAAACACAACATTCTGAAAACCTTTAGGGGCATAGAATCTAAAGAGATTATTCAAGCTAAATATTTCCTTGGCAATATTGAGCAACGTTTTGTTAAAAACGATAAGGTTGAGATGGCATAACTTCTAAATTCTTTGATGTCTATGAAGTACAAGGGTCAAGGAAATATAAGGGAGTACATATGGAAATGTCTCATATTGCTTCAAAACTTAAGGCACTTAAAATCGAGTTTTTTGATGATTTACTCGTCCTTATGGTTTTGGTGTCGCTTCATTCACAGTTTAACTAATTTGAAATTAGTTATAACTGTCAAAGGGAGAAGTGGACTCTAAATGAGCTCATTTCTCATTGTGTTCAAGAGGAAGAAAGGCTGAAGCGTGAGAAAATAGAACGTGCTCATTTGTCCAGTGCCTCTAAATACAAAGGCAAGAAAAGAAAATATCAGAATGAAGCTGCTAAGGGTCCAGCTCAAAAGAAACAAGAGAAAGTTCCAAATAATTATTTCTTTTGTGACAAGCCTGGACACATGAAGAAAGATTGTACCAAATATCACACATGGTGTGCAAAGAAAGGTATGAATCTTACTTTTGTCTGTTCTGAGGTTAATTTAGCTTCAGTACCTAGAAACACTTGTTGGTTAGATTCTGGTGCTACTACTCACATAAGTGTTTCTATGCAGGGTTGTCTGAGCTACCGAAAGCCAAGTGATGGTGAAAGAAACATCTTCGTGGACGATGGGAAATCGGTGGAAGTGGAAGCAATTGGGCATTTTATGTTGTTATTGGGAATTGGTTTTTATTTGGATTTAAAAGACACTTTTGTTGTTCCATCTTTTAGGAAAAATTTATTTTCTGTTTCTTTGTTGGACAAATTTGGTTATTATTGTTCATTTGGAAACAACTAGTTTATTTTGTCTTTAAATTCAAGTATTTCTAACTGGTTATTTAAATACTTATGACGACTTTATTTGCTAGATACAATTACATCTTATAATGAAACCTTGCATGTGGAATCACGTGGTACTAAACGTAAATTAAATAAAGAAAAATCAACATCATTATGGCATAAACGCTTAGGTCATATCTCAAAATGTATGATTGAGCGTCTTGTGTCTAATGGTATTTTAGAGGCCCTTGACTTCACAGACTTTAATGTTTGTGTTGATTGTATCAAGGGAAAGCAGACCAAAACTAAGAGATTAGGTGCCAATCGTTCTACAGATGTCTTAGAATTAATTCATACTGATATTTGTGAGTCATTCCCTGCGGCATCTTAGAATGGTCAACAATATTTCATAACATTCAAAGACGATTACTCACGTTATAGGTACCTATATCTTATTCATGAAAAATCTCAGTCTTTGGACGTGTTCAAATCCTATAAAGCTGAAGTTGAGAATCAATTCAACAAAAGAATTAAGAATGTTCGATCTGATCATGGTGGTGAATACTACGGTAGATATGATGGATCAGGTGGACAATGTTCAGGACCATTTGCAAAGTTTCTAGAGGAATGTGGTATTGTCGCACAGTACACCATGCCAGGATCACCTAGTATGAATGGTGTTGCTGAGAGACGCAATAAGACTCTTAAGGATATGGTAAGAAGTATGATTGCTCATTCTACCTTACATGAATCCCTCTGGGGAGAAACATTAAAGACAGCAGCGTACATTCTGAATAGAGTATCCACTAAAGTAGCTGAAAAGACACCTTATGAGCTTTGGGTGGGTAAAAAGCTCACTCTAAAGCATTTTCACATTTGAGGATGTCCAACTGAGACAAGGCCTTATAGGCCACATGAAAATAAATTGGGCTTGAAAACAGTAAGCAGCTACTTTATTGGTTATTCTAAGTGATCTAGGGGCTATAAATTTTATGATCCTATGATTAAGAATATTTTTGAGACGAAAATTGTAACATTTTTTGAGGATGTTGAGTTTGGAGGGAGAAATAAGGTTAGGGACATTGTTTTTGAGGAGGAATTGAGCTTTAACTCAGTTCCTACTATCACTTTTGATGATGTTCAAGTTTCTATACCTATCATCAATCAAGAAGTGAATTTAGAACCTCAACAAGACAATGTCGAATAGCTTTATCCTATTCAGGATGAGGTAATTGTTCCAGAAGAACAAACTCAACAACCTCAAGAACAAGTTCCATTATGGAGATCCATGAGAGAACGAAGAAATTCTATTCCGGATGATTATATTGTGTTTCTCCAAGAAAATGAGGATGAAAACGGAATGATGGAGGATGATCCAATCAACTTTTATCAGGCCATGCAAAGTATTAACTCTCAAAAGTGGATTGATGTCACGCAAGAAAAGTATAAATCCATGCAAGACAATAAAGTTTGGTAACTTGTCCCATTACCTGAAGGTGCAAAACCAATTGGTTGTAAATGGATTTTTAAAACCAAGAGGCATGCAAATGGTAATGTGGAGATGTATAAGGCACGTCTTGTAGCTAAAGGATATACCCAAAAAGAAGGCATTGACTTTAGAGAGACTTTCTCTCTAGTTTCATCGAAAGACTCTTTTAGGACAATCATGGCACTTGTAGCTCATTTTGATCTTGAGTTACATCAGATGGATGTTAAGACTGTGTTTCTCAATGGAGACATTGAAGAAACAATTTATATGGTGCAACCAGAAAACTTTGAGTCGGGAGACCCAAAGAATATAGTTTGCAAATTAAAAAATCCATCTATGGACTCAAGCAAGCTTCTCGTCAGTGGTATCACAAATTTCATCAAGTAATTGTCTCGTTAGATTTTGAGATGAATATTGTTGATGATTGTATGTATCACAAGTTTTGTGAGAGTAAGTATATATTTTTGGTTTTATATGTCGATGACATTTTGCTTACCGCGAATGATATAGGCTTATTTCACTAAACCAAGAGATTTTTATTTAAGCATTTTGAAATGAAAGATCTTGGGGGACGCTTCTTTTGTTTTAGAAATTCAGATACATCGAGATCAATCTGGGGGTATTCTTGGATTGTCACAAAAAAAACTATATCCATAAAGTAATTAAAAGGTTTGGCATGCAAAATAGTAAACCAATAGACACCTCTGTCATTAAAGGAGACATGTTTTGTCTTGCCCAATGCCCTAAAAGTAATCTTGAAATTTAGAAAATGCATAAGATTCCTTATACATCAGCTATTGGAAATCTAATGTATGCTCAGGTATGTACGCGTCCGAATATTGCGTACATTGTTGGGATGTTAGGCAGATATTTAAGCAACCCTGGTATGGACCATTGGAAAGCAGCCAAGAGGGTTATGAGGTATCTTCAGAGAACAAAAGATTATATGCTCACATATAGGAAATCAGATCATTTTGAGGTCATAGGGTATAGGGATTCTGATTTTGTTTGGTGCCAAGGTAGCAGAAAATCTACATCAGGCTATATTTATCTGTTAGCTAATGGAGCTATATCCTGGAAAAGTGCCAAACAGACACTTGTAGCTTCTTCCACTATGGCAAAAGAGTTTGTAGCATGCTACAAGGCATCAAATCATAGAATATGGCTACGAAATTTTGTCACTAGCAGTGTATTTTAGAGAATATAGAAACACCACTTAAATTATTTTGTGACAATAAATCAACAGTGTTGTATTCCAACAACAATAGGAGCTCGTCTAAGTCAAAGCACATTGACATAAAGTTCCTAGTTGTGAAAGAAAGAGTGCAAAGTGAACAAATATCCATAGAATACATTGGGACAAACTCTATGATAGAGGATTCGCTCACAAAAGGTTTACCACTCAAGGTCTTTCATGAGCACACTGCTCATATGGGTGTTACATCATTTAAGGATATTATTGTTTGAGTGGGAGTTTGTTTTTTGTCCACTTTATGTTTATGTTTATTTTCAGACATTTATGTAAATGATTATTTTCTGATTAGAAATGAAGTATTCAGTTTATTCATTCTTTTCTTATTTAGATAAGGACCTCACTTATGTTTAAAGAGGACCAGTTGGAAATAGTCATGCTCGGTTCACATTTACATGTAATTTCCATGCTACGCATCCATGATTGATCTATGTCATTTGATTATGTTTGTATACGTGACCATTGATGGGTCCAGCCATGATTGATATGGCGAAGACCGCTTTGATCCTATATGGATATAATTAATGGACGAGATTGTTATAAAATACCTATTACACGATAGCAAATTTTTTAAGCTCATAAGGTTGTACATTTGTCAGAAAACATATGTTGCCTAAGTGGGAGATTGTTGGATTAAAATTCAATAATAGTGGGCACATATGTATAATGTATGTTGCTATTGTAAAGTTTGACACCTAATTAAGTGACCAATTATGTTACACGTGTTATAGGTACTAAATTGTCATGGAATTAAAAGTGTAGATACCATAAGTTAGATTTATAACTCAATGAGGGGCAGAGTTATAAATATTAATGAACTATTTTTAATTCGGTTTATATAAAGGGTAGTGGTCCCCAAGATATAGGTTAACTTGCATAACTATTTTCCCCTTCAGAGAGTTGTGTGGCAAGAGGTAACCTATCTTTTTAGAAGATCAAACCCTCTGTAAAATCTCCATCGATGGATTCAGGTACACTTCTGCAAATCTAGTTTTTTTCTTAATGATTTGACCTGTATGGATCTTGGGTTTATTATTCTATAAATATTTTGGTTCTAACAAGGAGCTTTTCTCCCTGGCGTCTTTGAACCTGTTGAGGGTTTCTTGTTTTGGAGAGGAGAGCTAACCGTTCGACAATATTAGCCCTAGAGGAAACTCTTGTTGCTTCCTCTTCGTTTTTTCTTTTTTTCTTCGACTGGTTTTTGGGTGTTTGTTTTGTTTCTCTGCAGGTTTGGTCTTGCGTGATGAGGGTTTCTTTGCGGATTTATGTCATCGCCTCCTCTCAGTTTCGGTCGAGAGTTGTCCGACGACTTGAATTTCCAGCTCCGCCTCCCCTCGATCCTCCGGACGTCGATGACCTTTGATATGTACACGATGTTTCTATTGGTTGCGCTCTCTGCATTTTCCCAAACGTTGCTACCCTTTGGTGTTCTCTGGAACGATATGTAGTTGAAGCCTCTAGTTATGCTGGTATCGTTCTTGCCTCAGCTTCGATTGGTGGTTGTAGGTCTCTTGTTTGTTTCTATCTTGTCCCCCAGTTTGCAGCAGCTCTTTCATTTGGGCTTATTGTTGTTTTTCTGATGTTTTTTTCTTCTTTCTGCTTTTGGTTTTGCTGTTCTGCTTCTTCGATTCGATTGTGTTCAGTTGTTTGCTGTTTGTTCCTCTTGTTTGTGTTTAATGAATGTCGGTTTAATATTGTTAAAAAACAATTTAGCAATTCCTGTACTTGGTTCTCAACGATTTTTCAAAGCATAAACCATTAGCTCGACCTATGTCTTGAAAATTGATGAACTGGCAGTGCATCATAGAATTCATGGGCAATAGCTAGAAGATAATGCCATACTTCCTGTTGGAACTCGTCCAGTGTCGCATGCCATAATACAATTGTCCCAGCCAGTGTTCTTTGAGACCTTTTATCTAAACCTTCCGTATCCATGCAATTCAAGCTTTTGTGCTGAAGTTTTTGCAGTGTTGGGTTACATTCTACCATGTGTATATGCAATGACTGCGTAAACACAGCACAAACATCAACTATCTGAAATTATTCCAATGGGGGAAAAGAATTTTTTTTTAACATGAAATCGGTAATTTTATTAGAACATAACAAAGAAACGAAACAAGGAAAAGAGGAGAACCCCTCAAAGGAACAAATGAACACACAAAAGGCGAAAGAAAGAACAACAACCAAACAACAAACCCAAAAGGGGCACAACAAAAAGCAACAAGGCTTCAACTGAAGAAAACACAAAGACCATGGCATAATAACACAACACAAACATGGAAAACAAAAACACAACATCAAACAAAAACCGTAGAAACAAATGAGCCAGCATCAACTTCTTCGACTGCATGTCGCTTGGGGGCACCAAAAATGACTCATGTGGAGAAATGCAGCGAGAATGCCATCGTCTGGACATCGCGTCTGAAAAGAGAAATCACTGATGCTTGATGGTGAAAAGGAAGGAGGAGGAGCCGGAGATCCAAGCCAAACGAGGTTTCATCGACAGAGACAACAAACTTCGACCATCAAAAAACGAGCCTGCACGACCAGAATCCAAGGATGAAACTCTCCAAAAACTAGAACGAGGAAGAAAAGGATGGAAGAGGAAGAGATGAAGCCCTCTACCATACTCGCATCCACGCTTTATCGCCGCGAAAGGCCCAAAGAGGTACGTGATTTTCGGCGAAAGACTCCCATCAAACATGCTGACAAGATGTTCAGAACACCAAACAACGGAGAGTAGACAAAAGCTGAAACATTTGAAGGGAAAAGTGACAAAGAGAAAAATGATAAAAAGAGGATGGGGTGGGAGGCCAGCCATTACCGACAACAACGGCTGGCCGTCGGAGAAAGGTAGATCTGGGGTTTTTTAAGTTTAGAAGGAATGAGGAGAGTTTTAGAGAGAAACGGCGCTAGGTCAAGACTCTAGCCAGTGCTTCAATGGGGAAAAGAATTAAATAAAGTCTAGTCGAATGTTTCATCACATCCACAAATATAGTAGAAACTGAGTTACCTCTCAAAACATCTAGCCTACTTCAGGTGATGTTATGAAATCAGCTTAAGCTTCAAAGACATGATATAGAATCCAGCCTTGGGATTCGTTAAGACTTCTGTAATAGTGGTTTTTTCCTTATCCTTTGAAAAATATAAAAAAATGATTGGTTTATAAAAAAAATAATGTTTTTGTTTACGATATCAAAGAAGACGTCACGTGAAGATCGGGATGACGCTTCCAACAAAATACCGTAAAATTTAAAAAAAAAAGAAAAATGGTAGAAAATGGATGGTGGGATGGAAAATTTTAAAATAGGAGGTGAAGTCGCCACCGACCACTTTGGTAGGCCAGACACCGTAAAAAATAACCAGAGATTCAAAAAGTTGGGTTCGGGAGTCGGTTATGCTTGGGGAAGGATTAGCACCCCACAACGTCCAAAATTGGTACCGCATTAATTTAATGTTGTCTTTGCAAGAAAACAAATATTCAAATTTCGATTTAAAATTTAATTCCTAAAAAATCGATCTAAGGAGAATATTTCTTTATTTACAAAAACCGAAAAATATGACACCTGAATGAGTTAGGATGTCATGTAATATCCCAAATTTTGGCTAGTGACCAAAATGTAAATTTTGAAAGTTTTGTGGCTAAAGTATAAACTTTGGAAAGTTCAGGGATCAAAGTGTAATTTTCAAAAGTTATGTATTTTAACCCCTTAAATGAATAGTTTACCCCCAAGAATGAAGTTTTTGTGTTACCCGAATTTTTCATACGGAGTTTGTATTAATGGCTATAAAGCGGTAAAGTTCAGAAAAATATTCTAATAATCGGATCGAGCTAAAATTTCAGAGATAGTTCCATGGACCTTAGAAGAGTCATAAAATATTATTTTATGAATATTTGGATGTTAAAAAGATCAAGAAAAATTTAAATCGATTGAAATGACATGGAATGGCAATTTTGTGAATAAGTTGATCGATAAAGGGCATTTTGGTAATTTTGACCAAAAAGGACATGGAAGGAATTTTGAGATTTCCTATATTGATGACTAGTGGCTGATTAGAATCCAACTAAGTCTAGTTGGAATGTTACAAAATGGCAAATTAGAAATATAGATCTAGTTGGAGGGTATTTTTGGAAAATAGAATTTATTAAATTAAAAAATCATTTTTTTTCATAATACAAGTGTCTTAAATACATGAAATATGAAGGAATTATCCGCCAAATACCCTCCAAAACCGTGATGAAGAGGAAAAAAAGAGAAAAATTTTACAAGCTCAATTTAAGCCCCGAATCTCGGTTTTTAGGTAATCTTTCGAACTACAAAGTTGTTCTACTCTTCGATCTCTATCTTTTGATGTAAATAATTCATAGAATACTTGCTTGGTTGATGAGATTTGATATGAGGAAGAAATTAGGGTTTATGAACAAATTGGGGCTTTTATGATTTTATGAATCCATGGTTGATTTTAAGTTAGAATCATGCTTGTATGATGTTAGAATCATGATATTGAGTTGGGATTTAAACCCTACATATTTCAGTTTGTATAGAAAAGATTAGGGTTTATGGATTCAAGTCTAACTTAGGGTTTGTGATGTTAGATTAATGATCTAGTAAGCTTGATTTGTTGTTTGGAAGCAAAACCCTAAGTTAAATACATATAGACCATTTTGGCAAGCTTTAAAATTAAGGGACCAGATCTCGTTATTAACCAAAACTACAACTCCTTGAACAAGTGGATCAACTCTCGTTGCATCCTCATTCAACTCTCGTTGTAATGGCTTGATAACCTGAATTGTCATTGCATCTCCCAATGTCAGTAACTATGTTCAACACTCTCATGAAAACAATAATTAGATCCAACAATCAAAGTATGAAGAAAGTTAATAATAATATATTGAACTTAAAAAATAAGATTTAAACAAGTTCATACAGAGCTTAGATAGTTTAAACAAACGTTATTAACACATAAAATATAATAAAATCTTCAATAAACATATATTTCTAGAAGAAATTAAAGAAGATAACACATATTCCTCCTTGATCTAGTACTTGAATCCTCATCTTCTCGGATAATTCTGCCTTGCTTCGCCTTGGATATCTAGAAATGGAGTTTAAGCCGCCATGAAAGGAGAACTCGAAAGGTTGAAGAAGATAAGGAAAATGAATATTGTGTGATACTCTCTCTTTCTAAATTTATCCTTTTATAAGCTGTCAAAGAAAGGACACATGTCCTTCAGGTGTTTTGCGTGACTCTTTTCCGTACCAATTCTGTTATAACAAATAATCCAATTGGCAGGGTTTTACTTATCTTTTAGCAAGCTGGATAGCTGACCGCTGCAGTGTCTAGCTGGCTGTAGTGGTGAAACATCCTCTGCAGGGACATTAGTAATACAACAACAATAAAGGAAAAAGGCAGAAATATGTATAACAAAAGCAACAAAGACTTGAGTTAGACAAAATGCAGAAAAATAAACATGAAATACAAAAATGGATGCATTAAACATTGATGTAGGGACAATTAGATCAATAAATCTAGAGGAAATAAATGCTCTTTAAAGAGCTAGCATAATTCAGACTTGGTTTTTTCACATAAGTTGTTTGAAAACACTCAGAATTTGGATTTGAATTTGATAGATGTTCTTGATGATTAACAGAACTCAAGAACAATTTACTTAACATAAAGCGTGACGTAAATAATCAGATATTAGTTTATTTATAATAATAATTCTAAAAAAGTTCCAAATTAATAATATAAAACGTAAGCATATGGTATCATGTCAAAATTGGGTGAAACATGTTAAAAATTTAGAGTCAACAAGAAAAGTTAACACATGTCACTGATTAAAGTCAAAGTCAATAGTCAACAATCAATTATCAATGTTAAACGGTCAATAGATCAAGTCTCGAATTTGGGTTAAACGAATCAAGTCATGAGTCAATGAGTCATCAGACTTGGGTTCAATCCAACTGTTTAGGTCAGTTGATCGGTCATCACGGTTTAGGCTTAAAGCCTAGATACAAACGAGGCAAGGCTTGGGCGAGGGGCTTGGCTTGTCGGACTATCTTCTGTAGGCCATGTAGACGAGTTCAGGGGAAGAGACACAAGATTGGGCTTTGATTAATGTGCTAGGGTTTTAGGGTTTCTTTATTTAGGTAAAGTTGGGGAAAGCTTAAGGGGTCGAAGGCGACGATGACTGCTAAATTGAACAGTGGTAGGGCAATGAGTGGTGAACCCAACTACAGACTCTAACCCGAAAACAAAACCAAACGCTTGAAAAGACACAATAGTCACTTACCTAAATAGAAACGACAAAGAAAAAAATGGCACAAGAAGCTTGAAAGAATGAATGAGAGGTTTTCTACCTCTATCTCGAAAATGAAGAACGATGAATGAGTTAACAAGGTAAAGTTTTTTTATCAGGGTGGAACACTGAAGAAAGTTTGGTCTCGAAGGATGACGAAGGAATGACGATTAGATTTTTAATGGGAAAGATGACGAGAGAGAAGAAAGAGAAAAAAATGAAGGGATATCAATGATTGAGTGAAGGGAAAGTAGGGAGAAATTGTCAAAGGTTTAAGGGTTAACTTAAATTGTAACACCCCAAATTTTAATTAAATAGTAAAAGATAAAAAAGAGAAGAGTATGCGCCCCCTTTTGTAATATAGACTGGTCTTAACCATCATAGCCAAGGCCATTGTTGGTCTAAGTTGTCCCAGAGTTACTTTTAAATTAAATTTGATGGTTTTACTTGATAAAATTAAAGGCCAAACCGATCCAGCTACCCCTTTTATTATGATGTATGTTCGAAAAATAGGAGTACACAGAAGGTTCTTTTTTCTTCAACCAACCATCGCCCCATCTATACCACCGTTGGACAGTGGTCGCCACCACTATCTTTTGCGTAGCCGATATCCCTTCGCGACCGTGTTATGACCACCACTCGCGCATCTAAGCCGCCGTTCGCTATGAAAGTTGCTTGAAAGGTTCGGCTAAAACCCTTGATTGTTGTTGCTATTTTTGGCCAATTTTGTCTTCGTCTAACGTTGTGGCATAGAGTCAAGGCCATCGTTATGATCAACATGCCGAGCTGAGTCAAACCCTTATGGTTGATCGTTCGCCTGACGCTGGAAAAAGCCTCATTAGAGTTATGTGATTTTCGATTGGTTTTTCATATTTGGGTAAGTTTAGGTGAGTTTCGACCAAATTTTGATTACCTAATGCTATAGGTTTGTTGCTATCGCTGAAATATGTATTTTTAGGGTAGTTTCTAAGCTATTTACGGTCGTGAGTGGGTGTCATGCTCCGTTTGGTAGCGATTTCTGGCCACCGTGACGAGAGCCTTGTTGAACCAGCCCTGAACTGGTTCAGGCCTTTGAACCGGTATGAACCCCTTTGAATCGATCTGAACTGGCCCTAAACCCAAGTCTGTTTGACTCGTTAACCCAACTTGAGTTTGACCCGACCTGAATCTGAACCTGTCTGATCTGACCCTTATAAGTCAACTCAGCTGAGTTAGCTCAGTGAGCCAATTCGCTCGAGTCAGCTCAGTGAGTCAACTTGCCCGAGTCAACTCGGTTAACTAGTTGACTGCTAACGTCAGCATTGACTGTTGACGTTAGCATTGACCTTGACCCGTTAACTTTGACAGATGATGTCAGTATGATATCATGCTGATGTCGGCATTGACTTAAACAAAAAAAGTTAACTTTTTCTAAAAACCCCTATTTTATGTTTTTCGACGTCCTGAGTCTGTTTTTGAAGCCTGTTTTTATAAAATTCTAACTCGAAAGCCTCTGAATTTAACCTTGAACCTAAACATCCTTATGTGTTTAGTTATTCAATTTTGGAGCATTATGTTGAATAAATGATTGATATTGGATTATGTTTAATTGAAGGTATTCACATATCTTAGTATTAGAAATATTGAGGACATCGAGTTCGAATTCAGGTTTGAAAGTGATCGAATTGAGTATCATGGTCAATCGTTGTAGCTTGGAATCAGGGTAATACATTTCTACCTCCTACATGATTTATGTAACATATTGGTATTTGGTTATAGCAAGGACAATGAATGCGTGTACCGATTAACCTACTTAAGTCAATTTGACTTCGAAAAAAAATAATGGTAAATCGGATAAGACTTGAAATACTCGAATAAAAAGTCTAACAACTTAGAAGGATTTCAGATATTCGGTAAGCAGTAGGTAAGACTATTAGCCTTTAGATCAAATTCTGATTAATAAAAGATATAAGTTATAAATATTTGGATTGAATTTAATTTAATGGAGAAAATGCCCTTAAGGTAAATGAAAAAAATACCCTTGATAACGAAAATGATCTAGAAATTAATTCATGACTTAATAATACAGCTGATTCATCTAAAACTCCTGACCTACCTAGAAAATTTCTGGTTTTAAGTTTCAAACATCTTGGAACGTAAAACTTGTATACTCTCTTAAATCATGAATAAGACTCTAAATATAATCATCGAAAGTATTGTATTTATCTAAATTGATCGAGGTGACAGAAAAGACTGAATTGTATGGAATAATTGTAAGGGTTGTATGGACTAAAATATCCTGGAACACCAGATTATTAAATTAATCAAAATGATAGATGTACCCTCAAGTTCTGAAATAAACAATTTTTTATGGAATGACAAAAAAGACATGAAATACTGAAACGCCAGTAATCAATTAATCGATTAAACATACTTATGATTAAAGATCAGCAAAACTTTCGAAAGGCCTAGAATTTATTGATAAAGCTCTAAGGACTGTAACGCCCTGTGGGCTTGAAGCCCGACTTAAGTACACAGTTACCCTTAATACCATTGCAATAACGGAAGAAGATTGCAAACATCCGTATTCAACCAATCAGAGCCTGTTCAATACTAATTTGGGGTGGTAATTTATTTAGAAATATAATGCAGTTTGGTGCTAAGTAATTAACATGTACATGGTGTACCTGTTCGAATGCTTGGAAAGTAATACGAAGATTAGATATGTTGGGTCAAATGGAATTGGAAGCTTGGCAAAGCCGTGAACAATCTTCAGCATTATAAGTATCGACATTTCCTTTTAAGGTTAAGTTATCGAATTATTCATGAAAGTCAATGACCAAATTGCCCTCATGATCTAAATCTATCTGGAAGTCTTCTGATATATCCAAAATCCTGAAAAGTCTTGTTCTGTTCGTATCCTAGAAGTTATCTTGATATAACTGTGCTCCTACGTGATCATGTTATATTCTAAAATTATGTATGGTTCAGACAAATCAAGTTCTTAAAAATCTAAATGGCGTCTGTTCACTTTGAACTCCTTTTATAAGGATCTTATGCTGAGAAATACTTAATCTGTGAAGTATCAGTGTACCTGTTCTACAACTATCCTATACCTGAGCCATAATTGGGTAATTCAGCGTGTTTCTTATGTGCTACATGACTGCTTTGCATACTGTTTTACATGTTTTAATAAACTGATCATGTGTACATGATTGACATGTTGACCTTGCATAAACATAACATGTTTTTTTGAAATTAAGCATGATTATGTTGTATGTTTGATGTATGCCTTGATACCCGATATGATAAGCCTGCTTTATAATACTGTTTATTTGTATACAAACATGCTTAATAATTACTGTATACTGTATGATTGCTCAGATTGATTCACTAGGGTACTTGGGTTATGATATGAAGTCTATGAAGGTTCAGTTCTGATCTGGCTGGTAATTTCGCCCGTGTAAGGTTCCTATACTTTGGCTAGGGTAATTCTTCCCGTATTCGGTTCCTACGCTTTGGCTAGGGTAATTTTGCTCGGACCTAAGGTGTTCTCTTAGGATGGTACCCACGCCCAATAGGCTCGGGTTAATGCCTGTATATGATGCAATTATAAGGAACTGTATCTAGGAGTTCGGTTGGAGGGTAGTTAACATTTTAAAAGAAAACCTTGTTTACCCTCATAGCCTGTTTCACTGAAATGATTTTAAAACTATTTGTATTATATATATGTATTTTATATGCACTCATTGGAACACACTAAACTCCCCGTCTCAAATTTTGAAACCTAGCTCTCTTCTAATTATCCTGGTTATAGACCTCATGAGGAGATTAAATCAAGAACAGTTCTATTACCCTCAAGTATAATAATAGTATAAATTTTCATATCATATACGAAGCCTATCGATACCAAGCTTATCAAGCCAGTTTATGTATAGCCTTATGCCAGTTATGCTTATAGCATCTGTGGGTAGTTCTGTATTACGGAGCTTTTCCAAGCTCACATTGTTTTTACAATCGTAGGTTCTAAAGGTTTGAATATGGTCAATTATCGACATCAGTATGGGAGTTCTTTCGACGCTGCTTGCGGAGTACGGTACTCATGTAATTATGGGGCATGCATGTCTCGTCTTGTTTTTATATCAAAGTCTGAAACTTGTATTGTAACTTGAACCGTGATTTTTGTTATTTTTTTAATGATTTTTGGAATTTATGTTTTAATTCAAAATTTGTTTTATGATTTTAAATGCTTGACAATTTGTTTATTTGAAATTTTACCGTGGGTCGCTCTTGTGACCCTAATGTGACACCTCAAATTGGATTGGGTTACCCTATCGATCTAAGGGGGTTACGTAAATACCCTAACTTAGTAGTTATAAAGTATAAGGCTTAAAGGGATTTTAAATCCATTTCATAGCACATAGAATGCTTAGCTTATATGATAAAATATAACAAAGAAAGGATTTATGGTGTTGGTTTAACACCCCATAATCCTTTTCCCTTTAGATCGTTTTACCATGTTGTAATGGAGGTTAAGAGCTGTAAATTACCATGTTGTGATTGAGGTTAAGAGCTTTAACTTTAATTCTTGGAGGAAGGTGTAAATTTCATGAAAAGAAGGGGTTTTGAAGCTCTAAAAGGAGGATCCTATAGAGGAATAATAGGAAAAATGTTAGGGGTCGAGTAATTCGAAAATAAGATGAAAACAAAAGTGTTTTTGGCCCTTCAATAAGCTAGATCCAACGGTCTAGATTTCACTCTTCTCCAAAGTGTCAATATTTGGCTTCAAGTATAAATACCCATGTCATAGAATAGGTACTCTCGAAAAGGTATTGATAATTTTTATGGTTTCAATGTTTGAAATTCAAGAAAATGTGATTCAGTATCGATACCATACTAGAAGCATCAGTACCCTACATAAAGTATTGATACTCATTGCCTAATTATTCCAATTAGCCACGTATTCGATTTGGTCCTTAGTACATCGATTTAGTGAAATCAAACCTTGAGGCATCCTCAAAATCCATACGATTTGGACACTATAATCTATTTATGGCTTACAAGTAGGTTTAAAATTTCAACAATCATCGATTTATGATTTCTTTTGATTTCCAAAAATTTGGGTGTTACAACTCTCCTTTAAGAAAACACTGATTCATTTTTCACCTAACAAAATCAAGGTTAATAAAAAATAAGTCAAACAATTTTTCCTTAATTTTGTGACCTCACCAATAAGGTGGTGAAACATGTCAACACCTTATTGAAGGAAATTGTTTATTCAAAAAATAACATGTGGTCGTGTTGACTTAGACACCATTAATAGTTTAGCGACTGAGTGACTGAAATGAAAGTATTAATTAATGATAATGACTAAAATGAAAGTTTTCCCGATTTGGGTGACTAAAGTGTAAGTGAACTAAATGTTCAATAACCATGGATGATTATTTTCGATTTGAATGACAAAAATATAAGTACTCGAAAAGTTTAATGACCATTAGTGTATTTTAACCTAAAAGTAATTCTCTCATGGCACCGGTTCAACCGGAAACTTGTAAGTAGGGATGGACACGGGTCGGGTCGAGTTTTTGACCGACCAAAAAATAATTACCCTAAACCTGACCCGAGCATATTCTTTAAAAATCCGACCCGACCCGATCCAAAACTTATATACCTCAACCCGACCCCTAACCTACCCGATCTATAAAAAATATTCAATTAGGGACTTAATTGTAAAAAAATAATTTTAGGACTTTATTGTAAAAAAGTTAATTAATTTTATTAACCTAATTATAAAAAAATCAATTTTAAGGACCTAACTATAAAAAAAAAATATATAAAGAGATGATATTATTGAAAATATAGGAAAAATAACACTAATAATCTTGGATCGGGTCAAATTTTTTACCATAAAATCTAACCCAACCTCACACGACCTAAACTCGAATTTTTTATATATAAAAAATCCGTTCGATTAAATCGATCGGGTCGAAACCTTCGAGTTCGGGTCATTAAAGGAAGTCCTAGTAATAGTAATTCCAAAGAAAGGAAGTCCTTTTCCCTTTCTCCCAACGCAAGTAAGGTGCCGAAAAGCCGTTTTAAAGATTAAACTTCCGACCTCTTCAAGCTACCTCAAACGGGCCGGGTCATTAAAAACCCTCTATAAATCCCCAAATAAAGGAAGGTCCGGCAATCCGATATTTTAATCTGCCAACAAAACATGTCTTACGGAGGTGCTGCGACCATGACGGCACCGGCAGCGATTGGTGGCTCCGCCTCGACGTCGTCGATAAAGCAAGTGATGTTGGAGAGAGAAAGCGAGCTCAGAATCGAGGTAGGTAATGAAACGCCGCTGAAACTTCGATTACTTAACGGCTCGGCGGAGATTTTCGGCTCCGAATTGGCCCCTGAGACGTGGCTCACTTTCCCTCCTCGCGTCAAATTCGCCGTAAGTTTCAAACATTCTTTTTCCATGAAAAGAAAGAACGAATCTTTATGGGGTTATACAAAGGATGACTATTCTGAAAATAATTTCATTTAGAAGTAGTTAAAGTAAATTCTTTGTTATTTAATCTTTATTTTGATGCGTTTTTTTATTGCTTTATCCAAATAGAGGGAGTTATAAGTCATGTTGCCCCTTTTCTTGCATTGTTGATTTGTTTATACCCCGTGGTATTAAAGAGAATTTGTTCATTAATAGGTTTTTACTTGGTATGGTGCTACAATTGAGATGGATGGTGGTACGGAAACTGATTATACAGCTGATGAGGTACGGAATCCTTGAAAGTTAGAATCCTGGGTTTGGGTTTGTAATACACACACATATGTCTAGAAAGGTAGATGCTTTATTGCAATGCAAAGCGAATGGCAGTTTTCAATTTGTACATAGTGATTGCTGATGCTGTTGCAATGGCTGATTTGCAGACACCTATGGTTAGTTACGTGAATGTACATGCTGTACTAGAAGGACGAAGAAACCGTGCTAAAGCTTCGTCACCGAATGATTCCGAGGCATCCCAGGTATTTTATCATTTCTTATAACAGAGTACTTGAAATGAATAATCTAGTGTTGAGTGTGAGTGTCAGATATGGATATATGCTCGACACGGGTATGCTTAACCTTTTCCCCTAGTTTTTTTATCTATATGGAGGAACCTTACCTAGCATCCGGGTCCAGTGAAATAGCTGTAATAGACGGGTGTTTTAGAGAAAATGAAGAGTCTGGGTAGCATGCGTTTTCACATGTAGCTTTTACGACAAGTATGAAATTTGGTTTTAAGTTAAGACGACTGCTTTGGAAGGGAATTATCTTTCTTGACCACATCAGCAATATTTAGGCTACTATTATCATTTTACACTTACCAACCATTTTTGGTATTATTAATAGCCTTAAAGGATGTATTTTGGGTTCCTTTATTTCTCCTTTGCTTTGGTATCCCAATGTTTCATTCTACGTAAGCTAATATCAGTTGTTTACAGCTCCATATGAACACTCATGCACAACTTTGTGTATCTTATATCAATGTGATCTTTTTGATGGTCCAGGGACCCAGAGTGATTGTTGTGGGGCCTACAGATTCTGGGAAGAGCACCTTATCGAGGATTCTTCTTAGTTGGGCAGCTAAACAAGGTTGGAAACCTACCTTTGTGGATTTAGATATAGGCCAAGGATCTATAACAGTTCCTGGATGTATTGCTGCTACACCTATTGAACTGCCCATTGATCCAGTGGAAGGAATTCCTCTTGAGATGCCTCTTGTTTATTTCTACGGCCATACAACTCCTAGGTAAGTAATTTTTATTTGTTTCTTTTGGTCATGTACTTTCTTTAGATAAGAGACAGACTGATTGATACATATGAGAAATTGTCTGGTCAGATGCTTTTTGTTAGATTCAATTGTCATTACTAATTATTACATTCATGTATCTTTCTGTTCTGCAGTAATAATGTGGATTTGTATAAAACACTCGTGAATGAGCTTGCTCAAATGTTGGAGACTCAATTTTCTTGTAATGCTGAATCTCGAGCTGCCGGTATGGTTATCAATACTATGGGTTGGATAGAAGGTACCGGCTATGAGGTAATGAAATCTGAACCTTCGTAAGATGTAAATGTCGATAAAGTGATGTTTGCTTGCATTGATATAAAATGTATTATTCTTAGTCTCTCTCCTTCCCTTTTGGTGTTTCCAAATGTTATTGATGTAACATATCTTACTGCAGATGCTTCTTCTCGCAATTGATACATTCAAGGCCAATGTCGTCTTGGTTTTGGGTCAGGTAATGAACATTATCCTTTCTACTCATTCAAACTGACTAGTTCAGGAAGAATTGCTTTGAAGTTATCGTTTCGTTTAGGGTTATGTTTTGCCATAGACTTCCAACTCGTAGACTTTAATCCCAACGTTATCATTGCTCCCGGAATAATTTCTAAATTAAGAATATATTGGTCTTCCTTCTTTCCTAGTTGTGTTTGTTTATGAAGTAATCTCTTTGCAGGAAAAACTCTTCAGCCTGCTCAAGGCTGTTGCAAAATGCAAGCCTAATGTGGATGTTGTTAAGCTTCAGAAGTCTGGGGGTGTTGTATCAAGGAATGCAAAATTTCGACAAAAGGCTAGGGGTTACAGGATAAGGGTGAATGCTACATTTATGATCTGTGGATAGATTCTTTCATATTTTTATCATAGTTTCCTTCTGTATTTGTTTAACCTGAAATTCATTGTTTCTTGCGTGTGAGTTGACATACCTTGTCAAGTGAAAAATGAATATTAAGCATGAAGAATGATAAAATGGAAAACTTTGATTTTTGTTTACATCATAATGTAATGAATTATAGTTTTTGCTTTAAGGATTTCTTTGTTACTGTGTATTGATGCATCATGATAGTCCAATTCATTGATGCCTTAAAAAGCTAGTTTCCTTCTATTTTCTATAATTATTTTCTTCATTTAGAAGGCATCGCTTTTGATTTTGTATACTTGGCATTCTATTTTCATCCTCCTGACAAAGCAAGTACATGCTGTCAATTCTACCAGGAGTACTTCTATGGCATAACAAATGATCTTTCCCCACATTCTAATATTGCAAACTTCAGTGATCTGCTTGTCTATCGAATTGGCGGTGGTCCACAGGCTCCGAGATCGGCTTTACCGATTGGCGCAGACCCTGTTGCTAACCCTCTAAGAGTAACACCGGTGAATATTGATCGGGATTTGCTTCATATGGTTCTTTCTGTTTCATATGCTAAGGAGCCTGATCAAATATTGTCAAGGTTAGTTGTTTCTTCTTGAATTTCTCACTAGGCAGGACAAGTGATATTTTAGATCTATGATCTATCCTATGTAAGTCGATAAGGCCCAGATCGTTTTTACTATTATTTCCAATGTCCGAGAATGAAGAAATTTTCACAAGGCAAGTACAGAATGTATCTCCTTAGCAATTATATACAATTCTAGTCTTCAATCAGTCATGGTATAAATACTCGAGGTTTATTCTGTTTTTGAGTGTTCAATTTGACTGCTGCCACAATCACTACTGTCAACCTGTTATTATAAACCTAACCTCGTACAATTCTATATTATTCTGACTCTTCATTTCTCTTGATATAGCCATGTCTGGTACCTATATCTGACCCATAATTGCAAATGAACATTGGTTTATGATCCACCAAGGAGATTCCAAATACATGGAAATCTTGGGGAAAATTGAACACGCTGCTTGTTTACACGACTACAAATTTACCCGTCGAGCAACCTACTAACAACCGTGTTGCTTTTTGTTGCAGTAATGTGGCCGGCTTTATTTACATCACCGACATTGATATTCAGAGGTTGGAATGCTGAACTTGGATAATCACTTTAACTACAATTTCTTTCGCATTTCTTATTCCCAGTTTGTGGATTGCAGGAAGAAAATTACATACCTTGCACCATCTGCTGGGGAATTGCCAAGCAAATATCTGATTATGGGAACCTTGACTTGGCTTGAAACTTGAACATTCTTTTGATCAAATTATTGTTACAGTTCCTCAAGTTCATCCGCAAACCCAGATTTTGGCTTGAAATTTCTCAATTTTCTTCCATTTGTAACAATGGAGCTTCAGTTGACAAGTCCAATGGCTGTTGTAATTCTAGCGTGTACCTTTAAAAATGTTGTTTTATGTTTAGAAAATCGGCTAGGACAACCCGGTCAGGTCTTTGATTGTCGGTTCAATTAGTTTCATTAGTCTGAGTTGTTGAACTAGATGATGTAACTAAAAAGTGATTTAAATATTAAATAAGTGTTATATATTGGAAAAAAATGCTTTTAGTTAAGTATTAATGTTACGTTTGGTAGACTATTGTTTACTCAAGACAGTTTGAACAAAGATGCACAATATGCATATCGCTTACTTAAATAACTTGAGTTTTTACTCTATAATTCTAAGTTTAGATTTCTATTAATTCTTTTTTGATTAGGGTAAACGTGCTGATGTAATAAATCTAAATTAGCAATGTTACCCTTATAATTATTTTTGCATTAATTTTGTCTTTGAAGTTATTCAATTGCGTCAATTTTATCTAATGTTGACGTGACAGTTAATGGTCCTTACGTGGTGATCCACTATACTGATGTGGTGGTCCATGATGTTGATGTGACAGTACACGTGTGATGATGATATTATAGAGGGATTGAATTGATTTTTTAACCAACTTCGAGGGCATAATTGAATTTTTGTCGAGTTCAAGGGCATTATTAAAATGGTCAACTATATGAATTTTTAAAAGCATGAAGTGGTTGATGTTTTGTCCTTGTTGGTGGGTTGAGTTCGAAGGATTTTGCAATAAGTTTATGGAAAATTTAAATATTTAATATTATTTTTAATTATAAATAGGATCAAATTGAAAGAATCTATAAATAACGGGGGCCAAATTTATTATTTTTTTGAATTAGGACTAAATTGATTGAATGTGTAAATATGGAGGACTAAATGTGCTATTATACAAAGTTTCGTAACAGTCCCGTTAAGTACTTAACAGCCGAGTTACCATTTTATAACAAAACACAAAGTTTAATTGTCATTTTGTAATATTTGAAAGTTTGGTTACTATTTTATTTTTTTAACAAAGTTCAGTTATCTTTCTTGTACTTTATCCAATAAAAAATTATTAAAATTTTAAATAATATTTTAATATTTATAGTGTAACACCCTTAACGTATACTCGTAGATCGAATATACATTAAAGATGTTATGGAGTCGTTTAAAGAAATCTCGACTTATAAATTTATTTTTTTACAAGTATTTACAAATTTTAGTATGTAAATTTAACCCTTTCTCAATTTTCTTAAAAACACAACCTATGTGTAGTTAGCTAGTTCAACCCTGAATTAATTATTTTAAAACATATTTGGCAATTATTAAAAACAACAGTTCAATTCAGGGTGAAAACTAGGTTCGCTATCTAGGCCATTTCTTGACTTTAAAATCTTTACGCGATTACCGATTATTCTTATTAGCAAAGTAATTATCCTTTATACCTTAGCTTTATTCTATTACAATGCTAATGCCTTATTTTGCTTTATCCATATACGATTCATCATCAAAACTGATTATTTATCTATCATTTAGTCTAATTTAATGCATCATACTCTACTAGCAATTAAATAATTACATGCCCACTAGAGATTATCATAAGCTAGAATATCTTACTGATATTTTGCAGATTGAAGCTTGATCAGCATTCTCGACTCCTCTTCAAATACCCCATCTTAATCTACGTGTGAAACAAACACACGCTAAGTACGAACTTAGTGAGGCAAAACTTATAAATCAAAGTAAAGCACTTTAATTTTAATAAAAATTGCATGATAAATAAAATACTGAATATAACATATAAGAATTTAAAATCGTATAGAATGACTTATCGAAGTTGTTCCTCTATCATGTAACCTGTAAAAATCAACATCTCATATACATATATAAGGCAATGTCATGTCAAATCAAATATCCAGTAAATCACTTCGTTTTCATTTGAATCATATCACTTCCACTTTTCATTTTCTTTTAGATCACTTGTACTTGTTACTTTTTATTCAATTCATAGCCCAATGTAATGTAATTGAGAATGCATGGTATGCACATATTGAGTATGCACATATGCGGGTCACTATTGAGTATGCACATATGCGACATCAACTAATATGTTGTGCCATAATAAATCACTGTATCACTGCTGTAATTTAACAGCATCACTGTATCACTAGGTCATAGCTGTAGAACACATCATCACTGTTTCACTTTATAACTGTTGTACACTTATACAATATCACTGTATCACTAGGTCATAGCTGTAGAACACAACGTCACTGTATCACTATATCACTATACTCCACCTCATTGACATGCCAATTATACCAAGAATCTCAATAATCATACAAAGGGCTTTTAACATCAATATCTTGTAAAGATCATTATAAACCATTTAAATTTTTTTGTAAAATATATCAATTTACTATTCAAATTCTTTTTCTTTCAAATCATTCTAGGTTGTCATATTATATTTCTTTCTCATATTATATATATATAATATGTAAAAATGCACTCACCTGGGCCATTTATTAGCTTGCCTCACTAAGCATTACTCGATCCTTTCCTTCATAATACCTCGACCATTCTTTTGATTCAAATCAAACTTCATTGATCATATAAATACGAATAACATTCGTTAGATTCAAATCTAACAATACTTTAAACATTCTATCGAATCTAGTCATTCGAATATACAAAATTTCCAAAAGTTTTTCCTTCCTTCCTTATACTGTCCAAAACCCATTTTTGGTCTTTAATGACCATTTAGAACTTCCATTAACCCCTTTCAAGCTTACTAATTAACCTTAGATATAAAATGCATCAATTCTCATTTTCTGACAGATTGCACTACCTTCAAAGAAATATTTCTATAAAATATTCTAAGACTCGGAATTCGATTCCGTTTGTTTTGAAAGAAACTAGATTCAGTAAGCTTTTCAACCATATAAATTAATAGCCCAAATTCAACTTGTACGATTCATGGCGAATTTTCAAAGTTAATTACAATGCTGGAATTCGAAAGAGACTGATGCTCTATTTTATGCCCTTTCGTCACTTAAAAATTAACATCTTTTGACTCGGAACTCGAAATCAGTTTTCGTTTGTTGGAGGCAAAACTAGACGAACAAATCTTTACATCGGTATAAAATTCACCTTCTAGCCACTTTTATAGAATTTATGGTGAATTTTCAAACTTACTGCCAAAACCAGTCTTCTACATAGCTTTCCATAATCAACTTCTAATTTATACTAACTTCTTCTTATTTTTCTTCTTGTCAATTTAGTCCCATCACTTGCTTCAAACCACTAATGTATCACTTTCTTCATCAAATAAATATTCAAAAATAATTCCCTTTAATTTTCCTTCTTTATCGAATGGTCACCAATAATGCAAAGGTATGGATCCAATTTTCTTAACTTTGCAAATTAGTCATCAATTCAACATTACCACCTTAATTTCATCATTACAACTAAAATTCAGATTTAGTCCTTATCCAAAACCTCTTTTCCAAGTTGGTCACTTAACTTTGACAAATTGTCAAAAATGGTCACTAATTCAATTTAACATCGGTTTAGCATTCTAACATCAATTTCACATCTCCAACATTCTTAATAACATAAATACACACCAAATCTATACAAATTCAGATTTGATCCTCTAACTTTTAAGATTGCCAAATTGGTCACTATCAAATTAACTTAGGGTCTTGCTTCCAAACAACAAATCAAGCTTACTAAATCATTAATTCAACATCACAAACCCTAAATTAAACTTGAATCCATAAACCCTAATCATCTTTATAATAATCTAAACATGTAGAACTTAAATCCCAACTCAATATCATGATTTTAACATCATACTAACTTGATTTCAACTTGAATTCAATCATGGAATCATAAAATCTCAAAAGACACAATTGATCCATAAACCCTAATTTCTTTCTCATGTAAATTCTCATAAATCAAGCATGAATTCCATGAATTATTGATATCAAAAGATAGAGCTTGAAGAGTAGAACAACTTTGTAGTTGAAGAGATTACCTGAAAACCGAGTTTCAAGCTTGGAAAAATTTTCTCTTTCTTTCCCTAGCTCTCACGTTTTTGGCTGAAAAAGATGAACATTTTGTTCATCTTTTCACCATTATTTTACACATATATCTATTAAATGAATATTAAATTCATTTAATAGTGAAATTACAATTTTGCCCTTTTTATCCAATGGTTGAGATTGATTTTATCATCAATCAAGGGCCAAGATTTAATCTTACATTTCCTCTTTCCAAAATTGCCATTGGGGAAAAATGACCAATTTGCCCTCCAACTAGTTTTTATTTACTAGTTTGCCATTCTTGTAATAATTCAACTAAATTTAGTTGGAATCCAACCAAATATAATAAAATATTCATAAAATATTATTTTATGAATTTTCCATGGCTTTTGGATCAGCCTCTGAAATTCCAGTTCGATTTGATTTCCCGATATTCATAAAATACTTTTATTGCGATTTTACCTTTTCCGAGCTATTGGATTTATTCCGAAAATTCTATATTTCCATATTCGGGAAATAAACTCTATTATCCCATAAAACTTCATTTTCCAAGGACTTAGATTGAATTTTCTTATCTCAGTCTATTTTCCCGATACTTATCGAAAATCTTTATAGAATAAAATTCCTCTTAGAATTCCTTTATCGATAATCCATACGGATTTTCTCTACTCTTACTGAGTCCAAAATATCGATCAGTAACACTTTTATGGGACCTTCCCGAAGGTCACCCATCCTGCATTTCTCTAGCCTAATCACGCTTAACAATTTCATTCGATCCAAATTCGGTACCTTTTTCTACATCTTAATTCTTAAAACCGATATCAAGGTACCTATTTCGATTTACTCTTACACTGAATAAAATTACTTGTTAGGGAAATTTACTCTTTAGTCCCCAAACTTTTCCAAAGTTTATACTTTAACCCCAAAACTTTCAAAATTTATATTTTGGTCACTAGCCAAAATTTGGGATATTACATATAAAATATTAAAATAAAACTCTATAATGAATTAAAATAATTAAGTAAAAAACATAAATTTTAAAAATCAAAAGTTATAAATACACGACAATCAAAATTTAAAGAAACTGTAGGAAAAGTTTTTGACTGTTTCTAGTTATGTCTAAGCCTACTAATATATGTTTTTCTACATCAAATATTAATTAGCGTCAATTTGATGTAGAAAAACGAAAGAAAATTTGAGTTTATTGTTACTTAATACAAGATTGATTCTACTAAAAATTTATTTAACGAATGATAATACTCGAATTGACGAAGTTGAAGACTTTTCGATGGAAGTATTCAATTTTTTAATACTTTATAAACCATTTTTTATTTTTTATTTTATAATTTCTCATACATTTTTTAATTTTGTATATTAGTTTTTATTTCAATAATTTTTTGAATATTTTATTTATTTTTTAATTTTATGGATTTCTAAAAAAATTGAAGAATATTTTGATTTTTTGTGAGAGTTCTCACTATGCTTATTTTTAAAATTATCAGGGCCCAAAAGATATTTACATAAATTTGTTAATCAATTTTTCATATATTCCATTTGTAAAAGTTCAAGTCGAAATCGATTAAATTAACTTAAATTTTAAACAAATTATTTATCTAGTTTTAAAATTGTTAAGATTTTAATAACTTCTTAAATTCTTATTTTTTAGTTTAAATATTAATTAACTTATCGAATTTTCAATTAAAATCAATTATGCCCCTAAACTCGACAAAAAATCAATTATGCCCTCGAAGTCGGTTAAAAAAATCAATTTAACCCATTTACCACGTCATTATCACTAGTGTATTGCCACTTTAGAATCATAGACATCCACGTCAGTATAGTGGACTGCCACGTTGACATTGTTAACAATCATGCCAGCATTGTAACGTTCAACATCGATCAAGGGGCAAAATTGATGCAATTGAATGTCTTTGAGGACAAAATTGATGCGAAAAAAATATAGGGTCAAGATTACTGATTTAGGTTTACTACAAGAACAAATTTACCCATTTAACCTTTTTATATTATGACAAACTATTTTAGAAATCAAGTAATAACTCCTATAATAATTAAGTTTTTTTTTTCAACCACGGGGCTATGTAGCCAACATGTTTCTCAAACTAGATAGCTGCACTAAACAAGTTGGTTTGTGGTTGCAAAAACATTGAGTTCTACCGTATTATATGTGTAATACCTTAAAAATACCCCCGATTCAAAAACCCTAATTTTAAAAATCCCTAAATTCAAAACCCTAGAATTTGGGAATTTAAAAATGAAAACCTAATTAAGAAATTTGGGAATTAATTGAATTTTAAACAATTTCATGACCTTTTTATAAAAAAAATGATATTTGGTGCCTACTTTGTGAATCCTAGAAAAGTACAATGACTTACCTTGTAATTTAACCAAAATTTTGGTTATATAACCCCTTTTCCCTGCGATTTAGTTTAATTTGCCGCAGCCACCTTCTCATCTCTCTCAATTTATATTCGAAACATATATTTCTTTTCTTTCTTTTTTATTTATTTAATTCGATCAAACCCCCCGCTCAATTCAACTATGTCTTCGGTTGATTTGAAGATCAACCATTCGAATAAGATAAGTATACTTCTATCATTAAATTTCGTTATATTAATATTTAGGAATAATTTTTTTTGATCATAGTGATAATAGTAATAGTGTTATCGTAGGATTATTCTCATAGGTACCAATACAACTGGACCCAATGCTTCTGATCCTGATAAACGCCTCAATCAGTAGGTTGAGTTTGCTTTGGTTAAGGTGTGTTTTCTTCCCGTGCTATAAATAAATAAGTTTTATATGGTTTACACCTTGTTTGATTATGGTTTGTATGGTTGACATCATATGCATACGATTTTAGAATGTGTTTTTAATTATGATTTATAAAATATTTGATTTACGAAATATTGGATTTACGAAACTATGATTTACGAAATTATGTACTATGATTTATGGATTTATGAAGTATGTTTATGGAATATCAGATTTGTGGAACTTTGTTAATGAAATTTGAGATTTAAACATCATACACGTATGAGCATGGGTTGGGATTTATACGAAGAAAGTTCAGTGGTTTCACCCTTCGGGCTGAATTCCGCTTCGGATCAGTGGCTCCACCTTCGGGTCGATTCCACTTCGGATGGTGACGATGTAGCGAAGAGGTTAAGGGAACCTTCCTCATCTTTGGCGGACGTAGTTGGGGTGCATTGCATTACGCTTGTGATATTGTACCATTGTTTTATGTTTTAAAGAAACTTGAGTAAATATTACTTTGTTTTACGACTATGGTTTTCTTGCACTTTAGAGACACACTAAGCTTTATAGCTTACTCCCCATAGTATTCTCTTACAGATATCTTTGGACTTTAGGCGACGCGGTACTTGGAGGATCTCACATTTTATCCGGATATTTTATTATTGAGTACGGAATTATTTTTAGTTATTCAGATTATTATTTTGAGACGTTGATGTAATTTTAAACTTTGAGACTAATTATGTTTTGGGATTATTTTTAGCAATCTTTTACTATGATTTTCTTTTAGAGATTTTATTTAAACATTCGAATATTATTTAAGAAATTTATGTTTTATTTATTATAAGACATTTATTAAATTATTGTTAAATATTCCTTTTAAATTAAAGTATACTTTTTTTAAATTGGATTTCTTGAGGGTTATAGTTTCGAACGTGACTTCCTAAATTCGACCATTTTCGTTATATACATGTATGAGCATGGGTTGGGATTTGTACGGAGGAAGTTCAGTGGTTTCACCTTTCGGGCTGAATTCCGCTTTGGATCAGTGGCTCCACCTTCTGGTCGATTCCACTTCGGATGGTGACGATGTAGCGAGGAGGTTATGGGAACCTTCCTCATCTTTTGCGGACTTAGTTGGGGTGCATTGCATTACGCTTGTGATATCGTACCATTGTTTTATGTTTTAAAGAAACTTGAGAAAATATTACTTTGATTTACGACTATGGTTTTCTTGCACTTTAGTGACACACTAAGCTCTTTAGCGTACTCCTCCTTAGTTCTTCTTTCAGATACGCAGACCATAGGTGAATCAGTACTTGGAGGATCTCACATTTTATCCAGTTATTTTATGAGTACGAAACTATATTTTTTTGTTATTCAGATTATTATTTTGAGACATGGATATAATTTCATACTTTGAGATTAATTATGTTTTGGGATTATTTTTGACATTCATTTATAATGGTTTCATTTCAGATATTTTATTTAAATATTCTAATCTTAATTATGATATTTGTATTTTATTATTATGAGATATTTATTAAATTATAGTTATATATATATTCTTTTTAAATTAAAGTATAACTTTAAATTTTGGTTTTCTTGAGGGTTAAGTTTTCAAACGTGACTTCCTAGATTCGACCTATTTCTTCTGGGCTGAGTTTAGGGGGTTACATTTAGTGGTATTAGAGCTAAGTTCAACCTTCGGACTGTGATGCACACATAAAATTTTAAACCAAAAATGATTTTTACATGCATATTAAATATTTTTGGGCAAAATGGGATTTTCTAATAAATATATTATTTCAAAAAAAATAAAGAAATATTTTTGAATAGAGACTCCAAGTACCACCTCTAATTCTAGGATTATTTCCTTTTGTAGATATATTACTATGCCGCCTTTTATGTTGAAGAATGAAGAATTCAGAACGAAAAATTTTAAGTTGTGTCAGTTAATTTTTGGGATCTATCGCTAAGTCTGGAAATTTCGAGGATGAAATTCCTTTTAAGGGTGGGAGAGTTGTAACACCCCAAAAATACCCCTAATTCAAAAACCCTAATTTTGAAAATACCTAAATTCAAAACCCTAAAAATTGGAAATTTAAAAATGAAACCCTAATTAAGAAATTTGGGAATTAATTGAATTTTAAACAATTTCATGACCATTTTATAAAAAAATGATATTGTGTGCCTACTTTGTGAATCTTAGAAAAGTACAAGGACTTACCCTGTAATTTAACCAGAATTTTGGTTATATAATCCCTTTTCCCTGCGATTTAGTTTAATTTGCCGCAACCGTCTTCTCCTCTCTCTCAATTTATATTCAAAACATATATTCATTTTCTTTCTTTTTTTATTTATTTAATTCGATCAAACCCTCCGCTAAATTCAACTATGTCTTCGGTTGATTTGAAGATCAACTATTCGAATCAGATAAGTATGCTTCTATCATTAAATTTCGTTAGATTAGTATTTAGGAATAATTTTTTTGATCATAGTGATAATAGTAATAGTGTTATCGTAGGATTATTCTCATAGGTACCAATACAGCTGGACTCAATGCTTCTGATCTTGATAAACGTCTCAATCAGTAGGTTGAGTTTGCTTTGGCTAAGGTGTGTTTTCTTCCCGTGCTATAAATAAATAATTTTTATATGGTTTACACCTTGTTTGATTATGATTTGTATTATGCCTTGCATGGTTGACATCATATGCATACGATTTTAAAATGTGTTTTTAATTGTGATTAATAAAATATTTGATTTACGAAATATTGGATTTACGAAACTATGATTTACAAAATTATGGACTATGATTTATGGATGTAAGAAGTATGTTTATGGAATATAAGATTTATGGAACTTTGTTAATGAAATTTGAGTTTTAAACATTATACACGTATGAGCATGGGTTGGGATTTATATGAAGGAAGTTCAGTGGTTTCACCCTTCGGGCTGAATTCCGCTCGGGTCAGTGGCTCCACCTTCGGTTCGATTCCACTTCGGATGGTGACGATGTAGCGAGGAGGTTATGGGAACCTTCCTCATCTTTGGCGGACGTAGTTGGGGTGCATTGCATTACGCTTGTGATATTGTACCATTGTTTTATGTTTTAAAGAAACTTGAGAAAATATTACTTTGTTTTACGACTATGGTTTTCTTGCACTATAGAGACACACTAAGCTTTATAGCTTACTCCCCCTTAGTTCTTCTTTCAGATACGCAAACTATAGGCGAATCAGTACTTGGAGGATCTCACATTTTATCCAGTTATTTTATGAGTACGAAACTATATTTTTTTGTTACTCAGATTATTATTTTGAGACATGGTGTAATTTCATACTTTGAGATTAATTATGTTTTGGGATTATTTTTGACATTCATTTATAACGGTTTCATTTCAGAAATTTTATTTAAATATTCTAATCTTAATTATGATATTTGTATTTTATTATTATGAGATATTTATTAAATTATAGTTATATATATATATTCTTTTTAAATTAAAGTATAACTTTAAAATTTGGTTTTCTTGAGGGTTAAGTTTTCAAACGTGACTTTCTAGATTCTACCTATTTCTTCTGGGCCGGGTCTTGGGGGTTACAATATGTATTACAAAACATGAGAAAGAGACCAAGACTGACAGATGAAGAGGAATTATTGATTATATAAGTTAATCCATTGTTATAGCAATGCATGAGAACTTGATTTTAGTTCTGGCTTCTCTTCCCTTGAATTTAACTGCAGCATACAACGGTGTTATCTTTAGTACTATTAGAAAAATTATGAAGCTCAATCCTCGCGCAAATTAGTATACTTGAACATAAAATAGCTAAATGTATAAGAAAATGAAAAAAATACTAAAATTTTGATTACTTTAGTTGTTGATACCTTTTACATGTACGTTTTGTATATGACTTTTATGATTACAAAATGAACATATCTTACTCTATTTACAACTTTCCTCCATACTACCTTTCTTCCTCAGTGAAGGAGGACATCCTTTGGTAGCCACTTTTATGAGATCTCTTAATGTCATGTCATCGTACAAAACATTATCATCTTTAATCATTATAGATTCATCGATAGAAATGACTTCTCAGTGGCAGTATATAAATTGACTTGGCCCGAAAATTTGTCTGAAATCAATTTGAGTCTGAACTGGTTGTGATTCGAGGTGATGATGTTTTAAATTCAATTCGAGTTCGATTTGATGTTGATCTAAACTCGAGTTAGACCAAGAATATTTTGGACCCGAACTCAAATTGAACATAATTAATGTGATAATTGAACTCGACCTGATATGAACTAAAACCATAAATTAATATGGTAATTATTTACACATTTTCATTTGGTATTGATTCTAAATGATTAAATAATATTGTAGAAGGTAAATTAACCATGAGTCAATGTCATTTTTTTTGATATAATTATACTATCTAATTCACCGATTCGCTAATCCAAATCGCGTTGTAGAAGTTAATTATAGAGACGACTTTACCCATTCAATTACTCTATTCAAAACATTAAAAATTTGTATTTCTAACCTTACTTAAAAGATCTACCAACTAATTGTTGGTGTCAATGTCATGCTATTAATAAACTTTCAGACATGTTTTTAAGACGGTGAATTTCCACAGAATTGAGCAGATAAAACAAACAAGTATTTATGCTTTTATTTAATTATTTTCCTTAAATAGAATTCATAGGGAATTATCTTGTTTTACTCTCCAACTTTAAATTAAATAATACAGTTTACATTTGCCTACAAGAATATTTTGCTGATTAATTCCTTAGGAAACTCAGTCAATTAGAGCTTCGTAGGGAACAAACTCCCATTCTGCCCACAGCCTACCCACCACAAATCAAATAAAGCTACTCAATAATGAGTAGGGATGCTAAAATTTGAATCCATCCATGGATTTCAAATCGATCTTTTCTAATGAAGTGATTTTCTTATAATCACTAATATCTAATATTTGGTTGACTAATTCAGATAGAATATTATAAAAGTTTATTAAGAGTAGACTCTTCCAACTCCATATGCTCTATTCATTATATCAAGATTTAAATTCCTTATTTTGCTTAAAAAATTTAATGTCTCATCCCACTAAACTAACTAGTTGATGGTGAAATATTTTTCTTTTCCTAATTGGACAGGAAGTGGGATGAAATGAATGTTTTCGGACAATGAGTATTGTAATAAGGGGACCTCATGAGCGTGACATTTTTACAATAAATTTGGTTTTAACGGAGTTGCCACCAACCCTTTTATTTTAGGTGAGATTAGATCACTTGAAAATTCAGTTATTTAATAAAACTTGTTTTTGTTATTTTATTAAAACAACAATTTTTTGGTCTGCAAAATCGAAAACATTGGTTCGGGAGTCAGTTACGTGTGGGGAAGGATGAGCACCCCACAACACCCAAATTTGATACCTAGTCGATTACGTATTGTCTTAATGGTGGAAATTACGAATTCGAACTTAATTTGAAATACATGAATTATTGTTCAAAATATATTTAAAACAATACTCTTTTATATAAGACTAACAAGAAATTTATGTCTCTTTAAGCTTGAGACAAATTTTCGCAGATTCCCGAATAAAGGAATACTATTTCAAACATTGTAATTTGGTTAAAACATATTTTTATTTAGGATTATCGAAAAAATAACCACACCTCTTTAAGCTCGAGACATGATTTTATTAAGAATCCCGAATAAAATATTTTGGTTAAAATGATGTTCTTCTATTTAGGATTAACCAGAAAACCACAGCTCTTTAAGCTCGAGACACGATTTTATAGGAAATCTCAAATAAAAATATTACTTACAGTAAAAAAATAGGTACGACTATTTGTTATATATTAAAATACAAACATATATATATGTATATATATCATACTTAGCATTTAAAGCAAAGTGACAGCTCTTTAAAGAACATGTTTCCCCTTTATTTATAGATTAAGATGTCCCCACATTAGTATTTCATACATTCATTTTTGTATTTTCTGTTTATTATCTGCATTTTGTCTAACTCTTGTCATAGTTGCTCTTGTTATACAATTTTCTGCCTTTTTGCTATGTTGTCTTGTATTATTAATGTCCATACAGAGGAAGTTTCACCACTGCAGCTAGTTCGACATTGTAGCGGCCAACTGTCCAGACTACCAAGGATAAGGACGAATCTGCCAGTTGGATTTTCTGTTATCGTGTACGGTAGAAAGTCACGCAAATCACCTGAAGGAAAGATGTCCTTATCTCAGCAGCCTATAAAATAATACTTTTGGAGGAGAGAGAAGATGATTCACGCGATTTCCATTTTCCTATCATCTTCAACCTTTCAAAGCTCTCCTCCTGTGGTGGCTTAAGCTCTATTTATGGTGAACGAAGGCAAAGTAAGGCGAAAATATCTGAGGAAATAAGGACTCATGTGCTGAATCAAGGAGGAATATGTTTTATCTTCTTTAAATCTTTCTAGAGATAGATGTTTATTGAAGTTTAATTCTATTTCTTGTACTTATTGATGATGGTTTACTTTTTGATCTACGTTATGAACTTGTTTAAACTTGCATTTTAAGTTCAATACAATCTTATTAGCTTTCTTCTTATTTCAATTTGTGGATTTGAGCTTTGTTTGCATGAGAGTGTTTAGCATTATCACTGACATTGAGAAATACAGTGACAGTTAAGATCAACAAGCCATTACAACAAGAGTTGAATAAGGATACAACGAGAGTTGATCCACTTGTTCGAGGATGTGTAGCTTGGATGAACAATGAGAGTTGTGGTTAATCTACATGTTTGAGTCATCAATTGAGAGTTGAATGAAAGCCAGTAAGTAAGCTTATGATTTTATTTGTCATATGAACCATAGTATGCTATAGCCTTGTTGCACATGATATTCTACCAAGTTGACTGAGGGGACCCAGATATTTAATTTGATATATATTTTACTTTTGTTGATTTATTATTTTTGCTCTCACAATCGGTCTTATAATCAATCATTTTAATATTCTTTTACAATCACAATTGCAACTGCACTCCTTTGTCTTTCAGAATTGTATCTAGCGACATAAGTATACTAAACACCTATTCTCATGGGATCGATATCTAAAAAGATTTATCTGTTAACTATACTTACATCGACAGTGTATGCTTGAACCGTTTGTATGACATTTATTCACCGATCCAGTTTTGGTGCCGTTGTCAAGGATGGCTTTATTTAGTGTTTATGTTTAGGTTTATGTTTGCAATTCTATTTTCTTCCTTTAGTTTGTAGTTGTTACTGTTTTTTTTTATTTTTGTGATTTCATTTTCTTTTTATTAGTATCTTTTACGTTGTATGGTCAGAAGTTATGCTACACCACTTTTTGTACCTGATCTAGAAGTTGAAAGGACTCTTCGACGAAGGCTTCGAGAACAAAGTGAGATGGCAAGATAGATCAACAATGATGGTATCCCAATGGTGCCCCCTCATGATCCTGAAAACCCACCACTGCACCCACTAGCCCAAAACAGAACAATCCCCAATGTTGTAGTTCCTCAGTTAGATGATTTACAACTGGGAGTTGTTTGACCACCTTTTCAAGTTGGCAATGTCGAGTTGAAGCCATTCATGTTTCAAATGCTTAACTTGAATGGGAAGTATGTGGAGTTGCCACACGAAGACGCTAGAGAGCACCTTAAACCATTTCTATTAATTTGTGCTTCTTTTAGTCAACAAGGTGTTCTTGATGATGCCTTTTGTATGCAATTATTTCTATATTCTTTGCAAGGAAGAGCTCGTATGTGGTTTCATGGACTCCCTACCAGATCTATTACGTCATGAAATGATCTTGCATCACAGTTTGTATTACGCTTTAATCTACCGACAATGAACTCGCGCCTGAGGAATGATATCACCGCTTACTATTGTGTGTTTTGAGTGCTACGTAAATGTGCAAGCGAACACGTCGCAAGTAATAAGTGATAAGTATAGAGTATCGTCTCCACAGGTACTGGTCTAAAGGACTTGATCTTTTAACCCCTTGCACTGAAAGAATTGTTGTGATGATAGATGGTGATAGAAAAATAAAACAAATAACTAAAGATTGTAAAGGAAACAAAGTAATCAATGAGAGAGTTGGTTTGATTATTAGGATTAAGAGTATGCCGGATGAGTTGCTTTGTCAAGTTGAATGCCGGAGGCAAGTGAAATGCAGAGGCAAGTAGATTGCCGTGGCAAGTAATTGCCCAGGCAAGTAGTTGCTGGAAGTAGGACTCTCCGTGACCAGTGAAATGCAATTGCAAGTGGTTGGGTCAGAGTAGGACTCTTCTCAGTAAGTGGTTGCCCTGGCAAGTTAATTGTTGAGGCAAGTGCGATGCCGTGGCAAGTCAATTGTGTCTCCAATGTTCTCCAGAGTGTTCTTCACTGCCTTCATGTTATCTCTATCTTGAAGGGCTGACGCTAGCACAAATCTTGGTGATACGTCTGTCCTACATTATTTTACCAAGAATGAACACCGTCTTTCCTTGAACTCTTGTTAGCCGCTTGAAATTCTCCCCGTCCCCAAGCTCCTTCACTTTGTCACTTTCTGAAAACTTGGTTCAAGAGGGAATTGATTTCCTTCAACTCTCGCAATGTTAGAAAACCTGGATTCAATTCAGTCCGTCGATCTCCATAAACTCTCGTAATGTTTGGAAATCGACTCGGTTGAGGAACCTCCAATGGATGTCACTTCATTAGAGTGATTCTTTCATACGAATCACCATTGATCTCGCTCTCCCTTGTGCTTTCACCAATTTAGGGATTTGAGTTTCAACAAATGATTCTCCACTCAAGCATTAAACTACTTGATTTGTAAGAATATGAATTCAATCAACATTGTGCATTTAAACTTGAACCAAAATTAAATCATCCATACAAAAACCTCTCAAAACATAATAACCCAAACCATCTAATTTAGTTCATGGTCGGGTGAAAAGAAAATACAAAGAAATATTTCCCTAACATGAAGGGTGATGTGCGGTTACAGCAATGAAGGAAGAGAGGAGATGAACTCCTCTATCTGATCACTCACACGATCAGCTTCCCTTGATCTCTCTCTCTTGATCTGATCCCTCAATTTCCTCCCTCCAATCCACTTGTGTTTCGATCCTTTAAATAGGTGTGGAGGAGAGTTTGTTGTGTGAGTTTTTGGTGGAGATAGGGCTTCTATTTTGAATTAAAAATGTGGGAGATAATGTAGCTGATAAATAAATAAAAATTGGGGAATTATCCTTTGCATTTGAATTTGAGTTGGGCGGTTGGAAATCCTAACTGTTTTGATCCATTCAGCGCCATGGCAGACTTCGACAATTGGCTCAACAATTCATCCTACACACAAACAAGCAAAAGAGCAGCATTGTTTCTACAAAAAGTAATAAAAGGCATGGTCAAGCACATTGAACTAGGAAACTACGAACTTATGCATGAATGACTACAAATGCAACTAAAATGAGCTTAAGTCTAACAATAATGTGAGTAAAAAAGGTAGGAAAAACAATACTTTTACGCACTTATCACTTACTATCAGTTGGATGATGAAACTCTCCACACTACATGGGAAAGATATGAGTCATTGTTGCGGCGATGCCCTAACCATGGAATTCAACAAGAAACTCAAATTGAGTTCTTCTACAATGAGTTAAATGCGGCCACAAGATATCTTGTCAACAGATCATCTAATGGACCTTTACTTGATTGCACTTGCACTGCTGGTCGTGTATTGGAGTAATTTGCACAAAATGATTATCAATATCCTATTTCAAGAGTTGCTTCATGCAAAGCTGCACCAGGAGTTTTCGAGCTGGATGATATTTCTTCTTTAAAGGTTCAAATTTCTTCTTTAGAGAACAAAATCAAGAATATGGAGGGCACAAGTGAAGTTGTTCCTATTCAGCTAACTCAACAAACTACTACTACTGTGTTCTCTTGTGAGATTTATGGTGAGAACCATAGCTATGAACATTGCCCACAACATGCAAAAAATACGAGCTATGTCAGCAACATAAGCAGTAATGCCATGGGTAACTCTTATACAACCAATCGGCAATCTAGGGGAATTTCTAATTCTACACATAATTTATGAGTATTTCACTATAGGAATAATTCTTTTCAAGGGAACTCTAGTGTTCGTCAAGGGAATTTCAGTTATCCATAATAATAGTATGCACCATAAGCTCCATTGAAGTCACAACAGAACAAGGTGCAACCACGTTATCCTTTTTCACAAACTCAACAACCGCAGTTTGGCGCGCAATCACAATATGGAGCACCATCTCAGATACAGTTACATACTAGTCATTATGCTCTATCATCTATATTTGATCCATTTGCTCTTTTTGAGGAAATAATGCAAGAACACTTCTCTCAGACTGAAGCTATAGTACAAGGTCACTCTTCTTCGATCCGTACTCTAGAAGCTCAATTGCGGTAGTTGGCTAATGATATGAACTCTTGTCAACTGAGCACACTTCCTAGCAATGCCGAGAGTCCGGTGATTAAGGGTAAAGAACACTGCAAGGCTATTACTCTCCACAGTGGCAAGCAAATCGTTGATTCGACGCAACAATCACCCATATCTATTTACGAGCATGGAGAATCTTCAAAACCTGGCCCAATGTTAAAAAATGGAATGGAGGATGGCATGGTGGAGGAAGATCCTTCTGTTATCAATCAGTTGCCACCAGTTTTATAATCTAAGTTGTCGAAACAATATCTGATGTCAACGCAATCAACATATACTCCATCTCTGACTTTTCCTTAGAGATTCAAGAATACTGAGTCTGACAATCAATTTCAATTCTTTCAAGATACTTTACAATAACATACGATGCAAATCCCGTTAATGGATGCTCTTACGCAGATTCCTAATTATACAACGTTCATAAAGGAAATTCTATCTAAGAAGAAAAAAAGCAGTGCTATAAAGACCATTATGCTCACAGAGAAGTGCAGTGTGCTTATATCCACTCCTTTACCAAGAAAAATGAAAGACCCTGACAGCTTCATCATTCCCTGTTTTATTGGAAATCACTACTTCAGCAAAGCTTTTTTTTGATCTTAGGGCCATTATTAATCTAATACCATTATAACCATTCCAGAAGTTAGGAATTAGGCAAATGAAACCCACTACGATCACATTGCAACTAGCAGATAGATCTCTGACTCATCAGAATAGACAAATTAAAGACATACTTGTTCGTGTGGAAAAGTTTGTATTTCCAATAGATCTTATTATTCTTAACTGTGAGGTAGATAAGAATGTCCCTATTATTCTTGGCCAATCATTCATAGCAATCAGAAAGGCTATTATTGATGTATCAAAATGAGAACTCACAATGTGGATCAATAATGATCAAGTTACTTTCGGGATGTTTAATGTAGATCTTGGAAGGAATACATATGAATGCCATCATATTGATGTTCTTGACAATATCGTGCAAGAAGGCTTGAATCATCATAGTATAGTCATTGCTGAGGACACTACACTCACAATTATTGAAGACAATCTTCCAAATTGTGACAACATTGTTGAAGTGCTCATTGTTGCTGTTTATGTTAGCGATAGTGCCCTAAGGCCTATTGTATGGACATGATATTTTGATTATTGAATTTATTATTATGATAAATTTGCATGCTTTTGTATCCTTGAATATTATTATTCTAAATATCCCTAATCAGTTATTATTGTGGGAAGAATAATAAGATAAGATTAGTATGAAGTTTGATAGATATTCATAAGATGAATATGTGAATGAGATTCAAATCAAATTCATATATGTATTTGCTGAGAAAAAAATATTAGAATCGACTCGTCTTAAGATTAATACATGGATTAAAGTTATATATTAATCTTCAAACAATTATGACATTAAATCCTTAGACCTGAAATTGCTACGGTTCTTAACATGATAACTATTATATTTTGACATAGTCAAACATCATTTTTAATCGGACGACTATAAAGGTTATGCTTGAACATAATAAGGAATCATGCTGTAAGATGTGAGTGATTAAGATGGAATTTATCCCTCTTAACATAAGAGAGATATCTTTTGGCCTCTTGATGATTGAGACCGAGAAATGCATGGCCGTGCTCAAATGAATTGATAGAGATCAATGTCATTTGTTTACTTAGTTCAATTAGGCATCAAGAAACTAAAGATAGAACGATATAAGGTTAACATTTTCCATGTATATCGTGAGATAAAAGGATTATGACATAAACTGAATTAAGGTTGTCTCGGATTATGAGCTTTTCATTTAACTTGGTTAGTCATAATGTCTTGCTAGAGGCCACTTATGACTTGTAGAATAAAATGTGATTTTATCTACTACCAACGTTAAATGAACCTATAGGGTCGCACACTAAGAATGGATAAGAATGATTGTGGTTCTTACTCTCAATAATAAATTTAAGATAATGCAATTATTTTAAATTATATTATTAGAGATTATTTATTCAAATTTAAAAGGTTAAATTCGTAATAGAATATCTTATTTATTTTATTATTTTCCAAAAATAATATAAATAAATAATATTATCAAATAATATCATTATATAGATTTAATTGAATTTAAATTCCTTATCAGATAAAGAATCTATTTTAGAATATATTATTTATTTTAAATGAATAATATTATTAAATAAATTACTTTATCTAGAGTTGGTTAAATTTGAATTCTTTATAAGATAAAAGAATTTATTTTAAATTATAATTTATTTAAAAAGAGTTTTAATTAAATTATAATAGTGAACTCAACCTGACCCTATTCAAGTCATATATATATGTATGTGTGCCAAGGGTTTTGTGAGGAATCTAGGGGATTTCGAAATAGCCACTAAAACTACAAAACTAGATTTTTCGAAATCTTGATTGGAACTAGCATTCGGATAGCCGTTCGTCATCCATTCGCGTGTGGATACTTGTAGAGGGCGGTCATCTTTCACAAAAGGCAGCACCTCAACACAACCGGATTCCTGAATCAAAATTAAGGTAATTTTTGATCTCCTCTTCGTACATTAATATGATTGCATGAGATCCTGAAAATTCTTCATAGGATATTTTTTCGTTGCGTTTATTTACTTGATTAGATCAGTTTATTTCCTATGAAACCCAATAGTTCAACCCAAATGGCAGGTTGAATCTTTAGATCTTGCACACCGTACAATTCTTACTTTTAAATCATCTATTGAAGAAGCTCATACTCTGAAACTAAAGCCATTACCAGCTAATCTCAAGTATGTATTCCTTAGAGATGCGAAAACAATCTCAATCATTGTCTCTGCAACTCTAGATGCAATTCAAGAAGCTAAACTAATAAATATTCTAAAGAAGTAAAAATGTGCTATTGCCTGGACTATTGCAGACATTAAAGGTATTAATCCATCTTTATGCATGCATAAGATCAAGTAGGATGATGATAGCAAACAATCTATTGAGCTGCAACGTTGACTCAATAAAAAATAAAAGAAGTGGTTAAGAAGGATATTCTCAAATGGTTGTACGTGAGTATCATCTATGCCATTTTTGATAGTGCATGGGTTAGTCCAGTCATTTTCCCCTAAGAAAAGTGGCATCATTGTAGTCCGTTGATCGATGTGAAAACATCACACTAAAAGTGCAAGCAACACTGTCGATGCATGAATAGAAATAAGGAAATTTTATTTGAATATCGATCCCACGAGGATGATATTTTTAGCTTAAGACTTATGTAACTACAATACAATACTTTAAGAGTGGAAATTGTGGGTGCAATGGTGGTTGCAATAAAATAATAAATAGATGAATAAGGGATTGATTGTGGTAGCAATAGCATTATATATAAAAAGATAAAGAGATATGAAAATAAAGCCTGGATCTCCTTGGTTCAGTTCAGCAAAAAGATCAAGTACACATCGAGGGAATATGATGGTTCAATCAGCAATTATAAGGTCAGTTTGAGTACTAGCTCCCATTTAATCTTCAATCGCTGACTCAAGGATGTAGATCAGCTTCAAATCTCATCGTAAGTTAGGACTATAACCCCTTGAACAAGTAGATCAACTTTTGTTACATCCAATCAACTTTCGTTGTAAAACTCGTTATCTGACTTAGCACTTCATCTGTTGATGTCAATGGCTAGTTCAACACTTTCATGCAAAATGTAAATCAGATCCAACAATTAAAACTTAAGAAAAAGCTAGTAAATATATATATAAACTGAAGAGAAAATTTTAACAAGTTCATAAAGCTTAAAATTTTAAAACATCGTCAATGAAGTGCAAAATACAATAAAAATCTTCACAAACATCTAACTAAAGAAGAATTAGAGAAGATAATAATGTATTTTCCTCGATTTAACACTTGACTCCTCTTCTCCTTGGATAATTCTACCTCACTTCACCTTGGATCTCCAAAAATAAGCTTAAGCTGCCATGGAAGGACGAAGAAAGCTCGGAGGTTAAAGATGATATAAAAAATGATAATAGCATGACTCCCTCTCTCCTTTAGATTCATCCTTTTATAGGTTACCCAAGGAAGGACACCTGTCCTACAGGTTATTTGCATGCGCCAGAGCTGTACAAAATCTATTGTAACAAGCAGTACAACTAGCAATGTCATCCTTATCTTTTAGCATACTGGACAGTTGGTAGATGCAGTGTCGAACTGGCTACAGTGGTGAAAACTCTCTCTACAGGGAAATTAGAAATGCAGCGACAACAAGGCAAAATAGGCAGAAATATATAAAATACGAGCAATTGAAACTGAGTTAGATAAAATGCAAAAATAAACATGAAAATACAGAACTGGATGCAATAAACACAAATGTGGGGACAATTAAATCTACAAATCTAGGGGAGATATATGTTTTTCAAAGAGCTATCACACCCCCAAACTTGAGTTTTTACTTGTCCTCAAGTAAAATTTAAAGCAACAAGGTTCATCAATAGTATAGAGGCATTATAGATACTTGAATATTCCAATCAATCAATAAACTCATTGCATCGACAAAATAAAGGATTGCAGAATCAACTCCACATCAATAGCTATGCAAGCAAGCAAAAAAATTCCTAACATCATGCCTATCATCTCAGATTCATTTTATCAATCAACATTTATCTAGTTCTGCAGATGGCAATATATATATATTTTCCATGTTTTTCTTCTTTTTCTCTTTTTTATTGTAAAGAGGGATATCGAAAATGAATGCACCTTAGAACCTAAGAAGTAAGATGTTGTGCAACGAACTCCCAGGAAGTACTTCATTGCAACGACACACACTCATGCAGCGACAACCTTTGGCTAGATTCATTTTTCTCAAACATGCAGAGCAGCGTTCCCCCGTAAAGCTACTTTATTTTATTGCAGTCACATTGGAATGCTTTTTATTTATACTTAATAAGATAAAAAATATATATAACACATGCTAAATGTAGACACTAAATTTTGTTTGAGTTCAAATTAAATACTCGAATTAAGATCAATCTACATTACCCCTCTCAATACCCAAAACCTTATACCCTAACCCAATAGCCCACATCAAACATGGCCCTTACATATGATTTTACATAGTAAAAAAATACAAAAAATGAATATTCCAACTCCTTACTTATTAAGTCATTACTCCTATTGGATGGATGGATGCCTCACTCCCATTGGATGAATCACTACTTAGTGACCAAGGTCTTGAACCTCATTGGTTTTATTTTATGGGATAAAAAAATAATAATAATATATAACATAAAGAAATGGAAAGACGGCCAGATTCATTTTCCCCGCTAGCCCCCAATCCACTGAACTCACCGCCATTTTTTCATTTCCATTACTTTTCCCCAAGACTTCACTCACCAAATGGCCATTTTTCATTTTCATTCCCCAAAAACAAATCCCCTAAACTGACTGCCCCTTTATTTCCCATCGTTCATTCAGACTGCCCTATTTTCATTTTCCTTAGCCGTTCACAACTCTTTGGCAACTCACCGCTATTCACCACCCCACCATTCGAAGTTAAAAAAAACCCACACCCATTCGAACCACCAACCCTTAAGTCAAGGTTTTCGACCCCAACGACAATGATCCGTGGATTGATTGATCGAACATATATTTGAGTTTTGGTATTTTTCTTCCCTTGTTTATTTATTGTATAACCTTTCCTTTGATCTAGTAAAATATTGATGAAATTTGTTGATAATCCTCTTTATTTATTTAAGTTTCTTTCTTATATGTTTTTGTTTATTTATTTATATTTTGTTTGTGTTATGTATTTTATTTTATTTGTTGGATGATGTGTATGCTTTATTTATGGCTATATTTAAATTAGTACATAGATGCATATACTTTTAGGTATGTTTTTATTGTTTTTGTATAGCATGTGGTTCGGTGTCATTTTATATTCATGGTTATTTTATGTTTTTATTTTTGTCTCTTTTGTATATATGTCATGCCTTGTTTAGTTGCATTCAAATCTATATTCTGTTAATGCGGTGCTTTTTTATTCGAGAGTAAATGTGGCTAGTACTAAACGTAGTGGTGGTGGTTTTTCAGTTTACTCTCGAATAATAGGGCCCTTTAAAATTCTCTCGCACGTATAACCAAATTCCAATTTAATCGTCACTTTAATTCGGAAAGTTTAATATTTAACAATGCGATAATTATTTGTTTTATTTATGGTACCAATTTTTGGGCGATATGGGTGTGCCAAAACCTTCCACATCCGTAACCGACTCCCGAACCTGATTTTAAATGAATATCTGGTTTTTATGGTGTCCGGTCTACCTCAGTGGCCGGTGGCGACTTGGAGTTTTTGTTTTCAAAAAATATACAAATTTTTAAAGGACTTCCCACTTTCCAAATATTTCCCCAAAAAACGAAAGGAAAACTACTATTCCCTTTTTAGCGATCTCATTCAACCTGATTTGAAGAAAAAAAGGGTCGCTACAGCTGGTGACTCGCTGAGGACATGTTTTAGCTTTAAAAAAAAAGAGAGTCAAGCCATTTTTAAAAAAAATATAATTACTGCTTTATTAATATCGAAAGTTGCAAATTAAAGTGACGATTAAATTAATATTTATTTCCATATACAAGTTTATTTTAACGCATTTAAAATTTGGCATTTAAATCCGTCTCTTTAAGTGGGGGAAAACGCCAGTGCTTTCGTGTGGATATTGTTCCTCCGTATGGGCCTAGTAAGTCCCTTTGGGGCTCGAGTACCCTATGTTTTTATGGGAATATTGTTTCCCCGTATGGACATATCTAATGGGTCCCCCTGAATGAATCTGGTTGAGAGGAGCCTATAATGGGTGATGATTGGGGCCTCGTTACCCTTAGGAGGGGACAACGAGGACAGTTCGGGCACCCTTTAGTACCAAAACTGCATGTAGAGAACATAGAAAGCCCACCCCTTTTAGAGCCATGTGAACAACCTAGGTTTTTAGATGAGATGTAAATAGGTTGTTTTTGTTTAACGCTCTGTTTGATTTCTCGCTTTATTTCTGCATTTATTGATTTTATTCGGTACTAACTTGTTACTTTTTGCATTTTATTTTGCTCATATTTTTGCATCTACATTGCATGACATAAAGGTGTTGATTCAAGTGGTTTACCAATTTGAGATCATTCATTATGGATAAAGGGTATCTCAAGAAGGAGGATCCCAGCTCAACAGTTCGACAGTGGCCCGATGTCAACCAAAGGGTTCAAGGTGAGAGTTTGCCAGTAAGTGCATAGTACCCGGGTACACCCAAGTAGGCCTACAACAAGATGACCTTTTAGGATTTGAAAGAAACGCGGGAGAGTCGATCTGTCTTTCCAAGAATATCGTAATCAGAATAGATTCCTTGAGCTTCAGGTCAATTAGTATTAGAAGGAGATGTTTTAAGTTCCGATTGAGATTTGAAGTTGCAATTCAAGGTTATTTGCACACCTTCGTGATGCTAGCTGATTTATTCAAGACCTAGACCAGTACAACACATTTTTGACAGTTTGAGTGTAAGAGGTAGCCCAACATGTGGAGACATCACCCATGAAAGCTGAAGCACTTCATTTCTTTTATGGACCAGTGATGGAGAAGACATCAAGATTCTTTCGGCTGCTTAGAGCCATTGAAGAATTAGAAGTTAGGGTCGAGACTTATTGGCGCCTCCTTTGTATCGAGAACCTTTTTCAAGCCAATGAGAGTTTCTCTAGGGTGACCACCCAAGGAATCAATGCTTTTATTTGCATACATCCTTGCATTTTATTTGTTCCATGCATTGCATAAAGCATATATCATGCATTAAGTAATTAAACAATAAGATTAATTGTGGGGGATTTCATAGCAGTAATTAAAGATTCTGCAATCATACTTCACCCGACACCAGAAAAATCAAATGGAAAAAAAGTTTTGCTAAAATGGAGGCCAATTTGAGAGGAGCATTTGTCTCAAAAAATAGGAAGAACAAGAGAATGACTTCTAGCCAGTTCAACTTTGAAAATATGAATGACTTAGTGGCTAGGGTGGATAAGCTCGATGAGCTCCAATAAATCTTGGTTGGGAGTCAAATGGAGATGATGGCATATATGAAGAAGTTCCAAGAGGAAACTATGGGCAAGATCAATAAATTGATGAGTATGATGGCTATCATGACCAAAGGAAATGGTTTGGTAGAAAACCCGTTTGTGCAAAAGGGGGTCGAAAAAACAAGTGAGAGTTAGGATTACGACTTCATAGCGGAAAAGACCTTGTCTAATGAAGAGCAAGCCATTATCAATCAATACGAGGTAGTCTGCACTACTTTTGAATGTCCCATAGAATTGGTGTTGGATAAGATTGAAGATTCTCTCTTGAAAATCTTGCCTTCACCAACAGACCGAGAACCAGCTCGAAAGAAATCTAAGAAAATGGATCATGAGATTAATGACACGAGCACCTATGAGGCCTGTAAGAAGCCGATAATTTTTGTACCCCAGGCTGTATCCTAAAAGGTGCGAGGCTCGAGTAGAAATGAGACTAGGGGTCATAGAGAGAAGATGAAGAAACTGTCTTTCACCCCTTTGCCGATTTCGTACACAGAGTTGTACTTGCAACTATACGAGGCCAATTTGGTTCGACCATATTTTGTTGCTCCCTTTCAATCCCTTATCCCTCATGGTATGATGCTAATGCACACTGTGAGTACCACGCCGACGTAGTGGGACACACGATAGAGAATTGTCCGACATTCAAGAAAATGGTGCGAAGCATGTTAAAAGCCAGAGTCTTAAAGTGTGAAGGACCTAACGTGGCAATTCAAACCACGAGGGTCAGGGCGTGAATGCTCTTGAAGAGATAGATGAAAAGAGGATGAAGGTGGATGTGTAAAAAATCAGGTCCCCTTTAAGTTGGGTTTTCAAAAGCTTTCCATGGCGGGTTTAATCAAGCATGGTACGAAGAATACACAATACGGACATGGGGCATTTTGTGACTACCATCAGAAGGAAGGGCATGAACCAGTGTTGTCCAAAATTCAAGCAGTTGGTTCAAGGGATGATGGATAACAAAGAAATTGAATTCTTTGAGAAAAGTTTGAAAGTTTGAGGGGTAGGGATGAATGACCAATGTTGCGATGGTCGAGGATTTCTAGTGCATCCCATCCATGCTTTTAGTTTTCCATATTAGCTTTTCTTGCATTTTCCTCGCTTTCCTTTTTATGGTGTAATTAACTTTGCAATTGTTGGCTAGAAAGTAGCAAATACCTTTTTAAGGGTGTATGTTATGTTTGCCTTTTTTCATTTTAATGAAAGGATGCATCTTTTAATTAAATATATATGTGTATATTCTTTCTTACACTTGTAGATCCTCAGATATAACGTGCATGATGTGGCATTGATTCTGATAAAAATATCAATCGAATGTTGTGATCACGATGAAGTATGATTTCTTGCTTAGTACGCTCTGGTCGGTAAAGCGCGAGACGCAAGACTACTACTCCTTCGATAATGTTCGATGATAAGAAAATCTCTTAGAAAAGCCCAATGGAGTTGCTTGAATGTGAGAATTCTTTTAACGCAAAAAAATGAAATAAAATGTTTTAAAAGAGAAAAAAGAAAATCAAAAGGGTACTCTGCTATAACAGAAGGCTAAATAAGGATGCTTCACTCCACTTACTCTAATTCAGTCAAAAGCCTTGGCTATATGAGTAAGTTTTCAAATCATGACTGTGCCGAGCAAATCGGGGTATTGTTGTATGTTCCATCATTATTCTCGAGACAAAGGATTGTGATGAGTTGAATTCCCGGAATGAAAGAGAAAAATTTAGTTGCTTAAGGAATGAATGAACAATCAAATAAGTTTCGGAGCATCCTGATGGAGCTGTGGGGAGAACAAATCTAATAAGGAGATATGCTCCACTTGTTCAATACCCTAGCGTCAGAGATGAATTTTTGAATACACTGATACAATATTAATCACAATTGGAAGAACACACTTGTACTAAGAATTATCAGAATGATATTTTTGTACTCCATGGGCTAAACAAATTTGAAAACCTTGAACATTTTTGAAAAACTAATGAGAACTAGAAGGAGTAGTTTTCGAACAGATCACGCAAAAACCATAATCATGAGGATGAACCGAGCAATCGGGGAGGAATTTCACAACTTCAAAGATCGCCACAACATTCAAAGGCAAGCTATTGATCACCGGGGATTGAATCTAAGACGCTTTTAAATTTGATATCTGGGGCACTTTATTCTTTTTCTATTGAATTTGATTTTTTATATTAACCCAAAAAAGCATCCACTATTGAAATGTTAATTAGCAAACCGACATATATATATAAAAAGAAAAAAGAAAAAAAAGAAAGAAAAAAGGGAAAAATGATTTTTCTGCATTTAGAATTCAAAGATGTATATGATCGACCTAACACTAATAACCTGTCAGTGATCCTGAAAAGAATAATAGCAAGACTTTGTATGTCACACAGTCCAAGGACTCAAGAGGAGTGTCTGCCATAATGCCCGGTTGGACCAAAAAATGAAGATTGAGTCTTATTGAAGAAATGAAATTTTGGAGATTTTGGGGGCATGTTTCTAGCCTACCGTTGAGATAGAAGAAAGATCATCCCGATGGACCAGAGCAAAAAATGACAGTTAAACCCAAAGGCGAGATGAGGTACTATTAGGATCAAGAAGAAGAAAAATGTTTCTCTATATGGCTTCATAGATAGAGTTTTAGGTCAAGGATCTACATGATCAACTTGGCACAAAGGAATATTTTATTAGTGATTGGAATGAGAATAATATCAATATTTTATACGCTAGACAGTTCAAAGATTTAAAGTAACTTTCTGCCATAATATTTTGTATGGTTCAGAATAATGAAGATTTGAGACCTTATTGAAAATAAGGAAAATTTGGGGATTTAGAGGCATGTGTTCACCCCAACGTTGAGATAGAAGAAGGCTCGTAGAAGAGGCAACTGCTAAGCCCAAGTGGAGTGGGGGCAATATTTCAGAATTGAACTTCAAAAAATGATAGATTTTATTTTGACCGGTGCAAGTCAGCAATCTCCTTCGAGATGAGGCAAAAGATTCAGCGAAGATGGAAAATCCCTAGAAATTAAGGGCGATCGACTGAAAAGAAAGGGTTTTCCCCAACAATTCTAAAAATGACTCCACTCATGCATCATTTTTAGTTAGACGTCCTTATATTAGGAGCATGCTAACTCATACCATCATAGCATTTTATTTCAAACGGTTATTTGAAGATTGATAAAAGATTTGATCTACAGCTTCATAAGAGGAGAAGCAAATCTTAGCAAAGAATCAAGAGTACTTTGACTTGCATAATTAGGATTTCTAAATGTCTTCCAATCTTCGGTTATTCGGGACCAATGAGCATCTTTTTTAAGTCAAGAAGACCCAAAGTTGGGGCATTAAGTTGAGGTATTCTGGTAGTCTCTAAGTGAGATACCACATTCAATCGAGGTATTCTGGTTGGGCTCTAAGTGAGACACCACTTTATATAAGGTATTCTGGTAGTCTCAAAGTGAGATACCATTTTATATTAAAATTCAAATTTCCCAATTTTATCCTTTTTAAGGGTGTTTTTCTTAAAGCTCGAATTTTTTAATTCGATCCTTTCTTAAGGATATTTTTCTTAAAACTCAGATTTCCTGATTTTATCCTTTCCTTAAGGATGTTTTTCTTAAAACGAGTTTCTTAATTTGATCCTTTCTTAAGGATATTTTTCTTAAAACTCAAATTTCTTAATTTAACTATTTCTTGATAATGTTTTTCTCAAAACCAATTTCTCAGTTCAATCATTTCATGAAATGAGAATTTCTTAATTCAAATTTTTTTTCTAAGGATATTTTTCTTAATTAAAAAGAATTTCTCAATTCAATCCTCTTATAAGGATGAATTTTCCCTTCCAAAAGGAAAAGAAGAAGAAAAAAAAGAAAAAAGAAAAAAGAGGAAAAGAAAAGAAAAAAAGGAAAAAGAGAGAGAAAAAAGGGAAAAAAGTAAGGGAAAAGGAAGAAGAAAGAGAAGAAAGAATAGAAAAAGAAAAAAGAAAAGAAGGAAAAGAAAAAAAGTAAAAAACAACAACAAAGTGAAAATTCGAAAATGACTCTTTGAAAAAAAGAGAAAGAAAGAAAAAAGAAAAAAACATGAATTTGAAAGGGTAATTTAGGGTAAAGATTCAAGAGCTTGAAAGAAAAAGGGCTAAAATGATTGAACCCGTATTTGAGAGGAGATGCCACCACTATGAGGATCAAGAAATGAGAAGAAAGCAAAGAGACGGTCAAAGTCGATTCAAAAAAGGAACATGTAGCTTCAGAATTACAAGAAAGGTTCTATATAAGAGGGACCGACATCTTCAGGATTTCAGGGCGAAAAGTTAGATACCCGTAGTACAATGACTTCAAGCGAGAAGTTTTATATAGGAAGAACTCTCAGCTTTAGGACTTCAAGATAAAAGGTTATATATAGAAGGGCCCGACATCTTTAGGATTTCAGAGCGAAAGGTCAGATACCCGTAGCTCAAGGTCTTCAAGCGAGGAGTTTTATATAGGAAAAACTCCCAGCTTCAGGACTTTAAGATGAAAGGTTCTATATAGGAGGGACCAACATTTTCAGGATTTTAGAGCAAAAGGTCAGGTACCCATAGCTAAAGGACTTCAAGCGAGGAGTTTTATATAGGAAAAACTCGTAGCTTCAGGAATTCAAGGTGAAAGGTTCTATATAGGAGGGACCTGTAGCTCAAAGACTTCAAGGTGAAGAGTTTTATATAGGAAAAATTCATAGCTCTAGGATTTCAAGGCGATAAGTTCTACATAGTAGGAACTTGTAGCTCGAAGGATCCACTTTAGGACAAGCTAAAGGTTCTATATAGGAAGAACCTGAAGCTCCAAGATTTTAGATGGACGAAGGGTGAACAATTCTATATAGGAGGAACTCACAGCTCTAATGCTTTAGACAGATGAACAATAAATAGTTCCATGTAGGAAGAACTCGTCGCTCTGAATCTTCAAAAAGGGAAGTGGGACAAAATTTGTGTCTTTAGTCTTTTCTCTATTCCCATTTCATAGCAATGAGCAAAGAAGGGCAGTTGTAGACACTAAATTCTATCGAGTTTAAATTAAATACTCGGATTAAGATCAATCCACATTACCCCTCTCAATACCTAAAACCTTATACCCTAACCCAATAGCCCACATCAAACATGACCCATTACATATGATTTTACATAGTAAAAAATACAAAAAATGAATATTCCAACTTCTTCCTCATTAAGTCATTACTCCCATTGGATGGATAGATGCCTAACTCCCATTGGATGAACTACTACTTAGTGTCCAAGGTCTTGAACCCTATTGGTTCTATTTTATGGGATAATAATAATAATATATAACAAAAAGAAGTGGAAAGACGACCTAGATTCATTTTTCCCTGCTAGCCCCCAATCCGCTGAACTCACTGCCATTTTTTCATTTCCATTACTTTTCCCCAAAACTTCCCTCACCAAACGGCCATTTTTCATTTTCATTCTCCCAAAACCAATCCTCTCAGTCAACTGCCCCTTAATTTCCCATCGTTCATTCAGAATGCCCTATTTTCATTTTCCTTAGCCGTTCACAACCCTTTGGCAGCTCAACCCTATTCACCACCCCACCATTCGAAGTTAAAAAAAACCTACACCCATTCAAACCACCAACCCTTAAATCAAGCTTTCTGACCCCAATGCCAATAATGCATGGATTGATTGATCGAACTTATATTTGGGTTTTGGTATTTTTCTTCCCTTGTTTATTTATTTTGTAACCTTTCCTTTGATCTAATAAAATATTGATGAGATTTGTTGACAATCTTCTTTATTTATTTAAGTTTCTTTCTTATATACTTTTTGTTTATTTATTTATATTTTGTTTGTGTTATGTGTTTTATTTTATTTGTTGGATGATGTGTATGCTTTATTTATGGTTGTGTAACACCCTAAACCGGGCCTAAGAAGGTTACCACTATCTAAGCTATTAACTAATTGAATTATGTGCTAATCAAATTGAAAGAATTGTGAGTTAATTGAGGAAATTAAAAGAATGATACTCGAATTGTAGTGATTAGTTTGTATTGCTCCCTAAACCGAGTAACCAAATTACAGAGAAAAGAACATTAGCTAACAAATAACTAAAGGACTAAAATGTTATAGCCAACAAGTTAAGAGTGCCAAATTAAAAGGACCAAGTTGAAACAAGAGTAAAACAATAAATTGCATGTGTAATTAGACCACTAAGTGATAGTGGAATACATGTGGCAAGGTTAATTCACAAATGGCAAGGGAGAGTGTATGGCTGGCCATGTAGATGAAAGAAAGAGAAAACAATTTGGAAGTCTTCTTCATCCTTGCTATTGCCATACCTGAATCTTGAGAGATAAAGGAGGAGAGAAAGCTTCATAGAATCATCTTCAATTCATGTTTCTTGATTTAGCTTTGATCAAATTAGCTTAAGAGAAGGTAACATGCTTGATTCTTACATGTTATAGAATGCTTGAATATTGAATTAGTGATGTTATTGTTGCCTAATTTGAATAGGATGAAAGTTATGCATGTTATAGTGATGTTAGCTTCTAAGATCCTTGAAATTTTGAGTGTTATTGATCAAATTGCTAAGGAAATGAGTATGGGTTGCTGGAAATTGAGAATAGGGATTAGGGTTGAAACTAGTTTCGATTAGGGACTGTTTTGCATTGTAAGATTGTGTAAACATGCTAAATGGATACATTTTACTACAAATAAATCATGTTATGGATTTCCTAGAAACTGTTTTGGTAGATTATGAAGGGCTGGAAAATGAATTCATGTAATTGGATTAGTTAAAGCTAGGTAATGGACTGCTCAAATGGTGAATTAGAGGAATGTTGTTGATCAAATAGATCAAATTGAATATAGCACTATAATGCTCTGTTATAATCACATTGATAGGTGAATTAGACTGATTTAGACATGTAAGAACATGAAAATAAGTTGAATTACAATGTTAGAATTGTGTTTAGAGGAATTATAAAGCTAGAAACTTAAGCTAGTGTAATCTGCCCAGGATACCCTGTTCTGGGCAGTTACTTTCAAAAATCACCATAAATTGTATAAAGAGAATTTAAGGCTGGAAATTTTATGGACAATGCCTTAACATATCTAAATTTATCAGGAGAAAACATAACTGAATTTTGGATTGTAGAATGAATTGTAGAGAAGAAACACTAGGGACAGTGCAAACTGTCCAGTGTTGTAAATTGCACCGTCTTTAAGCTAAAAACTGTATTAATTGGAAAAGAACTAAAATGCAAGGACTATATGGTTAGAAAGACAATTAAGTTATCTTTCCAATGGTGTAAACAAATTGAAATTCCAACGTACGAAATGAAAGTTATGCATGTTTAAGTAAGCAGTGCACCTTCTGCCTAGCAATAGTAGTTTAGATGTCTTGGACAATTTTGTAAACTGTTTTGTAAACAGTTTGGCTACTGCTCTGTTTTGCCCAAATTGGAATGTAAACAATTGTAGTAATGTGCATTAATATATTTATATATATGAATATGCTGCCTGTTTCTTACATGAAATATATGAATATTGTTGCCATGTTAAGTGATTGTGTAAACACATTTGAGTGCTTGAGATGGGTAATTATTATGCGCAATGTACCTTGTTTGACATGTATTTACTTGTATGAATTGTTTGAGCAAGGAGTAAATCTTGTGGAGGAAGAAGAGTGGAGCATTCAAAAGCTAAAAACAAGGGGATTTGGATACAAGACAAATAAGCCAGCTTGGAGTATAGTGAGTGTAGTTTATTCTAGAGTTATGACTAGGTCCTAACTAAAGCAAGCATGTCTAAATTCTTGAATTGTTAATTGGACTTAATATGATCTTGACCTAATAAGGGAAGTATGAATTGTTGTTTAAATCTAATGCTAGCATGTAAGTGTGGCAACATTGATGCTTGTATGCAGAACATGGTATTGTGACTAATTGCTTAAACTTAATGCTTGCTTGATAGTGCTCTATGATGTAAACGCTTGATTTTTGATGCCTTGGGTGTGAACCATCGAATGCTTGCTTGAATATGATCCTTGAACAAGAATTGTCTTGCCTTGAACATGAAACGCATGAAAACATGAAAAGTAATTGAAGAGCTAAGGCTCAATTGGCCTAAGGGCTAAAGCATGATGTTGCTATTCCTTGTTTGAATTGATTCTTGAATGATACATGATTCATGAACTTGAAAATCTTGAAATCCTTGAATAAATGAATTATAATAAAAAAACCTTGGTTGCTAGTTGAATAGGTAGAAGGGCATGCCTTAGAGTATAGAGCTCATTGTGTCAGGGTGGACTACGTTCCAGGGCTAAGGCCCCTAATTGGCGACAGGCGGAGGGTATGTATGTGGTCTTTGGCGACAGTAGGATGGTTGACCAGTACTATGGTACATCTTGTGGCGACAGTTGGTTGGAGACTCGATTTCCTAGACAAACTATGAACCAATGATTGTGTTAAAAGATAATAAATGAACTAATATAATCTTGAATACTTGAATTACTTGATATGTAAACTTGAATACTTGAATTACTTGTCATGTAAGCATGAATTGCTTGATTTCTTGTTATGTAAGCATGAATTGCTTGATTTCTTGTTATGTAAGCATGAATTGTTTGATTTCTTGTTATGTAAGCATGAATTGCTTGACTTCTTGTTATGTAAGCATGAATTGCTTGATTTCTTGTTATGTAAGCATGAATTGCTTGACTACTTGATATGTGTTCATGAATAGCTTGATTTCTTGAAATGGATAAAGCATGAATTATGATTCATTGTATCTTTCTTCTTATGCTAATCGATTTCCTTGAAATCCTTAGCTAGGATCATTCTTGACTATTTGACTCTTAACTTAATATAACAATTGGTTATAACTAGTTGCTACCTCACTAAGTACATTCTTGTGCTTATCACTCTTGTTTTCATTCTTCCCAACCACATGATAAAGGATTCGATCGTTGCTTGATCCTGAAGCCTGATTTCTTGAGCTCGACACAAGACACAAGCATAGCTAAAGTATGGTTCATACTTGTTTTGTAATCCCCTAGTTGGTGGCACTTAGATTGTATATAATGAACTTGTGCATGCATTTTGAATACTTGAAACTTGTATATATATGTTCTTGAATGGGCTTACTATGTTATGAACTTGATTGATAATGTGAATCACGTAATGAACTCAAATTCTATGTAATGGAATAGTATTTTGCTGCGCATATGGATACATATATTGAATGTTTCAAAGTAATTGATCTAGCTATTGCACCTTTCGAATGTCTTGTAAGTGTTTTTATAAGTTTGAATTGTAAATGGCGAATGGTAAGGCTTGGCATATGGCTTGCTTGGAGAAAAGGTATGTATAAATGATCATGTCTAGTAAATGCATGTATGAAATGTTACATGTATTAATCTAAGGAAAAAATGAAATGAAATGGAAGCATGGTTGCTCACGTAGGTTCTTCGAATGATGGTTGTATGATGATGTTAATTGAATTTTTTGGTAACCTATAATGTCTTGTAAACAAAATATGATTGCTTACATGTTAAGTTGTAAATGCTTGGTTACTTGCTAGTTAAGTAACTCATCTAATAGGTATGAGTTAACCTATTCTTGCCTCGTTTTTTCTTGTAATGTGCTTGGTAATTCTCCTGAACGGTTTGCTACTAACCTGGGGTAGGGGGTGTTACATTTATTGGTAATCAGAGCTTTTTAGTCGGTTCTAGGACTAAACAGGGCTCTCTTGCATCATACAGGATACTTGTGCCACCTAGGATATTTGTATTATATAGCTTGTGTCTTTGATTAACTAAATCGAATTCCTAATTATTTTATTTGAACATAGAATGTCTGAAACACGACTTGGCCGGGATGATGAAAGTCCTGTAGGCTCCTCAAATGAAAGAGATAGTGTGAGGATGGAGCTGAATCCTTCACAGAAACGAGCTGAACCTAGAGCCCAAGCTGCTGCTCAACAAGAAGCTCATGCTATAAATCATGTGCATCAGGAATATCTTCTGAGCATGAAAGAGATGTTCGATCATCTTGTAACTACTTTGAAACAAGACCTTCCTATTCCTCCTCCTACTGCTGTTCCAACTAGAGCTCCGATTGACAAACTAGCTCAACACCGGGCTTATACCTTCACCGATACTGATGAAGCCAATCCTGAAATAGCTGAGTATTGGTTAGAGGCCACTACTCGAATCCTGGCCAAACAACTGCCCTGTTCTGATGAACACAAACTCGAATGTGCTATAGCCTTATTGGGAGACGAAGCTCTGAGCTGGTGGGAAACCACTACCCTGATTGCTCCTATTGAAGCTGTAACTTGGAAATTCTTCCTCGAGGAATTCAAGAAGAAATACATTAGTGAACAATACCTGGCAGAGCATCGGAAGCATTTCTTGTACCTCAAGCAAGGTGGCCGACCTATCGAATAGTACGTGAGTGACTTTTGCAAATATTGCAAAAATGGGTTGGAATACATCAAGACTGATGCTGACAAGTGTAGGATGTTTATCGATGGATTGAATGATGAATTAAGTCCAATATTCACTGCCCTGGGTATCATGACTTCCAGAATCTGGTGAACTGGGCCATTGCAACCGAGGCGAAGATGAAAGCCTCTAAAAATGCAAAAGCGGAAGCTCCTAGAAAGACAAACGATCTCGGAATGATGACAAGCCTCACTGGTAGTCAAAGAAGTCCAAATATTCTAAGGATCGCTCTTCGAATCACACTCCTACCCAGAAGATCAACTTCATACCGAGACCCCAATCGGTATCCAAGCCTTCAGCCCCGATCATCTCTGTTGATAGTACGAGGAATTCTGGTAAAGCTGCTCAATATCCTACTTGCAAGTTTTGCCAGAAACACCATACCGGTCAGTGTAGAACTCAACAAAATCTATGTTACTTATGTGGAGCCTCTGATCACTATATCAGGGATTGTCCTCAAAATCTTAACAAGGTTCCGAAACGAGCTTCTGCAAATGCTAGCTCAACTCCTTCCATTCGAAACAAAGGTCCCAGACAAGCTTAGTCTAGAAATCAGGGGAAGGGCAAGGGATAGCATTCGAATGCCCCTATTCACCAGGAATCTCAGGCTCCTGCTCGAATCTATCATATCCAGGGAAAAGAAGATAAAGAATTGCCCGATTTTATAGCAGGTACCATTGAGTTAAATTTGCCTCATGTTTATGCTTTAATAGACTCGGGATCCACTCATTTTTTGTATGCTCAACCTTGATTGAAAATTTGAACTTAAAGCCTGAAATTGTAAAACAAAGCCTTGTAGTTTCGAACCCTATAGGGGGAATTACAAACATAAGTTTTATTTGTAGAAAATATCCCCTATTCATTCGAAATGTACCCTTTTTTGTTAATCTATATGTACTACCAATTTGTGAGTTCGATCTAATACTGGGACTAGATTGGTTAAGTAAGCATGAAGCCTGAGTAGATTGCCTAAATAGGAGACTTTACCTCTAGGGTTTAGGAAAGGAATCAATTCTTCTAATTGACAAGAAACCGGCCTTAATCTTTGCTCCTATGGTCTTACAAGATGAACTTGAATTCAACATACCTAGTGTGCCTGTTGTATCTGAATATGTCGATGTTTTTCCCAAGGAACTCCCTGATCTCCCTCCAACCAGAGAAGTAGAATTCAAGATTGATGTCCAACCTGGAACAACTCCAGTGTCCATCACACCTTATCGAATGGCACCTGTTGAGTTGAAAGAACTCAAGAAGAAACTCTAAGAGCTACAAGACAAGGGTTTCATTAGGACTAGCTCGTCTCCCAAGGTGCTCTAGTCTTGTTCGTGAAGAAGAAAGACGGGACTGTGAGACTCTGTATTGACTATAGACAATTGAACAAGCTTAATATCAAGAATCGATATCCTCTCCCAAGGATTGAAGATCTTTTCGATCAACTCAAAGATGTTGCGGTATTCTCAAAGATCGATCTACGATCGGGATACTACCAAATGAGGGCAAAAGAAGAAGATGTACCCAAGACAACCTTTCGTACTCGATATGGCCATTTTGAATTCCTTGTAATGCCATTCGGGTTAACGAATTCTCCAACTACTTTCATGGATCTCATGAACCATGTATTCAAGCCTTATCTTGACAAGTTCATGGTCGTTTTTATTGATGACATTTTGGTGTATTCTCGTAATAAGAAAAAAACATTTTGAACACCTTCGAATTGTATTGCAAACTCTGTGAGAACGTCAATTGTTTCCAAAGTTCTCTAAATGCAAATTTTGGCTATCGGAAGTGTCGTTTCTTGTACATGTTATATCGGCAGAAGGGATTAAGGTAGACCCGAGCAAAATTCTATCCATCCTGGATTAGAGACCTCCGAGGAATATTGGTGGGGTCAAAAGCTTTCTCGGTTTAGCCAGGTATTATCGACGTTTTGTCAAGGGATTCTCATCCATTACCGCAAGTTTGACTAAGCTAACTCGCAAAGATACACCCTTTGTTTGGTCGAAGAACCAACAACGAAGCTTCGATCAACTTAAACAAGCCCTGACTCATTCTGCAGTTCTCATCCAACCTGTATCGGGCAAGGAGTACACTTTTTACAGTGATGCATCTCATTTGTGACTAGGATGTGTCCTAATGCATGATGGAAACGTGGTAGCTTACGCTTCAAGGCAATTAAAACCACACAAGTCAAACTACCCTACTCACAATCTAGAATTGGCAGCTATCGTGTTTGCACTCAAAGTTTGGAGACATTAATTGTATGGGGAGAAATGCAACTTGTTCACAGACCACAAGAGCCTTAAATACCTCCCAACTCAGAAAGACTTGAATTTGAGGCAAATGAGATGGCTAGAGTTACTTAAAGACTACGATTTAGTTATCGACTGCCATCCGAGGAAAGCAAACGTGGTTGCTGATGCCCTTGTCGCAGACCATACTCGGGTAAACCCGTAAATCTAAATCCTAGGATAATTCATTCGAAATGTTCCTTTCTTGACTTGCAAGTAACCATTTGAATTAGACCTTTCTTGACTTACAAGTAACTATTCGAAAATCTCCCTTAATGATCTTTTCCATTCGTTTATAGCTTCCTTGGCTATCAATGCTCATTTTCGTTTATCCAAAGGACATAAATTCTTGTTTGAACTTCAAGTTCAATCTAGTCTAATCTCGAGAATCAAAGAACTTGATCCAGATCTTCAAAACATCATGTCTAAGATGGACTCTAAGTCTAATTCTAACTTCTCCCTCAAGTTGAATGGACTCCTCTATTTCAAAGATAGAGTATGTGTTCCTAACAACGAGGAACTATGACACGAGATGTTACAAGAAGCTCACCAAAGCTCTTTCTCGATTCACCCTGGATTGGTTAAGATATTCAAGGACCTAAAGCCACTATACTGGTGGCCAGGCATAAAATCAGCTATCACAAAATTTGTTTCAAAGTGCTTAACTTGTCAGAGGGTCAAAGCCGAGCATCAAGTCCCCACTGGAATGCTCCAACCAATCAAATTCCCTCAGGGGAAATGGGATCGGATTACAATGGACTTCGTTACTGATCTTCCTTCCACTCCAAGAAAGAACAATGCTGTGTGGGTGATTGTTGATAGATTCACAAAGTCTACTCATTTCATCCCTTTTCGAGTGAACATGAGCTTGGAAACCTTAGCCGAGCTATACATCTATGAAGTGATTCGATTACACAATGTACCTACAGCTATAATCTTCGATCGAGACCTCAGTTTTGCTTCTCGATTCTAGAATTCCTTGCAAAAAGCCCTTGGAACTAAAGTACACCTTAGTACAGCCTTTCATCCTCAATCAGATGGACAATCTGAAAGAATAATCTAAGTACTTGAAGACATGCTACGTGCTTGTGTTATAGACTTCGGAAAGAACTGGGAGAAATCTCTACCCCTAGTAGAGTTTGCTTACAACAATAGGTACCAGACATCTATTCAGATAGCACCATTCGAAGCTCTATACGGAAGGAAATGTAGATCTCCCTTGTGCTGGTCTGAACTGGGAGAAAACAAAGTATTGGGACCTCAATTGCTCAGAGAAACCGAGGAACAAGTTCAAATCATACATGATCGATTGAAGCAAGCCTTTGATAGACAGAAAGCCTGTGTAGACTTGAAAATGAGAGACATCCAATACAATGTTGGAGACAAGGTCTTGCTCAAAGTCTCCCCTTGGAAGAAAGTCTTTCGGTTTGGAAGAAAAGGGAAACTCAGTCCCTGATTCATTGGTCTGTTTGAATTCATTGAAAGGATAAGACCAATGGCCTATCAATTGGCTCTTCCCAGTGAATTTGACAAGATTCATAATGTCTTTCACGTGTCTATGCTCCAAAGATATAGGTCTGACCCATCCCATGTCCTTGAGCTTGAAGAAGTAGAGTTGAATCCTGACTTGTCTTATGAAGAAGAACCAATCCAAATTCTTGATCGTGAAGTTAGAAAACTCAGGAACAAAACCGTTCCTCTTGTCAAGGTCTTGTGGAGAAACCACAAGATAGAAGAGGCAACATGGGAATCAAAAGAAATCATGAAGAAGCAATATCCTCACCTATTCGATTCAGGTAAATTTGAGGGTGAATTTATTTTAAGGGGGGAGAATTGTAACACCCTAAACCGGGCCTAGAAAGGTTACCACTATCTATGCTATTGACTAATTGAATTATGTGCTAATCAAATTGAAAGAATTGGGAGTTAATTGAGGAATTTAAAAGAATGATACTCAAATTGTAGTGCTTAGTTTGTATTACTCCTTAAACGAGTAATCAAATTAAAGAGGAAAAAACATTAGCTAGCAAATAACTAAAGGACTAAAATGTTATAGCCAACAAGTTAGAGTGCCAAATTAAAAGGACCAAGTTGAAACAAGAGTAAAACAATAAATTACATGTGTAATTAGACCACTAAGTGATAGTGGAATACATGTGGCAAGGTTAATTCACAAATGGCAAGGGAGAGTGTATGGCCAGCCATGTAGATGAAAGAAAGAGAAAACAATTTGGAAGCCTTCTTCATCCTTGCTATTGCCATAGCCAAATCTTGAGAGAGAAAGGAGGAGAGAAAGATTCATAGAATCATCTTCAATTCATGTTTCTTGATTTTGCTTTGATCAAATTAGCTTAGGAGAAGGTAAAATGCTTGATTCCTACATGCTATAGAATGCTTGAATATTGAATAAGTGATGTTATTGTTGCCTAATTTGAATAGGATGAAAGTTATGCATGTTATAGTGATGTTAGCTTCTATGATCCTTGAAATTTTGAGTGTTATTGATCAAATTGCTAAGGAAATGTGTATGGGTTGCTGGAAATTGAGAATAGGGATCATGGTTGAAACTAGTTTCGATTAGGGACTGTTTTGCATTGTAAGATTCTGTAAATATGCTAAATGGATACATTTTAATACAAATAAATCATGTTATGGATTTCCTAGAAACTGTTTTGGTAGATTATGAAGGGCTGGAAAACGAATTCATGTAATTGGATTAGTTAAAGCTAGGTAATGGACTGCTCAAATGGTGAATTAGAGGAAATGTTGTTGATCAAATAGATCAAATTGAACATAGCACTATAATGCTCTATTATAATCACATTGATAGGTGAATTAGACCGACTTAGATATGTAAGAACATGAAAATAAGTTGAATTACAATGTTAGAATTGTGTTTAGAGGAATTATAAAGCTAGAAAATTAAACTAGTGTAATCTTCCCAGAATACTCTGTTCTGGGCAGTAACTTTGAAAAATCAGTATAAATTGTATAAAGATAATTTAAGGCTGGAAATTTTATGGACAATGCCATAACATGTCTAAATTCATTATGAGAAAACAAAACTGAATTATGGATTGTAGAATGAAATGTAGAGAAGAAACACTAGGGACAATGCAAACTATCCAGTGTTGTAAATTTCCCTGTCTTTAAGCTAAAAACTGTATTAATTGGAAAAGAACTAAAATGCAAGGCCTATATGGTTAGAAAGACAATTACGTTAGCTTTCCAACGGTGTAAACCAATTGAAATTTCAACGTACGAAATGAAAGTTATGCATGTTTAAGTAAGCAGTGCACCTGCTGCCTAGCAGCAGTAGTTTAGATGTCTTCGACAGTTTTGTAAACTATTTTGTAAACAGTTTGGCTACTGCCCTGTTTTGCCCAAATTGGAATGTAAACAATTGTAGTAATGTGCATTAATATATATATATATATATATATATATGAATATGCTGCTTGTTTCTTACATGAAATATATGAATATTGTTGCCATGTTAAGTGATTGTGTAAACACATTTGACTGCTTGAGATGGGTAATTATTATGCTCAATGTACCTTGTTTGACATGTATTTACTTGTATGAATTGTTAGAGCAAGGAGTAAATCTTGAGGAGGAAGAAAGAGTGGAGCATCCGAAAGCTAAAAACAAGGGGATTTGGATACAAGACAAATAAGCTAGCTTGGAGTATAGTGAGTGTAGTTTATTCTAGAGTTAGGACTAGGCCCTAATTAAAGCAAGCATGTCTAAATTCTTGAATTGTTAATTGAACTTAATATGATCTTGACCTAATAAGGGAAGTATGAATTGTTGTTTAAATCTAATGCTAGCATGTAAGTGTGGTAACATTGATGCTTGTATGCATAACATGGTATTGTGACCAATTGCTTAAACTTAATGCTTGCTTGATAGCGCTCTATGATGTAAATGCTTGATTCTTGATGCCTTGGGTGTGAACCATCTAATGTTTTCTTGAATATGATCCCTGAACATGAATTGTCTTGCCTTGAACATGAAACGCATGAAAATGTGAAAAGTAATTGAAGAGCTAAGGCTCAATTGGCCTAAGGGCTAAAACATGATGTTGCTATTCCTTGTTTGAATTGATTCTTGAATGATATATGATTCATGAACTTGAAAAGCTTGAAATCCTTGAATAAATGAATTATAATCGAACAACCTTGGTTGCTAGTTGAATAGGTAGAATGGCATGCCTTAGAGTCTAGAGCTCATTGTGTTACAGTGGACTACGGTCCAAGGCTAAGGCCCCTAATTGGCGACAAACAGAGGTTACATATGTGGTCTTTGGTGACAGTAGGAGGGTTGACCAGTACTATGGTACATCTTGTGGCGACAGTTGGTTGAAGACTGATTACCTAAACAAACTATGAACCAAGGATTGTGTTAAATGATAATAAATGAACTAATATAATCTTGAATACTTGAATTACTTGATATGTAAACTTGAATACTTGAATTATTTGATATGTAAACTTGAATACTTGAATTACTTGTCATGTAAGCTGGAATTGCTTGATTTCTTGTTATGTAAGCATGAATTGCTTGATTTCTTGTTATGTAAGGATGAATTGCTTGACTTCTTGTTATGTAAGCATAAATTGCTTGATTTCTTGTTATGTAAGCATGAATTGCTTGACTACTTGATATGTGACCATGAATAGCTTGATTTCTTGAAATGGATAAAGCATGAATTATGATTCATTGTATCTTGCTTCTTATGCTATTTGATTGCCTTGACATCCTTAGCTAGGATCATTCTTGACTATTTGACTCTTAACTTGATATAACAATTGGTTAGAACTAGTTGCTACCTCACTAAGTACATTCTTGTACTTATTACTCTTGTTTTCATTCTTCCCAACCACCGGATAAAGGATTTGATCATTGCTTGATCCTGAAGCATGATTTCTTGAGCTCGAAGCAAGGCACAAGCATAGCTAAAGTATGGTTCATACTTGTTTTGTATCCCCCTAGTTGGTGGCACTTAGATTGTATATAATGAACTTGTGCATGCATTTTGAATACTTGAAACTTGTATATATATGTTCTTGAATGGGCTTACTATGTTATGAACTTGATTGGTAATGTGAATCAAGTAATGAACTCAAATTCTATGTAATAGAATAATATTTTGCTGTGCATATGGATATATATATTGAATGTTTCAAAGTAATTGATTTAGCCTATTGTGCCATTCTATGGTAAGGCTTGGCATATGGCTTGCTTGGAGACAAGGTATGTACAAATGATCATGTCTAGTAAATGTATGTATGAAATGTTACATGTATTAATCTAAGGAAAAAAAATGAAACGAAATGGAAGCATGTTTGCTCACTTAGGTTATTCGAATAATGGTTGTATGATGATGTTAATTGAATTGTTTGGTAACCTATAATGTCTTGTAAGCAAAATATGATTACTTACATGTTAAGTTGTAAATGCTTGGTTACTTGCTAGTTAAGTAACTCATCTAATAGGGATGAGTTAACCTATTCTTGCCTCGTTTTTGCTTGTAATGTGATTGGTAACACTCCCAAACCGGTTTGCTACTAACCCAGGGTAAGGGGTGTTACAGGTTGCATGTAAATTAGTAAATATATGCGTATACTTTTAGGTATGTTTTTATTGTTTTCGTATAGCATGCGGTTTGGTGTCATTTTATTTTCGTGGTTATTTTATGTTTTTATTTTTGTCTCTTTTGTATATATGTCATGCCTTGTTTAGTATTGCATCCAGGTCTATATTCTGTTAATGCGGTGCCTTTTTATTCGGGAGTAAACGTGGCTAGTACTAAACGTAGTGGTGGTGGTTTTTTGGTTTACTCTTGAATAACAAGGCCCTTTAAAATTCATTCGCACATATAACCAAATTCCAATTTAATCGTCACTTTAATTCGGAAAGTTTAATATCTAACAAAGCGGTAATTATTTGTTTTATTTATGGTACCAATTTTTGGGCGGTATGGGTGTGCCAAAACCTTCCCCATCCGTAACCGACTCCCGAACCTGCTTTCCAATGAATCTCTGGTTTTATGGTGTCCGACCTACCTTAGTGGCTGGTGGCAACTACGAGTTTTAATTTTAAAAAAAATATACGGATTTTTAAAGGACTTCCCATTGTCCAAATATTTTCCCAAAAATGAAAGGAAAACTACTACCCCTTTTTAGAGATCTCATTTGACTCGATTTGAAGAAAAAAAGGGCCGCTACACTGGAAATGATAAAAATAATCAAAAACCAAAGGAACGATGTTAGATATTCTTAATCAAGTAAACAAATATATCAATGCATAGTAAAAAAATGCAATCATTCATCATGTATATCCAACAAACTTATCAATGATCAGAACGATTCAAGATTTACAAATTGAATGTAAGCAGAAGATTTTAAACACAAGTGAACCTTGCATTTGCTTAGATTTTTTTTGAAACTTTTGAAATGGGGGTGCACTTTAACTCCTAGGCATATACCCCAAAACTTAAAGATTGCATTGTCCACAATACAAAATAAAACAAAATGGAATGATAGAATGCAATGACAGAATGTGGTTACAATGATGAATGCAATGCTACTACAACTACATGCTATTACAATGACAATGCACATGTTATGACAAAAACAATGATATAGAATGAATTTACACTATATGGAATGCATACCTACAAAACTAAAACAAACTAACTCAATCTTCCTACTCATGGGAGGAGGAGGCAGAGCATCTTTCTTATTCTTGCTCCTCTTCTCTTCCTTTCTCTTCTTCTTGCTCTTCTCCTTGGACTTTGAGCACTTTCTTTTCTTTTTCATCTTTAAAAGAGGGGCCTCTTCTTCATCTTGTTCGGTATCTTCTTCTTTTGTAGGCTCCTCTTCTTCACCGGCATCATCGACCACATCCTCAGTAAGGATGAACTATGGTGGTTCCTTGTAAAGCACCATCGCAAAAGGGTTTGCCTCTTGTTCATCTACTGTGGGCGTAGCTTCGGCCAGTCTCGTCACAACTGGCTTAAACTCTGGTCCTTCTGGGATTGCATCTACATTCTTGGATACAACCAAGCTCTTCTAAATAAATTTCTCTGTAGCAGTCTTCACAGCAATAGAACTATCTTCTTCATCTTCATCAACGTCCTTAATAAGGACTTCATCTTCATCAACATCCGTAAGGATATTCAAGTGAAAAAGACAATCCTTAATGATCTTCTTTGGTTGCCCTAGTCTTGGCCATGATGTATTTAAGAAAAAGATGAAAATGAAAGATTGTTGTAGAGAAAAATGTGAACTTGTAAACTTCAAAAAATCAGAGAAAGTAGAAAATTTGGTGAGAGGTCAATGAAGCTCAGAGTTGCTTAATAAAGAAGAAGAAAAAAAGGAAAATAAAGAGGAATGATTTGTACTACCTGATGCGATGAGTTTTAACAGTCTGATCTTGGCACAATAATCATGCCCGTTCATTGAGTTTCTTGCACGCATGATGTAAGACTGTGATTTTTAGGGATTAATCGGTGTAGTTGAATTACCCGAATTGCCCCCCCAAAATTCATGCATATCTTTTGAAGCCTCGTGCTGTACAATTTGTTAGAGAAGAAGATTCCTTGACAAACCAAAGGGAGATTAATCTATAAATAGGGAAATAAAGGAAATTAAAAACAAACTAAAATCTAATTCTAATAAAGAATTTAAAGAGAAGTTTTAAAAAATTGACCAATTTAATGATCTCAATATTTCCAGGATCAAAGTCTCCATATTAGAGTTTTAGTCGTTGACCATTAACTTTGAATGGAATTACCCCTTTTGTATCTTTGATTGTGACTACACCGACCATCGTGATCGTAGTTTTCCTAGATGCAATTTTAGTCTAGATTTGAATAGCAAAATCAACTGTCTTACTTAAAATTGTTGTTGCAAAATAATCTTATCGTGCCAGTGTTTGTTCTTGTCCTTGTAAATATATGCATTTTCATAAGCGTTGCATCGAATTTCCTCCAATTCAGTAATGTCCAGCAGTTGCTTCTTCCCCGCTGCCTCATAATCAAGGTTGACTTGCTTAAGAGCCCACAACACCTTATGTTCAAGTTCCACAGGCAAATGACAAGATTTTTCAAAAACAAGTTGATACGGCAACATTCCCAATGGAGTTTTGTATGCAGTTCGTATAGCCCATAATGCATCATCTAAGCGAGAGGACCAATCATTTCTAGTGGTGTTCACCACTTTTTCCAAGATGTTTTTAATAGCCCGATTAAAAATCTCTACTTGTCCATTAGATTGAGGATGATATGTTATGGCCAGTATGTGATTTACTCCATAGCGTTTCAACACAGTAGCCACCTACCTGTAGTGGAAGTACTTGCCCTGATTGCTGATTAAAAAGTAGCTTGTGCCTATCGTCATTGCTCCTAATTGGGAGCAACCATTCGAATTCATGTGCGATGCCAATGATTTCGCTGTGGGGGCAGTCTTAGTCCAAATTAAGAGACAGGAATAAATTATCCCTTATTTTCGCAATGAATATTATTCCAAAGGATGGTACGACAAGGAGGCAACACATGTGATGCTTGAGTTTGAGGGCATTTCGTGTAATTTCATTACATCGATTTATTCAACCAATGACAGCCCTTGACGTGAGAGAGCAGGATATGCATCGGACATGCATGATTTTTGCGCCACAATCAAAACTGTCGAGCCTCATCGCATCATACAATAAAGATCGCTCATTTTCATTTCCATTTTTTCTTTCTCATTTATTTATTAACCCTAGATTCACTGACTCTTTTCACTAAAGCTTATTTTTTCTTCTATTCTTCAAAGTTCAAATTTTTCTACAAAAATTCTTCTTTTTCGCCTTTATCTTTATTCTCTCATGGCAAAGACAAGAGCTTCCCGAAAAATTTCCATGGAGACATTTGCAAAAAAGACTTAAGGCTCAGCTTCCAACCCTCAAGCCAAGGAACCTGTTACACCTATCAAGAACACTGACTATGAGGTGTTCCTGTTACACCCCATTCCCGTATTCGTACACTGAAAACTAGTCAAAGATGTTACAGACTTTTAAAAATATCTTTTAATCTAAAAAACTAGGGTAATTTAAAAATTTTAAAGTAATTTCCCAAGTGGTCACCCATCTTGAGATTTCTTTAATCCAAGCACGCTTAACTTTATCTAATTTAGAAATAAAATAGTAATTTAATACCAGATAGTAAAACTTTTTGCATAAATAATATAATCATATCAAAATATGTAATAATAAGCAGTAAATATGTTTAATATCTATGAAAGGTTTATAAAACTATTACATGTCCGGTTAAAGTATTTAACAAAAAGACAGGTTTATCTAGTACATGCCATTACTAAATACACAAAACATGGATGTCATAAGTACTGAAATTGACCTGTCGATTCTGTACTCCCAAAAGAGAAAGTGATGCAAAAGCCGTCCGCTCCTAATTCCGTTTACCTACGTGTATAATGAAAACCCACACTGGGAATAACTCAGTGAGGCATAAGATGAGAACATATATAAAATACTTTGTATTGCATGATACTTTCAAAAGCATGATAATCATGAAATCTGTAATGCAGGAATATCTGTACAAGAAATTATATAGCTGTACTGTGTAATCATACAGCCCAAGGTAAATATCAAGTGACTACTAAACGAGTCCTGCACTTTAAAAGTAATATCCTTTTTTTGTAAACTGTGGACACATTTAAGTGTCAGATAACTGTAGGACACAATGAAGTGTCAAACATAATGACGTGTTAGATGACTGTAGGACACAAAGATGTGTCAGATGACTATAAGACTCCAATGGTATACCACAATATTGTCCAACTTAATATTATATTACCAAGGGAAAACTTAAAACAATTCCTTCAAAATTGCAAGCAACCCAATATTCATTTATATCATGTAAAACATATTCATACTGGAGCAATTCATACTCCAATATACTCAATATAATCCATGGTATACATGCCATTTAAAAACTATATAAAATATCTTGTCATATACATCATGCTATGAACCGTTTGTAAGCATAAAGATATGCCATAATCTTTAAATCAGTAAAATAATGAACCATGCAAACATGTTATACTATATAAAAATCTTTACCTTTTAGGTTGACTTATCACAGTCTCCCTATGATATTTATGTTATTAAACATACTTTTAAATACATGTATGCACTCACCTTAGCCTTGATAATTAACTTTGCTACTTGATTTCACTTCCAATCCTTTTCTTTTCCTTTTCTGCTGGAACGACCTTGGTTTATATCAGAATCTACATTAAAAATAAAATATACCATTCCAAGCAAATGTTAATACATATTCATCCCATATATAATAATGGAAAGTAATTAAAATAACTATCCATTATGCACAAAATTGATCCTATAAAACTTTCTATATTCGAATAACATTTTCTCATATTTCTCTTAAAATTTTCAGCTTTTACCAAAATACTTATTTTAGTCCCTAAGGACTCTTTTAGTCTTCCAACCATAATTTTCAAGTCTAGTCCTAACATTTTTCATCATTTGCACTTTAGGACCCCAACTTTAAAAATCATTCACATTGGTCATAAAGTAACTGAATGGTCCTATTGATCCAAAATATTGATATGAGCTTCAAAATCAATATTCGAATCACTTGAATTAATTCTCCAATATAATATTCCTTAATTACAAGCTCAACAATCAAATCCCTAAAATTTACACTTTAATCCCTAATACAATCTAATTAGGGATTTTCATTCTAATCACCTTATATCAACACATGAAACCAATCCTCCTTCAATCATGTCCTAAAATTCCAAACTTTAACATAAACCCTAATTCTTATTTTTAAGAACATGAACATTTCTTTGTCCAAATAACAAAATCAAGCATGTAAAATACCATTGTTATCATTTCCATCATCAAAATAAATTTTGCAATATTTCCCCTAAATTTCTTCTCATAACAGAATGGTCACTCAAATATTTTTCATAGGATTTTCATCACTTTAATCATAAGAACAACACCTCAACCTCAATTCTAACATGAATAACCCTTAAAACATAAGATTCCAACATGTCCTTCATCCACCCTAATCATCAATATCAACTTAGGAGCATGGAAACCAAGTAAAACTTATACCGAATGATAGAGAATTTAATGAAGAACAACTTATTTAAAAATAAAAATCCTTCTAATAGTTAAATGACTATTTTGCCCTTGAATTATAACCAATCATATGTTGTCACATGTGCAATCTTCTTTTCCATAATCAAATATATTCAAAAAGTATAGGTGAAATGACCTTTTTGCTATTAATGAAACAACTTATCTTCAAAATTGCCATTTCCATCTACTACACAAAATACTGCATAGAGTCGAATTCAAATCGAACAAAAAGGATTCAAAAACCATAATATCATATTCTTCAAGTCTTCCTAAGACTTCCATAAAATTTTCATAATTTTTCGAATTCAAATAATCATCCGAACTAATTACCGAAACTTATTCTTTTTATAACTTTTCACACAAATCCCATACCAAAAATCTGATTCCCACCAAAATTCTTATACCGGGATAAACTATTCATTTATGGGTATAAAATAATTTTTGGGGAAAATTACCATCTTTTTCCCTAAACTTTTCTCAACTTTTCACTTTAGTCATCCAACTTTAAAAATTTACGTTTTAGTCACTAAGCTAAAACTACCAATCTTTAACTCTTTACATTTTAGTCACTAAGCAAACATTAGGGTATTACAATTCTCTCCCCTTAAGAAAATTCATCCTCGAATTTTCAAAACGTACTTGTTTTAAATAGGTGTGGATACTGTTTTTCCATTGCATCCTTAGCTTCCCATGTTGCTTCTTCCACTTTTGATTGCGCCAACGAACTTTCACCAATGGTATTTGCTTGTTCCTTAATTCTTTGACTTCATTTGCTAGTATCTTTACTGTTTATTCTTCATATGTCAAATCTGATTGCAACTCAATTTCCTCTGGTACAATCACATGTGATGGATCTGATCTATATCTCAGAAGCATCAAAACATGGAAAACATCATGAATTTTACTCATCTCAGGTGGAAGAGCTAACTGATATGCTACAGACCCAACTTTCTTTAAAATTTCATATGGTCCAATATACCTGGGACTTAGTTTTCCTTTACGCCCGAAACGCAATATTTTCTTCCAAAATCTTGATGTAAACTTTGGATCTCGATCTGATACTATAGATATCGGCACCCCATGCAATCTAACTATTTCCTTGATATACAGCTCAACATACTTGCTTATCTGATAATCCATTCTAACTGGTATAAAGTGAGCAGATTTGGTTAATCTGTCCACTTTTACCCAGATACAATCCTTCTTGCTAGGGGTCAATGGTAGTCCTATCACAAAATCTATAGTAATTCTATCACACTTCCACTGCGGAATAGAAATAGGTTGTAACTTTCCTGATGACGTTTGATGTTCAGCTTTTACCTGTTGGCAAGTCAAACACTTGTCAACAAACTATGTTATCATTCTTTTCATACCAGGCCACCAGTATTGACTCTTCAAATCTTGATACATCTTATTTCCCCCAATGTATAGTCAAAGGACTGTAGTGTGCTTCAGAAAGCAAGTATCGCTTTAACTCAGCATCTTCAGGAACATACACTCTATCTTTGTAGTAAAGACATCCATTGGATTTAATTTTGAAATCTTTAATTTCACCTAATTCCACTTGTTTCATCTTGACTACACAGTCTTTATCTTGTTGCCGACTTTCCTTAATCCGATTTAGCAATGATAATCTTAATTGCAGCTCCACTAATAATGAACCATCTGGTCTCCCTTTTAATTGTGCATTTAAAGCTCGTAATGTAGGGAATGTTTTCCGACTCAAGGCATTTGCTACAACATTTGCTCGGCATGGGTGGTAATCAATAATCAGATCATAATCCTTTATCAGTTCCAACCACCTTCATTGTCGTAGATTCAATTCTTTCTGTGTCATCAAATATTTTAAACTCTTATGATCAGTATAAACGTGACAACGTTCACCATAAAGATAATGTCACCACACTTTTAGAGCAAAAACTACAGTTTCCGGCTGTAAATCATGAGTCGGATAGTTCCTTTCATGTGGTTTTAACTGTCGAGAAGCTTAAGCAATCACTTTTCCATCTTGCATTAATACGCATCCCAATCCATTATGAGATGCATCACTGTACAAAGTAAACTCCTTTCATGATTCTGGCTGTACTAAAACTGGAGCTTTTGTCAAAATTTTCTTTAACCGATCAAAACTTTCCTAACACTTTTCAGTCCAAACAAATGGAACATCTTTTCTCAATAACTTTGTAAGTGGAGCAGCTATCATCGAAAAGTTTTTCACAGACCTTCGATAATATCCAGCAAGCCCCAAGAAACTACGAACTTCAGTAATATTCTTGGGAACTTTCCACTCCACAATAGATTCTATCTTTTTATGATCCACTCTGATTCCTTTAGTTGAAGCAATGTGACCCAAGAAAGCTACTTCAGATAACCATAACTCACATTTTGAGAGCTTAGCATATAACTTATTTTCTTTCAAAATCTGAAATACTATCCTAAAATGTGCATTATGATCTTCTTTAGTCTTCGAGTATACCAATGTATCATCAATGAAGACTACAACAAACCGATCGAGATACGACTGAAATACTCGGTTCATTAATCTATAAATGCTGCTGGAGCATTTGTAAGGCCAAATGGCATCACTACAAATTCATAATTCCCGTACCTCGTTTGGAATGCTATTTTTGGAATATCTTCCTCCTTGACTTTCAGTTGATAATAACCAAATCGAAGATCAATCTTAAAGAATACTACTGCTCCTTTTAGTTGGTCAAATAAATCTTCTATTCTCGGCAATGGATACTTGTTCTTTATGGTCACCTTGTTCAACTGTCGGTAATCAATGCACAATCATAGTGAACCATCTTTCTTTTTGACAAAAAACACTGGAGCTCCCCATGGTCATGTACTAGGACATATAAATCCTCTATCTAATAACTCTTGCAACTGTGATTTTAACTCCCTCAATTCTGCAGGTGCCATTCTATATGGAGTCATGGATACCAGCTCAGTACTAGGAATAACCTCAATTCCAAACTGTACTTCTCCCTCTGGAGGTAACCCTGGTAACTCTTCCGGAAATACCTCAGTAAAATCCTGAACTGTCAGAATCGCACCGAGGTCATTATTAATCTTCTTAGTATCCACCGCTTGAGCTAGAAAAGCCTTACAACCCATCTCTAATAGTTTTTTGGCTTTAAAAGCCGAAATCACATTATTTATACATTGAGATCCTTCGCCTAATACTATAATCTCTGAGCCATTTATAGTTTTTAAAATCAATTGTTGTTGGCGACACCTTACTGTAGCATCATAGGCATGAAGCCAATCCATGCCCAAAATGATCTCAAGATCACTAAATGGCAGATCCAATAAATTAGCTGGGAATTCAATTCCCTAAACTATAAGGGACATTTCTTACTTCTTTAGTTACCCAAGCAATTTGGCCTAGGGGGTTTATGGCTATCACATCACTCTGAGTTGGTTCTAAAGGAATTTCTCTTTCCCGAACTAACTTCGAACTAACATATGAATATGTAGATCCAGTATCTATCAAAACAATTACATGTTAACCATAGAGTTGAAAAGTACCTATAACAATGTCAGATTCTTCTCTGTTATCCTGCGTACGGATATGATATACCCTTGCTGAAGCTCTATCATCTCGATTCACCAAAGCTTCAGTCTCCTTTCGAGACCCATTACAGATGATCATACAGGTCCACGGCCTTTGCCTCTTTGCATTCCAACAGATCTTTCAGTTTGAACTGATCTATCATCTTGATTTGGATAGTCACGCATAAAATGTCCAGTTTCACCACAATAGAAACAAGCTATAGTGATCCTCCGACACTCTCCCTGATGTTTTCGATTACAAAACTTGCACTGGGAATGTCCTTGTTTCTTTCCAGAACTCTTTGCTGATGTCAAAGTATTTTTGGACTTTCTGACTTGACTTGTTTGTCCCCGAGGTGCTAAAAATCCAGATCTCCCCTTCTACGAATATTCTTTGCCCCGCTTTGATGGTCGTGATGCAAAAGATGTTTCAGCACTCTTTTTCTGGCTCTGTGATTCTTTTTTAGCTTTCTCTCGAATATTCTCCATTGCTTTAGCTCTATTGACTGCTTCTTAGAAGTCCCTGGGAGAAATTGCCACCATCACCTCTTGGCATCTGACATTTAATCCACTTATAAAGCTGTCAGTGATGGCTCTCTCATCCGATAGCAATTTAGAGGCTAACCTACACAATCTATTGAACTCGCACTCATACATCGAACTTTCTCCTTGTTTAAGGTCCAAGAACTATTGTCTCATCTCCCGAATGAATGCATCTCAAATATATTTCCTCCTAAACTCATGAAGGAAAAACTGCCAGTTCACTTTTTCTCATACACGAGTAGTGACATTATTCCACCATACTAATGCTTGCTCTTTCAATAAGGAGACAACTTCTTCCAGCTTTCCTTGATCATCACACCCAATCCGAGCCAACATTATATGTATGTCATTCAACCAAAAATCTACTGACATAGGATCTCCATCAATGTCACCTCGAAAATCAGGAGCCTGCAGTTTCTTTAACTCTTTAGGAACGAACACTCGATGAGGTCTATTAATTATTGTGTCCAAGGCTTACAGAAATGTACCCCGGTCTTGCACCAGCATTTCTTATGCAGGTGCACCAGCCTCCTGTTGTACAGGCTGCTGTACTTCCTCCCCGACCTCTGAAGCATTCTCGGGCCCCACTTGTTTAGTAGCATGTCGGGATCCGATTCCCTCCGACATTTGTACTCATAACATACACTTAAACTAATAAGCAATTACATCGGTAAAAAAAAGTAGCATTTGCAAGTAAATATGACATCCTAGTGGCATGTACAAACTTTGACACTTTTATCGAGTTCAAATTAACTCCAGAACCAGCTAAACCTGTTGCTCTAATGCCAATAAATGTAACACCCCTTCCCATATTCGTACACAGAACACGAACAAAGATGTTACAAGCTTTTTAAAATATCTTTTAATCTAAAAACTGGTAATTTAAAAATTTAAATTAATTTCCCAAGTGGTCACCCATCTTGAGATTTCCTTAATCTAAGCACGCTTAACTTTATCTAATTTAGAAATAAAATAGTAATTTAATACCCGATAGTAAAACTTTTTACATAAATAATATAATCATATCAAAATATGTAATAATAAGCAGTAAATATGTTTAACATCGATGAAAGGTTTATAAAACTATTACATGTCCGGTTAAAGTATTTAACAAAAAGCCAGGTTTATCTAGTACATGCCACTACTAAATACACAAAACATGGATGTCATAAGTACTGAAATTGACCTGTCGATTCTGTACTCCCAAAGGAGAAAGTGATGCAAAAACCGTCGGCTCCTAATTCTGTTTACCTACGTGTATAATGAAAATACACGCTGATAATAACTCAGTGAGACATAAGATGAGAACATATATAAAATACTTTATAATGCATGATACTTTCAAAAGCATGATAATCATTAAATCATGAAATCTTTAATGCAGGAATATCTGTATAAGAAATCATATAGTTGTATTATGTAATCATATAGCCCAAGGTAAATATCAAGTGACTAATAAACGAGTCGTGTACTTTAAAAGTACTATCCTTTTCTGTAAACTGTGGACACATTTAAGTGTCAGATAACTATAGGACACAATGAAGTGTCAGATGACTATAAGACTCTAATGGTATACCACAATATTGTCCAACTTAATATTATATTCCCAAGGGCAAACTTAAAACAATTCCTGCAAAATGGCAAGCAACCCAATATTCATTTATATCATGTAAAACATATTCATATTGGAGCAATTCATACTCCAATATATTCAATATAATCCATGGTATACATGCCATTTAAAAACTATATAAAATAGCTTGTCATATACATCATGCTATGAACCGTTTGTAAGCATAAAGATATGCCATAATCTTTAAATTAGTAAAATAATGTACCATGCAAACATGTTATACTATATAAAAATCTTTACCTTTTAGGTTGACTTATCACAGTATCCCTATAATATTTATGTTATTAAACATATTTTTAAATACATTTATGCACTCACCTTAGCCTTGATAATTAACTTTGCTACTTGATTTCACTTCCAATCCTTTTCTTTTCCTTTTCTGCTGGAACGACCTTGGTTTACATCGGAATCTACATTAAAAATAACATATACCATTCCAAGCATATGTTAATACATATTCATCCCATATATAATAATGGAAAGTAAGTAAAATAACTATCCATTATGCACAAAATTGATCCGATAAAACTTTCTATATTCGAATCACATTTTCTCACATTTCTCTTCAAATTTTCAACTTTTACCAAAATACTTATTTTAGTCCCTAAGGGATCTTTTAATCTTCCAACCATAATTTTCAAGTCTAGTCCTTACATTTTTCATCCTTTGCACTTTAGGACCCCAACTTTAAAAAGCTTTCACTTTGGTCCCTAAAGTAGCCGAATGGTCCTATTGATCCCAAATATTGTTTTGTGCTTCAAAATCAATATTCGAATCACTTGAATTAATTCTCCAATATAATATTCCTTAATTACAAGCTCAACAATCAAATCCCTAAACTTTACAAAGTTTACACTTTAATCCCAAGTACAATCTAATTAGGGATTTTCATTCTAATCACCTTATATCAACACATGAAACCAATCTTCCTTCAATCATGTCCTAAAATTCCAAACTTTAACATAAACCCTAATTCTTATTTTCAAGAACATGAACATTTCTTTGTCCAAATAACAAAATCAAGCATGTAAAATACCATTCTTATTATTTCCATCGTCAAAATAAATTTTGCAATATTTCCCCTAAATTTCTTCTCATAACCGAATGGTCACTCAACCATTTTTCATAGGATTTTCATCACTTTAATCATAAGAACAACACATCAACCTCAATTCTAACATGAATAACCCTTAAAACATAAGATTCCAACATGTCCTTCATCCACCCTAATCATCAATATCAACTTAGGAGCACGGAAACCAAGTAAAACTTATACCCAATGATAAACAATTTAATGAAGAACAACTTCTTATTTCATATCTAAACCACAAATCCAATCCAATAAGCTTAAAAAATTGAATTAAAATTTTCTTACCCTTTCTTGGAATCCAACGGCTAGGAGGATAAAGATGAGAAAATTTCCACAAAATTCTATTTCTTGATTATATGCCAAATGGCATATTAAAAGCCTTATTTAAAAATAAAAATCATTCTAATAGTCAAATCACTATTTTGCCCTTGAATTATAACCAATTATATACTGTCACATGTGAAATCTTCTTTTCCATAATCAAATATATTCAAAAAGTATAGGTGAAATGACCATTTTGCCATTAATGAAACAACTTATCTTCAAAATTGCCATTTCCATCTACTACACCAAATACTGCATAGAATCGAATTAAAATCGAACAAAAACGATTCAAAAACCATAATATCATATTCTTCAAGTCTTCCTAAGACTTCCATAAAATTTTCATAATTTTCTGAATTCAAATAATCATCCGAACTAATTACTGAAACTTTTTCTTTTTATAACTTTTCACACAAATCCCGTACAAAAAATTCAATTCCCACCAAAATTATTATACCAGGATAAACTATTCATATATGGATATAGAATAATTTTTAGGGAAAACTACCATCTTTGTCCCTGAACTTTTCTCAACTTTTCATTTTAGTCATCCAACTTTAAAAATTTATGTTTTATTCAATGAACTAAAACCACCAATCTTTAACTCTTTATGTTTTAGTCACTAAGAAATTATTGGGGTATTACATTTCCAAGCAAAAACGGTAGAGATGTGGTACAAAGAACACATCCTCAAGCGGAATATCCTTCCGGAACAATGGCATTGTACTATCTCAAGAAAGGGAACCTGGAAAATTGACTCACCAAAACATTGAGCTTCACAAATGGGGCAACTTTTTCACTCACCCTAGAAGTCACAGTGTTGCTCTGGTAAGGGAGTTCTACTCTAACCTTTGCGAGCCTTCTTTGAATTTGGTTTTTGAGAGGGAGTGTTCTATACCCTAGAGTGCTGCTATAATTAATAAATTGTTAAAGACTACATGAGCATTTATGAGCACTCCCTATTTGCGAAAGATATTGATAATGAGAAACTTGATTTGTTGGTGAGGGATTTGTGCGTTGCTGATGCACTTTGGTGGGGACTAGTGTGGGAAACTTTACAATGTATAGGAAAATTTTTAACCTTGCATGCAAAGATTTGGTTCCAATTTGTGTTGGAAGGCTCGAATGATCAACAATAATAGCCAAGATGGGGGGTGAATTGGATTTTGAGTAATTGTGGTGGAAGCAATTGGAATTTAAAAATTGACACAAGGATTTATAGTTGTTCGAATTTCTAACCAAAGTCTACATCCACTACCTTAGCTTCTCACTAAGGATTTTTCCAAATTTACTATTGAATTTCTTTCTTTTTTTTCGGGCTTAAAGAGATAATCGTTACAACCCTCAAAGCTTATACCCCAAAGCATTAAGAACACTCTTGCAAGAGAAAAAAATAAGCAAACAAAGGAAATGCTCCCAAGGCAAATATGTTTGCAAATTAAGCTCACACCCAAAACCTAACACTTAATCATATATAACAATTAAGCTCACAAGTGTGTTATAAAAAGAAATATGACAAAATTGAGCACTAAAACACTTTCTCTATCATTGAGTGTTGGTAGTTGGTTTCTTGTTGTTGCATGGCTGCTTGAAGAGGTCTTTTAAACCCTCTAAGAAGTTTATGGCCATTACTAGCCATTAGGGTTGATTTGGAGCCATTGGTGTCTTTATATCACACATTAAATACACTTATGGACTCACCGGTATTGGTAGACGGGGACGAGTATCAGTACGCGTCCTAAAATAGAAAGAGTCATTGGGTAAAAATTGCACTAGGTATCAGTACACTATGCAAGTGTATCATTACACCCCACAGTGTATTGATACGGATGAGGCCATATCGATACCCTATTTTGCTACTGGAATTTGTCAAAACATGGGGACGAAGGGGTGTATTACTACGAGCTTGTCCGTATCAGTATGAGCTCTTTCGGGTATCGGTACACAAGGCATGTTTTTGACTTTTGGGTTATTTTGAAGACATTTAAACAAGTGAAAAACCCTTTGAAAACATTTCAAACATATTTTTCAAGTTTATAGACTTTTGAAATATTTTTGCAAATTTGTTTAAGTCCAAAAACATTTTTCATTTAAGTTATATCAAAATCATATATCTCAATAGTTTGTCAATTCCAGGTTGATGCCATCGACTCATAGCACCATAGTCTCTTCCGATAGAATGTGTGTGAAACATTCTATTGTCAAGGTAATAAAGATTGATGTTGGCGAGATCATCCACAAGGAGATTGCTAATTGCGCTTAGAGAAAGAAGGAAATCTTGGTATTTCCTTCATTGATCATGCAATTGTGCAATCTGAAGGGAATTAAACCCTTGAAGAATGAAGAGCTGACCGTAAACAAAGGTCCACTAAATGAGGTCTCAATTGAGAGAATGGCGAGAACTACAGAGGTTCCTACACCCAAGTTGGACATTACAGTGAGACAGGAGAAAGGGAAGGAGAAGGTGGAGTCTGCTGTTGAGGATGTCCCTAAGAGCAATGAAGTTTTGATGGAAGTTCTAGAAATTGAGGACAAACTCAATGTTGTAACAAGCACGTTGGAAAAGGTTGGAGCCACAGTTCAAACGCATAGCCTTTCTCAGAACTTGTTCTATGCATATGTCAAGACATGGCACAAATCTGCCCTAGTTGCAATGAGCAGAGTTACCCCAGTATTTTTGCCAAAATTCCAATAATTCCCACCAATCATCTGTAGCTATGGCTTTTCCTCTGATGCAACCGCAAAGAAGGTCCCAATGAAGTCTATTAATTCTACAAAGAATGTGAGCGAGGCTGAGAACATACCAAAAGAGGAAGCCTTGAGCAAGATCATCAAAGATTGTATCTTTGATATGAATGTCACAACGAATGCTGATGAAACCCCTTCCTCTCTAAAAAAGATGTTTTAGTAGAAGATGTAGAAATAGATGAAGAAGAAAGTACCCAAGTCGAGAAGATTGATGATGAAGTAGTTGTTGCTGAAGATAAGTTGGTTGTATCCAAGTCTGTGGATGCAACATGTGAATGATCAGAGCTTGAGCACGTTACAGTAAGATCGACAGAAGTTGTCTCTGCAATAGAAGAAAAAGAAGACAACCTTATTGTAATGATGGTCTACAAAGCTCCACCCCAATTCATCCATATTGCAGTGACGACCAATGATGCTAACATAGAAGAGGAGCCCGATAATAACGAGGATCTTGAGCAAGAAGAAGAGGCATCTCTTCTAAAGAAAGAGAAGAAATGCAAGAGCTCAAAATCCAAGGCCAAGAACAAGAAGCAGTTCAAGGAAGAAAAGAGGAGCAAAAAGAAGAAGAGTCACTCTGCCTCCTCCTTTCAAGAGCCCTAAATGACTGAGTTAGTTTTTTTTAGCTTTTGTAGGCATGCATACCATGTAGTATAATTTCATTTTGTTAACTGTATTATCATGACATTTGCATTGTCATTGTAATTGCATTTAGTTTTATTGTCGTTGCATTCATAATTGTAACTACATTATGTCATTGCATTCTGTTTTTGCATTAGGGACAATGCAATCTTTAAGTTTGAGGGTATACACCTGGGATTTGAAAAGCATCCTTATTTCAAAATTTTTTAAGCAAATGCAAGGTTCATTTTGTATTGAAAATCTTTTGTTTACATTTGATGCTTAAATCTTGAATCATTCTAATTGTGATGAGTTGATTTGATATATATGCTAGATGATGGCATTATAACTCTGCATAAATAAATTTCCTTGTTTGAGTAAAGGATATCTAGCATTATCTCTTTGATTTTGGATGAATTCTGCCTTGTTCAGCTTGTTTAATACATGCTAATAGTACTTACTATGTGTAAATAAAAGGCATCCCAATATTAGTGCAATAAGGTAGTAGCTTAAGGGGAAACACTCCAATGCATGTGTTAGAAAAATGAATCTGTCCAAAGGCTGTCACTGCATGAGTGTGTGTCGAGGTAATGAAGTACTTTCTAGGTAGGTTTGTTGCACAACATCTTACTTCTCAGGGATTAGGGTGCATTCATATTTCGATATCCCTTGCTACTTATAAAAAGAAGAAGACGAAGAAGAAAATATATAATTATAATTGTTGTTATGTGTTGCATTAAATAAATGCTGCTAGGTGGAAATAATCCGAGATGATAGACATGATGCTACGTATTGTTGAAATTCTTTTTAATTCTTTTATGTTTGAGTTGTTCATGCAATCGTCTATCATGTCGATACAGTTGATTCATTTATGGTTGGAAAGATTCAAGTAGCTAGAATGTTTTGTTTAAACTTTTGTTATACCTTGCTGCATTTACTTTTGCTTGAGGACAAGCAAAAACACAAGTTTGAGGATAGTGGACTGTTTTGTTAATTGAAAATGTGTAAACATGTTTGGTTATACATGCTACCCTGTTTTGATCACATTGCTAAGTGAATTGAGACTTGAATAGAGTAATTAGCTTGCTGGAAAATGAGTTCATATAATTGGATTAGTTAAAGCTAGGTAATGGACTGCTCAAATGGTGAATGAGAGGAATGTTGTTGATCAAACAAATCAAATTGAACTTAGCACTATAAATCCTTGTTATGATCACATAGATAAGTGAATTAAACTGACCTAGACATGTAATAACATGAAAAATAAGTTGAATTACAATGTTAGAATCTTGTTTAGAGGAATTATGAAGCTAAAATCAAGCCTAGTGAAATCTGCCCAGAAAACACTGTTCTGGGCAGGAACTTTGAAAATTCACTATAAATTGTATGAATTGAATTAAGGGCTGAAATTTAAATGAATGGAACCTTAATATTTCTATTTTCATTAGAAACAAACGAAATGTAATTCTGGATTGTAAAATGGATTTTAGAAATGAAAATCTAGGGACTGTGCAAACTGTCTAGTAATGCAATTGCCCTGTATTTAAGTTAAAAAACTGTATTAATTGGAAAAGAAATAAAATGAAAGTCCTATATGGTTAGAAATAAAATTAAGTTAGCTTTCCAAAGGTGTAAACCAATTGAAATTCTGACGTACGGAATGAAAGTTATGCATGTTTTAGTAAACAGTGCACAAGCTGCCTGACAGCAACAGTCTTGAAGTTTTGAAATAAATAAATTATGTGTATTGCTGCCTTGTTTTGAAGAAATGAATGTATCTTGTTTTGATCTTGATTTAATTGTATGAATTGTTAGAGCAAGGAGTAAACCTTGTGGAGGAAGAAAGGAGTGGCCAAGCTAGTGGCAGACACAAAGGAGTTGGATCCAAGACTAGCTATGCTTGGAGTATTGTGAGTGTAGTTTACAATAGGGTTAGGACTTAGGTCCTAACCAAATATTCATGACTACCTTCTTGCTATTGATATGCCATGATAATGAACTTAATTTAACTTGAATACGAATAAAAAGGAAGAAGGGTTTAATCTAAAATTGTGAATAATAGTGACATGGATCTTGATAAATAAATTAAAAGAAAGTATAAACAAATGCTTAATTTCTTGCATTGATTGTGATCCTTTCAAATGGTTACTAGAATTGGATTTTGATCTTACTTGATTGTTGTATACTACTTTCAAATATGTTTTGAATGATAGACTTGAAATGTAATGTGGTTAAGTTTGGCTTGTGAAGTATGTATAATGTTTGTACATGTTAAATGACTTGAATTGAGTAGGCTAAGCTTGTATTCGAATGCTTGCTTGATAGTGCTCTATGATGTAAATGTTTGATTTCTTGATACCTTGGGTGTGAACCATCGAATGTTTGCTTGTATGGATTTCTATGATGAAAATACTTGATAACATGAACGAAGTCATGAAATAAAGACCTTGCTTGAAGCCTAAGATGGCATAAGTAAAATGTTACTTGAATAACAAGTTAAATTTGCAAAATGATGAGTTAAGACTCAATTGGCCTAAGGGCTAAGCTTGACCTTGATATAACTTGCCTGAATGTGATCCTTGAACATGAATTGTCTTGGCTTGAACATGAAACATTTGAAAAAGTGAAAAGTAATTGAAGAGCTAAGGCTCAACTAGCCTAAGGGCTAAGCATGATATTGCTATAACTTGCTTGAATGTAATTCTCGAATATGAATTGTCTCGACTTGAACATGAAAGCATAAAACATAAGAAACAACAACAAGCTTTAAAGTATAAGAATACCCTCTAATAAAAGTTTAAAGATTAAAAAGACTTAAATTGCCTACAATGGAAGTCCTTGGATACAATGGTATGATGCATGGTATACTTGGGACTACGATCCATGAGCCACGGCTCAGGGGTACGCCCCATTACATGTAATATGTTATTGGCGACAGTTGAAGGTAGCAGGGGAGTTGTACGAAGTGGCGACAGTTGGTTGGATAGTAATAAGTATAGGATTGACATGTTTCCGATATTAGCCATTGCTATGTGCTTTGAGATAAATATATCTTGGACCTTTATGGTCAAACACGGACCAATGTTATTCATGACCAATTGTGATCCAAGGCAAACATGTTAAAAAGATATGAACCTTATTGTGAAATTGAATAAGAAATTCAAAACAAAATCTTGAATACTTGAATTATATCTTGAAATACTTAAATGACTTGACAAGAAAAATTGAACACTTGAATCACTTGACATGAATCCTTGAAATAAAGAAATTCAAAAGAAAAACTTGAATACTTGAATTTAACTTGAATACTTAAATAACTTGACAATAAATCTTGAGCACTTGAATCACATAACATGAATCCTTGAAATACTCGAATTGCTTGACATGTAATGCTTGATTCTTGACATGAAACTCTTGAAATGATAATTGCCTATGCTTGGACCTTGTATTGTATGATTTGCTACTTGGAATGGCTTATGGTCTCACTTGAGCTAATATCTATTTGATTTGGTTTGCTTAAATTGCTTGACATGAAAACTTGATTACTTGAACATATTACTTGACTTGTATACTCGAACTTCTTGTTACATGATTGTTACTTGAAAAAGATCTCGATCTTACTTGAATTAATGAGTGTTACTACCATGTACATGAAAATATGGACTGATTTGGCATTGTGAATTATGTGTACGTTTATATGACTGAAATTGGCTAGATTAAATGAAAATATGGACTGATTTGGCATTGTGAATTATGTGTACGTGTTATATGACGAAATTGGCTAGATTAAATGAAAATATGGGCTGTTTTGGCATTGTGAATTATGTGTACATGTTATTTGATTGAATTGGCTAGACTAAATGAAAATATGGATTGTTTCGCATTGCAAGAATGTATAAACATGTATAATGGACAGCTAAGTGATAAGGCTCAAATTAAAGAAAGTAAACAAGCAATAATTAAGGCTTAAGGCTTACATGCTACTTAAAATGTATACTTGTACACTTGATAAACTTGTCACATGAAATGCTACTCGAAATGGACTTATACTCTCACTTGAATCAATGTGTATAACTTGTGAACATATCTTGAGTGATAAGCTTGAAATAAATTGTGACTATGTTACTTGACATGGAAATGTTATGATTTTCTTAAACATGCTATCGATTGACTTGAAATGATTGAAGATTGAATTGTGATCTATGATTTTGCTTGTCATGCTATCTTGCTATTCGAATGATACTAGAAAATGTTCACTTTATAATTACTTGATAAGCTTACCATGCTACTTGATTTGCTTGACAAATTGGTTACTTAAGATTTGCTTGCCTTGATATTTGATTGCCATAAGTATGATGATACATGAGTTCATGATTTTTTCGTGACTTGGAATGCTATAAACCTTAATAGGGCTACTTGATTAATGGAGACATGACATAATAATTGGTTAGAACTAGTACTACCTCATTAAGTACATATTGTACTTATCACTCTCGTTTCCTCTCTTCCTAAACCATAGGTTAGGTGCTTAAAGGTGAATTTCCTGATCCCGAAGTCAGATTTCTCGAGCTTTAAGTAAGGAACAAGCAAAGCATAAGTATGAATCCATACTTGTTTGTAATGCTCCTAGTAGTTGGTGGCACCTAGATTTGTATATGGTTAAGCTAAGTCATGCATTTTGATACTTGAAAGATCTTTTGTATATATGTATGAAGTTGGCCTTTAATGTTGTCAACTTGGTAGCTAGAACTCTATGTGTAAATGTTAAAATTTCATGGGAATGAATGAGTCTTGCTACGCATATATGTACTAAAATGAACGATAGAAATGTTTATTGTTATACTTGAGCTTGTTAATACCATGTAGGCAAGGAGTGTTATGTCACATGCTTACTTGAAGTTATTTTTGAATGCACGTACATAAAATTATGACTAGTTAAACCTACATGAAATATTTACATGACTTAAATGGAATGTTGGATTGAAACGGAAACGTTCTAGTCTATATAGGCCATTCGAATTCCTTGCTTGTTCACATGCCTAAATAGCAATTAACCTTGAATGAACAATTATAGGAAATCAATCCCATTAATGACCTATAATGTCTATGAAATATGATATGCTTGCTTGAGATATGTTCGACTTCATGTATATATGATTGTGCTTAGTCAAACTTACATGAAATATTTATATGTCTTGAATGTAATTAGATTGAGTTAAAATGAAACATGCTAGTCTAGGTTTGCTAATTGAAAGTTTATATGATCGCATGAATGTAGATTTGAAAATGAATAAGCTAAGTGGTAACCTAGATGAATAATAAGATAGACATGCTTGTATACTTGATTGTGAATGAGTTGCTAGTTAAGAATGCTATTTGAATGTTACATATGACTACATGACTAAGTAGTTATTAATCTTTGATTGTAACTTAAAAATGACTAATCAAGGGTTGGCATATAATGAACAAGAATGATAAACATGTCTTGCTTGTATGATCAAAAGTAATTGTCTAGAATGTTTTCTAGCTAATAACTCATCTCGCCTATTAGAGATGAGTTCTTGAAAAGTTTTAAATTATTTGTGTTTCTAGTGTTCTCGGTAATGCTCCTGAACCGGTTTGCTACTAAACCGGGTAGGGTGTTACATCCCCTATGCCTAATCATTGAAAACAGATTTTAGCATGAGGTTTATGCTTGCTCTAAGATCGCATAAAGCTTTCCTGACATAGTGATTGCTGATGGCACAAGGTATTGTAAAACTGCCTGAACTTTTAGTTTGGGTGGCATTCGGTTATGCAACATTGCCATACACCACTTTGTCAAGGCAATTGTCTCAAACTCGCTCGGCCTTGTTCGCTTAGAGACAATGTCTTTAAGGAACTTAGCATAATTCAGTATTTTCTTTATCACCTCATCCAATAACAAGTTGATATGAACTTGCTTTAAGATGTCAAGAAACTTCTTGAATTGGTCTTCATGTTTCTTCCTCTTCAGCCTCTGTGAGAATGGTAGTGGCAATCTGATCTCTTTGCCTTTACTCATTTCACCTGGCTTGTCAATGTTTGATGAACTTGCCGTGGCAACTGTTGAAGGATCATCATCTACGATTGGCGTGGCATTACCGCGAGGTACATCATTCTAAATAGGGGACTGCTCTACTGGGTGAATACTCTCTTTAGGTTGGATAGGATTATCATTTGCCTTTGGTCAAATTCGGGTGGTGATTACTTTACACTATTTACGGCCCATTCCTCGTTCAACCTCAGTGTCACTGGGCAGATTGCTTTGTGGCCTTGAACTCAAGATTTGGGCAAATCGCCTAACCTGTGTCTCCAATGCTTTTAGTGTTACTCCTTGATTCTACATCGTCATCTCGGTCCTGTTGATAATAGAGTTAGTCTTCTTTATGAAATAAATAGTCTCAACCATATAATATTCAATTTTAAGCATAAAAGCATTTAAAGAAGTTTCCAAAGAACTAGCTGATGATGACTGTTATTGCGATAATTATTGTTGTGGCATGTTCTGTCAGAATCCTGATGCTTCTGTATTCTGGCAGTTCTAATTGTTGGAATTGTTCTTGTTGCTCCATGAAAAATTAGGGTACTGCCGCCATGCAAGATTGTATGTGTTAGAATATGGGTTATTGTTTTAGGTTGTAGTTTCCAACATAAAAACTGGATTCTAGGTTTTGCGGTCACTCAGAAAAATCATGGTTATCATTACAAGAATCATAATATGAATCTACTACCTTGACCTCCTTTGTGTTACTCATTCGCTGCAAATTCTTAACCATGTGTCAGTTGTGTTGAGATAGCATTTGATGAATCAAGCTCAATTGTCAAGGCATTTCACCTCCCTGCTCCCCTCCTTGTGGCTGGGAACTGGTAATCATTTTTGGCAAGTCTATCTAAAATTTCCAAAGCTTCCTCAGATGTCTTGTCTAAGAGGGTACCATTTGCCGAGGCATCTAGCATCCTAGTCGGTGTGTTGACTCCATTGTAAAACATCACTACTTGTGTCCAATATCTGAATCCGTGCATGGGACATTTACATAGAAGCTCTTTATACCGATCCCAAGCCTCGTACATGGACTCGTCATCTGCTTGATGACAAGAAGTAACGTCTTTACGCAATTTATTAGTCATATTTGTAAAATTAGATCTAACAAGAAAAATTTTGCATAGATCTGTCCATGATTCTAAAGATCCAGACGATATATTGTTTAGCCATGATCTCACCCTATCCCTCAGTGAATAGGGGAATAGTTTTAGCTTCAGGACATCCTCGTGGACTCCCTGTTGTCTGAATGAATCGTAAACTTCTAAGAACAATTTGAGATGTTTTCTGGCATCTTCAGTTGCTGAGCCGTTGTACTGGCCGATTTAATTGAGCATATTAAACATCACTGGCTTCAATTCGAAGTGTGCGGCTTGAATCTCAGGAGTGACGATTCCTGGATTGAGATCACCAAGGTTTGGAAGTAAGTGATCTCGAATGGGTCCATTCTGTACACGAACATGTTGCTCGGCTAGAGCTACTTTGCCTCTTGCCGTGACATTTTGGTTGCCGAGGGAATTTTGATTACTATTGGCATTCAAATTGCTAACTGGATCAACATGTGGATCTGCCATTGCCGCTCTTAGCTCTCTCCTTCTTCTACGAAAAACTCATTCATTCTCGGGTTCAAGTGGGTAGTCTTGTGATGTTGGTCTTGTTCTGGTCATACAAAGACACAAAACAAAAAATGTTAGCCCCTTGAAACAAATAACAAAATAAATAAAAAGAAAAGACAAAGGTGCAAGAAATTAAAAATAAAGTTGCTATTGTCAATCCTCGGCAACGGCGCCAAAAACTTGTTGCGTGATTTAAGTGCAACGAAAACGGTACAAGTGAACACGTCGCAGGTAATAGTATAGATTAAGATCGTCTCCACAGAGATTGGTGAAACTCTGACTTCTAGCTTCTTGCACTGAAAGAGAATAATATTGGAAGTGATAGGTGGTGATAAATAACAAGTAAAATAAACTAAGCAAAGTAAAATAGAAAAGAGTAATCGATATGAGAGATTACGCCGGGTTATCATGAGAAGTGGTGCAAATGCCGAATGAAAGGCAAGTCAATTCCATGGCAACTGGGTTTAGTATAATGTGGGGTTTCCTCCTTTAATGTTTGGCGAAGTGTTCTTCAATGTCTTCGTGTTATCCCTAACCGAATAACTGATGTTTGTGCAAGCCTTGGTGATACATCCGTACGTTAACCTTGGGTGAGCAATATCGATCTTGCACTCTTCTTAGCCTCTGAAATCTAAACCTTATTCCTAAGGCGGATTAGTTCCCACCAACGATCGTTTAAATGGAGATCGTGTCCACTCGTTTCCTGAATTTAGCTCTCCCGAGCCTAGATAAATGGATTCACTCAAGTTTCTTTCCCAATTCCCTTAAAGTGAAAATCAAGAACCAAGAATGGACAAACAATGAAATTTATTAAATTAAAAACCAAAAACCATTTATTCATCTCTACACACCAACAAAACCTGCTAACCCCAAAGCCAAATTAAACTAGTTCATGGCTGGGTAGAAAGAAAATGCAAAGGAATAAAACCCAAACATAGGATCACACAATACAAGATGAAAAAAAGGTTGTGCATAAGTTCTCTTGTGATCTGATCTCTCCCAAATCGAATCTCTTGTTTGTGTGTTGCGATCTCCTTAAATAGGTGAGGAAAGAGAATCCAAATGCGTGTAAAATCTGTCTAATCAGATCCCTAACTGATTGGAGATTTGAATTTTGAATATGGGATAATTATCCTTTGCGTTTGAATTAAATCTGTAGATAATGGCTTTTTATCGTGACTTGCCGTGGTATCCCTCGGCAAGTGACTCGGCAATTCATCCTGTACAAAATAAAATGACTAAGTATGCAACTAAAATGAGCCTACGTCTAAAAATAATATGATTAAAAAGGATAGAAAATATAGTAATTTTACACACTTAACAGGGGCCAAAGTGACTATTCAGTCAAATGTTGAGGGTATTTTTTAACTTTATGCCTATACTATTAGTTAACATAAATATATATACATATATAACATACTATCATACATATATATTAGTTAACATATATATACATATATAACATATATTGGTGAGAAATATACATATAAAAATGACCAAATTGAAGAAAAACAAAAGTTGAAGGGATCAAATATAAAGTCAAATGTAAAAAAATATGAAATTAAATATGAAATAGAAGTAGGAGGAATGAAACTATAAATTACCCATTACATTAAAGCGCGGATCCTTCTCGGGTTACGAGTTACACGTAGGTACAAGAAGGAGCAAAATGACATCGTTTTGACACCTTTTCAAATACAATTTTTTATCCCAAAAAATCATTTTAAGACATGAAAGTTAAAAAAAAAACTTGGAATTCTCTCAACCTTCTCCCATCACTCTCTGCCCAGCCTCTAAACAACAGCCATCCGAGTGCCACGAGCAGTCGTGTCGCCGCCACCAACAGCTTCCGTTCATCAATGACAGAGAACCGCCACCTCAGACTGTCAGAGAACACGCAATTGGCTCATTTGATTTGGCTAAGCCTCCTAGACATGGTTTTTTACTTGATTTTTTCTAAAACTTGAACTCGAGCCCTAGAACCAAGTTTAAAACATTTAGTTTTTACCCCCTTTTAAGACTTTTTCTAGCTTGAATTCCTTCAACCGAAGACCGTCAAGGGGTTGAAATGCTTCTCGATGAATTGGTGAAAACTAAAAAATAGTGGACAATTTGCACAATCAATTTTTCTGTGGTTTGACTTCTATACCAAATCTATATACACTAACTTAGCACACCACTAAGGATTTCCCAATTGACTACTTTGAATTCTTGCTTTTAGGACAAAGCGTAACCTTACAACCCCTATCTTTTACAATTGCTAAGATAGAACCACTCTAGCTTTTCCTTAGGCTAAACTAAAACCTCTCCCGTTTACAAGGTTTGATTTTGGTAAACAAAATACCTCACAAGTGGGTGTTTACAATGATTGAAGCTCACAAGAAAGAGTACAAATGATACACATTTAAAGAACTATCTACACTATGTACAAGAGAAATGAAGAAGTAATGACTTAAAGAGTATTTCTCTTGATCATTTTGCTTGGATGTTGTACGTGTCAAACCATATTCAAGTGTCCCAAGCTTGCTTTTTATATTGTAGAATGATATTCTAGCCTTTTATGGCTGTTGGGATGTTTTGGAGCCGTTGGGAAATCATAAAGTTGAGCTTTAAATTTCCACCTACATAGAGATTTCGAAACCTTTACCAGAGGTTTCAAAACCTTAAAGAGGATTTGTAAAATATAGCTGTTACAGAGCCATGGTTTCGAAACCTTTATCAAAAGTTTTGAAACCTTTGCTAAGGTTTCAATTCCAGGCCATTTTGCCCGAACGGTTTCGAAACCATCAAATAGAGGTATCGAAATCTTCTTTAAAAACAAGAAAATTTGGCCATATTTTGACACTTTAAGGTATGTAAACGTAGTGGGATGAGTCAAAACATTATGAAAACATTTAAAATATATATTTCAAGTTTTTGAGAACTTTTAAATTAATTTTGAAATCTTTAGACAAGTCCAAAACATTTTTCATATAATTTGTTATATCAAAAATATTTTGTCAACAATCTCCCCATTTTTGATATAATAAAACTTCTTTGAAAATTTGTTTTTGACAAAAGCTCCCCTTAATTTTTCACTTACTTCTCCCCTTTTTGTTATATAAAAAATAATTCAAATCTTTATAGTACATAATAACAATGGAGAGTAAGTTAAAATAAAAAAAGTTTAAGTACAAAATATTTGAAAAAATAAAACTCCCCCTTACTAAAGCATTCCATTGAAATTTTAGCTCAAATATTTGGCTCTTAAGAAATTGAATTTCAACATAGGGTTAAAAAGATTTAAGAGCACATGAAATTCAATATATCCAAGTCTTTAAAAAATTTTATACAATAAAATGAACAAAACATGCAAAGAACATATATGCACAAAACATTACAAAAATTCATACACTTAAAAAAATATCATACAAATATGCATGAACATTTAGAACATAAAAAATAGGCGACTGAATAAATAATAAAAATGATAAAGGTTAGAGGTTACCCATCTTTCTTCATTTGTGTGACTAGAGCATTCAAATATCTTTGCTTTCCTTACCATTGCTCCAACACACCTACAATAGACAATCATTTGATTTTTGGTATCCAAATTGCTTTGGATCCATTGACATTAACTTCAATATCTCTAGTTCCCCTAGGAACCCATACTTGTCTAATTTTATAAGAATTTTTTTCTTAATTCGACAAATATCTAAAAAATGACCATGATAATGGCAATGTGAGCATTTTGCCATTATGGAACAAGATGAATTATTAAAAATAATTTCTTTCACTTTAGTTAAGTTTTCAAGCTTAACTTTTAAATAAAAATTTTCTTTTGCAAAATATTCACACCTCAATTTTGAAAGCTCTAAATCATTTTGCAAAGCTTCATTTTGGCTTTCAAAATCAACATTTGTTTTTCAAAAGAAAATCATTTTCATTTTTAAAATTTGAAATTATTTTCTCCTATTTGGAATTCATGGTCTTAAACATAGAGTTATTTAGGTAGAATGGCCAAGTCTTGAAACCTTAGCAAAGGTTTCGAAACCTTTGATAAAGGTTTCGAAACCATATCTCTATAACAGCTATATTTTACAAATCCTCCTTAAGGTTTTGAAACCTTTGTGCAGGTGGAAATTTAAAGCTCAACTTTATGATTTCCCAACGGCTCTAAAACATCCCCAATGGCCATAAATGGATAGAATATGATTCCACACTATAACAGCAAGCTTGGGACACATGAAGATGGTTAGACACAACATCCAAGCAAAATGATCAAGAAAAATACTCTTTAAGTCTTTAGTTCTTCATTTCTCTTGTACATAGTGTAGAGAGTGCTTTAATTGTATATATTTTGTACTCTTTCTTGTGAGCTTAAATCTTTGTAAACACCCACCTTGTGAGGTATTTTGTTTACCAAGATCAAACCTTGTAAAAGGGAGAGGTTCTAGTTTATCCTAAGGAAAAACTAGAGTGGTTCTATCTTAACCATTGTAAAAGATAGGAGTTGTAAGGTTACGATTTTTCCTAAAAGCAAGAATTCAAAGTAGTGAATTGGGAAATCCTTAGTGGTTTGCTAAGTTAGTGGATGTATACTTGGTTCAGACATCGAATCACTCTAAAATTGATTATGCAAATTGTCTACTATTTTTGGGGTTTTCACCAATTTATTCAAGAAGTATTTCAACCCCTTTGGCGGTCTTCGATTGAAGGAATTCGAGCCCAACAATTGGTATCAGTGCCTCATCTCTATCGAAGGTCTCACAACCAGTAGAAAAGATCATCAATCTCGAAGTCTACCATTCAAGAAAATGGCTAGATTTGAAAAAGGCCGCTCTATCTCATGTCATCCACTCCTCAAAGGAGATGCATACTTTCATTGGAGCAATTTAATGAAGTATTTCATCCAAGCATTCGATCTTCATGTTTGGAAGATTTTGAAACCTTCGCTAACCTTTGCGAAGGTTACAATTTGTTATATCAAAATATTTTATCAACATACTTATTTTTTTTCTTTATCTTCTATGTTTATTTTTTCTCTCGGACATCTTTGTTTTTTGTCTAAGATCCCTCTCTATTTTTGAGTCTCCAAACTCTCTCCCTTTTTTGTTTGCAAATGGTTTGAATTTATAAAAGCAATGAAGGGTTCTTGGCTAGCCACGACGGGGAATAAGCGGCAGTGGAAGAGGGGATGATGGGAGGTGATGGTGTCAAATTATAGGAAGAGGGTAGGTTTAGGGTTTAGATTATTTTAAGGTTTTTGAATTTGGGTTCATTTAGGGTTAATTTGGGGTTTTGTTGACGGTAGAGTTGATGGTAGCAGTTAGAGCTGGCAAGGTCAACGGTGGCGGCTTGATGGGTTGATGGTGGTGGTGGCTAAAGCTTTTAGGGTTAGGGTTAAGTTCGTCAAAGTTTGTTTAGGTTTTGGGTTGGGTTTTAATTTAGGATTAAGTATTATTTTGTTTATTTGTAAAGGGTTAATAGGTATTGGTTTTAATTGGGTAATTGGGCCCTAACGAAAATGAGTATATACAGGTACCCCTCTTTTCTCATTATTGTGTAACGAAAATGGAGCAAAAGCTAAAAAAGAACCAATTTCATCCGATCTAGCTGAACTTCTTTCTTTTTGAGAAAACTTTTCTTTATTTGTTTAGTCTTCTTGTCTTCTCTTCTTAAGGGATGTAGATTTTATTGATCGGTCCGCTTCTCTGCTTCTTTGAGAGAGATAGACTTCGATCGACCAATGTACTTAGCCTTTCTTTTGGGAAGATAAGGCCTGCTAAAGCTGTTGAAGACTGTCTAGCACAAAATTTTTGTTTGGAATACAATTGATCTAGTCCATTTTTTGGGGACTAGAATTCACCATTCATTCTGCTCCACCGCATCTTCAGGAGATATAATATGGTCTATTATTCTATTTCTTCTTTCTTCTCGAAAGATAAGATCATTAAGAGTAAATGAACATTATGTCAAACTGAGTTTATCCACTCCGCCAATTTAAAACTACAAAACTAAAAGGTTTAATCTAAATTAAGATTTAGTTTATCCATTTCGCTAATCTTATAAAAGTAGAATCTGTAAATTTGGGTTATTTGCTCCACCACTAATGAAGAGGTAAGATCTAAGAAGAGATTTTGATCCGCTACAATACTAAAGAAGAGACAGCATTTGGAGAAGAGAGTTTGATCTGCTAAAACACTAACGAAGAGACAAGATCTGGATAAGAGAGTTTGATTTGCTACAACACTGACGAAGAGGCGGGTTCTAAAGAAAACTAGTTGATCCGCTACACCTGTTGCGGGTGAAATAGGATCTAAGGAAGGTGGTTGATCTGCTACATCATGTTACGGGTGAGATAGGACATGAGAAAGTTGGTTGATCCGCTACACCACGTTATGGGTGAAATAAGACCTGTAAAAGTTGCTTGATCCGCTACACCATGTTACGGGTGAGATAGGATCTAAGAAAGGTGGTTGATCCGCTACACCATGTTACGTATGAGATAGGATCTGAAAAAGTTGGTTGATCTACTACACCATGTTACGACTGAGATAGGACCTATAAAGGTTGGTTGATCTACTACACCATGTTACAGGTGAGATAGGACCTATAAAAGTTGGTTGATCTACTACACCCTATTACGGCTGAGATAGGATCTATAAAAGTTGGCATTCTCTTTCTATCAATTGCATTTTTTCAATTGACCGAAGGTCTTAACATCATGCCGAGAGTGATGGACCGGAGGACTTGACATCATTACTGAAGGTGATGACCGAAAGGACTTGAAATTTCAAAAATTATTATTTCATTTTCTTCTTTGAAAAATGTGTTGTCCCACTATCTTTAGGCATGGACATTTGAAAACACTTCATCACTCCTGAAGGTGATGGTTTGAAGGTTTCGAGTTCATCCCATTTTCGGTCTCTACTTTCTTTGGCAGCTCATTCTCTCAATCAGAGAAATGGTATCTTGAATCTCCTTTGGAAACTTGTTTCAAACAATTTAAATTCATCTATCTTTAATGCATCTATTTCTATAATTATGCATGCATTTCTCGTGAATGCACAATGCTTTCATGGATGAAAAAAATGTTGTCTCATCGATCATCATCTTTGGTTCTCAAACAAAGACTTATGAATTCTTACTTGGCCATTTTCTTGTTTTGGTATAGACCTCATCTCTTGTCAATTCTGACTTATGAACTCTGATTGCTTGAAACAAATCTTGTTTCTTCAAATAGCCTTGCCCACTCAAATTCGGCTATAACCACTTTATTTTTTTTAATTTCATGGAAGTTCTTCCCCCGTGAAATTTAACAACAAGGTGAGCACCCACCCAGGTCCTTGCATGAACACTTTTTCCTCTCATGTATGGTGATGCCTCATTACACTTTTGGGTTCAAATACCATGTAACACCCCTTTTCCAGTATCCAACACTAAATACGAGTCAGAGGTATCACAAAACATTCGTAAAACCCTCTACATCTGTAATTCGGTAAATTTTTGTTTCTTTAAAAATATTACAATGTATTTAGTTTTTATTTACAAATCTAGTTATTCGCGTAAAGTTTAAAAATAATATTTTCATCTTCAAATTAAGTTTATTTTCAGACAACAACTTATCAATTTAATTTGTCTTGATATAATGAATAAAACTGCCTAAAAATTGTCTGATTTAAAATTCATCCAGGTACCAAATAAAATACAAATTCTATTAGAGCAGCCATACCCTTTTAATATACATGCCAACTAGTAAATATCAAACAATATCAAAACATATCTTACTGATATTGATGTACCTGTTATTAATTGATGATGTCTGTATATGCTCCTTATTCCAACCATTTCTTCTTTCCTACGTGTAAAACAATTACACGCTAAGTATTTACTTAGTGAGGCAATAATTCAAATTTAAGTGCAATTGTCATAATATCAATCTCAATATTAATTATTAATTATTAATAATGCATATGATCACCTTACCATTACATGCTCATTAACATAATTAAATATGTAATAGCATATATGTATATCAAAGTGATAAGATTAGGTCTTACCAATATTGGTGCCATTTCCATCTGTAAGCTTTCAATGCTTACCAATACCTTTTCCCAACTCTGTCTGCAAGCTTTCAAGCTTATCATTCTATTTTTTTTCAATTCAGTTTACTTAGCCCAAGGTATCGAATTAACAGATTCTATGTACACGAGTTATCCCCCCCATACCCAATATTTCTTGAGTATATATATTATTTACACTCTACCGGGAGTGCTTAGCACCGAAGTGCTTCTATATACTTACCGGAGTATACAATATATCCCTCATTGAGTTTTTATGAAATTACTCTGAAGTGCTTAGCACCCGTAATAAGTCCGTATACTCAAACCATGCATGAGTATACTCCTCAATGAGTATTTATAAAATTTGCACTTTACCTGAAGTGCTTAGAATCTTTATATAGTTGTTTATGTCTCTATGGCTAGCCAACTATACCTTTGAATCTCTATATCATACTTGGGCTTTATATCATCAAATATTTCATCCATGGCAATGTATATCAATTTATATTAACATGAAGCAGTTCATAACCGAATAACATTAATAGTAAATCTGCATCAATAACTAGTGATCAATGCATTTATTTTCAACCTTTGACATATTTAAAGTATGTCAAATGTATGATCAATGACATAATTATCATGACAATATATAAACCAGGTAGACTCGTCGCAAGTCTTACATGTGATGTATAAAACATCTATGTATAATGTTATGTATAAAACATATTTAAAGTATAACGTTTGTTCTGAAAGAAACTAGATTCAATAAGCTTTTCAACCATATAAATTAATAGTCCAAATTCAACTTGTACAATTTATGGCGAATTTTCAAAGTCAATTTCCAGTATTGAATTTCGGAACAGCCTGCTATACTATTTTCTGACCTTTCACCACTTAAAAATTCACATCTTTTTACTCAGAACACGAAATTAGTTTCCATTTGTCGGACACAAAACTAGGCGAACAAATCTTTATATCGGTATAAAATTCACCTTCTAACCATTTTTGTAGAATTTATGGTGAATTTTCAAAGTTGCTGCCATAAACCAGTTTTTCTACACAACTTCCGTAAACAACTTCGACTTTTATACTAACTTCTCTTACTTCTCTACTTTTCAATTTAGTCCAATCACTAGCTTTAAACCACCAACTCATCACATTCTTCCCCAAATAATTATTCACAATAATTCTTCCTAATTTTCCTTATTTACCGAAATTGGTACTAAAATGCAAAGATAAGGATTCATGCTTCTTAACTTTGCAATTTAGTCCTCAATTCAACATTACTACCTTAATTCCATCATTACAACTAAAAATCAGATTTACCCCCCATACAAAACTTCCATTTCGATTTGGTCACTTAACTTTGACAAATTGTCAAAGTGGTCACTGATTCAATTCAACATCAATTTGGCATTCTAACTTCATTTTCTTATCTCTAACATCATTAATAACATAAATACACTCCAAATTCTAAAAATTCAGATTTGGTCCTTTAACTTTTCAATTTTCCAAAATGGTCCCTACATAATTTAACTTAGGGTTTTGCTTCCAAACAACAATTCAAGCTTACTAGATCATTATTTCAACATGTGAGGGGTCTAATCAATATTTCCAGAGCATCGATACATTATGAATCTTGTTCATTTCCAAAGATAAAGCTAACTATTAGGCTTAACTATCAGACTAACTCCTTTGATTCCGTTTGTTCTGAAATTTACTAAGTTTGTTCTGAAAGAAACTAGATTCAATAAGCTTTTCAACCATATAAATTAATAGTCCAAATTCAACTTGTACAATTTATGGCGAATTTTCAAAGTCAATTTCCAGTATTGAATTTCGGAACAGCCTGCTATACTATTTTCTGACCTTTCACCACTTAAAAATTCACATCTTTTTACTCAGAACACGAAATTAGTTTCCATTTGTTGGACACAAAACTAGGCGAACAAATCTTTACATCGGTATAAAATTCTCCTTCTAACCATTTTTGTAGAATTTATGGTGAATTTTCAAAGTTGCTGCCATAAACCAGTTTTTCTACACAACTTCCGTAAACAACTTCGACTTTTATACTAACTTCTCTTACTTCTCTACTTTTCAATTTAGTCCAATCACTAGCTTTAAACCACCAACTCATCACATTCTTCCCCAAATAATTATTCACAATAATTCTTCCTAATTTTCCTTATTTACCGAAATTGGTACTAAAATGCAAAGATAAGGATTCATGCTTCTTAACTTTGCAATTTAGTCCTCAATTCAACATTACTACCTTAATTCCATCATTACAACTAAAAATCAGATTTACCCCCCATACAAAACTTCCATTTCGATTTGGTCACTTAACTTTGACAAATTGTCAAAGTGGTCACTGATTCAATTCAACATCAATTTGGCATTCTAACTTCATTTTCTTATCTCTAACATCATTAATAACATAAATACACTCCAAATTCTAAAAATTCAGATTTGGTCCTTTAACTTTTCAATTTTCCAAAATGGTCCCTACACAATTTAACTTAGGGTTTTGCTTCCAAACAACAATTCAAGCTTACTAGATCATTATTTCAACATCACAAACCCTAAATTAAACTTGACTCCATAAACCCTAATCATCTTCATAATATTCAAAACATGTAAAACTTAAATCCCAACTCAATATCATGATTTTTAACATCATACTAGCTTGATTTCAACTTGAATTCAATCATGGAATCATAAAATCTCAAAAGCCCCAATTTGATCCATAAACTCTACTTACTTTCTCATGTAAATTCTCATCAATCAAGCATGGATTCCATGAATTATTGATATAAAAAGATAGAGCCTGAAGAGTAGAACAACTTTGTAGTTGAAGAGATTACCTGAAAACTGAGTTTCGGGGCTTGAATCGAGCTTGGAAAATTTTTTCTCTTTCTTTCCCTAGCCCTCGCGTTTTTGGCTGGAAAAGATGAACATTTGGTTCATCTTTTTACCATTATTTTACACATATATCTATTAAATGAATTTAATAGTGGAATTACAATTTGCCCTTTTTATCCAATGATTGAGATTGATTTTATCATCAACCAAGGGCCAAGATTTAATATTCCATTTTCTCTTTCCAAAATTGCCCTTATAACTTTTTAAATATTTCAAAATTGCCATTGGGGCCAAATAACAAATTTGCCCTCCAACTAGTTTTTATTTGCTAGTTTGCCATTCTTGTAAAAATTCAACTAAATCTAGTTGGAATCCAACCAACTATAATAAAATATTCATAAAGTAATATTTTATGAATTTTCCATATCTTTTGGATCAGTCTCCAAAATTTCCATTCGATCAAATATACTGATAAATAATCCTTTACTAAAAAATAAACGGTAAGATTCATCTTGAATTAAACTAAAAATATTTCCAAAACTTGGAAATGACTTTTATAAACTTTCTCTATCATATGGTAAAACTTCAAAATTTTTCAGTTCGATTCGGGTATCCGAATTCGACTTAGACTTTAACTGTGATTTTCCCAATAATCGAAGTATCAGATCGAACCAAAAATTTCGCATTCGATTCATACCCTTAGGTGATCTATTTATTTATGAAATAAAAACCCTTAACTTTTGGGAAATTACAACTTTAGTCCCCAAACTTTTCCAAAGTTTATACTTTAGCCATAAAATTTTCAAAATTTACATTTTGGTCACTAAACTTTTAAACTTCAATTTTCATTCCAATTTTCCTTGGTATTCAACCAAACTTTAAGAATACCTTATTCAATTCACTATCTATCACATGAGACCTTTAAACCTTAGAAATTTCCTTTCCAAAACCCATAATTAAAGAAATCCCAACTTTCACATTTTTGTCATTTTAGTCACTAAGTTAGCTTTTAAGCTATTATCTTAGTACTAAATGACCATTAACCAACTTAGTAAATTTTGGGGTATTACAATTCTCCCCCTTAAGAAAATTCATCCTCGAATTTCTCAATACTTACTTTGGTTCCAAAAGGTGAGGAAACTATTTTCTTATATTTTCTTCTTATTTCTCTCAAATCGTTTCTTTAACCTTGTGATTTTTTTTGTCAAAGAACTTTAACAAACATGATTGTATTTTTTTCTTAGTTCTCTGACTCCATGTGCTAGGATCTTTACCAGTTCTTTTTCATAGCTTAAATCCGACTAAATATCTATTTTCTCCAGAGTAATAACATGTGAGGGGTCTAATCAATATTTCCAGAGCATCGATACATTATGAATCTTGTTCATTTCCAAAGATAAAGCTAACTATTAAGCTTAACTATCAGACTAACTCCTTTCACAATTTCTTATAGCCCAATAAATTTTGAACTTAACTTTCTCTTTGTCTAAACCATAACACCTTCTTCCAAGGTGAAACTTTTAAGGAATACTTTATCCTTAACTTCATATTAAATATCTTTTCTTTCAGGGTCAACATATAGTTCCATCATTGAGATAGAAATTCTTCCTTGATAATACAAATACATATCAAACCTAACTTCCAAGTTTTCAATTTCACTCTTTTCCACTTGTTTGCACCTTGACAACATTTCTCATCATTTCTTTAAAGATATCTTATTTAATTAAATATGGTAAATTTTATTCTTAACTTGACAATCAAAACACCATCTTCTTTTAATTCCAATATTGCATTCATAGCTTTTAAAGCAACAATTGTCTTTCGACTGAGAGTGTCAGCTATCACATTAGATTTTTTTCTGGATGATTGTCAATGACCATATCACAATTCTTAAAAATCTCAATCCAACTTTTTTGCGTCAAGTTTAACTCTTCTTTGGAAAGCATATACTTTAAACTTTTATAACTTATATAAATATAGCATCGTTCACTGTATAAATAATGATGCTATATCCTTTAAAGCAAATACAACCATTGTTAGCTCCAAATTCTAAGTAAGATAATTCCTCTCATATATCTTAAGTTGTCTCAAGCATAGACCATTACTTTTCCTTCTTGCATAAATATGCATCCCAAACTATTATAAGAAGCATCGCTATACACCATATAATCTTTACCTGATTCTAGTTGTACTGGTATCGTGGCTTCTATTAAGATCTCCTTTAATGTCTCAAAGATATCTCAGCATTGATCTGTTCAATTGAACGACGTTTCTTTCCTCAATAGCTTGGTCAATGAGGAGGCAATCATCAAGAAATTCTGAACCTCTAAAACATTTTTCAGAGGTTTCCATTCAACTATAATTTGTACTTTCTTGAGGTCTATTCTTATTCCCATTGCCCAATCCACATAACTAATAAAACATCTTTAGACAACCAATATCATACTTTAACAATTTAGCATATAGCTTATTTTCTCGAAAGGTCTGAAGAACCATGCAAAAATGGGCATCTTATTCTTCCTTTTTCCTTTGACTATACCAAAATATACTCAATGAATTCTACTAAAAATTGGTCCAAGCAAAATTAGAATACTTGGTTCATTAGGCTTATAAATGCCGTAGGTATCATCACGAACTCATAATATTCATACCGAGTCCGAAAAGCTATCTTTAGAATTTCTTCTTTCGTTATTTTTTTAAATAATCAAAAGATCACTAGTCTTCGGAAGAAGATATTTATTCTTTAGTATTACTTTCTCGAGCTGATAGAAATTAGTCTTTCTCTTTCACAATTAACACTGGTGTGCCCTCAAGATGACACACTTGACTTTATAAAACATCGACCTAACATTCCTTGCAATTTGTACCTTTAAATCTTGAAGTTCGGTCGAAGCCATTTTATACGGGGCCATTAATTTAGGCGCAATGCCTGGTAACATCTTTATTTTGAATTTCGCCTCTCAATCTAGAGGTAATTCCGAGTAATTCATATGGGAATACATCCGGATATTTTTGGATAGTTGAGTTATTTTTCAATTTAACTTCAACAGCTCGAGTATCTACTACATTTGCTAAGAAAACATAGCAACCTTATAACAACAATTTCCTTAATAAAAAACTGAAATTACATTAGAAAATGGGTTTACCCTTTTATCAACTACAACTATTTTTGTTCCTTCCATATTTTTCAATATTAATCACTTTATGCGACAATTCATCATGACCTGATAGTATGGTAACCAATTCATGCCCACAATCATCTTAGACTCCTCAAAAGATAATTCCATTAAGTTTATCGGTAACTCTATTTCTTATGTTTTTATCGAGCAATTCCACATGTTCAGCTCGCCCTTACATTAAAACCCAATAAATTTGTGACCGCTATATTACTTGAAATGGGTTCTATAAGGATATCTCATTCACCATTCAACTTCGTACTTATATACGAATGTGTAAAGCTAGGACCCATCAACATCAATACAGGTTTATCAAAAAAGATGAAATGTACCTTCTATGATTTTTGAATCATCCCAATCTTTATCAGTCATGATGTTATAAACTCGAACTGATATGTGCAATCCTGGCTATGAAGCAAATTCATATGGTTTTCTAATCTAGCTTAAATCTTGGAGCAACAAAATAGCTCCAACCAATTTCTCGGTATCCATCCAGTGTAATCCTTAGATTATTCAGTTATAAATCAACAATCACTGGACCTTAATCTGATTTTCCTTTCAATTCAGGTGTTTCTAAACTTTTCAGTTCCTTAATCCGGCACAGGCACTTCTTGTTGTACCAATGCCCCTTTCTTGTTCAGATTTATCCGAAGGGTTATTATTAACCTTATTGTTACTATTCTTGATTCCTTCCAAAGCTTCCAATTTACCAGTTCATCACGCTTTCTTGACTCAAATATTTCTTATAATTCGTCCCAATTTACATTAGTAAGGAGCGACATCAATCGGATCATAAAAGCATCAGATCAGTAATATTGATATCCTAGTGTCATGTATACACTTTTTAACATAAAACCATTTCCATTTAGGCCGAGAATCGGCTAAACCTGTAGCTCTGATACTAATAAATGTAACACCCCTTTTCCCGTATCCAAAACTGAATATGAGTCAGAGGTATCACAAAACATTCGTAAAACCCTCTACATTTGTAATTCGGTAAAATTTTGTTTCTTTAAAAATATTACAATGTATTTAGTTTTTATTTACAAATCTAGTTATTCGCGTAAAGTTTACAAATAATATTTTCATCTTCAAATTGAGTTTATTTTCAGGCAGCAACTTATCAATTTAATTTGTCTTGATATAGTTAATAAAACTGCCTAAAAACTGCATGATTTAAAATTCATCCAGATACCAAATAAAATACTAATTCTATCAGAGCAGGCATACCTTTTTAATATACATGCCAACTAGTAAACATCAAACAATATCAAAAGATATCTTACTGATAGTGATGTACCTGTTATTAATTGATGATGTTCGTATGTGCTCCTTACTCCAACCATTTCTTCTTTCCTACGAATAAACAGTTACACGCTAAGTATTTCTTAGTGAGGCAATAATTCAAATTTAAGAGCAATTGTCATAATATCAATCTCAATATCAATTATTAATTATTAATAATGCATATGATCACCTTACCATTACATGCTCATTAACATAATTAAATATGTAATAACATATATGTATATCAAAGTGATAAGATTAGGTCTTACCAATATTGGTGCCATTTCCATCCGTAAGCTTTCAATGCTTACCAATACCTTTTTCCAACTCTGCCTGCAAGCTTTCAAGTTTTTTTTCAATTCAGTTTACTTAGCCCAAGGTATCGAATTAAGAGATTCTATGTACACGAGTCATCCCCCAATACCCAATCTTTCTTGAGTATGTATATTATTTGCACTCTACCGGGAGTGCTTAGCACCGAAGTGCTTCTGTATACTTACCGGAGTATACAATATATCCATCATTGAGTTTTTATGAAATTACTCCGAAGTGCTTAGCACCCGTAATAAGCCCGTATACTCAAACCATGCATGAGTATACTTCTCAATTAGTATTTATAAAATTTGCACTTTGCCTAAAGTGCTTAGAATCTTTATATAGCTGTTTATGACTCTATGGCTAGCCAACTATACCTTTGAATCTCTATATCATACTTGGGCTTTATATCATCAAATATTTCATCCATGACAATGTATATCAATTTATATTAACACGAAGCAGTTCATAACCGAATAAAATTAATAGTAAATCATCATCAATAACTAGTGATCAATGCATTTATTTTCAACCTTTGACATATTTAAAGTATGCCAAATGTATGATCAATGACATAATTATCATGGCAATATATAAACCAGGTAGACTCATCGCAAGTCTTACCGGTGATGTATAAAACATCTATGTATAATGTTATGTATGCATTGCACTCACCTGGGCCATGTATTAGTATGCCTCACTAAGTCCTCTTCGATCCTTTCCTTCATTGTACCTTGAACCTCCCTTGATTCGAACTTAACTTCATAATTCAAATAAGTAAAATATTTGTTAGATCCCAATCTAACAATATCTTAGACATATTGTCCAATATAATCATTCGAATATAAAAATTTCCAAACATTTTCCTTTCTTCTTTGTATTGTTCAAAAACTCATTATGGTCCCTAGTGACCAATTTGAACTTCCATTAACCCTTTTCAAGCTTACTAATCAACCTTAGATACAAAGTGTATCAACTCTCATTTTCTGGTAGTTTGCAGTACCTCCTAAGAAATATTTCTCTAAAATAGTCTACAACTCGGAATTCGATTCCGTTTGTTCTGAAAGAAACTAGATTCAATAAGCTTTTCAACCATATAAATTAATAGCCCAAATTCAACTTGTACGATTTATGGCGAATTTTCAAAGTCAAATTCGAGTATTGAATTTCGGAACAGCATGCTATACTGTTTTCTGACCTTTCACCACTTAAAAATTCATATCTTTTTACTTAGAACTCGAAATTAGTTTCCGTTTATTGGACACGAAACTAGACGAACAAATATTTACATCGGTATAAAATTCACCTTCTAACCATTTTTGTAAAATTTATGGTGAATTTTCAAAGTTACTGCCATAAACCAGTTTTTCTACACAACTTCCATAAACAACTTCAAATTTTATACTAACTTCTCCTTACTTCTCTACTTTTCAATTTAGTCCAAGCTCTATCTTTAAACCACCAACTCATCACATTCTTCACCAAATAATTATTCACAATAATTCTTCCTAATTTTCCTTATTTACCGAAATAGGTACTAAAATACAAAGATAAGGATTCATGCTTCTTAACTTTGCAATTTGGTCCTCAATTCAACATTGCTACATTAATTCCATCATTACAACTAAAAATCAGATTTAGCCCCCATACAAAACTTCCATTTCGATTTGGTCACTTAACTTTGACAAATTGTCAAAATGGTCACTAATTTAATTCAACATCAATTTGGCATTTTAACTTCATTTTCTTATCTCTAACATCATTAATAACATAAATACACTCCAAATTCTAAAAATTCAGATTTGGTCCTTTAACTTTTCAATTTGCCAAAATGGCCCCTACATAATTTAACTTAGGGTTTTGCTTCCAAACAACAATTCAAGCTTACTAGATCATTATTTAAACATCACAGACCCTAAATTAAACTTGAATCCATAAACCCTAATCATCTTCATAATAATCAAAACATGTAAAACTTAAATCCCAACTCAATACCATGATTTTAACATCATACTAGCTTGATTTCAACTTGAATTCAATCAAGGAATCATAAAATCTCAAAAGCCCCAATTTGATCCATAAACCTTAATTTGTTTCTCATGTAAATTCTCATCAATCAAGCATGGATTCCATGAATTATTGATATCAAAAGATATAGCTTAAAGAGTAGAACAACTTTGTAGTTGAAGAGATTACCTAAAAACTGAGTTTCGGGGCTTGAATCGAGCTTGGAAAAAAATTTCTCTTTCTTTCCCTAGCCCTCACATTTTTGGCTGGAAAAGATGAACATTTGGTTCATCTTTTTACCATTATTTTACACATGTATCTATTAAATGAATATTAAATCATTTAATAGTGAAATTACAATTTTGCCCTTTTTATCCAATGGTTGAGATTGAATTTATCATCAATCAAGGGCCAAGATTTAATATTCCATTTACTAGCTTGCCATTCTTGTAAAAATTCAACTAAATATAGTTGGAATCCAACCAACTATAATAAAATATTCATAAAGTAATATTTTATGAATTTTTCCATATCTTCGGATCAGTCTCCAAATTTTCCATTCGATCCAATATACTGATAAATAATCCTTTACTCAAAAATAAACTGTAGGATTCATCTTGAATCGGACTAAAAATATTTACAACACTTGGAAATGACTTTTATAACCTTTCTCTATTTGGGTATCCGAATTTTTTAGTTCGATCCGGATATCCGAATTCCACTTAAACTTTAACTGTGATTTTCCCAATAATCGAAGTATCAGATCGAACCAAAAATTCCGCATTCGATTCACACCCTTAGGTGATCTATTTATTTATGAAATAAAAACCCTTAACTTTTGGGAAATTACAACTTTAGTCCCCAAACTTTTCCAAAGTTTATACTTTAGCAATAAAATTTTCAAAATTTACATTTTGGTCACTAAACTTTTAAACTTCAATTTCCATTCCAATTTTCCTTGGTATTCAACCAAACTTTAAGAATACCGTATTCAATTCACTATCTATCACATGAGACCTTTAAACCTTAGAAATTTCCTTTCCAAAATCCATAATTAAAGAAATCCCAACTTTCACAATTTTGTCATTTTAGTCACTAAGTTAGCTTTTAAGCTATTATCTTAGTACTAAATGACCCTTAATCAACTTCGTAAATTTTGGGGTATTACATACCATCTTCTTTGATTTTAAAAGTGATGGATCATTTTTCTTGGGTCCATTTTGTTGATTGAACATTTATCTAGATTGTTAATCACTCTTATTCAGGAGTGTTGTTGTCAATTTCTTTTTGTGCAAACTGTTTTTTCATTCCTGCACTCTGTCACTTGTTAGAAAATGTTTCCACCATCTTTAGGTGAAATGCCAATTTGAACATTTGTAAGCAATCTTTCGATGCTTTACCTTTCCTTCTTTGATTACAATATCATATATTAGGGTTGAACATCTACTTCTAAATCTCTTCATTTAAATCTCTTTACAAAGTAATGCAAATAAATCTTTTGTTTCTTTAAAATGTCAGTCTACCTGTTTTCCTTTTAATGCAGGATGCTTGTATGAATTATCAATATAAATGATTGTTTATTCTTTCAAAAATAAGATTTTTTACAAATTGATAAACATTTGTAACCAAAATTAGATGCACCAAATATCAAGGGCATGAGCGCTTTTGAACAAATTAGTCGATGGTCGTACCAAGTGTAGCTTGTGTCTAGAGGACCTCAAATGTTTTGTCGATGCCTGAAGATGTGAAGTTCCTTCTAGACTATTAGGCTTATGGGAGGACCATGTCCTATATGCCTAATTTTCTATCCAGTTTGGGTGGCCTTCTATGACTCGCGAACTCCCCCATTATATTATTTCCTCTTTTTTGATCTCGATTAAGAATTAGAAGTTTCGACATATTTGAAGAAAGGATAACTTTGTAAGGTGGGATGTAATTTGGTGACAAACTCCCCCAATTCAGATAACCACGTATGGACTTCGAAGGCATATGAAGTAGATCAGGACTCATGATTATGAAAGGAATGATATTGCTTCAATGCTTGATCTAAACCTGCTTAGATGCATTATTTTTATTTTTCATCTTTTGGATCACTCTAGACTACTCGTTTTCAGGTTTTCACCCGAGAGTTTATTTTCTCTCTTCTATTTTTTTGAAAATTTGTTGCTTAAGCAAACTTGTACTCTAGCCGAACATTAGTGTATGCTATAGTTTTGCAAATCAGTAGTCTTCCAAATCTCTTATAGGTAGAGATTCTTTTGGCTGAAAGATTCTACATTTGTTTATCCTTTGAAGGCTTTATTTTTTGATTTGGCACCTTCACTTTTCTATTTCTTTTTGTTTTCTCTTTTTTGCTTAAAGCGCCTTTTTTTGATTTGTTGTCCTGATTTTTCTTTTCTTCTATTTTTTACTTAAGGATCCCTTTTTGGGGTTTTGCCTTGATTTCTCTTTTTTTATTCTTTTTTCTTTATTTTTTATTTTTTCAATGCTTTCGAGTTTAAGAACATGCTCTTTGAGCAAAAATTACCTCTTGCGTCCAATGTGCATCTTCTTATTTCATGCTTCTTGATGGAGATTGTCTTCCCAAAACGATTAAAACTATTTGCCTTCCACTTGAAAAGGCCTTTCTCTTCTCATACATAGATATCATCGAAGAAGGGTAGTCTTTAATTACATAGATGTTGGAGTTAACATGATATTCAAAAATCTTAGACAACAATGCTTGAGAGGAAACATTCACTAAAAATTTGTGCTTGCGACCTTTCTATCACTCCATGGACACTAAATAGTCCTTCCGTCGACCTAAGTAGATTAGAAGAGAGGCCACTTCTTCCTTATCTTCACATCTTTTGATTTCCTCTATACACGTTATTGCTCTAAATCATCTGTCAAATTGGAATCAATGACGTTCTTGAAAAATATATATACATGTATGTATGGGTAAAACTCATGAAAAATTCGTGAATAAATTAAATTTAGAGAAAATTTTCCAAAATGAAACATGTAGAAATGCTTCATCCATTGAAAATAGATATACACCCTTACAAAGATTTCCTTTTGCCTTCAGAATTAAGCAAAAGGATGGTTTCAGGCATTACTCATAAGAGATTTAAACCATAGAGATGTGCTAAAAGGACTCCACTATTAAATTTTATATTGCCATTTTCAACCAATTTTGCACCTTTTTTCTCCGAGCTCCAAAATTCCCGGTAGTGTGGTGTGTGTTTCCTAGTTGATAATCACATACAACAATAACATCATAACATTTTGGAAAAGGAGGCTCATTTGGTTTAGACTTAACCGAGACTAACAAGTTCTTCTTAAAAAGTATCAAAAACAACTTTATATATGTCACCGAGATTGGATAGACAATGTAACACCCATAATGTATATCCGTAATACGTATATACATTACAGATGTTACAAAAAACATATACTGAATTTTTTTTAACTCTTCGGTAAATAACATTTTCTATAAATTTCAACTGAAAACAATTCTAGACAATTGTAGCTAGTTTTAACCTTGAATTGCTTTATAAAACATAAAATTTAGTTATTTAAAAGAAAATATTGTTCAGGGTGAAAACGTCGCTTGTTGCCTAGACCCTTTCTTGATTATAAAAATTTTGAGCGATAAGATTTAAATTTTGGTTAAACCGTGATACTTTTTCCTTACTGGTAACATTAGTTCATTTTCATATTCCATGTATCCTTGTACTATCATACTTCGAAAATATATATACTTTAAAGCTTGCAAAACAGTTTTCTTGAAAATATAATTACATGCCCACTAGTTCCTGACTATTACGTACTTTCACTTACCGATAACTTAACTTCCAAATGAGTGGCTCCTCGCTACTTAACTTCCAAATGAGTGGCTCCTCGCTAATTTTGATCTGAAGAACCTACATGTGAAATAAAACACACGCTAAGTACGAACTTAGTGAGACAGTTAAACTTATTTATTTTAAAAACATGAAATAATGTAATACAATGTCTCATGTATAAAACTGCATTTCTTTTTCTCTATAACATGGCAAGTATATCACAATGTATATATCTCATGTATCATAACTACCATATAAATCATGTTATTATTGCATATTATATTCTCTATCATGGTCATGCTTTCATCATGCAATCATTTATATATCATGTACTCTATCATGATCATGCTTCCTTTATGCCATCATTTTCATAACATGTATTCTATCATGGTCATGTTTTCATTAAGCCATCATTTGCATAACATGTATTCTATCATGTATGTCATGTCCTTTTCGGTCATGTGACATGCAACTTCTTTTTCATGTATCATGTATTCATGTAATATTTGTATCATGTATCATATAACATATGTAGCAAGTAACATTAACATCAGAATCATATATCATGTAACATCTGTATCATGTATCATGTAACATATGTATCATGTATCATGTAACATCTCTATCATGTATCATGTAACATCTCTGTCATGTAACATCTTTGTCATGTAACATTTCTATCATGTATCATGTTCTTTCATGTAATCATCATGTTATATTATCATCGTATCTGGCTAGAGGCCCATGGAAACCCCGTAGCCTATCTGCACCGTAGTGCCTTATGGAGTACGTACTCGAGAGGACGCTCTTTGCTCCTCATATCAGGATGCTCTTTGCTCCTTATATTAAAACACCTCGTTAGTGCATTTTGCACTATGGGCTTGGATCCCCATAGTGTATCTTGTTTCATTTTACCTTGTTTCATTTTAATCTTGTCATTATCCATATTTCATGTATGCATAATGCATCATCATTTATGCAAACAATCATTCGTACCTGGTATTCCATCAATCTTGCCATGTCGAGCAATGTATCATATCACGTATTATAGAGAAATGTAATGCCAATTTCAACATAATGCAAACATATAGAAATGCACTCACCTTGGCCATTTATTAATATGCCTCACTAAGCTCTATTGATCCTTTCCTTTATAGTACCTCGAACCTTCATTTGATTCAGATCCAACTTCATTTATCACACGAATATAAGTAAACATTTGTTAGATTCACTTCTAACAATATTTCAATTAAGCTATTTAATCATTCAACATAAAAATTTTCCATAAATTTCTTTCCTTCCATATACTGTTCACAAACTCATTTTTGGACCTTAATGACCATTTTGATCTTCAAATAATTCCTCCAAGCTTGCTAACCAACATTAGACACAAATTGTCTCAATTTCCATTTTCTGTCAACCTGCACTACCATCAAAGATTTACTTCTACAGCGCAGAATACATACTGAGTATTAATCTCTTTTTTACCGTAGAAACTAGATTCGATAACGGTTCTAATGGTATAAGACACATAATTTAATAAAATCTACAAAAATTATGAAAATTCATCAAACTCCCGTTTACAGGGTTGTCCTCACAGAAACTGTTATATAACTTTTCCAACCTTTATTCAATTAAAAATTAATGTCTTTTAACTCGGAACTCAAAATCAGTTTCCGTTTGTTGGAAATTAAACTAGATTCGATAAGATTTTCAACCATATAAACTAATAACCCAGATTCACTTTGTATGATTTATGGCGAATTTTCAAAGTCGAATTCAAATATTGAATTTCGGAACAGACTGCTATTGTTTTCTGACCTCTCATCACTTAAAAATTCATATCTTTTGATATATGAATCGAAATCAATCACCGTTTGTTTTAAACGAAACTAGACGAATAAATCTTTACAATGATTGAAAATTCACCATCTAACTATTTTTGTAGAATTTATTGTGAATTTTTAAACTTACTGTCAAATCCAGTTTTCCTACCCAACTTCCATAAATAACTTCAAACTTTATATTAATTTCTCCTTACTTTGCTATTTGTCAATTTGGTCTCCTTAATTGATTCAAACCACTAATGTATCACTTTCTTCATCAAATAATTATTAAAAAAATAATTCCCTCTATTTTTTTTTTATTTCTGAAATAGTCACTAAAATGCAAAGATAAGGATTCAAGCTTCTTAACTTTGCAAATTAGTCCTCAAATCAACATTACTACTTGAATTCTATTATTTCAACTAAAATTCATATTTAATCCTTCTCTAAAACCTCATTTTTGAATTGGTCACTTAACTTTGACAATTTGTCAAAATTGTCACTAATTCGATTCAACATCGGTTTAACATTCGAACTTCAATTTCACACTTCAAAATCATAAAAATTCAGATTAGTCCTTTAACTTTCAAAATTGCTGAAATGGTCCCTATACCTTTAATTTAGGGTTTTGCTTCCAAATAACAATTCAAGCTTACTAGATCATTTATTCAACATCACAAACCCTAAATCAAACTTGAATCCATAAACCCTAATCATCTTCATACAAACTAAAATATGTAGGGTTTAAATCTCAACTGAATAACATGATTTTAACATTATATTAGTTTGATTTCAACTTGAATTTCATCATGAAATCATAAAATTCCAAAAGCCCCAAACTTTTTCCATAAACCCTAATTTATTCTCATGCAAAATTTCTCATCAATCAAGCATGTTTTCCATGAATTATTTACACCAAAAGATAGAACTTGAAGAGTAGAGCAATTTTGCAGTTGAAAATATTACCTGAAAATCGAGTTTCGGGGCTTGAATCGAATTTGGAAATTCTCCCATTTCCCCTTTATTTTCGAAATGAAGAAGATGAAGAGTAGTTTTTATCTTTTGGTTCTTTAACTTTCAATCTCTACAATTATGCTGCTTGTAAATATAAATGAATTTCAAATTCATTTAAATAGTGAAATTACTAAAATGCCCTTTTAATCCAATGGTTGAGATTTAATCTCATCAAAATCAATGGCCAAGATCTCATCCATGTGTATTTTGACGTTTCAAAATTGCCCTCAAAGTTTCAAAATATTTAAAAAAATGCCATCCATGTCAAAGGACCAATTTGCCCTCCAACTATACTTTATTTACAACAAGTCTTAAAAATTGACACCCCATTAAAGTTGAACCAAATTGGTTCCATTCCAACCGGCCTCATTCCAAAATATCTTAGATATTTATTTATGGCATTTATTCGATCCAAATATTTGAATTTCACTCAATACGATTTTCAAATTTTCTTTCTTTGAGCTTTATTGCTTTATAGCCACTCCATCATAATCTAACTAAATCTAGTTAGAATCCAACCAAAAATAATAAAATATTCATAAAATAATATTTTATGAATTTTTCATAATCTTTGGAACTGTCTTTAAAATTTCAACTCGATCTGATGTACCGATAATTATCGAGAAGTTTATCAAGTACAATCCCTACTTGAAAATCTTATAACAATAATCTATTATGAATATTTTTGACTAATGTTGAATCCTTTTTATCAATCAAAAACACTAACATGGAACCTTCCCAGTAGGTCACCCATCCTTGTGCTACTCTGGGCTGAGCACGCTTAACAATTTTTATTTGATCCAAAATACGATTTCCAAATTTTTGAACTTTATCGCTTTATAGCCATTAATATAAACTTCGTACGAAAAATCCGGGTAACACGGAGATGTCACTCTTGGGGGGTGAACTATTCATTTACGGGGTTAGATTACATAACTTTTGAAAATTACACTTTGGTCTCTAAACTTTTCCAAAGTTTATACTTTAACCCCTAAACTTTAAAAAATTACATTTTGGCGACTAGTAAAAAATTTGGGATATTATAGACAACTTTTTGAGAAGTGGGTCGATGTGGGGACAAATAGTTTGATTGGCGAGAGGACAAAGGTAGGTTTGTTAGATAAGATCCCACCATATGAACTTCTGAGTCATTTCTTCTTTTAATAATCGCACCGCTGGGATCTATGATTTTTTCCCTCTCTGATGGCTTCTTCAATAAGATCAAATGATATCACAAGGTCTTCAAAATTCTTGGTTGCATTTTCCAACATATACTTCAAGAATGGACTTTTTTAGGGTTCTAACAAAAGTTGGTGTTATCTCCCTTTCAAGCATTGGTGGTTGTACTTGCGCTGCAACATCCCCCACCTTTCCACATACTGTCTAAAGCTCTCGTAAGACATCTTCTTCATGTTTTGTAGTGTTAAACGGTATGGGTCATTGTCTATTATATGTTTTTAATCCTTTGTGAAGGCTTTAGCTAGATCCTTCCATGATTGTACATTATCTCAGCTAAGCTGATTGTACCACCTGGAAACAAACCTTTTCAAACTATCTTAAAAGCAATAAATTAAAATCTCATCGTTATCGACGTGCCTCGTCATCTTTTGGTAGAACATGGTAAGGTGAGCTGACAAAGATTTTGTTTCATTGAACTTTTCAAAATCCGGCATTTTGAACTTATGAGGTAACAGGGACCAAGCTTAACTCCCTTACATCTACCTCACAGAATGCATATGCCCCTTCTACAACTTTAAACTTTTCCTCGAGCTACTGCACCAATCTTCAAGCTGCTTGGGTAGTTTGATCTTTTCTTTACTCACTCCATTAGGATCAGGTATGATGTGCTCACTAGGATTATTAATTCCTTCATGTGACGAAGATCCGACCTGAGAACCATGTTGCTTTCCAACCGAAGACGACGCTTGCAGAGGTAACTTGTCAAAAGGACTTTTTGACTTTTGTAGAGAACTGGGTCAATGACCAATCCTTTTCCCCTTTTAGGATCTTTACATGCCAACATCCCAGCTATCTTAGCCAGTAGATTCACTTGTAACTTTGAATATGGTCGGGAGTTCCAAGTTTTCCTCTATGTCATTCTTTATATCTCCATATGCTTTTTCAACTCTTACCAAACGGTCATCCATTTCTTTAGCCTTGTTTTGAGTAAAAAATTGTTGCTGACTTGGCTGACTCAGATGCCCAAAATTACTCTAATTGAAATTCTCTCGAAATTAAAAACTCGACCAAGAAATGACCTTGCATTATGATGTGATGCAAAATGTATGAAAAATGAGATGTTAATGCGATGCAAAAACATAACAAAGCAAGTTAGTACAAACCAAATAATCAATAATTTATTGAAAAAAAGTATAGAATCCACACGCTTTATTTGAATAAAAGCAATCCTACCCAATCATGCTTTCTACTCGCATGCTTTGAACAAAAAATGGGTCCTACCTAAACATGTTTTTCTACCCTCATAATTTTTTGGAAAAAAGCCCTATCCGCATGGTATCTAGTTACATACTTTATTGCGGGAAAATAAATGATACTGAAATTAAAGGACATAAATTAAAAGAAATCAAAGAAGCTAAATATCTCTTTACTATGCACGTATCAGGTGACCCTCTAAATCAGCAGAGGTTCGACATGGATCTAAAGGGTGGGCTATTACGGCTTACTACCTGTGGTTCGATTCTAAATAAGGTACTTGAACTATCCTCATTGTCGCCTACTATGGCTAGCAAGATCAATTCAGGGGGATACATTTCCCTAAGTTTGCACGAATATGAAAACCTGTACAGAGGCGAAGACCTCACAAAGGAATAGCTTCTCACTCCTACTTAAAAGGGACAGAGCTCGGTTGTAGAGCTCATGATACGAAAAAGAGTTGGAAGAACATATTTTATTGTAAAAATCTAGAGATCATAAATTAAATTAAATTGAATTTGTAGTTTCCAACTATTACGACAAAAGGTAATCAACTAGTGGCTCGACTCTCAAAAAAAGTTCCCTAACAGAGTCGCCAAACTATAATAACGGGCCCTTACGAGCTTGACGTTTTGTAACACCCCCACCCGATTTAGTAGAAAATCGGTTGAGGAGTGTTACGGGGAACACTAGAAACACGAATAATTTAAAACTTTTCAAGATCTCATCCCTAATAGGCGAGTTGAGTGACTAGCAAGCAAGCAACTTAGACAATTACAATTGATCATACAAGCAAGATATGTTTATCATTCTTGTTCATTATATGCCAACCCTTGATTAGTCATTTTCAAGTTACATTCAAAGATTAATAACTACTTAGTCATGTAGGCATATATAGCATTCAAATGGCATTCTTAACTAGCAAGGCATTCACATCAAGTATACAAGCATGTCCATCTTATTATTCATTTAGGGTTACCACTTAGATTATTCATTTTCAAATCTACATTCATGCGATCATATAAAGCTTTCAATTAGCATACCTAGACTAGCATGTTTCATTTTAACTCAATCTCATTACATTCAAGACATGTAAATATTTCATGTAAGTTTAACTAAACACGATCATATGTACATGAAAGCGAACATATCTCAAGCAAGCATATCATGTTTCATAGACATTATAGGTCATTCATGTGATTGGTTACCTTCAATTGTTCATTCAAGGTTAACTACTATTTAGGCATGTGAACAAGCAAAGCATGTACATTTGATCCATTCCTATTCGGCAATAGCAAGTTCTAGCATATCATAAAACAATTTCATATTCATCGAGTCTTAATGCCATGTATAGCATTAGGCAAAAATGTGTTCATTTCATTTCAATTTCCATATACTCGCAGAAATCAAGTTCATGTGAGCATTTATTTGAATCATACTTCAAGTAGCATGCATGGTTTCATTCTTTACCCATTCGGCAATTCAAGTTCATGTATACATGAATTATTTATAATATTTATTCAAGCATTTATATGTTCATACAAGGCATTCGACTAGCATACTTGACTAGGACATACTCAATTCAAACTCATAACATATGGCAGCTTAATCCATTTAATCCATATGAGAATTATGTCATTACATACTCCAAGTTTATCATTTAAGCCTTCGTAACATTATAGGCCAACTCAAGTTCATATATACAACTTTCAAAATATCAAAATGCATGTCCTAGCTTACTATATACAAGACTATATGCCACCAACCACTAGGAGCATTACAAACAAGTATGGATTCATACTTATGCTTTTGCTTGTGCCTTACTTCAAGCTCAAGGAATCTGAATTCAGGATCAAGCAAACGATCGAATCCTTTATCCTGTAGTGTGAGAAGAATGGAGACAAGAGTGATAAGTACAAAAATGTACTTAGTGAGGTAGCCTTAATTATAACCAATTATTTGTCCAAGTTCCATTTAAATGGAGTTTGACCCTAGATAAGGTTTGCAAGCATTTTGAGTAATAAAACAAGCAATTATCAAGAAGCATATTATTAAGTCATTCGAGCGGTATTCAAGCACACCAAGTAACCAATTATCAAGTCATTTGAGTAGCATTCAAGCATAACAAGTAATTGTCAAGTAACATGTTATCAAGTAGCATTCTTATACAAGACATTTCAAGTATGTACATTAACATTTCGAGCCCATATCTCAAGTAACAAGTACACATAATTCCTAATGCCAAAACAGTCCATATATCATGAAATCTAACCAATTCAGTCCATATCTTCATGTACAAAGTATACATGGCAACAACACTCATGTATACATAATTAGCATACACAAAATAGTCCAATTCGAGTATTATACATGTTATTCCGAGCAGCAACTCATGTATACACAATTAACATACACAAAACAGTCCAATTCGAGCATTATTCAGGTTATTCCGAGCAGCAACTCATGTATACACAATTAACATACACAAAACAGTCCAATTCGAGCATTATTCAGGTATTCCGAGCAGCAACTCATGTATACACGATTAACATACACAAAACAGTCCAATTCGAGCATTATTCAGGTTATTCCAAGCAGCAACGCATGTATACATAATTAACATACACAAAATAGTCCAATTCGAGCATTATTCAGGTTATTCCGAGCAGCAACTCATGTATAGACAATTAACATACACAAAACAGTCCAATTCGAGCATTATTCAGGTTATTCCGAGCAGCAACGCATGTATACATAATTAACATACACAAAACAGTCCAATTCGAGCATTATTCAGGTTATTCCGAGCAGCAACTCATGTATACACAATTAACATACACAAAACAGTCCAATTTGAGCATTATTCAGGTTATTCCGAGCAGCAACTCGTGTATACATAATTAACATACACAAAACAATCAAATTCGAGCATTATTTAGGTTATTCCAAGCAGCAACTCATGTATACACAATTAACATACACAAAACAGTCCAATTCGAGCATTATTCATGTTTACACACAATTACAATTTAAACAATCCATATTTTCATGTACAAGGTGTACATGGCAGCAACACTCAAGAATTCAAGTAAGATCAAGATCTATTGCAAGTATCAATCATGTAGGAAGAAGTTCAAGTATACAAGTCAAGTAACAAGTATTTCAAGTAACGAGTTTGTATGTCAAGAAATTCAAGTATTCAAGTAAACTTTATGCTTCATTTATTTCTCATTTGTTTTCTTCAAACACCAGGCTCACCAAGAGCTTTCTTTAAACATTATACAACATATTCAAGATTTTCTTTTTGAATTTCTTATTCAATTTCTCAATAAGGTTCATATCTTTTAACACATTTGCCTTGGATCTCAATTGATTATGAATAACATTGGTCCGTGTTTGACCATAAAGGTCCAAGAGATACTTATCTCAAAGCACATAGCAATGGCTAATATTGGAAACATGTAATCCTATACTTCTCACTATCCAAACAAACTGTCGCCAATCTCCGTACAACTCCCCCGTTACCTCTAACTGTCTCCAATAACATATTTCATGTAATGGGGCATCCCCCCGAGCCATGGCTCATAAACCGTAGTCCCAAGTATACCATGCATCATACCATTGTATCCTAGGACTTCCATTTTAGGCAACTTAAGTATCTTAACTCCTATTAAAAGTTGGAGTGTATTTTATACTTTAAAGCTTGTTGTTGTTTCTTATGTTCCTTGCTTTCATGTTCAAGGCAAGACAATTCATGTTCAAGGATTATATTCAAGCAAGTATTTCAAGATCCAGGTTAGCCCTTAGGCTAGTTGAGCCTTAGCTCTTCATTTCACAAGTTTACTTGTTACTCAAGTAAGCAATTCGAATTATATGCCATTTTAAACATCTAGTCATGTCATTATATTCATGGTTTATATCACTTTTACAAGTATTTATATCATAAGAGCAATTCTAAGCAAGAAATTCGAATGAATACATCCAACACAAAAATCAAGCATTTCGAATTAGATCACATTTCAAGTACAAGGATTATAGCATTTCAATTAGATCACATTTCAAGTACAAGGATTCAAGCATTTCAATTAGCAAGCATTTCAAGCACTTCAAGTGACAAGCTTTTCAAATAGCAAGCATTTCAAGCATTTCAAGTAATAAGCATTCTGTTGCGCGTAATAAGTGCTCCACAATTGTGCAAGTGTACACGTCGCAAGGTATATCATAAAAGATATCGTCTCCACAGGGATTGATGCCACTTCAAGAATCTAGTCTCTTGCACTGTAAAAAGTAAAAACACAAATAGGCGATTGTAGGAGTTTTAACTAACAACTAAACTAGAAAGCAATAAAGTAACAGAAGATGTAATTAAATGAGAGAGAATAGGCCAAGTTATCGTGAGTTGAGGTGTGATAACCAACTGGATCGTCTTGGTAAAAGAGTGCAAGGGCAACTCAGTTGCCGTGGCAACTTGCGCGGTGGGGTTGCCTTGGCAGCTAATCGATAGTTGACTGGGCAACTGGCTGGGCAGCTACTTCAAGGTTCGACAGAGCGTTCTTCAATGGTTTCTTCTTATCCCTAAGTCGAAACTCTAGCTAATTGTGCATGCCTTGCAATACATCCCTGCGTGAATCAAGGGTGAACAAAAACCAATCTTGTGCTCCTCTTAGCCTTTGAAATCCTGAACTTATTCCTAAGCCAGATTAATCTTCACCATCAATAGATTTAATAAAGACTATACTCATTCGTTTCTTGAATCTAACTCTCCCGATATTAGATAAATAGATAGATTTACGAGATCCTCTCCTAATTCACTCGCAAACAAGAATAAAAACCAAGAATGAGTAAACCTTGAATTGAAAGTGCAAACTCTTATTACCTAAACAAAATCCAATTGTATCTCACAACCACAAAACACAATAACCTTAACCAAATAGATTTAGTTCATGGATAGGTTCCAAAGAAACACAAAACAAAGATCCCTAACATAAACCTAATCGAACAAGAAAGAAAAATATGAAGAATAGTTGAAAGCCCTAGTCAAAATCTCTCCCCTTTGCTCCCTCTTGGAGTTGACGGCTTGGTCTCCTTTAGATAGGAGATGGCTAGGTCAAATTCTTTATTATATTTAAATTTCTTCTAGATCTTCTCCTATCTTCTTTAGGATTTAATCTCTCATTAACCTCTTCATGGAAATCAAACTCCTTTGGGATTTAACTTTTCTCCACGTCATCTTGGGCTTATCTATTCATCAATTTTGGTTGCCATATCATCTTATCCCTTATCGACAATTGCCCTGGCAACTACGCCAACATCTCCTTCATTCACTGCCCTGGCAACTACATCGGAATCTCCTTCATACACTGCCCTGGTAACTAGTTCCAGCCTTGTTTAGGCAAGTGATTCTGCACACACACAAAAACAACTATCTGCAGCACCTTTTTTCCACAAACTTAAGCAAAATATGAATTCAAGGTTAACCACCAAGGAAAGAATGCAAACATGCATGAATGGCTAATAATGCAACTACTATGAGCCTAAGTCTAGCAATAATATGAATAAAAAGGGTGAATAAAATAGTACTTTTAGAAACTTAACACACCCCCAAACTCGAACTATTGCTTGTCCTCAAGCAATGCAAACTAATAATTACCCGCCAAGACTTCAATTTTCACAAACTTAGCTTTGAACTTGATTTCAATCCTCAGAACCGTGGCACAAAGTATGATCGACTTTTCATTTTTCGGACAACTTAGGAATTACTCGGAATCAAACTATAATGCTTGCGAGTGTATGCGGAGTTGTGTGCAAGTTGACTTTTCGGATTCTATGCAAACAAGAGGTTTTCAAATTACATCCTTGGGTTCTTTTAACATGTTTTAACTAGAGCCAGTTTCGGGCACCTTTAGTATTTTTTAGTTTTCTTAAGTTAATTAATTTATTCAACTAGAGCCAGTTTCGGGTACCTCTAGCTATCAATTTTTAGCACATACTAGATCCAATTTTGAGCACCTCTAGCATTCATCCAATTTTAATTCTAATCCCCCAATTTTTTAACTATCAACCTAAGTTCGCTAGAATTCCTTCAATCAATCAAGCCACAACAGTGTTTTTTTTCAAGTTTAGCATCATATTAGGATTCTAAATGTTTCCATAGTTATCTTAGAATAAAAAGTTCTATCAATTAAGTACATTGGCAATGTCATCATCGGATATTCATCAAATCTAGGCAATTCTTGTTCCAACTAAAGGCATGGCAAGCAATTTATGTATCCTAAATGCAATACTTAAGATGAATGCAAGTAAACATGGTAACTAACTAGTAACAATCCCCCCCAAACTCGAGTGAGGCATTGTCCTCAATGCATGCAACAAAGTAAAATAAAAAAAATAAAGAAAAGTAAAATGCAAACAAGGACTTACTCTGAGAGTTCGTCATCGTTGATGATTAGTTTCCTTTTGGCTGGTGTCTTGATTCTTTTGCTTGAACGCGGTGGTTGTTTTCTTGTTGCCGATGGTGGAATCGATCCTCGTACGGGGGTGTCCTCATCGTCCTTATCATCCTTTTACTCAATGTCATCGGCCTTTCTCTTGGGCTTCGAGGATTCGATTGGTGTGGTCTTTGTTGGTGCAATGGAGGACTCGTCCTAATCTGAAAAATCAGATAATGATTCAGTATGAGTTGATTCGGGCATAGGCATTTTACCTTTGGCTTTTGCAGTGGTTGCCAGTGCGTCTTTAGCTTTGGTTGCCGCGGCATCTTCAGTGTTGGTTGTCGTGGCAATTGCTGGGGCATGCGCAGTGTAGGCTGCCACAGCATCATCTATTATGATTGTCGTGGCAATTGCTTCATTGGTTGCCATAGCAAGGATTTTGGCAGGAAAGATGGGGAACGGCACACGGCTATCCGGGTACTTTTCCAGGATGACTTGGGTGATGGCATTGTTGTGATCCTTCATGTACCGCATGAACATTAGTTTTCGGTCTTCAATTTGCCTAAGGTGGTTCGCCAACGGTTGTAAGAGTGCTTTAAGTTGTCCTGGGGTTGCTGGCCGAGTTGCCCGGGCATCAGTTGTCTGGGCGTCAGGGGTTGTCGAGGCGGCAGGAGTTGTCGTGGCAACTGTGGGTGTTAGGGATGTTACCGATGCCTCTCCCATTAGCTTTCAGATTTGTGCTCGATTCCAACCGGACTTTGGTAGGGCCTTTTCATCGGTGGACTCACTTGGGACATGCATCTCCTTACAAAAGTTGGAAATTAAGCAAGAGAAGAAAAGAGAACCCTTGTCTTTTGTGCTACACACAAAAATCTCATCACAAATAATTTTTCCAATGTTAATGATGCGATTATGAAAGATAGAATGTATAAGTAAAAGACAAAGTGTATCAACGGTGGTATTGTGTGTGGTGGGCATTAAAGACAAGGTGTATAAGTAAAAGACAAGGTGTATCAAATTTACCGTGCCCTTGTATTTACCATCGTTCCAATGAGTTCCTAGTAGAGTAAGTTCTTGAAGCACCTTGTCGAGTTGCTTTGGCGTGAGTTGATCAACAAAGGCTTGATGCTCGTCATTCTCAATGTAGAGCCCGTAAAAGGTATTGATGCTTTCGGGGCTTATGAGTATAGCCTTGTCACGAACAAAAACATAAGGATTATCTGGGTTAGGTGAGTGAGCATAGAATTCTCTTACCCATGAGATGTTACCCGATTCCGATTGATGGCAAAAGATTTGCCACTTTTTATGTGCAATCCTTTGGAATATAAATGGTTCAGGGCTGAAATCTTGACGAGAGTTGGAGTATTCGAAGCCTTTTTCTTCGCAAATCTTATGGCTTTCAAACTTGAAGTGAAATCTTTCTTGAACCACTGGTGTAGCAAACTTCTTGTATCTTGGTTCTTTGGAGGAACTTGGATGAACCAAAAATTTGATTCTGGATGCCATGGATGATCTTGGTTGTGAGTTTGGTAGAAAAAAAGAAAAGAAAGCAAAAGAAACTAAAGAGTTGCAAGATGAAAAGTAGGAATAGGTTTCTTGGAAGTTAAGGGTGATGGGTTATTTAGAAAAGATAAGTAGTAAATATGGTAGGTGGGATTGATTAGAAAGAAAGAAAACAAGGGTTTTGATTGGGGGAAGAGGACGGCTAGGGGATTTGGGGAAGAGGAAGGGTTTGGCCGGCTATGTAGGGTTTATTTAGGGTAAATTGGAGGCTTAATATAAGCCTTAGATTTAGCCGATTAGTTTCCTTGTTGAAGAAGCTTCCTTCTTGAATCAAATTCCTCTTTATCTTGAACTCTTTTCCTACAATTCAAAAACAAATAAAATAAGGATTAAAATTAAAGATAAACTAATAAAAGAAAATAAATAAAGATGTGCAAAGAAATTCTTACACCTAAAATTTAAAAACAATTAGATAAATATGAATAAAAGATGTAGTCTTAATCTTAAAGAAAATAAATAAATCTATCCTAAGAAGAAAAATAACCAAAATTAATAAATAAAAATAATTAAATAGTTCGAAAAAAATAAAAAATATCGAAAGGAGAGCATGCTCATACATCTCCTAATGTGACCACTTCTTTGTTACGTTCCACATGGGCACCGTTGTAGTGCTTCAATCTTTGTCCGTTAACTTTGAATTCATGTTTGTCAGTGATGGACTTAATTATCACGGCATAATAGGAGAATGGTTTGACAACTTTGAATGGTCTCGACCATCTTGATTTCAGTTTTCCCGGGAAAAGTTCCAGTCGAGAATTGAATAAGTGAACTAGTTGCACTGGCATGAATTGCCGCGGCAATAGTTACTTGTCATGTTATTGCTTTGTTTTCTTCTTGTAGATTCGTGCATTATCATAGGCGAGTGCGCAAAATTCTTCTATCTCGTTGAGATCTAGTAAACGCTTTTGTCCGGCACTCTCCCAATCCATATTCACGGTCTTGATTGCCCAATATGCTTTGTGTTTGATTTCCAGCGGTAGATGGCATGTTTTGCCAAAGACAAGTCAGAAGGGAGACGTACCTACGGGTGTTTTGAATGCAGTGCGATATACCTAAAGTGCATCATCTAGTCTTACTGACCAATCCTTCCTAAAGGGATTTACAACTTTCTCGAGTATACCCTTCAATTCCCGGTTGGAAATTTCTGCTTGCCCATTGGTTTGTGGGTGATATGTCGTGGGAATCTTGTGAGATACACCAAAGCATTGTAACATCTTGGCGATGAGTTTGTTGTCAAAGTGCTTGCCTTCATCATTGATAATTGCTCTCGGCATCCCAAACTGTGTAAATATGTTTTTTTGCAAGAATCGTTGCACGGTCTTGGAATTGTTGGCGGGAACTGTAGCTGCCTCAATCCAGTTAGACACGTAGTCGATGGCAAGTAGGATGTAGAGGTTGCCGAATAAAGATGGGAAAGGTCCCATAAAATCGATCCCCCATACATCGAACAATTCCACCTCAAGGATGTTTTGGAGCGGCATCTCAGGTCGTCTAGAGATATTGCCAATCCTCTGGCAATGATCACATTGCTTGTAAAACTCTTGGGCATTTTTGTACAGTGTTGGCCAATAAAAAACTGATTGCAAAACTTTGGCCGCGGTACGTGTTCCTCCAAAATGTCCTCCACAGGGTGAAGAATGGCATTGCCAGAGCACATTCTACTGCTCCTCTTCAGGGACACATCGGCGCATAACCTGATCTACACATTGTTTAAACAAAAGAGGCTCATCCCAAAAATAATGCTTAGCATCATGGCGGAACCGCTTCTTTCCTTGATGAGTAAGGCCATAAGGTAAAATACTACAAACAATGAAATTAACCAAATCCGCGTACCAGGGTATTGTCGAGGCATCAATGGTTGCCAAGGCAACTACTTTTGTGGTTACCGAGGCGTGCACGTCTAGAGTTGCCGCGACATCGCGTCAAAGGTTTCTGAGGTATGCGCATCAGTGGTTGTCGAGGCATACGTGTCTGGAATTGTTGAGGCGTGCGCGTCAAGGGTTGTCGAGGATGTGCATCTAGAGTTGCCGAGGCGTCGAGGGTTACCGAGGCATGCACATCCATTGTTGCCGAGGCATCAGGGGTTATCAAGGCATGCACATCCATGGTTGCCGAGGTAACTAACAGTTACTCATCCGGGAATGCATCGCATATCTCTAAATCTGCGTCCTCCTCCCTATTGCGTTTTAAGCGTGATAAGTGATCAGCCACTTGATTTTCTGTTCCTTTCCTGTCCTTAATTTCAATGTCAAACTCTTGTAAAAGCAATATCCAACGAATCAAATGAGGTTTTGCATCTTTTTTAGAAAATAAATACTTAATTGTCGAATGGTCGGTATGGACAATTACCTTTGTACCAATCAAATAGGGTCGGAACTTGTCAAATGTGAAAACTACAGCTAGTAACTCTTTCTCCGTTGTTGTGTAGTTCACTTGAGCGCTATTAAGAGTTTTACTAGCGTAGTATATCACATGAAAGGTCTTACCTGTGCGTTGGCCTAGGACTGCTCCTACCGCAAAATCACTTGCATCACACATAAGCTCAAAAGGTAGTGTCCAATCGGGTGGAACGACAATGGGTGTCGTGAAAAGCATTTCTTTTAGGGTTTCAAATGCTTGGGCGCAAGAATCATAAAAATTGAATACTTTATCATGTTTAAGAAAATAACACAAGGGTTTAGTAATCTTAGAAAAATTATGAATGAACCTCATGTAAAAACCTGCATGTAGAAGAAAGCTTCGGATTCCTTTAATCGAACTTGGTGGGGGTAATCTCTCGATCACGTCCACCTTGACTTTGTCTACTTCGATTCCCTTGGATGAAATCTTGTGGTCGAGCACTATTCCTTCATCTACCATAAAATGACACTTCTCCCAATTAAGGACTAAATCAGATTCTTCACATCTTGCCAACACCTTCTCTAAATTGTCGAGGCAACTGTCGAAGTCATTACCAAATAATAAAAAATCATCCATGAAGATTTCAAGGAAGTCTTTGACTATGTCTTGAAAGAGTGCCATCATGCATCTTTGGAAGGTTGCTGGGGCATTACACAATCCGAACGGCATCCTTTGGAAAGCATAAGTACCGTATGGGCATGTGAAGGTTGTCTTTTATTGATCTTCTGGTGCTATGGCAATTTGATTGTAACCTGAATAACCATCAAGAAAACAATAAAAGGGTTTACCTGTAACACGGTCAAGCATTTGATCAATAAAGGGTAAGGGGAAGTGATCTTTCCTAGTGGCTTTGTTTAGCTTTCGGTAATCCATACAAACCCTCCAACCGGCCACAATCCTGGTTGGAATGAGTTTGTTATTTTCATTACTTACCACTGTTATACTTCCCTTTTTCGGTACACATTGTACCGGACTTACCCATGTACTATCAGAGATAGGGTATATGATGTCGGCGTCAAGCAACTTGATGATTTTTTTCATTACAACACCGTTCATGGCATGATTTAGTCTCCTCTGGGCCTCAATCGAAGGTTTGTGATCATCTTCCAACAAAATCTTATGCATGCACACTGCCAGGCTAATTCCCTTCAAGTCGACAATTGTCCACCCTATTGCCTTCTTGTATAGCATCAACATGTTGATCAACTTCTTTTCCTGCTCAGGCTCTAACTTAGAGGAAATAATTACAGGCAATGTGTTATCGGTTCCCAAGTAAGCATATTTTACTTGCCCTGGCACTATTTAAACTCAAGAATTGGTGGTTGTTCAATGGAGGGTTTTCGAGTTTACCTTCCTTACCTAAGTAATCCAGTGGTTCAAAGTATGTACCTAGTCGATTGACTAACCAATTTGCCTCTTCTTGTTGTTCCTCATCGATCAATTCTTCATACTCCTCAGGTTCCTCTTGATAGGCAATGTAGTTGCCGAGGCAACTAAATTCCTCGTCGAAGTCAAACTCTGTCGTGGCATGAAGAAGTTGGCATTCTTCCAGATCATCGGCATGCCTTAGTGTTTGGAACACATTTCGTTTAACTTGCTGGTCATTCACCCTCATTGTGAGTTCTCCCTTATCAACATCGATCAAGGTTCTCCCTATTGCTAGGAAGGGTCTCCCGAGAATGATAGGTGCATGCTCATCTGCTTCACAATCCAAAACAATAAAGTCAGCGGGAAAAATAAATTTATCAACTTTTACCATTATGTCTTCAATTTTTCCCTCTGGATGCACATAGGATCTGTCGGCTAGCTGTAGCATAACTGTTGTAGGTCTTGCCTTCCCGATTCCTAGTTTCTGGAAAACCGATTTAGACATCAAGTTTATGCTTGCTCCAAGGTCACAAAATGCTTTCCCGACATAGAGGTTTCCGATAGAACATGGTATTGTGAAACTCCCGAGATCTTTCAACTTGGGTGGCATGCGATTGTGCAACCCGACCATGCATCCCTCTGTTGCGGCAACTGTTTCAAACTCTCATAATCTTGTTCTATTGGACACAATGTCTTTCAGAAACTTGGTATAGTTCGACATTTGTTCAATTGCCTCAACCAACAGCAAGTTGATATGGACTTGCTTTAGGATATCAAGAAACTTCTTGAATTGATATTCTTGCTTTTGTCGCTTCAACCTTTGTGGGAATGGTGGTGGAAGTCGAATATCTTCAATCCTTTTCATTGGTCTGGAACCTGATTGACGGCATTGTCGGGGCAACTGGAGTTGCTGAGGCATCATCAACTGGGGTTGCCGTGGCATTCTTATCGCTGGTTGTCACGACATGCTCATTTCAAGCATGTTTATCGTTGGTTGCCGGGGCATCGTCAACTGGGGTTGCCGTGGCATTTCCTGGTTCAGCATCTAAGGCTTTACTGTTGAGTTCATCTTGTTCTTTTTGTGGAGTTTTGTTTGATGAGAGAGCTTGAGCCTCCTTAAGTTGTCGGCCACTTCTAGTGGTGATTGCCTTATATTCCTCGTGGCCAGTTCCTCTTGCGACTTCAGTATCGCTGGGTAAACCTCCTTGCGGTCTAGTATTCAGGTTTTGAGCAAATTGTCCGACTTGAGTTTCCAATGATTTGATTGTCGCCTCTTGGTTTTGCAGTCTCATCTTGGTCCTGTTAATAAAAGCATCAGTTCTTTTTATGAAGTTACTATTTTCAACCATATAAGATTCAGTTTTCAACATAAAAGCATTGAGAGAATTTTCCAAAGAACTAGATGTTGTCGATTGTTGCTGCGACAAATGTTGTCGTGGCATATTCTGCTGGAATCCTGATGCTTGTGTATTCTGATTGTTTTGGTTTAGAGCATTATTGGGATTACTCCATGAAAAATTTGGGTGATTCTTCCAAGCTGGATTATATGTGTTGGACACCACATTGTTATTCCGGTTGTAAGTCCCCACATAAAAGCTAGATTCCGAATTCTGCATACATTCAGAAGAATCATGGTTACCACCACATAACTCACAAAAGGAATCCATTACCTTGACCTCCTATGTGTTGTTTTGTTTCTGCATGTTCTGGACCATCTTGGTTAGAGTAGCCAATTGTGCCGAAATTGAATCTGATGATCCCAGTTCATGTATTGTGGCTTGGCGTCTAACTCCTCCACTTCTAGCATATAGGAATTGATAATCATTATTGGCAAGCCTGTCTAGAATTTGCATTACTTATTCCGGCGACTTATCTAGGAGTATGTTGTTTGCCGAAGCATCTAGCATCATCCTTGTTGGTGTATTTATAGCATTTTAAAAATTGTCACTTGTGTCCATACTGGGAATTCGTGTAAGGGGCATTTGTGTAGAAGTTCTCTATATCACTCCCAAGCCTCGTACATGGATTCATCATCTGTCTGCCGAAAAGAAGTAATTTCGTTACGAAGCTTATCAGTCAAATTTGTAGGATTAAATCGGGCAAGGAAATCACGACAAAGATCGGTCCAAGATCCTATTGATCAGGCAGGAATACTATTCAACCATGCTTTCGCCCTATCCCTCAGTGAATAGGGGAATAATCTTAGCCGTAAAACAACTGGGTGATTCCTTGTATTTTGAATGAGTTGTAAATCTCGAGGAAAGATTTAAGATTTTGTCGTGCATCTTCAGCTGCTGAGCCGCCAAATTGACCAATTGTGTTGATCATATTGAACATCACCGGTTTCAACTCAAATTGGTCGGCTTCAATTTCAGGTGTGACAACTCCTGGATTAAGTCCTTCAAGATCTCCCTCTAGATAGTCTCGAATAATTTTGTTTCGTGCAAAAAGCACTCCTCCTTCTGCTAGAACATCCTGATTCATATTGTCGTCTTGATTAGCCATTGTTACTCTTAACCTTTGTCTGAGTCTTTGCAAGGTTCGTTCGATTTCTGGATCAAAGGGATATTCTGGTGTAATCGGTCTAACTCTGGTCATATACCAATTCTAAACCAAAGTTTGTTAACTGATAAATGTTCAAAAGTACTATTTTTATTACCCTTTTTACTCATATTATTGTTAGACTTAAGCTCATAGTAGTTGCATAATTAGTCATTCATGCATTAATTCATGTTCTTTCCACCATTGAGCTTGATTACATAACTTGGTGATTTTTGTGGAAAAAGATGCTGTTTTAGTGTGTTTTTGTGTGTGTGCAGGATCACTTGCCAAAGCAAGGCTAGAGCTAGTTGCCAGGGCAATGCATGAATGATATGTCGAGCTAGTTGCCAGGGCAATGCATGAAGGAGACGCCGAGCCAGTTGCCATGGCAATTGTCGACAAAGAGAAAATGCAATAGGGATGTTGAAATTAATGACTATACAGGCCCAAGATGATGTGGAGCAAAGCCCAAACCCAAAGGAATTTGATTTCCACGCAGAGATTAAAGAAGAATTAAATTCCAAGAAGATAGGAGAAGTTCTAGTAGGAATACAATTATAATAAAGAATTATATTCTTTAAAGATAATTTAATTCCAACTCAAACTCCTCCTCAAAGAAGGACTTTGGCCTAGCCCTATAAATAGCAAGGAGATTTCGACAAGATGCAGAGAGAGAGCATTAGGGAAATTTCGACAAGTCCAAGGGAGAAAGCAAGGGATTTTCGACAAGCTTCATCTTTTCTTTCTTGTTCGATTGGGTTCATGCTAGGGATTATTTATCTTGTATTTCTTCGGAACCTAGCCATGAACTAAATCTATTTGGCTATGGTTATTGTGTTTTGTGGTTGAGAGAAACTATTGGTTTTTGTTTAGGTAATAAGAGTTTGCACTTTTCTATTTCAAGGTTTATTCATTCTTGGTTCTTATTATTGTTTGCGAGTGAATTGGGAGAGGATCTCGTGATTTCATCTATTTATCTAATATCGGGAGAGTTAGATTCAAGAAACGAATGAGTATGGTCTTTATTCAATCTATTGATGGTGAAGATTAATCCGGCTTAGGATTAAGTTAAGATTTCAACGGCTAAGAGGAGCGCAAGATTGGTTGTTGTTCACCCTTGATTCACGCAGGGGTGTATTATCAAGGCATGCACAAGTAGCTAGAGTTTCGACTTAGGGATAAGAAGAAACCATTGAAGAACGCTCTGCCGAACCTTGAAGTTGCTGCCCAGACGCCCAAGTAGTTGCCCAACTAGTTGTCCAGGCAACCATCGATTAGTTGCCAATGCAACCCCGTTGTGCAAGTTGCCATGGCAACTGAGTTGCCCGTGCACTCTTTTACCAAGACGATCCAATCGGCGATCACACCTCAACTCACGATAACCTGGCCTATCTCTCTCTCATTCGATCTCATCTTTTCTTTTACTTTATTGCTTTCTAGTTTAGTTATTAGTTAAACTCCTATAACCCTTTAATTGTGTTTTTACTTTTCACAGTGCAGTAACTTAAGCAAAGTGTCACAAACCAATCCCTGTGGAGACGATACTCGATACTCATATCACTTTATTACTTGCGACGTGTATACTTGCACAATTGCGTAGCACTTATTACGCGCAACAAGTTTTTGGCGCCGTTGCCGGGGATTGGCAATTGGTGTTAGTTGTTTTTGTTATTGCATTTTTTTTCTCTTAGTTTTACTAACTTTTCTTTTTGTTTGTTTTATCAAAAAAAAATTAGGTGCTCTACAAGTTAAGGAACATCAACATGTCGGGAAATAAAAGCCAATCTATTCGAGAGATGATGTTGGAAGATATGAATCAATCCAATCAAGAGTTCCTTGCACCCTTTGATGATTACCTATACCAACCGAGAAAAGCCCAAAGAACTTATACCATGGAAAAATCTTGTGCTATGTGTGGAGAACATCATGTGTTTGAAATTTGCCCTCACATTTTCGGTGCATATAACTACATGGAGGACCGTAGAGGGAACCAGCAACAAAATTCTTCATGGTATGGTCAAAAAGCTCAAAATATTTTTTACTATAACAATTTTTCCGCGACAATGATATGCCATGGCAATGTAGTCCTTTTCAAGAGCATTCCAATTCCTTGGAGGAAACGTTACTAGCTTCCTTGGCTAGACTTGACGGATCAATTGAAGAGATTCGAGAACTATCAAAATCTATGGATACGAGGATAGCTCAGGTGGGATGCAACCTTAGGGGATTTAAAGATCAATTGGGGAGATCCACATATGTCATGGATAACATGCACCAACAATTCATTCCTAGGGATACTGACGTCCCAAGGCAAGAGGATAAGGAGCAATACAAAGAAATCTCTCCGATGTGTGAGGAACAACTAGAACCTCAAAGTCAAGAGGATGCCAATGAGAGAGACTGCCCAACACATGATGAGCTTGAACAACAAACTGCCTCGGCAATGATTGAGGAGCCTGAACAGAGCAATGCCGCGACAACACTCGGTGAAGCTGAGAACAACAATACTACAGCAAATTCTGAGGAACCTGATGCCCAGAAAGTTATAACGTTGATGTTGAAGCAGGAATGTGTAGATTACTCTCATCTACAATTGCCACGACAATTACACGGCCACATGCAAGATCAACGAGATGATAATACTTTGCCAATGGAATATGAGCAGGTAATAGTTGAACCTTTTGAATTCGTTAAAAACTCACCTCGTCCATTGCAGGTATGTCTTGAGGAACCGAGGTTGGTAGATTTGAAGCCATCGAAATCTCTACTGATGGAGATGTTTGAGAGGCCAAAAGAAAAAGGTGTTTGGATTCATAAAGCGCTTGAAAAATTGATTCTTCCCTTGACTTAAAGAAAAATTGACAAATCGATTGCCACGGCAATTGGCTTGAGCAAAGAATTGCCACGACAACAAAGGCTACATCCAACCATGATAGAAGTTGACAAGAATGAGGTAATTGAATGGTTGAGAATGGATATAATTTTTCCTATTAATATATTTGTGCCTTCAGAATAGTAGCAAGGTGGAGAGTATACATGGACTACAAGCGAACAAAGAAGAAAGACACCTCCACCATGGTAATGCAAAAGGGAGTAGTGGGAGCACATTGGCCCAACTCTTTTTGGGCAATATTGTCACCCGATGGAGGGTACGGATGGACTATAAGAAGTATCGGAACGACTCTCCTCAAGTTTTCTCGGATATGCAAGAACATTAGAAATGGTCACTTTAGGAGATGCCCGAGCATGCTCTCCTTTCAATATTTTCTTTTTCTTTTTATTTTCATTTTTATTTTTAGGAGATATTTTATTTTTCTTCATTATCTTTAGTTTCTAGGTTTTCTTTATTTTCTTCTCCACAACAAGACTCACAACCACCATGCTAAGGAAATTTATCACGACTACTTGCCACAAAGAAGCACAACAAATCTGTAATGCCCGGGCAACAACAATGGCTTCGCAACTATCGATGCACATGCAAGTAAACCTGCATCGGCAAAAATGGATCAAATCAAGGCAATGTTATTCACGCGGTACAGCCACAAGCATTCAACCACCGACCGAAAATTGAATCAAGAAAACAAAGACGAAGGAAACTCATCACCGAGGTGACGGCCTCTCCGACTAACTCATTTCATTTAGTTTCTTTTAAATTTTGTTTCACTTTTACGTGCATTGAGGACAATGCTTCTCTCGAGTTTGGGGGGGTGTTGGTTTCTAGTTAGTTTCATGTTTAGTTGCATTCATCTTTAGCAATCACATATAGGTTGCATATGTTACTTGCCATGCCTTTAATTTGATTTAATTACTTAAGACTTGTTGAATATCCAATGATGAATTTTTTCCACTGCACTTAATTGAAAGAACCTTTAATTTTAGGATTACATGAAAAGAACTTAGAATTTTACTATGATGCTGAATTTTTTTACACGGTTGTGGCTTGTTGATTGAAAGAAACTTAGTGAACTTAGGTTGCTTAAAATTAGGGTAAATTTAAAATTGAAAATTAAAAGTTAATTTCTTGCTAGAGGTGCCCAAAACTGGCTCTAGTAGTAAATGCTCTTTCTTGCTAGAGGTGCCCGAAACTGGCTCTAGTAGTTAATGCACATTAAAGAATCGCTAGAAGTGCCCGAAATTGGCTCTAGTCGACTAAAATAAAATGAGAAATTGCTTACTTTGCTAGAGGTGCCCGAAAATTGGCTCTAGTGAAAATAAAAAAATGCCTCGGTACTTAAATTGATAAGAGCCTATTGTTCACATAGAATCTTGAAAATCAACTTGTACACAACTACGCACACACATTGTCACGAGCACTATAGTTTGGTTCCGGGTAATTTTTTGTGTTATCCGAAAAATTGAAAGGTGATCATACTTTGTGCCACGGTTCCGAGGTTTGAATTCAAGTTTGAAGCATGTCTTTGATGATTAAAGTCTTGGCAGGTAATTGTTAGTTTGCATTGCTTGAGGACAAGCAATAGTTCGAGTTTGGGGGCGTGATAAGTGTTCAAAAGTACTATTTTTATTACCCTTTTTACTCATATTATTGTTAGACTTAAGCTCATAGTAGTTGCATAATTAGTCATTCAGGCATTAATTCATGTTTCTTTCCACCGTTGAGCTTGATTACATAACTTGGTGATTTTTGTGGAAAAAGATGCTGTTTTGGTGTGTTTTTGTGTGTGTGCAGGATCACTTGCCGAAACAAGGCTAGAGCTAGTTGCCAGGGCAATGCATGAAGGATATGCCGAGCTAGTTGCCAGGGCAATGCATGAAGGAGATGCCGAGCCAGTTGCCATGGCAATTGTCAACAAAGAGAAAATGCAATAGGGATGTCGAAATTAATGACTATACAAGCCCAAGATGACGTGGAGCAAAGCCCAAACCCAAAGGAATTTGATTTCCATGCAGAGATTAAAGAAGAATTAAATTCCAAGAAGATAGGAGAAGTTCTAGTAGGAATACAATTATAATAAAGAATTATATTCTTTAAAGATAATTTAATTCCAACTCAAACTCCTCCTCAAAGAAGGACTTTGGCCTAGCCCTATAAATAGCAAGGAGATTTCGACAATATGCAGAGAGAGAGCATTAGGGAAATTTCGACAAGTCCAAGGGAGAAAGCAAGGGATTTTCGACAAGCTTCATCTTTTCTTTCTTGTTCGATTGGGTTCATGCTAGGGATTATTTATCTTGTATTTCTTCGGAACCTAGCCATGAACTAAATCTATTTGGCTATGGTTATTGTGTTTTGTGGTTGAGAGAAACTATTGGTTTTTGTTTAGGTAATAAGAGTTTGCACTTTTCTATTTCAAGGTTTATTCATTCTTGGTTCTTATTATTGTTTGCGAGTGAATTGGGAGAGGATCTCGTGATTTCATCTATTTATCTAATATCGGGAGAGTTAGATTCAAGAAACGAATGAGTATGGTCTTTATTCAATCTATTGATGGTGAAGATTAATCCGCTTAGGAATAAGTTAAGATTTCAACGGCTAAGAGGAGCGCAAGATTGGTTGTTGTTCACCCTTGATTCACGCAGGGGTGTATTATCAAGGCATGCACAAGTAGCTAGAGTTTCGACTTAGGGATAAGAAGAAACCATTGAAGAACGCTCTGCCGAACCTTGAAGTTGCTGCCCAGACGCCCAAGTAGTTGCCCAACTAGTTGTCCAGGCAACCATCGATTAGTTGCCAATGCAACCCCGTTGTGCAAGTTGCCATGGCAACTGAGTTGCCCGTGCACTCTTTTACCAAGACGATCCAATCGGCGATCACACCTCAACTCACGATAACCTGGCCTATCTCTCTCTCATTCGATCTCATCTTTTCTTTTACTTTATTGCTTTCTAGTTTAGTTATTAGTTAAACTCCTATAACCCTTTAATTGTGTTTTTACTTTTCACAGTGCAGTAACTTAAGCAAAGTGTCACAAACCAATCCCTGTGGAGACGATACTCGATACTCATATCACTTTATTACTTGCGACGTGTATACTTGCACAATTGCGTAGCACTTATTACGCGCAACAAGTTTTTGGCGCCGTTGTCGGGGATTGGCAATTGGTGTTAGTTGTTTTTGTTATTGCATTTTTTTTCTTAGTTTTACTAACTTTTCTTTTTGTTTGTTTTATCAAAAAAAAATTAGGTGCTCTACAAGTTAAGGAACATCAACATGTCGGGAAATAAAAGCCAATCTATTCGAGAGATGATGTTGGAAGATATGAATCAATCCAATCAAGAGTTCCTTGCACCCTTTGATGATTACCTATACCAACCGAGAAAAGCCCAAAGAACTTATACCATGGAAAAATCTTGTGCTATGTGTGGAGAACATCATGTGTTTGAAATTTGCCCTCACATTTTCGGTGCATATAACTACATGGAGGACCGTAGAGGGAACCAGCAACAAAATTCTTCATGGTATGGTCAAAAAGCTCAAAATATTTTTTACTATAACAATTTTTCCGCGACAACAGATATGCCATGGCAATGTAGTCCTTTTCAAGAGCATTCCAATTCCTTGGAGGAAACGTTACTAGCTTCCTTGGCTAGACTTGACGGATCAATTGAAGAGATTCGAGAACTATCAAAATCTATGGATACGAGGATAGCTCAGTGGGATGCAACCTTAGGGGATTTAGAAGATCAATTGGGGAGATCCACATATGTCATGGATAACATGCACCAACAATTCATTCCTAGGGATACTGACGTCCCAAGGCAAGAGGATAAGGAGCAATACAAAGAAATCTCTCCGATGTGTGAGGAACAACTAGAACCTCAAAGTCAAGAGGATGCCAATGAGAGAGACTGCCCAACACATGATGAGCTTGAACAACAAACTGCCTCGGCAATGATTGAGGAGCCTGAACAGAGCAATGCCGCGACAACACTCGGTGAAGCCGAGAACAACAATACTACAGCAAATTCGAGGAACCCGATGCCCGTAAAGTTATAACGTTGATGTTGAAGCAGGAATGTGTAGATTACTCTCATCTACAATTGCCACGACAATTACACGGCCACATGCAAGATCAACGAGATGATAATACTTTGCCAATGGAATATGAGCAGGTAATAGTTGAACCTTTTGAATTCGTTAAAAACTCACCTCGTCCATTGCAGGTATGTCTTGAGGAACCGAGGTTGGTAGATTTGAAGCCATCGAAATCTCTACTGATGGAGATGTTTGAGAGGCCAAAAGAAAAAGGTGTTTGGATTCATAAAGCGCTTCAGAAAATTGATTCTTCCCTTGACTTAAAGAAAAAATTGACAACTGATTGCCACGGCAATTGGCTTGAGCAGCAATTGCCACGACAACAAAGGCTACATCCAACCATGATAGAAGTTGACAAGAATGAGGTAATTGAATGGTTGAGAATGGATATAATTTTTCCTATTAATATATTTGTGCCTTCAGGAATAGTAGCAAGGTGGAGAGTATACATGGACTACAAGCGAACAAAGAAGAAAGACACCTCCACCATGGTAATGCAAAAGGGAGTAGCTGGGAGCACATTGGCCCAACTCTTTTTGGGCAATATTGTCACCCGATGGAGGGTACGGATGGACTATAAGAAGTATCGGAAACGACTCTCCTCAAGTTTTCTCAGATATGCAGTAACATTAGAAATGGTCACTTTAGGAGATGCCTGAGCATGCTCTCCTTTCAATATTTTCTTTTTCTTTTTATTTTCATTTTTATTTTTAGGAGATATTTTATTTTTCTTCATTATCTTTAGTTTCTAGGTTTTCTTTATTTTCTTCTCCACAACAAGACTCACAACCACCATGCTAAGGAAATTTACTGCCGACTACTTGCCACAGCAAGCACAACAGAATCTGGTAATGCCCGGGCAACAACAATGGCTTCGGCAACTACTGATGCACATGCAAGTAAACCTGCATCGGCAAAAATGGATCAAATCAAGGCAATGTTATTCACGCGGTACAGCCACAAGCATTCAACCACTGACCGAAAATTGAATCAAGAAAACAGCACGAAGGAAACTCATCACTCGAGGTGACGGCCTCTCTGACTAACTCATTTCATTTAGTTTCTTTTAAATTTTGTTTCACTTTTACGTGCATTGAGGACAATGCTTCTCTCGAGTTTGGGGGGGTGTTGGTTTCTAGTTAGTTTCATGTTTAGTTGCATTCATCTTTAGCAATCACATATAGGTTGCATATGTTACTTGCCATGCCTTTAATTTGATTTAATTACTTAAGACTTGTTGAATATCCAATGATGAATTTTTTCCACTGCACTTAATTGAAAGAACCTTTAATTTTAGGATTACATGAAAAGAACTTAGAATTTTACTATGATGCTGAATTTTTTTACACGGTTGTGGCTTGTTGATTGAAAGAAACTTAGTGAACTTAGGTTGCTTAAAATTAGGTAAATTTAAAATTGAAAATTAAAAGTTAATTTCTTGCTAGAGGTGCCCAAAACTGCTCTAGTAGTAAATGCTCTTTCTTGCTAGAGGTGCCCAAACTGGCTCTAGTAGTTAATGCACATTAAAGAATCGCTAGAAGTGCCCAAATTGGCTCTAGTCGACTAAAATAAAATGAGAAATTGCTTACTTTGCTAGAGGTGCCCGAAAATTGGCTCTAGTGAAAATAAAAAATGCCTCGGTACTTAAATTGATAAGAGCCTATTGTTCACATAGAATCTTGAAAATCAACTTGTACACAACTACGCACACACATTGTCACGAGCACTATAGTTTGGTTCCGGGTAATTTTTGTGTTATCCAAAAATTGAAAGGTGATCATACTTTGTGCCACGGTTCCGAGGTTTGAATTCAAGTTTGAAGCATGTCTTTGATGATTAAAGTCTTGGCAGGTAATTGTTAGTTTGCATTGCTTGAGGACAAGCAATAGTTCGAGTTTGGGGGCGTGATAAGTGTTCAAAAGTACTATTTTTATTACCCTTTTTACTCATATTATTGTTAGACTTAAGCTCATAGTAGTTGCATAATTAGTCATTCAGGCATTAATTCATGTTTCTTTCCACCGTTGAGCTTGATTACATAACTTGGTGATTTTTGTGGAAAAAGATGCTGTTTTGGTGTGTTTTTGTGTGTGTGCAGGATCACTTGCCGAAACAAGGCTAGAGCTAGTTGCCAGGGCAATGCATGAAGGATATGCCGAGCTAGTTGCCAGGGCAATGCATGAAGGAGATGCCGAGCCAGTTGCCATGGCAATTGTCAACAAAGAGAAAATGCAATAGGGATGTCGAAATTAATGACTATACAAGCCCAAGATGACGTGGAGCAAAGCCCAAACCCAAAGGAATTTGATTTCCATGCAGAGATTAAAGAAGAATTAAATTCCAAGAAGATAGGAGAAGTTCTAGTAGGAATACAATTATAATAAAGAATTATATTCTTTAAAGATAATTTAATTCCAACTCAAACTCCTCCTCAAAGAAGGACTTTGGCCTAGCCCTATAAATAGCAAGGAGATTTCGACAAGATGCAGAGAGAGCATTAGGGAAATTTCGACAAGTCCAAGGGAGAAAGCAAGGGATTTTCGACAAGCTTCATCTTTTCTTTCTTGTTCGATTGGGTTCATGCTAGGGATTATTTATCTTGTGTTTCTTTGGAACCTAGCCATGAACTAAATCTACTTGGCTATGGTTATTGTGTTTTGTGGTTGTGAGAAACTATTGGTTTTTGTTTAGGTAATAAGAGTTTGCACTTTTCTATTTCAATGGTTATTCATTCTTGGTTATTATTATTGTTTGCGAGTGAATTGGGAGAGGATCTCGTGATTTCATCTATTTATCTAATATCGGGAGAGTTAGATTCAAGAAACGAATGAGTATGGTCTTTATTCAATCTATTGATGGTGAAGATTAATTCGGCTTAGGAATAAGTTAAGGATTTCAATGGCTAAGAGGAGCGCAAGATTGGTTGTTGTTCACCCTTGATTCACGCAGGGATGTATTATCAAGGCATGCACAAGTAGCTAGAGTTTCGACTTAGGGATAAGAAGAAACCATTGAAGAACGCTCTGCCGAACCTTGAAGTTGCTGCCCAGACGCCCAAGTAGTTGCCCAGGCAACCATCGATTAGTTGCCAAGGTAACCCCGTTGTGCAAGTTGCCATGGCAACTGAGTTGCCCGTGCACTCTTTTACCAAGACGATCCAATCGGCGATCACACCTCAACTCACGATAACCTGACCTATCTCTCTCTCATTCGATCTCATCTTTTCTTTTACTTTATTGCTTTCTAGTTTAGTTATTAGTTAAACTCCTATAATCCTTTAATTGTGTTTTTACTTTTCACAGTGCAGTAACTTAAGCAAAGTGGCCCAATCCAATCCCTGTGGAGACGATACTCGATACTCATATCACTTTATTACTTACGACGTGTATACTTGCACAATTGCGTAGCACTTATTACGCGCAACATTAACCCTTCGAATTTTAAACAACAAAAATAAAAAGTGCAAGAAAATAAAAACAAAGTCGCTATTGCCAATCCCCAGCAACGGTGCCAAAAACTTGTTGCACGTAATAAGTGCTCCGCAATTGTGCAAGTGTACACGTCGCAAGTTATAGTATAAAAGATATCGTCTCCACAGAGATTGGTGCCTCTTCAAGAATCTAGTCTCTTGCACTGTAAAAAGTAAAAACACAAATAGGCGATTGTAGGGGTTTTAACTAACAACTAAACTAGAAAGCAATAAAGTAAAAGAAGATGTAATCAAATGAGAGAGAATAGGCAAGGTTATCGTGAGTTGAGGTGTGATAGCCAATTGGATCATCTTGGAAAAAGAGTGCAAAGGAAACTCAGTTGTCGTGGCAGCTTGCGTAGCGGGGTTGCCTTGGCAGCTAATCGATGGTTGCCTGGGCAACTGTTTGGGCGGATGGGCAGCAACTTCAAGGTTTGGCAGAGCGTTCTTCAATGGTTTCTTCTTATCCCTAAGTCAAAACTCTAGCTAATTATGCATGCCTTTGCAATACATCCCTGCGTGAATCAAGGGTGAACAACAACCAACCTGCGCTCCTTTTAGCCGTTGAAATCCTTAACTTATTCCTAAGCCGGATTAATCTTCACCATCAATAGATTGAATAAAGACCACACTCATTCGTTTCTTGAATCTAACTCTCCCGATGTTAGATAAATAGATAGAGTTACGAGATCCTCTCCCAATTCACTCGCAAAGAAGAATAAAAACCAAGAATGAGTAAACCTTGAATTGAAAGTGCAAACTCTTATTAGCTAAACAAAATCCAATTGTATCTCACAACCACAAAACACAATAACCTTAGCCAAATAGGTTTAGTTTATGGCTAGGTTCCAAAGAAACACAAAACAAAGAATCCCTAACATAAACCTAATCGAACAAGAAAGAAAAAGATGAAGAATGGTTGAAAGCCTTTATCAAAATCTCTCCCCTTTGCTCTCTCTTGGAGTTGTTGGCTTGGTCTCCTTTAAATAGGAGATGGCTAGGTCAAAGTCTTTCTTGAGGAAGAACTTAAGTTAGAATTAAATACTTCTAAAGAATATAATTCTTTATTATATTTAAATTCCTTCTAGTTCTTCTCCTATCTTCTTTAGAATTTAATCTCTCTTTAACCTCTTCATGGAAATCAAACTCCTTTGGGATTTAACTTTACTCCACGTCATCTTGGGCTTATCTAGTCATCAATATCGGTTGCCATATCATCTTATCCCTTATCGACAATTACCCTGGCAACTAGCTCGGCATCTCCTTCATGCACTGCCCTAGCAACTGTGTCGGCATCTCCTTCATGCACTGCCCTGGCAACTGGTTCCAGCCTTGTTTAGGCAAGTGATTCTGCACACACACAAAAATAAGCAAAATATGAAATCAAGCTTAACCACCAAGGAAACAATGCAAACATGCATGAATGGCTAATAATACAACTAATATGAGCCTAAGTCTAGCAATAATATGAATAAAAAGGGTGAATAAAATAGTACTTTTAGACAGTTAACACATTCGATTAGGTCAATCCAAGGCATGGATTCCTACATTTGTTTTCACTTTTCTTTCTACTTAATTTATCAATTTTCATGCTACCACTTAAACACAATTTTAGTTTAGTCAAATCTTCCCTTGCTATTCATATTCAATTTAATTTAAACTCATTATCATGGCATATCAGTACCAAGAAATATATATATATATATATATATATATATATATATTTGGTTAGGACCTAAGTCCTAATCCCACAATAACTACACTCACAATACTCCAAGCTAGCTTATTTGTCTTGGATCCAATTTCCTTTGTGTTTGCCACAAGTTTGGCCACTCCTTTCTTCCTCCACAAGGTTTACTCCTTGCTCTAACAATCCATATAAGTTGACACATGTTAAACAAGGTGCATTGAGAATGATAATTATCTATCTCAAGCAGTCCAATATATTTTTCACAATTACTTATCATTGCAACAATGTTAATACATCACATGCATAAAACAAATAGCACATTCATATACATATATTATTGCTCATTGCCAACATTGTTTGCATTCCAATTTGGGCAAAAACAGGGCAGTCACTAAACTGTCCAACCTGTTTATAAAACAGTTTACAAAACTGTCCAAAATACCTAGATGGCCACTGCCAGGCAGCTTGTGCACGATTTACTTAAACATGCATAACTTTCATTCCATACGTCGGAATTTTAATTCGTTTACATCGTTAGAAAGCTTACTTAGCCATTTTTCTGACCATATAGGCTTTACATTTTTATTCCTTGCCAATCAATACAGTTTTTGTCTTAAAGACAGACCAATTGCATTACTGGACAGTTTGCACTGTCACTAGATTTTCATTTCTAAAATCCATTTTACAATCCAAAATTCCATTTCGTTTGTTTCTAATGAAAATAGACATATTAAGGTTCCATTCATATAAATTTCAGCCCTTAATTCAATTCATACAATTTATAGTGACTTTTCAAAGTTTCTTCCCAGAATAGAGTTTTCTGGGCAGATTTCACTAGGCTTGATTTTAGCTTCATTACTTACCTAGATGGTAGTTCTAACATGTTAATCTAACTTATTTTCACTCTCATACATGTCTAAGATAGCTCCCAAGTTCATGTATTTACATTTCATGCTTGTTTTTTTAAACATATGGTCACCATATGTACCATTTCATATGTTCACATGTTTAAACATTAAAATCTGGGCAGTAACTTATATACATCTTCTTAAACATCAAATTAGCTCTCCAGGATTCATATATGTGAAATTCCATTTTGTTTTCCTATGTTTTTCTAACCATGTTTCAAAAAAATCCACGTAAATATAGTATATCTTAACAAAACAGTCCCTTACTCTACAAGCACAAATTAGGGAAGCTTCATATGCCTATGTTATCTCATCAAAAATCAGCCCACATGTGTATGTTTACAAATCAAAACAATCCCATTAACATACTCATCAAATCAATCCTACTAGCATGCATATCATGACAATCCAATTAATAGAATACAATTCAAGAAATGGCCAATTCTAGATTCATGCTCATTCGAATGCCCCTATAACTCAATAATTTCATAACTACAAAAATTATCTACAATCTATCATACAAAATCAGATTAATCAAAGAGAGAAACCAAGAAATTTACCTTCTTCTAACCTAATTTGATTAAAGCTCAACAAGAAACATGAATTGAAGATAATCTAAGAAGCTTTCTCTCCTTCTTTTTCTCTCACTCCTTTCAGTTATGCATGATTGGAGAAGGAAGAAGATGATGATCATTTTACTTAATCATCCTCAATAACTGACACCTCATTGTGACTTCCTCCACATGTTAGATTCAATATTTTGCCACCTATATGGGCCCTCCCATTAATGGTGTTTTACATGCAATCACCTAGATTTCATTTCTTTAAATTTTAGTCTTTACAAAATAGTTACTAATTTGAGTGGCCTTCATACTTTGGTCTTTAGTGTTTAGCCACCAAATTTTTCTTTCTATTCTAATTTAATTCTGAGACCTTAATTATCCAATCCAAGAATTTTGATTTAAATTGGAAAACATTCCAAATAGCTACATACTACTAGACCGTAATTTGGTGTATTACAATTATCCCCCTTAAAAGAAATTCGGCCTCGAATTTCTTCGATGACGAAGAACTGTCATTATCAAGTTCAGAATATTTTTACATACTCTGAATTTGTCAAACAAAGAAAACAACTGTATTGGTTACAAACTACCAATACAATCAAGAACTCGAACTCCTAGGTGGCACACTAGACTTATGACAATGCAGTGAGTCCATGTTTAGTCCGAGAATCAACTAAACCATGCTCTGATACTAATAAATGTAACACCCCCACCCGATTTAGTAGAAAATTAGCCGAGGAGCGTTGCAGGGTTAAAACGTTTCAAGAGCTCATCCCTAATAGGCGAGTTGAGTGACTAGCAAGCAAGCAAATTAGACAATTACAATTGATCATACAAGCAAGATATGTTTATCATTCTTGTTCATTATATGCCAACCCTTGATTAGTCATTTTCAAGTTACATTCAAAGATTAATAACTACTTAGTCATGTAGGCATATATATTATTCAAATGGCATTCTTAACTAGCAAGGCATTCACAATCAAGTATACAAGCATGGCCATCTTATAATTCATTTAGGGTTACCACTTAGATTATTCATTTTCAAATATACCTTTATGCGATCATATAAAGCTTTCAATTAGCATACCTAGACTAGCATGTTTCATTTTAACTCAATCTGATTACATTCAAGACATGTAAACATTTCGTGTAAGTTTAACTAAACACGATCATATGTACATATAATCAAACATATCTCAAGCAAGCATATCATGTTTCATAGACATTATAGCTCATTCATGTGATTGATTACCTTCAATTGTTCATTCAAGGTTAACTACTTTTTAGGCATGTGAACAAGCAAAGCATGTTGTTGAGCGTAATAAGTGCTAAACAATTGTGCAAGTATACACGTTGCAAGTTATAGTATAAAAGATATCGTCTCCACAGGGATTGGTGCCACTTCAAGAATCTAGTCTCTTGCACTGTAAAAAGTAAAAACACAAATAGAAGATTATAGAAGTTTTAACTAATAACTAATCTAGAAAGCAATAAAGTAAAAGAATAGATGAGATCAAATGAGAGAGATAGGCCAGGTCATCTTGAGTTGAGGTGTGATAGCCGATTGGATCGTCTTGGTAAAAGAGTGCACGGGCAACTCAGTTGCCGTGGCAACTTGCCCAACGGGGTTACCTTGGCAACTAATCGATGGTTACCTGGGCAACTAGTTGGGCAACGACTTGGGCAACTAGTTGGGCAACGACTTGGGCATCTGGGCAGCAACCTTCAAGGTTCGGCAGAGCGTTCTTCAGTGGTTTCTTCTTATCCCTAAGTCGAAACTCTAGCTACTTGTGCATGCCTTGATAATACATCCATGCGTGAATCAAGGGTGAACAACAACCAATCTTGCGCTCCTCTTAGCCGTTGAAATCCTTGACTTATTCCTAAGCCGGTTTAATCTTCACCATCAACAGATTGAATAAAGATCATATTCATTCGTTTCTTGAATCTAACTCTCCCGATATTAGATAAATAGATGAAGTTACGAGATCCTCTCCAAATTCACTCGCAAACAAGAATAAGAACCAAGAATGAATAAACCTTGAATAGAAAAGTGCAAACTCTTATTACCTAAACAAAAACCAATAGTTTCTCATAACCACAAAACACAATAACCATAGCCAAATAGATTTAGTTCATGGCTAGGTTCCAAAGAAACACAAGATAAATAATCCCTAGCATGAACCCAATCGAACAAGAAAGAAAAAGATGAAGAAGGAAGCTTGTCGAAATACCCTTGCCCTAGATGCTTGTCGAAAATTCTCTCCTCTTGCTCTCCTTTGAGTTGTCGAAATTCCCCTCTAATTTATAGGGCTAGGTCAAAGTCCTTCTTTGAGGAGGAAGTTAAGTTGGAATTAAATTATCTTTAAAGAATATAATTCTTTATTATAATTATATTCCTACTAGAACTTCTCCTATCTTCTTGGAATTTAATTCTTCTTTAATCTCTTCATGGAAATCAAATTCCTTTGGGATTGGGCCTTGCTCCACATCATCTTGGGCTTGTCTAGTCATCAATTTAGAATACCATATCACCTTTGTTCTTTGTCGACAATTGCCCTGGCAACTGGCTCGGCGTCTCCTTCATGCATTGCCCTGGCAACTAGCTTGGCATCTCCTTCATGTATTGCCCTGGCAACTAGCACTAGCCTTGCTTTTGCAAGTGATCCTGCACATACACACAAAACACACCAAAGCAGCATCTTTTCCCACAAAAACTACCAAGTTAAGTAATCAAGCTCAACGATGGAAGGAAACATGGATTAATGCATGAATGGCTAATTATGCAACTAATATGAGCCTAAGTCTAACAATAATATGAGTAAAAAGGGTAAGAAAAATAGTACTTTTGAACACTTATCACACCCCCAAACTCGAACTATTGCTTGTCCTCAAGCAATGCAAACTAATAACTACCTGCCAAGACTTTAATTTTCACAAACTTAGCTTTGAACTTGATTTCAATTCTCAGAACCGGGGCACAAAGTATGATTGGCTTTTCATTTTTTGGAAAACTTAGGAGTTACTCGGAATCAAACTATAATGCTTGTGAGTGTGTATGGAGTTGTGTGCAAGTTGATTTTTCGGATTCTATGCAAACAAGAGGTTTTCAAATTACTTCATTGGATTCTTTCTAACATGTTTTAACTAGAGCCAGTTTTGGGCACCTCTAGTGTTTTGTTTTTAGTTTTATTCGACTAGAGTCAGTTTTGGGCACCTCTAGCGATCAATTTTTTTAGCACATACTAGAGCCAATTTCGGGCACCTCTAGTGATCAAATTTTTTAGCAAATGCTAGAGACAATTTCGTGCACCTCTAGCATTCATCCAATTTTTATTCTAATCCCCCAATTTGTTAATTATCAACTTAAGTTCACTAGAATTCCTTAAATCAATCAAACCACAACAGTGTTTCATCAAATTTAGCATCATAGTAAAATTCTAAGTTTTTCCATCGTTATCCTAGAATAAAAATTCTATCAATTAAGTGCATTGGTAAAGTCATCATTGGATATTCATCAAATCTAGGCAATTCTTGTTCCAACTAAAGGCATGGCAAGCAATTTATGTATCCTAAATGTAATACTTAAGATGAATGTAACTAAACATGGTAACTACTAATAACAATCCCCCCACAAACTCGAGTGAGGCATTGTCCTCAATGCATGCATTAAAGGAAAATAACGAAAAATAAAATGCATACGAGGACTTACTCTGAGAGTTCGTCATCGCAGATGATTAGTTTCCTTTTGGTTGGTGTCTTGATTCTCTTGCTTGAACGCGATGGTTGTTTCCTTGTTGCCAGCGGTGGAATCGATCCTCGTACGGGGTTGTCCTCATCGTCCTCTTCATTAGTGTCATTGGATTTTCGCTTGGAGGATTCAATTGGTGCGGTCTTTGTTGGTGCAATGGAGGACTCGTCCGAATCTGAAAAATCAGAAAATGATTCCGTAGGAGTTGATTCGGGCATAGGTGCTTTACCTTTGGCTTTTGCAGTGGTTGCCGGGATGTCTTTAGTTTTTCTTGCCGTGGCATCTTCAGGGCTGGTTGTCATGGCGACTACTTCATTGGTTGCCGAGGCAAGGATCTCGGCAGGAAAGATTGGGAACGGCACGCGATTGTCTGGGTACTTTTCTAGGATGACTTGGGTGATGGCATTGTTGTGCTCCTTCATGTACCGCATGAACATTAGTTATCGGTCTTCAATTTGCCTTAGGTGGCTTGCCAATGGTTGCAAGAGATTTGTGCTTGATTCCAACCGGACTTAGGTAGGGCCTTTCCATTAGTGGACTCACTTGGGACATGCATCCATGAGATGTTACCCGGTTCCGGTTGATGGCAAAAGATTTGCCACTTTTGATGTGCAATCCTCTCGAAGATGAATGGTTCAAGGCCGAAATCTTGATGAGAGTTGGAGCATGAATCTTCTGGCTTTCAAACTTGGAGTGAAATCTTTCTTGAACCACCGGTGTAGCAAACTTCTTGTATCTTGGTTCTTTAGAGGAACTTGGATGAACTAAAAATTTAATTTTGGAAGTCATGGATGATCTTGGTTGTGAGTTTTGTAAAAACAAATAAAAGAAACTAAAAAGTTGCAAGATAAAAAGTAGGAATAGGTTAAGGTTGATGGGTTTTATAGAAAAGATAGGTGGTAAATATGGTGGGTGGGATTAGGAGAAAACGAAAAAGGGTTTTGGTTTAGGGAGAGGGTGACGGCAAGGGGGGTTTGATTAGGGTAAATTGGAGGCTTTATATAAGCCTTAGATTCAGCCCATTAGTTTCCTTGTTGAAGATGTTTTCCTTCTTGGATTAAAATTCCTCTTTATCTTGAACTCTTTTCCTGCAATTCAAAGACAAATCAAATCAGGATTAAAATTAAAGATAAACTAATAAAAGAAAATAAATAAAGATGTATAAAGGGATTCTTAAACTTAAAAAAAGAAAATCTATCCTAAAAAATAATAATAATCGGAAATAAAAAAAATAAAAAAAGTTCAAAAAAATAAAAAATAAAAAAAAATTAATCGAAAATAAAAAAAATAAAAATAAAATATCAAAGGGAGAGCATGCTCATACATCTCCTAAATTGACCACTTCTTTGTTACGTTCCACATGGGCACCATTGTAGTGTTTCAATCTTTGTCCATTAACTTTGAATTCATGTTTGTCAGTGATGGACTTGATTATCACGGCACCATGGGAGAATGGTTTGACAACTTCGAATGGTCCCGACCATCTTGATTTTAGTTTTCCCGGGAAAAGTTTTAGCCGAGAATTGAATAAGAGAACTAGTTGCCCTGGCATGAATTGTCGCGGCAATAGTTTCTTGTCATGCCATTGCTTTGCTTTCTCCTTGTAGATTTGTGCATTGTTATAGGCGAGTGCACGGAATTCTTCTATCTCATTGAGGTCCAACAAACGCTTTTGTCTGGCACTTTCCCAATTCATATTTACGGTCTTGATTGCCCAGTATGCCTTGTGTTCGATTTCCACCAGTAGATGGCATGTTTTGCCATAGACAAGTCGGAAGGGGGACATACCTAAGGGTGTTTTGAATACAATGAGATATGCCCAAAGTGCGTCATCTAGTCTTAATGACCAATCCCTCCTAGAGGGATTTACAACTTTCTTGAGTATACCCTTCAATTCTCGGTTAGAAATTTCTGCTTGCCCGTTAGTTTGTGGGTGATATGCCGTAGCGATCTTGTGTGATATGCCGAAGCATTGCAACATCTTGGCAATTAGTCTGTTGTCAAAATGCTTGCCTTCATCACTAATAATTGCTCTCGGCATCCCAAACCGTGTAAATATGTTTTTCTGCAAGAATCGTTGCACGGTCTTGGAATCGTTGTTGGGAACTGCAACTGCCTCCACCCATTTAGACACGTAGTCGACGACAATTAAAATGTAGAGGTTGCCGAATGAAGATGGGAAAGGTCCCATAAAATCAATCCCCCATACATCGAACAATTCCACCTCGATTATGTTCTAGAGCGGCATCTCATGTCGCCTAGAGATATTGCCCGTCCTCTAGCAACGATCACATTGCTTGTAAATGTCTTGGACATCTTTGTAAAATGTTGGCCAATACAAACCGGATTGCAAAACTTTGGCCGCGGTACGAGTTCCTCCAAAATGTCCTCCATAGGGTGAAGAATAGCATTGCCGGAGTACATTCTGTTGCTCTTCTTCAGGGACACATCGACTTATAATCTAATATGCACATTGTTTAAACAAAAGAGGCTCGTCCCAAAAGTAATGCTTCGCATCATGGCGGAACCGCTTCTTCCCTTGGTGAGTAATGCCATAAGGTAAAATACCACAAACAAGGAAATTAACTAAATCCGCGTACCAGGGTATTGCCGAGGCATGTGCTGCCGTGGCGACTGCTCCCAAAATTGCCGAGGCGTGCGCGTCAAGAGCTGCTGCAGCGTCGAGGGTTGCCGAGGCGTGTGCATCCATGGTTGACGAGACGTCAAGGGTTGTCGAGGCATGCGCGTCCAAGGTTGCCGAGGCAACTAAAATTTGTTCATCCGGGAGTGCATCGCATATCTCTAGATCCGCGTCCTCCTCCCTGTTGCGTTCTAAACGTGATAAGTGATCGACCACTTGATTTTCTGTTCTTTTCCTGTCCTTAATTTCAATATCAAATTCTTGTAAAAGTAATATCAATGAATCAAATGAGTTTTGGCATCCTTTTTAGCAAATAGATATTTGATTGCCGAATGGTCAATATGAACAATTACCTTTCTACCAATCAAATAGGATCGGAACTTGTCAAATGAGAAAACTACAGCTAGTAACTCTTTCTCCGTTGTTGTGTAATTCACTTGAGCACTATTAAGAGTTTTACTAGCATAGTATATCACATGGAAGGTCTTACCTGTTCGTTGGCCTAGGACTGCTCCTACTGCGAAATCACTTGCATCACACATGAGCTCGAAAGGTAGCGTCCAATCTGGTGGAACGAAAATGGGTGCCGAGGCAAGCTTTTTCTTTAGGGTTTTGAATGCTTGGGTGCAAGAATCATCAAAATCGAAGACTTTATCCTGTTCAAGCAAGTTGCACAAGGGTTTAGTGATTTTAGAAAAATTATGAATGAACCTCCTGTAAAAACCTACATGTCCAAGAAAACTTCGAATTCCTTTAACCGAACTTGGTGGGGGTAATCTCTCGATCACGTCCACCTTGGCTTTGTCTACTTCAATTCCCTTGGATGAAATCTTGTGGTCAAGCACTATTCCTTCATATACCATAAAATGGCATTTCTCCCAATTGAGGACTAAATCAGTTTCTTCACATCTTGCCAACACCCTCTCTAAATTGTCGAGACAGTTGTTGAAGTCATTACCAAAAACAGAAAAATCATCCATGAAGATCTTAAGGAAGTCTTCGACCATGTCTAAAAAGAGTGCCATCATGCATCTTTGGAAGGTTTCTGGGGCGTTACACAATCCGAACGGCATCCTTCGGAAGGCATAAGTACCATATGGGCATGTGAAGGTTGTCTTTTCTTGATCTTCTGGTGCTATGGCAATTTGATTGTAACATGAATAACCATCAAGAAAACAATAAAAGGGTTTGCCTACAAGACGGTCAAGCATTTGATCAATAAAGGGTAATGGGAAGTGATCTTTCCTAGTGGCTTTGTTTAGCTTTCGATAATCCATACAAACCCTCCAACCGGTCACAGTCCTGGTTGGAATGAGTTCATTGTTTTCATTACTTACCACCGTTATACCTCCATTTTTTGGTACACATTGTACCAGACTTACCCATGTACTATCAGAGATAGGGTGTATAATGCCGGCGTCAAGCCACTTGATAATTTCTTTCATTACAACCCCTTTTATGGCATGATTCAGTCTTCTCTGGGCCTCAATTGAAGGTTTGTGATCATCTTCCAAAAAAATCTTGTGCATGCACACTGCCAGGTTAATTCCCTTCAAGTCGGCAATTGTCCACCCTATTGCCTTTTTGTGTAGCTTCAACATCTTGATCAGCTTCTTTTCCTGCTCAGGCTGTAACTTAGAAGAAATAATTACAGGCAATGTATTATTGGTTCCTAAGTATGCATATTTTAGTTGCTCTGGCAATTGTTGCAAACTTAAGAATCGGTGGTTGTTCAATAGAGGGTTTTTCGAGTTTACCTTCCTTACCTGAGTAATCCAGTGGTTCAAAGTATGTACCTGGTCGATTGACTAGCCAATTTGCCTCTTCTTGTTGTTCCTCATCGACCGGTTCTTCATACTCCTCAGGTTCCTCTTGATCGGTAATGTAGTTGCCGAGGCAACTAAATTCCTCGTCGAAGTTAAACTCTTTCGTGGCATGAAGAAGTTGGCATTCTTCTGGATCATCGGCATGCCTTAGTGTTTGGAACATATTTAGTTTAACTTGCTGGTCATTCACCCTCATTGTGAGTTCTCCCTTTTCAACATCGATCAAGGTTCTCCCTGTTGCTAGGAATGGTCTCCCGAGAATGATAGGTGCATGCTCATCTGCTTCACAATCCAAAACAATAATGTCAGCTGGAAAAATAAATTTATCAACTTTTACCAGTATGTCCTTGATTTTTCCCTCTGGATGCACATAGGATCTGTCGGCTTGCTGTAGCATAACTGTTGTTGGTCTTGCCTTCCCGATTCCTAGTTTCTGGAAAACTGATTTAGGCATCAAGTTTATGCTAGCCCCAAGGTCGCATAATGCTTTCCCGACATAGTGATTTCTAATAGAACAGGGTATTGTGAAACTTCTGGGATCCTTCAACTTGGGTGGCATACGATTGTGCAACATTGCCATGCATCCCTCTGTTGCGGCAACTGTTTCAAACTCTCCTAGCATTGTTCTCTTGGACACAATGTCTTTAAGAAACTTGGCATAGTTTGGCATTTGTTCAATTGCTTCCACCAATGGCAAGTTGATGTGGACTTGCTTTAGGATATCAAGAAACTTCTTGAATTGGTATTCTTGCTTTTGTCGCTTCAACCTTTGTGGGAATGGTGGTGGAAGTCAGATATCTTTGATCCTTTCATTGGTTTGGAACCTGATTGACGGCATTGCCGGGACAACTGGAGTTGTCGAGACATTATCAACTGGGGTTGCCGAGGCATGCTTATCACAAGTTGCCGAAGCATCCTTATCATCGGTTGCCGAGGCATGCTTATTGCCAGTTGCTGCGGCAATTCCTGGTTCAACATCTAAGGCTTTGCCGCTAGGTTCATCTTGATCATTTTGTGGAGTTTTGTTTGATGAGTGGGTTTGAGCCTCTCTAAGTTGTTTGCCAGTTCTAGTGGTGATTGCCTTACATTGCTCATGGCCAGTTCCTCTTGCGACTTCAGTATCGCTAGGTAAACCTCCTTGCGGTCTAGTATTCAGATTTTGAGCAAACTGTTCGACTTGATTTTCCAATGATTTGATTGCCGCCTCTTGGTTTTGCAATCTTATCTCGGTCCTGTTAATAAAAGCATCAGTTCTTTTTATGAAGTTACTATTCTCAGCCATATAAGATTCAGTTTTCATCATAAAAGCATTTAGAGAATTTTCCAAAGAACTAGATGTTGTCGATTGTTGCTGCGGCAACTGTTGTCGTGGCATATTCTGCTGGAATCCCGATGCTTTTGCATTCTGATTGTTCTGGTTTAGAGCATTGTTAGGATTACTCCATGAAAAATTCGGGTGCTTCTTCCAAGCTGGATTGTATGTATTGGACATCACATTGTTGTTTCGATTGTAATTCCCCACATAGAAGCTGGATTTCGGATTCTGCATACATTCAGAAGAATCATGGTTATCACCACATAACTCACAAAAAGAATCCATTACCTTGACCTCATGTGTGTTGTTTGGTTTTTGCATGTTCTGGACCATCTTGGTTAAAGTGGCCAATTGTGCTGAAATTGAATCTGATGATCCTAGTTCATGTATTGTGGCTTGGCGTCTAACTCCTCCTCTTCTAGTAGAGGGGAATTGATAATCATTCTTGGCCAGCCTGTTTAGAATTTGCATTGCTTCCTCCGGTGACTTATCTAGAAGTATGACGTTTGTCGAGGCATCTAGCATCATCCTTGTTGGTGTATGCACGGCGTTGTAAAACATTGTTACCTGAGTCCACACCGGGAATCCATGTAGGGGGCATTTGTGTAGAAGTTCTCTATATCGCTCCCAAGCCTCGTACATAGATTCATCATCTGCCTGCCGAAAAGAAGTAATGTCGTTACGAAGCTTTTTAGTCAAATTTGTAGGATTAAACCGAGCAAGGAAATCACGACAAAGATCGGTCCAAGATGCTATTGATCCGGCAGGAATGCTATTCAACCATGCTTTCACCCTATCCCTCAGTGAATAGGGGAATAATCTTAATCGTAAGACATCGGGGGTGACTCCGTGTATTTTGAACGAGTTGCAAATCTCGAGGAAAGATTTCAGATGTTGTCGTGCATCTTTAGTTGCTGAGCCGCCAAATTGACCAATTGTGTTGATCATATTAAACATTACCAGTTTTAACTCACAGTGGTCGGCTTCAATTTCAGGTGCGACAACTCCTGGATTAAGTCCATCAAGATCTTCTTCAAGATAGTCTCGAATAGTTCTGTTTCGTGCAAGAATCACTCCTCCTCCTACTAGAACATCTTGATTCATATTGCCATCTTCATTAGCCATTGCTACTCCTATCCTTCGTCTAAGTCTTTGTAAGGTTCTTTCGATTTTTGGACCAACGGGATATTCTGGTGTAGTCGATCTCGCCCAGGTCATATACCAATGCAAAACCAAAGTTTGTTAGCCCTTTGAATCTTAAACAATAAAAGTAAAAAGAAAGTGCAAGAAAATAAAAACAAAGTCGCTATTGCCAATCCCCGGCAACGGCGCCAAAAACTTGTTGTGCGTAATAAGTGCTACGCAATTGTGCAAGTATACACGTTGCAAGTTATAGTATAAAAGATATCATCTCCACAGGGATTGGTGCCACTTCAAGAATCTAGTCTCTTGCACTGTAAAAAGTAAAAACACAAATAGAATATTATAGGAGTTTTAACAAATAACTAATCTAGAAAGCAATAAAGTAAAAAGAACAGATGAGATCAAATGAGAGAGATAGGCCAGGTTATCGTGAGTTGAGGTGTGATAGCCGATTGGATCGTCTTGGTAAAAGAGTGCATGGGCAACTCAGTTGTCGTGGCAACTTGCACAATGGGGTTGCCTTGGCAACTAATCGATGGTTGCCTGGGCAACTACTTGGGCGTCTGGGCAGCAACCTTCAAGGTTCGGCAGAGCGTTCTTCAATGGTTTCTTCTTATCCCTAAGTTGAAACTCTAGCTACTTGTGCATGCCTTGATAATACATCCCTGCGTGAATCAAGGGTGAACAACAACCAATCTTGCGCTCCTCTTAGCCGTTGAAATCCTTGACTTATTCCTAAGCCGGATTAATTTTCACCATCAATAGATTGAGTAAAGATCATATTCATTCGTTTCTTGAATCTAACTCTCCCGATATTAGATAAATAGATGAAGTTACGAGATCCTCTCCCAATTCACTCGCAAACAAGAATAAGAACCAAGAATGAATAAACCTTTGAATAGAAAAGTGCAAACTCTTATTACCTAAACAAAAACAAATAGTTTCTCACAACCACAAAACATAATAACCATAGCCAAATAGATTTAGTTCATGGCTAGGTTTCAAAGAAACACAAGATAAATAACACTAGCATGAACCCAATCGAACAAGAAAGAAAAAGATGAAGAAGGAAGCTTGTCGAAATCCTCTTGCCCTAGATGCTTGTCAAAAATTCTCTCACCTTGCTCTCCTTTGAGTTGTCAAAATTCCCCTCTAATTTATAGGGCTACGTCAAAGTCCTTTTTTGAGGAGGAAGTTAAGTTGGAATTAAATTATCTTTAAAGAATATAATTCTTTATTATAATTATATTCCTACTAGAACTTCTCTTATCTTCTTGGAATTTAATTGTTCTTTAATCTCTTCATGGAAATCAAATTCCTTTGGGATTGGGCCTTGCTCCACGTCATCTTGGGCTTGTCTAGTCATCAATTTCGACTACTATATCACCTTTGTTCTTTGCCGACAATTGCCCTGGCAACTGGCTTAGTGTCTCCTTCATGCATTGGCCTGGCAACTGGCTCGGCATCTCCTTCATGTATTGCCCTGGCAACTAGCTCTAGCCTTGCTTTGGCAAGTGATCCTGCACATACACATAAAACACACCTAAGCAGCATCTTTTCCCACAAAAACTACCAAGTTAAGTAATCAAGCTCAACGATGGAAGGAAACATGGATTAATGCATGAATGGCTAATTATGCAACTAATATGAGCCTAAGTCTAACAATAATATGAGTAAAAAGGGTAAGAAAAATAGTACTTTTGAACACTTATCACATGTACATTTGATCCCTTCCTATTCGGCAATAGCAAGTTCTAGCATATCATAAACAGTTTCCTCATTCACCGAGTCTTAATGTCATGTATAGCATTAGGCAAAAATGTCTTCATTTTGTTTCAATTTCCATATATTCGCAGAAATCAAGTTCATGTGAGCATTTATTCGAATTATACTTCAAGTAGCATGCATGGTTTCATTCTTTACCCATTCGGCAATTCAAGTTCATGTATACATGAATTATTTATAATATTTATTCAAGCATTTATATTTTCATACAAGGCATTCGACTAGCATACTTGACTAGGACATACTCAATTCAAACCCATAACATATGCGCAGATTAATCCCTTTAATCCACATGAGAATTATGTCATTACATACTCCAAGTTTAGCATTTAAGCTTTCGTAACATTATAGGCCAACTCAAGTTCATGTATACAACTTTCAAAATATCAAAATGCATGTCCTAGCTTACTATATACAAGACTAGGTGCCACCAACCACTAGGAGCATTACAAACAAGTATGGATTCATACTTATGCTTTTGCTTGTGCCTTACTTCAAGCTCAAAGAATCTGACTTCAGGATCAAGCAAACGATCGAATCCTTTATCCTGTAGTGTGGGAAGAATGGAGACAAGAGTAATAAGTACAAAAATGTACTTAGTGAGGTAGCCCTATTTCTAACCAATTATTTGTCCAAGTTCCATTTAAATGGAGTTTGACCCTAGATAAGGTTTGCAAGCATTTCGAATAATAAAACAAGCAATTATCAAGAAGTTTGTTATCAAGTCATTCGAGTGGTATTCAACCATACCAAGCAATTGTCAAGTAACCAATTATGTAGTCATTTGAGTAGCATTCAAGCATAACAAGCAACTGTCAAGTAACATGTTATCAAGTAGCATTCTTATACAAGACAGTTCAAGTATGTACATTAACATTTCGAGTCCTTATCTCAAGTAACAAGTACACATAATTCCCAATGCCAAAAAGTCCATATATCATGTAATCTAACCAATTCAATCCATATCTTCATGTACAAAGTATACATGGCAGCAACACTCATGTATACATAATTAGCATACACAAAACAATCCAATTCGAGCATTATTCAGGTTATTCCGAGTAGCAACTCATGTATACACAATTAACATACACAAAACAGTCTAATTCGAGCATTATTCAGGTTATTCTGAGAAGCAACTCATGTATACACAATTAACATACACAAAATAGCCCAATTTGAGCATTATTCAGGTTATTCTGACTAGAAACTCATGTATACACAATTAACATACACAAAACAGTCCAATTCAAGCATTATTCAGGTTATTCCGAGCAGCAACGCATGTATACACAATTAACATACACAAAACAGTCCAATTCGAGCATTATTCAGGTTATTTCGAGCAGCAACGCAAGTATACACAATTAACATACACAAAACAGTCCAATTCGAGCATTATTCAGGTTATTCCGAGCAGCAACTCATGTATACATAATTAACATACACAAAACAATCCAATTCGAGCATTATTCGTGTTTACACACAATTACAACTAAAACAATCCATATTTTCATGTGCAAGGTGTACATGGCAGCAACACTCAAGAATTCAAGTAAGATCAAGATCTATTGGAAGTATCAATCATGTAGCAAGAAGTTCAAGTATACAAGTCAAGTAACAAGTATTTCAAGTAACAAGCTTGTATGTCAAGAAATTCAAGTATTCAAGTAAACTTTATGCTTAATTTATTTCTCATTTGTTTTCTTCAAACATCAGGCTCACCAAGAGCTTTGTTTAAACATTATACAACATATTCAAGATTTTCCTTTTGAATTTCTTATTCAATTTCTCAATAAGGTTCATAGCTTTTAACATGTTTGTGTTGGATCACAATTGATTGTGAATAACATTGGTCCGTGTTTGACCATAAAGGTCCAACAGATACTTAGCTCAAAACACATAGCAATGGCTAATATCGAAAACATGTAAACCTATACTTCTCACTATCCAACCAAACTGACGCCAATCTCTGTACAACTCCCCTGTTTCCTCCAATTGTTGCCAATAACATATTTCATGTAATGGGGAGTCCCCCCGAGTCGTGGCTCATTGACCGTAGTCCCAATTATACCATGCATCAAACCATTGTATCCAAGGACTTCCATTTTAGCCAACGTAAGTATCTTAGCTCCTATTAAAAGTTGGAGAGTATTTTATACTTTAAAGCTTGTCCTCAAGCAATGCAAACTCATAATTACCTGCCAAGACTTCAAATTTTCACAAACTTAGCTTTGAACTTGATTTCAATTCTCTGAACCGGGGCACAAAGTATGATTGGCTTTTTATTTTTCAGAAAACTGATGAATTACTCGGAATCAAACTATAATGCTTGTGAGTGTGTGCGGAGTTGTGTGCAAGTTGATTTTTCGGATTCTATGCAAACAATAGGTTTTCAAATTACTTCATTGGGTTCTTTTTAACATGTTTTAACTAGAGCCAATTTCGGGCACCTCTAGTGTTTTATTTTTAGTTTTCTTAAGTTAATTTAATCGACTAGAGCCGGTTTCGGGCACCTCTAGTTAACCGAAAAAAAATTTAACGCCTCCTAGAGCCAGTTTCGGGCACCTCTAGTGATCAATTTTTTTAGCATATGCTAGAGCCAATTTCGGGCACCTCTAGCATTCATCCAATTTTTATTCTAATCCCCCAATTAGTTAATTATCAACCTAAGTTTACTAGAACTCCTTAAATCAATCAAACCAAAACAGTGTTTCATCAAATTTAGCATCATAGTACAATTCTAAGTTTTTCATGGTTATCCTAGAATAAAAATTCTATCAATTAAGTGCATTGGCAAAGTCATCATCGAATATTCATCAAATCTAAGCAATTCTTGTTCCAATTAAAGGCATGGCAAGCAATTTATGTATCCTAAATGTAATGCTTAAGATTAATGTAACTAAACATGGTAATTACTAATAACAATCCCCCCCCAAACTCGAGTGAGGCATTATCCTCAATGCATGCATAAAAATAACGAAAAATAAATATAAAAATAAAATGCATACGAGGACTTACTCCGAGAGTTCGTCATCGTAGATGATTAGTTTCCTTCTAGTTGGCGTCTTGATTTTCTTGCTTGAACGTGATGGTTGTTTTCTTGTTGCCGGGACGTCTTGAGCTTTGGTTGCCGTGGCATCTTCATGGTTAGTTGCCGTGGCATCAGCCAGTGCAGCATCGATGTAGGTTGCCGCGGCATCTTCTTCATTGGTTGCCGTGGCAAGGATCTTGGCAAAATTTCCTTAGCATAGTAGTTGTGAGTCTTGTTGTGAAAAAGAAAATAAAGAAAACCTGAAAACTCAAGAAAAAAATAAAATATCTCCTAAAAAAAAAAATGAAAATAAAAAGAAAAAGAAAAAGAAATACTGAAAGGAGAGCATGCTCATGCATCTCCTAAGTTGACCACTTCCTTGTTATGTTCCACATGGGCACCATTGTAGTGCTTCAATCTTTGTCCATTAACTTTGAATTCATGATTGTCAGAGATGGACTTGATTATTACGGCACCATGAGAGAATGGTTTGACGACTTTGAATGGTCCCGACCATCTTGATTTCAGCTTTCCGGGAAAAGTTTTAGCCGAGAATTGAATAGGAGAACTAGTTGCCACTGGCGTGAATTGTCGTGGCAATAGTTTCTTGTCGTGCCATCCCTTTGTTTTCTCCTTGTAGATTTGTGCATTGTTATAGGCGAGTGCACGAAATTCTTCTATCTCATTGAGATCCATCAAGCGCTTTTGTCCGGCTTTCCCAATCCATATTCACGGTCTTGATTGCCCAAGACGCCTTGTGCTCGATTTCCACCGGTAGATGACATGTTTTACCATAGACAAGCCGGAAGGGGACATACCTAATGGTGTTTTGAATGCAGTGCGATATGCCCAAAGTCGTCATCTAGTCTTAATGACCAATCCTTCCTTGAGGGATTTACAACTTTCTCGAGTATTCCCTTCAACTCCCGGTTGGAAATTTCGCTTGCCCGTTGGTTTGTGGGTGATATGCCGTGGCGATCTTGTGTGATATGCCGAAGCGTTGCAACATCTTGGCAATTAGTCTATTGTCAAAATGCTTGCCCCGTCGCTGATAATTGCTCTCGGCATCCCAAACCGTAAATATGTTTTTCTCGCAGGAATCGTTGCACGTCTTGGAATCGCTCGTTGGGAACTGCAGCTGCCTCTACCCATTTAGACACATAGTCGACGGCGAGTAAGATGTAGAGGTTGCCGAATGAAGATGGAAAAGGTCCCATAAAATCGATCCCCCACACATCGAACAGTTCCACCTCGATGATGTTCTGGAGTGGCATCTCATGTCGCCTAGAGATATTGCCCGTCCTCTGGCAACGATCACATTGCTTGTAAAAGTCTTGGGCATCTTTGTACAATGTTGGCCAATACAAACCGGATTGCAAGACTTTGGCCGCGGTACGAGTTCCTCCAAAATGTCCTCCATAGGGTGAAGAATGGCATTGCCGGCATACATTCTGTTGCTCTTCTTCAGGGACACATCGACGTATAACCTGATCTGCACATTGTTTAAACAAAAGAGGCTCGTCCCAAAAGTAATGCTTAGCATTATGGCGGAACCGCTTCTTCCCTTGGTGAGTAATGCCATACGGAAAAATACCACAAACAAGGAAGTTAACTAAATCTGCGTACCGGTATTGCCGGGGCATGTCTTTGCCGTAGTGTCTCGCTCCCAAAATTGCTGAGGCGTGCTCGTCAAAGACTGCTGTGGCGTCGAGAGTTGCCGAGGCGTGTGCATCCATGGTTGCCGAGGCGTCATGGGCTGCCGAGGCGTCAAGGGTTTCCGAGGCGATTAGAATTTGTTCATCCGGGAATGCATCACATATCTCTAGATCCGCGTCCTCCTCCCTATTGCGTTCCAAACGTGATAAGTGATCGCCACTTGATTTTCTCGTTCCTTTCCCGTCCTTAATTTCAATATCAAATTCTTGTAAAAGTAATATCCAACGAATCAAACGAGGTTTAGCATCCTTTTTAGCAAATAAGTATTTGATTGCCGAATGGTCCGTATGAACAATTACCTTTGTACCAATTAAATAGGATCGAACTTGTCAAATGCGAAAACTACACTAGTAACTCTTTCTCCGTTGTTGTGTAATTCACTTGAGCATCGTTAAGAGTTTTACTAGCGTAGTATATCACATGGAATGTCTTACCGTATGCGTTGGCCTAGGACTTTGCTCCTACCGCAAATCACTTGCATCACACATGAGCTCAAAAGGTAGCGTCAATCTGGTGGAACGACAATGGGTGCCGAGGCAAGCTTTTTCTTTAGGGTTTTGAATGCTTGGGTGCAAGAATCATCAAAATCGAAGACTTTATCCTGTTCAAGCAGATTACACAAGGGTTTAGTGATTTTAGAAAAGTTATGAATGAACCTCCTGTAAAACCTCGCATGTCCGAGAAAACTTCAATTCCTTTAACCGAATTTGGTGGGGTAATCTCTCGATCACGTCCACCTTGGCTTTGTCTACTTCAATTCCCTTGGATGAGATCTTATGGCGAGCACTATTCCTTCATCTACCATAAAGTGGCATTTCTCCCAATTGAGGACTAAATCTGTTTCTTCGCATCTTGCCAACACCCTCTCTAAATTGCCGAGACAGCCGTCGAAGTCATTACCAAAAACCGAAAAATCATCCATGAAGATCTCAAGGAAGTCTTCGACCATGTCTGAAAAGAGCGCCATCATACATCTTTGGAAGGTTGCCGGGGCGTTACATAATCCGAACGGCATCCTTCGGAAGGCATAAGTACCGTAGGGGCATGTGAAGGTTGTCTTTTCTTGATCTTCTGGTGCTATGGCAATCTGATTGTAACCTGAATAACCATCAAGAAAACAGTAAAAGGGTTTACCTGCAAGACGGTCAAGCATTTGATCAATAAAGGGTAATGGGAAGTGATCTTTCCTAGTGGCTTTGTTTAGCTTTCGATAGTCCATACAAACCCTCCAACCGGTCACAGTCCTGGTTGGGATAAGTTCATTATTTTCATTGCTTACCACTTATTATACCTCCCTTTTTCGGCACACATTGTACCGACTTACCCACGTACTATCGGAGATAGGGTATATAATGCCTGGTCAAGCCACTTGATGATTTCTTTCATTACAACCCCTTTCATGGCATGATTCAGTCTCCTCTGGGCCTCAATTGAAGGTTTGTGATCATCTTCCAACAAGATCTTGTGCATGCACACCGCCGGGCTAATTCCCTTCAAGTCGGCAATTGTCCACCCTATTGCCTTTTTATGTAGCTTCAACATGTTGATCAGCTTCTTTTCCTGCTCAGGCTGTAACTTAGAAGAAATAATTATAGGTAATGTATTATCGGTCCCTAAGTATACATATTTCATTTGCTCGCAATTGTTTCAACTCAAGAATTGGTGGATTTTCGATAGAGGGTTTTTCGATCTTACCTTCCTTACCCGAGTAGTCCAGTGGTTCAAAGTATGTACCTGGTCGATTGACTAGCCAATTTACCTCTTCTGGTTGTTCCTCATCGACCGGTTCTTCATACTCCTCGGGTTCCTCTTGATCGGCAATGTAGTTGCCGAGGCAACTAAATTCCTCATCGGTTAAACTCTGCGTGGCATGAAGTAGTTGGCATTCTTCCGGATCATCGGCATGCCTTAGTGTTTGGAACACATTTAGTTTTACCTGCTGGTCATTCACCCTCATTGTGAGTTCTCCTTTTCAACATCAATCAAAGTTCTCCCTGCCGCTAGGAATGGTCTTCCGAGAATGATAGGCGCATGCTCATCCGCTTCACAATCTAAAACAATAAAGTCAGCGGGAAAAATAAATTTATCAACTTTTACCAAGATGTCCTCGATTTTTCCCTCTGGATGCACATAGGATCTGTCATTTATTTAGCTAGTAGCATAATCTGTTGTAGGTCTTGCCTTCCCGATTCCTAGTTTACGAAAACCGATTTAGGCATCAAGTTTATGCTAGCCCCTAGGTCGCATAGTGCTTTCCCGACATAGTGATTTCCAATAGAACAGGTATTGTGAAACTTCCGGGATCCTTCAACTTGGGCGGCATACGATTGTGCAACATTGCCATGCATCCCTCTGTTGCGGCAATTGTTTCAAACTCTCCTAGCCTTGTTCTCTTGGACACAATGTCTTTAAGAAACTTGGCATAGTTTGGCATTTGTTCAATTGCTTCCACCAATGGCAAGTTGATGTGGACTTGCTTTAGGATATCAAGAAACTTCTTGAATTGGTATTCTTGCTTTTGTCGCTTCAACCTTTGTGGGAATGGTGGTGGAAGTCGGATATCTTCGATCTTTTCATTGGTTTGAAACCTGATTGACGGCATTACAGGGACATCCGAGTTGCCGATGTGTTACCAATCCAGGGTTGCCGCGGCGTGCTTATCGCAAATTACCGAGGCGTCATTGGTTGCCGAGGCATGCTTATTGCCGGTTGCCGCAGCAATTCTTGGTTCAGCATCTGAGACTTTGCCGCTAGGTTCGTCTTGCTCTTTTTGTGGAGTTTTGTTTGACGAGCGGGTTTGAACCTCTCTAAGTTGTTGGCCACTTCTGGTGGTGATTGCCTTACATTGCTCATGGCCGTTCCTCTTGCGACTTCAGATCGCTAGGTAAACCTCCTTGTGGTCTAGTGTTCAGATTTTGAGCAAATTGTCCGACTTGATTTTCCAATGATTTGATTGCCGCCTCTTGGTTTTGCAATCTCATCTCGGTCTGTTAATAAAAGCATCAGTTCTTTTTATGAAATTACTATTCTCAGCCATATAAGATTCAGTTTTCATCATAAAAGCATTTAGAGAATTTTCCAAAGAACTAGATGTTGTCGGTTGTTGCTACGGCATCTGTTGTCGTGGCATATTTTGCTGGAATCCCGATGCTTGTGCATTCTGATTGTTCTGGTTTAGAGCATTGTTGGGATTACTCCATGAAAAATTTGGGTGCTTCTTCCAAGCTGGATTGTATGTATTTGACATCATGTTGTTGCCCCGATTGTAATTCCCCACATAGAAGCTGGATTCGGATTCGCATACATTCGTAAGAATTATGGTTATCACCACATAACTCACAAAAAGAATCCATTACCTTGACTTCATGTGTGTTGTTTGGTTTTTGCATGTTCGGACCATCTTGGTTAAAGCGCCAATTGTGCGAAAATTGAATCGATGATCCTAGTTCATGTATTGTGGCTTGGCGTCTAACTCCTCCTCTTCTAGTAGATGGGAATTGATAATCATTCTTGGCCAGCCTGTTTAAAATTTGCATTGCTTCTTCCGGTGACTTATCTAGGAGTATGCCGTTTGCCGAGGCGTCTAGCATCATCCTTGTTGGTGTATTCACGGCATTGTAAAACATTGTCACTTGAGTCCACACCGAATCCGTGTAGAGGCATTTATGTAGAAGTTCTCTATATCGCTCCCAAGCCTCGTACATGGATTCATCATCCGCTGCCGAAAAGAAGTAATGTCGTTCTGAAGCTTATCGATTAAATTTGTAGGATTAAATCTAGCAAGGAAATCACGACAAAGATCAGCCCAAGATGCTATGGATCCGGCGGGAATGCTATTTAGCCATGCTTTCGCCCTATCCCTCGGTGAATAGGGAATAATCTTAATCGTAAGACATCGGGGGTGACTCCGTGTATCTTGAACGAGTTGCAAATCTCGAGGAAAGATTTCAGATGTTGTCGTGCATCTTCGATTCTTTGAGCCGCCAAATTGACCTATTGTGTTGATCATATTAAACATTACCGGTTTCAACTCAAAGTGGTCGGCTTCAATTTCGGTGCGACAACTCCGGGTTAAGTCCATCAAGATCTTCTTCAAGATAGTCTCGAATAGTTACATTTTTTCGCAAGAATCACTCCTCCTCCTGCTCGAACATCTTGATTAATATTGCCGTCTTGATTTGCCATTGCTTCTCTTATCCTTCGTCTAAGTCTTTGTAAGGTTCGTTCGATTTGGATCAAAGGGATATTCTGTGAAGTCGGTCTCGCCTGGTCATATACCAATGCAAAACCAAAGTTTGTTAGCCCTTTGAATTTTAAACAAGAAAAATAAAAAGAAAGTGCAAGAAAGTAAAAACAAAGTCGCTATTGCCAATCCCGACAACGGCGCCAAAAAACTTGTTGCGCGTAATAATAAGTGCTACGCAATTGTGCAAGTATACACGTCGCAAGTTATAGTATAAAAGATATCGTCTCCACGAGGATTGGTGCCACTTCAAGAATCTAGTCTCTTGCACTTGTAAAAGTAAAAACACAAGTAAAGGATTATCAAGTTTAACTATTTACTAATCTAGAAAGCAATAAAATAAAATAAAAGATGAATTCAATTGAGAGAGATAGGCTAGGTTATCGTGAGTTGAGGTGTGATAGCCGATTGGATTGTCTTGGTAAAGAGTGCATGGGCAACTCGGTTGCCGTGGCGACTTGCACAACGGGGTTGCCTTGGCAACTAATTGATGGTTGCTTGGGCGACTAGTTGGGCAACTACTTGGGCGATCGGGCAGCAACTTCAAGGTTCGGCGGAGCGTTCTTCAATGGTTTCTTCTTATCCCTAAGTCGAAACTCTAGCTACTTGTGCATGCCTTGATAATACATCCTGCGTGAATCAAGGGTGAACAACAACCAATCTTGCGCTCCTCTTAGCCGTTGAAATCCTTAACTTATTCCTAAGCCGGATTAATCTTCACCATCATTGGATTGCATAAAGATCATATTCATTCGTTTCTTGAATCTAACTCTCCCGATATTAGATAAATGGATGAAATCACGAGATCCTCTCCCAATTCACTCGCAACCAATAATAGGAACCAAGAATGAATAAACCTTGAAATAGAAAAGTGCAAACTCTTATTACCTAAACAAAAACCAATAGTTTCTCACAACCACAAAACACAATAACCATAGCCAAGTAAATTTAGTTCATGGCTAGGTTCCAAAGAAACACAAGATAATTAATCCCTAGCATGAACCCAATCGAACAAAGATGAAGGAAGAGGCTTGTCGAAATCCTCCTTGCCCTTGATGCTTGTCGAAAATTCTATCCTCCTTGCCCTACTTGGACTTGCCGAAATTTCCCTCTTGCTCTCCCTGGACTTGCCGAAATTTCCCTCTTGCCCTCCCTGGACTTGCCGAAATTTCCCTCTTGCTCTCCCTCTTGAATTGTCAAAATCTCTTGCTATTTATAGGGCTAGGCCAAAGTCCTTCTTTGAGGAGGAGTTTGAGTTGGAATTAAATTATCTTTAAAGAATATAATTCTTTATTATAATTTTATTCCTATTAGAACTTCTCCTATCCACTTGGAATTTAATTCTTCTTTAATCTCTGCATGGCAATCAAATTCCTTTGGGCTTGGACCTTGCTCCATGTCATCTTGGGCTTGTAAAATCATGAATTTCGACATCCATATTGCTTTTGGTCTTTGTCGACAAATGCCATGGCAACTGGCTCGGCGTCTCCTTCATGCACTGCCCTGGCAACTAGCTCGGCATTGCTTTGGCAAGTGATCCTGCACATACACACAAAAACACACCAAAGCAGCATCTATTTCCACAAAAAATCACCAAGTTATGTAATCAAGCTCAACGATTGAAGGAAACATGGATTAATGCATGAATGGCTAACTATGCAACTAATATGAGCCTAAGTCTAACAATAATATGAGTAAAAAGGGTAATAAAAATAGTACTTTTGAACACTTATCATCAATCACACTCAAATAGGTTTAGCAAGTATACATGCCACTATAATAATCGAACCTTAATTAGGATGTCATTACTGTGATTACCTGTTGAGCTTTCCAATACTGATGCAAAGCTTTTCTCCCTCTTATCTTGATTTACCTACGTGTGTACAATCAAACACACGCTATGTACGAACTTAGTGAGTTAATAAAGGAAGTTAATAACAAAAATTTAAATTTTGTTCAACTTCATAGCTACATTTATATAGCATGATATATGTCAATGCATCAACTTTCACATTGCATTATTAATTATTTACTATATGCCAATGTCATAAGGTTTTCATGCTTGTCCGTTTATCATAATATGCCTTATATGCATAAATGCATCATGATCACTAGATAAGTATACCTTCATATTAATCATATATCAACATAATATAAACCGAATATAAATTTCTTACCGATATACTTTCCATTTACTCCGAGAGTTCAAATACTCCCTAACATGTTTTTCCCTTTATTATTTATTAATTTATAGCCCAAACTAAACCTTGAGGACCCTGGGTACACGAGTCAAATATGCACCAAAGTGCTAATGCACATAAGGTCGTGCCCACCATGCACTAACCTCCCGATTTCCGCATGTTTATAAGGCCGTGCTAACCATGCACTAAGTGTCCTTCATATACACTATAGTGCTATCTCGGATACCCAAATAGGCAGTGTGCTGCTGGACTCTATGGCATGCCAACTATACCCTATCCCTCAATGACTTATTTGGGCATAATTTCCGTATTTATTCCATCCATGGCAATGTATATCAATCTGATTTATCATTGGCAGTTCATACCCGAAATAACATTCATAGAATAACATCATATATAACTAGTGATCTATGCATTTATATTCAATCTTTGACGTATTTAAAATATGTCAATCATATGATCAATGACATAAATATCATGCCAATAGATAAACCATGTAGACTTATCGCAAGTCTTCCCAATGATGTATAAAACATTCATGTATCATGTTATGTATGCATTGCACTCACCTGGGCCATTTATTAGCATGCCTCACTAAATTCTACTCGATCCTTTCCTTTATAGAACCTCAAATCTTCTTTGATTCGGCCTTACTTCATTAATCACATGAATAAGATAAAATATTTATTAGATTCAAATCTAACAATACCTTAAACACTTTGTCTAATAAAATCATTCAAATATAAAATTTCCAAATTTTTCCTTCCTTCCTTGTACTGTTCAAAAATTCATTATGGTCCTTAGTGGCCAATTTGAACTTCCAATAATTCTTCCGAGCTTGCTAACTCACATTTAAATATAAAATATTTCAAATTCCATTTTCTAACAGCTTGCGCTACCTTCAAAGATTTACTTATACCAGGAAGAATACATACTGGAACTTAATTTCCTTTATACTGGAAAAACTAGATTCGATAAGGTTCTAGCGGTATAAGCCACATAAATTGTCCTGACCGAAACTGCTTTGTAAATTTTATGACCTTCATCCAATTAAAAATTTATATCTTTTAACTCGAAACTCAAAATTAGTTTCTGTTTGCTGAAAACGAAACTAGACGAACAAATCTTTACAATGGTATAAAATTCATCATCTAACCATTTTTGTAGAATTTATGGTGAATTTTCGAAGTCACTGCCAAAATTCAATCTTCTACATAGCTTTCCATAATAACTTCTAATTTATACTAACTTCTTCTTATTTTTCTACTAATCAATTTAGTCTCATCACTTACTTCAAACCACCAATTCATCATCTTCTTCATCAAATAATTATTCAAAAATAATTCCCTCTATTTTTCTTTCTTTGCCAAAATAGTCACTAAAATGCAAAGGTAAGGATTCAAACTTCTTAAATTTGCAATTTAGTCCTCAAATCAACACTAGTACCTTAATTCTATTATTTAAAAAAATAAGATTTAATCCCCATCCAAGAATTCATTTCCTATTTAGTCACTTGATTTTGATAAATTGTCAAAATGGTCACTAATTCGATTCAATATCGGTTTAGCATTCTAACATCAATTTCACATCTCCAACATCATTAATTACATAAATACACTCCAATTTCATAAAATTCAGATTTGGTCCCTTAACTTTGAAGCTTGCCGAATTGGTACCTATATATTTAACTTAGGGTTTTGCTTCTAAACAACAAATCAAGCTTACTAGATCATTAATCCAACATCACAAACCCAAAGTTAGACTTAAATCCATAAACCCTAATCTTCTCCATACAAACCAAAATATGTAGGATTTAAATCCTAACTCAAAAACATGATTTTAACATCATAAGCTTGATTCCAACTTAAATTCAACCATGGAATCATAAAATCTCAAAAGCCCCAATTTTGTTCATAAAACCTAATTTCCTTCTCATGTAAAATTTTCATCAATCAAGCATGTATTCCATGAATTAAGTACATCAAAAGATAGAGCTTGAATAGTAGAACAACTTTGCAGTTTGAAAGATTACCTGAAAATTGAGTTTCGGGGCTTGAATCGAGCTTGGAAATTTTCTCCTTATTTTCCCCCATATTTTCGAAAATAGAAGATGAAGAAGGCTTCATCATCTTTTTTTGGCCTTTTAATTTTCCATTCCTCCAATTATGCCACTTGTATTATATAAATGAATTTTAAATTCATTCAAATAGGGAAATTACAAAAGTGCCCTTTTATCCAACGGTTGAGATTGATTTTATCATCAACCAAGGGCCAAGATTTAATCTTTAATTTTCTTCTTACAAAAATAGCCCTTGTAACTTCAAATACTTCAAAATTGTCATTCCTACCAATTGACCAATTTGCCCTCCAACTAATCATTATTTACAAGCTTGTTTCAAAATTGCCATTCCATTAAAATCTAACTAAATTAGTTCCTCCTCAACCAGCCACCATTCCATAAATATCATTTTATGATTTTCCATGGATTATGGAACTACCTCTAAAATTTCAATTCAATCCGATTTCTCGATATTCACAGAATACTTCTACTATGATTTTACCTTTACCGAGCTATCGGATCTATTAAAAAAATTCTATATTTCCGTAATATTCCTCAGATCATCATCCTTCATCCAATGACCTAAATTTAAATCTCGAGTTAGTAGTTTACCAACTTTGCCCTTATGATTTTCCAAAATTACGATCTTTCCATTTTTCATCTAACGGCTCATATTTAGCATGAAAAATCAACTTAAATCCAAGGGTTCTATAACACCCCTTACCCATATCCATCACTGAATACGAGTTAGAGATGTCACATGACGCTTGTACAATAGTTCTTATTTCAAAATTCGGTAAATTTTTGTTTCTTTAAAATATAAACAATTAACTCTTTAATCAAAATAACATTTAATTGCGTAAAATTTAAACTTAATATTTCTAAGTTAAATTTGAACCTAGATTCAAGCAGCAACTAGGCAGTTTGCTTCTAATTTACATAATTGATAGAAATGCCTAAAAAATGCCTAAATTAAAAATCATTTGGATATCAGATAAAATACGATTAAATTATCTCTTTACTAAACATATTCATATCAGAGCAGCTCAAAACAATTATAATTTACATGCCAACTAATAATATCAAAAGTAACACTGAAGATGTCATACTGATAATGATGTTTCGCTACCAAAATAGATGATGTCTTCTGCTGCTGCTCCTTACTTCTTACGCTCGTTTACCTATGCGTGAAACATTCACACTCTAAGCATACACTTAGTGAGGCAACATCAAATAATTTAACTATAAAGAAATGACATAAACAAATGAAATACAAAAATATATATATAGGACTACGAAATCGTAAAAACTGACTTGTCAAAGTCGTTCCAGTATTATATAACCTGTACATCTCAAATTCATATATATATATATATATAAGACAGGTTATAACAAAGCAATTCTTTATTTAAAAATTCACTTTCACTTGAATCATTCTCTGCACTTTCACTCTTAATTGAATTATAGCCCAATGTAAAGTAAATGAGAATGCATGACATGTGAGTCACTGTTGAGTATGCACATGTGCGGCATCAACTAATATGTTGTGCCATAATAAATCACTGTATCACTGCTGTAATTTAACAACATCACTATTTCACTTGGTCATAGTTGTAGAACACAACATCATTGTATCACTATATTACTATACTCATCCTCATTAGCATGCCAATTATACCAAGAATCTCAATAATCATACAATGGGCTTTTAACCAATTCACTGTTATGATCTCTTCACTTATTCAATAATATCAATAAATAAAGACATGTCACTATAACATTATAAGAAAAATGCATTGGGCAGTTCATACCCGAAATCATTTATAAATCGTTTCAAAGCCATTTAATATGTATATAATTTATGATTAGAATCCTTTTTCTTTTCAACACTCGAGGTTGACTTATCGCAAGTCTTTCTCATATCGTAATAAAAATAAGTAGGAATGCACTCACATGTTACCTCACTAGTAAACTGTACTATTACTTTTTGACTTTACTTTTGTACTTTCTCTTTATCCACAGCCTTGCTTGTATCTCGATTTTGATCCCGATTACGATCTACACAACATTTAACAACACATACGATTCAAAGTACAAGTTAGTATTATACTAACATTGATACATATTAGGAATAATATTCCTAATAATTCTTTTAATACCAACTTCATATTATAATATCAATGTTAACTTCAAAACTTCTAAATCTTTCAAAGTAGTCATTTGCCATAAATCTTCAATTCCAATTACTTCATAACACTTTCAAGTGTTCCAATTAAACATTCAAGCTCAATACATCAATCTTTAACTCAACTTCTACTTAATCTTCATATATCCTTAAAATTACAATTTGGTCCTTAACACTTTACAAACTTCCTTATTAGTCCAAACAACATTCCAAAGCTTAAAAAATCATTCTTACATCAATTCTAACTTTAGGAAAAATTGTCCATAATTTTCCTTAATTTCCTCTAATAGCCGAATACCAAAGGTCACCTTCTCCAAACTTCCCAACTTGATTCAAGCATAAACTCAACCTCCAAACACCATATTCAAGCTTCTCACATCATTTCCCAATCAAATAAAAATTTTGCAAGAGTTTCCCCTAATTTTTCAATTTTCCCAAAAATAACCTACATCACAATTCATAGATATTTTCAATATTTCAAGCATGAAACAACATCACAACCTCATATTCGATCAATTTAATCCATAAAACCTCATAAACCCTAATCTCCAATCTCAACATATAAGCATGGAAACCACTCAAAAATTATACCAAACAAAAGAGAATTGAATGAAGATTAATTCTCTATTTCATGTCTTAAACCAAAAACTAATCAAATCAAGCCAAAAATTGAATCAAAAATTTTCTTACCCTTGCTAGAATCTTTCAGCCAAGAGGAAGAATATGAGAGAATTTCTAGCTTTTTCTTCAATTAATTATCAAGACAAATGGCATTTATTTAGCCTTTATCTAAAATAAAAATCTCCTATAATAGTAAAATTACCATTTTGCCCCTTAATTATATCCAATTAGGTGTTGACACCTTTAATTAAAAAGTATGGACAAAATGGCTAAAATGCCATTAATGAATCTATGTATCCACAAAAATGTCATTTGTGCACTATAATAAAAGACCGCCTTCAATCGAATCCAAATCGATTAAAAACGATTCCAAAAAAATTCCATGCTCTTCAAGTCCTCTTACAACTCCCATCAAAATTTCATCACATTCCAAGCTCATACGATTATCTGAAATCAATTTAAACTTTAACTGTAATTTCCCAATAATAGAAACATCAAATCGAACCAAAAATTTTATATTCGATTCACAACCTTATGTGATCTATTTGTTTATGGAATAAAAATAATTATTGGGAAAATTACCTTGTCAGTCCTTGAACTTTTCTCAACTTTTCACTTTGGTAACCAAAGTTTAACACTTTACATTTTAGTCACTGAACTAAAATTACCAACTTTTAATTCTTTGCAAATTAGTCACTAACCAATTATTGGGGTATTACAATTCTCCCCCTTAAGAAAATTCATCCTCGGATTTTCAGAACGTACCTAATTTGAACAGATGAGGAAACCGTTCTTTCATATCTTTCTCTCTTTCCCATGTTGCTTCCTCCACTTTGTGATTTCGCCAAAGAACTTTAACAAGTGGAATTGTCTTGTTCCTTAGTTCCTTGACATCACATGCTAAGATTCTGATCGGTTCCTCTTCATATGTCAAATCTGGTTGAATCTCTATTTCCTCTAGAGTAATGATGTGGGAAGGATCTGATTGATACTTTTTGAGCATCGATACATGAAATACATTATGAATCTTATCCATTTCCAGAGGTAAAACTAGTTGGTAAGCCATCGGACCAATTCTTTTTATAATCTTATACGGTCCAATGAATCTTGGACTGTAACCCCCTAAACCCACTTATGCAATACACCTAAGACCAGGAGGTCACATTTGGGTCACCGGAGCAACGCACAGTAAAAATTGAAGAAAATTCTTACAAATACATTTAAAACTGTAAAATAAAATTTCATTTAAAACACCATTTTGAAACATAGTTTAAGCATGAAATAATAAAAAACATTCAACAAACTCTGTTCACAATAAATCTCAACATACATGCCCACTAATTACACAGGTACCGTACCCTGCAAGCAACGCTAAGGGAACTCCACAGTTGATGTCGACCACTAAACTAAGAGTATATTCTTTCAACCTGCAATGGTAAAAACAACATGAGCTTGAAAAAAACTCAGTAATACTAAACTACCAAGGGATGCTATAAGCATATGCTGGTATAAAGAAAAGTATGAGTCTGAAATAACGATCATGGCATTTTGTTAATCAACACTCAAACTTCTAAGTCTCAATCTGCATTCTACAATTTAGGGAAAAATTGAATGAAGTGATATTTTTACTGGAATCAAGCCACGGGGTTAATGTGTATCTTAACTTAGAAATCGGGAAAGTAGACAACATGCTTCATACATCATTAGAATTCATCATGGGAATAGGAGAAGATAGGGAATCTAGTTTCAGACTAACTACCCTCCATCCGAACTCCGAAAATACATTTTCCCCAAAACTGTATCATATACTGGCATTAACCCAAGCCCATTGGGCGAGTGTACCATTCTAAAGGCATACCTTAGATCACGGGCGGAATTACCCCAGCTAAAGCATGGGAACCAAAAACAGGCGGAATTACCCTAACCGAAGCTAGGAACCTAATACGGGTGGAATCACTTTAGCCGTAACTGAGGATCCGAGTACGGGCATTAACCCTGGCCATTAGGTGAGGGTGCCATCCTAAGGGAATACCTTAGGTTACGGGTGAAATTAGCCCAGAAGAAGCATGGGAACCGAATATAGGCAGAATTACCCTAGTATCAACTAGGAACCTTATACGGGAAGAATTACCAGTCAAATCAAGGCTGAACCTTCAGGCACTTCTCACTATACCCAAGTACCCCAGTAATCAATTAAGGCATTTCCATAGTATTCAGTAACTAACAGGTATAACAATAATTCATCAACAGGCTTTCAATCAGATAACAGTAACTAGAGAAATATGCTGGACATAGCGGGTACTAAGGTATAAATCATGCATAACAACGAATCATACTCAAGTTCAGAAAACATATTATATATATAACCAGGTTTAACAGTCATGTGCACATGATCAGTTTCAAGTAGCATTCAAAACAGCATATAATGCAGAAGTAGCACATAGGGAACACACTAAATTACCCTATTACGGCTCAGGTACAAGATAGTTGCGGAACATGTCTATAGATTTGAGTAGTTACAATATGAGAGCACTCTATAGATTTGAGTAGTTACAATATGAGATTCCTTAATAAGAAGCTCAATGAATATCAACGCCATTAATAAGTTTAAGAACTTAATATATCAGAACCGTTTAGAAATTTAGAGTATACTATGATTCATTCATGAGTTCAGATACATCGGGATGAATTCCAAGATATAAATGGATCATGACCCTATAGGATTCTTGATACATCAAAAGATTCTATACAAATTTAGTTCATAAGGGTATTTTGATCGTTTGTCTTTCAAGGGCATTTTGGTAATTTTATGCAATTAGTGAAAAACATAAATTTGCGATGTCCAAAACATCTGTCGTCTTATCCACCATTCAAACAACTTGAACCGAACAGATCTCATTATTACACTATATACTAATATTCAAATAGGTACACATATGCGCACTTAGAACTTAATACCGACTTATATATATAAAAGCTTCACCACCAAGTATCTTTTAACGAGTCCTGAGCAGTTCAAATATACATCTATATGGTCTTCTTCCATTATTTAAGTAACATCGGAAACAAAAATAATTATGCATATGGCTTCTTCGAACCCGCATGGGCATTTTAGTCTTTTAAGTTCTATGGATTAATTCCAGGTTTTACAGAACGTTCACTTATTTAAATTTACAATGATATTTCAATCGATTAATTATTTAATGATGTTTTAGTCATTCTGGTCCATATTTGTTCTTTCACCAAATTCAATTATTTTTTGAATATTAGGGGTAAATTCATTATTTTGGTTAATTTAGAGATTCTTGTACCTGAAGATATTCCATTTATTTCTATCATTACAGTCAAGTTGATATTCCTGCCAATTTGATTGGTTCGGCTAAATGTAGAAACTTCTAGTAATTTATCTTCGGAGACTTAATCAAAATTTCAGGAGAATCCACACATTTTGTATTAAAAAAGGTTCGAATCTTAATACCAAGATTTTCCAAGTAAAGAGAGGTTCCAAATGAGTAAATTGCTTAATCGAGTCAGGAATCAATTTCTAGGTCATTTTCATCATCAGAGGTATTTTTTTTCATTTACACCTCAAGGGTATTTTTGTCCTTCACAAAAGTCCAAATGTTCAGAAATCAACTTCTTTATTAACCATAATTCATTTCTGAAGTTGACATCATTATTATTAATTCTTACCAAACTTAGAGTTCTTCCATATCGTTAGACTACTTATTTGAGTATTTTAGGTTTTATCCGGTTTATCATTCTTTTGTTCTGAAGTAGAAACGTCTTAGGCAATTTAATGAGCATACTCATTTAATGTCTTATATACCATAACTATATACCAATGTTACATAAAGCATGAAGTAGGTAGAAATGTATTACATTGGCTCTGAGTTATATCGACTGGCCCGATACTCCATTCGATCACTCACAAACTCGTATTTGACGTCCTTCAACCATCACGAATCCAAAGGTGTGGGAATACCTTCCATTACACAATTTTCAAATCAGTCTTTATTTACAGTTCTCTTTAACTGAATACTTAAATACAAACTCAAATTCAGGTTCACGGCCTGATTTGGAGGCTTTTGGGTTTGAATTTCACAAAATAGACTTTAAAAATGAACTCAGGATGTCAAAAAACATAAAATAGGGGCTTTCGAAAAATTTTGACTTTTTGGTCAAAGTCAATGCTAACATCAACAGTCAAAGTCAAGCTAAAGTCATGCTGACATCATCAGACAATGGTTAATGCTGACATCACTGAGTTGACTCGAGTTAGCTTACTTAGACGGGTTGACTCAGTGAGTTGACTCAAACGAGTTAACTCAATGAGCTGACTCGAGCAGGTTGGGTCAAAGGGCTGAGTTTGGGTCAACGGGTCAACCGATCGGGTTTGGGTCAACGGGTCGATTTCAAGTCGAGCCGGCAGGCTTGGGTTTTAACTAATAAGCTATAACATGCCAGCTCACTTGGTTTTATAAAACAGGTCTGGTCTGTTTAAACCAATTTGACCAGTTCAGCTCATAGGCCAGACCGGGTCCATGGCCGGTCTGGTTGAGGGTCACCGTCCCAGGTGGCCGGATATCACCCATGAACGGTGTTTGAGGCCCACGCACCCCCGATAACGGCTAAAAATGTACCCCAAAATGCCATTTTTCAGAAATCAACAACCTACGTCAAACAACAAGACAAAATACAACTGGAAATAAGTCGAAACCTTACTGATCTTACCAAAACGGAGGAGAATGCGATCGAAAAGGAGTAGCTTCGACAAGGGTTCAAATGGAGGACGAAAACCAAGGGTTTGTTCACCTTGGCACTAGGAGTTTGATGGCGGCAGCTATGCACCGAAAGAGCAACGATGGAGATCGAAAAGTAACAAAAACAAAGACAACTCCCGTTGTCTTTGAACCATTGCCTACAGTGAACGGCTCCTTCGTTGTGCGAGTGGCCGCCATGGTTGAAGTCAGGGTGTGAGCGTGCTTCTGACGATAGTGGCAGTGAACACCACAATTGGGCAGTGGATGAGATCGACGGCCACAGTGATGGGTTAAATGGGGAGAAAACTTAAAACCTTCTGGGTTCTCAAACTCAAATAACTATCCTTAATGGGGGTAGATAGGGAGTCTGACTATTATTAAATTTGAAATAACTCTCTCATCAATTATTCAAATTAAAATCATGCTAAAGCATGACAAGAATGGGCACTTAGCCAGTGATTCACTCACTCAAAAGGGGAGGGGTAGGAAGGGTCATGGGTTCGAAACCCCCCAGTCTCAACCCCTAATATTTTTTTACATGGTATTACATGGACTCAACTTTCCTTTTCGTTTGAAACGCGGTATTTTCTTCCAAGGTGATACATTAAGAAACACTTTATCACCCACTTGAAATTCAATTTCTTTTCTTCTTGAATCAGCATATGATTTTTATCGATCGGTGGCTATCTTGAGATTATCTTGTATAATCTTTACCTTGTCTTCGGCTTCTCTAATAAGATCAGGACCAACTATATTTCGATCTTTTGACTCGTACCAATTCAAAGGAGTCCTGCACTTTCTTCCATATAAGGCTTCATAAAGGTGCCATTTTGACACTTGCTTGATAGCTATTATTATAAGCAAACTCAGGTAATGGCAAATACTTCTCCCAAGATCCTTTGAATTCAATCACACAAGCCCTTAACATATCCTCCAAAATCTGGATAGTCCATTCAGATTGTCCACCTGTTTGAGGATGAAAGGCTGTGCTAAAATTGAGTCGAGTACCCAGAGCTTTATGTAAAGACTTCCAAAACCTGGAAGTAAACCTTGGATCTCTATCAGAGACAATCGAGACTGGTACTCCATGAAGTTGAACTATTTCTTTCATGTACAACTCGGCATATTTGTCCATAGAGTAATCTGTTCGTACCAGGATAAAGTGTGCTGATTTAGTCCATCTATCAACAATCACCCAAATTGAGTCCTTTTTACTTGGAGTCAAAGGTAGCCCTTACACAAAATCCATGGTTACTAGTTCCCATTTCCACTAAGGAATGGAAATTGGTTGCAATAAACCATAAGGCACCTGATGTTCTGCCTTTACTTGTTGACATGTCAGGCACTTGAAACAAACTCAGTTATAGCTCTTTTCATTCCTGGACACCAATATCGACTCTTAAGATCTTGATACATCTTGTTTCCACCTGGATGCATGGTCAAAGGACTATAATACGCCTCAAAGAGAAGTTCTTTCTTAATTATTCATCTTCAGGAATAACAATTCTTCCTCAGTAATACAAGCATCCATCAGACTTAACTTCAAAATCTTTGGTCTCACCATTTTTGACATGTTTGAATCTTGACAGACATTCTATATCTCTTTTCTGAAGCTCCTTTATCTGATCTACTAAAGCAGGCCTTATTCTTAATTCAACATTCAAAGCACCACTTTCTTTCAAAGCTAGCCTCGCATTTATAGCTTTCAAGGCAGCAAAGGTATTTCTACTAAGGGTATCGGCTACCACGTTCGCTTTACCTGGATGGTAGTCAATAACCACATCATAATCCTTTAGGAGTTCGATCCACCTTCTCTGCCTTAGATGTAACTCCTTTTGAGTTAACAGATACTTTATACTTTTATGATCCGTATAGATGTAGCATCATTCTCCGTATAAATAATGATGCCATATCTTTAAAGCAAATACAACTGTCGCTAACTCTAAATCATGGGTAGGATAGTTCCTCTCATTCGTCTTAAGCTGTCTGGAAGCATAAGCCACTACCTTTCCCTCTTGCATGAGTACACATCCCAATCCATTATAAGAAGTATCACTATAAACTACATAATCCTTACCCGATTCTGGTTGTACTAATACCAGAGCTTTAGTTAAAATATTCTTTAATTTTTCAAAGCTTTCTTGACACTTATCCATCCAAATGAATGACACCTCATTTCTTAATAGCTTGGTTAGCGGAGAGGCAATCATCGATAAATTATTTACAAATCTTCGATAATAACCCGTCAATCCCAAGAAACTTCGAACCTCAAAAATATTCTTTGGAGTTTTCCATTCAACTATAGCTTGTATTTTCTTAGGATCTACTCTTATCCCCTCTACTGAAACCACATGGCCAAGAAAAGTAACTTCTGATAACCAAAATTCAGATTTTGATAACTTAGTATATAGTTTCTTTTCTCAGAAGATCTGAAGAACAACACGAAGATGAGCTCATGTTCTTCTTTTGTCTTTGAATAGACTAAAATATCATCAATAAATACCACCACAAATCGATCCAAATATGGCTAAAATATTCGATTCATCAGATCCATGAAGGCTGTAAGAGCATTAGTTAATCCGAACGACATCACTACAAACTCATAGTGTTCATACCGAGTTTGGAAAGCCGTCTTTGAATTATCTTCTTCCTGAATCTTCAACTGATGATATCCAGATCGGAGATCAATTTTTGAAAACACAACTGCACCCTTTAATTGATCAAAAAGATCATCAATCCTCGAAAGAGGATACTTATTCTTCACAGTCACCATGTTTAACTGGCGGTAATCTATGCATAATCACATAGATTCATTTTTTTCACGAATAACACTAGTACGCCCCAAGGTGACACACTGGGCCTTATAAATCCCCGATCTAACAATTCTTGCAATTGTGCTTTTAACTCTCGAAGCTCAGTCGGAGCCATTCTATATGGAGCCATTGATATAGGTGCAGTACTAGGTAACAATTCTATTTTAAATTCTACTTCTCAACCTTGAGGTAATCCTAGTAACTCATCAGGAAATACATCCGGGTATTCTCGAACAGTAGGAATATCTTCCAAATTAACTCCAAAAGTTCGAGTATCCACAACATTAGCTAGGAAAGCTAGACAGCCTTCTAATAGCAGCTTCTTCGCAGAAACAACTGAAATTACGTTAGATAGAGGATTCATCCTTTCACCAACTACTATTACCTCAGCACCTTTCGAATCCCTCAATATTAGTCGTTTCAAAAGACAATCCACAATGGCATGATAAAAACATAAGCAATCTATTCCCAAAATTATCTCGAATTCTTCGAAAGGTAACTCCATTAAATTTGCCAGAAACTTTGTTCCCTGCACCCTTATCGGATAATTTCTACATATTCGATTCACTCTCGCACTCTGACCTAATGGATTTGTCGGTACTATATCACTAAAGATAAACTCTAACGAAATATTTCTTTCTTCAATTAACTTAGTGCTAATGTACGAATGTGTAGAACCAGGATCAATCAAAACCAATACAGGCTTATCAAAAAGAGAGAATGTACCTGCAATGATTTCTGGATCATCACGATCCTTATCTGTCCTGATATTAAAAATTTAGGCTGGTGCACGCATTTTCGGCTGTGAAGCAGACTTAGATGGTCTTCCAGATCTGCCTCTTCCTCTAACCCTCTGTGGCATCATTGTAGATTTCTCTGTCTGTACAGGTCTTTCTCCAGATATCAGGGGGCAATCTTTCACAAAATGACCAACCTTTCCACATTTAAAACATGCCCCTGTCACCATCCAACATACGTCTGGGTGACACTTGCCACAAACATCACACGACTGAGATCTAAACTGAGATGATGAACCAGTACCAGAATTAGCAATTTGTGCTTGTCTATTTCCTCCAACATTTCCTCTTTTGCGAGCAAATGCAGCAGATCCAGTTTTATTCCTATTCCAAGAAACAGAACCTTTATTCCGTTTAAATGAAAAATAAGCTGAAGAGGTTCCTAGTCTTTTTATTGATTGTGAGGTCTTATCTACCAGTTCCTCTGAATGGACACGTTCCATCGCTTTAGCCCGATTCACCACTTCTTGAAAGGTAGGCAAATTCAATGCCACCAATAATTCTTTTGGTCTCTTATTCAAGCCTTCAATAAACCAATCACATCGATCTTTTTTAGTATCAATCAATTCTACTGCAAATCAGCTCAACTTGTTAAATTCACACTCATACTCGTAGATGGTTTGGTTTCCTTGCTTCAGGATGAGAAATTGTTGTTTCATCTCCCGGATAAATTGATCTCCAATATATTTATTCTTGAATTCTTCCAAGAAGAATTGCCAAGTAACCCGCTAAAAAGGGATGTGCATCGTAACATTTGTCCACCAAAATCTAGCTCGACCTTAGAGTAATGAGACAGCTCCATCCAATTTATCAGTCTCTTAGCAGTGGAATCCCTGTAACATGATCATTAAATCATTTAGCCATATATCGGCAGCCACGGGACCATCACCCGTTTCTTCTTTAAATTCAGGTGCTCCTAGACTTTTTAGTTCTTTAGCAATTGACATCCGAGGAGCAGGTGGAGCTGGTGGCTGAAAATGTGTCAAAACTATTTTCAAAGCCTGAAGAAAAGTCCCCTGATCTTGCGCAGGCATTCCCTACTGTGCTGGTGCTCTTCCCTATTCTGATTGAGCCAGAGGGTTATTATTAACCTCATTATTTCCACTACCGACTTCTTATGAAACCTCATGTTCCGTAGCTCGTCTAGAACTTCCTGATTCAGACATCTATAACCACATAACTACTACATTAGAAAGGAGTGACATTCATTAATTATATAAACATCATATTAGTAATATTGATATTCTAGTGGCATGTACACACTTTTCAACAAAAACAACTTCCATTTAGGCTGAGAACCGGCTAAACCTATAGCTCTGATACCAATAAATGTAACACCCCTTACCCGTATCCATCAATGAATACGAGTTAGAGATGTCACATGACACTTGTACAATAGTTCTTATTTCAAAAATGGGTAAAATTTTGTTTCTTTAAAATATAAACAGTTAACTCTTTAATCAAAATAATATTTAAAATCGTAAAATTTAAACTTAATATATCTAAGTTAAATTCGAATCTAGATTCAAGCAGCAAATAGGCAGTTTACTTCTAATTCAAATAATTAATAGAACTGCCTAAATTAAAAATCATTTGGATATCAAATAAAATACAATTAAATTATCTCTTTACTAAACATGATCATATCAGAGCACCTCAAAACAATTATAATTTACATGCCAACTAATAATATCAAAAGTAACATCGAAAATGTAATACTGATATTGATGTTTCGCTACCAAAATAGATGATGTCTTCTGCTGCCGCTCCTTACTTCTTACGCTCGTTTACCTACGCGTGAAACATTCACACGCTAAGCATACACTTAGTGAGGCAACATAAAATAATATAACTATAAAGAAATGTCATAAACAAATGAAATACAATATATATATATAGGACTACGAAATCGTAAAAACTGGCTTATCAAAGTCGTTCCACTATTATGTAACCTGTACATCTCAAATTCACATATATATATATAAGACAGGTTATAACAAAGCAATTCTTTATTTGAAAATTCATTTTCACTTGAATCATTCTCTACACTTTCACTCTTAATTGAATTATAGCCCAATGTAAAGTAAATGAGAATGCATGGTATGTGAGTCACTGTTGAGTATGCACATGTGCGGCATCAACTAATATGTTTGTGCCATAATAAATAACTGTATCACTGTATCATTGTTGTAATTTAAAAACATCACTATTTCACTTGGTCATAGTTGTAGAACACAACGTCACTGTATCACTGTACTCCACCTCATTGGCATGCTAATTATACCAAGAATCTCAATAATCATACAATGGGCTGTTAACCAATTCACTATTATGACCTCTTCACTTATTCAATAATATAAATAAATAAATAAAGACATGTCACTATAACATATATAAGAAAAATGCATTGGGCAGTTCATACCCGAAATTATTTATAAATCGTTTCAAAGCCATTTAATATGTATATAATTTACGATTCAAATCCTTTATCTTTTCAACACTCGAGGTTAACTTATTGCAAGTATTCCTCATATCATAATAAAAATAAGTAGTAATGCACTCACCTGTTACCTCACTAGTAAATTGTACTATTACTTTTGACTTTACTCTTGTACTTTCTCTTTATCCAGACCCTTTCTTGTATCTCGATTTTGATCCCGATTACGATCTACACAACATTTAACAACACATACGGTTCAAAGTACATGTTAGTATTATACTAACATTGATACATATTAGGAATAATATTCCTAATAATTCCTTCAATACCAACTTTGAATTATAATATAAATGTTAACTTCAAAACTTCTAAATCTTTCAAAGTAGTCCTTTGCCATAAATCTTCAATTCCAACTACTTCATAACACTTTCAAGTGTTCCAACTAAACATTCAATCTCAATACATCAATCTTTAACTCAACTTCTACTTAATCCTCATATATCCTTAAAATTACAATTTGGTCCTTAACATTTTACAAACTTCCTTATTAGTCCAAACAACATTCCAAAGCTTAAAAATTCATTCTTACATCAATTCTAACTTTAGAATTTTTTTTCATAATTTTCCCTTAATTTCTTCTAATAGCTGAATACCAAAGGTCACCTTCTCCAAACTTCCCAACTTGATTCAAGCATAAACTCAACCCCCAAACACCATATTAAAGCTTCTCACATCATTTCCCATTCAAATAAAAATTTTGCAAGAGTTTCCCCTAATTTTTCAATTTTCCCAAAAATAACCTACAACACAATTCATAGAAATTTTCACTATTTCAAGCATGAAACAACATCACAACCTCATATTCGATCAATTTAATCCATAAAACCTAAAATTCCAACTTGCTCTTCATAAACCCTAACCTCCAATCTCAACATATAAGCTTGGAAACCACTAAAAAATTATACCAAACGAAAGAGAATTCAATGGAGATTAATTCTCTATTTCATGTCTTAAATCAAAAACTAATCAAATCAAGCATCAGAGACAATAGAAGAGGAACCATCTGAAGACTTTAGGTTAAACACGGTAAGGAGACACGGTACTGGTAATAAGCAAAGTAAAGTGCAAGAGTTGAAAGAAGCAGAGGGAAAAGTGATGAATCAGATGAATACTCTGACGAAAGTAAACAATCTATTGAATCGAAAGAAGAACCGATTAAGGATCAGAATAGAAAGCGGGATATTCAAAATTCTACCTCTAAGCCAGCTAAATACGACAAATTGAACCCTTTTGTGATCCGCATCAATAAACAGGCGGAATGTATGTCTGAGTTGGGCTTTCAAAAAAGTAGAGCTCGGTCCAGAAGAAACCCAAGAAGCAAGTAATGAAAAGTACATCTCGATTCCTGTGAGGTACACTGAACTACTACTATTGTTTATCGTGAAGAGCCTTATTACCTTGGTGAAGTCTCTAGCGAAGAGACAGTCTTATCCGAAAGATTACGACACCGTTTAGGAAGTTTGGGTCACAGTATTGAGGATTGTGGGGCCCTGAGGAACAAGTTCAAGATCTTATCACGATGGGAATTTTGGGTTTCAAAGACGGAGTTCCCCAATCTATAGTAAGCTAACAATCACATGAGGGGCAAAGTCGAGGAAGAATCGATATCCAGGACAAAGTTCAAGTAATGCCGAAGTGGGTCACTTAAGCGAGTTAAATTTGAAGATCGGAGATAGGGGCATCCCAGGAGAGGGATATTCTTTCGAGTTCAGCCAGCTCAGATAAAAGAGAGATAACTTTGATAAAATTGAATTTTAGAATGATCACCGAAGCTCTACTAAGTGTTTAAGAATATCAGATTGGGTCACCTTTAAAGAGTAAATGAACGGTGTTGTTCAGTTGAAGGAGAATATTGGAAGAAGAGAAACTAGTCAAGCAAGAATCAATTTAGGCTGTTATCAGATAAGTTTGAGGAAATTGGGAATAGGTACGACAGTCTCCAAAGATGAGCTATAGAATAACATAACCATTAACAAGAGTTTTGGGAACAAGTTTACGACAGAGCAATGACAATCCAACACTCTTCAGTTGGAAAGTAAGTAGGACAACTTCCAAGCTGCGAAAGACTAAGCAGGGGATAGATGAAGACCCGAAGATCGATATTACTCGAGCAGGTAAGGCGGCTCGACAAGGTGGTAGGCTTAGTCAGAACATGGACAAAGTGTTGGACTACAGAGGCAAGCTGACCGGACTATTGGATGAAGTTAAGAAAGTAGGCACTGAAGCTTATTAGTAACTGTAAATATCTAATATCTGATTTAATGAAACCTTTTGGCCTCAATGAACGTCGTTCTATGGGGATCACTTTTGGAATCAATACCTTATTGCATTTATGTTTATATTTTAGGACTGCATTGCATTGCTTTGCACGATCCTGGCATGTTTTACATGACATTATCATTACCTTGTATTATTATTACCTTGCATAATTTTGATGAGGAGTAATTCAAAGATCAATTAGGGTTTTATCATGGATAAAAGAATTGAAGACACTCAAAAATCAAGATTCGAGTAGTTAAAAAATGGGCTCGAGAGGAAAAACAAAGAATTTTGATGCCTTCGATGCAAGAAAACTCTGTTTGAACCCTGATTTGGTCATTCCTCTAGATTTTAAAGATTCCCAGATTTACGCATGATGATGGAAGAAGCTGCCCCAAGATTCACCTGACCACGTCCTGCAGAAAGATAGAGGGCTACATCGAGAATGAAAAATTGTTGATCCACTACTTCTACGACAGTCTAGCAGGACCTACCGTGATATGGTACAACTATTTGAGTAGAGACCAAGTGTAGTCATGCAGAGACTTAACCGACGTCTTTATGGGCAATACATATATGCTCTAAACCTAGCACCAAGTCATCAGTATCTCCAGGGTACGAGGATGAAACCTGATGAGAGTTTCAAGGAATGTGCTTTGAGGTGGCGGAGGTTAGCCGCCCAAGTGTAGCCTCTCATTGCTGAAGAGGAAAGTGACTCCCATGTCTCAAGCCATCTTCTATAAGATGCCCGGGAAATTGATGGGTAAATGTGATGACTTTATAGAATACATGATCCAAGAAGAAAAATTGAGTCTTAATTCAATGAACCAGACATGCCTAGGAGCAGAAGGAAAGAAAGAGATAAATGGGTACCACTCTCAAGGTTCTCGTAATCGTAAGAGAAGAAGACAGACAAATTCCTCCGAATCACCAAAAAATTCCTCGAACAAGTACATATTTAGAGATATTCGGAGTATTCCATCTTGTACATATGGCCTTATCTGGTCAAGGGTTAGTACCTTACCTCCGGGCCGATAAAGATTACGCCAAGCTCATCTGCTCGCAGTTTTGATCCATATAGTCCATGTGAGTTCTGCACTAAGGCACCGGGGCACGACACCAAGAAATTTGGGGTCGTTAATAGAAGAAATCAAGAAGGTGGTTGACGAGGGAGTCATGACAATAATTGATTCAGCAAGGAAAAATGAAAGAAGTGGCACAAGCCTACACTACCTTGAAAGGGCCAGAATGAGTTAGTACCCTGGAGATAGTTCAAAGGTCCCTACGGTTTTCTCATCATTACACAAAGAAATTCTCAACAACAAAAAAACTCATTGTTTGTCAGAATAACAAATCACATTTCCATTTAGAAAGCATTTTTACATTTTTTGATTCTTTAAACATTTTGTTTTTATGGGGTAGTTTTTTTTCTCCCATATGCATATACACACATTTTTTAATGGACATATGTATATATCATTTCTATACCAGGTCCTCGAATTTTGAATGCAATAGTACATTTGCTTCAGATCCAAAGATCAACTCTATGTTGCATATATTTAGAAGATATTGAATGTTGTGGGGATACTGTAAATGTGAGTATTTGCTAGTTTACTTAGGCCAACAGAGGAACAAAGCGAGCGTTTAGACAATGGGAGTTCCCATTTTAGGAATTTATCTTCTCAGGCGCTTGTCGTTTAAGATCCTTGAAACAAGAGTTGACCCTAAACCTCTACCCCCTGAAGGCTTTCTCAGGACATTTGTGAATGTGACGACAAATTGTACCAGAAGACAGAGATGAGACCAGACAGATTGGATACGAAGATCAGAAAATCATCAGAAGAAAGTGGTTGAAAACAAGGACATGTCCAAACGAAAAACCAAAGAAAAGAAGAGAAATGGTAATCAGAAGGCCGAAGCAATCCAGATCGAGTAAATATCAGAAGAGCTACAGAGAGGCAAGTAACTTCGAGCAGAAGATATCATCAATACCCAGTATAGATACGTGTTGATTCGAGGATACATTTATAGACTGGAATAAGAAGAAAGAGATTCAAGGCTAAAAACCCAAACTGGGCAGTCTAAAATAAAAAAGAAAAAGAAAACAAAACAAAAAATAGAAGAAAAGAAAAAATAAAATAAAAAATAAAATAAAAAAAGAAGAAAGGAAGAGAGAAAAAAAGAGAAAAAAAAGAAAAGAAAAAGGGAAAAAAAGAAAAAGAGAGAAAGAATATTGTATATGCTTCACACACAGATCAAACAATACAAGAACTAGACTTCAACTATGAGCAAGAGACACAAGGAATCCACATTTCAAGTAAATATCAATTTTTAAAATTAATATAGAAGCTCGAATTGAAGCCAAGTCAAGACAAGTCGGCTCGAAGATTGCCAATTTCGAAAAAGGAAATGACCTCTAGGGTGAAAACCCAAAAATGGGCAATCTAGAGTGATCCTGAAAATGAAGAAAAAGAGTAGTCCGCCTGAGCATGCTGGCATCAATATCCAACCAAAATACACTGATCGAAAGGTACAGAAGAAGGAATTGACCTCTAGGGTGAAAACCCAAAAATGGGTCGTCTAGAGCGATCCAAGAGAAAAAGTGAAAAATAAGAAAAGAAGAAAGAAAGAATAACATTTCATCTGGGCGTGCCAATCACAAGAATTCCCAGAAATGTATTTGTAGTCCTTCATTCAAGAAATCTCAGTTTCGAGGAGTATTGGAGGATCAAACATTATTGAACAGAAAACGAACATCAGTACATAGCCATAATGCAAGGCAGCCTACAGTAAAAAGAAAGGAAATGAACTCTAGGGTGAAAACCCAAAAATGGGCAGTCTAAAGTGATCCAAAAAAATTGAAGGAATAATGAGCATATCCAAGTTACACAAGTACAGAAATATTGTTTCACTTAACCATAAACCAAAGGCCTACATTACAAGCCCCCAAAGACCATTCTGGTCATCCATAGATATCCAAGTTGAATGAGAATGTCTTCATATTTCATTTCGCCTATAAGGGTTAACTTTGCTTCAAGGAACATCAAACTTCGAAGTGCTTGATCTACACCCAAATGAGGGAAGGATGGGGCATGGTGAGATAGTGAGATTAAGAGAGCCACCTTAAACGTGGTAGAAACTAGGTAGGGTTGTTCCTCTCAAAAGCATATTAGACCAGAAGAAACTATACATTGGCATATATCTCCACAATGGTCAAGATCTTCTAAATATGCGCTTCATTAGAGTTGATCTCTGGCAACTTGAAGCAGATGTGTTATGGTGTTTGATATTTTGGGGGCAAACATGTTTTAAAAGGTTTGACATTTTCTCCCAAAGTTTTGATGTTTACCATTTCCCCCAAACACTAGTTTTTAAAATGTTTTGCAATATACTTCGAATTTTATTTACCATTCTCCAAACATTATTTTTAAAAAAAAATGTTTGATCCTTAAAAAAGAAGAAGAAAAGAAAAAGATGTTTACCATTTGTTCCAAACAATGTTTTCAAAATGTTTGGTATCCCCTCCAAGTTGTGATTTTCGAAATGACTGTTATCTTTTCAAACAATCATTATTATTTTTGAAATATACACAAGTAAATTACCTTTTGCATTACTTTAAAAATGAATGATGATGAGATTTAAAGCATAAGGACCGAGAGTTAGTTCCCGTCAAAAGTGCTACGAGAAGATCAAGGATGAGCTCAGGGGATGGAAGCATTTTGGCTCACCCTGGTGACTATAAATAGATTAAGGCTTTGTATGATGGGTTAGAAAATTCAAAGCAGTGGAGCCCGTGGTTGAATGGGGCAACGCCAAGCGAAGAAGATGACAAGGGTTCTTATAAGAATAATATAAGAACCAGAGGATCATTTATGAAGACAGAAGATAACCCTGAAGACAAGAAAGCCTTCCGCACAAAAGGTTTAAAAGCATGTTCAAATGAGGATTTAAGATCATACAGTGAAAAAGTAAAGAGATGAAGAAATCTGAGGAGCGACCTTTCAGGGTGTAACACTTTAGAACAAAAAAGGAGCTGAAAGAAAAAAAGAAAAAGAGAAGAAGAAAGAGGTAAAATAGAGAAACGAGAAGAAAAAATAGAAAAAAAAAGAAAAGAAAAAGAAGGAAAAGAGAAGAAGAAAAAGAAAGCACGACATTGCATGCATCATATAGATAGAGACATGTCAATTTTTGCTTGTTTTTAGACAGGTATTTGAAGAATTGTCAAAGAATTTACTAAAGAAAAAAAGTATGGCAGCCATTTTCAGCGTGAGTCCCCAAATTTGAAGATCATCAACCATTTTCGGTGCGAGTCCCCAAAATTTGAAGAAAGTTTGGTAGCCATTTTCAGCGGGAGTCCCCAAATTTGAAGAAAGTTTGGCAGCCATTTTCAGCGTGAGTCCCCAAATTTGAAGAAGGTTTGGCAGCCATTTTCGGTGTGAGTCCCCGAATTTGAAGATCGGCAACCATTTTTGGTGTGAGTCCCAAAAATTTGAAGAAAGTTTGGCAGCCATTTTCGGCGTGAGTCCCCAAATTTGAAGAAGGTTTGGCATCAATTTTCGGCGTAAGTCCCCAAATTTGAAGATCGACAACCATTTTCGGTGTGAGCCCCCAAATTTTGAAGAAAGTTTGGCAGCCATTTTCGGCGTGAGTCCCCAAATTTGAAGAAAGTTTGGCAGACATTTTCGGCGTGAGTCCCCAAATTTGAAGAAGGTTTGGCAGCCATTTTCGGCGTGAGTCCCCAAATTTGAAGATCGAAAACCATTTTCGGTGTGAGTCCCTAAAATTTGAAGAAAGTTTTACAGCCATTTTTGGTCTGAGTCCCCAAATTTGAAGAAGGTTTGGCAGCCATTTTCGGCGTGAGTCCCCAAATTTGAAGATCGACAACCATTTTCAGTGTGAGTCCCCAAATTTTGAAGAAATTTTGGCAGCCATTTTCGGCGTGAGTCCCCAAATTTGAAGGAAGATCGGTAGCCATTTTTGGCGTGAATCCCCAAATTAAAGAAAGATTTCGGAAGCTATAGTAGCGTGAGTCCTAGAAGATCGATAGCCATTTTCGGCATGAATCCCCAAATTGAAGAAAGATTTCGGCGGCCTTAGCAACGTGAGTCCAAAAAGATCAGTAGCCATTTTCGGCGTGAATCCCCAAATTAAAGAAAGATTTCGGCAGCTATAGTAGCGTGAGTCCTAGAAGATCGGTACCATTTTCGGCGTAAATCCCCAAATTGAAGAAAGATTTCGGCAGCTATAGTAGCGTGAGTCCTAGAAGATCGGTAGCCATTTTCGGCGTGAATCCCCAAATTGAAGAAAGATTTCGGCAGCTATAGTAGCGTGAGTCCTAGAAGATCGGTAGCCATTTTCAGCGTGAATCCCCAAATTGAAGAAAGATTTCGGCAGCTATACTAGCGTGAGTCCTAGAAGATTGGTAGCCATTTTCGGCATGAATCCCCAAATTGAAGAAAGATTTCGGCGGCCTTAGCAGCGTGAGTCTAGAATGATCGGTAGCCATTTTCGGCGTGAATCCCTAAATCTAAAGAAAGGTCGGTAGCCATTTTTGGCGTGAATCCCAAAATTTGAAGAAAGATTTCGGCGGCCTTAGCACCGTGAGTCCAGAAAAATCGGTAGCCATAGCAGCGTGAGGCCCAAATGTTAAATCCTTTGGGTTATCGATAAGTCCTTTGGGCACGATGTTAAGTCCTTCGAGCCACCAATAAGTCTTTCAAGCATGGTGATAAGTCCTTTGGGCCATTAGTAAGTCCTTTGGGCATGATGCGGCAGTCTTAAGTAGCATAAGTCCAAAGATATCAACAGCCTTGTTAAAAAAACGAGATGGAAAAAAGAAGAGAAGAGAAAATGAAGAAAAAGAGAAAAAAAAAAGAGCAGAAAAAGGGGCAAAAAGAAAAAGGTAAAGAGAAAAAAGAGAAAAGAAAAATTCGAAGATAAAGGTTCTATAAAGGAAGTGCCTATATTTTCAAGCTCTCGCAGCGAGAGGTTCTATATAGGAAGAATCTGCCGCTCTGAGGCTTCAGGAGCTGAAAGTTTTATATAGGAAAGGGCTTGCAGCTCTAGGGTGAAGACTAGCAGTTCTATATAGGAAGAACTCCCAGCCGAAGGAATTCACCCATGACACATAAGGTTTTATATAGGGAAAACCCGTTGTGTTGAAGGTGAAGAGTCCTATATAGGAAGGGCTCCGAGCTTTACTGTCTTAGAGTGAAAGGTTCTTTATAGTAAGAACACATCAGAGTCAGAGATTTCGTAAGCTAAAAGTTCTATATAGGAAGGATCAAGGCGGCTCGAGGTTTGAAGACTAGTAGTTCTATATAGGAGGAACTCCCGATGGAAGAATCCATCAAAAAAAAGGTTTTATAGGAGAAACCCAAATCGAAGGTGAAGAGTTCTATATAGGAAGAACTCCAAGCTTTACCGTCTTAGAGTGAAAAGTTCTATATAGGAGGGACTCGTAACTCAAGACTTTAGAATGAAAGGTTCTATATAGGGAGGACCTATAGTTCCAAGATCAAAAGGTGAAGAAGTTCTATATAGGAAGAACTTACAAGCTTGAAGATTCAGCTAAGGAAGAGCGGAGAGTTCCAGAATAACACGTGATTCCGAAGCCAAAGACAAGAAAGTAGGTCAAAAATGAGTGCTTTTGATCTTTGCTTTGTCCTCGTTTCACAAGAACAAGCAAAGATGGGCAACTGTAATCACTCATTTTTGACCGGTTTTAGTGTTATTAGTATTATTTTAATGGTAGTATTATTAATATAAAATTAATGAAAAATTAAAAAAAATATAAAAAGGTAAAAAAATGTATATTATTATTAATTAAAAGAAGAAGAAGAAATTGCGTGGAGGAGGGTGCTCCATGTCACCCCATTTCACCCACCCCTTTGCCTATAAATACAAGGCATGGAGGCAGCCAAGAAGGGAGGCCAAATTTGCCGTAAATTGGCAATTGAATCGGCTCCACAATTGGGAGCTAGGCCGGCCGCAAGGCTGGCCAGGGGTTGGGGGCAGTGCCCTCGGCCCCAGTTGGTTCGATCCAACATTCAATCGAGGTCTTATTTTAGGTCCGATCTAGTTAATAATTTTAGAGAGGTCGTGGTAGATCCCGGTGGGGTTCAGTCGAGGTTCGTCATTCGAGCTCCTAGTTAGGTATATTTCCTTCCCTTTTTATTTGTGTTGTAATTTTTATAATTTAATGAAATATTAGTTATTTTAAAATTGTATTCTTATTTTTTAGTTTGTATGTTTATTTATGTTATAGATTAGTATTTAATATGTTTTAAATTTATATTTTATATTAATATTTTATTTATGTTAAATTTGTTTTTATCTATGTATTAGATTAATATTTATGAATGTTAACATTCTATTTATTTTAGATTTGTTTTTATTTATTTATGAGTTAGATTAATATTTATGTATGTATGTTTTAGATTAGTATTCATTTATGTTTTAAATTTATGTTTTAGATTAATATTTTATTTATGTTAGATTCGTTTTTATTTATGTGTTAGATTAATATTTATTTGTGTTTTAAATTAATAATTATGAATGTTAGCATTTTATTTATGTTAAATTTGTTTTTATTTATGAGTAAGATTAATATTTATGTATGTATGTTTTAGATTAGTATTTTATTTATGTTAGATTAGTATTCTATTATGTTAATATTTATTTGTATTGTATTTAAATTATTTGCCATATTTTATATTTTGCTCACTAAGTTTGCATAATGGAATATATAATGTCAAGGCGGTGCCCTTTTATCCGAGCGTAAACGGGGCCAGTATCAGGTGTAGTGATAGTGGTTGGGCGTTTACTCTCGGATAACAGGGCCTTTAAAATTTACCCACATTTATAACCAAATTTTAAATTAATCGTCACTTTAATCCGAAAAATCTAATATTAATAAAGCGGTAATTATTAAAGTACCAATTTTGGGCGGCGTGGGGGTGCTAATCCTTCCCCATCCGTAACCGACTCCCGAACCCAAAGTTTTTGAATCTCTGGTTTTATGGTGTCCCGCCTACCTAAGTGGCCGGTGACGACTCCATTTTCTTAAATAAAACACGGGTTTCTAAAACCCCACAGAATAAACATTTTTATATCCGAAAAACCACAAACACTTCGAAAACTCATTTTTTAGCGAAACGGACATCGCTACAGACACAAGTAACATTATTTTAAAACATTGTGAATACACCAACAAGGATGATGTTAGATGCCTCGGCAAATGGCATACTCCTAGATAAGTCGTCGGAGGAAGCAATGCAAATTCTAAACAGGCTTGCCAAGAATGATTATCAATTCTCATCTGCTAGAAGAGGAGTTAGACGCCAAGCCACAATACATGAACTGGGATCATCAGACTCAATTTCGGCACAATTGGCCACTCTAACCAAGATGTTCCAGAACATGCAGAAACCAAACAACACATAGGAAGTCAAGGTAATGGATTCCTTTTGTGAGTTATGTGGTGGTACCCATGATTCTTCTAAATGTGTGCAGAATTCGGAATCCAACTTTTATAGGGGAATTACAACTGGAACAACAATGTGATGTCCAATACATACAATCCAGCTTGGAAGAAGCACCCGAATTTTTCATGGAGTAATCCCAACAATGCTCGAAACCAAAACAATCAGAATGCACAAGCATCAGGATTCCAGCAGAATATGCCACTGCAACAGTTGCCGCAGCAACAACCGACAACATCTAGTTCTTTGGAAAATTCTTTCAATGCTTTTATGTTGAAAATTGAATCTTATATGGCTGAGAATAGTAACTTCATAAAAAGAACTGATGCTTTTATTAACTTGACCGAGATGAGATTGCAAAACCAAGAGGCAGCAATCAAATCATTAGAAAATCAAGTCGGACAATTTGCTCAAAACCTGAATACTAGACCACAAGAAGGTTTACCTAGCGATACTGAAGTCGCTAGAGGAACTGGCCATGAGCAATGTAAGGCGACCACCACTAGAAGTGGCCAACAACTTAAAGAGTCTCAAGCTCGCTCATCAAACAAAACTCCACAAAAAGAACAAGACGAACTCAGCGGCAAAGCCTCAGATGATGAACCAAGAATTGTCGTGGCAAACAACGATAAGCATGCCTCGGCAACCAACGATAAGGATGCCGCGGAAACCAACGATAGGCACGCCACGGCAACCCCAGTTGACAATGCCTCGGCAACTCCAGTTGCCTCGACAATGCCGTCAATCAGGTTCCAAACCAATGAAAGGATCATAGATATCCGACTTCCACCACCATTCCACAAAGGTTGAAGCGACAAAAGCAAGAAATTCAAGAAGTTTCTTGATATCCTAAAGCAAGTCTACATCAACTTGCCATTGGTTGAGGCGATTGAACAAATGTCGAACTATGCCAAGTTTCTGAAAGACATTGTGTCCAAGAGAACAAGGCTAGGAGAATTTGAAACAGTTGACGCAACAGAGGGATGCATGGCCATGTTGCACAATCGCATGCCACCCAAGTTGAAGGATCCCGGAAGTTTCACAATACCTTGTTCCATCAGAAACCACTATGTCAGGAAAGCATTATGTGACCTTGGAGCAAGCTTAAACTTGATGCCTAAATCGTTTTTCCAAAAATTAGGAATCGGGAAGGCAAGACCTACAACAGTTATGCTACAGCTAGCCGACAGATCTTATGTGCATCCACAGGGAAAAATCGAAGACATACTGGTAAAAGTTGATAAATTTATTTTTCCCGCTGACTTTATTGTTTTGGATTGTGAGGCATATGAACATGCTCCTATCATTCTCGGGAGACCCTTTCTAGCAACAGGGAGAACCTTGATCGATGTTGAAAAGGGAGAACTCACAATGAGGGTGAATGACCAGCAAGTTAAACTAAATGTGTTCCAAACACTAAGGCATGCCGATGATTCGAAAAAATGCCAACTTCTTCATGCCACAATAGAGTTTGACTTCGACGAGGAATTTAGTTGCCTCGGCAACTACATTGCCGATCAAGAGGAACCTAAGGAGTATGAAGAACCGATCGATGAGGAACAACAAGAAGAGGCAAATTGGTTAGTCAATCGACCAGGTACATACTTTGAACCACTGGATTACTCAGGTAAGGAAGATAAACTCGAAAAGCCCTCCATTGAACAACCACTGATTCTTGAGTTTAAACAGTTGCCAGGGCAACTAAAATATGATTACATGGGAACCGATAATACATTGCCTGTAATTATTTCCTCTAAGTTACAACCTGAGCAGGAAAAGAAGCTAATCAAAATGTTGATGCTACAAAACAAGGCAATAGGGTGGACAATTGTCGACTTGAAGGGAATTAGCCCGGCAGTGTGCATGCACAAGATTTTGTTGGAAGATGATAACAAACCTTTGATCGAGGCCCAGAGGACACTGAATCATGTCATGAAACGGGTTGTAATGAAAGAAATCATCAAGTGGCTTGACGACGGCATCATATACCCTATCTCTGATAGTGCATAGGTAAGTTTGGTACAATGTGTACCGAAAAAGGGAGGCATAACGGTGGTAAGTAATGAAAACAATGAACTCATTCCAACCAAGACTGTGACTGGTTGGAGGGTTTGTATGGATTATCAAAAGCTAAACAAAGCCACTAGGAAAGACCACTTCCCATTACCCTTTATTGATCAAATGCTTGACCGTCTTGCAGGTAAACCATTTTATTGTTTTCTTGATGTTATTCAAGTTACAATCAAATTGCCATAGCACTAGAAGATCAAGAAAAGACAACCTTCACATGCCCATACGATACTTATGCTTTCCGAAGGATGCCGTTCGAATTCTGTAATGCCCCGGCAACCTTCTAAAGATGCATGATGGCACTCTTTTCATACATGGTCAAAGAATTCCTTGAGATCTTCATGGATGATTTTTCTGTTTTTGGTAATGACTTCGATAGTTGCCTCGGCAATTTTGAGAAGGTGTTGGCAAGATGTGAAGAAACCGATTTAGTCCTTAATTGGGAGAAGTGCCATTTTATGGTAGATGAAGGAATAGTGCTCGACCACAAGATTTCATCCAAGTGAATTGAAGTAGACAAAGCCAAGGTGGACGTGATCGAGAGATTACCCCCCACCAAGTTCGGTTAAAGAAATCTGAAGCTTCCTTAGACATGCAGGTTTTTACAGGAGGTTCATTCATAATTTTTCTAAAATTACTAAACCCTTGTGCAATTTGCTTGGACAGGATAAAGTCTTCAATTTTGATTATTCTTGTGCTCAAGCATTCGAAACCCTAAAGGAAAAGCTTACCTCAGCACCCATTGTCGTTCCACCTGATCGGATGCTACCTTTTGAGCTCATGTGTGATGCAAGTGATTTCATGGTAGGAGCAGTCCTAGGCCAACGCACAAGACCTTTTATGTGATATACTACGCTAGTAAAACTCTTAATAGTGCTCAAGTGAATTACACAACAACGGAGAAAGAGTTACTGACCATAGTTTTCGCATTTGACAAGTTTCGGTCCTATTTGATTGGTACAAAGGTAATTGTTCATACGGACCATTCAACAATTAAGTATCTATTTGCTAAAAAGGATGCCAAACCTCGTTTGATTCATTGGATATTGCTTTTACAAGAGTTTTACATTGAAAATAAGGATAGAAAAGGAACAAAAAATCAAGTGGTCGATCACTTATCACGCTTAGAAAGTAATAGGGAGGAGGACGCGGATTTAGAGATATGTGATGCATTCCCGGATGAGCAACTATTAGTTGCCTTGGCAACCCTCGACGCCTCGACAACTCTATATGCGATGCCTCGGCAACCCTTGACGCGCACGCCTCGGCAACTCTAGACGCGCACGCCTCGGCAACTCCAGACGCGTATGCCTCGGCAACCATAGAAGTAGATGCCACGACAACATATACCTTGGCAATACCCTGGTACACGAATTTACTTAATTTCCTTGTTTGTGGTATTTTACCTTATGGCCTTACTCACCAAGGAAAGAAGCGGTTCCGCCATGATTCTAAGCATTACTTTTGGGACGAGCCTCTTTTGTTTAAACAATGTGCAGATCAGGTTATACGCCGATGTGTCCCTGAAGAGGAGCAGCAAAATGTACTCCTGCAATTCCATTCTTCACCCTATGAAGGACATTTTGGAGGAACACGTACCGCGGCCAAAGTTTTGCAATCCGATTTGTATTGGCCAACAGTGTACAAAGATGCCCAAGAGTTTTACAAGCAATGTGATTGTTGCCAGAGGACAAGCAATATCTCTAGACGACATGAGATGCCGCTCCAAAATATCATCGAGGTGGAACTGTTCGATGTATAGGGGGATCGATTTTATGGGACCTTTCCCATCTTCATTTGACAACCTCTACATTCTACTTGCCGTTGACTGTGTGTCTAAATGGGTTGAGGCAGCTATAGTTCCCACCAATGACTGGAAGACCGTGCAACGATTCTTGCAGAAAATATATATTTACACGGTTTGGGATGCCAAGAGCAATTATCAGTGATGAAGGCAAGCACTTCGACAATTGACTTATTGCCAAGATGTTGCAATACTTCGGCCTGTCACACAAAATTGCCACGGCATATCACCCACAAACCAATGGACAAGTAGAAATTTCCAACCTAGAATTGAAGGGTATACTCGAGAAAGTTGTAAATCCCTCTAGGAAGGATTGGTTAGTAAGACTAGAAGATGCACTTTGGGCATATCGCACTGCATTCAAAACACCCTTAGGTATGTCTCCCTTTCGACTTGTCTATGGAAAAACATGCCATTTACTGGTGGAAATCGAACACAAGGCATATTGGGCAATCAAGACCGTGAATATGGATTGGGAAAGTGCCAGGCAAAAGCGTTTGTTGGACCTCAACGAGATAGAAGAATTCTGTGCACTCGCCTATAACAATGCACGAATCTACAAGGAGAAAACAAAGCAATGGCGTGACAAGAAACTATTGCCGCGGTAATTCATGCCAGGGAAACTAGTTCTCTTATTCAATTATAGGCTAAAACTTTTCCCGTGAAAATTGAAATCAAGATGGTCGGGACCATTCGAAGTTGTCATACCGTTCTGCCATGGTGCCGTGATAATCAAGTCCATCACTAACGAACATGAATTCAAAGTCAATGGACAAAGATTGAAGCACTACAACGGTGCCCATGTGGAACATAACAAAGAAGTGGTCACCTTAGGAGATGCATGAGCATGCTCTCCTTTCGATATTTTATTTTTATTTTTTCGAACTATTTAATTTTTTTTATTAATTTCGGTTATTTTTTTCTTTATAGGATAGATTTATTTATTTTCTTTAAGATTGAGGTTACATCTTTCTTTCATATTTATCTAATTGTTTTTTAAATTTTAAGTTTAAGAATTTCTTTCCACATCTTTATTTCTTTTCTTTTATTAGTTTATCTTTAATTTTAATCCTTATTTTATTTGTTTTTGAATTGTACGAAAAGAGTTCAATGTAAAGAGGAATTTGATTCAAGAAGGAAACTTCTTCAACAAGGAAATTAATGGGCTAAATCTAAGGCTTATATTAAGCCTCCAATTTACCCTAAATAAACCCTACATAGCCGGCCAAACCCTTCTCCTTCCCCAAACCCCCTAGTTGTCCCCTTCCCCCAATCAGAACCCTTATTTTCTTTCTTTCCAATTAAACCCACCCACCATATTTACTACCTATCTTTTCTATTTAACCCATCACCCTTAACTTCCAAGAAATCTATTCCTACTTTTCATCTTGCAACTCTTTAGTTTCTTTTGGTTTCTTTTCTTTGTTTCTACAAAACTAACAACCAAGATCATCCATGGCATCCAAAATTGAATTTTTGGTTCATCCATGTTCCTCAAAAGAACCAAGATACAAGAAGTTTTCTACACCGGCGGTTCAAGAAAGATTTCACTCCAAGTTTTAAAGCCGGAAGATTTGCGAAGAACAAGGCTTTGAATACTCCAACTCTCATCAAGATTCCGGCCTTGAACCATTCATCTACGAAAGGATTGCACATCAAAAGTGGCAAATCTTTTGCCATCAATCGGAACCATGTAACATCTCATGGGTAAGAGAATTCTATGCTCACTCACCTAACCTGGATAATCCTTATGTTTTTGTTCATGACAAGGTTATACTCATAAGCCCCAAAAACATCAACACCTTTTACGGGCTCTACATTGAGAAGGACGAGCATCAAGCCTTTGTTGATCAACTCACGCCCAAGCAACTCGATAAGGTGCTTTAAGAACTCACTCTACCGGGAACTCATTGGAACGACGGTAAATACATGGGCATGGTAAATCGCCTTCGGCTTAAACTCGAGGTAAAATTATGGAATAAGTTTGTTAAAACTTCTTTAATGCCCACCATACATAATACTACCATTGATACACCTCGCCTTTTGCTCATACATTCTATCTTGCATAATCACATCATTAACATTGGAAAAAAATTTTGTGATGAGATTTTTGTATGTAGCACAAAAGACAAGGGTTCTCTTTTCTTCCCTTTCTTAATTTCCAATCTTTGCAAGGAGATGCATGTCCCAAGTGAGTCCACTGATGAAAAAGCCCTACCAAAGTTGGAATCGAGCACAAATCTGAAAGTTAATGGGAGAGGCATCGGTAAAATCCCCTACGCCTTCAATTGCCACGGCAACACCTAATGCCCAAGAAACTGATGCTCGGCCAACTCGGCTAGCAACCCCAGGACAACTTGAAGCACTCTTACAACCGTTGGAGAGCCGCCTTAGGAAAATTAAAGACCGGCAATTAATGTTCATGCGGTACATGAAAGATCACAACAATGCCATCACCCAAGTCATCCTGGAAAAGTACCCGGACAGCCGCGTGCTGTTCCCCATCTTTCCTGCTAAAATACCTGCCACGGTAACCAATGAAGATGTTGCCACGACAACCGCAACAGATGATGCCGTGACAACCTACACTGCACCTGCCCAAGCAATTACCACGGCAACCAACACTGAAGATGTCGCGGAAACCAAAGCTAAATACACCCCGACAACCACTACAAAAGCCAAAGGTAAAGCACATATGCCCGAATCAACTCGTACTGAATCATTTTCTGATTTTTCAAATTTGGACGAGTCCTCCATTGCACCAACAAAGACCGCACCAATCAAATCCTCCAAGCCCAAGCGAAAAGCCAGTGACATTGATGAAGAGGATGATGAGAACAACCCCGTACAAGGATCGATTCCACCACCAGCAACAAGGAAGCAACCACCGCGTTCAAGCAAAAGAATCAAGACACCGACCAAAAGGAAACTAATCATCCATGATGACAAACTCTCAGAGTAAGTCCTCGTTTGCATTTTACTTTTCTTTGTTTTTATTTTTATTTGTTGCATGCATTGAGGACAATGCCTCACTCGAGTTTGGGGGGATTGTTATTAGTTAGTTACCATGTTTAGTTGCATTCATCTTAAGTATTGCATTTAGTATACATAAATTGCTTTCCATGCCTTTAATTGGAACAAGAATTGCCTAGATTTGATGAATATCCGATGATGACTTTGCCAATGCACTTAATTGACAGAACTTTTTATTATAGGATAAACATGGAAACACTTAGAATCGTACTATGATGCTAAACTTGATGAAACACTGCGTGGCTTGATTGATTTAAGGAATTCTAGCAAACTTAGGTTGATGGTTAAAAAGTTGGGGGATTACAATAAAAATTGGATGAATACTAGAGGTGCCCGAAATTGGCTCTAGTATGTTCAAAAAAATGATCGCTAGATGTGCCCGAAATTGGCTCTAGTATATACTAAAAATTGATTGCTAGAGGTGCCCGAAACCGGCTCTAGTCGAATAAATTGATTAACTTAAGAAAACTAAAAACAAAACACTAAAGGTGCCCAAAGTCGGCTCTAGTTAAAACAAGTTAAAAGAACCCAATGAAGTAATTTGAAAACCTCTTGTTTACATAGAATCTGAAAAATCAACTTGCACACAACTCTACACACACTCACAAGCATTATAGTTGGATTCCGAGTAACTCCTAAGTTTTTTGAAAAATGAAAAGCAATCATATTTTGTGCCACGATTCTGACAATTGAAATCAAGTTCAAAGCTAAGTTTGTGAAAATTGAAGTATTGGCGAGTAATTATTAGTTTGCATTGCTTGAGGACAAGCAATAGTTCGAGTTTGGGGGTATGTTAAGTGTCTAAAAGTACTGTTTTAGTCACCCTTTTTATTCTTATTATTGCTAGACTTAGGCTCATATTAGTTGCATTATTAGCCATTCATGCATGTTTGCATTGTTTTCTTGGAGGACAAGCATGATTTCATATTTTGCTTAATTTTGTGGAAAAAGATACTGCCTTGGTGTGTTTTTGTTTGTGTGGGGAATCACTTGCCAAAGCAAGGTTGTAACCACTTATCAGGGCAATGCATGAAGGAGATGCCGAGCTAGTTGCTAGGGCAATGCATGAAAGAGATGTTGAGCTAGTTGTCAATAAGGGATAAGATGATATGGAAGTCAAAATTGATGACTAGATAAACCCAAGATGACGTGGAGCAAAGTTAAATCCAAAGGAGTTTGATTTCCATGAAGAGGTTAAAGAGAAATTAAATCCCAAGAAGATAGGATAAGATGTTGAAGGAGTTAAAATATAATAAAGAATTATATTCTCTAAAAGTATTTAATTCCAGCTTAACTTCCTCCTCAAAAAAAGACTTTGAACTAGCCCTATAAATTGAGGATCAAGCCATCAACTCCAAGGGAGAGAAAGGGAGAGATTTCGACAAAGGAGAGCAAGTGAGAGATTTCGACAAAAGAAGGAGGGAGAGATTTCGACAAGAGAAGGAGGGAGAGATTTCGACAAAGGCTTCAACCATTCTTCATCTTTTTCTTCTTTGTTCGATTAGGTTTATGTTAGGAATTCTTTGTTTTGTGTTTCTTTGGAACCTAGACACGAACTAAATCTATTTGGCTAAGGTTATTGTGTTTTGTGGCTGTGAGAAACAATTGGATTTTGTTTAGGTAATAAGAGTTTGCACTTTCAATTCAAGGTTTACTCATTCTTGGTTCTTATTCTTGTTTGCGAGTGAATTGGGAGAGGATCTCGTAACTTCATCTATTTATCTAATATCGGGAGAGTTAGATTCAAGAAAAGAATGAGTATGGTCTTTATTCAATCTATTGATGGTGAAGATTAATCCGGCTTAGGAATAAGTTAACGATTTCAACGGCTAAGAGGAGCACAAAATTGGTTGTTGTTCACCCTTGATTCACGTAGGGATGTATTATCAAGGCATGCACAAATAGCTAGAGTTTCGACTTGGGGATAAGAAGAAACCACTAAAGAACACTCCGCCGAACCTTGAAGTTGCTGCCCAGCCGCCCAAACAGTTGCCCAGCTTGTTACCCAAGCAACCATCGATTAGTTGCCAAGGCAACCCCGCTGCGCAAGTTGCCACGGCAACTGAGTTGCCCTTGCACTCTTTTACCAAGACGATCCAATCGGCTATCACACCTCAACTCACAATAACCTGGCCTATTCTCTCTCATTTGATTACATCTTCTTTTACATATTTGCTTTCTAGTTTAGTTGTTAGTTAAACTCCTACAATCTTCTACTTGTGTTCTTTTACTTTTTACAGTGCAAGAGATTAGATTCTTGAAATGGCACCAATCCCTGTGGAGACGATATCTTTTATACTATAACTTGCGACGTGTACACTTGCACAATTGCGGAGCACTTATTACGTGCAACAACACCTATTAATTTCACTTTTCCATAATCATCTTTATTTAAAAAGTATGGGCAAAATGACTAAAATTCCATTAATGAATCCATGTCTTCACAAAAATGTCATTTGTACACTATAATAAAATACTGCTTTCAATCGAATCTAAATCGATTAAAAAAATTCCAAAACGAAATGTCATGCTCTTCAAGTCCTCTTACAACCCCCTTCAAAATTTCATCACATTCCAAGCTCATACGATTATCTAAAATCCATTTAAACTTTAAATGTAATTTCCCAACAATAGAAACATCGGATAGAACCAACAATTTTATATTTGATTCACACCCTTATCTGATCTATTTGTTTATAGAATAAAAATAATTATTGGGAAAATTACCTTGTTAGTCCTTGAACTTTTCTCAACTTTTCACTTTGGTCACCAAACTTTAACACTTTACATTTTAGTCACTGAACTAAAATCACCAACTTTTAATTTTTTGCAAATTAGTCACTAACTATTTATTGGGGGTATTACAGGTTCATATTCTTCCAACACAAAGAAAATATCTTACATATGTAAAATGACATAATCAACCTTGGCTTATCATCCTTCAAAATATCCTGGATATTCGATTCGATCTGATTATCCGAATATTTTTCTGAACTTTATCGCTTTATAGCCATTAATACAAACTCCGCACGAAAAATCCAGGTAACACGAAAATGCCATTTTTGGGGGTAAACTATTCATTTACGGGGTTAAAATACACAACTTTTGGAAATTACACTTTGGTCCTTGAACTTTTCCAAAGTTTACACTTTAACCCCTAAACTTTCAAAATTTATATTTTGGTCACTAACCAAAAATTTGGGATATTACAAAAATGGTTTGATGTTGATACATTTTAACCCTTTTATTCAACCCGTGTTCCGACCTGTGCCCTACTTCTGCCAAATTCACACTACGGTTCCATTGTTTGTAATTCTTCTACGTTAGTCCCTTTTTATTTAAATTTAGTTCTTTAATTCTTATTTTCTACAATTTAATTCATATTTCATTTAATTCGCATTCCCTTTTTAATTTTAATTTATTTATTATATAACTTAATCTAAATAAAATTTTAGGGTAACATAGGTTTTAATAATGGTAACCTTCAGGTACATCTTTCCTTAAGTTGATTAAAAATAATAGATAAGTTAATTAGAAAATAATAAATTATTAGGTTAGTTTCTTCCATAGTTCAATAACTAATAAACTTTAGAAACCCTAGTCAAACTTTATAACTTATTGTTTAGTTTTCTAATAATATATGCTTAGAAATCAATGCCATAGGTTTAGGATCCCTAAAATAATTTACTCTTTTAACTTGGTAAGATCTTTTAGATAATTTAATTTCAATTAAAAATCTCTAAGTATAGCCTTTTAGGACTAGTCGCTTTAAACATACACTTTTGAGATAAAATCCTAGATTTTAAAGAATTAATAAAAAAATTAAATTTCATTCAAAAGGAACTTTTCCCTACATCACAAAAAACAAAGTATTTTCTCAAGTGGGGTTAATCTCGGCTTTCCCCTAGCAGTTGGGGAACGGTCGAAACTCCCATACGAGACTATACTTTCGAATTTTAGAGATTAATGTCTTAATCCCTATTTTATTTAAGTTTGACATGGGTTTCCTCAGCCGTGAGTGTATTCGGGTCACCTTTAGAACTTTGTAGACTTTTACATTAATCTTTGCATACATTCATCCTTGTTACAAAGGAAAATATTAGTGATCAAGTAAGCGTCGCTCTGCAGGCGTTGTGGGGTGCTAATCCTTCCCCACACGTAACTGTGCCCCCGAACCCTAAGATTTTGTAATCTCTGGTTTGTTTTAGGTTTTTGATCTGCCTATTCCAAAAGGACTAGTGGTGACTCTGTTATCACAACTTGGCGACTCCGGTGGGGAATTATATTAAGAGGGCATACGTTTTAATTGATCATGATTTATTTTCCTTGGAAGTTCATTGCATTTTTGTGTGCATTTATGTTGTATTTAATTGTTATTGCATCATAACATAAGCCCTCTACCCGGGCTTTATCCAATTTAAGTGGAAGAACAGTAGCTATGCCTTCATGAGTAACTCTCTGTATGGGCTAGTGAAACACTTTTGGGGTCCAGAGTACCTATGCTTTCGTGAGTAACCCTCCGTATGGGCATAGTGGAAATGCAATCCCCTTGAGCTATGCTCGATCCGTAAACCTCTGATGGTCCAGGATCGAACATCTTATCCACCTTAGTAGGGGTAAGGACGGTTCGAAAACCTTTTTTAGATCCAAGACCACATGTTTGAGAATCTAAGAAACCCACCATGTTAGAGCCATGTGGAAAGCCATAGAGAACTAGAAAGTATGCAGTTAGAGTTTACTTTTTGTATTTTTGCTTGTATTTATAATTTATTATTATGTACTGACACTTTTCTTGCCTTGTTTGTATTTTATATGGCATACATCGCATTGCATTCTATTGATATCCCGTAACACAAGTCAGTTAGTGACCACGAGTGTTTGGGTAGCATCATCCAGTTCTGGGGGTCTCTTGTTCAAATGCTGATGTTAGAAGTAAATCTTTGAAGCTCTAGTGCCAGCACGGTGACAGTGTACGGAAGGAAACCACCATTGACCTATCGACATGAGTGCTTATGGGTCTGCCTCGGAATCATTTGTCAGGACTAGTTATTTTATGGGAGAGTTTAGAGACCCAAGATTGAGCCATATTCACAAAGAGGTACGGAGACATAGCCCTTCTGCTTGGAATGGAGATAAACGAGCCTATGGTTCTAGCAGCCGTCAAGTTCTAGGATTCGATGTATCCTTATTTTGTCTTTAACAAAGAGGACATGACTCCTACCATTGAAGAATACATGGTCCTATTGCTTTTGGAATTGGAGTAACCTGAAAAAATTTAGTAGAAGGAGAAAAATTTTGGTTACTAAAAGAAGCTCACCAAGCTTACTAGTTTAGACGTAAACAAGATAGATGTTCATCTCGCGGATAAGATAAAAGCCCTTGTTTCACTTGGGAGTTCATATATGCCCCCAGATCATAAAGGACGTGAAGCACTAAAGGGTACTCAATTTACTCGCCCTAGGACATGTAGAGATAACATTGGTATACTTGTTAGCCCATAAGAACGTAAACCATGTCCTGGCAATCTGGGCAGAAACAATTAGGTCCTTAAATTATTGTTGAACTCGTGGGAGAGGTTGCTTCACCAAATGCTCACAACTTTTTTACTTATGGTTGCGAGGCCACTTCTGGGATAATGAGAAGATAAGCAAGCACTCGATGTCCAGAGATTTGATCCCGATCAAAGAGGTCACCAATAAGCGGTGGTAATGAAATGAGAAGCGGGAATAGTGGGAGGCCTTCTTTTCAAAACTTTTCGATGATGGCATGACATAGAGAGCTTTGTGGATGTATCCAGTGTCAATCCTATACAAATGTGGGAAGATAGAGTGGGTTCCTTCTCATAGGCCTATGGGGAGATACCAGTTACGCACCTCTATTAGTACAACGCCAATATGAATCCTGACAGTTCATTCACGTTACCCATGGGCTACGAGAAGAAAATTTTCCTACAAAGAGGACAATTCCACAAAACAAGTCATAGAGTTGGGTAGTGAGTGGAAACAAACATACCAAATGAAGGAGGCCCTATTTGCCAGTGTTGTACCTGAATATGCAAGTTGGAGAAAGCAAAGGATCAACAATATAGGCATTTTGGTCCTAGTAAACCACTCAGACAACCCTCAGCTAGGCATCTTTATAACCAAGCAAGAGATCTACAAGCAAGACTTTAAGAAAGAAAAAGAGGTGTTATGGGGTAGAATCACTGAACTCGAGGGCAAGCTCATCACAGAGGAATATCAAAGGGAAGGCTACCAGAAGGAAGTGAAGGTCTTATTGACAAAGTATGAGCTCCACTTGAAGGACGTACAAGCGTTGACTCAAAAAAATAACCGCCTGAAGGAACAAGTGGCGCACGTCGATAGCTCAAGGGCCTTAAGGGAAGAAAAGGCACATCTCGATGAAATGAAGAAGGAGTTGAAAATTTGGCAGCATGAGGTCAGGAAACAAAAAGAGAAAGTAGACCGACTTTTTAGAGAAAAATAAAACTTGGAGGACAATGCTCGGAAGCACGCAGTAAACTTAAAAAGTACCATGAGTTGAATCAAGAACTCCAGGAAAAGTTGAAGGAAGAAGAAATAAAGGGTGTCGAGGCTGAATTGCTCTGCTATGGTCTTGAAGACTTTAAGGTGCAGTTGCAAGCACAAAAGGACCATATTCATATCCTTCTTGACGACTAAGACTATGAGAAAATCCATTGGGCTGACTCTAAGTGGGTTGTTAACATCGCATGCTTGAGGAGGCAGTTGTATATTGATCATTTGACCCGTCAAGTGCAAAAGGTGGTCTCAAAAGCTCGTGATATGAGGAACCTAGCCAAATATTTGAGAGAGAGGTTCCTCACAACCGGGGAGGATGGGCCCGTAACTATTAGACTTCCTAGACTAGTATCAGCAACTGAGTCAGTTCTTTGGCCATATTTAGAGAGAGGTCACGCTAGTTGAAGAGTTCGAGCAACCGACAGCGAAGCGCATCAAAGGATGAGAGCAATCAGAATAGAAGAACATTTTTTTAATTTTTCAATAAGAATTATGTGTACTCATGCCTAGGAAAACATTGTACTCTAGGTAGCAGCCATGTTGGGCTACAAGAATCCTGAAGCAGTCAAGATGATCAAAAATGTTGACGTGGCAATACCTCCACAAGAAGTAAAACACAAGGCGTTCTCGCCAAAAGAAAGGTTCCAGATTCATTTTTCAAGAACTTCGACCAATATTCCAATGGAATTCGAAATGGTTTTGGGGGATGATCAAGACATCAAAGTCCAGACTTTAATGGGATAGCTGACAAGTATAAGGTGGATAGGAAGCTGGAAGGCCGTTGCAACAAACTTGAAAGGATTGTCAAGGCCCTACAATGAGGTGGTATTCATGACGGCATAGACGCTAGAGATCTTAGCCTGGTGATGGATTTAATAATTCCTCTAAAATTCAAGACACCTGACTTTGAGAAGTATGAAGGAACTACTTGTCTCTCAGCACATCTTACCTTGTACTACAAAAGATGTCCTTATACACGGACAATGACAAATTGCCCATACATTGTTTCTGGGGCAACTTGTCAGGGTCTGCTGCTAGATGGTATATACAACTAAGTCAGATCAGTGTACAGATGGTATACACAACTAAGCCGGATCAATGTAAAGATATAGAGATATTTGTCGAGGGCTTTCCTCGAGCAATATAAACATGTGACCGACATGGTCCTAAACCATCTCATACTGCAAGGGATGGAGCAAAAGGCTGATAAACGCTTTCACCAATCCGCACAAAGATGACGAGACGTGGCCGCCCAAGTTCTGTCACCGCTATTGGGGAATGGGATTACGCCAATGTTTATGGAGACACTAAAGGGGCACTTCTATGATCATATGATAAATCATGCCACGAAAAGCTTTGTGGATATCCTAATGAACGAGGAGTTGATATTGGCAGCCATTAAATGTGGGAAGCCCGACAGAGGCGAGGCAAATAAGCCATATAACAAAAAGGAGAATGAGGTTAACATGACAACCACTAATAATCTGAATTTTTCTAAGGGAGTGGTGATCAATAAGCCTAATATGGTAAATGCAAGTCTGGCAACCCATAACCCACCAAAAACAGAAACGAAGAACCAAGGGAATAGACGTTACTTTGCTCTCATACCCATAACACATGTAGAGTTGTTCCTGTAGTTGCTTGAGTCACGGTTGGTGGTCCCACAACACTTTACTCCAGTGTCACCTTTGTACCCCTATGGTACGATGTGAACATGCACTGCGAGTACCAGCCAGAATTCCAGGACATACGATCAAGAACTACACCCCTTTCAAAAAGAGCGGTGAAAGGTTTACGGAAGGTGGGCATGTTGTCATTCGATACACTAGAAGAAAAATGGAATCCCCTGCCAAATCACCAGAACACGGGGGTAAATGCCCTAATTGAAGAAGATGACAGGTTGGTCAAAAAGCGCATATAATATGTTAAGGCACCCTTAAAGTGGGTCTGGGAAAAATGGTCAAATATGATATATTGGCTGTAAACACTAAAATCATGCAACTAAAAGATAAGCCCCACTGTGAATACCATGAAAAATAAAGGCACGAGATTCAGTCCTATTCAGAGTTCAGACATCTGGTCCAAACCAAGATGGACAACAAAGAACTTGAGTTCTTTGAAAAGGACACATGTAAGACAGTAGAAGTTTGTGCATGAAAGGATTACCCGACAAAGAATTTTGATGGAATGAAGCCCTTGGTAATCAAGACCAAGGCCATAGTTGACGAATCACCCAGGAATGTTGTACCACGATTGGTAATAAAGGCACCGGACCCTTTCCCCAACAACAATAGCAAGCGGACACCTTGGAATTATGTTTGCATTGTAATATCCTCAGAGGATCCAGAACAAGCCAAATAGGTCATTAATGAGGTAGGCCACTTCACGAGGAGAGAGAGATGTTATTCTCTGCCAGTCACTAAGGATCGGGATGCAGTCCAAAGAAAGAATGTGGTGGATGATAAACCAGATAAGTGTTTCTATAACACCCCCTTCCCATATCCGTACACTGGATACGAGTTGGAAGTATTATGACTTCTTTATTCAAAGAATCGGGGTACTTTAAAATTTTCAGAAAACTTCCCGATGGTCACCCATCCTAAAATTTCTCTAGCCCAAGCACGTTTAACTTTACTTAAAATCGACATAAATTATTTATTCGAGTTCCAATCATGAATCAATTATCTTAGCAAGCAACCCATCCTCAAAGGTTATTATTAATCTTGAATCCTTCCACAAATTCCAATTATCTTAAAACCCATAACAACTTTAAAGGCCAATCCCAACTCGAATAAGTTTAGCAAGCATACATGCCACTATAATAATCAACCTCAATTAGGATGCCATTACTGTGATTACCTGTTGAGCTTTCTAATATTGATGCAATGCTTTTCTTCCCCTCATCTTGTTTTACCTACGTGTATACAATCAAATACAAGCTAAGTACGAACTTAGTGAGGCAATAAAGGAAATTAATAACAATAATTTAAACTTTATTCAAGTTCATGGCTACATTTATATAGTATGATATATACCAATGCATCAGCTTTCACATTGCATTAGTAATTATTTACTATATGCCAATGTCATAAGATTTTCATGTATGGCTGGTTACCATAATATGCCTTATATGCATCATGATCACTAGATAAATATTACCATCATACTAATCATGTATCAACATAATCTAAACTGGATATAAATTTTCTTACCGATATACTTGCCATATGTCTCGAGAGTTCATATCATCTCTAACCTATTTCCCGATTTATTATCCCTTTATTTATAGCCCAAAAATAAACCTTGAGGACTCTGGATACAAGAGTCAAATATGCACCGAAGTGCTTCTCGCATATTTATAAGGTTGTGCTTACCATAATGCCCGCACATATATAAGGTTGTGCATGTCATAATACCCGCACATTTATAAGGATGTGCTTACCACAATAGCCACACATTTATAAGGTTGTGCTTACCATAATACCCGCACATTTATAAGGTTGTGCTTACCATAATACCCGCACATTTATAAGGTTGTGCTTACCATGCACTAAGTGTCCTCTATGTACACTATAGTGGTATCCCGATTATGCAGCGTGCTGCTGGACTCTATGGCATGCCAGCTATATCTTGTCTCTCAATTGACTTATTTGGGTATAATTTTTGTATTTAATCCATTCATGGGAATGTATATCAATTTAAATTACATTAGGCAGTTCATACCCGAAATAACATTTATAGCATATCATCATCAATAATTAGTGATCAATGCATTTTTTTTCAACCTTTGACATATTTAAAATATGTCAAGTATATGATCAATGACATAAATATCATGACAATATATAAACCAGGTAGACTCATCGCAAGTCCTACTGGTGATGTATAAAACATCCATGTATAATGTTATGTATGCACTGCACTCGCCTGGGCCATTTATTAGCATGCATCACTAAATTCTACTCGATCATTTCCTTTATATAACCTCGAACCCTTCTTTGATTCGGACTTGACTTCATTTATCACATAAATAAGATAAATTATTTGTTAGATTCAAATCTAACAATACCTTAACCATACTGTCTAACGTAATCATTGGAATATAAAATTTCCAAATATTTTTCCATAACAAACTTCTAATTTCTACTAACTTCTTCATATTATTCTACTTGTCAATTTAGTCCCAGCACTTGCTTCAAACCACCAATTCATCATCTTCTTCATCAAATAATAATTCAAAATAATTCCCTCTAATTTTCTTTCTTTGCCCAAAACAGTCCCTAAAATGCAAAGGTAAGGATTCAAACTTCTTAACTTTGCAATTTATTCCTCAAATCAACACTACTATTTTATTTCTATTATTTTAACTGAAAATCAGATTTAATCCCATGCAATAATTTATTTCCTATTTGGTCACTTGATTTTGACAATTTCTCAAAATGGTCACTAATTCGATTCAACATCGGTTTAACATTCTAACCTCAATTTCACATCTCCAACATCATTAATTACATAAATACACTCCAAAATCACAAAAATCATAGTGGTCCCTTAACTTTGAAGCTTGCTGAATTGGTCCCTATACATTTAACTTAGGGTCTTGCTTCCAAACATCAAATCAAGCTTACTAAATCATTAATTCAACATAACAAACCCTAAATTAAACTTGAATCCATAAACCCTAATCATCTTCATAATAATCAAAACATGTAGAACTTAAATCCCAACTCAATATCATGATTTTCACATCATACTAGCTTGATTTCAACTTAAATTCAACTATGGAATCGTAAAATCTCAAAAGCCCTGAATTGTGTATAAACCAAAATTTCTTCCATATATCAAATCTCATCATCCAATAATGTATTCCATGAATTATTTACATCAAAAGATAGAGCTTGAAGAGAAAAACAACTTTGTAGTTCGAAAGATTACCTTAAAACCGAGATTCGCGGCTTAAATCGAGCTTGGAAATTTCTCTCTTCTTTCTCCTCTTTTTCCATGGTTTATGGCTGGAAAAGATGAACATTTTCTTCATCTTTTCACTATTAATTTACACTTTTAACTATTAAATGAATTTTAAATTCATTTAAATAGTGAAATTACCAATTTAGCCTTTAAATCCAATGGCTAATTTAATCTCATCCAAAATCAAGGGCCACGATTAAATCCATGTATTTTTCATCTTCCAAAGATGTCCTCAAAATTTCAAACATATTTCAAAATTGCCATCCTTGCCAAATGACCAATTTGCCCTCCAACTAGTCTTTATTTACTAGTCGGTTTCAAAATTGTCATTCCATAAAAATCTAACTAACTTAGTTCCTTCTCAACCAGCCACATGTCAATTTATTCATCCAATGGTCAAAAATAAACCAATAAGTTGGTAGTTACCAACTTTACCCTTGTAATTTTTCCAAAATTATGATCTTGCCATTTTTCATCCAACGGCTCATATTTAGCATGGAAAATCAACTTAAATCCAAGGGTTCATATTCTTCCAACACAAATAAAATATCTTAGACATATAAAATGACATAATCAACCTTGGCTTATCATCCTTCAAAATATCCTGGATATTCGATTCGATCTGAATATCTGAATATTCTTCCAAACTTTATCGCTTTATAGCCAAAAATACAAGCTCCGTAAGAAAAATCCAAAGGACACAGAAAGGTCACTTACGGGGTCAAAATACATAACTTTTGAAAATTACACATTGGTCCATGAACTTTTCCAAAGTTTACACATTAACCCGTAAACTTTCAAAATTTACATTTTGGTCACTAATCAAAAATTGGGATAGTACAATTCTCCCCTTAAGAAAATTCGGCCTCAAATTTTCAACACATACCTGATTAAAAAGCAATGAGAAAACTACTTTCTCATATCTTTTTTTTTCAAATCACTTTTTCGACTTCATAATTTCACCAAAGGACTTTAACAAGCATGATCATCTTATTTCTCAGTCCTTTGACTTCATGTGCCAAAATTTTTACCGATTCTTTCTCATAAATCAAATCCTGGTTGAATCTCTATTCCTTCCAGAGTAATAATAGATAAAGGATCTGATCGATACTTCTTGAGTATCGATACTTGAAATACATTATGAATCTTGTCCATTTCCGGAGGTAAGGTTAACTAATAAACCACCAGACCAACCCTTTTTACAATCTTATGTGGTCCAATAAATCTCGGACTCAGCTTCCTCAGGGGATATACCGGGTCATATAAAACCTCAATCTAATAACTCTTACAACTAGATCTTTAGCTTTCTCAATCTAGTAAGAGCCATTCTGTAGAGTGTAATCAATATATGTCCAATATTGGATTAAATACAATCCTAAACTTAGTTTCTTGATTAAACATCAAGCCTGACAGCTCCTCTTAGGCAACCCATTTAAAACTCATAAACAATAAGAATACTCTCCCAGCTTACCCTTGATGCTAGGTATCCATAGGATAAGTGAAATAATTTTCACTTTAGTAATAAATTCCAATAAAATTTTGCATGCCCATGCATAATAATTATTACCACACTCACATGATTAGTTTTGTGGTTTTCTTGAATCTCCAACATTAATCATAAATGTCAGAGAGTTCCTAATTTTATCTTGTCTCGATCTCTTTACGGAACTTTGTAATAAATCCAGCTTGGATTTTTTGCCAGAAATCTTCACCACTTTTTAAAAGTGGTTATCTCGATTTACTGTTCCTCTTCACGAGTTATGACCTTTATTTAGATATTTTATCATTATGAACCATTTCCATTGCATTCAGCATAATTTGCTGCTTCATAGAATTTTGAAATATATAGGGCAGTCAGTACTTCTTTATACTTGACCTCTAGCCCTATATAAACTGTCATAATAGGCTCTCCTTCTGTTTGTAAGAAGCAGCTTAAAAGCAAAGCAACTCAGTTTATTAAACTTGCACACATACCCGTAAATGATCCAATATCCCAAATTAAGATGCAAAAACTCTATTGCATCACTAGGATAAAATTTGTTACGGAACTCTCAAAGAAAGAACTTTTAGTTAACAGACTTTTGAGTATTTACCATAACATTACTTTATCAAATACGGGTCTAATCCTTTCAGATGAAATACTACTTTACTTTTAGTCTTCTCTGTTCATCAATACAGAGTTCCTTCAACCTAACCTTTATATCATTAAACCATAGATTAACAATCATAAAATCTACATCAATGTCTTTCTAAAAATCTATTGTGTCAGAACTCTCAATTCTTTTGCAATCTATGCCTAAGCCGGCTGATCCATGATCTCATCTAATGTTTGGAAGAAAAACTCTTAATTCAGAACATACATATCATATTATTCTGGTGCCTCTGTGCCATGCTAAGCTGAGGGTAGAATATTATCATTAACCTTATCATGCTCGTGAATCTCTTATTGATTCACTTGTCTAAACACCTCACATAATTCTTTTACCCCCACACATTGGAATTTAACATTATTATCATAATGAAGTAAGCAGCATCCATTCCAACAAGTAAAATCATCAGTAATTCTGACATCCTAGTGGCATGTATGCACTTTTGATCTTTACCATACTTCATTTAGCTCCAGAACCGGCTAAACCTATAGCTCTGATACCAATAAATGTAACACCCCCTTCTATATCCGTACACCGGATAGGAGTTGGAAGTGTTATGACTTCTTTATTCAAAGAATCAAGATACATTAAAATTTTCAGAAAACTCCCCGATGGTCATCCATCCTAAAATTTCTCTAGCCCAAGCACGCTTAACTTTACTTAAAATCGACATAAATTATTTATTCGAGTTCTAATCATGAATCAATTATCTTACAATGCAACCCATCCTCAAAGGTTATTGTTAATCTTGAATCCTTCCACAAATGCCAATTATCTTAAAACCCATAACAACTTTAAAGGCCAATCCCAACTCGAATAAGTTTAGCAAGCATACATGCCACTATAATAATCAACCTCAATTAGGATGTCATTACTATGATTACCTGTTGAGCTTTCCAATATTGATGCAATGCTTTTCTTCCCCTCATCTTGTTTTACCTACGTGTATACAATCAAATACAAGCTAAGTACGAACTTAGTGAGGCAATAAAGGAAATTAATAACAATAATTTCAACTTTATTCAAGTTCATTGCTACATTATATAGTATGATATATTCCAATGCATCAGCTTTCACATTGCATTAGTAATTATTTACTATATTCCAATGTCATAAGATTTTCATGTATGCTCGGTTACCATAATATGCCTTATATGCATCATGATCACTAGATAAATATTACCATCATACTAATCATGTATCAACATAATCTAAATCGGATATAAATTTTCTTACCAATATACTTGCCATATGTCCCGAGAGTTCATATCATCTCTAACATGTTTCTCGATTTATTATCCCTTTATTTATAGCCCAAAATTAACCTTGAGGACCCTGGATACACGAGTCAAATATGCACCGAAGTGCTTCTCGCACATTTATAAGGCTGTGCTTACCATAAAGCTCGGACATTTATAAGGTTGTGCTTGCCATAATACCCGCACATTTATAAGGATGTGCTTACCATAATACCCACACATTTATAAGGCTGTGCTTACCATAATACCCATACATTTATAAGGCTGTGCTTACCATAATACCCGCACATTTATAAGTATGTGCTTCCCATACACTAAGTGTCCTCTATGTACACTATAGTGTTATCCCGGTTATGCAGCGTGCTACTGGATTCTATGGCTTGCCAACTATATCTTGTCCCTCAATTGACTTATTTGGGCATAATTTCCGTATTTAATCCATTCATGGCAATGTATATCAATTTAAATTACATTAGGCAGTTCATACCCGAAATAACATTCATAGGATATCATCATCAATAACTAGTGATCAATGCATTTGTTTTCAACCTTTGACATATTTAAAATATGTCAAGTATATGATCAATGACATAAATATCATGACAATATATAAACCAGGTAGACTCATCGCAAGTCCTACCGGTGATGTACAAAACATCCATGTATAATGTTATCTATGCATTGCACTCGCCTAGGCCAATTATTAGCATGCCTCACTAAATTCTACTCGATCCTTTCCTTTATAGAACCTCGAACCCTTCTTTGATTCGGACTTGACTTCATTTATCACATGAATAAGGTAAATTATTTGTTAGATTCAAATCTAACAATACCTTAACCATACTGTCTAACATAATCATTCGAATATAAAATCTCCAAATATTTTTCCATATTAAACTTCTAATTTCTACTAACTTCATATTTTTCTACTTGTCAATTTAGTCCCATCACTTGCTTCAAACCACCAATTCATCATCTTCTTCATCAAATAATTATTCAAAATAATTCCCTCTAATTTTCTTTCTTTGCCCAAAACAGTCACTAAAATGAAAAGGTAAGGATCAAACTTCTTAACTTTGCAATTTAGTCCTCAAATCAACACTACTATTTTATTTCTATTATTTTAACTAAAAATCGGATTTAATCATCCTTGGCTTATCATCCTTCAAAATATCCCGGATATTCGATTCGATCTGAATATCCGAATATTCTTCCAAACTTTATCGCTTTATAGCCAAAAAATCAAGCTCTGTAAGAAAAATTCGAGTGACACGGAAAGGTCACTCTTGGGGTGAACAATTCATTTACGGGGCTAAAATACATAACTTTTGAAAATTACACTTTGGTCCCTAAACTTTTCCAAAGTTTAAACTTTAACCCCTAAACTTTCAAATTTTACATTTTGGCCTCTAATCAAAAATTGGGATATTACAATTCTCCCCCTTAAGAAAACTTCCCGATGGTCACCCATCCTAAAATTTCTCTAGACCAAGCACGCTTAACTTTACGTAAAATCGACATAAATTATTTATTCGAGTTACAATCATGAAACAATTATCTTAGCATGCAACCCATCCTCAAAGGTTATTGTTAATCTTGAATCCTTCCAAAAATGCCAATTATCTTAAAACCCATAACAACTTTAAAGGCCAATCCCAACTCGAATATGTTTAGCAAGCATACATGCCACTATAATGATCAACCTCAATTAGGATGTCACTACTGTGATTACCTGTTGAGCTTTCTAATATTGATGCAATGCTTTTCTTCCCCTCATCTTGTTTTACCTACGTGTATACAATCAAATACAAGCTAAGTACGAACTTAGTGAGGCAATAAAGGAAATTAATAACAATAATTTAAACTTTATTCAAGTTCATGGCTACATTTATATAGTATGATATATATCAATGCATCAGCTTTCACATTGCATTAGTAATTATTTACTATATGCCAATGTCATAAGATTTTAATATATGCCCGATTACCATAATATGCCTTATATGCATCGTGATCACTAGATAAATATTACCATCATATTAATCATGTATCAACATAATCTAAATCGGATATATATTTTCTTACCGATATACTTGTCATATGTCGCGAGAGTTCATATCATCTCTAACTTGTTTCCCGATTTATTATCCATTTATTTATAGCCCAAAAATAAACCTTGAGGACCATGGATACACGAGTCAAATATGCACCAAAGTGCTTCTTGCACATTTATAAGGTTGTGCTTACCATAATGCCCGCACATTTATAAGGCTGTGCATGCCATAATACCCGCACATTTATAAGACTGTGCTTACCACAATACCCACACATTTATAAGGTTGTGCTTACCATAATACCCGCACATTTATAAGGATGTGCTTACCATACACTAAGTGTCCTCTATGTACACTATAGTGCTATCCCGGTTATGCAGCTTGCTGCTGGACTCTATGGCATGCCAAATATATCCTATCCCTCAATTGACTTATTTAGGCATAATTTCCGTATTTAATCCATTCATGGCAATGTATATCAATTTAAATTACATTAGGCAGTTCATACCTGAAATAACATTCATAGCATATCATCATCAATAACTAGTGATCAATGCATTTGTTTTTAACCTTTGACATATTTAAAATATGTCAAGTATATGATAAATGACATAAATATCATGACAATATATAAACCAGGTAGACTCATCGCAAGTCCTACTGGTGATGTATAAAACATCCATGTATAATGTTATGTATGCATTGCACTCGCATGGGCCATTTATTAGCATGCCTCACTAAATTCTACTCGATCCTTTCCTTTCTAGAACCTCGAACCCTTCTTTGATTCAGACTTGACTTCATTTATCACGTGAATAAGATAAATTATTTGTTAGATTCAAATCTAACAATACCTTAACCATACTGTCTGACATGATCATTCGAATATAAAATCTCCAAATATTTTTCCATAATAAACTTCTAATTTCTACTAACTTCTTCATATTTTTCTACTTGTCAATTTAGTCCCATCACTTGCTTCAAACCACCAATTCATGATCTTCTTCATCAAATAATTATTCAAAACAATTCCCTCTAATTTTCTTTCTTTGCCCAAAACAGTCACTAAAAAGCAAAGGTAAGGATTCAAACTTCTTAACTTTGCAATTTAGTCCTCAAATCAACACTACTATTTTATTTCTATTATTTTAACTGAAAATCAAATTTAATCCCATGCAAGAATTTATTTCCTATTTGGTCACTTGATTTTGATAATTTGTCAAAATAGTCACTAATTCGATTCAACAACAGTTTAACATTCTAACCTTAATTTCACATCTCCAACATCATTAATTACATAAATACACTCCAAAATCACAAAATTCATATTTGGTCCCTTAACTTTGAAACTTGCCGAATTGGTCCCTATACATTTAACTTAGGGTCTTGCTTCCAAACATCAAATCAAGCTTACTAAATCATTAATTCAACATCACAAACCCTAAATTAAACTTGAATCCATAAACCCTAATCATCTTCATAATAATAAAAAATGTAGAACTTAAATCCCAACTCAATATCATGATTTTAACATCATACTAGCTTGATTTCAACTTAAATTCAACTATGGAATCGTAAAATCTCAAAAGCCCCAAATTGTGTATAAACCCTAATTTCTTCCACATATCAAATCTCATCAACCAAGAAATTATTCCATGAATTATTGACATCAAAAGATAGTGCTTGAAGAGAAAAACAACTTTGTAGTTCAGAAGATTACCTTAAAACCAAGATTCGGGGCTTAAATCGAGCTTGGAAATTTCTCTCTTCTTTTTCCATGGTTTATGGATGGAAAAGATGAACATTTTGTTCATCTTTTCACTAGTAATTTACACTTGTAACTATTAAATGAATTTTAAATTCATTTAAATAGTGAAATTACCAATTTAGCCTTTAAATCCAATGGCTAATTTAATCTCATCCAAAATCAAGGGCCAAGATTAAATCCATGTATATTTAATCTTCCAAAAACGTCATCAACATTTCAAAAATATTTCAAAATTCCCATCCTTGCCAAATGACTAATTTGCCCTCCAACTAGTCTTTATTTACTAGTTGGTTTCAAAATTGCCATTCCATAAAAATCTAACTAATTTTGTTCCTTCTCAACCATCCACATGTCAAATTATTCATCCAATGGTCAAAAATAAACCAATAAGTTGGTAGTTACCAACTTTACCCTTGTAATTTTTCCAAAATTACGATCTTGCTATTTTTCATCCAACGGCTCGTATTTAGCATGGAAAATTAACTTAAATCCAAGGGTTCATATTCTTCCAACACAAATAAAATATCTTAGACATATAAAATGACATAATCAACCTTGGCTTATCATCCTTCAAAATATCCTGGATATTCAATTCGATCTGAATATCCGAATATTCTTCCAAACTTGATCGCTTTATAGCCAAAAAATACAAGCTCTATACGAAAAATCCAAGTGACACGGAAAGGTCACTCTTGGGGGTGAACTATTCATTTACGGGGTTAAAATACATAACTTTTGAAAATTACACTTTGGTCCCTAAACTTTTCCAAAGTTTACACTTTAACCCCTAAACTTTCAAAATTTACATTTTGGTCACTAATCAAAATTGGGATATTACAGTTTCTATGAAGAGCGGCCAACGAAGTATCATGAGCCTGTAAAAGAGTCAAAGGCCCAATAATTTTTGAAAATTCTTAAGCACGGAGAGTACATGGTGGAGCAACTCCACAAGCTCCCAGCATGTATCTCTATGTTGTCATTGTTGTTAAGTTCTGAGGGGCACCGTGACACCCTACTCAGAATCCTCAACCACACGTTCATGCTAAAAAAATAACCACCGACAAGATGGACATGTTGGTTGGCCATATTGTCGTGGATAACTACATTTCCTTTAGTGATGAGGAAATTCTTGAAAGAAGGAGGGGTTCATACAAGGCCCTTCATGTTTCCACCCGCTACAAAGGGCACATGCTACTGGGGGTCATCATTGACAATGGTTTAGCTTTAAACGTCCTACCTATGGCAACACTAAAAAAGTTGCCAATTGATGATTCCCACATGAAAGCATATCAGAACACATTCAGAGCCTTTAGTAGAACCTAGAGGGACATACTGGGAAAGGTAAAAGTTCCCTTACAAATTGGACTATCCACTTTCGAGGTTGATTTTATGGTAATGGAAATTAGGCCTGCACACAATTGCCTTTTAGGGGGCTCTTAGATTCACTCGACAGGTGTGGTCCCATCCACGTTACACCAGAAGTTGAAGTTTATGGTTGATGGCCAGTTGGTAACTATTGGCGCTGATGAGGACATCATTGCCTCAGTATCAACTGATGCGCCTTACATTGAAATTGATGTAGAAGCATTAGAGTTCTCTTTTAGGTTGCTTGAGTTGGTTAGTGTGACCTTTGTCTCATAAGGATGCAAGATTTGTAGGCCAAGACTATCCAAGTGTGCAAAAATACAAGTGAAGGAAACCCTAGGCAGAGGAGCTAAGGTTGGAAAAGGTTTTGAAAAATGGCACAATGGTTGGTTGTATCCAATGACTATTACTGGAAAAAAAATGATCGATTCGGGCTAGGGTTCAAGCCCAGTACACTACAAAGAAGAGTCGCGATGAAGAAGTGTCAAGAAAGAATGAAAGCAAGGCTAAAAGGGGAGGTGGTCACGTAGAAACCAATAACATTTCCACCCTTTATTATACCTTTGTTTTAGGGGGTTCGTGAACCCTGACATAACCCAGGTTAAAGAAGAAGTGACAGAGATTGTAGAGATTTTTGGGAATCTGAGCATCAATGTTGTGTTGGAAGAAGACAAAGAAGGCGAGCACCTATCCATTATCCACCCGTGTGATGAGCTTAACTACAAAAGAACTTCCTATAGTTTTTAAGTCTCTTTCAGAGTAATTCTCAAAACCAATGTTCTGTTTTAGCTCGAAAATAGTAAGGGATCTTTTATGTAAAGGGCACATGCTAAACCATTCGGTTCTAATTTTCAATAAAGATACATTTTTCAATAAATTTTGTATGGCAAACATGCATTATTTAATACCAAAACACACAGAAATAACAAAGCAACAAAACCCAAATGAATAAATAAATAACTCATCTTTTCATCTTTTCAAGCACTGATATATACCCCCCGTCCATTTTTCTTTTAGGTTTTCGGATATCAATGGCATAAGCAACCTTAAGTCTGAATCGCAAGTCAATTTCAAATAGCCTATGTGTTTAGAAGAGATTGAAGACCATGACGAAGAAGCTGAATGTAATATACCTTGCGATCTACTTCGACTGATGGAAAGTGAAGAAAAGCAAATTATTTCCCATAAAGAAAGGTTAGAAGTTTTGAACCTTGGAACTGAAAAAGAAAGAAACAAGGTAAAGATCGACACTACCATCACGGTAGGGCCTGATTAAGCTTCTGCAAAATTACAAGGATGTATTCGCCTGGTCATTTCAAGATATGCCCGGTTGCCTAAAAAGCCAGAATACAGGCCTGTACAATAGAAACTATAGAGGATAAAACTCGTGATGCTTTTGAAAGTAAGAGATGAGGTGAAAACCAGTACGACACCAAATTTTTACAAGAGGCTAGGTATCTTGAGTGGGTGGCCAACATCGTCCATGTTCCAAAGAAAGATGGAAAAGTGTGCATGTATGTCGATTATATAGACGTCAACCGAGCAAGCCCTAAGGATAGTTTTCGCTTATCGCACATTAAAACTTTAGTGGACAACACGGTGGGTCATTCCTTATTTTCCTTCATTGATGGTTTTTTAGAATACAATCAGATCAAGATGTGCCCTAGGCATATGGAGAAGACCATATTTATCATATTATAGGGAATCTTCTGCTACAAGGTAATGCCTTTCAACCTTAAAAACACTGGGTCAGCTTATCAAAGAACCATGGTAACCTTATTCCATGACATGATGCACAAGGAGATTGAAGTATACATGGACTACATGATCACCAAATCTCGAACGGAGGATGAGCACATTGTGAATCGAAAAAAGCTCTTCCAAAGGTTGAGAAAATTGTAGCTGAAACTCAACCATGCCAAATATACCTTCGGAGTTACGTTAAAAAACTTTTAAGGTTTGTTCTGAGAAAAAGAGAAATTGAAATAGATTTAGATAAAGTGAGAGTGATCCAACAGCTTCATCCCCCTCAAATGCAAAAGGAGGTTCACAATTTCTTGGGGATACTCAATTACATTGCTCGATTTATCTCCCAACTGACAGAGAAATGCAGTCCAGTATTCTGATTACTTAGAAAGAATAATCTAAGAGTATGGAACGAAGAGTTTCAAGCAGCCTTGGATCAGATCAATAAGTAGTTGTCAAACTAGTCTATGTTAGTGCCACCTATCCCGGGAAGGCCACTAATCTTATACCTGACTGTATATAAAAATTTGATAGCTGTGTGTTGGGGCAGCACGACGAGACTAGAAGAAAAGAAAGGGAAATCTATTTTCTGAGCAAAAAGTTCACCGACTGCGAGATAAGGTATTCATTAATTAAAAAGTTGTGTCGCATTTTGGTTTGGGCATCCAAAAGGCTCAGACAATACATGTTGTACCAAACTACATGGTTAATATCCAAGCTCGACCCCTTAAAGTTCATGATGGAAACATTGGACCCTTTTAGAATATTGTCCAATTGGCAGATGTTGTTAACAGAATTTGACATTCAATATGTTAGCCAGAAAATAGTAAAATGAAGCATCATAGTGAACATCTTAGGAAGTCACACTTCCATAGACTATGAGGCCTTGGATTTTAATTTTTCCAACGAGGATTTAATATGCATTACGACTGAAGAAGACAGACCAACAGATTCATGGGTCTTGAATTTTGATGGCGCTTCGAATGCCTTGGGACGCGACATTGGGGAAATAATAGTCTCTTCAGAAGGTAGCCACTATCCCTTTACAAGCCGGCTAGATTTTTTCTACACCAATAATATGGTAGAATACGAGGCTTGTATTAAGGTGTTGCATGTAGCGATGGAAAGAATAGTCAAAATTCTAAGAGTCTTTGAAGATTTTGCTTTAGTCATCTATCAAATCCGGGGAGAATGGGAAACGAAGGATTCAAAATTAATTGAGTATCGCAAATTGGTCCTCGAACTAATTAAAGAATTTGACAAGTTTACTTTAAAATGCCTTCCAATGGAAGATAATCAAATGGATGATGCCCTTACTACATTATCCATAACATTTAAAGTAAGTGAAGGTTCCAAAATAATGCCAGTCAAGATGTGAATCTTCAATTTTCCTGCACACTGCTATAACATAGAATAAGTAGATAGTCTCCCATGGTACCATGACATATTACAATACATAAAGATCAAGATTGGGTGAACAGTGAAAAATGAACGGTCTAAAAGTAAAAACCTACAAGGGCTCTTTAGAATTAAGAAAAAAAATCAAGATGAAAACCCGTAAAGGGCGTCTTGAAACTAAAGGGGGATTCAAGTTGAAAACCCACAAAGGGCGGCTTAAATATTATGATTTAGGTGAACAGTGAATGACTTTCTCAAAAGGCTGATATTTTGCTTCACATCGTCTCGGAATTTGAAATTTTCTCAGCAAAGGCTGCACTTAGGAAAACTTCTGATGGATTAACCTGGAGTGCTTTGGCCCTTGATATCCGAATACTTGATTTTTTACTTTTAATTACCTTTGTGTTTGCCACTATTAATAAAGCAACATTCTGAAGCTTTTCTTTTTACATCCCTATTGCCCGAATTTGCATTTGCATTGAAATGGGAACCTATGAATTAGCATTCATACAACATAAAAGGTTTTGTGCATTACTCTAAAAGATTGTTTGAAAGTACAGGGACTATGCTGCATTTCAGTATTTTGACTCGGATTATGCCATTCGCAAGAGTATAACATTTTGTGCAGATCATGGCACTAGATTGAAGCAATTTACACAGATCAAGGATGCAAGATTTCTTAAGCATTAAATATCATTTGAAGACATTTAAGGTTGAAATAAGTCTTATTGCGAAGATTCCCAAGCAAGCAATTCAAAGTACATCTCAAGAAGCTTTGAGGGTGCTTGATATTATTTTAAGGCATTGGAGGAGATGCTCGGAGATCTAAAGTTCTAGTTTGGAAGGTCATTTACTTGATATTGATATCCAACTGCCAGATCTAAAAAACTGCAGTATAAATATAAGATTACTGGATTGAGCGAGCAAATATGCAAAGATAAGATGTTTTCTATAAAGCAAAAGGGTACAAATAATGAGAATGCTGAAGCAGAGATAGTGAAGCAGGACAGGACAGTACTGGGAGACATCTCCACCATCAAACATGTCACGAGTTAGGAATCCCTAAAATCATTACAATCCTAGTATTTGCTTTGACATAATTATTCTTTTCGGCATCCTCAGGTTCGAAGAAGTAGAGCAGAACTTTTGCACACTATCTCAGGTTTGAAGGAGCGTCGTTTGGTTTGTTCTTGTGAGAAAGAACAAGATTGGGTTCAACTAAGTATCATCGGGTTCGAAGGATTGAAGTTTTTTGAGCTACCTCAGGTTTGAAGGAGTGTCGTTCATTTTGTTCTCATCGGGAAAGTTTTGTTGGGTTACATTGGTATACCCCATGGCAAAACAGAAAAATTATCCGATGATCACCAACAGAGATCCATGTATGAAGAACGAATTGGGGTGAATAAGGGTAAAGAATTACCTATTTAAAATTTGGAATTCTAAATTTAGAGAAGATAGATACCCAATCACGATTCCATGATGTTGATTCCTAAGTCGTAACGATAATGCTCCGACCTCTACGTAGTTCACCAGTTGAAACGAGCTTATAAAACTCTCTGAACTATTTAGAGGGTTTTCCAAAAAACATTAATGACTGCTAGATCTCTCATGCCTTTATATAGCCTTTGTAATCCTAATTCAACTTATATTAGAATTTCAATATATATATTAATATATATAATCCTAATTTAACTTTAATTAGGATTTCAATATACATCTATATTAATATATATATAATCACAATTTAACTTAATTAGGATTTCAATACATATTAATATATATAATCTCAATTCAACTTAATTAGGATTTTAATATATATATATTAATGTATATAATCCCAATTCAACTTTAATTAGGATTTCAATATATATATTAATTTAAATTAAATTATATTATTTATATATTAAAAGAGTCATAATTACAATAATTATTTTCTTTAAATTTTTATCCAATAGTTAAATTATATATATATAATTTATATTGATTTAACTAAATTTGTGTACAAAAAAATTGTACATATATAATTCGTTTAATATATGCTCATTTCAACTGTGGGTGTGACCCTTAGGTTCTTTATAACGCTAGTAGTAAATATTAGAACATTTCTAATATTACAAACAATGAGTGATATCTAGCAATATATCATTGTCACCTAAGTTACAAGAAATAATGATTCGACATAACATCTTCGTGATTAACTCTTTTCATGTATTACATCATTTTGTCCTTATATCTAGATTGGACACATGTCATGGAACAGTCACACTTGTATAGTCCATCTAATATTTCTTGATATCTTAAGTAGACTATTATAAATAATAACTATGATACCTCATATCAACTCATTCGAGCATGGCCATGCATTTTTAGTCTCACTCAATCAAGTTGCCTACGATATTACTCCTATTATGTAGGAAGGAAAATCCTATCTTGATAAACTATATCCCACTACATAGATTATGGCATATCCAATATCAGTCTTTATAGTGTAGTCAGTTACAACACACGTTTGATTGTATCAAAATATGCCACTCACAATGTTGAAATAATGATGATCTCAAGTCTGAGGATCATACATGTAGTTATCACTATGAGCAATGTTGTGACTATTACATAATAATCCAAGAAATATGCTCATAGCGGGTCAGTCCAGTATGTCATTCTCTAACATATACTTATGTATTGATTTTGACATCTCTATGTCAATGACAACACTTTGTCATCAATCAACTACATATTATTCTTAATGCATTATTGTTGCCTATGCCCACAATAATACTCGACTAAGGACATTTAAGAATAACTATATTATTCTAAGGACTTTATTATAATTTAGTTTATTTATGCACGCGAAATAGTAACTGAAAATAACAATGGCAATGCCTATGTATTAATAAACAAGGTAAAAACAAATGTCATTTAAAATCATCCTATTATTGGTCTTTGGACATACTCTAACAATCTCCCACTAGCACTAAGACCAATCACTCATGTATCTAATAGAAAGTGACTTAGTGTGACGATCATGCTTCTGCTGCATCAGAGGCTTTGTTAGTGGATCGACAATGTTATCATCTATAGATACTCTATATATTTCCGCATCTACGCGATATATGATTTCTCGAATGAGATGGTAATGCCTAAGTATGTGTTTGGATCATTGGTGATATTTGGGTTTTTTACTTGTGCGATGGCTCCGTTGTTATTACAACGTAGATCAATAGCATCCAAAATGCTCGGCACAACCCCTAGTTCAGATATGAACTACTTGATCCAAATAGCCTCTTTTGCATCATCATTTGCTATAGAATACTCGGCTTCTGTTGTATAATTAACTATTGTATCTTGCTTTGAACTTTTCCAGCTCACAATGCCTCTATTAAGGCATAACACAATACCCAATTGCGATCGTGAATTATCTTTATCGGTTTGAAATCTAGCATCAGTATAACCTTTTATGCTTTGGTATTTCTTACCTTCATATATAAGGAATGCATCATTAGTTCTTCTTAAGTACTTAAGGATGTTTTTAACCACGACCCAGTGACCTTCAACGGGACCTACCTAGTACCAACTTGTCATGCTTAAAGCATATGATACATACGGACAAGTGAATAGCATGGCATACATGATAGATCAAATTACTGAAGCATATGGAATCTTACTCATGCACTCTCTTTCTTGAGGTGTTGAAGGACACATTTCCTTCGAGAGTAAAATTCCATGTCTCATAGGTAAGAACCCCATTTTGAATTCTTTTATAATGAATCTTTTCAGTACTTTATCTATGTATGTATTTTGACTCAATCCTAGGATTTGTCTCGATCTATCTATATAGATCTTGACTCCTAATATGTATGTTGCCTCATCCAAGTCTTTCATGGAAAAAACATTTTCCTAACCAAGTTTTTACAAACTGTAAGCTAGGTATGTCATTTCCTATTATCAGTATGTCATCTACATACAGTACCAATAATATGACAGTTCTCCCACTTATTTTTTATAAAACCAAACTCTTTGATTGCATTGTTAAAATGAAGACTCCAACTTCGAGAAGCTTGCTTCAATCCATAAATGGACCTTTGTAGCTTGCATATTTTTTTGGCATTTTTTGGGTCGACAAAACCTTCAGGTTGTATCAAGTACACATCCTCATCTAGTTTTCTATTAAGGAAAGAGATTTTAACATCCATTTGACATATCTCATAATCATAAAATGTAGCTATCGCAAGTAAGATCCGGATGGATTTAAACATAGTAATAGGAGAAAAAGTTTCATCATAGTCTATACTACGAATTTGACGAAAACCCTTAGCGACTAATCACCCTTTTACGTTCGTACATTACCATCCATGTCATTTTTTTTGAAAACCCACTTGCACCTTATGGGCTTAACCCCTTCAGGTGGGTCAAGCAAGGTCCAAACTTGGTTTTTTGATATGGAATCCATCTCGAATTTTGTGGCCTCTAGCCATTTCTCAGAGTAAGGGCCTACCACTGCTTCTTGATAAGTCATAGGCTCATCCTGATCCATGAAGAGAACATCACCATGCAATGTGACAAGAAATCCATATTTCTCCGACGCATTATGTTCTCTCAAAGATCTTCGCGATGGTTGTGTTTCCAAAATAGTTGTATGTTCCTCAAAACTTATGGAACTTGTTGTTGTTCAATTCTGGTTCAATGATTTGTAGTTGATCTCAAATTTCATTGAATTCAATATTTCTCCCACTTCCTTTACTAAAAACAAATTCTCTTTCTAGGAAGATTCATGTTCGAGCAACAAACAATTTGTTCTTGGTAGGATTGAAGAAATAATATCCTTTAGTTTCTTTAAGATAACTGACAAAATTACATTTATGAGATTTGGGTTCGAGCTTTATAGACAACTGATGTTTAACATAAGCTTCTATAACACCAATAACGTATATCCGAAATACGAATATACATTACAGATGTTGCTAAAAACATATATTGATTTTTTTAACTCTTCGGTAAACAACATTTTCTATAAATTTCAACTGAAAACAATTCTAAACAATTGCAGCTAGTTTTAACCCTGAATTAGTTTATAAAACATAAAATTTAGTTATTTAAAAGAAAATATTGTTCAGGGTGAAAACGTCGCTTGTTGCCTAGACCCTTTCTTAATTATAAAAATTCTGAGCGATAAGATTTAAATTCTGGTTAAACCGTTATACTTTTACCTTATTGGTAACATTAGTTCATTTTCATATTCCATGTATCCTTGTACTATCATACTTTGAAAATATATATACTTTAAAGCTTGCAAAACAATTTTCTTGAAAATATAATTACATGCCCACTAGTTCCTGACTATTTTAAAGATGTACATACTTTCACTTACCGATAACTTGACTTCCAAATGAGTGGCTCCTCCTTGCTAATTCTGATCTGAAGAACCACGTGTGAAATAAAACACATGCTAAGTAAGAACTTAGTGAGACAGTAAAACTTATTTATTTTAAAAACATGAAATAATGTAATACAGTGTGTCATATATAAAAGTGCATTTCTTTTTCTTTATAACATGGAAAGTATATCACAATGTATATATGTCATGTATCATAACTATCATATAAATCATGTTATTGTTGCATATTATATTCTCTATCATGGACATGCTTGCATCATGTAATCATTTACATATCATGTATTCTATCATGGTCATGTTTTCATTATGCCATCATTTGCATAACATGTATTCTATCATGTATGTCATGTCCTTCTCGGTCATGTGACATCTAACTTCTTTTTCATGTATCATGTATTCATGTAACATTTGTATCATGTATCATATAGCATATGTATCAAGTAACATGTAACATCTGTATCATGTATCATGTAACATCTCTGTCATGTAACATTTCTATCATGAAACATTTCTATCATGTTCTTTCATGTAATCATATTGTTATATTATCATCGTGTCTGGCTAGAGGCCCATGGAAACCCCGTAGCCTATCTGCACCATAGTGCCTTGTGGAGTACGTACTCGAGAGGACGCTCTTTGCTCCTCATATAAGGACGCTCTTTGCTCCTTATATTAAAACACCTCGTTAGTGCATTTTGCACTATGGGCTTGGATCCCCAGGGTGTATCTTGTTTCATTTTAACTTGTTTCATTAATCGTGTCATTATCCATAGTATGCATAATGCATTATCATTTATGCAAACAATCATTCGTACCTGGTATTCCATCAATCTTGTCATGCCGAGCAATATATCATATCACGTATTATAGTGAAATGTAATGCCAACGTATAGAACTGCACTCGCATTGGCCATTTATTAATATGCCTCACTAAGCTCTATTGATCCTTTCCTTTATAGTACCTCAAACCTTCTTTTGATTAGGATCCAACTTCATTTATCACATGAATATAAGTAAACATTTGTTAGATTCACTTCTAACAATATTTCAATTAAGCTATTTAATCATTCAACATGAAAATTTTCCATAAATTTCTTTCCTTACTTATACTGTTCACAAACTCATTTTTGGTCCTTAATGACAATTTTGATCTTCAAATAATTCCTCCAAGCTTGCTAACCAACATTAGTCACAAATTGTCTCAATTTCCATTTTCTGTCAACTTGCACTACCATAAAAGATTTACTTCTACAAGGCAAAATACATATTGAATCTTAATCTCCTTTATACCGTAGAAACTAGATTCGATAACGGTTCTAACGGTATAAGCCACATAATTTAATAAAATCTACAAAAATTATGAAAATTCATCAAACTCTCGTTTACAGGGGGTTGTCCTGACAGAAACTGTTCTGTAATTTTTCTGACCTTTATTCGATTAAAAATTAATATCTTTTAACTCGGAACCCAAAATCAGTTTCTGTTTGTTGGAAACGAAACTAGATTCGATAAGCTTTTCAACCATATAAACTAGTAACCCAGATTCAATTTGTACGATTTATGGCAAATTTTCAAATTTGAATTCCAATATTGAATTTCGGAATAGACTCCTATTCTATTTTTTGACCTCTCATCACTTAAAAATTCATATCTTTTGATATATGAATCGAAATCAATCACCGTTTGTTTTAAACGAAACTAGACAAATAAATCTTTACATCGATATAAAATTCACCATCTAACCATTTTGTAGAATTTATGGTGAATTTTTAAACTTACTGCCAAATCCAGTTTTCCTACCCAACTTCCATAAATAACTTCAAACTTTATATTAATTTCTCCTTACTTTGCTATTTGTCAATTTGCTCCCCTTACTTGATTCAAACCACTAATGTATCACTTTCTTCATCAAATAATTATTCAAAAAAATTCGCTCTAATTTTTTGTTCTTTTCGAAATAGTCACTAAAAATTCAAAGATAAGGATTCAAGCTTCTTAACTTTGCAAATTAGTCCTAAAATCAACATTACTACTTGAATTCTATTATTTCAACTAAAATTCAGATTTAATACTTCTCTAAAACCTTATTTCTGAAATGGTCACTTAACTTTTACAATTTGTCAAAATGGTCACTAATTCGATTCAACATCGGTTTAATATTCTAACTTCAATTTCACAACTCCAACTTCAATAATAACATAAATACACTTCAAAATCATAAAAATTCATATTAGTCCTTTAACTTTCAGAATTGCTGAAATGGTCCCTATACCTCTAATTTAGGGTTTTGCTTCCAAATAACAATTCAAGCTTACTAGATCATTTATCCAACATCACAAACCCTAAATCAAACTTGAATCCTTAAATCCTAATCATCTTCATACAAACTAAAATATGTAGGGTTTAAATCTCAACTCAATAACATCATTTCAACATTATACTAGCTTGATTTCAACTTGAATTTCATCATGAAATCATAAAATTCCAAAAGCCCCAAACTTTTTCCATAAACCCTAATTTCTTCTCATGCAAAAATTCCCGTCAATCAAGCATGTTTTCCATGAATTATTTACACCAAAAGATAGAACTTGAAGAGTATAACAACTCTGCAGTTGAAAATATTACCTGAATATCGAGTTTCGGGGCATGAATCGAACTTGGAAATTTTCTCCCCTTTCCCCTTTATTTTTGAAATGAGGAAGATGAAGAGTAGTCTTCATCTTTTGGTTCTTTAACTTTCAATCTCTACAATTATGCCACTTGTAAATATAAATGAACTTTAAATTCATTTAAATAGCGAAATTACTAACATGCCCTTTTAATCCAATGGTTAAGATTTAATCTCATCAAAATCAACGGCCAAGATCTCATCCATGTGTATTTTGACCTTTCAAAATTTCCCTCAAAGTTTCAAAATATTTCAAAAATGCCATCCATGTCAAAGGACCAATTTGCCCTCCAACTAGACTTTATTTACAACAAGTCTTAAAAATTTCCACCCCATTAAAGTTGAACCAAATTGGTTCCATTGCAATAGGCCTCATTCCAAAATATCTTAGATTTTTATTTATGGCATTTATTCGATCCAAATATTCAAATTTCACTCAATACGATTTCCAAATTTTCTTTCTTTGAGCTTTATTGCTTTATAGTCACTCCATCATAATCTAACTAAATATAGTTAAAATCCAACCAAAAATAATAAAATATTCATAAATAATATTTTATGAATTTTTCATAACCTTTGGAACTTTCTTTAAAATTTCAACTCGATCCGATGTACCGATAATTACCGAGAAGTTTATCAAGTACAATCCCTACTTGAAAATCTTATAACAATAATCTATTACGAATATTGTTGACTCATGCTGAATCCTTTTGATCAATCAAAAACACTAACATGGAACCTTCCCAGTAGGTCACCCATCCTTGTGCTACAATGGGCTGAGCAAACTTAACAATTTTTATTCGATCCAAAATACGATTTCCAAATTTCTGAACTTTATCGCTTTATAACCATTAATATAAACTTCGTACGAAAAATTCGGGTAAGACGGAGATGTCACTCTTGGGGTGAACTATTCATTTACGGGGTTAGATTACATAACTTTTAAAAATTACTCTTTAGTCCCTAAACTTTTCTAATGTTTATACATTGTAAACTTTCAAAAATTACATTTTGGTCACTAGTTAAAAATTTGGGATATTACAATTCTCCCCTCTTAAGAAAATTCGTCCTCGAATTTTCATTGTTTACCCGTTGCAAACAATTTTGGGTATTACTCATGCATTCTCCTTTCAGTTTCTCATGTGACTTCTTCCACTTTATGATTTCTCCAAAGGACTTTAACCAGTGGAATTTTCTTGTTCCTTAACTCTTTGACTTCATATGTCAAGATTTTCACTGATTGCTACTCATATCTGGAAGTAACGCCAGTTGATAAACCACTAGTTCAACTCCTTTTAGAATCACGTATGGCCCAATAATTCTGGGACTAAGCTTTCCTTTTTGACTAAAACGTAACACCTTCTTCCAAGGTGAAACCTTTAGAAACACTTTGTCCTCAACTTCGTACTTAACATCCTTCTCTTCTTGTCTGCATAAGCCCTTTTATCGATCCACGGCAGCCTTTAGATTGTATTAAATAATTATTACTTTATCCTCTATTTCTCGTGTCAAATAACCCCTCCAACTTTTGGGTTATACCAAACATTTTGATCCTTTAGATCAAACTAATAATGAAGAGTTCAGCATATTCTTCCATACAGTATTTCAAATGGTGTCCTCTTAATATTTGTCTGATAACTATTGTTACTGGAAATCCTATTACAAATTCCATTGTCACTCGTTCTCACTTCCATTGGGAAATAGAAATAGGCTGAATCAATCTAGAAGGTACTTGATGTTTGGCTTTTACTTGTTAGCATGTCAAGCACTCTGTCATAAATTCTGAAATTATCCTTTTTCATTCCTGGCCACCAATACCGAGTCTTTAGATCTTAATACATTTTGCTACTTCCAGAGTACATAGTCAATGGACTATGACAACTTCAGTCAAAACTTCTTTCTTCAAATCACCATTATCAGGAAAGTAAATTTTTTATTGATAATATAAGCAATCATTTGACTTAATTTCATAGTCATGTGTTTCTCTTATTTCAACTTACTTATTTTATTTTCTCTTCTTTTTATGAGTTTTGAGATACCTTGATGCATAGGCTACTACATTAATCTTCTCGAAATGATAATCTATAACTACATTGTAGTCTCTTAGGAACTCAACCTATCTTTGTTACCATAGGTTCAATTCTTCTTGCATCATTAGTTGCTTTAAACCTTTGTGATCCATATAAATATAGAACTTTTCACCAAATAAATAATATCGACAGATCTTTAAAACCATAATTACAGCCATCGTCTTTAAATCATGTGTCGGATAATTTTTTTCATGGGTCTTAAGCTGGTTCATAACATAAGCTACTACACGATCCTCTTGCATTAATACACATCTCAAACCACAATGAGATGCATTACTATATAAAAAATATTCCTTTTCATGCTCTGGCTATATTAGAACTGATAATTCTGTCAAAGCTTTCTTTAACTTGTCAAGATTGTCTTGACATTTTTCAATCCATTCAACCGGGACTTCCTTTCGTAATAACTTGTACCCTTTTAGGACTAACTCTTATTCCTTCTATTAATATTACATGTCCAAGAAATATAACTTCTGTTAACCAAAATTCACACATGGAGAATTTGGCATATAACTGTTTGTCTCTCAATATTTGTAGTACTATTCATTTATGATAATCATGATCAACTTTTATCTTTGAATATACCAAAATATCATCTATGAAAACTACTACAATTTGGTCCAAATAGGGTTGAAACATCCTATTCATTATCCATAAATGCAGCAGGTGCATTTGTAAATCCTAATGACATTACTATAAACTCGTAGTATCCATAACGAGTTCTAAATACTATCTTAGGAATATCTTCTTCGTGAACCTTTAACTAATAATATCCCGATAGAATATCGATCTTTAAAAATACTGTAGTACCCCTGAGCTGATCAAATGAATCTTAAATTCTCAATAACAAGTACTTGTTCTTAATAGTTATCTTACTTAACTATTGATAATTTGTACTTAATCGTAGTGAACCATCTTTATTTTTTTTACAATTAATACCGGAGCACCCTATGATGTTACACTCGGTTGAGTATAACCTCGAATTAACAATTCTTTATAATTGAGTCTTTTAACTCTCTTAATTTAGTTGGCGCCATTCTATACGGTGCCATCCACTAATTCTATTTTCGGATAAATATCAATTCTAGACTGTACATCTCTATCGGGTGGTAGTCTTAACAATTCATCAAGTAACATATCTGAAATTACCATACATTGGGAATATTCTCTATCTTCTTACCTATTACTTGCATATCCACCACATGGGCTAAATAAGCCTCATATCCATTACATATCGTTCTTTGAGCCTTTGTTGCAGAGATCTCTGAATTGAGAAAATCATTTCCTTTCTCCTACAACTATCACTTCAAAAACATTTAGTCCTGAAAGTACTAGTCATTTCTTCTTGCACTTTGTCTTTGCATCACAAACAGATAACCATCCTATCCCATGAATAATTTCAAATTTATAGAATGAAACTTCCATCAAATCTGTTGGAAACTCCATCCTTTAGATCATTTACAAACAATTCTTACATATTTATGTCACTATTCTACTATGTTCAGGTAGATTACTGATAATCACATCATAATTACTAACATATGTACCTTTCGGTTGACATCAAATTAGCTTAAACGCTTCTTGGAAAAAAAATACCCATGTCACCTTAGCCACGGATACTATCTATATGGTGTTCGTCCATCAAACTCAAGCATGTTCCGTTAACAAGGATACAACTCCCTCTAAGTTTTCTGTACCATGAACAGTTTTTATTTTATCTAAATCTTGATATTATTTAGCCATAAATTGACAGTCATTAGACCACTCTCACCACAATATTCAAGAACTTCTAACTTTTAAGCTCCTTGATCATTAATGCCCTTATCAGAGCTGGAGGTAAAACATAATCTACCTCAATACTTATCTCTAAACCTACTCCTGGTCATCACACTTAACTGTGTATCGTGATCCAATAGTATCTAATATTATTTATCATTATCAGTAACTTATTCAAACCTATTCATACTAGTGATGAGCCATGTCAAGTTATACAAGTAGTACATCTTTATCATAACATCCTAGGGGCATGTACTTATTAACAAATCATTTCTGACTTAATTTAGCCTCTATAATCAGCTAAACCTGGCTCTGATACCAACAAATGTAACACCAATAACGTATATCCATAATACGAATATACATTACAGATGTTGCTAAAAACATATACTCAATTTTTTTAACTCTTCGGTAAACAGCATTTTCTATAAATTTCAACTGAAAACAATTCTAGACAATTGTATCTAGTTTTAACCCTGAATTAGTTTATAAAACATAAAATTTAGTTATTTAAAATAAAATATTGTTCAGGGTGAAAACGTCGCTTGTTGCCTAGACCCTTTCTTGATTATAAAAAATCTGAGCGATAAGATTAAAATTCTGGTTAAATCGTTATACTTTTACCTTATTGGTAACATTAGTTCATTTTCATATTCCATGTATCCTTGTACTATCATACTTTGAAAATATATATACTTTAAAGCTTGCAAAACAGTTTTCTTGAAAATATAATTACATGCCCACTAGTTCCTAACTATTTTAAAGATGTACGTACTTTCACTTACCGATAACTTGACTTCCAAATGAGTGGCTCATCCTTGCTAATTCTGATCTGAAGAACCTACGTGTGAAATAAAACACATGCTAAGTACGAACTTAGTGAGGCAGTTAAACTTATTTATTTTAAAAACATGAAATAATGTAATACAGTGTGTCATCTATATAAGTGCATTTCTTTTTCTCTATAACATGGAAAGTATATCACAATGTATATATGTCGTGTATCATAACTATCACATAAATCATGTTATTGTTACATATTATATTATCTATCATGGACATGCTTTCATCATGTAATCATTTACATATCATGTATTATATCATGGTCATGTTTCATTATGTCATCATTTGCATAACATGTATTCTATCATGTATGTCATGTCCTTCTCGGTCATGTGACATGTAACTTCTTTTTCATGTATCATGTATTCATGTAACATTTGTATCATGTATCATATAACATATGTATCAAGTAACATGTAACATCGGAATCATATATCATGTAACATTTGTATCATGTATCATGTAACATCTCTATCATGTATCATGTAACATCTCTGTCATGTAACATTTCTAGCATGTATCATGTTCTTTCATATAATCATCTTGTTATATTATCATCGTGTCTGGCTGAGGCCCATGGAAACCCCGTAGCCTATATGCACTATAGTGCCTTGTGGAGTACGTACTCGAGAGGACGCTTTTTGCTCCTCATATAAGGACGCTCTTTGATCCTTATATTAAAACACCTCGTTAGTGCATTTTGCACTATGGGCTTGGATCCCCAGGGTGTATCTTGTTTTATTTTAACTTGTTTCATTTTAATCTTGTCATTATCCATAGTATGCATAATGCATCATCATTTATGCAAACAATCATTTGTACCTGCTATTCCATCAATCTTGCCATGTCGAGCAATATATCATATCACGTATTATAGAGAAATGTAATGCCGATTTCAACATAATGCCATTGTATAGAAATGCACTCACCTTGGCCATTTATTAATATGCCTCACTAAGATCTACTGATCATTTCCTTTATAGTGCCTCAAACCTTCTTTTGATTCGGATCCAACTTTATTTATCACATGAATATAAGTAAACATTTGTTAGATTCACTTCTAACAATATTTCAATTAAGCTATTTAATCATTCAACATAAAAAATTTCCATAAATTTCTTTCTTTCCTTATACTGTTCACAAACTCATTTTTGGTCCTTAATGACCATTTTGATCTTCAAATAATTCCTCCAAGCTTGCTAACCAACATTAGACACAAATTGTCTCAATTTCCATTTTCTGTCAACTTGCACTACCATAAAAGATTTACTTCTACAGGGCAGAATACATACTGAATCTTAATCTCCTTTATACCATAAAAACTAGATTCTATAAAGGTTCTAACGGTATAAGCCACATAATTTAATAAAATCTACAAAAATTATGAAAATTCATCAAACTCTCGTTTACAGGGGTTGTCCTGACAGAAATTGTTCTCTAATTTTTCTGACCTTTATTCGATTAAAAATTAATATCTTTTAACTCGGAACCCGAAATGCGTTTTCGTTTGTTGGAAACGAAACTAGATTCAATAAGCTTTTCAACCATATAAACTAGTAACCCAGATTCAATTTGTACGATTTATGGCAAATTTTCAAAGTCAAATTCTAATATTGAATTTCAGAACGGACTGTTATTCTGTTTTCTGACCTTTCATCACTTAAAAATTCATATCTTTTGATATATGAATTGAAATCAATCACCGTTTGTTTTAAACGAAACTAGACGAATAAATCTTTACATCGATAAAAAAGTCACCATCTAACCATTTTTGTAGAATTTATGGTGAATTTTCAAACTTACTGCCAAATCCAGTTTTCCTACCCAACTTTCATAAATAACTTCAAACTTTATATTAATTTCTCCTTGCTTTGCTATTTGTCAATTTGGTCCCCTTACTTGATTCAAACCACTAATGTATCACTTTCTTCCTCAAATAATTATTCAAAAATAATAATTCCCTCTAATTTTTCATTCTTTTCGAAATAGTCACTAAACTGCAAAGATAAGGATTCAAGCTTCTTAACTTTGCAAATTAGTCCTAAAATCAACATTACTACTTGAATTCTATTATTTAAACTAAAATTAAGATTTAATCATTCTCTAAAACCTCATTTCCGAATAGGTCACTTAACTTTGACAATTTGTCAAAATGGTCACTAATTCGATTCAACATCAGTTTAATATTCTAACTTCAATTTCACATCTCCAACTTCAATAATAACATACATACACTTCAAAATCATAAAAATTCAGATTAGTCCTTTAACTTTCAGAATTGCCGAAATGGTCGCTATACCTTTAATTTAGGGTTTTGCTTCTAAATAACAATTCAAGCTTACTAGATCATTTATCCAACATCACAAACCCTAAATCAAACTTGAATCCATAAACCCTAATCATCTTCATACAAACTAAAATATGTAGGGTTTAAATCTCAACTCAATAACATGATTTTAACATTATACTAGCTTGGTTTCAACTTGAATTTCATCATGAAATAATAAAACTCCAAAAGCCCCAAACTTTTTCCATAAACCCTAATTTCTTCTCATGCAAAACTTCTCATCAATCAAGCATGTTTTCCATGAATTATTTACACCAAAAGATAGAACTTGAAGAGTAGAACAACTTTGTAGTTGAAAATATTACCTGAAAATCGAGTTTCGGGGCTTGAATCGAACTTGGAAATTTTCTCCCCTTTCCCCTTTATTTTTGAAATGAATAAGATGAAGAGTAGTCTTCATCTTTTGGTTCTTTAACTTTCAATCTCTACAATTATGCCACTTGTAAATATAAATGAATTTTAAATTCATTTAAATAGTGAAATTACTAAAATGCCCTTTTAAACCAATGGTTGAGATTTAATCTCATCAAAATCAATGGCCAAGATCTCATCCATGTGTATTTTGACCTTTCAAAATTTCCCTCTAAGTTTCAAAATATTTCAAAAATGTCATCCATGTCAAAGGACCAATTTGCCCTCCAACTAGACTTTATTTACAACAAGTCTTAAAAATTGCCACCCCATTAAAGTTGAACCAAATTGGTTCCATTCCAACTGGCCTCATTCCAAAATATCTTAGATTTTTATTTATGGCATTTATTCGATCCAAATATTCGAATTTCACTCAATACGATTTTCAAATTTTCTTTCTTTGAGCTTTATTGCTTTATAGTCACTCCATCATAATCTAACTAAATATAGTTAAAATCCAACCAAAAATAATAAAATATTCATAAATAATATTTTATGAATTTTTCATAACCTTTGGAACTGTCTTTAAAATTTGAACTCGATCCGATGTACCGATAATTACTGAGAAGTTTTTCAAGTACAATCCCTACTTGAAAATCTTATAACAATAACCTATTACGAATATTGTTGCTACTCTAGGCTGAGCAAACTTAACAATTTTTATTCGATCCAAAATACGATTTCCAAATTTTTGAACTTTATCGCTTTATAGCCATTAATATAAACTTCGTACGAAAAATTCGGGTAACACGAAGATGTCACTCTTGGGGGTGAACTATTCATTTACGGGGTTAGATTACATAACTTTTAAAAATTACACTTTGCTCCCTAAACTTTTCCAAAGTTTATACTTTGACCCTTAAACTTTCAAAAATTACATTTTGGTCACTATTCAAAAATTTGGGATATTACAGCTTCACATCCCCAAATTTTCATAAAAGTCATATTAGGACGTTTCCCAATCCATATCTCATATGGTGTCTTTTGAAATGATTTAGATGGAACACGATTTAGTGTTAAAGTAGTTATTTCTAGCGCATGTCCCTAAAAAGAAACTGGAAGATCAACGTGACTCATCATTGATCAAACCATGTCTAATAGTGTTCCATTTCTTCTTTCAAAAACTCCATTCCATTGTGGAGCACCAAGAGGTGTAAGTTGTGAGACAGTCTCATATTCCTTAAGAAGGTCACCAAACTCTATGCTTAAGTATTCTCCTCCTCGATCTGATTGAAGAGCCTTAATGTTTTTTCCTAGTTAGTTTTGTACTTCATTTTTAAATTCCTTGAACTTTTCAAGGGCTTCAGATTTATGATGCATTAGGTAATTGTACCCATATCTACTAAAGTCATCCATGAAAGTAATGAAGTATTAAAACCTTCATCTGGCTTGTGTATTCATTGGTCCACATACATCACTATGTATTAATCCCAATAAATCACTTGCTTGCTCATTTTTACCATTAAAAGGAGCTTTGGTCATCTTTCCCAGTAAGCAAGGCTCGCATACATCAAATTGTTCGAAAACAAATGAATCCAAAAATCCATCTTTATGAAGTTTTGAAATGTGTTTTTCACTTATGTGACCTAAGCAACAATACCAAGGACATGTCTTATTACAATGAAAACATTTTTCTTTCAGTGACCTGTCAAGGAAGTTCATGTCGTTCAACTTGTCCTTCTCAATGACTGATCTCGATGATAACGAATTTGTATATGCCATAATAAGTCTACAACAATAAAATATGAATTGTTGAGTACGTTTACCAAGTTTTTTTATAAAGGGACTTTATACTCCTACTACTTTTATTAAAATTAATAACCCTCAAATATTAATGCCGAAAATACTTTCTATAAAGTTTTTCTAGTGGGTAAGGATCCAAATTTCACATTCTCTTAAGTCAGCTTTGGCTTTTCTCTTAAGATTATGGTTTATCTAGTTAACCAACATTTGCTAATTACATCTCACGTGACTCCTTCATTTGGTGAACAACTCTCGTTCATAATCATCTTATGATTATCCAAATAACTAGGCTTTAGGTTTCTAATCCTATTAGAGTAACCTAGTTAAGTCTTTAACCAATACTACAACCAGCGAATATCACTTGTTTATTCTTCGCGTTTGGCCAAGATAGATACAAGTACCTCGCTTTAGCAGAACCTACATTGTATCGATCTATACTTTAATGAGGGTTAACATTGGGAGGAAATAAATGACTTAATATTTTAAAGAGAGGTGTTGTGAATATTATCTCACCATTTAACATTTGATGTTATCAATTAACTAGCATGCATCTCATACATTTATTTTATCACATACATGAAAAGTAGTAAACATAAATGCAATAATTATAGCCCATATCCTAAGGTGGCCCGTCCCAAGACAATGGGAGAACCAAATTATTCTAAGGATAAAAACACTTCTCGAGCATTTTTCTGTCGGTCCATTCATTTGTTCCTCTAGTTCATACTTCTTCGTATAGATTACAATTTTAGAAACTCGTTTTACATACGAGGGAGTAAGATGGGAAGATAATTACAATACAAGTAGAGAGAGACACAACACACAGGCCATATTTATAAAACCTTATAAATCAAACAAAATGGGTTATTGGGCTATAACCATGCATTCCAAACACCGTGCATATCAACCATAACTTACATTTGTTTTATCTTGATTATTAAAAATTATCGATATATGTATATAACCTTTGTTTCCTTTGGAGGGTTAAAGGGGCAATATTTAAATTGCACGTATATCCCCTATGGGGAAAAACCTCACGATTTGATAAGTTTTATCAACAGATTCGTGTTTTCGGGATTCTTAATCCATAAGGTTTTTTGTTTGGAACAACTTTTGTTCATGTGCAAAATACTACCAGCCCTAAAACTTCATATTGAATATGTTAACAATTAACATATAATATTTCATGCCCTATCGACGAAGATCTTGATGATTAACTCTTAACCATCAATCTTAGGAACATCGTTTAACTGGATTAATAGGTTAACCGTGATTGAATCGATTTGCTCATACAAATATCATATATTAGCTAAATAAATATAGAAAAATAACATGTATCTCATACAATTACATCACCCAAGTAAGTAAAAACCCGAACTTGTATTGTACAAGTGGCTTTGATACCATTATTGTGTCATGTCGGTACACCCTATGGCGCAACGAAAAAATTATTTGGCGATCACCACCAGAAATCCATGTAAGAAGAACGAATCGTAGAGAATAAGGGTGAAGAATTACCTGTTTAAAATTTGGAATTCTAAATTTGGAGAAGATAAATACCCAATCACGATTCCAAGATGTCGATTACTAAGCTGCAACGATAACGCTCCGACCTCTACGTAGTTCACCCAGTTTAAACGAGCATATAAAACTCTCTAAACTATTTAGAGGTTTTTTCCAAAAAGCATTAATGACTGCTATATCTCTCATGCCTTTATGTATCCTTTGTAATCCTAATTCAACTCATATTAGAATTTCAATATATATATATATATAATCCTAATTTAACTTTAATTAGGATTTAATATATATTAGTATATATAATTTCAATTCAACTTTAATTAGGATTTCAATATATATATATATATATATATATATTAATTTAAATTAAATTATATTATTTTTATATTAAAAGAGTCATAATTATAATAATTATTTTCTTTAAATTTTTATCCAATAGTTAAATTATATATACATATATCAAATATATATTGATTTAACTAAAGTCGTGTACAATAAATTTGTACATATATAATTCATTTAATATATATTCATTTCAACCGTGGGTGTGACCATGTAGGTTCTTTGTAATGCTAGTAGTAAATATTAGAACATTTCTAATATTACAAACAATGAGTGACATCTAGCAATATGTCATTGTTACCTAAGTTACAAGAAATCATGATTCGACATAAACTCTTCGTGATTAACTCTTTTCATGTATTACATCATTTTGTCCTTATATCTAGATTGGACACAAGTCATGTTTTCACACTTGTATAATCCATCTAATATTTATTGATATCTTGAGTAGACTATTATAAGCGAATAACTTATGATATCTCATATCAACTCATTCAAGTATGGCCATGCATTTCTAGTCTCACTCAATCAAGTGGCCTACGATATTACTCCTATTATGTTAGAGGGACAAATCCTATCTTGATAAACTATATCCCACTACATAGATTGTGACATATCCAATATTAGTCTTTATAGTGTAGTCAGTTACGACACACGTTTGACTATATCAAAATATGCCACTCACGAAGTTGAAATAATAATGATCTCAAGTATGAGGATCATACATGTAGTTATCACTATGAGCAATGTTGTGACTGTCCCATAATAATCTAAGAAACATGCTCATAGCGGGTCAGTCTAGTGTGTCGTTCTCTAACACATACTTATGTATTGATTTTGACATTTCCATGTCAATGACAACACTTTGTCATCAATCAACTACATATTAGTCTTAATGCATTATTGTTGTCCATGCCCACAATAATACTCGACTAAGGACATTTAAGAATAACCATATTATTTTAAGGACTTTATTATAATTCAGTTTATTTATGCATGCAGAATAGTAACTGAAAATAATAATGGCAATGCCTACGTTTTAATAAACAAGGTAAAATAAATGTCATTTATAATCATCTTATGATTGCTCTTTGGGCGTAATCTAACAAGTTTCAACTCAGTATCCTTGGGTGCGAAGGATTAGAGTTTTTTCTCACTACCTCGGGTTTGAAGGAGCGTTGTTTGGTTTGTTCTCGTCAAAAATAACAAGATTGGGTTCAAATTAGTATCCTCGGGTTCGAAGGATCGGAGTTTTTCGTGCTACCTTAGGTTTGAAGGAGCGTCGTTCGCTTTTGTTCTCGTTAGGAAAGTTTCAACTTTGTATCCTTGAGTTCGAAGTATCAGAGTTTTATTTCGCGCTACCTCAGGTTTGAAGAAGCGTCGTTTGGTTTGCTCTCGTCAGTTTCAACTCAGTATCCTCGGGTTTGAAAGATTAGAGTTCTTCGCGCTACCTCATGTTTGAAGGAGCATCATTCGGTTTGTTCGTGTCAGTTTTAACTCTGTATCCTCGGGTTTGAAGGATTAGAGTTTTTTCATACTACCTCAAGTTTGAAGGAATGGTGCTCAATGGGTATTCGGCAGGATAAAATCAGTGCATTTGGTTCTTTGCCCTATTCTCGTTGCACCGGAATGAGCAAAGATGGGCAATTGTTATCACCCAATTTTATCCGTCCATTATTTTTTTATTATTTTATCCATTTATTCATTCATTGTAAATAGACATAAAAATATGTAAACCCAAATATAAAAAAAGAGGCAGTCCACTAAATAAAATATCCAATTACAGCAAGGCCCAATTTGGAGGAGGAGTCGTCGCCCGAGGAGGGAACCACCATCACCGTCAAAATCAGGAGCCAAGCTAGAGGGAGTCACCATCAAAAAGCAGTCACCGGTGTGGATCCACGGTGGCCGACGTGGCAGAACATGGCGGACCGCGGCCGAATTCTTGGTTCGAGTGACGGTGTTCTTCAATCCATGAAGAACACCTTTCAACATTTCATATAATTTTGAAGGAAGATGTTTGATCCATTCGTCCAAGGGGTGAAAATGGTTGATGTTGATCCATTTTGACCCTTTTATTCGACCAGAGAACCGACCCACACCAAGATACGACCCGCGCCCTACTTCCGCCAACTTCACAGTTCAGCTCCACTTTTACAATTCTTCTACTTTAATCCTTTTTATTTAAATCCAGTTCTTTAATTCTTAATTTTTTGCAATTTAATCACTATTTCATTTAATTCACACTCTCCTTTTAAAAGGAGAATTTTAATTTAATTATTATGTAACTTAATCTATATAAAATTTTAGGGTAATATAGGTTTTAATAATGGTAACCTTTAGGCATAGCTTTCCTTAAACTAATTAAAAAATCTTAGATAAATTAATTAGAAAATAATAAACTCTTAGGTTAGTTTATTCCATAATTCAATAACTAATAAACTTAAGAAACCCTAGTCAAACTTTATGCCTTGTAGTTTAGTTTTCTAATAATATATGCTTGGTAATCAATGCCATAGGTTTAGGATCCCCAAAATAATTTACTCTTTTAACTTGGTAATCACTTTTAGATAATTTAATTTCAATTAAAAATCTCTAAGTATAGCCTTTTAGGACTAGTCTCTTTAAACAAACACTCTTGGATAAAATCCTAGATTTTAAAGAATTAATAAAAAAAATCACATAAAACGTCATTCAAAAGTAACTTTTCCTTGCATCAAGAAAAATAAAGTATTTTCTCAAGTGGGGTTAATCCCGGCTTTTCTCAAGCAGTTGGGAAAAATTCGAAACTCTCATGCGAGACTGTACTTTCAATTTTTAGGGATTAATGCCTTAATTCTCATTGTGTTTAAGTTTGACCTAGGTTTCCTCCGCCGTGAGTGAATTTGGGTCACCTTTAGAACTTTGTGGATTTTTACATTAGTCTTTGCATGTATTCATCTGGGTTACAATGGAAAATATTAGTGATCAAGTAAGCATCATTCTGCGGGCGTTGTGGGGATGCTAATCCTTCCTCACACGTAACTATGCCCCCGAACCTTGAGATTTCGTAATCTCTGGTTTGTTTTAGGTTTCCGGTCTGCCTATTCTAAAAGGACTGGTGGCGAAACCGTTATCACACACTTCTATTTAGGATTAATGAGAAAATCGTACCTCTTTAAGCTCGAGACACGATTTTATTAGAAATCTCAAATAAAATATTACTTACAGTAAAAAATAGGTACGACTATTTGTTATATATTAAAATACATGTATATATATGTATTTATATCATACTTAACATTTAAAGCAAACTATAATAAATATAAAAGTATATAGTAATACAACACAAGACGTCACATTTAAAGCAAACTATAATAAAAATAAAAATATATAGTAATACAACACAAGACGTCTCACGTGTGTGTATATATATATAGTTTTCTTTATGCAAAATTAATTAAGGCGAAGTTAAACATTATAAGAATAAATATGTGAAACATTATTTATAGAGGGAGGGAGGGAGGGAGAGAGAGAGAGTATAACATATACTATTAGTTAACATAAATATATATACAGATATAACGTACTAGCATATGTGTATATATATTAGTTAACATATATAACATATATTAGTTTATATTCATATATAGAAATATACATATATATAAAAAATGACTAAATTGAATAAAAATAAAAGTTGAAGGGCGCAAATATAAAGTTAAACGACATCGTTTTGATACTTTTTAAAATAAAAATTTTTGTCCAAAAAAATTATTTTCAAACTTCAAAGTTAAAAAAAAAATTAAATTCTCTCAACCCTCTCCCATCACTCTCTGCCCAGCCTACAGACAACGACTATTCGAGTGCCACAAGCCGTCACGCCGTCGTCATTAGTCGTCGTTTATCGACGACGGAGAACCTCCACCTTCGATTATCGGAGAACATGCAATCGACTGATTTGATTCGGATAAGCCTCCTAAACATATTTTTTACTCGAATTTTTTTTCTAAAACCCTACATCCAAGCATAAAACATTTAGTTTTTACCTCCTTTTGAGACTTCTTTTTTTTCTTTATCTTCTATGTTTCTTTTTTTCTCTCGAATATCTCTATTTTTTGTCTAAAATCTTTCTCTATTTTTGAGTCTCTAAAATCTCTCCCTTTGTTGTTTGTAGATGGTTTGAATTTATAAAGGCAAGGAGGGGTTCTTGGCTAGCCACGTCGGGAAATGACGAGGATAGTGATGGAAGAGGGCGGTGGCCGCAGTCAGGGATTTGATGGAAATGGGCGGCAATGGCAGAGGGGTGATGGGCGGTGGTGGTGTCAAATTATAGGAATTGGGTAGCTTTAAGGTTTGAATCATTTAAAAAAATTTGGATCAAGGTTTGTATAGGGTTAATTTGGGGTTTGGTTGATGGTGGCATTGGCAGTCATAGATGGCGAGGTCAACGACGACGGCTGAATGGCTTGATGGTGATGATGGTTGAAGTTTTTAGGGTTAATGTTAGATTAGCCAAAGTTAGTTTAGGTTGTGGGTTGGGTTTTAATTTGAGCTTCAGTATTATTTTAGGTATTTGTAAAGGGTTAATGGGTATTAATTTTAATTGGGTAATTGGTCCGGACGAAAATGGTTATGTACAAGTATGGAGTGTGATGGAATGATTTTATTATTTTTTTTAAAAAAATGAGTATGAAGCAGTTATGATAATTGTTTGTCCACTCCATGTAAAATTACAAAATTATGCTATGCAAAAATCTATAACTTTTTATTTAGACAATTTTATTAGAAAAATTATACTTAAATGTTCATTTGGCTTTTAAAGTAGTTTAGTATTGAGAAAAAAAATTATAGAAATGGAATGAAACGAGACTTATGGTGGAGTGGAATGTATCGACTATTAAACGGTGATGAATTTAGTAACATCTATCCTTACTTCATTGAAATTCTTAATAACGAAAATAGGTATATATATATTCAATACGAATGTAGAGATCTACATTTGTAAAATATTATTTGCTTTAGTTTAAATATCAGGAAATTTTATTTACAAATCGCATGTTAAAATATTATCTTAGTAACGAATAGAAATAATCTCCTGTTTTCATGTTTTATGTATGTCCCAACACACAAAAAATTAGATTTAGGGTTTATGGTTAGAATATATGGATTACGGTTTAGGATGTAAAGTTTAGTTTTTATGATTTAGAATTTAAAGTTAGAATGTAGGATTTAATTTTTTTAATGGGATATATGATGACACCATAAAAGAACATATGATTTTTGTTCATTTAATAACATTTATATTCTTAGATTATAATTAATTAATTCTCAAAGCTTCCCAAAATGGAATTGGAAAGAGTTTTGAGAGTTTAACGAAATATGAAAGAGAATGAAAAAAAGAAAAACAACTGGACGGAAAATCCGATGAATCTGAATCAAAACCTGTGGGTCTCACACAACGAGTTATCATGTTTCCTTACCACAGGTTGGTTTTAACATCTTCCACAGAAAGTTACAAAAGGATGAATGGAATTGTATAAATACTTTAATTAACTTTTTAGTTATAAGTACAATTGTAATTACAATTACAAGTAACACATATTTGAGTAACTGTTATATCATAAAGTCATCAGAATAAGACTCACATATAATGAGATTTAAATCAGAATAAAATTTTAGCCGAAGACTTATATATTAATATATTACTGATATAGAGAGAAATTTGAACTTAAAGACATCAAGAATATAAAGACCTTAATCTTTTGAAGCAAATTTGAAATAAATAAGCCAGTTTTATATAGGTTAGGAAACAGAATATGAAACGCCTAAAATTTGTGCCGACATATTTCAGATTTGTCTTATTAATTGTTCATAGGGATCATCGACAAACTTGTTCTAAATCACAAAAAAAATAATATATTGCTAGCTATAAAAGTCCATGACAAAACATGTACCAACTCAAAATTGATTACCCCATTATATATATATATATATATATATATGTACAGACTTGTTACTGATTCCCTATAGGTGAAGAAGCCATAGGAAGAGAGAAAAGAAGGAAAAAGAAAAAAAATCGAACAATCTAGGTTAAGAGAGATCGATATGGAAATGATGGCGGTTAACGATGAACAATACCTAGGGATAGGAAGACGCCGAAGGTGTTCGATTGAGGATGAGCATGTCAAAGTCCAAGCCGTAAGGTGTGTCAAAAGAAGGCGGAGAGATCCGGTAGCATTGGTGGATATCGACAATGAAGAAGGTCATCAGCGACAAAATGATCCGAGCAATGCCGCTGCTACTGCTAGTGCTACCACTGTGAAAAGAAGTTCAATGTTTCGTGGAGTCAGCAGGTTGGTACTTAGTAAGATGGTTACTTTCTAGTAATTACGGACTGGTCGAAGAAATTTTATTCATGTGAAAATGAGCAGGCATCGATGGACTGGTCGATATGAAGCCCATTTGTGGGATAAACACTCTTGGAATGTTACACAGAAGAAGAAAGGGAAACAAGGTAATTGAACTGTGTTTTCTAGCAAAAAATTGAATATCCTGACACCATTTGATTCAATTTCTGTAGATTTTTAAATGAGGAATTTTCAGATATATTAGATTGAACACCATATGATTCAGGATACTTACATGTTTGATGGTTTTATATATTTCCTTTCATTCCTGTGGTGGAATCGACTCTTTGCGATTGATCCCTGCAGTTTATCTTGGTGAGTACATACATATGGCTTAACTGCAGTTTGAATTCTCATTTTTATACTAAACAAAAATGCAAATGTTGTTTCCATTGTTTCGTTAGGAGCTTATGATGATGAAGAAGCTGCTGCAAGAGCTTATGATTTAGCTGCACTTAAGTATTGGGGGACTTCCACTTCCACTAATTTTCCTGTATCTCACTCACTCACTCACTCACTCATATAACAAATACGAGTACCGAAATATCAACCATACATCAAAAATTAAAACCATGTAAACACAGCCGTATTTATTTAATATTCACATCCAAATTCGACTGGTTTTGCTTATGCTGGCTTGATGATTTCTGCAGATATCAGATTATGAGAAAGAGATTGAAATAATGCAAACCCTGACAAAAGAGGAGTACTTGGCCTCATTAAGAAGGTGAGATTTTAGCCACCAATCAAAAACCGATGGAATCTAAAATATTGGCTTTAACTGAATACAATCAATTGGAATTTGTTTGTTACAGAAAGAGCAGTGGGTTTTCAAGAGGTGTGTCCAGGTATAGGGGAGTAGCAAGGTACTTTTCTTAGCAATCTGGTTTTCAATGTTTTGTTTGTAATGCCAACTTAAGAATTCTTTGAATAACAACATGCAGGCACCACAACAATGGAAGATGGGAAGCAAGAATAGGGAGAGTCTTTGGAAACAAATATCTCTACCTTGGCACTTACAGTACGTTTCATGCTTTCCCTGACTTTTCATTTTTCTTGACACACTCATGTCCCTTATCCGACATATTCGGATTGAACATGGGTGTATGACTCCAAAAACCTGTAACGGATAAAATACTTGTATGTGACACTCGCACCTTGAGTCCGAATAATTAAAAGAGTTTGTGTCATTTATAGGTACCCAAGAAGAGGCTGCCCGACATTGCAGCAATTGAATATAGAGGGATGAATGCAGTGACCAACTTTGATTTAAGTAATTACATCAGATGGTTAAGGCCTAATGAATCACTGCCAATGGCGGCAGAAGCTGAGTCATTAACATTAACAAGCCAATGCATTACCCCAGTGGAGGAATATAAGACCTCATTCAACCACTCGTTTGCTGCAGATTACTTGAACACCTCATCTAATAAAGAAATTCTTGAAAGCGGCAAAATCCATGTAATGAACTCAAACAACAAGTGTTCATCGACTGCGCTGGGCTTGCTCCTTCGATCTTCCATATTTCGAGAACTGGTTCAAAAGAATGTTGCAAACGTGGATGAGCTGAAAGCGATGGAACCAATGAAGATGATGAACCGACGAACAAATAATTAGCAGGCCACGCACGGGTGATGAGCTTTCTAGGCTGTTTTATGATGGAATTGCAAAAAGAGACACCCCTCTTTCATTTGATTATCTCCCATAAACAGCACCAAGAACAAGTTTAGAATTTATATATATAATCTTGTATTACAAGTATTTGAGTACCGAAGTCTCGGATATAAATATATACTACACATTATATGATTACATAATCAAAATTTTCAAGTTTTTCTATGTATTTGAATTTTTTTAGGTACCATATTCTTTTGCTATATGCAGAGATTTTTTTTAAAAGTATTGTCATAAAGTGCTTTTAAAGAGCAGTTTTTAGAAAGTTATTTTTAAGATATTACTCTTTGAGGTTACTGTTAAAAAAACACTTTACAAAAATATTTATTTTAAACATGATATTGTGTTGGGCTCGAATGCTTTCAACCAGTCGTTAAGATGGGGTGAATTGGCTCATGAAAGTGGTGGAAGCAAAAGGAAATTAAAAATTTACGCAAATGATTTATAGTGGTTTGACATCTAAACTAAGTCTACATTTACTACCTTACTACCTTAGCTCCACACTAAGGATTTTTTACAAATCTACTAATTTGTCTTTTTTTTTCAAGGATCAAGAGTACCATTTACAAACTATCAAAGCTTATACCCAAAGCTTTGAGACTCTGTCTTCCAAGAGAAAATATAAATAAGCAAACAAAGAAAAAATCTCTTAAAGGTAAATAGTTTGCATTCTTAAATACTCAACCAAAAACCAGCACTTGATTAAATGTGACAATTTAGCTCACTAGTGTTTTTTACAAGAATTTGACATTTTAAGTACTAAAATAATTTTTATATACAAAGAATATTGGTATAGGCTTTCTTGATCTTCTATGGCTGCATGAAGCTTGCTTTTAAACTCCCTAATGAGCTTGTGGTCGTTTGTGATCGTTAGATTGGTTTGGAGTCATTGGAGACTTAATTTTTAGTATTAAATACACTTCTGGGCATGTTGATATCGGTACGCGAGACACCGTATATGTACCTGCTTTAAATAGAATGAGCTGTTGTGCATATTTAAACAGAGCGTACCAACACACGACACTTGTGTATCGGTACGGTACCTAGCATATCGGTACGGCCTAGCTAGTACAGGTAGGAAGGTTGCTTACTAGAAAATCAAAATACTTTGTGTATCGATACAGGTTTAGTCGTACCTGTATGAGTAGTCAATTTTTTACTTTTAAGACATTTTAAAAGTTTGTTCAAGTCTCAAAAACCTTTCAAATATATTAGTCAAGTTAGTGAACTTTTGAATTATTTTTATAATTTAGTTTAAGTCCAAAAATATTTTTCATTTAAATTATATCGACAACAATCTCTCTATTTTGATATAACGAAACCACTTGAAAATTTATTTTTGAAAATGTTCCCCCTTTTAAAAAAAATTTAGAAAAAGAGAATATTTTAAAAAAATATTAAAGTTCTCTTTTTCTTTTGAAAATTTAATTTTTCAAAGATATCTCTCCTTTTTTTATTATATCAAAAATAATTCAAAACGAAGTTTGAAATCACATTAAAGTTCAAGATAACAACAGAGTAAAGAAAAAAATTGACAATTGAAAGAATTTTAAAATAAAATAACTCACCTTAATCAAGCATCAACAAAATTGTTAGTCCTTTTTTGACTATATCATTAAGCACACAAATCATGACAAAAAGAAGACAAAACTGTTCCTTTTTTATTATGCGTACCGATACGAAAACTTCTATATCGGTACAAGTTAAAAGACATATTAGTATGATATGGGCTGGATCGGTACCTACTGCACGAAATGGTGAAGAATTAAAGTAAAATTTATTCAAAAAGCTTCAAACTTAATTTTAAGTTCATACAAAGGCTGTATGAAGTCCTAGATATACATTTTTGCTACAAACTAATAACATGTTTTTTAAAATAATACATTTAAAACAACACAAGCATGAAATTCACTAAATTCAACAAAACATTATAAGTTTAAGGTTAAAAACATAAAAATAGACATATTAGGCAAAAAAACATGTAACTCATACAATTTTGGCTCCCACTATCTATATGCATTTAAGGCAGCATAGAGTCAAACAAAAACATGCTTGAATCATTACAATAAATTTAACAATAAGCACGTGATCAACAATTGCATTAAAACAAAATTTTTCACTTAAATCAAGGTAGGGTGTTAAGTTTCACCCTCTTCAAGTGTGCTGCAGCGATAATTAATTAAACCCCGCGACAATATTAGATTCCACATTTCGATTAAAGAAAGTTAAAGAAATAATTAAGGTCAAATTCTATGGTTAACGCGTGTACTATGCATAAAATATAGATTTAGTCCTTGTACTTCAATTTAATCAATTTTAATCTTTATACTTTCGAATTTTATAATTTTAATCCTGACTCAAATAATACATGATAATATGACTAAATTACAAGATTTACAATTATTAAATTTGAGAATATGAACAAAATCTACAACCTACGTAGAATATAAGAACTAATTGTAATCACTCATTTTTACTTGTACATATATTGCATGTATATTTAATTATATGAATGTTATTAATATAAGGTAATGTGTGCATGTATATGCTTTATATACGTATTAGGGGTGTATGTATGTCGCGTATGTATCTAGGGTATAAGCGTATATAGATGTCATGTTAATTATACGTATGATTATACGTACGTATACTAGAATATAATATTAATTAATGATCGTATAATATAAGTATATATTTTCGTATATATTGCTGTTATAAGTATACTATTATTAGTATTGGGCTAGTAAAATGAAAAATTAAATATATATTAAACCCAAATAAATAAAATCCAAGTCTAATTACAAAATCCAATTACAAGGCCCGTTTGGCCCAAATCTGAATCCTATCTAATTACAATGTGCAGGTAACTGTGGGCCGTTGGATCAAGATCTGATCCAACGGCCACGATGCAACCAAGGTCAAAAATATCTGCCAGGCGCGTGCTCCACACGTATGGACCGTTCGAGTGCCACGCGCGGACGCTTTAACATCCCACGCGTTCTGACTCCTCGACTGCGGAGCTCCACGTGGCGAAATCTGAAGCCGTTTCATCAGATCGAGGCTTCATCCAGGCCGATCGTTCTTCAAGCCATCTCGACCGTTAGATCAGATCTGATCTAACGGCCGAAAATGCGTCTGGCCTCTGGCAGAATGGCCACACCGCGCTGATATTCAGTCCCCGCGTTCAGATTATGCCAAAGACAACAAGCAAATGTCAGATCTGGAAAAGAAGATACAAGTTGCAACCAAAATACAGAGGCAGTAATATATATGAAACAGGGGCTGTTGTAACGGGGGGGATGGATTTTTGAGGAGCAAAAAAAAAGCAGAGAGAGTAGTAACACAAAAAAGAACAGAAAGTTTGTAAAACCAGAAACTTGTAACCAGTCAAGATAATCAAAAAGGCAGTCCAGTGGTAATTTTTTGTCTCTTTTTCTTACCTGTTTTCTTTGCATGCATATACGAAACACAAAAAGAAAATAAAAAAAGAAACAAGTAAAGAAGTCTTACCGGCTTTGTCTGTGGGTCTTCCCTTCCTCTGTGACAAGCCTTTCGGCTTCTACAAGCCAGATCTGGTGAGCAAAAGGGAGGGGAAGACCCCTTGTGGTTTCATTTTGGTCAAAAAAAATATATTTTTGGGTTCGTATTTCTTAGATCTAGGGTAAATAAAAGGGGATCCTCTGAATCCAACCACGGATTCATGTTGAGGACGATAAGAGGAAGGTTTTGGTGTATTTTGGGAGCCTACCGGCGCCGGTTAACGGCGGCCGACGGCGGAGAATACGGCGGCCGGCCGCCGGATTCTGGGTTTCTCAAGAACATTTGAGAGAAAACGAATGAACAAAAACTCTGAAAAATCGAAAAATGAAACAAAGAAAGGAAAAATGGGTTTCGGTCTAAAAATGGCCCTTTTATAGTTATTATTATTTTCGAAATGGGTAAATTACACACTTAATCCCACTGCGTTTTCAATATTTTCATTTTTATCTTGCCGCATGGTATAATCACAGCCCCAGTCCCCCTGGTTTTTCAAAAGATTATAATTCCGTCCCTAAATTACACTGAATCAGTTTCTAATTGGTAAAATTACGTCCTTAATCATCCCGCGTTTTTGGATTTTTCACTTTGGGTCTGCCCCTTGGTCTAATTACAATGCTGGTCCTTTTAGGTTTTATTTGTTTCGCAATTTCGTCCCCAAATTACATATTATTGTTCTTTAATTTCTGCCACTGACTTTTGTTTTTCTTTCATTTCAGTCATGTTTTCTTTGTAAATATTATTGTTCGTATTATAATCGTATATGTTGATATTATTTTATTTTATGTCTCTCGTATATGACTCGTTCTATGTTTTTATGTATATATATGTTAAATATAATATTTATGTTTTTTATCCGATCATCCGTATCAAGCATGTTATGTTTTAGTTAATTCATACATGGCATATTTAGTATTTTTATATGTGTGTGTGCTTTCTTATTTTTAGGGCTACATGTTAGTATATTTTACCCTTTTATACTATATGTGGACCCGTATATGTCGAAATATGTTTTATTACCAGTATGCATGTCTTTTTGAAATACTTGTTCGTATATATGTATTTATTCCTGCCTTATTATTTTGACATATGATAGTTGTTTTTATCTATTATTTAGAATAATATGTATATGCATGTTTTAGTCTAGAATATCATCTATGTTAGATTAATATTTTGTTATGACAATATTTACTACATTTAAACATTTTACCATGTTTTATATTTTTGCCATTAAGATTGCATATCGAGATATAAATTGTTAATGCGGTGTCCTTTTATCCGAGCGTAAACGGGGCCAGTATCAAGCGTAGTGATAGTGGTTGGGCGTTTATTCTCGGATAACGGGACCCTTAAGATATATTCGCAATTATGACCGAATTTTAAAATAATCGTCACTCTAATCCGGAAAATCCAATATTAATAAAACGGTAATTATTAAAGTACCAATTTTTGGGCGGTGTGGGGGTGCTAATCCTTCCCCATCCGTAACCGACTCCCGAACCCTGTCTTTTGAATCTCTGGTTTTGTGGTGTCCGGCCTACCTAAGTGGCCGTTGGCGACTCCATTTTTTATGAGGTTTTTTTTGTGTAAACCCCACGGAATAAATATTTTTAAATATCACAAACACCTTTCAAAAACATCCTTTCAAAAATCCTCGTTTTTTATTTAGCGTGCCTTCGCTACAGATGGCGACTCCGCTGGGGACATTTTAAAAAAAAAAACAAATGAGAGTCAAGCTTTTAAAATAATTACCGCTTTACCAATATTGGAAGTTCCGGATTAAAGTGACTATTAAATTAACATTCGGTCATAATTGCGCGTTTATTTTAACGCATTTAAAATATGGCATATAAACTCGTCTTTTTAAGTGGGGGGAAAACGCTAATGCTTTCGTGGAGATATCGTTCTCCCGTATGGGACTAGCAAGTACCTTCGGGGCTCGAGTACCTTATGCTTTCGTAAGGATATCGTTCCTTCGTACGGGCATAAGCGAATGGGTCCCCCTGAATTGAACCCGGTTGAAAGGAGCCTATAATGGGTGATGATCGGGGGCCTTGCTACTCTTAGTAGAGGACAACAAGGACAATTCGGGTACCTTCTAGAACCAAAACTGCATGTAGAGAACATAGAAACCTACCCTGTTAGAGCCATGCGGATAACCTTAGGTTTTAGACGGGATAAATAGGGTTGTTTTGTGTGTTTATTCTGTTTAATTTTGTCATTTTATTTATATATTTATCAATTTTATCTAATGTGACTTGTTTTCTTTTCGCTTTTTGTTCTTTTTCTCATACATTATTGCATTTGCATCGCATAAAGGTCTTGGATCAAGTGGTTTGCCTGATCGTAAAGTCTTTCACTATGGAAAAAGGTGTCTTAGGAAAGAAGAGCTTAATTTGTCAGTCAGACGTTGGTCAGAGGTCAACCAGAAAATCCAAGGGGACAGTCTTCCTAACGAACGCATAATAGCTGGATACACCTATGTGAGTCTCCAACAGAACGACTTGTGGGATCTTCAAAGCATTTGGGAAAGATGGGACCGAAGACTACAGGACTTATTCTGCAATAGTTATGGCGATATCGCACAGCTATTATATGTTCGGATTAACCAGCCCCTACTCCGAGCTATAATCCAGTTCTGGAATCCGGCTTTTTGCTGCTTCACCTTCAATGGGCAGGACATGATGCCTACGGTAGAAGAGTACACTGCTTTACTTAACCAGGAAAATATTCAGGAAGATTGGATCTACGCGAAGCCTCCAAGGAATCAGAATTACACTGCGAAGCTCAAAGCCTTTGCAGGAATGAGTGATGATTGGGTTAGTGGCCTCCTTCAAATCCGAGGAGATAATACAGTCTTTGCATGGGAAAGTATCCGGGATATCATATCGACACATCCAGACGAGGCAAAGAAAATGGACTTATTCGCTTTAGGAATATATGGCTTGGTGATCTTTCCCAGAGTACTCGGGAACATTGACATAGCCATTCTGGATTTATTTGAGCGGGTGAAACGGAAAGCAAACCCGGTACCAGCAATCTTGGTCGAGACTTTCATTTCCTTAAACGCTAGCCAGAAACATGAAGAAGGACGTTTTCGAGGCTGCGCACAGCTTTTACAAGTATGGATCCAGAGTCATATGTGGAAGACGCCGACGCGGGTCCTGCCAGGGATATCCTTCCAAGGTTTTTCGCCTTTACGAGAATACTTAGCAAAGGAATGGCGAAAAGATTTGAAAACAAAAATGTGGACCAGTTTCTTCAGGAACATTCGAGATGAGGACATAGCATGGAGGGTCCCATGGCTCGGTAAGATTAATTAGTTTCTATACAGTTGTGGTGACTTCAACTGGCTGATGATGTTAGGATTACATGGAGGGATCGCTTGTGCTCCACTTTTAGTGTCTCGGCAGTTCGGATCACGACAGTTCATTCCCAATACCACCGGATTAAGCCAAACTGAATTTCTTTTCAAAGGAGAGTTCAAAGGAAAAATTCAGACCATCATGAGGTCCTGGGATCATTGTTATCGAATCAGGGTGGAAGGAGATACTGAGTACATGACTACCCCAGATTACGATCTCTGGAGACGGTTGAGGGTTAATAATGTGATTCCTGAATCTGATCAAGGACCAACAGTGTCACTCGAAGAGCTTACAAGGGTGGTACCTTCCGAAGCCGATATCCTAAGGAGTGAACTTGAAGAAGTTAAAAGGAAGATGGACATTCAACAAACCCTACATGCGAGCGAGCTCTATAAGGCAAGCTTAGAAGTTGATGAGTGAGACGGGATCATCAGGCAATTGAAGAAATTGAATGCAGATTTAAGTGACAAAAATACTCTTTATCAAAAAGATGCCCTCCTACTACAAGCAAAAATACAAAAGGCCGGCCGGAGTCAGTTCATAGCTGTGGAAAAAGAAAGAATGAACGGCATCCGTTTGGTGGAAGAAGAACGAGAAATTAACAAAAGAGCGATCGAGAAAGAGATTGAAAGCTACCGTTTGGCTATGGAGGAAGAAAAACGGTCCGCCAAGAAGGCCATTGATCATGAGAGAGAAAGATTCAGACAAGAAATCAGCAAAGGAAAACTGGCTGTTCATCACGAGAGAGAAAGTGTCCCCGTATGGAAAAGAAAATCCATGAATAGCCGAAACAGATTGTTAGAAATGCAGAAACTGTACGATGACACTGTTCAAAAATTGGGGCAAAGCCAAAGTCAAAATGATGAATTAAAAGGAAAGATGGCAGAAGTCGAACACTCACTTCGAACATACTGTCACAGGAATAATGTCGCTGAGCTGCAAGAAAAAGAACGCGAAGTGGGTGTGTTACAAGCACGAATTAGGACCCTCGAAGCAATGGTGGAGGATTACAAGGAAAGAATTAATGTGTTCGAGGAAGCTACAGCCGGAGGGGACACCTATTGGCAGAAGAGATTACGCGACGCTGCTCGAATGGTACAGGACAGAGACCAGTACTACGCAAATCTAATGGTGGACATACAGCGAGTCGCCAGATATGTAAATGATTTAGCTGTCGAGGCTGAGACACTCCGACCTTTTATAGCCCCGGGAATGGAAGAAGCTCCTAGGTTCCTCAAGCTGCTCAAGGCAATTGGAAAGTTAGGAGATAGAGCTAGAATCTATCTATATGACTCTGTGTTACAATTAGATCTTTTGTACCAGGGATCTTTACTTTGTAACACGAATTTTGTTGTAATCAAGACCCTTTAATTCCCGTGAAAGTAATTCAAAAGGGTGATTACCAGCGGAACCAGTACCTTGTCTGCATGCATTTTTGCATTTGCATCATAACATTTGCATCTTTGTACATGCATTTACTTTTACAATCATATTAACAATATGAATATTGTGGCATTGTATGTAGCTAACCCGCAATCATTCATCACCTATACTTTACCCGGCTACAAAAAAGACTCACGGAAGAAAGAATAATCAGTCTAGAAAAAGGACAAAGGGAGCTTGAGACAAGGCTTGAAGAGGCCCAGAGAAGCCTTAGTGATCAGATCGCGCAATCACAAACATCTATAGTTTCTGGCATAACTGCATTGCTGTCAAGAAGTCTTGGAAAACGAGTAGAAGGAGAAAATATTCCAGAACCAGAAGGTACCCCGGTTCACTACAAGGTTCAACCAACTGCACCAAACCAGGCTAGGAAGGTGTATATTGACCCTACAGGAATGTCTTCCAGCTTTCAAGTAGGGGCACCTGAGACTCAACCCCTTGATACCGAAGCACTTTATGAAGAAGAAGTGTCGGACCTGAATATGGTCGAAAAGATCAGGAATGAGGTAGAAAGAAAGTGGGAAAAAAGATTTCGCCTCATGGAAGAAAAATTTAAAGCGTTACAATCAAATGAAGAATCAGGAAATGATGCTAGTGATCTAAGTTTGGTGTCTGATCTTGTCTTGCCGCCAAAATTCAAAACACCAGAGTTCGATAAATATGATGGGACCACATGTCCTTCTGCACACATAACGATGTATTGCAGAAAAATGGCGGCTTACTATAAAGATGAAAAGCTACTGATCCACTGTTTCCAGGATAGTCTAACTGGAGCGGTGTTACGTTGGTATACTCAGTTAAGCAAAGCAAATGTCAAGACATGGAAAGATTTGTCTAAAGCATTTTCCGAGCAATACAAACATGTAACAGACATGATCCCTAGCAGAATTATGCTAGAAAATATGGGGCAAAAGTCCAATGAGAGCTTGCGACAATATGCCCAAAGGTGGAGAGAAGTGGCCGCCCAAATCCAGCCACCTATCCCGGAGCATGAAATCACGCCATTATTTGTCAACACTCTAAAAGGGGCACTCTTCGATCGCCTCATCAATAACACTACACAATGTTTTGCCGACTTGATCAGGACTGGGGAGTCTCTCGAACTAGCAATCAAGAGCGGCAGAATTGATGGTGGGGAAGGGTCTCGAAAGTATAATAAGAGAAATGAAGTAAACACCACCAGCACCTATACCGCCCCGAAGAACTTCACAGTCTCACAGCCACAAGCACCTGTGGGAAAAACACAAAATTCGAATCAAAGAGATGAGAGAGTCACCAGAAAGGATAAAGAGAGGAGAACTTTCACTCCCCTACCTGTTTCATACTCAGAGCTTTATTCCCAGTTGTATGAAGCAGACTTGGTCCGACCATACATCGTTAATCCTGTCAATCCGCCCTTCCCGCCTTGGTATAATCCAAGCGCACATTGCGACTATCACGGCAGTACCCCTGGACATCCCACTGAGAACTGCCTTGCCTTCAAAAAGCTTGTGCAGAACTTAATTGATTCCGTGATATTGAAGTTTGAAGAGCCTAGCGTAGCTAACAACCCGCTGCCTAATCATGGGAGCAGAGGGGTAAATGCCATAGAAGAATGCTTTACCAGGAGGATAAAGGATGACGTGTCAGAAGTCAAGTCTCCTTTACGGTGGGTATTTCAACAATTATGCATGGCTCGTATGATCAACAAAGGCATGATAATAAGGCAGAAAAAATGTGGAAAGTATTGCGAATTCCATCAGACTGAAGGGCATGATATCCAAGAATGCGACGAGTTCAAGAAATTGGTGCAAAAGCTGATGGATGAAAAACAAATTGAATTCTTTGAGGAACCCATGGGGAAGGGATCAGACGTACACATGACAGATACCCCCAAAACTAGATACGGGAAGGATAGACCTTTTATCATCTCTCCCAGGATAGGGAATACAGGTGTCTCCCAAGGAGAAACCATCAAGATAAATCTCAAGATCGTCATTTCAGCACCATCTCCATTCCCATTCAAGGACATGCGACAAATTCCCTGGAATTATGCCGCGAATGTAACCATGCCAGAAAAATCAGAACGCGAACAGGTATAAGAGTCTACGCTGGAAGACCAGCAAAGTCAGAACAATGTGAATGTTGGTGAAGCAGGCCATTTCACAAGGAGCGGCCGATGTTATTCCTCCGAGGCTTTGAGAGCAGCTGAAAAAGATAGGGGGAAGAATACAGCAGTCAGCCCTACGCAGATATTTGGAGAAGAACCTCCCCAAAAGATAAATGAACCGGTAACTGAGGCCCAGGCCAAGGAGTTTCTAAAGTTCTTGAGACATAGCGAGTACAGCGTAGTGGAACAACTACGGAAACAACCGGCCAGGATCACAGTGCTGGAATTACTCTTGAGTTCAGAGAATCATCGGGAGACGTTATTGAAAGTGCTGAATCAAACTTTTGTGCCCCAGGACATTTCTGTAACGAACCTGGACATGATAGTGGGGCATATTACTGCCTATAATCATATCACATTCAGTGATGATGAGATCCTGGAGGGAGGAATGGGGTCTACCAAAGCCCTTAACATCATTACCCACTGCAAAGGGTATGTATTACCAGGCGTACTGATCGACAACGGGTCAGCATTGAATGTCTTGCCTATGATAACCCTGTAAAAATTGCCAATAGATGGTTCGCACCTAAAGCCTTGCTACAACTCGGTAAGAGCTTTTGATGGTACGCAAAAAGGAACAATGGGGAAAATTGAGGTGCCCCTATTGATCGGACCAACTGAATATGTGATCGATTTTGTGGTAATGGACATAAAACCATCTTACAACTGCTTATTGGGAAGGCCGTGGATCCACTCCGCAGGAGTTGTCCCATCATCATTGCATCAAAAATTAAAATTTATAGTTGAAGGCAAATTGGTCACCGTAGAAGCAGAGCATGAATTTGTTGCTTCCGTGACATCAGACACCCCCTACATTCAAAATGACGAAGATGTTGCAGAATGCTCGTTCCGAGCATTAGAATTAGTAAATGCCACATTCGTTTCAGAGGGAAGCCGGATCCCTTACCCCAGGTTATCTAATTGTACCAAGATGACCGTCGCAGAAACTCTGGGCCGAGGAGCCAAAATAGGAAAAGGGCTGGGAAAGAAATTACAAGGAAACCTGAGACCCAAGAATATCATAACCAAGAAAGATCGTTTCGGGTTGGGTTATCAACCAAGTGTCCAACAGAAGAAAGAGGAATATAAGAGAAAGGAGGAGCAAAGAAAAGTCAGATCTAAAGGAAAAGACATTCCGTGGAGGTCGATGTCCTTTCCTAATTTGAAAGCCACTTTCATCTCCGGAGGGTTCTACCAGCCAGATCAAGGTATTGGAGAGGCAATGAAAAATGATGAACTTAACCAGAAGGAAATACTCAGCAAATCATTTGAGGGGATGTACATCAACATGATAGCTGAAGAGGATCGAGGTAGCAAAATGTTGACCAACATCCGCCCTTGCCATCCCGGGGAGACACTCGATAACTCGAGCTGCATTGATCTACCTGTAGTTTTTAGGAATAGATCAGAGTAATGCTCCGAATCAACCTTTTGTTTTTGCCCATAGACAATGGGGATCTCTTGTCTGGGGCACATATGTTAACTTTTTGATTGAAATGAAAATATCCCCACTTTCTTAAAAATGACCAAAGTCTCATTTATTCCATTCATGCATTTTTCATATTCATTCCCTTCATGTAAAACCGTCTCTTTCCCAATACAATTCATTCTCATTTAATGCAGGTCGCTCATGATTGATGATATGAATGATACCGGATCCAATCCTGGAGTAAATTTCGAAAGCCCATAGGTCTCAGAGGAAATTGAGGGAGGATATGACGAAATAGAAATTGAGGTCCCAGAAGAGTTAAAGAGAATGGTGGACGACGAAGAAAGGCAGATTATGCCCCACCAAGAAGAAACAGAAATTGTCAACTTGGGGACTGAAGAAGCGAGGAAAGAAGTAAAAATAGGAACGACTATTTCCTCAAAAACCAAGCATGAACTGATAGCCCCCTTCAGAATTCAAGGATGTCTTCGCTGGACTTATCAAGATATGCCAGGATTGAATACCGACATAGTGGTGCACAAATTGCCAACAAAATCGGAGTACAAACCGTACAAAGAAAACTTGGAGAGAATAAGGCCGAGATGTTGTTAAAAATCCGAGAAGAAGTGAAAAAGCAATTTGATGCTGGATTCTTGAGTTAGCCAAATACCCGAGTGGGTTGCAAACATTGTACCATCATCAAGAAAGACGGAAAGTTCGTATGTGTGTAGAGATTATAGGGATCTGAATCGAGCTAGCCCTAAAGACAACTTCCCTTTGCCACATATTGACACGCTGGTTGACAACACCGCAGACATTCATGGTTTTCCTTCATGGACGGCTTCTCGTGGTACAACCAGATAAAGATGGATCCTAACGACATGGAAAAAACCACATTCATAACCATGTGGGGCACTTTTTGTTATCAAGTGATGCCGTTTGGGCTAAAGAACGCAGGGGCAACATACCAAAGAGCAATGGTGACTCTTTTCCATGACATGATGCACAAAGAAATAGAAGTGTACGTGGGCGATATGATTGCCAAGTCTCGAACAGAGGAAGAGCACCTCTGAGAACTTGAGAAAACTATTCCAAAGACTACGGAAGTACCAACCGAGGCTCAATCCGCCAAGTGTACCTTCGCCGTTACTTCTGGAAAACTCCTAGGGTTCGTAGTAAGCAGAAGAGGGATTGAGATTGATCCCGATAAAGTGAAAGCCATCCAGGACCTTTAACCACCCCGCACGCAAAAGGAAGTCCGTGGTTTCCTGGGGAGGCTGAATTATATCTCTCGTTTCATTTCCCAATTAACCAATCAATGCGACCCGGTCTTCAGACTTCTTAGAAAAAATAATCCTGGCGTGTGGGATGAAGAATGTCAAAAAGCCCTAGAAAAGATCAAAAAGTACTTGACAAACGCTCCAATTTTAGTCGCACCAGTACCTGGTCGACCACTAATTCTCTACTTAACAGTCTTCGAGAATTCAATGGGATGTGTACTGGGGCAACACGACGAGTCAAGAAAAAAGGAGCAAGCCATCTATTACCTAAGCAGAAAATTCAATGATTGCGAAACACGATACCCGCCAGTGCAGAAGCTGTGTTGTGCTCTAGTTTGGGCTACCAAGCGGCTCAGGCAGTACATGTTGTACCATACTACCTGGTTGATATCCAAGCTAGACCCATTAAAGTTCCTAATGGAAGCGCCGGCGCTAACGGGAAGAATGGCCCGATGGCAGATGCTCTTATTTGAATTCGACATCGTATATGTTAATCAGAAAGCTGTAAAGGGGAGTGCCGTAGCAGATTTCCTAGCTAGTCGTGCTTCGAACGACTATGAGGCATTGAACTTTAGTTTCCCAGACGAAGACTTGATGTGCATCACAACCGAAGAAGAGATTTCAGATGATATGTCATGGAAACTTTACTTCGATGGAGCCTCCAATGCCCTCGGACACGGGATAGGGGCAGTGCTAATTTCACCTGAGGACATCTATTATCCTTTCACCAGCAGATTGGAGTTCTTCTGCACAAACAATATAGCTGAATACGAAGCTTGCATCATGGGACTGAACTCAGCTATCGAGAGAAAAATTAAGGAACTTCGAGTGTTCGGAGATTCGTCCCTAGTCATTTACCAATTGCGCGGGGAGTGGGAAACCAGAGACCCGAAGTTGGTCAAATATCACGAATGGATTCAAGAGCTCGTCAAAGAGTTCGAAAAGATCAGCTTCAATTACCTACCCCGAGAAGAAAATCAGATGGCAGATGCATTGGCAACCTTGGCATCCATGTTTAAAACAAACACCTGGGCAGAAATGAAGCCCATTGAGATGCAGACATTTGAAAAACCTGCCCATTGTTGTAGTATACAGGAAGAGATTGACGGAAATCCATGGTACTATGATATCCTGCAATATGTCAAGCTTCAAAAGTATCCAGAAGGGGCAAACGACAATGACAGAAAAGCGCTCAGAAAAATGGCAACGAAATATGTCCTAGATGGGGAGATCCTATATAGGAAAAGTCATGATCAAACATTGCTGAGATGTGTGGATGCCCGAGAGGCGAAGGAAATCTTAGCCGAAGTGCATGACGGGATCTGTGGAACGCATGCCAACGGGTTGTCTATAGCCCGAAAAATTATGAGATACAGTTATTTCTGGTTGACCATGGAGGGAGATTGCATCGATTACGCCAGGAAATGCCACAAATGCCAAATTTACGCTGACAAAATTCATGCACCTCCATCACCTCTACACACCATAAATTCTCCGTGGCCTTTCGCAGCATGGGGCATGGACGTTATCGGGCAGGTCCATCCGAAAGCTTCCAATGGGCACCGATTCATTTTGGTCGCCATAGACTACTTCACTAAATGGGTAGAGGCAGCATCTTACGCCAATATAACCAGGACTACAGTTTGTAAGTTCTTAAAGAAGGAAATTATTTGTCGATACGGGTTGCCAGAGAGGATCATCACCGACAATGCTTCCAATTTGAACAACAAAATGATAAAAGACGTGTGCACTCAATTCAAAATAACACACCATAATTCCACAGTCTATCGTCCAAAAATGAATGGAGCAGTGGAAGCGGCAAACAAAAATATAAAGAAGATCATAGCGAAAACTACGGATACCTACAAGGATTGGCATGAGAAGTTGCCTTTTGCCCTTTTCGCCTATAGGACGTCCATTCGTACATCAACAGGGGCAACACCCTACTCCTTGGTGTATGGTACCGAAGCGGTACTCCCAATTGAGGTAGAGATTCCGTCTCTCCGAGTCTTAAACGAAGTAAAATTGGAAGAAGCTAAATGGGTGCAGGCCAGACTCGACCAACTAAATCTCATTGACGAAAAAAGACTAAAAGCCATTTGTCATGGTCAGATGTACCAAAAGCGGATGGTGCAGGCTTACAACAAAAAGGTGCGCCCAAGAGAATTCAAAGAAGGAGATCTGGTACTCAAGAGAATCCTCCCTATCCAGAAAGATTCTCGAGGAAAATGGATGCCCAATTGGGAAGGACCATACGTTGTAAAGAAGGCCTTCTCAGGAGGAGCCCTGATCCTAGCAGAAATGGACGGGGACAAGCTGAAAAATCCCGTAAATTCTGATGCCGTCAAGAAATACTATCTCTAAAAAAATGTGGAGAGCTCAAGACGAAAACCCGAAATCGGGCGTCTTGAAGCAAAGGAAGGACCCAAGTTGAAAACTCGTAAAGGGCGGCTTGGGTAAATTGAAAATTTGAATATCTGAAGAGAAGGGTATCCCCATGAGCATCATGAAGAGGAAGCTTTGGGCAAAAAATTCTGCACCAGTTGACAGGATCATGTATCATTCATATCGAAGATAATGAGAGATCTTGTATTTAATTTATACGTGTCATACCTTTCTTTTTAAGATATCTCAAAGCCCTTAATCATAATAAAACCGTGTTTTGAGCATCCATTCTTAGCCTTCTTGTCAATTTCAGTCAGATAAGATAACATAGGCTTATAATGAAACAAGATATTTCGAAGCATTACTATGATTTAACCTTGAAAATACAGGTAATCAAAGAAAAGATGTTAACTCCGTCTTCTAGTTCCCTAATGGCTGTCGATAGGGAAGGCGGGAAGCTTCAAACAACCTGGTAGGATAACCAATGGCACATGTCCCGCCTATTCAAGAAAGGCGTACGAGATAACAAAAGAGATCTTTTGGGTGAAAATCAAAAGGGCACCCCTCTCAAAAAAAAATCTCTCTCTAGAGTGAAAACCCGAAAGGGCACTCTAGAATTCCAAGTCGGAATTGAAAAAGGAGAAAGGTCGAGATGGTTGAACTTGGCAGTGAAGCGGGGTATCGATGCCTGTAAGAAAGGAGAAAGCGAACGTCAAATAAGGACCAAAAACAAGCCCATCAAGATATTGAATCTCATGCATCATGAATAGTCAGACATCACTAGGATTAGGAGCATGTCAATTCATTCATTTGTCATAGCATTTTATTTTCATCTCAGACAGGTATCTGCAGATCCAAAGAGACATCGAGGGTCATCACGGTATGAATCCCAAATGAGAAGACAAGGTCTTTACATAAAGGCACATGTTTTCAAGCTCTAGAGAGAGGTTCTGTATAGGAAGAATCCTTCTTTCTGAGGTTTCAGAAGCTGAAAGTTCTATATAGGAAGGACTAACAGCTCCAGGGTGAAGACTCATGATTCTATATAGGAAGGACTCCCAGTCAAAGCAATTCACCCATGACACGCAAGATTATATAGGAAATCATGCTGTGTCGGAAGCAAAGAGTTCTATATAGGAAGGGCTCCGAGCTTTATTGTCTTAGAGTAAAAGGTTCTATATAGGAAGAACCTGCAACTCTGAGATTCCGTGACGCCAAAAAGTTCTATATAGGAGGGACTGATGGCTCCAAGGTGAAGACTCATGATTCTATATAGGAAGGACTCCCGACCAAAGCAATTCACCCATGACACGCAAGATTATATAGGAAATCCTGCTGTGTCGGAAGCAAAGAGTTCTATATAGGAAGGGCTCCGAGCTTTATTGTCTTAGAGTAAAAGGTTCTATATAGGAAGAACCTGCAACTCTGAGATTCCAGACGCCAAAAAGTTCTATATAGGAGGGACTGATGGCTCCAAGGTGAAGACTCGCAGTTCTATATAGGAAGAACTCCCAGTCAAAGCAATTCACCAATGACACAGGGTTATATAGGAAACCTATTGTGTCAAAAGCAGAGAGTCTTATATAGGAAAGACTCCGAGCTTCATTGTCTTAGAGTGAAGGGTTCTATGTCGAAAAAGCCTATAGCTCCAAGATCGGAAGGTGACGAAGTTCTATATAGGAAGAACTTACGAGCCTGAAGATTTACCCAAGGAAGAGCGGAGATGTCCAAAAGAATTTGTTTTTCCAAAGCTACAAACAGGGAAGTCTAATAAAAATGAGAGCGAAGGGTTCTATGTCAAAAGAGCCTGTAGCTCCTAGATCGGAAGGTGACAAAGTTCTATATAGGAAGAACTTACGAGCCTGAAGATTCAGCCAAGGAAGAGCGGAGATGTCCAAAAGAATTCATTTTTCCAAAGCAACAAACAAGGAAGTCTGATAAAAATGAGAGCGAAGGGTTCTACGTCGAAAAGAGCCTGTAGCTCCAAGATCGGAAGGTGACGAAGCTCTATATAGGAAGAACTTACGAGCCTGAAGATTTAGCCAAGGAAGAGCGGAGATGTCCAAAAGAATTCGTTTTTCCAAAGCTACAAACAAGGAAGTCTGATAAAAATGAGAGCGAAGGGTTCTATGTCGAAAAGAGCCTGTAGCTCCAAGATCGGAAGGTGACGAAGCTCTATATAGGAAGAACTTACGAGCCTGAAGATTTAGCCAAGGAAGAGCGGAGATGTCCAAAAGAATTCGTTTTTCCAAGGCTACAAACAGGGAAGTCTGATAAAAATGAGTGCTTATGAATTTTTGCTTTGTTTCCCATTCCATGAGAACAAGCAAAGAGGGGCAACTGTAATCACTCATTTTTACTTGTACATATATTGCATGTATATTTAATTATATGAATGTTATTAATATAAGGTAATGTGTGCATGTATATGCTTTATATACGTATTAGGGGTGTATGTATGTCGCGTATGTATCTAGGGTATAAGCGTATATAGATGTCATGTTAATTATACGTATGATTATACGTACGTATACTAGAATATAATATTAATTAATGATCGTATAATATAAGTATATATTTTCGTATATATTGCTGTTATAAGTATACTATTATTAGTATTGGGCTAGTAAAATGAAAAATTAAATATATATTAAACCCAAATAAATAAAATCCAAGTCCAATTACAAAATCCAATTACAAGGCCCGTTTGGCCCAAATCTGAATCCTATCTAATTACAATGTGCAGGTAACTATGGGCCGTTGGATCAAGATCTGATCCAACGGCCACGATGCAACCAAGGTCAAAAATATCGCCAGCGCGCGTCTCCACGTATGGGACCGTTCGAGTGCCACGCCACGCGCGTGTGGGTCCACGCGCGGACGCTTTAACATCCCACCACGGCGCGTAAGATCCACTCGCTCGACTCCTCGATTGCGGAGCTCCACGTGGCGAAATCGAAGCCGTTTCATCATATCGAGGCTTCATCCAGCCGATCGTTCTTCAAGCCATCTCGACCGTTAGATCGATCCGATCTAACGGCCGAAAATGCGTCCGCCTCCTCGCGAGAATGGCCACACCGCCACCGCGCCGATATTCAGTCCCCGCGTTCAGATTATGCCAAAGACAACAAGCAAATGTCAGATCTGGAAAAGAAGATACAAGTTGCAACCAAAATACAGAGGCGGTAATATATATGAAACAGGTCATTGTAACGGGGGATGGATTTTGAGGAGCAAAAAAAAAGCAGAGAGAGTAGTAACACAAAAAAGAACAGAAAGTTTGTAAAACCAGAAACTTGTAACCAGTCAAGATAATCAAAAAGGCAGTCCAGTGGTAATTTTTTGTCTCTTTTTCTTACCTGTTTTCTTTGCATGCATATACGAAACACAAAAAGAAAATAAAAAAAAGAAACAAGTAAAGAAGTCTTACCGGCTTTGTCTGTGGGTCTTCCCTTCCTCTGTGACAAGCCTTTCGGCTTCTACAAGCCAGATCTGGTGAGCAAAAGGGAGGGGAAGACCCCTTGTGGTTTCGTTTTGGTCTAAAAAAAATATATTTTTGGGTTCGTATTTCTTAGATCTAGGGTAAATAAAAGGGGATCCTCTGAATCCAACCACGGGTTCATGTTGAGGACGACAAGAGGAAGGTTTTGGTGTATTTTGGGAGCCTACCGGCGCCGGTTAACGGCGGCCGGCAGCGGAGAATACGGCGGCCGGCCGCCGGATTCTGGGTTTCTCAAGAACATTTGAGAGAAAACGAATGAACAAAAACTCTGAAAAACCGAAAAATGAAACAAAGAAAGGAAAAATGGGTTTCGGTCTAAAAATGGCCCTTTTATAGTTATTATTATTTTCGAAATGGGTAAATTACACACTTAATCCCACCGCGTTTTCAATATTTTCATTTTTATCTTGCCGCATGGTATAATCACAGCCCCAGTCCCCCTGGTTTTTCAAAAGATTATAATTTCGTCCCTAAATTACACCGAATCAGTTTCTAATTGGTAAAATTACGTCCTTAATCATCCCGCGTTTTTGGATTTTTCACTTTGGGTCTGCCCCTTGGTCTAATTACAATGCTGGTCCTTTTAGGTTTTATTTGTTTCGCAATTTCGTCCCCAAATTACATATTATTGTTCTTTAATTTCTGCCACTGACTTTTGTTTTTCTTTCATTTCAGTCCTGTTTTCTTTGTAAATATTATTGTTCGTATTATAATCGTATATGTTGATATTATTTTATTTTATGTCTCTCGTATATGACTCGTTCTATGTTTTTATGTATATATATGTTAAATATAATATTTATGTTTTTTATCCGATCATCCGTATCAAGCATGTTATGTTTTAGTTAATTCGTACATGGCATATTTAGTATTTTTATATGTGTGTGTGCTTTCTTATTTTTAGGGCTACATGTTAGTATATTTTACCCTTTTATACGATATGTGGACCCGTATATGTCGAAATATATTTTTATTACCAAGTATGCATGTCTTTTTGAAATACTTGTTCGTATATATGTATTTATTCCTGCCTTATTATTTTGACATATGATAGTTGTTTTTATCTATTATTTAGAATAATATGTATATGCATGTTTTAGTCTAGAATATCATCTATGTTAGATTAATATTCTGTTATGACAATATTTACTACATTTAAACATTTTACCATGTTTTATATTTTTGCCATTAAGATTGCATATCGAGATATAAATTGTTAATGCGGTGTCCTTTTATCCGAGCGTAAACGGGGCGATATCAAGCGTAGTGATAGTGGTTGGGCGTTTATTCTCGGATAACGTGACCTTAAGATATATTCGCAATTATGACCGAAATTTAAAATAATCGTCACTCTAATCCGGAAAATCCAATATTAATAAAACGGTAATTATTAAAGTACCAATTTTTGGGCGGTGTGGGGGTGCTAATCCTTCCCCATCCGTAACCGACTCCCGAACCCTGTCTTTTGAATCTCTGGTTTTGTGGTGTCCGGCCTACCTAAGTGGCCGGTGGCGACTCCATTTTTTATGAGGTTTTTTTTTTGTGTAAACCCCACGGAATAAATATTTTTAAATATCACAAACACCTTTCAAAAACATCCTTTCAAAAATCCTCGTTTTTTATTTAGCGTGCCTTCGCTACACTAATATAAAATTTTAATTTAATATATTTCACAATTATTATTTTGATCATGAGCAAAATTTTAAAATCTGAAAAATATAAGACAAAATGATAAGATTATTTGATCAAAAAACTATCAGATTAAAGTAAGATTAAATTCACAATTTATGCATAATACAAATACTAATAGTATAATTAAAGATGATATGGTATAATAATAATAATAATATCAATTCGATATAAATCTAAAACATTTTAATATTTTCATAAGACGAAGTATTAATACTTGAAAATGAAAACAAAACATTTTAATTACAATTATAAGAAGATAAATGTACGGATATGAGTTAAATCTTTGCAAGGTAAATTACACAGATGATCACTTAATTATAAGGTTGATGTCAATTTGACCATTATACTTTTAGTTTTGACAATTTTACCACATAACTATTTAAGTGGTTCCAATCAAGCCACCAACCGTTAAAGAAATGGAGAGGCTGACGTGATTGTTAAATAAAACTGGTAAATTATATATTTGGTCCCTTTATTTACACAATCTATCAATTTGGTCCAAATTTTAATTTAATAAAGTAAATTAATTGTTCAATTATATGGTGACACGTGTCACCTGATTGGAGAAAGAAAATAAATGCAAGCAAATTGGCTTTAAGGGGAATCAAACTTGGGCATACTAGGTGTAAGTGGCGTGACTTTGGCAATGGCCAAGCACACTTTTGTGATATACAACACAAATATTTAATATATGTCTTAGTTAGTTATTTATGCCAAGGAAAAGCAAATAAATGTGGATTAAGGGAATTAGAACATGACAAACTTAGAATGTATAAAAACATCTAAACTAATAAAAAATCTAATAATTAAATTAAAGTTAATAACATTTTGTATATATTTTAAATTATAGTTAGTGCACGATTTAAAATTATATTAAATTAATATATATATATATAGTAAAGCCACAGACATAATTCAAATGAATTAATATTTTTAAAAATTTTAATTTTTAATATATTTTCATTTGAATTATGTGAAATTATAATTTAAAATTATATCAATTCATTTAAGTTATGTTCGTGAGTTTAGATTCGCTAAATGAATTTAATGTAATCTTAAATTTTTAATATAATTTCATATATATATATATAGTAATTTAATTAAAATTTTAATAAATATTAAAATTATTAATTAAGTTGAAAAATCAATTCAACGATTATATATGTGAAATTATAAAAATAAATGCAGAAAAGAAAAATATATTAAATTTAGTTTACAAATATAAAAATCTGAAAACTATTTTTATTTTAAATCACGCCCTAACTATAATTTAAAATATATACAAAATATTGTTAACTTTAATTTAATTATTAGATTTATTTCATTGGTTTAGATGTTGCATTCTAAGTGTGTCATGTTCGACTCCCCTTAATCCATATTTATTTACTTTTCCTTGGTATAAACAACTAACTAAGGTATAAACAACTAACTAAGACATATATTAAATATTTGTATTCTTTATTAGCATATTCATCAGTTCCAAGGGGCTCTAGGAGGTCTCGTGATTTATTCTATTGGGAGGGGGATTGTGTTACTGAATTAGGCAGATTTGGATCGTGATTGTTTGAAGTATGTTTTATGCTTGATTGTGATGTACTCTTTTCCTCGACTCAAGTTTAGATAGATCTTTAATGAGGCACACAACTCAGGTTTAAGGTGTGTATGATTCTTTCATTGATAAAATATTACTTTGCTGAGCAAAAAAAAGTGTGTTTGGCCTTGTGCCAAAGCCACGCCACTTACACCTAGTATGCCTAGGTTCGATTCTCTTTAAAGCCAATTTGCTTGCATTTATTTTCTTTCTCCAATCATGTGACATGTGTCATCACCTGATTGGAAGAGGAAAATACATTTATTAAATTAAATATAAATAGTAAAGTCCTCCAACAAGGTCCTGACACTAATTGAATAATTAATTTATTTTATTAAATTAAAATTAAGACCAAATTGATAGATTGTGTAAATAACGGGGATCAAATGTGTAATTATACCAGTTTTATTTAATAGCCACGTCAGCCTCTTCGTTTTTTTAACGGTTGGTGGCTTGATTGGATCCACTTGAATAGTTACATGGTAAAATTGCCAAAATTGAAAGTATAGTGGTCAAATTGACACCAACCCCATAGTTAGGTGGTCATCTGTGTAGTTTACCCATAAATTTATATTTTAGTGAATCTAACGAGTGATCTCAGTAGAAAAAAGGATGATGTTCGTCCTAAAATATTCAGATTCAATTCGCTTTGTCTAAAAAAGAATAATGTGCATTGTTAAAGGGTTAAGACTTTATATGAACATATACTATATTATAATCGCATGTTGTCCAAAAAGATTTATATTTAAGTATATTATAATGTAGCAGTGTTTTGTCACCTTTAGACAGGTCCAAAAACATCTCGGAGATATAAATTTTAGGAGTTTGGCCATGCTAGGTTTAATGATTAAACGTTTAAAAACAATTAATTTTTATTTTTCTAGTTTATTTGCTTTCAATCTTTGAACGAAGAAAATCATGGAGATAACATTTAAAATGCTTCCACTTGTTTTAAGATTATATGATAAAGATGCTATCTTGGTGAAAAATTATAAGAATTGGAAGGTTCAATAGAGAAAGGTAAGAGCAGGTAGAGGATTGGCCCCTTTGGTTAATGATTTTTTTTATGAAGTCGCGTAATTTAGTCACTCCGCTAATATTAAAGATCTAATTTGGTTGCTTTTAAAGGTTTTAGATTATGAATAGACTTGACCTTTTAGACCGATTATGAAATTAACCCTACGTTCTAAATGCGATTTAATATCAACTCTAGATTTGTAACACCTCCATCCGGATCCAGAGTATTACACTCGGGTCACCCAAAAGTCAACCCATCAAATTTTCAAGTTAAAACCACAAGTTTAGCCATCATTTAAAAAGATTAAACATCCATAAATCTATGAAGTTAAATAAGCATTATAATCAAGTTTACAAAATGTGAACTCTAAGTTTAAAACACCGAATACCAAAATAATATTTTAAATAGAGTTTACAAACTCAATAACTCGTAAGGTCATGTGAATATATAATCCCAAAACTAAATACTAAGCATAGTACTCTAAAGCGATGCGGTACTGGGAGATCCCTTCTTGATGTGTTCCTCGGTCACAATCAACCTACCAACCTACGAACGAAAACAACGATTCTGAACGCTGAGCTTACAAGCATAGTGGTATATTTCTAGTCTACCATAATTCGTGATTATCATAAAATAAGCATGCAAGATAAATATAGTTTAGAGAGCATATATAAGGCTTCACTATCTATTAGTTATCATCTAGCCTACACTAGCTAGAGTTCTTAGATCACCTATCTCGGTTAGGGGTGCTTATTGAGTTGAGCAGCTCACAAACAACTTGAGATCGACTCGGTCAAAACTTGATTAACGCTCGACTCTAGTTGACTCGACTCGAACTTGAACTTGATCTCGACTCGAGATCTTAACGAGTCGAGTTGAGCAAAGCCCAACTCGACTAGATAAGTTCGCGAGCAGCTTGTTATATTTTTTAATAAATTTTTAATGAGTTTTTATGCTACCTTAAAAATTATATTCCAAGGATTTTAAATGCTAGTTGAAATCTCTAGAAAAGTTCAGTGACTTGCTAGGCAATTTACCAATAAAATATTTGGTTTCAAATTTTCAAAACATTTTGTATTTCTTGAGAATTACAGAAGTTAATTAGTATTAATAAAAAATCAAATTATATTAATTAGTCTTTCTTTTTTATTAAGGAATTTTTTATTATAGTATTTTATGTAGAAAAGAGGAAAAAAACTTTAGTTCTCATATAATAAATTCGATTGAAAGTCAAAACACCAAAATCCCTAAGGCCTTATCTCCTTTTTTATTCATCGAAGATTGTCGAGAAACTAAAAAGAGTCTCATACTCGAATATCGAATTCATCTCTAACTCAGTCATGACATGTTCTTTTATTTATCCCCTCAGTCCTCATAGATTTTTTTCTTCTGAATTCCTATGTTTATATTAAGCTCTAATAGTATCACTAGATTTTACCTATATTTTAAAAAATAAGGTAAAAGTTTTGGAGAGCTTAACGAGCAACGAGTCGAGCAACGAGATTTTTTAACGAGCACAAGTCGAGCAAAATTTTAGCGAGCTTAAAGAGAACCAAGTTGAGTCGAGCAACGAATTTTTTAACGAGTACGAGTTGAGCACTACTCAACTCGCGATCGAATCGCTCGAAAGCACCCCTAATCTGGGTAACTGATCTGAAAAAACTCTCTTTGAACCCCATAGGAGCGTGAAACCTCCTAGACGAGGCCGGATAAGGACTTATGACTTCTTGGGTCCCTACAACATGGCATATAAAGTCCTCAATCTAACTCGGTGTCGAACTTTGAAGTCGTTCAAGTGCCTTCGCACATATGGCTAACTCGGAGAATATCCCAAGTGGACTCGCTGTCACATGCATTTGAAGGTCAATCTTCAACCCATGTTTGAACTTTTTACACCTCAACTCCTCGGTGGCAACTAACTCCGGGGCATAACGGCTCAACTGTAGAAAATCTTGCTCATACTCAAACATTATTCGGTCCCCTTGAACTAGATACAGGAACTGATCTCTCATCTCATCCATGTGAACCTCACTGGTATACTTCTTCCTAAACTCGTCCATGAAGACATCTCATGTTGGAAGTGCAGGCTTTAGTCCCAACTCAACAGTCTTCCACCACTCATTGCATTACCCTTAAAAAGGAAGATAATACAATCAAGGTCATCCTCAGGACTCACTCTCATCTGTCACAAAATCCTATAAGTATCTTTTAGCCACTTGTTAGCCTTGATCGGATCATCCTCACCCTATTCTTCAAAACCTTTTGGTCTAAAATGGTGAAGCCTCTCAATAGGGGTCTTGCGAAGCATCTCATATTACCTCGAAATAGCTTGCACCACTTACAAGAGAGTAGAGGTAAGATCAAGGAGGTAGTTTACCCCTCCACTTCTAGTACCTATCGAAAGACTCATGTCCTCAACATTTAGGACAGACACTCTATCGAAGTCCTTTGCTTGAAAGATATAGCTCTCTTTATGACTCTCCTGGTCGTGTCCGATGTCTCCAGTCATCAAACTTTTTTTAAAATCACAAGGAAACAAGGTAGCATCATCAAGATTCCCAATCATAGAATAGTACAACTTAAATTTAAGGGCTTGTATTCACTAGACACCTTACCACAACCTCTATACCACCCTAGGGTTTTATAGAACCGACTAAACCTAGGCTCTAATACCATTAAATATAATACCCCGATCCCATTCTAGATCTGAAGTACTATATTAGGCTCACCCAAAAATTGACCCATCAAATTTCCAAGTTAAAACCATAAGTTTAGCCATCTTTTAAAAAGATTAAACATCCACAAAACCATGAAGTTAGATAAGTATTATAATCAAGTTTACAAAATGGGACCTCCAAGTTTAAAACACTGAATACCAAAACAATATTTCAAATTGAGTTTATAGACTCAATAACTCGTAAGGTCCTATGAATACATAAGCCCAAAACTAAATACTAAGTATTGTACTCTGAAGCGGTGCGGTGCTAGAGATCCCTTCTTGATGTGCTCCTCAGTTACGATCAACCTACTAACCTACGAACAGAAACAACAATTTTGAACGTCGAGCTTACAAATCTTAATGGTACATTTTAACTCGACCACAATTCGTGATTATCATAAAATAAGCATGAAATATAAATACAGTTTAGAGATCATAGATAAGACTTCACTATCTATTAGTTATCATCTAGCCTACACTAGCTAGAATTCTTAGATAACCTATCTCATGGCATCAACAAGTCCATAAGAAGTCTTGCATGTTCAATCATGCTTTTTCATACTCGAGGTCACATAGCCTATCGAGTTACTCGAGCTCACTCAACCCATCGAGTTAATACATTCATAAGCTATTATCTATAGCATCCATACAACATACATAAATGAATCAATGTATCATCTATATAATGGCTAATGAAGCCATACTATACCCGTGCTCACACAGTCGTCGGGTTACCTATGTTCAAACAGCTGTCAGGTTAAATGGACTATATCTGGATCACCATAGCCAAGATACGTCCTTGACATACTTGGATCACATTAGCCATAAGTAGTCTTTACCCGAGGTCCTTACTTGAGCTCACTAAACCTATCAAGTTAATTACCTTATCTAGATCACCATAGCCACAGATAAGTTTCTAACTGCACCAGATTATTCAGCCCGTAGGTATATCGGATGTACTTGTTCACTTTGCCCGAAGTACACATCCCCTTAAACAAGTACCGAAGTACTGACTCTATGACATCCAGATTTCTTTACAACAACCACAAGATAATACATGCTCCCCGAGCATTTATACACCTCACTAAGAGGTAAGTGGCAGCAAGCCAATCCATCAAGCAATTGCCCTAATGTATAATACCAACCATCATGGTTATCTCAGTTCATCATTTACCAAGTTATTACACGACATGTTTATCTATGAGTGTGAAATCTCGGTTTCTCAATTTTACAATTCATTTTACTACCTTAGAAGCCCAATAGGTCATAGTCTCTAAATTATAATCCCCTCAAACTCAAAATGCATTTTTCGGGCAGATTGCCTAGTGGGTATCGATACCTAACATCGAGTACCGATAATGCTATTCGGGTACCGATACCTATCCAAGGGTAACGACACTTTTATCTGGGTATTGATACCCACACAATGGTACCGATACTTCTCTTTAGGTATCAATACCTACCCAATGGTACTGATATCGCTCTCTGGTATCAATACCCACCCAAGGTTACTGATATTGCTCTTTGGGTATCGATACCCACCCAAGGGTACTAATACTCCATCTAAATTTTACATGTGTTCATCATTTAGAACGTAGGGTATCGATACGAGCTCCCTGTGTACCAATACTAAAGCCCATGAATGACTTTTAAGGCTCGGGAAATCTCTTCCCAAGCCCCCAAAAACGTAACCTTTAACCCCTTAACCCAAACCTACATCTTATGGGAGTTAATTAGAGTGATTTGCTACCCTTTTACACTTTATTAACATTTAATCCAGAATTTACCATTAACAAAGCATTAAGCTAGCAAAACACCAACTAGCAATCATAAACCATACCACTTGGCTTCCTCAACTTTATTTCTTTGACCCGAGCTTGGAAAAAAAAACCCAAACTACCTTTTCTTGATATACCAACATGAAAAATGAAACAATACTTAAGATAACTGCTAGGGATAAGCTTAGCTACTAAAATACGACCTTAAAACCAAAGGAAAACTTCTTACAAGCCGTGAACCCAAAAACCCGTTTGATGACATCTTACCTTTTTACCACAAGATTATACTTTTCATGAAGCTCTTGAAATGGTGATCAACATATTCAATTCTTGGACCTTGGTTGAAGGGAATGATGAAGAAAGGTTAGTTTTTTAGTTTCTGGTGACCATGGGTGTTCTTGGAGAAAGATGAAGAGATGAGGTGAAGAAAAGAGGGGGTAGAAGGGTGATGCAATATGGTCCCCTTAAAACCACGTCCAAGACAAAAACATTAAAAGGGAATCTGTCTTTATTTCAAAAGGTGGGTAAATGACATCATAAAACCTCCAAGAATCACCATCCTTACAAAATGGTCTCATTTCCATCATATATAGACCAAATCTTATCTAACAAGGCCCAAACTTAGTCCAACGGGTCCAATTACTCGAACCAACACAAAGGTCCATAATCTGGGTCAACATCCAATTATTGACTCAAAAATTCAATTACAAGATTTTTTGAAACCGTTTTTTCCTTAAAATCATCAAAGCTCACAAGCTGGCCACTTAAGAATAATTAGGGTCATACAAAGAGTGGGTTAAAAACCCAATCAAACAACTCTTACAAATGATAAATACAAATAAATCCCATTGTAAATAAACTCTAGATTTTTATTCAAATATATACTACCAAGCTAATATTCTTTTTTTATATGAAGCTAATATTCATTTTTAGTATTATAAATAAACCCCACAAAGTTAGAACCGCATAGCCGAAATTTATAAAATATTAATTAAAATCTAGTTAAAAGTTCAAGTCTTAAATATATTATATTTATATGTGAATATATAGTTCAAAAAAATATGAATATAAATGGTTTATCTTAAAAGCGATTAAGAAGTTGATCCAGTGATCTAGTTCTTACGATCCGAGGTAGGTGGACAAGCACTATACTTTCTTTCTGTTTTTTGATATAGGATAAGCACTATACTAAAAGCATGGATTCTAAAAATAAAATATATAAACCATGGACCGCTTATTAAAAAAAGATTACCTTAAAATTGATCCATCACTCAAATATTAGGTAAGTTCTTTTACACTAAAAATAATAAATAATGGTGCTAAAAATAACTTTCAAAATAAAAGTACTTTTTAATTAGCTTTTTTGTAAAATTGCTAAAATATTGTTCTTAAAAAAATTCTAGTGGAGTACTCCATAAATATTGCTACAGTAAAGAACAAAGTCGTTTAAAAGAGTTGACGAATTTTGAAAATCACAAAAAAAATTGGATGATTTGGGGTTGATTTTTTTTAATTGAAATGCAAGGGAAAATTTTCAAACAATTCTCCTCAAACTCTTCCTCTCTTCTCGATATTTTTAAAGTCGTATGGAAGAGACGACGACTTTCACTTGTTACGGTCCTATTTCATGAAATATTTTTTTCACCCACCGCATTTCAGCCATTCTTTTTTTCCAAACTATTTTCTCGGCAATTTTGCCCTTGTTGGAAAGTTTAAAAAGTATTTTTTTAATTTTGACTTTTAGCTTTTAGATATAAAACTATCAAGGGTAAAGTTAAAAAATGTTCACTGAACTATTGTAAAATATTTATTTTGATTATTGACCTTTTAAAAGTTAAAAATAAACATTAAACTTTTGATTTTGTTACAAAACGTAAATTACATCGTTACTGTTGTTAACTGGAATGACGTGACACATAAAATTAATGAGTAGTATTTCATTTGGTCCCTCAACTGTTACTAAAATTTTATGTAGTTACTTTTCTAATTATATTTATAAGTAATAATTTGAAAAATGTTGAAAAAAAGAAAATTCATAACTTATTTTAAAATTATAACATAAAAAAATCAAAAAACTATACAGTTCATAATGCATAATTTTAATAATAAGATATCAATATACTAATTTGAAATTCAAGCCATGTCCTCCGCACCTTAGTTTACTCCTGGGCATTTTTATGCAAAATAGACAATAAAAGAAGGAATAGATTAATTAGTATAAAAAATTAATTAAATCAAAAGTGAAAAAGTACTATTTTAAAATAAATATTTATTTAATTTAAATATGCTTAAGAGATAAGCTTGCCCTGGAGTAAATATGTCACGTTGATGGATAATAGTCAACGAAGTGTGAATTGGCAATTTAAAATGGTCAAGGGTCAACAGTTGATTGGTTAACGAGGCTGATTAGACTATATAGATTCGGGTCTAGATTATGGGTTACAGGCCGACTTGTTCATGTTGTTTAAGGCCCAAATTTTAACCTTCATTAAGGACAAACTTGGGTTCAACTATTAACGGGCTCAGAATCAACATGTTTTGGGCCCAATGATGGCCCATCAAGGTTGGGTGCCTCAAATAGGCACTAAAAATTTTGGGCTGGCAAATCGACTTGGTTTGGTCACATAGTAGAACAATTTAGTTCTGGTTTCCATGATGACGGTTTTCATGATGATCGCTCAAGCAACGACAGCTGCACAACCACTCTACACAGCCATAAATGGTCACGAAAATGCATAAAATGAAGGAAACTAAGAAGGCGAACCGAGCTTTACCCAAACTCACGGCGGCAACACCACCACAACAACCAAAATGCACGCAGTAACCTACACTCACAGCCTACGAACACGTAACCACCATAGTGAAAACAAGGCCGAGAGAGAAATCTTTTACCCCTCACACAAACCCATTGTCAGTAAATTGAAACAACTACAAACGGGGATGGAAATTGGAGTAAGGCGTTGACTTAAAGATGATTGAACAGTAAGAACGGACGATCTGAGGAAGAAATAGAAGATGGACGATTTGAGGAAGAAATGAGAAGATGGTTTTTTGAGGGAAGACAAGATGGAGAGGGAGCTCTGAAAATTGGTAAATGGTTGAGGGAAAATTGATTTAGGGTTCTCTAACATTGTATATATATTTCGGTGAAATGGGAAATTACCCTATAGGTACCCATGTTTCTTTTCGTGTTCAAATTAGTCCCAACGTGCAAATTACCTAATTAAACCCACAACTTTTGTTTGCACTTAATTTAATCCTCAAATTATCAAAATAAAGTTACCCCTGTTGGGGTATTACAAGATGCCAATAAGAGATCATGACGAGAGTGAATATTCATCTGATCGATGAAATTTCCTTAAACTTGTGAAACAATTAGCATCTTATAACAAAGATTTTGTATTAAAAATGCTCAAAAAATACTTCTTACACTTCACCAAAGATACAAAAGGATATTTTATATATTTTGGAAGAGAAAAATATAAGGGGCAATTCATGAGGAAATTGGTAAAGAAAAATTTTGTATTATTATTAATGAAGTAGTGGATGTATCAACAAATGGTTATTATTTTGTGGTATGTTGATAATATCGATCTAGTTAAGGAACACTTTTTTAGCATTATTCATGTTCCTAATGCTTCGGTAGTGAATTTAAAAAATTGTATATTTTTTGTTCTTTCCCATTATTGTTTCACATAAAGAATATTCGAGGATAATGTTATGATGGTGCAAGTAACATGCAGGGAAAATGGAATGGGTTGCAAACATTAGTTAACAATGAATGTCCTTCCATCGTTTACAGTTGACATTATTAGTTGCAGTGAAATATTTCATACTTGTTTATCAATTTTTCTCTAAGTTATCATTTGTTGTTAATATTTTTTTGTCTTATCTAAGATATCAATAAACTAAAAATGCTTATTCTGATGAGATAAATCATTTGAATAAAGACTTAACAGCTTGAAATTGGAAATGCTTTGAATCAAACAAGAAAATTGCAAAGGGCATGTGATAAATGATGAGATTCTTACTTGAGATCAATTTCAATATTGAAAAAAATGTTCAATGTCACTTGTGTTCTATATAAATTCATTGATTTCCTTTGATTACGACTTCATTTTAATCTTATGAGTAAAATATTAGAAACCATTGATTAATTATCTCAATCCTTATAGTGAAAATCTCATGATGTTTTGAACTTATTCTATCTTGTTGAGAGTTCAAAGATACTTTTGTAGAAATTTAGACATGATGGATGAAATTCTCTTTTTATGGAGGTTATTTCATTTTGTGAAAGTCGCAAAATTGACATCCCATATATGAATTCTATCTATAGAGAAAGAGAAGGTCGTGCTCATTACCAACAAGACCGTTTTGCAATTAAACATCATTATCAAGTAGAGATTTTTTTATGCTGCAATTGATGTTCAACGACAAGAGTTAAACAATCGATTTATTAAGAAGTCGATAGAGTTATTAAATCTTGGTTCTGCTTTAGAGCTAAGTCGTGGCAACAATATGAGTTCTATTTATTTTTGTTCCCAATAAGAATTCTCTCTATTTTGGATTCATCTTTTTCGCACATGTAACATCCCAAAAATAGGATTAGAAGAATTAGGGGTTCGATCGGGTTGGGTTCGAACTGGTCAAACAAGATTAGTCAATTAAATAGATTTTGGGAAAAATATATTTTAAATTGGAAATATTGGTAGACAAAAATTGGATTTGGGTTTATAAAATTTTTAATAATTTTATTAAATATTTTGAAAATTAAATTGAATTAATAGACATTTTTATTCTTGTGACTAAAATGTAAGTTTTGCAAAGTTGTTTTGAAAGTGACTAAATTGAAAAGGGCCAATACTAAGAATCCTTAGAGAGCTATATTTTCTAAAAATTCTTAATTAGGATTATCACCTTGTTTGAAAAATTGTTTTAATGGTTAATTGGTTTTGATGAGTGCGTAAAGGTACTGTTTTTCTTGCCCTTTTCACTCATATTATTGTTAGAATTAGGCTCATTTTAGTTGCATTGATAAGCATTCATGCATAGTTTCCTTGGTTAATGAGCTTGGTATTACATTTTGTTGGTTTTTGTGGAAAATTCGCTGCTAGTGTGCTTTATTTTGTGTAGGACAGGATTGTCGTGACAATTAAGGAGAATACTGAAGGAGTTGCTGAAGCTGATTGCCGTGGCATATCTGGATAAAACTGGATAATTTCACCCGTTTTGAGGATAAATACAAAAAGCAAGGGATAAATCCCCAGATTTGGATTTACACGTAGAATTTGATAGGGATAAATGCTTAGATTTTGAACAGTTTCTTGGAGATAAAGATAAAAGAGATTAATGATCTCTTTTTCAAATTAATTCAAGCTTATTCATATCCTTATCAATAACAAATCTAATCACAAACTCTCCTATAAATAGAGATCAAATAGCAACTTTGAGGGGGAGTCAAATTAGAGGGAGATCGAGCCAAAGGGATTCACGAACCAAAGGAGTTTCATCTCCATTTTATTTCTATTTTGTAATCCCACTATGTCTGGGTTATTTTCCTTGTGTTTTCTCTTTACCCAGCCATGAACTAAATTTATTTGGCTTAGGATTATTGGGTTTTTGGTGTTGAGAGATGAATTGTTCTTGTTCTTGGTTTTTAGTTTCAATATAAATTCATTGTTTATCCATTCTTGGTTTTTATTATTGTTTCAAGTGAGCTTGGGAAAGAATCTTGAACGCATCCATTTATCTAGGCTCGGGAGAGCTAGATTCACAAAATGAATTGGATACTATTTCCATTTGAACGAACGTTGGTGGAAACTAATCCGCCTTAGGGATAAGGAAAGGATTTCAACAGCTAAAAGGAGCGAAGATCGATGTTGTCCACCCGAGGTTAATGCAGAGATGTATCACCAAGGCATGAACAATCATCAGTTCTTCGGTTAGGGATAATTCGAAGGCATTGAAGAATACTCTGTTGAAATTGAAGAAGCAATGATTTGCAGCTTAGTTGCCATGATAATTAATCTACATTGACTTGCCAGGGCAACCGATTGCCAAAAAGAGTCATACTTCTAGCAAACTACTTGCCTTAGCAATTATTTCCCCAGATTTGGATTTACACGCAGAATTGGATAGGGATAAATGCTCAAATTTTGAAGAGTTTCTTGGAGATAAAGATAAAAGAGATTAATTATCTCTTATTCAAATTAGTTCAAGCTTATTCCTATCATCATCAATAACAAATCTAATCGCAAACTCTCCTATAAATAGAGATCAAATCGTAGCTTTGAGGGAGAGTCGGAATTAGAGGGAGATCGAGCCAAAGGGATTCACGCACCAAATGAGTTTCATCTCCATTTTATTTCTATTTTGTAATCCCACCATGTCTGGGTTATTTCCCTTGTTATTTCTTCTTTACCCAACCATGAACTAAATTTATTTGGCTTGGGATTATTAGGTTTTTGGTGTTGAGAGACGAATTGTTCTTGTTCTTAGTTTTTAGTTTCAATATAAATTAATTTTTTATCCATTCTTGGTTTTTATTATTGTTTCAAGTGAGCTTGGGAAAGAATCTTGAATGCATCCATTTATCTAGGCTCGAGAGAGCTAGATTCACGAAACGAATTGGATACGATTTTCATTTAAACAACTGTTGGTGGGAACTAATCCGCCTTAGGGATAAGGAAAGGATTTTAGCAGCTAAAAGGAGTGAAGATCGATGTTTTCCACCCAAGGTTAACACAGGGATGTATCACCAAGGCATGCACAATCATCAGTTCTTCAGTTAGGGATAATTCGAAGGCATTGAAGAACACTCCACTGAAAATTGAAGAAGCAACGATTTGCAGCCCAATTGCCACGATAATCACTCTGCATTGACTTGCCATAATAATTAACTTGCTAGGGCAACCGCTTCCCAAGAAGAGTCCTACTTCTAGATAACTACTTGCCTTAGCAATTATTTGCCATTGCAACTACAAGCCAAGGCAATTCTTTCGGCAATTACACCAATACTCTCGATAACTCGACCTACTCTCATAATTCGGTTTCCTCTTTCCTTTATTTCAATTCATTAGATTTTGTTTACTTTATCTCAATTCATCATGACTATTTAATTCTTTAAACATTTGCACTGACTTAAGCAAAGATGCCCAAACCAATCTCTGAAGAGACGATACTCGATACTTATCATTTATTACTTGCGGCGTGTTCACTTGCACCATTTGCGTAGCACTCAAAACACACAACAAGTTTTTGGCGTCGTTCCTGGGGATTGGCAATTTGTGTTAGTTGTTTTTGTTATTCATCTTTTTTTTATCATTTTTACTGACTTTTGTTTTTGTTTGTTTTAAAAACAATTAGGTGCGTTACAAAGTTAAGGGACATCAAAATGTGGGGAAATAAAAGCCGATCTATTTGAGAGTTGATGTGGAAAGATAGGAATCAATCCACTCAAGAATTTCTTACAGCCTTCGATGATTACCTATACCAACCGAGAAAAGCCCAAAGAGCCTATACCGTGGAAAAATCTTGCGCTTGTTGTGGAGAACATCATGTGTTTGGAAATTGCCCATATAATCCTGATGCATATGGCCACATGGAGGACTGTAGTTGGGACTAGCAGCAAAATCCTTCATGGTATGATCAAAATGCTCAATTTTTTTACCATAACAGTTATGCTGCTGCAACAGATATGTCATGGCAATATAGTCCTCGTCAAGAGCATTCAAATTCCCTGGAGGAAAAGTTTTAATCTTTCATGATTAGATCTGATAGATCAATCGAGGAGATTCAAGAGCTATCGAAGTCCATGGATGCAAGGATAGCTAGGATGGATGCACTTATAGGAGATTCAGAAGATCAATCGAGGAGATTCACACATGCCATAGATAACATGCTTCAACAATTAATTCTGAGGGATACTAAAATCCCAGGGCAAGAGGATAATGAATAATGTGAAGAGAGCTCTCTGATGTGTGAGGACCAACTAAAACCCCAAGTCAAGAGCTTGCCAATGAGAAAGATTGCCCAACACTTGATGAGCCTATACAACAAATTGCCCCGACAAAAATTAAGGAGCCTGAGCAGAGTAATGCCGTGACAACATTCAGTAAGGCTAAAAAAGGTAATGCTACAGCAAATTATGAGGAATCAGATGCCCAGAATGTTACAACGTTGATGCTAAAATAGAAATCTGTATATTGCTTTTATCCACCATTGCCACGGCAATTTCACGACCATATATAGGATCAACAAGATAACGATACTCTGCTAATGAAATATGAGCAGGTGATGGTTGAACCTTTTGAATTCTTTAAAAACTCACCTCATCCATTGCATGTATTCCTTGAGGAACCAACGCTGGTAGATTTGAAGCCATCAAAATCTCTACTGATGGAGATATTTGAGAGGCCTAAAGAAAATGGTGTTCGGAATCGTGCAACTTTTTAGAAAATTGGTCATTCCCTTGACTTACATCGAATTTTGGCGGAAGATTACCACGACAATTGGTTGGCGCAACAATTGCCACGACAACGAAGGATACATCCAACCATGACAGATTTTCGATGGAAATGAGGTAATTAAATGGTTGGGTGTTGATATAATTTTTCCTATTAATATATTCATGCCTTTAGGAGTAATAGCAAGGTGGAAGGTATGCATGTTTTACAAGGGAACACAAAAGAAAGACACCTCCACCAAGGTAGCGCAAGTGGGAGTGGTTGCAATCTTAATGGCCCAACTCTTTTAGGGTAATATTGTCACTCGATGGAGGGTAAGGATGGACTATAAGAAATATCAGAAGCGACCCTCATCATGTTTTCATTAAGGTACCCTATTCCCTTTGTTTTTTTATTTTAATAAGATCAAGATATTGAAAGAAGCCCACACAATCAGACTTGTCACGGTAAAAGAACATGCCACAGCAATTGCCTCGATCCCATAAGAACTTTTGAGCCCACTACTGAATCGATTGGAGCAGATTGAGGCAGAGCATTAGCCCATGTGGTACTACATCAACACCTATTAAGCGCGTCATATTGGAGGATAATCCAAATTACAGTTACTTGCCCAGACAACTAAATCTGGAAATCTTGTGCCAGTTACGAGTGATATTGCTGCGACAACCCCAATCACACTAAAAGGTAAAAACTAGCTCATTATCCGCAATGTACTAACACTAGTCCTGATTTTTCAGATTCCAAAGACACTACCTCTGTACCATTGAATTCCCTACCTCCGGATGTGCCTTCAGAGACAACATCAAAGCATAAAACTTTATCATTAGACAATGCTGAAAATAAGGGTGAACCGGTTGAGGAGGTAGAGGAAATTACAGATAATGACCATGCACCAACTCCACCACCACCAGCAAGGTGAGGCAGCATACGCCTCAAGCAAACGACCCAAGGGACACTACGGATTCAAGGTGATGACCTCTTCTATTAACTCATTTGCATTTCATTTTTTATTTGTTTAATTTTGCATGCATTGAGGATAATGCTTTCTTCGAGTTTAGGGGGACTGTTTTTTTTTTGTTTCATGTTTAGTTGCATTTGCATTCATTTGTTCTTAGTTAGTGTCACTTGCCATGGTAGTTTGCCTAACTAAACTAGTTAATAACCTGCTGTGATATCTGATGATGATTTATTTGCCACGGTATTAGGTTAAGAGAACTTTTGACTCTAGGCTTAGCATGGAAAGTTGCTTAGGATTTCGTTATGGCACAGCTTTAATAAACACTGTTGTAACTTGTTAATTTAGGAGAACCTAGTGAACCTTAGGCAAGAAATATTAGAAAAATGCTAGAGGTGCCCCACTGACTCTAGCCAAGAAAATAAATGAACCTTTGGTAAAGGTGCTCAAAACTGGCTCTAGTCTTAGGAATTTTGAAAAAAAAATGCTAGAGGTGCCCGAAACTGGCTCTAGTTAGATCACTTGCATCGGCAAGTTAATAAAACTAAGGTTTTGCTTGGAACTCCTAAGATTAACTTGTATATGACTACGCACACACTTCACTTGCATCATACTGAATTTTGAGTAATCTTTCTATGTTTTGCGTAAAGTCACAAAGGTAATTAAACCGAGTTGCCACGGTTCTGAGGATTGAAGTCAGGTATGCAACTTGTTCATGTTTGGTAAATGCCTTGGCAGGTGCTTGTTAGTTCTGTATTGCTCGAGGACAAGTAATAGTTCGAGTTTGGGGGTGTGATGAGTGCGTAAAAGTATTGTTTTTCTTGCCCTTTTTACTCATATTATTGTTAGACTTAGGCTCATTTTAGTTGCATTGATAAGCATTCATGCATAGTTTCCTAGTTTCATTGGTTAATGAGCTTGGTAGTACATTTTGTTGGTTTTTGTGGAAAATTCGATGCTGGTGTGCTTTATTTTGTGCAGGACAAGATTGCCGTGGCAATTAAGGAGAATACTGAAGGAGTTGCCGAAACTGATTGCCGTGGCATATCTGGATAAAACTGGATAATTCTGCCTATTTTTAGGATAAATACGAAAAGCAAGGGATAATTCCCAAGATTTGGATTTACACGTAGAATTGGATAGGGATAAATGCTCAAATTTTGAAGAGTTTCTTGGAGATAAAGATAAAATAGATTAATTATCTCTTATTCAAATTAATTCAAGCTTATTCCTATCCTCATCAATAACAAATCTAATCGCAAACTTTCCTATAAATATAGATCAAATCGTAGCTTTGAGGGAGAGTCGGAATTAGAGGGAGATCGAGCCAAAGGGATTCACGCACCAAAGGAGTTTCATCTCCATTTTATTTCTATTTTGTAATCCCACCATGTCTGGGTTATTTTCCTTGTATTTTCTCTTTACCCAGTCATGAAGTAAATTTATTTGGCTTGGGATTATTGGGTTTTTAGTGTTGAGAGACGAATTGTTCTTGTTCATAGTTTTTAGTTTCAATTTAAATTCATTGTTTATCCATTCTTGGTTTTTATTATTGTTTAAAGTGAGCTTGGGAAAGAATCTTGAACGCATCCATATATCTAGGCTCGGGGGAGCTAGATTCACGAAACGAATTGGATACGGTTTTCATTTAAACAACCGTTGGTGGGAACTAATCCGTCTTAGGGATAAGGAATGGATTTCAACAGCTAAAAGGAGTGGAGATCGATGTTTTCCACCCAAGGTTAACGCATGGATGTATCACCAAGGCATGCACAATCATTGGTTCTTCGGTTAGGGATAATTTGAAGCATTGAAGAACACTCCACTGAACATTGAAGAAGCAATAATTTGCAGCCCAGTTGCCACGGTAATCACTCTGCATTGAGTTGCCATACCAATTAACTTGCCAGGGCAATCGCTTGCCAAGAAGAGTCCTACTTCTAGCAAACTACTTGCCTTAGCAATTTTTGCCATTGTAACTACAAGCCAAGGTAATTCTTTCGGTAATTACACCAATACTCTTGATAACCCGTCCTACTCTCTCAATTCGGTTTCCTTTTTCATTTATTTCAATTCTTTAGATTTAGTTTACTTTTTCTCAATTCATCATTACTATTTAATTCTTTAAACATTTGCAGTGACTTAAGAAAAGTGGCCCAAACCAATCCCTGAGGAGAAGATAATCGATACTTATCATTTATTACTTGTGACGCGTTCACTTGCACCATTTGCGTAGCACTCAAAACACACACCAAGTTTCTAAATTCATTTTCTAATTTACATCAATTTCCTCATCATTTTTTTCTCTCAGAACTTTCTCTCATTTTCTTGCCAATTTCTTGATCATAAAATTTATATTTCTAATTGATTTTTGATGGAGATTATATCTTTAGAATCCTCTTTCAATCCTTAAGACCTCACAAAAGATTTCTCAAAATCTTTCCCATTTTCCTAAATTCCTTTCAAGAAGAAAGTTACGTCAAATGTTGGTGGGAATCTCTTTTAAAGGTAATTCTTCTTCGCTCTTAAAAACTAAGGTTCTTTATTGAAATTCCATAGTTTTTGGCTCTTGCTTGATAGTTTATAATTTGATTTTTCAATTTAAATGAGGAAGTTCTTGTTAAATGATGATGATTGCATTTTGACTAAATTTTTGATTAGGTTAATGAATGCTGGAGATCTTGAGTGGGTTAATTCATGTTTTGATTGTATAAACATAATGTGAGATGATATTTTTGGTATGAATCTCAAAATTATTTAATTGAATAATTTTTAGGTTGGTTTTTAGTTAGTTTTGGGGTTGTTATGAATGTTTAATTCTTTTTGGAGATATAAGGATATGTTAGTTGTATTTTTTGATGTTAAATGATGAGGATTAGATGTTGGATTCGAAGGTTTGTGGATGGATATGGTTTGGTTAAAGTTTTGGAATGATTTTGGGGTTTTCAAATAGTTTTTGTAGATGTATTTGTTAAGGATGCAGGGGATTTGATATGGATGTTGTGAGAATGAATTTTGATGCATTTTCCCCTTGTTTTTATGTTGTAGAAATAGGGGAAGAGCAAGGAGAGCTTATCACTTAGTTATCAGATTGTTCGGATGCTTGCAACGCGGCAACTTTGGAAGCGATCACGTATCGATGAGTTAAAACAATTTTAAGAGAGTGCCAAGGCTTAATGACTCTATTTTGGGGACTTAAGGAAAGTGTGAAAAGCTTTCCTAAGTCCAAGAGTAAGTTGAAGTGGCTTTCACCTTGAATACCTTGCTATCGGGCATTAAGTTGCAAATAAATGTTTTGAAATGAGATTTGATAAATGCACGAGGATGAACTTGTTGTAGAATGCATCTTAATTATGATTTACCATGTTATATACATGAGGATGAGTTTAAAAGAGTAAGAATATTATGTTACCATTGATTTAAATGCTATGAGTATTATTTTGAATAAAGAAAAGGGATTGAGTTATATGGCATTAAAAACAGAAAATTCCCATGTATGTGTGCAATATATTGGCTAAGTGACTCACTGAAAGAGATATATCGGGTATAGTTGGTTTTGAGCCTAATCGATCATCCCTCCACCTTGAGGTAGTTGAAAGAAACTATCCGGTTTTGAGGTGTCCCGCATCCTTGAGGTAATTAAAAGACATTATTTGGACCTATAGGAGAAAAATGTAATTGAAAAATTATTACTACCTTTGAAAAGAAGATTGAAAGATTATCTCCACTGTATCCATGTATCCGATAAGATTGATGATGAAAAGAAGGTTTTATATGGTCACTATAAATGATAATATATTGATATATGATGGAAAGCAAGAGTAAGATATGATGCATTGATTTCATTCAAGCATGATTTGGTTTAAACCTTTTGTAAAAAAAGAAGTTTGAAAGGAAAGCAAGGTTATTTCTATATTGCATAGATGATTATTTTGTGAGAATCCTTACTAAGCTCGAAAAGCTTACACTTTATTTTATCTTTGCAGAAAACTAAGGTTTGGAGGCTGCGTTTTGGGTGAAGAAAATCCAAAGAGACCACTTTTAATTAGGTATGATGAACTATTTTGGTTTTTGGTAAATAATGCAATGTGTCACCATTATCCTTTAGGGTTGTAATGTGTTTTTTTTAAATGGTTTGGACATTTATATTATTGTTTCTCTACCCTTAAGCATGATGATGATGAGCTTGGTTGACTTGTGTACGTTTGATTATGCTTTAAATCTTTATTATATGCATCTTAGTATGGAATTCTTATGTTGGTGGTTTAATAGTTTGATCATGCTCTAAACAATAGGTTAGGACTAGTATGCTGCTTATTTAACTCTTTTCGAATCTTGTTTAACTTTTCAAATTTGTTGTCTTTATATAAATAGGGAGCATGCCTCTAGATTGTGCAATTGTGGATGGAATTGTATAAAAATGGTTTGAAGTTGCTTGGTTGTATGTGTAACATGTGGGGTATGTTTAAAGGTCTTAATAGATCCTTTGAAGCATGTTTGATATGGATTAAAATTGAAAAACTAGAAAAATTGGACATTACAGGTCAGTGGGTATCGGTACGGGTCCAACCGTACCGATACATTTTTAAGATATTAGAATTTTGAGTTTGCAGCCGGTACTGATACGAGGGCTTGGAGTATCGGTACACTATACCATACCAGTACACGTATCTCGAGTATCGATGTTGGTGACGATTATTTTAGTTGGTTTAATGAGCATTTTTAGATTCTTTCATTTTAGTCCTTGTTTGAGCATATACTAATTAAATGAGTTTGGATATTGATTAAGCTGAAAATTTACACACAAGCATGAAATATAACTAATTGAGGATTGGTAACTTAAAATTTGGATAAGTACCTGTAATTTTCTAGAATTGCAATTTGGTCTCTAAAATGCATGTACGCGCAATTGGACATCGATTAGATGTCTGATTCGAGTGAAACTTTAATCGTTGCCAATATGTACACCATAGGTTCTAATTATGCATCTAGAAATAAATATAAAAAAGATAACCTAATGCAAGTCATTCGGTTCAGGTTCGCTCCAGCAAACCTACTGTAACTCTTGTGCTTTGGGTTTAGCGACTAGGCCGGATCAAGAGGGTTACAACACATCTTGCTACATTTTGTTTTTCTTGCCTTTGTGGTGCAATTTTATTCTGTCTTGTGGTATGTTGTTCGCCAGTCTAACGATACGATTCTCGTCTAAATTTTGTTTGTTTGTCATTCGTGTAGCAATCATCATGATGCATGTTTTAGACTAGGAAAGATCAACAATCGCGTATGGTTATATCTTTTTTGTGACAGTTTGTCGATTGTCGACGGAATATTGCATGGCAAAAGGTTGAAGAATCATTGTAAATATGCAAGTAAATGATGCCAAGGATTCATTTTTTTGCGTGCAAGTATACACGGTCAACAAGTAATATAGTAGTGAGTGAGTTTCATCTCCACAAGGATTTTTCAGGAATTAATTGCCACGATATTTACTTGTTTAAATAGAACAAAAAATGTTGAAGTGGGTTTTGGATTTTGATTTAATAAATAACTAAGTAAATGCAATAAAAATGTAAACATTTTGGCAAATAATTGAATTCCAATGAATGGTAAGCGTTGGCAAGAGATGTCCAGATTTTATGCTTGTTAAAGTAGGGTTTAATAACATTTAACCTTGGTTCTATTGCCGAGCAAATTTAAGATTGGTATTGCCTCTGTCGATAGCAATACCCTAAGTTAACCATGATTAATCACTATATTTCTATAGTGAAATTACTCAATAAGTTAACCCGATTAAGTTCCAATCTTTACTCCTAAGGGGTAGGTTCACTTCCTAGGTAAGATCCTCTACTTGAATATCTATTTTCGAAGTTTCTCTCCTCAGTACCTGGCAATTGATCGTTACTCACTAAGTCTGTTAAGATATTAAGGAATAATAAGCATGCATTGCTAATTGTCGTATGACAAACAATTTAGGAAAATAAAATACTAGTAGATAGACAAATTATGCCAAAGTAAGCAATTATTAAAAACTAAAATTCAACAAAGCGTTCATCGCTAAACATCCCCAGCTGATTGTAAAGATTAATTCATGACCAGGGGTCCATCCACAAATTGTTTTTAAACATAACCATTTCAAATGAAAAATAAAGAACCAAAGAGAAATGGATAAAGAAGGAGATCCGTCGATACAACCCTTCCTTGACTCCACAGCTCTCGGTTCAGCCTGGTCGAACCATGTTTGCCTTTCTTTCTTACCACGGTGCAGCACACTCTTCCCCCGATTCAATTGATCGACTTCTTCTTTAAATAGGCATGCGTGGAAACCCTAGAAGGGGTTTGAAATTCAAAAATTGGTTGTGCAGAAGGATAAGCTTGTTATCAGCTTATCATCTTATCTCCTTGCTTGCTTATCTCTCCATTTGAAATTTAGGGTTGATGTCATCGGTCATTATTCTTTTGCCAACAAAGCTTGGCATTCTCCATTTTTCTTTTTCCAACCAAACTTGGCATCATCCTTTATTAGGGCTGACGTCAACATCTTTCATTAGGACTGACGTCACCATCCTTCAATCTATTACCAACCAAGCTTGGCAATTCTCGTACAACTTTACCAACCACAACTTGGCATTTCTCTTCGGTTTCTCTGAATTTCTTCTCTTGTCCTACTCTACCAATGTAATATCCCAAATTTTGGTTAGTGACCAAAATGAAAATTTTAAAAGTTTGGTGGCTAAAGTATAAACATTGGAAAAGTTTAGGGACTAAATTGTAATTTCCAAAAGTTATGATTTTAGTCTTGTAAATGAATAGTTTACCCCCCAGAATGATATTTTCGTGTTACCCGAATGTTTCATACGGAGTTTGTATTATTGGCTATAAAGCGATAAAGTTTAGAAAAATATTTAGATGATCAGATCGAATCAGATATTCAAGATATTTTAAAGGATGATAAAGCAAGGTTAAAAATGTCATTTCCATGTTTTAAAATGGTAGGATTTAACATGGATCATTGGATTAAAGTAGGTTTTCCATGTTAATTATGAGCCATTGGATGAAAAAGGGCAAGATGGTAATTTTGGAAAATTCCAAGGGCAAAGTTGGTAATTAATAACTCCTTGGTTTATTTTTTGACCCTTGGATGAGTAGGTGGACATGTGGCAAAATATGAAGCATTGGATTACAATGGCAAAATGGTCATTTTTCTATAAAAGAGATTTTTTGTTTTTGGAATTTTAAATTAGACGACAAATGGCTAAATTGGAAACAAATGAAAATTCAAGATTTCTCTTCACTCATCTCCCCTAGTTCGAAACCTCCAAGGTTTGAAAGAAAATTTTTTCTTTCAAAATTTCAAGCTATTTTAGTTAGATTTTGGATGAAAGCATGAAATATGAAGTTGATCTCCATGAAATTCTCTATCTTTTGGTACCATTTATTCATGCTTTCCTTGCTTGAAACCTTAGTTTTGTGATTTTGATGGATGAAGGGAATGTTTAAATATGATGATTTAAGATTAGATTTTGATGAAGTTGTTGTTGTAGAATCATATCCAAGCCTATTTTATGATTGAAACTACTTGAAAGTAGCTAAATCCTACTTTGTTTAAAGTTAGGGTTTTGATGTGAAGTTGAATTTGAATTGATTGTGATGTGGGAATGATTGTAGAAGCTTGGAAATGAGGTTTAGAAGTTGAATTCATGCTTGAATCAAGTTGGAAAATTTGGATAAAAGGACCTTTCATATTCGGCCTATTGGGGGAATATTAGAGAAAATTATGGAAAATTTTCCTAAGGCTAGAAATGACGTGAGAATGATTTTACAAGGCTTAGAATGTTGTTTAGATCAATTTGGAAGTTTACAAAGTGTTGAGGACCAAATGGCATATTAAAGAAAAATTGAGAATGATATGGAAAGTGTTTAGAAATTAATGTGATAAGATTGAATGTGTTCTTGGAATACTTGAATATGTTGTTTAATGTTTGAATTTGAAGTTCAATGGCAAGGGACCATTTTGAATAATTTGGAAAGTTGAGGTGAATTCTAAAAGAATTCATTTTATGGTTATATTATGAGATTTTAGAATGTATTGTGAAATTGTGATAGATATGAATAATAAAGGATTTTTATGAATTTTATTCCTAATATGTGCCTATGTTAGAATGATACTAACATACGCTTTGAAATGTATGTGTTTGGAAACGATGAATTCAAAGATCGTGATTGTGATCGAGATCATATTACGAGCAAGTTTAAAGACAAGGAAAAAGCTCAAGAGTAAAGCTAAAAGCAATAGTAAGGTTTACTAGTGAGGCATCAGGTGAGTGCAATGCATACATAACATGATACATGGATGTTTTATACATCAATGGGAATACTTGCGATAAGTCTACCTGGTTTATATAGTGGCATGATATTTATGTCATTAATCATATGATTGACATATTTTAAATATGTCAAAAGTTGAATAGTAATGCATGGATCACTAGTTATATATGATGTTATATTATGAATGTTATTTCGGATATGAACTGTCCAATATTAAATTATGTTGATATACATTGCCATAGATGAAATAAATACAGAAAATATGCCCAAATATGTCATTAAGGGACAAGGTATAGTTTGCATGCCATAGAGTCCAGCAGCACGCTACATATTCGGTTATTCGGTTTAGCAATATAATGTATATAAAGGACACTTAGTGTATTATGGTGGGCACGACCTTATGAGTATTAGCATTTTGGTGCATCTTTGACTCGAGTACCCAGGGTCCTCATAGGTTTTTATTTGGGCTATGATATTGGTAAATAATTGATAAACGAGTGAAAGAGTGTATAAACTCTTAAAGTTATGGCAAGTATATTGGTAAGAAATTATATCCGGTTATATTATGTTGATATATAATTAACATAATGGTAAGACATATCTAGTGATTCAAAATGCATGAATACGGTTGCATGTTATTAGTTATAGTTATGTTATATTGCACTAAATATTATTATTGCCCCACTAAGTATATACTTAGCATGTAATGATTTTCATGCGTAGGTAAAAGGCAGAAATCCGAGTAAGGAGCGAGCATCCTACCTATCCGGAATATAAACACGGTATCCGTAATATCATCTTTTGATGTTTCTAGATGGCATGTATATGTTAAATTTAGTCGGTTATATACTAGTTTATATATATGGTTTGTAATAACTTATAAAGTAGTTTATGTTTATAAAGGATGATGAGTAATTATATTAAAATTTAAAATCGGGTAATAACTTGATAAGGGTTAATAAAGCAATTGGGTAGATTTTTATTTTAGGCAGTCTTAAGCAGTTATATTCCTTATATATTGTAGAAAAGAATTGTTAGATTGCTGCCTAAAATCGAACTTAATTTGATGGGATAAAATTTAAAATGTGATTCTACCCGATAAAAAAAATTATATTCTTTATGTGATACTCTAATTAGTATTTAATATAAAATACTAGTTAGGATGTTACAGCCTACCTGCCATCAAAACCAGCAAAACAACCTTTCACTCCAGAAAACTGCAAATTCTAACTCCTTAATGTAAATGCATGATTTTACTAACTAAAATGCATATATGTATACTCAAAGTCAAGCAAAAGCATAGCAATATACATATATATATATATATGAAAAATAGTAGTTTTGAGGAGTTAACACACCCCAAACCTAGCTTATTGCTTATCCTCAAGTAATGAAAAAAATCTATAGAAACAGAAAAATAGGAAAATCACCTCAGCAAAAATTGTCATGGTTCCCAACACCTACCAGCTAGCAAAATGTTATCCTAGGTCTGTCCTCGGATATTCAGTGTATCAATGCCAAGCAAATAGGCAAATTCAAGTGCAACAATATAGTTCTAGTCTAAGATCATCAAGTGTATAAAAAGTGCGGGCAATATGCATCAAGTTTACTCAACTCCCTTAGTCAACTTTACTACCCAAACTCAGAATTTTTATTTTTATATAAATATATTTTTTTCTTTTTTATTTGCTAAGGGTGTTTTTATGCTGGCATTTGATTAGGATCGCGTCATGTACTATTTGGCATGAGATATAAGAGGGAGTAAACTATGAATACCCATGTTAATCCAGATTACATCACTAAGATAGCCCATTACACCCACACCCTAAAATTATGTTGGCTTGAGAACTAAGAGGGAGCAAACCACGAAGACCCAAGTTAATTATATTCTCTAAGGCAGATGAGTGTTCTCAAGTTTTTTCCAGCTTTTTGCAAAACATTGTTACCTTATTCTTTCTTTCTCCCTGGCATTGTTTTTTTAGTTCAGTTTTAAGCGAACCTAAGTTTGCTTTGCAGACTAGATGCATACCTCGTGTAGAGTGAAACTAAAGTTCCCTAAACTAGAGTTTAATTGCCAAGCTACTTGGCAATGCTAACCTACTGGAATATAAGTTCTAAATTCTAGTTTCTTCATCGGAAAGATAATCTAGCACAAATTCTCCTAAACTAGCATTGTTGGAAAAAATTATAAGTACAAAATTGAACAAGGTAAAAAAAATATTTTAGCCGTTTGGTATGCATGTTTTAAATCCTACATAGAAAACATAATGAAAACTGAAATATAAACATGAATATCATGGAAATAAATGTAAGGCAACCCACACCCCTAAACCTAAGGTGTTCATTGTCCTCAATGCATGATGAAAACACATATATACAAATGCAGTGCATGCTTGAAATGAAAAACATGAATGTAAATAGTTAAGGGGACAAGGACTCCCCTGAAGAATGATTTTGGAGAGTGGAGCGAGTCTTTCTTTCAGTCGTGGCATTATCTATAGGTACTTCATCTTCAGACTCGCCATCTACATGTTAAGTCCCAGTCTTGGCAAAATCTTCTTGGACAGGTGATACTGGTACAGTGGCATCAAATTGCTGGGTTAGAGTATGATCAAGCTGAGGGTTAATTGACATTCCTTCCAGTGCATGAAATTTTGTTGGGAAATCCGAATATGGTGGCAAAAGATTGGGGGATAGCGATTCAAGAGTTGTCCAAATGGCACGATCTTAGGCCCTAAAATATTGCCAAAGTACCAGATTTTGTTCCTCAACTTTTTGAAAGTTCTACAAGGGGATTTCTTGGCATTGATAGATCTAAGAGAGTAATGCCACAACATTAGCTGGCAATTGAGTGGTTGATTCAGCCTTAGGTGTCTTGGCAGCATAACTTGGCATGGTCTATTGGCAAAATTTCACGTGCTAAGAATCAAAGAAACCTTTCAAAATAGAAAAAGAAATAAAACAAAAAAGTAAAGATTTAAAACTGAGATATCCTAAGTACTGAAAAGAAAATAACTCTCCTAAATTATTTACAAAGATCATACTAGGTTGGGAAAAAGTTACTAAATTTTTGCATGGAGAATGGTCTCCTTAGCATTAATCTGATTTCCTTCCCAGTAGTGCTTCAGTCTTTGGCCCTTGGTTGGTGGATGGTAGGCTGTGGCAATCTTTTGTTTGAATAACCAACGTAGAAAGCAGAAGAATTGCTTCCCTTTGAGTATGCCAAACTCTTGATTGCAAAATGAAGGAAAATATTTTGCCATGGTGGCTTTGAGCAACCACCTTAGAAAATTGAAGAATCTCTTTGTTGTCGAGGCATAGTCATTCTCGTCATGTTCCAAAGTTATAGCAGTCTTCATTAGATCTTCAGTTTCTTGCCGTATCATCTCTGGCATTTGTGTTGCAGCAAAAATTTTTTGCTTCAACTCTTCATTCTCTTTAATTTGGGCTCCACTTTTCCTTTCAACATCTAGCCATCTGAGCACACCTCGCTTCATAATACTTGTCATGGTCAGAATCGATCTGCTTTGTCGCTCAATTGTTTTGTCATCGGTGTTTCTAGTATGATCTTCTACATGCAAGTCGTAGGGCTAATTCTTCATATGTCTACTATATATGTTGATTCTTCTTGTTTTACCAAGGTAGGGTTGGCAACAGGTTGTGATCTGGCATGTAACACCCTATTCCTGTATCCGTACACCAGATACGAGTTAAAAAATTTATGACTTCTTTTATCCAAAAATTAGGGTAATTTAAAATTTTTAGAAAACTTCCCCATGGTCACCTATCCTAAAATTTCTCTAGCCCAAACATGCTTAACTTTTATTTAAAACAGCCATAAATGATTTGTTCAAGCTTCAATTCATAAATCACTTATCTTAGCATGCAACTCATTACCAAGGTTATTCTTAACCTTGAATCTTTCCAGAAACGACAATTATCTTGAAACCATAACAGCTTTAAAGGCCAATTAGAACTCCATTGTGTGTAGTAAGTATACATGCCACTATAAAAAAAACAAATCTTAATTAGGATGTCATTACTGTGATTACCTGTTGAACTTTCCAATATTGACGCAATGTTCTTCTCACTCTCAGCTTGATTTACCTACATGTGCACAATCAACACATGCTAAGTACGAACTTAGTGAGGCATAAGATGATAACATATATAAAATACTTTGCAATGCATGATACTTTCAAAAGCATGATAATCATTAAATCATATGATTCTGTGATGCAGGAATATATGTGCTAGAAAGCATATTGTAATCATTCTATGAAATCATATAGCCCAAGGTAAATATCAAGTGTCTAATATTCGAGTCACGTACTTGAAAAGTACTATCCTTGACATACTTGTAAGACACAATCAAGTGCCTATAACTTTATAATACACATTCAAGTGTCCGTTACTTTATAATACACTTGAAGTGTCAATAACTTTATAAAACTCTTAATGGTATAGCACAATATTATCCTACTTGACATTTTATTACCAAAGGCAAACTTGAAAAACGATTCCAGCAAATAATGGCAAGTAAACCAAATTCCATACATATATACATATATCATGTAAAACATCTTCATACTGAATCAGTTCATACTCCAATATGCTTTATAACATTCATGGTATACTGCCATTTAAAAATCGTATCGAATAACTTTTCATATATATATATATATATATCATGCTATAAACCATATGTGATTATAAAATATGCCACCATCTTTAAATCAGTAAAATAAAGTACCATGCCAAAACATATTATGGTGTTTATAAAAATTCTTTTCCTTTTTGGGTGACTTATCGTAAGTCTCCCTTTAGTATGTTAATAAAGATACATTTAAAAACATGTATGCACTCACCTGGGCCATTTATTAGCTTGCCGCACTAAATTCTACTCGATTCTTTCCTTTATAGAACCTCGAACCTTCTTTGATTCGGACTTGACTTCATTTATCACATGAATAAGATAAAAAATATTTGTTAGATTCAAATCTAACAATACCTTAAACATGCTGTCTAACATAATCATTCGAATATAAACTTTCCAAATATTTCTCTTTTCTTCCTTATACTGTTCAAAAACTCATTATGGTCCTTAGTGACCAATTTTAACTTCCATTAACTCTTCCGAGCTTGTTATCAAACATTTAGATACACAATGTATCAATTTCTATTTTCTAACAACTTGCGCTACCTTCAGAGAATTGCTTCTACCGGGCAGATTGCATATCGGATCTTAATTTTCCTTTATGCTGAAAAAACTAGATTCGATAACGGTTCTAATTGTATAAGCCAAATAAATTAATAAAATCTAAAAAAAATTATGAAAATTCTTCAAACTCCCGTCACAGTGCTGTTTTGACAGAAACTGCTCTGCAAATTTTATGACTTTCATTCGATTAAAAATTCATATCTTTTAACTCGGAACTCAGAATCAGTTTCTGTTTGTTGGACACGAAACTAGATGAACACATATTTACAACTATATAAAATTCATAATCTAACCATTTTTTTAGAATTTATGGTGAATTTTCAAAGTCACTGTCAAAATTCAATCTTCTTCATCTAACCATCAATTCATCATCTTCTTCATCAAATAATTATTCATCATCTTTACAATAGTATAAAATTCATCATCTAACCATCAATTCATCATCTTCTTCATCAAATAATTATTCAAAATAATTCCCTATAATTTTCTTTCTTTGCCAAAATAGTCACTAAAATGCAAAGGTAAGCATTCAAACTTCTTATCTTTGCAATTTAGTCCTCTAATCACCATTACTACCTTAATTCTATTATTTTAACAAAATATCAGATTTACTCCCCATCCAAGAATTTATTTCCTATTTGGTCACTTGATTTTGACAATTTGTCAAAATGGTCACTAATTCAATTCAACATCGGTTTAGCATTCTAACATCAATTTCACATCTCCAACATCATTAATTACATAAATACACCCCAATTTCATAAAATTCAAATTCAGTCCCCTAACTTTGAAGCTTGCCGAATTGGTCCTTATATATTTAACTTAGGGTTTTGCTTCCAAACAACAATTCAAGCTTACTAGATCATTAATTGAACATCACAAACCTTAAATTAAACTTGAATCCATAAACCCTAATCATCTTCATAATAATCAAAACATGTAGAACTTAAATCCCAACTCAATATCATGATTTTAACATCATACTAGCTTGATTTCAACTTGAATTCAATCATGGAATCATAAAATCTCAAAAGCCCCAATTTGATCCATAAACCCTAATTTCTTTCTCATGTAAATTCTCATCAATTAAGCATGGATTCCATGAATTATTGATATCAAAAGATAGAGCTTGAAGAGTAGAACAACTTTGTAGTTCGAAAGATTACTTGAAATTTGAGTTTCGGGGCTTGAATCAAGCTTGGAAGTTTTTCTCTTTCTTTCCCTAGCTCTCATGTTTTTGGGCTGGAAAAGATGAACATTAAATGAATATTAAATTCATTTAATAGTAAAATTACAATTTTGCCCTTTTATCCAACGGTTAAGATTGATTTTATCATTAATCAAGGGCCAATATTTAATCTTAAAATTCTTCTTCCAAAAATAACCCTTGTAACTTCAAATATTTCAAAATTTCTATCCCTACCAAATGACTAATTTGCCCTCCAACTAGTCTTTATTTACTAGTTGGTTTCAAAATTGCCATTCCATTAAAATCTAACTAACTTAGTTCCTTCTCAACCGGAAACATGTCAATTTATTCATCCAATGCTCAAAAATAAACCAATAATTTGGTAATTACCAACTTTACCCTTGTAATTTTTCCAAAATTATGATCTTGCCATTTTTCATCCAACGGCTCATGTTTAACATGGAAAAATCAACTTAAATCCAAGGGTTCATATTCTTCCAACACAAATAAAATATCTTATACATATAAAATGACATAATCAACCTTGGCTTATCATCCCTCAAAATATCCTGGATATTCGATTCGATCTGATTATCCCAATATTCTTCCAAACTTTATCGCTTTATAGCCAATAATACAAACTTCGTACGAAAAATCCGAGTAACACGAAAACGTCATTCTTGGGGGTAAACTATTCATTTATGGGGTTAAAATATATAACTTTTGAAAATTACACTTTGGTCCTTGAACTTTTCTAAAGTTTTCATTTTAACCCCTAAACTTTCAAAATTTACATTTTGGTCACTAACCAAAATTGGGATATTACAATTCTCCCCTTAAGAAAATTCGTCCTCAAATTTTCAACACATACCTGATTCAAAACAATGAGGAAACTATTTTCTCATATATTTTTCTCTTTCCCATATCACTTTTTCGACTTTGTGATTTCGCCAAAGAACTTTAACAAGCGAAATTATCTCATTCCTTAGTTCTTTGAATCCATATTAGATTCATATTGCACTAATGCTAGTGCTACAATCAAATCTTCTTCTACTGGTAATATAATCGTAATTTAACCTTAGAGAAATATTAGTGCTTCTTTAACTAACATCACTGAAACTTTCTCAAGGGATATACTGGGTCGTATAAAACCTCAATCTAATGACTCTTGCAACTAGATCTTTGGCTTTCTCAATCTAGTAAAAGCCATTCTGCAGAGTATAATCAAAATAAGTCCAATATTGGATTAAATCCAATCTTAAACTTAGCCTATTGATTAAGCATCAAGATTGACAGCTCCTCTTGGGCAACCCATTTAAAACTTACAAATAACAAGAATACTCTTCCAGCTTACCCTTGATGCTCGATATCCATAGCATAAGTGAAATAATTTTCACATTAGTAACAAATTCAAATAAAAACTCTGCATGCTCAAGCATGCCAATTATCATAACACTCACATGATTGGTTTTGTGGTTTTTTGAAATCTCCAACATTAATTATAAATGTTAGAGTTCCTAATTTTCCTTGTCTCGATCTCTTAGCGGAACTATGTAATAAATTCAACTTGATATCTTTGCCGGGAATCCTCACCACTTTTTATAAGTGGTGTAATGAATAAGGATTCACTATTCTTCTTTACTAACTGTGACCTCTGTTTAGATATTTTCTCATTCTGAACACTTTCCAAAGCATTCAGCATAATTTACTGCTTCATGAAATTTTGAAATACATATGGCAATCAGTACTTCTTTGTACCTGACCTCTATCCCTCTATGAGCTATCATAACATGCTCTCTTTCTATCTGTAGGAAGCAATTTAGAAGCAAATCAGCTTAGTTTATTAAATTTGCGCTCATACCCAAATTAAGATGCAAGAAACTCTGTTGCATCTCTAGGATAAACTTTGTTAAGGAACACTCAAAGAAAGAACTTCTATCTAACGCACTTTTGAGTATGTACCGTAACATTACTTTATCAAATACGAGTCTAATCCTTTCAGATGAGATACTACTTTACTTTTAGTCTTCTCTGATCATCAATACAGAGTTCCTTCAACCTAACCTTTATATTATTAAACCATATATTAACAATCATAAAATCTCTATCAATATCTTTCTGAAAATCTATTGTGTCAAAACTCTCAATGCTTTTGCAATCTATGCCTAAGCAGGTTGATCCATGATCTCATCTAATGTTTGGAAGAAAAACTCTTAATTCAGAACATACATATCATATTAGTCTGGTGCCTCTGCACCATGCTAAACTGAGGGTAGAATATTATGATTAACCTTATCATGCTCGTGAATCTCTTGTTGATTCACTCGCCTAAACACCTGACACAAATTTTTTACCCTCGCACATTGAATTTAACATTATTATCATAATTAAGTAAGCAATTGCATCCATTCCAACAAGTAAAATCATCAGAATTCTGAAATCCTAGAGGCATCTATACACTTTTGACCTTTACCGTACTTCGTTTAACTCCAGAACCGGCTAAATCTATAGCTCTGATACCAATAAATGTAACACCCCCTTCCCATATCCGTACATCGGATACGAGTTGGAAATATTATGACTTCTTTTATCCAAAAATCAGGGTAATTTAAAATTTTCAGAAAACTTCCCGGTGGTCACCCATCCTAAAATTTCTGTAGCCCAAACACACTTAACTTTTATTTAAAACGGCCATAAATGATTTGTTCGAGCTTCAATTCATAAATCACTTATCTTAGCATGCAACTCATTATCAAGGTTATTCTTAACCTTGAATCTTTCCAGAAACGCCAATTATCTTGAAACCATAACAGCTTTAAAGGCCAAACAGAACTCCATTACGTGTAGTAAGTATACATGCCACTATAAAAAAACCAAATCTTAATTAGGATGTCATTACTGTGATTACCTGTTGAGCTTTCCAATATTGATGCAATGCTCATCTCACTCTCAGCTTGATTTACCTACGTGTGCACAATCAACAGACGCTAAGTATGAACTTAGTGAGGCATAAGATAAGGACATATGTAAAATGCTTTGTAATGCATGATACTTTCAAAAGCATGATAATCATTAAATCATATGATTCTGTGATGCAGGAAAATCTGTGCTAGAAAGCATACTTGATCATTCTGTGAAATCATATAGCCCAAGGTAAATATCAAGTGTCTAATATTTTAGTCGCGTACTTGAAAAGTACTATCCTTGACAAATCAAGTGCCTATAACTTTATAATACACATTCAAGTGTCTGTTACTTTATAATACACTTGAAGTGTCAATAACTTTATAATACTCTTAATGGTATGCCACAATATTATCCTACTTGACATTTTATTACCAAGGGAAAACTTGAAAAACGATTCCTGCAAATAATAGCAAGTAAACCAAATTCCATACATATATACATATATCATGTAAAACATCTTCATACTGGATCAGTTCATACTCCAATATGCTTTATAACATTCATGGTATACTGCCGTTTAAAAATCGTACCGAATAACTTTTCATATATATATATATATATCATGCTATAAACCATATGTGATTATAAAATATGCCACAATCTTTAAATCAGTAAAATAAAGTACCATGCCAAAACATATTATGTTGTTTATAAAAATTCTTTACTTTTTTGGGTAACTTATCGTAAGTCTCCATTTAGTATGTTAATAAACATACATTTAAAAACATGTATGCACTCACCTGGGCTATTTATTAGCTTGCCTCACTAAGTTATACTCGATCCTTTCCGTTATAGAACCTCGAACTTTCTTTGATTCAGACTTGACTTTATTTATCACATGAATAAGTTAAAAAATATTTGTTAGATTCAAATCTAACAATACCTTAAACATGCTGTCTAATATAATCATTCGAATATAAAATTTCCAAATATTTCTCTTTTCTTCCTTATACTTTTCAAAAACTCATTATGGTCCTTAGTGACCAATTTGAACTTCCATTAACTCTTCCGAGCTTGTTATCAAACATTTAGATACACAATGTATCAATTTCTATTTTCTAACAGCTTGCGCTACCTTCAGAGATTTGCTTATACTGGGCAGATCGCATACCATATCTTAATTTCCTTTGTATTGGAAAAACTAGATTTGATAACGGTTCTAACGGTATAAGCCTCATGAATTAATAAATTCTACAAATTTTATGAAAATTCTTCAAACTCCCGTCATAGTGTTGTTTTGACAGAAACTACTGTGTAAATTTTATGACCTTCATTCGTTTAAAAATTCATATCTTTTAGCTCGGAACTCGAAATCAGTTTTTGTTTGTTGGAAACAAAACTAGACGAACACATCTTTAAAACAGTATAAAATTCACCATCTAACCATTTTTTTAGAATTTATGGTGAATTTTCAAAGTAACTTCCAAAATTCAATATTCTTCATAGCTTTCCATAATAGACTTCTAAGTTATACTAACTTCTTCTAATTTTTCTACTTTTCAATTTAGTCCCATCACTTGCTTCAAGCCATCAATTCATCGTCTTCTTCATCAAATAATTATTCAAAATAATTCCCTCTAATTTTCTTTCTTTGCCAAAATAGTCACAAAAATGCAAAGGTAAGGATTCAAACTTCTTATTTTTGCAATTTAGTCCTCTAATCACAATTACTACCTTAATTCTATTATTTTAACAAAATATCATATTCACTCCCCATCCAAGAATTTATTTCCTATTTGGTCACTTGATTTTGACAATTTGTCAAAATGGTCACTAACTCGATTCAACATCGGTTTAGCATTCTAACATCAATTTCACATCTCCAACATCATTAATTACATAAATACACCCCAATTTCATAAAATTCAAATTCGGTCCCCTAACTTTGAAGCTTGTCGAATTGGTCCTTATATATTTAACTTAGGGTTTTGCTTCCAAAAACAAGCTTACTAGATCATTAATTCAACATCACAAACCTTAAATTAAACTTGAATCCATAAACCCTAATCATCTTCAAAATAATCAAAACATGTAGAACTTAAATCCCAACTCAATATCATGAGTTTTAACATCATACTAGCTTGATTTCAACTTGAATTCAATCATGGAATCATAAAATCTCAAAAGCCCCAATTTGATCCATAAACCCTAATTTCTTTCTCATGTAAATTCTCATCAATCAAGCATGGATTCCATTAATTATTGATATCAAAAGATAGAGCTTGAAGAGTAAAACAACTTTGTAGTTCGAAAGATTACTTGAAATTCGAGTTTCGGGGCTTGAATCAAGCTTGGAAGTTTTTCTCTTTCTTTCCCTGGCTCTCATGTTTTTGTAGTTCATCTTTTCACCATTACTTTACACATATATCTATTAAATGAATATTAAATTCATTTAATAGTAAAATTACAATTTTGCCCTTTTTATCCAACGGTTAAGATTGATTTTATCATTAATCAAGGGCCAAGTTTTAATCTTCAAATTTCTTCTTCCAAAAATAACCCTTGTAACTTCAAATATTTCAAAATTGCCATCCCTGTCAAATGACTAATTTGCCCTCCAACTAGTCTTTAAGTTGGTTTCAAAATTGTCATTCCATTAAAATCTAACTAACTTAGTTCCTTCTCAACCTGCAACATGTCAATTTATTCATCCAATGGTCAAAAATAAACCAATAAGTTTGTAGTTACCAACTTTACCCTTGTAAGTTTTCTAAAATTATGATCTTGCCATTTTTCATCCAACGGCTCATGTTTAACATGGAAAAATCAACTTAAATCCAAGGGTTCATATTCTTCCAACACAAATAAAATATCTTAGACATATAAAATAACATAATCAACCTTGGCTTATCATCCCTCAAAATATCCTGGATATTCGATTCGATCTGATTATCCCAATATTCTTCCAAACTTTATCGCTTTATAGCCAATAATACAAACTCCGTACAAAAAATCTGAGTAACAGGAAAACGTCATTCTTGGGGGGTAAACTATTCATTTACGGGGTTAAAATTTATAACTTTTGAAAATTACACTTCCGTCCCTAAACTTTTCTAAAGTTTACACTTTAACCCCTAAACTTTCAAAATTTACATTTTGGTCACTAACCAAAAATTGGGATATTACAATTCTCCCCCTTAAGAAAATTCATCCTTAAATTTTCAACACATACCTGATTCAAAACAATGAGGAAACCATTTTCTCATATCTTTTTCTCTTTCCCATATCACTTTTTCGACTTCGTGATTTTGCCAAAGAACTTTAACAAGCGGAATTATCTTATTCCTTAGCTCTTTGAATCCATATTAGATTCATACTGCACTAATACTAGTGCTACAATCAAATCTTCTTCTACTGGTAATATAATCGTAATTTAACCTTAGAGAAATATTACTGATTCTTTAACTAACATCACTGAAACTTTCTCATGGGATATACTGGTCGTATAAAACCTCAATCTAATGACTCTTTCAACTAGATCTTTGGCTTTCTCAATCTAGTAAGAGCCATTCTGCAGAGTATAATCAATATAAGTCCAATATTGGATTAAATCCAATCTTAAACTTAGTCTCTTGATTAAGCACAAGCCTGACAACTCCTCTTGGGCAACCCATTTAAAACTTACAAATAACAAGAATACTCTTCCAACTTACCCTTGATGCTCTGTATCCATAGCATAAGTGAAATAATTTTCACATTAGTAACAAATTCAAATAAAAACTCTGCATGCTCAAGCATGCCAATTATCATAACACTCACATGATTGGTTTTGTAGTTTTCTTAAATCTCCAACATTAATTATAAATGTCAAAGTTCCTATTTTCCTTGTACCAATCTCTTAGCGAAACTATGTAACAAATTCAACTTGATATCTTTGCAGGGAATCCTCACCACTTTTTAGAAGTGGTGTAATGAATAAGGATTCACTATTCTTCTTTACTAACTGTGACCTTTGTTTAGATATTTTCTCATTCTGAACACTTTCCAATGCATTCAGCATAATTTACTTCTTCATGAAATTTTGAAATACATATGGCAATCAGTACTTCTTTGTACCTGACCTCCAGCCCTCTATGAGCTATCATAACATGCTCTCTTTCTGTCTGTAGGAAGCATATTAGAAGCAAATCAGCTCAGTTTATTAAACTTGCACTCATACCCATAAATAATCCAATTGCCCAAATTAAGATGCAAGAAACTCTGTTGCATCTCTAGGATAAACTTTGTTACGGAACACTCAAAGAAACAACTTCTATCTAACACACTTTTGAGTATGTACCGTAACATTACTTTATCAAATACGAGTCTAATCCTTTCAGATGAGATACTACTTTACTTTTAGTCTTCTCTGATCATCAATACAGATTTCCTTCAACCTAACCTTTATATCATTAAAACATAGATTAACAATCATAAAATCTCCATCAATATCTTTCTGAAAATCTATTGTGTCGGAGCTCTCAATTCTTTTGCAATCTATGCTTAAGCAGGCTGATCCATGATCTCATCTAATGTTTGGAAGAAAAACTCTTAATTCAGAACACACATATCATATTAGTCTGGTGCCTCTGCACCATGCTAAACTGAGGGTAGAATATTATGATTAACCTAATCATGCTCGTGAATCTCTTGTTGATTCACTCGCCTAAACACCTGACACAAATCTTTTACCCTCGCACATTGAATTTAACATTATTATCATAATGAAGTAAGCAATTGCATCCATTCCAACAAGTAAAATCATCAGTAATTCTGAAATCCTAGTGGCATCTATACACTTTTGACCTTTACCGTACTTCGTTTAACTCTAGAACCGGCTAATCTATAGCTCTGATACCAATAAATGTAACACCCTATGCCCGTATCCGTACACCGGATACGAGTTGGAAATGTTATGACTTCTTTTATCCAAAAATCAGGGTAATTTAAAATTTTCAGAAAACTTCCCGGTGGTCACCCATCCTAAAATTTCTCTAGCCTAAACACGCTTAACTTTTATTTAAAACTACGATAAATGATTTTTTCGAGCTTCAATTCATAAATCACTTATCTTAGCATGCAACTCATTACCAAGGTTATTTTTAACCTCGAATCTTTCTAGAAACGCCAATTATCTTGAAACCATAACAGCTTTAAAGGCCAATTAGAACTCCATTGTATGTTGTAAGTATACATGCCACTATAAAAAAACAAAATCTTAATTACGATGTCATTACTATGATTACCTGTTGAGCTTTTCAATATTGATGCAATGCTCATCTCACTCTCAGCTTGATTTACCTACGTGTGCCCAATCAACACACGCTAAGTACGAACTTAGTGAGGCATAAGATGAGAACATATATAAAATGCTTTGTAATGCATGATACTTTCAAAAGCATGATAATCATTAAATCATATGATTCTGTAATGCAGGAATATCTGTGCTAGAAGGCATACTGTGATCATTCTATGAAATCATATAACCCAAGGTAAATATCAAGTGTCTAATATTTGAGTCGCATACTTGAAAAGTACTATCCTTGACATACTTGTAAGACACAATCAAGTGCCTATAACTTTATAATACACATTCAAGTGTCCATTACTTTATAATACACTTGAAGTGACAATAACTTTATAATACTCTTAATGGTATACCACAATATTATCCTACTTGAAATTTTATTACCAAGGGCAAACTTGAAAAATGATTACTGCAAATAATGGCAAGTAAACCAAATTCCATACATATATACATATATCATGTAAAACATCTTCATACTGGATCAGTTCATACTCCAATATGTTTTATAATATTCATGATATACTGCCATTTAAAAATCGTATCGAATAACATTTCATATATATATATCATGCTATAAACCATATGTGATTATAAAATATGCCACTATCTTTAAATCAGTAAAATAAAGTACCATGCCAAAACATATTATGCTGTTTATAAAAATTCTTTACTTTTTTGGGTGACTTATCGTAAGTCTGCCTTTAGTATGTTAATAAACATACATTTAAAAACATGTATGCAGTCACCTGGGCCATTTATTAGCTTGCCTCACTAAATTATATTTGATCCTTTCCTTTATAGAACCTCGAACCTTCTTTGACTTAGACTTGGCTTTATTTATCACATGAATAAGATAAAAAAATATTTGTTAGATTCAAATCTAACAATACCTTAAACATGATGTCTAATATAATCATTCGAATATAAAATTTCCAAATATTTATCTTTTCTTCCTTATACTATTCAAAAACTCATTATGGTCCTTAGTGACCAATTTGAATTTCCATTAACTCTTCCGAGCTTGTTATCAAACATTTAGATACACAATGTATCAATTTCTATTTTCTAACAGCTTGCGCTACCTTCAGAGATTTGCTTATACTGGGCAGATTGCATACCGGATCTTAATTTCCTTTATATTGGAAAAACTAGTTTTGATAACGGTTCTAACGGTATAATCCACATGAATTAATAAATTCTACAAATATTATGAAAATTCTTCAAACTCCGGTCACATTGTTGTTTAGACAGAAACTGCATTGTAAATTTTCTAACCTTCATTCGGTTAAAAATTCATATCTTTTAGCTCGGAACTCAGAATCAGTTTCCGTTTGTTGGAAACAAAACTAGACGAACACATCTTTAAAACGGTATAAAATTCATCATCTAACCATTTTTTTAGAATTTATGGTGAATTTTCAAAGTCACTGCCAAAATTCAATCTTCTTCACAGCTTTCCATAATAGACTTCTAATTTATACTAACTTCTTCTAATTTTTTTACTTGTCAATTTTGTCCCATCACTTGCTTCAAACCATCAATTCATCATCTTCTTCATCAAATAATTATTCAAAATAATTCCCTCTAATTTTCTTTCTTTGCCAAATTAGTCACTAAAATGCAAAGGTAAGGATTCAAACTTCTTATCTTTGCAATTTAGTCCTCTAATCACCATTACTACCTTAATTCTATTATTTTAACAAAATGCCATATTTACTCCCCTTCCAAGAATTTATTTCCTATTTGGTCACTTGATTTTGACAATTTGGCAAAATGGTCACTAATTCGATTCAACATCGGTTTAGCATTCTAACATCAATTTCACATCTCCAACATCGTTAATTACATAAATACACCCCAATTTCATAAAATTCAAATTCGGTCCCCTAACTTTGAAGCTTTCCAAATTGGTCCTTATATATTTAACTTAGGGTTTTGTTTCCAGATAACAATTCAAGCTTACTAGATCATTAATTCAACATCACAAACCTTAAATTAAACTTGAATCCATAAACCCTAATCATCTTCATAATAATCAAAACATGTAGAACTTAAATCCCAACTCAATATCATGATTTTAACATCATACTAGCTTGATTTCAACTTGAATTCAATCATGATTCATAAAATCTCAAAAGCCCCAATTTGATCCATAAACCCTAATTTCTTTCTCATGTAAATTCTCATCAATCAAGCATGGATTCCATGAATTATTGATATCAAAAGATAGAGCTTGAAGAGTAGAACAACTTTGTAGTTCGAAAGATTATCTGAAATTCAAGTTTTGGGGCTTAAATCGAGCTTGGAAGTTTTTCTCTTTCTTTCCCTAGCTCTCATGTTTTTGGGCTGGATTCATCTTTTCACCATTACTTTACACATATATCTATTAAATGAATATTAAATTCATTAATAGTGAAATTACAATTTTGCCATTTTTATCCAACGGTTAAAATTGTTTTTATCATCAATCAAGGGCCAAGATTTAATCTTCAAATTTCTTCTTCCAAAAATAACCCTTGTAACTTCAAATATTGCAAAATTGCATCCCTGCCAAATGACTAATTTGCCCTCCAACTAGTCTTTATTTACTAGTTGGTTTCAAAATTGTCATTCCATTAAAATCTAACTTAGTTCCTTCTCAATCGTCCACATGTCAATTTATTCATCCAATGGTCAAAAATAAACCAATAAGTTGGTAGTTACCAAAATTACAATCTTGCCATTTTTCATCCAACGGCTCATGTTTAACATGGAAAAATCAACTTAAATCCAAGGGTTCATATTATTCCAACACAAATAAAATATCTTAGACATATAAAATGACATAATCAACCTTGGCTTATCATCCCTCAAAATATCTTGGATATTCGATTCGATCCGATTATCCAAACATTCTTCCAAACTTTATCGCTTTATAGCCACTAATACAAACTCCGTACGAAAAATTTGAGTAACAAGAAAACGTCATTCATGGGGGTAAACTATTCATTTACGGGGTTAAAATATATAACTTTTTAAAATTACACTTTGGTCCTTAAACTTTTCTAAACTTTACACTTTAACCCCTAAACTTTCAAATTTTACATTTTGGTCACTAACCAAAAATTGGGATATTACATGGCATTGCTGGTGCTTCTTCCCCTTTCTCAGTTTTCTTGGTTTCTTCTACTGGCAATGATTTATTCTCATGGCAAATAATTGGCTTTTTTCACGTGTTGAAATCTCAACTTGTTTGCCACTTGAGAGAGTGATAGTTTTGTATTGTTCTCTTCTTTTTTGCCGAGCATCCTCCGTGTCACTTGGAAATGTTCTTTATTTATTCAACTAAGTTCTATTCTCAAGGTTGATTGCTTCAAAATGCTCCTTGCTTGTCCTTGTGATTTCAGTATCACTTAGGAGGCTTACGCTATGGAACTCATGTTTTGAGCTATTTGTCTATCGTCTTCTTGGTTTTGAATTTCAGAATCCCTTTGAACTAGTTGTTGTGGCATGCTGTTCAGGATGTTCAAAATCAGTGTCGTGTTATTTTCAATTTTTCTGCTTATTTCTTCAATCTCTTGACGTTGAGCATCCATCATAGCTTTCATAGCCTCTCTGAATTTTAAGTACGCTTGCCAAGACATGTGTGTTGTATCAACAAAACTATAATCATCATAAAAATCTCCTTGGTCATCGCACGAGTAGCTTGGATGTTGTTGAGGACTATATTGCCATGACATATATGTTGCAGCAGCAATGCTATTATCGTAAGCAAAAATTTTAGCTCCTTGATAATACCATAAAAATTTTGCTAGTTATACCGTTGGCTGTAAGCTTCAATATGGTCTTCGATACTCATTCTCTAGGCCTCCATGTTCTTAGAAGTACCTAAAATAAATAAAACTAAAAATAAATTTATAAAAATAGTAAAAGGAAAATAAAAATAAGCAAAGAAAAAAAAGAAAAATTAGTGGTTAGTGCTAAAATAACAATAAGTAAAAATCAAGATAACCAATTCCGTTGCAATCCCCAGCAATGGCGCCAATAACTTGTCGACAGAATATTGTATGGAAAAAGATTGAAGAATCAGTGTAAATATGCAAATATATAATGCCAATGATTCGTCTTTTGCGTGAGTATACACGGTCAGCAAGTAATATAGTAGTGAGTGAGTATCGTCTCCACAGGGATTGTCCAGGAATTAATTGCCACGATATTTTACTTGTCTAAATAGAACAAAAATGTTGAAGTGGGTTTCGGATTTTGATTTAATAAATAACTAAGTAAATGCAATAAAAATGTAAACAATTTGGCAAACAATTGAATTCCAATGAATGGTAAGCGCTGGCAAGGGATGTCTGGATTTTATGCTTGTTAAAGTAGGGTTTAATAACATTTAACCTTGGTTCTGTTGCCGAGCAAATTTAAGATTGGTATTGCCTCTATCGATAACAATTCCTTAAGTTAACCACGATTAATCCCTATATTTCTATAGTGAAATTACTCAATGACTTAACCCGATTAAGTTCCAAACTTTACTCCTAAGGGGTAGATTCACTTCCTAGGTAAGATCTTCTACTTGAATATCTTTTGTCGAAGTTTCTCTCCTCATTACCTGATAATTGATCGTTACTCCCTAAGTCTGTTAAGATATTAAGGAATAATAAGCATGTATTGCCAACTATCGTATGGAAAACAATTTAGGAAAATAAAGCACTACAAGATGGACAAATTATGCCAAGGTAAGCAATTATTAAAAACTAAAATTCAACAAAGCGTTCATCGCTAAACATCCCCAGCCAACTGTAAAGATTAATTCATAGTTGGGGGTCCATCCACAAATCATTTTTAAACATAACCATTTCAAATAAAAAATAAAGAACCAAAGAGAATTGGGTAAAGAAGGAGATCCATTGATGTAGCCCTTCCTTGACTCTACAGCTCTCGGTTCAGTTTGTTCAAACCACGTTTTCCCTTCTTTCTCACCACAGTATAGCACACTCTTCCCCTGATTTGATTGATCGACTTCTTCTTTAAATAAGCATGCATGGAAACCCTAGGAGGGGTTTGAAATTCAAAAATTGGTTGTGCAGAAGGATAAACGTGTTATCATCTTATCCCCTTTTTTGCTTATCTCTCCATTTGAAATTTAGGGCTGATGTCATCGGATGTCATTCTTTTGCCACAAAAGCTTGGCATTCTTCATCTTTCTTTTTCCAACAAAGCTTGGCATCATCCTTTATTAGGGCTGACATCATCATATTTCATTAGGGTTCATCCTTCAATCTATTATCAACCGAGCTTTGCAATTCTCGTACAACTTTGCCAACCGCAACTTGGCATTTCTCTTATGCTTCTCTTCCTTTCTTCTTTTGTCCCGCTTTGCCAACCGGCCATCAAACCAGCAAAGCGACCTTTCACTCCAGAAAACTATAAATTATAACTCCTTAATGTAAATGCATGATTTTACTAGCTAAAATGCATATATGTATACTCAAAGTCAAGCAAAAGCATAGCAATATATATATATATATATATATATTAAAAATAGTACTTTTGAGGAGCTAACACTGATGTTTTTAAAACTATTATTGAAATAGTCTAGAAGGTTGGTTTTGTTGACCACATCTCCTATAGCAATACTTACGCGTCTGGTTCGGATAGAGACAAAGAGATTTGTTTGCTAGATTTATATGAATGATGAAGAAATAGTCAATGGGAGATTTTGGTTTGTTCTTTTCACATCTTTGGGTTTTTAAGTTTTATTTTTTTCTATTTGAGATTTCTTGGTGAACACGAGTCAAGTTTCTCTTCATGTTATGGGGTGTATTTTGTTGTACATTTCCTTATTTTAGTGAAAACCAATTTCTTGTTCAATTTTTTTAAAAAAATGTATATTTGAGTTAAAATCAAAGTTTCATGCGTAGAATTAAACTATAATCAAAGTTTCAAGCATAACATTGCGCATTTAACTAAAAAGTATGCGTGATATAATATGTATCCCTATAATAAATATATTAGATTGATTTGAAAATTTATAGGACGAAAATTACATTTAATAACCAATTTATTAAAATATTAATAGCACATAAAAATTAAGATAAACTACACCAGATACCACTAAACTATTAGCAGGTATTGTTTATACCACAAAAATTTTATTTTATTCAATTATAACGCTAAACTTTAATTTTTGTTTTAATTCTGCAACTTTGACGTTAACTCCTTAAATTGACGATGACATGACTAACGACGGCCCATGTGTACACTGCACCAAAAAAATTCATTTTCTTACGTCTATTTTGATGTGTAAAAATACCCTAAATGACGTCGTTTTACTAAAGGAAAAATGTTAATATCATGAACTTGGAGGGGTTTGAAACCTGGTCCGTCAAAATAAAAAGCTAAAGCTTAACCACTTAACCAACTTGAGACTTCATAATATTCTACCACAAATAATATATATGTCAAACTACACTTCAAACTAATTCAATTTATTTTATGATATAAATAATACTATAAATACTATTAAGATATATAAATAATATATATTAATATATGTATAGATTAAATATTAATATTATTTATAATATAATATATTATCTTTTAAAAACTCCAAAATTCTTAAAATTTACAAAAAAACTCCAAATCCGTAAATCTACCCTGCCATCACCGATCGCCACCTCTTCGCCCACCTATCTTCATTGGATCCTCACGACAGATTGTCTTTCTCCACTGTCACCGAAAATCAACTAGTGTCATATCAATTGACTGTTGAATGGCGAACGCAAAAGTTTCCGTCGAACGAAAAAATTGTGCGACGAACAATGTACAATGATAGACAAATTATGGACAAGGTGCACGACGAGAGAAGGTGACTTCAGTGTGACAATGGTGACGTGAAGATCGACGACGATATTGGATGGATTTGTGTTTTTGGGATTAGGGGTTTTGTTTTTTTTTTGTTGAAATTTTTTAAAATTTAAGGGTTTTTAAAATATTTTTTTAGTTTTTTAAAATAATATATTATATTATTTATAATATAAAAGTATTATATTATATTATTTATAAAATCAAAATATTTTATTTATATTATTTATATATATTATTTTTGTTAGAATTCAATTAAAAATGTTAAGTTGGTTTTGTAGTTAGGTGTTAACATTAGGTTCCATATTTGCAAGTTCAAAACGGTGGCGGCTTGCTGCAGCGTCCATGTGGGTCACTGTTAGCCATGTCATCATCATGTTAAGGAGTTAACGACGAAGTGACATAGTTGAAACAAGAACTAAAATTTAGTGCTATAATTGAAGAAATTAAAAGTTCAATGGTATAAACTTGACAACAACAATACTTTAGTGGTATCTTCTATAGTTGTCGTAAAAATTATCATGTTTTACATATATGCTTAAAAAGAACAAATTAAACCTCGTATCTCATTCATCTAGTTTGAAAAATATAGATGATTGATAAGTCGTATATTTGCATGTATTTCTTATATAATTTCATATGTTTTAGCACACTAATCTATCTACAAGTTATTGTTATAGTTCATATTTGGATTTCAGGGTGTTTTAACGGCTAAATAATATTCCATGTATAAAAAGAGGATATTAGCACATTTTTTACACTTTGGAGAATAACTTGCGAAAAAGGGCTGTGAACATCCAGAAGTAATGCAGAGATGCGAACATTTAACTAAGAACATACCAAATAAGGCTATGCGAACAGATAAGGAAGTAGAGTTGCGAACCAATATAAGCAAACGTAGACGTGGAAGAGCAAGCGAACGCTGAAGGATGAGTAGGCGAACACAAGCAGAAGTCTTGCGGACATCGATGTACGCAGACCAGAATATGAGCAGACGTATCCATCACTGCGAACGCTTATGTGGACAGAGGATCGCGGACAGACCATAATGCAATGATGAAGACCAGCCGCGAACCTCAAAGCGTGAACGAGAGCCATGCAAACGAGCCTTGGAATGCAGATGCTAACGTATAATCCATGCGAACGCTGAAGACAAAACACGCACAAATCCTATGCTGCCATGGTTACCTGGAAAAAAGAAATCCTACATTAATTAGACTTTCGTTTTATATTAAATTACATTTAATGTAGGATTAGGGTTTTGTACTTTATTGTAACTCCTTCCCCTACTTGAAGTATAATTTCTCATCTATAAATAGGATCATGGGGGAAGAGAAGAGAAAACGGAGTTACCCTAGAAAACTCTTCTTATTTCCATATGCACTATGAGTAGCTAAACCCTTAGTTCTAGTTAAGTTTGTTTCTAGGTTTTCAATACATTTATTAGTGAGACTTCTTGTTGTTAAATATTCTTCACAATTCAAAGAATTTTTATATCTTCCGGGCTCATTCAATTGTGTGTGTTAGATTATACGTGCACAATCAACCGATCATGAATTATTGATACAAGCGGTAAGAAAAACCTGGACTACAATTTTTGAAGTTATAAAATCGTATATTTAACTTGTATGGATTATCAATTTTTGAATATATGTGCTTTGGTCTCTTAATCACTTAATGCTATTTGACAGGTTTTATCTAAAGTGAACTATCTAAGGATTTAACCTAGATAATAAGTGGTAAGAACTTATGGAATATTAGGTTGTTAACTAAATAAAAGAAGAGAACTCTTAAGTTTTTTGTGGACTATCATTAACTTAATAACCAAGCTACTTGAGTAATTGTGCAGGTTATCTTTTGAAGTCTGTGATCTAATACTTGGATTGAAACACCGCAAATGACTTGGCTAGACATCACCAAACCATTCGCACAACCCAACCTTAGTTATTGCTTTCTCTTCAGAAAACTACACAACAAAATAAACCCATTTTTACTTTTCATTCGCACTGTTAACCTAGGCTAGTAACTTATACCTTTTGACCACTCTCTGTGGGTACGACCCTACTTACCACTACTACAAATCCTTAAGAACAAGTAAGTATTTTATTTTTGACGGATTCAACACATGTTCAATGATTATGAAAATATAAAAAATCAGTGTATCAAATATAAATCTTTAATAAATCAATAAAAAATAACATTTAAATCTTGAAAAATGTCCTTATATATTTATATTTATATTTAAAAATGTGAATATAAAATATAATTTAATATTTTTTATTTATTTACATTCACAAACACAATTTCAATGAGACCGATTAATTGGTCGAGTGGTTATAGATGCACAATTAACACGTCTCGTATGAGTTCACATTTCAACATCTACCTTGATAATGTAATCATCTCTCTACTTAATAAAAAAATATATCGATATAAATAAATCTAGCATGTGTGCACATATTCTCAAAAGAATCTTTCTAGTTTGCCTTTCAAAACGATAATAACAATCCCCACAACAAGGATGTGATGTGGAACTCCCACCTACTAAGTGAGGTTTCACCAGTCAAATGTTAATTAGGATGTTGGTTAATAGAGATTTGTAAGAATAGATTGAAGTGAAATCTTTAAATTTGAAAAGCTGTTAATACGAATTTTTTGGGTTTAAAAATTTTGATATAAGAGTTGTAAAGACTCTTATACCCTTAACAATTAAAAAATATTAGAAATTAATATATGCTTCAAATATCATTTAAATTTAATAATTAATTAAATTATATTAAAAATAATTATATAAAGAATAAAATAATATATAAATCATTCAAATATGTTTAGTAATGTTACGTTGAAGAATTAATTTTTATAATCTAATTAATATTAATAGATACAAAATATTGATAACTAATAAATTATTCAAACAAGTATTGAATATAAGCATGTCCTTATATGTCATTTTACTTATTCAAATAATCAAACAGCTAAAAGTTATCAATAATTTTATCAAACATTTTTATACAATTAACTAATGTAATATGCTAGTCAAATTAGTTAATTTAAGCAATTATCTACTATCAATTATCCGCTAATAGCCACACTAGACTAAAAAAATTTTGAAAAGAAATTTGCCACATTTGTCGAATAAAATGAAGGGAATATCGTTAAGTTTTCTCAACATTTGTGTACTTATAAAAAGCGGTCCATAAAATGTGATTAAATTAGGGGAAAAGTTTCCTTATATTCATATCAATTGTTATATAAACGTTAAAATTGGGTATAAAGAAACCTTAATATGCTCCGGTGCTCATTTCTTTCTCCCTCAAAAGCAGAGGGAATATTTCTTTTCTTTGACGTAATCACTTATCCTTGTTCGGTCCAAAAAGATTGCCCATGTTTATATGATATTAAATATTTAATCTTTTATTTGAATAATAAAATTTACTTATAGTTATGGAATGTTTAGAAATAGAATTAATGGAGTGGTGAAATGATAATCTCTATAAAATTTGGATTCGAAGAATTTTATCTATAATTATGCATTAATTTTATTAAAAATAGAAAAATGAACAGATATTACATATCCTAATATTTTAAAAAATAAAGTAATAAAGACAGATAGGCCGAGTGGAAAACCTTGCCTGTTCGCATTCACTCTTCAAAAACAACTTGCTATTCATGTTTTTCTCATGGAAATTGAGGATTAAATTTGAAGCTTCGTTTGAATTTAGAACAAAATTAAAACTAAAACAACAAGCCCCCTGTTTTTTTTTTTTGTTTTTTTTCTGGCTACCAATATTTTTGGCCTTATTTATAGAACTCAAAAAAAACTAAAAAAAAACAACCGAAAATATTATCAAAAAATTTAATATTTTTAGTTTAATGACAAAATTTCGAAATTTACCGTCTTTTAGCCGCACCTTAAACATGCCGCACGTTAGACTCACCCTGCTACTTTGGCCAAAAGCTAAAATATAAGTGTAGTTGTGCATGTGTCCTAACGCCGACCTTTTCATTTGCATGCTTTAAAAGCCAAAAACTAATTAACCAATAAAAGAAAAAACAACCTCCCATTGTAACTGCCTTTGCCTGAGTTTCTAGTGTTGCCTACCCTTTTTTGCACTAATTTTCCTTTTCATTTTCATAACTGAAAAACAACTTTAATTCCATTTCCCCATATTATCCTTTTTCACTTTTACTCTTTTCTTTTTCAATTGTTATGGTTTAAAAAAAAACCAAATCTATGGGTTCCGTTCTCTTCGTTTTAATGTTAAACTGGAAAAATAATTTAATTAATTTCATTAGTGTCAAAGTAATTTATAATATCATTTCTCATGAGAAATCCCTACTTTGCATCAATATAAATTCACTGTCACATACTTTTTTAAACATTTAAGTACTATAAAAATGAGAAAGAATTATAAATACATATTTATTATCTAGTAATCATTCAATATATTATGTTGTGTAGAATATGCTAGAATATTTATCCAATTCTATGGGCGATTAGTAATTGGTTAATAGGAAGTAAGAAGTCAAAAATAATAATACGAAGTAAGAAACCTGAAATGTGTTAGAATATTATTATATGTATAGATTTTGATGGGAATGATAGTTGTTTGATAGATAAAAAAAAAATCATCCCCAAACCTACTAAGTAATTTATCTCAAGTTGATAAGTTAGGACTTTTATATAAGTATAAGTGGATATAAAATGGATTAAATTCAAATAATAAAAATATTTATTTTCCTAAGTTTAATCTACCTTGAAATCTCAATTTCAAGTTTCAAATAAATTAAGCGAAAAACCCTAGTTTTCTTTTTCTATTTTTCTCTACAGCCGCAGGTTTCTTTTTTTTTCAAAAATTCATTCTCAGTGTTGGTTGTCGACCATCGATATTTATCTTTATCATTGTTTTCTCATATTACGCTTTAACTTGTTATTTTTATTCAGTTTTTATTCTAATTTTTAATAAATATCTCTTTTGTTTGACTTTTTTCTTTCCGCAACATTGTGCATGTTCGTCTGTCTTTATGGCACGATTTAACTCTGGTCTTGTGGCACGCTTTACTCTGGTCTTGCGGCACGCTTTACTCTGCCTTATGGCACGTTGTTCTCCTACCTCCATGGTAGATCTACAATCGTGTAGAGATTCTCATGTTGCTCGTATCTGATTTGTGATTGTCGGTAGTCTTTCAGAGGTTAGATTCTCTTTTATGATTATTTGTCGATGTATTCAGATCTATTATGTGAAGCAGTGATTTGCTTTGGTTCGCTCGTCACTCTTTCATCATCTATAAAGCGTCAAGTTGAATAAAGACAAATGAATATTATTGACGATTACTAGATTACTATGAATAATGGACATCAAATTCAAAAGAAAGAAGGTTTCGACTGTTATTGTGCCTTTGGATTTTCTTTTTTTATTTTATGTTTGAGTTTTTTGTGAACATAGTCTCTAAAATTCTCTTTTTGATCGGTTGCATTATTAAGGTTATACATTCTTTTGTTTCAATAAAATTTTGTATTGTTTCAAGATTCAAATAAATTAAATATATTTAGTTATTGAAATAAAATTCACTCATTAAAAAAACAGTACCTTATAAGAAATGATTTAAAAATTCAAACAAACAACTCGAGAGAATAAAGATATAAACAAGTATCATTGTCGTCAACATTAAGGATACCATTGTGTAAATATAAGTATAAAAATATTCATTTGTCTATCGTAATAAATTTATAGAAATTTATACTAATTAATTCAACATTAATTTCCTCTATATCAATTCCAATATAGTTTTACATAGATTGTAACAAAAAAACAAATCCATATATATATATATATATATGAGATGAGATTTACTTACACAGAATGTAAAATTTATAGTTTTACATGTTTTGTGGATCGTTGAATAGGTGAAATGGATGACTGAGATTCACTCCTTACTTTTTTTTCAAGTAATAATCTTCGCATAAGCCACTGTTAATTTTAGCCATCAATTTCACTCATCCGGCGATCCAAAAATCACGTAAAAGTTAAAAACTCTTACAATGTGTAACCGGATCTTTTATATATATATATATATATATATATATATAATACGTTGTAAAAGTTGAAATGCTCGTGTAAAAGTAGCTTAGAACAACATATAGATTGAACATTTAAAAGAAAAATAATACGAACAATGTGATACATATACACGCATACATATAACAAAGATAATATGGAATATTACCATTATATCATCATTAGCTTCTAAACATGCCTAGATGGGAAAAAGAAAACATATAAAATTATATAGTAACAATATTAAAAAACAGTAACATTAAATTAATTTTTCATATATTTAGAAATTCCATGTTTTGTTTTTACATTTTTTAAATATAAATAAAAAATTAATAGATTTATGTTCAATGTTATGAACGTGGTAGTGTGATTGCAGAAAAAGAGAGGTAGAGAAAAAAGATGTTTGATAGAAGAGAAAAATTTAATATTAGGTTTTGCATAGTCCTGTTAGCTCACCAATGAGCCGATTTTAGCAAACAATAAAGTAACCTCGAAATAAAATAATTAACTAAGGACAAAATCGGTTAAGTCAGGTGGAGCCTTTTTCTTCCTGATCCCTCTGTGCACTCCTTGTGCATTCCCTGGAGCTGGAATATCACTGGTTCCCTGAACCGTAGCTGGAGACGGACCCTTGATATCTGCAATAGTTGGAGGTGAAACCCTGGTGTCCGCAACAGTACCTCCCCTAAAGATGAAACCTTGTCCTCAAGGTTTGGCTCGATGCCGGTTTGTGTATCCCGAAACATCGGCAAGGGTGTAAGTTGATGCAGGGGTTGTCCCTTACATTGCTTCAGTTGGGAAATATAGAAGATCGGATGAATCCTAATTGTGTCGGGCAACTCAAGCTTGTATGCCGCAGAGCCTACGCGTTGAGCGACCTTGTAAGGACCAAAGGAACGTGGACTCAGTTTTTGGTGGCGGTTCAAACAGAGCGAAAGGCGATGATACGGTTGAAGGTAGACAAAGGCCCAGTCACCTACAGCCAGTTCTACCTCCCTGCATTTTTTATCCGCCTGATTCTTCATCCGCAATTGAGTTTGGACCAAATTATGCTTTAACTCTCCCAGGATTTCATCTCGGTCCTAAATAATCATGTCCACTTGAGAATTAAGAGAGCCCCCATAAACATATGAAACCAGTGTTGTAATACCCCAAAATTTACTAAGTTGATTAAATGTCATTTAGTACTAAGATAATAGCTTAAAAGCTAACTTAGTGACTAAAATGACAAAAATGCGAAAGCTGAGATTTCTTTAATTATGGGTTTTGGAAAGGAAATTTCTAAGGTTTAAAGGTCTCATGCGATAGATAGTGAATTGAATAAGGTATTCTTAAAGTTTGGTTGAATTCCAAGGAAAATTGGAATGGGAATTGAAGTTTAAAGAGGTAGTGACCAAAATGTAAATTTTGGAAATTTATGGCTAAAGTATAAACTTTGGAAAAGTTTGGAGACTAAAGTTGTAATTTCCCAAAAGTTAAGGGTATTTATTTCATAAATAAACAGATCACCTAAGGGTGTGAATCAAATGCGGAATTATTGGTTCGATCTGATATTTCGATTATTGGGAAAATCGCAGTTAAAGTTTAAATGGAATTCAGATACTCAGATCGAACTGGAAAATTATGAAATTTTGCCATATGATAGAGTAAGGTTATAAAAGTCATTTCCAAGTGTTGGAAATATTTTTAGTTTGATTCAAGATGAATCCTACAGTTTATTTCTGAGTAAAGGATTATTTATCGGTATATTGGATCGAATGAAAATTTTGGAGACTGATTCAAAAGACATGGAAAAATTCATAAAATATTTTTTTATGAATATTTTATTGTATTTGGTTGGATTCCAACTAGATTTAGTTGAATTTTTACAAGAATGGCAAACTAGTAAATAAAAACTAGTTGGAGGGCAAATTGGTCATTTAGCCCCAATGGTATTTTTGAAATATTTAAAAAGTTATAAGGGCAATTTTGGAAAGAGAAAATGGAAGATTAAATCTTGGCCCTTGATTGATGATAAAATCAATCTCAACCATTGGATAAAAAGGGAAAATTGTAATTTCACTATTAAATGAATTTAATATTCATTTAATAGATATATGTGTAAAATAATGGTGAAAAGATGAACATTCTTTTCCAGCCAAAAATGTGAGGGCTAGGGAAAGAAAGAGAAAAAAATTTCCAAGCTCAATTCAATCCCCTAAACTCGATTTTCAGTCAAGGCCGAATCAAAGAAAGTTCGAGGTTCTATAAAGGAAATGATCGAGTAGAATTTAGTGAGGCGTGCTAATAAATGGCTCAGGTGAGTGCAATGCATACATAACATGATACATGGTTGTTTTATACATCATTGGTAAGACTTGCGATAAGTCTACATGATTTATATGTTGGCATGATATTTATGTCATTGATCATATATTTGACATATTTTAGACATGTCAAGGGTTGAAAACAAATGCATTGATCACTAGTTATTGATGATGGTATGCTATGAATGTTATTTCAGGTATGAACTGCCCAATATTAAATTATATTGATATACATTGCCATGGATGGAATAAATTCGAGAATTTTGCTCAAATGAGTCATTGAGGGACAAGGTATAGTTGGCATGCCATAGAGTCCAGCAGCACGCTACATAATCGGGAATTCGGGATAACACTGTATTGTTAAAAGTACACTTAGTGTATGGTAAGCACAGCCTTATAAACGTGCAGGATAATGGTTAGTACGGCATGTGCGGGATAATAGTTAACACAGCCTTATAAACGTGCGGGTTAGCACTTCGGTGCATATTTGACTCGCGTACCCAAGGTCCTCAAGGTTATATTTGGGCTATGAAATTGGGAAACCAGGAAATCATTGATAATTGGGCTATAAATAAAGGGATAATAAATGGTAAACAAGTTAGAGAGTATATGAACTCTCGGGACATATTTATATGAACACTCATGGCAAATGGCAAGTATATCGGTAAGAAATTTATATCCGATTTATATTATGTTCATACATGATTGGTATGATGGTAATATTTATATAGTTATCATGATGCATATAAGACATATTATGATAACCGGGCATACATGAAAATCTTATGACACTGACATATATCATGCTATATAAACGTAGCCATGAACTTGAATAAAGTTTAAATTATTGTTATTAATTTCCTTTATTGCCTCACTAAATTCGTACTTAGCGTGTGTTTGATTGTACACACATAGGTAAACCAAGATGAGAGGGAGAAAAGCATTGCATCAATAGTGGAAAGCTCAAGAGGTAATCACAGTAATGACATCCTAATTGAGGTTGATTTTTATAGTGGCATGTATGCTTGCTAAACTTATTTGAGTTGAGATTGGCCTTTAAAGTTGTTATGGGTTTTGAGATAATTGATTCATGATTAGAACTTGAATAAATAATTTATGTCGATTTTAAGTAAGGTTAAGCGTGCTTGGGCTAGAGAAATTTTAGGATGGGTGACCATCGGGAAGTTTTCTGAAAATTTTAAATTACCCTGATCTTTGAATAAAGAAATCATAGCATTTCCGACTCATATCCGGTGTACGGATAGGGGAAGGGGGTGTTACAAGTGTAGGTGGGTCGCGACCATAAAGTGCCCGAAATAGGGTCATACCCGCTAAGGCTTGAAACGTCGTGTTATACCAGAATTCAACCCAAGCTAGATACGACTCCAATTAAATTGGTTCATCGCTTATCATACATCGGAGATACATTTCCAAGCAGCGATTCAGGGCCTTCGTTTGGCCGTCAATTTGTGGATGATACGCGAAACTGAGGCATAGCTCGGTGCATTGTAGTCGAGCGAGTTCGGTCCAGACTGCACTGATAAATATAGGGTCTCTATCACTCACCATAGATCGCGGAATGCCATGCAACTTCACGATACCCTGGACCATGACCTTGGCAATGTACAGTCCATCATAGTGCCTAGAAAGTGCAAAGAAATGCCCGTATTTGGTTAAACGATCCACCACCATCAAGATGGTCTCCTTAGCATTTGATCGAGGCAAGCCCGTGATAAAATCTAATGAAATATCTTTCAAACACTTGTTGTAGAATTGGCAGAGGTTAAAGTAGACCCGCCGACGCCATGTTGTCGCTCTTCATTCTCTAAAACGTTTGGCAAGTGGAAACAAAATGCTGAACATCTTTATGCATCCCTTGCCAAAAGAAATTGCTAGATAAATAGGAAAATGTTCTGGTAATTCCAGCATGACCCCACAGCGGAGAGCTGTGAAATTCACGCAATAGACATGAACGCAAGGCACTCTCATTGGGCACTACGACGCGACCATTGAATAGTAGCAACCCCTGGTATGTAGTGTAGCCTGGCACTGCCAACTTACCCTCCTGAATATAGACCAATAATGTAGACACTGCCGCATTATATTGACTCGCTGTTCGAATATCCTCAAACACACCAAACACTAGTCGTGTAAAGGCGAACAACTGTGCACCTACTTCTCTGAATAATGCATCAGCAACGGTATTGAGCTTGCCAGGACGATATTTTATTTTGAAATCAAAGCCTATCAACTTAACCAACCACTGTTGTTGTTCCGGGTCTAGATCGTCTGTTGAATTAACTCTCGGAGGGCCTTTTGGTCAGTGATGATAACAAAATGTCAACCAAGCAAATATTGGCGCCACTTACCAACTGCTTGGGTGATGGCAAATATTTCCCTATGATAGGTGGACGCAGGTTGTATCTTGGAATTTAACTTCTGGCTGAAAAAGGCCAATGGTCGATTATCCTGGGTTAACACTGCCCCAATTCCCACACCGGACACATATGTTTCCACAACAAACTCTTTGTCAAAATCAGGTAAACCAAGGATCGATGCCGTGCAAAGAGAAGATTTGAGCTGGACGAAAGCATTTTGGGCAGCCTCCGACCAAACAAACGGCTCCTCTTTTTTAACAAAACTGTAATTGGAGCAACCAACGTAGCATAACCCCTAATAAAGCGATGATAGTACCCCGATATCCCTAAGAAAGCACGTACATCCCAAACTGTATAAGGCACCGGCCACTGCTGAATTGCCTCGACCTTGGTGGCATCCATTGCCAGACCCTCTTGTGAGACCACATGGCCCAGATACTCGATAGATTCCTGGCCAAAGGAACACTTGGACTGTTTAGCCACGAAACTATGAAGTTTCAAAGTTTGAAGGACCATACACAAATGTTGAAGATGCTCGGACCAAGTACTACTAAATACAAGGATGTCATCCAAGAAAATGAGGACAAATTTCCTAAGATAAGGACAAAAAATCTCGTTCATCGTAGCCTGGAATGTCGAAGGAGTGTTGGTCAATCCAGATGGAATAACTAGAAATTTGTAATGGCCATCATGAGTGCAAAATACTGTTTTGGGCACATCCTCCAAGCGAAGCCGAATCTGATGGTACCCAGCTAACAAATCAAGCTTTGAAAAGAATTGTGATTTGCCTAGTTCATCAAATAACTCATCTGCCGTAGGGATAGAAAACTTATCGCGAATGGTTATCGCATTGAGAGCATGATAGTCGACGCAAAATCGCCAAGTGCCATTCTTCTTGCGCACCAGCAAGACTGGAGAAGAAAAAGGACTAGTACTTTGTCTTATCAGTCTTGCCTTCAGCATCTGTCGAACCTATTTCTCGATCTCAATCTTCTAAAAGTAGGGATTACGATACGGTCACACATTAACTGGTTTGCTTGTCACGTCAAAGTGAATAGCATGGTCGGTAACACGCTGGGGTGGTAAAGTGTGAGCTGCCTCAAACACACTACTAAATTCTGTAAGCAACTTTCCCAGGTCAGCTCGATTCTCTAACAACGTAGTACACGCCGAGTCTTCCATATGTAGTAAAAAAATTCAGTAATTGCCCCTATTTCAGAAAACCAGCAAAGGGATTGTAGATGGATCTGTTGTGGCCCAAAGTCAGTCTCACCTTACCAACAGTTGTGTATGTGTCCCTGTGTAAATTCGAATGTCAACTTCGTAAAATCCATGGTGATTGGTCTTAAGGTGGTCGACCAAGCCACGCCCAACACTACCTCGGCACCTTTCAATGGTAGAATATAAAAATTTGTAACGAGTTTTGAGCCTTGAGCCGATACCAAAACGTCGCAGACACATCCTTCTTTCTGCAGTCGTTGGCCATTGTCCACCAACACATTAAAATTTGGTATGGTCATTACTGGTAAGTCGAGATGCTTCGCCACGCGAGATTGGATAAAGTTGTGAGTGTTGCATCTATCAATTAGAATACGAACGAGCTTACCATGGATCGTGCCCTGAACTCTCAGTGTAGTCGGAGTATGGCAACCGATGAGAACGTGAAAAGAAACCATTGAATGCTCATTAACCAGAGGAGTTACCAAATCTACAGAATCTATCAACTACGGTTGGTCGAAGGAAGGACTTAGTTGCTCGTCGGCCATTGTATTATCATTGGGCGAAAATAATTGAGGAGTCGTGCATTTGTGGCTTGGAACATAACGCTCATCACAATAGTAACATAGGCCTTTCAACCTACATGCTTGGGCGTCAGCTTAGGAAATACATCAAATAGGTGGTCTAGGAACAGGAGTTGAGAGATTCTGGTCCAAGGGAGGGGGCGACCTGGTTGCACTCTCAGATCATGTGCTTGCGATGTGGGAGCTGGTAACAAGGGTGGCAATTTCGAACCAGGAGATCTGCCAGATGGACGTTGATCCTGCAAGTGAGCTTCATGAAATCTGGCCAACGCTTAAACCTCGACTATGGACATAGAGCGGTGGCCCAATACCCCATTTTTGATATTAGGTCGGAGTCTAGAAGTGAAGCAATCCAATAAAAACTCCTCTGACAAGTTGGATGTTCGGAGCGTGAGATCCTCAAAACGAGTCTGATAATCCGCCACCGTGGTCACCTGCAGAAGCTTCGACAATTGTCCAGCTGGGGACTCAATCTCCATGACCGTAAACCATTTCTGAATGGCCTCAACTAAATGGTTCCAATCTACGAGATGTCGTCGCCTTTGTATCCACATGAACCACTTCTTCGACGTCTCAGTCATCCGAAACAAAGTCATTGTGACCCGATGATGGTCATCCGTAACATAAAACTCGAAGAAGTCTTGGGATGATGTAATTTATTCCTCCCAATCATCGCCAGTGAAAAGGGGAAGCTCCACTTGAACTGGCTTTGGAGGAAAAGGAAATCTGAAATCGGCTTCCGTACGTATCTTCGCCTTACTCCGATGAACTGTGCTATGGGCTGTAAGATTACCGCCTGCAAATGGCATCGCAGATAATCCTAACTGAGCAAAAATGTTTTGGAGCTGACGAGCCATGTCCTGGAGGGTGGTTTGCATGGTGGCGTTCCACTTTTCCTGGTTCGCAACATGGTTTTCCAGAGAAGTAAGTATCTGGTCATGGCGAGCCGCCGTGTCCTGAAGAGAGCGGATAGATTCGGTGTTGTTCACCTTGTTCGGCAACGCAATGAAAACACCAAATTGTTATGAATGTGGTAGTGTGATTGCAGAAAAAGAGAGGTAGAGAGAAAAGAAGATGTTTGATAGAAGAGAAAAATCTAATATTAGGGTTTTTCATGGTCCTGTTAGCTCACCAATGAGCCATTTTTAACAAACAATAAAGTAACCTCGAAATAAAATAATTAACTAAGGACAAAATCGGTTAAGCCATGTGGAGCCTTTCTCTCCCTGATCCCTATGCGCACTCCTTGTGCATTCCTTGGAGCTGGATCATCACTGGTTCCCTGAACTGTAGCTGGAGACGGACCCTTGATATCCGCAACAGTTGGAGGTGGAACCCTGGTGTCCGCAACATTCAACATAACACATAAACACATGAATCGCTCTATAACACTAAAATATATTACATCTAACCGATTTTGTTCAATTACGAGCATGATTTACGCGTGTCGGTTCGTTCTTAAATAGCTATCATTTTTATATATTTTTTTCTTCTTTTATCGTTACGCATGTTGAAGGAATCTATACATTTACTCTGTTCATTACTGTTTTAGAACAAATAGCAAAAATGGTTGTTAATGTTGGAAGAAGAAAAATCCTCTCTTGTTACTCTGTTCATTGTTACTGTTCATTTACTCTGTCCAATTTGCATATATTTTTCTTTACATAGGAAGTTGGAGTTGGTATATAAAAAAGAACTGATTTTAATTCCGTTCGATATCACCTTTAAAGGTAAGTGTCTTCAAACTTTGCTTTCCTAATCTGCTGGTTTTATTCAAATTATGGTAACAGCTATTTATATTTAGTTAGGTTAAAGATATTATTGGTCATTTGTGCAGTAGATACTTGCAAATTTTGATGAATAATGTTAACTTAAACTGATGATTGAGGTTAAACAGCTTACCTATTTAGTTCCCCTATTTTTGGAAAATTTTCATTTTCAACCTTCTAATTTTTTCGTTCAGTCTGATCCTTGAACTTCCATTTTATCAACACCATAAATCTCTCATTAAATTTCGTTAAAAGTTGATGAAGTCGTCAAATCAAGTTTCATCATGTGCCATTTTAAGAAAATTAAAAATATATAAAATTATTAAAAGAAATAGAAAATTAAAAATTCTTTAGAAAATCTAAAAATTCTTAACAAATCCATAATAAAAAAAATAAAAAGATTTTTTTTTGAATTTTTTTATATTTTTAATGTTTATATAATTTTTTAAAAAGACTTAAAGGTCAAATTAGCCCTCAACGAAAAATAAAAAAAATAATTCAACTTTTATGAATTTTTTGCATCCAATTTAGCCCTTATAATTTAAATTACGATCAAATCATCCCTTGTGTAACGTTGACCGCTAGTAGACTCTGGTGGTCTACTAGCGGTCAACGCGGTTAATGCTACGGTCAATATTACGGAAGGGTTGATTTGATCGTAATTTGAATTATGAGGGCTAAATTGGGTATAAAAAATCATGAGAACTTAATTAATTTTTTGTTTTTTACTAAGACTAAATTTAACCTTAATTTCACAAACCTCTTCAAGTTGAAGAAAAATGAAAAAAAAAAGCAGTATCAACAAAAAGAATCGAAAGACGAAATAGGATGGTTATGGCGATCACAAAGACACTACAAAGGAACAATTGTTAGTATTTCCGTCTTGAAGGTTGCCTAATTTTATTTAATTATATTATCAAATTATCTTTACTCTTTCTCAATGAATCAATTCTCAAGAATGTTTGTATGAACCAATCGAGGGCAATGTTGCTTTTAAAATATTATTAGATAAATCTTAATTTTTTTTGTTTTTTTTTCATTTACCCCTAACTAGAACATTGTGTCTAAAAATTTCATCAGTTTATTTCCTGATGAGATCCTTCTCTGAATGATTCGCTTTTTCTTTTTGGAATCAGTTGTCCATACCACTTTGGAGAATAAAGACTTTAGAGCTTAAAACAACCATGAAAGACGATGTCGTTACACTCAATCTTGTTCGTGATTCTGCTGAACAACCAGAACTTTATCAGCAAAGAAGCAAGAGGAGATTACAGTTTAAACTTGGTCAAGACAGACTCCTCTTTGTTTACATTACATCTAATAGAATACATAAGAGAACACTTCGTCTTGAATTTTTTGGTGGTGGTGAGCAAGAATCTGGTTCATTCGGTTGGTTTTTGCAATTATATCAAACCAAATAAACATGGAAAACTAGACTAAAATAGATCAAGAAATTCAAAATTTAGCCTTAGGGAAAAAAATAATTAAGCCCTCATGAATTTTTTTACACCCAATTTAATCTTTATAATTCAAATTACGATCAAATCAGCCCTTATGTATTGTTGATAGTTTGTGGACCCTCATGGTCAATGCGGTCAACATTACAAAAGGGCTGACATGATCAAAATTTGAATTATGAGGGATAAATTGATTGTAAAAAATTCATAAAGGTTAAATTAATTTTTTAATTATTCGCTGAAGGCTAATTTGACCTTTAAGCCTTTTAAAAACAAGCATAATTATAATTTTTAAAATAAATATAAATTCCAAATCACAATTTTTTTTTTTGTAAATTTTATGTTTTTACATTTAATGATCTTATTTGAGGTTTTAGCTATTTTTGAGTGATGCAAGCACCAAAGCAGAAATTACAGATCATGGACGTGATTAATTGATTTTTCTACAAGGACCAATAACAATATAAAAGTCAAGACAACTGAAGTCTAAGTTGAACATGGTAGTACAAGACTTTGTGAGCAAAGGCCTACAAAAACATATTTGAAAAATAAAGACTATCAAGAAATCCTGTAATAACCCAATTTGGGGTTAGATTTTTAGCTATAAACTTGAGGGCTAAATCGATTAAAAATCAAGTTCGTGGTCTAATGTTGTATTTTGGAAGTGATGATTAATTTGAGTGCGGGTGTGAACTGAAAGGATTTGATGTGTAGTTTCCCTTTTTCTCATTGTATGTAAACAACTTTTTCTGAACCCTAAAACTATCTCCTTCATTTGTGCATTGTTTCCTCCCTCTTCCTAGAATCTCTCCTGTCCCAAACCGCGACTTCTCATATCCCTCGAAAAAACCGCCCATCTTCTCAGATGAGTTATGTTCTCTGGTTGTTCCCTTTGTCATTTCTGTCACTGATTAGCACCATTTCTCGTTTCTATTTCCATCCCTCTCGAACCCAGTCTAAATCGCATTTTACTGTTGATCGAGTGTGTGAGTGTTGGTGTTTCGTCCGGTGGTGTAACACCCTTACCCTGTCTGGTAGAAAATCGAGTCGAAGATATCACCGATAACAGAAACAAAGTAATGTAGAATCGTAACCATAAACAAATCATTCACATATCTTGCAATTATTAAATTAACAAGGAATAGGATATTTCAAATTAACATATTAATCATTTAGGACCAACTTGCAAAAATTTTAAAGATTGAGGGACTAAAGTATAAATTTATAAAAGTTTAGGGACCTATGTGAATATTTCTAATTGAAGTAATTACTCACTAATATTAAGCCTTTGCTAGTCTTATTTAAGAAATTAATAGCATATAACTCATGGTTTAGCAAACTAGAATGCAAAATATCATAATTCTTGTTAAGGTAGGACTGAGGGTACCGACACTTAACAAGCAAGTATCAGTATGCTTGGTCGGGTACCAGTACTAAAAGGCCATACCGGTATCAAAATAACTTACTAAAATTTTATAAAATCTAAGGTTATCGGTACGAGACCTGACAATACCAGTACTGATAGAATCGTATCAATACTCTCTATATGAAATTGTCACCTAAAATTTAGGTCTAACGCCAAAAATAGAACACTTGAAGTCAATTACAATGATGCCAAAACTTCTTTAATACCTAAACCATGTAAAACATCAAAAATACCAAAAGTACTCACGGTCGACGACTAACAACACTAAAATTAATGTCGTCGCTGACAAAATAAAAAAAAAAGATAAAAAAGAGTGAGCGACGCATAAGAGCGAAAAATGAGTGACGAACATAAAAATATTAGTTATTAGAATTTCATAAATTTAAAATTTAATTATAAAACAATGATATTAAAAATAGATAACATAAAAGTGTGCACTATAGTATCACCGTTTTGAAAAAGATAAAATAATAATAATATAAAATAAATGTCAAAATTAAATAAAAATTATATATTTTAAAATTTATATTTTTTATATTAGATTTACAATTTATGTTCGGAGCCGGCTCTCCCATCAATATTTTGTTCAATATTTAAGTTGGATTCTATCTTTTGGAGTGCAATGTGTCTTACAATACAGTCTGCACTTTGATTTTTTTTTAATTTATAGTATGAAATGAGCATTAACTCAAATAAAATTTGAGTTACTCAAATTTCTTATTTAAATTTCACCTGATCTTATTTCATTTACACTTAATTACATTATAAAATAAAAAACTTATATTTTAAAATACCAATTTCATTTAATTTTAATATATTATATTATTAAAATATTTATATATTTTTAAACCTAATTATATCCGTGCGAAATTTTTTATATAATTTATTTTAAGGATGAATCTAAAATAAATGCCATGTATCGATATGTACCACTAATCATATGCACCATTAATTATTGTAATAACTTTTGAAATCGTGGGATCTAAAATGTGATTATTCCTTTTTTTATAATAAAAAGTGTTAATACACTTTTTGCACTATTTTTCATATTTTTTATTTTTTAATTCAAAAATATCAAAGTTATTAAAATTAAAAGTGGAAAAATTAAAAAATTTGAAAAATAGCCTAAAAAGTATTTTAACATATTTTATTCTAAAAAAATAAAAAGTCGCGTTTTAGGTCTCATGATTTCAAAAGTTATAAAAATAATTAATGGTGCATATCAGTTCATGTATTTTTTTTATTAGCAGTACAATTTTATTGATGGAAAAACCGTATATACATATCATCATGGACCTCATTAAAAAACGTACACCTAAATGGAGGAAAAGAATATCCATGATGACATGCTAGGAAAAACAACCTCAAAATACATAACCCATGAGTCGTATGAAACAACCAAGCATACCATCCGCCCATGTCCTCACAACAGTGTTCAAATTACTTGAAACATGACAAGCTCGATCAAACGTCTCCTTTCGCCAATGCATCAGCGAGAACATTTGCTTAGTTGCCATAAAACGACCAATACCGTTGCATCTATTACCATGCCCAAACCACGTAAAACGTCTACCCACCAATAGAATATCGATCAAATATATCGACTCGCAGAAGTCCACAAACTCTTGAATTCCTCGGTATAAATGGCTACGTTCTTCCTCTGATTTAATGGTGTTAAAGTTGCCTATCAAACCCTAACCTATGAGATAACATGTATGACATTCTTAATAATATCCCACATTTGTAATTGATCTTTTGGTAGTGATCATTGTTCCAATTTCTTTTCTAACAGAAAGACCATCTCGCAACGATATTGTCTTATAAGCCACAACAATATCCCCATTGGGCACTATTGGCCCTTTGTCTTGGACTCGATAAGGTGAGCAATGTCTTGCACAATTTGATCCTCATTTCCCATAATGTTTGCACTAAACCAATCTGCCCATTCAATGGTTTCCATTGCTTCCCTCAATATTTCCCGCTTTTGAGTGATGAAATCGGAATCAGAAAGGGAGCCATTTGCTATACCTTTGGCAGGGTTGTCAAAGTCCCGCAAAATAAAAATTAATTTTACTAAACTAACTTGTAGTAATAGTGAGATCAGGTCGAATCCCAAGAGAGCTGAAATTAGAATCTCAATGTTAAAAATAATAGAAGTAAAATTGGGTTGGGGTTGGATTATCGAATTAAAATTAAATATAATAATTAAAAACTAAAAATAAAAATAACGAAGATCAATCTTATCGAACTTCCAATCCAAAGGTGTGATTTTTATCTAACTCTAACTTTGATCATAGGCTTAAAGATAAATTTCTCATATCCAAGAAATTAGTCTTTACTTGGGGAACACCACAATAAGCAATTATTCTCTTTTTATAATTGATTACTCTACTTTGAGAACATCGCAACAAGCATTCAAAACGAAATTTACCATTAAATAAAAACAATGATAGCACCAAGATTTATGAGAATGACTAAAACAAAATCAATCAAAGTAATCTTGTACCTCTATTTCCATAGGGACTATCATGCATGATGTGTAGCTTAACAAACACAAATCATGAGACTTACCCCTTGCTACTTGTATCAGCTACAGAAAGTTCAATATTGAATTAAGGCGTCAATTTAATCAATACCAAACATTCATGAAATAAGAACAAGAAATAAAGATTACTTGGATTAAAGAAGAAATACTAGTTTAGTACAAGCCTCACAAAATTATAGCGAAATCGCTTCACCCTTGAATCGAAAATAAAAGCTTAATCGCACATGGTGGAATAGGAATACAAGAGAGAAGAGCCGTCCAAAGATTGATTCTTAAAGATAAATCGATACCCTCTAAAGGGTTTGATGGGCTCTTTATATAGAGAAAAGAAACCTAAACCTAAAAGTAAATCTCCTTTAATTGAGTTTTAATCCAATAAGGAAAGATATGATAAAGAGAAATCTAAATAAATAAGGTCCTAAATAATAAAAGAAATTGATTCCTGGTCCAATTCTTCAAAAATAATAGAAATAACTATAAAAGTTGGCTTCATCACGGATTTAGCTCCAAAAGTTTGGATCTTCACGACAGACACCGCCCTTGCTTCATTCACAAGCCATGGTCACACCTTATCGAAGATGAGCTTCTGTTCATTTCTACTTTCTTCTAAAGGACTTGATTTTCACGTGGGAAGCTAAGAACATGCTTTTGAGCTGATTTTCACTATTGCATCCGTATTTTACCTCCTAAATCAAAACAAACATAATTTGTACAATTAAGAACATAATATAACTAAAATATGGAGGAATTAATCATAATAAGATGTATATAATTATAACCGATCAGCCTTGCTCTTTTGAACTTGACTTGCGTGGTCTGTCTCTTCCTTTCTTATTTAATCTGTCTTCAACTTCTTTACGTGCTTTAAGGGAAAGAACACTCAACACTATCTCATGCATGCTTCACACTTTGCGATCACGATCATTGTAAAATGCATACTCAGATGTTGGATTCCTGCCAACATTCTCAATAGCCCAGTTGTCTAGTTGTTCATCATTATGAATCACATGAGGAGGGGTACTGCAGATTGCGCAATCAAAAAACTAGCTTGTGATCGAGAATCTTCCATAATTCGGGAAACTATCCCAATTTGTTCATCCGCCAACCAGTTAACCTGGTTTTCAGTAGATTTCTCTAAAAGCAGATCCTCTCGATGATTTGCTTCCATAAATGGGGCCTTAATTTTGAGATTTTTAGAAGATTCCACCACACGCAGATTCTCTCAATGATTTGCTTCCATAAATGGAGCCTCAATTTTAAGATTTTCAGTAGATTCATCTACACGCAGATCCTCTCAACGATTTACTTCCAAAAATAGGGCCTCAATTTTGGGATTTGGTGATAGATTTTCCATTGTTTCAGGGACACAAGTCGCTTGAGATTGTGTAGATGTTATACCCTTAGTCGAACTTGCAATGTCCCATATGGGAACAAAGTTATTCTAAATAGGCAAAGAGGACTCATAGTGATCAACGCTCGTCGAATCAATCAACGCTCGTCGAATCAATCAACGCCTCTAAATCTTCATGCTCCATGTGTCGAATAACTGCCTCTATTTCCTGGACTCGAATCGAAAAAATACGACCATCAGCCTCTAAGTCCAAAATTTCATTAATGTTTTCCAGTTGACAAGTTGTAATTTGAAGTCTACAACGCTCAAAAGACGACGAACTTTGTGTATCTTCATCTAGACGAATCAATGTACCACATACCTTTGCAATATTTCCAAACGACGAACGTGACCAAGCATGAACCAGAACCCCACTAACTGATAACCACACCATTCTAGAATTCATCTCAATAAAAAGAGATGGAATTTCAGTTCTTGAGAACCATCTCTCTAAACGATTCGACTGTATTAATTCCTGACGCGATTCTTTCGAGCCACACATAATCAAGAACATATTACCTGCTAAACGCATTAAAGAACAACATTTTAGACCCTCCTTATGAAATTCAGATGCTACTTCTACCACCTATTTCGGTTGATCCTACCAGCCTACAATGCATCTCTTGAGGATTTTATCGTAGTCCTCATCGACAACACCCACAATATTCTTTCTAGTTGGTTTTTGATCCCTTGTAGACGTATTTCCTATCCCATTTGGAGTGGATTTGGCATTTTTTTTGCCAAAAAGAACTTGTCTCTTTCAATTAAAGCGAGACCCTAAACTTAGATCCATGTAGCCAAAATCCATCGAGTCACTCAATCACTCTCAATGCATCTTGCCTTGTTTCCATACGAACAAAATAGAATCGCTATCCATACTGATCGATTTTATTGGATATAAACACATCAAAAACAACCCCGTGACTGTCGAACGCCTGCCACAAACCTTTCCAATGATATTGAGGGGGATGTTTGCTACAAAACACGTCCAGCATCGCTGGCGTTTATCATTCTAAGATCTTTGATGCATTTCCACGAATCTCTAACACATATATGTTGGTGTACCTATAATAGGGCGTTTGCTAGTGTCCTATATAGTTTCATTACTCCAAATGATAATAAAAATAAAAGCTATGGAAACCTAAAAGAGTTTCATCATTTAAGGCATCAAGGGTGCAACTATGTTCATGATTGAAGATTCGGTGCATATTATTAATGGTACATATTGATACATGTCGTTTACTCTAGAATTTTTCTTATTTTAAATATCATTATTTTCCTCAATAACTAATTTTTAGAACTCAAAAGATTTTAATAACTTAATTTTTGAGAAAAACATTCAAATAAAATAATCTCAAATTCTAATATTTTGGATCTCTATCATCAAATATATATATATATATATATTTTTTAAATTGGATCGCTAAAATTTTAAAATTTTCATCTAAACACGCTTAAAACTTATATGAGCTCTTGCCAATGAACCAATAATTTTTTTTTAAAAAAAAGTCTTAAGGTACATATTCTTAACCATTTAACAATGCACACACATTGCAGATAAAGTGATTTGAATTCGGATCTACTAGGATAAATATATTCTTTTCTTATTGAGCTACCTAGAGAAAAGTATACTCAAAGCAGATTTCTATCTAAATATAAACAAAATAATACGCCCAACATTGTTTAGTTTAGAGATGAGATCGGTTCTATCGAGTTTTTTATTCGTTAAATAGTCTATTTTAATTCGGTTTATTCGTTTTAGATAAGTTTTGAATATTTTATTTTTAGCTTCATATCAATATAACAATTTTGTTTTAAAATTATTTGATTAAGTTTTAAATTCCTTTTTATAATCATATTTAAATATATTAATTTAAGTAATAAAAATAACTAATAATGTTTGTACAGTATTTTTAAGTTATTTTACTATTTAAGATATAAGATAATAATTTTTGTATTATAAAAATTAATTATAAAATAAATAAAAAAAATTAGTTCAATTTAAGTAGTTAAAATTTTTAAAATTATAGAGATCCATTAATTGACATATTGGTCAAAATGATCATGTTATCCCTTTTTATGTGAGTTTGAATATTGTCGGTTACATTTGAAATGTAAAGCTCTTCTACTTAATCAGAAAAAAATCTATAATTATAAATAGACTTAATATTTAAATAAGTACTCAAATTATATCTTCTTTTGATTTTAGGTGCTTAAAGTATTTTTTGTCAAATGAGTGCATAAAGTTTCATTCCGTTACCGTTTTAACGTTGGTCCGTTAAAAAAATCATTATCCAATCAATGTTTGATACGTGACATTAATTTTATTTTCTTTTAATTTTGGAAAAAATTTAAAATTTTAATTTTAAAAAATCCATAAATTCCAAAAATCTCCAAATCAACCCACAAATTCTTAAAAATCTCAAAACCTTAAATCCACAAATCATCATCGTTCGCCTCCCCTAAGACCACCTATTTAGTCATCTGAACCAACCGAACATTTCCTCTTAATATACTATCGTCAGACACCGACAAACAATGTGTTAGACGAATGACGATTTCACATTAGTCGTTTAATGTTTGGTTGATATGCCATTCAGCAGTTTCTGGCAATGGTATGTTAGGGGAAATGGTCTACTGGTTTTGACAATTGAAGAGATTGGCTCAAGAGAGGTAATCTACGATGACGACGGTGTCGATATGGAGATTTGGAGTTTTGGGAACTGTTTTGGGATTTTGTGAAAATTTTAAGATTTTTTGAAAACATTCAAATTGTTAAGTTTTTATAAAAAGACGTGCAAAGACGTGCTGGTCGCAACAAGTGCCACGCGAAAATTTTCTCCTAGAATTCTCTCTCGTTTTTGTTGTGGGAGAGAATCCCTTTGGCCGCTAACCCATGACGACACATGGTTTTTATGCTGCTATATGGCTGTTGTTCGTCGTCCTATTATCTTCTCTCTATCATCTTCATCTCAAGAATGTTGTTCCACGTTTTTCAAGATCTTCATCATCATCACCCTCATGGGGGACAACCCACTGGGTATTACTACCTCTACAAGATCCTTCTTTTTAGGCCACATACATGCTCTTTGTACTCTCTCCTTTCACGAGTCTTACAGGCTCTCATCCCTTTGAGACTTCTTTGGTCGTCGAGGGATGTCCTGTTGTATTCCGACACATGATTCATGGTTCCTTATTATGTTTCATTTTTAGTTTTTGCAATTTTACTTTTGGTGCATTTTACGCGTTTGGTTTCCCTCGCATCTTAGGAAAGGCTACATGGGGTTATCCTCTTTTGCTATGCTACCTGAAAACATCTCTTTGATGGTCACCTTGTTTTTAGTGGGTAAGATCATTCATTGGCTATACTCCTGGTCAGGTTTTCTATGTTTTTCTCTCCTCCGACCATCAAGGGAGCACACCATGTGCAATCGTCCATTTCCACACAATTTCTCATGCTCAACCTTTCTCTCATTTCCATATGTATCTTTTGTATCGGCAAAGATATGTATGCTCTCAGATTTTCTTTTCCTTTTCCCTAATCGCCTCCCTTTGTAGCTACTATGGAAACCAGAATTAGGAGGGGTGACACGTCCCCTCACGTGCCAATGAAGGGCTTGTTGCTGGAAATGCTTTACGATTCTTGGTGATTTGGGTAGAATCCTTGACTAGCTAGATACCAACGCTCATTGGGCTCTTAGAACCCTGTACCGTTGGAATTTTAAACTCTTGTGAACCTCACTTTTTATTACCTACATGGATATTCCATTCCCATGCAACCTTTGTCTAACGTGCAAAACATTGGCCTTCGTTAAATGTCACGGCCCGCACCCTTGGGTCCGAGCCCAGTGCACACCAGGCAGCTGAGGAGGCTCTCCACGCCATTTTTGGCTTGCCAAGACCATCACATTTGGCCCGGCACTTGAAGAATGCTAAAGAGCCCACAAGACTTAGCCAAATCCATGGATGATTCACGAGGGTAATTCGGTCAAAGCATCATCTATTTATTTGAAATATAATTTGTAGATAATGTTTGTGATAATTAGAGATTTGAAATTGAGATTTGATTAGATAAGATCAATCTCGACCGTCGATGTAATTTAAACTGAGCCGTTGGATGTAGGGGAGTTCAACTATAAATAGAGGCTCCCTCCTCACTTGTAAATCACTTCTGATTTGAGTAATACATTGAGCATTCACTCATTTCCCTCGGTCTTCTTTGCTAGCCATTTCCTTTCTTTGTTCCTTTCGATTCCGCGACGATCCAAGCATTCTAGCTTCGATCAGTTAGGCTTACTTGGTTGCTAATCCACCCAGCAAGCACCCAAGGCCGCACGTCCTAGTTTGTGTGAATTTACGGACGTGACAGTTGGTATTAGAGCCAATTTCATCGAGAGAGATGGCACCACAGAACGCCGGTGAGGTCCCAGCAATTGACCGTGAGACTCGTGTTGCAGCTGCCGAGAAGAAGCGAGAGAGTTCGAGGGACATTATTGCTGCCTTGGACAAGAGGGTCGTCAGGCTTGAAGGGTCGATTGTCGAGCTTCAAGGGACCCAGGAGGAAGCCGATGAGCGCTTCGAGAAGATGGATTCCATGAAGGAAGACATCATAAAGGAGGTTAACGAGAATCTCGAGAACCTGTATGAGTCGTTGAACGACCAAGATCTCTCCATCAAAGCTGCTGTTGAAGCTGTGAAGGAGGAGATGATGAAAGAAGTGAAGAAGCTCAGTGCCGAGCTACTTCTCTACAAGACTGCCATGATGGCCGAAGCAACTGTGCCCAAGCCCAAGATCGACGCCCCGAAGCCCAAGCCGTTCAAGGGGACCAGATCTGCTCAAGAAGTGGAGAACTTCATGTGTGGACTTGAGCAATATTTCAAGGCAATGAGTATCGTGGAGGATACCGAAAAGGTAACAACTACTTTGATTTATTTGTCTGACGCCGCTCTGTTGTGGTGGCGACGTAGGTGCTCGGATGAGCAACGTGGGGGCACTGCTGTTGGAACGTGGGCTAAGTTCCAAGCAGAATTGAAGGAGCAATTTTACCCGGGCAATGCCGAGAAAGAGGCAAGATCGAAGCTTAGAGCTCTTAAGCATGTCGGGACCCTTCGAGACTATGTTCGAGAGTTTAGTGAGCTTCAACTTTAGATCCCAGACTTATCCGAGAAAGATGCTCTCTTCCAGTTCATGGATGGACTAAAGCCATGGGCGAACACTGAGCTAGAATGGAGAGACGTGAAGGAACTCTCCAAAGCCATGGTGATTGCAAAATCATTGAAGGAACATAGTGCCAACAGAAATGAGTCAACCAAACCAAAGCCAAAGTTACGTGGTAATGGAGGCAAGGGTGGGGGAGACAAACCAAAGAACAACTCCAATAGGCAATCCAACGCCAATTATACAGCCAACCAACCATGAAACCGGAATAAGAGAGGGGACGGGAATCTCAAATGTTTTGAGTGTGGAGGGCCACACTACAGAAGCAATTACCCACAAAGACAGAAAGTTGCTGCTATCCAAGAAAAGGAAGATCAAGAGGAAACCCCCAAGCTTGGCTCCATCTTCAGTTGCATGGAGGTCAAGAAGGGTTCCAAGAAGAAGGGGCTGATGTTTGTCGACATCACCATTGCTGGCCAGAAGTTGAGCGCGCTAGTAGACACCGGTGCCTCAGAGTTGTTCATGTCCAAATAGGCCGCAAAAAAACTTGACCTTCATGTTGAGAAGGCAAATGGGTTCATCAAGACCGTGAATGCCAATGAGGCTCCGATTGCGGGAGTAGCAAAAGGAGTCAAACTCGAGATTGGGGGCTGGTCTGGTAAGGGAAACATCAAGGTAATTCCACTTGATGATTTTGACTTTGTCATTGGGCTTAGTTTCTTTGACAAGATTAATGCGTTTCCCATTCCATTTGCCGATTGCTTGTGCATACTTGATTCGAGAGGCCAATGCATTGTTCCGGTAAACTGAGTAGCTGGAGTTGGGGCCAAGATGATTTCAGCCATCCAATTCAGCAAGGGAGTTCGCAAGGAGGAGCCAACCTACCTAGCAACGTTGGTGATCAATGAGGCCACCATGACTGAGGATGTTCCAGCAGAAGTGGGACAAGTTTTGGCAGAATTCCGTAACGTGATGTCTGCCGAGTTGCCTAAGGATCTTCCACCGAAAAGGGAGGTCGACCACAAGATTGAGCTTGTGCCGAACGCGGAGCCACCCGCTAGAGCCCCTTACCGAATGGCTCCACCAGAACTAGAGGAGTTACGCAGACAATTAAAGGAACTCCTCGATGCAGGCTATATCCGACCATCAAAGGCACCCTATGGTGCTCCAGTGCTCTTTCAGAAGAAACATGATGGGACTCTTCGAATGTGCATCGACTATCGGGCTTTGAACAAGCTCACTGTGAAGAACAAGTACCCGATCCCGTTCATAGCAGACTTGTTCGATCAACTTGGTGGTGCAAGGTGGTTCACCAAGTTGGATTTGCGGTCCGAATATTGGCAAGTGAGGATTGCAGAAGGAGACGAGCCGAAGACAGCTTGTGTGACACGCTACGGTTCGTATGAATTTCTTGTGATGCCATTTGGCCTCGCGAATGCTCCCGCCACCTTCTGCACCCTGATGAATAAGGTACTACAGCCTTTCCTTGATCAATTCGTTGTAGTTTACCTTGATGATATTGTCATCTATAACAAGAGCCTTGGGGAGCATGTGGAACACTTGAGACAGGTGTTCGAGGTCTTGCGGGAAAACAAGCTCTACGTCAAATTGGAGAAGTGCTTGTTCGCGCAGATGGAGGTCTTTTTTCTAGGCCACATAGTTGGAGGTGGCAAGATCCGGATGGATGGGGCCAAAATTCAAGCCATCTCAGATTGGGAGCCGCCAACCAAGGTGACAGAATTGAGATCCTTCATGGGGCTAGCCAATTACTATCGAAAGTTTGTCAAGGGTTACTCCAAGATTGCCACACCATTGACCGAGCTATTGAAGAAAGACAAGGGTGGGACTGGAGCACCGGGTGCCAAGAAGCCTTTGAGGGACTGAAGAAGGCCATGGCGAGTGAGCCAGTGTTGGTGTTACCGGATCACACCAAGCCTTTCGAGATTTACACCGATGCATCCGACGTTGCCATTGGTGGGGTCCTGATGCAAGAAGGACATCCGGTTGCATATGAGAGCCGGAAGCTCAATGAGACCGAGAGAAGGTACACGGTCCATGAGAAAGAGATGACAGCAGTAGTGCATTGCTTGCGTACTTGGCGTCACCACATTCTTGGGTCGAGGTTTGTGGTATTCACTGATAATATTGCCAATAGTTATTTTCTGACCCAAAAGAAATTGTCTCCCAAGCAGGCTCGTTGGCAGGAATTCCTTGTAGAGTTCGATTTTGCCTTGGAATACAAACCCGGGAAAGTGAATTCCGTTGCCGATGCCTTAAGCCGAAGGTACAACATGGAGATTGTTAGCTTACCGAAGGGACAGTTGTTGGAGTGCATCAAAGAGGGGTTGTCACATGACCCAACGGCCAAAACGTTGATCGAGTATGCCAAAGAAGGGAAAACCATAAGGTTTTGGCTCGAGGGGGACTTGCTCTATTCCAAAGGACACCACCTCTACGTGCCTCAGTTTGGAGAATTGCGCAAGGAGCTCATGAAGGAGTGTCATGACTCCAAGTGGGCCGGACATCCAGGGATGAATCGGACCATGGCACTAATCAGCGAGCACTACTACTGGCCACACATGGGCGAGGATGTTGAAGCCTATGTGAGGACTTGTCTTGTGTGCCAACAGGACAAGGTGGAGATGAAGAAACCAGCGGGATTGTTACATCCATTGCCCATTCCCGAGCGACCATGGGAGAGTCTTTCCATGGATTTTATTGTCGGTTTGCCTAGCACTGATGGCCTGTCTACTATTATGGTTGTTGTTGACAGGTTTTCGAAGTACGGGACGTTTATTCCAGCGTCTAAGGCATGCCCAGCAGAGGAGGCAGCCCGTCTTTTCCTCAAGCACGTGGTAAAGCTTTGGGGAGTGCCAAAGACAATCATCAGTGACCGAGACTCGCGGTTCACAGGGAAGTTTTGGACCGAGTTGTTCAAGCTCTTGGGATCAAGTTTGAACTTCTCAACTAGTTTCCACCCACAGACCAACGGGCAAACCAAGTGAGTGAATGCTTTGTTGGAGATCTATTTAAGGCACTATGTGAGTGCCACACAACGCGACTGGCCAAAGCTGCTAGATGTGGCCCAATTTTCTTACAACTTGCACGGAGCGAGGTGACAAACCAAAGTCCGTTCGAGATCGTGATGGGGCAACAACCGCTTACACCCAACGCGGTTGCTGCCAAGTATGAGGGGCCTAATCCAGCAGCACACAAGTTTGCCAAGGAGTGGCAAGAGAATCACGACTTAGCCCGAGCTTGTTCACACAAGGCAGGGAAGCGGACCAAGAAGTAGGCAGATCGAAAGCGAAGAGACGTGAACTTCCAAGTTGGTGATCAAGTCCTTGCCAAAATCACCGGGATCTTCCGCGACAAGAACATGCACAGGGGTCTTGTGCGGAGATACGAGGGTCCATTCAAAGTTGTGAAGCGAGTAGGCACCATGGCCTACAAATTGGAGTTGCCATCGACCATCCGAACTCATCCAGTATTCCATGTCAGTCAACTCAAGCCCTACCATCGAGATGAGTTAGATCCGGATCGAGGCAAGTCACACCGAGCGCCAGTCGGAGTGAAGGTCTCCTATGAGAACGAGGTTCGAGAGATCCAAGCAGAGAGAGTAATTCGATGGCAAAACTACCGGCCAAGGCACGAGTACTTTGTTCAGTGGAAGGGACTTCCCGACAGCGAAGGAAGTTGGGAACCAGAGCCCTTTGGCAATTCAAGAACCAAGTGGAGCACTACCACACCAGTCGGGCGATGAGGGCGTCGCCAGAACCAGTGGGGGAGATTGTCACGGCCCGCACCCTTGGGTCCGAGCCCAGTGCACACCAGGCAGCTGAGGAGGCCCTCCACGCCATTTTGGGCTTGCCAAGACCATCACATTTGGCCCGACACTTGGAGAATGCTAAAGAGCCCGCAAGCCCACAAGACTTAGCCAAATCCATGAAGGATTCATGAGGGTAATTCGGTCAAAGCATCATCTATTTATTTGAAATATAATTTGTAGATAATGTTTGTGATAATTAGAGATTTGAAATTGAGATTTGATTAGATAAGATCAATCTCGACCGTCGATGTAATTTAAACTGAGCCGTTGGATGTAGGGGAGTTCAACTATAAATAGAGGCTCTCTCCTCACTTGTAAATCACTTCTGATTTGAGTAATACATTGAGCATTCACTCATTTCCCTTGGTCTTCTTTGCTAGCCATTTCCTTTCTTTGTTCCTTTCGTTTTCGCGATGATCCAAGCATTCTAGCTTCGATCAGTTAGGCTTACTTGGTTGCTAATCCGCCCAGCAAGCACCCAAGGCCGCACGTCCTAGTTTGTGTGAATTTACGGACGTGACATAAATCGTAGGTAGACATGTTCTCTTGTATGGGCCTAGCGTAATAACCCTAGGAATCTATTTCCTCGAATCCTTCGATATATTCTTGTGGGCCTTATTCGTCTAATTATATGGGCCCATCTTATACATACTCGATCTCTAATCATCTCCTAGGGTTTGAATGTCACCAACACATGGGCTGGACATTGGACCCTATGCTTCATTTTTTTCTGGGAATGCTTTCCTCGAATTCTCTGAAGAATGTACGTGCACCCAACCTACCCCCTATACACCTATGCATAGCTTTCTAAATAGGACCCACCTCTAAACCATTTTTCTTTATTTCCTTTTTCTCTATTTTTTACCCTTTTTTGGATTTTTGTTTATAGATTTTGCGGGAAGTCCTTGACTTCCATGGATTGGGAGTTCCCAGGTGGAGCATTAGTCTTCTCTTATCTTCCTCATGTCCTTCCTTTTCGTGTAAACACCACCTCTACACGCCACAGGTGCTTTATATGTTGGTTCCCTCGATTATTGCCATCACGCTTTACTATATATTCTTTCTTTGCCTATGCTAGCTGTCATTGATTTTTCCTCATAATGGCTGAAATTATTCTTGAGCAATTGGGTTATATAAGTTTCACTGAATAGGAACAGGGGAAAGTGGTCTCCTCAATGGTTGTCATAGGGGTTACTATTGAGGATTATGCTCATTGTTCAATTGGCAAAGTGATGTTTATATCCGAGGTTGATGGGGCCGCTCTTATTCGCGTATTAATATATGTCTTGAAGACAAACATGGTTCGAGATATTGTTGAATGCAAACCAAATTTCTTCCTTATATTGTTTGTTACCTTTTAGTTCAAAGAAGATATACTGACATGAGGGCCTTGGTCCTTCAATAAGGAATGGATCTCCCTTCTACCCTTTGATCTTTTATGCTCCCTTGATGACTAATCCTTCTCTCGCATGGAATTATAGATCAAGATCCATCAGGTTCCTCTAGGTCGGATAACCAAGGCCTGAGAATCTTTCTTGACACTTGCATCGAGAATATGGTGGCTGCTTACACACGGATTCTGAGAGGCAACATGGGGGAGTTTCTGTGAGTTTAAGTGACTATTGACACCCTCAAACCTTTAAGGCATTGTGTAGCTCTCGAGGGGCATGGAAGCAAACTGGGAATATGCCCGCTGTGATATGACAGACTTCCCTTATTCTGCCATAGATATGACTCCTTGGCCACCAAGTCTTATCCTGAAAAACTGTAACGCCCTGAAATTGGGCCTAGAATTTAATCGGATCGATTAGACGATTCGAGAAAATCAGGTTAGGCAATTCGAGTTAGTTTCAGGAATTAAATTATAATAAATTATTTTTGGTTAAAATAAAATATGGAAAATGCTAGAAAATACTTAATTAATATTTTAAGTATTTTGGTAAATTCAATTTGAATTAAATAAATTTGATTTTGGGACATTTTGATTCGGTGACTAAAATGAAAAGTTTTCAAAACTGTTTTTGGTGACTAAATGGTAAAAGCGTCAAAACTTAGAATCTTTCTCACATTGGGCATTCGAAACCCATCAATCAAGATGATTCAATCATTTATGTGTCCATACTAGCACATAGCAAGGATACGTCTACCACACAGTACACAGCGTCACACGACCCACCAAGGATCCATACGGTTGCTATTACCATCAAGTCACCCAATGTTTACCAAGTTATAAATTATTATGGAAGGGTACATTAGTCATTCTCATTAATTATCTCCATTGATCCATATTATCTCTTTAATAACCCACGTCAATTTCCATACTTACATTACATTATAGATTATTCCGCTCGATGGGTACCGATACTCTAACACGAGTATCAATACAGTACCCCTAGGTACCAGTACTCACACACGCACCGATACAAAAATAGCTTACTGGAAATCTTTAATTTCCACAAGTACCAGTACGGGTTGACCCGTACTGATACGGTACGACCCCCAATCGCGTACCGGTACAGCCAAGGCTCGTATCGATACCCAATTCATTGGTTCGTATCATTGCCATGAATTATTATATTTCCACACTTTATTCGATCTCTAGAGCTTATAAAAGTCATTAAGGTTTGTTTACTAACGTATTTAATTATTTTATATTAATTACTGATTTCATGATCAATTATTCGAATATTACAAATTATTAGTCCATTTAATATAATTTCCATCCAACATTCCAATTCATATCTCAATCACTCAAACAACACAATCATATAAAGAAATCAATCAAATAATTATACGATTATTCAAACGACCCTACACAGTCTCTAAGGCTCATAATAGTCTCGAATATTCTCAAGCTCATCAGGAATCTCAAAATATATCAAGTCTCATGATACTGGTTTCAAAACATTCTTATCTATCGTCTACCCATTTTGTGAACACTAACAAGCAATGCAATCACATTTATGATGCCCATGAAGTAATAGGAGTTCAAGGTGTAATAACCTTAAGCCGATATCGCTAAAATCCTCATTCGAGCTTCTCGAATATTCCACTTGATCCAATATCTGATCTTGAATAATCCTCGTATATCAATTAATACCCTAAGTATCACTTAATCACATGCTTTAATAAATTTGAAGGGTTAAATGCGTAAAAAAACTTACCGAGTTCGAATTTGGCAAAACGGATTGTGCCAATGGATCTAGAATGTTAAAAAAACCCAAGGTAAGGTCCCCAAAAAAGTCATCGGTCAGTCAACGGCTAGTCAACGCCCTAGCGATCCTATGCGGCCAAGTGCACGGTAAGTTGGGTGCACCCTAGGAGCGAGATCCAGTGCGAGCAGGTGTACGGATGCTACGGTGCACCGTAGGTTGCCAGGTCTAATGCGCGTGGGTGCATGGAGACCCATGTGCACCCGCCTCTGTAGCTAGCCCACACCCACTCGCTGCAGCAGCGCGTAAGGCCTCCTCTGGTCGTCAGACGGCGATAGCGAGCTCCATCCCCGCTGTTCCAACACCGATGAACTTGGTGGTGCCCTCTGTTTTGCGGTTTAGCCACTGAAAGTGCCTCTTTTCAAGCAACCCAAATTTTCCAACTCTTCACCTCCCTCCACGGCGGCTCCGACGACGATGCCCAAACCATCGACGGAGTCGTCTCAGCGAGGGGAACTCAATGGTGTCATTAGTGTCGACAACGGACGGCTCAATCTCTATAGATCAGAGTTTAAAACTCTCATCCTTACTTTCTCTTCCCTTTTTACTGTTTCTCTCTCTCCTATTTATCGTTTCTCTTCTCCAACATAATATCTCCCTTTTTTTTCTCATTTCCTCATCCTTTTAAAATTCAAGCCTGTCCCACCAATATAATGGGTCCACTTAATATTCTTAACTAGGCTTCCAAAATAAAGGGCCAATACTCGGGCCCGAGACCCGATTCACTAATTCGAGAATTTGGGTCGTTATAGTTTATCTAATAGAAAGAAATATTAAAGGTAAACTATTTGAATTATTATTATTTTATTTAGTTAAAAATATTTTATAAATAGTCATATAAGGTTTAGATAGGAGTCTTCATTGTTTGTCTAAAACAGAATTAACTGATCGAGTCAAAATTTAGTTTAGTTAATCAATCAGCCAGTTATCAGTTAAGTTGGTACTAAATCGGTCAATTAATTGAAATAACATATTAACGAAAATATGAAATATTATATATAGAGTTCATCATGGGACGAATTTCCGGTCAACCAACACCCGACCTAACATATGATGATGCTCCACCAGAGCCAAACTCAACTTGAGTTTTAGAGTAAAAACTTGAACCCGACCTGGCCCAACATAAATATTTTTTTTTTTCATTTTTATTTGATAAAATAGAGAGTTAATTGAAAAATAAATATAGAGAGGGATATTATAATAATTATTTATATTTAATAGAAAAATATGGAGAGAATTGAAAAAATATATAAAGAGATGGTCATTATAGAAACTATCCTTAAATATTTATAATAAAACTAAACTATTATTTCTCGTCGTGCGGCGTATTTTTTACCCTAAATCTGAATCTAACTCAACCTCATCCTAAAAAACTCAGACCCGATCAAACCCAATTTTTTAAAAAGAAAACACGACCCAATAAGGTTGGGTCAGGTCAAAACCCGTCGGGTCTGGGACAAAACCATCCCTAAATATATATATATATATATATTAAACCCAAAATCATTAGGATTTGAAGAGACCCAACTATTTTTTAATCCCAAACCTATTAAGATATCAATAATTAACCAATTTTTAACCCAAAATGAAAAAGGATACCCAAAAATTAATCTAATCTAACTAAGGAAACAACACAACCCTAAACTTATAAAGATTTTCTATTAATTCAAAAATTGGCCAAATTAACTGTGTTAAAAATGACTGATCTCTTCAAAAAAGTATCAATTCCATAAAAAAAGATCAATTGTTTGTCAAACGGTTAGATTTTTGAAAAAGGATCAATTCCTTTGACAAAAGGGTCACTCCTTTTTAGTTATAAAATATGAAATTCTTTGTAGGCAACGACTATTTTACATCCCAACAGTTATAACTCATCTCCAATGACCATAAACTACTAAAAATTCATTCCACACTATATAAATAACTCAATGATACTTAAAGAAGGTGACTACACATATCCAAGTTTAAAGATCAAGAGAAAAGGTTTAATTCTTTATTTTTAATTTTTTTTGCATATAGTGTATAAAACTTTGTTGTATATTATTTATTTCATTCGTTGTGAGTTTAAACTTTGTAAACACTAAGTTAGAGAGGTATAATTTATTTGCACAAATCCAACCTTGTAAAAGAGAGAAATTCTAGTTTAACCTTAGAAAATAATGATGGTTCTATCTTAGTCATTGTAAAAGATAGAATTATAGAGGTTAAACCTCATCTTTGAAAGGTTTAATTCAAGTTAGTGAATTGGTTTTGTGGAAGAAAGTTAAAGTAGTGGATGTAGACTTTAGTTCTGTTCAAGTATAAAATATCATCTGACTTTCGACGAATTTTTGAATGGCATCCAAGCATTTATAGGTTGAAATATCTTCTTAAGTATTGATAATATTTTAGTTACCATTCCAACACATGTTGAAACTCCTTAATCAAAAATTAAAAACTGAAGATACGTTCATTTTATTAACGACAACACAAATTAAAAACTATATACATGTTCAATATGAGATTTACTTTTATTTATTATAGAATTTCAATAATTTTATTGATATAATTAAATTCAACAAAAAAATTTCATTATTTAGTTTAGGTAGTTTAGAATCATCTTTATTATTTTAGAATTTATTTCTTAGTTAAAATTATGTTTGCTTTGTATTTAAGTAAAATTGCTATGTGCCTAAGTAAATAAAATATTTTCTCTTCAAGCATATCTGACATTAATGTAAAAGATATAAGTTTTTTATATATATTTTTAGGATTTGTGTAGCCTATAACAGTTTAGCTTTTCTAAAATATTTTTAAAACTAAAAAAATTCATCCCAAACCACTTTAATCTACAATATCCACTATTCAATCTGCGTGAAATTAGGATATATAGTTTATCTCCAACTTCTCCACTTACCCACCATTGAGATTATAAATATGATATATCATCGTCGAGAAATCAAAGAGAATCTAAAGTCAGAGTTTTTCTTTCACAAAAATAAGAAAATTTTAGGGTTATCTCATAAGTTTTAAAATAGAAATACACAATCATAATGCTATTAAGTATTTAACGGAGAAATGACTAAAATTGGAGTAATTTGAAAGTTGGGTGATTAATTTAAAATTTTGAACTTTTAGTGACCAAATTAAGAGTAGGAAGAAAGTTAGTGACATAATATATAATTTACCCACTTTAACAACGGGCCCGCCCCCGCGAGCTGGGTGCTGGATGCGTTCTTAAGAAAAATTAGTTTGGATTTGAATGGAGTCGCCACCAATCTTTTTAATTAGGTGAGATTCGATCACCTGAAAACTCTGTTATTTTAATAAAACATGTTTTGTCATTTTTCTAAAACAACGAGCATTGTTATGCGAAACCAGAAAAACAAGTTCGGGAGTCCGTTACGTGTAGGGAAGGGTGAGCACCCCCACAACGCCCAAAATTAGTACCTTGTCGATTACAAATTGTCTTAAAGATGGAAATTAAAAATTCGAATTTGATTTAAAATTTGTGATCCCCTTTATATATTTTAAAAGAATATTTCTGTATGAGAGGAATTTACACCCCTACGCCCGAGGCATAGTTTCGTTAGATTCACGAATAAAGGGAACTTGTTTTGAAAATTATAATTGAGGATTAAAATTGTATTTTTGCGGTAGAGATTATCGGAAAGCGACACCTCTTACGTTCGAGATACCTTTTTCACGATAACCTCTAAAAATAATTTTTTTGAAATTTAATTAAAATACATACAAGATGTATACGGGGGATATATATTAGATCGTAAATATTATGTAAATAATAATATTAATAATAATATGCTTTAGTATATTGTGAAAATATGTATATATATATATATATATATGCATTAAGCTATAAATAAGTAGATAATAATAAATATAATAAAAGTAGTATAGAATATATATATATATAGCAAAATGAAAATAATAGTAGTATACATAATAATAATAATAAAGGTATATAATAATATTTAATAATATGTAACACATAATTATAATAATAATTTAATATAATAATTATAATAGTAATATAGTATATAATATGATAATTTAACGTAATAATAATAATAGTAATAATAATAATATAACATAATAATATGAGTTATACATAATAACAAAATAATATTAATAATAATTACTACTACTAATAAGGATGTTATTATAATAATAATAAACCAAATAAAAAAATAGACTAAAATGAAAAGAACACAAACTGAAGGACAAGAATGAAATAGAATGAAAAGTAAAGTACGAAACTGTAAGGATACAAAGGTGTAGGGATTGAAAATGTAATTTTCCCTTTCAAATAGGATGAATATCGAATATGGTGGCCAAATTGCAAAACAAATAAAAATTCCAAGGACCTAAAGAGAAAATATACCATGCGGCATACCCAAAGTAGAAACATTTTTAGTGCGGAGGGACTTTCTGCGTAATTAGACCATTTAAAATCAGATTAAACCTAATTTAGTGACTAAATTAAAAAAACAATGGGAACTTACAGGGACTAAAGGAACAATTATCCCATGCGTAAGGACCTAAAATGTTATTTACCCATTTAAAAAAAGAGCGCGGATCCTGGTTCGGGTCGATATACGAGTTAGAACACTAAACGACGTCGTTTTGGGTCTTGTATCTGGCGCCTAAAACGATGTCGTTTTGGTCAGGATTTAAATACAGTTTTAAGCCCTAAAATTTCATTTTAATCTGATTTTCTAAAAAAACAAGCTAAACACTCTCAATTCTCCCCCTTTCTCTGCCGAAGGTTGGTCTCTGGTCTGTGTGCTACCGCTGGACGCTGCTCACCAGTGGTGGTCGTCGCCGTCCACGATGGCCGAAGCTTCGAAAATGGCCACCTTTCTGGATCTCCTCGACGTCCTGAGTTCAAATCCACAGCTAGAAACGATCTTAGGTGAGTGGATATAATAATAACCAAATGTTTTTACTGTTGTTTTTTGCCCCTTTTTTGATTCGGTTTCTCTTAATTTTTTATATATGTTTTGTGTTATTTTTTTCTCTACTTCAAATAAGAAAAGAGAAGGGTTTTTTATTATTCAAACTTTGGATTTTTTTTGAATCACCATTGGGGCCTATTTACATTGCGTAAATGGTTTTAAATAACCTGATCTACATATAAAACAATCTTATTTTTTTTATCCTTTTTTAGATCTGACATGTCACTTCTTTTTCTTTTACAGGTCAGTGTGGCGGTGGCCGTAAAATAGGGCGGTTTGAGGGTGCGGCTCGGCTTGGTGTGACGCGTGGCAGCCACGGGGCAAGAGAAAAGTCGCGCGTGGCAGCCACGCTCCAGAGGGAGACGAACGTCCATTGAGGGCAGCGGCTAAGGCGGAGGAGATAAGAAGGGTTTAGTTTAGGTTGTTTAGGGTTAGGTTTAATTTTGTAATTTGGGTAATTAGGGTTTTCTAGGTTATTTAATAAAATGGGTATTTGGGTTATTTTTGTTTTGGACATTAGGCCCCATTTGAAAATGGGTCTGTAGGGTTGTATGGGTTTTAATTAGATGTAGGTTGCATTGGGTTAGGGGCATGGACAAAATGGGCATCTACAGCTGCCCCCCTTTGCTTATTGTTGTACAATAGCAATGGAGAAAAGACAAAAAGATGACCATTTTTGTCCGGTCAGGTTAGGATTTGTTTCTCTGGCCACCGCTTCTTCTTGAGCTTCACTTGGTTTTCTTTGCCGCTCTTGCAAGCAAAATCTTCAAGATGGAAGACCCGTTGGGGAAGACAAAAACCAAAGGTGATCTGCTGGAGGAGGAAAAATGCGCTCGGCTTGCTACGACTCTGATGATGACGCAATGCTTGGAGAATATTTTAACCTAACTGCAACACTGACGGAGAGGTAAGGTCTGCAAAACTTGATCCAGCTGTAACTCTGATGAAGACACATGATCGAACAATGAAGGGTTGGCCCAGCTACAATATCACCGAAGAGGCAGGACCGAAAATTAGCAAGCTTTGATCCAGAGCTTCACATATCTCTTTTGCATTTTTCCTAAATGCATAGGGATCAACGGATTTGAGTTGCCTTTACCGGTAGCCGTTTGCTCCGGGCTAGTTGTACCATTCCCCTGGGTGCAATCAGCTTATACCAATATGACATTGAATTTTTTTTCGAAGGATTTATTTTCCTTCGACCATTCGTGAAAATAGATTTTCGATGGATATTTGAATTATCCATTATCTTAAACTTTACCGTGTCTAAGCACGTTGTGCCAACATTTCTGTTAGACTTGTCAAAATGGTTTTGGTCCATCTACAACACTAACAAAGAGACATGATCTGAAAAGGTAAATTTGGCCCAGGTACAACACCTACCACAAAATAGTATAGTTCGACCAAGGTGCAACTCCTGACGAAGAAGCAAGGTCTAAAGTCAATAAGGTTGATCTAGCTACAACACCGATGAAGAGGCAAGGTCGGAAGTCAGTAAGTTTTGGTCCAGCTACAACACCGACGGAGAGGCAATACCTGAAGTTAGTAAGGTTTGACCCAACTACAACACCAACGAAGAGGCAAGGTCTGAAGTCAGTAAGGTTGATTCGGCTACGAAACTGAGGAAGAGGCAAGATCTAGAGAAGAAGTTTGATGTACTACAAATCTGACAAAGAGACATGATCTGAAGTTTGATTTGACCAAGCTACCATACCGCCGAGGAGATAAGGTCTGAAGTTTGCAAAGTTGATCCAGCTACAACACCGACGAGGAGGCAGGATCTAAAGTTTGATTTGACCAAGCTACCATATCGCCGAGGAGACAAGGTCTGAAGTTTGCAAAGTTGATCCAGCTACAACACCGACGAGGTGGCAGAATCTGAAGTTTGATTTGACCAAGCTACCATACCGCCTAGGAGACAAGGTCTAAAGTTTGTAAAGTTGATCCAACTACAACACTGACGAGGAGGCAGGATCTGAAGTTTGATTTGACCAAGCTACCATACAAACGGGGAGACAAGGTTCGAAGTTTGCAAAGTTGATCCAGCTACAACACCGACGAGGAGGTAGGATCTGAAGTTTGATTTGGTTTTCTTTTCTTTTTTTTCGATTTTTCTTCCTCTCTTTTTTGGAATTTTTGATTTTTTGTTTATTTTATTTTTTTGGAATTTTTTGCTTTTTTGTTGAGAATCTTCTTTTTTGTTTTTGTTGTTTTTTGAATAACCATAAGTTTGGAGAGAAAATTCGAGAAAAACATCTAGTCTAGTCGCACCATCATTGGAGAAGCTAGACATGGACAAAAATCTGACCTGCTGCACCAACAACGGCGAAGCGAAATCTAAAAAAACATGGGATCTGCTACCAACTTTAAGGAGGTGAACTTGTCAGTGTACTCATTCCGCTGCCACTTCAGGGAGATGAGACGGATGAGAGGTCCATTATACTGCCACTTTAGGGAGATAAACTTGTTAGTGTACCCATTCTTCTGCCGCTTCAGGGAGATGAGACAGTTAAGGTTTCCATTCCACTACAAACTCAAGGAGATAAAATTATTGTCGTGCTCATTCCGCTGCAAACTCAGGAAGATGAAATTGTTGTTGTGTTTGATCTGCTCCACCATTTGTTAGAGAGACATAATCTGTAAGAGATTAATTGATTCGCTACACCATGTTACGGTGAGATAGGACCTGCAAAAGTTTAAAAAGTACTTTGTCAGAATGAGTTATAAATTAACTATTTCATAATGAGACTGTAAGGTTTGATTTGAATGATTGGTTAGTTGATCCACTCATTCCTGTCGAGGATGTCTGTTCTTTCTTGGTTGAAGACGCTAGACAATACTTTTCCCCTACTTCTTGTGTCAAGGATGTTAGAATTTGTTGATGACGATGATCTGTTCTTTCATGTTTGAGGATGACAGATTTGCAGAAGTCTTTTTCTTCTGGCCCAGCTTGATTTTCTGGTCCATTTTTGTTCAAAATTTGCCCCAACAAAAGTTTGCCCCCTAACTTTTATTGTCCTTATTCTTTTATGAATTTAAACTTTGAGCTGAATGACCCTAACGTCACCTTCTTTCTTCCTCAAGGGAAATTGACTTGCGATACCATCGTCGGAGATACAAAATTTGGATTATACTGGCCCATCACCACTGACGAAGGTGAAATCGAGAAAGAGTTAATCCTGCTATTTCATGGCGGAGAAGTCATGACTTGAAAACAAAAGAAAACTTTAGTTAGTAACCTGCACAAAAAATTTTACCGTTGTTATCTGGATGTTTGAGCTTTTTACATATTCGGCCTCCTTCAGGGCTAAAAGTTGGTCATCAAGTTGTTGCCCCCATAGTTGAGGTCTTTTAGTCTCATTTCCTGGACCTGTTTATATATACGAGTAAAAAATAAATGTATTTTGTATGAATACATCTATTTCCTAAATGTATGTGTTTAGTCTAAATACATGATAAGCTTTAGATGTCCGTATGACATACATACTTAATGTGGCATGATAAATGTGACATTATTTCCTCGGCCCTCAAAGGGATGCCCCTAACTCTCTACTGGTCAGATCCTTGCTTTTGATTATGCAGTGTTCAGCGCCTTGTATGTGAGGATGCCCCAAACTTTCTCGGGTTTAATCATCTTTCGGATTAATTCTTCGGGTGAATGCCCCAACATTTCTTTTGAGACTACTCCCGGAGCTTGAAGTATGTTTACGCCTTTTCTTGATGGGCTTTCATTGTCTTCAAGAACGTATTATGTTGCCCCCCGGTCGGGTCTATAAACTTGTTGTTGGTTAATGGTAACTTATTACTTTCGGCTCTGGCGAAATGCTACAAACGATAATTGATGTAGTCATCTAGGGTACAGAAGTCTGACTCGGTATTGAAGGCTCACTTTTAGACCTCACCTGGAAATGCTCTACAGATGTAGGGCCTTGTCAAAGCATGACGTCTGTATGAACACATAGGTTATTCTGGAAAATGCCCCTAAATCGGGCTCTCGCATATGTTCATGATGGTGCTAGATCGGCCATCTTTGCTTTATCCGGTATTTACTGATATAGGGCATCATGGGGGATCGATTTTCAAATTTTTTAAATATATGCATGTAAGTGCAAGGTGCATGTCTTGGATGCAACAGTATTGATTGTAAAATGGTTCCCGTGGCTTAACCTTTGAATTCACGAGATTTATTCACAACTTTGAATGTTGCATTGATATCTAGGGTGCTAGATTTTCTCCCGATGATAATTCTTCTTCAAATTGGGAACCAGTCATGAATTAATACTTCATGCTGGTGAAATGAAAAAATAATGGTGTCCTAAAATGTTGTCTATGTTTCTGGTAGGTTCAACATTATCCCCTCGTCAGTTCATCTCAGGGACTCCACTGTTGAATTTCAAAGTGCCATTTTCAATCAAATTTTGCACCTTATTTTTCAGAGCTCCATAATTATCGGTAGTATGGCATGTGCTTTCTGGATGATAATAACATACAGCCTTAGCATCATAACCTTCTGGGTAAGGAGGCTGCTTTGGTTTAGACCGAACCGGGGCTAACAAGTTCTTCTCAACGAGCATCGAAAGCAACTATGTATATGTTACCAGGATTGGATGGACATCTTTCAGAAATACTGTAGGTCAACGAGAGCACGAATAGTTTGATTGGCGCGAGGACCATGGTCGATCGGATGGATAAGATCCCACCATATGAACTTCTGATCCACTTTCTCCTTTGATGATCGCACTGCTGGAATCTATAATCTTCCCTTGTCTAATGACCTATTCTGTGAGTTCACCTGATATCACAAGGTCTTCAAAGTTCTTGGTTGCATTCCCCAGCATATGCGTTAGGAATGGATATTCTAGGGTTCTGACAAAAGTAGGTGTTATTTCCCTTTCAAGTGGTGGTGGTTGTACCTATGCTGCGACATCCATCCACCTTTACACATACTGCCCGAAGCTCTCATCGGGGTTTTTTTCATGTTTTGCAATGTTAAACGGTTTGGTTTAACCATTATTATATATTTGTACTGCTTGGTAAAGGCTTTAGCCAGATCCTTCTATGATTGTATCTCGTCTCAGCTAAGCTGATTGTACCACCTGGGGACATACCCTTTTAGACTATCTTGAAAGAAATGAATTAAAATTTGATCATTAATGACACGCCCCGCCATTTTTCAACAGAACATGGTAGGTGAGCGGACGAAGAGCTTGTTCTATCGAATTTTTCAAAGTGTGGCTTTCAAACTTTTGAGGTACCAGATTAGGGACCAAACTCAATTTACTTGCGTCCATTTTACGGACTGCATTTACCCCTTCTACAACTTTAAATTTTTTCTCAAGCCATTGGCACCAATCTTCTAGCTGCTTGGGTAATTCGATCTTCGGCTTACCCACTTCGTTCGGATCTAGGACAAAGTGCTTTTTAGTTCTTCTGTGCGATGAAAATCCAACCTGAAGACCTTGTTATTTTCCAACTAAAGTCGATGCTAGTAGAGGTGTCTTGTCACGAGGCTTCTCTGATTTTCGTAGAGCGTCAGGGTCAATGGCCAATCTTTTCCCCCTTTCAAGATCTTTGCCTGCCAACATCGCAACTATCTTCGCCGGTAGATTTTCCTGTGACTATGAGATGTGGTCACGAGTTGCTTGTTACACCTTTTCAAGTTTTGCTCCATATCACTCTTTATATCTTTACGCATTTTTTAACCTTTTTCAAACGATCGTCTATTTTTAGCCTTGCTTCGAGTGAAAAACTAGTGCTGACTCGGCCAGATCGGACACCCCAAAATACTTCGATCGCAGTTCTCTCAGGATTAAAAGCTCAGACAAGAAATGATTATGTAATATGAGGTGATGCGAATGCATGCAAAAGGAGATATTAATGCAATGCAAAAACAAAATAAAGCAAGTTAGTACGGATTAAATGATCAATAATCTATTGTAAAAAATTAAAAAGGTGTAGAACCTACAACTAGGCATGCCTTACTCGAATAAAAGGCAATCCTACGCCATCATGCTTTCTACCCGCATATTTTAAACAATAAAGTGGGTCCTACCCTGAACATGTTTTTCTACCCGCATAAAATATATCGGCATGATATCTAGTATATGCTTTATTGCGAGAAAATAAATGATACTGAAATTAAAGAGCATAATTGAAAGAAATTAAAGAAACTCCCTAATTTTCTCTACCATACACCTATTAGGTGACTCTCTAAACGGGCAGAGGTTCGGTATGGCTCTAGACAAGGTAGGCTGCTATGGTTCACTAAACGTGGTTTAGGTTTTAAAGTAACGGTACCCGAACTGTCGCTAGGACATCGATTCTAGAGGATACATTTCCCTAAGTCTATGCGGAGATGAAGATCTCACGGCGACAAATGTACCAATGTATCCCGGAAGTGATCCACTATCATACACGGAGGCGATACCTCATGAAGGCGTAGCTTCTCACTCCTACTCAATATATAAAAAAAGAAAACAGGGATTTTTTTTAAAAAACCCTTTTTTTGTAAAAAAATTTGACAGAAAAAGGGACCACAAAATAAATTAAACCGAATTTATAGTTTCTACTTATTAGGACAAAAAATAATCGATAGGTGGCTCGACTCTAAAAAAAAGGTGGTCCCCAGCAGAGTAATCAAGCTGTAACAACGGCCCCGCCCCCGCGAGCTGGGTGCTGTACGCGTTCTTACGAAAATTAGTTTGGATTTGAATGGAGTCGCCACCAATCTTTTTAATTATGCGAGATTGGATCACCTGAAAACCCGGTTATTTTAATGAAACATGTTTTTGTCATTTTACTAAAACAACGAGCTTTGTTCTGCGAAACCAAAAAAACAGGTTCGGGAGTCAGTTACGTGTGGGGAAGGGTGAGCACCCCCACAACACCCAAAATTGGCACTTGGTCGATTACAAATTGTCTTAAAGATGGAAATTAAAAATTCGAATTTGATTTAAAATTTGTGATCCCCTTTATATATTAAAAAAATATTTCTGTATGAGAGGAAATTTACACCCCTACGCTTAGGGCATAATTTCCGTTAGATTCCCGAATAAAGGGAACCTGTTTTGAAAATTATAATTGAGGATTAAAATTGTACTTTTGCGTTAGAGATTATCAGAAAGCGGCACCTCCTACGTTCGAGATACCTTTTTCACGATAACCTCTAAAAATCATTTTTTTGAAATTTAATTAAAATACATACAAGATGTACAAGGATATATATTAGATCGTAAATATTATGTAAATAATAATATTAATAATAATTTACTTTAGCATATTGTGAAAATATGTATATATATAAATAATAATATGCATTAAGCTATAAATAAGTAGGTAATAATAAATATAATAAAAGTAGTATAGAATATATATATATATATAGCAAAATGAAAATATTAGTAGTATACATAATAATAATATTATTAAAGGTATATAATAATATGTAACGCATAATTATAATAATAATTTAATATAATAATTATAATAGTAATATAGTATATAATATGATAATTTAACGTAATAATAATAATAATAATAGTAATAGTAATAATATAACATAATAATATGAGTTATACACAATGACAAAATAATATTAATAATAATAATTACAACTAACAATAAGGATGTTATTATAATAATAATAAACCAAATAAAAAAACAGTGACTAAAATGAAAAGAAGATCACAAATTGAAGGACATGAATGAAATAGAATGAAAACTAAAGTACGAAATTGCAAGGATACAAAGGTGTAGGGACTGCAAACGTAATTTTCCCTTTCAAATAGGACGGATATCGAATCTGGTGGCCAAATTGCAAAACAAATAAAAATTCCAGGGACCTAAAGAGAAAATATACCATGCGGCAAACCCAAAGTAGAAATATTTTTAGTGCGGAGGGACTTTCCGCGTAATTAGACCATTTAAAATCGGATTAAACCTAATTTAGTGACTAAATTAAAAATCAATGGGAACTTACAGGGACTAAAGGAACAATTATCCCATGCGTAAGGACCTAAAATGTTATTTACCCATTTAAAAAAGAGCGCAGATCCTGGTTCGGGTCGGGTCGATATACGAGTTAAAACACAAAACGACGTCATTTTGGGTCTTGTATCTGACGCCCAAAATGACGTCATTTTGGTTGGGATCTAAATATAGTTTTAAGCCCCAATTTTTTTAATTTAATTTAAAAAAAAAACAAGCTAAAAACTCTCAATTCTCTCCCCCTTTCTCTGCCGAGGGCTGGTCATCGGTCTGTGCGCCACCGCTCGCCGGCGGTGGCCGGAGCTTCAAAAGGGGCCACCTTTCCGACTTTTCTCGACGTTTTGAGTTCAAATCCGCAGTCGGATTTCTCTAGAAACGATCCTATGTGAGTGGATCTAAGAATAACCGAACGCTTTTACTTTTGTTTTTTGCTCATTTTTTGATTCGGTTTCTCTTTATTTTTTATATATGTTTCGTGTTGTTTTTTTCTTTGCTTCGAACAAAAAAAGATAAGGGTTTTTTTTATTATTCAGACTTCAATTTTTTTTTCAAATCCCCATTGGAGCCTGTTTACATTGCGTGAATGGGTTTAAATAACCCGATTTACATATAAAACAATCTTATTTTTTATCTTTTTTTTTTCAAATCTGACATGTCACTTCTTTTGCTTTTGCAGGTCGGTGTGGCGGTGGCCGTAAAGCAGGACGGTTGGACGGTATGACTCGGTTTAGTGTGACGCGTGGGAGCTACGGGACAAAGGAAGAGCCACACGTGGCGGCCACGTGCCAGGGGAGACGAACGACCATTGAGGGCGGCAGCTAAGATAGAGGAGATGAGAAGAGTTCAGTTTAGGCTATTTAGGGTTAAGGTTAATTTTGTAATTTAGGTAATTAGGGTTTTTTAGATTATTTAATAAAATGGGTATTTGGGTTTTTTTTTGTTTTGAACATTGGGCCCGGTTTGAAAATGAGTATGTAGGATTGTATGGGTTTTAATTGGATATGAGTTGTATTGGGTTAGAGCCCGGACAAAATGGGCATCCACACCCACAAAAAGAGAAGAAAAAGCTTTCCACAACCAATCCATGGGCGCCCGTTAAATTTCCATTTAAATAGAAAATAAACAAGTATTTACACAAAGAAAAGCCAATTTCTGCAAATTCTAAGTTCTCTCAATCTATGTCATTCTAGTACTGATTGGATCCAAGCCAATCATACATTTCATTTTTGTTTTGTTTTCATGGATTCTGGGCATTTTCTAGGATTCTTCCTTCTCATTGTCCTTCATTTCAGTTTAGCTTCGGCTGAGATTAGTGAATCGGTTATTAAGATGAAAACAGGATCTTCGCCGGTTCCGTTTGATCCCACTCATGTTACTCAACTTTCATGGCACCCTAGGTAAATTTAATTTATCCTTTTTTTTTCTTATCAATTTAATTTATTCAAAATTGTGAAATTTATGAATTTTTTTTTAAATTTTTGCAGGGCTTTCATTTACAAAGGATTTTTAACGAGTGAGGAATGTGATCACCTTATTACTCTGGTAAGCGGCAATATTGTTTTTTCTAATGACCATTTTGAAGAATTTATATTTATTATTTATTTTTTTATAAAAAAGTCGTTTTAATTTCAGGCTAAGGATAAGTTAGAGAAATCAATGGTGGCAGATAATCAATCAGGTAAAAGCGTCGCAAGTGAAGTTCGAACCAGCTCCGGCATGTTTCTTAATAAAGCTCAGGTATATAAATAAATTGCATTTCTTTTTTGTTTTTAGCTTAAATCTGCGACATAAATTGGAATTTATTGGTATTAGAGAGCAATGCTATTGTTTCTTTTTTACCATGCCCGTCTTCAAATGGTGAATTTATGACTAGAATTATAGAATTTAGATGTAGTTTTCTTTTTTATTTTATCGTAATAAATTGATATTTCACTTGAATTTGATTTGTACTCTTTTTTTTTTGGGCTAAATTGAGAGTATGGAGTTTCACGCAATGAAATATTGCTGTAGTTTTTGAAGAAAGGATGAACCATTTAGCTTTATAGAATTGATAACAGATTGTTAGTCTTAAGTTTTTCCCCTTTCCCCCTCCATTGGATGCTATAAATTCGTTCCCAATAATTCAATTATGCCCTGCTTGTAGTGAACTTGCATTTGAATTGACAAATTCCATGATATTAACTAAAAGTTTGCAAAAACAAATATGAGTTTTAAACCGCTTAATGGCAGAATTGTCGGGCATTCTTTATTGATGTTCTGTAAGAAGTTAGTTATATTATGCTTTTTCTGTCTTCTGCATAATGAGCCAATTTTTGGTTGATAGTTGATGCATTGTATGATTCTGCTTTTTTCCTTCGTGATTCACTCAAACCTAATCTTAGGGATTTTTTTTAGCAAAAGAATTTGTTTCCTCATTGAAGAACAGTTGAAAAGCTTATTACATATGAGTTAGTCATATCGTCTCTCGCTAATTTACACCATATCAAATCAATGCTTTAAAATTAATGTTGTGGGTGTATCCATGCAAGTGTTTCTTGTGGGTGCATTAAGTTTGGAGATTGTTTCGTCTATGCTTATTGTTTCGAAATGCATTTTTATGTGCTGCCTTATGAACTTAAAAGGCTCATGTTATGTCTTATATTTCTCATTTGCAGGATCAAGTAGTTGCTGATATTGAAGCCAAGATTGCGGCATGGACCTTCCTTCCAATAGGTATGTTTTTCTTACTTGTTTGTTGTTACTCTATGACTTATTAATCCGTGTGGCCAGACTTTTTTCTCATCGGCATTGCAAACAGAAAATGGAGAGGCCATACAAATACTACACTATGAGCATGGTCAGAAGTATGAGCCACATTTTGACTTTTTTCATGACAAGGCTAACCAAGAGCTGGGTGGTCACCGTATTGCCACTGTATTGATGTATTTGTCTGATGTTGAGAGTGGTGGTGAAACTGTGTTTCCAAATGCAAGGGTAAGCGTTTGCATGTGAAATCTAGTCTCTGTCGGTCTTTTATGCTTCTTTGGTTTATGCCATTGTAACATTTCCATTTTATTTAGTTCAGCGCTCTGTGCTTTTCTTCTGCAGGGAAGACTTTCTCAGATCAAGGATGAAAGCTGGTCAGAATGTGCCAAAAATGGATTTGCAGGTATTAGGATCACCCTTGGAGATTTAAAGTGGGTATTTTAGATCACATGAACGTGATAATGAAACTTTCTCTTGATTCTAAATGATAAAATCTCAGTTAAACAGTGAAAAAGTATCTTAATCATCATGAATCATTTAATTACGGATGTGTTATATGGCCCAGCAACTTTGGTTGGCTATATATCTGTCATTCCAATGAATTCTGCAGATGTTACTACTGAACTGCCAATCTGCCATATCATGTTCTTATTTAATTATTGCACTAGAATCCAACCGTATAGTTGTTGGTATTTGACATAACTATACTGCCAATACTTGCAGTGAAACCACGAAAAGGCGACGCATTACTGTTCTTCAGTCTGCATCCAGATGCAACCACTGATAGCGACAGTTTGCATGGAAGTTGCCCAGTGATAAAGGGTGAGAAATGGTCAGCGACAAAGTGGATTCATGTGAGGGCATTTGATAAATCGAAAAAGCATTCTAACAGACAATCTGCAATGGGGGATTGTGTTGATGAGAATGAGAACTGCTCTGTGTGGGCGAAGACCGGTGAATGTGAAAAGAACCCTAGTTACATGGTGGGTAACAATGCCTCTCCCGGATATTGTAGAAAGAGCTGTAACGCATGCTCCTAGAAAGAGGCCTTTCTGGGTTCTATAAAGAGTGATGCTTAACCATTAATAGCTGTGTATACTGATAATGGAGTTGTCATATGGCAAAGTGGACTTTGTTTCCGAACAAAGCAAGTTTTCGAATAATCCAATGTCTATCAACTTTCCTCATTACCAGTTTTTGGTATTTGTTACGTAACTAGAGACTAATTCAATGGCATTTTTCCTCTCGTTGCCTTGTTTATTGACTATAGAATATAGGTGTCAAATTGTCCAACAAACAAAACATATCGGAACACTATGATCAAGAACCAGAATCAAATTTCATTGCAAAACAAGGGTCAAAGAAGTTTTCATTAAGGTTTAAGAACCTAAGATTTAACAAAGTTTGTTTGAATCATACAACTATAAAACTATTTAATACAAATATGTATAAGTTTGTATGCATTACCATGCTCTGCTGATTTCTCCTAAGTTTCCACTACAAGGCTACATTGATTCATGAAAAATCAGTGGGAAATCAAAGTCTTCCGAGAAACCTTTTTCTTCAGCCAGGTTTTTCAATGACTCGTAAACTTGGTACATCGACCATCGGTCCTTCGGTGAGGGTTGACACAGTTTAATGCTATTTTGAGGAACTCCAATATTTCCTCATCGTGTCCTTTTCCGCGGAGAGTGTCATTGATAGCATCTTTAGTTCTGCCAGAGTTTGAGAGATGATTTATCCAATCCACCAAGTTCCCTCTGAATCCTTCTTCACCACCTGCATTAACTTCAAGGGGTTTTTGCCCCGTCACCAATTCGAGAAGCACGACTCCAAATCCGAAAACTTCCCCTTTAAGTGAAGCTACCATTGTGGCTGAATACTCTGGAGGTATATAAACAAGTTCACCTAATTCTCTTTCATGAAACTAGTCTCATTAACATATGAGGTATTCATAAGCTCTGCCAATCCGAAGTCCATTATTCTGGCACCAAAGTCCTCATCGAGAAGAATCACGTTGGAGCTAATATTCTGCTGCAGAAACGGAGGGCTGCAACCATGGTGCAGCCAAGCAAGACCCCTGGCTGCACCCAAACCGATCCGAAACCGAGTTGGCCAATCTAAAGCCGCAACACTACCATGTAGCAAAGAATATAGAGTCCCATTAGACATATGCTTATAGACTAAGAGCTTTTCGTCCCCTGCAATACAAAATCCCAAAAGGGGTGCCAGATTGGGATGCCTAAGCTGGCCTAATCGGTTCATCTCAATAGGAAACTGCTTCTCGCCGAGCCTACAACTTGTGAGCCTCTTGATTGCAAGGACTGATCCATCAGGAAGCACTGCTTTGTAAGTAGTTCCAGTCCTAGTGGAAACTATGACACTTTCAGCACTGAAACTGTTTGTGGCAGCCATTAAATCAGCCAACTTAACTTTCACAAGCGGCTTCTGAAACAATGAAACTTGAGTCAATTTGTGAGCCCTCAACTTCTCAGCCCAACCACTGTTTCCATCCTTTCCAATAAACCCATCCTTCAGCCTCACCCATCTCAAATGGTGCCACCACCAGACCCCAAACCCAAACAACATTGAACCTGCAGCAGCAAGAACACCAGCTGCAATTATAATGGCTAAATTCCTCCTACTCAGACCCCCACAGTTTCCAAGAGGACCCCCACAAAGACCACTGTTCCCAGAAAAATCTGCCTTATCATGTCCCTCAAAAGCCGAAGGAATAGCACCGGTAAGATCATTATCTGCCACTGAAAGCCTCTTCAGCCTTTCTAAGCCAGATAATTGGTATGGAATTTGCCCTGAGAGTCTGTTACTGGAGAGTAACAAATTGTTCAAATAAGCACAATTTGATAACTCAGAAGGGATGGGACCCGACAGATCATTGCTAGACAAATCGAGGGTTACTAAATAAGGTAACCAAGAACATATCTGTGGAGGGATATTACCAGAAAGATTGTTGGCCGACAGATCCAATGTCTGCATACTCCCACAGTACTCCAAAGATTGAGGTAACTGTCCTGAAAGTCTCATCTCCCGGAGTTCAAGACGTTGCAGCCGGTTTTCCCTTTGATTCCAACATGTAACTCCAACAAAAGTGCATATAAAACCAACTGAATTGTTGTTAAAACTCCAACCGCTTATCTTGCCATCTGGGTCGTTTAGTGAATTCTTGACTCCTTCAAGGCACCTCATATCATCCTCAGTCACAGCTGACAAAACAAGCCATGGGAGAAACATCCAAGCTAAAACAAGGAATCTGGAAAAATATCCATTCATTGTTTATCACCAAGAAAAACCCAGAGTTTTATTTGTGATTTACAGGAGGAAAACTGGTATTCATGAGATAAATATTGATTGATTATTGTTGTTGGGGTGAGACAATGACTTTGAAGGAAGTCAACTTGCGCGTACGAAAGGGTGGAATAGTCTAAAGAGGAAGGTTTGTATTCTTTTTTTTTTTTTTGACAATAAAGAGAGCATTCATTCATGAACTGGAGAAAAAAACAACAGGAACAACCCCCGAAAAGCCAAACAATGCCGGGCAGAGAACACCAACCACAAAAGGGGGAAAGCCAGCCACCATGGGCAACCGAAAGCAAAAACAACAAAAGTAAAACACAACATAAGGAAACAAAGCATATTTCCCAAGCAGACCAGGCGACGCTCGAAACAAGCGACACTTCTGAAAGAGTTCTATCTGAAAGCAGGTTTTCTTCTACATAAAAAAAATTTATATTCCATCGAAGAAAAAACACACATAGAAATGTGCATCAGAATATCATAATTACTTTCCAATAATCAAAGCTCCTGACCATTTTTATTTTTCAAATTTCTTGACCAAAAAGGCAGCCACCGAAGAACATCAACGATCCGTTCAATAAATAAAAGAACATCAAAAATTGTATTATTTTATTTATTTTCCCGTGACTGTAATTTTCCTTTATTAGTTTGAAGTTGATTTGTTGGATGAAAACAATTTATTTGTTTGATTAATTAATTGATTTATTTATTTTAAATAAGATGAACATCATTCGTTTTTTTATAGGCTTTTTCTTGGATTCTATTTGAAATTGTTAACTATCAACTTGTTGACCAACAAATTATAATTATGGTTGGATTCTATTTGAAATTGTTAATTATCAACTTGTTGACCAACAAATTATAATTATGGTTTGGTTAAGATGTAGTCTATAATTTATCCATTCTTTCATTTTTTTTACATAGTAGCTGTCATCATTCAAATGTGCAGAATTCATCCATGAATTTTATATGTGAAAGTCACACATGTAAATGATGATTAAACTTATTTTTTTATAATAATTTAGTCAACTTGTGGGACTTTGGTGTTGCTATGATCTTTTCTTATCAATTGAATGGATCAGTTTCAAATAAAATAAATCTAAATGTTAAAAGTAATTTTATTATTAATTTTAATATAAAAAATTATTTTCTAAATTACAAAAAAATAAATATTAGATTTTATAATTACTGAGGGCCGTTCACCATTGCTTTTAAAAAGTACTTTTGGGGCTAGGGGTACTTTTGGAGTCATAAACAATGCTAAATATAAAATTTTTGGAGGAAAAGCTGTGTTTGAAAAGTGCTTTTCAACCCAAAAGAAAAAGTTGAAATTTTTAACTTTTATGGCTGGAAAAGTATTTTGGGAGCCAAATTACAATTTTAACCTTTATTTGATATTTTATGTTGTTTATTTTATAATTTATAAACTTATATTTTTTTTACCAAAAATATACTTATATTATTATTAAATTATTTATTATTTTAAATATTTTATATAATTTTGGGCAAATTTTTTGGATAAAATTATTTATTTATTAATAAAAATATTTTTATCAAAATTTTAGTTAATATTATAACATTTAAGAATTTGAATATCATTCAAATATATATATTTTTAACTAACAAAATCATGTCTAAAATGACTATTTATCTTTTTAAAAGTATTTTTTGACATTAATATTAAATATTTATATCTCAAACCAAAAAAACTAAAACCACTTTTTTACCATATTTTTTAAAAGCAATGTACGAAGTCTATATTATTAAATGGTTTAGCAATTAGTAAAAATCAAGCATATTGAATTGTATTCACTGACTGCTCCAACCGGCAAATTATTTTGTTGTTGGGACCAATTTTTTGTTTGCTTTCCATTCATCATATTCTAATAATTCTGGAAGTGGAAGCCTAGGTCCCTATGCAATCATGCAGTGCTCCTTTTTATTGGGAACAATAGGCTGTCATCAAATACAATCTTGCAGAATAGAAGAGAGTGAATTTTTCAATACATCTACTTCATGGAATATAGAATTCAATCTATACATAAGTCTGTATATAAACAGGGTTGGTTTAAAATGTTATTACATACCTAGATTACTAAATCTAACTCTAAAAATAATGGAATGTTCGGAAGAACGTAAGTTAAGTTCAGTTCAACCGGGCCTGTAGTGAAATTTTAGGTGATATTAAATTCTGAATCCTATCCTAAACAACCCATTTTCCTTTATAAAAGAAAACATACGTAATACTCCTAATCCGGTACAATAACTATTTCGAGTAATAAGTGGCTACATTCGATAGTGTATCATCTATACATTCATTTTCCGTTCAATACCTTAGCATTTAATTTAGGCTTTACAGTTAAATAAGTGCTTAAATTATTCTCTTTTTTTTTTCAGATAGATGTGTGAACTATATTTCGGGCCAAATAAGTGTCTAGCGTTTCATTCTGTGACTCATTTAAGGTTTCACCGTGACGGACATTATTTTTTTCCATTATCCAATCAAAATCGAACACGTGACATGAATTTCTTTTTCTAAAATTAAAATCCAAAATTTAAAAATAAAACAACTTAAAATAATATTAACCTAAGTTTATTACCCACGATAAAATCCCTTTAACCCCTATTCACCTTCTTCCCGCTCTTCCTCAGAAGAATCTCTTTTTGTTTTCAATTAGAGAAAAACCCTAATCGTAAATCGAACAATAAACAGAAGCTTGAAATCTCAAATAAACAGATGACCGAAATACTTGATTTCATTAGAAAATTCGTTCGTTTTTATAATAAAATCAGTTTCCCCAAGTAATCGAAGAAGAAACACTGAAGAATAAAAAGATCAATCGAAAAGTTAAGTTCATATTAAATACTGAAAAAGTAAATTATTATTGTTATTAGTTGTAGTAAGATTATGTTGTTAGTTGCTGCCTTTTTGAATTTAATACTAATTTCGAATATATTCTTTGATTTTGACAGTTTGTCTTCTTCTAACCCCAATACATAAAGTTTGTGGCAGTTTAGTGTTGTAGATTCTGAGATTGACCACAAACAGTAAAGGTAAACTTACTTTTATCTTTGTTGTAGAATCCTTTTTAAAAAGTAGTATAGTAGTTAATTAAATAATTAAAAAATTATGGTAACATATATAGTATCGATGAACAATTTTTTTACTGCATTTGGTTATTCAACAATAACTAAATCATATACTAGTGTATGCTGTTGAGTTTGTATTTTGCTGAGTACATAACACGGTATATTGCGTACTGAGTGTGTATGTTTGCTTGTTGAGTATGTACGTTGCTTGCTGAGTGTTGAGTACATAACTGTGTATGTTAATTTGCTAAGTACATAACTGTGGTATGTTGCTTTGCTGAGTACATAACTGTGTATATTTAAACATTTTTTTGCTAAGTGTGTATTAATAATTGGTTACTTTACCGTGTATACCTCAAATAATTGGTTAAATAATTGAATGACTATTATTTAATAATTGACCTTGCTGACTGTGCATGCTGTTTGTATTTATTATTATTATTTTGTTTGGTGGTCCACATTAGGAACATGGATGCAAGTTCTGATAATGGTGACAATGGGCCTATTGCCATAGATGCAAGTGCTGGTGATGGGCATGAGGGTGTTCATTTTGGTTGGAGTGATGACATGGTAGATGAGGATATTATGAGATTCAAAAGGATAGTGGTGAGTCTGACTGGTTAGGTGGAGAACATTTGTTATCCGATGATGATGATGAGCTAAATGCAATCAGAGCACATTTTAGGGTAGTAAAAAAGAAGATACGAAATAAAATTGTGCAGTCAACGAGTTTGGAATCTCCTCTTATTTTGGGTTTAGCTGTAGAAGATGAGAATGAAGATAAGAATGAAGCAAATTAGAATACAGCAGCTGAAAATGAAGTAAATAAGAATGAACTAAATGAGAATGGAGAAAATAGAAATGAAAAAGATTTAAGGGGCTTGCGTGCAACAAACAATGTTGCTGTGGATGGTACAGATGAAGCAAGTTCAGTGGGTTTATGTAGTGGAAAAGAAACTTATTGCCTAGAATCTTTAGATGATGAGAGCTACGAGACAGATTCAGATGGGGATTTTGTTTCCAAGATGTAAGGACCTAGATTTTGAAATTCGAGGGCTTATTTAATCCAAATCGTGGACTTCTCTTTTGGGCCAAGAGTTTGGGTCTTTGAGGGTCTTAGTGGGCTTGGTTTGATGGTTGGTCTTGAGTTTTTGGGTTTAGTTATGGGTTGGGATGTAACACCCTAACCAATATTCTATATCCATTACCAATTAGAGTATTACATAAAGAATATACCAACGTATCAAATTAATATTTATAAGAAAAATTTTAATTTATCTATTTTACCATTTATTGCGTAGAATCATATTTCAAATTTTTATCCCATCGAATAAAGTCTGATTTCAGGCAGCAACTTAACATTTCTTATCTATGATATATAAGGAATATAACTGCCTAAAATAAAAATCTACCCGATTACTCTATTAACCTTTTCTAATCATTAACCGATTTTAAATATAATATAATTACTCAGCATTTACTATAAACATTAACTAGTTTATATGTTATCACAAACCATGTGTAAACTAGTATAAAACATATTAACTTTAACATATACATGCCATCTAGTATTATCAAAACACATCAAAAGATGTTATTACTGTACCGTGATTATATTCCTGATAAATAGGATGCCAGCTCCTTACTCCGGTTTCTGCTTTTTACCTATGCGTGAAGACCATCACACGCTAAGTATACACTTAGTGAGGCAATAATAATATCCAGTGCAATATAACTAATAAAATAATCATGTATTTTGAATCACTAGATATGTATTACCATCATGTTAATCATATATTAACATAATATAAACCGAGTATAAATTTTCTTACCAATATACTTGCCATAACTTTGAGAGTTTATAAACTCATTCACTTGATTATTATTTATTTACCAATAAACCATAGCCCAAATATAAACCTATGAGGACCCTGGGTACTCGAGTCAAATATGCACCGAAGTGCTAATACACATAAGGTCGTGCCCACCACCTGCACATAAGGCTGTGCTAACCATCCGCACATAAGGCTGTGCTAACCATTTACACCAAGTGTCCTTTATAGACACTATAGTGCTAAACCGAGTATGTAGCGTGCTGCTGGACTCTATGACATGCCAACTATACCCTGTCCCCCATTAACGTTCTTGGGCATATATTCCATCCATGGAAATGTATATCAACATAATTTAACATTGGGCAATTCATACCCGAAATAACATTCATAACATAAATTCATATATAACTAGTGATCCATGCATTTATATTCAACTTTTGACATATTTAAAATATGTCAAATATATGATTAATGACATAAATATCATGCCAATATATAAACAAGGTAGACTCATCACAAGTCTTCCTAATGATGTATAAAGCATCCATGTATCATGTTATGTATGCATTGCACTCACCTGGTGCCTCACTAGTAACCTTACTGTCGATTCTAACTTTACCCTTGAACTTTTTCCTTATCTTTAAACTTGCTCGTATTACGATCTTGATCTCGATCATGATCTATAAAGTCATCATTTACCAAACACATACAATTCAAAACATATGTTAGTATCATTCTAATATAGGCACATACTAGGAATAAAATTCCTAAAAATACTTTCGATGTTCAATCGATACAAATTCCATTTTATAACATCAACATTAACCATAAAATGAATTCTTTCAGAATTCATCTCAATATTTCCAAATTATTCAAAATGGTCCCCTTGCCATTAAACTTCAAATTCCATCACTTAACAACATAGTTAAGCATTCCAATAATACATTCAAGCTTAACACATTGACTTCTAGTCAATTACCATTTCAATCTCAACTTTCCCTTAATATGTTAATTAGTCCTCAACACTTTACAAACTTCCAAATTGGTCCAAACAACATTCTAAACCTTGTAGAATCATTCTTACATCATTTCTAGCCTTAGGTAATTTTTCCATAATTTTTCTCTAATATCCTCCCTAAGGCCGAATATGAAAGGTTACTATATTCAAAATTTCCAACTTGATTCAAGCAAGAATTCAACTTCTAAACCTCATTTCCAGGCCTCTATAATTATTCCCATATCAAAATCAATCCAATTTCCAGCTTCATATCAAAACCCTAACTTTAACCAAATTAGGATTTAACTATTTCCAAGTAGTTTCAATCACCATACAAGCTTGGATATGATTCAATAACAACAACTTCATCAAAATCTAATCTTAAATCATCAAAATTAAACATCCCTTTCATCCCCTTTACTCATGAAACTAAGGTTTCAAGCAAGGAAAACATGAATAAATGGTACCAAAAGATAGAGAATTTCATGTAGATTAATTCCATGTTTCATGCTTTCATCCAAAATCCAACTAAATTAGCTTGAAAATTCAAAAGATATTTTTTTTTCTCTTACCTTGGAGGGTTTCAAACAAGAGGAGGATTATGAAGAAAATTCTTGACTTTTCTATTCCTTTAATTTAGGCCATTTGTCATATTTTATAAAGAATTAAATAAAAAATTCATTTTATGACAAAATAACCATTTTGCCCTTGTAATCCAATGTTCCACAACTTGCCACATGTCAATATACTCATCCAATGGTCAAACATAATCCAAGAAGTTAGTGATTACCAACTTTGCCCTTGAAATCTTCCAAAATTACCATCTTGCCATTTTTCATCCAATGGCTCATATTTAACATGGAAAATCTACTTTAAATCCAATGGTCCATGTTAAATCCTACCATTTTAAGACATATAAATGACATTTTTAACCTTGCCTTATCATCCTTTAAAATATCTTGAATATCCGATTCGATCCAATTATCCGAATATTTTTCTAAACTTTATATCTTTATAGCCAATAATACAAACTCCGTACGAAAAATTTGGGTAACACGAAAACGTCATTCTTGGGGTAAACTATTCATTTACGGGACTAAAATACATAACTTTTAAAATTTACAATTTAGTCCCTAAACTTTTCCTAAGTCTATACTTTAGCCACCAAACTTTCATTTTATTCATTTTGGTCACGACCCAAAAGTTTGAGGTATTACATGGGAGGTTGATGGAAGGGTAGTGAGGTAATAACCTTTTTTTGAAGATAGAAAGAAGATGGCTTCTTTAAGATTTTTGTAGAAAAGTTGAATGGTGAGATCACCATGTTCCCTTGTCTTCTCTCTTCACCCATTCTCGTCTTCATCCCAAGAACCAAAGCTTAAAGGTCCAACCTTTGGGTGTTGAAGTGTGAATCTCATAATTTCAGCTAAGGGTGTTGTAATCAGCTACCAAGGATCTACATTTTGAGGTAAGATTCATCAAGGTTGGTGAAGGTTGGAAATGATGGGTTTTGTAGGGGTTTTGTGGAAGGGTTCTAAGAGGAGATTCAATCTCGTTTTTTCCAGCACTAAGAGTAAGTTTAGTTGGATTCTTTATCTCTTATAAGTTGTAACTCGTTTACAACTTTCTTGTTTAGTGAAAGAGGTTGGAAATTCCTCAAAGGAGCTTGGGAAGAAGAAGGTTTGGGGAGCTTGGCTTGGAGGCTTCTTTTCCAGCTTTGAATCAATGTTAGTACACTACTAACTCCTTTGGTTCATGCACATTCTAAGAATGATGCTTTATGTGCGTAAATTTGATATGTATGGTTGTTTTTGGTGTTGAATGCTTGAGACCCACTTTAATGGCATAATACAGATTTGGTGTTAATAACTCGTAAAAATTGGTAGTAAACCACCCAAATAACTTTCATAAGTTGTAGGATCGCTCTAAGGGGTTAAGATTTATGTTTTTTGGGCTTGGGAAGTGATTTCCCGAGCCTAGGAAGCCATTTCTGGGCTTCAGTATCGGTACGCGGAGAGGTAGTACCGATACCCTAGTGCTTTGGGCTTTTAGAACACTGTTTCATTGGATGAACTGAGAGAGGGGTACCGGTACGATGTTCAGCCTGTACCAGTATGCCATTTAAGGAAGTATTGGTATGGGTTGACCCGTACCGGTACGCGAAGGCTGGATAAAATTTTAGTAAGCTATTTTGGTATCGGTACGCAGGTGAGTACAAATACCCAAGGTCTGAGTACTAGTACAGTCGACCCAGTATCGGTACCCATAGCCTTTGAGAAATTCTAGTGAGCTAAATTTGTATCGATACGCATGTGAGTACCGGTACCCAAGGGGTACTGTACTGGTATGTGAGGGTATGTACCAGTACTTATTGGGCATTCTTCTCAAGAAATATATTTTAGGTTTGAGGGACCTTTGATTTGAGGACTATGGCCCAATGGGCTTTTAATGTGGTAAAATAAATGTTAAAATTGAGAAACCGAGATTCAACCTCTTAAATGAACTTAATGAGTAATAACTTGGTAAATGTTGGGTGACTTGTTTGTAATAGCAACCATAGCGATCCTTGGTGGATCGTGTGATGTTACGTGCCAAGTAAGGGCACTTGTGTGGTAGAGTTACCTTGGTTGTTGGGATTCGGATACCCAAAGAGCATGTTGCAACACCATGAGATGAGATGCCGAATGTATGTTCCCGAGGTTGTGTGAGATTGGGCCTCAATCGATGATACTCGATGAGAGATTTTGAGTATGAGTGTACGTTCTCGAGGCTGTGTGACACCGAACCTCACTCAGAGTGTACATTTTTGAGGCTGTGTGACACCGAGCCTCACTCTAGGTTTGTTTGGTATGATGCATATGTGTTGCGTGAGATTAATGCATCCTTTTTTGTTTGCTATATGTTTAGGCGGTTAGAGGTAACGCCAATGTTATTGTATTGCCATGATATCATCTTTATCAACATGCCCGCATTTATGATTTGCATGAAGCATGGTTCAGTGGAAGTGTATCCACTGAGCTTCATTAGCTCAGCGTTCAGAATTGTTGTTTTCGTTTGTAGGTTAGCAGGCTGGCGTGCATTGTTGTAGCACCATCAGAGTAGGACTTCACCAGCGACTTGTGTCCGAGTATTGTACTTAGATTATATTGGGCTATGTATTCATAGGACCCTATGTTTGTATTGTAACTCTATTTTGGATTTTAAATTGTGAGTCGAATGCTTTGAATTATGTATTTTAAATAGAGTTCCTATGTAACGTTTTTAAATGCTTATTTATGTTGAAATATTTGAACTTCATGGTTTTCATGGAAATGAATGTGTTTGGGCTAAACTAGGTTGGAATTTTATGGTAATAGGTTGGTTGAGGCCCAAATGTGACATCTGAGTTGAGGGTGTTACACAAGAAGACTACTAAGGTATTTTTTGATTCTTCTACATCCGATCACAGATTTGAAGTGGGAATTATTTTTGAAAATTGAAATCAGTTTAAGGTTGAATTATATGCTTATGCTATAGCTCACATATTTGATTTCAAGTTTGTATCTAATAGAAAAGAGAAAGTTAGGATAGTTTGTAAGTGAAAAAGGTGTCTATTTGTGGTCCATGCATATTGGGACAAATCTGATGATTGTTTTAAAGTTAAAATTTTAGTGTCTGAGCATCAATGCTCTATAACATTTAAGAACAAAATAGCAAATTACAAGTTGGTAGGAAAACATTTTATTATGTTCCTAGACTGAAGTTGGTGTAGATAATGAAGCTTGGTAGAGAGGAGTTAAATGTGGAGTTGAACAAATAGTGTTGTTGTAGAGCCAAGAAGTGGGTTGAAGAAATGATAAATAGTAGTATTATACATGGATTTAACAGACTGTTTGATTATGTTTTGGCTTTGAGGATTGTTGATCTAGAAAGCAGCTTTGATTTAGTGGTGGAGAGACCTACTGTTGTTGACATACCTAAATTTAGGAGACTTTATGTATGCTTTAGTGCATTAAAATAAGGATTTAAGAGCTATTACAGACATGTGATTGGAGTAGATGGTTGTTACTTGAAAGGTTTATTAAAAAGAGAAATTGTAATATCCCAATTTTTGGCTAGTGACCAAAATGTAAATTTTGAAAGTTTTGTGGCTAACGTATAAACTTTGGAAAAGTTCAGGGATTAAAGTGTAATTTTTGAAAGTTATGTATTTTAACCCCGTAAATGAATAGTTTACCCCCAAGAATGACGTTGTCATGTTACCCGGGATTTTCGTACGGAGTTTGTATTAATGGCTATAAAATGATAAAGTTCAAAAAAATATTTGGATAATCGGATCAAGCTAAAATTTCAGAGATAGTTCTATGGACCTTAGAAGAGTCATAAAATATCATTTTATGGATATTTGAATGTTAAAAAGATTGGGAAAAATTTAAATCGATCGAAATAACATGGAATGACAATTTTGTGAGTAAGTTGATCAGTAAAGGGCATTTTGGTCATTTTGCCCAAAAGAAACATGGATGGAATCTTGAGATTTCTTTTATGTATGAATAGTGTTTGATTAGAATCCAACTAAGTCTAGTTGGAATGTTACAAAATGGCAAATTAGAAATATAAATCTAGTTGGAGGGTATTTTTGGAAAGTAGAATTTATTGAATTAAAAATTCATTTTTAATGATACAAGTGTCTTAAATATATGAAATATGAAGGAATTATCAACTAAAATAATCTCCAAAACTTTGGTGAAGAGAAAAAGAAAATAAAATTTTACAAGCTCGATTTAAGCCCCAAATCTTGGTTTTTAGGTAATCTTTCGAACTACAAAGTTATTCTACTCTTCGAGCTTTATCTTTTGATGTAAATATTTCATAGAATACTTGCTTGGTTGATGCGATTTTTTATGAGGAAGAAATTAGGGTTTATGAACAAATTGGGGCTTTTATGATTTTATGAATCCATGGTTGATTTTAAGTAAGAATCATGCTTGTATGATGTTAGAATCATGTTATTGAGTTGGGATTTAAAACCTACATATTTTGGATTGTATAGAGAAGATTAGGGTTTATGGATTCAAGTTTAACTTAGGGTTTGTTATGTTGGATTAATGATCTAGTAAGCTTGATTTGTTGTTTGGAAGCAAAACCCTAAGTTAAATACACATGGACCATTTTGGCAAGCTTCAAAAATTAAGGGACCATACCTGATTTTTATGAATTTGATGTGTATTTATATTATTAATGATGTTAGAGACATGAAAATGAAGTTAGAATGTTAAACCGACGATTAATCACATTAGTGACCATTTTGACAAATTGTCAAACTTGAATGGTCTATTCGGCAAAGAGGATATGTAGAAGGAGTAAATCTGATTTTTAGTTAAAATGATGGAATTAAGGTAGTAATTCTGATTTGAGGACTAATTTGCAAAGTTAAGAAGCTTGAATCCTTATATTTGAAATTTGGTGACCACCTCGACAAAACAAGAGAAGTTAGAGAAATAAAGGATTAAATCAGAAGCTTGAATCCTTATGTTTTGATGAAGGATGTAAAGAGAACATATGAATACAAGCTTTATTCTATTCATTTGAAGTAAAGTGATAAGACTAAATTGACAAGTAGAGAAATAAGGAGAAGTTGGTGTAAATTAGAAGTTATTTATGGAAAGTTATGTTAGAATTTGAATTATGGCCGTAAGTTCAAAAATTTGCCATAAATTCTACATAAATGGTTAGATGATGAATTTTATACCTTTGTAAAGATTTGTTAGTCTAGTTTCACTTCCAACAAACAGAAACTGATTTCGAGTTCCGAGTTAAAAGATATGAAATTTTAATCGAATGAAGGTCAGAAAAATTACAGAGCAGTTTCTGCCTAGACAACTCTATGACATGAATGTAAGGAACTTTCATATTTTTTTAGATTTTATTAATTTATTTAGTTTATACCGTTATTGAATCTAGTTTCTCCAGTAGAAATAAAATTAAGATCTAGTATGTATTTGGCCTTGTATAATTAAATCTTTGAAGGTAGCGCAAGCTATCAGAAAATGGAATTTGAAACATTTTGTATTTAAATGTTAGTTAGCAAGCTCAGAAGAATTATTGGAAGTTCAAATTGGTCACTAAGGACCATAATGAGTTTTTGAACAATACAAGGAAGAAAGGAAAAATATTTGGAAATTTTATATTCGAATGATTATATTAGAAAACATGTTTAAGGTATTGTTAGATTTGAATCTAACAAATATTTTATTGTATTCATGTGATTAATGAAGTCAAGTCTGAACCAAAGAAGGTTCGAGGTACTATGAAAGAAAGGATCGAGCTAGGACTTAGTGAGGCATTGTGTTAAGTGGCCAAGGTTATTGGGAACTTACCAGAATAGGAGTCAAGCATGTTGATCAAGCTGCAATCTGACAAACATCAGTAAGACGTTCTAATTTATGATATTCTCTAGTGGGCATGTGTCAATTTATTCGTTAGTTGTTTTAAAGTTATAAGTTTGATTAATAGTCAGATAAATATAAATTATTCGTATGGTTAAAGAATTACTGGTAATGATATTTAATCGGGTAAAATTTTATTTATCGTTTATCGCGTAACAATTTTAAATTTAAGAAAGGGCCTAGGTAGTGTACCTAGTTTTCACCCTGAGTTACATACTTGTTTTAATAACTGAATAACATGTTTTATAAACCAATTCATGGTCAAAACTAGCAATCTGCAAATATGCTACGAATACTTCAAAAGTCGAGAAATGGTTATTTTGCCCAAAAGGGACATTGAGGGAATCTTGAGATTTCTTTTATGGATGAATAGTGGCTGATTAGAATCCAACTAAGTCTAGTTGGAATGTTACAAAATGGCAAATTAGAAATATAAATCTTGTTGAAGGGTATTTTTAGAAAGTGGAATTTATTGAATTAAAAATTCATTTTTAATGATACACGTGTCTTAAATATATGAAATATGAAGGAATTATCAGCAAAAATACTCTCCAAAACGTTGGTCAAGAGAAAAAGAAGAGAAAAAATTTACAAGCTTGATTTAAGCCCTGAATCTCGGTTTTCAGGTAATCTTTCGAACTACAAAGTTGTTCTACTCTTCGAGCTCTATATTTTGATGTAAATAATTCATAGAATAATTACTTGGTTGATGAGATTTGATATGAAGAAGAAATTATGGTTTATGAACAAATTGGGGATTTTATGATTTTATGAATCCATGGTTGATTTGAAGTAAGAATCATGCTTGTATGATGTTAGAATCATGTTATTGAGTTGGGATTTAAAACCTACATATTTCGGATTGTATAAAGAAGATTAGGGTTTATGGATTCAAGTCTAACTTAGGGTTTGAGATGTTGGATTAATGATCTAGTAAGCTTGATTTATTGTTTGGAAGCAAAACCCTAAGTTAAATACATAGGGACCATTTCGATAAGCTTCAAAAATTAAGGGACCATATCTGATTTTTATGAATTTGATGTGTATTTATATTATTAATGATGTTAGAGACATGAAAATGAAGTTAGAATGCTAAACCGAGGATAAATTTCATTAGTGACCATTTTGACAAATTGTCAAACTTGAATGGTCTATTGTGCAAAGAGGATATGTAGAAGGAGTAAATTTGATTTTTAGTTAAAATGATGGAATTAAGGTAGTAATGCTGATTTGAGGACTAATTTGCAAAGTTAAGAAGCTTGAATCCTTATATTTGAAATTTGGTGACCACCTAGACAAAACAAGAGAAGTTAGAGAAGTAAAGGTTTAAGCTTATTTTAATGAATGATGTAAAGAGAACATATAAATACAAACTTTATTCTAGTCATTTGAAGTAAAGTGATGTGACTAAATTGACAAGTAGAGAAATAATGAGAAGTTGGTGTAAATTAGATTTATTTATGGAAAGTTATGTTGGAATTTGAATTATGGAAGTAAATTTAAAAATTCCCCATAAATTCTACAAAAATGGTTATATGATGAATTTTATACCGTTGTAAAGATTTGTTAGTCTAGTTTCGTTTCCAACAAACAGAAACTGATTTTGAGTTCCGAGTTAAATGATATGAATTTTTAATCGAATGAAGGTCAGAAAAATTAAGAGCAGTTTCTGCCTGGACAAATCTGTGACGTAAATGTAAGGAATTTTCATAATTTTTTTAGATTTTATTAATTTATGTGGTTTATACTGTTAGAATTGTTATCGAATCTAGTTTCTCCAGTATAAAGGAAATTAAGATCCAGTATGTATTCTGCACTGTATAAGTAAACCTTTGAAGGTAGCGCAAGCTATCAGAAAATGGAATTTGAAACATTTTGTATTTAAATGTTAGTTAGCAAGCTCAGAAGAATTATTGGAAGTTCAAATTGGACACTAAAGACCATAATGATTTTTTAAACAGTACAAGGAAGAAAGAAAAAATATTTAGAAATTTTATATTTGAATGATTATATTAGACAACATGTTTATGGTATTGTTAGATTTGAATCTAACAAATATTTCATTGTATTCATGTGATTAATGAAGTTAAGTCCGAATCAAAGAAGGTTCGAGATACTATGAAAGAAAAGATCGAACTAGGTCTTAGTGAGGCATTGTGTTAAGTGGCCAAGGTTATTGGGAACTTACCAGAATAGGATCAAGCTACAATCTGACAAACATCAATAAGACATCTAATTTATGATATTCTCTAGTGGGTATGTATCAATTTATTCGTTAGTTATTTTAAAGTTATAAGTTTGATTAATAATCATATAAATATAAATTATTCGTATGGTTAAAGAATTATTGGTAATGATATTTAATCGGGTAAAATTTTATTTATCTTTTATCGCTTACCAATTTTAAATTTAAGAAAGGGCCTAGGCAGTGTACCTAATTTTCACCCTGAGTTACATACTTGTTTTAATAACTGACTAACATGTTTTATAAACCAATTCAGGGTCAAAACTAGCAATCTGAAAATAGGATATGAATACTTCAAAAGTCGAGAAATGGTTATTTTATAAACTAGTTTTATGTCAGAGGTTTTAAAAAAATTTTGCAAGTCTAGAACTCTGTTAAATAATATTGTGACATCCTTAATGTGTATTCGTACTATGAGTATATGTTAAGGGTGTTACATTTAGTGGTATCAGAGCTACAGGTTTAGTCGGTTCTGGATGCTAAACCGAGTTTGTTATAAGTTTGTCAGTAAATACATGCCCCTAGAATGTCATATTACTGATGTGTTGATTGTCTGACTCGAAGCTTCTCCTCATTAGCATAAGATAGAATAAGATTATAGTAAGGAAAGTAAGATGCTACCGAATTTCGTCAATCGACGAATCTCAGAGGTCAAGAAAGGACTCATTGCGAGTACAATGAAGTGAAATAAGTATTGTAATCAACTTCAGTTTGAGTTGAGTTACCTGCATTGTATGGAGCTGATACAGTAATTATAAGATGTTAGTCCTTAACATCTATATATGCACTTATGTTTATAACAACATAGGTTACAAGGAAATTTAGATAGTAATGGCTCACATTTCAAGATAAAAAGGTAGTTGTAAGACTGTAAGTTTGTGATTAAATGATATTAAGATATGAAGAAGTAAGAAGAAGAAGAAGAAGTATCTTTACTTGGGAAATATATATGCTTGAGGGTCGAATATAGCACTCCATACGACAATATTGGTTAAGTTATGAGAAAGAAAGATGGAAAACTTAGTAGTAGGAAATTATTAGATGGGAATTATACTTAACCCGGTAAAGAAATAATGTTTGATGAAAAGAAAATTTTCTCTGAATGGATAGCAAACTTGGTTAATAGAGACCAAGAATTAAGAAATCTGAAGATTTCATTAATAGTGGTTTCTCAAGGAAATGTAAGATAAAAGAAGTTATTAGAAGGATCAAGGCAAAATTGAAGAAGTAGTAACAAGGTTAGACATTAACCACTTTCCGCTCAATATGATGTTAAAGTGCTGGTGAAGTTGGAAATGCCTAGTTAAAGTGAGGTTTATTATTTCGAACTCTGGATATGATTTTAGAGAAAATTCAATATCAAGTTCTTTATACTTTTATTACTAGAGAGTTGGGAAGTCTTGAAGTGTTGGACTTCATGTAGGATATTGAAGGAAAACCAATGTCGATAGACTATTGGTTTAGCAAATATAAAGATGATGATAGAAGGGCTTTGTTGCGATGATCGGGAAAAAGCTCAATATGATGGTAATTTATCCCTTGGGACATAGCACATGAGGGCATGAATTGGTTATATTCCTACGATGCCATTGTGGATTGTCTCTTAAAGCGATTAATATTGAGGAACTCGGAAGGCACAAAGATAATAGTAGTTGGTGAAAGGGTAAATCCCATATCCAATGTAATTTCAGCTATTTCTGTCAAGAAACTGTTGCTACAAGGCAGCCAAGCTTTCTTAGCAAATCTAGTGGATACTCGAGTTTCTGAGATTAAATTGGAAGATATTCCGACTATCCGAGAGTATCTAGATGTATTCACAGATGAGTTACCGGGATTTCCTCCAGATCGAGAGGTGGAATTCAAAATAGAGGTGTTACCAAGTAGTACGCCTATATCGATGGCCGCGTATAGAATGGCTCCAACCTAGCTTCAGGAGTTAAAGGTACAATTACAAGAATTATTAGATCAAGGTTTTACAAGGCCAAGTATGTCACCTTGGGGCGCACCAGTGTTATTTGTGAAAAAGAAAGATTGATTCATGCGATTATGCATAGATTACCGTCGGATAAATAAGGTGACAACAAAGAATAAGTATCCTCTTCTGAGGATTGATGACCTTTTTGATCAGTTAAAAGGCGCAACTGTATTTTCTAAGATTAATCTCCGATCGGGGTATCATTAGTTAAATATCAAGGAAGAAGATATTCCGAAGACAGCTTTTCGAACTCGGTATGGACACTATAAGTTTGTAGTGATGCCATTTGGATTGACAAATGCTTCTGCGACATTCATAGATCTGATGAACCGAGTACTTCAACCTTACTTGGATCAATTTTTGGTGGTATTCGTCGATGATATTTTAGTTTATTCAAAGACAAAGGAAGAACATGATGCCCACCTTCTCATTGTTCTTCAGGCCCTTCGAGAAAAGTTGTATGCTAAGCTTCCAAAGTATGAATTTTGGTTGCCAGAAATTGCTTTTCTTGGCCATATGGTTTCGGCAAAGGGGATAAGAGTAGATCCCAAGAAAGTACAAGCTATAGTTGAATGAAAAACTCCGAAGAATGTTTTTGAGGTTTAGAGTTTCTTGGGACTTGCTAGTTATTATTGAAGGTTTGTAAAGAAATTCTCGATAATTGCCTCCCCACTAACCAAGCTATTTAGGAAGGATGTATCATTTATTTGGACGGATAAGTGCCAAGAAAGTTTTGAGACATTAAAAATGATCTTAATAGAAGCCCTGGTGCTAGTACAACCAGAATCGGGCAGAGATTATGTGGTTTATAGCGATGCTTCTCATAATGGTTTGGGATGCGTACTTATGCAAGAAGGAAAAGTGGTAGCCTAAGGTTCAAGGCAACTTAAGACGCATGAGAAGAATTATCCTACTCATGATTTAGAGTTAGTAGCAGTTGTATTTGCTTAAAAGATATGACGCCATTATCTATATGGTGAGCGATGCTACATTTACACAGATCATAAAAGTTTAAAGTATCTGCTAACTCAAAAGGAGTTGAACATGAGGCAAAGAAGGTTGATCGAACTTCTTAAGGATTATGATGTTGTGATTGACTACTATCTAAAAAAAAGCCAATATAATAACCAATGCACTTAGTTGGTAGATATTCTTTACTTTAAGAGCAATGAATGTGCAACTGTATTGGAAAAAGATTGGTATGTTAATTACAGAACTTTAGTTTAGACCTATTCATTCAGGTCGGATTAAATATTTTTAGTTGAAATATGAAAAATGTTGCCAAGGTTAGAACAAATTGAAAATGGTGAAAATAAAGACTTCAAAGTTAAGTATGTTTGATGTTTGAGAAAAATATTATGTTCTTGACGATGCATCCAGAAAAGAATAAGAGGTATCTAGGTCTGAAGAGCAAATATTGATGCCTAGAGATAAAAAGGACAATAACTGAATTTATGGCTACATCCTTGGCAGGCTAACAACTAGAAGTGAAACATCAAGTACCTTTAGAAATGTGGTAACATATTTCCTTTCCCCTAGTGGAAGTGGAAAATAATTATGATGGATTTTATATCTAGGTTACCAATGATACCGATTAAAGATGATTCGAGTTGGGTATTTATGGATAGAGTGAATCAATCTATAATGAATAAATATGCCGAGCGATAAATCTGAAGTACTGTAAAGTGACGTGATGTACCTATTTTCATTGTGTGTGATTAAGATCCAAGATTATCTCTGTAACACCCTCTTCCTGTATTTGTAACCAAACACGAGTCGATGTTACAAAACATGTTTAAACAATTTTCACCACTACAAACCAAACTGGCAGCCCGCACTATCTCTAAACAAATTTTTTTATAAATTTTTGTAAGCTTCAAAACTTCATTTCGAAAATTTCCTAGTAAACTAGATTCACCAGCTATCAATCCATATAAATTAGAGAGCTTAACTCATGGAACACAAGTGCAGAAAATTCGTTAAACATGCACTACAGTGCAAATCTGCTGTCTGAAAATTCTGACCTTGCATCGAATAAAAATTCATAACTTTTTACACCGAACTCGAAATCAGTCACCGTTTGTTTTAAAAGAAACTAGACTCAATTTTTAGTTCATACGTATAAATCTCATTTTCTAATTCAATATACAGAATTTATAGAAAATTTTCAAACTTACTGCCCAAAACAGAGTTTCTGGACAGCCTCAACTTGTTTCCAATATAAATTCACTAACTAGTCAATAATCACATTTTAGCTAAAAATATAACCAAATAATGAGTATTTTAATGTCTTATTTACAGAAAATATATAAAATCATTATTATACATGCCACTACGCAAAATATGATATCGGATGTCAAAGCATTACTAAGATAACCTGTGATTTCCCTTCGAACTCGGGATGATGCCAAAACGTTCCTGCTTACGAACCACATGATCAACCTACGTGTGCACATACATAATACACACGCTAAGCATAACTTAGCGAGGCATTATAAGTAATCATAAAATCAAGTAATAGAATAAATGAAAACATGGTTAAGCAAGGTAATAATAAATCTTCTTTTAGTTCAAAATCATCATATATAAGAGAATGGTGATTATCATGTACTTTAACTTTGTAATTGGCCCAAGAATTGTATAAGTATGCAAGGTCTGTACTCCTTGAGTACTGGTCATCAAAGTGACGATAAACATATAGACACATAAGTGTCGGCATCATATAGGCACATACGTTCTAATAAACATATAGGATCCGAAGATCGGTGTGTAGCTACACGTAGTCCTTGACTACTGGACCTCTAATGACATGCCACTATACTATAACTCTCTATCATTACTTGGGCAATAAAACCATATCATATATTTTTAAATCATCATGTATAAACAATTCATATATCACCATTATTTAATAACAAATTGCCATAACAAAACATAATAGAGCGGTTCATACCCTATTATGTGCTAACCCTTTTCTTTGCCTGTAAAATATCATATAACTTAAATAAAAACCATGCTATCATTTTAATAAGATCATATAAATAAAATTTTTGAAATTAACCAAAATAAATTTTGAAACATATGAATGCACTCACCTTATATGCCTCACTAGCTACTCATACCAAAACGTATCTATTCTGAAACTCCTTCTTTGTCCTTCAACTTGTTTCGATCACAAGCTTGCTTGTTATCTGTATGTATATTAAATACATAACACAAGCAATTTTTGAGTACATACTCATACTATACAAATAATGGAAAGTAACTAAAATAACTATCCATTATACATAACTTGATTCCAATAAAACTTCCTATATTCGAATTACATTTCTTTACATTTTTTCATAACTCTTCAACTTTCTCCAAAATACCCAATTTAGTCACTAAGGGCTATTTTGAGCTTCTAACCATCATTTTAGAATTTAATCCTTTCATTTCTCATTCCTTATGCTCTAGGACCCAAACTTTAGAAATTTACATATTGGTCCTCAAGATTGCCGAAAATTCTAAAATAGTCCCAAAGTCAATATAAACTTCAAAATCATCATTCCAATCATTTAACTTAATTTTCTAACATAACATACTTCAAAAACAAGCTTGACAATCAAGTCCCTAAACTTTCCAAAATTTACATTTTGGTCCCTAATGCAAAATAATTAGGGATTTTCATTTCAAACAACTTAAATCACCATAATAAACCATTCTTCCTTCAATCATGTCCCTAAATTCCAAACTTGACATAAACTCTAAACTTCCATCTTTCAAGAGCATGGGTATTTCTTCATTCTAACAACAAAATCAAGCTTGTATAACATTATTCTCATCATTTCCATCATCAAAATAAAATTTTCAAGAATTTCCCTTTATTTTTCATCATGGCCAAATGGTCACTTTATATGTTTCCATGGATTTTTCATCATTTGAACAATAAGAACAACATCACAAGCATATTTCCAACTTGAATAACCATAAAAACTCAAGAATCCAACATGCTCTTCATCCAACCAAATCTCCAAACTCAACTTAGAGAAATGAAAACCAAATAAAAATTATACCAAAAGATAGAGAATTTATTAGAGATCATTTTTCTATTTCATATCTCAAGCCTAAATCCAACCATGGAAGCTTAAAAATTGAGTTGAAATTTTGCTTACCCTCGCTATGGAGTTTTCGGCAGCCCCTTGGAGAAGATGAGATGATATTTTCGCCAAATTTTTGTTCTTTAATTATGCCAAATGGCATAATTTACACCAAATTAAATAATACAAATCCTTTAATAGTTAAAAGACCATTATACCCTTGAGTTATGACAAATCTCATGCCAACACTTGTCTTTTCTTATCCATAATAATCATAATTAATCAAAAAGTAAGGGTGAAATGACCATATTACCCTTAATAAATCAACTTATCTTCAAAAATGCCATTTTTCCTATTTCACCCAATACTGCATAGAATCGAATTTAAATCGAATAAAACAATTCAAAAACCATAATATCATGTTCTTCCAGTCTTTCTCTGACTTCCATAAAATTTTCATAATTTTTCAAATTCGAATAATCATTCAAATTAATTTCCTAAACTTATCGTATTTATAACTTTTCACACAAATCTCATGCCAAAAATCCGATTCCCACCAAAATTCTTATACTAGGATAAACCATTCATTTTTGCCATAAAAATAATTATTGGGAAAATTACCATGATGGTCCCTAAACTTTTCCCAACTTTTCACTTTGGCCACCAAACTTTAAAATTTTACGTTTTAGTCTCTAAACTAAAACCACCAAACTTTAATTCTTTGCAATTTAGTCACTATGCAAATATTGGGGTATTGCAATTCTCCCCCTTAAGAAAATTTGTCCTCGAATTTTAAAACGTACATGATTTAAAAAGATGTGGATCTTGCTTTTCCATTACGTCATTTGCCTCCCAAGTGGATTCTTCCACTTGATGGTTTCGCCAAAGAACTTTCACCAATGGAATAGTCTTATTCCTCAATTCTTTAGTTCCATGAGCAAGAATCTTCACTGGTTTCTCCTAGTAGGTCAAATCTGCCTGAATTTCAATATCTAGAGGCAATATTACGTGAGAAGGATCTGATCTATACTTTCTAAGCATCGAGACATGAAATACATTATGAATCTTGCTCAACTCTGGAAGCAAAGCTAATTGATAAGCCACTGGACCAACTCTCTTTAAGATTTCATAAGGGCCAATTAACCTCGGACTTAATTTTCCTTTACGTCCAAAGCGTAACACCTTTTTCCAAGGTGAAACTTTCAAGAATACTTTCTCGCCAACCTCAAACTCTATATCTTTCCTCTTTGAATCTGCATAAGATTTCTGCCGATCTAAAGCTTTCTTGAGGTTGTCTTGTATTATCCTTACCTTATCCTCAACATCTCTAACCAGATCAGGTCCAATGACTTTACGATCTTCGAGTTCAAACCAATTCAAAGGTGTTATGCATCATGTACCGTATAAAGCTTCATAAGGAGTCATCTTTATACTTGCTTGATAACTATTATTATAAGCAAATTCAGTAAGTGGCAAATATTTCTCCCATGAACCTTTGAACTCGAGTACACAAGCTCTAAGCATATCTTCAAGAATTTAAATAATCCTTTTAGATTGGCCATCTGTTTTGGGGTGAAAAGCAGTGCTAAAATTCAATCAAGTTCCCAATGCCTCGTATAAAGAACTCCAAAATATTGAAGTAAACTTCGGATCTCTATCTGATACTATAGAAACAGGTACACCATGCAACTGCACAATCTCCTTGATATACAAATATGCATACTTATTCATTATGTAATCTGTTCGAACGGGAATGAAATGGGCAGGCTTTGTCAATCTATCAACTATCACCCAGATAAAATCCTTTTTGCTCGAAGTCATCGGTAACCCCGTTACAAAATCCATAGTGATATTCTCCCATTTCCATTGTGGAATAGCTATCGGTTGTAGCTTTCTCGATTGTACTTGATGCTCAGCTTTCACTTGTTGACATGTTAAACATTTAGTCACAAATTTTGTCATAGTTCTTTTCATACCTGGCCACCAATACTTGCTTTTCAGGTCTTGATACATCTTATTACCTCCAGGATTCATTGCCAATGGACTATAACGAGCTTCATATAACAATTCTCGTTTTAATTCTTCACTATCAGGGATATATACTCTATCTCGATAATAAAGGCATCCATTGGTTTTAACCGTATAGTCTTTGACCTCACCACTTTCCATTTGTTTCAAAATTGCTAAGCATTTTTCATCCCTACTTTGAAGTTCTTTAATCTGAGCTGTCAAAGTAGATTTAAGCTGCAATTCTGCAATCAAAGAACCATCATCTCGCAACACCAACTGAGTATCCAAAGTTCTCAAAGCAGCAAATGTCTTCCGACTTAAAGCATCAGCTACAACATTTGCCTTTCCTGGGTGATAATTAATAACAAGATCATAATCTTTGATTAGCTCGAGCCATCTTCTCTGTCTCAAATTCAAATCTTTTCGCGTCATTAAATCTTAAACTTTTGTGATCCGTATAAATATAGCATGGCTCACCATACAAGTAATGACGCCATATTTTCAAAGCAAAAACTACTGCGGCCAACTCTAGATCATGAGTCGGATAGTTCCTTTCATGTGTTTTTAACTGTCTAGAAGCATATGCAATTACTCTACCTTCTTGTATCAATACACATCCCAATCCATTATGGGACGTGTCACTGTATAAGGTAAAATCCTTACCCGATTCTGGTTGCACAAGTACTGGTGCTTCCGTTAAAATCTGCTTCAATTGCTCAAAGCTCTACTGACACTTATCAGTCCAAACGAAAGTTACATCCTTCTGTAATAGCTTAGTAATTTGTGTAGCAATCATCGAAAAACCTTTCACAAAACGTCTATAATATCCTACTAATCCCAAGAAACTGCGAACCTCAATAATATTCTTGGGAGGATTCCAATCAACAATGGCTTGGACCTTTTTGGATCAACCCGAATTCCTTCGGCCGAAACAATATGACCTAGGAAAGATACTTCTGATAACCAAAATTCACATTTAGAGAGTTTATCATATAGTTCATTCTCTCTTGATGTCTGCAATACTATCCGCAGATGAGCATCATGTTCTTCCCCGGTCTTCTGGTCTTCGAGTAAATCAGTATATCATCAATAAACACTACAACGAACTGATCCAAGTACGCCTGGAACACTCTATTCATTAGATCCATGAATGCTTCAGGAGCATTAGTGAGACCAAAAGGCATAACCACAAATTCATAGTGTCCATACCGTGCCTGAAATGCTATTTTTGGAATATCCTCATCCTTGACCTTTAATTGGTAATACCCCGACCGAAGATCAATTTTTGAAAACACAGCTGCCACTTTTAATTGATCAAATAGATCATCAATCATCGGTAAGGGATACATGTTCTTGATCGTCACTTTATTTAGCTGACGATAGTCAATGCATAACCGTATCGAACCATCTTTCTTTTTAACAAAAAGAATGGGCGCTCCCCAGGGTGATACACTAGGTCGTATAAAACCTCGATCTAAAGGAGCTTGCAATTGAGCTTTAAGCTTTCTCAACTCTATCGAAGACATCTGATAAGGTGCCATTGATACTGGTTCAGTACTGGGTAAAATATCTATTCCAAATTTCACCTCTCTATCTGGAGGTAATCCCGGTAATTTTTCAGGAAACACATTAGGGAACTATTGAACTGTAGGAATACTGTTAATATCTATTTTTGATGAATTAACATTTACAACATGGTCTAAGAAAGCCTGGCACCCCTAATACAACAATTTCATCGCCTTCATCGCTGAGATCACATTACTCATACAATTTGATCCTTCGCCAACCACTACGATTTCTGTACCTTCCTTACTTTTTAGCACTAGTCGTTTCAAACGACAATCCACTATGGCATGGTAAGCATATAACCAGTCCATGCCCAAAATAATTTCAAAATCATGGAAAGGTAATTCCATCAAATCAACTGGGAATTTAATTCCCTGAATGACTATCGGGCATTGTTTGCAAATTTTACTCACCCGAGCACTATGGCTAATAAGATTGGTTGCGAAGACATCACTAGATGTAGGTTCCAAGGTAATCCTCCTATATTGGACTAACTTAGAACTAACATATGAATGAGTAGATCCCGGATATATCAATACAAATACAGGTTCATTAAAAAGCTGGAAAATACATGTAACAATATCCGGTGCATCCCTGTCATCCTCAGTGTGGATGTGGTAGACTCTTGCGGAGGTCTTTAATTCCTTATTGGAAGCAGCATTAGAGGCTCCCAGATGATTAACTCCAAAATAGTTTTGACTGGCCTGATTTTTTCCTTCTTGGTTCTGAACTACTGATCTTTTCGACTTATCTAGCCTATTGCCACTTCTCGGACAATCTCGAAGGAAATGATCAGTAGCACCACAACCAAAGCAAGCTCCTGTAACTAGTTGACATTGTCCATGATGGAATTTGCCACAATAATCATATTGATGTTTCCTCGAACTTCCTGTCTTTGCAGAGGAAACCTGTGAACCTTTGGACTTCCCGATCCAAATCTTTGTTTGTTACTTTGGTATGAGCCCTTGCCTCGCTTGGATGATGATGAACCAAAAGGTGCTCCATAACTTCTTTTCTGAGATTGCATATCCCGAGTTGTTAGCTTTTCTAGTCGAACTTTTTCCATTCCTTTTGCTCGGTTGACAACATCCTGAAATATAGTGATATCCATAGCAATCAGCACCTCTTTATAATCAGGATCCAACCCTTCAATGAAGCAGGTGGTACGATCTTTCTCTGTAGGAATCAACTCCTAGGCGAAACGGCTCAATTTTTTAAATTCACATTCATATTCGTATACAGTCCGGTCGCCTTGCTTGAGATTCAGAAATTGGCTCCTTATTTCTCAGATGAACATGTCTCCGATATACTTATCATGGAACTCACGAAGGAAAAAGTCCCAAGTGATCTCTTCCTAAGGACAAGTGGTGAGTTCGACCACCGGATACGAGCCTTTCCCTTAATAAAGACACAGCTCCCTCTAACTTTCTCTGGTCATCACAGCGCAATCCTTCGAGCATAATCTTTAAATCATTAAGCCAATTATCTACAACAATAGGATCTCCACTAACAAAATCTGATGCTTACAGATCTTTTAGCTATTTAGAAATAGAAAACTCAGGGAGGACGATTAATTATCATCTCTAAGTCTTGTAGGAAGTTTCCCTGATTTTGTACCGGCATTCCAGGTTGAACCAGTACATTCTCAGCAGGCTGTGCTAAAGGCGGAGCAAAACTAGTTTCTTGTCCAACCTCAGCCACATTTTGACCCTCTATATGGGTTGCCTGACGTGAACCTTCACCCTCAAACATCTGTACTCATCATAACATTTAACATTAGTAAGCAGGAGCATCAACTATACAAATGTTATCATTAGTAATTTATGACATCCTAGTGACATGTACACACTTTTTAATTCATAACACACTCAATTTAAATCAGAACTGGCTAAACCTGTGGCTCTGATACCAATAAATGTAATACCCTCTTCTCGTATTTGTGACCAAACTCAAGTCGATGATGTTACAAAACATGTTTAAACAATTTTCACCACTACAAACCAAACTAGCATCCCGCACTGTCTCTAAACTATAATTTTTATAATTTTTTCTAATCTTCAAAAATTCATCTGGAAAAATTCTTAGTAAACTAGATTCATCATGCTATCAATCCATATAAATTAAAGAGATTAACTCATGGCACACAAATGTAGAAAATTAGTTAAACATGCACTACAGTGCAAACCTGTTGTCTGAAAATTCTGACCTTGCATCGAATACAAATTCATAACGTTTTACACCGAACTCGAAATCAGTCACCATTTGTTTTAAAAGAAACTAGACTCAATTTTTAGTTCATGCATATAAATCTCATTTTCTAATTCAATCTACAGAATTTATAGCAAATTTTCAAACTTACTGCCCAAAACAGAGTTTCTGGTCAGCCTCAACTTGTCTCCAATATAAATTCACTAACTAGTCAATAATCATATTTCAGTTAAAAATATAACCAACTAATGAGTATTTTAATGTCAATTTTAAACAAAATATATAAAATCATTATTATACATGCCACTACGCAAAATATGATATCGGATGTCAAAGCATTACTAAGATAACATGTGATTTCCCTTCGAACTCGGGATGATGCCAAAACGTTCCTGCTTACGAACCACGCGATCAACCTACGTGTGCACAAGCATAATAAACACGCTATGCACAACTTAGTGAGGCATTATAAGTAATCATAAAATCAAGTAATAGAATAAATGAAAACATGGTTAAGCAAGGTCATAATAAATTTTCTTTTAGTTCAAAACCATCATATATAAGAGAATGGTGATTATCATGTACTTTAACTTTGTAATTGGCCCAAAAATTGTATAAAGAGAAATTAAAGTATGCAAGGTCTGTACTCCTTGAGTACTGGTCATCAAAGTGATGATAAACATATAGACACATAAGTGTCGGCATCATATAGGCACATAAGTGCTGATAAACATATATGATCCGAAGATCGGTGTGTAGTTACACGTAGTCCTTGACTACTGGACCTCTAATGGCATGCCACTATACTGTAACTCTCTATCATTACTTGGGCAATAAAACCATATCATATATTTGTAAATCATCATGTATAAACAATTCATATATCACCATTATTTAATAACAAATTGCCATAACAAAACATAATAGAGCAGTTCATACCCTATTATGTACTAACCTTTTTCTTTGCCTGTAAAATATCATATAACTTATACAAAAACCATGTTATCATTTTAATATAATCATATAAATATAATTCTTGAAATTATCCAAAATATATTTTGAAACATTTGAATGCACTCACCTTATATGCCTCACTAGCTACTTATACCAAAACTTATCTATTCTGAAACTCCTTCTTTGTCCTTCAACTTGTTTTGATCACGAGCTTGCTTGTTATCTGTATGTATATTAAATACATAACACAAGCAATTTTTGAGTACATACTCATACTATACAAATAATGGAAAGTAACTAAAATAACTATCCGTTATACATAACTTGATTTCAATAAAACTTCCTATATTCGAATCACATTTCTTTACACTTTTCCATAACTCTTCAACTTTCTCCAAAATACCCAATTTAGTCACTAAGGACTCTTTTGAGCTTTTAACCATTATTTTCGAATTTAATCCTTTCATTTCTCATTCCTAATGCTTTAGGACCCAAACTTTAGAAATTTACATATTGGTCCTCAAGATTGTCAAAAATTCTAAAATGGACCCAAAGTCAATATAAACTTCAAAATCATCATTCCAATCATTTAACTTAATTTTCTAACATAACATACTTCAAAAACAAGCTTGACAATCAAGTCCATAAACTTTCCAAAATTTACATTTTAATCCCTAATGCAAAATAATTAGGGATTTTCATTTCAAGCAACTTATATCATCATAATAAACCATTCTTCCTTCAATCATGTCCTTAAATTCCAAACTTGACATAAACCCTAAACTTCCATCTTTCAAGATCATGGGTATTTCTTCATTCTAACAACAAAATCAAGCTTGTATAACATTAGTCTCATCATTTCCATTATCAAAATAAATTTTGCAAGAATTTCTTTTTATTTTTCATCACAGCCAAATGGTCACTTTATATGTTTCCATGGAATTTTCATCATTTGAACAATAAGAACAACATCACAAGCATATTTCCAACTTGAATAACCATAAAAACTTAAGAATCCAACATGCTCTTCATCCAACCAAATTTCCAAACTCAACTTAGAGACATGAAAACCAAATAAAAATTATACCAAAAGATAGAGAATTTAATGGAGATCATTTTTCTATTTCATATCTCAAGCCTAAATCCAACCATTGAAGCTTAAAAATTGAGTTGAAATTTTGCTTACCCTAGCTATGGAGTTTTTGGTAGCCCCTTGGAGAAGATGAGATGATTTTTTTTCCAATTTTTTGTTCTTTAATTATGCCAAATGGCATAATTTACACCAAATTAAATAATACAAATCCTTTAATAGTCAAAAGACCATATACCCTTGAGTTATGACAAATCGCATGCCAACACTTGTCTTTTCTTATCTATAATAATCATAATTAATCAAAAAGTAAGCGTGAAATAACCATTTTGCCCTTAATAAATCAACTTATCTTCAAAAATGCCATTTTCACCCATTTCACCCAATACTGCATAGAATCGAATTTAAATCGAATAAAATGATTCAAAAACCATAATATCTTGTTCTTCTAGTCTTTCTATGACTTCCATAAAATTTTAATAATTTTCTGAATTCGAATAATCATTCGAATTAATTTCCTAAATTTATCATTTTTATAACTTTTCACACAAATCCTGTACCAAAAATCTGATTCCCACCAAAATTCTTATACATAAACCATTCATTTTTCCATAAAAATACTTATTGGGAAAATTACCATGTTGGTCCCTGAAATTTTCCCAACTTTTTACTTTGGCCACCAAACTTTAAAATTTTACGTTTTAGTCACTAAACTAAAACCACCAAACTTTAATTCTTTGCAATTTAGTCACTATACAAATGTTGGGGTATTACAATCTCTAGATTTTGGAGTTCCTTGCATAAGACATTAGAGACTTGACATAATTTCAACACTATGTAACGCCCCAATTTTGCTCCTAGCGGTTTTGTGGCTTGTTAGACAGTCCAGTGGACCGCGTTAGGGATTCGAGTCGAATTCGGGACCGTATATTTTTCGATAAGATAAAAATGTCGAAAAATGACAAAATATCATATTTTAATATATGATTATTATTGGTGAAAGCAATTTTGGAAAATGGGTTTTGGAAATGTGACATTTTGGTTAGTGACCAAAATGCAATTTTTGAAAACTATTTTAAAGTGACTAAAATGAAAAGGGTCAAATTCTTATAATCCTTAAGGAGCTATTTTACCAAGTTTTTTTTCTTGTGATTTCTCCCTTTAATTAAATCATTTTAGCATGTGTTTTAAAGGTTGATTAAAAGAGAATTCGTTATTAAAGTTAGTTATTTGCTTTCAAAGAAAATTCACGGAAATTTTTCCTAAACTTTTTCTCTCAACTTATTTTCTGCCAAACACTCAGAATTTCATCAAAATCTAGAGGTTAGAGATCATTTTTACTCAGGTTATTGATTTAAATTTGATTATTTAACATTGTTTTACAAAATCTCATTAAAATCTTATGTTTTCTTAGCTTTAACAAGCCAATTGAGGGAGAAATCACACAATAGGGGTAAGGTCTGTGATATCCTTTATTGAATGGTTCTTTATTGATATTACCAAGTTTTTGATCCTTGATTTATGGTTTATAATCTGATTTGATATTTTTATATTGAATTAATTGATTTATTTGGGTAAAATTGATGAAATAGAGAAAGATTCGAATTGAATATGATTTCTAGTGTTATGGATTGAGTTTAAACACATTTTGGATATATAATAATGTTGATAAGTCTATTTTGTGAAAGGAATCCCGAAACTCTTGAATCTCTAATTGTTTAAGTTGCTAGAAGTGTGTTTTTGTCGTTACTATGTGGTTACTGGAAGTATTTGGATGTGTTAATTTTGTTTTTGAGTGTTAATTGATGATTGTAGAAGTGTTAGATTGTTAGTTGTGGCTGGGTTGTGTTTGGAAAGGATTAGATGATGATTTTAGTTGTTGTGGTTGGGTAATTTTGAGAGGAATGTGGAAATCCGTGAGGATTTGTTGTTGCGGTGTTTTGAATGCATTGAGATGCATTAATCCTCTGTTGTAATGTGGTTAAAATAGGGGAGGTTGATCCAGAAGTGATCGGTGAAGCTTTGGAGGCTTCAGACGCTTGATTTTGCGTCGGTGAATTGAGGTTTCGCGTATCAGTGAGTAAGAACGTGGGTTCTAGCTATGGAATATTTTAAAGGTGGTTTATGGGAGTTTAAACTTAGCTTGATACGCTGATTTAAACTCGGAAGAAAGTAAATATGGTTTTTCTCTCTCGGCCGTGCTAGTGTGAAACGATTTTTATGCACTTGTGTTGATTTACATTGAGCCTACTATTTAAACATATTTTAAAGTATTTGTGATACTTTTTTAAGCATGAGATGCTGAAGGATGCACATGGTAAGTGATCCTTGTAAGTATATGGTTTATACTTGTGGTTTAAAGCATGGTTGTTGCTTTGGAAAATTGGTTTGGTTAATGCTTGTTAAAAATAGCGAGGTAATGGTAAATGGTTAATTATATTGGCAAGTGATGTGGTTTTAAAATTGTTATCGGATATAGTTGGCTGGCCATAGGATTGATAGTGCACTATAATAAGCCGCCTTGGATGTTGAGGGGTTTAGATCCGTGTACTGAAAACTCCATCCAAGTACCCTAACAGTAGAGGGGTTTTACAGTACCGTATACTCCCGTTAGTGGATTAAGCATCTAACTGAGGTAAGGGGTTGGTGTCCCCGTGGGTTGAAAGTGTACCTGTTGTTTAGGTGTCACGATTGTGATTGTATCGCTATTTTCCGATTGAGATGGCTTGAAGTGTTGGGTAAACACTTGTTGAATCTGTGTATCCAATGAACTATTTTGGTAAAGGAATTTGGTTAATGATCACTTGTAAGCCAATATAATTGTTGATGTATCATTGGAAGGTTTATGTTGTATATTGTGATTTAAACATGTTTACTTTTTAAGCTTTGCATATGGTTGTTATGCATGAAAGGCTTAAATTGAGGTTGAGCAATGAGACTTCTTGTTGGTTAGTGATACATGTTGCATATAGTTTAGTATGCTGGTTTTAAAGATGTTAAGTGCATGTTCTAAAGGCATGATAATGTTTTAAAGGTTGTTTGAAATGAGATTTCAATGTAATGTTGATAAATGGTTTTAATGCATTGATGGTCTGTTGTTTTTCAGCTCTCCTCACTAAACCTAGTGTGATTACGCTCGTTTTGTCCATCAATGCAGAGAATTAAAAGCTTGTGAGGCAGGGAGAAGCAAGTGATCGGTACAAGACTTGGTAACCAAAGTATGCTTGAACTAGACCATAAGTAATAAGGGCAATGGGGGTTCCGTTGTTGTTTTGGGAGATGTTTTGTTAAAATCCCTAGTTGAGCAAGTTTGTTTAGCTGCTCTTGAATTGTAAATGGCCTTTATGGTTCGATGTTGGTGATGGTTTGAAGTTTCATATGTTGCTTGAATGGTTTTATAGGGTACATGCCTATAGATTTACATTTGATGCAAAATGTCATGAAATGATGATGAATTTGTGATGTTATATAGTGGTTTGACTTTAGGTTATGTTGGCTGTGTGTTAGGGGCATGTTAGAGTGTTTTGGAAGGGTTGAAAGCATGTTAAACCAGCTAAAAATGATATTATAGGCCCATGCATACCGATACTTGGGGGACCGTATCGTTACGGCTAGGTGAATTTGGACACTTGGGATCGGTACGGGTATGTGTGTACCGGTACAGATAAGCCATTTAAGCTTGACATATCGATACGGTATAAGGTGTATCGGTACAGGGACTCGTTACTAGAAAGTTGCTTTTTGGGAGAAACTCGTGTACCAGAACAATGAAGACTCGTATCGGTACAATATTAATATTTTATTAGCTGACATGGCGTACCGATACGATACACAGTGTATCGGTATGAGTGGCTACTCCATATCGGTACAGCTGTGATCGTACCGGTACCAGTGGCTGTTGATCCTGTTAATGTTATGGAAAAGAAGTTCTGTAACCTTGCGTTTTATTCCCTAAATATTGTGGATGCAATTGAATAAGATCGGATGATCGTTTTAAGCTGAATTTTGACGTGTAAGCATGTAACTTGTCTAATTAAAGGATGGTAATTTAAAATTTGGCTAAGTCCTCGTAATTTCTAGGTTTTACAATTTGGTCCCTAAATCATAATTATAATCAATCGGATGTCAATTCGATGTCCGATTGGGTTGGGTTTTCACCAGAGATCTGTATGCACACATAGGATAATTATTTTGCGTCTAGATATGATAAAATAAAAAATAAGGGGTCGGGTTTCGGGTTGAATTTCTTTACGGTTTACCTTGGTAAACCTAATGTAGCTCACTCAGTTTGGTCTTGCGACTAGGCCGGGTCGAGGGGTTACATTTGGTGGTATCAGAGCTAGGTTTGCGATAGTTGGGAGTTGGTTTGATTGTTGTGATGTTTTTGTGAACTTTTATCTGATATTTAATATGCACGGTAATTGTAATATGCATGGTGATTGCTTTATGCCATGTTAGGGGGGAATTTGGGAAACCTATTGCCTTATTATTATAGTCTGAAATGTTATGATTTTGAAACGGAAGTCTTGGATTCTTGCTTGAAGCTGGCCTAATTGTTTTGTGTTTGAATGATTATCATGCCTTAGATATATTGTTAGCACGATGGGATTGAGGAGAGAGTTGTGATCTGGTATGATTGCTGCAGCCACTGGGCAGGAGATTGAAGAGAATGTTATACCTCGTGGAGGGTTGCCACCACCCCCACCTAATACACCTGAGGTAGTGGAGCAAATACCACCTGTGCCAGATGGGCCAGGGATGGATGATATGACATCGTTGATTCAGGCCATGACTGGTGCTTTTTAGGCAGCAGTTGTGGGTGTTCATGTGCTGGCACCACCAGTAGTTGGGCAGGGTTTGCCGCTGGAGCGTCTTTACAGTTTAGGTGGAGTTGAATTCTGAGGTTTGTCACCTGAGGCTTCAGAGGGATGGTTGGCCAGTACTGAGAGGATACTGGGCTAGATGGGCTATTTTGATGCCCGTAAGCTGGGTTGTACTATGTCTTTGTTGCAAGGTGATGTGTATACATGGTGGACTACCATGATATCCGGTATGGAGACTGAGGATGTAACCTGGGAGTTCTATTGTGGTGCTTTTCCGAAAAAGTTCATGGGGGTCCGATATTAGGATGATAGAAAGCGCGAGTTCATGGCTTTGGTGTAGGGCAGTATGTCTGTTGCTGAGTTTGACGTGTAGTTTGTGAGGTTAAGCAGTATGCACCTGAGTTAGTTCCTGACGAGCGTACGCGATGTGATTGATTTCGCTACAGACTTGTGTAGGAGGTTAAGATATACATCCTTGCTGTTGATTACATAGATTTCGATATGTTGGTTTCGCGAGCTAAGGATGTTGAGCAGAAACTGGGTATGGCTTCTGGGTCACGTGGCTTTAGCTCTGGTAAGAGAACGACTGATTCTAGTAGTGGCGGTGGTCAGGCCAAGAAACACCATGATCGAAGGTTTTGCCCAGAGTCGAGGTGTGGCAGAGGTGTTGTTGGACGTGGAGTCCAGGGGCAGGGTGCCCAGGTTAGAGTTCCGTTTAACACCTGTTGGGTTTGTGGACCCCAAGATCATATGAGGCGAGATTGTCCGCGTTTTGCTAGGGAGGGTTAGGCACCTGCGCCTATTGTGGCGAATGCTTGTTGGAGTTGTGGGTTTGGCGACCATTTGAGACGTGATTGTCCTTTGTTGGCTGGAGGTGGGCAGGGTGCAACCCTTGTTGTGGCTCTGCAAAGAGGCCGTGGCCGTGGTCGTGGACCGTTCCAGCGTAGAGATGGTGGGCAGAAGATTGTGGCTCATACCGTTGTTATCCAGCCTGAGGGAGGTGGACCGACTGGGGTGTATGCGCACCGAGAGGGTCGTAATGATACCGATATGATTGCAGGTACTTTTACCTTACAGTCTTTGCCATTATATTCGTTGGTTGATTCTGGTTCTACCTATTCATACATTTTGAGGGAGTTTGCACAGTTACCTGATATATCTGTTGAAATTCTTAATGTGGATGTTAGAGTGATTAGTTCTCTTGGGGAGACGGTCGTCGTTAGGAGGTTGTATCGTAGGTGTCTGCTGATGGTTCAAGGGTATGAGCTTTCTGTGGACTTGATGGAGTTGCCATTCTATGGTTTTCATGTGATTTTGGGTATGGATTGGTTAACAGAACATAGAGCTATGGTGGATTTTGAGACCAAATGGATAACCTTAAGGTTATCATATGATTTTGAGGTGGTAGTTGTTGGTGAGAATACTAAGTTCATGGCTAATGTTGTTTCAGCTTTGGAAGCAAGTCGAATGTTGGATTCTGGATGTAAGGCTTTCTTGGCCTACGTTATGAATCCTGGTTCAAAGTAGTTGAGGGTGAAGGATATTCGCACCGTATGTGAGTTTTCGGGTGTTTTTCCAGAAGAGTTGTCGAGGTTGCCACCAGACCGTGAGGTTGAGTTTGGCATCGAGGTCTTTGCGGACACGACACCAGTGTCTATTGCTCCGTATTGCATGGCCCTGAAAGAGTTGAAGACGCAACTGCATGAGTTACTTGACCGCTTTATAAGACCTAGTATTTCACCGTGGGGTGCACCAATGTTGTTTGTAAAGAAGAAGGATGGTACGTTGCGGATGTGTATAGACTATCGACAACTGGATAAGTTGACAATAAAGAACAAGTATCCCTTGCAGCGGATAGATGATCTGTTTGATCAGTTCAGGGGTGCCTCAGTGTTTTCCAATATAGATTTTAGGCCTGGGTACTATCAGTTGAAGGTGAAGGATGTGGATGTGCCCAAGACAGCTTTTCGTACGAGGTACGGGCATTATGAGTTTTTGGTGATGCAGTTTGGTTTGACCAATGCACTGGCTGCTTTCATGGACATGATGAATTGTGTGTTCCATGAGTTTTTAGACTAGTTTGTGGTTGTGTTTATCGACAATATCCTTGTTTAATCTCGTATCAATGAGGATCAGATAGATATTTGCGGATTGTGCTTCAAACGTTGCTGGCTAATCAGCTGTATGCCAAGTTAAGCAAGTGTGAGTTTTGGCTTAGGGAGGTTATTTCCTTGGGCATGTTGTGTCGGCTGAGGGAATTCATGTTGATCCGCACAAGGTTGAGGCTGTGATGAGTTGGAAGATGCCTAAGTCTGTGACAGAAGTTAGAAGTTTCCTTGGGTTGGCTGGTTATTACCATAGGTTTGTGGAAGGGTTCTTTAGTTTGGCGTCTCCTTTAACCAAGTTGTTGCAGAAGAATATTTGGTTTGAGTGGACGAAGGATATACAACGAGCTTTCGAGAGGCTGAAGGAAGCTTTGACACGAGCTCCAGTCTTGGCTCAACCTGAATCAAGAAAGGAGTTCGTTGTTTATAGTGATGCGTCATATGTTGGGCTTGGTTGCGTGTTGATGCAAGAAGGTAGAGTAGTTGCGTATGCATATAGACATTTGAAGGTGCATGAATGTAATTACCCAACTCATGATCTTGAGCTTGCCGCAGTTATATTTGCCTTGAAAATCTGGAGGCATTACCTTTATGGCGAGAAATGTATGGATTTTACAGATTATAAAAGTCTGGAGTATTTGATGTCCCAAAAAGAGCTGAATCTTAGGCAACAGAGGTGGCTTGAGTTGCTTAAAGATTATGATCTAACCATTGAGTATCATCTGGGCAAAGCTAACGTTGTAGCGGATGCATTGAGTAAGAAGGCTTCTATGTTGTTGAGAGCTATGTTCGCTCGGTTAAGTTTGTCATGTGATGGTGGATTTTTGTCTGAGTTGCAAGTAAAACCGTCCTTGTCGTAGTTGATCAAGGAGAGGCAATCGCTTGATGAAAGTTTGGTGCCGCATGTGAAGTATATCATGGATGGGAATCCTACGGATTTTCATTTTAATGATGATGGGGTGTTGTATTTTAATGGTCGAATTGTGGTGTCTGAAGATGATGAGTTGAGGAGTACCATTATGACCGAAGCGCATGCTAATCCTTTTGCTATGCATCCCGGTAGTACTAAGATGTATCGTGGGTTGAAGGAAGAATACTATTGGGTTGGGCTAAAGAAAGATGTGGCTGATTTTGTTTCTCGATGCATGGCATGTCAGCGGGTAAAAACTGAGCATCAGTTTCTTTTCGGGTTGTTGCAACCGTTGAGGATACCAGAGTGGAAGTGGGAAAGAATCACCATGGATTTTGTGTCTGGGCTGTCTTTGACGCCGACCAAAAAGAATTCATTTGGGTGATTGTTGATCGGTTTACGAAGTGTGCGCATTTTGTGTCAGTGCATACTACGTATACCTTAGATAGGTTGGCCGATCTGTACATCTTCGAGATTGTACGTTTGCATGGGGTGCCTAAATCCATAGTTTTGGATAGAGATTCGTGTTTCACGACAAGGTTTTAGATGTGCTTGCATCGTGCTCTGGGAACTCGTCTGAATTTCAGCACTTCGTATTATCCTCAGTCGGATGGTCAGTCAGAGCGCGTGATTCAGGTTCTCGAGGATATGTTGAGATGATGTATTATTGAGTTCCACGGAACGTGGGAGAAGCAATTGCCATTGGTGGAGTTTGCTTATAATAACACTTACTAGGCTAGTATACATATGGCACCGTATGAGGCATTGTATGGTAGGAAGTGTTGTACGCCCTGTATTGAAAGGTAGGAACGAGAAAGTGAAGTTGATATGTGAGCGCTTGAAAGTGGCTTCGGATCGTCAGAAATCCTACGCGGATTTGAAGCGTAGGGATATAGAGTATGCTGTGGGTGACCGAGTGTTTTTGAAGGTATCACCTTGGAAGAAGGTGATGCGGTTTGGGTGTAAAGGGAAGCTTAGCCTGAGGTTTATTGGACCATACGAGGTTGTTGAGCGTGTGGGTCCTGTTGCTTACCGTTTGAGGTTACCTCCTGAGTTGGAGAGGATTCATGATGTGTTTCATATTTTAATGTTGCGAAGTTATCGGTCGGATCCCTCACATGTTATGCCAGTGGAGGATATTGAGTTGAGGCCAGATCTATCTTACGATGAAGAACCAGTAGAGGTTCTTGATACCAACAATAAGGTTTTGCATGGAAAGACGGTCGATCTTTTTAAGGTGTTGTAGAGGCACCGTAGTGTTGAGAAGGCCACGTGGGAATGCAAGTCGAATATGTTGGAACAATTTCCGCACCTGTTTCCTCCAAGTAAAATTTCAAGGACGAAATTTCTTAAGTGGGGGAGAGTTTTAACGCCCGATTTTGGGCTGAGCGGTTTTGTGGCTTGTTAGACGATCCAATGGACTGGGTTAAGGATTCGAGTCAGATTCAGGACCTTATATTTTACCAAGGTTTTGCTGGTGATTTCTCCCTTTAATTAAATCATTTTAGCATGTGTTTTAAAGGTTGATTAAAAGAGAATTGGTTATTAAAGTTAGTTATTTGCTTTCAAAGAAAATTCACGTAACCTTTTCCTAAACTTTTTCTCTCAACTTATTTTCTGCCAAACACTCAGAATTTCATCAAAATCCAGAGGTGATAGATCCTTTTTACTTAGGTTATTGATTTAAACTTGATTCTTTAACTTTGTTTTACAAAATCTCATTGAAATCTTATGTTTTCGTAGCTTTAAACAAGACAATTGAGGGAGAAATCACACAATAGGGGTATGGTCCATGATCTCCTCTATTAAATGGTTCTTTATTGATATTCCCAAGTGTTTGATCCTTGATTTATGTTTTATAACCTAATTTGATGTTTTTATATTGAGTTAATTGATTTATTTGGGTAAAATTGATAAAATAGAGAAAGATTCGAATTGAACATGATTTCCCGTGTTAAGGATTGAGTTTAAACACATTTTGGATATATAATAATGTTGACAAGTCAATTTTACCAAAGGAATCTTGAAACTCTTGAATCTCTAATTGTTTAGAATGCTAGAAGTGTGTTTTTGTGGTGTTGTTGTGGCTGTGTAGTTGCTGGAAGTATTTGGATGTGTTAATTTTGTTTTTGAGTGTTAACTGATGATTATGGAAGTGTTAGATTGTTAGGTTGTGGCTGGTTTGTGTTTGGAAAGGATTAGATGATGATTTTGATTGTTGTGGTCGGGTAATTTTGAGAGGATTGTGGAAGTCCATGAGGATTTGTTGTTGCAGTGTTTTGAATGCATTGAGATGCATTAATCCTTTTTTGTAATGTGGTTAAAATAGGGGAGGTTATCCAGAAGTGATCGGTGAAGCTTTGAAGGCTTCAGACGCTTGATTTTGTGTCGGCGAATAGAGGTTTCACGTATCGGTGAGTGAGAACGTGGATTTCAGCTATGGAATGTTTTAAAGGTGGTTTATGGGAGTTTAAACTTAGCTTGATATGCTGGTTTAAACTCGAAAGTAAGTAAACATGGTTTTTCTCTCTCGATCGTGCTAGTGTGAAATGGTTTTTATGCACTTGTGTTGATTTACATTGAGCCTACTGTTTAAGCATGTTTTAAAGTATTTGTGATACTGTTTTTAAGCATGAGATCCTGAAGGATGCACATGGTAAGTGATCCTTGTAAGTATATGGTTTATACTTGTGGTTTAAAGCATGGTTGTTGCTTTGGAAAATTGGTTTGGTTAATGCTTGTTAAAAATAGTGAGGTAATGGTAAATGGTTAATTATATTGACAAGCGATGTGGTTTTAAAATTTTTATTGGATATAGTTGGCCGGCCATAGGATTGATAGTGCACTATAATAAGACGCCTTGGATGTTGAGGGGTTTAGATCCGTGGACTGAAAACTCCATCCAAGTACCCTAATAGTGGAGGGGTTTTACAGTACTGTATACTCCCGTTAGTGGATTAAGCATCTAACCGAGGTAACGGGTTGGTGTCCCCGCGGGTTGAAAGTGTACCCGGTTGTTTAGGTACCGCGATTGTGATTGTATCACTATTGAGATGGCTTGAAGTGTTGGGTAAACACTTGTCAAATTTGTGTATCCGATGAACTATTTTGGTAAAGGAATTTGGTTAATGATCACTTGTAAGCCAATATAACTGTTGATGTATCTTTGGAAGGTTTATGTTGTATAATGTGATTTATACATGTTTACTCTTTAAGCTTTTCATATGGTTGTTATGCATGAGAAGGCTTAAATTGAGGTTGAGCAATGAGACTTGTTGTTGGTTAGTGATACATGTTCCATATGGTTTAGTATGCTAGTTTTAAAGATGTTAAGTGCATGTTCTAAAGGCATGATAATGTTTTAAAGGTTGTTTGAAATGAGATTTCAATGTAATGTTGAGAAATGGTTTTAATGCATTGATGGTGTGTTGTTTTTGAGCTCTCCTCACTAAGCCTAGTGTGCTTACGCTCGTTTTGTCTATCAATGCAGAGAATTAAAAGCTTGGAAGGTAGCGGGAAGCAAGTGATCGGTACAAGACTTGGTAACCAAAGTATGTTTGAACTCGACTGTAAGTAATAAGGGCAATGTGGGTTCCGTTGTTGTTTTGGGAGATGTTTTGTTAAACTCCCTATTTGAGCAAGTTTGTTTAGCTGCTCTTGAATTGTAAATGGCCTTTATGGTTTGATTTTGGTGATGGTTTGAAGTTTCATATGTTGCTTGAATGGTTTTGTAGGGTGCATGCCTATAGATTTACATTTGATGCAAAATGCCATGAAATGATGATGAATTTGTGATGTTATATAGTGGTTTGACTTTAGGTTATGTTGGTTGTGTGTTAGGGTCATGTTATAGTGTTTTGGAAGGGTTGAAAACATGTTAAATCAGCTAAAAATGACATTTTAGGCCTAGGTGTACCGATACAGTGGGGATCGTATCGGTATAGCTAGGCGAATTCAGACACTTGGGATCGGTACGGGTATGTGCCTATTGGTATGGTATAAGGCGTATCGGTACGGGGACTCGTTACTGGAAAGTTGCTTTTTGGGAGAAACCCGTGTACCGGAACAATGAAGGCTCGTACCGGTACGGTATTAATATTTTGCCAGCTGAGGTGGCGTACCGATATGGTACACAGTGTATCGGTACGGGTGGCTACTCCGTATCGGTACGGCTGTGATCATACCGGTACTAGTGGCTGTTAATCCTATTAATGTCATGGAAAGGAAGTTCTGTAACCTTGCATTTTAGTCCCTGAATATTGTGGATGCAATTGAATAAGATCAGATGATCGTTTTGAGCTGAATTTTAACGTGCAAGCATGTAACCTGTCTAATTATAGGATGGTAACTTAAAATTTGGCTAAGTCCTCGTAATTTCTAGGTTTTACAATTTGGTCCCTAAATCGTAATTTAGTCCCTAATGTAGCTCGCTCAGTTCGGTCTTGCGACTAGGCCGGGTTGAGGTGGTTACACACTAATTTGAATCCATAGAAGGACGAACAATCTGAAAGATTAATTCAGATTTTGAATGATATGTATAGTTTCTATTTGATTGAGTTTGAAGGCTTTTGGGAAAAGTATGTGCCGCTAGATGAAATTTCTTACAATAACAACTACCAATCGAGTATAAAGACGACTTTATCAAAAGTGTAGTATGAAAGAAGATTGTGATAAACATTTACGAATAGTGCTACAAGCCTTGTGGGAAAGGTAGTTGTCTGCAAAGTTACTCAAATGTGACTTTATCATAAAGTATTGATCAGATCCTTTACATGTCATTACCTTGGAGGAAATAGAAATTCATGCTGAATTTGATTTATGAGAAAGAACCGATAAAGATTCTAGCACATGGAGTGAAACAACAAAGGAATAAGTCGATTCTACTTGTTAAAGCTCTTTGGCGAAATTATAAAATTGAGGAAATGACTTGGGAAAGAAAAAAAGATATGAGAAAGCAGTTTCCTCACCCTTTTTGAACCAGGTATGTGTTGAAAATTCGAGGATTTTCTTAAGGGGGAGAGAATTGTAATATCCAATTTTTGGCTAGTGACCAAAATGTAAATTTTGAAAGTTTTGTGGCTAAAGTATAAACTTTGGAAAAGTTTAGGGATTAAAGTGTAATTTTCAAAAGTTATGTATTTTAACCCCGTAAATGATTAGTTTACCCCCAAGAAAGACGTTTATGTGTTACCCAGGATTTTCGTACAAAGTTTGTATTAATGGCTATAAAACAATAAAGTTTAGAAAAATATTCGAATAATCAGATCAAGCTAAAATTTCAGAGATGTTCTATGGAACTTAGAAGAGTCATAACATATCATTTTATGGATATTTGGATTTTAAAAAGATCGGGAAAAATCTAAATCGATCGAAATGACATGGAATGGCAATTCTGTGAGTAAGTTGATCAGTAAAGGGCATTTTGGTCATTTGCCCGAAAGGGACATGGAGGGAATCTTGAGATTTCTTTTATGGATGAATAGTGGCTGATTAGAATCCAACTAAGTCTAGTTGGAATGATACAAAATGGCAAATTAGAAATATAAATCTAGTTGGAGATTATTTTTAGAAAATGGAATTTATTGAATTAAAAATTCATTTTTAATGATACAAGTGTCTTAAATATATAAAATATGAAAGAATTATCAGCAAAAATACTATCCAAAACGTTGGTGAAGAGAAAAAGAAGAGACAAATTTTACAAGCTCGATTTAAGCCCCGAATCTCAGTTTTCAGGTAATCTTTCGAACTACAAAGTTGTTCTACTCTTCGAGCTCTATCTTTGATGTAAATAATTCATAGAATACTTGCTTGGTTTATAAGATTTGATACGAGGAAGAAATTAGGGTTTATGAACTAATTGGGGGCTTTTATAATTTTATGAATCCATGGTTGATTTTAAGTTAGAATCATGCTTGTATGATGTTAGAATCATGTTATCGAGTTGGGATTTAAAACCTACATGTTTCAAATTGTATAGAGAAGTTTAGGGTTTATGGATTCAAGTCTAACTTAGGGTTTGTGATGTTGGATTAATGATCTAGTAAGCTTGATTTATTGTTTGGAAGCAAAACCCTAAGTTAAATACATAGGGACCATTTCGGCAAGCTTCAAAAATTAAGGGACCATATCTAATTTTTATGAATTTGATATGTATTTATATTATTAATGATGTTAGAGACATGAAAATGAAGTTAGAATGCTAAACCGACGATTAATCACATTTGTGGCTATTTTGACAAATTATCAAACTTGAATGGTCTATTCGACAAATAGGATGTGTAGAAGGAGTAAATCTGATTTTTAGTTAAAATGATGGAATTAAGGTAGTAGTGTTGATTTGAGGACTAATTTGCAAAGTTAAGAAGCTTGAATCCTTATATTTGGAATTTGGTGACCACCTCGACAAAACAAGAGAAGTTAGAGAAGTAATGGTTTAAGCTTATATTGATGAATGATGTAAAGAGAACATATGAATACAAGCTTTGTTCTAGTCATTTGAAGTAAATTGATGGGACTAAATTGAAAAGTAGAGAAATAAGGAGAAGTTGGTGTAAATTAGAAGTTATTTATAGAAAGTTATGTTGGAATTTGAATTATGGCAGTAAGTTTAAAAAATCACCATAAATTCTACAAAAATGGTTAGATGATGAATTTTATACCGTTGCAAAAATTTGTTAGTCTATTTTCGTTTCCAACAAACAGAAAATGATTTCGAGTTCTGAGTTAAAAGATATGAATTTTTAATCAAATGAAGGTCATAAAAATTACAGAGCAGTTTCTGCCTGGACAACTCTGTGACGTGAATGTAAGGAATTTTCATAATTTTTGTAGTTTTTATTAATTTATTTGGTTTATACCGTTAGAACCGTTATCGAATCTAGTTTCACTAGCATAAAGGAAGTTAATATCTAGTATGCATTCTGCCCTGCCTAAGTAAATCTTCGAAGGTAGCGAAGCTATCAAAAAATGCAATTTGAAACATTTTGTATTTAAATGTTAGTTAGTAAGATCGGAAGAATTATTGGAAGTTCAAATTGGTCACTAAGGACCATAATGAGTTTTTGATTAGTACAAGTAAGAAAGGAAAAATATTTGGAAATTTTATATTCAAATGATTATATTAGATAACTTGTTTAAGGTATTGTTAGATTTGAATCTAACAAATATTTTATTGTATTCATGTGATTAATGAAGTCAAATTCGAATCAAAGAAGGTTCGAGGTACTATGAAAGAAAGGATCGAACTAGGACTTAGTGAGGCATTGTGTTAAGTGGCCAAGGTTATTGGGAACTTACCAGAATAGGAGTCAAGCATGTTGATCAAGCTGCAATCTGACAAACATCAGTAAGACATTCTAATTTATGATATTCTCTAGTGGGCATGTATCAATTTATTCTTTAGTTGTTTTAAAGTTATATGTTTAATCAATAGTCAGATAAACATAAATTAATCGTATGGTTAAAGAATTACTGGTAATGATATTTAATTGGGTAAAATTTTATTTATCGTTTATCTCGTAACGATTTTAAATTTAAGAAAGAGCCTAGGCAGTGTACCTAGTTTTCACCCTAAGTTACATACTTTTTTTAATAACCGACTAACATGTTTTATAAACCAATTTAGGGTCAAAACTAGCAATCTGCAAAAAGGCTATGAATACTTCAAAAGTCGAGAAATGGTTATTTTATAAACTAGTTTTATGTCAAATGTTTGAAAAAAATTTACAAGTCTAGAACTCTGTTAAATAATATTGTGACATCCTTAATGTGTATTCTTACTACGAGTATACGTTAAGGGTGTTACAGAAATTTGTCAGTAGCGAGTAGGGACAACAACAACCAATTTTTTTCTGTTGCTTGGGAATTGGTTGAGGTGGAAAATAGGGATACTTGGGTATGATTTCTAAAACATCTTCAAAGTAATTTAAATTTGGGAAATGGTGATAAATTAAGATTGCTCGGTGACATGCATAAGTAAGCACAAAACCTTAGTTTTTTAAAATTTTAAAATTTCATTATTATCAGTCGTAAATCATAGTTTCTTTGACTTTGAAGGGTTTGCTTGACGGGCCCCACTATGCTTACCAAATTTAGAGCATGGATTTTGTGCTAATCATGTGCATGGCAATTGGAAGAAAGACCACAAAAGGGATGACCTTTAGTTATTGTTCTGGATGTGTTGCAGGGCTACAACCCAGTCTTATTTTCAAAAGTATGCTGACAAAATTGGTAAGTTAAAGGGAAAGGCATGTGATGATCTTATGGAAAAGGATCCTAGTCATTGGTCAAAGGCCTTTTTTTCTACTAAGTCCAAGTGTGATGCCATTAACAATAATTTTTTCTGAGGTATTCAATTCTGCCATTATAGGGGCTAGGTTTAAATCTATTATCTCAGTGTTTGAAGATATTAGACACTATGTCATGTATAGATTAGTTGAGAACAAAAAAGTCAATTAGGTGAAAAGGTAAACTTTGTCCTAGGATTGAAAAAAACTTAAAGAACATAAAGTTAAAGTTAATAGGTCTTTCTGTCATGTCATATGGAATGGGGCTGAAGGGTATGATGTAATGCATCATAAGGACACTTTTAGTGTTGATGATAGGGGCTGGAAATGCACTTGTAGAGTGTGAGATCTCACAGAAATTCCATTCCTTCATGATGTGTGTGTTTCATACTGTGTAGGGAAGAAACATTAAAAAAACTATGTGTTTCATTTATATAAGAAACAAGTTTACCAAGAACTGTACAGTGCTGTCCTTCCAACTATTTCAAGTGAAAAATATTGAAAAGATAGTGGAATGGGCATGCTTGATCCACCATTGGAGAGAAAAATGCCTAGGAGAGCAAAACATAAAAGAAAAAAAGTGGAAGGTGAAGTGAAAGGTAAAAATAAATTGAGGAAGCTAGGAGCAAAGCTAAGCTGTGGATTTTGTGGTCTTACTGGACATAATGTAAGAACATGTCCAAAAAAAATCAATCCAATGTAAGTTTATATTTTTTTGGCATTTATTTTTTCTTATACTATTTTGGTTAGTTTATCTAATGCATTAAATTTAATTTCTAGGTTCAGAATCATGCAGACCAACCTCCACCAATGCCAACACCCTCTACTCCATCATCTTCTAGACCATCTGCTCTAACACCCTTTACTCAACCATCTACTCCAATACCCTCTACTCAACCATCTGCTCCATCACCTTCTATTCTATCATCTGCTCCAACACCATATGTTCAATCATCCACTCTGCCAATACAAAATAGAAGGTCATCTACTTCATCAATGGTGTTCATGCCAACACCACCTGTTCAACCATTGTTTGAACTTGATAAGTCCATTTTCATACACTTTTAAGCCTTTTAAATTGGAATTAGTCTTACTATTTTAGATCTGTTTGAACTGTATTTAATGTTCACTGAATTGTCTTTGAATGTTTACTATTTTTGATCAGATTCTACCTCACCAGCTGTTCAACCACCTGTTATTAGAAAAACAATTTTTTTCACCTAAAAGAAAAGTAATGACAAATAAGATACCACTGGATAGAACATCTAAAGAGCATGTTAAACCATACGGGCCAAGAAGGAGAACAATTATGCAAGGAATTGACATGAACACAAATGAGGCATCTGGACTAAAATTTTTAAATGTAAGCTTTTTTAAAGATTCAACAATACAAAATGCATGACTGACTATTATGTTACTTTTCGTCCTGCAATTGTCATTGTTCCTCTAGAAGCAAGATCCCTAAAGCTTACCATCAAATGGCCTCTCGCTAAACCTATTATATGGAGACCTTATAATGTGATTGTTTGTTGCTTGTTGTTGTTTAAAATTTAGAAAATTATTTTGTGTTGTTTTTTGTTGTTTTTGAGGTAGTGAGAGTAACGACCTAGATTTTGGAATTTGCGGGTCAGTTTAACCCGAAGCATGAGCTTCGTGTTTGGGCCTCGATGTTTGGGCCTTGGTGGACTCCCCTTTTTTGTTGGGCTTAGGATTTTTGGCCAATAGGTGAATGGGAAGATGAGAGAGGGGCAAAGAGGTAAAATCCTAAATTTTAAAGGAAGAAGGTTGGTTTTATTTATAGTTGTGACAGAAAAAGCTTGGAGGGTGATCTCATTTTGTCTCTAGCCTCATCCTATCTCTCTCTTCTTTATTCTTCCTTGATGTCCTAACAGCAAAGATCAAATCTTTGTTAATTTGTGTAGAAATCCCAAAACCAAGGCTCGATAAGTGTTGTTCAGCATCTAAGGATCTACTCATCAAGGTAAGTTTTATCAAGTTTGGTGGGGATTGAGAAATTTGGGTTTTGGTAGGGGTTAGAGAAGATGAACGTGAATGGAAGATTTAATTACTTTTTTGTTGTTAGAATCTCCCTTAGCCATCCTTATTTCCCTTTAATAGTGTTATAACTCATTGTACAACATTTGATTATAGTTAAGAAGGTTGGAGAGCACTCCAAGGACCAAGGGAAGATGAAGGCTTGAGCTAAGGAAGGGTCTGTTTTCAAGCCATGGAAGAAAGATTAGTACACTACTAACTCTCTTGTATTCCTGGAAATCATTAATGTTATTACCTTGTTGCCAGATTGATAAATTTGTTGTTTGAGACTCCTTTAATGGCTAATACTAAGTTTGATGTTAATATGACTTAAAAATGGTAGGAAACCACTTAAACTACCTTCCATAAATTGTAGGTTCAATTTGGGGTCTTGTCTTTGGGTTTTGGAGGCTTGAGAGTTGATTCATGAACTCCAAAAAATAAATTATGGGTTAGAGTATCGATACGGGTTGAACGCATATCGGTACCCTGTGTTTAATTGGAAAAAAAATCAAGCCAAATTGTAAGGGCATATTGGTACGCCTAAGGGGGTATCGGTACCCCCTATTTCATCAAATTCTAGCAGCCAAAATTGTTATCGGTACACCCAAGGGTGAATCAGTACAATAAGGGTATTGGTACACAACATCGTGTATCAATACGGGGGTTGCTGGTTGGACCCCTACGTGAGTAAGCTTGGTATCGATACACTTGGATGGGTATTTGTACCCTAAAGGGTGTATTAGTACATGTACGAGGGTATCTGATAGGCTCGAATTCCTCAACCGATTTTGTTGCCAAGTGCTGAAGAAGTTGGATTTTGGGTGATTGGTGGTGGAAGCAATAAAAGATAAATGAAACAAGAATTTTAGAGTGATTCGAGCTTCTAACCAAGCTCTACATCCACTACCGTAGCTTCCCTACTAAGGATTTCCAAATTCACTAAATGAATTTCTTCCCTTTTTCTCGGGCTCAAGTACTAGACTTATACCCCAAAGTCTAGTAAAATACTCTTTAAACAAAGGGAAAAGAAAGCAAACAAAGAAATCCTCACTAGGTAGATAATTTGCACAATTAAGCTCACTCACCCAATCCTAAAACACTTAAGCAAATATTACAATGAAAGCTCACAAGTGTTGTCTATGAAAAATATGAAAATTTGAGCACTAAGACATTTTACAATCAAATGAATGTTGGCTTGTTGATCATTAGTTGTTGCAGGTGCTTGAAGGATCACTTTATCCTCCCAAATGAGTTCATAGCCGTTGGTGACCATTGAGATTGAATTGGAGCCGTTGGGGATGATTTCAAGCAAAATTTCCCATTCTAGTGATGTCGGTATTGGTACACGATTACTCGTATCAGTAAGCCCTATTTTGGGAAATAGCCGTTACAGGCTGAAACCAGGCATAGGTTTCAAAACCTCTAGGGTGGTTTCGAAACCACCATGCCTGTACTGGTACGGCAGAAGCTGTATCGGTATGAGGTTTTGGTTCTGGAAATTTTGGATTGAGTCATGTATCAATACGGTATGATGGGTATCGGTACGAGGCTTCAATTTTTGATAATTTTTCTATTAAAAATGTTTTAAAACCCCCCCAAACCTTTTGAAAACACCTCAAACATTTTTTCAAGTTGTTTGGACTTTAAATCATTTTTGCAATCTTTTCAATTTAGTCCCAAACTAATTTTTAATTATTATATCAAAACAATTATCCTAACAATCTCCCTATTTTTGATATAATAAAACCAACTTGAAAAATTGTTTTAGTGATTCTTCCCCTTAGTAAAATAATTTTTGAAAAAGAGATTTGTTTTCGAAAATATTAAAAGCTCCCCATTTTTCTTTTGAAATTTCAGTTTTCAAACCATTCTCTCCCTTTTTGTTATATCAAAAATGATTCAAACTAAGTTTGAAACTTTTAAGGTACCATAACAAAGGAGATTTAAATTTTTTTGACAAAATAAGAATTTTGTTTTAAAATTGGCTCCCTCTTACCCAAGCACCAAAACAAATTGTTAGTCCAACAATTCATGATTATCTAATTGAATTTCAAATAAATAGATAAATCAAATAAAAATTCAAGAAATTCAATTTAATTTACCACTTGAATCAAAGTTAGGATGTGAAGCCTTTATTCTTCAAGTGATCTTCCTTGTGTGCATAGAGCTTTCATGGTTCATTACTTTGTTGATCAATGCTCCATCACACCTCTAAAAAGATAATCAAGTAATTTTTGGTATCCAAATTGCTTTGGATCCAATGACATTAGTTGCACAAATTTTAGTCCACTTAGGAATCCATTTTTCAATTTCATCCTTTTTCTTTGAAGTAATTAGTCCTTTTAGGACCGAAATACTTCTAAAAATTTACCGTTCAAAAATCTTAGGGCACTATATTGTCTTTGATAAAAATTTGATTTGTTAAAATTATCTTTCTTTTCAAAACTCTTACAAATCAAATCTTTTTCTTTATTAAGATCATCTATTTCCTTTTGATGATATTTTTCCAAACTTTGAAGCAAATTCTGTAAATTTAAGACTTTAAGTTCAAAATCATTTATTTTTGCTTCAAATTCCAAATTGGTTTTCAAAAGCAAATCATTTTGGGTTTTCAATTTTGAAATCATCTTTTTATTTTTTGAAAATGAAGCCTTGAACTCAAAAATCAATTCATCATAGGCTTCTTATAACTCATCAAAAGTATAAGAATTTGAACTAGATGAGTTAGAAGTTACCTCACCCTTTTGAAGGGCCATGAAACATAGGTTGACTTCTTCATTTGTGGAGTCCTCATCATTACTCCATGTAGCCACATGTGCCTCTTTCGTGTTCAACTTGAAGCTTTCATAGTTGAGGTTAATTTGATTGATCTTTGTCTCCTTCACCTCGTTTGTTCCTTCATAGGTGACTTCAAGTTTGTCTCAAGCTTCCTTGGCATCTTCACAAAAAGAAACTTTGGCAAATTCATCCAGACCTAATGCACACAAGAGTATGTACAAGCCCTTTGCGTTTAGGTCCATCTTCTTCTTGTCATCCGTACTCTAATCTTGCTTTCCTCGTTGTGGCATGAACGGTCATTCTTTAAAAATGTCCCAAAGATAGTAGTCGATGGCCTTGATAAAGAACATCATCCTATTCTTCCAATAGGCATAATGTTCACCATTGAAGGAAGGTGACTTGTCGATTAAATGCGCCATGAACACTGGTTGATTTGTTGGTAGATCGAGCTTGCCGAGATCGCCTCAATAGGATGTTAATCCTCTCGATTAAGCCTCACTCTGATACCAATTGATAGGCTTGATGTACTCTAACTGCTAGTGCTAAAAGGATTGAAATTGCTTCCCGAATAAGTTGGCTAAAACCAAAAAATAATGGACAATATTGCACGATGATTTTAGAGTGGTTCGACTACCTAACCGAGTCTACATACACTACCTTAGCACACCACTAAGGATTTCCCAATTCACTATTATGAATTCTTCCCCTTTTTCCGGTTCAAGGGGTAACCTTTACAATCCTATCTTTTCAATGGCTAAGATAGAACCACTCTAGTTTCTCCTTAGGCTAAACTAGAATCTCTCCCTTTTACAAGGTAATTGTGTAAATAATTAAAACCTCACAAGGTGGGTGTTTACAAGAATTAAGCTCACAAGAGTGTAAAGAATAAAATCAAATAAAACACTATTTTAAACACTATTTACAAGAGAAATAATAATATTGGATTTGAAAGTTAATTTCTCTTGAACATGATGCTTGGATGTGTTCTCTCACCATCTTCAAGTGTCCCAAGACTTGTATTTATGTTTGGAATGATCTATTGGCCGTTTATAGCTGTTGGAAGTGATTTGGAGCCGTTGGAAGCCATTAAATCCGAGGATTAAATGCTCACCTGCATAGAGGTTTCGAAACCATTGCAGGGGTTTCGAAATTGTTAGGGATTTTTAAATGTAAAACTAGCAATTACAAGGGCCTAGTATAGAAACTAGGCATGGGGATTTCGAAAACTGCTACGGGGTTTCGAAACTAGGAGGTTTTGAAACCATGAAAGGGGTTTCGAAACCTATTTCCCAGGTTTGGTTTCCAGGCCTTACTGCCTCACTAGTTTCAAAACTTGTAAAAACGGCTAAACATTGACTTTAAAAGATATATTCGATATAGGAAGAAAGTCAAAACATTTTAAACGTATTTTCAAGTTTTTTGGACTTTGGATTATTTTTGAAATATGTTTAAGTCCAATAACATTTTTCAATTTGTTATATCAAAAATCTTTATCTTAACAGTATCGGTACCCTTTGGGCAATCTACCCAAAAAGTATATTTTGAGTTTAAGGGACCTATAATTTGAGGACTAAGGCCCTATAGGCTTCTAAAATGGTAAAATGAATAGTAAAATTGAGAAACCGAGAATCTATCCTCATATATGTACATAATGAGTAATAACTTAATAAAACCTTGGGTGGTTTGTTTGTATTGAACAATAAGAATCCTTGGTGGATCGAATTATTGTTGTGTGCTACATAAGGGCATGCGTATGGCTGAGTTACCTTGTTTAAAGGATCTAGATACCAGTGAAAATAAGAGTGTTGCAACACCACGGTTCTAGATTTGCTAAATGTACATTCCCAAAGGTGTATGGCACTGGATCTTATTCGAAGATGCTGAACGAGAGATTCTGAGCATAGGCGTATGTTCTTGAAGTTGTGTGGAACCGGGCCTCATCCAAGAGTATACGTTCCCAAAGCTATGTGGCACCGGGCCTCACCCAAGAGTGTACGTTCCTAAAGCTATGTGGCACTGGGCCCCACTCTATGTTTGTTGGTATAATGTTTATGTGTTGTGCGAGGTTAATGCTACCTATTGTTTGCTATGTGCTTAGGCGGTTAGAGGTAGCGCCAATGTTGTTATTTTATGCCATGATATCATTCTTTAGCTACTTGCTCATATTTATGATTTGTATGAAGCATGGTTGAGTGGAAGTGTATCCACTGAGCTTCGTTAGCTTATCATTCGGAATTGTTGTTTTCGTTCGCAGGTTAGTAGGTTAACACGCATTGTTAGGGCACCATCGAAGTAGGATCTCAACATCGACTTTTTGTCAGAGTATAATACTTAGATTATTTGGGCTATGTATTCGTAGAATCCTATGTTGTATTGTAACTCTTATTTTGGGATTTTGACTTGTGAGTTGAATGCTTTTAATTATATATTTTAAATGAAGCTCTTATGTAACATTTTAAATTGGTTTATCATCTCTGAAATATTCAAACATAATGGATTTTATTAATGAATATGTTTTTTGCTAAATCTAGTTGCATAACTTTATGGATTGGGCTTGAGGCTCAAATTCTGACATTCGGGTTAGTGGTGTTACAATAGTGGTATTAGAGCCTAGGTTTAGCCAGTTCTAGGAAGCCCTGGGGTTGTCTAAAGAGTGTTGCGTAGGTGTCTAGCAAATACATTGCCTATAAGTTGAAGTTGTACTTGTTTATGCTAAGTATTCGATGGTGTAACCCTATTTGTTTACTTGTACAAAAAGCAATCATGCCAAGGAGGGCACGCGATTGTAAGGAGAGTTCAGGCTCTCGAGAAGGGAGCTATGATAAGGATTATGACCCCTGTTCAGAGGAGGTATCAGAGGATGATAGGGGTTGAGGGGCCAATTATTTTTCCTATCTATACCAGGCCCTTCACCGTATTGTGAGGGCCATACCTAGTACTTCGGCTACCCCTCGCAAGAAATCGATTGAAAGGGTATGATGCCATGGTGCAATAGATTTCCTTGGATTGGGGCAAAACAATCTAGTTAAGGTAGATCAATGGTTGAGAGAAACTCGTTAGATCATGCAATAGATGAGGTTGAAACCCAGGAACAAGTTGACATGTGTCTTTTCACTTTTGAAAGAAAGTGCACAATAATGGTGGGAGACCGTAGAGTTGGGATGGTATCCTAACCAACCATCATGGGATGATTTCTTGGATGAGTTTGAGAAGAAGTACATGGGTGAAGCTTATATTGACAGTTTAAGGGATCAGTTTAATTATCTTGTGCAAGGAAACCAGTCAGTGTTTGAGTACGAGCAAGAGTTTTTGCAGTTGAGTAGGTATGCCCCTGAATTGGTAACTACCAAAAAGATGAGATGCAAGAAGTTCCTAATAGTTTTGAGGAAAGAAATTCAGACATACTTGACTACTTCCTTACCGAAACGGTTTCTAGAGTTGACTTCTAGTGCCAAGTCGCTTGAGCAAGTGCAAGGTTTAACCTATGGCCTATCTGGGGGGCAAGGGAGCTCAACTGGGAGAACTCAAAAGTTCTCCAACAACTCACAGTCTTACTCTAGGAGGAATAAAAACCATTGGAACCGAGGTAGAGGAGCTTTGAATTAGACATCGAGATTAGAACGTAGGTTAGAGTCTACTGAGCGTAAGAGGCCTTCATCATCTTCAGCCATGATGAGTTCGGAGAGCTTATAGAAGAGTGCAGGTGCACCGATCTGTGATCAGTGTGGACGTAATCATAGAGGCAAGTGCAGGGGTTTGGCCAGAGTTTGCTATGAGTGTGGATCACCAGACCATTTTGTGGGGGATTGTCTAGCAACTGCTAACACCACCCTAGTCTAGACTCAAAGACTTCTTATCCAACTTAGAGGGGTCGGGGCTTTGCCAGAGGAGAAGCAAGCCATATGTCTGGATATCAGAGTGAGGGTACGATCCAATCTAGTCCTAGGGCACTAGCGAGGTAGTATGCAGTCAAGGCCCAAGAGGACTATGAGACCACCGATGTTATATTAAGTACGCTTACCTTGTTTTTATTTCCTGTTGTTGCTCTTGTTGATTCAGGGTCTATCCATTCCTACATCCGTAATAGAATATCCCAATAGAGGGGTATTCCTGCCGAGTATCTTGTGATTAGAGTCTGTGTGACTAGTCCTTTGGGGTATGGTGTTTTGGTGGATAAGGTGTATCAGAGGTGTTTGATTGAGGTTTAGGGTTTGATATTCTTGGCCGATCTTATGGTGTTGTCGTTCTAAGAGTTTGATGCTATCATAGGGATAGATTGGCTATGTAAACATGATGCATGGTTGGATTGTAGAGCGAAGAGCCTTAAGCTTTGTGGTTTTGATGGGGCCAAGGTTGTAGTGAAGGTGAGAGAAATCCTTGCTTTACCAATGTAATGTCATCCTTGGCGGCACAAAGGATGATCCCGCAAGGTTGCGAGGCCTTCCTGGATCGCGTGGTTAACACAAGTGTCGAGAATCTGATGTTTGAGAGTCTTCAGACTGTTAGAGAGTTTGCCGATATGTTTTCAAAAGAGTTGCTAGGACTACCCCCAGAGCGTGAGCTAGAGTTTTGGATAGATGTGAGGCCTAGCATGACACCAATGTCCATTGCACCGTATCGTATGGCACCAACATAATTAAGAGAGCTAAAGAATCATATGCAAGAGTTATTGGAAAGAAGTTTATTCAGCCAAGTATCTCACTTTGGGGTGCTCCAGTTTTGTTTTTTAAGATGAAGGACGGGTCAATGAGGACGTGCATTGATTACCGATAACTTAACAAAGTAATGGTTAAGAATCGTTACCCCCTACCAAGGAAAGATGACTTGTTTGACCAGTTGAGAGGTGATCGTGTGTTCTCAAAGATCGATGTGAGGTCAGGTTGCTACCAGTTGAAGGTAGTAGAAGAGGATGTTCAGAAAACCATTTTCAGGACGTGGTATGGACATTATGAGTTCTTGGTAATGCCTTTTGGGCTTACCAATGCACCTGCAACTTTCAACCCTACCTAGATCAGTTTGTAGTAGTCTTCATTGATGACATCTTGGTTTATTCGTGCTCGAAGGAAGAGCACAACTATCATATTCATGTTGTTATTCAAATCCTGAGCAAAAGACATCTTTTTGTTGAGTTTAATAAATGTGAGTTTTAGCTCTCTGAGGTAGCATTTTTGGGTCACATTATTGTAGCTAATAGAATCTGAGTCAATCAGTAAAAGATTCAAGCAGTGGTGGAGTAGTAACCACCCATTTTGTCAAGGGCTTTTCCATCATAGCGATGCCTATGACCAAGTTGTTACAGAAAGAAGTTCCATTTGATTGGAACGAGAGAAGATAACAAAGCTTCGACCAGTTGAAGGCTAATCTTACATGGGCTTTGGTTTTGACGCAACCCAAACCGTGAAAGGACTATGTTGTGTTTATTGATGCTTCATTGAATGAGCTTGGCTGTTTTCTCATGCAAGAGGGTAAGGTGGTTTATTCCTCAAGACAACTTAAGCCTCATGAATGGAACTACCCACGTATGATTTGGAGATTGCCACAGTTATCTTCGCATTGAGTATTTAGAGGCATTATCAATATAGGGAAAAGTGTTACATCTACACCGATCATAAGAGTTTGAATTACCTTCTCACCCAAAAGGAGTTGAATTTAAGGTAAAGATGATGGATAAAGTTGTTAAAAGACTATGATTGCATCATAGAGTATCATCCCGATAAGGCATTATCAATGTTTGCCCTGTTGAGGATGACCGAGGATGGTAGGTTGTTACCCCAGCTTCGTGTAGAGCCTACCTTAGTGCAAGGGATCAAGAGGACATAAGTGTTGGATGCAAAGATGATGTCAAAGATAGAAATGGTTCAGAGAGGTGAGACATTCGAGTTTGAAGTACAAGATGGTAGGATCTTGTACTTCAAGGGACGGTTGTGTGTTCCAGCTTTGGAGGTCGGAGAAAGGGCATATGGTGGCCAGAGTTGGTCTAACGATGAAGAGAAGTAATAAAGACGGTAACAAATTTAAAGTTTATGAAAAACAAATATTGATTTTATTAGATGTATTCATAAGCTTGAATGACTTAGTTGCCTATTACAATATTTATAGTCCATCTTAATAACCGTCTAACAACCAAAGCTCAATTGACTCAATTGGCTGCTAACAAACTTAGCAAACTATGACAAATTACAACTCATTAGCAAAACTAATTAAAATCAACTTATTCTAATATTTAGCCTACTTTCTAACTTGTGAACTCAAACTTTTGAGGTGCTAAAACGGCAATGATCTGGTTCTTTGAACAAATGAACAATCATAGTGTGCTGATAGAGTTGGTATACGAAAAGAAAGATGATTTCTTTCTTCATTCACAAATAAAATTAGTTACGATCGATCAGCTAGATCAAATAGTGATTTTATTGGTGGACCGAATAATTGTTGTGTGCTATGTAAGGGCATGTGTATGGTTGAGTTACCTTGTTTAGAGGGATCCTGATACCCAGTGAGAATGAGAGTGTTGCAACACCACAGTTCTAGTTTTGCTGAATGTGCATTCCTAAAGTTGTATGGCACCGGGTCTCATTCGATGGTGCTAGATAAGAGATTTCAAGCGTAGGTGTACATTCATAAAGTTGTGTGGCACCGGGCCTTAATCAAAAGTGTACGTTCCTAAAGCTGTGTGGCACGAGGCCTCATCCAATAGTGTATGTTCCCGAAGCTATGTGGCATCGGGCCTCACTCTAGGTTTGTTGGTATGATGTTTATGTGTTGTGCAAGGTTAATGCTTCATATTGTTTGCTATGTATTTTGGTGGCTAAAGGTTGTGCCAATGTTGTTATTTTATACCATGATATCATTCTCTAGCTACTTGCTCATATTTATGATTTGCTTGAAGTATGCTTGAGTAGAAGTGTATCCATTGAGCTTTGTTAGCTCAACATTTGGAATTGTTGTTTCTGTTTGTAGGCTAATAGGTTGACGTGCATCATTGGAGCACCATCAGTGTAGGATCTCAGCATCAACTTGTTGTCAGATTACAATACTTAGATTATTTGCGCTATGTTATCGTAGGACCCTATGTTGTATTATAACTCTTATTTTGGGATTTTAACTTGTGAATCGAATGCTTTTAATTATATATTTTAAATGGAGCTCATAAATAACATTTTAAATTGGTTTATCATCTCTGAAATATTAAAACTTAATGGATTTTGTGAATGAATATGTTTTGGGCCAAATCTTGTTGCAAAACTTTATGGTTTTGGTTTGAGTTTGAGACCCAAATTATGACATCTGGGACAGAGGTGTTACAATAGTGGTATCAGAGCCTAGGTTTAGCCGGTTCTAGTAAGCCCTGAGGTTGTCTAAAGAGTGTTGTGTAGGTGTCTAGCAAATACGTTGCCCATATGTCAAAGTCGTACTTGTTTAAGCTGAGTATTCGATGATGTAGCCCTATTTGTTTACTTGTGTAAAAAGTAATCATGTCAAGGAGGGCACGCAATCAAGAGGAGAGTTGAGGCTCTCGAGAAGGGAGCTATGATAAGGATTACGTCCTTGGTTTAGAGGAGGCATCTAAGGATGATAGAGGCTGAGGGACCAATTATTTCTCTCATCTGTACCAAGCTCTTCACCGGATTGTAAGGGTCGTACCTAGGACTTTGGCTACCCCTCGCAAGGCACCAATTGAGAGGGTACGATGCCATGGTACAACAGATTTCCTTGGATCGAGGCAAGATAATCCATTTAAGACGTATCAGTGGTTGAGGGACACTCGTTGGATTATGTGACATATGAGGTTGAAACCCGAGGACAAGTTGACATGTGTTATTTCTCTTTTGAAAGAAGATTCACAAGAATGGTGGGAGACCGTAGAGTTGGGATGGTATCCTAACCAACAATAATGGGATGATTTCTTGGATGAGTTTGAGAAGAAGTACGTGGGTGAAACTCACGTTGATAGTTTGAAGGATCGGTTTAATCATCTTCTGCAAGGAAACCAATCAGTGTTTGAGTACAAGCAAGAGTTTCTACAGTTGAGTAGGTATGCCCCTGAATTGTTCTCTACTGAAAGGATGAGATGCAAGAAGTTCCTAAAAGGTTTGAGGAAAGAAATTCAGACCTACTTGAATATTGCCCTACCGAAAGTTTTTCAGAGTTGACTGCTAGTGCCAAGTCGTCTGAGCAAGTGCAATGTTTGACCTATGGCCCGTTTGGTGGGCAAGAGTGCTCGAGTGGGAGAACTTAAAACTTCTCCAACAAATCACAGTCTCATTTTTGAGAGGAATAGAAACCGTTGGAACTAAGGTAGAGGAGTTTTGAATCGGAGCTCGAGATCAAACTGTAGGTTAGAGTCTACTGGCTGTAGGAGACCTTTATCATCTTTAGCCTTGATTAGTCTGGATAGCTCATAGAAAAGTGCGAGTACACCGGTCTGTGATTAGTGTGTACGTAAGCATAGAGGTGAATGTTGGGGTTTAATCATTGGACCATTATGTGAGGGATTGTCTGACAGCTACTAATAACACCCTAGTCTAGACTCAGATGACTTCTTATCTGGCTTAGAGAATTCGGGGCTTTGCCAGACGAGGAGCGAGCCACATGTCCGAATATCAAAGTGGGGGTATGATCTAATCCACTGCTAGGGCATCAGTAAGATAGTACGCAGTCAAGGCCAAGGAGGAATGTGAGGCTACCGATGTTATCTTAGGTACGTTTACCTTGTTTTCAATTTATATTGTTGCTCTTGTGGATTCAGGGTCTACCCATTCCTACATTCATAGTGGAATATCCCAACAATGGGGTATTCCTGCCAAGGATCTTGTGATTGGAGTCCGTGTGACTAGTCCTTTGGGGTATGATGTTTTGGTGGATAAGGTGTACGATTGAGGTTTAGGGTTTGATATTCCCAGCCGATCTGATGGTGTTATCGTTCCAAGAGTTTGATGCTATCATAGGGATAGATTGGCTGTTTGAGCATGATGCATGGTTGGTTGTAGAGCGAAGAGCCTTAAGCTTTGTGGTTTTGATGGGGCCAAGTAGTGAAGGGTGAGAGAAATCCTTACCTTTCCAATGTAGTGTCGACCTTGGTTGTACAAAGGATGATCCAGCAAGGTTGAGAGGCTTTCCTGGCTCACGTGGATTACACAAGTGTCAAGAGTTTGATGTTTGAGAGTCTCTAGACTGTCAGAGAGTTTGCCGATGTGTTTCCAAAAGAGTTGCCAAGACTAACCCCAGATCACGAGCTAGAGTTTTGGATAGATGTGATGCCTGGCACGACACCAGTGTCTATTGCACCAATCGTTTGGAACTAAAAGAATTGAGAGAGCTAAAGAATCATATTCAAGAGTAATTAGAAAGAGGTTTTATCCGGTCAGTATCTCACCTTGGGGCGCACCAGTTTTGTTTGTCAAGAAGAAGGATGGGTCAATGAGGATGTGCATTTATTACCGGCAACTTAACAAAGTAACAGTAAAGAATCGTTATTCCCTACCAAGGATAGATGACTTGTTTGACCAGTTGAGAGGTGCTCGTGTGTTCTCAAAGATCGAATTGAGGTCAGGTTACTACCGGTTGAAGGTAGTACAAAATGATGTTCATAAAACCATTTTCAGGACGTGGTATGGAGATTATGAGTTCTTGGTAATACCTTTTGGGCTTACCAATGCACCTGCGATTTTCATGTACTTGATGAACCAGATCTTTCAACCCTACCTAGATTAGTTTGTAGCAATCTCCATTGATGACATCTTGGTTTATTCGAGCTCGAAGGAGGAGCACTACTATCATTTTCGTGTTGTTATTCATATCCTGAAGGAAAGACAACTTTTTGCTAAGTTTAGTAAATATAAGTTTCAGCTCTCTAAAGTGGCGTTTTTGGGTCACATTATTATAGCAGATGGAATCCGAGTCGATCCGCAAAATATTCAAGTAGTGGTGGAGTGGAAACCATCTAAAACATACTGAAAACACCATCAAACGTTTCCAAAACTTAACCCATCCATAAAACAACAATTCAATCAATCAACCAACATCTAATAACATCCAAAAACCCTTTCCTAACATCCTTTTACCCCCAGCAAAGATTAAACTCGATTATCTCCACAATAACTCAAAACTAGCAACCTAAACAATTAGAGATTCAAGAGTTTCAGGATTCTATTGATAAAAACAACTTATCAACATCAAAACACATCCAAAAAATATATTAAATCAATCTTAAATACTAGAAATCAGATCTACTTCAAAAATCACCATGTTTCACCAATATTTCCAAAATAACTCAATTAAACATTGATAAAACATTTAAATCACATTACAACTTATAAATCAAGGATCAAATACTTGGGAAAATCCATAAAGAACCGTTTACTAGAGGAGATCACGGACCTTACCCCTGTTATGTGATTTCTCCTTCAATTGGCTTGTTTAAAGCTAAGAAAATATAAGATTTCAATGAGATTTTGCAAAACAAAGTTAGAGAATCAAATTAAAATCAATAATCTGAGTGAAAAGAGTTCCTTACCTCTGGATTTTGATGAAATTCAGAGTGTTTGAAAGAAAAGAAGTTGAGAGAAAAGGTTTAGGAAAAGTTACGTGAATTCCTTTTAAAAGCTAATAACTAACTTTAGATATTTAATCCTTACTAACAACCTTTTAAGACACATGTTTAAAATGATTTAATTAAAGAGAAAAACCACCAGAAAACACTTGGTAGTTTAGCTCCTTAAGGATTCTAAAGATTTGACCCTTTTGATTTTAGTCACTTCAAAATAATTTTCAAAAATCACATTTTGGTCACTAACCCAAAATGTCATATTTCCAAATTCCCTTTTCTAAAATTGATTCCACCAAAAATAAATATATATATATATATATATATTAAAAGATTATTTTTAACTGTTTTTTCCATATTTTTATCTTACCAAAAAATATACAGTCCTGAATCCGACTCGAATCTCTAACCCAGTCCACCAGACCGCCTAATAAACCTCAAAACCGCTAAGCCCAAAACCAGGGTGTTACAACTCTCCCCCACTTAAGAAATTTCATCCCTGAAATTACCTAGAGGAAACATATGCGAAAATTGCTCATTCATAATCGTCTTGCTTTCCCAAGTAGCCTCCTCAACACCTCGGTGTCGCCACAAGACCTTCACGAGCTCTATCGTCTTTCCATGTAGGATTTTCTTACTGGTATCGAGGATCTCTACAGGTTCCTCATCAAAGGATAGATCCGGCCTCAACTCCACATCCTCCACCGGCATAACATGCGATGGATCTGATCGATATCTCCTCAATATCGAAACATGGAACACATTATGAATTTTCTCCAACTCAGGAGGCAACCTCAACCGGTATGCCACAGGACCCACACGCTCAATAACCTTGTAAGGTCCAATAAACCTCGGACTAAGCTTACCCTTACGTCCGAATCTCATCACCTTTTTCCACGGTGACACTTTCAAGAATACGCTATCGCCCACCGCATATTCAACCTCCTTACACTTCAAATCTGCATAAGATTTCTGCCGATCTGCAGCCACTCTCAACCGGTCGCACACAAGCTTAACCTTCTCATATGTGTCTTTCAACACATCCGGTAGAGTAACATGCTTTTCCCCCACCTCAGCCCAACATAAAGGCGTACGACACCCTCGGCCATATAACGCCTCATAAGGTGCCATCTGTATACTCGCCTGATAACTGTTATTGTAAGCAAACTCAACTAAAGGCAAGTGCTTCTCTCAGGTTCCTTGAAACTCGATAATACAACATCTCAACATATCCTCTAAAACTTGGATAACCTGCTTAGACTGCCCATCCGACTGAGGATGGTACGCAGTGCTAAAACTCAACCTCGAACCCAAGGCCTGGTGCAAACTCCTCCAAAACCTTTTCGTAAACCTCGGATCCCCATCCAAAATGATGGATTTAGGTACACCATGCAAGCGCACGATCTCTGCTATATACAAACTTGCCAATTTATCTAAGGTGTACGTTGTTGCATAGGCAGGAAATGTGCACACTTTGTGAACTGGTCAAAAATCACCCAAACAGAATCCTTCCTAGTCAGTGTCAACGGCAACCCTATTACAAAATCCATTGTGATTCTCTCCCATTTCCACTCTAAAATTTTCAGCAGTTGCAACAACCCGGATGGAAATTGATGTTTAGCCTTAACCCGCTGACATACCATGCACTTAGAAACAAATTCAGCCACATCCTTTTTCAACCCAACCCAGAAGTATGCCTCATTCAAATCACGATACATTTTAACACTATTAGGATGCATAACAAAAGGACTAGAGTGTGCCTCCGTCAAGATAGTGTGCCTCAACTCCGAATCATTCGACACCACTATTCGACCCTTGAAACACAAAATTCCATCATCATCAAAATGAAATTACATCGGATTACCATCTGCTATATCCTTAACATGTTTAACCAATGAATCATCATACGATTGCTTACCTTTAATCAACTATGATAATGTAGGCTTAACTTGCGATTCAGCCAGGAAACCGCCCTCCCGCGTCTCACTCAACCTTGCAAACATAGCTCGAAGCTCAACCGCAATCTTATGACTTAATGCATCCACCACTACATTGGATTTACCAAGATGATACTCAATTGTCAAGTCGTAATCCTTAAGAAACTCTAACCATCTATGTTGCCTAAGATTCAAATCTTTTTCGGACATCAAATACTTCAAGCTCTTGTGATCTGTAAAGATCACGCACTTCTCTCCATAAAGGTAATGTAAATTTTCAAAGCAAAAACCACGGCCGCAAGGTCCAAATCATGAGTTGGATAATTGCGCTCATGAACTTTCAACTGCCTCGATGCAAAGGCCACAACCTTCTCATCCTGCACGAGCGCACAACCCAAGCCAACATACGATGCATCACTATAAAGCACAAACTCCTTCCCAGATTTAGGCTGAATCAACATAGGAGAATGTGTCAAAACTTCATTCAACTTCTCAAAACTGTGTTGTTGCTTCTCCGTCTACACATAAGGAGCATTCTTCTCTAACAACTTGGTCAATGGTGCTGCAATACCCGAGAACCCCTTAATAAAACAACGATAATAACCAGCCAACCCAAGAAAACTACGCACCTCTGATACAGACTTAGGTGGCTTCCAATTGAGAATAGCCTCAATTTTCTATGGATCAAACACGATTACCCTTCACAAAAACCACATGACCAAGGAATGCCACTTCCTTGAGCCAAAATTCGCACTTGCTCAACTTAGCGTACAACTGATTATCCTTCAACACTTGCAACACTATCCACAAATGCCGAACATGCTCTTCCTCGGTGCGAGAGTACACAAAAATATCATATATGAACACCACCATGAACTGATCAAGATACTCATAGAACACTCTATTCATCATGTCCATAAACGCAGCTGGGGTATTTGTCAAACTGAAAGGCATGACCAGAAACTCATAATGCCCATACCTCGTACGAAACGCGGTTTTATGCACATCCACATCCTTAACCTTCAGCTGGTAATACCACGATCTTAAATCTATTTTGGAAGACACCACTGCTCCACGAAACCGATCGAACAAGTCATCAATCCACGGTAACGGGTACTTGTTATTTACCGTCAACTTGTTCAACTAATGATAATTGATAAGTGTTCAAAAGTACTATATTTCTTACCCTTTTTACTCATATTATTGTTAGACTTAGGCTCATATTAGTTGCATAATTAGCCATTCATGCATTAATCCATGTTTCCTTCCATCGTTGAGCTTGATTACATAACTTGGTAGTTTTTGTGGGAAAAGATGCTACTTTGGTGTGTTTTGTGTGTATGTGCGGGATCACTTGCCAGAGCAAGGCTAGAGCTAGTTGCCAGGGCAATGCATGAAGGAGATGCCGAGCTAGTTTCCAGGGCAATGCATGAAGGAGACGCCGAGCCAGTTACCAGGGCAATTGTCGACAAAGAATAAGGTGATATGGTAGTCGAAATTGATGACTAGACAAGCCCAAGATGACGTGGAGCAAAGCTAAATCCCAAAGGAGTTTGATTTCCATGAAGAGATTAAAGAAGAATTAAATTCCAAGAAGATAGGAGAAGTTCTAGAAGGAATATAATTATAAAAAGAATTATATTCTTTAAAGATAATTTAATTCCATCTTAACTTCCTCCTCAAAGAAAGACTTTGACCTAGCCCTATAAATTAGAGGAATTTCGACAACTCCAAGGGAGAGCAAAAGGAGAGAGATTTTTCGACAAGCATCTAGGGCAAGGAGGATTTCGACAAGCTTCATCCTTCATCTTTTTCTTTCTTGTTCAATTAAGTTCATGATAGGGATTCTTTATCTTGTGTTTCTTTGGAACCTAGCCATGAACTAAATCTATTTGGCTAAGGTTATTGTGTCTTGTGGTTGTGAGAAACTATTAGATTTTGTTTAGGTAATAAGAGTTTGCACTTTTCTATTCAAGGTTTATTCATTCTTGGTTCTTATTCTTGTTTGCGAGTGAATTGGGAGAGGATCGCGTAACTTCATCTATTTATCTAATATCGGGAGAGTTAGATTCAAGAAACGAATGAATATGATCTTTATTCAATCTATTGATGGTGAAGATTAATTCAGCTTAGGAATAAGTTAAGGATTTCAACGGCTAAGTTGTTGTTCACCCTTGATTCACGCAAGGATGTATTATCAAGGCATGCACAAGTAACTAGAGTTTCGACTTAGGGATAAGAAGAAACCATTGAAGAACGCTCTGCCGAACCTTGAAGGTTGCTGCCCAAACGCCCAAGTAGTTGCCCAACTAGTCACCCAGGCAACCATCTATTAGTTGCCAAGGCAACCCTGTTGTGAAAGTTGCCACGACAACTGAGTTTCCCTTGCACTCTTTTACCAAGACGATCCAATCGGCTATCACACCTCAACTCACGATAACCTGGCCTATCTCTCTCATTTGATCTCATTTATTCTTTTACTTTATTGCCTTCTAGTTTAGTTATTAGTTATACTCCTATAATCTTCTATTTGTGTTTTTACTTTTTACAGTGCAAGATACTAGATTCTTGAAGTGGCACCAATCCCTGTGGAGACAATATCTTTTATACTATAACTTGCAACGTGTATACTTGCAAAATTGCGTAGCACTTATTACGCGCAACGAGTTTTTGGCACCGTTGCCGGGGATTGGCAATAGCGACTTTGTTTTTATTTTCTTGCACTTTCTTTTTACTTTTCTTGTTTAAGATTCAAAGGGCTAACAAACTTTGGTTTTGCATTGGTATATGACCAGGGCAAGACCGATTACACTAGAATATCCCTTTGATCCAGAAATCGAACGAACCTTACAAAGACTTAGACGAAGGATAAGAGTAGAAATGGCTAATCAAGACGGCAATATGAATCAAGATGTTCCAGCAGGAGGAGTGATTCTTGCACGAAACAGAACTATTCGAGACTATCTTGAAGAAGATCTTGTTGGACTTAATCCAGGAGTTGTCGCACCTAAAATTGATGCCGACCACTTTGAGTTGAAATCGGTAATGTTTAATATGATCAACACAATTGGTCAATTTGGCGGCTCAGCAACTGAAGATGCACGACAAAATCTTTAATCTTTCCTCGAGATTTGCAACTCATTCAAAATACACGGAGTCACCCCCGATGTTTTACGATTAAGATTATTCCCCTATTCACTGAGGGATAGGGCGAAAGCATGGTTGAATAGCATTCCTCGGCAAACGACATACTTCTAGATAAGTCGCCAGAGGAAGCAATGCAAATTCTAAACAGGCTGGCCAAGAATGATTATCAATTCCCCTCTACTAGAAGAGGAGGAGTTAGACGCCAAGCCACAATACATGAACTATGATCATCAAATTCAATTTCGGCACAATTGGCCACTTTAACTAAGATGGTCCAGAACATGCAAAAACCAAACAACACATATGAGGTCAAGGTAATGGATTCTTTTTGTGAGTTATGTGGTGATAACCATGATTCTTCTGAATGTATGCAGAATCCGGAATCCAGCTTCTATGTGGGGAATTACAATCGGAACAACAATGTGATATCCAATACATACAATCCAACTTGGAAGAAGCTCCCAAATTTTTCATGGAATAATCCCAACAATTCTCTAAACTAGAACAATCAGAATGCACAAGCATCAGGATTCCAGCAGAATATGCCACGGCAACAGTTGCCGCAGCAACAACCGACAACATCTAGTTCTTTGGAAAATTCTCTCAATGCTTTTATGATGAAAACTGAATCTTATATGGATGAGAATAGTAACTTCATAAAAAGAACTGGTGCTTTTATTAACAGGACCGAGATAAGATTGCAAAACCAAGAGGCGACAATCAAATCATTGGAAAATCAAGTCGGACAGTTTGATAAAAATTTGAATACTAGACCGCAAGGAGGTTTACCTAGCGATACTGAAGTCGCAAGAGGAACTGGCCATGAGCAATGCATGGCGATCACCACTAGAAGTGGCCAACAACTTAGAGAGGCTCAAGCCCGCTCATCAAACAAAACTCCACAAAAAGATCAAGACGAACCTAGCGGCAAAGCCTCAGATGCTGAACCAGGAATTGCCACGGCAACCGGTAATAAGCATGCCTCGGCAACCGACGATAAGGATGCTTCGACAACTTGTGATAAGCATGCCTCAGCAACCCCAATTGATAATGCCTCGGCAACTCCAGTTGTCCCGGCAATGCCATCAATCAGGTTCCAAACCAATGAAAGGATCGAAGATATCCGACTTCCACCACCATTCCCACAAAGGTTGAAGCGACAAAAGCAAGAATATCAATTCAAGAAGTTTCTTGATATCCTAAAGCAAGTCCACATCAACTTGCCATTGGTGGAAGCAATTGAACAAATGCCAAACTATGCCAAGTTTCTTAAAGACATTGTGTCCAAGAGAACAAGGCTAGGAGAGTTTGAAATAGTTGCCGCAACAGAGGGATGCATGGCAATGTTGCACAATCGTATGCCACCCAAGTTGAAGGATCCCGAAAGTTTCACAATACCCTGTTCCATTGGAAACCACTATGTCAGGAAAGCATTATGCGACCTTGGGGCTAGCATAAACTTGATGTCTAAATCAGTTTTCCAGAAACTAGGAATCGAGAAGGCAAGACCTACAACAGTTATGCTACAGCTAGCCGACAGATCCTATGTGCATCCAGAGGGAAAAATCGAGGAAATACTGGTAAAAGTTGATAAATTTATTTTTCCCGCTGACTTTATTGTTTTGGATTGTCAAGCAGATGAGCATGCACCTATCATTCTCGGGAGACCATTTCTAGCAATAGGGAGAACCTTGATCGATGTTAAAAAGAGAGAACTCACAATGAGGGTGAATGACCAACAAGTTAAACTAAATGTGTTTCAAACACTAAGGCATTCTGATGATCCAGAAGAATGCCAACTTTTTCATGCCACGACAGAGTTTAACTTCAACGAGGAATTTAGTTGCCTCGGCAACTATATTGCCGAACAAGAGGAACCTGAGGAGTATGAAGAATCGGTCAATGAGGAACAACAAGAAAAGGCAAATTGGCTAGTCAATCGACCAGGAAAGAAGCTGATCAAAATGTTGATTCTACACAAGAAGGCAATAGGGAGGAGGACGCGGATCTAGAGATATGCGATGCATTCCCGGATGAACAACTTTTAGTTGCCTCGGCAACCATAGATACGCATGCCTCGGCAACTCTCGACGCTGTAGCAACTCTTGACACGCATGCCTCGGCAATTTTGGGAGCAGTCGCCAAGGCAGCACATGCCTCGGCAATACCCTGGTATGCAGAATTAGTGAATTTCCTTTTTTGTGGTATTTTACCTTATGGCCTTACTCACCAAGGCAAGAAGCGGTTCGGCCATGATGCTAAGCATTACTTTTGGGACGAGCCTCTTTTGTTTAAACAATGTGCAGATCAGGTTATACGCCGATGTGTCCCTGAAGAAGAGCAACAGAATGTACTCCGTCAATGCCATTCTTCACCCTATGGAGGACATTTTGGAGGAACTCGTACCGCGGCCAAAGTTTTGCAATCCGGTTTGTATTGGCCAACATTGTACAAAGATGCCCAAGACTTTTACAAGCAATGTGATCGTTGCCAGAGGACGGGCAATATCTCTAGACGACATGAGATACCACTCCAGAACATCATCGAGGTGGAATTGTTCGATGTATGGGGGATCGATTTTATGGGACCTTTCCCATCTTCATTCGGCAACCTCTACATTCTATTTTCCGTCGACTACGTGTCTAAATGGGTTGAGGCAGCTGCAGTTCCCAACAACGATTCCAAGATCGTGCAACGATTCTTGCAGAAAAACATATTTACACGGTTTGGGATGCCGAGAGCAATTATCAGTGACGAAGGCAAGCATTTTGACAACAGACTTATTGCCAAGATATTGCAACACTTCGGCGTATCACACAAGATTGCCACGGTATATCACCCACAAACCAACGGGCAAGCAGAAATTTCCAACTGGGAATTGAAGGGTATACTCGAGAAAGTTGTAAATCCCTCTAGGAAGGATTGGTCATTAAGACTAGATGACGCACTTTGGGCATATCGCAATGCATTCAAAACACCCTTAGGTATGTTCCCCTCCGACTTGTCTATGGAAAAACATGCCATCTACCGGTGGAAATCGAACACAAGGCATACTGGGCAATCAAGACCATGAATATGGATTGGGAAAGTGTCGGACAAAAGCGTTTGTTGGACCTCAACAATATAGAAGAATTTCGTGCACTCACCTATAATAATGCACAAATCTACAAGGAGAAAACAAAGCGATGGCATGACAAGAAACTATTGTCGCGACAATTCATGCCAGGGCAACTAGTTCTCTTATTCAATTCTCGGCTAAAACTTTTCCTAGGAAAACTGAAATCAAGATGGTCGGGACCATTCGAAGTTGTCAAACCATTCTCCCATGGTGCCGTGATAATCAAGTCCATCACTGACAAACATGAATTCAAAGTTAATGGACAAAGTTTAAAGCACTACAATGGAGCCCATGTGGAACGTAACAAAGAAGTGGTCAACTTAGGAGATGCATGAGCATGCTCTCCCTTCGATATTTTATTTTTATTTTATTTTTATTATTTTCGATTACTTTTATTTTATTTTATTTTTATTTTTTTCTCTTTCGAACTAATTATTCTTTTATTTCCGATTAGTATTATATTTTTAGGATAGATTTTCTTTTTTTATCTCTTTAAGTTTTAAGAATCCTTTACACATCTTTATTTATTTTCTTTTATTAGTTTATACTTAATTTTAATCCTTATTTGATTTGTCTTTGAATTGTAGGAAAATAGTTCAAGATAAAGAGGAATTTTAATCCAAGAAGGAAAACATCTTCAACAAGGAAATTAATGGGCTGAATCTAAGGCTTATATAAAGCCTCCAACTTACCCTAATTAAACCCCTCTTGCCGTCACCCTTCCCCTAAACCAAAACCCTTTTTTCATCTTCCCCTAATCCCACCCACCATATTTACCACTTATCTTTTCTATAAAACTCATCACTCTTAACCTATTCCTACTTTTTATCTTGCAATTCTTTAGTTTCTTTTATTTTCTTTTATTTTTTTTACAAAACTCACAACCAAGATCATCCATGGCATCCAAAATTAAATTTTTGGTTCATCCAAGTTCCTCCAAAGAACCAGGATATAAGAAGTTTGCTACACCGGTGGTTCAAGAAAGATTTTACTCCAAGTTTGAAAGGCGGAAGATTTATGAAGAACAAGGCTTTGAATACTCCAACTCTCATCAAGATTTCGGCCTTGAACCATTCATCTTCGAGTGGATTGCACATCAAAAGTGGCAAATCTTTTGCCATCAATCGGAACCGGGTAACATCTCATGGGTAAGGGAATTCTATGCTCACTCACCTAACCCAGATAATCCTTATGTTTTTGTTCGTGACAAGGCCATACTCATAAGCCCCGAAAACATCAACACCTTTTACGGGCACTACATTGAGAATGACGAGCATCAAGCCTTTGTTGATCAAATCACACCCAAGCAACTCGACAAGGTGCTTCAAGAACTCACTCAATCGGGAACTCATTGGAACGACGGTAAATACAAGGGCACGGTAAATCACCTTCAGCTTAAACCCGAGGCAAAACTATGGAATAAGTTTGTTAAAACTTCTTTAATGCCCACCACACACAATACTACCGTTGATATACCACGTCTTTTGCTCATACATTCTATCTTGCATAATCGCATCATTAACATTGGAAAAATTATTTGTGATGAGATTTTTGTATGTAGCTTAAAAGATAAGGGTTCTCTTTTCTTCCCTTGCTTAATTTCTAATCTTTGCAAGGAGATGCATGCCCCAAGTGAGTCCACCGATGAAAAGGCCCTACCAAAGTCTGGTTGGAATCAAGCACAAATCCGAAAGCTAATGGGAGAGGCACCAGGAAAATCTTCAAGGCCCCCAATTGCTGCGACAACTCCTGCTGCCCCGGCAATCCCTAATGCCCAAGCACCTAACGCCCGGGCAACTCGGCCATCAACCCCGGGACACTTTGAAGCACTCTTGCAACCATTGGTGAGCCACCTAAGGCAAATTGAAGACCGGCAAATAATGTTCATGCGGTACATGAAGGAGCATAACAATTCCATCACCCAAGTCATCCTAGAAAAGTACCCGGACAATCGCGTGCCGTTCCCAATCTTTCCTGCCGAGATCCTTGCCCCGGTAACCAATGAAGCAGTTGCCACGGCAACCGCAACAGATGATGCCACGGAACCAATATCGTGCCTGCACAAGCTGATGCCACGGAAACCAACCCTGAAGATGGCACAGAAACCAAAGCTAAAGACATCCTGGCAACCACTGCAAAAGCCAAAGGTAAAGCACCTATGCCCGAATCAACTCCTACGAAATCATTGTCTGATTTTTCAGACTCGGACGAGTCCTCCATTGCACCAACAAAGACCGCACCAATTGAATCCTCCAAGCAAAAAACCAATGGCATTGATGAAGAGGACGATGAGGACAACCCCGTACGAGGATCGATTCCACCACCGGCAACAAGAAAACAACCATCGCGTTCAAGCAAGAGAATCAAGACACCGACCAAAAGGAAACTAATCATCCACGATGACGAACTCTCAGAGTAAGTCCTCGTTTGCATTTTATTTTTCGTTATTTTTGTTTTTCTTTAAAGCATGCATTGAGGACAATGCCTCACTCGAGTTTGGGGGGATTGTTAATAGTAGTTACCATGTTTAGTTACATTCATCTTAAGTATTACATTTAGGATACATAAATTGCTTGCCATGCCTTTAGTTGGAACAAGAATTGCCTAGATTTGATGAATATCCGGTGATGACTTTGCCAATGCACTTAATTGATAGAATTTTTATTCTAGGATAACCATGGAAAAACTTAGAATTTTACTATGATGCTAAATTTGATGAAACACTGTTGTGGTTTGATTGATTTAAGGAATTCTAGTGAACTTAGGTTGATAATTAAATAAATTGGGGGATTAGAATAAAAATTGGATAAATGCTAGAGGTGCCCGAAATTGGCTCTAGCATGTGCTAAAAAGTGAATGCTAGAGGTGCCCGAAATTGGCTCTAGCATGTGCTAAAAAATTGATCGCTAGAGGTGCCCGAAATTGGCTCTAGCATGTGTTAAAAAATTGATCGCTAGAGGTGCCCGAAACTGGCTCTAGTCGAATAAATTAACTTAAGAAAACTAAAAACAAAACACTAGAGGTGCCCAAAACTGGCTCTAGTTAAAACATGTTAAAAAGAACCAATGAAGTAATTTGAAAACCTCTTGCTTGCATAGAATCCGAAAAATCAACTTGCACACAACTCCACACATACTCACAAGCATTATAGTTTGACTCCGAGTAACTCCTAAGTTTTTCGAAAAATGAAAAGCCAATCATACTTTGTGCCCCGATTCTGAGAATTGAAATCAAGTTCAAAGCTAAGTTTGTGAAAATTGAAGTCTTGGCAGGTAATTATTAGTTTGCATTGCTTGAGGACAAGCAATAGTTCGAGTTTGGGGGTGTGATAAGTGTTCAAAAGTACTATTTTTCTTACCCTTTTTACTCATATTATTGTTAGATTTAGGCTCATATTAGTTGCATAATTAGCCATTCATGCATTAATCCATGTTTCCTTCCATCGTTGAACTTGATTACATAACTTGGTAGTTTTTGTGGGAAAATATGCTGCTTTGGTGTGTTTTGTTTGTATGTGCAGGATCACTTGCCAGAGCAAGGCTAGAGCTAGTTTCCAGGGCAATGCATGAAGGAGATGCCGAGCTAGTTGCCAGGGCAATGCATGAAGGAGACGCCGAGCCAGTTGCCAGGGCAATTGTCGACAAAGAATAAGGTGATATGGTAGTCGAATTGGTGACTAGACAAGCCCAATATGACATGGAGCAAAGCTAAATCCCAAAGGAGTTTGATTTCCATGAAGAGATTAAAGAATAATTAAATTCCAAGAAGATAGGAGAAGTTCTAGAATGAATATAATTATAATAAAGAATTATATTCTTTAAAGATAATTTAATTCCAACTTAACTTCCTCCTCAAAGGACTTTGACCTAGCCCTATAAATTAGAGGAATTTCGACAACTCCAAGGGAAAGCAAAAGGAGAGAGAATTTTCGACAAGCATCTAGGGCAAGAAGGATTTCGACAAGCTTTATCCTTCATCTTTTTCTTTCTTGTTCAATTAAGTTCATGCTAGGGATTCTTTATCTTGTGTTTCTTTGGAACATAGCCATGAACTAAATCTATTTGGCTAAGGTTATTGTGTCTTGTGGTTGTGAGAAACTATTGGATTTTGTTTAGGTAATAAGAGTTTGCACTTTTCTATTCAAGGTTTATTCATTCTTGGTTCTTATTCTTGTTTGTGAGTGAATTAGGAGAGGATCTTAACTTCATCTATTTATCTAATATCAGGAGAGTTAGATTCAAGAAACGAATGAATATGATCTTTATTCAATCTATTGATGGTGAAGATTACTCTGGCTTAGGAATAAGTTAAGGATTTCAACGGCTAAGAGGAGCGCAAGATTAGTTGTTGTTCACCCTTGATTCACGCAGGGATGTATTATCAAGGCATGCACAAGTAACTAGAGTTTCGACTTAGGGATAAGAAGAAACCATTGAAGAACGCTCTGTCGAACCTTGAAGGTTGCTGCCCAAACGCCTAAGTAGTTGCCCAACTAGTCACCCAGGCAACCATCGATTAGTTGCCAAGACAACCCCATTGTACAAGTTGCCACGGTAACTGAGTTGCCCTTGCACTCTTTTACCAAGACGATCCAATCGGCTATCACACCTCAACTCACGATAACCTGACCTATCTCTCTCATTTGATCTCATTTATTCTTTTACTTTATTGCCTTCTAGTTTAGTTATTAGTTAAACTCCTATAATCTTCTATTTGTGTTTTTACTTTTTACAGTGCAAGAGACTAGATTCTTGAATTGGCACCAATCCCTGTGGAGACGATATCTTTTATACTATAACTTGCAACGTGTATACTTGCACAATTGCCTAGCACTTATTACGCGCAACAATAATCAATGCACATATGCATCGTACCATCCTTATTTTTCACGAAGAGAATAGGAGCACCCCACGGAGAAACACTTAGTCAAATGAACCTATGGTCCAACAACTCCTTCAATTCTTTCGGTGCCATCCTATAAGGAGTAATGGACACTGGTGTTGTACCCTCGTATGTCTCAATATGAAACTCTGCCTCTCTATCTGGAGGTAAACCCGGCAACTCCTCAGGAAAAACCTTAAGAAAGACGCAAACAGTCTGAATGTCCTGCACTTGAACACCCTTGACTTCCGAATTCATAACAATAGCCAAATAAGCTTGGTAGCCATCAAACATTATCTTCTCCGCTCTAACAGCCAAAACCATATTGGACAGGAACTTAACATTCTCGCCAACCACCACCACTTCATAATCATCGGCCAACCTCAAGAAAATCCTATTTTGATTCACAATCCACAACCGCTCTGTGCTCACTCAACCAATCCATACCCAAAATGATACTGAAACCATGAAATGGCAATTCCATCAGATCTGTGGCAAACTTATGACCTTGCACAACCAAAGGACAACGCCGATACAACCTTCTTGTTATAATTGTCTCCCCAAAAGAACTTGTGACTAACATACCAACATCTAAGATCTCAACAGGAACATTCAGCAAAAATGATGTTCACTCAAGATATATGAATGCGTAGACCCCGAATCAATCAAAGATAACAATGGCAAGGATTGCAAAGTGAAAGTACTTGCGATCACATCCGTGTCATTACGACCCTCTCGGTGAGCAAAGACTCGAGTTGTTCACCACCTTCAAGTCTCCCCGCTGTAGCATGATCTGTACCCCTCTAACTATCCCCTCGCCTCTAAAAATTACCCCTACCACGGCCTTAGCCTCTAGCTGGTGCAGCAACCTGTGCTAGTACATTACTTGCCGCCTGAGGAAAATCACGCTTCAAGTGATCAGATGAGACACAAATCCAATAAACTCTAGCATTACCTCAACACATACCCGTGTGACGCCTACTGCATCGCTCACACTCTAGTGTAACACGAGCTTCCTGAGCACCCTGGCCAACTGCACTACTACGTCTGTGATCTGGCTTATGTCTCTTATCCCTGAACCTCCTATTCTGCCTCCCAAAATAGCTAGAGTCAACCACCCTTTTACCCAAATTCACACCTGCAGCCTGAACTGGTGCACGCAAGGACTGCTCAATATCCTTGGCCTGATTGACCAACACATCGAAATCTGTGTAATCTATAGCCAGGAGATACGTCTTAATGTCCTTAACAAGACCATAACGGAACCTATCACATCTCTACTGGTCATCTGGAACCAACTTTGGAGCATACTGACTCAGCCAGACAAACTTCACTTCGTATTTAGCAATAGACATGCCTCCCTGAGATAGCGACATAAACTCACGCTTTTTCATATCCAAATACTGGGTACCAAGATACTTCCCCTTGAAAGCTCTCCAAAAGAACTCCCAAGTAACGTTCGCATCAGGAACGCCATCAATTGTAGTCACCCACCAATGAGATGCATCCCCTTGTAGCAGAGATATAGTGCAACCCAACATGCGCTCCTCGTTACATCCCATCTGATTCATGATGCGAACCGTCTTTTCCAGCAAACCTTTGGCTGCCTCAGGGCTCAAACCTTGAAACTCTTAACCTCCCAAACTCCTCAAATGCTCCAAGGGTAAACCTTGATTTGCCACCACAGCGGGTGCCGGTGCTTGGGCCTGTACTCCCGCCATCGCTGCTTGGAAAGCTTCTGTTATCGCCTAAACTAACAGAGTCAAATCACCATACACGGGCACTTGGTGAACCTAGGGGGCTTCACCCGCCCTAACATCAACTAGAGGAACCACTAGAGGAGGATGAGGTAAAACATGAGAGAGATTCTCTTCTGTCTCATTATTCTGCCCAACCCCGGTAGTATTAGCCATAGATCGTGTCTCACGTCGAGCCATGCTAGCAAAAGCATCAAAACACATTAGTGTTAGGCTAGCTTCAGGCAAAGGATCCAAGTTAACTTTAAAGTGCATTTAAAATCCTTGGTAATAGGCAATGTGTTCCCAAAACACACCCTAATAGAACATTAAACAAATACCGAACACATACACAACCACCGTGCAGTTCAAACAACAACAACTAATCAAATAAAAACATCTCAACTTTTCGCAAACCTGGCTCCGATACCAACAAATGTAACCCCGTCGACCCAGCCTAGTCGCAAGATCGGACCGAGCAAGATACATTAGGTTTACCGAAGTAAATCGGGAAGATTAAACCTAAAACACGTCCATTTTATTCCTTTTATCTTGTCTAGATGCATTGATGCTTTCCTACATGTTCATGCTATTCATAGGTGAGCACTCATATCAATCGGGCATTGAACGATATCCAATTGGCCACAAACATGACTTAGGGACCAAAATGTGATTTCAGCAATATAAAAAGACTTTTCCAATTTTTAAGTTACCAACCTTTAATTAAGTATATTTCATGCTTATGTGTCAAAAATTAGCTTCAAACGATCATCCAAGCTTAAATAATTGGGAAAACAAGATCTAGGGACTAAAATGAAAGAAACCAAAATTGCCTTTCCAGGACATTAACAGAAACAACGGTATCCGTATCGATACGCTGAGTCCCATATCGATACGGTTGTGAACTTATCGTTTCAATACGGTAAGACCCGTACTGGTATGCTACTTCGAGTATAAAATATAGTTTAAAATCATTTTACATCGTACCGATACGGACACTTAGTGCTTCGGTACGCTGCCTCTTCTCCAAAAAGTGTAATTCCATTAACCTTTAGGTGTATCGAAACGCCTCTACCTGTACCGAAATGCCTTGGCCTTATTTGCCTAGCCGTACCGATATGGTCCCCTGTGTATCGGTACGCTTGGGCCTGTAATGTCAAAATTAGATGGTTTTCACCCTATCTTAGATGCAATTGACCCCTAGCAACTTGTATACATGTTCATCAACACTTGAATATACAGAAACTACCATTTGTATCAAGTTAGGTAACCCGTACAACCTCACACTTCCAAAGGACCATTCTAGAGGCATGCTTCCTATACCACTTTGCCAAACATACCAAAATGCACATCTAAACCATTCTCAACATAAGCAACATGCCAACACACTCAACATAGCATATTAAACCTGGTCAAACTAACACAACATAGCAACCCACAAAGAAACTCTAGATGCATACCTAATCATCCATTCAACCTCAACCATAGGCAAATAACAACATCAAGCTAAACAACATATAACCATCATCAAAAACAAGCATAGAATCATTCTAGAGAACCTCAATGCAACGGATTTACAATTCCCAAAAACCATAGGCAAATTAGTTTATCTCTTGGATCCTTGCAAACCTTGCCTTTGCTGCCCCGAACTTTAATGTTGTGCATCATTAGGGAAAAGAGAGCGTAAGCACACATGCTTAGTGACGATGCTCATAAACAATGATGCACTAGAAACCATTTAAAAACCACATGCTTGCTTTTCCCAAAACATGCTTACAACCTAAGCATTTTCCATGATTCCAACCGAATCAAAACATAATAATCTTTATATAACATCATATACAATCCATGCTTAAATCCCAAAGCATTTTAAACAAACCATGCTTAAATCAAAAAGCATTACAAACAAGGTTCAACACATGAACTTTTTCATATATTGGCATTTATAGTGAACCGGATAAAATACCTCTATCCTATACACATATTGGATACACGGATCTCTCATACCATGCCGAGTTAAACCGCATGATATCCCAAACCTTGCCTAGTTAGACCGCAAGATTTGACACCCTCGCCTAGTTAAACCGCGGGATCTCACCCTTGCCTAGTTAAACCGCAAGTATACCGACCTTGCATAGTGAATCCGCAAGATCGCCGTCAATTTGGGTTGCCTAGTTAAACCGCAAGTCCCAAATGAGGTCCCCAACAGTCCGAGTGGCCTTGTTACACCGCCATACTTCAAGGACCCATGGCCATGATTGATTTGTTCATATTTTATAGTGCACTTTTAAACCTATGGCATGCCAACTATATCCGATTGTTTTCTCCCCTTGTCACATAGCCAATATACCATTTATAAACCATTTACAACCATTTACTTACTGTTTTACAATGCATTTAACAGCACATCACATATGCAAATCTCATTGCCAATGCAATAACACCATTCCCAACCGGAATGAAAACCAATGCTCAATAGCATTTAATATACTTTCAAACCCCTGCATATGTACTCAAAATCATGCATTTCTAGTAAGTAAATCATACCATGTTTATCTCCAAAACATGCAAACAACATACTCATATCTAAGCCGATTTTCAAGAGCAAAATAAGGGAAACTTACTTTCGAGCTTAGGTAAGAGTCTCACGCTTGCCCTAAACTCCCAACAACTTTTACAAACCTTTTTAAAGCATTTAAAACCAGTTTCCACTCACCGATACGCCTTGTCTTCCTTGCCAACGCGAAACAAGCTCTCGACAAGCAACCGAACAATGTCAAGCTTCATCCCCTTGATTATCCCTTGTTTTCAACACATAAAACCAGTGGATAAATGCATTAAAATGCATTTAAACCATTGCCTAACAGCAATCTCCTGCAACTCCCAAGTTGCCCACTCAAAAACCATCCAAAACATACCGAAAACACCATCAAACATTTCCGAAACTTAACCCAGCATCTAATAACATCCAAAAACCCTTTCCTAACATCATTTTACCTCCAGCAAAGATTAAACTTGATTATCTCCATAATAACTCAAAACTAGCAACCTAAACAATTAGAGATTCAAGAGTTTTGGGATTCTATTGATAAAAACAACTTATCAACATCAAAACACATCCAAAATATATATTAAATCAATCTCAAATACTGAAAAGCATATCCACTTCAAAAATCACCAAGTTTCACCAATATTTTCAAAATAAATCAATTAAACATTGATAAAACATTAAAATCACATTACAACTTATAAATCAAGGATCAAATACTTGGGAATATCAATAAAGAACCATTTAATAGAGGAGATCACGGACCTTACCCCTGTTATGTGATTTCTCCTTCAATTGGCTTGTTTAAAGCTAAGAAAATATAAGATTTCAATGACATTTTGCAAAACAAAGTTAAAGAATCAAATTAAAATCAATAATCTGAGTGAAAAGAGTTCCTTACGTCTGGATTTTGATGAAATTCTGAGTGTTTGGAAGAAAATAAGTTGAGAGAAAAGGTTTAGGAAAAGTTACGATAATTTCTTTTTAAAGCTAATAACTAACTTTAGATATTTACTCCTTATTAACAACCTTTTAAAACACATGTTTAAAATGATTTAATTGAAGAGAGAAACCACCAGCAAACACTTAGTATATTAGCTCCTTAAGGATTCTAAGGATTTGACCCTTTTGATTTTAGTCACTTTAAAATAGTTTTCAAAAATTGCATTCTGGTCACTAACCCAAAATGTCATATTTCCAAATTCCCTTTTATAAAATTGATTCCACCAAAAAACAATATATATTAAAAGATGATTTTTAAATATTTTCCATATTTTATCTTACCAAAAAATATACGGTCCCGAATCTGACTCGAATCTCTAACCCGGTCCACCAAACGCCTAATAAACCTCAAAACCGCTAAGCCCAAAACTGGGGTGTTACAGTTACCATACTAAGGATTTCAAAAATTCACTATTTTATCTTTTCTTTTAGGCCAAAAGAAATAACCTCACAAATCAACTAGACTTAAACCCAAAGTCTAGTGACCCTTTCCTAAAATTTGAGTACAAATAAGTAAACTTTGAGAATCCTCCAAAGGAGATTGTTTGCACAATTTTCGACTCACTAAAAGCCAACACTTGATGAAAATGAAAATACAAAGAGCTTACTCAAGTGCGTACAAGATATTAAAATGAAAAGCTCAAAAACTTTGAATTTTTGCTTGGATGCTTTAGAATAGTTGTCTTTTTTTGAAGAAGCTCTAGAGACTTGTTTTTATACTCTCGTATTGATTTCCAACCATATGGGTTATTGGGAAATTGAATATAGCCATTGAGCTACAATTTTCCCTCATTAAAAGCTGTCTGGAAACTATAGGTATCGGTACATGAGTGCCCATTTCAGTACCTGCCTAAAGAAAAAATAGATGTTAGTATTACATTGCGTACCGGGACGTGGGGCTGCGTATCAGTATGAATTAAGTGGTACCGATACACTAAGGGCCAAACTGATACTGAAATTGCTCACTTGAATTTCAATGAAGCCTTGGGTATCGGTACGTTCGAGGTCGTACCGATACTCATAGTAAATTTTTTGAGTATCATGAATATCGTATCAGTACGGGGTTCACCGTTTTGGTACTCAATGTGTTCAAAATAAATTGAAGCTCCTTCGTGTATGGGTATGGCGTTCACCGTACCGGTACTAACAAGTCATTTGAAAGGGTAAAATTAACCATCCGCACCGATACGCTAACGACCATACCGGTACTCAATTACCACTTTGGATTCTAGTAATCAAAACTCGTATCGGTACGCTAAGGGTTGTACCGGCACTCACTAACCAAAATGGTCTTTTGGCGTACCAAAATGCTTAGAAAAATTGTTTCCTTTGAAAAGATTAACTTATACAAAAATATTTTCTTCAAACTTAATTAATTTTGGTCGAATACTTGTCTCCTGGAGTAATTTCAAATAACTTAAAATTTTATTTATTTACTTAAAGGTCCTTGTTATATCCAAATTAAAACATATGTTCAACAATTTCCCCCTTTTTAATATAACAAAACCAAATAAATTTGTAAGTCCCTCCTTTTTTCTTTTTGACTAAAAGACTATTAGTTTTTGAAAAATTTTATAACCCTCTTCTCCCTTTTTGTTAGATCAAAATCAATAGGGTAATCAAAAAATAGATAAAGCTTCAAACGTTAACAATATAGTTCAAAATATAATATCATAAATCCAAAGCAGATGAAATCCAACAATATCCAAAGTAATGAAACATACGACCAACATAAGCAAACACCAAAACCTATAAACCGAAAACATCCTCGATTCACCAAAAACCTCAACTCGGCCCACAACTACGAATCTAAACCTTCAAATAACATCAATTAACATCAAAACAACAACCTAAAACAACCTTGTACCTCCAGCAACCAATAATTAACCTCAACACCTCAAAATCTCTTAACTATCAATCTAACAAACAATAGATTCCAGGATTTTATCATCAAAACTCACTTTATTATCATATTAAACATCAAAATCAAGATATAAACAAATCCTTAACTCAGCAAAAACATATCACCACGAATTTCCTCAATTTTTCGTCATAAACCATCAATTAAACCATAAATCTGAGTTTAATTAATCAAAACCCAATGAAAATCATATAAAATGGATCAAGAACCTAAGAATTTCAATAAAGAACCTTTCATTAGAGGAGAAGAACGAATATTTACCTCCAATGCTGATTTCTCTCCTCAATTGCTTTATAAACCATGAAAATCAAGGTAGAAACAATATGTATTTGATGTAAAAGCTTTAGAAATCAATTGGAAACCAAAAACTCATTGAAATCCTAATTTTACCTGAAGAAATTGAAGCTGGAAATGTGTTTGTCTGGAGAGAATTTGAGAGAAAGAAGTTACAAAGTTAGTTACGTAAAATTCTTTTAAAAAGCTTAATTGTGTTTAGTTAATTATCTCTACTATTTATACCTCTTAAAAACTTAATTAAAAATAGTTAATTAAAGGGAGAAATCTGATTAAACCCTTTTGGACTATTAGCTCCTTAAAGATTCAAAGTTTTGACCCATTTTCAAAACAATCACTAAAAACAGTTTTGCAAACTTTGCGTTTTAGTCACTAACTCAAAATGTCCCATTTTCGAATTTCTTTTTCCAAAATTGTTTTCACCAAAATCATTTATATAATTAATAAATATTTTAGACTATTTTCTCATATTTTTATCCCTTATAAAAATATTCAATCCAATTTAAATCTCGAATCTCTAATTCTGGTCCACCGGACCGACTAAACCATCCCAAAACCCCTAGGCCCAAAAACCGGGGTGTTACAATTTACCACCGGATGGTCAAAATCACCAAGTGATGAGAAGGTGAAGAAAACAATCATGGGCTTCCAAGACTTTAATTGAGGCACCCGATATATATAAAGATGGAAATTTAGTTTCATCATCTAACCCACCATCTTCTAAGCCTAGGTGATTGGATAAGATTTAAGAATTAAGACGAAACTTTTTACCCATAACATAAGACTCTATAGACATAGTTTTAGTTCCAGTTTCATTTAAAATACAACTAGCATTAGAGTAGAAAATCCGAACAAGGGTTTTATAAACGACAACGGGAATTTGGTGAAAATAAAGAAATTTCCATTGCCACATTAACTCAAGAAATTGAAAACTAAAGGAATCGGATGTCATATATGTATATTCCACAACTCACTCATGACAGATAGTAAAATTTTGTAAGGGTTGAAATTTGCGAGTTGGTTTTGAACACCGGGTTCATTAAAACTTTGGTTGTAAATAGCCGAAAATGTTTGGGCAAGCACTAGTGCCGGAAGAACTAGCGGCATTGGTTCTAGGACGTTTGGCACTGGGACCCATTAAGAAAAGATAAGATTTTTGTGATTGAAAACAGGTTTAGAGACCATTAAGAATAAGCCTCCTGCAAAATAAAAATAATAGCAATGTATGCAATATCATCAATAATTTAATCCAATATAATCAACCAATGTTCAAGGTATATATGTAAAATAATATAAATTATAGGTTAGAAATACACATATAAAAAATCATATATAAGTATAGTTTTAAAAAAAATATTTGAAAATATATATACATATATATATTTATATATTTGAATGAAAAAATTTTGATTTTCAAATTTTTTGTAAAAGATTAAAACTATACAATTAGTATAATCCTAATATACTTGATTCAAACCTAAAAACTACACAAATAAGTATAAATTCGAAATAAGTATAGAAAATAGGATTTTACCTTAAATAATGAATGAATAAGGAGATAATTTTGCACTATCTTGATGATTAGGAGGATGAGGTTGATGTTTAGATGAAAATCCCTCAAAATATTTAAGATAAAACGGTAAAGGATTGAGAATTTTGGAGAGAAAAATTAAGAATTTTCGGCTAGGGTTTTAGGTGTTTAAAAATTTTGATAAAAACAACCATATATATAGCCTCAGACTCGTATGTATCGACATGATATATCGCGTACCAAAACAGCGCGTACTTGTACTGGCGTTCTAGTACCGATTCACATTGAATCTCATACCAGTACGGGTTACCCAATACATGTACCATCTGCACCAAATGGTCAATTTTGGCAGCAAAGGACCCAAAAATTCAAATCAAATGCCCCTAAATGTATGTTTATGATGTATGAGCATACAAGAATAGGCAATCAAGAGTACATAACTATTTGAATAGATGCATTAAGGAGAAAATCACAAGAGCGTAGAATTTAAATAAATTCAAGCAGGTTTTAAAAATATTTTACTAAGCATATATGAAGGATGTCTATATATATTAATTTTATTTATATGAATATTTGGAAGTTTTAGGATAATATGGTAGATGGACGTAACATTAAGAAGCCTCGCCGCCAAAGTGTTGATCCACGGGATACCGGTGGGCAACAACATGAGCTGCCTGGTGTTGCTATGGATAGTGACACATCTTTTCACCTGCTGTCGTACCTCATGCTTCTTATAAAAATAAGCTCATGGGTGATAATGTTTATGTCACCCTTGATGATGATGAGATCCTAGATTATGATATTGAGTTGATCAAATGGGATGTCACAAGGGATGCTATCGATAAGTTTCTCCCACCTAGTCCAGGCCCTTGTAGAAAAAAGTTTTGATCAAACTGTTATGGTGAAGCTCCTCAAGAGGAGGATTGATTATACTACTCTCTCTAACAAACTCTATGATATTTGAAAGCCATCCCAACCGTTCAAGCTTATGGATATCGATAATAACTATTTTCTAGTGACTCTCCATACTCGCAACAATTTCCTGAAAGTCCTTGCTGTTGGTCCTTGGGTTATCTTCGGTCACTATTTGATTGTTGGACCATGGTTACCCGATTTCTCTACTTCTCAACCATTTTCGAGTAAAGCCACTACCTGGATTCGTTTACCTAGTCTGCCGGCTACTCTTTACTAGCGTAGTCTTGTCACTAAAATTGATGAATGTCTTGGTCCTATGATCCTTATTAATTATCAAACAGAAAGTGGATGATATGGTCGCTTTGTGAGAATGGCTATCACTCTCGATCTCAATAAGCATTTGGTGTCTCAAATTCTTATCAATGAACGTTTCCAAATTATAGAGTATGAATCGCTTCCTGTTATTTACTTTGAATGTGTAAATATGAGCACAGTCAGGATGTCTTCCCTTCCTTGAAAGACTCGCATGATCATGATGCTAGGAACCCTAATCCTACTAGTGACCAAATGGACGCTAACCAGGCCAACGCACCAGATACTATCAGTGTTGACCAAAGCAATGATCGGGGGTCTACTTATAGACCATGGATGATGGTGGAACGAAGCCCCCACTAGAATTTTTATCCCTAAGACGTGACCTTGACTGCACGCCAAGATCCTATGATGTATGGTTTTCAGTTTAACCCCCTCTACGAATCCACTGATGATAACTTTGATGTTCCGGCCCATAATGATCTCTCTAGACCTATTACCTTACCTCCTTCTGCTACACCCAGTGCTCCTCAGGTGAAGTCCACGTACCCTGGTAAGGGTAAGGCTTCGGCAAGTGTCAAAGGTTCTATAGGAAAAGCTTTGATCCCAATCCGTAACCCGTAGATATTTCCAATGTTTCATCCTCTTCTCACCATAGTATTTTTTCCTTACCTTCTAAGCTGAGACAGCCTACTCCCAGCTCTCATGGTATGGTTGTGCCTCATTCTACTTCGAGTCATGATCGCCCTAAACACCAAGCGATTATACTCTCAAAAAATACCCATCCAAACTTCCCTTAACTTTAGGATAGCTCTCTTTTGGGGATCCGCCAGATAAAAATGGTAGCTTGCTAGCCCTTGTGCCTCCTATTATCACCAGTGCCCCTGCTGTAGAGGAACCGAGTATGTCTAATGTTGATATTGCCGTGGATACGAATGCTAAATATGCATCTGTTATGCTTGAGTAATTACCGGTATGGCCTCCTTTCCTCTTTCATATTTCATTATTAATTTGAAATTTTCTGTTGGAATGTGCAAGGATGTGGAAATTCGAAGTTTGTTGTCACTACAAGGTAATTTTTGCGTGATCATCTCCCGGACTTGGTTGCCTTTGTTGAGCATCGTACTAGTAGTGTGTGTGTGTGTTGACTCTATTATTGCTTTTTTAGGGTTTCATTATTCCCATCGTGTTGAGGCTATGGTTTTTTAGGGGGAATCTGGCTTTGTTGGAATGACTCGATTCATGTCATCCTTCTCCTCAATCACTTCTAGTTTATTCATTGTAAGATTATATGTGCTCGGAATTCTTCTTTTTTTTTTCTTGCCACTGTTGTGTATGCTAGTGTCGAATTTTGCTAACACTTGGAAAATGATTGAATATTTAGTGTAAAAGTGCAAGAAAACAATGTCAATGTGAGTTTTATACGTGCAAGTATACACGATCAGCAAGTAATACAGAGTATTGAATCTACAGGGATTGACCACGAACTTATTTGCTTAATATTTACTTGTTTGCAAGAAAAATGAAAGTGTTGGAATGATTTGGGTTTTTGATCGAAATATAGCAAAAACAAAGTAGTGAAAAAATGAAAACAGTCTGGCAACGGAAGTGTTCAATTGAATGACGAGCGTTGGCAAGGGATGCCTAGATTTTATGCTACTTATGTCAGTCTTTAATAATGTTCTTCCTTTTTTATTGTCGAGCAGATTAAAAGTAGTATTGCCCATGTCGATGATAATACCCTAAGTTAACCATGAATAAGCCCCTATATGTCTATAGTGAAGCTTTTCATTAATTAACTCGGTTAAATGTCAACCTTTACTACTAAGGGGTAGACTCACTTTCGAAGTAATTTTATCTACTTGAACATCTTCTATCGAAGCTTCTCACCTTAGTATCTGGCAACTGATCGTTGCCCCTTAAGTCTGTTAAGATATTAAGGTGCAATAAGCACACTATGCCAACTTTTGTATGGCAAAGGATTTGAGAAAATTAAGTACTTGCAAATACAAAATAATGCCAAGGAATTTTAAATTATTAATAATCAAACATAAATTTAGCGTTCATCGCAAACATCCCCCAACCAACTGTAAAAGCTTAGTTCATGGTTGGAGGGACCATCCACAAAACATGATCGTATCTTAACATCACCATGCAAATAAAATTAAAAGTAAGAGAATGGGCAAGAAGGAGATCCGTCTATGCAGCCCTTCGATTGCTCTAGAGCTCTCAGTCTTAGCTGGTCAGACCATGTTGCCTCCCGGTTCACCACGGTGCAACCTCCCTTTCAATTTGATCTCCTTAAGTGGTGGCTTGAGCTCCTTTAATATGCTTACGTGGAAACCTTAAGATAAACTTTTTGAGTTTAAAATTTGAATACGCGGAGGGATAAGATGTGGTATCCTCTTATCCTGATTTGAATCCTAGGGCAGTTGTGTACAGGGTCCAACGGCTACATTGACAGGTCATCAAACATCAATCCTTTGCCAGTCGAGCTTGGCATTGCTTGGTCCATCTATGCCAACTGCTATTTGACAATTCTCTTGCTTCCTTCCCTAAGTTCTCTGCCAGCGTCTCTCTGCCATGCCTGCCTGCTTGTGTCCTGCATCAAAACCAGCAAAACAACCCTTCACACTCCTAACAAAATAGCTCCTAACTCCTTATGTAAATGCATGAATTTTAACAACTAAATGCAAACATATCTACTTACAGGCAAGCAAAAGCATTGTGAAATAAGTATAAAAGTCAATACTTTTGAGGAGTTAACACACCCAAACCTAGCTCATTTCTTGTCCTCAAGTAATGCGACTAAAAATTTAGAGAAACAGGAAAAGTACCTAGGCAAAAATTGTCATGGTTCCCAACACCTACCAGCTACCAAAATATTATCCTAGGTCTGTCTTCGGATATTTAGTGTATCAAATCCAAGCAGATAAGCAAATTCAAGTGCAACAATATAGTTCTAGTCTAAGGTCATCAAGTGTGCGTGAAGTGTGGGCAATATGCATCAAGTTTACTCAACTCCCTTAGTCAACTTTACTACCCAAACTTAGAATTTTTATATATATAATATTTTTTCTTTATTTGCCAAGGGTGTTTTTACGCTGGCAATTGATTAGGGTCGTGTCATGTACTGTTTGGCGTGAGACATAAACGGGAGCAAACCATGAATACCCACGTTAATCCAGATTACATCATGAAGCTAACCCATTACACTTATACCCTAAAGTTATGTTGGCTTGAGAACTAAGAGGGAGCAAACCATGAAGACCCAAGTTAATTATTTTCCCTAAGGCAGAGGAGTGTTCTCAAAAAAAAAATTAGCTTTTGGAAAAACATTGTTTCCTTATTCTTTCTTTCTACCCAGACATTTTTTTCTCTTTTTTTCTGAGTTTAGTTTCAAACGAACCTAAGTTTGTTTCGTAGACTGGATACATACCGCGTGTAGAGTGAAACTAAAGTTCCCTAAACTAGAGTTCAATTGCCAAGCTACTTGGCAATGCTAACCTGCTAGCATAGAAGTTCTAAATTCCAGTTTCTTCATCGGACAGATAATCTAGCAAAACTTCTCCTAAACTAGCAGTGTTGGCAACAAGTATAAAATTGACCGAGGTAAAAAAAATTTAGCAGTTTGGTATGCATGTGTTATATCCTACATGCCAAACAGAATGTAAACTAAAATATAAACATGAATGTCATGACAACAGGTGTAAGGCAACCCACACCTCTAAACCTAAGGTGTGCATTATCCTCAATGCGTGTTAACAACACATATATACAGATAAAATTTAAAATGCATGAACATGTGAGTGAGAATGAAATGAAATGTAAGGAGTTTAATAGGATGATGACTCCCCTTTAGAGGGTTCTGGCTGTAAAACACGTGTTTTCCTTTTGATAAAACTCTCTCGACTGGGAGCCATATGCTTCTTGCACTTACGGCTGGGTTATGACGTGTTTGTGGAAGCTCCAAGGTCATGGAGAACTTCCTCAACGATCTTCATCAGCTTAGAGTCAGATAGGACATTAGTGGCAGCAGATGAGGCTGGTGATGCAGGCATGGCAGCAGTCTTGGCATGGCTTTGAATTTTTTCATCTTCAGATTCAGGTGGTGTATCAGTTCTGGCATATTCAACTTGTACTAGAGAGATTGGGACGGTGGCATCAGATTGTTTCAGAGTATGGACAGAGTAAGAACTGGCTGGCATGTCATCCTTCGCAAAAAAGTCGGCAGGGAACTCAGGGAATGTTGGCAGTGTTTGTGTGGACATGCCTTTAAGGGTTTTCTTCATGGCACAGTCTCTAGCATACACATATTGTCGGAACAGGGAGTTTTACTCCTTAACTTTCTCAAACTTTTTGAGGATGATCTCCTGACGTTGGTAGATCTGGGAAAGCTTTGCCACTGATCCAGCTGGCTATTGCGTGTAATAAGTGCTACGCAATTGTGCAAGTATACATGTCGCAAGTAATAAAGTGATATGAGTATCGAGTATCGCCTTCACAGGGATTGGTTTGGGTCACTTTGCTTAAGTTGTTGCACTGTGAAAAGTAAAAACACAATTGATAATAGTAGTTCTAATTAACGAGTAAACTAAGAGCAATAAACTAAAAGAATAGATGAAATCAAAAGAGAGGGAATAGGCTAGGTTATCGTGGGTTGTGGAGTGATAGCCGATTGGATCGTCTTGGTAAAAGAGTGCAAGGGCAACTCAGTTTCTATGGCAACTTGCACAGCGGGGTTGCCTTGGCAACTAATCGATGGTTGCCTGGGCGACTAGCTGGGCAACTACTTGGGCGTCTGGGCAGCAACTTCAAGGTTCGGTAGAGCGTTCTTCAATGGTTGCTTCTTATCCCTAAGTTGAAACTCTAGATACTTGTGCATGCCTTGATAATACATCCCTGTGTGAATCAAGGGTGAACAACAACCAATCTTGCGCTCCTCTTAGCCATTGAAATCCTTAACTTATTCCTAAGCCAGATTAATCTTCACCACCAATAGATTGAATAAAGACCATACTCATTCATTTCTTGAATCTAACTCTCCCAATATTAGATAAATAGATGAAGTTACGAGATCCTCTCCCAATTCACTCGCAAATAAGAATAAGAACCAAGAATGAGTAAACCTTGAATTGAAAGTGCAAACTCTTATTACCTAAACAAAATCCAATTATTTTTCACAACAACAAAACACGATAACCCCAACCAATCAAGTTAGTTCATGGTTGGGTTCAAAAGATATACAAAGAATAATCCCCAAACCATGAATCTAATGGAAGCAAAGAAGAAGAACAAGAAATCGAACTCCCCCTTGCTCTCTTGTTGAAATCTATCCCTTCTTGCCCTTTGGGGTTGTCGAAAATCCTCTCTTCTTGCTCACCTTGGAGTTGACGGCTTGGTGATCTATTTATAGGGCTAGGTCAAAGTCCTTCTTTGAGAAGGAAGTTAAGTTGGAATTAAATTATCTTTAAAGAATATAATTCTTTATTATAATTATATTCCTTCTAGAACTTCTCCTATATTCTTGGAATTTAATTCTAGTCCTTCTTTGCTCCACGTCATCTTTGACTTGTCTAGTCATCAATTTTGACTACCATATCACCTTATTCTTTGTCGACAATTGCCCTAGCAACTGGCTCGGCGTCTCCTTCATGCATTGCCCTGGCAACTAGCTCGGCATCTCCTTCATGCACTGCCCTGGCAACTGGTTCTAGCCTTGTTTAGTCGAGTGATTCTGCACACACACAAAAACACACCAAAGCATCATCTTTTTCCACAAAAATCACCAAGTTATGTAATCAAGCTCAACGGTGGAAAGAAACATGAATTAATGCATGAATGACTAATTATGCCACTAATATGAGCTTAAGTCTAACAATAATATGAGTAAAAAGGGTAATAAAAATAGTACTTTTGAACACTTATCACACCCCCAAACTCGAACTATTGCTTGTCCTCAAGCAATGCAAACTAACAATTACCTGCCAAGACTTTAATCATCAAAGACATGCTTCAAACTTGAATTCAAACCTTGGAACCGTGGCACAAAGTATGATCACCTTTTAATTTTTCAGATAGCACAAAAATTACCTGGAACCAAACTATAATGCTCGTGACAATGTGTGTGCATAGTTGTGTACAAGTTGATTTTCAAGATTCTATGTGAACAATAGGCTTTTATATCGGGGCATTTATTTTTATTTCCACTAGAGCCAATTTTCGGGCACCTCTAGCAAAGTAAGCAATTCATCATTTTATTTTAGTCGACTAGAGCCAATTTTGGGCACCTCTAGCGATTCTTTAATGTGCATTAACTACTAGAGCCAGTTTCGGGCACCTCTAGCAAGAAAGTGCATTTACTACTAGAGCCAGTTTCGGGCACCTCTAACAAGAATTTAACTTTTAATTTTCAATTTTAAATTTACCCAAATTTTAAGCAACCTAATTTCACTAAGTTAATTTCAATCAACAACCCACAACCTTGTAAAAAAATTCAGTATCATAGTAAAATTCTAAGTTCTTTTCATGCAATCCTAAAATTAAAGGCTCTTTCAATTAAGTGCAGTGGCAAAAATTCATCATTGGATATTCAACAAGTCTTAAGCAATTAAATCCAATTAAAGGAATGGCAAGTAACATATGCAACCTATATGTGGTTACTAAAGATGAATGCAACTAAGCATGAAGCTAACTAGAAACCAACACCCCCCAAACTTGAGAGAAGCATTGTCCTTAATGCATGAAAAAATAAAACAAAATTTAAAAGAAACTAAATGAAATGAGTTAGTCGGAGAGGTCGTCACCTCGAGTGATAAGTTTCCTTCGTGTCGTTTACTTGATTCATTTTTCGGTCGGTGGTTGAATGCTTGTGGATGGTACTGTGTGAATAGCATTGCTTTGATTTGATCCATGTTTGCCGAGGCAGGTTCACTTGCCTAGGCATCAGTAGTTTCTGTTGCCGTGGCAACTGCTGAGGTAGTTGCAGGGGCATCCTCTGTAGCGGTTGTCGTGGCAAGTAGTCGGCAGTGAATTTCCTTAGCATGTTGGTTGTGAGTCTTGTTGTGGAAAAGAAAAGAAAACAAAGAAAACCTGGAAACTAAAGATAATGAAAAAAAACAAAATATCTCCTAAAAAATAAAGAAAAGAAAAAAATAACCAAAAATAATAGAACAAAATAGTTTGAAGAAAAAGAAAAAGAAAATATCGAAAGGAGAGCATGCTCATGCATCTCCTAAGGTGTCAACTTCTTTGTTACGTTCTACATGGGCACCGTTGTAGTGATTCAATCTTTTTCCGTTAACTTTGAATTCATGTTCGTCAGTGATGGACTTGATTATCACGGCACCATGAGAGAATGGTTTGACAACTTTGAATGGTCCCGACCATCTTGATTTCAGCTTTCCCAGGAAAAATTTTAGCCGAGAATTGAATAAGAGAACTAGTTTCCCTGGCATGAATTGTCGCGGCAATAGTTTCTTGTCCTGCCATTGCTTTGTTTTCTCCTTGTAGATCCATGCATTGTTATAGGTGAGTGCACGGAATTCTTCTATCTCATTGAGGTCCAACAAACGCTTTTGCCCGGCACTTTCCCAATCCATATTCACGGTCTTGATTGCCCAATATGCCTTGTGTTCGATTTCCACCGGTATATGGCATGTTTTGCCATAGACAAGTCGGAAGGGGGACATACCTAAGGGAGTTTTGATTGTAGTGCGATATGCCCAAAGTGCGTCATCTAGTCTTACTGACCAATCTTCCTAGAGGGGTTTACAACTTTCTTGAGTATACCCTTCAATTCCCGGTTGGAAATTTCTGCTTGCCCATTGGTTTGTGGGTGATATTGCCCGTCCTATGGAAACGATCACATTGCTTGTAAAACTCTTGGGCATCTTTGTACAGTATTGGCCAATACAAATCGGATTGCAAAACTTTGGCTGCGGTACGAGTTCCTACAAAATGTCCTCCATAAGGTGAAGAATGGCATTACCGGAGTACATTATGCTGCTCTTCTTCAGGGACACATCGGCGTATGACCTGATCTGCACATTGTTTAAACAAAAGAGGCTCATCCCAAAAGTAATGCTTAGCATCATGGCAGAACTGCTTCTTCCCTTGGTAAGTAAGGCCATAAGGTAAAATACCACAAACAAGGAAATTAACTAAATCTGCGTACCAGGGTATTGCCGAGGCATGTGCTGTCGTGGTGACTGCTCCCAAGGTTGCTGAGGCGTGTGCGTCTAGAGTTGTCGAGGCATACAAATCAGGTGCTACTGCGGCGTCGAGGGTTGCCGAGGCGTGTGCGTCTAGAGTTGTTGAGGCATGCACACCCATAGTTGCCAGAGCGTCGACTGTTGCCGGGGCGTGCGCGTCTGGAGTTGCCGAGGCATGCGCGTCTGGAGTTGCCAAGGCGTGCGCGTCAGGTGCTGCTGTGGCATCCATGGTTGCCGAGGCATGCGCATCCATGGTTACCGAGGCGTTGAGGGTTGCCGAGGCATGCGCGTCAAGGGCTGCCGAGGCATTGAGGGTTGCCGAGACGTGTGCATCAATGGTTGTTGTGGCATCGAGGGTTGCCGAGGCATGCGCATCTATGGTTACTGAGGCGTGCGCATCAAGAGCTGTTGCGGCGTCGAGGGTGGCCGAGGCGTGCGTATCCATGGTTATCGAGGAGTACGTATCCATGGTTGCCGAGGAAACTAAAAGTTGCTCATCCAGGAATGCATCACATATCTCTAAATCCGTGTCCTCCTCCCTGTGCGTTGGCCTAGGACTGCTCCTACCGCGAAATCACTTGCATCACACATGAGCTCAAAAGGTAGTGTCCAATCTGGTGGAACGATAATGGGTGCCGAGGCAAGCTTTTCCTTTAGGGTTTCGAATTCTTGGGCGCAAAAATCATCAAAATTGAAGACTTTGTCCTTTGCTTTGTCTACTTCAATTCCCTTGGAGGAAATCTTGTGGCCGAGCACTATTCCTTCATCTACCATAAAATGGAACTTCTCCCAATTAAGGACTAAATCGATTTCTTCACATCTTGCCAACACCTTCTCTAAATTTCCGAGGCAACTGTCGAAGTCATTACTAAAAATAGAAAAATCATCCATGAAGATCTCAAGGAAGTCTTCGACCATGTCTGAAAAGAGTGCCATCATGCATCTTCTATTGTTACTGCATATCTGAGAAAACTTGAGGATAGTCGTTTTCGATACTTCTTATAGTCCATCCGCACCCTCCATCGGGTGACAATATTGCCCAAAAAGAGTTTGGCCAATGTTCTTGTAGCTACCCCCCTTTGTGTTACCATGGTGGAGGTGTCTTTCTTTCGTGTTCCCTTGTAGTCCATGCATGCCCTCCACCTTGCTACTATTCCTGAAGGCACAAATATATTAATAGGAAAATTATATCCATTCCCAACCATTCAATTACCTCATTCTTGTCGACTTCTAACATGGTTGGATGTATCCTTTGTTGTCGTGGCAATTGCTGCTCAAGCCAATTGTCATGACAATCAGTTGACAAAATTCGCTGTAAGTCAAGGGAAGAATCAATTTTCTAAAAAGCTTTACGAATCCAAACACCTTTTTCTTTTGGCCTCTCAAACATCTCCATCAGTAGAGATTTTGATGGCTTCAAATCTACCAACATCGGTTCCTCAAGACATACCTGCAATGGACGAGGTAAGTTTTTAAAGAATTCGAAAGGTTCAACCATTACCTGTTCATATTCCATTGGCAAAGTATTATCATATCGTTGATCTTGCACGAGGTAGTGCAATTGCCGTAGCAACTGTAGATGAGAGCAATCTACAGATTCCTGCTTCAACATCAATGTTGTATCCTTCTGGGCATCAGGTTCCTCAGAATTTGTTGTAGTATTGTTGTTCTTAGTTTCATTGAGTGTTGTCGCGGCATTGCTCTGTTCAGGCTCCTCAATCATTGCCGAGGTAATTTTTTGCTCAGGCTCATCATGTGTTGGGCAGTCTCTCTCATTGGCATCCTCTTGACTTGGAGGTTCTAGTTGTTCCCCATACATCAGAGAGCTTTCTTTTCATTGCTTGTTATCCTCTTGCCTTGGGACGTCAGTATCCCTAGGAATGAATTGTTGGTGCATGTTATCTATGACATACGTGCATCTCCTCGATTGATCTTCTGAATCCCCCAAGGTTGCATCCCACTGAGCTATCCTCGTATCCATGGACTTGATAGCTCTCAAATCTCTTCAATTGATCCGTCAAGTCTAGCCAAGGAAGCTAGCAACGTTTCTTCCAAGGAATTAGAATGCTCTTGAAAAGAACTACATTGCCATGGCATATCTGTTGCTGCGGCAAAATTGTTACGGTAAAAAAATTTGAGCTTTTTGACCATACCATGAAGAATTTTGCTGCTGGTTCCCTCTATGGTCCTCCATGTAGTCATATGCACCGAAAATGTGAGGGCAATTTTCAAACACATGATGTTCTCCACACATAGCATAAGATTTTTCCACGATATAGGCTCTTTGGGCTTTTCTCTGTTGGTATAGGTAATCATCAAAGGGTGCAAGAAACTCTTGATTGGATTGATTCATATCTTCCAACATCAACTCTCGAATAGATCGGCTTTTATTTCCCGACATATTGATGTCCCTTAACTTGTAGCGCACCTAATTTTTTTTTTGATAAAACAAACAAAAAGAAAAGTTAGTAAAACTAAAAAATGCAATAACAAAAACAACTAACACCAATTTCCAATCCCAGCAGCGGCGCCAAAAACTTGTTGCGTGTAATAAGTGCTACGCTATTGTGCAAGTATACACGTCGCAAGTAATAAAGTGATATGAGTATCGAGTATCGTCTCCACATGGATTGGTTTGGGCCACTTTGCTTAAGTTACTGCACTGTGAAAAGTAAAAACACAATTGATAATAGGAGTTCTAATTAACGAGTAAACTAAGAGCAATAAACTAAAAGAATAGATGAAATCAAAAGAGAGGGAATAGGCCAGGTTATCGTGGGTTGTGGAGTGATAGCCGATTGGATCATCTTGGTAAAAGAGTGCAAGGGCAACTCAGTTGCCGTGGCAACTTGCACAGCGGGGTTGCCTTGGCAACTAATCGACGGTTGCCTGGGCGACTAGCTGGGCAACTACTTGGGCGTCTGGGCAGCAACTTCAAGGTTCGGCAGAGCATTCTTCAATGGTTTCTTCTTATCCTTAAGTTGAAACTCTAGCTACTTGTGCATGCCTTGATAATACATCCATGCGTGAATCAAGGGTGAACAACAACCAATCTTGCGCTCCTCTTAGCCGTTGAAATCCTTAACTTATTCCTAAGTCAGATTAATCTTCCCCATCAATAGATTAAATAAAGACCATACTCATTCGTTTCTTGAATCTAACTCTCCCGATATTAGATAAATAGATGAAGTTACGAGATCCTCTCCCAATTCACTAGTAAACAAGAATAAGAACCAAGAATGAGTAAACCTTGAATTGAAAGTGCAAACTCTTATTACCTAAACAAAATCCAATTTTTTTTTACAACAACAAAACACAATAACCTCAACCAATCAAGTTAGTTCATGGTTGGGTTCAAAAGATATACAAAGAATAATCCCCAAACCATGAATCTAATGGAAGCAAAGAAGAAGAAGAAGAAATCGAACTCTCTCCCCCTTGCTCTCTTGTCGAAATCTCTCCCTTCTGGCCCTTTGGGGTTGTCGAAAATCATCTCTTCTTGCTTACCTTGGAGTTGACGGCTTGGTGATCTATTTATAGGGCTAGGTCAAAGTCCTTCTTTGAGAAGGAAGTTAAGCTGGAATTAAATTATCTTTAAAGAATATAATTCTTTATTATATTATATTCCTTCTATAACTTCTCCTATCTTCTTGGAATTTAATTCTTCTTTAACCTCTTTATGGAAATCAAACTCATTTGCGATATAGCTATGCTCCACGTCATCTTGGGCTTGTCTAGTCATCAATTTCGACTACCATATCACCTTATTCTTTGTCGACAATTGCCCTGGCAACTGGTTCTAGCCTTGTTTAGGCAAGTGATTCTGCACACACACAAAAACACTCCAAAGCAGCATCTTTTTCCACAAAAATCACCAAGTTATGTAATCAAGCTCAACGGTGGAAAGAAACATGAATTAATGCATGAATGACTAATTATGCAACTAATATGAGCTTAAGTCTAACAATAATATGAGTAAAAAGGGTAATAAAAATAGTACTTTTGAACACTTATCAGAAAGCAAAAGACGGTCGAGTCTGTGCCAAAGGCAGAACCTATGACTTTGATGCCAGTGATATATGTTCAAAAATACTATCTTTATTACCCTTTTTACTCATATTATTGTTAGACTTAAGCTCATATTAGTTGCATAATTAGTCATTCATGCATTAATTCATGTTTCTTTCCACCGTTGAGCTTGATTACATAACTTGGTGATTTTTGTGGAAAAAGATGCTGCTTTGGAGTGTTTTTGTGTGTGTGCAGAATCACTTGCCTAAACAAGGCTAGAACCAGTTGCCAGGGCAATTGTCGACAAAGAATAAGGTGATATGGTAGTCGAAATTGATGACTAGACAAGCCCAAGATTACATGGAGCAAAGCTAAATCCCAAAGGAATTTGATTTCCATGAAGAGATTAAAGAAGAATTAAATTCCAAGAAGATAGGAGAAGTTCTAGTAGGAATATAATTATAATAAAGAATTATATTCTTTAAAGATAATTTAATTCCAACTTAACTTCCTCCTCAAAGAAGGACTTTGACCTAGCCCTATAAATAAGAGGCCATATCGTCAACTTGAGAAGAGCAAGAAAAGGGAAAATTTCGACAACTCCATAGAGAAGAAGAGGGAAAATTTCGACAACTCCATAGAGCAAGAAGAGGGGAAATTTCAACAACCCCATAGGGCAAGAGGAGAGAAATTTCGACAAGAGAGCAAGGGGGAGAGAGTTCGATTTCTTCTTCTTCTTCTTTGCTTCCATTAGATTCATGGTTTGGGGATTATTCTTTGTATATCTTTTGAACCCAACCATGAACTAACTTGATTGGTTAGGGTTATTGTGTTTTGTTGTTGTGAAAAACAATTGGATTTTGTTTAGGTAATAAGAGTTTGCACTTTCAATTCAAGGTTTACTCATTCTTGGTTCTTATTCTTGTTTGCGAGTGAATTGGGAGAGTATTTCATAACTTCATCTATTTATCTAATATCGGGAGAGTTAGATTCAAGAAACGAATGAGTATGGTCTTTATTCAATCTATTGATGGTGAAGATTAATCCGGCTTAGAAATATGTTAAGGATTTCAACAGCTAAGAGGAGCGCAAGATTGGTTGTTGTTCACCCTTGATTCACGCAGGGATGTATTATCAAGGCATGCACAAGTAGCTAGAGTTTCGACTTAGGGATAAGAAGAAACCATTGAAGAACGCTCTGCCGAACCTTGAAGTTGCTGCCCAAACGCCCAAGTAGTTGCCCAGCTAGTCGCCCAGGCAACCATTGATTAGTTGCCAAGGCAACCCCGCTGTGCAAGTTGCCTTTGCACTCTTTTACCAAGACGATCCAATCGGCTATCACACCTCAACTCTTGATAACCTGACCCATTCTCTCTTTTGATTTCATCTATTCTTTTAGTTTATTGCTCTTAGTTTACTCGTTAATTAGAACTCCTATTATCAATTATGTTTTTACTTTTCACAGTGCAATAACTTAAGCAAAGTGGCCCAAACCAATCCCTGTGGAGACGATACTCCATACTCATATCACTTTATTACTTGCGACATGTATACTTTCACAATTGCGTAGCACTTATTACACACAACAAGTTTTTGGCGTCGTTGCCGGGGATTGGCAATTGGTGTTAGTTGTTTTTGTTATTGCATTTTTTTCTCTTAGTTTTACTAACTTTTCTTTTTGTTTGTTTTATCAAAAAAAATTAGGTGCGCTACAAGTTAAGAGACATCAACATGTCGGGAAATAAAAGCCGATCTATTCGAGAGATGATGTTGGAAGATATGAATCAATCCAATCAAGAGTTTCTTGCACCCTTTGATGATTACCTATACCAACCGAGAAAAGCCCAAAGAACTTATACCATGGAAAAATCTTGTGCTATGTGTGGAGAACATCATGTGTTTGAAAATTGCCCTCACATTTTCGGTGCATATAACTACATGGAGGACCATAGAGGGAACCAACAGCAAAATTCTTCATGGTATGGTCAAAAAGCTCAAAATATTTTTTACCATAACAATTTTGCCGCAGCAACAGATATGCCATGGCAATGTAGTCTTTTTCAAGAGCATTCTAATTCCTTGGAGGAAGCTTTAGTAGCTTCCTTGGCTAGACTTGACGGATCAATTGAAGAGATTCGAGATCTATCAAAATCTATGGATACGAGGATAGCTCAGTGGGATGCAACCTTAGGGGATTCAGAAGATCAATTGGGGAGATCCACATATGTCATGGATAACATGCACCAACAATTCATTCCTAGGGATACTGACGACCCAAGGCAAGAGGATAAGGAGCAATGCAAAGAAAGCTCTATGATGTGTGGGGAACAACTAGAACCTCAAAGTCAAGAGGATGCCAATGAAAGAGACTGCCCAACACATGATGAGCCTGAACAACAAATTGCCTCGGCAATGATTGAGGAGCCTGAACAGAGCAATGCCGTGACAACACTCAATGAAGCTGAGAACAACAATACTACAGCAAATTCTGAGGAACCTGATGCCCAGAAGGTTACAACGTTGATGTTGAAGCAGGAATCTGTAGATTGCTCTCATCTACAATTACCACGGCAATTACACGACCACATGCAAGATCAACGAGATGATAATACTTTGCCAATGGAATATGAGCAGGTAATAGTTGAACCTTTTGAATTCTTTAAAAACTCATCTCGTCCATTGCAGGTATGTCTTGAGGAACCGAGGTTGGTAGATTTGAAGCCATCGAAATCTCTACTGATGGAGATGTTTGAGAGGCCAAAAGAAAACGGTGTTTGGATTCGTAAAGCTTTTCAGAAAATTGGTTCTTCCCTTGACTTACAGCAAATTTTGGCAACTGATTGCCACGGCAATTGGCTTGAGCAGCAATTGCCACGACAACAAAGGCTACATCCAACCATGATAGAAGTCGACAAGAATGAGGTAATTGAATGGTTGAGAATGGATATAATTTTTCCTATTAATATATTTATGCCTTCAGGAATAGTAGCAAGGTGGAGAGTATAGTAGCAAGGTGGAGAGTATACATGGACTACAAGCGAACAAAGAAGAAAGACACATCCACCATGGTAACGCTAAAGGGAGTAGTGGCAAGCACATTGGCCAAACTCTTTTTGGGCAATATTGTCACTCGATGGAGGGTGCAGATGGACTATAAGAAGTATCAAAAATGACCATCCTCAAGTTTTCTCAGATATGCACTAACATTAGAAGATGCATGATGGCACTCTTCTCAGACATGGTCAAAGACTTCCTTTAGATCTTCATGGATGATTTTTCCGTTTTTGGTAGTGACTTCAACAGTTGCCTCAACAATTTAGAGAATGTGTTGGCAAGATGTGAAGAAATCGATTTAGTCCTTAATTGGGAGAAGTGCCATCTTATGGTAGATGAAGGAATAGTGCTCGGCCACAAGATTTCATCCCAGGGAATTGAAGTAGACAAAGCCAAGGTGGACGTGATCGAGAATTTACCCCCACCAAGATAAAGTCTTCCATTTTGATGATTCTTGCACCCAAGCATTCGAAACCCTAAAGGAAAAGCTTGCCTCGGCAACCCTTGACACCTCGAAAACCATGGATGTGCATGCCTCGGCAACCCTCGATGCCGTAGCAGCTATTGATGCGCACGCCCCGCAACTCCAGACGCGCACGCCTCGGTAACCACTGATACGCAAGCCTCGGCAACCATGGACGCGTATGCCTCGGCAACTCTAGATACACACGACTTGGCAATCTTGGGAGCAGTCACCACGGCAGTATATGCCTCGGCAATACCCTGATCAGGTCATACGCCAATGTATCCCTGAAGAAGAGCACCAGAATGTACTCTGGTAATGCCATTCTTCACCCTTTGGAGGACATTTTGGAGGAACTCGTACCGCAGCCAAAGTTTTTCAATCCGGTTTGTATTGGCCAACATTGTACAAAGATGCCCAAGAGTTTTACAAGCAATCTGATCGTTGCCAGAGGACGGGCAATATCACCTACAAACCAATGGGCAATCAAGACTGTGAATATGGATTAGGAAAGTGCCGGACAAAAGCGTTTGTTATACCTCAACAAGATAGAAGAATTTCGTGCACTCGCCTATAACAATGCACAAATTTACAAGGAGAAAACAAAGCAATGGCACGACAAGAAACTATTGCCGCGACAATTCATGCCAGGGCAATTAGTTCTCTTATTCAATTCTCGACTAAAACTTTTCCCGAGAAAACTAAAATCAAGATGGTCGGGACCATTCGAAGTTGTCAAACCATTCTCTCCTGGTGCCGTGATAATCAAGTCCATTACCGACGAACATGAATTCAAAGTTAACGAACAAAGATTGAAGCACTACAACGGTTCCCATGTAGAATGTAACAAAGAAGTTGACACCTTAGGAGATACATAAGCATGCTCTCCTTTCGATATTTTCTTTTTTTTTCTTTTTTTTCTTTCGAGCTATTTTTTTCTCGGTTATTTTTTCTCTTTATTTATTTTTGGAATTTTTAGGAGATATTTTATTTTTCTTCATTATCTTTAGTTTCCAGGTTTTTCCACAACAAGACTCACAACCACCATGCTAAGGAAATTTACTGCCGACTACTTGCCACAGCAACCACAATAGAAACTGGCGATGCCCAGGCAACAACAATGGCTTCGGCAACTACTGATGCCCATGCAAGTGAACCTGCATCGGTAAACATGGATCAAATCAAAGTAATACTATTCACGCGGTACCAACATTCAACCACCGATTGAAAAATGAATCAAGCAAACGGCACGAAGGAAACTTATCACTCGAGGTGACGACCTCTCCGAATAACTCATTTCATTTAGTTTCTTTTAAATTTTGTTTCACTCTTACATGCATTGAGGACAATGCTTCTCTCGAGTTTGGGGGTGCTGGTTTCTAGTTAGTTTCATGTTTAGTTGCATTCATCGTTAGCAATCACATATAGGTTGCATATGTTACTTGCCATGCCTTTAATTGGATTTAATTGCTTAAGACTTGTTGAATATCCAATGATGAATTTTTTCCACTGCACTTAATTGAAAGAACCTTTAATTTTAGGATTACATGAAAAGAACTTAGAATTTATTATGATGTTGAATTTTTTTACACGGTTGTGGCTTGTTGATTGAAAGAAACATAGTGAACTTAGGTTGCTTAAAATTTGGGTAAATTTAAAATTGAAAATTAAAAGTTAAATTCTTGCTAGAGGTGCCCGAAACTGGCTCTAGTAGTAAATACACTTTCTTGCTAGAGGTGCCCGAAACTGACTCTAGTAGTTAATGCACATTAAAGAATCGCTAGAGGTGCCCGAAATTGGCTCTAGTCGACTAAAATAAAATGAGAAATTTCTTACTTTGATAGAGGTGCCCGAAATTGTCTCTAGTGAAAATAAAAATAAATGCCCTAGTAATTAAATTGATAAAAGCCTATTGTTCATATAGAATCTTGAAAATCAACTTGTACACAACTACGCACACACATTGTCACGAGCATTATAGTTTGGTTTCGGGTAATTTTTGTGCTATCCGAAAAATTAAAAGGTGATCATACTTTGTGCCACTGTTCCGAGGTTTGAATTCAAGTTTGAAGCATGTCTTTGATGATTAAAGTTTTGGCAGGTAATTGTTAGTTTGCATTGCTTGAGGACAAGCAATAGTTCGAGTTTGGGGGTGTGATAAGTGTTCAAAAGTACTATTTTTATTACCCTTTTTACTCAAATTATTGTTAGACTTGAGCTCATATTAGTTGCATAATTAGTCATTCATGCATTAATTCATGTTTCTTTCCACCGTTGAGCTTGATTACATAACTTGGTGATTTTTGTGGAAAAAGATGCTGCTTTGGTGTATTTTTGTGTGTGTGCAGAATCACTTGCCTAAACAAGGCTAGAGCTAGTTGCCAGGGCAATGCATGAAGGAGATACCGAGCTAGTTGCCAGGGCAATGCATGAAGGAGACGCTGAGCCAGTTGCTAGGGCAATTATCGACAAAGAATAAGGTGATATGGTAGTCGAAATTGATGACTAGACAAGCCCAAGATTACATGGAGCAAAGCTAATCCCAAAGGAATTTGATTTCCATGAAGAGATTAAAGAAGAATTAAATTCCAAGAAGATAGGAGAAGTTCTAGTAGGAATATAATTATAATAAAGAGTTATATTCTTTAAAGATAATTTAATTCCAAATTAACTTCCTCCTCAAAGAAGGACTTTGACCTAGCCCTATAAATAAGAGGCCATATCGTCAACTTGAGAAGAGCAAGAAGAGGGAAAATTTCGACAACTCCATAGAGCGAGAAGAGGGGAAATTTCGACAACCAAGAGGAGAGAAATTTCGACAAGAGAGCAAGGGGGAGAGAGTTCGATTTCTTCTTCTTCTTTTTTGCTTCCATTAGATTCATGGTTTGGGGATTATTCTTTGTATATCTTTTGAACCCAACCATGAACTAACTTGATTGGTTAGGGTTATTGTGTTTTGTTGTTGTGAAAAATAATTGGATTTTGTTTAGGTAATAAAAGTTTGCACTTTCAATTCAATGTTTACTCATTCTTGGATCTTATTCTTGTTTGCGAGTGAATTGGGAGAGGATCTCGTAACTTCATCTATTTATCTAATATCGGGAGAGTTAGATTCAAGAAACGAATGAGTATGGTCTTTATTCAATCTATTGATGGTGAAGATTAATCCGGCTTAGGAATAAGTTAAGGATTTCAACGGCTAAGAGGAGCGCAAGATTGGTTGTTGTTCACCCTTGATTCACGCAGGGATGTATTATCAAGGCATGCACAAGTAGCTAGAGTTTCGACTTAGGGATAAGAAGAAACCATTGAAGAACGCTCTGCCGAACCTTGAAGTTGCTGCCCAGACGCCCAAGTAGTTGCCCAGCTAGTCGCCCAGGCAACCATCGATTAGTTGCCAAGGCAACCCCGCTGTGCAAGTTGCCACGGCAACTGAGTTGCCCTTGCACTCTTTTACCAAGACGATCCAATCGGCTATCACACCTCAACTCATGATAACCTAAACCATTCTCTCTTTTGATTTCATCTATTCTTTTAGTTTATTGCTCTTAGTTTACTCGTTAATTAGAACTCCTATTATCAATTGTGTTTTTACTTTTCACAGTGCAGTAACTTAAGCAAAGTGGCCCATACCAATCCCTGTGGAGATGATACTCGATACTCATATCACTTTATTACTTGCGACGTGTATACTTGCACAATTGCATAGCACTTATTACACGCAACACTTTCCCTTCTCCTTTGCCTCCGATGCAGTCAATTGTCTCTACAAGGCATGAGTTATGGTGGTCCCCTTACTCTTTTGAATGTTGTCTGAATCGAGCTGTGGCATGTCGTGCTGTATGCAAATAGAAGAGATTAGAGAGGGAAAAATTAATCTTCTATTGCTCTTACCAGCACACTTAAAAGTCTCTTTGATGATAAGCCGTCCAACATTAATCTTGCAGTAGTCATGATAGAGTGTAGTAGTGCCAATCTTTCCTCCCATTGTGTGTAGTCGACATCAAATTTGCCTTTAAGAAGTGATTTTAGCCTCGTGGCTGAGACTTTAATGCCAACCGTTTCACAGTTTTTTGTCTTTTTGATGACACGTTCCATTGGGTGCTGGCCTCACACAGTTCTTATAATATCGTCTTTCTCTTAGCATCATCCAAAGATTTCAAAAACTTGGTTGGCAGAATTTCTCCCACTTATGCGTCTTTATCACCTTGACAAACTCTGGGAATAACCCAAATTGGGTTCTTTCTTGAACTCAAAACCCTTCTTATAGCAGAAGGCTCTTGATGCAAAATTCTCCTCATACTTTTTGCGGATCTCTTCATTGAAAAATATCTTGAAGGGTTTTGAAGAAGATGCCATGAAAATCTCTTGACAACTCGAGTGGTTTTTTCGAAGACAAGGATTTAAATCTTGCTTTTCTTTCCTGATAAAGATAATGAAAGGAAGAGCGAAAAGTCTTTAGATAAGAATCAGTTAGGGTTTAAGTAGATGAATGGGTAAAATGGTTGAGTGTTTGAAATGGTGTTCTTAATTTGGTCGGTTGATAGGGATAATGATAAGGGTTTAGCATGCTTGGGAAAGATAAACAATGATGTGATAAGAGGTAAAGTGATAAGAGATGAAGTGATAAGGTGATTAGTTTAAAATTTGAATTTCAACTTTTCACCTTGGGCGGCTAGGGTAAAGTTCAACACTTAGCAAAAATTTTCATTCTTTCTTGGGTCAAGCTCTATAAAGCCTGGGGCGGCTAAGATAAATCTCATCTCCAAATTTTTCTTATCACCCCATGCCAGTCCTTTTTCTTGGCATTCTGCCTAGAAACAAATTCTTGTATCTAATCAACAAAAACCTTTCAACGCAGCAAAAGAAAAATAAAAATTAAAATAAAATAAAATAAATGAAAAATACTGAAAAATAAAAACAACTAACCTAATATATACAAAAAAACCATGGTGATGACGTTCACGGAACCTCTTCCAAGAGGACAACCTCATTGGCATCATTGTGAGTACCTTCCAAATAGTGTTTCAATATTTGGTTTACTTTGAAAATTGTTCCTTTTTTCAAATCCTTGATATCAACTGCTCCATGAGCATATGGTTTCACAACTTCAAAGGGTCATGACCATCTAAACTTGAGCTTACCTGGAAAAAACTTTAGCCTCAAGTTAAATAACAAGACACGTTGGCTTACCTCAAATTGCCTTGGCAATATCTTGTTGTCATGCCATCGTTTTGTTCTTTCTTTGTAGAGTCTGGCATTCTCGTAAGCTTGCGTTTTGAATTCTTCTAATTTGTTTATGTTCAATAATCATTTTGCACTGGCAGCTCTTCACTCCATGTTGAGCTTTTTGATTGCCCAATAAGCTCTATACTCTAATTCTACTGGCAAGTGGGATGTCTTCCCAAAAACGAGCCTATGAGGAGAAGTTCCCAACAGAGTTTTAAAGGCTGTTCTGTAAGCCCACAAGGAATCATCTAGTCTCAAAGACCTGTCCTTCCTCGTTGGATTCACAATTTTTTCCAGAATGTTCTTGATTTCTTTGTTTGAGATCTCTGCTTGGCCATTTGTTTGGGGATGGTAAGCTGTGGCAATACGTTGCTGGACTTCGTACCTGTACAGAGCTCTAGAGATTAAATTGCACTTAAAACGTGTACCTTCATCATGAATGATGGCTTTGGGGGCACTGAATTTAGTAAAGATATGCTTATGAAGAAACTTGGCAACAACCTTGGCATCATTTGTTGGCAAAGCCACCACTTCTACCCATTTTGAAATGTAGTCAAAAACAACTAGGATATATAGGTTCCCGAATGATGGGGAAAAGGGACCCATGAAGTCTATGCCCCATACGTCAAACAGCTCCACTAGCATAATATTCTAGAGCAGCAATTGATGTATGCTAGAGATGTTACCCGTCCGTTGGCATCGATCACAAGCCTTGGCAAAGTTATGAGCCTTTTTAAACAGCATAGGCTAAAATATTCCAGACTGCACCACCTTGGCAGCAGTCTTCATTCCAGCGAAGTATCTGTTATACAGTGCTGCATGGCATAACTACAAAATGTTATGTTGCTCCTCCTTTGGAACACATCAGCAGATTACTTTGTCGGCATGTTGTTTGAACAAAATTGGCCCCTCCTAATAATATTACCGAACATCTCGCAAAACATATTTCCTGGCATTACTTGCCAGATTCGGTGGTAAAATATTGCTTGCCACGTAATTGACTATGTCAACGTACCATGGCAAAGAATCAACTACAAGTAAGTATTCATCGGGGAATTCATCTCTAATTGTAATGGCTCTTTCTTCCTCAAGGTGATGTTCTAATCATGATAAATGGTCAGCTAGCAAGTTCTCACTCCCCTTCTTGTCTCTAATCTTAAGATCAAATTCTTGCAAAAAAAGCGTCCATCAAATCAGTCTAGGCTCGGCATCTTTTTTTGCCACGAGATATTTTAATGCAAAGTGATCTATATACACCACAACTTTGTTACCTACTAAGTAAGATCTAAACTTATCAAATGCAAATACAATCGTGAGAAATTCCTTTTCGGTAGTGATGTAGTTGAGTTGGGCTTCATTCAATGTCTGACTGGCATAGTAAATGGTATGGAAAATCTTACCACGCCTTTGTCCTAACACAACTCCAATGACATAATCGCTGGTATCACACATGAGCTCGAAAGGCTCATTCCAATCTGGTGCCACGACTATGCGGGCATTAATCAATCTGTCCTTAAGTTCTTGAAACACTTTTAAACAAGAATCATCAAACACAAAAGTGACATTTTGTTCTAAAAGCAAGCATAAAGGTTTAGAAATTTTTGAGAAATCTTTAATTAACCGATGATAAAAATCTGCATGTCCTAAAAAACTTTTGATACCTTTTACACTTGTAGGAGGTGGCAACTGTTTGATTACCTCCACCTTCGCTTTGTCTACTTCAAGGCCTCTCTTGGTTACTCTGTGACCGAGAACTAATCCTTCCTTCACCATGAAATGGCATTTTTCGCAGTTCAAGACCAGGTTAGTCTCAATACATCTCCTCAAAACAAGCTCTAGACTCTGAAGGCATTCCTAGAATGTTTTGCCAAACACTGCGAAATCATCCATGAAAACTTCTAGGTTGTTCTCAATCATGTCAGAGAAAATAGACATCATACATCGTTGGAATGTTGTCGGAGCATTACACAGTCCAAAGGGCATTCTCCTAAAGGTGAATGTCTCATATGGACAAGTGAATGTGGTTTTCTCCTGATCCTCTAAAGCGATGGCAATCTTATTATAACTTGAATAGTCATCTAGAAAGCAATAGTATGCCTTACCTGCCAGTCTATCCAACATTTGATCGATGAAGGGTAGTGTAACACCCTTAACGTATACTCGTAAATCGAATATACATTAAAGATGTTACGGAGTCATTTAAAGAAATCTCGACTTATAAATTTATTTGTACAAGTATTTACAAATTTTAGTTTGTAAATTTAACCCTTTTCTCGATTTTCTTGAAAACACAACCTATGTACAGTTAGCTAGTTTAAACCCTGAACTAATTATTTTAAAATATATTTGGCAATTATTAAAAATAATTGTTCAGTTCAGGGTGAAAACTAGATTCGCTATCTAGGCCCTTTCTTGACTTAAAAATCTTTACGCGATTACCGATTATTCTTATTAACAATGCAATTATCCTTTCTACCTTAGGTTTATTCTGTTACAATGATAATGCCTTATTTTACTTTATCCATATACGATTCATCATCAAAACTGATTACTTATCTATCATTTAGTCTGATTTAATGCATCATACTCTACTAGCAATTAAATAATTACATGCCTACTAGAGATTATCATAAGCTAGAATATCTTACTGATGCTTTGCAGATTGAAGCTTGATCAGCACGCTCGACTCCTCTTCAAATCATCCATCTTAATCTACGAGTGAAACAAACACAAGCTAAGTACGAAATTAGTAAGGCAAAACTTATAAATCAAAGTAAAGCACTTTAATTTTAATAAAAATTGCATAATAAATAAAATACTGAATATAACATATAAGAATTTAAAATCGTATAGAATGACTTATCAAAGTTGTTCCTCTGTCATGTAGCCAGTAAAAATCAACATCTCATATATTCATATATATATATAAAAATACAGGTTATATCAATACGATCCATTGTACTTTCAATTTCAATATAGCCCAATGTAATATGGATGAGAATACATGGTATGCGAGTCAATGATGAGTATGCACATGTGCCCGACAACAACTATTTAATTGTGCCATTAATAAAACAATGTATCGATGTATTGATATCAATGTATCAATACCAATGTATCAATGTCAGTGTAACACTATAAACACTACCGTAACTTAACGGCGTCACTAATAATAATAGGTCATTATTGTAGAACACAACTCACTATATCACTGTCGTAACTTAACAGCAATATTAACCAATAGGTCATAGTCGTAGAACACAGCTCACTGTCTCATTACTGTACTTGACAGTAATATCATATTAATATACTCCACCTCTTTGGCATGCCAATATACCAAGACTCTTAATAATTATACAATGGGCTTTCAAATAATTTACTACTATGAACATTTCATTCATTTTTGATGATATCAATGGATCAAGATAATCACTTCAATATGTAAAAATATACATTGGGCAGTTCATACCCAAAAATCATTCATAAAAAATTTCAAAATCATTTAATAATAATTCAAATCCTTTTCTTTTAATAATCGAGAATGACTTATCACCAGTCTTTCTCATTTCATAAACAGAGTAAGTAGAATGCACTCACCTTGGCCATGTAATAGTATGCCTCACTAAATTCTACTCGATCTTTTCCTTTATAGTATCTTGAATCCTCTTTGATTCGTGTTCGGCTTCATTAACTGCATAAATATAAATACCATTTGTTAGATTCAAATCTAACAATATTCTAAATATGCTATCAAATCTAATTATTCGAATATGTAAAATTTCCAAAACTTTTTATTCCTTCCTTAGACTGTCCAAAATGCATTTTGGTCCTCAATTGACCACTTTGAACTTCAAATAATTCTTCCCAGCTTGCTAACTACCATTAGATACCAAATGTCTCAATTTCTATTTTCTGGCAGCCTGCACCACCTTCAAAGATTTATTTCTATAAAATAATATAAAACTAAAAATTCGATTCCGTTTGTTCTGAAAGAAACTAGATTCAATAAGCTTTTCACCCATATAAATCAATAGCCCAAATTCAACTTGTACGATTTATGGCGAATTTTCAAAGTCAATTTCTAGTCTGATTTCGGAACAGACTATCATACTATTTTCTGACCTTTTACCACTTAAAAATTCATATCCTTTTACTCGGAACTCAAAATTAGTTTCCATTTTTTGGAGGAAAAACTAGATGAACAAATCTTTACATCGGTATAAAATTCACCATCTAACCATTTTTGTAGAATATATGGTGAATTTTCAAACTTACTGCCAAATCTAGTTTTCCTACACAACTTCCATAAATAACTTCAAACTTTATACTAATTTCTCCTTACTTTGCTATTTGTCGATTTAGTCCCATTATTTACTTTAAGTCATCAACTTATCACCTTCTTCATCAAATAATTATTCACAATAGTTTCCCTTAATTTTCCTTCTTAACCGAAATAGCCACTAAAATACAAAGATAAGGATTCTAGCTTCTTAACTTTGCGATTTAGCCCTCAAATCAACATTACTATCTTAATTCCATCATTATAACTAAAAATCAGAGTTAATCCTCTCTAAAACCTTATTTCCAAATTGGTCACTTAACTTTGACAATTTGTCAAAATGGTCATTAACTCGATTTAACATCGGTTTTGCATTCTAACTTCAATTTCATATCTTCAACATCCCTAATAACATAAATACACACCAATTCCATAAAAATCAGATTTAGTCCTTCAACTTTTAAACTTGCTGAATTGGTCCCTAAACATTTAAATTAGGGTTTTGCTTCCAAATAACAAATCAAGCTTACTAGATCATTTATCCAACATCACAAACCCTAAATCAAACTTGAATCCATAAACCCTATTCATCTTCATAATAATCAAAACATGTAGAGTTTAAATCCCAACTCAATAACATGATTTTAACATCACAAAAGCTTGGTTTCAACTTGAATTTCAACATGGAATCATAAAATCTCAAAACCCCCAATTTGAGTCCATAAACCCTAATTTCTTCTCATACAAAATTCTCATCAATCAATCATGTTTTCCATAAATTATTTACACCAAAATATAGAGCTTGATGAGTATAAAAACTTTGTAGTTCGAAAGATTACCTGAAAATCGAGTTTTGGGGCTTGAATCGAACTTGGAAAATTTTTCTCCATTTTTATTTCTTTCTCCCTCTCATATTTAAAAATTTGAAGAAAAATAATGATCTTCATCTTTTTATTTTCATCCAATTTGGCCACTTGTCTTGTATAAATTAATTTTAAATTCATTTAAATTACTAAAATGCCCTTTTCATCGAATGGCCAAGATTTAATTTCATCAAAACTCAATGGCCAAGATCAAATTCATGAGTAATTGGCCTTTCAAAATTGCCCTTAAAGTTTCAAAATATTTCAAAAATGCCATCCATGGCAAATGTCCAATTTGCCCTCCAACTAGTCTTTATTTACAACAAGTCTTGAAAATTGTCATTCCATTAAAATTGAACCAAATTGGTTCCAATCCAACCGGACATGTCCCAAAATATCTTAGATTTTTATTTATGGCGTTTATTCAATCCAAATATTCGAATTTCACTCAATACAATTTCCAAATTTTCTTCCTACGAACTTTAAAGCTTTATAACCATTAATATAAGCTTCGTAAGAAAAATCTGGGTATCACGAAAGTGTCACTCTTGGGGGTAAACTATTCATTTACGGGGTTAACTTACATAAATTTTGGAAATTACACTTTGGTCCCTAAACTTTCCTAAAGTTTATACTTTGGCCACAAAACTTTCAAAATTTTCATTTTGGTCACTAAACTTCAATTCCCATTTCAATTTTCCTCAAATTTTTACCAACTTTGAAATTACCCAATACAACTCACTATCTATCACATGATACTTTTAAACCTTAAAAAATTCCTTTCATAAAGACTTAGACTAAATTTTCTTAACTTAGTCTATTATTTCGATAATTATTGAAAATCTTCATAACATATGGTTTCTCGTAGAAATCCTTTATTTGAAATCCATACGAATATTTTCTACTTTTACTGAGTCCAAAATATTGATCAGAAACACTTTTATGGGACCTTCCCAAAGGTCACCCATCTTTGTATTTCCCTGGCCTGAGCACGGTTAACAATTTCATTTGATCCAAATTCGGTACCTTTTTCTGCATCTTAATTCTTAAAACCGATATCAAGATACTTATTTCGATTCGATTCACTCTTCTACTGAATAAAATTACTTGTTGGGGAAATTTACACTTTAGTCCCCAAACTTTTCCAAGGTTTATACTTTAACCCCTACACTTTCAAAATTTATAATTTAGTCACTAGCCAAAATTTGGGTTATTACAGGCAGGGGGAAGTGATCTTTCTTGGTGGCATTATTCAGCCTCCTATAGTCCATGTACACTCTCTACTCGCTAATAGTTCTAGAAAGAATCAACTCATCCTTGCTATTTTAAACTACGGTCATGCCACCTTTCTTTGGCACACATTATACCGGGCTGACCCAAGAGCTGTCAAAAATAGGATATATTATCCTGAAATCTAGCCACTTGATAATTTCTTTCTTAACTAACTCTTTCTTGCTCAGGTTCAGTTTTTTCCGGCCCTCGATTTTTTTTGGCATGATATTCCTCTAAGATTATTTTGTGCATGCAAACAGTGAGGCTTATTCCTCGGATATCAGCCAAGGTCCATCCCAGAGCTTGCTTATATTTGCTTAAGGTTTATAGTAATATTTTCTCCTGATCATTAGATAGATCAGTAGCAATGATCACTGGCAGAGTAGAGTGTTTACCTAAGTAGGCATACCTGAGATGGTCTGGCAACGGTTTCAATTCCAATTTTGGTGGCTCCTCGACAGATGGTTTAGGTGCCTTGATTTCTCTACCCACCAGCTCTAATGGCTCTAGATGGCCAAAGTAATTAGCAACTTTATTCTCCAACGTTGTTCCTTCAATGTCTTCATTCACATTAATTTCATCATCCAGTTCTCTAGCATCTTCATTTGTGTCTTTCCACAGTTGTGCCACGTCTATAGTGAAAATGGACTCCATCATCTCATCAGCTTGGCATTTATCTGGTTCGTTTACACATTTAAGAGCTTGAAATACATTAAACGTAATATGTTGGTCATTTATGTGCATAGTAAGTTCACCTTTATGAACATCAATTAAGGCTCTAGTTGTGGCAAGGAATGGTCTGACCAATATGATTGGGATATTCATGGCTGCCTCATACTCTAAAATGATAAAATCAACTGGAAATATAAATTTATCTACCTTTACCAGGGCATCCTCAATCTTACCCTTAGGATGTGCAAAAGATCGGTCCGCTAACTGAAGTGTTACGGTGGTAGGCCTTGCTTCGATGCCGAGCTTTTTGAAAATAGACATTCGCATCAAATTGATGCTGGCTCCCAGGTCACACAGTGCTTTACCCGTGAATCTTTTGCCAATGGTACAAGAAATAGTAAAACTTCCCGAATCTTTGGCAATCGATTGAGTATCATTACATTGTATCCCTCAATGAGAGCTACAATCTCGAAATCATCCAAATTCCTTTTTTTGGATAGAATGTCCTTCATGAATTTAACATAATTGGGCATTTGCTCAAGAGCTTCTACTAACGGTATATTGATCTGTAACTGCTTAAGAACTTGTAAGAAGTGTTTAAATTGCTGATCCTGCTTGTGCTTCTGTAGTCTTTGTGGAAACGGTGGAGATGGGTAAGCAAATGCTGACTCTATCGGCCTTGCCAAGGGTTTGCTACCATTTGACTAAGGTTTGGCATCGGGTAGCAGTTTGGCATCACTTATGTCCACTTCTTTCTTTTTTGCTTCTTTTGGTTCTTCTACTGCTCCTTTCTATTGGTAATTGGTTGACTGCTTGACAAATATCTCAGCCTCTCATTGTTTGCCACGCTGAAGAGTTACAACTTTGCACTGTTCATTGCCTCTCTGCCAAACATCTTCTGTATCACTTGGCAATGCTCCTTGGGGTCAATTGCTAAGTGAATTGGCAATCTGTGTCCAATCTGATCTCCAAGTTCTGCATAGATGCTGCCAAACTATGAACAGTTGCGTCATTTCTCTTCATTTATTCTGTCAAAGTCCTCTGGTTGTTTCTTTTTCCTGCATAAAAGTTGATTTGCGCCCTCTGTGGCAGGGCATTCTAATGGAATCCTTGTTGGACATTATTATTCTAACGTTGGGCATTATTCTAACGATGGGCATTGTGTTGATTACTCAATTGATTTCCCCAAGTTAAATTTGGGTGTTTCTTCCATCCTGCATTGTAGGTATTAGAATTTGCATTATAATTATGATTGAAATTGCCAACAAAGTTTACCAACTCAGGGTTGGCAAGGCAATCTTCCATGTAGTGGTCCTCTCCACATAATGTGCAGAATGGGTCTAACGCCTTAATCTTTTGCGATTCTTTACTCTTTTGCAAAGTTCTCACCATTCTAGTAAGATTGGAAATCTCAGCGTAGATGGATGTTAATTCATCTAGTGTTAATTTTCCTCTAGCTTTAATTTTGGTCCCTAGTTTGGCAGTATGATACTTGAAATATTTAGTTGAGATCCTTTCAAGAATACCAACTGCCTTTGTATAGTTCTTGTCCAGTAGCAAACCATTGTCGAAACGTCAATAATAGTTTTGGCATGAGTATTGAGTCCATTGTAGAAGGTCTCCATCTGGTCTAATTTGGGAATCCGTGCATTCAACAAGTCTTTAAATCTCTCATAGGCATCATATAGGTCTCATCATCAACCTTCCTAAACGTAATGATCTCGCTTCTCAGCTTGGCAGTGAGTTTAGGTGGCTAAAATTGTAGCAGAAATTTCTGGCATAGATCTCCCAATGTGGTGACAAAACCAGGTGGCAAGGAACTAAGCCACATTTTTGCTCTATCTCTCAAGGAAAATGTGAATAATTTCAACTTCACTGTATCCTCCATCACTTCAGGCTGCTGAAATAACTGGCAAACTTTCATGAATTGCTTCAAGTGTTGCCTCGGGTCTCCAGTAGGTGCTCCATCAAATTGCCCTACATTCAAAAGCATTGTATCATTGCCAGTTTAAGTTCAAAATTCGGTGGATTTACCTCTAGACAATCAGTCATGTCATCAAATTATCTATGTTCAGTGCCGAGTGTTCTCGGATAGGTCTCTTCTCCTCCACATTAACGGCTGGGGAAGCAGGTGCGGCCGGTATCCCACTGTGGTTTGGTGGATTTCCCTGATTGTTTGGGTTACCATCAACTCCCCCATTGCCTCGATGTGCCATCTCTTAAGCTTTTCTTTTTAACCTCCATAAGGTTCTTTCAATTTTTGGGACGTATGGCCAATCTTCCACCAAATGGTGCTTTATGGTCATACACCAGTTAAAATAAGTAAATAAAATAAACTAATAAAAGAAATGAAATGAAACAAGTAAAAATCAAACCAATAAATTCCTTTGCAATCCCCGACAACGGTGCCAAAAACCTGTCGACTTTTGCTAACACTTGGCAAACGATTGAATATTTAGTGTAAAAGTGCAAGAAAACAATGCTAAGGTGAGTCTTATGCGTGCAAATATACACGGTCAGCAAGTAATACAGCAGTAAGTTGAGTATCGAATCCACAGGGATTTATCAAGAACTTATTTGCTTAATATTTACTTGCTTGCAATAAAAATAAAAGTGATGGAATGATTTAGGTTTTTGATCTAAAGATAGCAAAAACAAAGTAGTGAAAAAATGAAAACAGTCTGGCAACGAAAGTGTTCAATTGAATTATGAGTGTTGGCAAGGGATGCCTGGATTTCACGCTACTTATGGCAGCTTTTAATAATGTCATGCCTTGGTTTTATTACCGAGCAGATTAAAAGCAGTATTGCCTCTGTCGATAACAATACCCTAAGTTAACCATGAATAAACCCTTATATGTCTATAGTGAAGCTTTTTATTAATTAACTTGATTAAGTGTCAACCTTTACTCCTAAGAGGTAGACTCACTTCCAAAGTAAGTTCATCTACTTGAACATCTTCTGTCGAAGCTTCTCGCCTTAGTATTTGGCAACTGATCGTTGACCCTAAAGTCTGTTAAGATATTAAGGTGCAATAAGCACACTATGCCAATTATTGTATGGCAAAGGATTTGAGAAAATTAAGTACTATCAGATAGAAAATAATGCCAAGGCATTTTAAATTATTAAAAACCAAACATAAATTTGGCGTTCATCGCAAACATCCCCAGCCAACTGTAAAAGTTTAGTTCATGGTTGGGGGTCCATCCACAAAATATGATTGTATCTTAACATTGTCATTCAAATAAAATTAAAAGTAAGAGAATGGGCAAGAAGGAGATTTGTCGATGCAACCATTCGATTGCTTCAAAGCTCTCGGTCTTAGCTGGTCGGACCATGTCCCCTCCCGGTTCACCATGGTGCAGCCTCTCTTCCAATTTGATCCCCTCAAGTGGTGGCTTGAGCTCTTTTAAATAGGTTTGCATGGAAACCCTATGATAAGCTTTTTGAGTTTAAAATTTGAATGCGCGAAGGGATAAGATGCAGTATCCTCTTATCTTGATTTGAATCTTAGGGTTGACGTATACAGAGTCAAACGACTACTTTGACCGGTCATCAAACATCAATCCTTTGCCAGCCGAGCTTGGCATTGCTTGGTCCATCTATGCCAACTTCTACTCGGCAATTCTCTTGCTTCTTTCCTTGCGTTCTCTGCCATTCCAATCTATTTCACGAAATCATGTCTTCTTCCTAATTAGGTTTACAGTGCTATTGAGTCCATTATTCATTGCTTCATATAGAGTTTTATGACTAATATTCGAAAGCCATCACTTGTTAAATGAGAATCCATGTGCCAAACCATTAACCGGGGGGGGCTTGGGTTCCATAAGGTTTATGAGCAGAATGTGTCGCTCATTATGAAAATTGGCTATGCCTTAGTTTCTTGGCTAGATTCATTGTGGATCTTGTTGCTCCGTGAGAAATATAAAGTTACGGAGGTGTACCCCCTTCTAAATACGTCAAGTGAATTGCTCCCCTTTATAGCGTGCTCTTTCTAAAGCGTGGGAGGATTTGCAGCAAAATATTGCATGGTCTATTGGTAATGGTTTGGGTGTTCGTTTCTGGGATGATATATGGGTGCCGCAGCTCGACCCTTTACGCCGACATTCCCTTGCTCCTATGGCTATCGATAAGAATGCCAGTATTACAAACCTTTTCGCCTCAGATGACACATAGAACATTGAGGATCTTGATTCCTTACTGTCGCCCACTGCGATTAAGGCTGTTTTGAGCATTAGACCCCCAACTAGTTCCGATATGGTCGATTCTTGCATATGGAGATAGGGTTCAAAACATTAATTTAGTATCGACTCAACCTACTTTTCTATTGTTGGATTCAATTAGGATCCCCGTTCCTTAATTTAGGAGTCCTTATGGCGTTTACAAGTCCCGCAGCGTATACACCTCTTCTTTTGGACAGCGTACCACCCAAAGCTTATGATAAATCTTGAGCGCGCTAAACGTTCTTTCACCGATGATACGTCATGTATATGATGTAATGCCCTTGAAGAATCTACACTACATATTTTCCTTAACTGCCCTTTTGCTCGCTCCTTATGGAACCAAATTGTTCATGTGTTCTACTCCTTAGACATAGAGTAGTGGCTACGCACAAATATTACAGATGACAGTGTCGGAGGTGGACTGGATGCCCATTGGTGCTTGGTTTTCTCTTATCTCGTTTGGCAGATATGGAAGCAGCGTAACGACTTGGTCTTTAATGCCTCTTGCCGCTCTTATCCATCGATTCTTGCGCATAGCATTGCATGGGCTTGTGGATGGCAATTTAACCTGAACCTGACCCGATCCGATAGGGGAAGGTTTTTTAAAAAAAATTGAGGTCGGAGCGGGGTGGGGCGGGTTTTATGAAAGAAATAGTTGGGTCGGGTTTAGGGTGAAAAATCCCCGACCTAACCCGATATACTTAAATTAAATTTTAATATATTTACATAAATGCCACTGATTATATATATTTAGGGTTCACTTTCCCTTTTACTTTCCATTTCCTGCCGCCTGCCACTCTAAACCTTTCGTTTCCTCTTTTTTTTTTTTCTTTCTTTACTTTCATTTTGCTTTTCCGATCTTTCTCTCCATTTACATAAATCTTCAATATGGTTGAACAAAGAATCATGAAGTGTTCTTTTTTTCCTCTAATCTACTATATTTATTATATCTCATGCTGAATTTTTAGATTTCTTTTAATTTATCGAGTAATATTTTCATAGATATTTCCTCCTTTTCCAGATTTCTAAACAAAGCTTTGAATTTTTTTTCATTATTGTTGTGTTTGTTAATCTATTTTTCTTTAGTTTATTCTTTTTCAATTCATTACAAACGAGTATGTTTGAATTTCATTCTTTATTTTTTTAGTTTTTCCTTTGCATGATATCAGATTTGTTATTTTTTCTCCTATTTACTGGCTTTGGTTCATTGATTTCATTTTTTTCGATCGTTGTTCTTCAAATTGAAACCTTTGCATGTTCACATATTATTTTCTTTTTTCCCTGTTGATTGATTCCAAGACTTATCTACTGAGATTTTATGTTTATCATTTGTGTTTTTTGGATTAATCTGGTCGGGTCGGGTTAACACCAGGTAAAAACATTCAACTTCAGGGCGGGACGAGACGGGTGGATTATGAAAAGTATTCGGGACGGGGCGAGTTCGGATTTTGATACTTATTCCTTGGGTCGGGGTCGGGGCGGTCAAAACTCCGTCCCACCCTGCCCCGTTGCCATCCCTGCATGGGTTCGACTTTTCTATGGTTGCCATCGTGTGTCTGTGCCGCGTGATAAGGTTCCCACTCTACCTCTTTACTGCTTGGAACTATAGGAGGTGTCGTCCGAGATCATGAAAGTAATTTGATGGTTGGTTTCCACAGGGCAGTTGGCATCACAACGCCACTGCAGGTTGAGCTTTGGTCTCTTTTCATCGGTTTAGAAGTTGTCAGAGTGTATGGTTTTGAGTCTCTCACGATCCAATCCGACAATGCTGAGGTCGTTTGCCTTGTTTTTGATCCAGATTGCTCGGTGAGTCCCCATGTTATAGTGTGTTCCAACCATTAGCTGGGCCAATACAATTGGATGACAGATTGCTTGGGTTCCTAGAGAAGTTAACATGCTTGCTGATGGTGTTGCCAAACTAGGCTCGCTTCAGCTGTACCAGACTGTGCTCCACCATTGACTCTCGTGAATATTCTAGATCTTGATGTGAAGGGTCCTCCTATTGTAAAATTCTTTTTAGTTGGCTTCATAGATTAGACCTTATAGTCGAAAAAATAATTATTAAATTTAAATATATGTATTAATTTTTTATTTATAAAATTATATTTTGAATATAATTTTATTAATTATTAAATATAGATAAATATATCTATATTAATTTTTTATTTATGAAATTATATTTTTTATTTTAGGGTAAAGTACCCAAATGGACAAATGGTCAATAAACTATACCCGAAAAAATAAAATGGTTACTAAACTTTCAAAAGTTACAAAATGACAATTAAATTTTATGTTTTGTTACAAAATAGTAACTGTCACTACAAGAAATTTTGATTTTTATAACAAATTTAATTTTTTTAAAAAGAATTTGTCACTATTAGTAGCTTTATTGTGACAAAATATATAGGCATCACTTTAAATTAGAAAAACATATATAATTGTGACAAAAACAAAATCTGTCATATTATTTTGTCACAATTATCAAATTGTATAATATATTGTGGCAAAATATATTTTATTATCATTTTTTGCCACAAGTTCCCTTCCATATTTTTGGCGCAAAAAAGAAGTCATACAGTGACAAGTTTTGTAATTAAAAGTTTTAATAATTATCACAGAAAAAATTGTCACAACAAATAATGAGATTTAATTTTTTTGTAACAAATTATGTTTGTAGTTATATGTTTTAATTATAGTCACAAAATGTATAATAACAAATGTTTTCCTCTATTTTTTGGCGTAAAAAAATATATAGCGACAAGTTTTGTAACTATAAGTTATAATTATTGTTACAGAAAAAAATTGTCATAACAAATATTGAGATCTAAGTTTTTGTGGTAGTTTATATTTGTAATTATATATTATAATTATAGTGACAAAATATATAACACAATTGTTTTCTTTCATTTTTGTGATAAGTTTTATAATTATAAGTTATAATTATTGTTACAGGAAAAAAACTATCACAAAAAATAATAAGATTTATTTTTTTATTTATTAACCCTTTCCCCAATCTGATGACTTTTAGTCTTTCTCTAAAGAAACCTAGCCGTCATCTTCATAAAGACTTTACCCCAAAGAAAAATAACTTAATTGCTCCCTTTCTGGCTCTCCACCTCTCCGTTCACTAAGCCAGTAAATCATTGTGCCTCCACGACCATGAATCCCTGCCTCCGCGCGCTGTACGACAACGCTAACCCCACTATTCTCTGAAACAAAGCCATCGTCGCCGCCACTATTCTCCATTGATCTTTTTATCGTTTTGCAAAAGAAAATAAGGAAATCAAGTTAAGGTGAGGATCTCCTATACCGGGTTTCATGCTACTCACGCATGCTAGGTAAATCTTTGTGCAATTTCCAAAGCACATTTTCCTTTATTCAAAATCAACAGAGTCAATGCATGTGTTTATTATATATATATAATTTTTAAGCACCATAATTAATCATTGTTTTAATTCATGTTCTTTATAATAACCATCATTTCATCAATACTTGTGAAACATATAATATATATTACATAAATGCAAGATTTTCTCGACAAATCTAAATATCTTTTATATAAAATTATATTCTCATTATTATAATCATATACGAATGTATGTATTTTTAACGACAATATTTTTAAATAATTTATTAAATCTCTCAATCAATTTTTTGTCTTTCTAAAAGTAAATCTTTTATTTTTTGTTTTTTCTCTTTTTTTTTTTTTTTTTACCTTCTCACTATGTCTTTCCTCTTTTTCAGAGGTATCGTCTGAATGGGTGATGGCATTGGCCTAAGCCGTGTGTGGTGTGACTTTGTGGATGTGTGTGGCCATGAGGTTGGTTTGATAATGATGAAGTTGTTGTTGTTAGATGGAATAACCGAGAGGCTTAGAAAAGGTGTCGATTGATGTGGTGAATGAAAGGATGAGCACGATATTGTGGCAAAGGTTAGTGGGACATATGTAAACTAGGCGCAAAGTCTCGGTGTTCATTAGGGTGGCGGCAAGGTCTGGTAATAAAATAAATATTTTATTTTAACAAATAATTTGTTTTTATAAATAACATTTAGTGATGAAATAAAAGTAGCGAGAAATTAAATTTTATTATAATATCTATTTTATTCACACAAAAATTAATTTAATGTTAAAATTTACTTTAATTGTGACAAAATTTATTCTTTGTGATGAAATAATTATTTTATTCTAATAAATGTTTTGTTCATGTAAGTTATTTTTACTGACAAAATAGAAGCAATGAGAAATTAAATTTTGTTGCAATATCTATTTTTGCCACAAAAACCTTTTATATTTGATGTTAAAATACAAGTTAGTTGTGACAAAATGTACCTCTCATGATGAAATAGTTAATTTATTGTGAAAAATATTTTGTCGTGATAAATTAATTATAGTAACGAAATTTCATTGTTACAATAAATAGTATAAAATGATAACATACACAATTTCGTCACAATATACTTTACATGACGGATTGTTCTAACAAATATGATAACAAACAAAATTTATCAAAAAAATATGTCGTGACAAATTTACTACTTTTAATGATAAATAATTTTGTTACAATTTTATAAATCTCTTGTAGTGTGTGCTGCTAACCTCTGTTAAAGAGGTGAGGTGACTATTAATTTTTTTTGTATAATAGCATATTTAGTCCTCTATAGTTACACATTCAATCAATTTAGTTATAATTCGAAGATATTCAATCAATTTAGTTATAATTCGAAGAAATTCAATAAATTTAACCCTCAGTTTTTACACATTATTATAATTTATTCATAATCCTAAAAAATTTATAAGCCGAACATGTAAAAAAAGGGTGAAAGGAGGGGGTGAAGCCTCTGGTTCCTTTGGAGCTGACCCTTTTGGCTCTTCACCAGGAACATTAATCACCACTTCTCCTTCACTCCTTGTCTTCTCTGCCATATCTTAAGCTTCAAAACCCTAAATAAGAAGTAAATCAAAACATTGATGATTAATTTCCATAGAGAACAAATTATAATACTTACATTTAAGAACAAAAAATGAAACTTAAGGTTTTAAAAATACAACCTTTCTTTTATGGGGATATTAAATTAGCTTTGAAACTCTCATTAAATGAGACCCTTCACAGGACACGAACAATCATCAACTTTTACCATTCGAATTCTGCAGAAAATCACAAGAGTTTAGTACCCTTACCTCTCGAGTGCAAAGCTATCAGAACAGGAAGCACGAAAGGTATATGTAGAACAAGAGAAACAAACATAAGGATGGAGTGTGAGAAGAAGGTGAAGAACCAAAACTGAAAATTATCACCATGGCAAAGCTATATATATTCATGGACGAGAAAAGCCATGGCTTAATGATTGGCAGGAAGAAACTGAGGCCAAGGAAAGGGTATTTCTGGGAATTGGCAGACAGCAATTTCCAACTTGAATAATGGTACATGATATAAACATAGCCGTCCTCCACACTGAGGTGAGTGAACCCAACAAGTGATTTTGGTGAAAAAAAGATGATGTGTTTATCTTAGAGATTTAGATTCGAACATCTTATGTGTATGGTGTGTATATCTTATTGTACCTTATTACAGGGTTAAGAAAAAATTTATTGAATTTCTAACAACAATCGCCATAGACACAATGGAAGGGACTGTTGAAGAATAAGATTCTCTTGAGGGTTCACCCCTCCCTCCACCCTCTTTTACATGTTCGGGTGTTCTCAGTTATATTTTTTTTAGAATTAGAACTAAATTATAACAATGTGTAAAAATTGAGGGTTAAATTTTTTGAATTTTCTCGAATTATGTGTAATACTCCAAAATTTACAGTACTGTTTAAGGGTAATTTAGTGATAAGATAACTGCTTAAAAGCTTACTTAGTGACTAAAATGACAAAAATGCAAAAGTTAGGATTTTCTCAATTATGGACTGTACAAAAGAAAATTCTGAGGTTTTATGTGATAGAGAGCGAGTAAAATAGAGTACTCGCAAAATTTGGTAAAAATCCAAGAAAAATTGGAATGGGAATTCAAGGTTAATTTTTAGTGACCAAAATGATAAGTTTTCAAAACTTGTATGGTACAAGTCAAAAAATGAAAAGTTAAAGGACCAAAGTTGTAATTACCTAAAAGTTAGGATTTTTATCTCATAAATAGATAGAGAATCTAAGGATATGCATCGAATGTGGAATTATTGGTTCGATCTGATATTTCAATTATTGGGAAAATCGCAGTTAAAGTTTAAGTGGAATTCGGATACCTGGATCAAACTGGAAAATTATGGAATTTTGTCGTATGATAGAGAAAGGTTATAAAAGTCATTTCCAAGTGTTGGAAATATTTTTAGTTTGATTCAAGATGAATCCTACAGTTTATTTCTGAGTAAAAGATTATTTATCAGTATATTGGATCGAATGGAAATTTTGGAGACTGATCCAAGAGACATGGAAAAGTTCATAAAATATTATTTTATGAATATTTTATTGTATTTGGTTGGATTCCAACTAGATTTAGTTGAATTTTTACAAGAATGGCAAACTAGTAAATAAAAACAAGTTGAAGGGCAAATTGGTCATTTTGCCCCAATAGCAATTTTGAAATATTTAAAAAGTTATAAGGGAAATTTTGGAAAGAGGAAATAGGAGATTTAATCTTGGCCCTCGATTGATGATAAGATCAATCTCAACCATTGGATTAAAAGGGCATTTTAGTAAATTCACTATCTAAATGAATTTAAAATTCATTTATACAAGACCAGTGGCCAAATTGGATGAAAAAAAAAAGATGAAGACCATTCTTCATCCTCAAATTTCGAAATATGAGGGGGAGAAAGAAAGAAAAATGGAGAAAAATTTTCCAAGTTTGATTCAAGCCCCGAAACTCGATTTGCAGGTAATATCATCAACTGCAAAGTTGTTCTACTGTTCAAGCTCTATCTTTTGGTGTAAATAATTCATGGAAAACATGCTTGATTGATGAGAATTTTTCATGAGAAGAAATTAGGGTTTATGAAAAAAAAGTTTGGGGCTTTTGGAATTTTATGATTCCATGATTGAATTCAAGTTGAAATCAAGCTACTATGATGTTAAAATCATGATATTGAGTTGGGATTTAAGTTTTACATGTTTTTATTTTTATGAAGATGATTAGGTTTTATGGATTCAAGTTTAATTTAGGGTTTGTGATGTTGAAATAATGATTTAGTAAGCTTGATTTGTTGTTAGGAAGCAAGACCCTAAGTTAATTTGATAGGGACCAATTCGACAATCTTAAAAGTTAGAGGACCAAATCTGAATTTGTATGGAATTGGTGTGTATTTATGTTATTAAGGATGTTTGAGATGTGAAATTGATGTTAGAATGCTATACCGATGTTAAATTGAATTAGTGACCATTCGACAATTTTGAAGAATTTAGGGGAAATTATTGCAAAAAATATTTTGATGATAGAAATGATGAGAATGATTTTATACAAGGTGACTAAAATGAAAATCCCTAATTAAATTGCATTAGGGACCAAAATGTAAACTTTGTAAAGTTTAGGGACTTGATTGTTAAGCTTGTATTTGAGGAATATTATGTTGGAAAAATTAAGTCTAGTGATTTAAATGTTGATTTTGAAGTTTAAATCAACATTTTGGGTTAAATTGAGTATTCGGCTACTTTAGGGACCAAATTACAATTTTTTAAAGTTTAGGTCCTAAAGTGTAAAGGATGAGAAATGTAAGGACTATACTTGAAAATTTTGGTTGGAAGTTTAAAAGAGTCCTTAGGGACTAAAATAGATATTTTGGGAAAAGTTAGATATTTAAAGAAAAATATGAGAAGTTGTGATTCAAATATAGAAAGCTTTATCAGATCAATTTTTGATATAATTGATGGTTATTTTATTTACTTTCTATTATTGTATATGGAATGAATATTACTAACATATACTTTAAATAGTATATGTTATATTAATGTAGATTCCGATATAAATCGAGGTCGTATCAGTAGAAAAAGAAAAGAAAAAGATCGGGAGTGATATTGAATAGTAAAGGCAACCTTATTACAAGGCTAAGGTGAGTGCATACATGTTTTTAAATGTATGTTTATTAACATACTAAAGGGAGACTTGCAATAAGTCCCCCAAAAAGGTTAAGAATTTTTATAAAGAACATAATATATATTTTATAGCATGATATTTACATGACAAAGTTATTTGATATAGTTATTTTTATGGCAGTACACCATGAAAGTTGTAGAGCATATTGAAGTATGAACTGCTCTAATATGATATGTTTTACATGATATAAATTGTATATGGGTTGCTTACCATATTGCAGGAATTGTTTTAAGTTTGCCCTTGGTAGTATAATATTAAGTTGGACGATATTGTGGTATACCATTAGGAGTCATACAGTTATTTGACACTTCAATGTGTCTGACACGTGTCCTACCGTTATTTGACACCTTATTGTGTCTGACACTTCATTGTGTCCTACCGTTATTTGACACTCAAATGTGTCTACGAGTTTAAAGAAAATGATAGTACTTTTCAAGTACGTGACTCGTTTATTAGTCACATGATATTTACCTTGGGCTATATGATTTTACATGATAACTGTATAATTATACAGTACAAATATAAGACTTTATAGTACAGCTATATGATTTTACAGTACAGAATTATTACAGTACAGATACATGATTTTATAGTACATAAATTCCTGCATTATCGAATATGTAATTTAATGACTATCATGTTTATAAATTATCATGCATTAGTGTATTATATGTCACTCATCTTATGCCTCACTGAGATATACTCATCGTGTATTTATGTTATACACACAGGTGATCAGGATTAGTAGATGACAACTTTTGCATCATCATTATGTATAGAAGATAATCGACAGGTATTTCGATAATCATGGCATCTGTATTTTTTATATATATGTTTAATAGTGGCATGTAATATATAAACCGGTCTATTTTATTAAAGTGTCTTATTTAGGTCAGTAAATATTTTATAAATCTTTTATAGACGGTAAATTTGTTTACAATTTAATTATTATATGACATGATTTGGCATATCCTATATGAGGCTAGATCTGAATAATACTAAATAGAATCATTTTTAATAAAATGGTTTATCCTAATATGATTGTATTATTTATGTAAAAAGTCTTATTATCGGATCTAGAGGTAATATTTTATTTCTAAATTGATTAAAGTTATACGTGCTTGAGCTAAGGAAATTTCAAGATGGGTGACCACTGGGAATTATCAATTTTTTTTTTAAAATTACCCCGGTTTTTTATTAAAAGACTATTTTAAAAGGTTGTGACATTTCCGACTCATGTCTAGTATACGGTCAAGGGAAGGGGGTGTTACATTTATTGGTATCAGAGCTACAGGTTTAGCCGATTCTGGAGTTAAACCGAGCTCGATAAAAGTGAAAAAGTGTGTACATGCCACTAGGATGTCATATTTACTGAAAAGAAATACTTGTATGATTGATGCAATTGTTTATTAGTCAAAAGGGGGTTGCTATAAGAATGAATGTCTGAATAAGAATGAATCTCGTCAGACAATTAAAAGAGAGAACATAATGAGGTCCTAGAAATGAGTAAGGAGGTTAACTAAGTCTAGTACCCGGTTTATACGGGGTAATAGTGAATGGACTTATATAGTAATGAAAGCTATTTAAAATGCAAGATACCTCCTTACAAATGGTAACTGCAGATAGAAATCGAATTTAGGGTCTCTATTAGTAAAGGATTTACGAACTAAAGGGTATACAAGAGACACAGATGATGATCAAATGTCGGCAGATTGATGGTTAAGTGATAATGGTTGGAGTAAAGCCCCCAAAAAATAATTGTTAAAGGAAATATTGAAATCAGTGTTGTGAAGTCTATAAAGTCTTTACTATGAAAAGTTGATAAAGTATTGGGCACAGATAAGTATCTTGCTCAAAATATTGCAATGAAGTGTCGTTTAAGGCGATTTGTTGAAAAGAAGAATGAGTGGTGTTTAGATCATTTTTTCAAGTAAAAGGGATTTCAAAGTAATAGAGTAGTGACTTTAGTAATAAAATGAAAAGACTGTTAATGGTAGGGTTGAAGACTTAATTAGTCTTCGTAGTGAATATTAAGATGAATAATGAGGACATAAGTACAATTTCGACAGCTCGGTATTGATGTAATTCCCGGTAATGAGCCAGTGTCTATGGCTTCATACAGAATGGCACATACAGAGCTTAGAAAGTTAAATTCATAGTTGCAGGAATTATTAGATAAAGGATTTATACGTTCTAGTACATCACCGTGGGGAGCTCCGGTGTTATTTGTCAAAAAGAAAGATGGTTCATTGTGGTTGTGTGTTGATTTTCGATAGTTGAACAAAGTAACAATAAAGAACAAGTATCCATTACCAAAAATAGAATATTTGTTTGATCAACTAAAAGGAGCAACAATATTCTCTAAGACTGATCTCCGATCCTGTTATTATCAACTGAAAGTCAAGGAGGAAGATGTTCTAAAAACAACATTTAGAACAAGGTACGAGCATTATGAATTTGTAATAATGTCATTTGGTCTTACTAATGCTCTGGCTGCATTCATGGATTTGATGAACTGAGTATTTCAGCCGTATCTTGATCAATTTATTGTAGTCTTCATTGATGATATATTGGTGTATTCGAAGACTAAAGAAGATCATAATGCACAATTGAGGATAGTGTTACAGATTTTGAGAGAAAATAAGTTATATGCCAAACTCTCAAAATGTGAGTTTTGGTCGTCTAGAGTGGCTTTCTTGGGTCACATTGCTTCAGCTGAAGGAATCAAATCGGATTCTAAAAAGATACAGTCTATTGTTGAATGGAAAATTCCCAGGAATGTTACCAAGGTTCGTAGTTTCTTGGGACTTGCTGGATATTATCGAAGGTTTGTGAAAAACTTTTCGATGATAGCTGCTCCACTTACGAAGTTATTGAGAAAGAATGTTCCATTTGTTTGGACTGAAAAGTGTCAAGAAAGCTTTGATCAGTTAAAGAAAATTTTGACAGAAGCTCCAGTTTTAGTACAGCCCGAATCGAGAAAAGGAGTTACTTTGTATAGTGATGCATCTCATAATGGATTGGGGTGCGTATTAATGCGAGAGGGAAAAGTGTTTGCCTATGCTTCTCGGCAATTAAAGCCACATAAAAGGAATTATCTGACCCATGATTTAGAGCTGGTAGCTGTAGTTTTGCTCTAAAAGTGTGGCGACATTAGCTCTATGGTGAATGTTTCTATGTATATACTGATCATAAGAGTTTAAAATATTTGATGACACAAAAAGAATTGAATCTGCGGCAACGAAGGTGGTTGGAGCTGATAAAGGATTATGATCTGATCATTGATTACCACCCATGTTGGGAAAAAGGTTGTAGCAGATGCCTTGAGTTGGAAAATATTTGCTACATTATGAGCTTTAAATGCTCAGTTAAAGGGAAAAATAGATGGTTCGTTGTTGGTAGAGTTGCAATTGAGATCATCATTATTAGATCAGATTAAAGAAAGTCAGCAGCAAGATGAAGATTGTAAAACCAAGATAAAACAAGTGGAACCAGGTGGAATTAAAAAATTTGAGATTAAACCTGATGGGTGCCTCTATTATAAAGATAAAATGTATATCCATGAAGATGCTGAGTTGAAACAGGATTTTCTCACTGAGGCACACTATAGTCCCTTGACTATGCATCCTGGGGAAAATAAGATGTATCAAGATTTGAAGAGTCGATATTGGTGTCCTGGTATGAAAAGAATGATACTAGAGTTTGTTGCCAAGTGTTTAACTTGTCAACAGGTAAAAGCTGAGCATCAAGTGCCATCAGGAAAGTTACAACCTATTTCTATTCCGCAATGTAAGTGGGATAGAATTACTATGGATTTTGTGACAGGATTGCCATTGACTCCCCGCAAGAAAGATTCTATCTGGTAATTGTGGATAGGTTAACTAAATTTGCTCACTTTATACCAGTTAGAACAGATTATTAGATGAACAAGTATGCTGAGCTGTATATTAAAGAAATAGTCCGACTACATGGGGTGCCTATATCCATAGTATCAGATCGAGATCCAAAGTTCATATCAAGATTTTGGAAAGCATTGCACAAAGGTTTGGGGACAAGATTGAACTTTAGTACTGCATTTCATCCTCAAACAGATGGTCAGTCTAAAAGGATAATTCAGAAACTTGAGGATATGTTAAGAGCTTGTATAATTGAATTTGAAGGATCATGGGAAAAGTACTTGCCATTAGCAAAATTTGCTTACAATAATAGTTATCAGGCAATTTTTCAAATGGCACCTTATGAAGCTCTTTATGGTCGAAGGTGCAGATCACCATTGAACTGGTTTGAGTTACATGATCGCAAGTTGATTAAGCCAAATATGTTACAAGAAATGGAGGAAAAAGTTAAGATTGTACAAGACAATCTTTAAAAGGTAGTTGATCGATAAAAGTCTTATGCAGACTTGAAAAGAAATGACATTCAATTTGAAGTTGGAGAAAAAGTGTTTTTGAAGGTCTCTCCTTGGAAGAAAATAATGTGTTTCGGGCGTAAAGGAAAACTAAGTTCCAGGTATATTGGTCCATATGAAATTCTAAGGAAAGTTGGGCCTGTGGCATATCAGTTAGCTCTTTTGTTGGAGATGAATAAAATTCATGATGTTTTTCATGTTTCGATGCGTTGGAGATATAGATTAGATCCATCACATATGATTGTACTAGAGGAAATTGAGCTACAATCAGATTTGATATATGAGGAGGAACCAGTAAAGATACTAGCTTATGGTGTCAAGTAATTAAGGAACAAGCAAATACCATTGGTGAAAGTCTTTTGGCGCAATCACAAAGTGAAAGAAGCAACATGGGAAACAAAGGATGTAATGGAAAAGTAGTATCCACACTTGCTTAAAATAGCTACTTTTTGAAAATTCAAGGATGAATTTTCTTAAGGGGGAGAGAATTGTAATACCCCAAAATTTACAGTACTGTTTAAGGGTCATTTAGTGATAAGATAATTGCTTAAAAGCTTACTTAGTGACTAAAATGATAAAAATGCAAAAGTTAGGATTTTTTCAATTATGGACTGTAGAAAAGAAAATTATGAGGTTTTAAAGTGTTATGTGATAGAGAACGAGTAAAATAGAGTACTCGCAAAATTTGGTAAAAATCCAAGAAAAATTGGAATGGGAATTCAAGGTTAATTTTTAGTGACCAAAATGATAAGCTTTCAAAACTTTTATGGTACAAGTTAAAAAATGAAAAGATAAAGGACCAAAGTTGTAATTACCTAAAATTTAGAATTTTTATCTCATAAATAGATAGATAATCTAGGGATGTGAATCGAATGTGGAATTATTGGTTCGATATGATATTTCAATTATTGGGAAAATCGCAATTAAAGTTTAAGTGGAATTCAGATGCCTGTATCAAACTGGAAAATTTTGGAATTTTTCCATATGATATAGAAAGGTTATAAAAGTCATTTCCAAGTGTTGGAAACTTTTTTAGTTTGATTCAAGATGAATCCTACAGTTTATTTCTGAGTAAAGGATTATTTTTCGGTATATTGGATTGAATGGAAATTTTGGAGACTGATCCAAAAGACATAAAAAGTTCATAAAATATTATTTTATGAATATTTTTATTGTATTTGGTTGGATTCCAACTAGATTTAGTTGAATTTTTACAAGAATGGCAAACTAGTAAATAAAAACTAGTTGAAGTGCAAATTGGTCATTATGCCCCAATGGCAATTTTGAAATATTTAAAAAGTTATAAGGGCAGTTTTGGAAATAGGAAATGGGAGATTTAATCTTGTCCCTTGATTGATGATAATATCAATCTCAAACATTGGATTAAAAGGGCATTTTAGTAATTTCACTATCTAAATGAATTTAAAATTCATTTATACAAGACAAGTGGCCAAATTGGATGAAAAAAAATTTGAAGACCATTCTTCATCCTCAAATTTTGAAATATGAGGGGGAGAAAGAAAGAAAAATGGAGAAAATTTTTCCAAGTTCTATTCAAGCCCCGAAACTCGATTTTTAGGTAATCTCATCAACTACAAAGTTGTTCTACTCTTCAAGCTCTATCTTTTGGTGTAAATAATTCATGGAAAACATGCTTGATTGATGAGAATTTTGCATGAGAAGAAATTAGGGTTTATGGAAAAAGTTTGGGGCTTTTGGAATTTTATGATTCCATGATTGAATTCAAGTTGAAATCAAGCTAGTACGATGTTAAAATCTTGATATTGAGTTGGGATTTAAGTTCTACATCTTTTGATTTTTATGAAGATGATTAGGGTTTATGGATTCAAGTTTAATTTAGGGTTTGTGATGTTGAAATAATGATTTAGTAAGCTTGATTTGTTGTTTGGAAGCAAGACCCTAAGTTAATTTGATAAGGACCAATTCGACAATCTTAAAAGTTAGAGGACCAAATCTGAATTTGTATGGAATTGGTGTGTATTTATGTTATTAAGGATGTTGGAGATGCGAAATTGATGTTAGAATGCTATACCGATGTTAAATTGAATTAGTGACCATTCGGCAATTTTGAAGAATTTAGGGGAAATTATTGCAAAAATTATTTTGAAGATGGAAATGATGAGAATGATTTTATACAAGGTGACTAAAATGAAAATCCCTAATTAAATTGCATTAGGGACCAAAATGTAAACTTTGTAAAGTTTAGGGACTTGATTGTTTAGCTTGTATTTGAGGAATATTATGTTGGAAAAATTAATTCTAGTGATTTAAATGTTGATTTTAAAGTTTAAATCAACATTTTGGGTTACATTGAGTATTCGACTACTTTAGGGACCAAAGTGCAATTTTTTAAAGTTTGGGTCCTAAAGTGTAAAGGATGAGAAATGTAAGGACTAGACTTGAAACTTTTGGTTGGAAGTTTAAAAGAGTCCTTAGGGACTAAAATAGATAATTTGGGAAAGGTTGGAGATTTAAAGAAAAATATGAGAAGTTGTGATTCAAATATAGAAAGCTTTATCGGATCAATTTTCTATATAATGGATGGTTATTTTATTTACTTTCTATTATTGTATATGGAATGAATATTACTAACATATACTTTAAATGGTATATGTTATATTAATGTAGATTTCGATATAAATCGAGGTCGTATCAGTAGAAAACGAAAAGAAAAAGATCGGGAGTGATATTGAATAGTAAAGGCAACCTCGTTACAAGGCTAAGTTGAGTGCATACATATTTTTAAATGTATGTTTATTAACATACTAAAGGGAGACTTGCGATAAGTCACCCAAAAAGGTAAAGAATTTTTATAAACAACATAATATATAATTTATAGCATGATATTTACATGACAAAGTTATTTGCTATAGTTATTCTTATTGCAGTACAACATGAAAGTTATAGAGCATATTGAAGTATGAACTGCTCTAATATGATATGTTTTACATGATATAGATTATATATGGGTTGCTTTCCATATTGCATGAATTGTTTTAAGTTCGCCCTTGGTAGTATAATATTAAGTTGGACAATATTGTGGTATACCATTAGGAGTCATATTGTTATTTGACACTTCAATGTGTCTGACACGTGTCCTACCGTTATTTGACACTTTATTGTGTCTGACACTTCATTGTGTCCTACCTTTATTTGACACTCAAATGTGTCTACAAGTTTAAATAAAATGATAGTAATTTTCAAGTATGCGACTCGTTTATTAGTCACTTGAGATTTACCTTGGGCTATATGATTTCACATGATAACTATATAATTATACAGTACAGATATAAGACTTTACAGTACAACTATATGATTTTACAGTACAGAATTATTACAGTACAAGTACATGATTTTATAGTACAGAAATTCCTGCATTACCGAATATGTAATTTAATGACTATCATGTTTATAAATTATCATGCATTAGTGTATTATATGTCACTCATCTTATGCCTCACTGAGATATGCTCAGCGTGTATTTATGTTATACACGCAAGTGATCGGGATTAGTATATGACAACTTTTACATCATCATTATGTATAGAAGATAATCGACATGTATTTCGGTAATTATGACATCCGTATTATATATATATGTTTAATAGTGGCATGTACTATATAAACCGGTCTATTTTATTAAAGTGCCTTAATTAGGACAGTAAATATTTTATAAATTTTTTATAGATGGTAAATATGTTTACAATTTAATTATTATATGACCTAATTTGGCATATCCTATATGAGGCTAGATCCGAATAATTTTAAATAGAATCATTTTTAATAAAATGATTTGTCTTAATATGACTGTATTATTTATGTAAAAATTCTTATTATCGGATCTAGAGTTAATATTTTATTTCTGAATTGATTAAAGTTAAGCGTGCTTGAGCTAAGGAGATTTCAAGATGGGAGACCATTGGGAAATTTTCAATTTTTTTTTAAAATTACCCCGGTTTTTTTATTAAAAGATTGTTTTAAAAGGTCGTGACATTTTCGACTCGTGTCTGGTATACGGTGACATGAAGGGGTGTTGGTGTTACATTATGACTAAGTTGATTGAATGTGTAACTATAAAGGACTAAATGTGCTATTATATAAAAAAATTTGACAGCCACATCACTTCTTTAACGGAGATTAACGGCACGGTTACCATTTTGTAACAAAACATAAAGTTTAATTGCCATTCTGTAACCTTTGAAAGTTTAGTTACCATTTTGTTTTTTCGGGTATAATTTAGAGACCATATGGGTACTTTACCTTAATTTTATTAGTTATTCAAATTTATGTTATTTAGAGATTTTTTTGTAATTGTCAATGACAAAAAAATCTTTACAATTCTTTTATCCAAACTTCTAACTCAAAAGCTCCTTTTAATAGCTTTTTCAAATGGAGATGTTTCACTCTAATCCACTATTACAATCCTCTATTTACCAAGCATCTAAATTAAAAAAATTGACTTATCGAACCTCTAAAAATGGTTCAAACATCTAATTTTAACTCAAAAAATTGTTTACCTATTTTTTTTAATTCAATGCCTAAATTAATCATAATCCTTTAAACTCCTAAATCGGGGTAATTGTCTTTGTATATAGGGTAAACCGAAAATGACCTCTTAACTTTTGGGAAGATTCTTGTTTGACCACTGATCTATTAATTTTATCATCAGATCATTTATCTATCCAAATGATATCGATTAAGCCACCTACAATTAACTTTTAATGGAGAAGCTTACATGCGAATTAAACAAATTCGGCATAATCTATATTGTCCACGTTACTTACACATTTTATCAATTTTATTCTAATTTTAGTTTAACTTAATGGTTACAACTAGAATTAAATTTGGGCCGTGTGTGTGAAGTGAGCAACTCAAACCACTAAGCCCAGAGACGGACGCAAACCTTTATATTATGGGGAAAACTTATATGATTCTAGGGGGCAAACTTATAAAATTTTAGGGGGTGCAATTAGATTTTCAATAAAAAATGCATAGAAAATTTTAAATCATACATGAATTTCAAAATTTTAGAGGGTGACCGTCCCATCCAGTCCCCCTTGGTCTATCTCTGACTAAGACTAGTCCTTTTTCTAGTTAATGGTTTATGACCATTTTTATTAAAGGCTCTTTTTCCGGGTGAAAATTAAAAAAGTAAAAATATGAGCAACAAATAAATACGGGACCCGTCCACAATTTATATTAGGGTAAACTACTTGTGTGACCACTCAATTATAGGATTTGTCTTATTTTGACCACCCAACTAAAAAAATAGACAATCACACCATTGGACTTTTAAAGTGGTCCTAATCAAGCCATTGGCCGTCAATTTTAACGGAAGTGATGACGTGGTAGTTAATAAAAATTGGTATAATTACACATTTAGTCCTCTATATTTACACATACAATCAATTTAGTTTTAATTTTAATATAAAAAAATTTAACCATCCAATCAGATGTAGACAAGTGTCCCATCCTTTCTCTTAATTATATTAGTTTTAAGGGTAAACTACATGAAATGTCATTAAACTTTAACTTTTGTATCGAAAATACCACTAAACTATAAAATGATGTTATTATACCAACTGAACTTTGTTTTTTGCTACTATTATACCACTGAAATTTGTTTTTTGCTACCATTATACCACTGAACTTTGTTTTTTGCTACCATTATACCACTGAACATTGTTTTTTGCTACCATTATACCACTGAACTTTGTTTTTGGCTTCAATCCAAGCACTCGACCGTTAAACAGTAACAGACCGTTAAATAAAAATCGACATTATTTTGGTATAGTTGCTTTGATGCTTAAGATAGGCCAAAATGACATCGTTTTGTTAGAGAAAAAAAATAAGAAAACACTGCATTTGGGGAGGCTTGAACCAAAACCCTCTAGGATGAAAAGTTTACACCAAACCACCAGGCCAACTTAAAAACTTGATATAATTCTAACGCAAATAATACATAAATAATACTACCATTGAACTTAATTTCATTTATCTCATGATATAATTTTATAAATATATTAACTTTATAAATAAATACTATTTATAATTTATATTATAAAACTAAAATATTATTTATAATATATATAACTAAACCCTAAGCCCCAAACCCTAAACTATATATATAATTAAGTCTTAAATCATAAACCCTAAAGACCAACCCCTAAAACTAAAATATTATTTATAATTTATATTACAAATCCTAATATATATATATATATATATATATTATAAATAATATTTTAATTTTAGGGTTTTGAGTTTGGGATCTAGTTATATATATTTAGGGTTTGGGATTTCAGATTTAATTATATATATTTAGAGTTTAGGGTTTGTAGTTTAGTTAGTTATATGTATGGTTTGGGGTTTAGTTGTATTTATTATAAATACTATTTTAGTTTTGTAATATAAATTATAAATAATATTTATTTATAAAGTTAATATATTTATAAAATTATACTATAAATATTATAAAATTATATCATGAGATAATGAAATTAAGTTCAACTGTAGTATTATTTATGTACTATTTTCGTTTGGATTATATCAAGTCTTTAAGTTGGCCTGGTGGTTTGGTGTAAATTTTTCATCCTAGAGGTTCTTAGTTTGAGCCTTCCCAAATGCAGTATTTTCTTAATTTTTTCTAACAAAATGACGTCGTTTTGACCTATCTTAGGCATCAAAGCAATTATACCAAAATGACGCCGTTTTGTATTTAACGATCCTTTATAGTTTAACGATCGAGTGACATAATAGTAACAAAAACAAAAATTCAGTGGTATAATAATATCATTTTATAATTTAGTGGCATTTCATGTAGTTTACCCTAGTTTTAATTTAATAGATTTAATCTGACATGTGGTCACAAGTTGAAGCAACAAAATAAAATAGAAGTTAAAAACGGCAAAGGGAATTGAAACCGCGTCCTACAGCATTGAAAACAACAATTCAAACCATTGGAACAAACCAATTCAATTGGTATACTTAACATGATTTATTAAAAGATTAGTTTATTGGTGAAAATTTAAGAAAAAAAAGAGAACTAATAGGATTCAAACTCGGGAATAATGTGCATTAAAGAGAGAAAAGAAAATTAAACCGATGAAGTAATATACTGTTTTATTTTTATTTAATTTCCAAATGTTAATGTTTTTTGTCGAATATATGTCCATTTTTATGGTCTATATTTTTTATTTACATTCGATTTGAATGTTAATATTTTAATTGTGCTTATCAAAACAAAAATCATACATCAATTCTATGTTTTTTATAATCAATTCATTAAACCGAACCTTTTGAAAAGAAATTTAGTACATTTAAAAAGCTCAATCCATACTTTATTTCGAATTGAATTTAGATAAAAATATATTTTCCAATGTGAATTTGGTATATTTAAAAAGCTCAATCCATGCATTTATAAATATATTTCGAACTAAAATTTCGTACATTTAAAAAGCCCAATGGTTTGAATGGTTGACTTCAATGCTGCAAGTCGCGGGTTCAAATTCCCTGCTGCATAACTATCTTTTTATTTGGTTGCTTTGACTTTGTGACTAGTCAAATGATGACACTTGTCGATCATCTGATTGGTTAGAACTATTAAATTAAAAATAATTATAACTTTGACTTTGTGATTAGTCAAATAATAATACTTGTCATCATCTAATTGGTTGGTTAAAATCATTAAATTAAAAATAATATAATTAAGAGAAAGGGTGTGACACGTGTCACCATTCATTGAATGGTTAAATTTATTTTTTTATATTAAAATTAGGAATAAATTGATTGTAGGGAAAATTACATATTTAATACCTCAACTATGCTCGTGTTACTGTTTTGGTACCTTAACTATTATTTTTGGCAAAATGGTACTTAACGTTACGTTTTTATTATATTTCGGTACGCTAGGCGTTAAAAACTAACGGAGTTGATGACGTGACTTGATATAATCACATTTTTAGTCCAAAACGCTTACAATCAATTTAAAATATCATCTTGATTTTGGGGGTAAAATTGCAAATTACGTTCGACTGGAAGAAGAAAAATGAGGAATTTACAATTTTAATCCAAAAATTAAAATAATGTTTAAATTGATAGAATTTTAGACTAAATTGATAGATTGTATAAGTTTTTGGACTAAAATTGTTATTGATCCAAGCCACGTCACTATTTTTGTTGGTTTTTAACGGTCAGGTACCAAAACAAAACAAAAACGTAATGTTAGGTACTATTTTGCCAAAAATAATAGTTGGGGTACCAAAACAGTAACGCGTACATAGTTGGGTTACTAAATATACAGTTTTCCGTTGATTTTATTTGTAAATATGGATAACTAAGCGTATAATTATATCAATTTCCGTGAACTGTCACATCGTTATTTCCGTTAAAATTGACTGCCGGTGGCTTAACTATGACCACTTTAAAAGTTCGATGGTATGATTGTCTATTTTTTAGTTGGGTGATCAAAATAGGACATACCTTATAGTTGAGTGGTCACACATGTAATTTACCCTTTATATCATATACTCCACTCCATAATACATATTCAATAGGATCATCTATATATTAAATGCCAACAATGTAATGACCCAAAAATTTAGTTAATGATTCGGATCTGGAATTCGGGTTTGGTATTTTAAATTAAAAGATTTAATTTAAAAAGGATGAGAACTTGGGAGATTAAAAATTTTAAAGAATTGATGATCGATTTGTGGAAGGGTTTAAGATAGGAGACCTTGAGTGTGATTTACCCGTGTTTGGCTTGAAAGGCATTTATTTGCAATAAAGTGGGTAAGAGGGAAGGGAAAAGCAGATTTTTCCTCTTTCTTCCTTTTATTTTTTTCCTCTTTCTTTCTTCATATTCCTCTATTTTATCATTTCAAGCTTTCATGCTCGATCCACCACAATAGGAGCTGCTGTGCACAACACCGTCGTCGCCAAAGTGTTCCTCTCGTCGAGAGGAGTCAGTCAATAGCCGTGGCATCATCGTTGTCAAAGATGCGGTGGAGAAGGGTAGACGAAATTTTTTGAATGTTCAATATTGAGTTCGACCAAAACAAGATTTTGAGACCATTGGCGCCGGGACAACGAAACTTGAGCTTGCCGCCATCGTCTGACCATCAGAGGACACCCCACGCGCCGCCAATGAGAGTGGGCTTGCGTCTACCCAAATGGTAGGTGCATGTGCAGTCGTCTGCATTGAAGTGTGACCCGCGAGTACACTGAGGCTATTGTGCTCCGGTCGCACAAGATCACCCAGCGCCCTTTGACCGCTATCGTTGACCAGTGTTGACTTTTTTCAGGGGACCCTACATGGGGGTTTTCGACGTCCTGAGTCTGTTTTTGCAGTCCGCTTCACCAAATTCGAACCCAGTAAGTTGTTTTTACGATTTTAATTCCCTAGATCGGTTGGAGAGTTTAAATTGCTTATATATCTCGTATTTTATTTATCCGAGGATTTTACGGACTCGAGTATTAGATCAAATGGAATGATTTAAGGTGCTCTAATGAGGATATACCGGTAATTGCTTAAGGTTAGTACACTTCGAACTCCTAATGCTTTTGTAGCGACCTCTTTTTTCTTGTTCGCTAAAAAATAGGTTTCATTGTGTTTGGGTTCCATCAGGTATTTAAAAATATCTTCCGTGGGGTTTTAGAAAAAACCATATTTTATTAAAAAATGGAGTCGCCACCGGCCGCTAAGGTAGGCCGGACACCGTAAAACCAGAGATTTTAAAAATGTTGGGTTCGGGAGTCGGTTACGGATGGGGAAGGATTAGCACCCCCACAACGCCCAAAATTGGTACTTTAATAATTACCGCTTTATTAATATTAAACTTTCCAGATTAAAGTGAAAATTAAACTAAAATTTGGTTATAAGTGCTAGTAGATTTTAAAGGCCCTGTTATTCGAGAGTAAACTGATAGACCACCATCACTGCACTTGATACTGGACATGTTTATGCTCGAATACAAGGGCACCGCATTGACAAATAATATACCGTTATGCAATCTTAAATAAAAACATACACATTGACATAATACTAAAATAAAAAACACGAACATCATAATATTAAACAAAATGCACGAACATAGATATAAATGACATGTACAAGAATCAAGACCAAACATACATAAAATATATACACATAAACATGGTAAAAAATGCTTCAAAAATTAAACAAATTAATTACAAAATGCTTGAACACATAAAAAACACAAATGCACTAAATGCGTGACATACATATAATATGATATTAAACTAATTAAATCTAAGCAACATGCTAAAAAAACTAATACTTAACATATAACACAACTTAAAATAAAACAAAATAAAACATAACATTAATATGTAACATATATCACCCATTTTGACATATAACCTAAAATGAAAAACAAAAATATACCATACTCAAACACATATAAACGTGATAAATAATTAAACTAAACATGCTCAATTGATAAAACATATATATACAACATGAATAAACAAACTAAATGATGAATTAACATGGTAATACACATGTTATGAAAACATAAATACATATACATAAATGCCAACCAAAATATATATAAAAAACATGAAGATCTATATAAACATGATGTACAAACTAAACTAAAACATAATATCTAAACAAACATGTATACGCATGAACAAATAAGTTGAAACATAAACACATGATAAAATATATTACATAAAAACATAAATAAATATGGTGTAAGGACTTAGATAAAAACATGGAGAGCAAAATGAACATACCACAAAACCTAATAATAAACAAATAACCATAATCATTTGACATAAAAAAGGACTGGAATGGAATGAAAACAAAACCAGAAAGCTCGAAACAAAATAAGGAAAAACATAATTTAGGGTTTAGTTGTAAACCGAAATGAACCTATAGGGACCAGCGATGGAAATAAACCAAGGGGGAAGCCCAGGGTGAAAAATCCAAAAATGCGGGATGGTTAAGTGGGTAATTTCACCATTTGAAAACTGAATTAGCTTAATTTAGGGGCAAAATTGAAATAAAGCAAAAGATAGAGGGCTGGACTTGCAAATTGACCATGCGGCACGCCAAAAGTGAAAATACGACGGAAGGAGGTCCTTATGATGACAATAAACCAATTATTTTTAGTTGTTTGCCTATTTAATAAACCCATCAGCCACCCTTTTTACTTTTTCCCCTCATTTTAACCTAGAAAAACTCTCCATCCTCTTTTGTTATATTTCCAGAACCCATCTCAGAAACACAAAGCCCCTTCTCGGCCGCTGCCAATTCCAGAAACCGCAGGTACGCCGTTGTATCGGCCACTTCAGACCATCGCCAGCTGCCGATGCCGGTGGACCTCAACCCAAGACCTAAAACACTCTTATTCTCACCCTAAACCCACAACTAGCCTTAGATTTAAGAGAAAACCCCCTCCCTTAATAGATCTAAAAAAACCCAAAGCAAAACCAAAAAAATTTTAGATGAGATACCCACTTCCATGGAACTGATGTTCTACTTTGATTCACCCCGATGGGGCATGTTACTGGAGACAGAACCGAGTGGTTCAGGTATACCTCATTCCCTCTTATTTTTTTGTTTTTGATTATGCTTGCAATAAGAAAATATAAGAGATTACCACCGGAAACTTTGTGGCTTTTTTATTTTCGAATATGGCCCCCTTACATAATGGGTGGAGATTACATAGTATATATCATGTTTCTTCTGATTTGATTTTGTTTTTGTTTACAAGCAACATTCAATGGGACTGCTGTTGATGATGATTTATCTGACTTTCCCTTCATTTTTCTGTGTTTTTGCCATGTCTGGACGGTACGGCCGGTGAGGGGTGGCATGTCTGGACTGTTTTTGTTTACTTGGCAGATCTGTTCTTGGTCGTTGGATCAAATCTTGTTTACTTGGCAGACCTGTTCTTGGTCGTTGGATCAGATTTGATCCAACGGTTGAGGATGATTGAAGATAAACGGCTGAGATTGCATCTGGATTGAGCGGGATTGCACTAGATTGTGCCACGTGGCGTCTTGGCATCCAAACGGTCAGCGCGTGTGAGAAACGAACGGTCCAGAGAGTGCATCACACGTGCGCCAGCTGGGGGGTCTTCACTTGATCTGGGCTGTTGGATCAAATCTTGATCCAACGGCTCAGATCGTGCGGCTGCAGGAGAAGAAGAAGAGATTAGGGCAGATATATTTTTTAGGGTTTTCTAATTATTGGGCTGGCCAATTGGGCTTGTAGTTATTTAGTTGGGTTTCAATATGTAAAATGGACTGGACACTAATATTATAAATGGGTTTTATATTTAAATGCGATCAAATTTGCTTTAACCCATTTGACATACTAACAAAATAATATATATATATGCATACACGTACAAACATGCATACAAATGAACATTGTATGCACATATATAAACACATATATTAACATACTAACGACCTATACATATATAATGTATATATATAATTATGCACATATTAACACTTACATACGAACATATCACATATACATGCATACATTATATAAAATGCAATATTAATTCACACATAATATAATTACCATAATACGTACACATATACTAACACATATACTAACATATATACATGCAATAATATAATTACCATAATACGTACACATATACTAACACACACACACACACAAACACATATGTTTAAATATACATTACCATACGTACTTATACATATACTAATATATATATTATAATTACTATAACTAATTAATATTATTATAATATTTACAACCTGGACAAAAATGAGTGATTACAGCTTTATAGGCATCATAAATATGATTGTTTTGCGTGTTAGTGTCTACAAAACAGGTAGATGATAAATAAGCATGTTAGAGACCAATATTATGGGACTTGATATCTTTGAGATACATGATGATGTTACGAAAATGATGACTCATTGGAGCTTTCGAGACCGTGTAGGGTCGTTTGAGATGCTAGTAAAATTATTTGATGATTGGTTGATAAATTGTGATGCCTTGTATGCTAGTTCAATTTGATTGACGTGATTTGATAAAAATTATGCTCAGGGGATAATACTGATATATATAAGCTCGAAGGTCTTATCATCATGCTCGAAGGTCTTACTGATGGCCCGAAGGACTTAATATCCGACTTTGCGCTACTTTGGCTACTGTCATCTAGCCTCACGCTACTATGGATGCCGTACTTTTTTTCTTTAATAAAATCTACTTCTTCAAACTTTTTGACAATTCTTCAAATACCCGTCTAAAACAAGCAAAAATTGACATGCCTCTATCTATATGATGCATGCAATGTAATGCATTCTTCTTCTTCTTCTTATTATTATCTCTTTCTTCTTTTTTTTTCTTTTCTTTTCTCATGTCTTCTTTCTTCATCATTTTTTTCTCTCTTTTTATTATTATTATTATTATTTTTTATTTTTTTCTCACTCGCTTCTCTCTCTTTACGTTTTAAAAATCTTATACCCTGAAAAGTCATTCTTTGGATTTCTCTATTTCCTTTCTTTTTTGCAATACGCTTACTTTTGATCTTCAATTTCATCAATCTTTCCTTTATCAATTGAATACCGGCTCTTGCTCTCTTGCACAAGCGATTGTCTTTGTTCTTTGGGGTCTCTACCCACTTCGCAAATAAGCTCATTCTAATCTCTATATCATTCTTGTATAGGGGTTCTTGCCATTCGTCATGTTCTGTCTTACCCCACTCAATCATGAGTTCAGCTATCTTCCAACTCTTTGACCCAACATTCGGAGTATTTGTCAGTTTCATCATCAGGGCGAGCAAAATACTTCCATACTCTGAGCTTAATTTCAAATTTCAATTATCTTGCTGCTTTTGGACGGGAACCATCTCTCAATCCCTATGCTCTAACTCTTTGGAGAATCAATGTTTATATCTTACCTTCCCTTGTATTTTGCAACCTCATTATCGTCCCAGTTTGTTCTTCATTTCCCTGAACCAATCAAGGAATCATAGCTGAAACCCGCTTCCTGTTATTGAGTTGTCTGACACATATATTCTTGTCATCATCTTCATCTTATACATTGATGAGTCATTTCTCTAGTTAGGTGCCCACTAATATCTGCGACCTTGTGTTCTGGATCTTATCTCTGAAGCAATACATGGAAATCTTTGTTTCTTTAAATTGTCAATTTGTTCATTGGCATTCCATTGAAGAGTGTCATTTAGATTAACATACAAGATCTTGAAATCAACATCTTATTATAACAAAAAACAGAATAGGAGCTCTGGATATCAAGTGCAAGAGCGTCTTAGATTCAACTGTTCAGCGATCATTTCAAGCATAGCTTGGATCCATAAGTATTTCGAATGTTGCGGTGATTCAAGGTTGTGAAGTCTTCCCAGATCGCTTGGTTCATCCTCATGATTACCGCGTTGCTGCAGAATACTACTCTTTCTTAATTCTCATTGTTTGCTCTGCCCTGAAAGGGTGGACTTGTTTGACCACCCGAGCGTAGAAATACCATTCTAAGAATAAAGTTCTGGGTGTGTGTGTGTGTGTTTTAATTGTATTTATGCTATCGTTTATTTTTCTCTCATTTTCTTTATTCTTTCTTCTCTCTCTTTTTCTTTTTTCTTCTTTTCTCTTTTTTTCTTTTTCTTTGTCTTATTCTTCTTCTTTTTTTCTTTTTTCTTCCCCCATTTTTTTTCTTCTTTTTTCTTATTTTTTTCTTTCTTTTTTTTCCTTCTTTTTTTCTTTCTTCTTTTTATGCGTTTATTATTTTTGGGGAAATTAACTCGTCATAGTCTTTTGTCTTGAAGACAACGATGGAGCAAACAACATTGCCCCAAGTTACTCGGCATAGTCACAATTTGAAAATATTACCATCACTTATGAAGCTAAGGTTTCTTGACTCAGATGGTGTACTGCAACCTTATTGCTTCAGCGGAGTGCCCTAAAATTTCTTCACTCTTATTCGAACAAGCCTATTAATAGGCTTCGAACATAGGAGTGCTTTTTATTTAATCCACCTAATATTGTTATTTTCTTTTCTTATACACACATGTGTCATGTTTTGATTGTTAACTCTTTAGTGCATAGAAGATTACGCTTAGAGTTTCAATTTCAAGCAACTCTACATGGTTAACATTTGAAGCTTTTTCGTCCTTGAACGTCATCGAAAGAGTAGTAGTCTTTCTTTGCCGACCAGAGTCCATTGGGAAGATCACACCTCATCATTATCACAACATCCAACTAATATCACATCTTGCAATTGATATCCAGTGTCCTACAACAGCAAGAAAATATACACATCTATGTGCTTTCAAGAACGTTGTATGTTAAGCAAAATAGGTTCTTCATTGGAATGAAAATCAACAAATATGCCGCATGCCTCTTCACAAAAGATCTTTACCACATGTGGACCACAAGTAGTAAAGCTGGTTCCTTGTATTACTTCAAGAAAGTCTTCTAATGCAGAGACATCTCTAGTTTTCTTAGCGCTATGTAAACTTGCCCCCTATCCTTGGTTTTCCACTGCTGGGTCAGTTCTTGTGTCAAGGTCCCATTATTGATCAGCTTCTTGATCTCCTCCAGTAAGGGTCTACACTTTCTGGTGGGATGCCTTGGTGCCCCATGTGGAATTCACATATGCTACTCGAGTTGAAGCTATGGGAAGATGGATCAGGTATAATCTTCATCGGTCCGGGAGCAAGTTAGCGACCTTCTACCAAATAAGGCCACATGTCTGAGATGGATACTCCGAACACTTCCAAATTTGCACTCGTCCGAGGAATTTTCCTTGATGGCCCCGAAATGCCAGTCTGTCTTCTTCTTTTACGGCCACGAGAACTTTGGAGGTGACACTCATTTACTTCTTTGTCTTCGTCTCCCTTCTCTTCAGTTCGGTCCTCAAACTTAGACCCTAATTTTCTTTTTTTGGACTGCGTATTCTATCCTATCTCTAATCGTCATAAAATCCTTGAATCTGCTTCTTGATTTCTCCAACAGCATATTGAAGAAAGGGAAGGGAAGCGTTACATGGAACATCGGAGTCAACTCTTCTTCTGCTATAGAAGGCTAAACTTGGGTAGCCAAACATCGCCACCTTAGCGCATACTCCATAAAGCTTTCATTTGGTCTCATTTTCTCGTTTTGAAGAAACTGACGACAGGGCGCCAAGTGTAAAGCATATTTGTATTGACTCAAAAAGGCATTAGCAAGGTCACCCCATGATCGAACTTGGTTTCTGCTCAAACGGTTATACAACACTACTGCAGGTCCCGTTAGGCTGTCACGGAAGTAGTGAATCAACAATTCTTCATTCTTCATGTATCCTTTCATTTTTCTGCAAAACATGGTCAAGTGAACCTTTGGGCAGCTAGTTCCGTCATACAACGCAAATCTAGGAATCTTGAAATTCGGAGGAATAACCAAATCAAGGACTAAGCAGAGTTCCCTCGTATTAAAAACATCTATTTTTCTTTCTTCTAGCAGGTCAAGCTTCAACTCCTTAGTTCGTTCCATTTTCTCAACTAGTTATGCCATTGAACCCCAGAAATTAAATGATGAAGTACCATGCAATGAAAAAATCATTAAACAATGCAAAGGATGTGATGACAATGCAATGCATGAATGCAATAAGGTATTCATTCCGTAAGTGATTTGTCCCCATAGAACATTTTTCATTAAGACCAAAAGCTTTCATTACATCCGGTATTAGGAGTTTTACAGATAGCGATGAGCTTTAGCTCTTAATTTCTTGACCTCATTCAATAGTCTCGTCAGCTTTCCTTCGCGGTCCAACATTGGATCCATATTCTGGCTTATTGGCGCTGCTGTATCAGCTAAGTCTGCTACTTGTTGGGCCACTTGTAGCGCTTGAGTCATAACAATCTTCATGTCTTGGTCTTTCTCCTTTATTTTTTGCTCGACCTTTTGTAGCTTGATAGTTAATTCTTTGAAACTTTTATACCCGACCTGCTTGTACGCTTCGGCACGAATCTCACTGGTACGTAAAGAAGTCTTTAGCTCTTCTATATGTTCTTTGAGTGTTGCGTTTTCCATTTGAAAGGCTTGATATTCCTCCCATTTCTGCTGCAGACTTGATTTTAGGATCTTGTCCATAGCCAGACTGCTTTCCAACTTCCTTTGGAGGATGTCATGTTGGCTCCGAGCTTCTTTCAGCTTTTGTGACAATGATCTGGCTTTATTTTTACTAGTCTTGCATTTCTGCTTCCATCGTTCCAAATCATTCTTCAACTGAATCATGCCATTAATCCATTCTTCAAAGGTGTCACCCAGACCAGAATTCTTGAATTCAAAGTGCAACTTCTGGTACTCGTCTTGTATACCCTTTGGTATTTTGCTCAGATTATACCTCTCCTGCTTGAGCTGACCGTACTCGATGCAAGTTTATCCTCTGAGATGCTTTTACTCTTAACTCTTGAATTTGTCTCACTTGAGTGACCCACTTCTGTGTTACCCGAACCTTGGACTGAACATTGACCCTTCTTCGACTTTGCCCATCGGGCAATGGCTGGCTCACTATAGAATCAGGGTTGTCGGTCTTTGAAACCCAAAACTCCCATCCTTATAAGATCTTGAACTCTATTCTTCAGGGCTCCGCAGTTCTCAGTGTGATGACCCGAACCCCCTATATGGTAGCTACACCCGATATGACCGGTGTAACCCTTTGGGTAAGGTGGTCTCTTTGGTACAGACTTCACCGGTACGATAAGATTCTTTTCAATGAGCAACGGAAGCAACTCGGTGTATCTCATAGGTATAGGATGATTTCTCTTTACGTCATTGGATTATTGGGCTTCTCCTAATCTTGCCTCTGTTTCCTGGGTATCTGCCCTAGATATGCCATCTGTCTGTTTCGTGAGATTGATCACAAAAAGATTCAACCTGTCGTATTTAACAGTGTTGTCTATCTTAACATTCTAACCATTCTATTCTACATTCTGATCCTTGATCGATTCTTCTCTAAGTTCGACGGGTTGCTTACCCTTCATCATAGCATTTATCTAGTTCATCATTTCGGCCATTTGCTTCTTTAACTCTTGTACTCCACCTCGCTCATTGCCAGGACTGACACTGCTTGCCGAATCTGACCTAAAGTCTCTGAACGGTCCTTCTTCTACTACCCCCGATCTAGCCTCAGGATGAAACTCTGGAACTGAACCCTCTATCGTCAGGTCAAAGAACGCTTGGTCCATCATGAACAATCTCTATTATGGGAGAAACCACTCAGGAATCAATACCTTATGTAATACGAATGTAACGATATATGCAAAAACAAAACAAAAAGGAAATGAGTTAGTACCGGATAAAATAAATAAATACATAAGTGAAGGGCAAATTAAATAAGATAAATAAACAAAAAACCCTATTTACATCCCGTCTAAAAACACATGGGTTATCCGTATGGCTCTAAAAGGATGGATTTTTATGTTCTCTACATGCAGTGTTGGTGCTAGGAGGTACCCGAATTGTCCTTGTTGTCCCCTACTAAGATTAACAAGGCCCCTACGAAGGAACGATATCCTCACGAAAGAATAAGCTACTCGAGCCCCGAAGGTACTTTGCTAGGCCCATACGGAGGAACGATATCCTCACGAAAGCACTAGCGTTTCCCCCACTTTGCTAGGCCCATACGGAGGAACGATATCCTCACGAAAGCACTAGCCAAATTTTAAATGCGTTAAAATAAACGTGCAATTATAACCAAATGTTAATTTAATAGTTACTTTAATCCAGAACTTCTGATATTAGTAAAGCAGTAATTATCTTAAAAAAAGCTTGACTCTCATTTGTTTTTTTAAAAACAAAAAATGTTCCCCAGCAGAGTCGCCATTTGTAGTGATCTCTTTTTTCTTGTCCACTAAAAAACGGGTTTCATTGTGTTTGGGGTCTCTCGGGTATTTAAAAATATCTTTCGTGGGGTTTTAGAAAAAACTGTATTTTATTAAAAAATAGAGTCGCCACCGGCCACTAAGGTAGGCCGAACATCGTAAAACAAGAGATTTTAAAAAGGTTGGGTTCAGGAGTCGGTTACGGATGGGGAAGGATTAGCACCCCTACACCGCCCAAAATTGGTACTTTAATAATTACTGCTTTATTAATATTAAACTTTTTGAATTAAAGTGACGATTAAATTAAAATTTGGTTATAAGTGCTAGTAGATTTTAAAGGCCCTGTTATTCGAGAGTAAACTGATAGACCACCATCACTGCGCTTCATACTGGCCACATTTACGCTCGAATACAAGAGCACCGCATTGACAAATAATATACCGTTATGCAATCTTAAATAAAAAAAACATACACATTGACATAATACTAAAACAAAAACACGAACATCATAATATTAAACAAAATCCATGAACATAGATATAAATGATATGTACAAGAATAAAGACTAAACATACATAAAATATATACACATAAACATTGTAAAAAAATATGCTTCAAAAATTAAACAAATTAATTACAAAATGCTTGAACACATAAAAAACACAAATACACTAAATGCGTGACATACATATAATATGACATTAAAGTAATTAAATCTAAGCAACATGCTAAAAAACTAATACTTAACATATAACACAACTTAAAATAAAATAAAACATAACATTAATATGTAACAAATATCACCAATTTTTGACATATAACCTAAAATGCAAAACAAAAATATACCGTATTAGAATACATATAAACATGATAAATAATTAAACTAAACATGCTCAATTGATAAAACATATATATACAACATGAATAAACAAACTGAATGATGAATTAACATGGTAATACACATGTTATGAAAACATAAATACATATACATATATGCCAACCAAAAAATATATAAAAAAACATGAAGATCTATATAAACATGATGTACAAACTAAACTAAAACATAATATCTAAACAAACATGTATACGCATGAACAAATAAGTTGAAACATAAACACATGATAAAATATATATTACATAAAAACATAAATAAATATGGTGTAAGGACTTAGATAAAAACATGGAGAGCAAAATGAACATACCACAAAACCTAATAATAAACAAATAACCATAATTATTTGACATAAAAAAAGAATGGAATGAAAACAAAACCAGAAAGCTCGAAACAATGTAAGGAAATACACAATTTAGGGTTTAATTGTAAACCAAAATGAACCTATAGGGACCGGTGATGGAAATAAACCAAGGGGGAAACCCATGGTGAAAAATCCAAAAACGCGGGATGGTTAAGTGGGTAATTTCACCATCTGAAAACTGAATTAGCTTAATTTAAGGGCAAAATTGAAATAAAGCAAAAAGATAGAGGGGCTGGACATGCAAATTGACCATGCGGCACGCCCGAAGTGAAAATACAGGAAGGAAAGAGGTCCTTATGATGACAATAAACCAATTATATTTAGTTATCTGCCTATTTAATAACCCCATCAACCACCCCTTTTACTTTTCCCCTCATTTTTTAACCTAAAAAAACTCTCCCTCATCCTTTGTTCTATTTCCAGAACCCATCTCAGAAACACAAAGCCCCTTCTCGGCCGCCGCCAATTCCAAAAAGCGTAGGCACTCTGTCGGACCTAAAACACTCCACTTCTCACCTTAAACCCACATCTAGCCTTAGATTTAAGAGCAAAACCCCCTCCCTTAATAGATCTAAAAAAACCTGAAGCAAAACCAAAATTTTTTTAGATGAGATACCTACTTCCATGGAACTAATGTTCTACTCCGATTCACCCCGATGGGTGCATGTTACCGGAGACAGAACCGAATGGTTCAGGTATACCCCCTTCCCTCTTATTCTTTTGTTTTTGATTATGCATGCAATAAGAAAAGAATAAGAGATTACCACCGAAAACTTTGTGGCTTTTTTTATTTTCGAATATGGCCCCTTACATAATGAGTGGAGATTACATAGTATATATCCCGTTTTTCTGATTTCATTTCGTTTTTGTTTACAAGCAACATTCAATGGGACTATTGTTGATGATGATTTATTTTACTTTCCCTTCATTTTTCCTGTGTTTTTGGCATGTCTAGACGGTAAGGCCGGTGAGGGGTGGTGTGTACGACAATAGAGGGTGGTTGAAGGCGTGAGATCTTTACTTGGCAGATATGTTCTTGGCCGTTGGATCAGATTTGATCCAACGGCTGGGGATGATTGAAGATAAACGGCTGAGATTGCATCTGGAGTGAACAGGATTGCACCAAATTATGCCATGTGGCGTCTTGGCATTCGAACGGTCAGCGCGTGCTCTACACGCGCGCGTGAGAAGCGAACGGTCCAGAGAGTGCATCACACGCATGCCAGCTGGAGGGTCTTCACTTGATCTGGGCCGTTGGATCAAATCTTGATCCAACGGCTCGGATCATGCGGCTGCAAGAGAAGAAGAATAGATTAGGGCAAATATATTTTTTTAGGGTTTTCTAATTATTGGGCTGGCCGATTGGGCTTGTAATTATTTAGTTGGGTTTCAATAAGTAAAATGGACTGGAAAATTATATTATAAATGGTTTTATATTTAAATGTGATTCAAGCTGCTTTAACCCATTTGACATACTAACAAAATAATAAATATATATGCGTACACGTACAAACATGCATACAAATGAACATTGCATGCACATATATTAACATACTAACGACCTATACATATATAATGTATATATATAATTATGCACATATTAACACATACATACGAACATATCATATATACATGCATACATTATATAAAATGCAATATTAATTCACACATAATATAATTACCATAATACGTACACATATACTAACACATATACTAACATATATACATGCAATAATATAATTACCATAATACGTACACATATACTAACACATGCACACACACACACATACATATGTTTAAATATACATTACCATACGTACTTATACATATACTAATACATATATTATAATTACTATAACTAATTAATATTATTATAATATTTACAACCTGGACAAAAATGAGTGATTACAACTTTATAAGCATCATAAATGTGATTGTTTTGCGTGTTAGTGTCTACAAAACAGGTTGATGATAAATAAGCATGTTAGAGACCGATATTATGGGACTTGATATCTTTGAGATACATGATGATGTTACGAAAATGATGACTCATTGGAGCTTTCGAGACCGTGTAGGGTCGTTTGAGATGCTAGTAAAACTATTTGATGATTGGTTGATAAATTGTGATGCCTTGTATGCTAGTTCGATTTGATTGGCGTGATTTGATAAAAATTATGCTCGGGGGTTAATACTGATATTATATATATGATTAAATGTTCATCAAGACGATAACTATTAAATAATTAGATGTGCTAGCAAACAAATCCTAAAGACTTTCATAAGCATTAGGGATTGATTTAGGTCTTGCAAATGTGGTAATCCCCTAATGTGATAGAACTCATGGACAGGGTATCAATACGAGCTATTTCTGTACCGATACATTTTTTGATGTCGTATCCGTATGAGTCGACCTATATTGGTACTCAAGGAACTTGGGGTTTCTAGTAAGCAATTTTTGTATCGGTACGCGTAAAAGTACTGATACCCAGGAGTACCGTACCTATACTCATGTTCGAGTACCGATTTCCACTGAAACAAAAGATCAATAATGCGAGCTAAGGAATGGGATTGACGCATATGATTAATAATCTAATTAATGTCGTAATTAATGAGATAACATGCACTAATTGAAATAATTATTGAGAACAATTATGCACTCCTCCATAATATGTTAACTACTCGGTAATATAAAGTAAATGATGAGTTGATGATTAGCAACATTAGGGATATCCTTGGGATCACATTTCTTGTATGTCGGGTAGGCATTTAACTGGTTGTATCTTTGGTTGCTGGAATCGGGATACCTAGAGAAAAAGTGTTGCAACAACATTATTAGAGATACTGAATGAAGGTTACCAATGCTATGTGACCCGAGCCTCATTAGAAGATACTCAAGGGGGATTCTGAGTATGGGTGTATGTGTAACCCCCTAAACCTGACCATGAAGAAAAAGATCGAATTTAGAAAGTCACAGTTAAAAACTTTACCCTCAAGCAATCATTTCTGAATATAATTTACTATATTTATAATAAAACAATCGCAAAGTAATTCAATATTTTATAATTAATCAAAAGTAAAAAATGTTAAAACAATAGTTGACAACTTAATAGTGTTATCTGATTAAAAATCTAATATATGCATGTTGAAATTAAATTCCAACTAATAATAACCTCAAAGTCTCAAATTTAAAATTACATCAAGGTCCCAAAAATAATAAATAATAATTTGAATATCAAGAGATAGTTTGTAGTGAATTATAAAATAGTCGGATAAATCCTCCAAGTACCAAGTCGCCAAAAGTCCGAGATATCTGTAAGAGGAAACTATGGGGAGTAAGCTATAGAGCTTAGTATGTCTATAAAATACAAGCAAACACAAACTCAGTTTCATAGTAATTTTCTCAAAACATTTAATAAAAGCACACAGTAAAACACAATGCATGTAGTGATGACATAAAGAAAACGCATTTCCCAGCTACTTACTCCAATCACAATGGTGGCAAAGCTAACCGGTCACAGTGGAAATTGTTCCCCAGAACTCCCCACCCGTATTCAACCAATCACAGTGTGGTCAAGTCACTTATTCCTCCGTACAATCTCATCCCATGAATATAAAATATGGTAATGATTGTAAAATACAAAATCACATCACAATTTATCGTACTAAATACGAGGATCACAGTTCTGAAATTCTGATAGTTTAAATGAAACACAATCTGACACAATATGCATTATATCTCAAAACTCATTGTAGTCAACACAGAAAAGTAGTCATGCAAGTTGAAAATCTTTCACATAATATATAGCACAGAAAGAGAACACAAACCTAGTGAATGATGCGTTTCCCACAATCAGAAGTACTGGTCCAGCTGTATCGGAACCTATGAGAATAATCCTACATTAACGCTATTACTATGACTAATGAACTATTCCTAAATACTTAATCAACGAATTTACTGATGCGGGTACACTTATCTAATTTGTATAATTGATCTCCAAATCAATTGAAGGCACAATTGGATTAAACGGTTCGGATAAATTGGGTCGGATAGTTCGGAACAAACAAGTTACACAGGTTGGTTACAAGTACGGGTCGTCAGGTCTATACAAGGGTCATCATACTGGGTCGTGGTTTGGATCCAACATAATTTATACCGACTAAAAGATTCAAAGGAGAAAGGCTGGGTGTCATGAGTTTAAGCAAGCATGATAAATGAAGTGACTTAATGAATCGGGTGTAACATTGAGGTGAACAGATTCATGGAACCAGTTTTAATCCCTCTCTAACAAGTATACTTATTTCTTCTAAAACAAAATAAATAAAGAAAAAACACAGAAGTAATTAAATAGGTAAAAAGGCATTGCGAAAGTGGTCTATTTAGGATCAAAGTATGAATTTGATTTGACAAAAAGGGGACTATGAACAGGTTCTAAAAGAAATCACTAAAAACATTATTAATCAACTATTTTTTACATGAATAATAAATTAAATACACAATTGAAACAAGTGTAGCATTGGAAACGGTGAACAACTCACCTGTTGATCAAGAATGATAAGTGAATTCCATGGAACACAATTGTAGTCCTTGGATAGGCGAGTAGCAAGGATGCAGATCGGGGCTAGCAACCGAGTAATGGCAGCATACAAGTGGATTAAAGGAGCATGGTTCCATTCGGTGTTGGGTCTAATGAAACCAAATCGTATTGAAAGTGTGAAATTTTTATGAAAGGAAAAATAGGTTTCAGGGTTTTGGCGGTGACATGTTTTGGGAGAAAAATGTTATATATATCGAGTAACGATTATAAAGATTTATAAATAAATAAATTAAACAATTTAAAAGAGAATGAGACAGGTGGGCAGAAACCCAAGAGAATTAAAATTCATTTTAAATAAGATGGGTTATTTATGGAGTCAATCCATGAACTCTTTATGGTTCAAAAGAAAGGCACCAAACATATTGGAATTTACAAAAATAAAAAAATCTCAAATTCTCTGAAAATCATGCATTGACCGTCAAATTCAAATTTCTCACAATTTAATCTTGAGTTTAGAGTTTTTTTTTTCAAAATAGTTCAGATAGAATTGAACTTTCGATTGACCCAGGCACTTGGGGTCCTATGGATGAAAACATGATCTCTCTGGATTCCATTGAATTTCAATCTAAAAATTTAAATCTTTCCAGATATTACAAGTTAGTCTTGAAAAGTTTAATTTTTTGCATATTGATCCAAATTCAAAATTTTAGTTTTTGACAAAAAGATTCAAAGTTCCTAAAAATTAGGGTTTTTAAGTTAGGGAAAAAAATTCGGGGTGTTACAATATGTTCCGATGTTGCATGACCCGATCTCACCCAGGGTGTAAGTTCTGATGCTGCGTTACCAGGCCTCACCCAAGGAGTGTATGTTCTCGATGTCGTGTGACCTATACCTCACTCCAGGATTGTGTATGATATGTGTGCTTTTGCCTAGATGATTTGATGAGATCTCGGGTATGGTTGGGCCTTTTGTGCCATGTATGATGATTGCTATGATGTTAGCATGTGTTTAGGAGACTAGTGGTAGCGCCACATGTTTATTATCTCTTCTTATTGTCGTACTAGCTTGCATGTTTATGTTTATGATTAGCATGAAATATAGTAGAGTAGATGTGTACTGATCGATGAATAATCGTCACACAAAAGGTGCAAGCGTACACTGTCGATGCAAATATAGTTAACATGTAGATATTGTTAGATATCGATCCCACGAGGACAGGTATTTAGTTGTATTTTTATGTCGCTGCAACCAATTCTGAAAATGAAGAGATTGTTAGTGTGATGGTGGCTGCAATGAAAGGATAATGTATTGAATATAAGAATGATTGTGAGAGCAATAAGAACAATATAACGAAGACAAAGGTAATATTAAATAGAGATCTAGATCCCCTCAACTCAACTCGGCAGATCATCAAGTGCAACAAGGAAACACTATACGATGGTTCATTTGACAAATAAAAGACTAATCTCGCTTACTAACTTCCATTCAATTCTCAACTGATGACGCAAAGATGTAGATCAACCACAACTCTCGTTGTATCATCATTCAACTCTCTTGTTAATCTTACTTGTCACTGCATCTCTCAATGTAAGTGACGATGTTAAACACTCCCATGAAAACAAAGATCAGATCCAACAATTGAAATAAGAAGAAAGCTAATAATATTATATTAAACTTAAAAATCAAGTTTAAACAAGTTCATACAGAGCTAAAATGTTAAACTATCGTTAAATAACACAAGAAATATAATAAAAATTTTAGTAAACATCTATCTCTAGAAAGAATTAAAGAAGATAACACATATCCCTCCTTATTCCAACACTTTAATCCTCATTTCCTCAGATATTTTTGCCTTGCTTCTCCTTGGATATGCAGAAATTGAGCTTAAGCCGCAATCGGAGAAGAGTTTTTGAGAGGTTGAAGATGATAGAAAAATAAAATAGTGTGAATGTCTTCTCTCCCCTCCCAAACTTATCATTTATGGGATGCCAAGGGAAGGATACTTGTCCTTTAGGAGTTTTGGATGACAGGCTGTCGTGTGAATTTTATTATAACAAATAATCCACCTGGAAGAGTCATCCTTATCTTTGGCAGTCTGGACAACTGGCCGCTGTAGTGTCGAATCTGGCTGTAGCGATAAGACATCCTTTGAATACATCGACAATGCAACAAAAAGGCAAAAAATTGTAAAACAAGAGCAATTATGACACGAGTTAAACAAAATGCAAATAATAAATAGAAAATGCAAATATGAATGCATAGAATATTGATGTGGGGATAATTTAATCTATAAATAAATGGGAAAACATGCTCTTTAAAGAGCTATCATGTACCACTGAGCTTTGTAAGCTCATCACTCGAAATCATTATTTTTGTGCATAGGTTGACCGTTAGATTTGTGGGATCGAAGAGCATTATCAGTATAAGATTCTAGCAAGCGATGATCATCAGAGTACAATGCTTATATTTAGTGGGCTATGTATTCATAGGACCTTACATGGTCAAGTTTGTAACTCTTATTTTGGAATTGTAATGGTCAAGTCGAATGTTCAAATATTTTTAATTAAATTGGAGCTCATTTGTAACAATTTAATCAATTATCTATATTTTCAACTGTTGGATTTAAATATTTTTGGAATATATTTTGTTTGGGCTAAACCAAGTTGAGAAATTTTATGGTAACAAGTTGGGCTTAGGGCCCAAATGTGATATCTGGGTTTAGGGTATTATATTTAGTGGTATCAGAGCTTAGATTTAGCTGATTCTAGAAAACCCTAGGGTGGTATAGGTGTTGTAGTAAGGTGTCTAATGAATACGAGCCCTTAAATTAAGTTCGTACTCCTTAAGACTGGAATCCAAATGGTGCGTTCAATGTTGTGACGCTAAAATCGTTACGATCGTAGCTGAGAGGGCTGAGTTAAGAGTTAAGCCACTTGTGTGAGTGATTTCGGGTCGAGGTCATCCCAAACTGTTGAGATATGAGTTAACTGGAAGGTGTCAAAGTTAAGGATATGTCTTCTTCCCACCACTTGAATGGTGTCTTTGTCGTGTATAATAGTCATTCTGAAGCCTTCAGATACGTTATGAGAATTAGCGATAAAGAATTTGTATCATTATGTGTCATTAACGTATGTGATACGATTATGGATAACCTATTCTCGAAGTCAATTAGTGGATGTACGTTAGTTGAAGGACCATTTGTTCGCTTAAAAAGAGTCTTATTGATACTTAAGAGGTATCATCACCCTTCTCATAGGCATTTCTCGAAAATAGTGGGCTCAAGATCCACTAGTTTGTGTGAGTATAACCGATGAGAGATATTTTTGCAAGTTCGATAGAGGTGTCTTCCTAAGGATTGTTATACCTTAGACATAGTTTTGGTTAATCAAGAATGATGCTAGCTTGTAATGTCGAGAGTTATGCTTGAGGCTTCGAAACCTTGAGAGAAACAAGCTTTTGGTAATAAGAATGTTGAACCATTGTCCTTCTATCATGATTTTCGCAGCGGTCATTTTGAGAATGGTACAACGGGGTTGTGGGGCATGTTTGACCCGTACAATGGATGTTGATGTAGAGAGTTTGAATCATGAGAGCTTTTAGACTATCAAAGTATTCATTTATGCTTCCTAGGAGATTCGTTAGGACTTTCTCCTTGTCAAGGATGTGATGGGATGTTAAGGTAAGGCCGAGCTGGGCGTTGAAAGTTAGAGGTTTAGTTGTGATGGTGTAACTCGAACGAGGTTTCTTTTGTCTGAGTGTTTCTCCCAAGGGTAAACTGGACTTGTTCGCTAATAAAAAGTTGATTCGTTTAAATAATGCACGAACCTTCCATAGTTTCTACGTGACATTGAAAAACCGTTATTCGTCTCCTAAAGAGAATGGCTTGTTAACTGATTGTCGAGTACATGTTTATTTTTTGAAGCTAGTTCAAGAATAAGATGCTTATGGTTAAAGTGTTGGAGGTTAGTAATTTTGAAAAAAAAATTGGAATAAGGTTTTCTTTCTCTGAGATGTGTCGTAGTAACATTTGATACATGTATTTACGTATGACTTGTTTCAGTAATGTCAAGATAGGGCCCCCAAACTGTCTCTAGAATATCAATTTGATGCTTTGCATGACACGCGCGAATGTATAAGGATTTTGGAAATGAGAGCAATGATAATGTAATTACCAAAATACCCTATGTGTTAGAAAAGCTAATTACCTACATGTATAGATAATGAGGTTTAAGGCTTAAGACTTTGTAAGTGCTTTTGATTGGTATCACAGTTTCCTTGGAACGCGCCGATAAACATTAGTAGAGATTTGAGCTGCAATAGACTATTTTGTTGTGATAGTGATGCTATTTCTATTAGAGTCAAGTAAGAATTTGCGATCCTTGATGACATTTTGTTATATTGTCAATGATGTATTTTGTACGAGAAGAGGGAATGTTGTGTCTATCCCAACATCTAGAAATTTTGAGTAATTGATCACTAAGGAAATTGAGATTTGGGACAACGAGGCGAGTTGAAGTAATTGAGAACCGTTGATCATGTGATTGATCACCACCTAAGTAAAGTGAACTTGATAAGTGATGGACCGTGCGGAGTTTAGTTTGGTTTGGAGTATCATGTTGCCCATCTGGGGTGATCAATGATTGCAAGTGATGGTCGTGTGAAGAAGTACCGATACTAGCTTCATACGGTACCAGTACCCATGTGTTTTATTAGTTAAGCTACGAGTTGAGAATTGGTGGGCTCTAAAAGTTATGGGAAACAAAACCTGATTCTAACCAAGGAGGTGCAGTGTTATGGTTGAATATTAGATCTGATGGTTTCAGTTAGCCTTGAGATCTTTCATAAATGTTTTAGAGAATGATATATCAAGGCAAGGAGTTCTTCGCGTGTGGTATAGTGGTCAGTGCATGGTTTATTCCGAGAGCGACAGTTTGTACCAACTTTCACCGTGTGTTTTGGGAGACAGGGTGGAGACATGTGTTTAAGATAGTTGATAAGTGTTTGACTTGCCATCAGTTGAGAGCCAAACATTAAGTTCTTCAGAGTTGTTTGTTATGCTTAGATATTTACTCAGTGGAAATTAAATAGAATGATCATGGATTTTTGTAAAGGATTCGCGCGTGCACTTTTATGAAGGGATTACGTTTTGAATAATGGTATATTTCTTGGTAATCATTGTTTACTTATTTCAGTAAGAGCGAGATCCAAGTGGAAAACCTACTTGGATTGATTGTGGTTTGACTTGTATGACACTAAGGTGTATACATTATATCTTTCGATACAAGATTTAGGGTCCGCAATGAAACCTTATCCCTTGAAGGGATTTCATGCGATGACCGATCCTAGTGGGTGTTCAGATAACATGTTTCCAGACATGATATAGTTTTGAGTAACAGACTCTATTGCATTAACTGAGTTAGTGAGATCTGTAATAGTTGCCAATGCAAGTTATCATTGCGAGTTTAAGGTTAGTGCTTAAGATAAGTTGAGACATCTTTTGCTTTCAGAAGTCTTACATCGGATTAACAATGATTTTGATAAAGGATGCCATCAGAGATTGAGTCACCTACGGGGAGTCACCATGGGAGGGATCATTTTGTTTTGGTTGTAATAGTTGTTTAAACCCTATGATTCTTTTATCGTGCGAGGTTGTGGAAGAAATTTTGTTACACGTCAACCTTTTGGGTTTTACCATATAAGTTGGATTGCCATGATAACATTTTCGTTTGTCGATTTTGACAAGGTAACGTCAACTAAATCCTACTTTCAGTGATGAGCCCAGTAAGAATAGGTCCCCTACAAAAAGAAGAATCAGTTAAGATAATGTATGTATCATTAAAAGACTAGGGTTTTAATTGTTAAGTGTCGCAAGAGATCGCAGTAGCACAACGGGAAAATTTTGAAGATGTCAAAGAGTTATTAAAGTTTTAGAATCTTCATCTGACTGATGGATACAAATTTTGAGGATGAAATTTCCTTTAAGGAAGGAAGAGTTGTAATGACCTAAAAATTTATTTAATGATTCAGATATGGAATTCAGGTTTGGTATTTTAAATTAAAGGATTTTATTTAAAAAGGATGAGAACTTGGGAGATTGAAATATTTAGAGAATTGGTGACTAATTTGTGGAAGGGTTTAAGATAGGGGACCTTGAGTGTGATTTACCCATGTTTGGCTTGTAAGACATTTATTTGAAATAAAGTGGGCAAGAGGGAGGGGAAATCATATTTTTTCTCTCTCTTCCTTTTCTTTTTTCCTCTTTCTTCCTCCATCTTTCTCTATTTTATCCTATCAAGCTTTCATGCTCGATCCACCACTATAAGAGTTGTTGTGCACAACACCGTCATCACCAAAGTGTTCTCTTTGCCGAGAGGAGTTGGCCGGTGGTCATGGCGTCATCGTCAGAGTTGCGGTGGAAAAGGGTGGACAAAAAGAAGATTCAGATGTTCAAGATGGAGTTTGAGCGGCCAAAACAAGATTTTGAAGCCACTGGAGCATTCACCGACTTCGAGACATCAAGATTGGAGCTCATCACCACCTATCCAATCACCAAAGGATGTCTCACACGCCGCCAGCAAGAGTGGGTGTGCATTTGCCCAAGCGAGTGTACCATGCTGCAGTGCACCGCGCCACACCAAATTCGCCTCACCCACACTCATTTGCACTGGAGCACGACCCATGGGTGCATCGAGGCTATTGTGCTATGGCTTGTACAGGATCACCCAGTGCCCTTTTGACTATTGACCTATCGTTGACTGATGTTGACTTTTTTTAGGGGACCATTCCTAGGGGTTTTTCAACATGATGAGTTCATTTTTGTAGCCCATTTCACCAAATTCGAACTTGATAAGCTATTTTTACGGGTTTAATTCCCTAGATCGGTTAGACAGTTTAAATTGCTTATATATCTCATATTTTATTTATCTGAGGGTTTTACGAACTCGAGTATAGTATCAAGTGGAATGGTTTGAGGAGCTCGAATGAGGATTTGCCGGTAATTGCTTGAGATTAGTACACTTTAAACTCCTAATACTTCATGAGCATCATAAATGTAATTGCTTTGTGTGTTAGTGTTTAGAAAATAGGTAGATGATAAATAAACATGTTAGAGACCGATATTATGGGACTTGATATCTTTGAGATGCATTATGATGTTACGAATATTATAAGACTCGTTGGAGCTTTCGAGACCTTGTAGTGTTGCTTGATATACTAGTAAAATTATTTGATGATTGATTGATAAATTGTGATGCCTTGTATGCTAATTCGATTTGGTTGATGAAAATTATACTTGAGAGGTAATACTAATATATATACGATTAAAGGCTCATAAAGACGATAATTATTACTCCATCCGTCCCACTATTTGTGTCACATGTTGATTTTTCACAAAGTTTTAGGAAGAAAAGTTTATATAAAATGTGTGGTGTCAAATAATTTGAATAACAATTTTTCCCTTAAAATGGTAACTTTTATTTTTGTTGAGAAACTAAAAAAGGATAGAAAAGTAAATATGTCTTATAAAATTTGTTGATTTTTTCAAAGTGACGTTTTGACTGAGAGAATTTTAAAATACAAATATGACAACTTTACTGGGACAAAGAGAGTAAATAATTAAATATGCTAGCAAAAAAATCCTAATAACTTTCATAAGCATTGGGGATTGATTTAAGTCTCCTAAATATGGTAATCACCTAATGTGATAGAAATCATGGGTAGGGTATTGATACGAGCTTTGGCTGTACCGGTATATTTTTTGATGTTGTATCGGTACGAGTCGACCTATATTGGTACTCGAGGAACTTGGGGTTTCTAGTAAGCAATTTCTGTATCGCTAAGCATAAAAGTACCAATACCCAGGAGTACTGTACCTATACTCATGTTCGAGTACCAGCACCCACTAAATCAAAAGATCAATAATGTGGGCTAAGGAATTGGATTGACGCGTATGATTAATAATCTGATTAATGTCGTAATTAATGAGATAACATGGACTAATTGAAATAATTATTGAGAATAATTATGCACTTCTCCATAATATGTTAACAACTCGGTAATGTAAAGTAAATAATGAGTTGATGATTAGCATCATTAGAAAGATCTTTGGGAACAAGTTACTTGTATACCGGGTAGGCATTTGACTGGTTAAGTCTTTGGTTGTTGGGATACGAATACCCATAGAAAGAGTGTTACAACACCATGGTTAGAGATACCGAATGAAGGTTACCAATGTTGTGTGACTCGAGCCTCATGTGAAGATACTCATGGGGGATTCCGAGTATAGGTGTATGTTCCATTGTTGCGTGACCCGGTCTCACCCAGGGTGTATATTTTAATGCTGTATGACCCAACCTCATAAAAGGAGTATACGTTTCCGATGTTGTGTAACCCTGACCTTACTCCAGGATTATGTATAATATATGTGCTTTTGCCTAGATGATCTGATGAGATCTCGGATATGGTTGGGCCCGTATGACTGATGACTCTGTAGATAACCTATTTGTATACCATTTTACTTAGCTTTTGCAAGTGTTTAGGCTCATATAGTTGCATGTAAGAGTGGTTTGCATATAGTTAGGGAGTTACACTGCTTGCACATAATTATGATATATTTTGGTACTTTTAATATGAAAGGTAGTGTTTTATTGGTGCTTGTGCAGGGAACTATTGGAGCTGGAGGAACATTGAAAAGAAGGATGCCATATCTCTTGTATGGAGCTGACAAGGCAATAGAGTTGGAGATGAATAAGACTTGGCTCACGTGGATTCTCATCTGATACATAACTCATTAAATGAATTAGGAAAGCAAGATCCTCTTTAAGAGGCCTCGCGTCCTTTAGGGTTTCCAAACCCTAGCTTTTCTGCCTATATAAAGAAGACTTAGGCTGCAAAAAAAGAGAGCTAGAACTTAGAAGGTAGCCCTTAGTCTTTAGCTATCAGATAACCACCAGAGTCGTATTCTGGAGGAGTGCAGAACATGCAGCACAATTAGAATACTTGGATTAGAAATGTCGAGAACGCTTGATTCTTTCTTTTCTTTTGCTTGATAAACTGCCATGTTTTTAATTATTTTTATTATGGATATTTTAGGCTCAAACATGAGCTAAATACTCTTGCTTGGGTTTATTGTTTTAGGATATTATGTTTTGATTATTTCTTTAATGCTATGGGTTTTTTCCTTTACCTATTTTGTTCATCGTTCTTTATGCGTAGTTACTGTAAGAGCTATCGAGAGAGGCCTTTTAAATATTGATATGTGTCTTAATATCGAGAGAGTTAGGCTAAAAAATATGAACACTTGGGCTAAGTTGTTAACTTGGTCCTAATCTATCTTAAACATAAGTTTAGGATTTCAATGACTAATAAGGGGAACTTGAATAGATAATAGAGTTGTTAGCGTTCACGCAGAAATGTATTACCTTAGCTCCGTTGTTATCAACTTTTAGGCATCGAGAGAGTCAAAACTTAATTAGAAAACCCTGTCGAATATGTAAAGATTTATTTGGCTTACATAGACATGTATTGCCAACCGCTATAGCATTGATTATATATTGGTATATTCGAAGACTAAATAAGATCATAATGCACAATTGAAGATAGTGTTATAGATTTTGAGAGAAAATGAGTTATATGCCAAACTCTCAAAATGTGAGTTCTGGTCGTCTGAAGTGGCTTTCTTGGGTCACATTGCTTCAGTTGAAGGAATCAAATTGGATTCTAAAAAGATACTGTCTATTGTTGAATGGAAAATTCCCAAGAATGTTACCAAGGTTCATAGTTTATTGGGACTTGCTGGATATTATCGAAGGTTTGTGAAAAACTTTTCGATGATAGCTGCTCCACTTATGAAGTTATTGAGAAAGAATGTTCCATTTGTTTGGACTGAAAAATGTCAAGAAAGGTTTGATCAGTTAAATAAAATTTTGACAGAAGCTCCAGTTTTAGTACAACCCGAATCGGGAAAGGAGTTACTTTGTATAGTGATGCATCTCATAATAGATTGGGGTGCGTATTAATGCAAGAGGGAAAGGTGGTTGCCTATGCTTCTCGGCAATTAAAGCCACATGAAAGGAATTATCTGACCCATGATTTAGAGTCGGCAACTATAGTTTTGCTCTAAAAGTGTGGCGACATTATCTCTATGGTGAACGTTGCCATGTATATACTGATCATAAGAGTTTAAAATATTTGATGACACAGAAAGAATTGAATCTACGGCAACGAAGGTGGTTGGAGCTGATAAAGGATTATGATCTTATCATTGATTACCACCAGGCCGGGCAAAGGTTGTAGCAGATGCCTTGAGTCGGAAAACATTTGCTACATTACGAGCTTTAAATGCTCAGGTAAGGGAAAATTAGATGGTTCGTTGTTGGTAGAGTTGCAATTGAGATCATCATTATTAGATCGGATTAAAGAAAGTCAGCAACGAGATGAAGATTGTAAAACCAAGATAAAACAAGTGGAATCAGGTGGAATTAAAAATTTTGAGATTAAACTTGATGGGTGCCTCTATTATAAAGATAAAATGTATATCCCTAAAAATGCTGAGTTGAAACAAGATTTGCTTACTGAGGCACACTATAGTCCCTTGACTATGCATCCTGGGGGAAACAAGATGTATCAAGATTTGAAGAGTCGATATTTGTAACCTCCTAAATTTTACCTAATTTCTTAAGTCGAAACTTAGGTGTTAAGTTTGAGAAAACTTGCCCCTCAAGTAAAACATTAGATTTAGAAATTCTATTTTCAATTTAAATATAAATAATAAATCCTCAAAATTACAACATTTAATTAAAACGTCGTCATTTAGCAAAATTCCAAAAGTCAACATAAATGCATAAGTATTTCAAATAATAAATGTCAAATCAAAAGTCCCAAATACAAAATATCCGAAATAATAATAATAATAATAAATTTATTGTTCGAATAATCATACTGAAATAAAAGATGTGGTCTAACGAAACGAAATCCTCCAAGTATCGTACGCCTAAACTTGAGTATCTGAAAAAGGAACTAAGGGGGAGTAAGTTATGAAGCTTAGTGTGTCTCTAAGGTGCAGAAACAAACATATAACAGAAATTCGAACATCAAACATAATTCAACAGTCATGTCCCTAGGTGTGAAACAAATATCATAAATGTAATGTCATGCACCCATCTCCATACACCGTCCGAAGAGTGAGGTTCCCTAGAATCACTCTAACTATATCGTCACCATCCAAAGCAGAACGACCCAAAGGTGGAACCACTGATCCGAAGCAGAATTCAGCCCGAAGGGTGAACCCACTGAACTTCCCCGTACAATTTCCTAACCCAAATGATATGGCATGTTTCGATTTATATTTTCCGAATCTGAGCGTATATCCGATCTATTAATTTATTCTGAGTGCATACAATATAAGTCCGACATTATTTTAGTCCGATTTAGATATCCGATGCGTGTCATGCCATCATACATAACATATCTTAATTTACAGAACATACAGTCAATCACATGTACAACAAGCACGCATAACACATAGCACATAAGTGATATAGCACATGAAGAGACACACCTTAGGCAGCTAAATAACTCAACGTCGAGAGTAACGTCTCCTACGCTGAGCTTTAGTATTCGGTCGGATAGAGTCAACACCTACGAGGTCATCAAAACAGAAATATCTATTACTACTACTATGCCACTCTAATATAACCGCTAAAGAAACCACACTCACGTGCAGAATTTGCAGGCTGTGTAGAAGAAGGTCTAACAGGTGGAGGAGGAAAAAGATTCTCAGGCTCCGAGTCAATGTCGCTTGAACACAATAATATTTGAACAGATTCTGATATTCAATATTCTTAAAATATATACTATAAATAATTAAAGATGGCAAAATGGTCTTTCGGGTTCAAATTTGGGAAAACGAGCAGCGGATTTGGAATCAGAACGTCGAAAAACATAAAGTTAACTTGGGTTAGAAAAGTCAACGCTGACGTCAGCCAAAAAATCAACGCTGACGTCAACCAAAAAGTCAACCATGACATTATCTTAGGTTGGGTCGGGTCAAGCCTTCTGGTTCGGTTCAAAACTACATGTTCAACTAGATTAGTCAGTTCAGGCTCGATTTAGCTTGCAGGTCTGGTTCACACAATGGACCGGTTCTGTTCAGAATGGGCTCCCTCAGGACCAACCCTGTTCCAGCGTATCCTCCTAGTCTCACCATGCACTTGGGCTAAACCTGAATCCCAGCCTACACCCTCAGACACAGGCCCGAAACCTTTCACCCCCTTTTGCAAGCTATAACCTAGGGTTCTAATCCCTTGACGGCGGCTCACCGTTGACCACCCTAATGACCCCAATGGTCATTCCGAACACACCCAACCACGGTTTCTGGGCAACCACGCAACGCACACACCCCCAACACACTCGCACTCAAAGGCTTACCCAAACGAACACAAAAGTGGGCAAAAAGGACGACAAACGGGAGAACTCGAACGATTAACCATGGTATTAAGAAAACAGAGAGGAGAATGTGGCAGTGCAAGGGTTTCGGACGAAACCAAAGGTGGTTCACATGCAAACCGTGCAAAAATGATGAAAGAAGGGTCGGGTGTTGATCACGAAAAAGAAAGGAGCACGCTAACAGTTTTAGATCGGCAAACAAATGGCGCTTAAGGCTCGTCGAAGCTTGGCCGGAGCAAGGGTGTTAAGGGAGATATTACCGAGAGAAAAAGAGAGAGTTTGGGTGCGGCTAAACCAACATATGAGAGCTGAAAGGGTTTAGGTTTTCATAAAAGGGTGAAAATACCCTTTCCAAAAGGGTAAATTACAACCAAGGCCCCTAACTCCTTCCCCACATTGCACACATGCCACAAAAGTTTCGAACTTTACAAATTAAACCTCACACAAAATTAGGTTTCAAGATCTAAAATTCCTAAATTATTAGGGTTCCAAAATTAAGGATTTACTCAAATTAGGGTTTTATAATTAGGAAAAAATTGGGGTGTGACAACTCACCCCTCCTAAAAAGAAATTTTGGCCTCAAAATTTACTTGGATCAAAAAGATGCAGATATTGAGCTTTGACAACGGCCTTGGACTCCTATGTAGCCTCATCGTGACCACGATTACGCCACTAGACCTTGACCATCTTAATGGTCTTTCTCCGGAGAACTTTCTTATCCTGGGCAAGAATCTCAACTAGCTCCTCCTCAAAACACAAGTTGGGACAAATCTCAACCTCCTCCACAAGAATAATATGAGACGGATCATCATGATATCGTCTCAACACCGAGACATGGAAGACATCATGAATACGATTAAGCTCAGGTGGTAACTCAAGCTGATGGGCAACTGGTCCAATTCGATGAATAATCCGATATGGGCCAATGAAACGAGGACTCAGTTTGCCTTTCTGACCGAAACGAAGTACCTTCCTCCACGAAGATACTTTCAAGAAAACTTCATCTCCCACATTAAACTCAAGATCCCGATGTCTCGAATCGGCATAAGACTTATGTCTGTCAAAAGTAGCCTTAAGCTGATCCCGAATCAATCAACAGTCTGCTCAGCCTCATGAACAATATCCGATCCCAACAGTCTGTGCTCATTAAGCTCGGTCCAACCAATAGGTGTACGACACTTACGCCTATACAGAGCCTCATACGGTGCCATTTTAATACTGGCCTGGTAGCTATTATTATAAACGAACTCTGTAAGTAGTAAGAAATCTTCCCAACTGCCACTATAATCCACAACACAACCCCTCAACATATCCTCAAGGATCTGGATTACCCACTTAGACTGGCCATCGGTCTATGAATGATAAGCAGTACTAAAGTTAAACTGAGTACCTAAAGCTTTATGAAGAGACTTTCAGAACTCCGCCGTGAACCTTGGGTCCTAGTCAGAAATGATAGACAAAGGTTTCCCATGAAGTCCAACAATCTCTGAGATGTAGAGCTTAGCTAACCTACTCAAGGAGTATGTAAGCCGAACAAGAATGAAGTGTGCAGATTTAGTCAACCGATCAACAATAACCCAGATAGAGTCTTTCTTTGAGGGAGTCAAGAAGACCACTGCCAAAATCCATCGTCACACGCTCCCATTTCCACTGAGGAATCTCAATGTGCTGAAGTAGCCCAGACAGACGCTGATGCTCTACTTTTAACTTTTGACACATCAAACATTTCGACATGAACCCAACAACATCCCTCTTTAGGCCCTTCCACCAGTATCTCTCACGAAAATTCTTATACATCTTGTCCCCACCGGGATGCATAGAGTAAGGACTGTCATGGGCTTCACGAAGGATAACCTGCTTCAACCCAGAATTCCTCGGAATACAATATCGGCCTCGAAAACACAGAACACCATCCTGGTCGATCGAATAATCCTAAGATGTCCCCTCTTCAACCTCTCTTATGCGGTGCATCAAGAACGGATCACTAGGTTGCTCAACTCGAATATCAGAAATCAAGGTAAGAATAACCCGAAGTTCTGCCAAAAGACTGCCATCCTCATACAAACTCATCCGAGCAAATAAGGCTCTCAAATCTGATATGGCATTACGACTCAAGGCATTGGCAACAACATTGGCCTTTCCTGGATGATACTCAATTTCATAGTCATAGTCTTTAAGAAGCTCTAACCAACGACGTTGTCTCAGGTTCATCTCTTTCAGAGTGAGAAGGTATTTCAGACTCTTATGGTCTGTGAAGATATAACACTTCTCTCCATAGAGATAGTGTCTCCAGATCTTGAGAGCAAAGATCACAGCAGTGAGCTCTAGGTCATGGGTAGGGTAGTTGCACTCATGCGATTTCAGCTGTCGGGACGCATAGGCTACTACCTTACCTTCCTGCATTAGAACACATCCCAAACCGGTGTGAGAAGCATCACTGTATACGGTGTAAGCCTTCCCAGGCTCTAGCTGAATTAGGACCGGTGCTTCTGTCAATACGGTCTTTAGCTTCTCAAAACTTGTCTACTGAGCCTCAGACTAAGCAAAAGGAACATTCTTTCTCAGAAGTTTTGTCAATAGAGCTGCGATGATCGAGAAACTCTCAACAAACATCCGATAATAGCTGGCTAAACCCAAGAAACTTTGGATTTCAGGAACATTCCTGGGTTGCTTCCAGCTTATGATAGCCTCAATCTTCTTCAGATCAACCCAAATACCATCAGCAGAAACAATATGCCCCAAAAACATCATCCCTGAAAGCCAAAATTCACACTCGCTGAATTTTGCATAAAGCTACTTCTCCCTCAGAGTTTGCAAAACAATCCGAAGATGTTCCTCATGTTCAATCTCAGATTTAGAATAAACAGAATGTCGTCTATAAAGACCACAACAAACTAGTCGAGATAGGGTTGAAACACTCTATTCATCATATCCATGAAGGCGGCAGGAGCATTAGTCAACCCAAAAGGCATCACAAGGAACTCGTAATGACCGTAACGTGTCTAAAAAGCTGTTTTGAACACGTCAGAATCCTTAACGTTGAGTTGGTAGTAACATACGAATGAGTAGAACCATAAGAGTCTGAAACTGCATGAGTGTAACTACCCACAGAGAAACACTGGGGATACTTGTTCTTGATAGTCAGTTTGTTCAGTTTCAGATAATCGATACACAACCGAAGCATCCCATCATTCTTCTTAACAAAAAGAATAGGGGCTCCCCACAGAGAAACACTGGGTCGGATAAATCCCCTGTCTAGCAGTTCTTGCAACTATACTTTCAATTCCTTAAGCTCTTTCAGTGCCATTCGATAAGGTGCCATAAACACGGGAGCTGTACCCGAATAGACCTCGATGCCAAAATCAATCTCATCATGTTTTGGCGGAACACCAGAAAATTCCTTCGAAAATACATTGGGAAAGTCTCTCACAACCCAAATCTTATCCATCCCAAAGTCAGTCTGTCTCGGATCGATAATGTAAGCAAGGTAGGCAATGGACCCCTTCTTGATTATCTTCTCAGCTTTGAGAGCCAATATTACATTAGATAGAAGGCCTCGATGCTCTACCTCACGATCATCAGGAGTTTTCAAGGTTGCCCTCTTCTTTTCACAGTCAAGATTGACTCGGTGAGAAGACAACCAGTCTATACCGAGAATTAGGTCAAACTCGCCAAAGGGTAACTCCATCAGATTAGCCGCAAAAATTTTCCCTTGGATCTTGAGAGGAGAACTTTTATACACTTTAGAAACCACAACAGGATTACCTACCGGACTATGTACGGTGACAACATTAGCAACATCCTCGACAGGAATTTCAAGACCCCAGATACAAAACTTGCAACATACGAATGAGTAGAACCATTACCAAGCTGTACAAAATAAGAGATAGAATGGATAGAAAAAGTACCAACAATAACGTCTGGCTCATCTCGGTCCTCCTGCCTCCTGGTAGCATAAACTAACCCAAGCTGTCTCGCCCCTGAACCAGCTGATCCTCTACTCTGAGTAAGGCCTACCCCTACTAGGAGTACCCAAAACAACAGATCTACCATGACCTCTCCCTCTACTAGGAGCCTGAATAGATGCCTGAGACTGACTCGGAACATAGGCAGATAAAGGTGAAACCAGAAAATCTCTAAAAAGATGCTCAAAAGAACTGCATCGGAAACAAGCCCCACTCTGCCTCCTACACTCGCCTGGATGCCATTTCTTGCAGAATGAACACTGTGGCACCCCACGAGAGTTAGTCGAACCTCCAACACTGGCAGTCGAAACAGTAGATGTCACTGGTCTAGCCCTGGAGTAACTCTGATGGTCATACTCATCTCTAGTCCTCTTCCTCGACTGATTCCCCTAACTGTGCTGAGCTGACGCAGTCGACTGCTTTCTAGCCCGATTATTACCCTGAGACTCTTACCGTTTCTTCATTAATTCAATCCCCTCAACAGTTCTGGCACGTTGGGTGATCTCCTTATACTCTTTATCATGATGTAAAGTAACCCCGGTCTTGATAGAGAAACGCAGCCCTCTCAGAAAACCAGTCACACTTCTCTTTTTCTGTAGTAACCAGTCCCAGAACATACTGGAGAAGCCTCAAAAACTCAATCTCATACTCATTAACGCTCATATCATTCTGCTCCAGATTCATAAAGTCATCTCGGTACTTTGCCAGATACTCAGGTCCAACATACCGGTCTTGAAATGATTGCCTGAAAAACTCCCATATAATCTGACTATCTGGAACAACTTTTTCCTCTGCTTCCCACCAATTCTGGGCCTCATCCTGCAGCAATGATATAGCAGCTCTCAATTTTTGGTCGGCAGGATACTCTATCTCCATAAACAAACACTAAAGTTTTTTCAGCCAATACTCTGCATCAGCCAGGTTTGTACCCAACTTGCCATCAAACATGGTCATCCCAGCAGCTAAGAACTCGATAGAAATAGGTTTCCTCACACCTTCAGACTGGCGGAGGTAACAGAGCAACTCTCTCTGTACTATAACCGAATCCATGCCCACTGTCTCACTATCATCAGAATCACGTGGACTAACACTCTGTGTCTGCTGACCAGGTAGTGTATTCTGAGCTCCCGTTTGATTCCTAGGTTGATCCTCTCCATCACCATCGTGCACCTCATTCAGATTCTACGACAGATCCACAGGAGGTGGAGCATCACTCTCAACAATGGTAGAATGACCTCGGTCACGACCACGTCCGGTCGCTAATCTAGTACTCCTACGAGGTGGCATAGTAGTCTACCACAAAGAAGATAATCCTAAGTTAGAGTCAGTACTTAGAGTTTCTATTTAAAATAAACATAATCCTTAAAAATATTATTTTTATTAGAAATTCTCATTTTGCCCCAAAATGTTTAGTATGTATGCAAAAATCATTTTCGGTTTAAAATTTCATTCAAGCCACACAGTCTGAGGGTTGAACCTAGGCTCTGATACCACTAAATGTAACCTCCTAAATTTTACCTAATTTCTTAAGTCAAAACTTAGGTGTTAAGTTTGAGAAAGCTTTCCCCTCAAGTAAAACATTAGATTTAGAAATTATAGTTTCAATTTAAATATAAATAATAAATCCTCAAAATTACAACATTTAATTAAAACGTCGTCGTTTAGCAAAATTCCAAAAGTTAACAAAAATACATAAGTATTTCAAATAATAAACGTCAAACCAAAAGTCCCAAATAGTCATAAAGTCCCAAATACAAAATATCCATAATAATAATAATAATGATAATAATAATAAAATTTATTGTCCGAATAATCATACTGAAATAAAAGATGTGGTCCGACGAAACGAAATCCTCCAAGTACCGTATGCCTAAACCTGAGTATCTGAAAAAGGAACTAAAGGGAAGTAAGCTATGAAGCTTAGTGTGTCTCTAAGGTGTAGAAACAAACATATAATAGAAATTCAAACATCAAACATAATTCAACACTCATGTCCCTAGGCGTGAAACAAATGTCATAAATATAATGTCATGCACTCATCTCTATACACTGTCCGAAGAGTGAGGTTCCTTAGAACCACTCTAACTACATCGTCACCATTCGAAGCGGAACGACCCAAAGGTGGAACCACTGACCTGAAGTAGAATTTAGCCCGAAGGGTGAACCCACTGAACTTCCCCGTACAATTTCCCAACCCAATGATATGGAATGTTCCGATTTATATTTTTTGAATCCGAGAGTATATCCGATCTATTAATTTATTATGAGTGCATACAATATAAGTCCGACATTATTTTAGCCTAATTCAGATATCCGATGTGTGTCATGCCATCATACATAACATATCATAATTTACAAAACATACAGTCAATCACATGTACAACAAGCATGCATAACACAGAGCACATAAGTGATATAGCACAGGAAGAGACACACCTTAGGCAGCTAAATAACTCAACGTTGAGAGTGACGTCTCCCACGCTGAGCTCTAGTATTTGGTCGAACAGAGTCAACAACTACGAGGTCATCAAAACACAAATATCTATTACTACTACTATGCCACTCTAATATAACCGCTAAAGAAACCATACTCACGTGCAGAATTTGTAGGCTGTACAGAAGAAGGACAAACAAGTGGAGGGGGAGGAAGATTCTCAGGCTTCACGTCAATGTCACCTGAACATAATAATATCCTTTCAGATTCTGATATTCAAAATTCTCAAAATACAAACTATAATTAATTAAAGATGGCAAAACGATCTTTTGGATTCGAATTTGGGAAAACGGGCAGCAGATTCAGAATCAGAACGTCAAAAAACATAGAGTTAACTTGGCTTAGAAAAGTCAACACTGACATCAGCAAAAAGTCAACTCTAATGTTAGCTAAAAAGTCAATGCTGACGTCAGCCAAAAGGTCAACGCTGACATCAACCAAAAAGTTAACATTGGCATCAGCTCAGGTCGGGTAGGTCAATGGGTCGGGTTAATGGGTCGAGTCAACCTTCTTGTTCGGTTCAAAACTGCCAGTTCAACTGGATCGGTCGGTTTAGGTTCGATTCAGGTTGCAGGTCCGGTTCACATAATAGACCAATTCAGTTCAGAATGGGCTCCCTCGAGACTGGCCCCATTCCAGCCTATCCTCCTAGTCTCCCCATGCACTTGGGCTAAACCTGAATCCCAGCCCACACCCTCACACACAGGCCTAAAACCCTTCACCCCCTTTTGCAAGCTGTAATCTAGTGTTCTAATCCCTTGACGGTGGCTCACCGGTGACCACCCTAATAACCCCAATGGTCATTCTGAACACACCCAACCACGGTTTTTGGGAACCCACGCAACACACACACGCACCCAACACACCCACATTCAAAGGCTTACCTGCGAAAAGGACTACAAACGGGAGAACTCAAACTGTTAACCATGGTATTAAGAAAACACAGAGGAGAATGCGGCGGTGCAAGGGTTTCGAACGAAATCAAAGGTGGTACAGACAGAAACTATACAAAAATGACGAAATAAGGGTCAGGTGCCGATCGCGACAAAGCGGGGAGCACGTCGACGGTTTTAGATAGACGAACAAATGGTGCCTAAGGCTCGTCGGAGCTTGGCCAGAGCAATGATGTTGAGGGGAGATATTACTGAGAAAAAAAGAGAGATATTGAGTGAGTTTGGGTGCGGCTAAACCAACATATGAGAGCTGAAAGGGTTTAGGTTTTCATAAAAGGGTGAAAATACCCTTACCAAAAGGGTAAATTACAACCAATGCCCCTAACTCCCTCCCCACATTGCACACATGTGACAAAAGTTTTGAAATTTACAAATTAAACCTCACACAGAATTAGGTTTCAAGATCTAAAATTCCCAAATTATTAGGGTTCCAAAATTAAGGATTTACTCAAATTAGGGTTTTACAATTAGAGAAAAATTGGGGTGTGACAATATTGGTGGCCTGGTATGAAAAGAATGATATTAGAGTTTGTTTCCAAGTGTTTGACTTGTCAACAGGTAAAAGCTAAGCATCAAGTGCCATTAGGAAAGTTACAACCTATTTCTATTCTGCAATGGAAGTGGGATAGAATTACTATGGATTTTGTGACAGGATCGCCATTGACTCCTTGCAAGAAAGATTCTATTTGGGTAATTGTGGATAGATTAACTAAATTTGCTCACTTTATACTAGTTAGAATAGATTAATAGATGAGCAAGTATGCTGAGTTGTATATTAAAGAAATATTCCGACTACATGAGGTGCCTATATCCATAGTATCAGATCGAGATCTGAAGTTCACATCAAGATTTTGGAAAGCATTGACAGAGGTTTAGGGAGAAGATTGAACTTCATTACTGCATTTCATCCTCAAACAGATGGTCAGTCTGAAAGGATAATTCAGATACTTGAGGATATGTTAAGAGCTTGTATAATTGAATTTGAATAATCATGGGAAAAGTACTTGCCATTAGAAAATTTTGCTTACAATAATAGTTATCAGGCAAGTATTCAAATGACACTTTATGAAGCTCTTTATGGTCAGAAGTGCAGATCACCATTGAACTAGTTTGAGTTACATGATCTCAAGTTGATTAAGCCAAATATGTTACAAGAAATAGAGGAAAAAGTTAAGATTGTACAAGAAAATCTTAAAAATGCCACTGATCGATAAAAGTCTTATGCAGACTTGAAAAGAAATGACATTCAATTTGAAGTTGGAGAAAAGGTATTTTTGAAGGTCTCTCCTTGGAAGAAAAATGTGTTTCAGGCGTAAAGGAAAACTAAGTTCCGGGTATATTGGTCCATATGAAATTCTAAAGAAAGTTGGGTCTCTGGCATATTAGTTAGCTCTTCTGTTGGAGATGAATAAAATTCATGATGTTTTTTATGTTTCGATGCGTTGGAGATATAGATCAGATCCATCACATGTGATTGTACTAGAGGAAATTGAGCTACAATCAGATTTGATATATGAGGAGGAGCCAGTAAAGATACTAGCTTATGGTGTCAAATAATTAAGGAACAAGCAAATACCATTGGTGAAAGTCATTTGGCGCAATCACAAAGTGAAAGAAGCAACATGGGAAGCAAATGATGTAATTGAAAAGCAGTATCCGCACTTGTTTAAAATAGTTACGTTTTGAAAATTCGAGGATGAATTTTTTGAAGGGGGAGAGAATTGTAATACCCAAAATTTACAGTACTGTTTAAGGGTCATTTAGTGCTAAAATAATTGCTTAAAACCTTACTTAGTGACTAAAATGACAAAAATGCAAAAGTTAGGATTTTCTCAATTATGGACTGTAGAAAAGAAAATTCTGAGGTTTTAAGGTGTTATGTGATAGAGAGCGAGTAAAATAGATTACTCGAAAAAAATTGGTAAAAATCCAAGAAAAATTGGAATGGGAATTCAAGGTTATTTTTAGTGGCCAAAATGATAAGTTTTCAAAACTTGCATGGTACAAGTCAAAAAATGAATATTTAAAGGACCAAAGTTGTAATTACCTAAAATTCAAGAGTTTTTATCTCATAAATAGATAGAGAATCTAAGGATGTGAAACGAATGTGGAATCATTGGTTCGATCTGATATTTCAATTATTGGGAAAATCGCAATTAAAGTTTAAGTGGAATTCGGATACTTGGATCAAACTGGAAAATTATGTAATTATACCATATACTAGAGAAAGGTTATAAAAGTCATTTCCAAGTTTTGGAAATATTTTTAGTTTGATTCAAGATGAATTGTACAGTTTAATTCAGAGTAAAGGATTATTTATCGGTATATTGGATCAAATGGAAATTTCGGTTCCATGTCATAAAATATTATTTTATGAATATTTTATTGTATTTGGTTGGATTCCAACTAGATTTAGTTGAATTTTTACAAGAATGGCAAACTAGTAAATAAAAACTAGTTGAAGGGCAAATTGGTCATTTTGCCCCAATGGCAATTTTGAAATATTTAAAAATTTATAAGGGCAGTTTTGGAAAGAGGAAATGGGATATTTAATTTTGGCTCTTGATTGATGATAAGATCAATCTCAACCATTGGATTAAAAGGGCATTTTAGTAATTTCACTATCTAAATGAATTTAAAATTCATTTATACAAGACAAGTGGCCAAATTGGATTAAAAAAACGATGAAGACCATTCTTCATCCTCAAATTTCAAAATATGAGGGGGAGAAAGAAAAATGGAGAAAAAATTTCCAAGTTCCATTCAAGCCCCGAAACTCGATTTCCAGGTAATCTCATCAACTACGAAGTTGTTCTACTATTCAAGGTCTATCTTTTGGTGTAAATGATTCATGGAAAATATGATTGATTGATGAGAATTTTGCATGAGAAGAAATTAGTGTTTATGGAAAAAGTTTGGGGCTTTTGGAATTTTATGATTCCATGATTGAATTCAAGTTGAAATCAAGCTAGTATGATGTTAAAATCATGATATTGAGTTGGGATTTAAGTTCTACATGTTTTGATTTTTATGAAGATGATTAGGGCTTATGGATTCACGTTTAATTTAGGGTTTGTGATGTTGAAATAATGATTTAGTAAGCTTGATTTGTTGTTTAGAAGCAAGACCCTAAGTTAATTTGATAGGGAGGACCAAATCTAAATTTGTATGGAATTGGTGTGTATTTATGTTATTAAGGATGTTGGAGATGTGAAAATGATGTTAGAATGCTATACCGATGTTAAATTGAATTAGTGACCATTCAACAATTTTGAAGAATTTAGGGGAAGTTATTGCAAAAATTATTTTGATGATGAAATGATGAGAATGATTCTATCAAGGTGACTAAAATGAAAATACCTAATTAAATTGCATTAGGGACCAAAATGTAAACTTTGTAAAGTTTAGGGACTTGATTGTTAAGCTTGTATTTGAGGAATATTATGTTTGAAAAATTAAGTCTAGTGATTTAAATGTTGATTTTGAAGTTTAAATCAACTTTTTGGGTTAAATTGAGTATTCAGCTACTTTAGGGACCAAATTGAAATTTTTAAAGTTTGAGTCCTAAAGTGTAAAGGATGAGAAATGTAAGGACTAGACTTGAAAATTTTGGTTGGAAGTTTAAAAGAGTCCTTAGGGACTAAAATAAATATTTTGGGAAAAGTTGGAGATTTAAAGAAAAATATGATAAGTTGTGATTCAAATATAGAAAGCTTTATCGGATCAATTTTCTATATAATGGATGGTTGTTTTATTTACTTTCTATTATTGTATATGGAATGAATATTACTAACATATACTTTAAATTATATATGTTATATTAATGTAGATTCTGATATAAATCGAGGTCGTATTAGTAGAAAAGGAAAAGAAAAAGACCGGGAGTGATATTGAATAGTAAATGCAACCTCATTACAAGGCTAAGGTGAGTGCATACATGTTTTTAAATGTATGTTTATTAACATACTAAAAGGAGACTTGCGATAAGTCACCCAAAAATGTAAAGAATTTTTATAAACAACATAATATATATTGTATAGCATGATATTTACATGACAAAGTTATTTGATATAGCTATTTTTATGGCAGTACACCATGAAAGTTATAGAGCATATTGAAGTATGAACTGCTCTAATATGATATGTTTTACATGATATAAATTGTATATGGGTTGCTTGCCATATTGCAGGAATTGTTTTATGTTTGCCCTTGGTAGTATAATATTAAGTTGGACAATATTGTGGTATACCATTAGGAGTCATACAGTTATTTGACACTTCAATGTGTCTGACACGTGTCCTACCGTTATTTGACACTCAAATGTGTCTACAAGTTTAAAGAAAAGAATAGTACTTTTCAAGTACGTTACTCGTTTATTAGTCACTTGATATTTACCTTGTGTTATATGATTTCACATGATAACTGTATAATTATACAATACAGATATAAGACTTTACAATACAACTATATGATTTTACAGTACAAAATTATTACAGTACAGGTAAATGATTTTACAGTACAGAAATTCCTGCATTACCGAATATGTAATTTAATGACTATCATGTTTATAAATTAGCATGCATTAGTGTATTATATGTCACCCATCTTATGCCTCAATGAGATATACTCAAAGTGTATTTATGTTATACACGCAGGTGATCGAGATTAGTAGATGACAACTTTTGCATCATCATTATGTATAGAAGATAATCGACAGGTATTTTGGTAATCATGACATCATATTATATATATATATATGTTTAATAGTGGCATGTACTATATAAACCGGTCTATTTTATTAAAGTGCCTTAATTAGGACAGTAAATATTTTATAAATCTTTTATAGACGGTAAATATGTTTACAATTTAATTATTATATGACCTGATTTGGCTTTTCCTATATGAGGCTAGATCCAAATAATGTTAAATAGAATCATTTTTAATAAATGATGTCTTAATATGACTGTATTATTTATGTAAAAAGTCTTATTATCGGACCTAGAGTTAATATTTTATTTCTGAATTGATTAAAGTTAAGCGTGCTTGAGCTAATAAAATTTCAAGATGGGTGACCACTGGGAAGTTTTCAATTTTTTTTAAAATTACCCCGATTTTTAATTAAAAGACTGTTTTAAAAGGTTGTGACATTTTTGACTCGTATCTGGTATACAGTCACGGGAAAGGGGTGTTGGTGTTACGTAATGTCTAAGTTGATTGAATGTGTAACTATAACGGACTAAATGTGCTATTATATAAAAAAATGACAGCCACATCACCTCTTTAACGGAGAATAATGGCATGGTTACCATTTTTTAACAAAACATAAAGTTTAATTGTCATTATGTAACTTTTGAAAGTTTAGTTACCATTTTGTTTTTTCAAGTATAGTTTAGAGACCATATGGGTACTTTACCTTAATTTTATTAGTTATTCAAATTTATGTTATTTAGAGATTTTTTTGTAATTGTCAAGGACAACAAAAATCTTTACAATTCTTTTATCCAAACTTCTAACTCAAAAGCTCCTTTTAATAGCTTTTTCAAATGGAGATGTTTCATTCTAATCCACTATTACAATCCTCTATTTACCATGCATCTAAATTAAAAAAAAATGACTTATCGAACCTCTAAAAATGGTTCAAGCATCTAATTTTAACTCAAAAAATTGTTTACCTATTTTTTTAATTCAATGTCTAAATTAATCATAATCCTTTAAACTCCTAAATCGGGGTAATTGTCTCTGAATATAGGGTAAACCGGAAATGACCTCTTAACTTTTGGGAAGATTCTTGTTTGACCACTGATCTATTAATTTTATCATCAGATCATTTATCTATCTAAATGGTATCGATTAAGTCACCTACAGTTAACTTTTAATGGAGAAGCTTACACGAGAATTAAACAAATTCGGTATAATCTATATTGTCCACTCTACTTACATATTTTATCAATTTTATTCTAAATTTAGTTTAACTTAATGGCTGCAACTAGAATTAAATTTGGGCCGTGTGTGTGAAGTGAGCAACTCAAACCACTAAGCCCAGAGACGGACGCAAACCTTTATATTATAGGGAAAACTTATATGATTCTAGGGAGCGAACTTATAAAATTTTAGGGGGCACAATAGATTTTCAATAAAAAAGCATAGAAAATTTTAAATCATACATGAATTTCAAAATTAAGTCCTAAATCATAAACCCTAAACCATATATATAATTAAGTCCTAAATCATAAACCCTAAAGACCAACCCCTAAAACTAAAATATTATTTATAATTTATATTACAAATCCTAATATATATTATAAATAATATTTTAATTTTAGGGATTTGGGTTTGGGATCTAGTTATATATATTTAGGGTTTGAGGTTTAGGATTTTAGATTTAACTATATATATTTAGAGTTTAGGGTTTGTATTTTAGTTAGTTATATGTATGATTTGGGGTTTGGGGTTTAGTTGTATATATTATAAATAATATTTTAGTTTTGTAATATAAATTATAAATAATATTTATTTATAAAGTTAATATATTTATAAAATTATACTATAAATATTATAAAATTATATCATGAGATAATGAAATTAAGTTCAACTGCAGTATTATTTATGCACTATTTTCGTTAGGATAATAACAAGTCTTTAAGTTGGCCCGGTGGTTTGGTGTAAACTTTTCATCCTAGAGGTTCTTAGTTTGAGCCTTCCCAAATGCAGTATTTTCTTAATTTTTCTAACAAAATGACGTCGTTTTGATCTATCTTAGGCATCAAAACAACTATACCAAAATGACGCCGTTTTGTATTTAACGATCCTTTACAGTTTAACGATCAAGTGATATAATAGTAACAAAAAATAAAGTTCAATGGTATAATAATATTGTTTTATAATTTAGTGGATTTTCGATATAAAGATTAAAATTTAGTGGCATTTCGTGTAGTTTACCCTAGTTTTAATTTAATAGATTTAATCTGACATGTGGTCGCAAGTTGAAGCAACAAAATAAATAGATGTTGAACAGCAAAGGGAATTGAAACCGCATCCTACAGCATTGAAAACAACAATTCAAACCACTGGAACAAAGTAATTCAACTGATATATTAAACATGATATATTAAAAGGTTAGTTTATTGGTGAAAATTAAAGAGAAAAAAAAAACAGAACTAATAGGATTCAAACTCGGGAATAATGTGCATTAAAGAGAAAAAAGAAAATTAAACCGATGAAGTAATATACTGTTTTATTTTTATTTAATTTCTAAATGTTAATGTTTTTATCGAATACATGTCTATTTTATGGTCTATATTTTTTATTTACATTCGATTTTAATGTTAATGTTTTAATTGTGCTTATCAAAACAAAAATCATACATCAATTTTATGATTTTTATAATCACTTCATTAAACCGAACCTTTTGAAAAGAAATTTAGTACATTTAAAAAGCTCAATCCATACTTTATTTCAAATTGAATTTAGATAAAAATATATTTTCCAATGTGAATTTGGTGCATTTAAAAAGCTCAATCCATACATTTAAAAATATATTTCGAACTGAAATTTGGTACATTTAAAAAGCCCAATGGTTTGACTTCAATGCTGCAAGTCGCGGGTTCAAATCCCCTGCTGCATAACTATCTTTTTATTTGGTAGCTTTGACTTTGTGACTAGTCAAATGATGACACTTGTCATCATTTGATTGGTTAAAACTATTAAATTAAAAATAATTATAACTTTGACTTTGTGATTAGTCAAATACTAACACTTGTCATCATCTAATTGGTTGGTTAAAATCATTAAATTAAAAATAATATAATTAAGAGAAAGGGTGTGACACGTGTCACCATTCATTAAATGGTTAAATTTATTTTTTATATTAAAATTAGGAATAAATTGATTGTAGGGAAAATTACAGATTTAATACCTCAACTATGCTCGCGTTACTGTTCTGGTACCCTAACTATTATTTTTGGCAAAATGGTACTTAACGTTACGTTTATGTTCTATTTCAGTACCCAGGGCATTAAAAACTAACGGAGTTGATGACGTGGCTTGATATAATCACATTTTTAGTCCAAAACACTTACAATCAATTTAAAATATCATCTTAATTTTGGGGGTAAAATTGTAAATTACGTTCGACTGGAAGGAGAAAAATGAGGAATTTACAATTTTAATCCAAAAATTAAAATAATGTTTAAATTGATAGAATTTTAGACTAAACTGATAGATTGTATAAGTTTTTGGACTAAAATTGTTATTAATCCAAGCCACATCACTGTTTTCGTTGGTTTTTAATGGTCATGTACCAAAATAAAACAAAAACGTAATGTTAGGTACTATTTTGCCAAAAATAATAGTTGGGGGGTACCAAAACAGTAACGCGTGCATAGTTGGGTTACTAAATATATAGTTTTCCGTTGATTGTATCTGTAAATATGGATAACTAAACGTATAACTATATCAATTTTTGTGAACTGCCACGTCATTATTTCTGTTAAAATTGGCTGTCAGTGGCTTAACTAGGACCACTTTAAAAGCTCGATGGTATGATTGTCCAATTTTTAGTTGGGTGATCAAAATAGGATATACCTTATAGTTGAGTGGTCACACATGTAATTTACCCTTTATATCATATACTCCACTCCATAATACATATTCAATAGGATCATCTATATATTAAATGCCAACAATGCAATGACCCAAAAATTTAGTTAATGATACGGATCTGGAATTCGGGTTTGGTATTTTAAATTAAAGGATTTAATTTAAAAAGGATGAGAACTTGGGAGATTAAAATTTTAGAGAATTGGTGATCGACTTGTGGAAGGGTTTAAGATAGGAGACCTTGAGTGTGATTTACCTATGTTTGGCTTGAAAGACATTTATTTGCAATAGAGTGTGTAGGAGGGAGGGGAAAATCATATTTTTCCTTTTTCTTCCTTTTATTTTTTCCTCTTTCTTTCTTCATCTTCCACTATTTTATCCTCTCAAGCTTTCATGCTCGATCCACCACAATAAACGCTTAATGATAAATGAAAGTATTAAAGGCTTATTGAAACTCCCTTGTGTTTATGAATAAATGCTTCGGCATAACTGTAGAGGGACACTCCGCTTTGCATGGTTTGCCTGGATACTGCATTTGAATAAATGGCAGCCACAACAAATGAGCGAAAGAAAGTAGTCACAGGATGACTCTACCTACTAGCTCGGGGATGAAATGTTTGCACCATGTTTATCTAGAGTTAAGGATAGTAGTTGTGATGAGTTGACTCCCCTCGTACCAGTTTCAAAAAAAGGGGAGTAAACTTGTGCTTAATTGGTTAACAATTACTAGGGTATAATAGAGAACTTGCCTAGAATTTTTCTAACTTTGTTAGGCATAGATTAGATGCAATTACACACACACATGAAAAGAATCTTCTCCTAAGGAAAAGTTCTTAAAATCTCAAAATGGTCTAACATGTTGAAGCCATAATTGTCAGAGGATTGAAATTTTGCCATATCGCTGTCTTGAGCTGATGTTTGCCATAGCATTTTCTCTGTTTTTATCTACTCAATGCTTGAGGACAAGCAATAGCTTAAGTTTGGGGGTGTGTTAACCTTGTAAAAAGTATACATTTCATGCCTTTTTACTTAGGTTATTGTCTGGTTTCAAGCTCATTTCATTGCATATAGATGCATTTAGTTGCATTTGGTGGTGTTTGCTTGGTTGTTTTTAAATATTTGTGAAATTGGTGCTACTTTGAGATAGGTTTGTCTTGGTATGGTGATGTGCAGGTTATTTAAGAAGAACTACTGGGGGAAGGAAAACTTACTACAACATTTTAGACGACATTTTTGGGTGCAGAAAAAGACAAAGAAAGGAGATATTTTACAGCCCCCACACGTGATTCTTCCTGCCAGCTGTGCCACACTTGTGAAGGGAATATTCCCTAGGGTACACAAGAAATTAAGGGCACAAAACCCTAGGAGCCCCCACTATATAAAGGATAGGACACCCACAATTAAGAGGGGGAGCTAAAAAAGTATTGGTGAGCTAAGAAAGAGAGAAGCAAAAAGGTGGCTGCCCTCCTTCTTTTTTATCTTGGTATCCTATATTGTTGAAGCTCCAAGGGACGATCTTGCTGGCCTTTGAGAGAAGCAGCAAGCTTAAGGTGGTACACGACAGTCCAAGGCGGCTTGGGAGTTTTTTTTACTCTTAGTTGTTCCTCACATTTCATACTTTGCTGAAATGGGTTGTTTTAAACGAATGATTTTGGATCTTATTTTCCCAGCTGTGAACTAACTTTAAGTGGCTTGGGTTTATTGTGGATGATTATGCCTTTTGTTTGAATGAATGTTTTAGCATTTTCCAGTTTCATTGATACTTTGTCCATTGTTTTATTGCCTTGGGTTTTGTAAGAGCTTTCGAGAGTTAGCCATTACCCTTGTTAGATGCTTAATGGTCAAGAGAGTTAAGCTTAGATCTACGTGGACAATGGGGTTTGATGCTGAGAGGCAAAATCCTAACTCACCTTAGAGATAAGGATAGAGTTTTAACGACTAAAAGGAGTAGAACTTCAGGGCTAGTAGCATGCTAAGGTTCACAATGAGAGGTATTGCCGTAGCATTATGGCTGCTAGTTTATTGCTAGAGATAGTTTAGAAACACCTAGATAAGCTCCGTCGAGTGTCTTATAAACTGGAAATAGTTAGCCATTCATGAGAACTAGGCATAGGATTCCTTGATAAACCCAGCCTGGCATCCCCATTGAGAGTTTTCGCACGTGTGAGGACGTTTGAAGTCTGATCATATTGCTCCATTTTTTATAGTTTTTGCTACATCATTTCTTTTAACTACTCATATCAACTCTTTCATTTAATATCTCATCTTTTTTCTTGAGTGCTTAAACTTGATTTGAAATACCTCCAATCCCTGTGGAGACGATCTCACTCATCACTTTATTACTTGTATACCGTGCACGAGTTTCCTGATATTTTTCCTGATAAGCTTCTAATTTTACCACCCACCCTTGAAGTTGAATTTGGGATTGAAGTGCAACCTAGAACCACTCTATTTTCCATTGCACCATATCGAATGTCACCAGTTGAACTTACCGAGCTTAAAGTAAAGATTCAAGACCTATTAGATAAGGGTTTCATTTGACCAAGTTCCTCACCCTGGGGAGCTCCGGTCCTTTTTGTCAAAAAGAAAGATGGGTCAATACGTCTTTGTATTGACTACCAACAATTGAATAAGCTCACCATCAAGAACAAATATCCCTTACCAAGAATTGATGACCTGTTTGATCAGCTTAAGGATGCAACCGTCTTTTCTAAGATTAACCTAAGATTTGGGTACTATCAAATGAGATTTAAAGAATGTGACGTGCCCAAAACAGCCTTTCGTACAAGGTATGGCCACTACAAATTCTTGGTTATGCCCTTTGGGTTAACCAACGCACCGACTACCTTTATGAATCTTATGAACCTGGTTTTTAGACCCTACCTTGACAAGTTTGTAGTAGTGTTCATAGATGATATATTGATCTATTCCAAGAATCAGGAAGAATGACGCGACCATCTTCAAGTTGTACTCCAAACCCTTCGGGAGAAGCAGTTATATTCCAAGTTCAGTAAGTGTGAGTTCTGACTCACTCAAGTTTCATTTATGGGACATGTGATTTCTGATGAAGGTATTTAAGTAGATTTGAAGAAGATTCAAGCTATAGTGGAGTAGAGGCCATCGAAGAATGTTGGTGAAGTTCATAGTTTTCTCTGTCTTGCTGGTTATTACAAAAGATTCGTTAAAGGGTTTTCTATAATAGGAGAAATGTTAACCAAACTTCTATGGAAAGATATCCCTTTTGAGTGGACCGAGAAACAACAACGCAACTTTGATCATCTTAAACAAGTATTGACATACGCACCGGTATTGACCTAACATGAGTTTGGTAAAGACTACTCCGTGTATAGTGATGCATCGCATCAGGGGTTAGGATGTGTTTTGATGGAAGAGGGTAAAGTTGTTGCTTATGTATCGAGACAACTTAAACCACATGAAATGAACTACCCTACCCATGATCTTGAATTGGATGCAGTTGCCTTTACCTTAAAAATCTGGAGGCATTATCTCTACGGCGAAAAATGCTACCTATACACCAACCAATAGAGCCTTAAATACCTATTGACACATAAGAGCTTAATCTTCGTCAAAGAAGATGGGTGGAACTTATCAAGGACTATGACCTTGTTATTGATTATCTTTTAGGCAAGGCCAACATTGTAGCTGATGCACTCAGCTGCAAACCTTCGCCTAGTAAGTATCAATATTGGATATTGAGTCACAAGTATTGACAGTTATATTTAATATTACAATATCATTATTGCATTGTAGCTCCTTGAGCTATCAACGCTCATTTCAAGTTACAGAAACACCAACCTTTAGTAGCTGAACTTCAAGTTCAGGCCACCGTTGTGTTGAGAATCAAATTATTCAAAGATCAAGACCCTGAACTACAAGCCATTATCTCTAAACTTTAGAGTAATCCTGATCCTAATTTCAAAATTATTTCTAAAGGACTCTTGTGCTTTCGTGATAGGATTTGTGTACCAAATGATGAATCTCTTCGTGATGACATTCTTAAGGAAGCTCATTGTAGCCCTTTCTCAATTTACTTGGGGTCGATGAAAATGTATAAGGATCTTCGAGAATTGTACTGGTGGCCTGGTATGAAGAAGGCTATCACAGAGTTTGTATTAATATGTCTTATGTGCCAACGAGTCAAGGCTGAGCATCGTGTTCCCACGGGATTATTGCAACCCATTGAACTTCCCCAATAGAAGTGGGAAAGAATAATCATAGACTTTGCCAGTGGTCTATTGTTGACACCAGCTAAGCATGATGCTATTTGGGTCATTATTGACTGTTTTACCAAGTTAGTTCATTTCTTATCGGTTAAAATAGATTACGAACTTCCCAAGTTAGCTGACTTTTACAGCAAAGAACTGATCAGACTCCACGAAGTACCTAAGTCAATCATCTATGATCGAGATCCATGTTTTTCTTCATGATTCTGAAAAGCATTGCAAGGAGCTCTGGGCACCCGAGTTAATCTTAGTACAACCTTTCACCCTCAGCCTGAAGGCCAATCAAAAAAGGCAATACAAGTATTAGAAAACATGCTTCGTGCGTGTGTTATTGATTTTGAAGGGACATGGGAGATGTCCCTACCCCTTATCGAGTTTGCTTACAATAATAGTCATCAATCATCTATCGGGATGACACCATATAAAGCATTGTATGGAAGGAGATGTAGGACACCGTTATGTTGGTCTAAACTTGATGAAGGCAAGATGTTGGGCCCTAACTTACTTCAAGAAATTGAAGAACGGCTTACCATCATTCATGATGGTTTGAAGGCAGCCTTTGACCGATAGAAGGCCTATGCTAATCTTAAGAGGAGAGATATATAGTTTGATATTGGTGAGCAAGTATTTTTGAAAGTCTCTCCGTGGAAGAAGATTCTCTGATTTGGTAAAAAGGGGAAGCTAAATCCTCAATTCATTAGACCTTTTGAGGTGATTGAAAGAATTGGTCATGTGGCTTACCGGCTAGATTTGCCTAAGGAGTTGAGTGAGATTTACGATGTATTTCATGTATCGATACTTCGCAAGAACAGATTGGATCCATATCATGTTGTTGAGCCCGAATCAGTAGAACTTCAACCCAATCTAATGTATGATAAGGAACCCGTACAAGTATTGGCAAGGAAGTCAAGAGACTTCAAAACAAAAACGTTCCTCTAGTCAAAGTGATTTGGAGAATTTAGAAGATTGAAGAAGCTACATGGGAACTAGAAGAGACCATGAGGAGTCAATATCCATATCTCTCCAGTTCTAATAAAATTTGAAGATGAATTTTTCTTAAGGGGAAAGGTTGTAACACCCCAAAATTGAGCCTAGTTATAATTTAATTTTAATAATAAGAAATTTTACACCGAAAAGTCAAATTATAGTCTTAATCATTAACCAAGTGGTCAATTATTGAATCATTGGACCCTAATTAAGTATTGATATCGTTTAAGGATCTCATTGTAAGAATTGAAACTTGTCCTAGTAACTAAATTAAGAAAATTGAACGTTAGGAGACAAAAGTATAAAAAATGAAGATTCGAGGGACTAACCTTGCGAATAGCCCCTCCTCAATGTTAGTCACCACCTACGTGGTCATGAGGGATGATATTACTTCACCTAAGGGAAAGCTAAAAATTAAAATTGAAAGTGGAAAAGTTTACCGAAGATTGTTTCTACCTATCATCTTCATCACTTCTTCCTCTTCTTTTAAACAAGCAAGCACCTCCGTTAGAGGATAAATTGAGCTTTGATTTTCTTAAGTTTCTTAATCATAGATTATAGCTATCGATCGGGTAAGCAATTCCCCTTAATTGATTTACCGACTTCCACAGCTAAACCATGTTTAATTCCAAGTTTAAGAATCAAGGAACCCTAGAAATTCTCTAGGGATATCATAGCTTATTTGTCATTATTTTTCATAGCTAATAAGTTGATATGAATCTATAATTGATATTGAAGAATCACCAAATCCCTCTAATTCCAACAATCTCAAGAACAAGGGAATTGTCATCCGGGAGCCTTGAAATCCTCGAAAGTATCAGAGAGTAGTCGGAGTCTATAGATTGGCTAGGTGCCTTTCCCGAATTCATTGATATTAATTTATTGCATCATCATCATTGATCAAGGTATGAATATAAGAAAACCTTGTTAAAGGTGTCATTGGTAAGCTTTGGTAAGCTTATTAGATTGTCAAGTTAATTATTGAATCATTGCATCATTATTGCTATCATTAAAACATTGAGAAATGCCATATTGATTATGCTATATTGTTATTGTTATTGCTACCGTTATTGTCATTGTTATTGCTATGGCTATTGATATTGGCCTAAGTATTGAATCCTTGGATACGAATGGATATAGGATACAATTGGCAAGCCATATAATTTATGAGCTTATTGGTATAGAGTAGACTACGGTCCTTTTGCTAAGGCTCTATTTGGCGATGCTGGCGGGAGTGTTAGTGTTGGTCTTATTGGCGATGTTGGAGGATATTGTCCATTTATTATTGGCGATGTTGGTCGGGAATTTGCGTATTGCAAGTATTGCAAGTATCCACATTACATGTCAATCCATGTAAATAAACAAGTATTGCAAGTATTGTTAAAACTTGATTTGAGATGAATTTATATTGTTATAGATGTTATTGTTATCATTGACATTCATGTTATTGTTATTGACTACCTCACTAGGCTATATATGCCTAATGCATATCATTTCCATGCATTTTCAGTTTAAAAGTTAGACGAACCAAGGATCGGAACAAGGACAATTTTGAAGCGAGTCACCAAGTTATATGTATTGTAAACTTTGTCCTTAAACTCCTAGAAATGTGGCATAGGGTCTAGACAAGTTAGTTTAGTATGTAAATAAAGTTCACTTTGTTAAAGGAGTTAAGACTTGAAATATGTTATGCTAATGTTTTGATAAATTGGGAATAATGGCCTAACACGCACCAATAAGGGAAAACATAGTAAATGGCTTCAAATTGACATGAAACTTGACATGCATACAGAATTAATGTTTGTAGGCATGCTGGTAAAATTTGGTAAACTTTAGACATTGTTAAAGCCCTTAATTTGAGCAAAAACCAAACAAAATATGACATTACAAGTACAGGCGTACCGGTACAAGTGGTGACGTACAAGTACTAATAGGCTAATTTGGGGAAATGTTAATCTGTGCATTCCGGTATGGGTGATGCCGTACCGTACAATCATGCAAAAATTGTATAAGGCATTAAGGCGTACCAATACTGATATAGGGGTACCGATACGCCAAATCAATACTAGAATTTTACTGTAGCATGGGTATCGGTATGGTTGGTTTCATATCGATACCCATTAAAGATTCAATTTGGGAATTAGGGATTGTGTACCGGTACGATAATGGCCTCGTACCGATACGAAGGCACTAAATCCCCGTACCGGTACAGTACGTTGAGTACCGATACAGGATTTAGGTTCTAAAGAAAATATTTTAAGGGTGTACCGGTACGACCTCTTGAGTACCGGTACCGGTACAGGTAAGTTAGTTAACTGGTTTTGGAAACTTTACAAAATGGCCACTGACTCAAATATGGGTTAACTGAAAGTGTAATTGGACTCCAAAACCATTAAAAATTTATATACAAGATAATCAAGTATGGAATTTCACAATGGATATCCTAATTATTGATAAGCCCTTAATATTATCAAGATTTACAAATTAGTCCCTAAAAGTGAATAATTCACAAAAAGGTCTTTAAGTTATAATTGGATAAACTTTACTATTTAGAATTGTTTGTTGTATCGCGTTGTAAATTATTTATACATGATTTATTGTGTAAGTTATCGTAATTATTGATCCGTTCACCGTTTTGTTCACCAGTAACAATTTTCAACTCGAAATTCTACCAGACATGGAAAAGGGTGTTACCGAATTGATGTTGCTGGTTGTTGAATGCATTTTGATGCATTGAATCCTTTGTTTTGTATGGATAAAATAGGGGAAGTTGGTTCTCAAGCTTGAACATACATTTTAGAAGCTTTGGAGGCGTGTTTACCGAATTGGCAAGCGAGGCTTTGCATGTCAGTGAATGAGAATGAGTTTTATAGCTTTTCAGAGGTTTGAAAGTTGTGTTTAGGGGTTCATATCAAGCTTGAAATGCTAGTATAAGCTTGGAAGTAAGTAAAGGATGATTTCTCTCTCGAACTCGGTTTGGCAATTGGTACTTATGCGCTTGTTTTAATGAATTGATTACTCACTGTATATGCATGTTTTGAGTATGGTTTAATGCTGGAAATTGATTATATAATGATGGGTTGCATTGTGAGGTAATGCATGTTTTGTTAATGTTTTTGAACACTGGTTAATGCAAGGTTGATTGCATTGGTTAAATGGTTTTGATGATGCCTATGAAAATAATGAGTTAATGTTAATGAAATGAATTACATTGGCAAGTGATGGTATGAAAAGGTTTTAGAAATGTTATAGGATATAGTTGGCCGACCATAGGATTGATAGTGTACTATAATAAGTCGCCTTGGATGTTGAGGGGTTTTGATCTGATGTATCGAAAACTCCATCCAAGTACCCTAACGGTCGAAGGGTTTTGATCTTTGTACCGAAAACTCCCGTTAGTGAGTTATGCTTCCAACCGATGCGTGGGGTTGTGATTGTCCCGGTTGTAAAAGTACCATTAATTTCATTTGTGATGGCATGAAGTGTTGGGAATACTTGGTGAATCCGTGTATCTGATGTTATGTTTTGAAAATTGGAACTTGGTTAATGATCACTTGTAAGCCAATATAATTGATAATGTATCATGCGACGATAGTATGCATGGGAAAGCCTAAATTGAAACATGTTTTACTCTTTAAGCCTTGCATTGGTAGTATGCATGAAAAAGCCTAAATTGAGGGTAGCAAATGGGATTTTGCTGTTGATTCATGATACTTGTTGTATATGGTTTAATATGCATGTTTTGGAAATGTTAAGTGCATGGCTTGAAAAGGCATGATGTTTGCAAAGTGTTTTGGAAAGTGGTTTTTCAAACGGATTGTAAATGATTTTAAATGCATTGATGGTGGTTGGTTTTTGAGCATTCCTCATAAGCCTCGTGTGCTTACGCTCTCTTTTTTCATCAATGCAGAGAATTAAAGGTTGGAGGCAATGAGCAAGAAAAAAGGAAATCCAAGGACTTGTGTTTACAAAAGTATGACTTTGGTATAAACTTGTAGTAATAAAGGCAATGTGGTTGTTTGTTGTTTGGGAGGGTTATTTGCTGATCTCCCTGGTTGTGCAAGTTTATGTTGATGCTTTGGATGTGTAATTGGTCATTAATGATTGTTTGAAGTTTGGTTTGAGTTTTTTACTTGTTGAGTAGGAAGCATGCCTATAGATAATGTGGATGCTAGTGTTAGGCTTGTTAGACTTGCTTAATATGTTTTTATGTTGGTGATAAGCATGTTCTTGATGATGTATGATGTTTAATAATGTGTTGAATGTGTTTAGATTGAGCCAAAGTGTCATATGTTGGACCTAGAGGTCATTACAGGCCATTGAGTACCGATACGTGTACCCAAGGATCGATACGCGGGGTCTGGGAATACTCAATCAATCAATATTTAACAAAGGGTATCAGTACACCTAGCCACCATATCGGTATACCTTGAGGAATTTTTGTACTGGTGTCGGTACATAGGTTTGAGTACCGATACTCCCCTTTAATTTTTAAAGAGCCGTACTGATACGCGGGGTACCGTATCGATACATATTTTTGTCACTAGAATTTTGAGTTTTTAAGATATCACAAGGGGGATCAATACGGAGTCAAGACTGTATCAATACGGGTGGGTCAACATATTATATCGATACAGATGTACGTGTACCGATATGAGTAGTCGTTATGTTTATTAAGCCATATTGGTACGGTCTTGCCCGTATCAGTACGCCCTATTGATTTTGTGCATATCAGTTTGCTGAAGTTTGGAAATCTTGCAGTTTAGTCCCTAAATGTTATGTATGCAATTGAATGTGATCGAGTGATTGTTTTGAGCTGGAATTTAACATCTGAGCATGAAATTGGACTAATAAAGGATTGGTAACCTAAATGTTAATAAAGACACTATAATTTGTGAAAATTATGTTTTGGCCCCTAATGTGCAACTTTGAGCAATTGAACCCTGTTTCGAAATCTGATTTCAATGTAATGTTTTTGCTGAAGCATACACACCTTAGGGAATTAATTCAATGCATTTAGACAAGATAAAAAGAAAAAATGGACCGATTTAGTGTATGGTGACATGGCGCTTTTAGTTTAGGTAATGACTGAAGCGTTCTACGTTGCGATGGCTGGAGTTCATGTACCCGCGCCAGGAATCACTGCTGCTATTAATCTAGGGTCACCGTTAGAGCTTCTGCATAGTCTTAGAGGAGTTGAGTTTAGAGGGTTGGTACCTGAGGCATCCGAAGAGTGATTTTCCAGTATAGATTAGATTTTGGATCAGATGAGGTGTAATGATATGCGTAAGCTGGGATGTGCTGTGTCCCTGTTGTAGGGTGATGCATACAGTTAGTGGACCACTGTGATCACGGGCATAGAACCCGGTGATGTGATATGGGAATTCTTCCAAGTTGCCTTTTAGAAAGAAGTATTTGGGAGTTAGATACTTAGATGAGAAGAAAAGTGAGTTCATGGCCTTGGTTCAGGGTAGTATGTCAGTATCTAAGTATGGGGTACAGTTCCTAAGGCTGAGTTAGTATGCACTTGAGTTGGTGCCAGATGAGAGGCATCACTGTGATTGATTTTGTTATGGTTTGGTACAAGATGTAAAGATATATATATATATATATATATATATATATTGGCCATTGACTATACAAATTTTGATGTGTTGGTTACATGGGCGAAGGATATTGATCAGAGTTTGGGTTTATCTCTTTATTTTGGAAGTTCTGGCTCGGGGAAGAGAGCTGCAGATTTTGGTTCTGGTGGTGGTCAGACCAAGAGGCACTGTGATAGGAGGTTCCATCCGGATGCGAGATATGGCGGGGATGGTACTGGGTGAGGGTTGCATGACCAGAGTGCCCAGGTTAGAGCAGCGCATAATGTTTGTTTGGCTTGTGGATCACGAGATTATTTAAGGTGAGACTACCCACGTTTGGCCATAAAGGGATAGGCTCCTACGGTTGTGGTTGTGAATTCTTGTTGGAGTTATGGATTTATGGTGCATTTGAGACATAATTGTCCGTTGCTTGCTAGGGGTAGGCAGGCACCTATTGTTGCACCACCGAGAGGTCATGGGCACGATTGAGTTACAAATCTCGAGGAAAGATTTAAGATGTTGTCGTGCATCTTCAGTTGCTGAGCCGCCAAATTGACCAATTGTGTTGATCATATTAAACATTACCGGTTTTAACTCAAAGTGGTCGGCTTCAATTTCAGGTGTGACAACTCCTGGATTAAGTCCATCAAGATCTTGTTCAAGATAGTCTCGAATAGTTATGTTCCGTGCAAGAATCACTCCTCCACCTGCTCGAACATCTTGATTCATATTGCCGTCTTGATTAGCCATTGCTACTCTTATCCTTCGTCTAAGTCTTTGTAAGGTTCGTTCGATTTCTGGATCAAAGGGATATTCTGGTGTAGTCGGTCTCGCCCTGGTCATATACCAATGCAAAACCAAAGTTTGTTAGCCCTTTGAATCTTAAACAAGAAAGGTAAAAAGAAAGTGCAAGAAAATAAAAACAAAGTCGCTATTGCCAATCCCCGGCAACGGCGCCAAATACTTGTTGCGCGTAATAAGTGCTACGCAATTGTGCAAGTATACACGTTGCAAGTTATAGTATAAAAGATATCGTCTCCACCGGGATTGGTGCCACTTCAAGAATCTAGTCTATTGCACTATAAAAAGTAAAAACACAAATAAATGATTATAGGAGTTTAACTAATAACTAAACTAGAAGGCAATAAAGTAAAAGAATAAATGAGATCAAATGAGAGAGATAGGCTAGGTTATCGTGAGTTGAGGTGTGATAGCCGATTGGATCGTCTTGGAAAAAGAGTGCACGGGCAACTTGCACAACGGGGTTGCCTTGGCAACTAATCGATGGTTACTTGGGCGACTAGTTGGGCAACTACTTGGGCGTCTGGGCAGCAACCTTCAAGGTTCGGCAGAGCGTTCTTCAATGGTTTCTTCTTATCCATAAGTCGAAACTCTAGCTACTTGTGCATGCCTTGATAATACATCCCTGCGTGAATCAAGGGTGAACAACAACCAATCTTGCGCTCCTCTTAGCCGTTGAAATCCTTGACTTATTCCTAAGCCGGATTAATCTTCACCATCAATAGATTGAATAAAGATCATATTCATTCGTTTCTTGAATCTAACTCTCCCGATATTAGATAAATAGATGAAATCACGAGACCCTCTCCCAATTCACTCGCAAACAAGAATAAGAACCAAGAATGAATAAACCTTGAATAGAAAAGTGCAAACTCTTATTACCTAAACAAAAACCAATAGTTTCTCGCAACCACAAAATACAATAACCATAGCCAAATATATTTAGTTCATGGCTAGGTTCCAAAGAAACACAAGATAAATAATCCGTAGCATGAACCCAATCGAACAAGAAAGAAAAAGATGAAGAAGGAGGCTTGTCGAAATCCTCCTTGCCCTAGATGCTTGTCGAAATTTCTCTCCTCTTGCCCTCCTTAGAGTTGTCGAAATTCCCCTCTCTTTCTCTCCTTGGATTGTCGAAATCTCTCTCTTATTTATAGGGCTAGGTCAAAGTCCTTCTTTGAGGAGGAAGTTAAGTTGGAATTAAATTATCTTTAAAGAATATAATTCTTTATTATAATTATATTCCTACTAGAACTTCTCCTATCTTCTTGGAATTTACTTCTTCTTTAATCTTTTCATGGAAATCAAATTCCTTTGGGATTGGGCTTTGCTCCACGTCATCTTGGGCTTGTCTAGTTATCAATTTCGACTACCATATCACCTTTGCTCTTGTCGACAATTGCCCTGGCAACTGGCTCGGCGTCTCCTTCATGCATTGCCCTGGCAACTAGCTCGGCATCTCCGTCATGTATTGCCCTGGCAACTAGCTCTAGCCTTGCTTTGGCAAGTGATCCTGCACATACACACAAAACACACCAAAGCATTATCTTTTCCCACAAAAACTACCAAGTTATGTAATCAAGCTCAACGATGGAAGGAAACATGGATTAATGCATGAATGGCTAATTATGCAACTAATATGAGCCTAAGTCTAACAATAATATGAGTAAAAAGGGTAAGAAAAATAGTACTTTTGAACACTTATCACACCCCCAAACTCGAATTATTGCTTGTCCTCAAGCAATGCAAACTCATAATTACCTGCCAACACTTAGGAATTACTCGGAATCAAACTATAATGCTTGTGAGTGTGTGCGGAGTTGTGTTCAAGTTGATTTTTCGGATTCTATGCAAACAAGAGGTTTTCAAATTACTTCATTGGGTTCTTTTTAACATGTTTTAACTAGAGCCAGTTTTGGGCACCTCTAGTGTTTTGTTTTTAATTTTATTAAGTTAATTTATTCGACTAGAGCCGGTTTTAGGCACCTCTAGCGATCAATATTTTTAACACATACTAGAGCCAGTTTCGGGCACCTCTAGCATTCATCCAATTTTTATTCTAATCCCCCAATTTGTTAATTATCAACCTAAGTTCACTAGAATTCCTTAAATCAATCAAACCACAACAGTGTTTCATCAAATTTAGCATCATAGTAAAATTCTAAGTTTTTCCATGGTTATCCTAGAATAAAAATTCTATCAATTAAGTGCATTGGCAAAGTCATCATCGGATATTCTTCAAATCTAAGCAATTCTTATTCCAACTAAAGGCATGGAAAGAAATTTATGTATCCTAAATGTAATACTTAAGATGAATGTAACTAAACATGGTAACTACTAATAACAATCCCCCCCAAACTCAAGTGAGGCATTGTCCTCAATGCATGCATGAAAGAAAAATAAAAATAACGAAAAATAAAATGCATACAAGGACTTACTCCGAGAGTTCGTCATCGTAGATGATTAGTTTCCTTTTGGTCGGTGTCTTGATTCTCTTCCTTGAACGCGATGGTTGTTTCCTTGTTGCCGGTGGTGGAATCGATCCTCGTACGAGGTTGTCCTCATCGTCCTCTTCATCAATGTCATTGGTTTTTCGCTTGGATGATTCAATTGGTGCGGTCTTTGTTGGTGCAATGGAGGACTCGTCCGAATCTGAAAAATCAGAAAGTGATTCCGCAGGAGTTGATTCGGGCATAAGTGCTTTACCTTTGGCTTTTGCAGTGGTTGCCGTGGTATCTTCAGGGTTGGTTGCCGTGGCATCAGCTTGTGCAGGCACGATGTAGGTTGCCGCGACATCATCTGTTGTTGTTGCCGTGGCAAGTAGTCGGTAGTGAATTTCCTTAGCATAGTTGTTGTGATTCTTGTTGTGGAAAAGAAAACAAAGAAAACCTGGAAACTAAAGATAATGAAGAAAAATAAAATTCTCCTAAAAATAAAAATAAAAAAATAGAAAGAAAAAGAAAATATTGAAAGGAGATCATGCTCATGCATCTCCTAAGGTGACCACTTCTTTGTTACGTTCCACATGGGCACCATTGTAGTGCTTCAATCTTTGTCCATTAACTTTGAATTCATGGTTGTCAGAGATGGACTTGATTATCACAGCACCATGGGAGAATAGTTTGACGACTTCGAATGGTCCCGACCATCTTGATTTCAGCTTTCTCGGGAAAAGTTTTAGCCGAGAATTGAATAAGAGAACTAGTTGCCCTGTCATGAATTGCCGCGGAAATAGTTTCTTGTGATGCCATTGCTTTGTTTTCTCCTTGTAGATTCATGCATTGTTATAGGCGAGTGCACAGAATTCTTCTATCTCATTGAGGTCCAACAAACACTTTTGTCCGGCACTTTCCCAATCCATATTCACGGTCTTGATTGCCCAGTATGCCTTGTGTTTGATTTCGACCGGTAGATGGCATGTTTTGCCATAGACAAGTCGGAAGGGGGACATACCTAATGGTGTTTTGAATGCAGTGCGATATGCCCAAAGTGCACCATCTAGTCTTAATGACTAATCCTTCCTAGAGGGATTTATAACTTTCTCGAGTATACCCTTCAATTCTCGGTTGGAAATTTCTGCTTGCCCGTTGTTTTGTGGGTGATATGACTTGGCGTTGCAACATCTTGGCAATTAGTCTGTTGTCAAAATGCTTGCCTTCGTCACTGATAATTGCTCTCGGCATCCCAAACCGTGTAAATATGTTTTTCTGCAAGAATTGTTGAACGGTCTTGGAATCGTTGTTGGGAACTGCAGCTGCCTCAACCCATTTAGACACGTAGTCGACGGCAAGTAAAATGTAGAGGTTGCCGAATGAAGATGGGAAAGGTCCCATAAAATCAATCCCCCATACATCAAACAATTCCACCTCGATGATGTTCTGGAGCGGCATCTCATGTCGTCTAGAGATATTGCCCGTCCTCTGGCAACGATCACATTGCTTGTAAAAGTTTTGGGCATCTTTGTACAATGTTGGCCAATACAACCCAGATTGCAAAACTTTGGCCGCGGTACGAGTTCCTCCAAAATGTCCTCCATAGGATGAAGAATGGCATTGCCGGAGTACATTCTGTTGCTCTTCTTCAGGAACACATCGGCATATAACCTAATCTGTACATTGTTTAAACAAAAGAGGCTCGTCCCAAAAGTAATGCTTAGCATCATGGCAGAACCGCTTCTTCCCTTGTTGAGTAATTCCATAAGGTAAAATACCACAAACAAGGAAATTAACTAAATCCGCATACCAGGGTATTGCCGAGGCATGTGCTGCCATGGCGACTGCTCCTAAAATTGCCGAGGCGTGCGCGTCAAAGGCTGCTGCGACGTCGAGAGTTGCCGAGGCGTGTGTATCCATGGTTGCCGAGACGTCGAGGGTTGCCGAGGCATGCGCGTCCATGGTTGCTGAGGCAACTAAAATTTGTTCATCCGGGAATGCATCGCATATCTCTAGATCCGCGTCCTCCTCCCTGTTGCGTACTAAACGTGATAAGTGATCGGCCACTTGATTTTTTGTTCCTTTCCTGTCCTTAATTTCAATATCAAATTCTTGTAAAAGTAATATCCAATGAATCAAACGAGGTTTAGCATCCTTTTTAGCAAATAGATATTTGATTGCCGAAAGGTTCGTATGAGCAATTACCTTTGTACCAATCAAATAGGATCGAAACTTGTCAAATGCGAAAACTACAGCTAGTAACTCTTTCTCCGTTGTTGTGTAATTCACTTGAGCACTATTAAGAGTTTTACTAGCGTAGTATATCACATGGAAGGTCTTACCTGTGCGTTGGCCTAGGATCGCTCCTCTCTGCGAAATCACTTGCATCACACATGAGCTCAAAAGGTAGCGTCCAATCTGGTGGAACGACAATGGGTGCTGAGGCAAGCTTTTTCTTTAGGGTTTCGAATGCTTGGGGTGCAAGAATCATCAAAATCGAAGACTTTATCCTGTTCAAGCAAATTGCACAAGGGTTTAGTGATTTTAGAAAAATTATGAATGAACCTCCTGTAAAAACCTGCATGTCCAAGAAAACTTCGAATTCCTTTAACCGAACTTGGTGGGGGTAATCTCTCGATCACGTCCACCTTGGCTTTGTCTACTTCAATTCCCTTGGATGAAATCTTGTGGCCGAGCACTATTCCTTCATCTACCATAAAATGGCATTTCTCCCAATTGATGACTAAATCAGTTTCTTCACATCTTGCCAGCACCCTCTCTAAATTGCTGAGACAGCTGTCGAAGTCATTACCGAAAACAGAAAAATCATCCATGAAGATCTCAAGGAAGTCTTCAACCATGTCTGAAAAGAGTGCCATCATGCATCTTTGGAAGGTTGCCGGGGCGTTACACAATCTGAACGGCATCATTCAGAAGGCATAAGTACCGTATGGGCATGTGAAGGTTGTCTTTTCTTGATCTTCTAGTGCTATGGCAATTTGATTGTAACCTGAATAACCATCAAGAAAATAATAAAAGGGTTTACCTGCAAGACGGTCAGGCATTTGATCAAAAAAGGGTAATGGGAAGTGATCTTTCCTGGTGGCTTTGTTTAGCTTTCGATAATCCATACAAACCCTCCAACCGGTCACAGTCCTGGTTGGGATAAGTTCATTGTTTTCATTACTTACCACTGTTATACCTCCCTTTTTTGGTACACATTGTACCGAACTTACCCATGTACTATCAGAGATAGGGTATATAATGCCGGCGTCAAGCCACTTGATGATTTCTTTCATTACAACCCCTTTCATGGCATGATTCAGTCTCCTCTGGGCCTCAATTGAAGGTTTGTGATCATCTTCCAACAAAATCTTGTGCATGCACACTTCCGGGCTAATTCCCTTCAAGTCGGCAATTGTCCACCCTATTACCTTTTTATGTAGCTTCAACATCTTGATCAGCTTCTTTTCCTGCTCAGGCTGTAACTTAGAAGAAATAATTACAGGCAATGTATTATCGGTTCCTAAGTATGCATATTTTAGTTGCTCTGGCAATTGTTTCAACTCAAGAATCGGTGGTTGTTCAATAGAGGGTTTTTCGAGCTTACCTTCCTTATCTGAGTAATCCAGTGGTTCAAAGTATGTACCTGGTCGATTGACTAGCCAATTTGCCTCTTCTTGTTGTTCCTCATCACCGGTTCTTCATACTCCTCAGGTTCCTCTTGATCGGCAATGTAGTTGCCGAGGCAACTAAATTCATCGTCGAAGTTAAACTCTATCGTGGCAAGAAGAAGTTGGCATTCTTCTGGATCATCGGAAGGCCTTAGTGTTTGGAACACATTTAGTTTAACTTGCTGGTCATTCACCCTCATTGTGAGTTCTCCCTTTTCAACTAAGAATGGTCTCCCGAGAATGATGGGTGCATGCTCATCTGCTTCACAATCCAAAACAATAAAGTCAGCGGGAAAAATAAATTTATCAACTTTTACCAGTATGTCCTCAATTTTTCCCCCTCGATGCACATAAGATCTGTCGGCTAGCTATAGCATAACTGTTGTAGGTCTTGCCTTCCCGATTCCTAGTTTCTGGAAAACCGATTTAGGCATCAAGTTTATGCTAGACCCAAGGTCGCATAATGCTTTCCCGACATAGTGGTTTCCCATGGAATAGGGTATTGTGAACTTGGCATAGTTTGGCATTTGTTCAATTGCTTCCACCAATGGCAAGTTGATGTGGACTTGCTTTAGGATATAAAGAAACTTCTTGAATTGGTATTCTTGCTTTTGTCGCTTCAACCTTTGTGGGAATGGTGGTGGAAGTCGGATATCTTCGATCCTTTCATTGGTTTGGAACCTGATTGACGGTATTGCCAGGACAATTGGAGTTGCCGAGGCGTTATCAACTGGGGTTGCTGAGGCATGCTTATCGTAAGTTGACAAGGCATCTTTATCGTCGGTTGCCGAGGCATGCTTATTGCCGGTTGCCGCGGCAATTCCTGGTTCAACATCTGAGGCTTTACCGCTAGGTTCGTCTTGATCTTTTTGTGGAGTTTTGTTTGATGAGCGGGTTTGAGCCTCTCTAAGTTGTTCGCCACTTCTAGTGGTGATCGCCTTACATTGCTCATGGCCAGTTCCTCTTGCGACTTCAGTATCGCTAGGTAAACCTCCTTGCGGTCTAGTATTCAGATTTTGAGCAAACTGTCCTACTTGATTTTCCAATGATTTGATTTTCGCCTCTTGGTTTTGCAATCTCATCTCGGTCCTGTTAATAAAAACATCAGTTCTTTTTATGAAATTACTATTCTCAACCATATAAGATTCAGTTCTCATCATAAAAGCATTTAGAGAATTTTCCAAAGAACTAGATGTTGTCGGTTGTTGCTGCGGTAAATGTTGCCATGGCATATTCTGCTGGAATCCCGATGCTTGTGCATTTTGATTGTTCTAGTTTAGAGCATTGTTTGGATTACTCCATGAAAAATTCAGGTGCTTCTTCCAAGCTGGATTGTATGTATTGGACATCACATTGTTGTTCCGATTGTAATTCCCCACATAGAAGCTGGATTCCGGATTATGCATACATTAAGAAGAATTATGGTTATCACCACATAACTCACAAAAAGAATCCATTACCTTGACCTCATGTGTGTTGTTTGGTTTTTCCATGTTCTGGACCATCTTGGTTAAAGTGGCCAATTGTGCCGAAATTGAATCTGATGATCCTACTTCATGTATTGTGGCTTGGCGTCTAACTCATCCTCTTCTAGTAGATGGGAATTGATAATCATTCTTGGCCAGCCTGTTTAAAATTTGCATTACTTCCTCCGGCGACTTATCTAGAAGTATGCCGTTTGCTGAGGCATCTAGCATCATCCTTCTTGGTGTATTCACGGCGTTGTAAAACATTGTTACTTGAGTCCACACCGGGAATCCGTGTAGGGGGCATTTGTGTAGAAGTTCTCTATATCGCTCCCAAGCCTCGTACATGGATTCATCATCTGCCTGCCGAAAAGAAGTAATGTCGTTACGAAGTTTATCAGTCAAATTTGTAAGATTAAACCGAGCAAGGAAATCACGACAAAGATCAGTCCAAGATGCTATTAATCTGGCAGGAATGCTATTCAACCATGCTTTCGCCCTATCCCTCAGTGAATAGGGGAATAATCTTAATCGTAAGACATCGGGGGTGACTCCGTGTATTTTGAACGAGTTACAAATCTCGAGGAAAGATTTAAGATGTTGTCGTGCATCTTCAGTTGCTGAGCCGCCAAATTGACCAATTGTGTTGATCATATTAAACATTACCGGTTTTAAATCAAAGTGGTCGGCTTCAATTTTTGGTGTGACAACTCCTGGATTAAGTCCATCAAGATCTTCTTCAAGATAGTCTCGAATAGTTCTGTTTCGTGCAATAATCTCTCCTCCTCCTGCTAGAACATCTTGATTCATATTGCCGTCTTGATTAGCCATTGCTACTCTTATCCTTCGTCTAAGTCTTTGTAAGGTTCGTTCGATTTCTGGATCAAAGGGATATTCTGGTGTAGTCGGTCTTGCCCTGGTCATATACCAATGCAAAACCAAAGTTTGTTAGCCCTTTGAATCTTAAACAAGAAAAGTAAAAAGAAAGTGCAAGAAAATAAAAACAAAGTCGCTATTGCCAATCCCCGGCAACGGCGCCAAAAACTTGTTGCACGTAATAAGTGCTACACAATTGTGCAAGTATACATGTTGCAAGTTATAGTATAAAAGATATCGTCTCCACAGGGATTGGTGCCACTTCAAGAATCTAGTCTCTTGCACTGTAAAAAGTAAAAACACAAATAAAGGATTATAGGAGTTTAACTAATAACTAAACTAGAAGGCAATAAAGTAAAAGAATAAATGAGATCAAATGAGAGAGATAGGCCAGGTTATCGTGAGTTGAGGTGTGATAGCCGATTGGATCGTCTTCGTAAAAGAGTGCATGGGCAACTCAGTTGCCGTGGCAACTTTCACAACGGGGTTGCCTTGGAAACTAATTGATGGTTGCCTGGGCGACTAGTTGGGCAACTACTTGGGCGTCTGGGCAACAACCTTCAAGGCTCGGTAGAGCGTTCTTCAACGGTTTCTTCTTATCCCTAAGTCGAAACTCTAGCTACTTGTGCATGCCTTGATAATACATCCCTGCGTGAATCAAGGGTGAACAACAGCCAATCTTGCGCTCCTCTTAGCCGTTGAAATCCTTGACTTATTCCTAAGCCAGATTAATCTCCACTAATAATAGATTGAATAAAGATCATATTCATTCGTTTCTTGAATCTAACTCTCCTGATATTAGATAAATAGATGAAATCACGAGATCCTCTCCCAATTCACTCGCAAACAAGAATAAGAACCAAGAATGAATAAACCTTGAATAGAAAAGTGCAAACTCTTATTACCTAAACAAAAACCAATAGTTTCTCACAACCACAAAACACAATAACCATAGCCAAATAGATTTAGTTCATGGCTAGGTTCCAAAGAAACACAAGATAAATAATCCCTAGCATTAACCCAATCGAACAAGAAAGAAAAAGATGAAGAAGGAGGCTTGTCGAAATCCTCCTTGCCCTAGATGCTTGTCAAAAAATTCTCTCCTCTTGCCCTCCTTGGAGTTGTCGAAATTCCCCTCTCTTGCTCTCCTTGGATTGTCGAAATCTCCCTCTTATTTATAAGGCTAGGTCAAAGTCCTTCTTTGAGGAGGAAGTTAAGCTGGAATTAAATTATCTTTAAAGAATATAATTCTTTATTATAATTATATTCCTACTAGAACTTCTCCTATCTTCTTGGAATTAAATTCTTCTTTAATCCTTTCATGGAAATCAAATTCCTTTGGGATTGGGTTTTGCTCCACGTTATCTTGGGCTTGTCTAGTCATCAATTTCGACTACCATATCACCTTTGCTCTTGTCGACAATTGCCCTGGCAACTGGCTCGGCGTCTCCTTCATGCATTACCCTGGCAACTAGCTCGGCATCTCCTTCATGTATTGCCCTGGCAACTAGCTCTAGCCTTGCTTTGGCAAGTGATCCTGCACATACACACAAAACACACCAAAGCAACATCTTTTCCCACAAAAACTACCAAGTTATGTAATCAAGCTCAACGATGGAAAGAAACATGGATTAATGCATGAATGGCTAATTATGCAACTAATATGAGCCTAAGTCTAACAATAATATGATTAAAAAGGGTAAGAAAAATAGTACTTTTGAACACTTATCAGCAAGCTTTTGAAAAGTTGAAGGAAGTTTTAACACAAGATCTACTCTTGATTCTACCTGAGTCAAGGAAAGAGTTTGTGGTGTATAGCGACGCATCCTACGTTGGTTGTGGTATGTGTTGATGCAAGGTAGGAAAGTTGTAGCTTATGCATCAAGATAGTTGAAGGTGCACGAGCTCAATTACCCTACGCATGATCTTGAGCTTTTTGCGGTGGTGCTTGCGATGAAGACTTGGAGACATTAACTTTATGGTGAAAAGTGTATTGTGTACAAAGATCACAAAAGTTTGAAGTATTTGATGTCGTAAAAGGAGTTGAATCTTAGGCAACGAAGATGGTTAGAGTTGCTTAAGGATTATGATTTGACAATTGAGTATCATCCGGGCAAGGCAAATGTTGTGGCTGATGGTTTGAGTAGAAAAGTTATGGTGGAGTTGAGGGCTTTTTTGCGAGGTTGAGTGTGACCAGTGATGGAGGTTTGTTGGCCGGGTTACAAGTGAAGCCATTTTCTCACAGTTGATTATGGAAAAGTAACCTTATGATAAGGCTTTGGTATCGCATATCAGGGACATCATGGATGGAAATCATATAAATTTTCACTTTAATGGTAATGGGGTGCTGTATTTTAAAGATCGGAAAGTAGTGCCTAGTGATGTGGAGTTGAGGTAGATGATTTTGACCGAGCCACATGCTAGTCGTTTTGCTATGCATCCCGGTAGTTCGAAGATGTATCGAGATTTAAAGGTATAGTACTATTGGGTGGGTTTAAAAAAGGATGTGGCTAATTTTGTTGCTAGATATATGGTATGTCAGCGTGTGAAGGCTGAACACCAGTTTCCTTCCAATTTGTTGCAACTGTTAAGAATTCTGGAGTGGAAATAGGAGAGGATCACCATGGATTTTGTGTCGCGTTGCCTTTGACACTGACTAAAAAGGATTCTATTTGGGTGATTGTTGATCGGTTTATGAAGTGTTCACATTTTCTACCAGTACATACGACATATACTTTGGATAGGCTGGCAGATCTTTATGTTGCTGAATTTGTGAGGTTGAACGAGGTGCCCAAGTCGATTGTTTCGAATAGGGATCTGCGGTTTATAGTGAGCTTTTGGGAATGTTTGTATCGCACTTTGGGTACATGCTTGAATTTCAGTACTTCATATCATCCTCAGACGGATGGTCAGTTGTAGCGTGTGATTCTAATTTTGGAGGATATGTTGAGATGTTGCATCATTGAGTAAGGAAATTGGGAAAGGCAATTTCCTTTGGTAGAGTTTGCGTAAAATAATAGCTATTAGGCAAGTATAAAGATGGTACCGTATGAAATATTGTATGGTAGAAAGTGTTGTACACCCTTGTGTTGGGCTGAGGCTGGGGAAAAATATGTTTCCGTGCATGATGTATTGAAAGACACGGATGAGAAAGTAAAGCTTATTTGCGATCATTTAAAAGCGGCCTCGGATAGGCAGAAATCCTACACGGATTTGAAGCGTAGAGAGATTGAGAATGCGGTTGGTGAAAAAGTATTCTTGAAAGTCTCACCTTGGAAGAATGTGATGCACTTTGGACGCAAAGGGAAGTTGAGTCCGAGGTTTATTGGACCGTACGAGGTGTTGGAACGTATAGGTCATGTGGCTTATGAGTTGAGTTTGCCTCCTGATTTGGAGAAGATTCATGATGTGTTTCTTGTATCCATGTTGTGGAGGTATCATTCAGATCCTTCGCACGTGATGCCAGTAAAGGATGTTGAGTTGCAACTGGATTTGTCTTATGATGAGGAACCAGTAAAGATCATTGAATCCAGTAGTAAAGTTCTTCATGGCAAGACGATTGATCTTATTAAGGTGTTGTGGCGATATTGCGGTGTTGAAGAGGCCACGTGGGAGAGTAAGTCAGACATGGTTGAGCAGTTTCCACATCTGTTCCCATCAAGTGAATTTTGAGGATGAAATTTATTAAGGGGAGAGTTGTAACACCCCAGTTTTGGGCTTAGGAGTTTTCTAGGTGGTTTAGATGGTCTGATGGATCAGAGTAGAGGATTCGGTCAGTTTCAGGATTTAATTCGAAAATAATATTTTTGGGTAAGATAAAAATATGGGAAAATGTTCTAAAATCATTATTTAATATGTAAATGATTTTGGTAAAATCAATTTTGCAAAAAGAGGTCTCGAGATTGGACATTTTTGTTAGTGACCAAAATGTAAATTTTAACTGTTTTTGGTGACTGTTTTGTAAAAGGGTCAAAACTTAGAATATTTAAGGAGATATTTGGCCAAAGTCTAATATCATACTTTTTCTCTTTTAATTGGATAGTTTAGAAAGGGTTTTTAATGAGGTAAAAGGTTTGGGGAGATTAATTTCATAATTGGTTTTAAAGAAAATTTTACGTAACTAACTTTTCACCAAAAGCTTTTCTCTTAAATTCTCTCTAGCCAAACACTCTTTTCCACTTCAATTTTCTCAAGTAAATACTTGATTTCAACATTCTTTTATTTCCAAATGGATTCTTAATGATTTCCTAACAAAACCTATTTGATTTGTTCTTGTTTTCTCAAGAAAATTCATCCAACTAAGAGGAAAGACAAATTTAGAGGTGAGCTTCGTTCTTCTCCTCTAATATAAGGTTCTTTACTAAAATTCCCAAGTTATTGACCCTTTACATATATTTTCTAACTTGATTTGATGATTAAATAATGGAAAATTATTCAAATCAGGGTTTAATTGATTGGATTGATGGATTTTCATATAGGCTATATTTTTCCAAGTTCTTGATTGATTCTAATCATGATTTTGATGTTCAATAATATTAATAAGTGGGCTTTAACATTGAATCCCGAAACTAGGTGAATCTCTAATTTTCTAGGTTGTGAGTTGTGAGTTTTTGAGATGTTATGGAGGTTTATGAATGCTGGAGCTATAAGGATGATGCTATTGTGTTTTTAGATGTTAATTGATGGGTTAAAATGTTAGGTTGTGGCTGGGTTAAGTTTGGAAGATGTTTGATGTTGATTTCGGTTATTGTGGAGGGAAATTGGGTAGAGTATGTTGAGGTTTTACGTGAATCGATGTTGGTGGCTGTTGAATGCATTTTCATGCATTGAATCCTCTATTTTTGTGTGGATAAAATAGGGGAAGTTGGTCATCAAGCTTGAATGGTCATTTCGAAAGCTTTGGAGGTGTGTTTACAAAATCGGCAAGCGAGGCTTTGCGTGTGGATGAGTGAGAACGAGTTTTACAACTTTTAAAATATGTTTGAAAGTTGTGTTTGGGGGTTTAGATCAAGCTTGAAATGCTGGTCTAAGCTTGGATGTAAGTAAAGGATGAATTCTCTATCGAACTCGGTTTGGCAATTGGTATTTATGCACTTGTTCTAATGAATTGATTACTCACTATATATGCATGTTTTGAGCATGGTTTAATGTTGGAAATTGATTATATAATGATGAGGATGCATTGTGAGGTAATGCATGTTTTGTTAATGTTTGTGAACATTAGTTAATGCAAGGTTGATTGCATTGGTTAAATGGATTTGATGATGCATATGAAAATAGTGAGCTAATGTTAATGAAATGAATTATATTGGCAAGTGATGGTATGAAAAGGTTCTAGAAATGTTATCGGATATAGTTGGTCGGCCATAGGATTGATTGTGCACTATAATAAGTCGCCTTGGATGTTAAGGGGTTTTGATCCGATGTGCCGAAAACTCTATCCAAGTACCCTAACGGCCGAAGGGTTTTGATCTTTGTACCGAAGACTCTCGTTAGTGGGTTATGCATCCAACTAATGTGTGGGGTTTTATTTTACCCGGATGTAAAAGTACCATTAATTCCGGTTGTGATGGCATGAAGTGTTGGGAACACTTGTTGAATCCATGTATCCGATGTTATGTTTTGAAAAGTGGAACTTGGTTGATGATCACTTGTAAGCCAATATAATTGATGATGTATCTTGAGATGAATTATGTTGATTAATGTTGATTTAAACATGTTTTATTCTTTAAGCCTTACATTGGTAGTATGTATGGGAAAGCTTAAATTGAGGGTAGAAAATGGGATCTTGCTATTGATTCATGACACATGTTTCAGATGGTTTAATATGCATGTGCTGGAAATGTTAAGTGCATGGTTTGATAAGGCATGATGTTGAAATGATGTTTACAAAGTGTTCTGGAAAGTGGTTTTTCAAAATGATTGTTAAATTATTTTAAATGCATTGATTGTGGTTGGTTTTTGAGCATTCCTCCCTAAGCCTAGTGTGCTTACGCTCTCTTTTTTCCATTAATGCAGAGAATTAAAGGTTGGAGGTAGCGAGCAAGCAAAAAGAAAATCCAAGGACTTGTGTTTATGAAAGTACGATTTTGGTATAAACTTGTAGTAATAAAGGCAATGTGGTCGTTTATTGTTTGGGAGGGTTATTTGCTGAACTCACTAGTTGTGTAAGTTTATGTTGATGTTTTGGATGTGTAATTGGACATTTATGATTGTTTGAATTTTGGTTTGAGGTTTTTACTTGTAGAGTAGGGTGCATGCCTATCGATGATGTGGATGCTAGTGCTAGGCTTGTTAGACTTGCTTAATACGTTGTTATGTTGGTGATAAGCATGTTCTTGATGATGTATGATGTTTAGTAATGTGTTGAATATGTTTAGATTGAGCCAAAGTGTCATATGTTGGACCTAGAGGTCATTATAGGCCATTGTGTACCGGTACGGGTACCCAACGATCAGTACATAAGGTCAGGGAAACCTTAATCCATCGAAAATTAACAAAGGGTATCAGTATGCCTTGAGGAATTTTTGTACTAGTGTCGGTACACGAGTTTGAGTACCGGTACACCCCTTCATTTTCAAAGAGTCGTACCAATATGCGGGGTACCATATAAATATGTGTTTTGGTCACTAGAATTCTGAGTTTTTGAGAAATCACAAGAGGGATTGGTACAGGATCAAGACCGTATCGGTACGGGTGGGTCAACATACCGTATCGATATGGATATACGTGTATCAATACAAGTAGCCATTATGTTCATTCAGCCCTATTGGTCCGGGCTTGCCCGTATCAGTACGTCTTGTTGTTTGTGCATATCAATTTGCTGAAGTTTGGAAATCTTGTAATTTAGTCCCTGAATGTTATGTATGCAATTGAATGAGATCGAATGATTATTTTGAGCTGGAATTTAACATGTGAGCATAGAATTGGACTAATAATGGATTGCCAACCTAAATGTTAATAAAGACCCTATCATTTGCGAAAATTATGTTTTGGTCCCTAATGTGCAACTTTGAGCAATTGAACCTCGTTTTGAAATCTAATTTCAATGTAATGTTTCCACTGAAGCATGTACACCTTAGGGAATTAATTTGATGCATTTTGACAAGATAAAAGGAAAAATATACCGGTTTAGGTTATTAGCTCAGGTTTGCTTCGGCAAACCTAATGTGATCCTTTTAGTTCGGTTTTGGCTAGGCCGGGCTAAGGGTGTTACAATGGTAAATGGTATGGAAAATCTTGCCGCGCCTTTGTGCCAACACTACTCCAATGGGATAATCGCTGGCATCACACATGAGCTTAAAAGGCTCATTCAGTCCGGTGCCACAACTATAGGGGCATTAATCAATCTTTCCTTAAGTCCTTGAAACATTTTTAAACAATAATCATCAAATACAAAAGTGGCATTTTGTTCTGAAAGCAAGCATAGAGGTTTAGAAATGTCTGAGAAGTCTTTAATGAACGACAATAAAAACCTGCATGTCCTAAAAACTTTTGATACCTTTTACACTTATGGAGGTTGCAACTGTTTGATTACCTCCACCTTCATCTTTTCTACTTCCAGGCCTCTCTTAGTTACTCTGCGACCGAAAACTATTCCTTCCTTCACCATGAAATGGCATTTTTCCTAGCTTAAGAACAAGTTTGTCTCAATACATCTCCTCAAAACAAGCTCTAGACTCTGAAGGCATTCCTCCAATGTTTTGCCAAAAACTGAGAAATCATCCATGAAAACTTCTAGGTTGTTCTCAATTATGTCAGAGAAAATAGACGTCATACGTCGTTGGAATGTTGCCGGAGTATTACACAGTCCAAAGGGCATTCTCCTAAAGGCGTATTCCCCATATAGAAAAGTGAATGTGGTTTTCTCCTGATCCTCTAGAGCGATGGCAATCTGATTATAACTTGAACAGCTGTCTAGGAATAAATAGTATGCCTTACCTTCCAGTTTATCCAACATTTGGTCGATGAAGGGCAAGAGGAAGTGATCTTTCTTGGTGGCATTATTTAGCTTCCTATATTCCATGTATACTCTTCACTCGGTAATAGTTGTAGAAGGAATCAACTCATCCTTGTTGTTTTGAACTACAGTCATGCCACCTTTCTTTATCACGCATTACACCGAGCTTACCCACGAGCTATCAGAAATGGGATAAATTATCCCAGCATCTAGCCATTTGATAATTTCTTTCTTAGCTACCTCTTTCATGCTCGGGTTCAGTCTTCTCTGGCCCTCAATTATTTTGCTATGATAGTCCTCCAAGATTATTTTGTCCATGCAAATAGTGGGGCTTATTCCTCAAATATCGACCAAGGTCCATCCTAGAGATTGTTTATATTTGCTTAAAATTTGTAGCAATCTTTCCTCCTGATCATTAGATAGATTAGTAGCAATGATCATTGGCAGAGTAGAGTGGTTACCTAAGTAGGCGTACTTGAGGTGGTCTGGCAACGATTTTAGTTCCATCTCTGGTGGCTCCTCGATGGATGGTTTAGGTGCATTGATTTCTCTTCCCACCAACTTAAATGGTTCTGGCTGGCCAAAATAATTAGAAACTTTATTCTCTAATGTTGTTCCTTTAGTGTCTTCATTCATGTTAATTTCATCATCCCGTTCCCTGGCGTCATCTTTTGTGTTTTGGTACAATTGTGCCACGTCTATAGTGAAAATGGACTACATCATCTCATCAACTTGGCATTCCTCTGGTTCATCTGCACATTTAAGAGCTTGAAATACATTAAACGTAACATGTTGGTTATTCATGTGCATAGTAAGTTCACATTTATAAAAATCAATTAAGGCTCTACCTATGGCAAGGAATGGTCTGCCCAACATGATTGGGATATTCATGTCTGCCTCATAATCTAAAATGATAAAATCAGCTGGAAATATAAATTTATCTACCTTTACCAGCATATCCTCAATCTTACACTTAGGATGTGCCAAAGATCGGTCCGCCAACTGAAGTGTTATGGTGGTAGGCCTTGCTTCGATGCTGACCTTTTTGAAAATAGACATTGGCATCAAATTGATGTTGGCTCCCAGGTCACACAGTGCTATACCCATGAATCATTTGCCAATGGTACAAGGAATAGTAAAACTTTCCAGATCTTTCAGCTTAGGTGGCAATCGATTGAGTATCATTGCACTGCACCCCTCAGTGAGAGCTATAGTCTCAAAATCAACCAATTTCCTCTTTTTGGACAAAATGGCATTCATGAATTTAACATAATTGGGCATTTTCTCAAGAGCTTCTACTAACGGTATGTTGATCTTTAACTGCTTAAGAACTTCTAAGAAGCATTTAAATTGATGATCCTGCTTGTGCTTCTATAGTCTTTATGAAAACGATGGAGGTGGATAAGTAAATGCTGACTCTACCGACTTTGCCAAGGGTTTGCTGGCATTCGACTGAGGTCTGGCATGGGATAGAGGTTTGGCATCACTTATGCCCGCTTCTTTCTTCTTTACTTCTTTTGGTTCATCTATTGGTCCTTTCTCTTGACAATTGGCTGGCTGTTTGATAGGTATCTTAGTCCCGCATTGTTTTCCACTCCAAAGAGTTACAAATTTGCATTGTTCATTGCCTCTCTACCGAGCATCTTTTGTATCGCTTGTGTAATACCCCTAACCCGACTTAGGAGTAAACTGAATTAGGAAGTGTTAAAGAACAAACATTTAAAACAAATGAGCAACCTTGAAACAAAGATTCAACGACTTAACACTTCATAAATATGCATACGAGTAGAATTCAGGGTAACTTTTTTTAATTCAAAGATCTAAGCCTCAGCTTTAGAACATGTATCAACTATACATATATTAAGCACTATACATGAATCACTAGCTTATAACATATCCTTATATTCTTTGTATTTCAGATTTCAAGGTTTTTTAAAAAGGTTATCTATTCACACAAAGATTCTTCTCATAAATAAAGATTGTGTATTAGCGTACTTCTAACCTTTCTTAAAACAATAGATTAAGGTCTAAGATTATTTGGTAAAATAGAAAAACTAGATTATCAATCCTGGAGCTTCCGGTTTTTCTCATATACATACAAAACTTGTTATCAAGATTACCATACAAACATAACATGGTATAATCTGCTATAAGTATAAATCCGTAGAGATAAAACTTCAGGTAATGTGATTATCTTAGACTAGCCCTTAAACAATCATTCATTTAACATGTCCAACATATCTAACCAACAAGAAATTCTTTGAGTATCATAATCAACATATTTAACCAATCAGATCTGAACGCATATAACTATCAGTAACCACCATACTTATACCATAACTATCAGACAATTTCTTATTTAGCCAATAATCTAATTAAACTAGTTATCTTAACATTTCAGAATTTATCACATGATACTAATTATATATATATATATATATATATGCAGGCTTACTTTCATATCACTAAGGTGGTCTAGAAACCTAAAGCACGGTTAGAGATTTAAGCAACCATACGACATACTAACATTTATAATTCATATGGTAAGCAACTAAGAATTAATTAAAGATCCTTTACATCATTGGAAGATTAAAATAAACTTATATACAAATATATCCAAAATAAAGGCCAAATGCACTATGTATGCTTATCAACTAAGTGCCACCACTTAGGAGTTCTAGAGATATAAAATCATATCATACTCGAAGGTTCTTGTGATCACGTCCAAGCTTAAGAGAAAATTGAAGACATAATTTTCCCTAAAAGGTAGTGAAGGAAAATAAGGTAAGCAGTTGCTTAGTGAGGTAGCATTAAAGCAAAATAAATCATAGAACAATAATCGGTCCTTTCACCAATATTTATCAATCATATATATAATTCTAGTCTTGGGCAAGAAGTTAACCAATTTAGAGTGAGAAATTCGGACAAGGATACAACATACTTGATTGAATAAACAAAGTACATATATATATGCATGGATACTCAACAAAACATACACATTTATACATATCGGTAATTCAAGTAAGCACATATACATGGATGCTCAACAAAGTACATACTTATATATACATGGATAACCAACAAGGCACCTATGAATTTATATACACATGTAATCAATTAAGTGTAAATACATAAATACTCAACATGATACAATTTACATTTGCACATATATGGCACCGAATAGACATAAGCAATTAGATACTCAACAAGACGCATATACATTTGTTATACAAATCATTGCAATAGATCATTGATTCCACTTATAGCCTTCAACATATTATAAGGTATATTCATTTATATCAATCTAGCTCATTGGTTATGTATACACATTACTACATTACAAAACAACCCAACATATTTACATTTAACACAAAATAGCATAGCATATTTATTTATATCATAGAATCTCATGTATACATTACCCATCCAATGTAAATTATCATGCGTATCCATAAATAACCTGAATCTCTCATCAATTAAGATATCATACATAACATATTAGAGACATGGGTTACTTGACTCATAAAAATTAAACATATCTTAATCATAGTACAACTAGACATGATTTCTACTTATCAAATAATTTATCAGTTAAACAAATCATGTATCAAATTTCTTGTTATTATAAGCTATCAAATATAATATTTTAAGAGAATTCATACCTATCACTGCTTTTATCATATATAATATTTCATAACATAGCTACTTGTCAGATAGTTACCAAACATAGTAACATGTAACATAGGTACTTTTACTTTATTCATCAAACTTAGTGAATTGGTTTAACTTGTAGTTTCAATATTTACTTTTACATATTCTTAGGAGTCAAGTAAAGTTCTAAACCAAATCAAGGACTAACCATTTGATTAACCATATTCAGATGACACACAACTCTTTTCGTATTAAGTTGCACAAAGATCATAAATAAGTGATTGTTACTTAGTAAATAGAGTATCTAACATAGTATATCATTAGTATAAGTTTCTTATTATGTAATTATCAAACACAATACATTAAGGTATGAAGTTCTTATTTCATAAGTTATCAAAACATAATTAATTTTGTTGCATGTATCATTGTTTTAACTTTAGCATAGCCTTGAGAATTCAAGTTACAATCTATCAATACGTAAGTTACTTGTTCATTGCTTATCAAACGAGTTACCGAGCATAAAATATCAGGAACGAGTATCACTTGTTATAAAAGATAGCAAACATTGCGTAATATAGGCATAGAATGCTTAACACCATAGGTGTTTAACACAATATATCATAGGCTTAATTTACTGATCACCAACGACGTAATACATAACACATCTTTAAGCATGTAATATTTATCATATAAGATTACAACCATATCATTTTATAGATATAGAGCTCTTGTCACACGGAGTATTAAGATTATTCATTAAATCAGCTTGAATTACATTATTTTAATTTAACATAGCCTTTCATTCGAAGCAAATGCACACATTAGAGAAATACTAAATTTCATTATAATCATGTTACTTTCAAACAAGTTATTTCAACTCTTCATTAATTTAAACTTATAATCTCATACTTTCTCATTATCATAGCCTTGAGAATCAAATTACAGCCTAGGTACACGAATCCCCAACCAACTGTCACCCATATAAAATGGTACCTCAGTACTGGTCAATCCCTCCTACTGTCGCCAAGTGACCAACATACTTCCCACCTACTGTCGCCTCATAAGGGTCATAGCCTAGGATCGTAGTCCACCCTAAACACGAGCTCTATGGACTCTATGGCATGCCAATTATACCTACGACTGACTCGAAACAAGGCTTTATATTCATAAATTATCATATCCAAATCGGAATTGAGCATAGCTCCTTATTTAAATAATCAAGGAATCATATCTTATAAATCAGATATGAACATAGTTCCAATGTCATATAATCACATGATTCAAACTTATAACTTATCACTTCTTATCATAATCTGAACTGAACATAATTTCACTTTCTTATGGCCAATCGAATTGAGCTTATCATCCTTTCATATTAGATATATATTCAAGTCATACGGATTTCTTAATACATCTTTTATCTTACTCAATTAAAAGTATAACACGGTCTACTATTAAACATGTTCAAGAATGGATAGTTTTCGATCTGGAAATATTATCGAATCAAATATAGCACATAGGAACATATATACTTCTCAATCATAACACATAGAAACATATATACTTCTCAATCATAGCACATAGAAACATTATATACTTCTCAATCATAACACATAGACACATATATACTTCTCAATCATAGCACATAGAAACATATATACTTCTCAATCATAACACATGAAAACATATATACTTCTCAATCATAGCACATAGAAACATATATACTTCTCAATCATAACACATGGAAACATATATACTTCTCAATCACAACACATAGAAACATATATACTTCTCAATCATATCACATAGAAACATATATACTTCTCAATCATAGCACATTGCTTAGTCAAACATTATATAATGCATAATACCTAACAATTAGGTACTTACCTCCGTCCCAAGCTTAGAATCAAGCATAGTCTAGCATAAACATTTAGACAATATAATTTAAGCAAGTAAAAAATGCTCGAGAAGGTTTCAGGCCTAACCCAAGATTTTAAACTACACTCACAGTTTATTCTCTGCTAGTTACGATCCTTAATAACAATTTCTGACTGAAACTCCGTAGCCTTGCTTTATCCTAGTTACGTTCTCTTCCACTTGATCTTGCTCTATAAGAAAACAAGAATGAGAAGCCTTTTCTAAAAGAATTCAGCCATGAAATGCAATTCATGCAAGCACCAAAACATTCACATGTGACTACTTCGATTCATAGGAGTATCTAAATTGACATGTTATCTTTTAACAACTAAAAAAATGTCTCATTTCCAACAATCCAACTTCACTAAGAACTGTTTCAAATCACAATAGTTCATAACTTTAATTTTTATACTAAGCTATCCATTAGCTACAAAACAGTCCCTATTTTCTAGTTTATAAAATTAGTTCATTGGATCATAAAACCATCCTTATTTGGCTTATAAAACAGTCCCAAGTTTTATCACAAAGCAGCCCCTAAAATTTTCCTTAAAATTATCCATTTTTCAATTGTCAAAACGGTCCCAAAATGGTTAAATTTGTTCACAAAATAGTTTATCTTTCAGTTTATCAAATTAGCCCCTTTTAATGTACTAAAATAGTCCTAACAATTTATTTTTAAACAATAACAGTCCTCAATTCGATACTAACAAGTAGTGTAACCAATTTCAAACTTCCAAATCAAATAATAACTCATTCAAACACTTAGTCCATCTCAACATGTTTTAGATTCATCATCCAGCAACTTAACATTTTAAACTATGTTATAAATTCACAAATTTAAGGTTCATTCTTCATATTCACCATTCATATAGCTCTATCACATTATGAATGCATAATCAAAACCACTAAAGAATGTATAAACATTCTAACAAACCGCATGCATGGCTTAAATTCAAAGCATAACTTATTCGAATGATCTATGGAAGATTTGAAACATGAATGATTCTCTAACAATCTCATAACACATAACATATAATAGATTCATAATTAATTCTCGAATTGAACTTTAAATAAAAGAAATGATGATAGGATGATAATACATACCCTCTTCCTTAAGCTACTCAAACAAGGATTGAAGGAACTTAAATCAAGCTAGGCTTAATTCCATAAATTTTCCATAGCTAAAGCTCCTACTCTCTCTCATTTGATTGATAGGTTCTTTTAGGGAGAAGGAAGGAGATAATACATTCACTCCAATACTTAGTCGGTCCACATGTTCAATTTCACAATTGACATGTGTATGGACCATGTCCTAAAAATTCTTTAGCATGCAATCCCCCATTATTCCAAGCTTTACAATTTAGTATTATGCACTCAAACTTTCTCTCTTTTCCCTTCGGTTCTTTATCTCTTATTTAATTTAAAATTTAGATCATGGTATTGAAATGTATTCAACGTTAACATTCTACTAGACCAAAATTTGGGGTACTACAGCTTGGCAATTCTCCCTGGGGTCGATTGCTAAGTGCATTGGCAATCAGTCCAGTCTGAATCTCCAAGTTCCACATAGATGCTGCCAAACTCTGAATGGTTGTGTCATTCCTCTCCATATATTCTGTCAAAGTCCCCTGGTTGTTTCTTTGTCCTGCATAAAAATTACTTTGCGCCCTCTATGGCGTGGCATTCTGATGGAATCCTTGTTGGACATTGTTATTCTGATGCTGGGCATGGTGTTGAGTACCTCCTTGATTTTCCCAAGCTAAATTTGGGTGTTGCCTTCATCTTGTATTATAAGTATTGGAATTTGCATTATAATTACGATTAAAATTGCTAACGAAATTTACCGACTCGGGATTGGCAGAGCAATCTTTCATGCAATAGTCCTCCCCACCTATTGTGCATAATGGGTCTAACGCCTTAATCTCTTGAGTTTATTTACTTTTTTGCGAAGTTCTCACCATGCTAGTAAGATTGAAATCTGAGCGTGAATGGATGATAATTCAACTAGTTATAATTTTCCTCCAGTTTTAGTTCTGGTCCTTAATCTGGTAGTAGGATACTCAAAGTCATTAGTTGAGATCCTTTCAAGGATGCCAACTGCCTCTGTATAGTTCTTGTCCAGTAGTGAACCATTTGTCGAAGCATCAACAACAGTTTTGGCATGAGTATTGGGTCCATTGTAGAAGGTCTCAATCTGGGTCCAATTTGGGAATCTATGAATGGGACACCTTGTCAACAGGTCATTGAATCTCTCCCAAGCATCATATAGGGTCTCATCGTCATCCTGCCTAAACGTAATGATCTCGCTTCTCAGCTTGGCAGTGAGTTTAGGTGGTTAGAATCGCAACAAAAATTTCTGGCATAGATCTCCCCATAAGGTGACAGAACCAGGTGGCAAAGAACTAAGGCACGTTTTTTGCCCTATCTCTTAGGGAAAATGTGAATAATTTTAGCTTCATTGTATCCTCCGAAACTTTAGGCTGCTGAAATAGCTGACAAACTTCCATGAATTACTTCAAGTGTTGCCTCGGGTCTCCAGTAGGTGCTCCATCGAATTGTCCTACATTCAAAAGCGTTTGTATCATTACCGATTTAAGATCAAAATTCAGTGTATTTATCTCTGGACTAATCAGTCTTGGCATCAAATTATCTATGTTCAGTGCCAAATGTTCTCAAATAGGTCTCTCATCCTCTACATTAACGGCTGGGGCAGCAAGTGTGGTCGGTATCCCATTGTGGTTTGGTTGATTTCCTTGATTGTTTGGGTTCCCATCAGCTCCTCCATTGCCTCGATGTGCCATCTCTCGAGCTTTTCTTTTAAACCTCTGTAAGGTTCTCTCAATTTCTGGGTTGTATGGCCAATCTTCCACCAAAAGGTGGTTTCTGGTCATACACCAGTTAAAATAAGTAAATAAAATAAAATAAAGAAAGAAACTAAACAAGTAAAAATCAAAATAACAAATTCTGTCGCAATCCCCAACAACGACACCAAAAACTTATTGACTATTGCTAACGCTTGGCAAACTATTGAGTATTTAGTGTAAAAGTGCAATAAAATAATGCCAAAGTAAGTCTTATGCGTGCAAGTATACACGGTTAGTAAGTAATACAACAACAAGTTGAGTATCGAATCCACAGGGATTGACCAAGAACTTATTTGCTTAATGTTTACTTGTTTGTCAGAAAAATAAAAGTGTTGAAATGATTTGGGTTTTTGATTGAAAAGATAGTGAAAACAAAGTAGTGAAAATGGAAGCAGCCTGGCAAAGGAATTGTATTCGAATGAATGATGAGCGTGGGCAAGGGATGCCTGGCTTTTATGCTACTTATGCCAGCCATTAATAATATCCTGTCTTGGTTTTATTGCCGAGCAGATTAAAAGTAGTATTGCCTCTGTCGATAGCAATACCTTAAGTTAACCATGATAAAACTCTTATATGTCTATAGTGATGCTTTTCATTAATTAACTTGATTAAGTGTCAACCTTTACTCCTAAGGGGTAGACTCACTTTCGAAGTAAGTTCATCTACTTGAACATCTTATGTCGAAGCTTCTCATCTTAGTATCTATCAATTGATCGTTGCCCCTTAAGTTTGTTAAGATATTACGGTGCAATAAGCACATTATGCCAACTGTTGAATAGCAAAGGATTTGAGGAAATTAAGCACTAGCAAATAGAAAATAACACCAAGGCATTTTAAATTATTAAAAACCAAACATAAAATTAGCGTTCATCACAAACATCCCCCAACCTACTGTAAAAGCTTAGTTCATGGTTGGGGGTTCCATCCATAAAATATTATCGTATCTTAACATCACCATTTGGGTAAAAAAATAAAACTAATAGAATGGACAAGAAGGAGATCCATCGATGCAACCCTTCAATTGCTCTGTCTTAGCTGGTTAGACCATGTCGTCTCTTGGTTCACCATGGTGTAGCCTCTCTTCTCGATTGCCCCCACAAGTGATGGCTTGATCTTTTTTAAATAGGCTTGCATGGAAACCCTAGGATAAGATTTGGAGTTTAAAATTTGAATGTGCGAAGAGATAAGATGTAGTATCCTCTTATCTGATTTGAATCCTAGGGCTGATGTGTACATGGTCCAATGGCTACTTTGACCAGTCATCAGACATCAATCCTTTTCTAGATGAGCTTGGTATTGCTTGTAACCCCTTTAGCCCAGCCTAGCCAAAACCAAACAAAAAGGATCACATTAAGTTTGCCGAAGCCAACCTGAGTTAATAACCTAAATCGGTCCATTTTTTCCTTTCTATCTTCTCTAAATGCATCAAATTAATTTCCTAAGGTGAACATGCTTCAGCGAAAACGTTACAGTGAAATCAGATTTCAAAACAGGATTCAATTGCTCAAAATGCATATTAGGGACCAAAACATAATTTTCACAAATTATACGTTCTTTATTAAAATTTAGGTTACTAATCCTTTATTATTCCAACTCCATGCTCACATGTTAAATTTCAGCTCAAAACAATCATTCAAATTCATTCAATTGCATACATAACATTCAGGGACTAAATTGCAAGATTTTCAAACTTCAGCAAACTGATATGCACAACATCAACAGGGCATACTGATATGGGCAATCTCGTACCGATACATCTTAACGAACATAACGGCTACTCATACCAATACACATACATTCGTATCAATACGTTGTGTTGACCCACCCGTACTGATACGTTCTTGACCTCGTACCGATCCCCCTTGTGATTTCCCAAAAACTCATGATTCTAGTGACAAAACGCGTACTGATACGGTACCCCGCGTATCGATACGACTCTTTAAAATTAAATCGTACCGGTATTCAAACCCATGTACCGACACCAGTACAAAAATTTCTCAAGGCGTACCAATACGGTGGCTAGGCGTACTGATACCCTTTGGCTCACTTCAATCAACTTCAAACATTTCCTAAACAACTTATAACATCAAAAGCATGCTTGACATCAACATCCCAACATTTTAAGCAATCCTAATAAGTCTAACACATTCATCCTTATTATTTATAGGCATGCTTCCTACTCAACATTCAAACATAATTTCCAAACATATCTCAAGCACTTTAGGCCTATTACAAAACCAAACCAACATTTAAAACTTGCACAAACAGGGAGTTTAGCAAACAACCCTCCCAAGCAACAAATAATCACATGGACTTTATTACTACCAGTCTATTTCGTAATCGTACTTTCGTAAACACAAGTCCTTGGATTTCCCTTCGCTTGCTTGCTGCCTCCAACCTTTAATTCTTTGCATTGATGGAAAAAGAGAGCGCAAGCACACTAGACTTAGTGAGAAGTGCTCTAAACCAAAACACCATCAATGCATTTAAGACCATTTTACAATCCTTTTGAAAAACTACTTTCCAAAACACCTTTCAATCATCGTTTCAACATCATGCCTTATCAAACCATGCTCCTAACATATCAAAAACATGCATATTAAACCATGTACAACATGTATCATGGATCAACAACAAAGTCTTATTTGCTACCCTCGATTTAAGCTTTCCCATGCATACTATCAATGCAAAGCTTAAAGAGTAAAACATGTTTAAACCAACACTAAACATCATAGTCCATCCCATGATACATCATCAATTATATTGTCTTACAAGTGATCATTATTCAAATTCCACTTTACAAGACATAACTTCAGATACACGGATTCAACAAGTGTTCCCCCAACACTTAACATACAATCTACCGGCATCTCAAGGTTATCACACGGGAGTTTTCGGTACCAATAAACCCCTCCACCGTTGTGACACCTATGGTGGAGTCTTCAATACACATAAACCCCTCAACACCACTCATCAGCTAGATGTATAACCAACTAACGAGAGTCTTCGGTACAAAGATTAAAACCTTTCAACTGCTAGGGTACTTGGATGGATTTTTTGGTACTCTGGATCAAAACCCCTCAACATCCAATGTGACTTTTATAGCACACCATCAATCCTATGGTCGGCCAACTATATCTGATAACCTTTCCAAAACCTTTTCATACCATCACTTGCCAATATAATTCATTTCATTAGCATTAACTCACTGTTTTCGTATGTTGTTGTAAAACCACACCTCTAAAGCTTCCAAAACATCGATACAAGCTCGAGGATCAACCTCCCATGTTTTAACAATCACAAAACAGAGGCTTTAACGCATCATAATGCATTCGCAACCCATCAACATCAAATTGCAACATCCTCATCAATTTCTCAAACAATTACCCTTCCATGCTAACCGAAAGCATCATCAATCAACTCACAAACTTGACCCAGCCACAACCTATGGATCTCATCCATCAATTAACATACAACATCACATTAACATCATCCTTATACCTCCAGCATTCATTAAACACCCACAACTCCTCAAAAACTTATAACTAACAACCTAGAAAATTAGAGATTCATATAGCTTCGGGATTCCAATGTCAAAATCCACTTATTAACATTATAAAAATCAAAATCACGTTCCAGTACAATTAAGAACATAGCAAATCAGATCCAATTCAAAATCTCATCAATTTCCATAATTAAACCTCAATTAAACCAATTAATTTCGTTATAACCATAAAAACTCATTAGAAAACACATGTGAGGACCAATAACTTGGGAATTTCAGTAAAGAACCTTGTATTAGAGGAGAACAACGAACCTCACCCGACTTATTCTCCCATGTGGCCTCCTCAACACCGCAACAACATATCGTGCCTTGACAAGCTTACCCAACCCTTCACTTGGTACAGGAATCCTGGACTCTACAAGCTCTTTATCACCACACATATCCAACACGACTCAACATTCCTTACAACTACACTAGGCAATGGATTTGACCATCACCTCCGTAGCACCGATACATAAAACACATCATGAATTCCTTCAATTTGGAAGATAACCTCATACGATAAGATACTGAACTTTTACATACCCTCACCTTGACTGGTCTAACAATACCCAGACTCAAGTTTTCTTGCACCTAAAGTGCATCACTATAACACCCCTACCCGGTCTAGAAGATTAACTAGCTTAGGACGTGTTACTAGACAAAAAACAAACAAACAATCTTGGTAACCTTAGAACAATCAACCATCAAGTCTTAAGGAGACAGAAATTTGAAACCTTTATAGGATTTTTTTAAAGAATGATCATAAATTTCAATTCGCAAACAAACAAATAATCGAGCATAAGCACTACATTTAAAACCTTTTAGTTCGAAGCATATACTTAAAATCCATAAATATTTTATATCACAAAGTAATTTGCATCATTACAATCGTCACAAGGGAATACTTATCTTTCATTTACATTACAATTTCTAAGTGGTTATAACTTGTATTCCTTAACCATAACTAATGCATAGAAATCGATACTTAATAATATTATCCAAGTATACCATACCATTAATGTGGTCATTAGACTTACTAGTATTAATTACGTCAAGAATTGTTATCCCATACTATCATTAGGCATAGCCAATTTACATCCAATCAATTAACCATAGCAGCGAATATTCAGATAGAAAGTCTAACTTAGCTTAATCCAACAATCAATCATTAAATTTTCATAACACACATAGTTTAACCATCTAGCAACCAAAGACATATATAGAAGACCATTTACATGAGAACAATATTATGTTCGAATACTAGAATCAAGTCATTTCAATGCATACATCAATCATAATCAGCTATACACATCTTTCACATGACAAAATCATACAATCATTTATTGTCACATTATTAAATAATCATACCTTCACTAAGCTTAGCATGTCTTAATTAATAAGTATCCATTCAATCGTCAATATCAGATAGCTAAATTAACAAGTGAGCATTCAATGTCATGCTAGTGTATCTACTCACTCATTTATCATTAAAGCACTACACTCAAGCATCTATGACCTTAAAATTTCCAGATATCAGACATTTAACCAAACTTTGGCTACGTTAACCTAACCAACAATTAGAACTACACTATCATGTCGAATTTAACACATGTTATAGGATATATATATGACCATACGAACTCACACAACGCAAGTTGGTCTATTTACTTTAGACATATACATATAACCAAATGATCGTACCAGCATCATCACTAATATAATAATTTAAGGAGCAAGCAACCATAAGAAACATATAAAGGGCCCATTCCAAAACTTCTAATACTACTAGAGCTCATATATATATACATATATGATCAAAAGATGCTCTAAATGCATAATGCATACATAACGACTATGTGTCACTATCTAGGAGTACTTAAGAAATTACAAAACGTTCGCTTTTTCAACTTTCTTTAATGAGGTAAAGACAAAACCCTAACCCTAATTAGAAATATGCCTCTTCCTTAAAGTAGGCCCTCGCGTGACACCTGCAACCCTGGGAAGAAATACGACATGGGCTGATTAAGGCAAAAGAAAATCAAAGCATAAAATAAAGAACTACTGGACAAAGAAATAAAGATAAATGTGATTATTTATAAATATAGGAAATATGAAAAATCTATAGCAAAATAAAAAGAGTGAATATTTCAAACTCTCATGCATCTTGAAAAAGCAAGGAAGACTTGTCACGCACAATTGGAGCTCCAGTATAGACCTTTAGTCTTTGGCCGTTGACCTTGAAGATGGTGTCATCGTTAATGTTTTTAATGTCCACAACACCATGAGGATAAACCTTTTGTACATGGAAAGGGCTTGACCATCATGACTAGAGTTTGCCCGGAAAGAGTTTGAGCCTAGAGTTTAGAGGAGAACTTATTGACCTTCTGAAAAATATAGTGGCAAAAGATTCTTGTTGTGCCACTTCTTTGTTTTCTCCTTGTACAGACGTTCGTTCTCATAGGCTTTGGCTCTAAATTCCTCCATCTCATTTAGCTCCAATAGCCTCATTTCTCTAGCTAGCTGGGAGTCCAAATTAATCCTTTTAATGGCCCAATAAGCTTTGTGTTCAAGCTCAACGGGCAGATGGCATGCCTTGCCATAGACAAGCTTGAATGTGGACATTCCCAAGGGAGTTTTGAATGTTGTGTGATTAGCCCATAAGACTTCATCAAGCTTTGGGGACTAGTCTTTCCTTTTGGGATTGCCCACCTTCTCTAATATTTGCTTTATCTCGCGATTGGAGACTTCAGCTTGGCCATTGGTCTGGGGTGATATGCCGTAGCAATTTTGTGTCGTACCACATATCTTTGCAATGCTTTGGCAATGAGCTTGTTGTCGAAGTGGGTGCCTTCGTCACTTATGATAGCTCTTGGGGCTCCAAATCTTGTGAAAATGTTCATATAAAGGAACTTCAGAACTGTCTTGGAGTCGTTCTTCGGTGTAGCCACTGCTTAAACCCATTTTGACACATAATCCACATCTAACAAAATATAAAGATCTCCAAATGATTAGGAGAAGGGTCCCATGAAGTCAATTCCCCATACATCAAACAGTTCCACCTCCAAGATGTTTTGCAATGGCATTTCATGCCTCCGAGATATATTCCCCATCCGTTGCCATTTGTCACAAGCCTTGGCGAATTCATGTGCATCCTTGAAGAGCATAGGCCAATAGAAACTAGATTGTAGGGCTTTTGTAGCAGTCCTAGCTCCTCCAAAATGGCCTTCGCATGAGGATGAATGCCAATGGAAAATGATTACCTTTTGCTCTTCTTCGGGAACACATATTCGAATCATTTGGTCAGCATATTGCTTGAATAAATAAGGTTCATCCTAAAAGTAGAACCGCACGTCATGTTTGAATTTCTTTCTTCCCTGGCTAGTCAAATCAGGAGGTAAAATACCACTAACAAGAAAGTTAACAATATCAGCATACCACAGAATTGCCGCAACAAATAATATTTTCTCATCGGGAAAATCCTCCTAGATTTCTAGTTCATCATTATATTGAACCTTGTTTTCTAGCCTAGAAAGATGATCAGCAACATGATTTTTAATGCCCTTTCTTTCCCTAACCTCTAGGTCAAATTCTTGCAAAAGAAGTATCCACCTAATAAGTTTAGGTTTAGCATCTTTTTTGTCACTATGTACTTAATGGCTGAATGATCAGTATGTAAAATGACCTTAGTGCCTATCAAGTATGCTCTAAACTTATCAAATGCAAACACAACATCTAGAAATTTTTTTTAGTGGTTGTATAATTTATTTGTGCATCATTTAAAGTGCGACTAGCATAATAGATGACATAAAAGATATTGCCTCGGCGTTGTCCAAGTGTTGCTCCCACCGCATAGTCACTTGCGTCACACATAAGCTCAAATGGTAAGGTCCAGCCCGGGGGAACAATAATGCGTGCTGAGATGAGCTTGTCTTTAAGTTCCTTAAATGCTATGTGGCAATTCTCATCAAAGATGAAGGGTTGGTTATGCTGCAGCAAAGTGCACAATGGCTTGGAGATTTTGGAGAAGTCCTTTATGAACCTCCTGTAAAAGCCAACATGTCCTAAGAAACTCTGAATGCCTTTCACTGTGGTGGGAGGAGGTAGCTTTTCGATTACTTTGACTCCCTTCTGTGAGATCTTGTGGCCCAAAATAGTCTCTTCGGCCACCATAAAATGGCATTTATCCCAATTGAGCACTAAGTCTAATTCTTCACATCACTTGAGCACCTTTTCTAAATTACCCAAACATGACTCGAAGTCATCTCAGGAGACTAAGAAATCATCCATGAAGATCTCCAAAAACTCTTCAACCATGTCCGAGAAAAATGGCTAGCATGCATCTTTGAAAAGTAGTTAGAGCATTGCAAAGTCCAAAGGGCATCCTTCGAAAGGCATAGGTACCATAGGGGCCTGTGAAAGTTGTCTTCTCTTGATCCTCTGGTGCTATAGCAATCTATTTATACCCTGAGTATCCATCGAGGAAACAATAAAAAGATTTTCCCGTCAATCGATCTAGCATTTGATCGATGAAAGGGAGGGGAAATGGTCCTTCTTGGTTGCCTTGTTGAGCTTTCGATAGTCCATGCAAATCCTCCAACCCGCGACAGTCCTTGTTGGTAGGAGTTCAATGTCCTCATTGCTTATCACAGTCATGCCTCCCTTCTTCGTTACACATTGTACTGGGCTGACCCATGAGCTGTTAGAAATCGGGTAAATAATTCAGCATCAGGCCACATGATTATTTCCTTCATCACCACCGTCTTTATAACTAGATTAAGCCTTCTTTGGGGTTCAACAGAATTGCTGTGACATTCATCAAGCGGAATTTTGTGCATACAAATAGTAGGGCCTATACCCTTCAAATCAGCCATAGTCCAACCTAGAGCTTTTTTATGTTAAGCTAACACATTTATCAGGCTACATTCTTTCTTAGGTTTAAGACTAGAGGAAATTATCACAAGCAATGTTTCATTGTCACCCAAATAAGTATATTTAAGGTGTGATATTCTAACATTGGTCTATGCTCAAGTGATGGTTTCTGGGGAATAAATTCAGCAAAATCTAAAGGTTTGAAGTGCGTACCTGTGCTTGCTATGAGAAAGCTAGATTGTTGTACCTCCATTGGGAATTCCACGAGCTCCTTATTGTCATCTTCATTGAGTATTATGTAATCCTCAACCTCTAAAAAGTTGCTAAAGCAAAATTATGCAACTTCTTCTTTTTCTATAGAATCCATGTCTTGGAGGCATTGACACTCTTATGATTCATCGATGTATTTGAGGGTATTAAAGACATTTATGTTCACCCTCTGATTTGCCACCCTTATGGCGAATTCACCCTTTTCACAGTTGATCAGAATTCAGCCTGTGGCTAGAAATGGTCACCCCAAAATAATAGGCACGTTCTCATCAGCTTCACAATCGAGAATGAGAAAGTCAATGGGAAAAACAAATTTGTCCACCTTTACCACAACATCTTCGATCCTTTCTTCTGGACAAACATGGGATTGGTCAGCCAATTGCAAAATAATAGTAGTAGGCCTTACATTTCCCATATCAAGCTTCATAAAGACTGACTTGGGCATAAGATTCACACTAAATCCAAGATCGCATAAGGCCTTTCCCACATATTTATCTCCTATCAAGCATGGGATTATAAAGCTACCTAGATCCTTTTGTTTTGGTGGCAATTTACTCAACACAGAGTAGCACTCTTTTGCTGTAGCAATTGTCTCATGCCTCTCATTTTTTCTTTTCTTTATAATAATGTCCTTGAGAAACTTTGCATAAGTAGGCATTTGATCAATGGCCTCCCGAAATGGAACATTGATATACAGTTGGTCTAAAATAACTACAAACTTCTAGAATTACAGATCTTCCTTTTGTTCCTTCAATCTTTGAGGGAAGGGTGGTGGGGGTCTAACTTCTTGCTCAACTAGTTGCAGAATATCTTTTGCTGTAACAATATTTGGTCTTTCACCAGTAGGTTCACTTATTGAACCCTCATTCATGTCCTTCTCAAGAGATGAGTCCTCTTGTAACTCAAATTCTTCTTACATAGATTTGGGGTTAGAATCGTCCGTTCTCTTTACCCAAAACTTGTCTTCTTTGTTGAGTTGGGTGCCACTCCTTAAAGTAAGTGCGCTACACTGCTCTTTGTCATGAGGTTTAGTGACTTTAGTATCACTAGGTAGGTTGCCCTGAGGTCAAACATGTAAAGCTTGTGCAATTTGACCTACTTGGGTTTCCAATGCTCTCAAAGATGAACTATGACTTTGCAGCAATGCTCATTGGCTCTTGATAGATGCAGCATGATCTTGAAATAAGGCTTTGGTAGTAGTCATAAATTCTTGGAAAGTAGCTTCCAAAGAATTGTTGTTCGCTGAAGAAGCTGGACTCTTGTTAGTATTTTGCCACGACATATTTTGTTGAAAACCTGGTGGTTCAGTTACATTCTGTTGCCGATCCAAGCTGTCAATGTTATGTCCTTGATTTCCCCAAGAAAGATTAGGATGCTAACGTTATCCAGGATTATACGTATTTGAATAGGGGTTGTGGTTGCTCCTGTTATAATTTCCCACGTAGTTGGTATACTCATGGTTATCGGGGCACTCGCTCACGTGATGATTCCCATCATAATGAACACAAGAAGTAGCTACCTTCACCTCATTTACTTTACTAGGACATTGGAGATTCTTCAACATATTTGCAATGGCTGACAATTGAGCTGAAACATATTCATTGGCGTTTAGCTCACGCGTTCCATAAGTTTTTCTCCCAGTTCCAAGTCTTGAAGTAGGAAATTGGTAATCATTGTTTGTTATCCTATCTAGGATATCAAATGCTTCTTCGGGTGACTTGTCCAGCAAAGTACCATTTGCTAAAGCATCCAACATCATTCTTGTTGGAGCATTGACACCATTGTAGAACATCACGACTTGCGTCCAATCATGAAAACCATAATTTGAACATTTGCGAAGAAATCCCTTATATAGATCCCAACACTCGTACATGGACTCGCCATCAGCTTGACGAAAGGAAGCAATGTCATTCCTTATTTGGGTGGATTATATCGCAGCAAAAAGCTCTTGCACAAGTCTGTCCATGTCTCCATGGATCCAGCGTGTACTTCACTCAACCACGCTCATGCTCTATCACGCAATGAATAAGGAGATAGCTTGAGTTTCAACACGTCTTCATGCACTCCTTGCTATCTAAAGGAATCACGGACTTTTAAGAATGCACCAATGTGTTGTATTGCATCTTCATGAGGCGATCTACCAAATTGTCCAATAGAGTTCAACATGTTGAACATCACGGGTTTAAGTTTGAAGTGGGCTACCTGAAAATTGGGAACTACTATCCCAGGGTTGAGGTCATCCAAAATAGGATTTAAATGGTCCCTAATAGCACGTGTACGAACTATGATTCCTTGATTTGCCTCGGTTTGGGATTTTCATTCGGTTGGCCTCCTTGATTGGGAACTCTGTCCATAGCTCTTTGTATACGTCTTATTTGATGAAAAAGATGTTTGATTTCAGGAACAAAAGGTGATAATGGTTCGTCGGGTATTCCTCGGGTCATGCAACAGCACAACACCTACAAAAGGTAAGCAAGAACATCAAATACAGCTTTTTAAAAAAAGAAATAAAATGGTGCAAAACTAAACTCAAAATTTCCAATTGCCAATCCCCGACAACGACGTCAAAAACTTGTTGCGTGTTGTGAATGTACTAATAATGATACGCATATAGTGCAAGTATACACATCGAACAAGTAATAAAGTGATGAGTGAGATTGTTTCCATAGGGATTGGAGGTATTTGAAATCAAGTTTAAGCACTCAAGCAAAAAGATGAGATATTAAATCAAGAGTTGATACGAGCAGTTAAAAGAAATGTTGTAGCAAAAACTATAAAAACTAGAGCAATACGATAAGACTTTAAACGTCCTCACACGTGCGGAAACTCTCAATGGGGATGACAGGCTGGGTTTATCAAGGAATCCTATGTCTAGTTCTCATGAATGGCTAACTATTTCCAGTTTATAAGACACTCGACAAAGCTTATCTAGGTGTTTCAAAACTATCTCTAACAAGAAACTTGCAGCCAGAACGCTACGGTAATACCTCTCAATGTAGACCTTAGCAAGATACTAACCCTGAAGTTGTACTCCTTTTAATCGTTGAAACTCTATCCTTATCTCTAAGGTGAGTTAGGGTTCTACCTCTCAGCATCAAACCCTATTGTCCACGTAGATCTAAGCTTAACTCTCTCGACCATTAAGCATCTAACAAGGGTAATGCCTAACTCTCGAAAGCTCTTACAAAACCCAAGGCAATAAAACAAAGGACAAAGCATCAATAAAATTGGAAAATTCTAAAATGTTCATTTAAACAAAAGACACAATCATCCACAATAAACCCAATCCACTTAAAGTTAGTTCATAGCTAGGCAAATAACATCCAAAATCATTCATTTAAAAAAACCCATTTCAGCAAAGTATGAAAATGTGAAGAACAAATAAGAGTAAAAGAAACTCCCAAGCCGCCTTGGACTGCCATGTACCACCCTAAGCTTGCTGCTTCTCTCAAAGGACGGCAAGATCGTCCCTTGGAGCTTCAACAATGGAGGATACCAAGATGAAAAAGAATGAGGGCAGCCGCCTTTTTGCTTATCTCTTTCTTGGCTCACCAATACTTTTTTCAGCTCCCCATCTTAATTGTGGGTGTTCTATCCTTTATATAGCGGGGGCTCCTAGGGTTTTGTGCCCTTAATTCCTTGTGTACCCTAGGGAATATTCCCTTCACAAGTGTCGCACAGCTGGCTGGTGGAATCACGTGTGGGGGCTGGAAAATATCTTATTTCTTTGTCTTTTTCTACGCCCAAAAATGTCGTCCAAAATGTTGTAGCAAATTTTCCTTCCCCTAGCAGTTCTTCTTAACTAACCTGTACATCACTATACCAAGACAAACCTATCTCAAAGCAGCACCAATTTCACAAATATTTAAAAACAACCACGCAAACACTTCTAAATGCAACTAAATGAGCTAAATGCATCTATATGCAATGAAATGAGCTTGAAACAAGACAATAACCTAAGTAAAAAGGCATGAAATGTATACCTTTTACAAGGTTAACAATATCTATATCTTGCAACTGAGGTTCTTCCTTGCTTGCAGCAGCATGTAACAATGATTTCTTACTCCTAGAGTCAACATGAGTTACACTCTCCTTGCCAAGACCTCTAAGGTACAATTTCTTTTTTGAACCATCCACCCAAGCTCGATGCTCTCCGAGCCATTCAAGCCCCAATATTAGATCAAACTCATGAATAGGGAGGGCCATAAGATTGGCCGAAAAGGGTATTCCTTGTATCATGAGGGGATAATTCTTACATACTAACCCAACTACAACACTATCCCCTAAAGGATTGGTTACGATGATTTTTGAGACTATAGGCTCGGATGGCAACTTAAATCTTTTAATCAACACAATACTTAAAAAGAATGAGTGGATCCAGGATCAATCAATGCATAAACAAAGTGAGTATACAGTTCAATAGTACCTTCTATAATGTCTGGATCCTCGTCCTCTTCCTTTCTCCTCACATGATAAACTTGAACTGAAGCTTTAGACTCTTGTCGAATAGGTGTAACGCCCTTAACGTATACTCGTAGTACGAATACACATTGAGGATGTCACAATATTATTTAACAGAGTTCTAGACTTGTAAATTTTTTAAACATCTGACATAAAACTAATTTATAAAATAACCCTTTCTCAACATTCGAGGTATTCTTAGCCTATTTATAGATTATTAGTTATGACCCTGAATTGGTTTATAAAACATGTTAGTCAGCTATTAAAACAAGTATGTAACTCAGGGTGAAAACTAGGTACACTGCCTAGGCCCTTTCTTGAATTTAAAATCGTTACGCTATATACGATAAATAAAATGTTACTCGATTAATTCAAATGAATAATTCATATTTATTTGACTATTAATCAAACTTATACCTTTAAACAACTAACGAATAATTTATAGTTATTTGACTATTAATCAAACTTATACCTTTAAAACAACTAACGAATAAATTGATACATGCCCACTAGAGAATATCATAAAATAGAATGACTTACTGATTTTTGGCATATTTATTTAACCATAAGAATAATTCATATTTATTTGACTATCATAACATTTCACAGATAAGTTCTCATACTTGAAACGATACGTTATTCAAGCCATATTAGCTTACTTGTTAAGAATAATTTTTCAGTCAGTGATCATGTATCAAACACATCACTTATTCTTAATTCTTTTATGAACATAACATATCATAAATAATTCTTTAGTCATATGTTAGGAACATTGTCCCCACATTGCCCGCCATATTACTTACCTCATTTAAACAGTAGAACATAACATCAACATATATCATATCATGCATTCACAAATAAGGTTGGCTTATCGCAAGCCTCCCTTTATCACATGCATAATTAAGTAACAATTAAGGCACCCACATTGGCCACTTAACACAATGCCTCACTAAGTCCTAGTTTGATCATTTCTTTCATAGTACCTCGAACATTCTTTGATTGAGACTTGACTTCATTAATCACATGAACAAAATAAAATATTTATTAGATTCAAATCTAACAATACGTTAAACATGTTGTATAATATAATCATTTGACTATAAAATTTCCAAATATTTTCCTCTCTTCCTTGTACTGTTTAAAAACTCATTATGGTCTTTAGTGACCAATTTGAACTTCCATTAACTCTTCCAAGTTTGCTAACTAACATTTAATTACAAAATGTTTCAAATTCCATTTTTTTGACAGCTTGCGCGACCTTCAAAGATTTACTTGTACAAGGCAGAATATATACTAGAACTCAATTTCCTTTCTACCGCAGAAACTAGTTCGATAAAGGTTCTAAAGTTATAAGCCGCATAAATTAATAAAATCTACAAAAATTATGAAAATTCCTTACATTCACATCATAGAGCTATCCAAGCAGAATCTGCTCTGTAATTTTCCTGACCTTCATTCGATTAAAAATTCATATCTTTTAACTCGAAACTCGAAATCAGTTTTCGTTTGTTGGAAACAAAACTAGACTAACAAATCTTTACAATGGTATAAAATTCATCATCTAACCATTTTTGTAGAATCTATGGCGAATTTTAAAACTTACTGCGATAATTCAAATTCGAACATAACTTTCCATGAATAACTTCTAATTTACACCAACTTCTCCTTAATTCTCTTCTTGTCAATTTAGTCTCATCACTTTACTTCAAATGGCTAGAAGAAATCTTGTATTCATATGTTCTCTTTACATCCTTCATTAAAATAAGCTTAAACCTTTACTCCTCTAATTTCTCTTGATTTGTCAAAATGGTCACCAAATTTCCAATATAAGAATTCAAGCTTCTTAACTTTGCAAATTAGTCCTCAAATCAAAATTACTACATTAATTCCATCATTTAAAAAAATCAAATTTACTCCTTCTACATATCCTCTTTGCCGAATAGACCATTCAAGTTTGACAAATTGTAAAAATGGTCACTAATGCGATTAATCATCGGTTTACCATTCTAACTTCATTTTCATGTTTCTAACATCATTAATAATATAGATACACATCAAATTCATAAAAAATAGATATGATCCCTTAATTTTTAAGATTGCCAAAATGGTCCCTATGTATTTAACTTAGGGTTTTGCATCCAAACAACAAATCAAGCTTATTAGATCATGAATCCAACATCACAAACCCTAAGTTAGACTTGAATGCATAAACCCTAATCTTATCTATACAAACCAAAATATGTAGGGTTTAAATCCTAACTCAATAACATGATTCTAACATCATACAAGCATGATTCTAACTTAAAATCAACCATGGATTCATAAAATCATAAAAGCCCCAATTTTTTCATAAAACCTAATTTCTTCCTCATATAAAATATCATCAACCAAGAAAGTATTCTATGAATTACTTAATCAAAAGATAGAGCTCGAAGAGTAGAACAACTTTGTAGTTCGAAAGATTACCTGAAAACTGAGATTCAAGGCTTAAATTGAGCTTGTAAAATCTTTTCTCCTATTTTTCTCTTCACCACGGTTTTGGAGGGTATTTGGCTGATAATTCCTTCATATCTCAAGTATCTAAGACACTTGTATTATGAAAAAATGAATATTTAATTCAATAAATTCCATTTTCCAAAAATACCCTTCAACTAGATCTATATTTCTAATTTGCCATTTTGTAACATTCCAACTAGACTTAGTTGGATTATAATCAGCCACTATTCATCAATAAAAGAAATCTCAAAATTCCTTTCGTGTCCCTTTTGGGCAAAATGACCAAAATCCCCTTTACCGATCAACTTATTCACAAAATTGCCATTCCATGTCATTTTAATCGATTTAAATTTTTCCTGGTCTGTTTTACATCCAAATATTCATAAAATGATATTTTATGACTCTTCTAAGGTCCATAGAACTATCTCTGAAATTTTAGCTTGATCCGATTATCATAATATTTTTCTGAACTTTATCGCTTTATAGCCATTAATATAAACTCCGTACGAAAAATTCAGGTAACACAGAAACGCCATTCTTGGGGGTAAACTATTCATTTAAGGGGTTAAAATACATAACTTTTGAAAATGTCACTTTAATCCCTAAACTTTTCCAAAGTTTATACTTTAGCCACAAAACTTTCAAAATTTACATTTTGGTCACTAGCCAAAAATTGGGATATTACAATTCTTTCCCCCTTAATAAAATTTGTTCTCTGATTTTCAACACGTTCCTGGTTCAAAATGGTGAGGAAACTATTTTCTCATATCTTATTTTCTTTCCCAAGTCGTTTCCTCAACTTTACGATTTCGTCAAAGTAACATGCGAAATTGACTTATTTCCTTAGTTCTTTGACTCCATGTTTTACCATCTTTACCTTATCTTTAACTTATTTAATTTTCTCAAGGCCGACTACATCTCGATCCTTTGAATTCAATCACACATGCCTTTAACATATCCTCCAAAATCTGAATAGTTTGCTCTGATTGTCCATCTGTTTGAAGATGAAAAGTTTGCTAACATTGAGTTGAATATCCAAGGCTCTATGTAAAGACTTCCAAAATTTTAAAGTAAGCATCAGATCTCTATTAGATACTATCAAGGCTGGTACTCAATGTAGTCGAACTATTTCCTTAATATACAACTCAGCATAATTATCCGTAGAGTAATCTGTTCGAATAGCGATAAAGTGTCCTAACTTAGTCAATCTATTAATAATCACCCATATTGAATCCTTCTTATTCAATGTCAAAGATAGTCCTAATACAAAATACATCGTCACTCGTTCTCATTTCCACTAAGAAATGGAAATCAGTTACAATAATTCAGAATGTACCTGAAGTTCTGCTTTTACTTGTTGACATGTCAGATATTTAGAAACAAACTCAGTTATAACTCTTTTCATGCCTGTCCACCAATATTGACTCTTTAAATCTTGATACATCTAATTTCCACCTGGATGTACAATCAAAGGACTATAACGTACCTCGAAGATAAGTTGTTACTTCAATTCTTCATCGTTTGAAAAAAATAGATTTTTTTCTCGATAATACAAGCATCCATCAGATTAACTTCAAAGTCTTTGGTTTCACCTTCTTCCACTTATTTGAACCTTAACAAACACTTATCATATTTTCTCTAAAAATCTTTTATTCAATCTAATAAAGTAAACTTTATTCTTAACTCAAAAATCAAAGTGCTATCTTCTTTTAATGCCAGTCTCGCATTCATAGCTCTTAAGGCAACAAATGTCTTTCGACTGAAGGCGTTAGCTACCACATTAGCTTTTCCTGAATGATAGTTAATGATCTCATCATTATCCTTAAGAAGCTCGATCCACATTATTTTCCTCAGGTTCAACTCCTTAGTCAACAAATACTTTAAACTTCTATAATCTGTGTAAATATAGCATCATTTACCATATAAATAATGACGCTATATCTTTAAAGCAAATACAACCATTGCCAGCTCAAATCATGAGTAAGATAATTCCTCTCATGTGTCTTAAGTTGTCTCGAAGCATAGGCCACTACTTTTCCTTCTTACTTAAGTACACTTCCCAAACCTTTATGAGAAACATCGTTATAAAACACATAATCTTTGCCCAATTCTAGTCGTACTAATATCGGGGCTTCGATTAATATCTTCTTTAATGTCTCGAAGTTTTATTGGCACTTATCTGTCCAACAAAATGACATATCTTTCCTCAATAGCTTGGTCAGTGGGGAGGCAATCAACGAGAAATTATTTACAAACTTTCGATAATAACCAACAAGTCCCAAGAAACTTCGAACCTTGGAAACATTCTTTAGAGGTTTCCATTCAACTATAGTTGGTACTTTCTTGGGATTTACTCTTATCTCTTTTGCCAAAACGACATGACCAAGAAAAGTAACTTCTGGCAACCAAGATTTACACTTTGACAACATAGCATATAACTTATTTTCTCGAAGAGTCTAAAGAACAATGCACAGATAGGCATCATGTTATTCCTTTGTCTTCGAATTGAATGTCTTTTCCTTTTAAGTCTTCATAAGACTTATGTCGATCATTAGTCTTTTTTAAGATTATCTTGTATAATCTCTACTTTTTCTTTCATTTCTTGTAATATATCTGACTTAATTAATTTACGATCTTCAACTCATACCAATTTAATAGTGATTTACACTTTCGACCATAGAGAGCTTCGTAGGGTGTCATCTGTATACTTTCTTGATAACTATTATTATAAGCAATTTCTACTAATGGCATATATCTTTTCCATGATCTTGAACTCAATTATACAAGCTCATAACATATCCTCCAGAAATCTTTCACAGACCTTCGATCATAACCAATAAGTCTTAAGAAACTGTGAACCTCTGTAATATTTTTGGGAATTTCCCCACTCCACAATAGACTGTATATTTTTAGGATCGACTCGGATCCCTACAACTGAAGTAATATGACCTAAGAAAGCCACTTTTAATAACCAAAACTCATATCAAGTCTTTATAGTTCACGTCAATTGATAATCCTGATAGAAAATATATCATTTCCTTTTTCTTATTTCCTTTTGTAAATAATCACTACATGGTTGTAAAGAACTATCTTCCTTCTTTACGAATGATTTTGGAGCTTCTCACAATATCACACTGGATTGATTATAACTCCAGTCTAACAATTCTTACAGCTGAGCTTTCAGCTCTTTTAATTCCTTCTAGGAAATGTTCCTGATCACTTCTATTGTAAGTACTACTCTGTGGCATTAGTCCACAAAAATACAAACATGTTCCCTTAGTAACAATATTACTTAATCTGACTATTCAATTTTCATATCTTTCAGACCATCCAATATGATTTTTATCATCCTTTAACTTCAGATAAGTAGTCATCAATTCACCTTTACTACAAAATTTAGGGCACTCAGAAACTTAAACTTTTAACAATCCATGCCCTAACAAATACAGATATTGGAGGTTAAAAAGTCTCATGTATTTCTTCTAATATCTAAAATAGTATTTCCTGCTATTGTGCTTGAGCTCCCTACTGTACAAGTAGCTCAACCAAGTCAGAAGTCGAAAATAATACATACTTTACTTAATTTATACTACTACGAGTATCTTTCTGACCCCAAGCATTTATATTTCTCAAGTAAAGATACTTATTCTTCTTCTTACTTCTTCATATCTGAATATCTTAATTTATCAAAGATATCCTTAACATCATTTAATCATAAACTTACTGTCCTACGACTATCTTTTACCTTGAAATGTGAGCCCTTACTATCTAAATTTCTTTGTAACTTATGATGTTATAAACATAAGTGTATATATAGATGTTAAGGACTAACATCTTATAATTACTGCATCAGCTCCTTACAATGCAGGTGACTCAACCCAAACTGAAGTTGATTACAATACTTATTTCACTTTATTGTACTCGCTATGGGTCCTTTATTGACCTCTGAGATTCGTCGATTGACGAAATATGGTAGTGTCTTACGTTCCTTACTATAATCTTATTCTATCCTATACTAATGAGGAGCATCTTTAAGTCATACAATCAACACATCAGTAATATGACATTCTAGGGGGATGTATTTACTGACAACTTATAACAAATTTGGTTTAGCATTTAGAACCGGCTAAACCTGTAGCTCTGATACCACTAAATGTAACATCCTTAACGTATACTCACAGTACGAATACACATTGAGGATGTCACAATATTATTTATCAGAGTTCTATACTTGTAATTTTTTTAAACATTTGACATAAAACTAATTTATAAAATAACCCTATCTCGACTTTCGAGGTTTTCATAGCCTATTTGCAAATTGTTAGTTTTGACCCTGAATTGGTTTATAAAACATGTTAGTCAGCTATTAAAATAAGTATGTAACTCAAGGTGAAAACTAGGTACACTGCCTAGGTTTTTCTTGAATTTAAAATCGTTACACTATAAACGATAAATAAAATGTTACTCGATTAATTCATACAAATAATTCATATTTATGTGACTATTAATCAAACTTATACCTTTAAAACAACTAACGAATAATTCATATTTATTTGACTATTAACCAAACTTATACCTTTAAAACAACTAATGAATAAATTGATACATGCCCACTAGAGAATATCATAAATTAGAATGTCTTACTGATGTTTGGCATATTTCTTTAACCATACGAATAATTCATATTTATTTGACTATCATAACATTCACAGATAAGTTCTCATACTTGAAATAGTATGTTATTCAAGCCATATTAGCTTACTTATTAAGAATAATTTTCCAGTTAGTGATCATGTATCAAACACATCACTTATTCTTAATTCTTTTATGAACATAACATATCATAAATAATTCTTTAGTCATATGTTAGGAACATTGTCCCCACATTGCTCGCCATATTACTTACCACATTTAAAAGTAGAACATAACATCAACATATATCATATCATGCATTCATAAATAGGGTTGGCTTATCACAAGCCTCCCTTTATCACATGCATAATTAAGTAACAATTAAGGCACTCACCTTGGCCACTTAACAAAATGCCTCACTAAGTCCTAGTTTGATACTTTCTTTCTAGTACCTCGAACGTTTTTTGATTCAGACTTGACTTCATTAATCACATGAATAAAATAAAATATTTGTTAGATTCAAATCTAAAAATACCTTAAACATGTTGTCTAATATAATCATTCGAATATAAATTTTTCAAATATCTTCCTTTCTTCCTTGTACTGTTCAAAAACTCATTATGGTCTTTAGTGACCAATTTGTACTTCCATTAACTCTTCCAAGCTTGCTAACTAACATTTAAATACAAAATGTTTCAAATTCCATTTTTTGACAGCTTACGCTACCTTCAAAGATTTACTTGTACAGGGCAAAATAAATACTGGATCTCAATTTCCTTTCTACTGCAGAAACTAGATTTGATAACGGTTCTAAAGGTATAAGCCACGTAAATTAATAAAATCTAAAAAAATTATGAAAATTCCTTACATTCACGTCACAGAGCTGTCTAAGCAGAAACTGCTATGTAATTTTTCTGACCTTCATTCGATTAAAAATTCATATCTTTTAACTCGGAACTCGAAATCAGTTTCCGTTTGTTGTAAACAAAACTAGACTAACAAATCTTTACAACAATATAAAATTCATCATCTAACCATTTTTTTGTAGAATTTATGGCGAATTTTAAAACTTATTGCGATAATTCAAATTCCAACATAACTTTCCATGAAAAACTTCTAATTTACACCAACTTCTCCTTATTTCTCTTCTTGTCAATTTAGCCCCATCACTTTACTTCAAATGACTACAAGAAAGCTTGTATTCATATGTTCTCTTTACATTCTTCATTAAAATAAGCTTAAACCCTTACTCCTCTAATTTCTCTTTATTTGTCAAAATGGTCATCAAATTTCTAATATAAGATTCAAGCTTCTTAACTTTGCAAATTAGTCCTCAAATGAACTTTACTACATTAATTCCATCATTTAAAAAAAACATATTTACTCCTTGTACATATCCTCTTTGTCGAATAGACAATTCAAGTTTGACAAATTCTCAAAATGGTCACTAATGCGATTAATCATCAGTTTAGCTTTCTAACTTCATTTTCATGCCTCTAGCATCATTAATAATATAGATACACATCAAATTCATAAAAATCAGATTTGGTCCCTTAATTTTAAAGCTTGCCAAAATGGTCCCTGTGTATTTAACCTAGGGTTTTGCTTCCAAACAACAAATCAAGCTTACTAGATCATTAATCAACATCACAAACTCTAAGTTAGACTTGAATCCATAAACCCTAATCTTCTCTATACAAACCAAAATATGTAGGTTTTAAATCCCAACTCAATAACATGATTCTAACATCATAGAAGCATGATTCTAACTTAAAATTGTAGCGATGTCTTTTCTCGCTAAAAAAAAGAGGATTTTCGAAGTGTTTTTGAAAGGTGTTTGTGATTTTTTTTGATATAAAATATTTATTCCATGGGGTTTTAAAAGAAACCGCATTTAAAAAAAATGGAGTCGTCACCGGCCACTTAGGTAGGCCGGACACCATAAAACCAGAGATTCAAAAAGATTGGGTTCGGGAGTCGGTTACGGATGGGGAAGGATTAGCACCCCCACACCGCCCAAAATTGGTACTTTAATAATTACCGCTTTATTAATATTGGATTTTCCGGATTAAAGTGACGATTATTTTAAAATTCGGTCATAATTGCGAATAAATTTTAAGGGCCCCATTATCCGAGAATAAACGCCCAACCACTATCACTACGCCTGATACTGGCCCCGTTTACGCTCGGATAAAAGGGCAGCACATTAACAATTTATATACCATATGCAATCTTAATGACAAAAATATAAGACATAGCGGATAATTTAAAAACAATAAATATTCACATATCAGAATACTAATCTAACATAAATGAAATACGCAATTAAAATACACATATACATACCAAGCTTAATATCAGATAAAAGCAAACTTAACATGCCACAATAACATGGTAGGAATAAATACGTATATAGACGAACAAATATTTCAAAAAGACATACATGCTAGTAATAAAACATATTTCAACATATATGGGACAACATATCGTACAAAAAGGGTAAATATACTAACATGTAACCATAAAAAACAAGAAAACATACACACATACAAAAATACAAAATATACCATGTACGAATCAACTAAAACATAACATGCTTAATATGAATAACTGAACAAAAAAGATACATAATTATCATAAACTTAATACACATATACATGTAAACATAAAAATGCATGACATATACGAGGGATATATAATAAGACAAGAGACTACATTAACATATACGATTATAATACGAACATGAGTATTTACAAAGAAACAGGACTGAAATGAAAGAAAAATAAAAGTCAGTGGCAGAAATTAAAGAACAATAATAGGTAATTTAAGGACTAAAATGCGAAGTAAACAGAACCTAAAAGGATCAAAACTGTAATTGGACCAAGGGGCAGACCCAAAATGAAAAGTTCAAAAACGCGGGATGGTTAAAGGGGTAATTTTACCATTTGAAAACTGATTCGGTGTAATTTAGGGACTGGATTGCAAGATTTGGAAATACAAGAGGGACCAGAGTTGTAAATATACCATGCGGCAAGACAAAAATGAAAATATTGGAAACGCGGGGGGATTTAGTGTGTGATTTTCCCATTTCACGAAATAATAATAACTATAAAAACCCTCTTTTTAGGCCGAATCCAATTTTTCCCCATTTTGTTTCATTTTTTGGTTTTGCAATAACCTGCTGTTCTTCATTTTCTCTCAACTATCCCCTATAAAACCCAGAATCCGGCAGCCGGCCGCCGCTAACCGGTGCCGGCGAGCCTCAGAAACCTACCAAAATAACCCCCGTTTCACCCTCAACACAAATCCGAGGTTGGATTCAGAGGAACATCCTCTATTTTCTCTAGATCTAGGAAATACGAAGCGAAAAAACCTATTTTTTAAACCCAAAACGAAACTACCAGGGTCTTCCCCTCCCTTCAGTTCACCGTATCTGGCTTGGGGAAGCCGAAAGGCTTGTCACCGAGGAGGGGAGACCCACAAACGGCGACGGTAAGAACACTCCCTCTCTTTTTTCTTTTTTTTTTTTACTTCTTTTGTATATGCATGTAAAAAATAAAAAAAAGGGAAACGAATATTTACCACTGGACTTTTTCTTTCGATTATAACTTGACTGGTTACAACTTTTCCTTTCGATTACAACTCTTTTTTTTTTTTGTTACAACCTCTCTGCTATTTTTTGTTACCCTCCTCCTCGTTATAAAATATTTCGTTTCATATATATGCTTGTCTTTGTTTTGGTGCAAGTTGCATATTACTTGCTTTTTCAGATCTGGACTGACAAACTTCTTTCTTGCTGTGTTTGACATGTTCTGAGCACGGTGGTTGAAGATCGGCATGGTGGCGGTGTGGGGGTTCTGCCAGTGGCCAGATGCGTTCTCGGCCGTTAGATCAGATCTGATCTAACGGTCGAGATGGCTTGAACGACGAACGGCCCAGATGAAGCCTCGATTTGGTGAAATGGCTCTAGATCGTGCCACGTGGAGCTCAACAGTCGAGGAGTCAGAGCGCGTGGGGCTCACGCACGCGTGGGATATCAAAGCGTCCGCGCGTGGCACTCGAACGGTCCATACGTGTGGAGCACGTGGCTGGCAGATATTTTAGTCCTTGGTTAAATCGTGGCCGTTGGATCAGATCTTGATCCAACGGCCCACAGTCACCTGCACACACAGTAACTGTAATTAGATAGGGTTTAGGCCAACCGGGCCTTGTAACTATTTGTAATTGGACTTGGACTGTAATTTATTTAATATATATATATATTTTGGATTTCATTTCATATACCAGCCCAATAATATTAATAATAATATAATTATAGCAGCAATACACATACATAATACAAACATATATTTATACAAACATTAATTAATATAACATACTAGCATACGTACATATAATCATACACATAATTAACATAACATCTATATATATTAAACAAATACGCTCGTACTTTATAGATACATACGCGACACACATACACCATTAATACGTATACATACATAGCTTATAATATACATGCACACCACACTTTTTATATATTAGTAATACTCATGCAAACAATAAACATATAATATAATAAGTATACATGCAACACTAATATGTATTTACAGGTAAAAATGAGTGATTACAGTTGCCCCTCTTTGCTTGTTCTCATGGAATGGGAAACAAAGCAAAGATTCATAAGCACTCATTTTTATCAGACTTCCATGTTTGTAGCTTTGGAAAACGTGTTCCTTTGGACATCTCCGCTCTTCCTTAGCTGAATCTTCGGGCTCGTAAGTTCTTCCTATATAGAGCTTCATCACCTTCCGATCTTGGAGCTACAGGCTCTTCCTATATAGAACCCTTCTCTCTGAAGCCTCGAGCTATGAGTCCCTCCTATATAGAACTTTTCACTTCGAGACAGTAAAGCTTGGAGTCCTTCCTATATAGAACTCTTCACCTTCAACGTTGGTTTCTCCTATATAAAACCTTTTGCGCCGCTGATGGATTCTTCCGACTGGGAGTTCCTCCTATATAGAACTGCTAGTCTTCAAACCCTGGAGCCATCAGCCTTCCGATATAGAACTTTTGGCGTCTGAAATCTCCAGAGCTACAGGTTCTTCCTATATAGAACCTTTCACTCTAAGACAGTAAAGCTCGGAGCCTTTCCTATATAAGACTCTTCGCTTTCGACACAATAGGTTTCCTATATAAACTTGTGTGTCATAGGTGAATTCCTTCGACTGGGAGTTCTTCCTATATAGAACTGCGAGTCTTCACCTTGGAGCCATCGGTCCTTCTTATATAGAACCTTTCGGCGTCTGAAATCTTGGAGTTACAGATTCTTCCTATATAGAATCTTTTACTCTAAGACATTGAAGCTCGGAGCCCTTCCTATATAGAACTCTTCGCTTTCAGCACAGCAGGATTTCCTATATAATCTTGTGTGTCATGGGTGAATTCCTTCGACTGGGAGTCCTTCCTATATAGAACTGCTAGTCTTCACCTTGGAGCCGTCAGTGCTTCCTATATAGAACTTTCAGCTTCTGAAGCCTCGGAGCGGAGGATTCTTCCTATATAGAACCTCTCTTTGGAGCTTGAAAACATATGCCTTTTGTATGTAAAAATATTGTCTTCTCATTTGGGATTCACACCACGATGGCCATCGGTGTCTCTTTGAATCTGCAAATACCTGTCTGAGATAAAAACAAAATGCTATGACAAATGAATTGACATGCTCCTAATCCTAGTGATGTCTGACTATTCATGATGCATGAGTGTCAATATCTTGGTGGGCTCGTTTTGGTCCTTGTTCGATCTCGGTGTTCACTTTCTCTTTTCTCACGGGCATCGATACCCTGCTTCACTGTCAGGTTCAACCATTCCATCCTTTCTTTTTCTCCACTTACGACTTGGAATTCTAAAGTGTCCTTTCGGGTTTTCACTTTAGAGAGATTTTTTTTGAGGGGTGCCCTTCTGGGTTTTCACCCAAGAGATCTCTCTTGTTATCTCGCATGCCTTCCTTGAATAGACAGGACGTACGCCATTGGTCATCCTATCCGGTTGTTTGAAGCTTTCCTCCTTCCCTATCAACAGCCATTATGTAGGGAACTAGAAGACGGAGTTGACATCGTTTTCTTTGATCACCTGCATTTTTAAGGTTAAATCACAGTAATGCTCCGAAATCTCTTGTTTCACTATAAGCCTATGTTAACTTATCTGACTGAAATTGACAAGAAGGCAAGGAATGGATGCTCAAAAACACGGTTTTATTACGATTAAGGGCTTGGGATATCTTAAAAAGAAAGGTACACACACATGAGAAAAAAGAAAAGTTAAGTATGAAATACAAGATCCCTCATTATCTTCGATATGAATGATACATGATCCTGTCGACCAGCGTAGAATTTTTTTGCCTGAAGCCTCATCTTCATGATGTTCATGGGGATACCCTTCTCTTTGGATATTCAACTTTTCAATTTACCCGAGCCGCCCTTTACGGGTTTTCAACTCGAGTCCTCCCTTTGCTTCAAGACGCCCGACTTCGGGTTTTCGCCCTGAGCTCTCCATTTTTATTCTCTTTTTTCATTTCATTTTTTTCCTTTTTTTTTCAAAGATAGTATTTCTTAACGGCATTAGAATTTACGGGATTTTTCAGCTCGTCCCCATCCATTTCTGTTAGGATCAGGGCTCCTCCTGAGAAGGCCTTTTTTACGACGTACGGTCCTTCCCAGTTGGGCATCCACTTTCCTCGTGCATCTTTCTGGATAGGGAGGATTTTCTTGAGTACCAGATCCCCTTCTTTGAATTCTCTTGGGCGCACTTTTTTATTGTATGCTTGCACCATCCGCTTTTGGTACATCTGACCATGACAAATGGCCTTTAGTCTTTTTTTGTCAATGAGATTTAGCTGGTCGTATCTGGCCTGTACCCATTCGGCTTCTTCCTATTTTACTTCGTTTAAGACCCGGAGAGACGGGATCTCTACCTCGATTGGGAGTACTGCTTCGGTATCTGTAGCGATGTCTTTTCTTTCTCATCGCTAAAAAAACGTGGATTTTTGAAGGTGTTTTTGAAAGGTGTTCGTGACTTTTTTTGATATAAATTATTTATGCCGTGGGGTTTTAAAAGAAACTACATTTTAAAAAAATGGAGTCGCCACCGGCCACTTAGGTAGGCCGGACACCGTAAAACCAGAGATTTAAAAAATTATGGGTTCGGGAGCCGGTTACGGATGGGGAAGGATTAGCACCCCCACACAGCCCAAAATTGGTACTTTAATAATTACCGCTTTATTAATATTGGATTTTCCGGATTAGAGTTACGATTATTTTAAAATTCGGTCATAATTGCGAGTGAATTTTAAGGGCCCCATTATCCGAGAATAAACGCCCAACCACTATCACTACGCCTGATACTGGCCCCGTTTACGCTCGGATAAAAGGGCACCGCATTGACAATTTATATATCATATGCAATCTTAGTGGCAAAAATATAAATCATGGCAAAATATTTAAATGCAATAAATATTGACATAACAGAATACTAATCTAACATAAATGAAATACACCATTAAAATACACATATACATACCAAGCTTAATATCAGATAAAAGCAAACTTAGCATGCCACAATAACAAGGTAGGAATAATTACGTAATTAGACGAACAAATATTTCAAAAAGACATATATGCTAGTAACAAAACATATTTCAACATATATAGAACAATATATTATACATAAAAGAAGACACACTAACACGTAACCTAAAAGCCAAGAAAACATACAATACGTACAAAAATACAAAAACATGCCGTTTACGAGTCAAATAGAACATAACATGCTTTAATACGAATAACCGGATAAAAAAGATACATAACTATCGTAAGCTTAATACACATATACATTTAAACATAAAATACGAGGCATATACGAGGGATATAAAATAAAACAATAGAATACATCAACATATACGACTATAATACGAACATGAGTATTTACAAAGAAACAGGACTGAAATGAAAGAAAAAAAAAAAGTCATGGCGTAAATTAAAGAACGAGTAATAGGCAATTTAAGGACTAAAATGCGAAGTAAACAGAACCTAAAAGGATCAAAACTGTAATTAGACCAAGGGGCAGACCCAAAATGAAAAGTTCAAAAATGCGGGATGGCTAAAGGCGTAATTTTACCATTTAAAAACTGATTCAGTGTAATTTAGGGACTAGATTGTAAGCTTTTGAAATATCAGGGGGACTGGGATTGTAATTATACCATGCGGCGAGACAAAAATGAAAATATTGGAAACGCAGGGGGATTAAGTGTGTGATTTACCCATTTCAAAAAATAATAACACCTATATAAACCCTATTTTTAGACCGAAATCAATTTTCCCCTCATTTCTTTCATTTTCAGTTTTGTAATCCAAACCTCGTTCTTATTTTCTCTCAAATATCCCCAATGAAACCCAGAATCCAAACGAGCCTCCAAAACACACCGAAATGACCCCCGTTTCACCCTCGACATGAATCCGTGGTTGGATTCAGAGGATACACCCCTATTTTCCCTAGATCTAGAAAATACGAAAAAAAATTTAAACCTAAAATCGAAACTACCAGGGGCCTTCCCCTTCCTTCAGTTCACCATCTCTGGCTTGGGGAAGCCGAAAGGCTTGTCACTGAGGAAGGGAGACCCACGGTCGGCGACGGTAAGACCTCTTCTCTCTCTTTTTTCTTTTGTTTATCTCTTTGTATATGCATGCGAAAAAAAACAAATAAGAAAAGGAAACAAGTGTTTACCACTGGACTGACTTTCGATTTCACTTGACTGGTTACAACTTTCAGTTTTTTTTGTTACAAGATCTCTGTTACCACTCCCCCTCATTTCGTTACAAAGTACTCGTTTCATATATATCCTTCTTTGTTTTGTACAAGTTGTATATTACTTGCTTTTTCAGATCTGGACTGACAAACTTGTTGCTTGTTGTATTTGGCATGTTCTGAGCACGGTGGTTGAAGATCGGCATGGTGGCGGTGTGGGTGTTCTGCCAGCTGCCAGACGCGTTCTCGGCCGTTAGATCAGATCTGATCTAACGGTCGAGATGGCTTGAAGGACGAACGGCCTGGATGAAGCCTCGATTTGGTGAGACGGCTCCAGATCTTGCCACGTGGAGCTCCGCAGTCGAGGAGTCAGAACGCGTGGGGCTCACGCGCGCGTGGGATATCAAAGCGTCCGCGCGTGGACCACACGCGCCCGTGGCACTCGAACGGTCCATACGTGTGGAACACGCGGCTGGCAGATATTTTGACTTCTTGGTTGGATCGTGGTCGTTGGATCAAATCTTGATCCAACGGCCCACAGTCACCTGCACACAATAATTGTAATTAAATAGGGTTTGGGTTTGGGCCTTGTAATGATATTAGATTTGTAATTGGACTTGGACTGTAATTTTTATTTGGGTTTAATATATTTAATTTTTTGGATTTCATTTTATATCAGCCCATTAATAATAATATAATTAGTATTATAATAGCAATACACATACATACGCAAATGCATATTTATACAAACATTAATTAATATAACATACTAGCATACGTACATATAATCATACCCATAATTAACATAACATCTACACATTAAACAAATACGCTCATACTCTATAGATACATACGCGACACACATACACCATTAATACGTATACATACATAGCTTATAATGTACATGCACACACCACACCTTATATATATTAGTAACATTCATGCATATAATATAATAAATATACATGCAATACTAATATGTATTTACAAGTGAAAATGAGTGATTACAGTATCATACACCAAGGAGTAGGGTGTTGCCCCTGTTGACGTGCGAATGGACGTCCTATAGGCGAAAAGGGCAATTGGCAACTTCTCATGCCAATCCCTGTAGGTATCCGTAGTTTTCACTATGATCTTCTTTATGTTCTTGTTTGCTGCTTCCACTGCTCCATTCATTTTAGGACGATAGACTGTGGAATTGTGGTGTGTTATCTTGAATTGAGTGCACAGGTCCGTCATCATTTTGTTATTCAGATTGGAAGCGTTGTCGGTGATGACCCTTTCTGGCAATCCGTATCGACAAATAATCTCTTTCTTTAAGAACTTACATACTGTAGTTCTTGTGATGTTGGCGTAAGACGCTGCTTCTACCCATTTGGTAAAGTAGTCTATGGCGACCAAAATGAAACAGTGTCCATTGGAAGCTTTCGGATGAATCTGCCTGATGACGTCCATGCCCCATGCTGTGAAAGGCCACGGAGAATTCATGGTGTGTAAAGGCGATGGGGGTGCATGAATTTTGTCAGCATAGATTTGGCATTTGTGGCATTTTCTGGCGTAATCGATGCAATCTCCCTCCATGGTCAACCAGAAATAACCATATCTCATAATTTTTCGGGCTATAGACAGCCCTTTGGCGTGCTTTCCACAGAGCCCGTCATGTACTTCGCCTAAAATCTCCTTCGCCTCCCGGGCATCCACACATCTCAGCAATGTCTGATCATGACTCCTCCTATATAGGATCTCCCCATCTAGGACATATTTTGTTGCCATTTTTCTGAGCGTTTTTCTGTCATTGTCGTTTGCCCCTTCTGGATACTTTCGAAGCTTGACATATTGCAAGATGTCATATTACCATGGGTTTCCATCAATCTCTTCATGTACATTACAACAATGAGCAGGCCTTTCAAACGTCTGCATCTCAATCGGTTTCATTTCTGCCCCGGTGTTTGTTTTAAACATGGATGCCAAGGTTGCCAATGCATCTGCCGTCTGATTTTCTTTTCGGGGCAGGTAATTGAAGTTGACCTTTTCGAACTCTTTGGTGAGCTCTTGGATCAATTCGTAATATTTGACCAACTTCGGGTCTCTGGTTTCCCATTCCCCGCGCAATTGGTAAATGACTAAGGACGAATCTCCGAACACTCGAAGTTCCTTAACCTTTCTCTCAATAGCTGATTTCAGTCCCATGACGCAAGCTTCGTATTCAACTATATTGTTTGTGCAGAAGAATTCCAATCTACTGGTGAAAGGATAATAGACGTCCTCAGGAGAAATTAGCACTTCCCCTATCCCATGTCTGAGGGCGTTAGAGGCTCCATCAAAGTAAAGTTTCCATGATTTATCATCTGAAACCTCTTCTTCGGTTGTAATTCACATCAAGTCTTCGTCTGGAAAATTAAAGTTCAATGCCTCATAGTCATCCGAGGCACGACTAGCTAGGAAATCTGCTATGGCACTCCCCTTTACGGCTTTCTGGTTAACATATACGATATCAAATTCGGATAAAAGCATCTGCCATCGGGCCATCCTTCTCGTTAGTGATGGCGCTTGCATTAAGAACTTCAATGGATCTAGCTTGGATATCAACCAGGTAGTATGGTACAGCATGTACTGTCTAAGCCACTTGGTAGCCCAAACTAGAGCACAACATAGCTTATGCACTGGCGGGTACCGCGTTTCACAATCATTGAATTTCCTGCTTAAATAATAGATGGCTTGCTCCTTTTTTCTTGACTCATCGTGTTGCCCCAGTACGCATCCCATTGAATTCTCAAAAACTGTCAAGTAGAGAATTAGTGGTCGACTAGGTACTGGTGCGACTAAAATTGGAGCATTTGTCAGGTACTTTTTGATCTTTTCTAGGGCTCTTTGACATTCTTCATCCCACACACCAGGATTATTCTTTCTAAGAAGTTTGAAGACCGGGTCACATTGGTCGGTTAATTGGGAAATGAAACGAGAGATATAATTCAGCCTCCTCAGGAAACCGCGGACTTCCTTCTAAGTGTGGGGTGGTGAGAGGTCCTGGATGGCTTTCACTTTATCTGGATCAATCTCGATCCCTCTTCTACTTACCACGAACCCTAGGAGTTTTCCAGAAGTAACGGCGAAGGTACACTTGGCAGGATTGAGCCTCAGTTGGTACTTCCATAGTCTTTGGAATAGTTTTCTCATGTTTTGTAGGTGCTCTTCCTCTGTTCGGGACTTGGCAATCATATCGTCCACGTATACTTCTATTTCTTTGTGCATCATGTCATGGAAAAGAGTCACCATTGCTCTTTGGTATGTTGCCCCTGCGTTTTTTAGCCCAAACGGCATCACTCGATAACAAAAAGTGCCCCACATGGTTATGAATGTGGTCTTCTCCATGTCGTTAGGGTCCATCTTTATCTGGTTGTACCCTGAGAAGCCGTCCATGAAGGAAAACCATGAATGTTCTGCGGTGTTGTTAACCAGCGTGTCAATATGTGGTAAAGGGAAGTTGTCTTTAGGGCTGGCTCGATTCAGATCCCTATAATCTACACACATACGAACTTTCCCGTCTTTCTTTGGTACTGGTACAATGTTTGCAACCCATTCGGGGTATTTGGCTACCTCCAAGAATCTAGCATCAAACTGCTTTTTCACTTCCTCTCGGATCTTTAACAACATATCTGGTCTCATTCTCTGAAGTTTTTGCTGTATTGGTTTGCACTCCGATTTTGTTGGCAATTTGTGCACCACTATGTCGGTATTCAAACCTGGCATATCTTGATAAGTCCAGGCGAAGACATCTTTGAATTCCTGAAGTAGGGCTATCAGTTCATGCTTGGTTTTTGAGGAAATCGTCGTTCCTACTTTTATTTCTTTTCTCTCTTCTTCAGTCCCCAAGTTTACAACTTCTGTTTCTTCTTGATGGGGCATAATCTGCCTTCCTTCGTTATCCACCATTCTCTTTAAATCTTCTGGGACCTCACTTTCTATCTCATCATATCCTTCCTCAATTCCCTCTGAGACCTCAGGGCATTCAAAATTCACTCCAGGATCGGATCCGGTATCATTCATATCATCAATCATGAGCGGCCTGCATTAAATGAGAATGAATTGTATTAGGAAAGAGACGGCTTTATATGAAGGGAATGAACATGAATAATGCATGAATGAAATAAATAAAACATTGGTCATTTTAGGAAAGTGGGGATATTTTCATTTCAATCAGAAAAGTTAACATAGGTGCCCCGTACAAGAGATCCCCATTGTTTACGGGCAAAAACAAAAGGTTGATTCGGAGCATTACTCTGATCTATTCCTAAAAACTACAAGTAGATCAATGCAGCTCCAGTTATCGAGTGTTTCCCTAGGACGGCAAGGGCGGATGTTGGTCAACATTTTGCTGCCTCGGTCCTTTTCAGCTATCATGTTGATGTACATCCCTTCAAATGATTCACTGAGTATCTCCTCCTGGTTGAGTACCTCATTTTTCTTCATTGCCTCTCCAACATCTTGACCTGGCTGGTAGAACCCTCCGGAGACAAAAGTGGTTTTCAAACTAGGAAAGGACATCGGTATCCACGGAATGTCTTCTCCTTTAGATCTGGCTTTTCTTTGCTCCTCCTTCCTCTTATATTCCTCTTTCTTCTGTTGGACACTTGGTTGGTAACCCAGCCCGAAACGATCCTTCTTGGTTATCATATTCTTGGGTCTCAGGTTTCCTTGTAATTTCTTCCCCAGCCCTTTTCCTACTTTGGCTCCTCGGCCCAAAGTTTCTGCGACGATCATCTTGGTACAATTAGATAACCTGGGGTATGGGATCCGACTTCCCTCCGAAACGAATGTGGCATTTACTAGTTCCAATGCTCGGAACGAGCATTCTGCAGCATCTTCATCATTTTGAATGTAGGGGGCGTATGATGTCACTGAAGCAACAAATTCCTGCTCTACCTCTACTGTGACCAATTTCCCTTCGACTACAAATTTTAATTTCTGATGCAATGATGAGGGGACAACTCCTGCGGAGTGGATCCACGGTCTTCCCAACAAGCAGCTATAAGATGGTTTTATGTCCATCACCACAAAATCGATCACATATTCAGTTGGTCCGATCAATAGGGGCACCTCAATTTTCCCCATTGTTCCTCTTTGCGTACCATCAAAGGCTCTTACCGAATTGTGACAGGTCTTTAGGTGCGAACCATCTATTGGCAGTTTTTGCAGGGTTACCATGGGCAAGACATTCAATGCTGACCCGTTGTCAATCAGTACGCCTGGTACTACATACCCTTTGTAGTGGGTAGTGATGTTAAGGGCTTTGGTAGACCCCATTCCTCCCTCAGGGATCTCATCATCACTGAACGTTATATGATTATAGGCAGTGATATGCCCCACTATCATGTCCAGGTTTGTTACAGAAATGTCCTGGGGCACAAAAGTTTGATTCAGCACTTTTAGTAACGTCTCCCAGTGCTTTTCTGAACTCAAGAGTAATTCCAGCACTGTGATCCTGGCCGGTTGCTTTCGTAGTTGTTCCACTACGCTGTATTCGCTATGTCTCAAGAACTTTAGAAATTCTTTAGCCTGGGCCTCAGTTACCGGCTCATTTATCTTTGGGGGAGGTTCTTCTCCAAATATCTGCGTGGGGCTAACTGCTGTATTCTTCCCCTTATCTTTTTCAGCTGCTTTCAAAGCCTCGGAGGAATAACATCTGCCGCTCCTTGTGAAATGGCCTGCCTCACCAACGTTCACATCATTCTTGCTTTGTTGGTCTATCAGCGTAGGCTCTTTTACCTGACCATGTTCTGGTTTTTCTGGTGTGGTCACATTTACAGCATAATTCCAGGGGGTTTGTCGCATATCTTTGAATGGGAATGGAGATGGTGCTGAAATGATGATCTTGGGACTTATCTTGCTGGTTTCTCCTTGGGAGACACCTACATTCCCTGTCTTGAGAGAGATGATAAAAGGTCTATCCTTCCCGTATTTAGATTTGGGGCTATCCGTCCTCTGTACGTCCAACCCCTTCTTCCCCATGGGCTCCTCGAAGAATTCTATTTGCTTTTCATTCATCAATTGCTGCACCAATTTCTTGAACTCATCACATTCTTGGATATCATGCCCTTCAGTCTGGTGGAATTCGCAATATACTCCGCATCCCTTTTGCCTTGTTATCATGCCTTTGTCGATCATACGGGCCATGCATAACTGTTGAAATACCCACCGTAAAGGAGACTTGATTTCTGACACATCATCCTTAATCCTCCTGGTAAAGTATTCTTCAATAATATTTACTCCTCTGTTCCCATGATTAGGCAGCGGGTTGTTGGCTACACTCGGCTCTTCAAACTTCAATATCCCGGAATCGATTAAGTTTTGCACAAGTTTTTTGAAGGCAAGGCAGTTCTCGGTGGGATGTCCAGGGGTACCGCCGTGATAATCGCAATGCGCGTTCGGATTATACCAAGACGGGAAGGGCGGATTGACAGGTGTAACGATGTATGGACGGACCAGGTCTACTTCATACAACTGGGAATAAAGTTATGAGTACGAAACAGGTAGGGGAGTGAAAGTTCTTCTCTCTTTCTCTTTTCTGGTGACTCTCTCATCTCTTTGATTCGAGTTTTGTGTTTTTCCCACAGGTGCTTGTGGCTGTGAGACTGTGAAGTTCTTCGGGGCGGTATAAGTGCTGGTAGTGTTTACTTCATTTCTCTTGTTATACTTTCGAGACCCTTCCCTACCATCAATTCTACCGCTCTTAATTGCCAGTTCAAGAGACTCTCTAATCCTGATTAAGTCAGCAAAGCACTGCGTTGTTTTATTAATGAGACGATCAAAGAGTGCCCTTTTCAGAGTATTGAAAAATAGCGGCGTAATTTCATGCTCCGGGATAGGTGACTAAATTTGGGCGGCCACTTCTCTCCACCTTTGGGCGTATTGTCGTAGGCTTTCGTTGGACTTCTGCCCCATATTTTCTAACATAATTCTACTGGGGGTCATGTCTGTTATATGCTTGTATTGCTCAATAAATGCTTTTGACAGATCTTTCCATGTCTTAACATTTGCCTTGCTCAACTGAGTGTACCAACGTAACGCCGCTCCAGTTAGACTGTCCTGGAAATAATAGATCAGCAGCTTTTCGTCTTTATGGTAGGCCGCCATCTTTCGACAATACATTGTTATGTGTGCGGAGGGACATGTGGTTCCATCGTATTTTTCGAACTCTGGCGTTTTAAATTTTGGCGGTAGGACAAGATCGGACACCAGACACTAGCGTCATTTCCTGATTCTTCATTTGATTGTAACGCTTTAAATTTTTCCTCCATGAGGCGAAATCTTTCCTCCCACTTTTTCTCTACCTCATTCCTGATTCTTTCAACCATGTTCAGGTCCGACACTTCTTCTTCATAGAGTGCTTCAGCATCGAGGGGTTGAGTCTCAGGTACCCCTATTTGAAAACTAGAAGACATTCCTATAGGGTCGATGTACACCTTCCTAGCTGGGTTTAGTGTAGTTGGTTGAACCTTGTGGTGAGCTGGGGTACCCTTTGGCTCTTGAATGGTTTCTCCTTCGACTCTTTTTCCCAGACTCTTAGCCAATAATGCGGTTATGTCGGATACTATAGATGCTTGCGACTGCACAATCTGATCACTGAGGCTTCTCTGGGCCTCTTCAAGCCTTGTCTCGAGCTCTTTTTGCCCTCTTTCTAGACTGATTATCCTGTCTTCCATGAGCTTCCTTTGTAACCGGGTAAAGTATGGGTGATGAATGATTGCGGGTTAACTACACACAACGCCACAATATTCATAATGTTAATATGGTTGCAAGAAATAAATGCATGTATAATGATGCGAATGTCATGATGCAAATGCAAGAATGTATGCAGATAAGGTACTGATTCCGCTGGTAATCACCCTTTTGAACTACTTCCATGGGAATTAAAGGGTCTAGATTACAACAAAGTTTGTGTTACAAAATAAAGATCCCTAATACAAAAGATCTAATTACAACACAGAGTCCTATAGATAGGCTCTAGCTATATCTCCTAATTTTCCAATCGCTTTGAGCAGCTTGAGGAACCTGGGAGCTTCTTCCATTCCCGAGGCTATGAAAGGTCGGAGTGTCACAGCCTCGATAGCTAAATCATTCACATGCCTGGCGACTCGCTGTATGTCCACCATTAGGTTTACGTAATACTGGTCCCTGTCCTGTACCATCCGGGCAGCGTCGCGTAGTCTCTTTTGCCAATAGGTGTCCCCTCCGGCTGCAGCTTCCTCGAACACACTAATTCTTTCCTTGTAATCCTCAACAGTTGCTTCGAGGGACTCAATTCGTGCTCGTAACACGCCCACTTCGCGCTCTCTTTCTTGCAGGTCAACGAAGCTATTCCTGCAGCAGTACATTCGAAGTGAGTGTTCAACTTCCGCCACCTTTCCTTTTAATTCGCCATTCTTACTTTGGCTTTGCTCCAGACTTTGAATAGTGTCATCGTTCAACTTTTGCATCTCTGACAGTCTATTTCGGCTATTCATGGATTTTCTTTTCCATACGACGACGCTTTCTCTCTCATGATGGACAGCTTGTTTTCCCTTGTTGATTTCTTGCCTGAGTCTTTCCTTTTCCTGATCAATGGCCTTCTTGGAGGACCATTTTTCTTCTTCCATAGCCAACCGGCAGCTTTCTATCTCTTTTTCGATTGTCCTCTTGCTGATTTCTCGTTCTTCTTCCACCAAACGGATACCATTCATCCTTTCTCTTTCCATGGCTATGAATTGACTCCGGCTGGCCTTCTGTATTTTTGCTTGTAGTAGAAGGGCATCTTTTTGATAAAGAGTGTTCTTGTCGCTCAAATATGCATTTAATTTCTTCAACTGCCTAATGATCCCGTCCCGCTCTTTAACCTCTAAGCTTGCCTTATAGAGCTCGCTCGCATGTTTGGTCTGTTGGATGTCCATTTTCCTTTTAATTTCTTCGAGTTCATTCCTTAAGATGTCAGCTTCAGAAGGTACCACCCTTGTAAGCTCTTCGAGTGACACTGCTGGTCCTTGATCAGATTCGGGAATCACATTATTAACCCTCAAGCTTCTCCAAAGATCGTAGTCTAGGGTAGTCATGTGCTCGGTATCTCCTTCCACCCTGATCCGGTAGCAATGGTCCCAGGCCCTCATGATGGTCTGAATTTTTCCTTTGAACTCCCCTTTGAAAAGAAATTCAGTTTGGCTTAATCCGGCGGTATTGGGAATGAACTGTCGTGATCCGAACTGTCGAGACACTAAAAGCGGAGCACAGGCAATCCCTCCACGCAATCCCAACATCATCAGCCAGTTGAAGTCACCACAACTGTATAAAAAATAATTAACTTTACCGAGCCATGGGACCCTCCATGCTATGTCTTCATCTTGAATGTTCCTAAAGAAACTGGTCCACATTTTTGTTTTCAAATCCTCTCGCAATTCTTTTGCTAAGTACTCCCGTAAAGGCGAAAAACCTTGGAAGGATATCCCCGGCAGGACCCTCGTCGGTGTCTTCCACATGTGACTCTGAATCCATACTTGTAATAGCTGTGCGCATCCTCGAAAACGTCCTTCTTCATGTTTCCGGCTAGCATTTAAGGAAATGAAAGTCTCGACCAAGATTGCTGGTACTGGGTTTGCTTTCCGTTTTACCCGCTCAAATAAATCCAGAATGGCTATGTCAATGTTCCCGAGTACTCTTGGAAAGATCACCAAGCCATATATTCCTAAGGCGAACAAGTCCATTTTCTTTGCCTCGTCTGGATGTGTCGGTATGATGTCCCGAATACTTTCCCATGCAAAGACTGTATTGTCTCCTCGGATCTGAAGGAGGCCATTAACCCAATCGTCACTCATTCCCGCAAAGGTTTTGAGTTTCTCAGTGTAATTCTGATTCCTCGGAGGCTTCACGTAGATCCAATCTTCCTGAATATTTTTCTGGTTAAGTAAAGCAGTGTATTCTTCTACCGTAGGCATCATGTCCTGCCCATTGAAGGTGAAGCAGCAAAAAGCTGGATTCTAGAACTGGACTATAGCTCGGAGTAGGGGTTGGTTAACACGAACATATAACAACTATGCAATGTCGCCATAACTATCGCAGAACAAGTCTTGTAGTCTTCGGTCCCATCTTTCCCAAATGCTTTGAAGATCCCATAAGTCGTTCTGTTGGAGACTCACATAGGTGTACCCTGCTATTACACGTTCGTTCGGCAAACTGTCCCCTTGGATTTTCTGGTTGACTTCTGACCAATGTTTGATTGACAAATTAAGCTCTTCTTTCCTAAGACACCTTTTTTCCATGGTGAAAGACTTTCTGATCAGGCAAACCACTTGATCCAGTACCTTTATGTGATGCAAATGTATGATGTATGAAAAAAAACAAAAGTGAAAAGAAAACAAGTCAGTACCAGATAAAATTAATAAATATGTAAATAAAAGGACAAAATTAAACAGAATAAACACACAAAACAACCCTATTTATCCCGTCTAAAACACCTAAGGTTATCCGCATGGCTCTAACAGGGTGGGTTTCTATGTTCTCTACATGCAGTGTTGGTGCTAGGAGGTACCCGAATTGTCCTTGCTGTCCTCTACTAAGAGTAGCAAGGCCCCCGATCATCACCCATTATAGGCTCCTTTCAACCGGGTTCAATTCAGGGGGACTCATTCGCTTATGCCCGTATGAAGGAACGATATCCTTACGAAAGCATAAGGTACTTGAGCCCCGAAGGTACTTGCTAGGCCCATACGGGAGAACAATATCTCCACGAAAGCATTAGCGTTTTCCCCCACTTAAAAAGACGGGTTTATATGCCATATTTTAAATGCGTTGAAATAAACGCGCAATTATGACCGAATGTTAATTTAATAGTCACTTTAAACCGGAATTTATAATATTAATAAAGCGGTAATTATTTTAAAAGCTTGACTCTCATTTGTTTTTGAAAAACAAAAATTGTCCCCAGCGGAGTCGCTATCTGTAGCGAATATCCCTTTTTTATCATCGCTAAATAAAAACGTGGATTTTCGAAGTGTTTTTGAAAGGTGTTTGTGATTTTTTTGGATATCAAATATTTATTCCGTGGGGTTTTAAAAGAAACCGCATTTAAAAAAAATGGAGTCGCCACCGGCCACTTAGGTAGGCCGGACACCATAAAACCAGAGATTCAAAAAGATTAGGTTCGGGAGTCGGTTACGGATGGGGAAGGATTAGCACCCCCACATCGCCCAAAATTGGTACTTTAATAATTACCGCTTTATTAATATTGGATTTTCCGGATTAAAGTGACGATTATTTTAAAATTCGGTCATAATTGCGAATAAATTTTAAGGGCCCCGTTATCCGAGAATAAACGCCCAACCACTATCACTACGCCTGATACTGGCCCCGTTTACGCTCGGATAAAAGGGCACCGCATTAACAATTTATATACCATATGCAATCTTAATGACAAAAATATAAGACATAGCAGATAATTTAAAAACAGTAAATATTCACATATCAGAATACTAATCTAACATAAATGAAATACGCAATTAAAATACACATATACATACCAAGCTTAATATCAAATAAAAGCAAACTTAACATGCCACAATAAAAAGGTAGGAATAAATACGTATATAGACGAACAAATATTTCAAAAAGACATACATGCTAGTAATAAAACATATTTCAACATATATGGGACAACATATCGTACAAAAAGGGTAAATATACTAACATGTAACCCTAAAAAACAAGAAAACATACACACATACAAAAATACAAAATATACCATGTATGAATCAACTAAAACATAACATGCTTAATATGAATAACTGAACAAAAAAGATACATAATTATCATAAACTTAATACACATATACATGTAAACATAAAAATGCCTGACATATACGAGGGATATATAATAAGACAAGAGACTACATTAACATATACGATTATAATACGAACATGAGTATTTACAAAGAAACAAGACTGAAATGAAAGAAAAATAAAAGTCAGTGGCAGAAATTAAAGAACAATAATAGGTAATTTAAGGACTAAAATGCGAAGTAAAAAGAACCTAAAAGGATCAAAACTGTAATTGGACCAAGGGGCATACCCAAAATGAAAAGTTCAAAAACGCGGGATGGTTAAAGGGGTAATTTTACCATTTTAAAACTGATTCGGTGTAATTTAGGGACTGGATTGCAAGATTTGGAAATACAAGAGGGACCAGAGTTGTAAATATACCATCCGGCAAGACAAAAAATGAAAATATTGGAAATGCGGGGGGATTTAGTGTGTGATTTTCCCATTTCACGAAATAATAATAACTATAAAAACCCTCTTTTTAGGCCGAATCCAATTTTTCCCCATTTTGTTTCATTTTTTGGTTTTGCAATAACCTGTTGTTCTTCATTTTCTCTCAACTATCCTCTGTAAAACCCAGAATCCGGCGGCCGGCCGCCGTATTCTCCGCCATCGGCCGCCGCTAACCGGCGCCGGCGAGCCTCAGAAACCTACCAAAATAACCCCCGTCTCACCCTCAACACGAATCCGAGGTTGGATTCAGAGGAACGTCCTCTATTTTCTCTAGATCTAGAAAATACGAAGCGAAAAAACCTATTTTTTAAACCCAAAACGAAACTACCAGGGGTCTTCCCCTCCCTTCAGTTTCACTGTATCTGGCTTGGGGAAGCCGAAAGGCTTGTCACCGAGGAGGGGAGACCCACAAACGGCGACGGTAAGAACACTCCCTCTCTTTTTTCTTTTTTTTTACTTCTTTTGTATATGCATGTAAAAAATAAAAAAAGGGAAACGAATATTTACCACTGGACTTTTTCTTTCGGTTATAACTTGACTGGTTACAACTTTTCCTTTCGATTACAACTCTCTTTTTTCTGTTACAACCTCTCTGTTTTTTTTGTTACCCTTCTCCTCGTTACAAAATATTTCGTTTCATATATATGCTTGTCTTTGTTTTGGTGCAAGTTGCATATTACTTGCTTTTTCAGATCTGGACTGACAAACTTCTTTCTTGCTGTGTTTGACATGTTCTGAGCACGGTGGTTGAAGATCGGCATGGTGGCGGTGTGGGGGCTCTGCCAGCGGCCAGACTCGTTCTCGGCCGTTAGATCAGATCTGATCTAACGATCGAGATGGCTTGAAGGACGAATGGCCCAGATGAAGCCTCAATTTGGTGAAACGGTTCCAGATCGTGCCACGTGGAGCTCAGCTGTCGAGGAGTCAGAGCGCGTGGGGCTCACGCACGCGTGGGATATCAAAGCGTCCGCGCGTGGCACTCAAACGGTCCATACGTGTGGAGCACGTGGCTGACAGATATTTTAGTCCTTGGTTAGATCGTGGCCGTTGGATCAGATCTTGATCCAACGGCCCACAGTCACCTGCACACACAGTAACTGTAATTAGATAGGGTTTGGGCCAACCGGGCCTTGTAACTATTTGTAATTGGACTTGGACTGTAATTTATTTATTTAATATATATATATATATATATTTTGGATTTCATTTCATATACCAGCCCAATAATATTAATAATAATATAATTATAGCAGCAATACACATACATAATACAAACGTATATTTATACAAACATTGATTAATATAACATACTAGCATACGTACATATAATCATACACATAATTAACATAACATCTATATACATTAAACAAATACGCTCGTACTTTATAGATACATACGCGACACACATACACCATTAATACGTATACATGCATAGCTTATAATATACATGCACACCACACTTTATATAAATTAGTAATACTCATGCAAACAATAAACATATAATATAATAAGTATACATGCAACACTAATATGTATTTACAGGTAAAAATGAGTGATTACAAAAATCAACCATGGATTCATAAAATCATAAAAGCCCCAATTTTTTCATAAACCCTAATTTATTCCTCATATCGAATATCATCATCCAATAAAGTATTCTAAGAATTACTTACATCAAAAGATAGAGCTTGAAGAGTAGAACAACTTTTTAGTTCGAAAGATTACGTGAAAACTGAGATTCGGGGCTTAAATCGAGCTTGTAAAATCTTTTCTCTTCTTTTTCTCTTCACCACGGTTTTGGAGGGTATTTGGCTGATAATCCCTTCATATCTCATGTATTTAAGACACTTGTATTATGAAAAAATGAATTTTTAATTCAATAAATTCTACTTTCCAAAAATACCCTCCAACTAGATCTATATTTCTAATTTGCCATTTTGTAACATTCCAACTAGACTTAGTTGGACTCTATTCAGCCACTATTAATCATTAAAAGAAACCTCAAAATTCCTTCCATGTCCCTTTTGGGTGAAATGACCAAAATGCCCTTTATCGATCAACTTATTCACAAAATTGCCATTCCATGTCATTTCAATCGATTAAATTTTCCCGATTTTTTTAAATCTAAATATTCATAAAATGATATTTTATGACTCTTCTAAGGTCCATGGAACTATCTCTGAAATTTTAGCTCGATCCGATTATTAGAATATTTTTTTGAACTTTATCGCTTTATAGCCATTAATACAAAACTCCGTACGAAAAATTTGGGTAACACAAAACGTCATTCTTGGGGGTAAACTATTCATTTAAGGGGTTAAAATACATAACTTTTGAAAATTGCACTTTGATCACTAAACTTTTCCAAAGTTTATACCTTAGCCACAAAACTTTCAAAATTTACATTTTGGTCACCAGCCAAAAATTGGGATATTACATTAGGAGTTCTTGTAGAGGCACCAAGTCTCCCAGAAGCTCCCGATGCAACTTGTTTCTGCCCCTTACCCTTGAAAGACTGAACATGGGACACAGGAATTGACAGTGCAGAAGATTTAGAATTATTCATTTGACAATCTTTAATCTAGCGGCCTTGCTCACCACAAAAGAAACATGCTCCAGATTTTTTACGAAATTGCCCCGCAGGATGCCTTCTTTGACAGAAATTATAGATAGGATATTGTAACTCTCGGCCCAAACCTCCGGTACTCTCAATTGAGGTTGTTCTTGCAGTAGATTAAGACATGGTTTGTGGCTTAGCAAAATTGCCTGATCGAGAGGATTGTTGGTGATACTGTTGCTTAAATCCTGGTTGCTTTCCCTTCTTGTATGACAAAGGTGGGCGAGATTCATCTCGATGCCTCTTCTCGAACAGAGTTAGTCTACTAAACCTATGAGACCTCTATGTAGCTTCAGTAGAGATCGCTCGATTCACGAGCTCTTGGAAATTTATAATTCCCAAGGAAGTGAACAAAGGTCAGAGTTTATCACTTAACCTAGCTAAAAACATTCTACACTTCTATTCTTCTTTCTTGATTTACTTGGCTCCGTACTTGCAATACTTGCAAAAGTGGTGGATGTAATGTTCCACTAGACTCCTACCTTGCTTAAGATGGAGGAAAATATCCCACCTTTATGCCAAATAGTATTCACTGATTTACTTCTTCCTGAACTCACGCAGAAAGAACTCCCAGGTTACAACTTCCTCGAGAGCGATAAGTGTACTGGTTTACCATTAATGCAAAGGCTCATCTCCTAACAAGGCTAAGGTACACTCGAGCTTGTGCTCATCTGAGCTCCGTAACTGCTTGGTCAGAATTCTTATTGTGCTATCGAACCAGTATTCTGCTGCTTCAGAGTCCTCAACAGCCTTACATGTGAAGGTATTGGCTTGGTGTTGAGCTAATTTATCGATAGGGGCTCTACTTGTAGAAGTAGCAGCTATAGAGGATTGTGTAGACTGCTCGGACTTATGAGTAGCCATAAACTGTTTGAACATCTTAGTCATATTCTTGTAACATTCAAATTGAGCAGTCTATATTACAGGTTTAGGATTCGATGGTTCTTGTGGAGGAATTTGTATATTTGGAGAGTCTTCCCCCTTTTATCCTCGCCATTTGTCGAGGAGCCAGTGGTATGCTCAACTTCTTCGTGAGCTTTCTCGGAGTCAGACATCATATACTATAAAAGGAAGAAGGATCGGATTAATTGGAAGTCACAATATATACAATAATAAATTCTTAGGTGGCATATGCAATGTAATAACAATACAATGGACTTCAGTTTAGTCCTAGAATCGACTAAACCCCAGCTCTGATACCAGAAATATAACAACCATTTCCCAATTTGGTAGGATCCTAAGTCAAAAAATGTTACCGGTGAACAAAATGGTGAACGGATCTATAATTACGATAACTTATGCAATAAATCACGTATAAATAATTTACAATGCAATACAATAAACAATTCTAAATAGTAGAGTTATCAATAATTAGGATTTCTAATGTGAAATTCCATACTTGATTATCTTGTATATAAAAATTTAAAGGTTTTAGAGTCCAACTACACTTTCAATTAACCCATATTTGAGTCAGTGACCATTTTGTAAAGTTTCCAAAACCAGTTAACTAATTTACTTGTATCAGTACTGGTACTCAAGAGGCCATATTAGTACGCCGTTAAAATATTTTCTTTTGAACCTAAATCTCGTATCGGTACTCAACGTACCGTACCGGTACGAGGATTTAGTACCTTCGTATTGGTACGGGCCTATTACTGTACCAGTACGCAATCCCTAATTCCCAAATTAAATTGTTAATGGGTATCAGCATGACACCACCCGCACCGGTACCCGTGCTACAATAAAATTCCAGTTTTGATTTGGTGTATCGATACCCCTGTATCAGTATCAATACGCGTTAATGCCTTATACAAATTTTGCATGATTGTACCGGCACGACATCACCTGTACCGGTATGCACAGATTAACATTTTCCTAAATCAGCCTATCAGTACTGGTATGCCTGTACTTGAAATGTCAAATTTTGTCTTTTTTTGCTCAAATTAAGGGCTTTAACCATGTCCAAAGTTTCCCAAATTTTACCAGCAAGCTTACAAACATTAATTCGATATGCATGTCAAATTTCATGTCAATTTGAATCCATTTACTATGTTTTCCCTTATTGGTGCGTCTTAGGCCATTATTCCCAATTTATCAAAACATCAGCATACCATATTTCAAGTCTTAACTCTTTTAACAAAGTGAACTTTATTTACATACAAAATGGGGCTAAACTAACTTGTTTAGACCCTATGCCACCTTTCTAGAAGTTTAAGGACAAAGTTTACATTACATGTAACTTGGTGACTTGCTTCAAAAACGTCATTGTTTCGATCCTTGGTTGTCTAACTTTCAACCTGAAAATACATGGAAATGAGATGCATTCGGCATATATAGCCTAGTGAGGCAGTCAATAACAATAACATGAATGTCAATGATAACAGTAACATGTATAACAATGTAAATGCATCTCAAATCATGTTTTAACAATACTTGCAATACTTGTTTATTTCCTTGGACGACATGTAATGTGGATACGCGAATTCCCAACCAACATCGCCAAAAATAAATGGTCAATATCCTCCAACATCGCCAATAAGACCAACACTAACACGTCCTGCCAACATCGCCAAATAGAGCCTTAGCTCAAGGACCATAGTCCACTCCGTACCAATGAGCTCATGAATTTTATGGAATGCCAATTGTATCCCATATCCATTTGTATCCAAGGATTCAATACTAATGCCAATATCAATAACCATAGCAATAACAATGATAATAACGGTAGCAATAACAATATAGTATAATTAATATGGACTTTCTCAATGTTTCAATGATATCAATAACGATGCAATGATTCAATAATTAACTTGACAATGTAATAAGCTTACCAAAGTTTACCAATGATAACTTTAACAAGGATTTCTTATATTCATACCATGATCAATGATGATGATGCAATAAATCAATATCAACGAATTCGGGAAAGGCACCTAGCCAATCCCTAGACTTCACTACACTCATCGATACTTCTGAGGCTTTCAAGGCTCCTAGATGACAATTCCCTTATTCTTAAGCTTGTTGGAATTAGAGGGATTTGGTGATTCTTCACCTTGATTCTCTTGAGCTACAAGGAAATAGGAATTACAAGGATTTGAATATCGATTATAGATTCATAGCACCTTATTAGCTATGAAAAATAATAACAAATAAGCTATGATATACCTAGAGAATTTCTAGGGTTCCTTGATTCTTAAACTTGGAATTAAACATGGTTTAGCAATGGAATTGGTAAATCAATTAAGGAGAATTGCTTACCCGATCGATAGCTATAATCTAGGATTAAGAAACTTAAGAAAATCAAAGCTCAATTTATCCTCCAATGGAGGTGCTTTCTTGTTTAAAGGAAGGGGAAGAAGATGATAGGTGGAAACAATCCCCGGTAAACTTTTCTTTTTCAATTTTAATGTTTAGCTTTCCCTTAGGTGAAGTAATCTCATTCCTCATGACCACGTAGGTGGTGGCTAACATTGAGGAGGGGCTAATCGCAAGGTTAGTCCCTAGACTCTTCATTCTTTATACTTTTGTCTCCTAACTTTCAATTTTCTCAATTTAGTCACTAGGACAAGTTTCAATGCTTACAATGAGATCCTTAAATGATATCAATACATAATTAGGGTCCAATAATTCAATAATTAACCACTTGTTCAATGGTCAAGACTATAATTTGACTTTTCGGTGCAAAATTTCTGATTGCTAGAATTGAATTCCGATTAGGCCCGGTTTTGGGGTGTTACAGATTCACATAAAACCTAAACAACTCAACCTAATTTCCCTCCACAACAACTGAAATCAACATCAAACATCTTCCAAACTTGACCCAGCCACAACCTATGTTTTAACCCATCAATTAACATCTAAAAACACAAAAACATCATCCTTATACCTCTAGAATTCATTAAACCTCCACAACACCTCAAAAACTCACAACTAACAACCTAGAAAATTAGAGATTCACCTAGTTTCAGGATTCCAATATTAAATCCCACTTATTAGCATTATTCAACATCAAAATCATGATTCAAATTAATCAAGAACTCAGCAAAATAGAGCCTATACTAATACCCATCAATCCAATCAATTAAACCTTGATTTAACCAATTTTCTATTATTTAATCATCAAATCAAGTTAGAAAATATATGTAAAGGATCAATAACTTGGGAATTTCAATAAAGAACCTTATATTAGAGGAGAAGAGCGAAGCTCGCCTCTAAATTTTGCTTTCCTCTTAGTTGGATGAATTTTCTTGATAAAACAAGATCGAATCAAATAGATTTTGTTAGGAAATTATTAAGAATCCATTTGGAAATAAAAGAATGTTGAAATCAAGTATTTACCTGAGAAAATTGAAGTGGAAAGAGTGTTTGGTTGGAGAGAATTTGAGAGAAAAGTTTTTGATTAAAAGTTAGTTACGTAAAATTTTCTTTAAAACTAATTATGAAATCAATCTCCACAAACCTTTTTCTCTAATTAAAAACCTTTTTAAAATATCCAATTAAAAGAGAAAAGTCTGATATTAGACTTTGGCCAAATAGCTCCTTAAATATTTTAAGTCTTGACCCTTTTACAAAATAGTCACTAAATATAGTTTTAAAACTTTACATTTTGCTAACCAAAATGTCTAATCTTGAGACCTCTTTTTGCAAAATTTATTTTACCAAAATCATTTACATATTAAATAATGATTTTAAAACATTTTTCCATATTTTTATCTTACCCAAAAATATTTGTTTCGAATTAAATCCCGAAACTGAATCGAATCCTCTAATCTGATCCATGGGACCGTCTAAACCACCTAGAAACCTCCTAGGCCCAATATCAGGGCATTACAACTATGCCAGCCGAACATTGAATGAAGCCTAACTCAATTACACCACTACTGAGAAGGAATTTCTCGAGGTTGTATTTACATTTGGCAAGTTCAGATCTTACTTAGTAGGTAACAAAGTTGTGGCGTACACAGATCACCTGACATTAAAATATCTCTTGGAGAAAGGATGCCAAGCCCAGACTAATCCGATGGATGCTTTTGCTGCAAGAATTTGATCTCAAGATTCAATACGAGAAGGGGAGTGAGAACTTGGCAGTTGGCCATTTATCACGATTAGAGCATCACCTTGAGGAAGGAAGAGCCACTACCATTAGAGATCAATTCCCCGATGAATACTTACTTGTAGTTGATTCTATGTCATGGTACGCTGACATAGTCAATTACCTGGTAAGCAATATTTTGCCACTGGATTTGGCAAGTAATGCTAGGAAACGTTTTCTACGAGATATTCGGCAATATTATTTGGATGAGCCAATTTTGTCCAAACAATGTTGCGACCAAGTGATCTGCCAATGTGTTCCAGAGGATGAGCAGCACAACATTTTGCAGTTATGCCATGCAACACCGTATAGAGGACACTTCGCTGGAATGAAGACCACTACCAAAGTGTTGTAGTCACGATTCTTTTGGCCTACGCTATTTAAAGACGCTCATTAATTTGCCAAGGCCTGTGATCGATGCCAGCGGATGGGTAACTTCTCTAGCAGACATCAATTGGCACTCCAAAATATTATGTTAGTGGAGATATTTGATGTATGGGGAATAAACTTCATGGGTCTCTTTCCCCCATCATTTGGGAACCTATATATCTTGGTGGTTGTTGACTACGTTTCAAAATGGGTAGAGGCGATGGCTTTGCCAACAAATGATGCCAAGGCTGTTGCCAAGTTCCTTCATAAGCATATCTTTAATAGATTTGGTGCCCCCAGAGCTATCATTCATGATGAAGGTACACATTTTAAGTGTAATTTAATACAGAATCCAGCAACGTATCGCCATAGCTTACCATCCCTAAACAAATGGCCAAGCAGAGATCTCAAACAAATAAATCAAGAACATTCTAGAAAAACTGTGAATCCAACGAGGAAGGACTGGTCCTTGAGACTAGATGATTCCTTGTGGGCTTACAGAACAACCTTTAAGACTCCTTTGGAAACTTCTCCTTATAGGCTCGTGTTTGGAAAGGCATGTCACTTGCTAGTAGAATTGGAACATAGAGCTTATTGGGCAATCAAAAAGCTCAACATGGAGTGGAGAGCTACCAGTGTAAAATGCTTATTGGACATAAACGAACTGGAGGAATTCAGAACACATGTAACACCCCTTCCCGTATACATAATTGAATACGAGACAAAGATGTCACAAAACATTTGTAGAACCGTAACATATTTATACTTTGGTAAAAATTTGTTTTATAAAGGAAAATATTACAATTTAACTTTTATTTAAAAATCTAATTAATCGCGTAAAGTCAAAACTCTATGTTTTCGTCTTCAAATCAAATTTAATTTAAGGCAGCAACTTATTAATTTAAGTTAACTTTATATAATTAGCGAAACTGCCTAAAAACTGCCTTATTCAAAATTCATCTAGATTCCAAATAAAATACAATTTATATCAAAGCTCGCATAACCTTTTAATAAACATGCCAACTAGTGAATATCAAATAACCTCAAATATTATATTATTGATACTGATGTACCTATTCTTAACAGATGATGTCCACTAGTGCTCCTTACTCCACGGTCCACTTTTCCTGGGCGTGAAACAATCACACGCTAAATATTTACTTAGTGAGGCAATAATTCAAATTCAAGTGCAATTGTCATAATATCAATATCAATATTAATAATTAACAATGCATATGATCACCTTACCATTACATGCTCGTTATCATAAATAAATATGTAATAACATATATGTATGTTAAAGTGATAAGATTAGATCTTACCAATACCGTTGCCATTTATTTATATGCCTCACTAAGTCCTCTTTAGTCTTTTTCTTCATTACCCCTCGAACCTCTCTTGATTCGAACTTAAACTTCATAAATCAAATAAAAGAAATATTTCTTAGATCCCAATCTAACAATATCTTAGACGTACTATTATTATAATCACTTGAATGTAACATTTATAGAAAAATTTCCTTTCATCCTTGCATTGTTCAAAACTTATTACGGTCCTTAATGACCAATTTAAACATTCAACAATTATTCATGCTCTAAATGTTCCAATTCTTCTAATTCAAAATCATTCGTATCATTTTCCATAATGTTTCAAACTTTACTCATGTGACTTTTTAGTCACTAATTTTACCAAGGTACTTGAATTTAAACTTAATTCAAGTAATCACATATTACCAATGATTACAACACTTTCTCTTTTATTTTCCATTTGACCGAATTGGTCACTAAACTTTAGAAAGTTTGAAATTCTCCTATTTTAGTCCTTAATAAGCTTGAATCATTAATTCTAGCTCATTTTCATCTAAGCCATCATCAAAACAATAATTTCCAAGATAATCTTGTATTTTCCCATTCTTGCCAAAAATGGTCCTTTTTCATCATTTCAAGCCAATTTGATCACATTTCCAATAATTGCTCTTTAATTCTTCTTCAACAAAATAATTCTATAAACATCCTCTTAATTTTCTCAAATTGCCAAATAGGTCCCTAGAGTTTTCAAAATTTTCATTTGGTCCAAAAATGCTAAAATAAGCTTTTAACATCACAATTTTATCATTTTCACCACCAAAATAATTTTTAACAATTAAATCCTTAATTGAAAATGCCAAAATGGTCCTCAACATTTCTAAAATATAAAATTTGGTCCTAAATTGTCAATTCAAGCTTAAAACATCATTTTCTATTCATCTCCATCATCAATTAAATTTTGTAAATTTAATCCCAATTTTTCTTCAAAATTTTGAATTAGTCCCTAAAGGGAATTTGACCTTCAACCATCAAAATTGAACTTCCATCATCAATATAATGTTTCAAACATCATAGCCTAACCATTCTCATACTTAATTCTCAAAACCCTAGCAAATCCCTAAATTTCAAGACTAGGGTTTATAACTTTCCACATGAATTTAACTTGATTTCAACAATACTAAGCTTAATTCATCATCTACTACTTGAATTCCATCAATTTTCCATGAAACCCTAATTTCTCTCTCTTCAAACCCTAATCCAAAACTTCATAATTCCATAAAATTTTACTATCGAAATGTAGAGAATGAAGAGTAGATCACTTTACCCCAAGCAACCTCGCTTAAATTCTTGATCAAATGCCTTGAATTTGAGCTAGAAAATTTTTGAACCTTTTCCCCCATATTTTCTCTTCCATTCGAAATGGTAAGGAAGATGATGAACTTTTTGTTCATCAATTTTACTTATTTTCTAATATAAAATCATAATTTGCCACTTGTTACTTGAAAAATGAATTTTTTATTCATTTTCACCTTTTCCAAATTTTCCCCCTTAATTAAATAAAAATTACAACTAGTTCAAAATTATGCCATTCCATTAATTTTGAACTAGGTTGGTTCCAATCCAATCGTCATCATCATTAATTAATCATAAAATATCATTTATGATTTTTGTTCGATCTAATTTCCCGATTTTCACCTTCTACAATTTTTCCTTTATCAAACTATCAACTCTAACTCAGGAATTACATATTTCCTTAATTCCATAAATAGATCTATACTTTCATACAAAATCCTCCACTTTAATAAAGTCAAACTTAGAAATTTGACTTGATCCAAAAATATCGATAATTACCCGAAATCTCTATCGGGTAACATCTTTCTTGAAAATCCTTCATTAAGCATTTATAATAAACTTTTATAACCTTCCTCTATCTGATAATGAAATCTCATAATTATTCAATTCAATTCAGATATCCAAACTCCATTTAAACTCTGACTGTAATTTCCCAATAATAGAAACATCGGATCCAACCAAAGTCTTCACATTTGATACACACCCTTAGGTGATCTATTTATTTATGAAATAAAAACCCTTAAGTTTTGGGAAATTACCGCTCTAGTCCCCAAAGTTTTCCAAAGTTTATACTTTAATCATGAAATTTCCTAAAATTACATTTTGTTCACAAACTTTTTAAACTTGAATTCCCATTCCAAATTCCTTTGGAATTCAACCAAACTTTAAGAACACCTTATTGAATTCACTATCTATCACATAAGACCTTTAAACCTTAGAAATTTCCTTTTCAAAACCCATAATTAGAAATATCCTAACTTTTGCATTTTTGTCATTTTAGTCACTAAGTTAGCTTTTAAGCTAGTGTCTTAGAACTAAATGAACCTTAATTAAATTAGTAAATTTTGGGGTATTACAATTCTCTCCCCTTAAGAAAATTCGTCCTCGAATTTTCAACATATACTTGATTCAAAAGGTTCGGATATTGCTTTTTCATCTACTTCTTAGTTTCTCAAGTGGCCTCCTCAACTTTGTAGTTTATCCAAAGATTTTTGACCACATGGATTTTTTTGTTCCTTAATTATTTAACCTTGTATACTAGAATTTTCAATGTTTCTTCTTCATATGTCAAATCTAGTTGTAACTCAATTTCTTCAGGAGTGATGACATGTGAGGAATTTGACCAATATCTTCATAACATAGATACATGAAATACATCGTGTAGTTTGCTTACCTCAGGTGGTAAGGCTAACTAGTAAAACAATGGTCCTACTCTTTTCAAGATCTCATATGGTCCAGTAACTCTGGGACCAAGCTTTTCTTCTATCCAAATCGTAACCTTTTCTTCCTGGTTAATACCTTTAAAAACACTTTATCTCAAATTATTCTAAATAATTCTCAGTTTATTCTCCTTTTCTAGAGTTAAATCAACTCCGTTTTCCTTCAAATCACTTTGTACATTTTGGTCTTGTAGCTCAAACCAATTAAGTGGAGCCTTACACCTTCTTCCAAATAATATTTCAAATGGTGCCATTCTGATGCTTTCCTGGTACTATTGTTATAAGCAAATTCAGCTAAAGGAAAATACATTTTCCATGATCTTCCCAATTCAATTACACAAGCCATTAACATATCCTCTCAAATCTAGATAGTTCATTTTGATTGTTCATTTGTTGAGGAAAAAAAGTTGTATTAAAATTGAATCAAGTACCCAATACTTTATGTAAAGATTTTCAAAATCTTGAAGTAAACGTTGGATCTCTTTCATATACTATTGAAACAGGTACTCTATGTAGCCGAACTACCTTTTTAATATATAACTCGTCATACTTTTTCATAGAATAATCTATTTCGGACAAGAAAGAAGTGTACTAATTTAGTCAATCTATCAACTATTACCCAAGTTGAATCTTTCTTATACGGTATCAAAGGTAGCCCTGTTACAAGATTCATAGTTACTCATTTCCCCTTTCCACTGAGCAATGGAAATTGATTGCAACAATCCAGAAGGCACCTAATGTTATGTTTTTGCTTGCTGACATGTCAAGAATTTAGAAATAGACTCAATTATAAATCTTTTCATGCTTAACCACTAATATCAACCTTAGGTCTTGATACACCTTTTTTCCACTTGAATGCATAATCAAAGGACTATTATGTGCCTCAAACAGAAGTTCTTTCTTCAATTCTTCATCAATCAAAATATAATTTCTTGCTTGCTAATACAAACATCTTTCAAATTAACTTTAAAGTCTTTGGTTCCACTATTTTCCACTTGTTTAAACCTTGATAACCTTTCTCATCTTTTCTTTGAAAATCTTTTTATTCACTCATATAAATGATACATCTTTCCTTAGTATCTTGGTCATTGGAGAAGCAATCATTGAAAAATTCTTTACAAACTTTCTATAATAATTAGCTAGTCTCAAGAAACTTCGAACCTCTGATATATTCTTTGGTATTTTCCAATCAACTATACCTTATACCATATTGGGATCCACTCTTATTTATTTTTTCTGAAACCTTATGACATAGAAAAATAACTCCCGAAAAGCAACATTCACACTTTGATAATTTAACACATAGTTTCTTTCTCCTAAGGATCTGAAGAACAATTCAAAGATGAGCATCATGTTCCTCTCTTGTCTTTGATTAAATCAAAATATCATCAATAAATATCATCACAAACTAATCCAAATAAGACTGAATTATTCGGTTCATCAGATCTATGAATGCGGCAGGAACATTAGACAATCTAAACAGCATTAATACCAACTCATAATGTCCATACTAAATTTGGAAAACCATATTTAGAATATCATATTCCTGAATCTTCAACTGATGATATCCTAATCGAATATCAATCTTGGAAAATATAACTGCACCCTTTTAACTGATCAAAAAGATCATCAATCCTTGGAAGAGGATACTTATTCTTCACTGTTACTTTATTTAGCTAACGATAATCTATGCATAATCGTATAGATCCATCTTTTTTTTACGAATAACACCGGTGTGCCCCAAGGTGACACACTTGATCTTATAAACCGCAATCCAACAATTCTTATAATTGTGCCTTTAACTCTCAAAGCTTAGTTGATGCCATTCTGTTCGGGGCCATCAATAGGGTATAGTACCAGGTAATACCTCTATTTTAAATTCTACTTCCTAATCAGGGGTAATACTGCTAATTCATCAAGAACTACCTCTGGGTACTCTTGAACTGTAGGAATATCTTCCAATTTAATTTCAATAGTTCTTGTATCTACCACATTTGCTAAGAAAACTTGGTAGCATTGTAGCAACAATTTCTTTGTAGAAACAGCTGAAATCACTTTAGATAGAAGATTTATTCTTTCACCCATTACTATTATTCTTCAACTTTTGAAATTTTCAAGATTAATCGCTTTAAGCTACAATCCACAATAGCATGATAAAAAGATAACCAATCCCTACCTAATACCATTTAAATTTCTTCAAAAGGTAGCTCCATTAGGTTTGCCAGAAACTCAATTTCCTGCACCTTTTTGGGACAATTTCTACATGTCCAACTCATCCTTGCATTATAACTCAACAAGTTTGTAGTCACTATATTACTCAAAAATGAGTTCTAAGAGGATATCTCGTTTACCACTTAACTTCGTACTTATAGAGTCTTGATCAATCAAAACCAACACAGTTTTTTCAAAAAGATAAAATGTGCCAACAATGATTTTCAATTCATTCAATCAGCCCTAAAATTATAAAATTAGACTAATATGCACAACCTTGACTGTAAAGCAAATTCTTATGATTCCCTTTATATAATTTATTCTCAGAGTAACAACACAATTTCATCCAATTTCTTTCTATCCAACAGTAAAATCCATCTAGCATGATCTTCAAATAATTTACCCACCAATCCGCAGTCACTAAACCTTTACCTGTTTTTCATTTAAGTTTAGATATTCCTTAATCCTACACCGTCACTCCCTTTTGTGTCGGTGTTCTTTCTTATTCCACTAAATTCAAAGTACTATTACCACTGGTGTTTCTTTTCAAAACCCCTCATTCACCAACTCATCTCAAATTTATTTTAGTAAGGAGCAGCATCAATCAAATCATATAAACATCATATCAGTAATATTGATATCCTAGTGGCATGTGCACTCTTAGTAACATAAAACCCCTTCATTTAGGCCGAGAACCGGCTAAACCTATAGCTCTGATACCAATAAATGTAACACCCCTTTCTGTATCCATCATTTAATACGAGACAGAGATGTCATAAAACATTTATAGAACCGTAAGATATTTATAATTCGGTACAAATTTGTTTTATAAAGGAAAATATTACAATTTAACTTTTATTAAAAATCTAACTAACGCGTAAAGTCAAAACTCTATATTTTCATCTTCAAATCAAATTTAATTTTAGACAGCAACTTATTAATTTAAGTTAACTTAATATAATTAGTGAAACTGCCTAAAAGCTGTCTGATTCAAAATTCATCTAGATTCCAAATAAAATACAATTTATATCAGAGCTCGCATAACCTTTTAATAAACATGCCAACTAGTGAATATCAAATAACCTCAAATATTATACTAATGATACTGATGTACCTGTTCTTGACAAATGATGTCCACTAGTGCTACTTACTCCGCGCTCCACTTTTCCTACGCGTGAAACAGTCACACGCTAAGTATTTACTTAGTGATGCAATAATTAGAATTCAAGTGCAATTGTCATAATATGAGTATCAATATTAATAAATAACAATGCATATGATCACCTTACCGTTACATGCTCGTTAACATAAATAAATATGTAATAACATATATGTATGTTAAAGTGATAAGATTATATCATACCAATACCGTTGCCATTTATTTATATGCCTCACTAAGTCCTCTTTAGCCTTTTTCTTCATTACCCCTCGAACCTCTCTTGATTCGAACTTAAACTTCATAAATCAAATAAAATAAATATTTGTTAGGTCCCAATCTAACAATATCTTAAACGTGCTATTATTATAATCACTCGAATATAACATTTATAAATATTTTCCTTTCATCCTTGCACTGTTCAAAACTTATTACGGTCCTTAATGACCAATTTGAACATTCAACAATTATTCATGCTCTAAATGTTCCAATTCTTCTATTTCAAAATCATTCGTATCATTTTCCATAAAGTTTCAAACTTTACTAATGTGACTTTTTAGTCACTAATTTTACCAAGGTACTTGAATTTAAACTTAATTCAAGTAATCACCTATTACCAATAATTACAACACTTTCTCTTTTATTTTCCATTTGACCGAAATGGTCACTAAACTTTAGAAAGTTTGAAATTCTCCTATTTTAGTCCTTAATAAGCTTGAATCATTAATTCTAGCTCATTTTCATCCAAGCCACCATCAAAACAATAATTTCCAAGATAATCCTTTATTTTCCCATTCTTGCCAAAAATGGTCCTTTTTCATCATTTCAAGTCAATTTGATCACATTTCCAATAATTGCTCTTTAATTCTTCTTCAACAAAATAATTCTACAAACATCCTCTTAATTTTCTCAAATTGTCAAATAGGACCGTAGACTTTTCAAAATTTTTATTTGGTCCAAAATGCTAAAATAAGCTTTTTAACTTCACAATTTTATCATTTTCACCACCAAAATAAATTTTAATAATTAAATCCTTAATTTCTTGGAAATGCCAAAATCGTCCTCAACATTTCTAAAATATAAAATTTGGTCCTAAATTGTCAATTCAAGCTTGAAACATCATTTTCTATTCATCTCCATCATCAATTAAATTTTGTAAATTTAATCCCAATTTTTCCTCAAAATTTTGAATTAGTCCCTAAAGGGAATTTGACCTTCAACCATCAAAATTGAACTACCATCATCAATATAATGTTTCAAACATCATGGCCTAACCATTTTCATCCTTAATTCTAAAAACCCTAGCAGATCCGTAAATTTCAAGATTAGGGTTTTTAACTTTCCACATGAATTTAACTTGATTTCAAGTTTGATTTCAACAATACTAAGCTTAATTCATCATCTACTACTTGAATTCCATCAATTTTCTATGAAACCCTAATTTCTCTCTCTTCAAACCCTAATCCAAAACTTTACAATTCCATGAAATTTTACTATGAAAACGTAGAGAATGATGAGTATATCACTTTACCTCAAACAGCCTTGCTTGAATTCTTGATCAAATGCCTTGAATTTGAGCTAGAAAATTTTTGAACCTTTTCCCCCATATTTTCTCTTCCATTCGAAATGGTAAGGAAGATGATGAACTTTTTGTTCATCAATTTTGACTTATTTTCTAATCTAAAATCATAATTTGCCACTTGTTACTTGAAAAATGATTTTTTTATTCATTTTTCACCTTTACCAAATTTGCCCCCTTAACTAAATAAAAATTACAACTAGTTCAAAATTATGCCATTCCATTAATTTTGAACTAGGTTGGTTCCAATCCAACCGGTCATCATCATTAATTAATCATAAAATATCATTTATGATTTTTGTTCGATCTAATTTCCCGATTTTCACCTTCTACGCTTTTTACTTTATCGAACTATCAACTCTAACTCAGGAATTACATATTTCCTTAATTCCATAAATAGATCTATACTTTCATACAAAATCCTCCACTTTAATAAAGTCAAACTTAGAAATTTGACTTGATCCGAAAATATCGATAATTACCCGAAATCTCTATCGGGTAACATCTTTCTTGAAAATCCTTCAATTATCATTTATAATAAACTTTTATAACCTTCCTCTATCTGATAATGAAATCTCATAATTATTCGATTCAATTCAGATATCCAAATTCCATTTAAACTTTGACTGTAATTTCCCAATAATAGAAACATCGGATCCAACCAAAGTCTTCACATTTGATCCACATCCTTAGGTGATCTATTTATTTATGAAATAAAAACCCTTAACTTTTTGGAAATTACCGCTCTAGTCCCCAAAATTTTCCAAAGTTTATACTTTAATCATGAAATTTCCAAAAATTACATTTTGGTCACATGAGATCTTTAAACCTTAGAAATTTCCTTTACCACCCATAATTTGAAAAATCCATAATTAACTTTTTAAACTTGAATTCCCATTCCAAATTCCCTTGGAATTCAACCAAACTTTAAGAACATCTTATTCAATTCACTATCTATCACATGATACCTTTAAACATTAGAAATTTCCTTTTCAAAACCCATAATTAGAAAAATCCTAACTTTTGCATTTTTGTCATTTTAGTCACTAAGTTAGCTTTTAAGCTAGTATCTTTGTACTAAATGAACCTTAATTAAATTAGTAAATTTTGGGGTATTACAACACAAGCTTAAGAAAATGCTAGACTCTACAAGGAAAGGACAAAATGATGGCATGGCAACATGCCTTGTTATTTAACTCGAGGCTAAAGTTGTTTCTAGGTAAGCTCAAGTCTAGATGGTCAAGACCCTTAGAAGTTGTGAAACCATATGCTCATGGAGCAGTAAATATCAAGGATTTGAAAACAAGAAGAATTTTCAAAGTAAATGGCCAAAGAATGAAACACTATTTGGAAGGCACTCAAAATGATGCCAAATAGGTTATCCTATTGGCAAAAGTTCCGTGATCATCATTATCATTGTTTGATTCGTGTATATGGTAGGTTAGATGTTTTTATTTTTCAGTATTTTTCATTTATTTATCTTTTTTCATTTTTTATCTTCCTTTTACTGCGTTGAAAGGTTTTTGTTGAGTGAATGCAGAGTTTTGTTGCCAGGCAAAATGCCAAGACAAAGGACTGGCATGAGGCAATAAAAAATAGAGAAGGAAATTTACCATAACCGCCCAAGGCTTGATAAAGCTCGACCCAAGAGAGAATGAAAATTTTTGCTAAGTGTTGGACTTTACCCTAGCCACCCAAGGTGAAAATTGACATTCAAATTTTAACCTAATCACCTTGTCACTTTATCTTTCTCGCGCCGTCTAATCATTTTACCCCTTATCACATCATTGTCTATCCTCTCTAAACACGCTAAACCCTTATCATTATCTCTACTCAACTGGCCAAATTAAGAACACAATTTAAAACACCCAACCTGCTACCCCTTTATCTACTTAAACCCTAACCGATTCATAGCTAAAGACTTTTCAATCTTCCTTCTACCATCTTTATCAAGAAAGAAAAAACAAGATTTAATTCTTTTTCCTCACAAACCATTTGAGTTTTCAAAAGATTTTCATGGCATCTTTTTCAATACCCTTCAAAATCTTTTTAAATGAAGAGATCCACAAGAAGTATGAGGAGAATTTCGCATCAAGAACATTTTGCTATGAGAAAGGTTTTGAGTTCAAGAATGAACCCAACTTGGGATATTCCCCAAATTTTGTCAAGGTGATAAAGATGCATAAGTAGGAGAAATTCTGCCAACTATCAGGGGAAGTCCATGCCAACATCGTTCGAGAATTCTATGTTCATCTTACGACCAAAGACTCACCTTTCTTGGTGGTGCGAGGTAAGTGTGTTCGTTTTGATGAAGGTTATATAAATGATATATTTTCTTTTGATGGAATAGAGGACAAACACACCAAATTTGCAAAATCTTTAGACGATGCTAAGAGGAAGACGATATTGAAGGAGCTGTGTGAGGCCGACACCTAATAGAACGTGTCATTAAAAGGCCATCGAACTATGAAACGGTTGGCACTAAAGTCTCAGCCACAAGGTTGGAACCACTTTTGAAAGGCAAACCTTATGCCGACCACCCACAATGAGACAGTTTTAGAAGAATGATTAGCACTGCTACACTCCATTACGATTGGCTGCAAGATTAATGTTGGACAACTCATCATCGAAGAAACCTTTAAGTGTGTTGGTAAGACCACTAGAAGTTTACATTTTTCCTCTCTAATTTCTACTATTTGTTTGTAGTAGGCGTACCACAGCTCGATTCCGATAGCATTCAAAAGAGTAAGGGAACCACCATAACCCTTGCCCTGTGAAAACAGTTGACTACCACGGAGGCAAAAGAGAAGGGTAAGCAAAAGACTGCTGAACATGTGCCAAAGGCAAAGGTTCCAAAGGTAGAACCTATACTCTGATGCCAGCTAGATCAGTGGCAATACTTTCCTAGATATACAAACACCAAAAGATTATCCTCCAAAAGTTTGAGAAAACTGAGGTGCATAACTCCCTGTTATGGCAATATGTGTATGTCAGGGACTGTTCCATGAAGAAAACCCTTGAAGGCATGTCCACGCAAAACTGCTAGCTTTCCCTGAGTTCCTTGCTAGCCTCCATACCAAGGATGACTTGCCAGCCAGTCCTCACTCTGTCCACACTCTGACACAATCCGATGCCACCGTCCTAGTCTTTCTAGTGCAAGTTGAATCTGTCATAACTAACACAACACCTGAATTTGAAGATGAAGAAATTCAAAGCCATACCAAAATTGTTGTCACGCCTACAACACCTACCTTATCTACTGCCACTGATGTCCCGACTACCTCTGAGCAAGTGAAGATCGTTGAAGAAGTTCTCCATGACCTTGGAGCTTCCACAGATACATCAAAACCCATCCTTAAATGCAAGAAGCATATGGCTCCCAATCGAGGGAGCTTCATCAAACGGAAAACACGCGTGTCACGGCCAAAACCCTCTGAATGGGAGTCTTCGTCCTCTTAAACTCCTTGCATTTCATTTCATTATCATTCACACGTTCATGCATTTTAAATTTTCTCTATTTATATGTAATGTTTTCATGCATCGAGGACAATGCACACCTTAGGTTTGGGGGTAGGGGTTGCCTTACAATTATTGCCATGACATTCATGAATATATTTCAAATTGCATTATGTTTGCCATGTAGGATTTAACACATGAAATTTGCCTCGGTCAATTTTATACTTGTTACCAACACTGCTAGTTTAGTATAAGTTGTGCTAGATTATCTATCTCATGAAGAAACTGGAATTTAGAACTTCTATGCCAGCAGGTTAGCATCTCCAAATAGATTGGCAATTGAACTCTAGTCTAGGGAACTTTAGTTTCACTCTACACGCAGTATGTATCTAGTCTACAAAACAAACTTAGGTTCACTTGAAACTAAACTCAGGAAAAAAGAGACAAAATGCCAGGGTAGAAAGAAAGAATAAAGCAACAATGTTTTGCCAAAAGCTAAAGTTTTTAGAGCACACATCTACTTTAGGGAAAATAATTAACTTGGGTCTTCGTGGTTTGCTCCCTCTTAGTTCTCAAGCCAACATAACTCTAGGGTATGAGTGTAATGGGTTAGCTTAGTGATGTAATCTGGATTAATGTTGGTATTTGTGGTTTGCTTCCTCTTATGTCTCACGTCAAACAGTATATGACGCGACCCTAATCAATTGCTAGAGCTTCGGTAGTAAGTTGACTAATGGAGTTGAGTAAATTTGATGCATATTGCCCACACTTCATGCACACTTGATGACCTTAGACTATAAATATATTGTTTCACTTGAATTTTCTTATCTGCTTGGCATTGATACACTGAATATCCGAGGACAGACTGTAATATCTCAAAATTTTGGCTAGCGACCAAAATGTAAATTTTGAAAGTTTTGGGTTAAAGTATAAACTTTGGAAAGGATTGGGGATAACATTGTAAATTTCCCCAATAAGTTATTTGACTCAGTATAAGAGTGAATCGGATCAAAATAAGTACCTTGATATCGATTTTAAGAATTAAGATGCAGTAAAAGGTAGCGAATTTGGATTGAATAAAATTGTTAAGCGTGCTCAGGTCAGGGAAATATTACGATGGGTGATCTCTGGGAAGGTCTTATAAAAGTGTTTCTGATCAATATTTTGGACTCAGTAAGAGTAGAGAATATTCGTATAGATTATCGATAAAGGAATTATAAGAGAAATTTAATTCTATGAAGATTTTCGATAAGTATCGGGAAAATAAAATGAGTTAAGAAAATTTAGTCTAAGATTTTAGGAAAGGAAAATTTTATGAGATGATATTGTGGATTTCCCGAATATAGAAATATAGAATTATTGGAATAAATCCGACAACTCTATCAAGGTAAAATCGTAGTAAAAGTATTTTATGAATATCGGGAAATCCAATCGAACTGAAATTTCAGAGGCTGATCCAAAAGTCATGGAAAAGTCATAAAATACTATTTTATGAATATTTTATTACAGTTGGTTGGATTCCAACTAGACGTAGTAGAATTTTTACAAGAATGGCAAACTAGTAAATAAAAACTAGTTGGAGGGCAAATTGGTCATTTGGCCCCAATGGTAATTTTGAAATATTTAAAAAGTTATAAGGGCAATTTTGGAAAGAGGAAATGGAAGATTAAGTCTTGTCCCTTGATTGATGATAAAATCAATCTCAACCATTGGATAAAAAGGGCAAAATTGCAATTTCACTATTAAATGAATTTAATATTCATTTAATAGTATATGTGTAAAATAATGGTGAAAAGATTAACAAATTTCCAGCCAAAAACGTGAGAGCTAGGGAAAGAAAGAGAATTTTTTTCCAAGCTCGATTCAATCCCCGAAACTCAGTTCTCAGGTAATCTCTTCAACTGCAAAGTTGTTCTACTCTTCAAGCTCTATATTTTGATATCAATAATTCATGGAATCCATGCTTGATTGATGAGAATTTACATGAGAAAGAAATTAGGGTTTATGGATCAATGGGGGCTTTTGAAATTTTATGATTCCATGATTAAATTCAAGTTGAAATCAAGTTAGTATGATGTTAAAATCATGATATTGAGTTGGGATTTAAGTTCTACATGTTTTGATTTTTATGAAGATGATTAGGGTTTATGGATTCAAGTTTAATTTAGGGTTTGTGATGTTGAATTAATGATTTAGTAAGCTTGATTTGTTGTTTGGAAGTAAGACCCTAAGTTAATTTTATAGGGACCAATTCGACAATCTTAAAAGTTAGAGGACCAAATCTGAATTTGTATAGATTTGGTGCGTATTTATGTTATTAAGTATGTTGGAGATGTGAAATTGATGTTAGAATGCTAAACCGATATTAAATTGAATTAGTGACCATTTTGACAATTTGTCAAAGTTAAGTGACCAATTCAGAAATGAGGTTTTGGATAAGGACTAAAGCTGAATTTTAGTTGTAATGATGGAGTTAAGGTAGTAATGTTGAATTGATGACTAATTTGCAAAGTTAAGAAGTTTTAATCCTTATCTTTACATTTTAGTGACTATTTCGGTTAAGAAGGAAAATTAAGGGGAACTATTGTGAATAATTATTTGATGAAGAAGGTGATAAGTTGGTGGTTTGAAGCAAATAATGGGACTAAATTGAAAAGTAGAGAAGTAAGGAGAAGTTAGTATAAAAGTTGAAGTTAATTATGGAAGCTGTGTAGAAAACTGGAATATGGTAGTAAGTTTGAAAATTCACCATAAATTCTACAAAAATGGTTAGATGGTGAATTTTATACCGATGTAAATATTTGTTTGTCTAGTTTCGTTTCCAACAAACAAAAACTGATTTTGATTTCCGAGTAAAAAGATATGAATTTTTAAGTGATGAAAGGTTAGAATACAGTATGACAGTCTGTTCCGAAATAAGCACTGGAAATTGACTTTGAAAATTTGCCATAAATCGTACAAGTTAAATTTGGGTTATTAATTTATATGGTTGAAAAGCATATTGAACCTTGTTTCTTTCAGAAATATGGAATCGAATTCCGAGTTGTAGATTATTTTATTGAAATATTTCTTTAAAGGTAGTGCAATCTGCCAGAAAATGAGAATTGATACATTTTGTATCTAAGGTTAATTAGTAAGCTTGAAAAGGGTTAATGGAAGTTCTGAATGGTTATTAAGGAAGGAAAGAGGAAATTTGTATATTCAAATGGTTAGATTTGATAGCATGTTTGAGAAATTGTTAGATTTGAATCTAACAAATGTTGTTTACATTCATGTGATTAATGAAGTTTGGATCCGAATCAAAAGAAGGTTCGAGGTACTATGAAAGAAAGGATTGAATAGAGTTAAGTGAGGCAAGCTAATAAATGGCCCAACTGAGTGCATTTATATGTTTTGATAAGCATTTTAATAGATTTTTAAGAATTCTATTTACTTGATTTTATTGAAATGATAACATGGTTTTTGTATAAGTTATAGGATGTTTTACAAGCAAAGGAAAAAAGTTAGTACATGATAGGGTTTAACTGCTATTATGTTTTATTTGGCAAGTTATTATTGAATAATGGTGATATATGAATCGTTTACCAAATGATAATTTATAAGATATTTATATGAATTTATTGCCCAAGTTTATGATAGAGAGTTACAGTATAGTGGCATGCCATTAGAGGTTTAGCAGACAAGGACTGCGTGTAGCTACACACCGATCTTCGGATCTATATGTCTACTGAAACTTATGCGTCTATATGATTTCGACACTCATGTGTCTATATGATGTCGACACTTATGTGTCTATATGTTACCGGCACTTTATGTGTCTATATGTTTATCTTCACTTCGGTGACTAGTATTCAAGGAGTACCGACCTTGCATACTTCAGTTTCTCTCTATATAAAATTCTTGTGCTAAAAGTATAAAGAATTGGTATAAGTAATCTTAATATGATTCAAATGGAAAACAAGAGATTTATTAAGTATATTGATTTGGTTTACCATGCCTAACATATATATATGAGATGTGGATTTTTACAGGTTACATTACAGAGGAAAAACTTTGATATATGTTAGTACATGTGAGGTAACTTATGTTATTAGACATGAAAATGGTAAGTTAAACTTAAAAGTTTAACATTAATGTTAAGTAGTGATATGATGTTAAAGGAATAGAACAAGCATATTCATTAGTTTGTAACATGATATATATATGTTCATGCATTGAGGTATAAATGACATATTATGATAAATGAACAAACAAGAAAATATTATGATATTAGCATATAGTAAACTATCACTAATGCAACATAAAAGTTAATGCATTGGCATATATCATGCTATATAAATGTACTCATAAAGTTTAATAAGTTTAAATTATTATTAATTTTGTTTATTGCCTCACTAAGTGAAAACTTAGCGCGTGTTTGATTCACACGTAGGTTAAGGTGGAGTACTAGAAGAGGAGTTGAGCATGTTGATCAAGCTTCAATCTGCAAAACATCAGTAACATATTCTAGCTTATGATAATCTCTAGTGGGCATGTAATTATTTAATTACTAGTAGAGTATGATGCATGAAAATAAACTAAACCATAGAGAATTAATCAGTTTTGATGATGAAACGTATATGGACAAAACAAGATAAGACATTAGTAATGTGACATCTCTGACTCGTATTCAGTACGAGAAAGGAAAGTTACACAGACCTAGGGTAATATTTTGCTAGCTGGTAGGTGTTGCGAACCATGACAATTTTTGTCGAGGTACTTTTCCTATTTTGCTATTTTTATAGATTTTTAGTTGCATTACTTTAGGACAAGAAATGAGCTAGGTTTGGGGGTGTTAACTCCCTAAAAGTTCTAATTTTTATGCTTATTTTACAATGCTTATGCTTTACCTTGAGTATATTTAGTTGCATTTAGATGGTAAAAGCATGCATTTGCATAAGGAGTTAAGAGCTATTATGTTGCCAGTGACAAAGGTCGTTTTACTGGTTTGGATGCAGGACACAGGTAGACAGGTATGACAGAGAGGCGCTAGCAGAGAACGTAGGAAATGAAGTAAGAGAATTGACGAATAGCAGTTGGCATACATGGACCAAGCAATGCCAAGCTCGACTGGCAAAGGATTGATGTCCGATGATCTGTCAAAGTAGCTGTTGGACCTTGTACACGTTAGCCCTAGGATTCAAATCAGGATAAGAGGATACCACATCTTATCCCTTAGCACATTCAAATTTTAAAATCAAAAGCTTATCCTAGGGTTTCCATGCAAGCCAATTTAAAGAAGCTCAAGCCACCACTTGTGGGGGAGATCGGGAAGAAAGGTTGTACCATGGTGAACTGAGAGGCGATGTGGTCCGACTAGCTAAGACAGAGCAATCGAAGGGCTGCATCGACGGATCTCCTTCTTGCCTATTCTCTTAGTTTTATTTTTTATTCGAATAGTGATGTTAAGATACGATAATATTTTATGGATGGATCCCCAACCATGAACTAAGCTTTTACAGTTGGTTGGGGGTGTTTGCGATGAACGCTAATTTTATGTTTGGTTTTTAATAATTTAAAATTCCTTGGCATTATTTTCTATCTACTAGCGATTAATTTCCTCAAATCCTTTGCCATACGAGAGTTGGCATAGTGTTCTTATTGCACCTTAATATCTTATCAGACTTAAGGGGCAACGATCAATTGCTAGATACTAAGGTGAGAAGCTTCGATAGAAGATGTTCAAGTACATGAACTTACTTCGGAAGTGAGTCTACCCTTTAGGAGTAAAGGTTGACACTTAATCTAGTTAACTAAGGAAAAACATCACTATATACATATAGGAGTTTTATCATGGTTAACTTAGGATATTGCTATCGATAGAGGATATTATCAACGGCTGGCATAAGCAGTGTCAAATCCAGGAATCCCTTGCGAACGCTCATCATTCATTTGAATACACTTCCGTTGCCAGATTGCTTCCATTTTCACTACTTTGTTTTCAATATCTGTTCAATAAAAACCCCAATCATTTCAACACTTTTATTTTTCTTACAAACAAGTAAACATTAAGCAAATAAGTTATTGGTCAATCCCTATGGATTCGATACTCAGCTTACTGTTGTATTACTTTCTGACTATGTATACTTGCACGCATAAGACTTACCTTGGCATTATTTTCTTGCACTTTTACACTTAATACCCAATCGTTTGCCAACCATTAGCAATAGTCAACAGAGACTGCCCAAAGTTTGGTGACAGATCAGAGCGATGGCAGAAATATGTTGCTCAGAGCCAAAAAAAGAAATATCAAGGTAATCCAAGATCTGCTAAGAGCACTTGTCTGGGAACATATGAAGCTTCTTTCAATAGGGAACTCAAGACTCCGACAAAGGTCTATCATATTCGCACTGATGATGATAAGAACGCACCCGATATTGTTACAGGTACTTTCTAGCTCTTTTAATAAACCTGTATTTGTATTGATAGATCCAGGATCTACTCATTCATATGCTAGCTCTAAGTTAGTCCAAGAAAGAGGGATTACCTTCGAACCTACATCTAGTGATGTCTTTGCGACCAACCCTATTGGTCATAGTGCTCGGGTGAATAAAATTTGCAAGTAGTGCCCGATAGTGAACTAGGGGATTTAATTCCCAGTCGATTTGATGGAATTACATTTTCATGAGTTCAAAATTATTTTGGGAATAGATTGGTTACATGCTTACCATTCTATAGTGGATTTTCGTTTGAAATGACTAGTGTTGAGAAGTAAGAAAGATGCATAAATAATATTGGTCAGTAAAGGATCAAGTTATCTGAGTAATGTGATCAAGACACTGAAGGTAAAAAGATTGTTGTATCGGGGGTGCCAGGCTTACTTAGCTCATGTTGTGGATTCTCAATCATCAAAGATAGACATTAACAGTATTTTGACAGTTCAGGATTTCCCTGATGTATTTCCAAAGGAATTGCGAGGGTTACCTCTAGATCGAGAGGTGCAATTTGAAATAGATGTTCTACTCGATACTAAACCGGTATCAATAGCACCGTATCGAATGTCTCTGACAGAATTGAGTGAGTTAAAGGCTCAATTGTAGGGGTTATTGGACCAGAGTTTCATACGACCTAGTGTTTCACCTTGGGGATCACTGGTTCTATTTGTTAAAAAGAAAGATGGATTGATGTGGCTATGCATTGACTACCGTCATTTGAATAAAGTGACAATCAAGAACAAGTATCCCTTGCTGAGGATTGATAACTTGTTTGATCACTTGAAAGGATTAGTTGTGTTTTCTAAAATTGATCTTTGATCGAGCTATTATCAATTAAAGGTTAAAGAAGAGGATATTCTAAAAATAAAATTTTGGACACGGTATGGACAATGTGAGTTTATGGTGATGCCTTTTGGTCTTACTAATGCTCATGCAACATTTATGGACCTGGTGAATCGAGTGTTCCAACCATACTTAGATCGGTTCATTGTAGTGTTTATTGATTATATACTAGTTTATTCGAAGACTAGGGGAAGATCATGATGCTCATCCGCGGGTAGTATTATAGATATTAAGAGAAAAGAAATTGTATGCTAAACTCTCTAAATGTGAATTCTGGCTATTAGAGGTAGCTTTCTTAGGCCATATTAATTCAGCTGAAGGAATCCGAGTTGATCCTAAAAAGGTCCAGGCCATTGTTGAATAGAAACCCCCAAGAATATTATAGAGGTTCGTAGTTTCTTGGGGCTAGCAGGATATTATCGACATTTTATGAAAGGTTTCTCGATAATTGTTGTACCAATTACTAAGCTATTACGAAAGGATGTACCTTTCGTTTGGACTAATAAGTGTCAGGAGAGCTTTGAGCAGATGAAGAGGATTTTAACTGATGAACCAATACTCGTGCAGCCAGAATCAGGAAAGGATTTTACATTATACAGTGACACGTACCATAATGGATTGGGATGTGTATTGATGCAAGAAAGTAAGGTAATAGCATATGCCTTCAGACAATGAAAGATGCATGACAGGAACTATCTGACTCATTATCTAGAATTGGCCGCAATTGTTTTTGCTTTAAATATGGCGTTATTATTTGTATGGTAAGCGATGCAATATTTATACGGATCATAAAAGTTTAAAGTATTTGATGAAGTAGAAATATTTGAATCTAAGGCAGAGAAGGTGGTTTGAGTTAATCAAAGATTATGATCTTGTAATTAATTATCACATTGGGAAAGCAAACGTTGTGGCTGATGCTTTGAGTCAAAAGACATTTGCTTCCTTGAGGACTTTCAATGACCAATTGGTTCTGAGAGATGATGGTGCTTTGATTGCAGAATTGCAGCTTAAGCCAACTTTGATAGGTCAGATTAAAGAGCTTAAAAGTAAGGATGAAAAGTACTTAGCGATTTTGAAACAAATTGAAAGTGGTGAAGCTACACACTATGCAGTTAAGACTGATGGATGTCTTTATTATCAAGATAGAATATATATTCCTGATAATGAGGGAATGAGACGTGAACTTCTATATGAAGCTCATTATATTCCATTGGCAATACATCTAGGACGTAATAAGATGTATCAGGATCTAAAGAGCAGGTATTGGTGGCCAGGCATGAAAACAATAGTAACGAAGTTTGTAGCTAACTGCTTGACATGTCAACAAGTGAAAGCCGAGCATCAAGTACCATCAGGATTGCTACAACTAATTTCTATTCCACAATGGAAATGGGAGAATGTCATGATGGATTTTGTAATAGGACTCTGAGCAAAAAAGATTATATTTGGGTGATAGTCGATAGATTGACAAAGTTTTCCCATTTGATTCTACTTCGGATAGATTATACAATGAATAGATATGTAGAGTTGTATATCAAAGAGAATGTGAGGTTGCATGGTGTGCTTGTTTATATTGTGTCAGATAGAGATCTGAGGTTTACCTCGAGATTTTATAGTTCTTTACTTGAGGCATTGGTGTCTCGACTGAATTTTAGCACTATTTTTCATCCTCAAACAGATGGCCAGTTTGGAAGGATTATTCAGATTCTTGAAGATATGCTTAGAGCTTGCCTACTCGAGCTCGAAGGCTCGTGGAAAAAGTATTTGCCACTCGCCAAATTCGCCTATAATAACAGTTACTAAGCAAGTATAAAGATGGCTCCTTATGAAGCCTTATATGGTAGACGATGCAGAACACCTTTGAATTGGTTCGAGCTCGAGGATCGTAATGTTATTGGACCTAATTTAGTTTGAGATATAGAGGATAAGGTGAAAATAATACATGGCAATCTCAAGAAAGTATCAGATCCACAGAAATCTTATGCAGATTTAAAGAGAAAATATATAGAGTTTGAGGTTGGTGAAAAAGTATTCCTGGAAGTTTCACCTTGAAAAAAAGTGTTACACTTCAGACATAAAGGAAAGTTGAGTTCGAGATTTATCGGCCCTTATAAAATCTTAAAGAAAGTTGGTCCAGTGGATTATCAATTAGCATTGCCTCTGGAGTTGAGCAAGATTCATAATGTATTTCATGTCTCAATACTTTGAAGGTATTGATCAGATCCTTCTCATGTGATAACACCGATAGAGATTGAAATTCAGCCAGATTTGACTTATGAGGAGGAACCAGTGAAGATTCTTGCTCATGGAGCTAAAGAATTAAGAAACAAGGCCACTTAGGAAACAAGGGAAGCAATGAAAAAAAAATCCACATTTTTTAAATCAGGTACATTTTAAAAATTCAAGGATGAATTTTCTCAAGTTGGTGGTTTTAGTTTAATGACTAAAACGTAAACTTTTAAAGTTAAGTGACTAAAGTGAAAACCTAAGAAAAGTTCAGGGATAAATATGGTAATTTTCCCATATATTATTTGATATTCCATAATGAATAGTTTATCTATATAAGAATTTTGGTAGGAATTAGATTTTTGATACAAGATTTGTGTGAAAAATTATACAAAGAATAAGTTTCAGTAATTAATTCAGGCAATTGTTTGAGCTCAAATTATTACAAAAAAAATTATGGAAGTCTTAGGAAGACTCGAAGAGTATGATATTGTGGTTTTTGAATCGCTTTTTATTTAAATTCGATTCTATGCAATATTTGGTGTAGTAGATGAAATTAACATTTTTGAAGATAAGTTAATTCATTAATGGCAAAATGGTCATTTTGCATATACTTTTTAAATATCTTAAGTTATGGAAAAGTAAGGAGCATAGGTGTTAACATGTTATTGGTTATAATCAAGGCTTAAACTATTAAGGAGAGTTTTTTTATTGAATATGGTTAAATAAAGCCATTTGGCATGAAAATACAGAAAAGAAAAGTGTAGAAAACCTTCTCATATTGCTCTCTATTGTCGTGAGCTTCCAAGGATAGGTTAATTTTTGAGTTAAGAAATGAAATAAGGAATTATTCTCCATTGAATTCTCTTTCATTTGGTATAAGTTTTACATGGTTTCCATGCTTTTAAGTTGGTATGGGTGATTAAGGTGGATGAAGCAAATGTTGGAATTCTATGTTTTAAGGTTTATTCAAGTTGGAAATAAGGTTGTGGTGTTGTTTCTATGCTTAAAGTGATGAAAATCCTATGGTATATGGCATAGGAACCATTCGGCTATGTAGAGAAATTAGGGGGAAATATTGCAAAAATTATTTTAGTGATGCAAATGATTAGAATGATGTTTTTCATGCTTGAATATGTCACTTGGAAGAAGAAAACACTCACTTATGACTATTTTTCAATTCGGTTAAAGTAAAGGACTTGTTTAGAAATTATGAAAAATGAAAGGTTTAAATGAAATATTGATATATTGTTGATTCGAATTAGCATTTGAAGAATTTTTATGAATTCCCTATAGTGCTGGCCAAATTGCTTGATGTATACTAACGTATACATTCAATTTTTGTTATTGCATATTCGATGTAAATATAGAGTTTGAGAAGTTTGAAACTAAATTGAACAAAAAAAAAGAGTCAAGGATTGAGTGATACTCTTCAAACTCAAGCATTTAGTACATGCAACAAGGTGAGTGCATTTATATGTTTTGAAACGTATTTAGGAAGACATGCAAAAAGTCAACATATATGATTTTATCGTATTGATAATATTGATTTTCATATTAGACATGATATTTTCACAGGCATAAAGTAAATGTTTGGTACATGGTGGGGTACGAATTGTCCTATTGTGTTTTGTTTATGATAGTTTTATTAGCATATATCAATGATATGCTATAGAATGATTTGTGGTATGATGGAGTATAAACTGGTCCATTATTTTGATTTATCGATGATGAGTTATTTACCATCTACATAATGATATATTGCAAAGGTAATGATATTGTTTTATTGCCCAAGGTTACCATTGAGAGTGACAGTATAGTGGCATGCCATAGAGTCTAGCAACTGCGCCTGACACTTTATGTGTTTAGTGATTATCGACACTTTATATGTCTAGTGATTATCGACACTTATATGTCTAGTGATTATCGACCTTTATGGTCTATTGATTATCGGTCTTTATGGCTTAGTGATTATCGGTCTTTATGGCCTAGTAGCCTGGGACTACACGACTCGCATACTTAGTTTCTCTCGCATGTATGTCTTGGGCTAGTTAAAAGGACTTTTACAAAATTATTTTTAAGGTTATTCAATCTTGCTATAAAGCAATATCGATTTGAAATGGGTTTGAATAAGAATTGTCTATACTATGTTTTTAAAGTTAATTACTTATTGATTTAATGATTACATTATAATGCTTTACTAAGTTCGTACTTAGCGTGTGTTTTCCTTGTGCACACGTAGGTTGATCGATCTAGTTCGTAAGAAGCAACGTTTTGCATCACCTTGGGGATGAGGATATGTTACAGGTTATCACAATAATATTTTGGCATCCTATATGATGTTTTAGATTAGTGGCATGTATACTGTTAAACCTGTGTATTTTGTGTAAATAGAACTTTAATCACTTTATGGTTTGTAATGATTATAACTAAAATATGGTTTATTACAACTAATATGTGAATTGGAATGATTTATGAGTAGTTAGTGGATTTATAATTAGAATAGGTTGAAACAACCCAAAAAATCTGTATTAGGCATCAAATTTGAAAAGTTGCCATAAATTCTATAAATTAAATTAGAAGGTGAATCTTATATGTATGAACTATAAATTGAGTCTAGTTTCTTTTAAAATAAATGGTAACTGATTTCAAGGTATGTACTAAAATATATGAATTTTTAATCGATGGATGGTTAGAAAACAAGGCAGCAGATTTCTTAAAATTATGCACTGTGTCGAGAGTTTGTGATTTTTTTGAATTTTTGTATAATGAATTTGAATTATTAATTTATATGGTTAAAAAGCTTAGTGAATATAGTTTAATTAAAATTTTACGTAATGTACTTTTTTATGTCTATACAAGTTTATAAAAAAATGTTCAAGAATAGTGCAGTCTGACAGTTTAAGTTTGGACAATGTAAATTGTTTTAACTTTGTTTTGTAACATCACAGACTCGTGTTTGGTAACGAATATGGGTAGTGGTGTTACAAATATATTTTCTCTTGGCACGGTGGAAAATAAAATTTAGATAAAAGCTTCAAGGCCATAGCTAACATGAACAACTCCAAGACAGAGAACACGCTGGGGTAAAGGAAAAGCGCTTCAGAGATGGAAAATAGAATGCTTTTGTTGGAGAAGGTTGATGGGGGTGTATACTTTCGTGAAACTCCTTAACGTAAATCATGATTACCAAGTGATCTTCCACGATCTTGGAAACGTACCCACAATAAAGAAGATCCTCCTCTCAACAATGATTCAATTGAGCCAGATTTTGAAGAACCATGAGTAAAACTAGAATGCTGAATGTCACGATGTAGAACTAATATTTCATTTTGATATAACAAGTATTTTCAAGGACTATTTTGCAAACTAAGATAAATTTTTAAGTACCCAAAAATACTCACAAAATGACAAGGATTCAAACTCAAAAATGTTTCTTAATCAAAAACTAAAACCCCAAATATTTCCTAAGTGTTATTGTACTCAAATAGATAAAATTTGCCCAAGCATATTGATACACCCTTTTCCGTACCGATACGGTCTTAGCTACTGGAAAATATTTTACGCAAATGGCTATCGTGTACGATACGACTTGTGCCCATTTCGGTATGGTGTTTCGATACGCTAAGTATCCGTTTTGATACGCCATTCAACCTGGGAGATAATGGTTATACAAGTATTGATACGTTTGCTACCCGTATCGATACGGGGTGTTAGATTTTCCAAATCTTTTGCATTTAAAACTTGACTATTGCCTTGTTAGTTTATTGGAATCCAAAACTTTAAAAATTGGTTATAGCGTACCGATATGCTCATAGGTGTATCGATACGGTGTTTCATACTCAAAAAAATTAGGATTCCAGTGAGTATGCCCCGTATTGATATGGCGATACCGTTCGAGTACACCTTTGTAAATTTGACAACGCATAATGATATGCCCTTCTCGCATATCGATACCCCTTTGTACAATGGTTATATTTTTGTGTGTCAGGTACCGATATGGTAAGCCCGCGAACTGATACGTTTGGTTGGCAGACTGCATTTATTGCGGGAAAATGGCTCTCTAACTGCTATAATCAATTCCTCAACCACCAAAATGGTTAGAAATCAATGAAGGGGTATAAATTGAAGTCTCCAAAGCTACTACAACAACTATTGATCAACTTACAAGCCTTCAAGCAAAAATCAAACATCTTGAGCCTATTAGAGTCAAAACCTTTGTAACCCACTTAAGTGATCAAATTTGTATTATTTATTTTCAAGATTGGGTTGAGTGATCTTGTAATTGGGCAAATTATTACCTTTGAGAGGATTTTATTCATTTGACAAAATTTTCCTTGTAAAAGAGTGAGTTTGTCACAGCTTTTGGTTGAAAGCTTTGATTTTGTAACGGTTGCCTCCTAAGCCTAGAAAAGGGGAAGAATTTTTTTACTGAATTTGTTGAAATCCTTAGTAGGAAGCTAAGTTAGTGGATGTAAACCTTGTTAGATGGTTGAACCACTATAAATCCTTGTGTCCCATTGCTTTTATTTTTCCATCTTGCTTCCAATTTTTAAATTGCCAATTCATACCCCTCTTGGCTACTTTCTCCATTGATTGATCATCCCAACAATTGGTATCAGAGATACACTCAATCGAAGGTCTAACCACTATTGAGGCGATCGTAAAGGTGATTCAATCAATAGACGATCAAGTCATGGCATTTACTTTCGGAAACAACATCTACAAGTCTCAATCCCTTACCAAACCTCCTTAATTCAATGGGGATAACTATCCCCATTGGAAGAACATGACTACCTCCTTTGGGATGTAGTAAAAGATGGACCGGCTATTTCGATGAAGAGAGAATGTGACTGGCTTGTTTCAAAGTCCAAGCATGAGATAACCGATGAATATCGGAAGAAGCTACAAATCAATGACAAAGCTATGCATATGCTCTTTTACTCTCTTAGACCGGATGAGTACTCAAAGATGTCTTCTTGTACAAGTGCAAAGGAAATATGGGATAAGCTAGAGGTGACGTACGAGAACATGAATGAAGTAAAGGAGACCAAGATTGGACTCCTAAATATAAGTTACGAGAACTTCAAAATAGAGCCGGACGAAGACATCTAAAAAGTGTTCGATCGATCAGTCATCGTCAACGGACTTAAAGGATTCAGAAAGGTCATTATAGAGGAAAAGCTTGTTCGAAAGCTCATCTATTCTCTTCCAGAGTCTTGGGATGGTGTTAACCTTGTAAAAAGTATACATTTCATGCCTTTTTACTTAGGTTATTATTTGGTTTTAAGCTCATTTCACTGCATATAAATGCATTTAGCTCATATAATAGCATTTGGTGGTGTTTGCTTAGTTGTTTTTACATATTTGTGAAATTGGTGCTGCTTAAGATAAAGGGTTGTTTTGGTGTAGTAATGTGCAGGTGCGTAAAGGACGTTGCTCGAAAGGAAAATATGCTACGGCATTTTAAACGACATTTTTGGGTGCAGAAAGAGACAAAGAAAGAAGATATTTTACAGCCCCCACATGTGATTCCACCAGCTAGCTGTGCCATACATGTGAAGGGAATATTCCCTAGGGTACAAAAGGAACTATGGGCACAAAACCCTAGGAGCCCCTACTATATAAAGGATAGGACACCCACATTTAAGAGATCTGAAAAAAATGTTTGGTGAGATAAGAAAGAGAGAAGCAAAATGCGGCTGCTTTCTTTTTCCTTCAACTTGGTGTCCTCTATTTTTTAAGCTCCAACGGACGATCTTGCTGGCCTTTGAGAAGCAGCAAGCTCAGGGTGGTTCACGACAGTCTAAGGCGGCCTGGGAGTTTCCTTTATTCTTAGTTGCTATTTGTGCTTACATTTTTTATTCTGAAATAGGTTGTATTAAACGAATAATTTTGGATGATATTTGCCCAGCCATGAACTAACTTTAAGTGGCTTGGGTTTATTGTGGATGATTATGTTCTTTGTTGAATGAATGCTTTAGCTTTTTCCATTTTCATATGTGCTTTGTTCACTATTTTATTGCCTTGGGTTTGTAGAAGCTTTCGAGAGCTAGCCGTTACCCTTGTTTGATGCTTAATGGTCAAGAAAGTTAAGCTTGGATCTACGTGAACAATGGGGTTTGATACTGAGAGGCAGAACCCTAACTCACCTTAGAGATAAGGATAAAGTTTCAACAATTAAAAGGAGTAGTACTTCAAGGATAGTAGCTTGCTAGGGTTCACACTGAGAGGTATTGCTATATCATTCTTATTGTCAGTTTCTTGCTAGAGATAGTTTAGAAACACATGTGTAAGCTCTGTTGAGCATGTTATAAGTTGGAAAATGTTAGTCATTCATGAGAACCAGGCATAGGATTCCTTGATAAACCTGACCTGTCATCCCATTTGAGAGTTTCCACACGTGTAAGGACGTTTGAAGTCTTATCGTATCGAACTGCTCATATCAGCTCTTCTATTTGATATTCTGTTTTTTTTGTTTTGAGTGCTTAAACCTCACTTAAAATACCTTCAACCCTTATGGAGACGATCTTACTCATGACTTTATTACTTGTTCGATGTGTATACTTGCACCAATTGTACACATTTATAGTACATCTTTACACACAACAAGTTTTTGGTGCCGTTGCCGGTGATTGGCAATTGGTTATTTTGGGTTTAGTTTTGCACCATTTTATTTCTTCTTTTTAGTATAGCTTTATTTGTTGTTTTTGTTTTCTTTTTGTTTTGTAGGTGTCGTGTTGTTGCATGAACCAAGAGAGACCTAAAGAACCATTATCACCTTTCATTCCTAAAATTGAACGTCTTTTTCAGCAAAGAAGACAGTTACAAAGAGCTCGAAGAGCCATGTTTGGAGTTCAAAATCAAGGAAGCCAACCAGTTGAGAATCCTAATGCTGAGGCGAATCATGGAGTCGTAGTTCACCCACGTGTTATTAGAGAACACTTGAATCCTATCTTGGATGATCTCAACCCTGGGATTGTAGCTCCCGAAATTTAGGCAGCCCACTTTGAACTTAAATCGGTGATGTTCAACATGTTGAACTCCATTGGGAAATTTGGTGGATTGCCTCATGAAGATGCAAGACAACATATTCGTGCCTTCTTAGAAGTTTGTGATTCCTTTAGACAACAAGGTGTTCATGAAGCTATGTCGAAGCTCAAGTTGTTTCCTTATTCATTGTGTGATAGAGTACAAGCATGGTTGAGTGGAGTGCCCGCAGGTTCTATAGAGACATGGACAGATTTGTGCAAGAGCTTTTTGCTGCGGTATAATCCACCCAACATGAACACCCAGCTAAGGAATGACATTACTTTCTTTCGTTAAGCTGATGACGAGTCAATGTATGAGTGTTGGGATCTGTATAAGGGACTGCTTCGTAAATGTTCAAATCATGGTTTTCATGATTGGACACAAGTTGGGATGTTTTACAATGGTGTCAATGCGCCTACGAGGATGATGCTAGATGCTTCAGCAAATGGAACTTTACTAGACAAGTCGCCTGAAGAAGCATTTGATATCTTTGATAGAATATCAAATAATGACTACCAATTTCCTACTTTAAGACTTGGAACGGGGAGGAAAACTCATGGGAAACGTGAGGTTTAAGTCAATGAATCTGTTTCAGCTCAACTGTCAGCCATTACGAATATGTTGAAGAATCTTTAACGTCCTCATGAGGTGAAGGAAGTGAAAGTAGCAGCTGCTTGTGTTCATTGTGATGGAAATCATCATGTTAGTGAATGCCCAGAAAACCACAAGTCTACCAACTACGTGGGGAACTTCAATAGGAACAACCACAACCCCTATTTGAACACATATAACCCAGGATGGCGTCAGCATCCTAATCTTTCTTGGGGGAATCAAGGAAACAACAATACTGGCAGCTTGAATCAGAAACAAAATCTAACTGAACCTCCAGGTTTTCAGCAAAATATGCCATGGCATAATAACAAGGGTTCATCATCTTCATCGAACAACAACTCTTTAAAAGCTACTTTCCAAGACTTTATGACAACCATGAAGGTTTTATTTCAAGACCATGTTGCGTCTATCAAGAGCCAAGGAGTATTGCTACAAAGTCACAGTTCATCTTTGAGAGGTTTGGAAACCCAAGTAGGTGAAATCGCGCAAGCTTTGCATGTTCGACCTCAGGGCAATTTACCTAGTGATACTAAAGTCACTAAACCTCATAGCAAGGAGCAGTGTAGTGCACTCACTTTAAGGAATGACACCCAACTCAACAAAGAAGATAAGTTTGGGAGAAGAAAGTGGATGATTCTTACCCCAAAACTGCACATGAAAAACCAGTGTTGCAAGAGGATTTAGCTCTTGAAGACGACAAGAATGAGAGCTCAACAAGTGAACCTATTGGTGGAAAATCAAATAATGCTATAGCAAAAGATAGACCACTACCAGTAGAGGAAGAAGTCAAACCCCCACCACCCTTCCCTCAAAGATTGAAGAAATAAAAGGAATACTTTTAGTTTCAGAAATTTGTAGACATACTTGACAAACTGTATATCAATGTCCCATTTTTTGAAGCCATAGATCAAATGCCTACTTATGCAAAGTTTCTCAAGGATATTGTCACAAAAAAGAGAAAAGTTGAGAGGTACGAGACAATTACTACAGCAAAAGTGTGATACTCTATGTTGAGTAAATTGCCACCAAAAAGAAAGGATCTAGGTAGCTTTATCATTCCATGCTCGATAGGAGATAACTATGTGGGGGGAGCTTTATGCGATCTTGGATCTAGTGTGAATCTAATGCCCAAGTCAGTATTTATGAAGCTTGGTATGGGAAATGTAAGGCCTACCACTGTTATTTTACAATTAGCCGATCAATCTCATGTTCGTCCAAAAGGGAGCATCGAAGATGTTGTGCTGAAGGTGGACAAATTTTTTTTCAAGTTGACTTCCTTATTCTCGACTACGAAGCTGATGATAATGCACCCATCATTTTGGGGTGACTATTCTTAGCCACTGGCCAAATTTTGATTGACTGTGAGAAGGGTGACTTCACCATGAGTGTGGATAATCAGAGGGCGACCATAAATGTCTTCAACACCCTCAAATATGTGGATGATTCAGAGGAGTGTCAATGTCTTCAGGACATGGAGTCTTTGAAAAAGAAGAAAGCTTCAGAATTTTGCTGTAGCAATTTTTCAGAAGTCAAGGACTATTTGATACTCAATGAAGAGCTCGAGGAGTTGTCAAGGGAGGTGCATCAATCTAGCTTGCTCATAGCTAACCCAGGTATACGATTCGAATCTTTAGATTTTGTTGAATTCATTCCTCTGAAACCTTCACTTGAGAATGCACCCAAGTTAGAGTTAAAAACGTTACCATCACATCTTAAATATGCCTATTTAGGTGACAATGAAACTTTACATGTAATAATTTCCTATAGTCTTACACCTGACCAAGAGCATAGCTTAATAAATATGTTAGCTCAACATAAAAAGCTTTAGGATGGACTATGGCTAACTTGAAGGGTATAGGCCCTACTATTTGCATGCACAAAATTCTGCTTGATGAATGTCACAACAATTCTGTTAAACCCCAAAGAAGGCTTAATCCAGTTATGAAGACGGTGATGATGATGGAAATAATCAAGTGGCTCGATGCTGGAATTATTTACCCTATTTCCAATAGTTCGTGGATTAGCCTAGTACAGTGTGTACCGAAGAAGGGAGGCATGACCGTAATAAGCAACAAAGACAATGAACTCTTACCTACAAGGACCGTCTCGGGATGGAGGATCTACAAGGACTATCGAAAGCTAAACAAGGCAACAAAGAAAGACCACTTTCCCTCCATTTATCGATCAAATGCTGGATCGATTAGTGGGCAAATCTTTTTATTGTTTCCTCGATGGATACTCAGGGTACAACCAGATTTTTATAGCACTAGAGGATCAAGAGAAGACAACCTTCACATGCCCCTATGGTACTTACGCCTTTAGGAGGATGCCCTTTGGACTTTAAAATGCTCCAGCTACTTTTCAAAGATGCATGCTAGCCATTTTCTTGGATATGGTTGAAGAGTTTTTGGAGATATTCATGGACGATTTCTCAGTCTCTGGAGATGACTTCGAATCATGTTTGGGTAATTTGGCAAAAGCTCTTAAGCGATGCGAAGAAGCAGACTTACTGCTCAACTGGAGAAGTGTCATTTTATGGTGGCCGAGGGGACCATTTTAGGACACAAGATCATGCAAAAAGGTATCGAGGTTGACAAAGAAAAGGTTGAAGTGATCGAGAAGCTACCTCCTCCCAAAAATGTGAAAGGCATTAGGAGTTTCTTAGGCCATGATGGCTTCTATAGGAGGTTCATAAAAGACTTCTCCAAGCCACTGTGCACTTTGCTACAACAAAACCAGCCTTTCGTGTTCGATGATGACTACCACAATGCATTCAAGGAGCTTAAAGAGATGCTTATCTTAGCACCCATTGTTGTTCCCCCATATTGGACCTTACCATTCGAGCTTATGTGTGACGCAAGTGACTATGCACTTGGACAACGCAGAGGTAATCTTTTTCATGTCATCTATTATGCTAGTCGCACTTTAAATGATGCACAAATCAATTACACAACCACTGAGAAAGAATTGTTGGCTGTTGTGTTTGCATTTGATAAGTTTAGAGCATACTTGATCGGAACTAAAATCATTGTACACCCTGATTATTCAGCTATTAAGTACTTAGTGACTAAAAAGGATGCTAAACCTAGACTTATTAGGTGGATACTTCTTTTGCAAGAATTTGACTTAGAGGTTAGGGAAAGAAAGGGCATTGAAAATCAAGTTGCTAATCATCTTTCTAGGCTAGAAAACAAGGTTTACTGTAACGATGAATTAGAAATTAAGAAGGACTTTCCCGATGAGAAAATATTATTTGCTACGGTAATTATGTGGTATATCAATATTGTTAACTTTATCGTTAGTGGTATTTTGCCTCCTGATTTGAATAGCCAGTGAAGAAAGAAATTCAAACATGATGTGCGATTCTACTTTTAGGACGAGACTTATTTATTCAAGCAATGTGCCAACCAAATGATTCAAAGATGTGTCCCCAAAGAGGAGCAAAAAGAAATTATTTTCCATTGCCATTCTTCAACATGTGGAGGCCATTTTGGATGGGCAACGACTGCTGCGAAGGTCCTACAATCTGGTTTCTGTTGGTCGACACTCTTCAAAGATGTATATGAACTTTGCAAGGCTTGTGACAGATGCCAAAGGGCAGAGAATATATCTTGAAGGCATGAAATGCCATTGCAAAAAATTTTGGAGGTGGAGCTTTTTGATGTATGGGGAATTGACTTCATAGGACCCTTCCCCTCATTATTTGGAGATCTTTACATCTTGCTAGTCGTGGATTATTTGTCAAAATGGGTCGAGGCAGTGGTACAGCGAAGAATAACTCCAAGACAGTTTTGAAATTCCATCACAATAACATTTTTACAAGATTTAGAGCCCCAGGAGCCATCATTAGTGATGAAGGAACCCACTTCGATAACCAGCTCATTGCTAAAACATTACAAAGGTATGGTGTAAAGCATAAAATTGCTACGACATATCACCCCCAGACCAATGGCCAAGCTGAAGTTTCCAATCGCGAGATAAAGCAAATATTAGAGAAGGTGGTCAACCCCAAAAGGAAAGACTAGTCCCCAAAGCTTGATGAAGCCTTATGGGCTTATCACACAGCTTTCAAAACTCCTTTGGGAATATCCCCATTCAAACATGTCTACGGCAAAGCATGCCATCTTCCGGTCGAGCTAAAACATAAAGCTTATTGGGCCATTAAAAAATCAACATGGATGCCCAATTAGCTGGAGAAAGGAGGTTATTAGAGTTGAATGAGATGGAAGAATTTAGAGCCCAAGCTTATGAGAATTCACGCTTGTACAAGGAGAAAACAAAGAAGTGGCACGACAAGCATCTCTTGCCATGGCATTTTTCAGAAGGACAACAAGTTCTTCTTTACAACTCTAGGCTCAAGTTTTTCCCTAGCAAACTCAAGTCACGATGGTCAGGCCCTTTCCAAGTGCACAAGGTCTATCCTCATGGTGTTGTGGACATCAAGAACCTTGACGATGACACCATCTTCAAGGATAACGGCTAAAGACTGAAGGTCTATACTGGAGCTCCGATCGTACGTGACAAGTCCTCCTTACTTCTTCAAGATGCATGAGAGTTTGCATCCCCCACTCTTTATATTTTGTTGTAGCATTTTCATATTTCCTATGTTTATAAATAATTAGGTTTATCTTTTATTTCTTTGGCCTTTAGTTCTTTATTTTATGCTTCGCTTTTCTTTTCTCTTCTCTTTATCAGCCCATTTCAGATATCCTCCCAGAGTTACAGGTGTCACACGAGGGCGTGGTTTAAGGAAGCAGTGTCTTTCCAATTAGGGTTAGGGTTTTGTCCTAACCTTGTTAAGGGAAGTTGAAAAAGCAAAACTTTTCCAATGTTTGAGGGCGGCGTTAAAAAGAGCAAAAAGGGGGGATTTTTTTATCTTTTTAATTTTCAAACCCTACCCATTCATTACCTTTTTTAGATTCTCTTTCCTACTTTTCTCCTTGCATTAAACGTCCATCACATCGCTCCTCTTCCCCACGCCTCATAACTGTCACTGTAGACTCTCTAAGCGAATGCTGGCAAAAGGGGCAGAAGATATGTAGTGGAAAAGTGTAAAACCGTGCCAAGATGAGTCTTTTGCATGCAAATATACACGGTCTACAAGTAATACAACAGTTAATATGAGTATTGATCCCCTAGAGATTGACTTGGAATTTAATTGTCTTTGATTGTTACTTGCCTTGAGAAAAAGTTATTTGTTTTGAAGTTGGTTTTGGAAATATTTGAAATGAAATAAAAGAACTGAAAGTAAAGTAAGACGTTAGTAGGGAAGGTTCTTTAATGAATTATGAGCATGGGTAGGGAAATGCCTGGTTTTCACGATATTCATGTTGTGCCGACCTTCAATAACAACCTGTCTTGGCATTGTTTGCCTAGTAGATTCAAAATTAGCAAAGCCTCTCTCAATGGTCATTGCCCTAAATTAATCATGTAAAAACCCCTATATCTCTATAGTGCATGCTTTTAAATAAACCAATTTGATTAAGATCCAATCTATACTCTTAAGGAGTAGATTTCACTCCCGAAGTAAGTTCATATACTTGAATGACTTCTCTCGAAGCTTCTCTCCTCAGTATCCAACAACTTAATCGTTGCCACCCCAAGTCTGTTAAGATATTGAGGAGCAATAGCCAACAGTGTCAGCTCTCGCTTGGCATAGTATTTAGAAAACATTAAAGTATGCCGAATAGATAAAACATTGCTGAAGACAGATTTATTATTAAAAACTAAAACATAAAATAGTGTTCAACGCAAAACATCCCCCGCCAACTATTAGATTAGTTAATGGTGACGAACTTAATCAAAAAATCATAAATGTTTTCCAAATACACCATCATTAAAAGAATTCAAAGCAACTTAAAACAAGAGATAGGCAAGAGGGGTCTCTCGATGCAGCCCTCAAGATCCATGCTCTCGACCAAGCTGGTCGAACCACCCTTCCTAGGTGCAGCCAGTTGTCAATCACCTTGCACTCCAACTCCTCACTCCGATCGTCTATCAATCCCCCAAAGTCCTCCTTAGTTGGTGTTTAAATAGGCGTGCCAGAAGCGATAAGATGAGCTCTTCATTTGAATTTTAAATGCTAAAAGGATAAGAGATAATCATCTTATCAAAGTTTGAATGAGAGCTGATCAGGCTAGGGCTAATGTCATACTGCCGACGCTGCCTTGGCATCCAAGCTTGGCATGAATCTGCCAACCAATCTTGGCACCATCTTATCTGCTATTTTTTCGGAGATTGATCCAATTGCTATCTTTTCGGAGCCTGATCTTGTCCTATTTTTTTAGGGTCCAACAGCTTCTTGGCATGGCATCAAATTCACTTTTCTGCCAACCGGTGCTTGGCATTGTTGGTCCATCTGGGCCAACAGCACTCGACATTCTCTTTGGCATTCCTTCATGAGTTGCTTTTCTGGGCCAAATACTATGCCAAACCTGCAAAATTGTCAACAAAACAACCCTTCACACTGGCATAGACAAAATTCTAAACTCCTTATGCAAATGCATGGTTTAATCATCCTAATGCAACTAAATGTACCTAAAAACAAGAAAAAGTATTGTAAGATTGGCATTAAAAATAGTACTTTTGGAGAGGTAACACACCCCCAAACCTAACTCATTGCTTGTCCTCAAGTAATGCAATCAAAATAAAAACAAAAAACTGTGAAAATGTCACCTCGACAAAATTTTGGTTATAATGCCAACAAGTGTTGGCAAGAAGAATTTGGCTCTATTTCTGTCCTCAGTATCTCAGTGCAATAATGCCAAATAGGTAGTAATTCAAGTGCAGCAATATAACTATAGTCTAAGTGTAACACCCTAAACTGGGCCTAGGAAAGTTACCACTATCTAAATGATTAACTAATTGAATTAGGTGTTAGTCAAATTAAAAGAATTAGAAATTTATTGAGGGAAAAACATTAGCTAACATAATTAAAGGAATAAAATGTTATAGCCAGCAAATTAGAGTACCAAATTAAGATGACCAAATTGAAACAAGGGTGAAACAACAAATTTGCATGGTAATTGGACATTATTCTATAATGGAATACATGTGGCAAACAAAATTTACACATGGCAAGGGAGATATCATCTTCTCCTTGTTGGTCGGCTATGCTTGAATCAAAGAAAGATAAAATAAAAAATTGAATCATCTTCTTCATCCTTCAACCTTCCTAGCCGATTCTTGAGAGAGATTAGTGAGAGAGAGTTGTTTGTTGATCAAATTAGCTTGATAGGAAGGTAAATGCTTGATTTCTTACTTCAATTTCATGTTTAAAATATTGAATTTTGATATTATTGTTGCTTAATTTGAATAGGATGGAAGATATGCATGTTATAGTGATGTTAGTTCTAAGATTCTTTGAAAATTTGAATGTTGTGATCAAATTGCTAAGAAAGAAATATATATGTTGCTGGAAACTTGAATGTTCACGTTGGAAATTGCTAGGATTGATGGAAAATTTGGTACTAAATTGGTATGAATTAAATGTCACATAGAATGAAACTGTTTTGATCACATTGCAAGTTGAAATGTGTAAACTTGCTTGGTTGGACATAATGCCCTGTTATGATCACATAGATAAGTGAATTAAAACTGACCTAGACATGTAAGAACATGAAAATAAGTTGAATTACAATGTTAGAATCTTGTTTAGGGGAAAGATGAAGCTAAAAATCTAGCCTAGTGTAATCTGCCCATAATGCTTTGTTCTAGGCCGTAACTTTGAAAAATTACCATAAATTGTGTAAATGGAATTTAAGGCTGAAAATTTAATGGACAGTGCCTTAACATGTCTAAATTCATTAGGAGAAAACGAAATTGAATTCAAGATTGTAGAATGGATTGTAGAAGTGAAACACTAGGGACAGTTTATTGGTGACATGTTTATCCGATAAATGAGAAATGAATTCTTGAATCTCAACCAAGGCGACCGAACGGTATATGAATATGAATGTGAATTTAACAAATTAAGTTGGTTCGCTTCAGAGTTAATTCCCACGGAGAAATATCGTACCCTTAGCTTCATTGAAGGGCTGGACACTGATTACAAGAAGATATTGATTGCTATGAACATTACCGAATTTCAAGAAGCAGTAAATCGAGTTAAGGGAATGGAAAAAGTTAGAGCAAAAAGGATGGCGAATCAGACTGCTCAGTCACAGAAAAGGGAAATTGGAGAATCTTTTGGTTCAACATTTTCCAACAAAAATAAGAGTTTATATTAGGATAATCGTGTAGGAGTTAATACATCCAAACAAAGATTTGGATCGGAAAAGTCCAAAAGTTCGCAAGTTTCTGCTGCAAAGATGGGAGGTTCAAGGAAATATCAAAGTCCACCTCAATGTGATCATTGTGGCAAATTTCATTTTGGACAATGCCGATTAGTCACGGGAGCTTGCTTTGGTTGTGGTGCTACTGATCATTTTTTTGGGATTGCCCAAAGAATGATAGTAGATTTGAAAAGTCGGTTGTTCAGAATAAAAAGGGGAGATATCAGGGTAATTTAGGATCTGTTAAGATCAATCAACTGAGAATAACTGAAGTTGCTTCTAGCAAGGAATACAAGACTCCAACAAGAGTTTATCACCTTCGCACTAAGGATGATCAGGATGCACTTGACATGTTACAAGTACGTTTTGAAAATTCGAGGACGAATTTTCTTAAGGGGAAGAATTGTAATACCCCAAATTTTTGCTTAGTGACTAAAGTGCAAAGAATCAAAAGTTAGTGGTTTTAGTTCAGTGACTAAAACGTCAAATTTTAAAAGTTTGGTGGTCAAAGTGAGAAGTTGAGAAAAGTTTAAGGACCAAAAGAGTAATTTCTTCAAAAAGTAATTTTAGTTAGTATGAGTGTGAATCGGATCAAATTAGGTACCTTGATGTTGGTTTTTATAATTAAGATAGGGAAAAAGGTACTAAAATTGGATCGAATAAATTTGTTAAGCGTGCTAAGGCCAGAGAAATTTTAAGATGGGTGACCTCTGGGAAGGTTCCATAAAAGTGTTTCTGATCAATATTTTGGAATCAGAAATAGTAGAGAAGATTCGTATGGATTATCAATAAAGGATTTTTAAGAGAATTTTATCTGATAGAAAATTCAGATAATTATCGATATTTTTGGATCGAGTTCAAATTTCAGAATTTGACTCCATAAATATAGGAGATTGATTATAATAGTATTAATTATTTATGAAATTTAGAAATATGAGATTTTGGATTTGGAATTGATAATACGATTGATGGAAAATCTTATTAGTTGATTTTCGGATAATTGGATCAAATAAAAATCATGAAATAAAATTTTAAGATTTTTTTATGGATGTCTAGTTATAAAGGAACTAAATTAGTTCCAATGTGATTGAGGGGTATTTGGAAAGAAGACTTGTAAAATAAACTTTGGTTGGAGGATAAAATAGTCTTTTAATTACTAAAAGATATTTATATTGAATTTTTGGTAATTAAATATGCCATTTGGCATTAAATAAAAGAAAGGAAGTTTGACAAATTCTCTCCATCTTCTTTCTTTGCTGCCGAATTCAACAAGAGCTTAGGTGAGGATTTTTTTAATTCAAATTTTCAAGCTTATTTAGTTAGATTTAGACTTGAGACATGAAACAAGAATTTATCTCCATCAAATTCTCTATCTTTTGGTATAATTTTTGCTTAGTTTCTATGTCTCTAAGGTTGAGTTGGTGATTTGGTTGGATGAAGGACATGTAGTAAACTTGAGTTTTAATGGTTTTTCTTGTTGAAAATAAGCTTGAGATGTTGTTTTCATGGTTCAAACATTGAAAATTCCATGGGAATTGAACTAGTGACCATTTGGTTATGATGGATAATTAGGGGAAACTATGTCAAAATTTATATTGATGATGGAAATGGTGAGAAATATGCTATACAAACTTGAATTAGTTGTTAGAATGAAGAAATTCTTATGTTCTTGAAATATGGAAAAATTAGGGTTTATGTTAAGTTAGGAATTTTAAGTGGTGAATGAAGGAAGAATGGTTCAAATTGATGATACAAGGTGTTTGGAATGAAATCCCTAATTATTTGACTTTGGGGACCAACATGTAAATTTTGGAAAGTTTAGGGACTTAGTTGTTAAGCTTGTTTTTGAAGTATTTTGGGTTGAAAAAAAAATTAATTTAAGTCAGTTGAAGGTTGAATTTGAAGTTTATATTGATTTAGGGACCATTATGTAATTTTTAGCAATATTGGGGATTGAAATGTAAATTTTTTAAGTTTGGATCCTAAAGTGTAAATGGTGAGAATTATAAGGATTTAGCTTGAAAATGGTGGTTGAAAGCTTAAAAGTGTCCTTAGGGACTAAAATGTAAAGTTTGAAGAAGTTGAAGAATTATGGAAAGTATGAAGAATTGTGATTTGAATATAGAAAGTTCTATCTGGATAATTTTGTAAATAATGAATAGTTATTTTAGTTACTTTCCATTATTTTGTATAGTATGAGTAAGTACTCAAAATTGCTTGTGTTATCTATTTAATATACATACAGATAACAAGCAAGATCGAGATCGACCCCAGTCGTGAGACAAAGAAAAAGTTTCAGAGTAAATACGTTTTGGTACAAGTAGCTAGTGAGGTATATAAGGTGAGTGCCTTCGTGTGTTTCAAATATGTTTTGATAATTTTTTATGAATTCTATTTATATGATTTTATTAAAATGATAACATGGTTTTTGTACAAGTTATATGAGATTTTACAGGCAAAGGAAGAAGGTTAGTATATGATAGGGTATGAACTGCCCTATTATGTTTTGTTATGATAAAATGTTATTGAATAATGGTGATATATGAATTGTTTATGCATGATGGTTTACAAGCATATGATATGGATTTATTGCCCAAGTTATGTTAGAGAGTTACAGTATAGTGGCATGCCATTAGAGGTCAGTAGTCAAGGACTACGTGTAGCTGCACACCGATCTTCGGATCTACATGTTTCGACACCTATGTGTCTATATGATATCGACACTATTTTGTCTATATGATTTTGACACTTATGTGTCTATATGTTACTGACACTTTATGTGTCTATATGTTTATCGTCACTTGGTGACTAGTACTCAAGGAGTGCCGACCTTGCATACTTCAGTTTCTCTTTATACTATTCTTAGGCCAATTACAAACTTAAAGTATATGGATATTACTATTTCTTATATATGATGATTTAAAATTACATGGAAGATTTGTTTTGAACTTAATTAACCATGTTTTGATTTATTTTGTTATTTGATTTTATAACTACTTATAATGCCTTACTAAGTTATACTTAGCGTGTGTATTTTGCCTGTGCACATGTAGGTTGATCATACGGTTCGTAAGAAGGGATATTTTGGCATCACCCCGAGATCGAAGGGAGATTACAGATTATCTTAGTAATGCTTTGACATCCGATATCATATTTTGAGTAGTGGCATGTATAATAATGAATACACATATTTTGTGTAAAAGAGATTTTAAACTACTTTATGTATGTATGTATATGTATAACTAAATATGGTTTAGAATTATTAGTAGGTGAAATGGAATGACTTATGAGTAATTAGAGAACTTATAATGGACTTAGATTGAAGCTGTCCAGAAACTCTGTTTTAGGCAGTGAGTTTGAAAAATTGCCATAAATTCTATAGATTGAAGTAGAATTTGAAATTTATATCTATAAACTACAAATTGAGTCTAGTTTTATAAAAAACGGTGACTGATTTCGAGTCCGATACAAAAAGATATGAAATTTTATTCGATGAAAGATCAAAAAAACTGGGCAGCAGATTTCCCTAAAAACTGCATTGTAACGTGACTTTCAAATTTTCCTTGAATTTTTGTACAATGAATTTGGGTCAATAATTTATATGGTTAGAAATCTTGATGTATCTAGTTTATTTAAAAATTTACAGAATGAATTTTGGAAGTCTATAGAATTTTATAAAAAAATTGTTTATATACAGTGCAAGCTGCCAATTTTGTTTGCAAATGTGAGAAATTGTTTGAACTTGTTATGTGATATCTTCGACTCGTGTTTGGTGACAAATACGGGAAGAGGGTGTTACATATCAGTCCAAACAAATGACACATCTTTTCCTAATAGCTTAGTTATTGGAACGGCAATCATTGAAAAATCTTTCACGAACTGCCGATAATAACCAGCTAATCCCAAGAAACTTCTCACTTCAGAGACATTTTGAGGAACTTTCCATTCGAGTATTGCTTGAACCTTCTTAGGATCAACTTGAATTCCTTCCGCATAGACTATGTGTCCAAGGAAAGCTACTTCAGACAACCAGAATTCACACTTTAACAGCTTTGCATATAATTTCTTTTCTCGGAGGATCTGAAGAACTACTCGCAGATGAGTATCATGATCCTCTTTGGTTTTTGAATAAACCAATATATCATCTATGAATACCACTACAAATTGATCCAAATATGGCTGAAATATCTGATTCATCAGATCCATAAAAGTTGTCGATGCATTTGTAAGTCCAAAAGGAATTACTACAAACTCATAATGCTCGTATCTAGTTCTGAAATCTGTCTTTGGTATATCTGCTTCTTTGATTTTCAATTGAAGATACCCCGATCGAAGATCAATTTTAGAAAACATTGTTGATCATTTAAGTTGATCAAAGAGGTCGTCAATCCTTGGTAAAGGATATTTATTCTTCACCGTCACTTTTTTAAGTTGACGGTAATCCACACACAACCTCATTGAACCATCTTTTTTTCACAAACAGGACTAGAGCTCCCCAAGGTGATATACTTGGTCGTATAAAACCTTTATCCATTAATTCTTGTAATTGAGCCTTATGCTCTTTAAGTTCTGTATGAGCCATCCTGTAAGGTGCCATTGATATTGGTGTTGTTCTAGGAAGCACATCAATACCAAATTCCACCTCTCGACCTGGAGGTAATCTTGATAATTCATCCGCAAAAATATCTGGAAATTCCTGCACCGTAGGTATCTTTTCTAGATCTATCTTTGTTTCTGGAGTATTTATCACATGAGGTAAATAGGCTTCATACTCTTGTGATAATAACTTTTTAGCAGTTACTGCTGCAATCTCATTGTTCATATAATTCTGTCTTTCTCCCTCAAATATTATTTCCGAACCATCTGATCCTTTTAAGACTACCCTTTTTAATCGGATTCAACCATAGCGTCATATGTCGATATCCATTCCAAGAATGACTTCAAACTCTTGCAAAGGAAATTCCATAAGATTGGCTAGAAATTCTCTTTCTTGGATCTTTATAGGACACTTTTTACATATTCGAACTACTTTGGCGCTTTGTCCTAAGGGATTAATAGCAACTACCTCACTCGAAATTTGTTCTACAGAAATATTTCTTTCAAATACTACTTTAGAACTAATATACTAATGGGTAGAGCCTGGATCAATCAATGCAAAAATAGATCTGCCAAAGAGTTCGATCATAACTATTACGATCTCTGAATCATCTCGATCATGAGCAGTCTTGATATTGTATACTCGAGCGGAAACTTATCTTCTCAACTAGGTATAGTCGTAGATACTCCTGGTTTGCCACCTTTATTTCCTCTGCTTTTCTGAGGTGATGAGAATGATTGATTAGGGTGAAGCTGTGGACAATTCTTCTTGAAATGACCAACTTGTCCAAAATGATAGCATTCTCCACCAGCGAACCAGCATTGACCAGAGTGCCTTTTTCCACAATGTTCACATTCTGGAAAAGGACGAAATCTGGAGCCCCGAGTACCCTCAGTAACAGTCTAAACTTGCTTTGATTTCCCTCAAGAATATCCATTTTTAGCGGAAGAAGGTGATGTTGCAGGACTTTGTTGTAGAAAACCTTTACTGTGTTTAAAGGACGACGCAGCAAAAGAACTTCCAAATCTTTTTCCAGCTTGAACTTTTCGTCCCGCCTTTTCCTTGAGGTCCACTTTTTCCATGGCTTCTGCTCGATTCACCGCCTCTTGAAAAGTGATGAAATTGTGGGAAATCAATACCCTTTTATATTGAGAATCCAACTCGGCTATAAATTTATCAATTCTGGATTTTTCGATTGGAAGGAACTCTTCTACAAAATGGCTCAGTCTATTGAATTCACATTCATATTCATAGATTATCCTGCCCGATTGCTTCAAATGCAGGAACTGCTGCTTCATTTCTTCAATGAACAGGTCCCCAATATACTTTTCTTTGAATTATTTCAGAAGAATTCCCATATAATCTATTCTGGCTGAACTCGTGCAGTGACTACATTCCACCACACGCTCGCTTGCTCCATCAGGAGGGATACTACTCCTTCTAACTTTCCTTGATCTTCGCAAGGAATCATACTCAACATAATCTTAATACCATTCAACCAGTAATCAACGACCATTGGATCAGCATTAGTATCACCTTTAAATTTTGGTGCTTTCATTTTTCTTAATTCCTTTGGAAATGATACTAATGCTCGTCGATTTATAATAGCATCCAATGCCTGAAGAAATAAGCCTTGATCTTGCACAGACATCTTTCTTTGTTCTTGAGCTAATGGCTCTACATCTGCTGTCCCTAAGGCGGATTTTGATTCACCTTATTACTTCCACTCTGAGCAGGCATATCATGCTCGATTGCCTAATGAGATTCCCGATGATCTGACATCTATTAATGTCACAATCATCCCTTATAAGAAAGGAGTAACAATACTAATTACTAGGAATCCAATTATATTCATTCAAATATCAGTAATATTGACATCCTAGTGGCTTGTATATAATTCTGACTATTAACAAACTCAATCCGTATCCAGAACTGGCTAAACCTGTAGCTCTAATATCAATAAATGTAACATCATAACCAGTATTTTATATTAAATACTAATTAGAGTATCACATAAAGAATATAATTTTTTATCGTGTAGAATCACATTTTGAATTTTTATCCCATCAAATTAAGTCCAATTTCAGGCAGCAATTTAACAATTCTTTTCTACAATATGTAAGGAATATAACCCTAAAAACTGCCTAAAATAAAAATCTACCTGATTGCTTTATTAACCCTTTATCAAGTTATTATCTGATTTTAAAATTTAATATAATTACTCATCATCCATTATAACCATAAACTCGTTTGTAAGTTATTACAAACCATATATAATTACCTTTATCAAGTATATAATCGACTAAATTTAGCATATACATGCCATCTAGAAACATCAAAACACATCAAAAGATGTTATTACTGATACCGTGTTTATATTCCGGATAGGTAGGATGCCCGCTCCTTACTCCGATTTCTGCCTTTTACTTACGCGTGAAAACCATCACACGCTAAGTATATACTTAGTGAGGCAATAATAATATCTAGTGCAATATAACATAACTATAACTAATAACATGTAATCGTATTCATGCATTTTGAATCACTAGATACGTCTTACCATTATGTTAATTATATATCAACATAATATAACCAAATATAATTTCTTACCTATATACTTGCCATAACTTTAAGAGTTTATACACTCTTTTCACTTGTTTATCAATTATTTACCAATATCATAGCCCAAATATAAACCTATAAGGACCCTGGGTACGCGAGTCAAAGATGCACCGAAGTGCTAATACACATAAGGTCTTTCCCACCATAATACACATAAGGTCGTGCCCATCATATGCACTAAGAGTCTTTTATATACACTATAGTGCTAAACCGGATAACCGAATATGCAGCGTGATGCTGGACTCTATGGTATGCCAACTATACCCTATCCCTCAATGACATACTTGGGCATATTTTCTGTATTTATTTCATCCATGGAAATGTATATCAACATAATTTAATACTGGGCAGTTCATACCCGAAATAACATTCACAATATAACATCATATATAACTAGTGATCCATAGATTACTATTCAACTTTTGACATATTTAAAATATGTCAATCATATGATTAATAACCTAAATATCATGCCAATATATAAACTAGGTAGACTTATCACAAGTCTTCCATTAACGTTTAAAACATCCATGCATCATGTTATGTATGCATTGCACTCACCTGATGCCTCACTAGTAAATCTTACTATTGCTTTTAGCTTTACTTTTGAGCTTTTTCCTTGTCTTTAGACTTGCTCGTAATATGATCTCGATCACGATCACGATCTTTGAATTCATCGTTTCCAAACACATACATTTCAAAGCATATGTTAGTATCATTCTAACATAGGCACATATTAGGAATAAAATTCCTAAAAATCCTTTATTATTCATATCCATCACAATTTCACAAATACATTCTAAAATATCATAATATAACCATAAAATGAATTCTTTTAGAATTCATCTCAACTTTCCAAATTATTCAAAATGGTCCATTGCCATTGAACTTCAAATTCAAACATTAAACAACATATTCAAGTATTCCAAGAACACATTCAAGATTAACACATTAATTTCTAATCACTTTCCATATCATTCTCAATTTTTCCTTAATATGTCATTTGTTCCTCAACACTTTGTAAACTTCCAAATTGATCCAATCATCATTCTAAGCCTTGTAAAATCATTCTCACATCATTTCTAGCCTTAGGAAAATTTTCCATAATTTTCTCAAATATTCCCCCAATAGGCCGAATATGAAGGGTCCTTTATCCAAATTTTCCAACTTGATTCAAGCATGAATTCAACTTCTAAACCTCATTTCCAAGCTTCTATAATCATTCCCATATCACAATCAATTCAAATTCAACTTCACATCAAAACCCTAACTTTAAACAAATTAGGATTTAGTTACTTTCAAGTAGTTTCAATCATAAAAAAAGCTTGGATATGATTCTGCAACAACTTCATCAAAATCTAATCTTAAATCATCATATTTAAACATCCCCTTTATCCATCAAAATCACAAAACTATGGTTTCAAGCAAGGAAAGCATGAATAAATGGTACCAAAAGATAGAGAATTTCATGGAGATCAACTTCATATTTCATGCTTTCATCCAAAATCTAACTAAAATAGCTGAAAAATTGAAAGAAAAAATTTTCTTTCTTACCTTGGAAGTTTTGAACAAGGGGAGATGAGTGAAGAGAAATCTTGAATTTTCATTTGTTTCCAATTTATCTATTTTTCATCTAATTTAAAATTCCAAATAAAAAATATCTTTTATAGCAAAATTACCATTTTGCCCTTGTAATCCAATGCTTCATATTTTGCCACATGTCTACCTACTCATCCAAGGGTAAAAAATAAACCAAGTAGTTAGTGATAACCAACTTTGCCCTTGGAATTTTCAAAAATTGCCATCTTGCCCTTTTCATCAAATGGCTCATAATTAACATAGAAAACCTACTTTAATCCAATGGTCCATGTTAAATCCTACCATTTTAAAACATGGAAAGGACATTTTTGACCTTGCTTTATCATCCTTTAAAATATCTTGAATATCTGATTTGATCCGATCATCCGAATATTTTTCTAAACTTTATCGCTTTATAGTCAATAATACAAACTCCGTATGAAAAATTAGGGTAACAGAAAAAATATCATTCTAGGGGGTGAAATATTCATTTACGAGACTAAAATACATAACTTTTAGAAATTACAATTTAGTCCTTGAACTTTTCTAATGTTTATACTTTAGCCACCAAACTTTCAAAATTTTCATTTTGGTCACTAACCAAAATTTGGGATATTACACTTCATCTCAGCAAAGTAACCTCCATATGGTGCGGCATAGCACAACTGCAATATGTTATGTTGCTCATCCTCAGGCACACACTGGCGGATCACTTGGTCGGCACACTGTTTGAACAATATTGGCTCGTCCCAATAGTATTGCCTAATTTCTTGCAAGAACCTTTTCTTGGCATTGTATGCCAAGTCTGGTGGTAAAATGTTGCTTACCAGGTAGTTGACAATGTTAGCGTACCATGGCATGACATTAACTGCAAGCAAATACTCGTAAGGAAATTCATCTCTTATAAAATTGGTGTTACCATCTTCAAGATGATGCTCTAAATGTGAGAGGTGATCAGCTACTAAGTTTCCACTGCCCTTTTTTTCAGATATCAAGATCGAATTCTTGAAGTAGGAGCGTCCATCGGATTAGTCTGGGCTTGGCATCCTTCTTTGCCAAGAGATATTTCAATGCTGAATTATCTGTATAAACCACAACTTTGTTACCAATTAAATAAGATTGAAATTTATCAAAAGCAAATACAATCGTGAGAAATTCTTTCTCAGTTGTAGAGTAATTCAATTGTGCTTCATTCAAGGTTCGGCTGACATAGTAGATGGCATGGAAAACCTTGACATGCTTTTGTCCCAAGACTGCTCCAACGACATAGTCATTGACGTTGCACATGAGCTCGAAGGGCTCATTCCAGTTGCCACAACTATAGGGGCATTGATTAACTTTTCTTTAAGTTCCTGAAATGCTCTCAAACAAGAATCGTCAAATGTAAAAGTGGCATTATGTTCTAATAACAAGCATAAAGGCTTAGCAATTTTTGAAAAGTCATTAATAAAGCGTTGGTAAAAACTGGCATATCCTAAAAAACTCCTTATACCTTTGACACTTGTTGGCGGCAGCAATTGCTTGATTACCTCGACTTTTGCTTGATCAACTTCTAATCATCTCTCAGTTACCTTGTGCCCAAGAACAATGCCCTCCTTCACCATGAAGTGGCATTTTCCCAGTTCAACACTAGGTTCGTTTCTACGCACCTCTTCAAGACTTGCTCCAAACTTTGAAGACATTCCTCAAATGTTTTGCCAAACACTGAGAAATCATCCATAAATACTTCCATATTGTGCTCTATCATATCGTAAAAAATGGACATCATGCAACATTGGAATGTTGTCGGAGCATTGCATAGACCGAATGACATCCTTCTAAACTTAAACGTCTCATATGGACACGTGAATGTGGTCTTTTCTTAATCTTTAAGAGTGATGACAATCTGATTATATCCCGAATAACCATCCAAAAAACAATAGAAAGCTTTACCTGCCAACCTGTCTAGTATCTGGTCGATGAATGGCAATGGGAAGTGATCCTTCCTCGTGGCAGTGTTCAGCCTCCTATAATCCATGCACACTTATCATCCTGTAGTAGTTCTTGAGGGAATCAATTCAGCTTTACTATTTTGTACCACGTTCATGCCACCCTTCTTTGGCACACATTACACCGGGCTAACCCAAGAGCTATCAGAAATGGGATAAATAATCCCAGCATCAAGCCATTTTATGTTCTATTTTTTCACTACCTCTTTCATACTTGGGTTCAGCCTTCTCTGGCCTTTAATGGTCTTGCCATGGTACTCCTCCAAGATAATCTTGTGCATGCAAATGGTTGAGCTAATACCTCATATGTCTGCCAAGTTCCAACCCAATGCTTGCTTATAATTGCTTAATATTGCCAGCAATCTCTCCTTCTGACCATTAGTGAGATCAATGGAAATGATCACTGGCAGAGTTGAGTGTTTACCTAAATAAGCATACTTCACGGGATTTGACAGTGGTTTTAGCTCTAACTTTGGCGGCCCCTCAATTGATGGTTTAGGTGCTTTAATCTCTCTGCCGATCAACTATAATGGCTCAAAATACTTTGCCTCCTCAGCCTCCAGGACCGATTCTTCAGACTCTTCAAACAATTCAACTATGCCATCTAAGTTACTGGCATCGAATTCTGTATCCTGACATAACTGTGCCATGTCCAAAGTGTAAATGGACTCCATCATCTCTTCTACTTGGCATTCATCAGGTTCATCTGCACATTTTAAAGCTTGAAACACATTAAATGTAACATGATGATCATCCATGCGCATTGTTAGTTCCGCTTTATGAACATCTATCAAAGCCCTACCCGTGGCAAGGAATGGTCTACCCAAAATAATCGAGACATTAATATCATCCTCGTAATCCAAAATGATGAAATAAGCTGGAAAAAAAATTTGTCTACCTTTACCAACACATCCTCAATCTTACCTTTAAGATGTGCATAGGATCAGTCTGCAAACTGGAGTGTCATCTTGGTAGGGCTTACTTCTATGCCAAGCTTCCGAAAAACTGACATTGGCATCAAGTTGATGCTGGCTCCTAGGTCGCACAGTGCCTTGCCCGTGAATTTGTTGCCAATTGTATAGGGAAATGGTAAAACTTCTCAGATTTTTCAACTTTGGTGGCAATCGGTTTAGGGTCATGGCACTGCATCCCTCGGTGAGAGAGACAGTTTCAAAATCTCCCAACTTCCTCTTTTTGGACAAAATGTCTTTCATAAATTTCACATAGTTGGGCATTTGCTCAAGTGCTTTTACCAATGGAATATTGATTTGTAGCTGTTTAAGAACTGCCAAGAAGCTAATAAATTGCTGGTCTTACTTATGCTTTTGAAGTCTCGCTGGAAATTGTGGTGGCTGATAAGCATATGCCGGTGCTACTAGCTTTTCCAAGGCAGTGCTGGCATCAATCTGTATGGCATCAGTTCTGGCATCTGTTTTGGTATTCCTACTAGCATCATCTGATTTTATTTCCCTTTTCTCTACTTCCTTGGGGTTTTCTGCTGGCACTAGCTTCTCGATTTGGCAGTTGATTGGCTGCTTGGTAGCCTTCTCCATCTCACACTACTTACCGCTCCAAAGAGTTATGTCTTTACGTTTCTCATTATCTTTGTGTCGGCATCTTCGGTGTCACTTGGTAATGCTCCTTGGGGTCGATTGCTGAGTGCATTGGCAATCTGCCCAATCTGAACTTCCAAGTTCCTCATTGATTTTGCCAAACTCTGGACTGTGGCATCATTCCTCTCCATATACTATGTGAGAGTGCCGCCTAGTTTGAATCTCTGCTCGTGCTGGAAATTGTTTTGAGCTTTCTGTGGCATGGCATTCTGATATAATGTTGGTATGACATTGTTGTTGAAAGCTGGCATGGCATTGTTATTTTGCCTCTAGGTATTCTGGTGTTGGGCATTGTACTGGTTACCTCCCTGATTTCCCCATGCTAAGTTAGGATGCTGTCTCCATCCTGTATTATAAGTACTGGAGTTAGAATTATAGTAACGATTAACATTGCCAACAAAGTTTACCGATTCGGGGTTGGCAGGGCATTCATCCACATAATGGTTTTCTCCACAAATTGTACAGAATGGATCTAATGCTTTAACTTCTTAGGACTCGTTGTTCTTTTGCAACATTCTCACCATGCTGGTAAGATTGGAAATCTTGGCATGGGTGGACGTTAATTCATCAACCTGAAATTTTCCACTGGTTTTGGTTCTGGTCCCAAGTCTAGCAACAAGATATTCAAAATCATTGATTACAATCCTTTCAAGAATGTCAACAGCCTCGGTATACATCTTGTCCAACAATGAATCGGCTGCTGAAGCATCAACAACAGTCCTCGTTTGTGCATTCAATCCATTATAGAAGGTTTGTATTTGGGTCTAATTCGGGAATTCATGCATAGGACACCTTATTAATAGATCTTTAAATCTTTCCCAGGCATCTTATAAGGTCTCATCCTCGGCCTGCCTGAATGTAATAATCTCACCCCGTAGCTTTGCAGTGAGTGTTGGCGGTTGAAATCTTGTCAAGAACTTATGGCATAGGTCTGCCTATGAAGTGACTAAGCCAGGTGGCAAGGAATTGAGCCAAGCTTAGCTCTATCTCTCAATGAAAAAGTGAATAACTTCAGCTTCACGGTATCTTCAAGGTACTCAATATTGTTGAAATAACTGGCAAATCTCCATGAACTGTTTTAGATGTTTCCTAGGATCTCCAGTAAGTGCTCCGTCAAACTGACCTACATTCAAAAGAGTTTGAATAATTACCAGCTTAAGTTCAAAATTGACAGCATTTACCTATGCGCCAACCAGTCTTGGAATCAGATTGTCAATGGTTGGTGCTGAATGTTCTCTAATAGGACTTTCTTCATCAACAATTGGGACAACAGGTAGTGGTAGCATCACATTGTTATGTGCACTTCCTTCATTGTTCACCACATCATTCCCTCTATTACCTCGATTATTCATCTCTCAGAATCTTCTTTTTAACCTCCACAAGGTTTTCTCAACTTCCGAATCGTATGGCCACTCGTCCACCACAGGGTGGCTTTTGGTCATACACCAATAAAAACAAAAAGTAAAAAAATAAAAGAAAGACAAGTAAACAATTTAAAATAATCAACTTCATTGCAATCCCAGTAACAACGCCAAAAACTTGTAGACTCTCTAAGTGAATGCTGGCAAAAGGGGTAGAAGATATGTATTGCAAAAGTGTAAAACAGTGCCAAGATGAGTCTTTTGCATTCAAGTATACACGGTCTACAAGTAATACAGACGTTAAGCTAAGTATCGATCCCACGGAGATTGACTTGGAATTCAATTATCTTTGATTGTTACTTGCCTTGAGAAAAAGTTGTTTGTTTTGAAGTTGGTTTTGGAAATATTTGAAATGAAATAAAAGAAATGAAAGTAAAGTAAGAAGTTGGCAAGGAATATGCTTTAATGAATGATGAGCATTGGCAGGGAATGCCTTCAATAACAACTTGTCTTGGCATTGTTGGCCGAGCAGATTCAAAATTAGCAAAGCCTCTCTCGATGTTCATTGCCCTAAATTGATCATGTAAAAACCCCTATATCTCTATAGTGCATGCTTTTAAATAAACCAATTTGATTAAGATCCAATCTATACTCCTAAGTGGTAGATTTCACTCCTGAAGTAAGTTCATCTACTTGAACGACTTCTCTCGAAGCTTCTCTCCTCAATATTCAACAACTTAATCATTGCCACCCCAAGTCTGTTAAGATATTGAAGAGCAATAGGCCAACAGTGCCAGCTCTCACTTGGCATAGTATTTAGAAAACATTAAAGTATGCCGAATAGATAAATCATTCCCGAAGGAAGATTTATTATTAAAAACTAAAACATAAAATAGCGTTCAATGCAAAACATCCCCCACCAACTATTAGATTAGTTCATGGTGAGGGACTTAACCAAAAAACCATAGACGTTTTCCAAATACACCATCATTAAAAACAATTCAAAGCAACTTAAAACAAGTGATAGGAAGAAGGGTCTCTCGATGCAGCCCTCAAGATCCAGGCTCTCGGCCAAGCTGGTCGAACCACCCATCCTAGGTGCAGCCGGTTGTCAATCGCCTTGCACTCCAACTCCTCACTCTGATCGTCTATCAATCCCCCAAAGTCCTCCTCGGTTGGTGTTTAAATGGAATGCAAAGAAGGGATAGGATGAGCTCCTCATTTGAATTTTTAATGCTGAAAGGATAAGAGATAATCATCTTATCCAATTTTGAATGAGAGCTGATCAGGCTAGGGCTGACATCATACTGCCAACGCTGCCTTGGCATCCAAGCTTGCCATGAATCTGCTAACCAATCTTGGGACCATCTTATCCCTATTTTTTCAGAGATTGTTCCAATTGCTATCTTTTCGGAGCCTGATATTGTCTTATTTTTTTTGGGTCCAACGGCTTCTTGGCATGGCATCAAATTCACTTCTCAGCCAGCCGGTGCTTGGCATTGTTGGTCTATCTATGCCAACAACACTCAGCATTCTCTCTGGCATTCCTTCATGTGTTGCTTTTCTGGGCCAAATACTATGTCAAACCTACAAAATTGTCAACAAAACAACCCTTCGTACTGCCATAGATAGAATTCTAAGATCATTATGCAAATGCATGGTTTAATCATCCTAATGCAACTAAATGTACCTAAAAACATGCAAAAGCATTGTAAGATTGGCATTAAAAATAGTACTTTTAGAGGGGTAACAGTCACACAAACCTTCTCTCTCTAATTACTTTTGACAGTTTCTTTCTCTTTAAACACACCACCTTCTTCACCGCTCCTAACCGCTTCTTCTTTTTCTTCATCTGTTTCAAACCAGACTTCACCCAAAGAAAAATCTCAATCGCCCCAAAAATCTTTGCCCTTTCCTTCAATCATGGTTCGTTGCAAGAATGTCCCTGGTGTTAGAGTATGCCCAAAGACCAATCATGAGATGATTGTAACCACATACTTACTTTACCAGTTCTATTAAGGCATTGCCATTTATTATTTTCGGTTATATTTCTATGTTCTTTTATATAAGTTGTATGATAATAAAGTCCATAGAATAATATGATTATTCTTAAATGGTCCATAGCCAAGTATTATCGTAGGCTTGGCAACGATAATACATTAATGGCTATTGTGTAGTTGATTGATGACAAAGTGTTGTCATTGCCATGGAGATGTCAAAATCAATACATGACTATGTTTTAGAGAACAACATACTGGAATGACCCGCTACGAGGATGTTGCTTGGATTATTTTGTGACAGTCACAAGCATGTTCATAGTGCTGACTAATTGTATGATCCTTAAACTTGAGATCATTATTATCTCGACATCTATAGTCTCATGTTTTGATACAGTTAAAAGTGTGTCGTAACTGGTTGCATCATAAAGACTGATATTGGACATGCCACATTATATGTAGCAAGATTTAGGTGATCAACATATGATTTGTCCCTCATACATAATAGAAGTAATATCACAGGCCACTCGATCAAGTGAGACTAGAAACGCATGGCCATGCTCGAATAAGCTGATATGAGATATCATAGATTATTCGTTTGTTATAGTCTACTCAAGATATCAAGAAACATTAGATGAACTATACAAGTGTGACTATTCCATGACTTGTGTCCGATCTAGATATAAATGACAAAAGGATGTAGTGAAAGAAAGAGAGTTAATCACATAGAGGTTATGTCGAATCATGACTTCTTGTAACTCAGGTGACAATGATACATTGCTAGACGTCACTCATTGTTTGTAATATTAGAATTGTTCTAATATTTACTACTAATGTTACAACCTACAGGGTCACACCCTGTGGTTTGATCAAGCAAATGTTAAACGAATAATATGCGTACAAAGTTGTTGTACATAAATGAAGATATATATATATATAGAATTTAAAGTTTATATATATTTGATATATATAGTTTTTTATTATTCGAATTTAAAGTTTATATATATTTGATATAAATATATAGAATTTAAATTATTCCGAATTTAAAGGATAAGCATTAAAGGAGAGTAATTAAATGTAATTATAACTCTTTAATGCATGGAATTCAGAAATAGTCAGCAACTCTAATTCAAGTTGAATTAGGGTTATTTGCATTATAAAAGGAACATAAGGGTCTAGCAGCCACTTATGCTTTTCGTGAAAATTCTCTAAACAGTTTAGAGAAAAAATTATTTGCTTGCAACCGGGTGAACTGAGTAAAGGTCGGGACGTTTTCGTTGCGACAACGGATTCGAAACGCGTGATCGTGATTGCATCTTCGTTCTCTTCTACCTCTTTCCAGATGAACTAAGGTAGTTTCTCTGCATCCTTCTTCCCGATTTCGATTAATCGTACATGGATCACTGGTGACATCGGTGAATATTTTTTTCCGCTACGCCATGGGGTGTACCGGCGGTTCCTACACCCGATGCTTCAAGCAGTGCACAAGCCCAACTGACCCTTGAGATCAAGAAATTTCTTGATGAAGCAGCCAAGACTCACTTCCAACAAATTAAGGAAAGAAAAGTCTTCCCTGAACAAGGCTTCTCTTTCCCTTCTGAGGGTGATAAGGGATTTAACGCCAAGGTGCTCAAGATTATCACCAAGCAAGGATGGGAGTCATTCGTCAAACACCTAGGAAATATCTCTTTACCGCTATTGAGGGAGTTGTACGCCCATCTAACAAGCCCTACACAATCTGGTGTGTACGTAAGGGGGACCAAATTAAGTTTACCGCTACGACAATAAACAAATTTTATGGTATGAAGAATGTTGTGGATCAACATACCCTTTTGTCAAAGCCGTCGTTGCCCAAACAATCAAGGAAATACTGGAGGATTTATGTTTTAGGGGAACAGAGATGGACCCCACCAAGAAGACAGTCGAAAGGGGTCATTTGAAGCCCCAAGCCAAACTATGGAACCACTACATCAAGACCCGTTTGATGCCCACCTCCCATCACACGACTGTGTCCTTTAATAGATTGTTTCTCCTGCACTCCATTCTCAATGCACGGTCGATAGATGTGGGTAAGATAATTATTGATGAGGTGTATGCATGCGTGAAGAGGAAATCTAGCCCTCTAATCTTCCCCAACTTGATTACAGCCCTCTGTCGAAAGAAAGAAGTCTATGAAGATGGTGAGGATGAGATACACAAGGGAAAGCAAGGGTTAACCCCTGACCAAATTCCTGGGCTTAAGGGATTTGATGAAGATGCTCCGGCTGAGACTATTAAGGGTGGAGCGAAAATAGTTGCTGCAGCAAGGATTGCCTCCTTGGTAGCCTCCATGAGATGTATAAAGGAATAGATGAAGGTGCTACGCGGCAACTTGCATACTTTTTTCAAATTTGTCAATGAAAGGGATGACGTGATGAATTCCTATTTTAAGGAGATACTGCTGCACATGACCTAAGAATTCCCTCCCTTCCCTGAAGCCCTGTTCACTCCACCACAGAACCCCCCACCGCCCAAGAGAACCCCAGCTATGTGTTTCACCCCTGCACAATCAGGACCAACTACACAAGAGCCAGTCCCTACTAATGGTAAAGCAAGTCCTCGCCCGACGAGGCAGAGTAAGGGAAAAGCCCTGATGAAGGATCTGCCTCCTAAAACCACAGCAGATGAACCAATCACTATTGAGAGTGATGATGATGAGATAGAAGATACCACTCCAGCTACTGCACCTGCTTCGACTCCAACTGCCGTAGCACGAACACGACACTATCTCAAGCACTTTGTCGGTCGTGTTTAGAACACTCCTACTAAGGGGAGTGGCACTTGGGATGATAAGCAAGTTCACGAGCAAGCACCACCACCGCAATTGAATGAGGACGATGAGCCCATCGCCGGGCTCAAGAAGCAACGTATCAAGCACAAGGCCACCAAGACTGCACCACCAAAGTAGGACCATAGTGAGGTACCTCCCATTGCATTGAATTTAGTTTATTTTTGTTAATTTCCATGCCTTGAGGACACTTTATTCTTCAAGTTTGGGGGTGTTAGTGTTTGTAGTTAAGCATTTGCATTGTTAGTTAGACATAAGTTTTTGCTGTGGCATTTTGTTTAGCTTAAAGATAGTTTCCATTAATAAATTGATGATGTCTGATAAAGATAATTTTTTTTAGGCCATGAATGGATTAAATGCATATGAATGTTGCGATTGGTAGAACTGGCCTTAGGACTTGATGCTTTGTGATTGAACTCCTACACTATTGCATGTTTTCTATGCTTAAGGGTGTTCAAAACTTTTTATGAAAGAACTCTTGCAAGCCTTAGTATAAACGATCTGAATGAACTTAATTGTTAAATGAAAACATTAAAGGCTTTATTAGACTTCATGTGCTTATTGAATGCATTGAATTGTGAATAAATGCTTCAACATATCTGTAGAGGGACACTCCTCTTTGCATTGTTTGCCTGGATACGGCATTTAAATAAATGGCAGCAATGACAAATGAGTGAATAAAAGTTGTCACGGGATGACTCTACCTACTAGCTTAGGGAGGAATGTTTGCTCCATATCCATCTAGAGTTAAGGACGGTAGGTGTGATGAGCTGACACCCTTCGTAGCAGTTTCAAAAAAAAGGTTATAATTATGGAGTAAGCTTGTGCTTATATGATTAACAAATACTAGGGTATAATAGAGAACTTTACTAGAATTTTTCTAACTCTGTTAAGCATAGATTGGATGCAATTATGTACACACAAGCAAAGAATCTTGTTCTAAGGAAAAGTTCTTAAAATCTCAAAACTGTCTAGCATGTTGAAGCCTGTATTTACTGAGGACTGAAATTTTGCCATAGCACAATCTTGAGCTAATCTTTGCTATAGCATTCTCTTTATTCATATAGAATCATTGCTTGAGGACAATCATTAGCTTAAGTTTCGGGGTGTGTTAACCTTGTAAAAAGTATACATTTCATGCCTTTTTACTTAGGTTATTTTTTGGTTTTAAGCTCATTTCATTGCATATAAATGCATTTAGCTCATAAAATTGGTGTAGCTTAAGAGAAAGGGTTGTTTTGGTGTAGTAATGTCCATGTGCGTAAAGGAATGTTGCTGGGAAAGGAAAATATGCTGCGGCATTTTGGACGACATTTCTGGGTACAGAAAAAGACAAAGAAATAAGATATTTTACAGCCCCCACACGTTATTCCACCAGCCAGCTGTCCCACACATGTGAAGGGAATATTCCTTAGGATATACAAGGAATTATGGCACAAAACCCTAGGAGCCCCACTATATAAAGGATAGGAGATCCACATTTAAGAGAGAGCTGAAAAAAGTGTTTGGTGAGCTAAGAAAGAGAAAAGCAAAAGACGACTACTTTCCTTTTCCTTCATCTTGGTATCCTCCATTGTTGAATCTCCAAGGGACGATCTTGCTGGCGTTTTAGAGAAGTAGCAAGCTCAAGGTGGCTCATGGTAGTCCAAGGCGGCTTGGGATATTCCTTTACTCTTAGTTACTCTTTGCACTTACATTTTTTATTCTGAAATGCGTTGCATTAAACGAATGATTTTGGATGATATTTGCCCAGCCATGAACTAACTTTAAGTTGCTTGAGTTTATTGTGGATGATTATGTTCTTTGTTGAAAGAATGCTTTAGCTTTTTCCAATTTAATATGTGCTTTGTTCACTATTTTATTTCCTTGAGTTTGTAAGAGCTTTCGAGAGTTAGCCGTTACCCTTGTTTGATGCTTCATGGTTGAGAGAGTTAAGTTTAGATCTACGTGGACAATGGGGTTTGATGTTGAGAGGCAAAACCCTAACTCACCTTAGAGATAAGGATAAAGTTTCAACGACTAAAAGGAGTAGTACTTCAAGGATAGGAGATTGCTAGGGATCACGCTGAGAGGTATTGTTGTAGCATTCTTACTGTCAGTTTCTTGCTAGAGATAGTTTAGAAACACATGCGTAAGCTCTGTCGAGCATCTTATAAGCTGGAAAATGTTAGTCATTCATGAGAAATAGGCATAGGATTCCTTGATAAACTCGGCCTGTCATCCCATTTGAGAGTTTCCACACGCGTGAGGACGTTTGAAGTCTTATCGTATCGCTCCATTTTTTTGCAATTTTTGCTACAACATTTCTTTTAAATGCTCATATCAGATCTTCCATTTGATATTTTACTTATGTTTTGAGTGCTTAAACCTCACTTGAAATACCTCCAATCCCTGTGGAGACGATCTTACTCATCACTTTATTACTTGTTCGATGTGTATACTTGCACCGATTGTGCATCATTTATAGTACATCTTTACACACAAAAGATGGTAAGAGAACCACCATCATCGAAGCAAAGGATCTCAAGACTTTGAAGCTCGATGCTCTCATGGGGTCTTTTCTCACTCATGAGATAATGAAGAAAGTAAGAGGAGAAGAAAAGAAGAAGAAAGAGATAGAGGTCGAGAAGAAGGAAGTGGAGACGAAGAAGATTGGAATTTCTCTCAAAGCTTCACACGGTGAGAGTGATTCTAGCGAGGAGAAAGATGAAGAATTGGCTATGCTAGCCAAAAGATTCACTAGGTTCATGAAATCCAACCGGGGAAAAAAAGTTCCATCGAAGAAGGGATTTCAAGAACAAGGAAGAAGAGAAGGATCCTATAGTATGCTATGAATGCAAGAATTCGAGACACATCAAGATGGATTGTCCACAACTCAAGAAGAAGGGCTTCGAGAAGAAAAAGAAGCACAAGACACATGTAGCCACTTAGAGCGACGAAGAGTCTTCAAGTGACGAGGAGCAAGAAGTTGCAAACCTTTACCTCATGGCATTCGAAGAGGATCCTAAGGTCACCTCCAACTCATCTAGTGAGCTTACTTTTGATGAATTATATGATTAATACAATGAGTTTCAAGAGGTTTATGATGAATTAGTTTTGAAATATAAAGAATCACATTTGAAAAACAAAAAAATAATTTCTGATTTGAAAAATCAAAATGATTCTTTAACCATAACTAATTCAGAACTTGAAAAGAAGGTTTTGGAGTTACAAACAAAAAAAATGATTTTGAAAAGAAAATCAAGATTTAAATAACCTTCTTTCTAAAGTTCATGATGATCACCAAAAGAAAGTTGGTGATCTTAAAGCTTCTTTGAGAAAAGTTGGGAATTCTCATTTTGAAAAAAGAAATTCTTCAAAACCCAACCTTGTAAAAAGAAACTTTAATGGGTACAAACAAAGAGCCTTCCAAAGGCCCTCTAAAGGTAAGAGAATTATGAGTGTTTGGGTTCCTAAGGAACTTCTCACTTCTAATGATATTAAGGCAATTACTTATTGGATTCCCAAGGGAACCAAGTATTTGGGAGCTAATATTCATGGACCTAAAATGATTTGGGTACCAAAAATCAAGACATAATTATTTGTTTATAGGGGGAGCATCGCTACAAGGCCAAAGCTTCAAGTGTAAATTCATGGTACATTGATAGTGGATGCTCGAGACACATGACCGGAGACAAGAGAAGATTCTCAGAACTAAATATAAGGAGGGGAGGAGGAGTGACATTTGGTGGCAACTCCTAAGGCCATATTGAAGGAATTGGTTCCATCTGTAATCACTCTTCTATACTTATTGAAAATGTCTTATATGTCAATGGTCTTCAGCATAATTTGTTAACCATAAGGCAACTTTGTGATAAACGTTTCGTTGTGATTTTTGATTTATTTGGTTGCAAAATTGTTAACATCAAAGGCAAAAAAATTATGCTCATTGGTCATAGAATATGAAACATATACATGGTGCATTTAGATGACATTCATATTTCCAATGAATGTTTTGTAGCTAAAGATGAGCATGATTCATGGTTATGGCATAGAAAACTAGGGCATGCAAGCATGACTGTTTTGGAAAAATTGGTTTCTAATGATCTTGTAAGAGGTTTGCCTAAAATAAAGTTTTCTCATAAAAAAATTGTGATGCTTGCGCTAAAGGCAAACATAAAAGAGTTTATTTTAAACATATTAATGATGTTTCTACAAGTAGAGTTTTACAATTGATCCACATGGATCTTTTTGACCCAATTAGAATAATGAGCTTGGGTGGAAAATCATATGCATTTGTTTTAGTAGATGATTATTCTAGATATACTTGGGTTCTATTTCTAAGTACCAAGGATGAGGCTTTAGAAAAATTCATGACATTTTCAAAAACAAATCAACATGATTTTGGTTACTCAATTGCACATATTCGAAGTGACCATGGAACTGAATTTCAAAATCTAGGTTTTGAAGAGTTTTGTAATTCAAATGGTATATGCCATAATTTTTTAGCTCCTCGAACACCTCAACAAAATGGGGTTGTTGAGAGGAAAAATCAAACTTTAGAAGAAATGGCTAGAACCATGCTATGTGAAAATAATTTGCCTAATTATTTTTGGGCAGAAGCCACTAATATGGCTTGTTATATTGTAAATGGAGTAATGATTAGGCATATTTTAAAGAAAACTTCTTATGAACTTTTCAAAAATAAAAAGCCTAACATTAGCTATTTTCATCCATTTGGTTGTAAATGTTTTGTTTTAAACAATGGAAAAGATAATTTAAACAAATTTGATGTTAAAAGTGATGAAGCTATTTTTCTAGGTTACTCTTTAAATTTTAAAGCCTATCGTGTATTTTAACAAGAGAACTTTAGTAGTAGAAGAGTCTATACATGTGGTTTTTGATGATAACCTACTTTCGAGGAAGGATTCTTGTGATGATGATGATGTAGGAATTTTTTATGCCAATGATGGTGGAGGACAATCATCAAAGGTAGATGAAGTTCAATAAAAAGACGAACCACAAGATCCACCTCTAGAAGCCTTGAAGGACATGACTCTAGAGAAAAAGGAGGTCACCTACCCAAGCGAGTTCAACTATGTCAAAGGTGGTGAGATTTTGGGTGATCCATCCAAAGGGGTAACCGCTAGATCTTCTCTTAAGAATTTTTGTAATTATGTTGCATTCATTTGATGCATTGAGCCTAAAAATATCAAAGAATCATTAAATGATGAATGTTGGATATTGGCCATGCAAGATGAATTAAATCAATTTGAGAGAAGTAAAGATGGACATTAGTTGATAGGCCTACTAATAAATTTACAATATGAACTAAATGGGTTTTTAGAAACAAACTAGATAAGAGTGGTAACATAGTGAGAAACAAGGCTAGACTTGCAGCTCAAGGCTACACTCAAGAAGAAGGAATTGATTTTGAAGAAACCTATGCACCCGTATCTAGAATGGAAGCCATTAGGATGTTGCTTGCATTTGTATGTTATCATGAATTCAAGCTTTTTCAAATGGATGTAAAAAGTGTTTTTCTAAATGGTTTTATAAATGAATAAGTGTATGTAGAACAACCACCCGGTTTTGAAGATCCAAAATACCCAAACCTTGTTTTTAAACTTTCAAAGGCTTTATATAGTTTGAACGTTTATCAAATTTCTTAATTGAAAAAGGTTTTGATAAAGGAAAGGTGGATACTACACTCTTCATAAAAAGAAAAGACAAACATATTAGTAGTACAAATTTATGTAGATGATATAATTTCTGGTTCTACTAATGAAATTCTTTGTCAAGAGTTTGCTAAGCTAATGCAAGGTGAGTTTGAAATAAGCATGATGGGGGAGCTTTTTTTTTTCTTGGGGCTTCAAATCAAACAAAGGAAGGATGGCATCTTCATCAATTAAGCTAAGTACATCAAGGACATTCTCAAGAATTTTGGCTTGGAGAATGTGAAATCTCAAGCCACGCCAATGAGCTCTTCTACAAAGCTTGACAACGATGAAGGAGGTAAGTGTGTTGATTTAAAGCTTTATAGATCAGTGATAAGATCTTTGCTTTATCTTACTGCAAGTAGATCGGATATCATGTTTAGTGTTTGCTTGTGTGCTAGATTTCAAGCTAGTCCTAAAGAATCACACCTTATAGTCATTAAGAGAATCTTTAGATACCTTAGAGACACACCTTGTTTAGGTATTTGGTATCCTAGAGACTCTTCCTTTAGTTTAAAGCTTTATAGATCAATGATAAGATCTTTGCTTTATCTTACCACGAGTAGATCAGATATCATGTTTAGTGTTTTCTTGTGTGCTAGATTTCAAGCTAGTCATAAAGAATCACACCTTATAGCCGTTAAGAGAATCTTTAGATACCTTAGAGACATACCTTGTTTAGGTCTTTGGTATCCTAGAGACTCTTCCTTTAGTTTACATGCTTATTCGGATGCGGATTATAGGGGTTGTAAGATAGATAGAAAGAGTACCTCGGGTACATGTCAATTACTAGTAGTATGCTCATATCATTGTTTTCTAAGAGGCAAAATAGTGTAGCATTATCTACCACCGAGGTGGAGTATATATCGGTAGGGATTTGTTGTGCTCAAGTCCTTTGGATGAAGCAACAACTCTTAGATTATGGAATTGATTTAGATACAATCCCCATTAGGTGTTACAATACTAGTGTCATTTGTCTCACTAAGAATCCCATCCAACATTCTAGAACCAAGCACATAGAAATAATACATCATTTCATTAGAGATCATGTCTTGAAAAATGATGTAGTTCTAGAATATGTAGACACCTTGAACCAATTAGTGGACATCTTTACCAAACCATTAGATAAAGAGGGTTTTTGGTCTTTTAGGAGAGAGTTAGGGCTTACTAGCCTTTCTTGAACCTTACAGCCTTTTTGGTGTTTAAAACTTGCTTGAATTTGGTTGATTTCATTGCTTATGTGCTTTTAATCCTATATGCATCTATTCATGTTATTAAGGGGAGTATGCATCTATTTTTGACCATTCATGATGATCTCATATCATTTACATGCATATAGATTTGATTAAGATCGAATTCTTGGGTCCCTTGCAGCCAAAAATGTCATTTTTGGTCAATGGGCATCGATAGGGTTAACCGCTATCGATACGGTTTAACGGGTAGTGTTTCGATATGGGTGAAGCCCGTTTTGGTATAGGAAAAGGATCGGTATGGCTGTAAAGCGTACCAAAAAGTGGTGTCGATACGCGTCTCTAGTGTATCGGTACACGTAGCCGTTGGGTCATTAAAAAGGGTTTTAAATGTGTTTCTCCAAATCCAACCTAAACTATAACTTTTTCTAAAAACCCTAGGTCGGCCCCCTCTATATAAACATCTCAAATCCCTTAATTTTTCATCAAGTCACTCTAAAATTTTTAGGTTTTTTGCTTTGCACATCAAACTCAAGCTATCATCATCAACTTTGTGCACAATCATCCTTCATTCATCCCATCTTCCATAACTCAAGGTAAAACCTTATTTTCTTTAAATTTTGTTTTTCTCTACATTTGTATATTGTTTATGTTTTTAAATTATACTTTCATTATGTATATATCTTTGTCTTCAGTGTTTTAACAAAAAGTTTTCAATAACTCATAATTTTTCATTCGAATATAAAAATATACTTATAAAATTTTTAAACTATTTTTCAAAATTTCTTTTCACCAAAAATTTTATTTATATTTGTATATGTTTTCAAACTATATAACATATATTTTTACCATACCTTGATTATTGGATTGAATGTGATGTTTATGCATACATATTTCATTCTGGTTTGAAAATTTTCAGGTTTTTACTATGGGACCAAAGAAAAGAGCAAGAAGGGAGATTGGGGCTAGTTCTTCCACTAGAAATCCTATCTCATCCAATCCATACAATAGTGGTACCCGACCAAACCTTCCCCAGCTCTATCGCCAATGTTTTATTGAAACAATTGATATCGAACGTTTTAAACACTTTCAAAATTTTAAAATTTGGCACGAGAGAATTGTTTCCATTCCACTTATGACTTCTAAAGCTTTTAAATTTTGATATCTTGATTTAATGAGAGAATGTAAATTTATGAATTTTATAAGTGTACTCAGTATTGTTTACAAAAATCTTGTTCTTATTTTCTACTCAAATGCCCGGTATATTTTCAATAAAGAGAAAATCGAGGTTATTGCTTTAGAATCTTATCTTATGGGAAAACCTATTCGCCTCGATTCTCAAATTATAGCCAATCTTTTAGGAATGGAAAACACGGGTATTGATAATGAGAATGCATTTCCTTACACTCTAAGTCGCTCCATTAATGTCCTTGATGCATATGACCGTTTCCTTCACCTCCTTATCACTGGTGGTTTTGACCATTCGGTGGTAAGTGGTCCACCATTCGTCAAGTCGATGACTTTTGGCTTTATTGTTTTTTGAAGGAACTCGCCCAAACCTTGCCCAAATCATCTTTGTCGAGCTTGTCTACCTAGTCCAAAATTTCTATACCTCTCTTGTCACATCTTTTATATATAGCACCGTCATAAGCTTCATTTTCCAAAAGCTTGACATCGATTGTTCATATGATCGTGCCTCGCCTCTCACCGATCCCATTGATGATCACCTAAGGTGTGCAAAGTTCACATTCTATAATGGTGAATGGATTCAGAATGTCGATATTCCCGGTGATGCTCAACCAGATCCAGTGGTGAATCCTCTAGTTGGTCAACCTTTCCTCGATGCTTTCATGGCCTACCTTGATGGGAAGTTCAACAAGATGAACACAAGGTTTGATACTATTGATGCTCGTTTCAATTCCTTGGAGGCATGAGTGACTTCCATTGAGTCTCCCCCAAGCTTCCATGGTGAATGGCGCGGTCACTCTCTTGGAGATGATGGCATCGAAGATGAGGATGAGGATGAGGATGGTGATGAAGCTCCTTAGGCTCGTGCATCTCATGTCATAGCATATTTAGGATTTAAGTTTATGCAACTATATTTTATTTGAATTCCTATGACTTTATGCTTTTTAGTTTTTGTTTTAAGTTGGATTTTTATGTTGCTTGAATATTTGCTTTTGACTTAATAATATTTATGTTGTTTAATTGTGTTTTGAGTTCTTTATTGTTTATTTTTGCCCTATTGATTTTGATCTAACAAAAAGGGGGAGAAGTACGAGTTAAATTTTTCAAAAGGTTTTTCAAACTTAAATGGTCTTAAAAAAAGGGGGAGTTTTAGTTAAAAGACTTAAAACTTTATTTTGGGTTTTGTTATATCAAAAAGGGGAAGATTGTAGAACTAATATTTAATTTTGATATAACAAGTATTTTCAATGACTATTTTGCAAAATAAGATAAATTTTTAAGTACCCAAAAATACTCACAAAATGACAAGGATTCGAACTCAAAAGTGTTTCTTAATAAAAAACTAAAACCCCAAATATTATCTAAGTGTTTTGTACTCAAATAGCTGAAATTTGCCCAGTCGTATAGATACACACTTTTTCGTATCGATACTGGTCTTTAGCTATTGAAAAATATTTTACGCAAATGGCTATCGCGTACCGATACGGCTTATTCCCATTTTGGTACGGTGTTTTGATATGCTAAGTATCTGTTTCGATACGCCATTCAACATGGGACATAACGGCTATACAAGTATCGATGCGGTTGTTACCCGTATCGATACAGGGTGTTAGATTTTCTAAATCTTTTGCATTTAAAACTTGACCGTTGCCTTGTCAGTTTATTGGAATCCCAAACTTTAAAAATTAGTTATAGCGTACTAATACGCTCATAGGCGTATCGATACAGTGTTTTATACTCGAAAAATTAGGATTCTAGTGAGTAAGCCTAGTACTGATATGACGATACCGTTCTGGTACGCCTTTGTAATTTTGACAACCCGTACCGATACGCCATTCCCGCATATCGATACCCCTTTGTACAACGGTTATATTTTTTGTGTCAAGTACCGATACGGCAAGCCTGCGTACCGATACGGTTGGTTGGCAGACTATATTTATTGCGGGAAAATGGCTCTCCAACGGCTATAATCAACTCCTTAACCACCCAAACGGTTAGAAATCAATGAAGGGGTATAAATTGAAGTCTCCAAAGCTACTACAACACCTATTGATCAAGTTACAAGCCTTTAAGCAAAAATCCAACATCTTGAGCCTATTAGAGTCAAATCCTTTGTAACCCACTTGAGTGAGCAAATTTGTATTATTTATTTTCAAGATTGGTATGAGTGATCTTGTAATTGGGCAAATTATCACCTTTGAGAGGATTCTATTCATTTGCCAAAATTTTCCTTGTAAAAGAGTGAGTCTATCAAAGCTTTGGGTAGAAAGCTTTGATTTTGTAACGATTGCCTTCTAAGCCTAAAAAGGGGAAAAAATTCTTTAGTGAATTTTTTGAAATCCTTAGTAGGAAGCTAAGGTAATGGATGTAAACCTTGTTAGAAGATTGAACTACTATAAATCCTTGTGTCCCATTGCTTTTATTTTTCCATCTTTCTTCCAATTTTTTAAATTGCCAATTCACCTCCTTTTGGTTACTTTCTCCATTGATTGATCATCCCAACACACGAACATAAAAGAACTCAGAAGCCTTAATGAAACATTGTGGAGTCACGTATCCTTGTCCACCATCACCATGAACCATCTCAGTCCGGCCTGCTCACACATCAGGGGGTTTCCTACTCCTTTAATTTCTTTTGTGAGGAATTTATTTTTGATATACATGGAGGACAATCTAGGATTTAGGTGTGGGGAAATACTTTCTACATGATTTTCTTTTCAATTTTTTTTCATTTAAGTTTGTGAAAATTTTGCAATTTTTTTTGCTTTCTTTTTGAAAACTGTGTTTTTGCTATTGGAATTTGGTATGCTTCAATCCTTATATGATGATTCTTCTTTTGAGACCTTGAATCCCTGTAGCACCCAAAACCCGGCCAAGAAGAAAAGGACAAATTTAGGAAGTCACCATTGAAAACTTTACCCTCTATAACACCCTTTTCCTGTATCCGTACACCGAGTATGAGTCAGAAATTTTACGACTTCTTTAATAAAAAATATGGGTAATTTAAAATTTTTAGAAAAAACTTCTCAATGGTTACCCATCCTCAAATTTCTCCAGCCCAAGCACGCTTAACTTTATTTAAAACCGACATAAATTATTTATTCGAGTTCCAATCATAAATCAATTATCTTAGCATGCAACTCATCACCAAAGGTTATTCTTAACCTTGAATCTTTCTAGAAATGATAATTACCTTGAAACCATAACGAACTTTAAAGGCCAATCACAACTCAAATAGGTTTAGCAAGTATACATGCCACTATAATAATTAAGCCTTAATTAGGATGTCATTACTGTGATTACCTGTTGAGCTTTCCAATTTTGATGCAATACTCTTCTCACTCTCATCTTCATTTACCTACGTGTGTACAATCAAACACACACTAAGTACAAACTTAGTGAGGCAATAAAGGAAGTAATAAAAATTATTTAAACTTTATCCATTTCTTTGCTACATTTATATAGCATGATATATGCAATGCATCAACTTTCACATTGCATTAGTAATTATTTACTATATACCAATGTCAAGATTTTCATGCTTGTCCGTTTATCATAATATGCCTTATATGCATAAATGCATCATGATCACTAGATAAGTATACCTCCATATTAATCATATATCAACATAATATAAACCGAATATAAATTTCTTACCGATATACTTGCTGCAACACCCTTAACGTATACTCGTAGTTCAAATACACATTAAAGATGTTACAAAGTTATTAAGAAAATTTGGCTTAATTTTTTTATACTAAACGCAGATGTAGTTTAACCATTTCTCGGTTTTGACTTGAAAACTATATCAACCTAAGCAGCTAGTTTCGACCCTGAGTTATTTTATAAAATTTATAATATATTTATGAAATGAAAATATTATTCAGGGTGAAAACTAGGTATCCTGCCTATACCCTTTTCTTGGTTTTTAAAATTACCACGTGATTAGGGTTAAACAACATTCTAACCATATCGAAGTTTTTGCTACTATTAGAAATTCATATTTCTAAACTTATTCATTCATAAAAGCATATAATTACGTTGTAAATTTATACTTAAAAAAAAATCACTTTAAAAGGCTTACATGCCCACTAGTCTATCAAATTACGGTAAAGATGTACTTACTGAACTTACTGTAGGTAACTTGATTTTTCCTAAATTTTTGCTCCTCCTCGTTAGGCAATTCCAGAGAACCTACGTGTGACATAAGACACATGCTAAGTACAAACTTAGTGAGGCAGTTAAACTTATTTATTTAAACATGAGCAAATGTAACATATATGTCATATAAAAGTGCATTTCGTTTCTCTATAACATGGTGTAGATTGTAAATATATTTTTATGTATTTTAGTCCTAGTAAATAACTAAATAGATAAGTCTTATCTAACTTAGTGATAAGTTAAATCATATCTTATCTTATCGAGATTTAAATTTCTAATCTTTTAAATAATAGATAGAGATAGAATCATACTTAGATAGGATTGTTGTAATTTAGTCCTATAAAAGGGACTCACTTCTTTTCTGTAAATCATGAATTAAAATAGAGAAAACATTTATTCTCGGCTACAAAACCTCTATTATTTACATGGTATCAGTTTGGGTTTTTTAGATCCTCTAAAATCTTGCGGAATGCATACCACTTCCACATCAGAAATTAGTTCAAGATCTGAACTAAATGCTTGTCTTGCTGATCAACCTACAACATCCAGTATTCCGCATGGTAGTATTTCATTTCTCTCCAACACTACTCAAATTCTATGGATAGTGGATTCTGGTGCTACTGATCATATGATAGGAAACAAAGATATGTTTTTGACTCTTACAAAACAACATCACAAGAAGCATGTGAAGACTGCAAATGGGTCATTGACTGAGGTGGAAGGGACTGGAACAGTCTTTCTTAATAAGGATATTGTGCTAAACTCTGTCCTTTATGTTCCTGATTTACAATGAATCTTTTATCTGTTAGCAGATTGTGTAGTGATTTGTAGTGCTATACTAAATTCAGTTTGCATGGATGTATTTTTCAGGAAATGGATTCGGAGAAAGCAATTGGCAGTGCTAAGCTGTGTAGTGGACTATACATCATTGAAGGCCAAGAACTTCCCAAGGGACAAGTCCTACCATGTTGCACTCTCAATTCTATTTGTTTTTCCTCCCAAATTTATTGTTTAAGTTCCAATGAAATTTTGTTATGGCATTTTTCGCCTTGGACATCCTAATTTTTCTTATCTCCAAAAATTATTTCCCAAATTATTCATTCATAAAAATCCATCATCTTTTACTTGTGATATATGCCAGATTGCAAAAGATATTCGAAACCCTTATCCTCAATCGTCTTACACACCATCTCAACCATTTTCCCTCATCCATAGTGACATTTGGGGCCCTTCTAAAGTTAAGAATATTACTGGGAGTAGGTGGATTGTATCCTTTATTGATGATCATTCTAGAACTACATGGACGTATTTAATGAAGGATAAATTTGAAACTGGGGGTATATTTAGAAAATTCTATATGTTGATTAAAACTCAATTTTGCATCAAAATTCAAATTTTGAAAACTGACAATGGGAGTGAATTTTTTACTACTACTTTGGGAAATTTTATTCGAGAGCGAGGTATTATACACATTAGTTCTTGTGTGGATACTCCACAGCAAAATGGAGTGGCTGAGAGAAATAATAGACACCTTTTAGAGGTTGCTAGATCATTGTTGTTTTCTTCTAATGTTCCTAAGCATTTTAGGGGGAAGCCTTCCTTACTACTACATACCTCATTAATAGAATACCTAGTAAAGTATTAAAATTTCAAACTCCTAAGGAAATTCTTCTTAAACAATTTTATTCTTTTAAACCTATGTCTTGTACATTACCTGGTAAAATATTTGGGTGTTCTGCTTTTGCTCATATCCATAAGCAGTTTCGAAGTAAATTGGATCCAAGGGCTGTCAAGTGTATTTTTCTTGGGTATTCTCCTCTTCAGAAGGGTTATAAATGTTATTCCACTGTCACTCGTAAATTTTATGTTTCTATAGATGTTACCTTTCATGAATTACAACCTTTTTCTCAAATTCTAAAATCCAGGGGGAGAGTTTGGATGAATTTCAGCCACAACCAGTCCAGCTACCTATATATATTCCTAAATCCACCATAAATAGTCCTATATGTACCAAAGACATTCCTTTATCCACCACAAATGTTCCTACATCCATAACAGATCCTATTCCTCCAATACTCCATGCAGAACCCGCATCTCCAATACAAGATTCACTACCTAAAACTCCACAAAAATCTTCTTCAAAAACTCAACTTTGGACAAAGGAACTAAGTGTTTATACAAGGAAGAAAAGGTTTACTTCATAGAAAACTACACAACTTAGGATTGCTCAAGAACTGGAACCAATTCCATTATCCCTAGAAGATGAAGAAGGTATGGAATCTGTGAGTAATCATATTATTATCCCTTCAATTGATACATCTGATCTACCTATTGCTCAAAGGAAAGGTGTCAGGAAATGTACCAGTCATCCGATACAAAAGTACGTGACTTATGGGAAGCTGATGCCTTCATTTAGAACCTTCACTGCCAGAATTGATAAGGTGCATATTCCTCAATCTGTACATGAAGCCTTGAAAGATCCAAAATGGAAGAAGGCTGTAGAATATGAGATCAAGGTACTAGAAGCAAACAAAACCTGGGTTATGACTGGTTTACCACCAGGAAAAAGGTTAGTGGGCTGTAAATGGGTATTTACAGTCAAATATAATACCGATGGGAGCATAGAAAGGTTCAAGGCTAGACTGGTGGCGAAGGGATTCACTCAGTCTTATGGGATTGACTACCGAAGACATTCGCACCAGTGGCAAAACTTAATACCGTGAGAGTTTTATTATCTCTTGCTGCAAATCAAGAATGGCCACTTCACCAGCTTGATATCAAAAATGCATTCCTGAATGGAACTCTAGAAGAAGAGGTGTACATGCAAAAACCACCTGGTTTAAATGAAGACTCAAATTCTGGTCAGGTATGTAAACTACAGAAATCATTATATGGTCTCAAACAATCACCTCGGGCTTGGTTTGATAGATTTACTAAAGCCATTCTAAAATTCAGCTAACTACAATGTCAAACTGACCATACTTTGTTTGTTAAAACTTCTCATGAGAACAGAAAGGCTAATAGTCTATGTTAATGATATAATAATCACAGGTGATGATTATATGGAAATCGGAAAGTTAAGAGAGTTTTTTGCAACTGAATTTGAAACTAAAGATTTAGGTTACTTGAGATACTTTCTAGGAATGGAAGTGGCTAGATCAAGCACCAGAATTGTAATCAATCAAAGGAAATACATTCTAGACTTGCTTTCAGAAACTAGAATGTTGGGGTGCAAGCCAGCTGAGACACCTATGGAGTATAATCTGAAATTAAGAATTGATGAAAAAGGAATTCCAGTGGACAAAGAACACTATCAAAGACTGGTAGGTAAGCTGATTTACTTGTCACTTACAAGACCAGACATTGCTTATTATGTTAGCATTGTAAGTCAGTTCATGAATGACCCTAGAGAGGAACACTTAAAGGTAGTAACCAGAATCTTGAGATATTTAAAGATGACACCAGGTCATGGACTGATTTTTTCTAAGAATGAGTCCAGAAAAGTGGAAGTCTTCACAAATGCAAGCTGGGCAGGAGAACTGACTAGTAGAAGATCCACTAGTGGATATTGTACTCTAGTTTGGGGAAATCTAGTGACATGGAGGAACAAGAAACAATCAGTGGTCTCAAGGAGCAGTGCAGAAGCTGAATTTCGAGCATTGGCACTTGGGATTTGTGAAGGAATTTGGATACAAAGACTCTTGACCAAATTACAAATGAATCACAGTGAACAGTTTGAACTTCATTGTGATAGCCAGTCAGCAATCAGCATTGCAAAGAATCCAGTTCACCATGACAGGACCAAACACGTGGAACTAGACCGTCACTTCATCTCAGAAAAGGTTACTAATAGAACAGTCAAGCTCAACTTTGTTTCAACTCACAAACAGCTAGCTGAGTCTTATCTAACTTAGTGATAAGTTAAATCTTATCTTATCTAAATTTAAATTTCTAATCTTTTAAATAATAGATAGAGATAGAATCATACTTAGCTAGGATTGTTGTAATTTAGTCCTATAAAAGGGACTCACTTATTTTCTGTAAATCATGAATTAAAACAGAAAAAACATTTATTCTCTACTACAAAACCTCTATTATTTACACATGGCAAGTATATCATAATGTACATATATATATATATATACATATCATGTATCATAGCTATAATATGAATCAAGTATCATTTCTATCGTGTAAATCATGTATCATCTTTATCATGTAAATCATATATCATGCTATCATATTCTCTATCATGTACATGCTTTCATCATGTAACTATCCGCATAACATATGCTTTTATCATAGTAATGCTTTTATCATGCAATCATTTGCATATTCATATTTTTCATATAATCATCTTGTAGTGTTACTGGCTGAAAGGTACATTACTACCCCATAGCCTTCATTACTGGCTGAAAAGTCCGTTACGACTCCATAGCCTTACATATTGCTCCGTAGTGCTATACTGGCTGAAAAGTCCGTTAAGACTCCATAGCCTTAATACTTATGGCTGAAAGTCCTTTAAGACTCCATAGCCTTAATACTTGAGTACGTACTCGAGAACGCTCTTTGCTCCTCATAAAAGGACACTCTTTACTCCTTATAATTGCACCTCTTTAGTGCTCTTGGCACCATGGGAGTGGATTCCCCAGATGCAACACCAAGGGCGTGGGTCCCCAAGGTTGTTAATTGTTTCATTTTAATCATATCATTATTCATGTAATTAATGTATCATATTGTCATATTCTTTAACATAGACGTGTTTTCAACATGATTCATGCAATCGATCAGTTTTATGATAGAAACATGCAATCAATGTTTCATGATCATTAAACAGTCAATTACATGATGTATTCTTTATCATAACCATGCTTTCTACATTCTATCATTATCATGTAATTATTTGCATAACATGTCTTTTAGCATATTCATGTAAACATAATGCATCATCATTTATGCAAATAGTAGTTCGTACCTGGTATTCTATCAAGCTCGCCATGTTGAGCAATGTATCATATCATGTATTATAGAGAAATGCAATGCCATCTTCAATGTAATGCAAACATTTAAAAAAATGCACTCACCTGGGCCATGTAACAGTTTGCCTCACTAAGGATTACTCGATATTTTAATCAAAGTATCGAATCATTAACCACATGATTATAAATACCATTTGTTAGATTCATTTCTAACGATATTTTAATCAAAGTGTCGAATCATTCAACATAAAAATTTCTATACATTTCCTTTTGTCCTTATACTGTCCAAAAAACTCATTTTGGTCCTTAATAACCTTTTTGAATTTCAAACAATTCTTCCAAGCTTGCTAACTAACACTAGATACAAAAATGTCTCAATTTTCCAACATTATCTCTTCATTTTGGACTAATATTCTTTTAGTCCTTAAACTTTATAAAAGTGAAAATTTAGTCACTACATCACTTTTGTACAATAATTCAAGTAAAATTTAACTTCTCTACTAATTTCCAACATTTCTAAAATTTTCCCTTAACCTTCAACTTTGTCCAACTTAGTCCTTCAAAATTCTTTTATTTCAAAATAGGTCCCTAAATTTTCCTTTCTTGTCATTTTAATCCTTTAACTTTCATAACATGCTTGAAACATCAATTCTATAAATTTTCCATAATTTCAAGACCAATTCCTAATTTTTTTCTAAATTGCTGAATTGGTCCTTCAACTTTCAAAATTTTCATTTTGGTCATTTCTCATCAATTCAAGCCAATTTGATCTCATTATCAAAAATCACTCAATCCCTCTTCAAACAATAATTTCCACAAGTATCCCTTTTATTTCTTCAAATTACCGAATAAGTCCTCAAATTTTCCAAAATGTTCAATTTGATCCTAAATTGTCAATTCAAGCTTAAAATAACATTTTCTATTCATTTCCATTATCAAATAAATTTTGACAATCTAGTCCCTAATAATCCATAAAATTTCGAATTAATCTCTAATAGGAATTTAATTTTCAAACGTCAAAATTAAGTTTCTAACATCGACATAAAGCTTTAAACAACTTAAATCCTTCAATACCATCATCAATTCTCAAACCCCTAACAAATTCCTAAATTTCAAGATTAGGGTTTATAACTTCCAACATGAGATTAACTTGATTTCATGCTTTTTTTTTCTTAAAAACTAAGCTTAATTCATCATCTTCTACATCAATTATAATAAAATTCCATGAACCTTAGTCTCTCTCTTTTCAAAATAAAGAGTATATCACTTTACCTCAAACAACTTTGCTTGAATTCTTGATCAAAAACCTTGAAAATGGCTAGGAAAAATTTTTGGTATTTTTTTCTCCTTTTAACTCCTTGTTCGAACAGCCTCCTTGGGATAAAAGATTATTTCTATTCATCTTTTAATCCATTTAATCCAGTTGTAAAGTTAAATGAATTTTAAATTCATTTAACTAGTGAATTTACTAATTTGCCCTTTTATTATAATGGCCAAGATTCAATCTCATCAAAATCAATGGCCATGATTTAATCCATGTGTAAACCTTCTTCCAAAATTTCCCTCAATGTTCCAAAATATTTCAAAAATTCCATCTATGGCAAATGTCCAATTTGCCCTCCAACTAGTCTTTATTTACAAACAAGTCTTAAAATTTGCCATCCCATTAAAATTGAACCAAATTGGTACCCATCTAACCAGTCTTGCCTCAAAATATCTTAGATTTTTATTTATGGCATTTATTCGATCCAAATATTCAAATTTCACTCAATACAATTTCCAAATTTTCTTCCTTTGAACTTTAAACTTTAAACTTTATAGCCACTAACATAAGCCTCGTACGAAAAATTCGGGTAACAATAAAGTGTTACTCTTGGGGGTGAACTATTCATTTATGGGTTAAAACACATAACATTTAAAAATTACACTTTGGTCCCTGAACTTTTCCAAAGTTTATACTTTGGCCACAAAATTTCCAATTTGGTCACTAAACTTCAATTCCCATTTCAATTTTCCTCAGATTTTTACCAAACTTTGAAAGTACCTAATTCAGCTCACTTATTCCTTAAATATTATTTTATAACTTTTCATTGACTTATGGAACAGCCTCTGAAATTTTGATTTGATCTGATCTCTCGATATTCGTAAAATACTTCTACTATGATTTTACCTTTTTTCGAACTAGAGGATTTATTCCAAAAATTTCACATTTCCATATTCGGGAAATAAACTCTATTATCTCATAAAAACTTCCTTTCCCATAACTTAGACTGAATTTTCCTAACTTACTCTACTATTCCGATAATTATCGAAAATCCTCACAGAGTAACATTTCTCTTAAAAATCCTTTATCGATAATCCATACGAATATTCTCTACTCTTACTTAGTCCAAAATATCGATTTGAAACACTTTTATGGGACTTTCCAGGAGGTCACCCATCTTATTATTTCCCAGGCCTGAGCATGCTTAACAATTTTATTCGATCCAAATTCAGTACCTCTTATTGCATCTTAATTCTTAAAACCAATATCAAGGTACTTATTTCGATCCGATTCACTCTTATACTGAATAAAACTATTTATTTTGGGAAATTTACACTTTTAGTCCCTAATGTTTTCCAAGTTCACACTTCCACCCCCTAAACTTTCATAAATTTCATTTTAATCACTAGTTGAAAATTGGGATATTACAATTCTCCCCTCTTAAGAAAATTCATCCTCGAATTTTCAACACATACCCGTTTCAAACAGTTGCGGGTATTACTTCCTTATTTTCTTTTCAATTTCTCGTATGACTTCTTCCACTTTATGATTCCTCTAAAGAACTTTAACCCATAACATTTTCTTGTTTCTTAATTCTTTGACTTATACTAATATTTTCACTGATTTTCATTCATATCTGGAGGTAACGCCAGCTAATAGCCACTGATCCAACTTTTTGAATCTCGTATGACCCATTAAATCTAGGACTAAGCTTTTCTTTTCGACCAAATCATAGTGCCTTATTCTAAGGTGAATTAGGAACATTTTATCCTCAACCTTGTACTTAACATATATTCTCTTTAGGCTTCGAGTAAGGCCCCTCGATAATGCGTTCTCATAGAGACTTCTTGGTCGGTATTAAATCAACTACTTACTGACTTAATCTATTAAAATCCAACTCCTACTTGTACACATTACGAGTACTTTGTTTTAACTTTGAAACTACTACAACATTTATCTCTTAAACTGATCGTTAACATACTTGGCTTTAAACACTTCTTAAAAGAATTTTTCAAATCACTTCATTAACAAGTACTAACTCCGTAGCATTAGACCACCAAATACGAATATATTCCGTTAGCCAAGATGCAACTTCTTCTAACTTCTTAGCATCTACGCAGTTTAATTCCTTTATAGCATGACTTTGACATTTTTATAGTATCAATTGGCAACTATCGGACTACTATCTCCATTAAATTCAGGAGCTCTTAACTTCTTAAGCTCCTTAACAGCCATCGTCCTTACTAGTGCAGGTGTCATAACTGGTGTGGGCACTAAAGATTAAATTCTATAAACCATAATTTCTAAAGCTTGTATTAAGGCTCCATTTTCTTGTACTAGAGTTCCCTGTTGCACAGGTAGCTCAACTGGAATAGGAACTGAAGTTAGAACTTTCTATATCTTATTGCTTCCATTTTAAACCTTCTCTTAATCCTTATAATCAATCGCCCGACGAAATCCAACAGTGTTCAACATTTATTTATTACTATAATAACTTATTCATACTATTTAGGAGCATAATCAAGTTACACAGTAGTACATCAATATCATGACATCCTAGGGGCATGTACTTTAATATCAAATCATGTCAATCTTGGTTTAACCTTCAGAATCGGCTAAATCTGCAGCTCCGATACCAATAAATGTAACACCCTTAACGTATACTCATAGTTCGAATACACATTAAAGATGTTACAGAGTTATTAAGGAAACTTGGCTTAAATTTTTTTTATACTAAATGCAGCTTGTAGTTTAACCTTTTATCGTTTTGATTTGAAAAGTATATCAGCCTTAAGTAGCTAGTTTCGACCCTGAGTTATTTTATAAAATTTATAATAAATTTATGGAATGAAAATATTATTCAAGGTAAAAACTAGGTATCCTGCCTAGACCCATTCTTGGTTTTTAAAATTTCCACGCGATTAGGGTTAAACAACATTCTAACCATATCGAAGTTTTTGCTACTATTAGAAATTCATATTTCTAAACTTATTCATGCCCACTAGACTATCAAATTACGGTAAAGATGTACTTACTGAACTTACTGTATGTAACTTGATTTTTCCCAAATTTCTGCTCCTCCTCGTTAGGAAATTCTAGAGAACTTACGTGTGACATAAGACACACGCTAAGTACAAACTTAGTGAGACAGTTAAACTTATTTATTTAAACATGAGTAAATGTAACATATTATGTCATATAAAAGTGCATTTCGTTTCTCTATAACATAGCAAGTATGTCATAATGTACATATATATATATCATGTATCATAGCTATCATATGAATAATGTATCATTTCTATTATGTAAATCATGTATCATCTTTATCATGTAAATCATATATCATGCTATCATATTCTCTATCATGTACATGTTTTCATCATGTAATTATTCGCATAACATATGCTTTATCATAGTTATGCTTTTATCATGCAATCATTTGTATATTCATATTTTTCATATAATCATCTTCTAGTGTTACTAACTAAAAGGTCCATTACGACCCCATAGCCTTCATTACTGGCTAAAAAGTCCGTTATGAATCCATAGCCTTACATATTGCTATGTAGTTCTATACTGGCTGAAAAGTCCTTTAAGACTCCATAGCCTTAATACTTGAGTACGTACTCGAGGATGCTCTTTGCTCCTCATAAAAGGACACTCTTTGCTCCTTATAATCACACCTCTTTAGTGCTCTTGGCACCATGGACGTGGATTCCCCAAGTGCAACACCAAGGGCGTGGGTCCCCAAGGTGGTTATTTGTTTCATTTTAATCATATCATTATTCATGTAATTCATGTATCATATTGTCATATTCTTTAACATAGACATGTTTTCAACAAGATTCATGCCATCTATCAGTTTTATCCTAGAAACATGCAATCAATGTTTCATGATCATCAATCAGTCAATTACATAATGTATTCTTTATCATAACCATGGTTTCAACAATCTATCATTATCATGTAATTATTTGCATAACATGTCTTTTAACATATTCATGTAAACATAATGCATCATCATTTATGCAAATAGTAGTTCGTACCTGGTATTCCATCAAGCTTGCCATATCGAGCAATGTATCGTATCATGTATTATAGAGAAATGCAATGCCATCTTCAATGTAATGCAAACATTTAAAAAAAATGCACTCACCTGGGCCATGTAACAGTTTGCCTCACTTAGTCTTACTTGATCCTTCCCCTCATAACACTTCGAATCCTCTGTGATTCGTATTTGACTTCATTAACCACGTGATTATAAATACCATTTGCTAGATTCATTTCTAATGATATTTTAATCAAAGTATCGAATCATTCAACATAAAAATTTATATACATTTCCATCCGTCCTTATACTGTCCAAAAAACTCATTTTGGTCCTTAATAACCTTTTTGAATTTCAAACAATTCTTCCAAGCTTGCTAACTAACATTAGATACAAAAATGTCTCAATTTTCCAATATTATCTCTTTATTTTGGACTAATATCCTTTTAGTCCTTAAACTTTATAAAAGTGACAATTTAGTCACTACATCACTTTTGTACATTAATTCATATACAATTTAACTTTTCTACTCATTTCCAACATTTCTAAAATTTTCCCTCAACCCTCAACTTTGTCCAACTTAGTCCTTCAAAATTCTTTTATTTCAAAGTAGGTCCCTAAATTTTCCTTTCTTGTCATTTTAATCCTTTAACTTTCATAACATGCTTGAAACATCAATTCTATAAATTTTCCATAATTTCAAGACCAATTCCTAATTTTTTTTCTTCTAAATTGCCGAATTGCTCCTTCAACTTCCAAAATTTGCATTTTGGTCTTTTCTCATCAATTCAAGCCAATTTGATCTCATTATCAAAAATCACTCTTCAATCCCTCTTCAAACAATAATTTCCACAAGTATCCCTTTTATTTCTTCAAATTGTCAAATAAGTCCTCAAATTTTCCAAAATGTTCAATTTGATCCAAAATTGTCAATTCAAGCTTAAAATAACATTTTCTATTTATTTCCATCATCAAATAAATTTTGAAAATTTAGTCCCTAATAATCCATAAAATTTCAAATTGATCTCTAATAGGAATTTAATCTTCAAACATCAAAATTAAGTTTCTAACATCAACATAAAGCTTCAAACAACTTAAATCCTTCAATATCATCATCAATTCTCAAAACCCTAACAAATTCCTAAATTTCAAGATTAGGGTTTATAACTTCCAACATGAAATTAACTTGATTTCGAACTTGTTTTCTTCAAAACTAAGCTTAATTCATCATCTTCTACATCAATTCTAATAAAATTCCATGAACCCTAATCTCTCTCTTTTCAAACCCTAACTTAAAATTCATAATTCCATGCAATTTTACTATCAAAATATAGAGAATAAAGAGTAGATCACTTTACCTCAAACAACTTTGCTTGAATTCTTGAGCAAAGGCCTTGAAAATGGTTAGGAAAAATTTTTGTATTTTTTCTCCTATTTCCTCCTTGTTTGAACAGCCTCCTTGGGATAAAAGATGCTTTTTATTCATCTTTTAATCTATTTAATCCACTTGTAAAGTTAAATGAATTCTAAATTCATTTAACTAGTGAATTTACTAATTTGCCCTTTTATTATAATGGCCAAGATTCAATCTCATCAAAATCAATGGCCATGATTTAATCCATGTGTAAATCCTCATCCAAAATTGCCCTTAATGTTCCAAAATATTTCAAAAATGCCATCTATGGCAATTGTCCAATTTGCCCTCCAACTAGTCTTTATTTACAAACAAGTCTTAAAATTTGCCATCCCATTAAAATTGAACCAAATTGGTTCCCATCTAACAGGCCTTGTCCCAAAATATCTTAGATTTTTATTTATGGCATTTATTTGATCCAAATATTCAAATTTCACTCAATACAATTTCCAAATTTTATTTCTTTGAACTTTAAAACTTTATAGCCACTAACATAAGCCTCGTACGAAAAATTTGGGTAACACGAAAATGTTACTCTTGGGGTGAACTATTCATTTACGGGCTAAAATACATAAATTTTAAAAATTACACTCCGGTCCCTAAATTTTTCCAAAGTTTATACTTTAGCCACAAAACTTTTGAAATTTCTAATTTGGTCACTGAACTTCAATTCCCATTTCAATTTTCCTCAGATTTTTACCAAAATTTGAAAGTACCTAATTCATCTCACTTATTCCTTAAATATTATTTTATAACTTTTCCTTGACTTATGGAACAACCTTTGAAATTTTGATTCGATTCGATCTCCTGATATTCGTAAAATACTTCTACTGCGATTTTACCTTTTTCGAACTACCAGATTTATTCCAAAAATTCCATATTTCCATATTCGGGAAATAAACTATATTATCTCATAAAAACTTCCTTTCCAGAACTTAGACTGAATTTTCCTAACTCAGTCTGCTATTCCGATAATTATAGAAAATCCTCACAAAATAACATTTCTCTTAAAAATCCTTTATCGATAATCCATACGAATATTCTATACTCTTACTGAGTCCAAAATATCGATTTGAAACGCTTTTATGGGACCTTCCTGGAGGTCACCCATCCTAGTATTTCCCTGGCCTGAGCACGTTTAACAATTTTATTCGATAAAATTCAGTACCTCTTACTGCATCTTAATTCTTAAAACCGACATCAAGGTACTTATTTCGATCCGATTCACTCTTATACGGAATAAAATTACTTATTTGGGAAATTTACATTTTTAGTCCCCAATATTTTCCAAGTTAACACTTCCATCCCCTAAACTTTCAAAAATTACATTTTAGTCACTAGTCCAAAAATTGGGATATTACACTTGTCATATGTTCCAAGAGTTCACATACTCCCTAACTTGTTTACCATTTATTATCCATTTATTTATAGCCCAAACTAAACCTTAAGGACCCTGGGTACACGAGTAATATATGCACTGAAGTGCTAATAAACATAAGGTCGGCCCCACCATCCGCACATTTATAAGGCTGTGCTAACCATCTGAACGTTTATAAGGTCGTGCTAACCATACACTAAGTGTCCTTTATATACACTATAGTGCTATCCCGAATACCCGAATATGCAGCGTGCTGCAGGACACTATGGCATGCCAACTATACCCTATCCCTCAATGACTTATTTGGGCATAATTTCCGTATTTATTCCATCCGTGGCAACATATATCAATATAATTGAACATTGGGCAGTTCATACCCGAAATAACATTCATAGTATACCATCATGTATAACTAGTGATCCATGCATTAATAATTCAACTTTAACATATTTAAAATATGTCAAATATATGATCAATGACATAAATATCATGCCAATATATAAACTAGGTAGACTTATCGCAAGTCTTCCCATTGATGTATTAAACATTCATGTATCATGTTATGTATGCATTGCACTCACCTGGGCCATTTATTAGCATGCCTCACTAAATTCTACTCGATCCTTTCCTTTATAGAACCTCGAACCTTCTTTGATTTAGACTTGATTGAAAATCGAGTTTTGGGGCTTGAATTGAACTTGGAAAATTTTCTTCTTTTTTCCCCAAATTTCGAAAGTTTAAAGATGAAGAAGGCTTCATCTTTTTGGCCTTTCAATTTCTAAATTGCTCCAATTATTCCACTTATATTATATAAATGAATTTTAAATTCATTCAAATAGGAAATTACAAAAGTGCCCTTTTATCCAATGGTTGAGATTGATCTTATCATCAATCAAGATCCAAGATTTAATTTTTAATTTTCTTCTTCCAAAAATGGCCTTTGTAATTTCAAATATTTCAAAATTGCCATTCCTGCCAAATGACCAATTTGCCCTCCAACTAGTCTTTATTTACTAGTTTGTTTCAAAATTGCCATTCCATTATAATCTAACTAAATTAGTTCCTTCTCAACCATCCACTATTCCATAAATATCATTTTATGATTTTCCATGGCTTATGGAACAGCCTCTAAAATTTCAATTCAATCTGATTTCCCAATATTCACAAAATACTTTTACTACGATTTTACCTTTACCGAGATATCAGATCTATTCCAAAAATTCTATATTTCCATAATGTTCCTCATATCATCATCCTTCATCCAATGATCTAGATTTAATCTTGAGTTAATAGTTTACCAACTTTGCCCTTGTGATTTTCCAAAATTACGATCTTGCCATTTTTCATCCAACTGCTCATATTTAGCATGGAAAATCAACTTAAATCCAAGGGTTCATATTCTTCCAACACAAATAAAATATCTTAGACATGTAAAATGACACAATCAATCTTGTCTTATCATCCTTCAAAATATCCTGGATATTCGATTCGATCCGATTATCCAAATATTTTTCTAAACTTTATCGCTTTATAGCCATTAATACAAACTCCGTATGAAAAATCTCGGTAACATGGAAATGTCAATCTTGGGGGTAAACTATTCATTTACGGGATCAAAATACATAACTTTTGAAAATTACACTTTGGTACCTGAACTATTCCAAAGTTTACACTTTAACCACAAAACTTTCAAAATTCTTATTTTGATCACTATCCAAAAATTGGGATATTACACTTTAACCACAAAACTTTCAAAATTCTCATTTTCGTCACTAGCCAAAAATTGGGATATTACACCCTCAAGGAACTAGTTTTGAAAATTATACCATAATTTAAAATAAATTATAATTTTTAGCATTTGTTTATAATTCATAAAGCCCTAATATCATAATAATGTTCAATGGTTTAAATAAATAACTGAATACAAATCTCGTAAATGCATGCTAAAAAGTAATCCCCAAAATATAAACTATCACAAGTCTCAAATTACATCAAACTCCCAAAATAATAATAAAGCTGAAATATTCTAGAAAACATAGTAAGTTCATATTGAGTGGTAAGGTAGAAAAACACTTGAGATCCTCCGAGTACCAAGTCGCCTAGAGATCGAGTATCTGAAATACAAACTATAGGGGAGTGAGCTATTAAGCCTAGTGTGTCTCTAAAGTGCAAGCAATCACAAACTCAGATCCAAAATAATTTTCTCATGATATTTAATAAAAGCATGGCAAAACACAATGCATGTAATGATGACACAGACAAAACTCATTTCCCAGCTACATACTCCAATCACAGTGGTGGCAAAGCCAACCGGTCACAGTGGAGGTAGTTCCCCAGAACTCCTCACCCTTATTTCTCTAATCACAGTGTGGTCAAACCACTTATTCCTCCGTACAAACCTATCCTATGCATATAAACTATGATAATGATGATAAACACAAAATCACATCACCGTTTATCGTACTGAATACGAGGATCACAATTCTGAAATTATAAACACAAAATCACATCACAGTTTACCATACTAAATAAAAGGGTTACAGTTCTGAAATTCTGATAAATTCATTAAAACACAGTGTGTAACAGTATGCATGATATCTTCAAACACATTGAAAGCACAACACAGAAAAGTAGTCATGCAAGTTGTAAAATGTTTCATAGAATATATAGCACAAAAAGATAACACACCTTATCCAAGCAAACTCAACCTATTGTATGATGTGTTTCCCGCAATTAGATGCACTGGATCCAGTTATATCATAACCAATGGTAAAGGCAAGTGGTGACGACGAAGATGATCGAAAAAGGGTGACCGGTTGTGTAGGGGTTCGAGATTTGAGTAGAAATAACGATGATGGTGAACCGCGTAGGGTCAAACGAGTCACGATTAAGGTACCTAGTGCTGAGTAGAAAGGACACGATGAACAAAGGGCAGTTGCGGCATCGATGTCAGGTGATGGTAGCATCAATCCAAGAGGATATCATAAAACATAAGAGTAATTGAGAGCATCAGCCCTTCAAAACTTAAGGCTTAGGGTTTTTTATCAAATATTATATATGTATATCTTTAAAATATATATGATAATAATAAGGGTTTTAATATATAAAAATAGTATAATTAAAAAATGGAAGGAAATCATCGTTTTCAGCAATCATCCAGGGAATTAAAATCTAAATAGGATTTGATTTCTTAATCACACAGTCGACCCCCCAAAATTCTAGTGTTTAACAATTAATTTTTTGAAAGTTTACAGTTTTTTTTCAATCAAGTACTCATTTTAGAATATAGCAAATCAAGGCTCACATTATTTCAAAATTTGTGGATAAGTCCTTAAAACTTCAACTATTGGTAAATTGGTCCCGAAGTTCAATTTTCAGTTTTAAATAAATAGAATAAAAGAATTCTCGAATATTAATGTTTTCCTAAATTAGGAATTCTAAAATTAGGGTTCTCAATCTAGAAATTTTAAAAATTTGGGTTTTCAAATTGAGGAAAAATTTAGGGTGTTACAAGTCTCCCACCCTTTAAAGGAATTTTGTCCTCAAAATTTTCAAACCTAGCGGCAGATTCCCAAAAGCATGGATGTTTAGATAGAAACTTAAAGGAACATTTCAAATCATGTCAAAAATGCAACAACTAGTTTTTACAGAGGCTTTGATTTCAAATTCGTAGGAACGGGTACAGCCAGATTATTTCTTCGATTAACTGAAGTTCGGGTCCTTGATCAAAATTTGAGTTAGGATCTCTAATGGTTGCTCAAAAGAACATAGCTCAAGGATTCACGTGGTTCGAAAGAATACCTATTAATACAACAAGATCAAAAAATTACGAGTAATTCTATGTTTGGAGTAGCCGACTCTAATTAACGAGTACACATTTCTCTAGATCTAAATCTAGATGCAACACACTCAAATACAAACCTCCTACGAGGTGGCATACCCAACTATCTACAAAAGATAATTACCTGAGATCAGAATTAGTACTCGAAGTTTCTATTCAAAGTATATCATTAATTCTTTAAAATAACAATTTATCAGAAAATCCCATTTTTGCAGAAAATATTTAATATGCATGCAAAAATAATTTTCGTTTTAAAATTTCATGTGAGCCTCACAGTCCGAGGTTTAAGTCGAATCTGATACCACTAAATGTAACACCCAAAACCCGGTCAAAAAGAAAAGGCCGAATTTAGGAAGTCACCATTGAAAACTTTACCCTCAAGGAACTAGTTTTGAAAATTATACCATAATTTAAAATAAATTATAATTTTTAACATCTGTTTATAATTCGTAAAACCCTAATAACATAATAATGTTCAATGGTTTGAATAAATAACTGAATACAAATCTCGTAAATACATGCTAAAAATAATCCCCAAAATATAAACTATCACAAGTCTGAAATTATATCAAAATCCCATAATAATAATAAAGCTGAAATATTCTAGAAAACTTATTAAGTTCATACTTAGTGGTAAGGTAGAAAAACACTTGAGATCCTCCGAGTATCAAGTCGTCTATAGATCGAGAATCTGAAATACAAACTATAGGGGAGTGAGCTATTAAGCCAGTGTGTCTCTAAAGTGCAAGCAATCACAAACTCAGTTACAAAATAATTTTCTCATGATATTTAATAAAAGCACGGCAAAACACAATGCATGTAATGATGACACAGACAAAACTCATTTCCCAGCTACATACTCCAATGACAGAGCCGGCAAAGCCAACCGTTCATAGCGGAGGTAGTTCCCCATAACTCCTCACCCTTATGTCTCCAATAAAAGTATGGTCAAACCACTTCTTCCTCCGTACAAACCCATCCCATGCATATAAAATATGATAATAAAGATAAACACAAAATCACATCACCGTTTATCGTACTGAATACGAGGATCACAGTTCTGAAATTATAAACACAAAATCACATCACAGTTTATCATACTGAATATAAGGATCACAGTTCTAAAATTCTGATAAATTCATTAAAACATAGCCTGAAACAGTATGCTTGATATCTTCAAACACATTGTAAGCACAACACGGAAAAGTAGTCATGCAAGTTGTAAAACGTTTCATAGAATACATAGCACAGAAAGAGAACACACCTTCGCCAAGCAAACTCAACCTATTGTATGATGCATTTCCCATAATTAGACATACTAGATCCAGTTATATCATAACCAACGGTAAAGGCAAGAGGTGACGGCGAAGATAATCGAAAAAGGGTGACCGATTGTGTAGGGGTTCGAGATTTGAGTAGAAATAATGATGTTTGTGAATCGCGTAGGGTCAAACAAGCCACAATTGAGGTACCTAGTGGCAAAGGGCGGTTGTGGCATCGATGTCAGGTGATGGCAGCATCAATCCAAGAGGATATCATAAAACATAAGAGTAATTGAGAGCAACAGCCCTTCAAAACTTAAGGCTTAGGTTTTTTTATCACAAATTATATATATATATATATATATATATATATCTTTAAAATATATATGATAATAATAAGGGTTTAATATATAAAAATAGTGCAATTAAAAATGGAAGGAAATCATCGTTTTTAGCAATCATCTAGGGGAATTAAAATCTAAATAGGATTTGATTTCTTAATCACACAGTCGGCCCCCCAAATTTTTAGTGTTTAAGAATTAATTTTTTGAAGTTTTATAGTTTTTTTCAATCAAGTACTCATTTTAGAATCTTTCAAATCAAGGCTCACATGATTTCAAAATTTGTTGATAAGTCCTTAAAACTTAAACTATTGGTAAATTGGTCCCGAAGTTCAATTTTTAGGTTTTAATAAATCGAATAAAAGAATTCTCAAAAATTAAGGTTTTCCTAAATTAGGAATTCTAAAATTAAGTATCTCAATCTAGAAATTTTAAAATCTAGGGTTTTCAAATTGGGGAAAATTTTGGGGTGTTACAACTCTCCCACCCTCTAAAGGAATTTCGTCCTCAAAATTTTCAAACCTAGCGGCAGATTCCCAAAAGCATGGACGTTTAGATAGAAACTTAAAGGAGCATTTTAAATCATGCCAAAAATGCAACACATAGTTTTTAGAGAGGCTTTAATTTCAAATTCGTAGGAACGGGTATGGGTACGGTCACGATCATTTGTTTGATTAACTGAAGTTCAGGTCCATGATCAAAATTCGAGTTAGGATCTATAATGGTTACTTAAAAGAACATAGCTCAATGATTCACGTGGTTCAAAAGAATACCTATTAATACAACAAGATGGAAAAATTACGAGTAATTTTATGTTTAGAGTAACAGACTCTAATTAACGAGTACACATTTGTCTAGATCTAAATCCAGATGAAACACACTCAAATATAAAGCTCCTACGAGGTGGCATACCCAACTATCTGCAAAAGATAATTACCTAAGATCAGAATTAGTACTCAGAGTTTCTATTCAAAATATATCATTAATTCTTTAAAATAACAATTTATCAAAAAATCCCATTTTGGAAGAAAATATTTAATATGCATGCAAAAATAATTTTCGGTTTAAAATTTCATGTGAGCCTCACAAACAGGGTTGAACTCAGCTCTAATACCACTAAATGTAACACCCAAAACCGGTCAAGAAGAAAAGATAAAATTTAGGAAGTCACCATTGAAAAATTTTCCCTCAAGAAACCAATTTTGAAAATTATACCATAATTTAAAATAAAATAAATTATAATTTTTAAAATCTGCTTATAGTTCATAAAACCCTAGTGATACAATATTGTTCAATGGTTTAAATAAATAACTGAATACAAATCTCGTAAATGCATGCTGAAAATAATATCCAAAATATAAACAACCACAAGTTTGAAATTACATCAAAATCCCAAAATATTAATAAAGCTGAAATATTCTAGAAAACATATTAAGTTCATACTGAGTAGTAAGGTAGAAAAACACTTGAGATCCTCCGAGTATCAAGTTGCCTAGAGATCGAGTATCTGAAATACAAACTATGGGGGAGTGAGCTACTAAACCCAGTGTGTCTCTAAAATGCAAGCAATCACAAACTCAGATCCAAAATAATTTTCTCAAGAAATTTAATAAAAGCATGACAAAACACAATGCATGTAATGATGACAAAGACAAAACTCATTTCTCAGCTACATACTCCAATCACAAAGTGGTGGCAAAGCCAACCGTCACAATGGAGGTAGTTCCCGAAACTCATCACCCTTATTTCTCCAATCATAGTGTGGTCAAACCACTTCTTCCTCCGCATAAAACCTATCCCATGCATATAAAATATGATAATGATGATAAACACAAAATCACATCACCGTTTATCGTACTGAATACGAGGATCACAATTCTGAAATTATAAACACAAAATCACATCACAGTTTACCATACTAAATAAAAGGGTTACAGTTCTGAAATTCTGATAAATTCATTAAAACACATTCTAACACAATATGCATGATATCTTCAAACACATTGAAATCACAACACAGAAAAAGTAGTCATGGAAGTTGTAAAATGTTTCATAGAATATATAGCACAAAAAGATAACACACCTTATCCAAGCAAACTCAACCTATTGTATGATGTGTTTCCCGCAATTAGATGCACTGGATCCAGTTATATCATAACCAATGGTAAAGGCAAGTGGTGGCGATGAAGATGATCGAAAAGGGTGACCGATTGTGCAGGGGTTCAAGATTTGAGTAGAAATAACGATGATGGTGAACCGCGTAGGGTCAAACGAGTCACGATTAAGGTACCTAGTGCTGAGTAGAAAGGACAGGATGAACAAAGGGCGGTTACGGCATTGATGTCAAGTGATGGCAACGTCAATCCAAGAGGATATCATAAAACATAAGAGTAATTGAGAGCATCAGCCCTTCAAAACTTAAGGCTTAGGGTTTTTAATCAAATATTATATATGTATATCTTTAAAATATATATGATAATAATAAGGGTTTTAATATATAAAAAATAGTATAATTAAAAAATGGAAGGAAATCATCGTTTTCAGCAATCATCCAGGGAATTAAAATCTAAATAGGATTTGATTTCTTAATCACATAGTCGACCCCAAAAATTTCTAGTATTTAACAATTAATTTTTTGAAAGTTTACATTTTTTTTCAATCAAGTACTCATTTTAGAATATTGCAAATCAAGGCTCATATTATTTCAAAATTTGTGGATAAGTCCTTAAAACTTCAACTATTGGTAAATTGGTCCCAAGTTCAATTTTCAGTTTTAAATAAATAGAATAAAAGAATTCTCAAAATTAATGTTTTCCTAAATTAGGAATTCTAAAATTAGGGTTCTCAATCTAGAAATTTTAAAAATTTGGGTTTTCAAATTGAGGAAAAATTTAGGGTGTTACAAGTCTCCCACCCTTTAAAGGAATTTTGTCCTCAAAATTTTCAAACCTAGCGGCAGATTCCCAAAAGCATGGATGTTTAGATAGAAACTTAAAGGAACATTTCAAATCATGTCAAAAATGCAACAACTAGTTTTTACAGAGGCTTTGATTTCAAATTCGTAGGAACGGGTACAGCCAGATTATTTCTTCGATTAACTGAAGTTCGGGTCCTTGATCAAAATTTGAGTTAGGATCTCTAATGGTTGCTCAAAAGAACATAGCTCAAGGATTCACGTGGTTCGAAAGAATACCTATTAATACAACAAGATCAAAAAATTACGAGTAATTCTATGTTTGGAGTAGCGACTCTAATTAACGAGTACATATTTCTCTAGATCTAAATCTAGATGCAACACACTCAAATACAAACCTCCTACGAGGTGGCATACCCAACTATCTACAAAAGATAATTACCCGAGATCAGAATTAGTACTCTCGGGTTTCTATTCAAAATATATCATTAATTCTTTAAAATAACAATTTATCGAAAATCCCATTTTGGAAGAAAATATTTAATATGCATGCAAAAATAATTTTCGTTTTAAAATTTCATGTGAGCCTCACAGTCCGAGGTTTAAGTCGAATCTGATACCACTAAATGTAACACCCAAAACCCGGTCAAAAAGAAAAGGCCGAATTTAGGAAGTCACCATTGAAAACTTTACCCTCAAGGAACTAGTTTTGAAAATTATACCATAATTTAAAATAAATTATAATTTTTAACATCTAATTTATAATTAAGAAAACCCTAATAACATAATAATGTTCAATGGTTTGAATAAATAACTGAATACAAATCTCGTAAATACATGCTAAAAATAATCCCCAAAATATAAACTATCACAAGTCTGAAATTATATCAAAATCCCATAATAATAATAAAGCTGAAATATTCTAGAAAACTTATTAAGTTCATACTTAGTGGTAAGGTAGAAAAACACTTGAGATCCTCCGAGTATCAAGTTGCCTATAGATCGAGAATCAAATACAAACTATAGGGGAGTGAGCTATTAAGCCCAGTGTGTCTCTAAAGTGCAAGCAATCACAAACTCGAGTTACAAAATAATTTTCTCATGATATTTAATAAAAGCACGGCAAAACACAATGCATGTAATGATGACACAGACAAAACTCATTTCCCAGCTACATACTCCAATGACAGAGCCGGCAAAGCCAACCGTTCATAGCGGAGGTAGTTCCCCATAACTCCTCACCCTTATGTCTCCAATAAAAGTATGGTCAAACCACTTCTTCCTCCGTACAAACCCATCCCATGCATATAAAATATGATAATAAAGATAAACACAAAATCACATCACCGTTTATCGTACTGAATACGAGGATCACAGTTCTGAAATTATAAACACAAAATCACATCACAGTTTATCATACTGAATATAAGGATCACAGTTCTAAAATTCTGATAAATTCATTAAAACATAGAAATTACGAAAATTCTTTAAAACATGCTTGATATCTTCAAACACATTGTAAGCACAAAACACGGAAAAGTAGTCATGCAAGTTGTAAAACGTTTCATAGAATACATAGCACAGAAAGAGAACACACCTTCGCCAAGCAAACTCAACCTATTGTATGATGCATTTCCCATAATTAGACATACTAGATCCAGTTATATCATAACCAACGGTAAAGGCAAGAGGTGACGGCGAAGATAATCGAAAAAGGGTGACCGATTGTGTAGGGGTTCGAGATTTGAGTAGAAATAATGATGTTTGTGAATCGCGTAGGGTCAAACAAGCCACAATTGAGGTACCTAGTGGCAAAGGGCGGCGGGTGGCATCGATGTCAGGTGATGGCAGCATCAATCCAAGAGGATATCATAAAACATAAGAGTAATTGAGAGCAACAGCCCTTCAAAACTTAAGGCTTAGGTTTTTTTATCACAAATTATATATATATATATATATATATATATATCTTTAAAATATATATGATAATAATAAGGGTTTAATATATAAAAATAGTGCAATTAAAAATGGAAGGAAATCATCGTTTTTAGCAATCATCTAGGGGAATTAAAATCTAAATAGGATTTGATTTCTTAATCACACAGTCGGCCCCCCAAATTTTTAGTGTTTAAGAATTAATTTTTTGAAGTTTTATAGTTTTTTTCAATCAAGTACTCATTTTAGAATCTTTCAAATCAAGGCTCACATGATTTCAAAATTTGTTGATAAGTCCTTAAAACTTAAACTATTGGTAAATTGGTCCCGAAGTTCAATTTTTAGGTTTTAATAAATCGAATAAAAGAATTCTCAAAAATTAAGGTTTTCCTAAATTAGGAATTCTAAAATTAAGTATCTCAATCTAGAAATTTTAAAATCTAGGGTTTTCAAATTGGGGAAAATTTTGGGGTGTTACAACTCTCCCACCCTCTAAAGGAATTTAGTCCTCAAAATTTTCAAACCTAGCTCCCCAAAAGCATGGACGTTTAGATAGAAACTTAAAGGAGCATTTTAAATCATGCCAAAAATGCAACACATAGTTTTTAGAGAGGCTTTAATTTCAAATTAGGTTATGGGTACGGTCACGATCATTTGTTTGATTAATCTTCAGTCCATGATCAAAATTCGAGTTAGGATCTATAATGGTTACTTAAAAGAACATAGCTCAATGATTCACGTGGTTCAAAAGAATACCTATTAATACAACAAGATGGAAAAATTACGAGTAATTTTATGTTTAGAGTAACAGACTCTAATTAACGAGTACACATTTGTCTAGATCTAAATCCAGATGAAACACACTCAAATATAAAGCTCCTACGAGGTGGCATACCCAACTATCTGCAAAAGATAATTACCTAAGATCAGAATTAGTACTCAGAGTTTCTATTCAAAATATATCATTAATTCTTTAAAATAACAATTTATCAAAAAATCCCATTTTGGAAGAAAATATTTAATATGCATGCAAAAATAATTTTCGGTTTAAAATTTCATGTGAGCCTCACAGTCCGAGGGTTGAACTCAGCTCTAATACCACTAAATGTAACACCCAAAACCCGGTCAAGAAGAAAAGACCGAATATAGGAAGTCACCATTGAAAACTTTACCCTCAAGGAACTAGTTTTGAAAATTACACCATAATTTAAAATAAATTATAATTTTTAACATCTGTTTATAATTCATAAAACCCTAATACATTAATAATGTTCAATGGTTTAAATAAATAACTAAATACAAATATCGTAATCGCGTGCTAAAAATAATCACCAAAATATAAACTATCACAAGTCTAAAATTACATCAAAATCCCAAAATAACAATAAAGCTGAAATATTCTAGAAAACATATTAAGTTCATACTGAGTGGTAAGGTAGAAAAACACTTGAGATCCTCCGAGTATCAAGTTGCCTAGAGATCGAGTATCTGAAATACAAACTATGGGGGAGTGAGCTACTAAACCCAGTGTGTCTCTAAAATGCAAGCAATCACCAACTCGGCTCCAAAATAATTTTCTCAAGAAATTTAATAAAAGCACGACAAAACACAATGCATGTAATGATGACAAAGACAAAACTCATTTCTCAGCTACATACTCCAATCACAGTGGTGGCAAAGCCAGCAGGTCACAATGGAGGTAGTTCCCCAGAACTCATCACCCTTATTTCTCCAATCATAGTGTGGTCAAACCACTTCTTCCTCCGTACAAACCCAGCCCATGCATATAAAATATGATAATGATGATAAACACAAGATCACATCACTGTATATCGTATTGAATACGAGGATCACAGTTCTGAAGTTATAAACACAAAATCACATCACATTTTATCGTACTGAATATGAGGATCGCAGTTCTGAAATTTTGATAAATTCTTTAAAACACATTCTAACACAATATGCATGATATCTTCAAACGCATTCTAATCACAACACAGAAAAGTAGTCATGGAAGTTGTAAAACGTTTTACGGAATATATAGCACGGAAAGAGAACACACATTAGCCTAGCAAACTTAACCTATTGTATGATGCATTTCCCACAATTAGACGTCCTGGATCCAGTTATATCATAACCAACGGTAAAGGAAAGCGGTGGTGGCGATGAGGATCGAAAAAGGGTGACCGATTGTGCAGGGTTCAAGATTTGAGTGGAAATAACGATGCTGGTGAACCGCGTAGGGTCAAACGAGTCACGATTGAGGTACCTAGTGCTGAGTAGAAAGGACAGGATGAACAAAGGGCGGTTACGGCATTGATGTCAAGTGATGGCAACGTCAGTCCGAGAGGATATCATAAAACATAAGAGTAATTGAGAGCGACAGCCCTTCAAAACATAAGGCTTAGGGTTTTTTAATCACAAATTATGTATATATATATATCTTAAAAATATATGATGATAATAAGGGTTTTAATATATAGAAAAATAGTACAATTAAAAAAATGGAAGGAAATCACCGTTTTCAGCAATCATCCAGGGGAATTAAAATCCAAATAGGATTTGATTTCTTAATCACATAGTCGGCCCCCAAAATTTCTAGTATTTAAGAATTAATTTTTTGAAAGTTTACATTTTTTCAATCAAGTCCTCATTTTAGAATCTTGCAAATCAAGGCTTATATGATTTCAAAATTTGTGGAAAAGTCCTTAAAACTTCAACTATTGGTAAATTGGTCCGGAAGTTCAATTTTCAGTTTTAAATAAATTGAATAAAAGAATTCTCAAAAATTAAGGTTTTCCTAAATTAGGATTCTAAAATTAGGGTTCTTAATATAGAAATTTTAAATTTTAGGGTTTTCAAATTGGGGAAAAATTCAGGGTGTTACAACTCTCCCACCCTTTAAAGGATTTTCGTCCTTGAAATTTTTGGACCTAGCGGCAGATTCCCAAAAGCATGGATGTTTAGATAGAAACTTAAAGGAGCATTTCTAATCATGTCAAAAATGCAACACATAGTTTTTATAGAGGCTTTGATTTCAAATTCGTAGGAACGGGTATGGCCACGATCATTTGTTCGATTAACTGAAGTTCAGGTCCTTGATCAAAATTCGAGTTAGGATCTATAATGGTTACTCAAAAGAACATAGCTCAAGGATTCACGTGGTTCGAAAGAATACCTATTAATACAACAAGATGGAAAAATTACGAGTAATTCTATGTTTGGAGTAGCAGAATCTAATTAACGAGTACATATTTCTCTATATCTAAATCCAGATGAAACACACTCAAATATAAAGCTCCTATGAGGTGGCATACCCAACTATCTACAAAAGATAATTACCTGAGATCAGAATTAGTCCTCGGAGTTTCTATTCAAAATATATCATTAATTCTTTAAAATAACAATTTATCAGAAAATCCCATTTTGGAAGAAAATATTTAATATGCATTCAAAAATATTTTCGGTTTAAAATTTCATGTGAGCCTTACAGTCCGAGCGTTGAACTCAGCTCTGATACCACTAAATGTAACACCCAAAACCTTGTCAAGAAGAAAAGGCCGAATTTAGGAAGTCACCATTGAAAACTTTACCCTCAAGGAACTAGTTTTGAAATTAAACCATAATTTAAAATAAATTATAATTTTCGTAAACGCATGCTAAAAATAATCCCCAAAATATAAACTATCACAAGTCTAAAATTACATCAAAATCCCAAAATAATAATAAAGCTGAAATATTCTAGAAAACATATTAAGTTCATACTGAGTGGTAAGGTAGAAAAACACTTGAGATCCTCCGAGTATCAAGTTGCCTAGAGATCGAGTATGTGAAATACAAATTATGGGGGAGTGAGCTACTAAGCCCAGTGTGTCTCTAAAGTACAAGCAATCACAAACTCAGTTCCAAAATAATTTTCTCAAGATATTTAATAAAAGCACGGCAAAACACAATGCATGTAATGATGACAAAGACAAAATTCATTTCCCAGCTACATACTCCAATCACAGTGGTGGCAAAGCCAGCCAGTCACAGTGGAGGTAGTTCTCCAGAACTCCTCACCCTTATTTCTCCAATCATAGTGTGGTCAAACCACTTCTTCCTCCATACAAATCCATCGCATGCATATAAAATATGATAATGATGATAAACACCAAATCACATCACCATATATCGTATTGAATACGAGGATCACAGTTCTAAAATTATAAACACAAAATCACATCATAGTTTATCGTACTGAATACGAGGATCACAGTTCTGAAATTATAAAGAAAATCACATCACAGTTTATCGTAATGAATACGAAGATCACAGATTTGAAATTCTGATAAATTCTTTAAAACACATTCTAACACAGTATGCATGATATCTTCAAACACATTGTAATCGCAACACAGAAAAGTAGTCATGCAAGTTGTAAAACGTTTCACAGAATATATAGCACGAAAAGACAATAGCTTCGCCAAGCAAACTCAACCTATTGTATGATGCATTTCCCTCGATAAGACGTACTGGATCCAGTTATATCATAGCCAACGGTAAAGGCAAGCGGTGACGACGATGAGGATCGAAAAGGGTGACCGATTGTGCAGGGGTTCAAGATTTGAGTGGAAATAACGATGCTGGTGAACAGCGTAGTGTCAAACGAGTCACGATTGAGGTACCTAGTGCTGAGTAGAAAGGACACGATGAACAAAGGGTGGTTGCGGCATCGATGTCAGGTGATGGCAGCGTCAGTCCGAGAGGATATCATAAAACATAAGGGTTTTTTATCACAAATTATGTATATATATATATCTTAAAAATATATATGATAATAATAAGGGTTTTAATATATAAAAAATAGTACAATTAAAAAAATGGAAGGAAATCACCGTTTTTAGAAATCATCCCAGGGAATTAAAATCCAAATAGTATTTTATTTCTTAATCATATAGTCAGCCCCCAAAATTTCTAGTGTTTAAGAATTAATTTTTTGAAAGTTTACATTTTTTTCCTATCAAGTCCTCATTTTAGATTCTTGCAAATCAAGGCTTATATGATTTCAAAATTTGTGGATAAGTCCTTAAAACTTCAACTATTGGTAAATTGGTCCTAAAGTTCAATTTTCAGTTTTAAATAAATTGAATAAAAGAACTCTAAAAAATTAAGGTTTTCCTAAATTAGGAATTCTAAAATTAGGGTTCTCGATCTATAAATTTTAAAATTTAGGGTTTTCAAATTGGGGAAAAATTCGGGGTGTTACAACTCTCCCACCCTTTAAAGGTTTTCCTAAATTTTAAAATTAAGTTTGGGTCTTTGATCAAAATTCGAGTATGGTTACTCAAAAGAACATAGCTCAAGGATTCACGTGGTTCGAAAGAATACCTATTAATACAACAAGATGGAAAAATTACGAGTAATTATATGTTTGGAGCAGCAGACTCTAATTAATGAGTACACAATTCTCTAGATCTAAATCCAGATGAAACACACTCAAATATAAAGCTCCTATGAGGTGGCATACTCAACTATCTACAAAAGATTATTACCTGAGATCAGAATTAGTACTCGGAGTTTCTATTCAAATTATATCATTAATTTTTTAAAATAACAATTTATCAGAAAATCCCATTTTGGCATAAAATATTTAATATGCATACAAAAATAATTTTCAGTTTAAAATTTTAGGCGAACCTCGCAGTCGGAGGGTTGAACTCAGCTCTGATACCACTAAATGTAACACCCAAAACCCGGTCATGAAGAGAAGGCCAAATTCAGGAAGTCACCATTGAAAACTTTACCCTCAAGGAACTAATTTTGAAAATTATACCATAATTTAAAATAAATTATAATTTTTAACATATGTTTACAATTCATTAAACCCTAATATCATAATAATGTTCAATGGTTTAAACAAATAACTGAATACAAATCTCGTAAATGCATGGTAAAAATAATCCCCAAAATATAAACTACCACAAGTATGAAATTACATCAAAATCCCAAAATAATAATAAAGCTAAAATATTCTAGAAAACATATAAGTTCATACTGACTGGTAAGGTAGAAAAACACATGAGATCCTCTGAGTACCAAGTCGCCTAGAGATCGAGTATCTGAAATACATACTATGAGGAAGTGAGCTATTAAGCCAGTGTGTCTCTAAAGTGCAAGCAATCAAAAACTCAGTTCCAAAATAATTTTCTCAAGATATTTAATAAAAGCATGGCAAAACACAATGCATGTAATGATGACAAAGACAAAACTCATTTCCCAGCTACATACTCCAATCATAGTGGTGGCAAAGCCAGCCGGTCACAGTGGACGTAGTTCCCCATAACTCCTCACCCATATTTCTCCAATCATAGTGTGGTCAAACCACTTCTTCCTCTGTACAAACCCATCCCATGCATATAAAATATGATAATGATGATAAACACAAAATCACATCACCATTTATCGTATTGAATACGAGGATCACAGTTCTAAAATTATAAACACAAAATCACATCACAGTTTATCGCACTGAATACGAGGATCACAGTTCTGAAATTTTGATAAATTCTTTAAAACACATTCTAACACAATATGCATGATATCTTCAAACACATTGTAATCACAACACAGAAAAGTAGTCATGCAAGTTGTAAAACGTTTCACAGAATATATAGCACGGAAAGAGAACACACCTTAGCCAAGCAAACTCAACCTATTGTATGATGCATTTCCCACGATTAGACGTATAGGATCCAGTTATTTCATAACTAACGGTAAAGGCAAGCGATGACGACGATGAGGATCGAAAAACGGTGACCGATTGTGCAGGGGTTCGAGATTTGAGTAGAAATAACGATGCTGGTGAACAGTGTAGGGTCAAATGAGTCACGATTGAGGTATCTAGTGCTGAGTAGAAAGGACACGATGAACAAAGGCTGTTGCAGCATCGATGTCAGGTGATGAGAGCGTCAGTTCGAGAGGATATCATAAAAAATAAGAGTAACTGAGAGCGGCAACCCTTCAATACTTAAGGCTTAGCGTTTTTTATCACAAATTATTTATATATGTATATATATAGAGATCTTAAAAATATATATGATAATAATAAGGGTTTTAATATATAAAAATAGTACAATTAAAATGGAAGGAAATCACCGTTTTCAGCAATCACCTAGGGGAATTAAAATCCAAATAGGTTTTGATTTCTTAATCACATAGTCGGCCCGCAAAATTTCTAGTGTTTAAGAATTAATTTTTTGAAAGTTTACATTTTTTTCAATCAAGTCCTCATTTTAGAATCTTGCAAATCAAGGCTTATATGATTTCAAAATTTGTGGATAAGTCCTTAAAACTTCAACTATTGGTAAATTTGTCCTGAAGTTCAATTTTTAATATTAAATAAATCGAATAAAAGAATTCTCAAAAATTAAGGTTTTCCTAAATTAGGAATTCTAAAATTAGGGTTCTCAATCTAGAAATTTTAAATTTTAGGGTTTTCAAATTGTTGAACATTTCGGGGTGTTACAACTCTCCCACCCTTAAAAGGAATTTCATCCTCGAAATTTTCAGACTTAGTGGCAGATTCAAAAAAGCATGGATGTTTAGATAGAAACTTAAAGGAGCATTTCAAATCATGTCAGAAATGCAACACGTAGTTTTTAGAGAGGCTATGATTTCAAATTCGTAGGAACGGGTACGGCCACGATCATTTGTTTGATTAACTGAAGTTTGGGTCCTTGATCAAAATTCGAGTTAGAATCTATAATGGTTACTCAAAAGAACATAGCTCAAGGATTCACGTGATTCGAAAGAATACCTATTAATACAACAAGATGGAAAAATTACGAGTAATTCTATGTTTGGTGTAGCAGACTCTAATTAACGAGTACACATTTCTCTATATCTAAATCCAGATGAAACACACTCAAATATAAAGCTCCTATGAGTTGGCATACCCAACTATCTACAAAAGATAATTACCTGAGATCAGAATTAGTACTGGAGTTTCTATTCAAAATATATCATTAATTCTTTAAAATAACAATTTATCAGAAAATCCCATTTTGGAAGAAAATATTTAATATGCATGCAAAAATAATTTTCGATTTAAAATTTCATGTGAGCCTCACAATCCAAGGGTTGAACTCGGCTCTGATAACACTAAATGTAACACGCAAAACCCGACCAAGAAGAAAAGGCCGAATTTAGGAAGTCACCATTGAAAACTTTATCCTCAAGGAACTAGTTTTGAAAATTATACCATAATTTAAAATAAATTATAATTTTTAACATCTATTTATAATTCATAAAACCCTAATATAATAAAATTTTTCAATGGTTTAAATAAATAACTGAATAAAAATCTCGTAAATGCATGTTAAAAATAATCCCCAAAATATAAACTATCACATCTGAAATTATATCAAAATCCCAAAATAATAATAAAGCTAAAATATTCTAGAAAACATATTAAGTTCATACTGAGGGGTAAGGTAGAAAAACACTTGAGATCCTCCGAGTACCAAATCGCCTAGAGATTGAGTATATGAAATACAAATTATAGAGGAGTGAGCTATTAAGCCCAGTGTGTCTCTAATGTGCAGGCAATCACAAACTCAGTTCCAAAATAATTTTCTCAAGATATTTAATAAAAGCACGGCAAAACACAATGCATGTAATGATGACACAGACAAAACTCATTTCCCAGCTACATACTCCAATCACAGTGGAGGCAAAGCCAACCGGTCACAGTGGAGGTAGTTCCTGATAACTCCTCAACCTTATTTCTCCAATCAAAGTGTGGTCAAACCATTTCTTCCTCCGTACAAACTCATCCCATGCATATAAGATATGATAATAATGATAAACACAAAATCACATCACCGTTTATCGTACTGAATACGAGGATTAGAGTTCTGAAATTATAAACACAAAATCACATCACAGTTTATCATACTGAATACAAGGATCACATTTCTGAAATTCTGATAAATTCATTAAAACACAGTATGACACAGTATGCATGATATCTTCAAACACATTGTAAGCACAACACAGAAAAGTAGTCATGCAAGTTGTAAAACGTTTCATAGAATATATAGCACAGAAAGAGAACACACCTTAGCCAAGCAAACTCAACCTATTGTATAATGTGTTTCCCACAATTAGACGTACTGGATGAAGTTATATCATAACCAACGTTAAAGGCAAGCAGTAACGACGAAGATGATCAAAAAAAGGTGACTGATTGTGTAGGGGTTCAAGATTTGAGTAGAAATAACGATGCTGGGGAACCGCGTAGGGTCAAACGAGTCACAATTGAGGTACCTAGTGCTGAGTAGAAAGGACACGATGAACAAAGGGCGGTTGCGGCATCGATGTCAGGTGATGGCAACATCAATCCAAGAGGATATCATAAAACATAAGAGTAATTGAGAGCAGCAGCCCTTCAAAACTTAAGGCTTAGGGTTTTTTATCACAAATTATATATATATTTAAAATATATATGATAATAATCAGGGTTTTAATATATAAAAATAGTACAATTAAAAAATGGAAGGAAATCACCATTTTCAGCAATCATCCAGGGGAATTAAAATCTAAACAGGATTTGATTTCTTAATCACATAGTCGGCCCCCAAAATTTCTAGTGTTTAAGAATTAATTTTTTGAAAGTTTACATTTTTTCAATCAAGTCCTCATTTTAGAATCTTGCAAAACAAGGCTCATATGATTTCAAAATTTGTGGATAAGTCCTTAAAACTTCAACTATTGGTAAATTGGTCCCGAAGTTCAATTTTTAATATTAAATAAATTGAATAAAAGAATTCTCAAAAATTAAGGTTTTCCTAAACTAGGAATTCTAAAATTAGGGTTCTTAATCTAGAAATTTTAAAATTTAGGGTTTTCAAATTGGGGAAAATTTTGGGGTGTTACAATCTCTATCTAATATCTTGGAATACCTTGTAAGTTTTGGATACATCTTGGTTTGAATTACAATGCATGAAAGTTATGAGCATGATTAGTTTTTTCATAAAATTTGGATGGCATCTCATTAATTTATTAGTTAAAAAATGCACAGGACTTGATGCAAATAACACACTTTGGTGAGATTTTGAGCCTAAGAGAAATTAATTATATATTGCTCATTTTTTTACTGAGTGTGTCAAACTTAGCATGTTTATTCTAGAACTTGCTTGTGAATCCATTTTGAGACCACATTTTTGGATTGACGCTTTAATATGACAAGGAAAATTAGGTTTAACCAATTTTCCATACTTTCAAAAAGCCTAACCATGTGTTTTTCCCTTAGTTAGCCAATTTGAGCGCATTTTCCCTTTTCTTTGTCTTACCACATTTTAACCCAAAGCCTTTTTGTTATCCCTTCTTTTTTGCTAACCTTCTCAAGACAAGAGAATTTTTTTTTCCAAAAAATAGAAGAGAAAATGCAAAAAAAGCAAAAACAAAAGGAGAAAAAAGAAAACTGAAAAAATAAGAGAACAATAAAAAGAAGAAATTGGAGTTTGTTCCTTAAAAAACAAAAAGCAATTGGATGTTATTTCTCCGAATTTCTTGTGCTTAAACGGGGTATGGGGATAAATTTTCAAGAATCTTGGTGGTATGTTCTATCTTGTTCTATTTGGAATTGATATCATGAAAATATGTGCTCTTGTCTTGATTATGAAACCTATATTTTTGCCTTTTACCATACCCTTACCCAATCCCCGTTACAACCCTTATAAAGAAACTTTGATTTTTGCATCACATTCATATGCAGTGGTGGAGATTTGATTCATTTCCAAGCTTATAGTAATACCGTGTTATGTTTTGATCTTGAGAGTTAAATGCACCCTAAATACTTTGAGAGTATTGAGTGAAACCATGCGAGGGTATTAAGTTTTATTGTATTTGATATTGGTGGATTGATGAGATGTTTGACTTTTATTGCAAAATTTATCCTATGAATGTTCATTCTCTTAATTGTCATTGTGATTTAAATCCTCGATGTATGCTTAACTTTATTAGTATTTCAGGAAATAAAACAAGACGAAAAGGAATTTGATAGGAGAGTCAGTGTTGTTGAATTGAGGTATCCTCGAGGACAGGCATGAAATAAGTGTAGGGAAATTTGATAGGTCATAATTATATACACCTTGTTATAATTTCTAGTTATATTATGTGCTTAAGTCTAGAAATTGTGTTTGTTTTGATTTAGGATGCAAAGGAAAAGATTATAGAGAACTTCTCTAAGTGAGTAAAGGATATAATGTTGATCAAAGTCACATCATTTGAAGGTTTGAATAAATAATTTGAAACAAAATTTTGGAGCAAAATTTTGTTAGGGCGTGATGATCGATTTAGTACTTCAAAGGCAAACCTCAAGAAGCAGAGCAAACTTCTTTAGGAACCAAGCCGGGAATGTGCATAGAACTTGACCCACATCATATTCATGAGTTACGCATCCCTATGAGCGTGCTGACAGCTCATATTTTGTTAATTTTTGACAGGATTATAGGAATTTTCAAGTTGGAAGGCGCAAGACACCCTACCCTCTTGTTCAGGTTTGGGGGCACAAGACACCCTTCGTATCGATCTCAAGCTAGAAGGCGCAAGACACCTTTCTCGTTGTTTTTAAGTTGGAAGGCGCAAGACACCCTTCCTGCTTTTCTTTCTCCTCTTTTTTAGGTTCTAGAGGCGTAAGACACCCTTCGTAGGAGCAAGACACCTTATATCACTTCAAGAAGGAGTAATTCTCTTCAAATAGGGCAAGACACCCTACATCACTTCAATAATGAGGGACAAGACACCCCACGTCACTTCGAATGAGCATATCACTTTCTGACTTAGCGTCCTCGGGTTCAAAGGATTAGAGTCATATTTTCACACTACATCAGGTTTGAAGGAGTGGGGTTCGATTTGTTCTCCTCGGGTTTGAAGGAGCATATCATTTTTCTGACTTGGCGTTCTCGGGTTCGAAGGATCAGAGTCATATTTTCATAATACATCATGTTTTAAGGAGTGGAGTTTCAGTATGTTCCCTACAAGAATCTACAGTCCGGCCAGATGCGATCCTTGTCCTTTGTCCTTTGTCATTATTTTGGTTTTACTAGAATGTGAAAATGGAATTGAAAAAGGAATAATATAGATATCCTGAACAACTTTTTTGCCCAGAGTGGTTGCAAACTTTTTCACCTATAAGCACTTGTAGGATAGAGATATCCCAAATTTTTTCACCCATAAGCAGTTGCGGGATAGAGATATCCCAAAAAAATCTTTTTCACCCATAAGCGGTTGTGGGATAGAGGTATCCCAAACAATTTTTTCACCCATAAGTAGTTGCGGGATAGAGATATCCCATTTTTTCACACATAAGTAGTTGCGGGATAGAAATATCCCAAACATATTTTTTTCACCCATAAGAGGTTGCGGGATAGAAATATCCCAAACAAATTTTTTCACCTTTAAACAGTTTCAGGATAGAGATATCCCAAACAATTTTTTTTTTACCCATAAGCGGTTGCGGGATAGAGATATCCAAAACATTTTCCCCACTTTTTCACTCATAAGCGGTTGCAGGATATAGATATCCCAAACATTTTCCCTTTTTTTCACCCATAAGCAATTGTGAGATAGAGATATCCCAAACAAATTTTACACCCATAGCGGTTGCAGGATAAAGTTATCATTTTCAACTCGGCGTCCTTAGATTTGAAGGATCAGAGTTTCTTTCACCGCCTCAAGTTTGAAGGAATGGTGCTCAAGGCACAGCTCGGCCGGATAAAATTATTGCCTTTGGTTCTTTACCTGTTCCTGTTTCACCGAAATGAGCAAAAGAGCGACAGTTGTAGTCACCTAATTTTATCCGACCCTCGTTTTATTTCCATTATTATTTCTATGATTTTTGTGTGTGTATATATATATATTAAACCCAATAATTAAAAAATATAAAAAGAGTCTATTAAACAAGAGTCCATATACATAAATGAAGGCCTATTCAACCCATTTTGTTTTTGTATATATATATATTATTTCATTTTAATTTTTAGTTATATTATTATTAATTTATTTTAGTTATTCTTGCATATCACACTATATCCTAATCATATCAGATATGGGAAGATTGCAAAAGATCATGTCCAACAAGTATGGAAAGTCAAGTGATGCGCAAGGAATTATCACTGTAGACTCACAACAAATTTCTGATATGATCAGAGCATTTCTGGGTTAGCATTTCTTCTTACGTATTGATCTTCTTTTAGTTACCTTTCCAAAGCATCTTGAAACGCCTCAATCGAATATCGGGAGCTTAAGATTTGCTCATTTTACTGAAGACAACGGGTGTAGAAAATTGGATACGGGTTTAATATGGGAATTTGATTTTATTACTAATTTTTAATTATTTTATTGAATATTTGTAATTAAATGCAAGCTTATACATTTCCCTATTTGTTTTAACTCATTTAGGATCATATCGAATGTAAGGAAAGTGGTTTGATGCCCAAGTAAAGGCATTATTCCTTTTCCAAATGTATTTAGCATAAAAAGGGAATATGCTTTTAGGTTTTTTGATTTTAAGGTTTCTTGAAGACTATAAATAGGCTCCATTCCATTGTAATTCATACACAGTACGAAGAAAACATGTACAATTTAGAAATTAAGAGAAAATAAAAAGCAAGAGGCAATCCAATTTGTTGGAGGTATATTATATAGGTTTTTCTTGTCTTTTTATTATTTTGCTAACATGTTGAATCAGGGAAAGGAGTAAGGGTGTGGTTTTACTATTTGAAGCACTGGAGGAGCCATCATTGGAGATCACTAAACTAGCCACCACCGTTCGGATTGAGAAGTGCGATCGTAGGCGTCAAAGGTGGCCACGAACAAGCAGTTCCTGGTGGCCGGAATAGTGCTACGCGATAGCGCTAGACTGGAATCTGGGATTCACGACATTTCTGATTTTTTTGGGGGCCTTATATTAGGACCACAAATCGATCTGCACCCGTAGTCGACTCTCGTGCTACTTTGACCAAGCTTGCACCACGATACCTTTTTTTACATTTCTCTCATTTCAGTCCTCTTTTTTATTTCAAATTTTATTATTTTTTTATTTCATGCAATTCAACCATTATTTTATTTAATTCATTTTTCTTTTCTAATTTAATTTGATTATTAATTATTTCATTCAATCTAATAATTTCTGGGACAATACTAGTTTTATAATAATAGTCTCTTAGTGTAGTCTTTCCGAAAATAATTATAAAAAACTATTTATTAGATAAATTAATGTAATTCTTATGTTAGATTTTTCCTTAACTTGATAACCAATAAATCTTTAGAAATACTTAATTTTGAATTTATTCCTTATATGTTAGTTTTCTTAATAATATAGCATAGTAATCAATGCCATAAGATTATATTCCCAAAATAATTGACTCTTTAATAACCAATTTGGTAATCTTTTAGATAATGTAATAAGATATTCCTTTAATTAAAAATCGCTAAATAAACCTTTTAGGACTAGTTTCTTTAAATACATACCCTTTAAAATAAAATTTTAGACTTTAGATTTCCATAAAGTTTTTTAACTTTATAAAATATCATTTAAAAGGATTTTCTTTGCACATCAAAAAGCGAAATATTTTCTCAAGTAGAGTTAATTTGGCTTTCCCCTAGTAGTTGGGGAATTGTTGAAACTCCTATACAAGACTATATTTTTGAATTTTAGGGATTAATGCCTTAATCCCCATTGTGTTTAAATTTGACCTAGGTTTCCTCAGCCGTGAGCAAACTAAGGTCACTTGTAGAACTTTATGGATTTTTTTCATTAATCTTTGCACGCATTCATCCGGGTTACAAAGTAAAACATTAGTGATCAAGTAAGCGTCGTTTTTGTGTAACACCCTCAACGTATATTCGATATTCGAATACACATTAAAGATGTCACTAACTGATTTATACTGATTTTCAGACTTGTATATTTTCTATGCAAAACAAATTTGATTAAACAACCCTTTCTCGGTTTTCACTAAATTACAAATTTGTCTAGAGCCACCTAGTTTCGACCCTTAATTATTTTATAAAATACTTTAAGTATTTATTAAAAAGAAAATATAATTCAGGGTGAAAACTATGTGTGCTGCCTACACCCTTTCTTGATTTTAAAATCACTACGCGATAAACAGCCAACTAAGTTTAAAATCATTTGAAATATCTTTTTTAATATTCTTAATTCCTCAAACTAAGTCATGTTTCTAGATCTTACAAAATAGCCACTTATTTAATATATATACATGCCCCACTAGACTAGGATGTGGTGATACTTACTAATAATGCATGCTAACTTGATCCAACGATGTGCAACTCCTCCTCTACTATCTAGTCTGAGGTACCTACGTGTGATACAAAACACACACTAAGTATAACTTAGTGAGGAATAATCATAACAGTGTAAACAATGATTATTAATCTGAAATACAGGAATAATCATGTAAGAAATTTGTACTGCAATAATTTTGTACTGTAAAGTCATGTACTGAACTGTAAAATCTTATGGCCCAAAGTAAATATCAAGTCATATAACAGTGCAATACAGTTTCTGCAAAATGACAAGCGATTTTCGATTGCAGTTGATAACATTTTATCATGCATAAAACTACCTTACATGTTTAGTTCATTAAACCAATATAATATTCAAGCCATAGGATTCGATCTATCTTACCAGTCTTGTGTACGATAAGCTTTTTAGCTTAACTACCTGCATAAATGCATTTCAAGTTTTATAGCCCAAAGTAAAAAATCATGTGATGTTATGGTACGTGAGTCATCACGACACCGTAGTGTTTACGACGTCGTAGCGTCTGCATCGCCGAAGCGACTGAGATGAGTACGTACTCGAGGATGCCCATTGTAATATCCCAATTTTTGGCTAGTGACAAAAATGATAATTTTGAAAGTTTTGTGGTTAAAGTGTAATATCCTAATTTTTGGCTAGTGACCAAAATAAGAATTTTGAAAGTTTTGTGGTTAAAGTGTAAACTTTGGAAAAGTTTAGGGACCGAAGTGTAATTTTCAAAAGTTATTTATTTTGAAGCCGTAAATGAATAGTTTACCCCAAGAGTGACATTTCCGTGTTACCCAGATTTTTTGTACGGAGTTTGTATTAATGGCTACAAAGCGATAAAGCTTAGAAAAATATTTAGATAATCAGATCGAATCGAATATCCAGGATATTTTGAAGGATGATAAGCCAAGGTTGATTATGTCATTTTACATGTCTAAGATATTTTCTTTCTGTTGGAAGAATATGAACCCTTGGATTTAAGTTGATTTTCCTTGCTAAATATGAGTCGTTGGATGAAAAATGGCAAGATCATAATTTTGGAAAATCACAAGGGCAAAGTTAGTAAACTACTAAGTCAAGATTAAATCTAGATCATTGGATGAAGGATGATGATATAAGGAACATTATGGAAATATAGAATTTTCAGAATAGATCTGATAGCTCGGTAAAGGTAAAATCGTAGTAGAAGTATTTTGTGAATATTGGGAAATCAAATTGAATTGAAATTTCAGAGGCTATTCCATAAGCCATGGAAAATCATAAAATGATATTTATGGAATAGTGGTCGGTTGATAAGGAACTAATTTAGTTAGATTATAATGGAATGGCAATTTTGAAACAAACTAGTAAATAAAAACTAGTTTGAGGGCAAATTGGTCATTTGGCAGGGATAGAAATTTGAAATATTTAAAGTTACAAAGGACATTTTTGGAAGAAGAAAATTAAGCTCTTGATTGATGATAAGATCAATCTCAACCGTTGGATAAAATGACACTTTTGTAATTTTCCTATTTGAATGAATTTAAAATTCATTTATATAATACAAGTGGCATAATTGGAGGTTCGAGGTTCTATAAAGGAAAGGATCGAGTAGAATTTAGTGAGGCATGCTAATAAATGGCCCAAGTGAGTGTTGTAACCCCCTCGACCCAGCCAAGTCGCAAGACCGGACCGAGAAAGCTACATTAGGTTTACTGAAGTAAACCGAGAAGATTAAACCTAAAACACGTCCATTTTTTTTCTTTTATCTTGTCTAGATGCATTGATGCTTTCCTAAATAATCATATTGTTCATAGGTGAGCACTCATATCAATCGGGCATTGAACGATATCCAATTGGCCACAAACACGACTTAGGGACCAAAATGTAATTTTAGCAATATAAAAGGTTTTTTTCCAATTTTTAAGTTGCCAACCTTTAATTAAGTACATTTCATGCTTATGTTTCAAAAATCAGATTTAAACGATCATTCATGCTCAAATAATTAGCAAAACGAGATTCAGGGATTAAAACGAAATAAACCAAAACTGCCTTTCCAAGACATTAACAGAAACAACGGTGTCCGTATCGATACGTTGAGTCCCATATCGATACAGATGTGAACTCATCGTTTTGATACAGTGAGACTCATATTGGTATGCTACTTCTAAAATACGGTTTAAAACCATTTCACACTGTACCGATAAGGTCCCTTGGTGTTTCGGTACGCGGCCTCTTCTCCAAAAAGTGTAATTCCAGTAACCCTTAGGCGTATCGAAACACCCCTGCCTGTACTGAAACGCCCTGGCCTTATTTGCCAAGCCGTACCGATACGGTCCCCCGCGTATCGGTACGCCTGGGCCTGTAATGTCAAAATTAACTGGTTTTCTACCCTATCTTAGATGCAATTAACCCCTAGCAACTTGCATACATGTTGATCAACACTTGAATATACACAAACTACCATTTACATCAAGTTAGGCAACTCATACAACCTCACATTTCCAAAGGACCATTCTAGAGGCATGCTTCCTAAACCATTTTGCCAAACATACCAAAATGCACATTTAAACCATTCTCAGCATAAGCAACATGCCAACACACTCAACATATCATATTAAACCTAGTCAAACCAGAACAACATAGCAACCCACAAAGAAACTCTAGATGCATACCTAATAATCCATTCAACCTCAACCATAGGCAAATAACAACATCAAACTAAAAAACATATAACCATCATCAAAAACCAACATAAAATCATTCTAGAGAACCTCAATGCAACGGATTTACAATTCCCAAGAACCATGGCGAACACATTGCCTTATTAAACCGAAACGTAAATCGAGTTCATACTCAAAAGTAGTTTATCTCTTGGATCCTTACAAACCTTGCCTTTGATGCCCCGAACTTTAATGCTCTGAATCATTAGGGAAAAGAGAGCATAAGCACACATGTTTAGTGTGGATGCTCATAAACAATGATGCACTAAAAACCATTTAAAAACCACATGCTTGCTTTTCCCAAAACATGCTTACAACCTAAGCATTTTCCATGATTCCAAACGAATCAAAACATAGTAATCTTTATATAACATCATATACAATTCATGCTTAAATCCCAAAACATTTTAAACAAACCATGCTTAAATACCAAATCATTACAAACAAGGTTCAACACATGAACTCTCTCATATATTGGCATTTATAGTGACCCCGATAGACTATCTCTATCCTATACACATATCGGATACACGGATCTCTCATACCATGCCTAGTTAAACCGCATGATATCTCGAACCTACCTAGTTAGACCACAAGATTTGACACCCTCGCTTAGTTAACCGCAAGATCTCACCCTTGCCTAGTTGAACTGTAAGTATACCGACCTTACCTAGTTAATACGCAAGATCACCATCAATTTAGGTTGCCTAGTTAAACCGCAAGTCCCAAATGAGGTCCCCAACAGTTCGAGTGGCCTTGTTACACCGCCATACCTTAAGGACCCATGGCCGTGATCGATTTTGTTCATATTTTATAGTGTACTTTTAATCCTATAGCATGCCAACTATATTCGATTGTTTGCTCACCTTGTCACATAGCCAATATACCATTTACTTACTATTTTACAATGCATTTAATAACACATCACATATGCAAATCTCATTGCCAATGCAATAACACCATTCCCAACCGGAATGAAAACCAATGCTCAATAGCATTTAATATACTTTCAAACCCCTGCATTACCAGTAAGTAAATCATACCATGTTTATCACCAAAACTTGCAAACAACATGTTTACATCTAAGCTAATTCTCAAGAGCAAAATAAGGGAAACTTACTTCCGAGCTTAGATAAGTGTCTCACGCTTACCCTAAACTCACAACAACCTTTCTAAACCTTTGTAAAGTATTTAAAACTAGTTTCCACTCATCGATTGTTAGAGTATGCCTAAAGACCAATCATGAGATGATTGTAACCACATACTTACTTTACCAGTTCTATTAAGGCATTGCCATTTATTATTTTCGGTTATATTTATGTGTTCTTTATATATAAGCTGTATGATAATAAAGTCCATAGAATAATATGATTATTCTTAAAAGGTCCATAGCCAAGTATTATCGCAGGCTTGGATAACGATAATACATTAAAGGCTATTGTATAGTTGATTGATGGCTAAGTGTTGTCATTGCCATGGAGATGTCAAAATCAATACATGAGTATGTTTTAGAGAACAACATACTGGAATGACCCGCTATGAGCATGTTTCTTGGATTATTATGTGACAGTCACAAGCATGTTTATAGTGATGACTAATTGTATGATCCTCAGACTTGAGATCATTATTATCTCGACATCTATAGTCTCATGTTTTGATACAGTTAAAAGTGTGCCATAATTGGTTGCATCATAAAGACTGGTATTGGACATGCCACAATATATGTAGTGAGATTTAGGTGATCAACATAGGATTTGTCCCTCTGCCATAATAGGAGTAATATCATAGGCCACTTGATCGAGTGAGACTAGAAACGCATGGCCATGCTCGAATAAGCTGATATGAGATATCATAAATTATTAGTTTGTTATAGTCTACTCAAGATATCAAGAAATGTTAGATGGACTATACAAGTGTGACTATTCCATGACTTGTGTCCAATCTAGATATAAATGACAAAAGGATGTAATGCAAGAAAGAGAGTTAATCAAATAGAGGTTATGTCGAATCATGACTTCTTGTAACTTAGGTGACAATGATACATTGCTAGACGTCACTCACTGTTTGTAATATTAGAATTGTTCTAATATTTACTACTAATATTACAAGAACATACGGGGTCACACCCTATGGTTTGATCAAGCAAATGTTAAACGAATAATACACGTACAAAGTTGTTGTACATAAATGAAGATATAATTAAAATTTATGTATATTTTGATATATATATATATATAGATTTTGATTATTTGAATTTAAATTTTATATATATTTGATATATATAGAATTTAAATTAGTCTGAATATAAAGGATAAGCATTAAAGGAGAGTAATTAAATGTAATTATAACTTTTTAATGCATGAAATTCGTAAATAGTCAACAACTCTAATTCAAGTTGAATTAGGGTTATTTGCATTATAAAAGGAACATAAGGGTCTAGCAACCACTTATGCTTTTCGCGAAAATTCTCTAAACAGCTTAGAGAAAAAAATTATTTGCTTGCAACTGGGTGAACTGAGTAGAGGTCGGGACGTTTTCGTTGCGACTAAGGATTCGAAACGCGTGATTGTGATTGCATCTCCGTTCTCTTCTACCTCTTTCCATACGAACTAAAGTAGTTTCTCTGCATCCTTCTTCCCAATTTCGATTAATCGTACATGGCTCACTGGTGAGATCGCCAGATATTTTTTTCGATGCGCAATGGGGTGTACCGGCGGTCCCTACATCAATACGCCTCACCTTCCTTGCCAACGTGAAACAAGCTCCCGACAAGCAACCAAACAACGTCAAGATTCGTCGCCTTGATTATCCCAGTTTTCAACACATAAAACCAAAGGATAAATGCATTCAAACCATTGCCTAATAGCAATCTCCCATAGATCCCAAGTTGCCCACTCAAAAACCATCTGAAACATACCGAAATCATCATCAAACGCTTCTGAAACTTAACCCAGCCATAAAACAACAACTCAACCCATCAACCAACATCTAATAACATCCAAAAACCCTTTCCTAACATTCTTTTACCTCCAACAAAGATTAAACTCGATTATCTCCACAATAACTCAAAACTAGCAACCTAAACAATTAGAGATTCAAGAATTTCGGGATTCTATTGATAAAAACAACTTATCAACATCAAAACACATCCAAAACATATATTAAATCAATCTCAAATACTTGAAATACGATCCACTTCGAAAATCACCATGTTTCATCAATATTTCCAAAATAACTCAATTAAACATTGATAAAACATTAAAATCACATTACAACTTATAAATCAAGGATCAAATACTTGGGAATATCAATAAAGAACCATTTAACAGAGGAGATCATGAACCTTACCCATGTTATGTGATTTATCCTTCAATTGGCTTGTTTAAAGCTAAGAAAATATAAGATTTCAATGAGATTTTGCAAAACAAAGTTAAAGAATCAAATTAAAATCAATAATCTGAGTGAAAAGAGTTCCTTACCTCTGGATTTTGATAAAATTCTGAGTGTTTGGAAGAAAAGAAGTTGAGAGAAAAGGTTTAGGAAAAGTTACGTGAATTTCTTTTAAAAGCTAATAACTAGCTTGGATATTTAATCCTTATTAACAGCCTTTTAAAACACATGTTTAAAATGATTTAATTGAAGAGAGAAACCACCAGCAAACACTAAGTAGATTAGCTCCTTGAGGATTCTAAGGATTTGACCCTTTTGATTTTAGTCACTTTAAAACAGTTTTCAAAAATCGCATTTTGGTCACTAACCCAAAATGTCATATTTCCAAATTCCCTTTTCTAAAATTGATTCCACCAAAAATCAGTATATATTTAAAATGATTTTTAACTATTTTCCATATTTTTATCTTACCAAAAAATATACTGTCTCGAATCTCTGACCCGGTCCACCAAACCGCCTAATAAACCTCAAAACCACTAAGCCCAAAACTGGGGTGTTACAACTCTTCCCCACTTAAGAAATTTCGTCCCCTAAATTACCTGGAGGAAACAGATGCGTAAATTGCTCCTTCATATCCGCCTTGCTTTCCCAAGTAGCTTCCTCAACACCTCGGTGTCGCCACAAGACCTTCGCGAGCTCTATCGTCTTACCACGTATAACCTTCTTGCTAGCGTCGAGGATCTCCACGGGTTCCTCCTCAAAGGATAGATCTGACCTTAACTCTACATCATCCACCGGCATAACATGCAATGGATCTGATCGATATCTCCTCAACATCAAAACATAGAACACATTATGAATTTTCTCCAACTCAGGAGGCAACCTCAAACGGCATGCCACAGGACCCACACACTCAATAACCTCGTATGGTCCAATAAACCTCAGACTATGCTTACCCTTTTGTCCGAATCACATCACCTTTTTCCACGGTGACACTTTCAAGAATACGCGATCGCCTGCCGCATATTCAACCTCTTTACGCTTCAAATCTACGTAAGATTTATGCCGATCCGTAGCCGCTTTCAACCAGTCTCACACAAGCTTTTCCCCCACCTCAGCCCAACATAAGGGCGTACGACACCTCTGGCCATATAACGCCTCATAATGTGCCATCTGTATACTCGCCTGATAACTGCTATTGTAAGCAAGCTCAACTAAAGGCAAGTGCTTCTCCTAGGTTCCTTGAAACCCGATAATACAACACCTCAGCATATCCTCTAAAACCTGGATAACCCGTTCAGACTACCCATCCGACTGAGGATGGTACTCAGTGCTAAAACTCAACCTCGAACCCAAGGCTTGGTGCAAACTCCTCCAAAACCTTACCGTAAACCTCGGATCTCTATCCAAAACGATGGATTTAGGTACACCATGCAAGCGCACAATATTCACTATATACAAATCTGCCAATTTGTCCAAGGTGTACGTTGTATGCATTGGCAAGAAATGTTCACACTTTGTGAACCGGTCAACAATCACCCAAACGGAATCCTTCTTAGCCGGTGTCAACTGTAAACCTGTTACAAAATCCATGGTGATTCTCTCCCATTTCCACTCCAGAATTTTCAGCGGTTGCAACAACCCAGATGGAAATTAATGTTCAACCTTAATCCGCTGACATACTATGCACTTAGAAATAAACTTAGCCACATCCTTTTTCAACCCAACCTAGTAGTATACCTCCTTCAAATCACGATACATTTTAACACTACCAAGATGCATAGCAAAAAGACTAGAGTGTGCCTTCATCAAGATAGCGTGCCTCAACTCCGGATCATCTGGCACCACTATTCGACCCTTGAAACACAAAACTCCATCATCATCAAAAATAAAATTCCGTCGGATTACCATCTACAATATCCTTAACATGCTCAACCAACAAATCATAATACGTTGCTTAGCTTTAATCAATTGTGATAGCATAGGCTTAACTTGCAATTCAGCCAGCAAACCGCCATCCTGCGTCACACTCAACCTTGCAAACATAGTCCGAAGCTCAACCGCGACCTTACGACTTAATGCAGTCGCCACTACATTGGCTTTACCAGGATGATACTCAATTTTCAAGTCGTAATCCTTAAGCAACTCCAACCATCTATGTTTCCTAAGATTCAAATCTTTATGGGACATCAAATACTTCAAGCTCTTGTGATCAGTAAAGATAACGCACTTCTCTCCATAGAGGTAATGTCGCCAAATTTTCAAAGCAAAAACCACGGTCGCAAGCTCCAAATCATGAGTTGGATAATTGCGCTCATGAACTTTCAACTTCCTCGATGCAAAGGCCACAACTTTCCCATCCTATATTAGCACACAACCCAAGCCAACATATGACGCATCACTAGAAACCACAAACTCTTTCCCATATTCAGGCTAAATCAACACAAGAGCGTGCGTCAGAACTTCCTTCAACTTCTCAAAACTGTGTTGATGCTTTTCCGTCCACACATAAGGAACATTCTTCTATAACAACTTGGTCAACGGTGTTGCAATACTCGAGAACCCCTCAACCAAACGGCAATAATAACCAGCCAACCCAAGAAAACTACGCACCTCAAACACAGACTTAGGTGGCTTCCAATTGAGAATAACCTTAATTTTCTGTGGATCAACGCGAATACCCTCCGCGAAAACCACATGACCAAGGAATGTCACTTTCTTGAGCCAAAACTCACACTTGCTCAACTTAGCGTACAACTGATTATCCTTCAACACTGGCAACACTATCCGCAAATGCCGAATATGCTCTTCCTCGGTATAAGAGTACACGAGAATATCATCTATGAACACCACCACGAACTAATCAAGATACCCATGGAACACTCTATTCCTCATGTCCATAAACACAACCGGGGCATTTGTCAAACCGAAAGGAATGAATAGAAACTCATAATGCCCATACCTCGTACGAAACACGGTTTTATGCACATCCACATCCTTAACCTTCAACTAGTAATACCCCAATCTTAAATATATCTTGGAAAACACCGATGCTCTACGAAACTGATCGAACAAGTCATCAATCCGCGGCAACGGGCACATGTTATTTACTGTCAACTTGTTCAACTGACGATAATCAATGCACATACGCATTGTACCATCCTTATTTTTCACGAAGCGAACAGGAGCACCCCACGAAGAAACACTTGGTCGAATGAACCCATGGCCCAACAACTCCTGAAGCTGAGACTTTAATCCTTCAATTCTTTCGGTGCCATCCTATAAGGAGCAATGGACACCGGTGTGGTATCCTCGTATGTCTCAATACGAAACTCCACCTCTCTATCCAGAGGTAAACCCGACAACTCCTCAGGAAAAACCTCAGAAAAGTTACAAATAGTCTGAATGTCCTGCACTTGAACACCCTTGGCTACCGGATTCATAACAATAGCCAAATAAGCTTGGCAACCATCAAACATCATCTTCTCCGCTCTAACAGCCGAAACCATAGTGGACAAGAACTTAACATTCTTGCCAACCACCACAACTTCATAATCGTCGGCCAACCTTAAAAAAGTCCTCTTGGATTCACAATCCACAACTGCTTTGTGCTCACTCACCCAATCCATACCCAAAATGATATCAAAACCATGGAATGGCAATTCCATTAGATCTGCGGCAAACTCATGACCTTGCACCACCAAAGGACAACGTCGATACAACCTTATTGTTGTAACTGTCTCCTCAAAAGAACTTGTGACTAACAAACCAACATCTAAGATCTCAACAGGAACATTCAGCAAAGATACATGTTCACTCAAGATATATGAATGCGTAGACCCCGAATCAATCAAAGATAACAATGACAAAGATTGTAAAGTGAAAGTACCTGCGATCATATCCGTGTCATTATGACCCTCTCGGTGAGCAAAGACCCGAGTCGGGCCACCACCTTCAGGTCTGACCACTGCAGCATAAGCCATACCCCTCTGACCATCCTTGCGCCTCTAAAATTTATCCCTGCCATGGCCTCAACCCCTAGTAGGTGTAACAACATGTGCTGGTACATCTCTCACCGCTCGAGGACAATCATGCTTCAAGTGATCAGATGAGCCACAAATCCAACAAGCTTCAGCATTACCCTAGCACATACCCACGTGACGCCTACCGCATCGCTCACACTCTGATGTAACACGAGCCTCCTAAGCACCCTATCCAACTCCACCACCATGCCTATGATCTGGCTTATATCTTTTATCCCTGAATCTCCTATTTTGCCTCCCAAAATAGCTAGAGTTAGCCACCTTTTTACCCAAATTCACACCTATAGCCTGAACTGGTGCACCCAAGGACTGCTCAATATCCTTGGACCGATTGACCAACATATCGAAATCCGTGTAATTTGCAACCAGGAGATACATCTTAATGTCCTTAACAAGACCATAATAGAACCTGTCACATCTCTATTGGTCATCTGGAACCAACCAGAATGGAAACAAGCAATGATGGGGTGTTTGAGTGCAATCTTATTTGGTGCAGTTCAACCTGTTTATGCATTCTCACTAGGATTTATGGTGTTAGTGTATTTTTTAACCAACCACGATGAGATTAAGGAGAAGACAAAGATCTACTCCTTATGCTTTCTGGGTTGTCGGTGTTTTCATTGCTGACTAATGTTGGCCAACATTATAATTTCGCCTATATGGGAGAGTACTTGATAAAGAGGATTCGAGAGAGGATGTTTTCAAAGGTACTGACATTCGAAGTAGGCTGTTTCGATCGGGATGAGAATTTAAGTGGTGCTATCTGCTCTAGACTTGCCAAGGATGCCAACGTGTTATTCTAATCTGAATCAAATACACTTGCATATTTAATAAATTTTCAAGTCTTGGAATAATCGAAGCCAAACCAGATTTTTGGTTTAATTATTATCTTTGTTTTGGCAGCTAAGAGCCTTGGTAGGTGATAGGATGGCATTGATCGTACAAACAATGTCGGCAGTAACCATAGCTTGCACCATGGGGTTGGTTATAGCTTGGAGGCTTGCACTTGTTATGATTGCGGTTCAACCTATCATAATCGCTTGTTTCTACACCAGACGCGTGTTGCTTAAAAGCATGTCTCAGATGGCTATTAAAGCCCAAGGTGGAAGCAGCAAGCTGGCTGCAGAGGCAGTTTCCAACCTTTGAACCATCACCGCCTTCTCATCCCAAGACCGAATCCTAAAAATGCTCGAACAGGCTCAAGAAGGTCCTCGAAGAGAGAGCATCCGCCAATCATGGTTTGCCAATATCGGTCTCGGCACGTCTCAAAGCCAAACAACCTGCACTTGGGCCTTAGACTTTTGGTTTGGTGGTAAACTCATATCTCAAGGCTACATCACTGCGAAAGCTTTGTTCGAGACCTTCATGATCTTGGTAAGCACCGGCCGTGTGATAGCCGATGCCGGAAGCATGACTTTCGACCTCGCCAAGGGCTTGGATGCTGTTGGATCAGTCTTTGCTGTATTGGAACGATACACAACTATTGAGCACGAAGATCCTGATGGATACAATCCTGAAATGATATCAGGCCATGTTGAACTCTGTGACATAGACTTTGCATACCCAGCCCGGCCAAACATTATGATCTTCAGAGCCTTCTCACTCAAAATAGAAGCAGGAAAATCAACTGTACTGGTTGGACAAAGCGGGTCAGGTAAATCAACAATCATTGGATTAATTGAGAGATTTTATGATCCAATGGAGGGTGCAGTGAAAATTGATGGTAGAGATATAAGGTCATACCAGCTTAGGTCACTAAGGAAACACATAGCACTGGTTAGCCAAGAGCCCTCATTATTTGCAGGCACCATAAGAGGAAACATTGCATATGGAGCATCTGATAAGATGGATGAATCACAGATCATTGAGGCAACCATAGAAGCCAATGCTCATGAGTTCATTTCAGGGCTAAAAGATGGTTATAATACATGGTGTGGAGATAGGGGAATGCAGCTCTCTGGAGGGCAAAAGCAACGCATTGCAATAGCAAGAGCCATACTGAAGAACCCTGGAGTTTTGCTGTTAGATGAGGCCACAAGTGCACTTGATAGTCAATCAGAGAAAGCAGTGCAAGATGCACTTGAGAGGGTCATGGTTGGGAGGACCAGTCTGGTGGTTGCTCATAGGATAAGCACCATTAAAAACTGTGACCAAATTGTTGTGCTGGACAAAGGGAAGGTGGTGGAGAAAGGGACCCATCAATCCTTGTTGGCTAAGGGTCCCAGTGGAGCTTACTTCTCACTGGTTAGCCTTCAAATGAGACCCCCACAACACAACTGAAACTATTTGAAGGTTAGATTAGGCTTTTTTTATAGTTTCCATCCAAATTTTGATGGTAAAAGGCCTAACTTACAATATATATATATATATATATAAACTCTTATTTTCTTCCTTTTTATTGTCCATGCCTTCGGTAGAAGAAATTATTATATGGTCCCGGCTCACCACGTCATTTATGGTCTTATCCAATGAAATCCATTCATTTAATGATATGTAGGAAAGAGGTGAAAATTCACCTTGGAAAAAATAAGATGGAAAATTATCATTGGATAGGACCATGGATGACGTGGTGAGCCAAGCCCATCTAATAATTTTTCCTTCTATAGAGCCGCTGAAAGAGAGATGGCAATTCCTGTAATATGAGCTTTTGATTTTTCAATTCTGATAATAAATTCTTACTTTTATGTGTGAAAATGTACTCATGCAATATTATAAAGGCTTAAATGAAAAACCAGACTTTAAATTATGTTTTTTTATTTGTTTTTGGCCCTTAAACTAATTTTTGGTCAAAATAAGTACATAAACTATTATTTATGGTCAACTTTAAGTTTCTAAACTATTTTTGGTCAAAATAAGTATCTAAACTATGTCATTTTTTCTTTAGTCCCTAAATTATCTATTTGTCAAAAAAATCTTTGTGATGTGTCAACATCTTATAGGTCAAAATAATTTTTGTGACTTTAGATAACTAACAGACTTAAAGTGATCAAAAATAATAGTTTAGGTACTAATTTTGACAAAAAAATAATTCAAGGGCTAAAAGCAAACAAACGGTGTAGTTTAGGGGTTGATTTTTCATTTAAGTCTATTATAAATAGGAGTGAGCAAAACTCAACTTGAAAAAATCCTTTTTTATTTCGAGTTATTTGAATCAAGTTATTCAACTCGAATTAACAAGTCAATTTTCGAGTTCGTATCAAGTTTGGATTTGCTAGCTCGAAAAACTGAAAAATTGATTCTTATTATTTTATGATTTAATTTCTTATTTTCTTAGTTATTCAATTTCTCCTTCATGTTAAGTCTATTTTTTTTATCAAATTTGAACCACATGCTCCTAAACCACAGTAGAATACAAGTGCAACTTCAATTCCTCATTTTTTTATTTTTTATTTCTTCGGTTTAAGTCCAGTTTTGACCAAATTTAAACCACATGTCACACTACCACTATAGAATATCTATGTAAATCCAATTTATATTTTTAATAACAAAATTATTCTTTTTAAAATTTATTCCCTCAACTTTGCATTGTATTCAATTTGGTCCTTCAACTGCATTTTTTTGTAAATTATTTATTCGTATTAATTTATTGACTCCATTATTCTCCCATCAATATTTTATCCTCAAAACTCCTTTAAAAATATTATTATAAATATATTTTATAGTTTTAGAAGATATTTGATTTATTAAATAACATTACACCTAGAAAAAGAATATGAAGAAATATGTGTATATCTTATGTGTTCAGAGGAAGTTGTTTAATTAAATCGGAACCAACTCGTATCATAATATTATATATAATTACAATTAAAATTGAAGAGAAACTCGAAAACCTAGACATGATTCAACTCAAAAAAATTAAATAAAGTTAGAGTTATAAAACATGACTCGTTAACTCGACTAACTTAAAATTTTTCGACTCGATCGAATATTCACTCATAACCACAAAAGAAAGATACTAGCCAAGTTTAAATGGGGAGAATATTCTCATTAGTAACCGTTGGAAGCAAATAAAGACGCTGCTCTCAATGTTAGAACCTGGGTAAGAGTTTGGGGGGCTAATTTAAAATTTTTAAAAAAATCGAAGGCTTAAACTAAAATTTAAAAAAAAATGAGGGTTTAACTAAAATGTTTAATAATTTTAAGAGATTTAATGACAACTTTTAAAAATTGTGAGAGATGATTTAATTAAAAATATTTGAAAATTTAAAGTTTAATATAATTTTTTAAAAATCTTGAGAGGGACAAATTAATTTTTTTAAAAATTATAAGGGTTAAATTCTAATTTCTCAAAAATTTTGAGGACCATGGCCCACTAATCCCTTTTATGTTACACCACTGGTTGCTTCTTCTATTATCATTTGGAATTTGACGATAAATACTTCGAACTCACCAACGTTTTTTAACATGAACACACCGACATTTTATTCAAAAAGTAAACAATGAAACAAAAACAATGTGAGCAAAAACACCGAGAAACAATTGGGAAACCAAGGCCCAGGAGAACAATACAAATGAAGCCTAGAAAACAGAATCCAACAGAAACAAAAATAAAAGCAGAGCAACAAAGAACATGAACATAAAGGAAATACAAGCAAACAAACAAACAAGGACGGGGAGACTCATCCAGCAAACACAATAGGCAAGAGAAGCTAAAACGAGAACAATCCAACAAATTCAAACTCCATTGTTTGTCAGTCCTAGGTCATAGCAGGGTAGGGACAGTTGCAGGAATGTGGAGAGGATGCCATAGCTATCATCGCGTAAAGATCTTTAAATCGTCAGCAGAGATTTAAATAGCGTTCGCGGTCGCGTTTTCTGTCGCATCGCGGTTGTGGACATAACGGAGGCTATTGCGGTCATTGCGGGTGTCGCAATCGTGAATTTTTTTAAAATTTGCACAACTTATTGTAAAACATAATAATAATAATAATAATTATTATTATTATAAAAAGTTATTTTAATGAAAATTAGAGTATTTTTTAAACAAAAATAAACATAAATAAATTAAAATATATTAAAAAAATATCTATTATAATTGTGATATAGGAGATTAAATTCCTTACGATTTTATCAAAGAGTTCTTTTCCACCGGCAAACTCAAGAAATATATATATATATATATATTTGTTCTACCAATCAATACCTAAATTAAAAAAAATGATCAAGATAAATATCAACAATAGGAGAATTTAATTATAAATATAAAAGTTACTTTTAATGATTTTTAGAGTGTTTTCCAACACTTATAAAAGGATTTAATTGAAAGGAAATAAGACTTAGAGACTCAATTGGAAGTTTCATTATGGATTTGAGGACTTAAATGAAAATGGAATAAAACAAAACATCTTAATTAAACTAAAAATCTACCTTAAAAGACTAAATTGTAAGGGTAATAAAATCTTTAACCTCTCTGAAAAGTCACTAAAACTAGAACCCTCCTTGCCGCCATTTACCCTTTTTAATGTTTTAACTTCATCTTCCTCGCTTTCTTTCCCGCCCATTCTCTGCAATATTTTCATCCTCCCCATTTTCATCTACGGCCACCAACTATTCACTGTCCGTGAAATGCACCACACGCACCTTCAACTCCTCACCCCGTTCCGAGCAAACCCCTATCAGCCATTTCTTCTCTCCTTCGGTCGTTAATGAGATTCGAGCCAAAAAACCTTCGACGAACTATCCACGATTGGTCTGAAAACGGAGATAGCGTCCCGTTATCACCGTTACGAACCGCTATACCGTTATAATTGCAGCCGCGACAGACCGTTATCGACGTGATTCCGTTACACACCGTGATTTCCTCCGACTACAATTTCGGACGGCGGCGCGACCGTAATTTAATGGCCGTTATCGCGTTAACGGAGCACTATTTAAATCCCTGATCATCGGTAACAGAGCCAAGAGGAAGAATTAGAGTCAGGGGATTCAATCTATTAATCTTCTATTAGAGAGGGTTCGCTGACAAAAAACTGTCAAATAAAATATTAAGAATTAGCGTTGTTTCTACTAAAACTACTTTCGTTAGAGCGAGACACCCTAACCCACCTTTAAGACGCTTCCCAAATAAAAAAATTGGGCCAGAGAGAGAGACTCCCATAGAGCATGCTAAGAATAAAAAAAAAAGAAATACAAATAAACTGAGAGAAAAAAGAACATTCGGACACAAAAGAGAAAATAATAAAAATAGGGTCGGACGACTCTTGAAAAAATAGAAACATTCAAAAATACCAACTTCGGGCTTACAAAATAAAAGGGAAAAGGCGATTAAAACCGCTTTGGGAATTTTCTCTGTAGGCGCAAGTTAGCAGGCCTAACCGCTTTGGGAATTTTCCTCGTTTCTTGCTTGATTCTTCATGGATTATGCTTGGGTTTACTTGATGTCGTCTTGTTTTCTTGTTTCCTTTTGATTCCTTATTCTTTTTTATCTTTTTCTTTGATGGCGACGGTGGATTGGAGGGGTTTTTTCATTGGGGGCGGCGATGAACAAGCACTTGAGTTCTTCCCTCCGGTTATCTCCGAGGATTCGTTCGCTGTTGATCCACCTCCTGAGCTGTTTGCTGAGGGAATTTCTGATTGGAAAAATTCTCTTGTGGGGCAATTTATTGGGGCAGCACCAAATTTTGTTGCGTTGAGGAAAACTGTCGAAGCACTTTGGGGAAAATCGTCTTTGTCTAAGGTTAGCTTAGCCGGATCTAATCTCTATGTTTTTTCTTTTGTGAGTGCTGATGCCAGGGACTGGGTTCTTGAGAATGGTCCTTGGCATATACAGCACAAGCCTCTTGTGCTTAGGAAATGGGAGCCGAATCTTAAAAGGCTGGATTTTGATTTGGCAAGGATGCCTATTTGGGTGCAATATACAATGTTCCGTTAGAATTATTCTCCAGGAAAGGGTTAAGCTATATCTCTAGGGCCCTAGGTATTCCTCTGTACATGGATTCAATCACTGCCACAAGAGAACGCTTAGAGTTTGCTAAGGTTTGTATAGAAGTTACTGCGGGGCAGAAGATACCACGCACCATCCCTATTAAACTTCAAGATAAATCAACTGCAATTGTTAGAGTGAAAATTCCCTGGATGCCATCGTGTTGTTCTCACTGTAAAATTTTTGGGCATTCTGATGCTATTTGTCCGATGGTGAAGGATATGCACCCTGTTAAACCTGTTGTGAAAGGCCCTGAGTGGAGAATCAAGTCAGGAAAAAATCTGGATGCTACTTTTGGTGGGGGAATTACTGTATCTGAGGCCATTTGTTTGAAGAATGCGAATGTTGAGCTAGATGCAGTATGTTCAGGTGTTGGTCATACTGGTAATGCTAGCATAGTAGAGGTTGCACATGTTGAGCTAGTCTCCATGGCCGAGGCCATTGTGGCTCTGTTGTAACATCCTTAGTTGAAAAAAATAAAAATGAAAAATGAAAGGAAAAGAAATGAATGTGGGAAAGATGCATATTGGGGGAATCAAACCTGCACCCTCTAACCTTTAAGCCCAAACGCCCAACCATCTTAGCTAAGTAAGCTCTTGGTTATCAAATGTACCGGGTTTATTTTAGATTATAACTGTCTGAGTTTTGAGAAAGAAATAATAAATAAATAAAATGTCCCAACCACCCCCATTTAATACCCAATTATTTTCGAGCCAAAACCCCCCAACTTTTTTCAGACCCTTCATCCTTCTCCCAAAAATTAAATTGTCGGCCACCTTCCTGATCTGTTTCATCGTTTGACGGTGTCGTGCACTGCCGTCACCCAGCCCACCATCGTCATACACTGATCTCGGCAATCATCACCACTTGTCGTGCTGCGTCTCGGAGAACAGCTTAAAGGTTTGGCAGAAATCTAATCTTTCGCCCTTTTGTTCCTCGTCTTTTTTTTGCCATACCAGTCACCGGTAAGGAACATCGGTAGTGCAGCCTTGCTCGGCGTGTCGAGCCGTGAAAAACACTGGCCACCGATCACCAAGCCAACGCCGGCAAAGGCTTCAACGGAGCTTTGACAAACCGACTGGTTCTTCTCCGATTTGGGTAGGTTGGTAAGTTTTTTCGGTAAATCTCGGTTATTCAAGTTTGGATCGAGTTATTTTTTGTCTTTTCGGCCATTCTGGCCGTGCGTGGCAATCACGCGCCACCGTGGGCAAATTTCGGCCACCTTGGACAGTGGCCCATGAACTGAGCTGGCCAGACCGGTCTTAAACCCTGTCTGGCCTTGAACCGAATCCTTAAACCAGCCCAAAACCATCAGCCGATTTGATAACCCATTTGTTATATCTTGGTTGGGCCGTCCTGTTTTAAGGCCCACTGATTTTGGGTATTAAACCCGGCTCGTAACCGACCCGACCCGTAACCGACCCGGCCCGTGACTGATCCAGCTCGACTGGGTCAACCCGTTGACCAAGTCAACTCAGTGAGTGAACTCGCCCAAGTCAACCCGGTTGATTGATGACATCAGCGTTGACCTTGACTGATGATGTCATCGTTGACCTTGACCGATGACGTCAGCGTTGACCATGACTGATGACGTCAACATTGATTTTGACCAGAAAGTCAAATTTTTTGAAAACCCATATTTTATATTTTTCTGACATTCTGAGTCCATTTTGAAGTCAGTTTTGTGAAATTCGAACCCGAAACCTCCAAATTGGACCGTGAACCCAAACTTAAGTTTGTATTTAATTATTCAATTAAAGTAAATTATGAATAAGGATTTATTTTTGAAATTGTGTAATTGAAGGTATTGGTATGTTTTGAAAATGAATTATTCAGTTAAAGTGAATTATGAATAAGTATTAAAAGTATTCGAATGGAGTATCTTGAAGCAACTGGTATAGCCTAAGTCTAGGTAATACACTACTACCTCTAGCATGCTTGATGATACATGTTGGTTTATGACTAGTGCATGAAATCATATCAAGTATGCCATTGATTTCCCTTAAGGCACATAACTTTGAGAATAAGAGAATGATAATTATTACAATCTAAGTACTCGAATAAGAAATTTGAGGAACCTTAAGGATCTCCGAGCTCAGTAAGCAATTATTAAGACCATTAACTTCCAAATTTGGGTTATGTTTAATAAAAGAGAAAATTTTCGAATCTTTGGTTCAGCGATATGACAAAAATACCCATGATGCTTAAAATGACAAAAGTACCATTGACGCCTAAAATGATTAAATTACCCCTAAAATGAAATAGAATGGCCAAGAACATTTGTGATTTAAGAAAAACAACTGATTTACCTGAAATTTTCTGAACTACTTGATTAAATCCTAGTAATAAGATTCAAACTGTTGTTAATGAAAATACTGGGATTCCCTTGAATTCTGAATAAATCTTTGAGGAGAAAATTATGGGAAACTCCTTGTATGTCAGATTAATCAAAATGTTAGAAAATTCGGGATTGATTATAATGATTGAAATGAGTGAGAGAATCAATAATACGGATTTGGTCAAATTGGAAAATAACCCAAAATGTCATCGGGTTTTGGAATTTCTAAATTAACTGAAATGACGAATATGCCCCCGAGTCCCAAAATAAATGGATGGGTTGGAGGATCTAAAAGGACCAAGATGGGTGAATTAACGTCAAGTGTGTTAATGATTGAAATACCCTCCTGACTAAAGATAAGCGAAAGATTAGAAAATCATGAAAATTCTGATAGACTATAAATGACCGTAATGCCCCTATAGTTTGAGGCATGACTTGTGTAAATCATCCATTCTTGACACTGTAACAATAATGGAAAAAATTACTACATAAATACATGTTCAAACTTTCTAGGCTTGTTCCGAGAAAATATGTGACAATGATTTGTTCAGATGTACAACGTAGCCAAAATTAAAAACATATAAGGTGTACCAAATTTGAACGCTTGGGAAGTAATGCATTGATGAGATGTGTTTAGTGAAATGGCCTTGGAAGCCAGGCAAATTGTTATCAATCATTAGCTTTTCAAATTACCGACTTAACCCTATCTAGGACATATTAATGAATCACCCCACCTGAAGGTTGAAATAACCAGAATATGTAAAATATACTTTCTGATATATTATCGTGACTATCTGTTCGATTTAAAAGAATGATTGTTTTATAAAATGAAAGTCCAATATCTGATTTTTGATGATTTCCTATCTACTTGCTAAAATGATATTTTCTGGGGTATTATTGGGAATATGATTTGAAGTCTTGTAGGCAGCTCTGATCAAGCTAACCTCCAAATAGGCTTTATGCCTCCAGATTGGCTTTGTGCCTCCAGTTAGGCTTTATGCCTCCAGATAGGATTTGTGCCTCCAGTTAGGCTTTATGCCTCTAGATAAGCTTTGTGCCTCCAGATAGGCTTTATGCCTCCAAATAGGCTTTGTGCCTCTAGTTAGGCCTCCTACCCCCTTCGGGCCTAGGACCAGCCTCCAATTATGGGGAAATTACTTTTGGTGTTAGGTTGGAGGGTAGATAGGTAATATTTTTTCATGTCCCTCTTTTTGTTACTGTTGAAATTCTACAGTTGTCTGAAAGATACCGTCCTTCCCGATCTGAAATTGGTAGAACGTGTCAAACCATCTAGCTCAATTCATGTAACCTAACACCTTCATGATTTGTTTTTCGAACCATAGACTTTTGGTCTGATATTCAAGTATTCAAATCCAGGATGATTCTGTACATTTATGTCATATCTAGAATCTGTTGTAACCAAGTTCAACATCATAGTTTTTTGTTTAGCTATATCCCTTTTTGTGCTTATAGCATCTTTTGGTAGTTCTGTATTACTGAGCTTTACCAAGCTCACTTTGTTCACCATTGTAGGTTAAAGGAATCCGATCATGGATCTATGACCGATATCAGTTTGGGAGTTCCCTTGGCGTTGCACGTGGAGTACGTTACATGTGTATTAGGGGGCATATGTGTCACTTTTTTATATGATTAAGTCTGGTTTTCAGTTATGAATAAACAAAATTTTAATATGGTTTAACAGAAATTTTATTTTATACTTTTTAATGTATTTTAAAAAAATTCTTTTGATATTGTTGTGGGTCGCTTCGGTGACCCGAATGTGACATCCTAAATTAGGCATTTTGCATAGGTGGGTTTAGGGGGTTACATTTAGTAGTATTAGAGCTTAGAGTTGTGTCATTTTGGGTAGATCGGCCAATCATCTTTCATAGGGTTTCTGGTCTGTGTATGTCCCTAGATTAAAGACGTACTCTATAGAGCCGAAACTCCGATGTCGAATCATATTCTGTAATAGGTGCATCTAACCATTCTGCCCATAATAACTCGATTTGTACTGGCAAGGAATGTCGGTAATGTTCGTCTATGATTTGGATTAATGTGATGAATTGGAATCTGGATAAAAAACTTGAGATGGTTAATGCTGCAGAAATTGAAGCTCTAATTAAATTTGAGAATAAAAGTTTGATTATGTGAGGTAACCAATATAAGATTACATTAAGGAAGCGATTGCCTGAAATTTTGTTGAAGGTAAGTGATATTCGTTCAAAACCTTGGTTATGTTCAATCGACAATAGAAAAGGCACTTTCCTTGAAAATGTGGCATGGTGTATTGTTATATATCAGCTCTGATTAGAATTTGATGTTTACATCCTGATTCTAAAAAGACCCTATTGGAGGCCTTGAGTACTCGTTTGAATTGCAGTTATACTTTTTCATTTGTAAACTGATGGACAACCTAGTAGGGTAATTCGAATTCTAGAAGACATACTTCGGGGTCGTATGATTAACTTTGTGATAGTTGGAAAGGTTTCTTATCCCTGACTGAGGTTGTTTTAATAACGGTTATGAGATAATTGTTCAGATGGCAACATATAAAGTTTTGTATGGATCCATATGTCGTATTCTGATCAGTCGATCTAAGATGTATGATGGGATGTCTTTAAGTCTAAAGTTAGTCCAAGTGATTGAGAATACTACTAGATTGATGTGTAACCGTCTGTTAGACTCGAGGAATAAGCATACTCTGATAGGCAAGTTTTATTGGGGAAATGAATGGAATTGCAGTTTCTGCATTGATCTAACTCTGGGAAATTTCGAGGTCGAAATTTCTTTTAGGGGGGAGAGTTGTAACATCCCTAGTTGAAAAAATGAAAGGAAAAGAAATGAATGTGGGAATGATGCATATTGGGAGAATCGAACCTGCAACCTCTAGCCTTTAAGCCCAAACACCCAATTATCTGAGCTAAGCAAGCTCTTGGTTATCAAATGTACTGGGTTTATTTTAGATCACAACTGTGTGAGTTTTGAGAAAGAAATAATAAATAAATAAAATATCCCAACCACCCCTATTTAATACCCAATTATTTTCGATCCAAAACCCCCTAATTTTTTTTCAAACCCTTCATCATTCTCCAAAAAATTAATCCGCCGTCCACCTTCCCGATCTGCTCCACCGTCTGACGATTTCGTGTACCGCTGTCACCCAACCCACCGTCATCATGCACTGATCTCGGCTATCATCACCACTCGCCATGCCGCGCCATCGATTGTCTCGGAAAATAGCTTAAAGGTTCGGCAGAAATCTAATCTTTCGCCCCTTTGTTCCTCGTCTTTTTTCGACCATACCAGTCACCAATAACGAACACCGGTAGTGCAGCAGTGCTCGGCGTGTCGAACCATAAAAAAGCCTGGCCACTGATCACCAAGCCGACACCGACAAAGGCTTCAATGGAGCTTTGATAGACCGACCGGTTCTTCTCTGATTTGGGTAGGTTGGAAAGTTTTTTCGGTAAATCTCAGTTATTCAAGTTTGAATCGAGTTATTTTTGGTCTTTTCAGCGTGCTTCCGGCCATTCTGGCTGTGCATGGTGATCACGCGCCACCGTGGGAGAATTTCGGTCACCTTGGACAGTGGCCTATGAACCGAGCTGTCCGGACCGGTCTTAAACCCGATATGGCCTTGAACTGAATCCTTAAACCGGCCTAAAACCCTCAGCCAGTTCGATAACCCATTTGTTATATCTTGGGTGGGCCGACCTTTTTTAAGGCCCACTGATTTTGGGGTATTAAACCTGACCCGACCCGTAACCGACCCAACCCGTAAGCAATCCGACTCATAACCGACCCGGCCCGTGACTAACCCAACTCGACTAGTTAACCCGTTGACCGAGTCAACTCAATGAGTCAACTCGCCTGAGTCAACTAGTTGACTGTTGACGTCAGCGTTGACCTTGACTGATGATGTTAGCGTTGACTTTGACCAGAAAGACAATTTTTTCAAAAACCCATATTTTATGTTTTTCGACGTCCTGAGTCCATTTTGAAGTCGGTTTTGTGAAAGTCGAACCCGGAAGCCTCCAAATTGGATCGTGAACCCGAACTTAAGTTTGTATTTATTTATTCAATTAAAGTGAATTGTGAATAAGGATTTATTTTTGAAATTGTGTAATTGAAGGTATTGGCATGTTTTTAAATTTGAGAGGTCGAAGGACGTCAGTTTCAAACTCATGAATGTTCGAATGGAGTATCTTGAAGCAACTGGTATAGCCTAAGTCCAGGTAATACACTACTGCCTCTAGCATGCTTGATGATACATGTTGGTTTATGACTAGTATATGAAATCATATCAAGTATGCCATTGATTTCCCTTAACGCACATAACTTTGAGAATAAGAGAATGATAATTATTACAATCTAAATACTCGAATAAGAAATTTGAGGAACCTTAAGGATCTCCAAGCTCGGTAAGCAATTATTAAGACCGTTAACTTTCAAATTTGGGTTATGTTTAATAAAAGAGTAAATTTCTGAATCTTTTGTTTAGTGATATGACGAAAATACCCCTGACGCTTAAAATGACAAAAGTACCTTTGACGCATAAAATGATTAAATTACCCCTGAAATGGAATGGAATGACAGAGAACATTTGTGATTTAAGAAAAACAACTGATTTACTTGAAATTTTATGAACTACTTGATTAAATCCTGGTAATAAGATTTAAACCCCTGTTAATGAAAATACTTGGATTCCCTTGAATTCTGAATAAATCTCTGAGTAGAAATTTATGGGAAACTTTTAGTATGTCGGATTAATCAAATTGTTAGAAAATACAGGATTGATTATAATGATGGAAATGAGTGTAAGAATTAATAATACGGATTAGGTCAAATTGGAAAATAACCCAAAATATCCTCGGGTTTTGGAATTTCTAAATTAATTGAAATGAAGAATATGCCCTCGAGTCCCGAAATAAATGGATGGTTTAGAAGATCTAAAAGGACCAAGATGGTTGAATTAACGTCAAGTGTGTTAATGATTGAAATACCCTACTGACTAAAGATAAGCAAAAGATTAGAAAATCATGAAAATTCTAATAGACTACAAATGACCGTAATGCCCTTGCAGTTTGAGGCATGACATGTGTAAATCATCCATTCTTGACACTGTAACAATAATGGGAAAAATTACTACATAAATACATGTTCAAACTTTCTAGGCTTGTTCCGAGATAATATGTGACAGTGATCTGTTCAGATGTACAACGTAGCCAGAACTAAACATTAAAAACATATAAGGTGTACCAATTTTGAACGCTTGGGAAGTAATGCATTGATGAGATGTGTTTAGTGAAATGGCCTTGGAAGCCGGGCAAACTGTTATCAATCATTAGCTCCGCAAATTACCGACTTAACCCTATCCGGGACAGATTAATGAATCACCCCACCTGAAGGTTGAATAACCTGAATCTGTAAAATATACTTTCTAATATATTATTGTGACTATCTGTTTGATTTAAAAGAATGATTGTTTTATAAAATGAAAGTTCAATATCTGATTTCTGATGATATCCTATCTACTGCTAAAATGATATTTTCTGGGGTATTATTGGGAATATGATTTGAAGTCTTATCGCGACTTAGATCAAGCTAACCTCTAAATAGGCTTTATGCCTCCGGATAGGCTTTGTGCCTCAAGTTAGGCTTTATGCCTCCGATAGGCTTTATGCCTCCAGGATAGGCTTTGTGCCTCCCGGTTAGCTTTATGCCTCTAGATAGGCTTTGTGCCTCAAGATAGGTTTTTTGCCTCTAGTTAGGCTTTATGCCTCCAGATAGGCTTTATGCCTCCAGTTAGGCCTTCTACCCCCTTAAGGCCCAGGACCAGCCTTCAGTTATGGGGAAATTACTTTTGGTCTTCGGTTAGAAGGTAGATAGGTAATACTTTTCTCTTGTCCCTCATTTTGTTACTGTTGAAATTCTACAGTTGTTTGAAAGATACCGTCCTTCTTGATCTAAAATTGGTAGAACGTGTCAAACCATCTGGCTCAATTCATGTAACCTAACACATTTCTGATTTGTTTTTCGAACCATAGACTTTTGGTCTGATATTCGAGTATTCAAATCCAGGATGATTCTGTACATTTAGGTCATATCTAGAATATGTTGTAACCAAGTTCAACATCATAGTTTTATGTTTAGCTATATCCCTTTTTGTGCTTATAGCATCATTTGGTAGTTCTGTATTACTGAGCTTTCCAAGCTCACTTTGTTCACCATTGCAAGTTAAAGGAATCCGATCATGGATCTATGACCGAAATCAATTTGGGAGTTCCTTGGCGTTGCACGTGAGTACGATACATGTGAATTAGGGGCATGTATGTCACTTTTTTATATGATTAAGTCTGGTTTTGATTATGTATAAACAAAATTTTAATATGGTTTAACAAAAATTTTATTTTATACTTTTTAATGTATTTTAAAAAATTCTTTTGATATTGTTGTGGGTCGCTTTTGACCCGAATGTGACATCCTAAATTAGGCATTTTGCCATATAGGTGGGTTTAGGGGTTATATTTAGTGGTATTAGAGCTTAGAGTTATGTCATTTTGGGTAGATCGCCAATCATCTTTCATAGGGTTTCAGTCCGTGCATGTCCCTAGATTATAAGACGTACTCTATTGAGCTGGAAATCCGATGTCGAATCATATTCGTAATAGGTGCATCTAACCATTCTGCCCATAATAACTCGATTTGTATTGGCAAGGAATATCGGTAATGTTCATCTATGATTTGGATTAATGTGATGAATTGGAATCGGATAAAAAACCTAAGATGGTTAATGCTAAAGAAATTGAAGATCTAATTAAAATTGAGAATAAATGTTTGATTATGTGAGGTAACCTATTTAAGATTACATTAAGGAAACAATTGTCTGAAATTTTGTTGAAGGTAAGTGATATTCTTTTAAAACCTTGGTTATGTTCAATCGACAAAAGAAAATGCACTTTCCTTGAAAATGTGGCATGGTGTATTGTTATATATCAGTTTTGAATAGAATTTGATGTTTACATCCGATTTTGAAAAAGACCCTATTGGAGGCCTTGAGTACTCGTTTGAATTGCGATTATAATTTTTCATTTGTAAACGATGGACAACCTAGTAGGGTAATTGATTCTAGAAGACATACTTGGGTCGTATGATTAACTTTGTGATAGTTGGAAAGGTTTTTATCCTGATCGAGGTTGTTTTAATAATGGTTATGAGACAATTGTTCGGATGGCAACATATAAAGTTTTGTATGGATCCATATGTCGTATTCGATCGGTCGATCTAAGATGTATGATGGGATGTCTTTAAGTCTAAAGTTAGTCCAAGTGATTGAGAATACTACTAGATTGATGTGTAACCATCATTAGACTCGAGGAATAAGCATACTCGATAGGCAAGTTTTATTGGGAAATGAATGGAATTACAATTTACTGCATTGATCTAACTGGGAAATTTCGAGGCTGAAATTTCTTTTAGGGGGAGAGTTGTAACATCCCTAGTTGAAAAAATGAAAGGAAAAGAAATGAATGTAGGAATGATGCATAATGGGAGAATCAAACCTGCAACCTCTAGCCTTTAAGCCCAAACACCCCAATTATCTAAGCTATGCAAGTTCTTGGTTATCAAATGTACTTGGGCTTATTTTAGATCACAACTGTCTGAGTTTTGAGAAAGAAATAATAAATAAATAAAATATCCCAACCACCCCCATTTAATACCCAATTTTTTTCGATCCAAAACCCCTAATTTTTTTTCAAACCCTTCATCATTCTCCAAAAAATTAATCCGCCCACACCTTCCCGATCTGCTCCACCGTCGACGATTTCGTGTATCGCTGTCACCCAACCCACACCATCATGCACCGATCTCGGCTATCATCACCACTCGCCATGCCGCGCCATTGATTGTCTCGGAAAAAATAGCTTAAAGGTTTGGCGAAAATCTAATTTTTGCCCTTTGTTCTTCGTCTTTTTCGACCATACCAATCTCCAATAACGAACACCGATAGTGCAGCCGTGCTCGCGTGTCGAACCAACCAAAAAAGCCTGCCACCACCGATCACCAAGCCGACACCGGTAAAAGGCTTCAATGGAGCTTTGATAAACCGACCGGTTCTTCTCCGATTTGGTAGGTTGGTAAGTTTTTTTGGTAAATCTCGGTTATTCAAGTTTGAATCAAGTTATTTTGGTCTTTTCAGCGTGTTTCCGACCATTATGGCCGTGCGTGGTGATCACGCGCCACCGTGGGAGAATTTCGGTCACCTTGGACGATGGCCTATGAACCGAGCTGTCCGGACCGGTCTTAAACCCGATATGGCCTTGAATCAAATCTTAAACCGCCTAAAACCCTCAAAAGGTTTGATAACCCATTTGTTATATCTTGGGTGGGCGACCTTTTTAAGGCCCACTAATTTTGGGGTATTAAACCCGACCCACCCAGAACCAACCAACCCGTAAAGCAATCCGACTCATAACCGACCCGCCCGTGACTAACCCAACTCGACTAGTTAACCCGTTGACCGAGTCAACTCAATGAGTCAACTCGCCCGAGTCAACTAGTTGACTGATGATATCGCGTTGACCTTGTCATGTCATCATTGACCTTGACTGATGACGTTAAGATGACAAATGACGTTAGCGTTGACTTTGACCGAAAAGAAATTTTTCAAAACCCATATTTTATGTTTTGTCAATTTTGTGAGAGTCCATTTTGAAGTCGATTTTGTGAAAGTCGAACCCGAAAGCCTCCAAATTGGATCGTGAACCCGAACTTAAGTTTGTATTTATTTATTCAATTAAAGTGAATTTTGAATAAGGATTTATTTTTGAAATTGTGTAATTGAAGGTATTGGCATGTTTTTAAATTTGAGAGGTCGAAGGACGCCGGTTTTGAACTCATGAATGTTCGAATGGAGTATCTTGAAGCAACCGGTATAGCCTAAGTCCGTGGTAATACACTACTATCTCTAGCATGCTTGATGATACATGTTGGTTTATGACTAGTATATGAAATCATATCAAGTATGCCATTGATTTCCTTAACGCATATAACTTTGAGAATAAGAGAATGATAATTATTACAATCTAAATACTCGAATAAGAAATTTGAGGAACCTTAAGGATCTCCAAGCTCAATAAGCAATTATTAAGACCGTTAACTTTCAAATTTGGGTTATGTTTAATAAAAGAGTAAATTTCTGAATCTTTTGTTTAGTGATATGACGAAAATACCCATGACGCTTAAAATGACAAAAGTACCTTTGACGCGTAAAATGATTAAATTACCCTGAAATGGAATGGAATGACAAAGAACATTTGTGATTTAAGAAAAACAACTAATTTACTTGAAATTTTATGAACTACTTGATTAAATCTCGTAATAAGATTTAAACCCCATTAATGAAAATACTTGGATTCCTTGAATTACAATAAATCTTTGAGTAGAAATTTATGGGAAACTTTTAGTATGTCGGATTAATCAAATTGTTAGAAAATACAGATTGATTATAATGATGGAAATGAGTGTAAGAATTAATAATACTGGATTAGGTCAAATTGGAAAATAACCCAAAATATCCTCGGTTTTGGAATTTCTAAATTAATTGAAATGAAGAATATGCCCTCGAGTCCCAAATAAATGGATGGTTTAGAAGATCTAAAAGGACCAAGATGGTTGAATTAACGTCAAGTGTGTTAATGATTGAAATACCTTCATGACTAAAGATAAGCAAAAGATTAGAAAATCATGAAAATTCTAATAGACTACAAATGACCGTAATGCCCTTGCAGTTTGAGGCATGACATGTGTAAATCATCCATTCTTGACACTGTAACAATAATGGGAAAAATTACTACATAAATACATGTTCAAACTTTCTAGGCTTGTTCCGAGATAATATGTGACAGTGATCTGTTCAGATGTACAACGTAGCCAGAACTAAACATTAAAAACATATAAGGTGTACCAATTTTGAACGCTTGGGAAGTAATGCATTGATGAGATGTGTTTAGTGAAATGGCCTTGGAAGCCGGGCAAACTGTTATCAATCATTAGCTCCGCAAATTACCGACTTAACCCTATCCGGGACAGATTAATGAATCACCCCACCTGAAGGTTGAATAACCAGAATCTGTAAAATATACTTTCTAATATATTATTGTGACTATCTGTTTGATTTAAAAGAATGATTGTTTTATAAAATGAAAGTTCAATATCTGATTTCTGATGATATCCTATCTACTGCTAAAATGATATTTTCTGGGGTATTATTGGGAATATGATTTGAAGTCTTATCGGCAGCTTAGATCAAGCTGACCTCTAGATAGGCTTTATGCCTCCAGATAGGCTTTGTGCCTCAAGTTAGGCTTTATGCCTCCAGATAGGCTTTGTGCCTCCAGATAGGCTTTGTGCCTCCGGTTAGGCTTTATGCCTCCAGATAGGCTTTGTGCCTCAAGATAGGTTTTTTGCCTCTAGTTAGGCTTTATGCCTCCAGATAGGCTTTATGCCTCCAGTTAGGCCTTCTACCCCCTTAAGGCCCAGGACCAGCCTTCAGTTATGGGGAAATTACTTTTGGTCTTCGGTTAGAAGGTAGATAGGTAATACTTTTCTCTTGTCCCTCATTTTGTTACTGTTGAAATTCTACAGTTGTTTGAAAGATACCGTCCTTCTTGATCTAAAATTGGTAGAACGTGTCAAACCATCTGGCTCAATTCATGTAACCTAACACATTTCTGATTTGTTTTTCGAACCATAGACTTTTGGTCTGATATTCGAGTATTCAAATCCAGGATGATTCTGTACATTTAGGTCATATCTAGAATATGTTGTAACCAAGTTCAACATCATAGTTTTATGTTTAGCTATATCCCTTTTTGTGCTTATAGCATCATTTGGTAGTTCTGTATTACTGAGCTTTCCTAAGCTCACTTTGTTCACCATTGCAAGTTAAAGGAATCCGATCATGGATCTATGACCGAAATCAATTTGGGAGTTCCCTTGGCGTTGCACGTGGAGTACGATACCTGTGAATTAGGGGGCATGTATGTCACTTTTTTTATATGATTGAGTCTGGTTTTCAGTTATGTATATATGAAATTTTAATATGGTTTAACAAAAATTTTATTTTATACTTTTTAATGTATTTTAAAAATTTTCTTTTGATATTACTGTGGGTCGCTTCGGTGACCCGAATGTGACCTCCTAAATTAGGCATTCCATATAGGCGGGTTTAGGGGGTTATATTTAGTGGTATTAGAGCTTAGAGTTATGTCATTCTGGTTAGATCGGCCAATCGTCTGTCATAGGGTGTCTGGTCTGTGCATGTCCCTAGATTATAACCGTACTCTATTGAGCTGGAAATCCGATGTCGAATTATATTCTGTAATAGGTGCATCTAACCATTCTGCCCATAATAGCTCGATCTGTATTGGCAAGGAATATCGGTAATGTTCATCTATGATTTGGATTAACGTGATGAATTGGAATCTGGATAAAGAACCTAAGATGGTTAATGCTAAAGAAATTGAAGATCTAATTAAAATTAAGAATAAATGCTTGATTATGTGAGGTAACCTATTTAAGATTACATGAAGGAAACAATTGTCTGAAATTTTGTTGAAGGTAAGTGATATTCTTTTAAAACCTTGGTTATGTTCAATCGACAAAAGAAAATGCACTTTCCTTGAAAATGTGGCATGGTGTATTGTTATATATCAGTTTTGAATAGAGTCCGATGTTTACATCCTGATTTTGAAAAGACCCTATTGGAGGCCTGGAGTACTCGTTTGAATTGCAGTTATAATTTTTCATTTGTAAACTGATGGACAACCTAGTAGGGTAATTCAGATTCTAGAAGACATACTTCGGGGTCGTATGATTAACTTTGTGATAGTTGGAAAGGTTTTTTATCCCTGGCTGAGGTTGTTTTAATAATGGTTATGAGACAATTGTTCAGATGGCAACATATAAAGTTCTGTATGGATCCACGTGTCGTATTCTGATCAGTCGATCTAAGATGTATGATGAGATGTCTTTAAGTCTAAAGTTAGTCCAAGTGATTGAGAATACTACTAGATTGATCTGTAACCATCTGTTAGACTCGAGGAATAAGCATACTCTGATAGGCAAGTTTTATTGGGAAATGAATGGAATTACAATTTCTGCATTGATCTGACTCTGGGAAATTTCGAGGCTGAAATTTCTTTTAGGGGGGAGAGTTGTAACATCCCTAGTTGAAAAAATAAAAAGGAAAAGAAATGAATGTAGGAATGATGCATAATGGGGGAATCAAACCTGCAACCTCTAGCCTTTAAGCCCAAAGGCCCAACCATCTAAGCTATGCAAGTTCTTGGTTATCAAATGTACTGGGCTTATTTTAGATCACAACTGTCTGAGTTTTGAGAAATAAATAATAAATAAATAAAATATCCCAACCACCCCCATTTAATACCCAATTTTTTTCGAGCCAAAACCCCCTAAATTTTTCCAGACCCTTCATCATTCTACCAAAAATTAAACTGTCGGCCACCTTCCCGATCTGCTCTACCGTCTGACAGTGTCGTGTATCGCCGCACCCAGCCCACACCGTTGTGCACTGATCTCGGCTATCATCACCACTCGCCGTGCCACGCCGTTGATCGTCACGGAGAACAGCTTAAAGGTTTGGCGAAAATCTAATTTTTTGCTCCTTTGTTCTTCGTCTTTTTCGGCCATACCAATCTCCGGTAAGGAACACCGATAGTGCAGCCGTGCTCGGCATGTCGAGCTGTGAAAAATCCTGGCCACCGATCACCAAGCTGACACTGGTAAAGGCTTCAACGGAGCTTCGACAAACTGGCTGGTTCTTCTCCGACTTGGTAGGTTGGTAAGTTTTTTGGTAAATCTCGGTTATTCAAGTTTGGATCAAGTTATTTTGGTCTTTCTGGCGTGTTTCTGACCATTATGGCCGTGCGTGGTGATCACGCGCCACCGTGGGTGAATTTCGGCCACCTTGGACAGTGGCCTGTGAACCGAGCTGGCTGGACCGGTCTTAAACCTGGTCTGGCCTTGAACCGAATACTTAAACCAGCCTAAAACCCTCAGCCGGTTTGATAACCCATTTGTTATATCTTGGGTGGGCTGGCCTGTTTTAAGGCCCACTAATTTTGGGTATTAAACCCGACCCATAACCAACCTGACCTGTAACCAACCCGACTCGTAACTGACCCGACCCATTACTGACCCGGCTCGATTGGGTTAACCCGTTGACCGAGTCAACTCAATGAGTCAACTCGCCTGAGTCAACCTAATTGACTGATGATATCAGCGTTGACCTTGACTGATGATGTCATCATTGACCTTGACTGATGACGTTAGCGTTGACCTTGACAAATGACGTTAGCGTTGACTTTGACCAGAAAGTCAAATTTTCTGAAAACCCATTTTGAATTCGATTTTGTGAAGTCAATTTTGTGATGAGTCCATTTTGAAGTCGATTTTGTGAACTTCGAACCTGAAAGCCTCCAAATTGGACCCTAAACCCGAACTTAAGTTTGTATTTAATTATTCAGTTAAAGTGAATTTTGAATAAGGATTTATTTTTTAAATTGTGTAATTGAAGGTATTGACATGTTTTTAAATTTGACAGGTCGAAGGACATCGGTTTTGAACTCATGAATGTTCGAAAGGAGTATCTTGAAGCAACTGGTATAGCCTAAGTCCAGGTAATACACTACTATCTCTAGCATGCTTGATGATACATGTTGGTTTATGACTAGTGCATGAAATCATATCAAGTATGCCATTGATTTCCCTTAAGGCAGATAACTTTGAGAATAAGAGAATGATAATTATTACAATCTAAGTACTCGAATATGAAAATTGAGGAATCTTAAGGATCTCCGAGCTCAATAAGCAATTATTAAGACCGTTAACTTTCAAATTTAGGTTATGTTTAATAAAAGAGTAAATTTCTGAATCTTTGGTTTAGCGATATGACGAAAATACCCATGACGCTTCAAATGACAAAAGTACCATTGACGCGTAAAATGATTAAATTACCCCTGAAATGAAATGGAATGACAAAGAACATTTGTGATTTAAGAAAAACAACTAATTTTCCTGAAATTTTCTAAACTACTTGATTAAGTACTGGTAATAAGATTCAAACCCCTGTTAATGAAAATGCTTGGATTCCCTTGAATTCTGAATAAATCTTTGAGGAGAAATTTATGGAAAACTTTTTGTGTGCCGAATTAATCAAATTGTTAGAAAATACGAGATTGATTATAATGATTGAAATGAGTGAGAGAATTAATAATACAGATTTGGTCAAATTGGAAAATAACCCAGAATGTCCTCGAGTTTTGGAATTTCTAAATTAACTGAAATGACAAATATGCCCCCAAGTCCCGAAATAAATTGATGGTTTGGAAGATCTAAAAGGACCAAGATGGATGAATTAACGTCAACTGTGTTAATGATTGAAATACCTTCATGACTAAAGATAAGCGAAACATAAGAAAATCATGAAAATTCTGATAGACTACAAATGACCGTAATGCCCCTACGGTTTGTGGCATGACTTGTGTAAATCATCCATTCTTGACACTGTAACAATAATGGAAAAAAATTACTACATAAATATTTGTTCAAACTTTATAGGCTTGTTCTAAAATAATATGTGACAATGATCTATTTAGATGTACAACGTAGCCAGCACTAAATATTAAAAACATATAAGGTGTACCAATTTTGAATGCTTGGGATGTAATGCATTGATGATATATGTTTAGTGAAATGGCCTTGGAAGCCGGGCAAACTTTTATCAATCATTAGCTTCACAAATTACCGACTTAACCCTATCTGGGACAGATTAATGAATCACCCCACTCGAAGGTTGAAATAACCAGAATCTGTAAAATATACTTTCTGATATATTATCGTGACTATCTGTTCGATTTAAAAGAATGACTGTTTTATAAAATGAAAGTTCAATATCTGATTTCTGATGATTTCCTATCTACTGGCTAAAATGATATTTTCTGGGTATTATTGGGAATATGATTTGAAGTCTTATAGATAGCTCTGATCAAGCTGACCTCCAAATAGGCTTTATGCCTCCAGATAGGCTTTGTGCCTCCAGTTAGGCTTTATGCCTCCAGATAGGCTTTGTGCCTCCGGTTAGGCTTTACGCCTCCAGATAGGCTTTGTGCCTCTAGATACGCTTTGTGCCTTCAGTTAGGCTTTATGCCTCCAAGTAGGCTTTGTGCCTTCAGTTAGGCTTTATGCCTCCAGATAGGCTTCGTGCCTTTAGTTAGGCCTCCTACCCCCTTCGGGCCTAGGACCAGCCTCTTATTATGGGGAAATTACTTTTTGTGTTCAGTTGGAGGGTAGATAGGTAATACTTTTCTCCTGTCCCTCTTTTTTTACTGTTGAAATTCTACAGTTGTCTAAAAGATACTGTCCTTCTCGATCTGAAATTGGTAGAACGTGTCAAACCATCTGGCTCAAGTCATGCAACCTAACACCTTTCTGATTTGTTTTTCGAACCATAGACTTTTGGTATGATATTCAAGTATTCAAATCCAGGACGATTATGTACATTTATGTCATATCTAGAATCTGTTGTAACCAAGTTCAACATCATAGTTTTATATTTAGCTATATCCATTTTTGTGCTTATAGCATCTTTTGGTAGTTCTGTATTACTGAGCTTTCCTAAGCTCACTTTGTTGACCATTGCAGGTTAAAGGAATCTGATCATGGATCTATGACCGATATTAGTTTGGGAGTTCCCTTGGCGTTGCACGTGGAGTACGATACCCGTGTATTAGGGGACATGTATGCCACTTTTTTATATGATTGAGTCTGGTTTTCAGTTATGTATAAACGAAATTGTAATGTTGTTTAACAGAAATTTTATTTTATACTTTTTAATATATTTTAAAAATTTTCCTTTGATATTGCTGTGGGTCGTTTCGGTGACCCAAATCTGACCTCCTAAATTAGGCATTCCGTATAGGCGGGTTTAGGGGGTTACATCTGTGGTAGAGGGTTCTAGTATTGAGCTAGCTATTGTTGAGGCCACTAATGCTCTTACTGCTGCAGGGGAAGCTAACGTTGAGCTGGCTATGGATGCTGAGGCCATGTGTAACTCTGGAATGAGGATACTAACTGAGGATTTCCCCCTTTACAGAATTATGGTTTGAAAGGAAGGGGCAAGGGTAATACGGGGAAAAAGCCACGTTTGTTGGTTCTGCAAATAAATTTGAGGTGTTAGTTGGTGTTAATAAGGAGATGCTGGAAGAGCCTAGGAATGCTTCCCTTGGTGTTGCAACGCTTCTGAAAGAATTGAAAGTAAAAAAGGCAGATAAAGTCAAGGTGAAGAGGTCAGAGGCAAGTAGGGCTTCAAATGTTTAATGACCATTATTTTTTAGAATGTTCGAGGGTTTAACCACCCCCAAAAGCAGAGAAAGGTGAAGAGGTCAAGGTGAAGTGGATGTGTTGTGCTTACTTGAGACTAGGGTGAGAGAAGGTAGATATTCTGGAGTTTTTAATTCTTATGTTGATAATTGGACTTGTTTTAGTAACTATAATTGTGTTGATCTTGGGAAAATTTGGATTTTAAGTAGGAAGAATTTGCAGTTCTCTTTAATGCACACTGGTAGTCAAGTAATTACTGTTCAGGGGCATATTGATGGGCACTTGGTAGCTATTTCAGCTGTGTATGGCAGCAATGATGGGGTAAAAAGAAGGGATATTTGGAGGCAGCTTAGGCATGTTGTTAATATAGTTGAGGATTGCCCTTGGATTGTAGGTGGAGACTTTAATGTAACAACAAGTGCTTCGAAAAGTTTAGACTTTGTTGTGACTGGGGGACATTGTTCTTTTGATATGGAGGAATTTCAGAGTTGCTTAAGTGAGGTGGGCTTGAGCGATCATCCATATGCTGGTCATTTGTTTACCTGGTCAAATAAGTAAGAAGAAAGGTTTTTAGCTAGGAAACTAAATCGTGTGCCTGTAAACTTAGCTTGGGTTGTGAATGTGGCTTCTTCTAGTGTAGAATTTCAGGCTCCAGGGGTGTCTGACCATAGCCCTATAGTGGTTAGCTTAAAAGTAGTGGCTCCGATTAATAAGCCAAAGCCTTTTAAGTTTTTCAAATTCTGGGCACAACATCCTGAGTTTGGACAAACTGTAGCTTCGTCTTGGGCTGAACCTGCAACTGGTAATCCACTTCAAGTGCTTTTTACAAAGCTAAAACGGCTGAAGCCTAGGTTAAAGGCCTTAAATCAGGCACATTATGCTGATATAACTATGAGGGTGACTAAAAAGAGGGCACAATTAGAAGCATTGCAATTAGTAAATCTCTATTTGTCTGCTGTGAATGATGTTGCCCTGGATAAAGAAATGTAGCTGGAGCTTGTGGAATTGGAGAAGGTTGAGCTTCAATTTTTTCAGTAGAGGGCAAAACTTGATTGGTTGAAAGATGGTGACTTAGGAACAAAATTCTTTCATGTTGCTATTGCTAAAAAATGAAGAAGAATACCATTAATTTCCTCCAGAATGATCAGGGGTGTAGACTTGACAATTTTGACAACATAGCTGATGAGTTGCTTCAGTTCTTTACCAAGCAAATTGGAACTGTTGATAAGGATGTGGGAGGGTGTAGTGTTGATGTTTTGAAGGAAATATTAAAAGTCTCAGTGCCTCTTGATGGCCATGATACTTTAACAAGGAATGTAACAAATGAAGAAATCAAGGCTGCAATTTTTCACCAGGGAAAGGACAAGGGCCCTGGACCAGATGGCTACACCTACTGGTTCTTCAAGATGGCTTGGGTCACTATTAGAGATGATTTTGCAGCAGCTATGAGGTATTTCTTTGATTCTTCTACTCTCTTTCCAGCTTTCAATGCAACTGCCATAACTTTAGTCCCTAAGGTTCCTAATGCTTGTAGAGCTAGGGAATATCGACCCATTTCTTGTTGTTCTATTATTTACAAAACAATCACTAAGATACTTGTAGAGAGGTTAAATGTCTTTTTGCCTAGTTTAATTTCCCTTAACCAGTCTGCTTTTATCAAGGGTATAAGTATTGTTGATAATACTTTACTTGCTTAAGAATTAGTTAGGGGACATGAAAGGAAGTTGATCTCTCCTAGATGTGCTTTGAAAGTTGATTTACAAAAGGCCTTTTACTCTTTGAGCTGGAAGTTTATAGATAATATTTTAGAAGCCATTGGGCTGCGAGAAAAGTTTAAAATTTGGATTAAGGTATGTTTTGCTGGGAGCAGGTTTTCTATTGCTTTAAATGGGAGTTTAATGGGGTTCTTTAAAGGTAAGAGAGGGGTTAGGCAGGGAGATCCCCTCTCTCTTTATCTTTTTGACTTGGCTATGAATGTTCTTTCACATATGCTTGACATTACTGCTGAATAGGGGATCTTTCAGTATCATCCTAAGTGTAGGAAAGTGCAGCTTACTCACCTTTGCTTTACAGATGACCTGCTTATTTTTTGCAAAGGCAATTTAGAGTCCTTGTTAGGTGTTTAATGTGTATTGGAGAAGTTTTATGACTTTTCTTGTCTGAAGTTGAATGCGGCAAAGTCTGAGTTCTTTATGGAAGGAGTTGCTTTAGAGCAGCAAGCAAATTTGGAGGGTATAACAGGGTTTAAACTAGGAAGGCCACCAATTAGATATTTGAGCATTCCTCTGGTTACTCGAAGGCTTACCGAGAGGGACTGCACTACTCTCATTAAGAAAGTTAAGCTAAGACTAGAACAATGGTCACATAGACATCTCATCTATGCTGGTAGATTACATCTTATAAATGTAGTGGTCTTTAGTATTGTTAATTACTAGAGTAGACAAGTGGTCTTAACAAAGGGAGTGATTGCTGCAATTGAGAGGCTCTGTATGCGGTTCTTTTGGAAGGGACAAGACACCCCTGCTTGGGGGCTCGGGTAAGTTGGAAGGACATTTGTAGGCTTAAGAATGAGGGAGGTCTTGGGGTTAAAGACCTCTGTGTCTGGAATAAAGCTTGCTTAGTTCACTTGGCCAAGGATCTACTTGCTGAGAATGGTTCTCTATGGATAGCATGGGTTGGAGTTTATGTTTTTAAAGGTAGGGATCTTTGGACTGTGGACAGTAAGCCTCACTTTAGCTGGCACCTAAGGAAAATGCTAAAGTTGAGACATGTGCTGCAAGGGTTGGATTTGACTGGTTCCTCAAAGACTGAAAAGATATGGAATGAAATTAGGGAAGTTAGGCCGAAGGTTGCTTGGCAACGTATTGTTTGGTTTGGATGGCATGTGCCAAAACACTTGGTGATTCTTTGGATGGCTATCTTGGATCGTCTACCTACTTTAGTGAGGTTGCACCGTATGAGAGTGTGTGCAGAAGTTAGTTTTATTTTGTAACACCCTCACCCGTATCCATCATTGAATACGAGTTAGAGATGTCACATGACACTCTTATAATAGTTCTTATTTCAAAATCGATAAAATTTTGTTTCTTTAAAATATAATCAATGAGCTCTTTAACTAAATTAATATTTAATCACGTAAAATTTAAAACTAATATTTCTAAGTTCGATCTGAACATAGATTCAGGTAGCAACTTGGCAGTTCAATTCTCCTTTATATAAATAATAAAACTACCTAAAAACTTCCTAATTTAAAAATCATTCGATTAGCTAATAAAATACGATTTCAACATATGTAATTAATAATATCCATTAAAAGTATTCATAATCATGCTTATAACATTACAACCATTTCCAATATTGTCATATCAGAGTAACCAAAACATTTATAAGATACATGCCAACTAATAATATCAAAAAGGGACATCGGGGATGTCTTACTGATAATGATGTACCTCTTCTAAAATAGATGATGTCTCCTATCACAGCTCCTTACTCCTTACGATCTTTAGGCTAAGTAAAAACTTAATGAGGCAACTAATAATTCAATAAATAACATTGAAAATAATAGTTTATGTAAATAAGACAGTTCATATCAAAAACCCCTGTTTAAAAATTTATGTCACTTTCATTTGCACTTTTCACTATTATTTAAATCATAGCCCAATGTAAGATAAATGAGAATGCATGGTATGCGAGTCACTATTGAGTATGCACATGTACGACATCAACTAATTTGTTGTGCCAAAATAAAACATTGTATCACTTTATCACTTTATAACTACTGTAAACTTATACAACATCACTGTATCATTAGGTCATAGCTATAAAACACAACATCACTATTTCATTTTATAATTGTGGTACACTTGTACAACATCAATGTATCATTTATACTCCCACCTTATTGGAATGCCAATTATACCAATAAATCTCATAATGCAAATAATGGGCTTTAACATTCACTATCATATATCATTCACTTATTTAAAATATCAAAAGATATTAACATTCCACAATATCAAATAAAAGTGCATTGGGCAGTTTATACCCTAAAATTATTTATAGTTCTTTTAAAAAATCATTGAAAAGATATCATTTTAAATCAACATTCGAAATAGACTCATCGCAAGTCTTTCTCATATCAAATAAAATAGTAGAAATGCACTCACCTATTGCCTCACTAGAAAGCTTTACCCTTATACACTGCTTCACTTTTGTACTTTTTCCTTGTCTTTAGAGTTGCTCGGCTCCTGGTTCGGATTACGATTATGATCTACAACCATTTCACCAACATATACAATTCAAGTATATGTTAGTATCATCCTAACATAAAACTATATTAGGAATAATAACAATTACTCCTACAAATTATTTCATTACTAATCTTATCTCACAACAACAATGTTAACCCTTATACTTCCAAACCTTCAAAATAATCCTTTATCACACAACTTTAAATTCAAAACAACTTTCCACTTTAATCACATATTTTCCCAACTTTACACTTTAGTCCTCAACACTTTACAAACTTCCATATTAGTCAAAATAACATTTCAAAGCTTACAAAATCATCCCTACACCATTCCTAGCCTTAAGAAAGTTTTCCATATTTTTTCCATATTTTCTTCTTGGAGGCCAAATACCAAAGGTCACTTTAACCAAAATTTCCAACTTGATTCAAGCATAAGTTCAACCTTCAAACACCATATTCAAGCTTCTAACATCATTTCTAATTCAAATAAAAATTTTGTAAGAGTTTCCCCTAATTTTTCAATATTCCCAAATAATACCTAAAACAAGAATCATGTTGTTTTCATCAATCCAAGCATAAAACAACCTTACAACCTCAAATCCAACTTAAACAACCCATAAAACATGAATTCTCAACTTGTTCTTCATAAACCCTAATCTCCAATCTCAACATATAAGCATGGAAACTATGCAAAAATTATACCAAATGAAAGAGAATTCAATGGAGATTAATTTTCTATTTCATGTCTTGAACCAAAAACCAATCGAATCAAGCCAAAAATTGAATAAAAAATTTCCTTACCTTGGCAATGTTGGTTTCGAAATGGAGGAAGAAGAAGAGAGAGTTTCTAGCTTTTTCTTTAATTAATTAACATGACAAATGGCATTTTATTCCTTTAAATCCAATATAAAAATCTCCTTTAATAGTATTATGACCATTTTCCCCCTTAGTTATAACCAATTAGATGTTGACACCTATAGATTTCACTTTTCCATAATCATCTTTAATAAAAAAGTAGGGGCAAAATGACTAAAATGCCATTAATGAATCCATGTATTCACAAAAATGCCAGTTGTACACTATTTCAAAATACTTTCTTCAATCGAATCTAAATCAATTAAAAACGATTCCAAAACAAAATTTCATACTCTTCCAGTCTTCTTACAACTCCCTTCAAAGTTTCATCACATTCCGAGCTCATATGATTACCCGAATCACATTTAAACTTTAACTGTAATTTCCCAATAATAGAAACATCGAATCGAACCAACAATTTTATACTCGATTCACACCCTTATGTGAACTATTTAACTATAAAATAAAAATAATTATTGGGAAAATTACCATGTTGGTCCCTAAACTTTTCTCAACTTTTTACATTGGTCACCAAACTTTAACATTTTACATTTTAGTCACTGAACTAAAACCACCAACTTTTGATTCTTTGCAAAATAGTCACTAACCAAAAAATTGGGGTATTACAATTCTCCCCCTTTAGAAAATTCGTCCTCGAATTTTTAGAACGTACCAGATTTGAAAAGATGAGGAAATCGTTTTTCTATATCTTTCTCTCTTTCCCACGTTGCTTCTTCCACTTCGTGGTTTTGCCAAAGAACTTTAACAAGTGGAATTGCCTTGTTCCTCAGTTCCTTGACCTCACATGCTAAAATTCTGATCGGTTCCTCTTCATACGTTAAATCTGGTTGAATTTCTACTTCCTCTAGAGTAATGATGTGGGAAGGATCTGATTGATACTTCCTGAGCATCGATACATGAAATACATTATGAATCTTATCCATTTCCGGAGGTAGAGAAAGTTGATAAGCCACTGGACCAACTCTATTCACAATCTCATACAATCTAATAAATATCGGACTTAGCTTTCCCTTTCGTCCAAATCGCAATATCTTTTTCCAAGGTGATACTTTGAGAAACACTTTATCACCAACTTGGAATTCAATTTCTTTCCTCTTTGAATCCGCATTTGACTTTTGTCGACCGGCGACTATCTTGAGGTTGTCTTGTATGATCTTTATTTTTTCTTCAACTTCTCTAATTAGATCAGGTCCCAATACGTCCCGATCTTTCAACTCGTACCAATTCAAAGGAGTCCTACACTTTCTTCCATACAAGGCTTCATAAGGTTCCATCTTGATACTTACTTGATAGCTGTTATTGTAAGAGAATTTCGCTAATGGCAAGTACTTCTCCCATGATCCTTGGAATTCAATCACACAAGCCCTCAACATAACCTCCAAAATCTGAATAGTTCACTCTGATTATCCATATGTTTGAGGATGAAAGGCTATGCAAAGACTTCCAAAATCTGGAAGTAAACCTTGGATCTCTATCAGAGACAATTGAGACTGGTACTCCATGAAGCTGAACTATTTCCTTAATATATAATTTAGCATACTTATCCATAGAGAAATTAGTTCAGACAAGAATGAAATGTGTCGACTTAGTCAATCTATCAACAATCACCCAAATTGAATCCTTTTTGCTTGGAGTTAAGGGTAGCCTTGTTACAAAGTCCATGGTTACTCGTTCCTATTTCCACTAAGGAATGGAAATTGGCTGCAATAAATCAGAAGGCACCTGATGCTCTGCTTTTACTTGTTGACATGTCAGGCATTTGGAAACAAACTCAGTTATAGCTCTTTTTATTCCTGGCCACCAATATCGGCTCTTTAGATCTTGATACATCTTGTTTCCACCTGGATGCATAGTCAAAGGACTATAATGTGCTTCAAAAAGAAGTTCTTTCTTTAAATCTTCATCTTCAGGAATGGCAATTCTTCCTCGGTAATATAAACATCCATCAAACTTTACTTCAAAATCTTTGGTCTCACCATTTTCAACTTGTTTGAATCTTGACAAACATTTCATATCTCTTTTCTGAAGTTTCTTTATCCGATCTACTAAAGCAGGCCTTAAACTTAATTCAACAATCAAAACACCATTTTCTTTCAAAGCTAGCCTCGCATTTATAGCTCTCAAGGCAGCAAAGGTCTTTCTACTGAGGGCATCAGCTACCACGTTCACTTTTCCTGGATGGTAGTTAATCACCACATCATAATCTTTTAAAAGCTCGATCCATCTTCTCTGCCTCAAATTTAACTCCCTTTGAGTTAGCAAGTATTTTAAACTTTTATGATCCGTGTAGATATAGCATCGTTCTCTGTATAGATAATGATGCCATATCTTTAAAGCAAATACAACCGCTGCTATCTCTAAATCATGGGTGGGATAATTCCTTTCATGCGTCTTAAGCTGTCTGGATGCATAAGCCATCACCTTTCCTTGTTGCATGAGTACACATCCCAAGCCATTATGAGAAGCATCATTATACACTATAAAATCTTTTCTTGACTTAGGTTGTACTAATACCGGAGCTTCCGTTAATTTTTTTTTCAAGGTTTCGAAACTTTCTTGGCATTCATCTGTCCACATAAATGGCGTATCATTTCTTAATAACTTGGTCAGTAGAGAAGCAATTATCGAAAAGTTCTTTACAAACCTTCGATAATAACCAGCCAGTCCCAAGAAACTTCTAACTTCTGAAATATTCTTGGTACTCTCCATTCAACTATAGCTTGTACTTTCTTGGGATCTACTCTTATTCCTTCTGCTGAAACCACATGACCAAGAAAAGTAACTTCTGATAGCCAAAATTCACACTTTGACAGTTTGGCATATAAAATCTTTTCCCGAATAATCTGAAGAACAACACGAAGATGGGCATCGCGTTCCTCCTTTTTCTTTTAATAGACTAAAATATCATCGATAAATACCACCACAAATTGATCCAAATATGGCTGGAATATTCGATTCATCAGATCCATGAACACTGCAAGGGCATTAGTTAATCCGAACGGTATCACTACAAACTCATAGTGCCCATACCGAGTTCAGAAAGCTAACTTTGAAATATCTTCTTCCTTAATCTTCAACTGATGATATCCAGATCTAAGATCAATTTTGGAAAACACAGCTGCACCTTTTAATTGATCAAAAAGATCATCAATCCTAGGAAGAGGATACTTATTTTTCACGGTCACCCTATTTAGCTGACGATAATCTATGCATAGTCTCATAGACCCATCTTTCTTTTTCACAAATAACACTGGTGCACCCCAAGGTGATACACTTGGCCTTATAAAACCCCGATCCAATAATTCTTGTAATTGAGCCTTTTAACTCTCAAAACTCAGCTGGCGCCATTCTATACGGGCCATTGATATGGGTGCTGTACTAGGTAGCACCTCTATCTTAAATTCTACTTCCCGATCATGGGGTAATCCCAGTAATTCATCGGGAAATACATCTGGATGTTCCTAAGCTATGGGAATATCTTCCAATATAATTTCAGCAGTTATGGTATCCACCAAATTAACTAAGAAAGGTTGACAACCTTCTAATAGCAGCTTCTTCGCAGAAACTGCTGAAATCACGTTAGATAAAGGATTCATCCTTTCTCCCACTACTATTATCTCCCCACCTTTTGAATTTTCCAAGATTAATCGGTTTAAGCGACAATCCACAATGGCATGGTAAAAAGATAACCAATCCATGCCTAATATCACTTCAAATTCTTCAAAAGGTAACTCCATTAGGTTTGCCGGAAACTCAATTCCTTGCACCTTTATTGGACAATTTCTACATATTCTATTTAATCTCACACTCTGACCCAATGGATTTGTTGCCACTATATCACTAAAGATAGACTTTAACGGAATATCTCCCTCTTCAATCAACTTAGTGCTAATATACAAATGCGTAGAACCAGAATCAATCAAAACTAATATAGGCTTATCAAAAAGATAGAATGTACATGCAATAATTTTCAAGTCATCCCGGTCCTCATTAGTCCGTATATTATAAACTCGAGCTGGTGCGCGCCTTTCCACTTGTGAAGCTGACTCAGATGATCTTCCTGGTCTGCCTCTTCCTCTGCCTCTCGGTGGCATCACTACAGATCTTTCTGTTTGGGTAGGTTTCTCCCCATATATCAGTGGGCAGTCTCTCACAAAATGACCCATTTCTCTGCATTTGAAACAAGCTCCTATCGTCAATCGACACTGGCCCGGGTGACGTCTGCCACAAATATCACATAAATAGGGAACTAAATCAGTCTCAAAATTATTTGTCTGGAATTGTTTGCCTTTTCTAGTACTCGATCCTTTATGATAATTTACAGCTGATCCAAATCTATTCTGATATCGAGAACTGGAACCCTTGCCCCACTTTGATGAAAAGGAAAAAGAAGATGTTCACGATCTCTTGTTTGACTGCCATTTTGGTTCAACTGCCTTTTCAGGCTGTACTCGTTCGATTGCTTAGCTCGGTTCACAACTTCCTGAAAATTTGATAAATTCAATGCCACCAACATTCTTTTAACTTCGTAGTTAATCCCTCAATAAACCAATCATATCGATCTTTCTCTGTAGGGATCAACTCTGCATCAAACCAGTTCAACTTATTAAATTCACATTCATATTCGTAAAAAGTCCGGTTTCCTTGCTTCAGATTAAGAAATTTCTACTTCATTTCTTTGATAAACTGGTCTTCAATATACTTATTTTTGAATTCCTCCAAAAAGAATTGCCATGTCACTTGCTCAGACGGAACGTGCATCGTAGCATTAGTCCACCAAAACCTAGCTTGACCACGCAGCAATGAGACAACTCCATCCAATTTATCTGTGTCAGAACAATGGAATCCATCAAGCATGATCTTTAAATCATTCAACCATACATCAGCAGCTACTGGACCTTCATCTGAATCTCCTTTAAATTACGATGCTCCCAAACTTTTTAACTCTTTAGCGATTGTCATACGGGGAGCAGGGGTAGATTGTGGTTGGAAACGTGTCAGAATCGCTTCCAACGACTGAAGCAAAGTCCCCTGATCTTGCACAGGTATACCTTGTTGTGCTTGTGCTCCTCCTTGTCCCAATTGAGCCGGGGGATTATTATTAATCTCATTACTACCACTACCGACTCCTTCTGACATTTCTTGTTCCATAGCTTGTCTTGAACTCTCTGATTCAGACATCTATAGCCACATAACTACATTAGTAAAGAGCGACATCCATCAATTTCATAAACATCATATCAGTAATATTGATATTCTAGTGGCATGTATACAATTTTCAGCTCAAAACAACTTTAAGTTCAACCGAGAATCGGCTAAACTTGCAGCTCTAATACCATTAAAGGTAACACCCCTCACCCATATCCATCATTGAATACGAGTTAGAGATGTCACATGTGTAACGCCCCAGACCCATCCTGGATCTGAAGCATCACCTACGGGTCACCCAAAACTAACCCATCAAAATTTCTTATTTAAAACCACAAGTTGGAAATTCTTGAAACAGTCAGTTTTCATAAAATCCACGTAGATAAAGAGATTAAAAGGCTTTACAAAATACAAGTTCCACATAAAGTACATCGTTTGACCAAATAATAGAAAATAAAAATGAAAATACAAACTCGATTGTGGTAAGATCCTATGAATACAACCAGTCCAAACTAGCCATCAAGTATTGTACTCTGAGACTGGCTCGGTGCTGGAAATCCTCCTCGATGTGCTCCTCCAAATACAACCTATCAACCTACGCACGGAAGAAACCACAATTCCGTACGCTGAGCTAACAAAGCTCAGTGGTACATTTCTACTCTATCGCAATTCATGAATATCATAAAACAAGCATGCATGATAATATGATTAAGAGTGCGCAGAAAGGCTTCTCAACATCTAAGGATCATCTTCTAGCCTATCCTAGCTAGAGCTTACAACTGTCTCAAGATACCACTAAAAGTAAGAAGACAACCAAGCCATCCCATGCTTACCATACGCAAGGTCCCACCGACCATCGAATTACGTCCCATACCCTGATCACGTAGCCCAAGGGTTATCTAGCCTATACCCAAGATTACAAAGCCTATCGAGTTACATCTCATACCTGATCACAAAGCCCAAGAGTAATACAGCCCGTACCCGAGATCACATAGCCCATCGAGTAACAACCCTACCCTGTTCACATAGCTCAAGGGTAAATTAACCAACATCTATCATCCACATAGCTACGTAATTAACATACATTCTCTAATGGGCAACGAAGCCCTACTATTTTCCTGTTCTTACACAGCCGTCGGGTTACCTGTGATCACATAGTCATCGGGTAAGGATCATATTCGGATAACTATAGCCCCAGATACGTCCTAGACATACTTGGATCACAATAGCCACAAGCAGTCTTATCCTGCGATCACATAGCCTATCAAGTTACTAGAGATCACATAACCATTCGAGTTGTATTTCCATATCCTGATCACATAGCCCAAGGATAGGTTTCGGATCGCATCCAAATCACATAGCCCATGGATACGTCAGATGTACTCGATCGCATAGCCCGGAGTACCCATCCCCTTATTTAAGTGCCCTTGCACTAACTCTTGGACATCCGGATTCCTAACCAAGACTCATACGATACCTCATGCTCCCCCGAGCATCAATATATCTCACCGAGAGATAAAGGCATCCAGCCAACCATTACCAATTCCCCAAGGCATGACTCGTTTGTTACACTATTTAATATATGCCTTTAGGATTCATTTACGCCTTTTCGTTATATTATCTCATTACTCACGGCAACCAGCCTAAATGGGCGTTCTTTCAGCACACAACAAGGACCCCAAGCTACCACGTAGCAATAACTGATCCATCACGAATCCCTATGGATTACCAAACCAAGCAACTTATCCAACTATTACTAAGCCATTAGCCATTAATCCACATACGGGTTACTAACCTCGATTTCTTAGTTTTAGAGTTTGTTTTATACCTTTAGGGACCCATCAGACCCTTTACCACGAATTAATAACCCCTCAAACTCATTTTTAACATTTACGAGCAGATTGCCTAGCGGATACTGATACTGGTCATTGCATACCGATATGGGGAAACATGGTTTACCGATGCTAAAAGACGCGTACAGATACTGGAAGACACGCACCGATACTAGAAGTCATAGTTTACCAATGCTGGAAGACACGTATCGATACTGAAAGATATGTACCGATACTGGAAGACACGTACCGATATTGGAAGACATGGTTTACCAATGTTGGAAGACGTGTACCGATACTGGAAGATGTGTACCGATACTGGAAGACATGGTTTACCGATGCTGGAAGATGCGTACCGATATTGGAAGATGTGTACCGATGCTGGAAGACACGTACAGATACTAGAAGACGCGTACCGATACACCCTTCAAGAAAAAGCCTGAGTTCATCCTCGGAACATAGGGTATTGATACTCAATCCTGAGTATCGATACAGAAGCCCATAAATGGCTTTCAAGGCTCGAGAAATCACTTCCCAAGCCCCCAAAACATATCTTTTAACCATTTAACTTAATCCTACATCTTATGGAGTTGATTAGAGTGATTTGCTACCCTTATTACACCTTATTAACCATAAGTTCAAGAATCACCATTAAAGGGATTCAAGCTTCTTAAAACCAAACTTAACACCCATAAATCAAAAAACCAAGCAAGGCATTCATTTTATGATGTTCATGAAATGTAGAAGTCAGAATGTACTGACCTTAAACATGCAAACCCCATAATGAAGCTCTCCTCAAGATCTTGCCACCATTTTTCTTGACTCAAGCCTCCAAGCTTTACTTCCACCGATTCTAGTGATGATTATCTTGAAATAGAGATCCTTTAATACTGATAAAACTTCCCTTGAGACTCAATTCGGGATTCTCACTCCTCAACAACAAGTTTCCATCTTTAACATTTGGGTTTTGGGAAGAAAATTGAAAGAAGAAGAAGATAGAGAGATGAGAATAAGGGTGACCTCACTCTCTTCCAAAATGGCAGCCCCTTAATTGATGCATCAGCATTTTTCCCATTTAAGGTTGAAATACCCAAATGCCCTCACACTAAAATCCTTTCCACAACTCAATACCTAACACTTAAGCCCAACAATGCATGGAGGCCCATTATAGCCCAACATCTCGGCCCGACATATTGGTCCAAGAATCGGGTCAACGTCTATTGTTGACTTGAGAAATCTGGGTCATTACAATTCTCCCCTCCTTTAAGAAATTTCATCCTCAAAATTTAGATGGAAGAAAGGGAGATGTAACCAAAACAGATCTAACCACTTCACCATTTAAGCAGGATCACCTTAATTAGGGAGAGTTCTCCCTCAACCCACCTTAAATAGAACCCTAACACTAAACCACACGCTCTTAATGCTTCTCTCAATATTTTTAACGACCCCTTTTTCAACAACCAACAAAACTTATGACGAACCGCTAAGCATGGTAACATAACCAACCTCAAGCCGCGCTGCTCAAACATCAACTTAAAGGGCTCACTTCTTCCTCACCCTTGCCTCGGTCCCTACCATCAGACGTGGAAAGCCATCAGACTGTTCTCAATGATCGCCAACTGGTCCGTCTAAAAATATTTCTTTGCAAAGTAACCATCCGATTACCCTTAACACAACTATTGATCCACATTTTTCGCTGCACTACTCTGATAACTTCCACACTGTTTACCATAACCGATATCAACTTGGTTGAACTCAATTGGGCAATCCTCCAACTCTACGAGATCTAGATCAACAGGTGCACAAGCCAAGCTACTATTCTCACGACTCGCCCTTAGGACCCCTACCATGCTCATCACAATCTTCATTTGCCCCTTTCTACGGTTCATTACTCCGACAAACAACACACGAAGCTCTCACATTTTATGGCTAAACAAGGTCGCCGATCTCACGAAACCAATAGCGGTGTTCTACTTTTGTACTATGGCTCAACACATCCAAAACCACCATACAAGCTACTCTCACGCAAACACGATCTCGGCGAAGCACTTGGCAACGATACCCAAAAGGTCGCTTGCACAAGTGTGCCCTAACAAGGAGTTCGTTAAGTACCATGCCACGAAGCGATGGACACTAACAACGAACTCAACCTTACCTTATCGCGGTTCTAAACCAAAATCAACTAGTAAGATTGCTCACTCACCATGGGTACCTCCATACCCTCAAAACACCCACACCACTAAGACTAGAAACTCTTAACCCTCATGTCTACAACGCAAGCTAAAAACACCTTGCAACCTATAGAACCTTCCCTGAGCTAGCACTACGGAGCACAACGTCTACCTTAGAAAGGTTAAGACCCTACACAACCAACACTAACAACTAGATTCAAGCAATCGAAAACTTCATAACTTCTCACTCACATCTTACGGTACACATGCACTCTCAACAGCCATCTGCGATAAAAACCTTATCTAGCAAAAGATGTAAATCTAATTTCCATTTAAAGCAACAACAAACCCAAGGTTTACTAAGATGCACATCACAAGAACTGGTCTATTACACAACCGAAGAGCTAAACGGCTAACGCAATAGCTAAAACCAATACAAACTTAATTACCTGACATATCCTCGGTTGCAACACTGTCATCCCTCAACCTAAACAACAAGCTGTCTAGCAATGCCTCGCGTGCTAGCCCTGGAGGTGGACCTCACAGAACCTCTACTACGATAACCTGATGGTGCCCTAACTCTGCCTCGAGCAAGACTATGATCGTGATAGGAAGCAGCCAAACTCTAAGACTGAACTAATGTGTCTTCATCCATGACTGGGCAGTTTTTTGCCATATACCATGGTGCTCGACACCTATAGCAAACCCTCCGAAGAAAGAAGCACACTCTAGGGTGATGTCCGCCATAAAGCTCGCATGCTGGTGGAAGCGACGCTCCAACTGAACCGTCAGCACTTTCTTTTGCTGTAAAAATCAAAGAGCCTCTATGAACCTTCGATCTAAATCCTGTGCCGACTCTCGATAGATGGTCCAATGCAAATTTCTTCAAGCTCCTCTAAGCGTAAAACCTCTCATGCGGAAATAGAGAAGAACCCATAAATCCTGGGTCTCCACATCACGACCTTTAGAATCTTCGAACTGATTAGATGTCGAACTCTAAAGCATCTCAAGTGCCTTCGTACTATTGGTTAACTCGGAGAATATCCCAAACGGGCCCGCTGTCACATGTAACTGAAGGTCAAAATTCGGGCAATGTCTGAACCTCTTGCACCTCAACTCTTCCATGGCAACAAACTCTGGAGCATAACGACTCAAACGTAGAAACTCTTACTCATAAGCAAACACCGTCCGATCTCCCTATACTAGATACAGAAACTGGTCCCTCATCTCATCCATATGTACTTCACTGATGTACTTTTTCTGGAACTCATTCACAAAGATGTCCCATGTCGAGAGCGCAAGCTTTAGACCCAACTCTACGGTCTCCCACCACTTGGGTGCATTGCCCTTTAGAGAAGGGAAGCAATGCAATCAAGATCATCTTTCGGGCTTCACTTCATATGTCTCAAGATTCTTTGTGTATCGCGTAATCACTGATCAGCCTTAATCGGGTCATCCTCACCCAAGCCTTTGAAACTCTTAGGCCTAAAACGATGAAGCCTCTCTACAGGGGTCTTACGAGGTGTCTAAGATTGCCTCAGAATAGCTTGCACCAAACGCAAGAGGGCAGAGGTAAGGTCACAAAAGTGACCCGCCTCTCCACTACCGGTTCCACCTTCCATCAATCCTTTTCTAAAACATAACAAAAAGGTCGCACATCAGGATTCCCAGACTTAGAAAGTACACTTAACTTTAGGGACTTGTATTCACTAGACACCTTACCACGACCTCTATGACACCTCGAGTTTCCTAGAACCGACTAAACCTAGGCTCTGATACCAAAATGTAACACCCCGAACCCATCCTAGATCTGAAGCGTCACCTACGGGTAACCCAAAATTGACCCATCAAAATTTCTTATTTAAAACCACAAGTTGGAAATTCTTGAAACGGTCCATTTCCATAAAATCCATGTAGATAAAGAGATTAAAACGCTTTACAAAATACGAGTTCCACATAAAGTACACCGTTTGACCAAAAAATCAAAATGAAAATACAGACTCGATTATGGTAAGGTCCTATGAATACAACCAGTCCAAACTAGCCATCAAGTACTGTACTCAGAGATTGGATCGGTGCTGGGAAATCCTCCTCGATGTGCTCCTCCAAATGCAACCTGTCAACCTACGCACAAAAGAAACCATAATTCCGCGCGCTGAGCTAACAAAGCTTAGTGGTATATTTCTACTCTACTGCAATTCATGGATATCATAAAACAAGAATGCATGATAATATAATTAAGAGTGCACATAAAGGCTTCTCAACATCTAAGGATCATCTTCTAGCCTATTCTAGCTAGAGCTTACAACTGTCTCAAGATACCACTAAAAGTAAGAAGACAACCAAGCCATCCTAGGCTTACCATACGCAAGGTCCCACCGACCATCGAATTACGTCCTATACCCTGATCATGCAGCCCAAGGGTTATCTAGCCTATACCCGAGATCACAAAGCCTATCGAGTTACATCTCATACACTGATCACAAAGCCCAAGGGTAATACAGCCCGTACCTGAGATCACATAGCCCATCGAGTAACAACCCTACCCTGTTCACATAGCTCAAGGGTAAATTAACCAACATCTATCATCCATACAACTACGTAATTAACATACATTCCCTAATGGACAACGAAGCCCTACTATTTTCCCATGCTCACACAGCCATCGGGTTTCCCGTGATCACATAGCCGTCGGGTAAGAATCATATCCGAATCATTATAGCCACAGATATGTCCTAGACATACTTGGATCACAATAGCCACAAGCAGTCTTATCCTGTGATCACATAGCCTATCGTGTTACTCAAGATCACATAGCCCTTTCGAGTTGTATTTCCATATCTTAATCACATAGCCCGAGGATAGGTTTCAGACCGCATCTAGATCATAGAGCCCGTGGATACGTCGGATGTACTCGATCACATAGCCCGAAGTACCCATCCCCTTATTTATGTTCCTTTGCACTGACTCTAGGACATCCAGATTCCTAACCAAGACTCATATGATACCACGTGCTCCCCCGAGCATCAATATATCTCACCAAGAGATAAAGGCATCCAACCAACCACTACCAATGCCCCAAGGCATGACTCATTTGTTACACTATTTAATATATGCCTTTAGGATTCGTTTACGCCTTTCTCGTTAGGTTATCTCATTATTCACGGCAACCAACCTATATGGGCGTCCCTTCAGCACACAACAAGGACCCCAAGCTACCACGTAGCAATAACTGATCCACCACAGATCCCTATGGATTACCATAGGGACAAGACACATTATGTGTTTCACATATTCATGCTTCGGAGGTATTGATCAGATTCAATTGGCTTTACCTCCAGATAGGAACAAGACACATTATGTGTTTCACGTATTCATGCTTCGTAGGTATTGATCGGATTCTTTATATGTAATTACTTCTGAGGAGATTGAATTGCAACCAAGTTTGACGTATGAAGAAGAACTAGTAAAAATCCTAGCATACAAAGTTGAAGAATTAAGGGACAAGAAATTTTTTCTAATTAAGGTTCTCTGGAGAAATCATAAAGTAGAGAAAGTCATTTGGGAAATTGAAGAGAGAATGAATAAGCAAAATACGAAGTTGTTTGAAATGGGTAAACGTTGAAAATTCGAGGACGAATTTTCTTAAGGGGAGGAATTGTAATATCCCAATTCTTGCTTAGTGACTAAAATGTAATTTTTTAAAGTTTAGGTGTTAAAGTGTAAATTTGGAAAAGTTTAGGGACCAAAGAGTAATTTTGAAAAGTTATGTAATTTAACCCCGTAAATGGATAGTTCACCCACAAGAGTGGTATTTTTGTGTTATCGGATTTTTCATACGAGGCTTATATTATTCGAATATGGATCGAATAAAATTGTTAAGCGTGCTTAGACCAGAGTAGACCAAGGATGTGTGACCTAATGGGAAGGTCCCATATCCAATATTTTGACTGATAAAAAGGACTCAGTTTAAGTCAGTAATATTCGTAATGGATTGTTGAGATAAGATTTTTAGGAGGAAATGTATCTGATAAAAATTCTCAAAAATTTATCGGTATATCAGATCAAATTGAAATTTTAAAGAGGTTCCAAAGATTATGAAAAATTCATAAAATATTATTTTATGAATATTTTATTAATGTTGGTGGGATTCTAACTAGATTTAGTTGGAATATGATGGAATGGTTATAAAGCTCAAAGAAAGAAAATTTGGAAATCGTATTGAGTAAAATTCCAATAATTGGATCGAATAAATATCATAAATTAAAATTTATGATATTTTGGGAAGGAGGCTGGTTAGAACGGAACCAAATTGGTTCAATTTTTATGGAATGGCAATTTTAAGTCATGTAAGCAAATAAAGTCTAGTTGGAAGACAAATTGGTCATTTGCCATGGTTGATAATTTTGAAATATTTTGAAACTTTGAGGGCAATTTTGAAAGGTCAAATACACATGGATTTAATCATAGCCATTGATTTTTGATGAGATTTGAATTTTGGCCATTGGATTAAAAGGGCAAATTAGTAAATTCACTAGTTAAATGAATTTAAAATTCATTTAACTTTACACATGGATTACAAAGAATAAAAGATGAATAAAAATCATCTTCATCAGCCAAGGGGCTATTCGAAGCAAGAAAGAAAGGGGAAGAAATGAGATTTTTCAATTTTCAAGTTCAAAATTGAAGAATCAAGACAAGTTTCAAGCAAAATTAAATTAGGTAAACTGTTCTACACTTGATTCTCTTCATTTTGATAGTAATATTGCATGAGAAAAGTTAATTTAGTTCATATTATTGATGAAGATGGTTATGGAATTTGAAGCCTATGATGAATTTAGAGTTGTATTTAGTAGAATTGATGTTGTGAACATAGAATCAAGCTTGAATTTGGATTAATTCCATGTCTAAGGTTATAAACCCTAACCCTAAGAATTGGGGATTTTGTTTAGGGAGTTAAATTAAGGATGAAATTGAATAGATTATGATGTTGAGAGCTTGAATTTGATGTTAGAATAAATAATTTCCCCAATTGAAATTATAGGGACCATTTCGAAAAGATTGAGGAAAATAGGGAAAACTATTAGAAAATTTATTTTAGCATTGGAATTATTGAATTATGGTGAAAGTAGCTTGAATTGGTGATTAGAGACCAAAATGAAAATTTTGAAAGGTTAGAGGACCATTTCAACATTTTGAAGAAATTTGGGGACTAAATTGTCAAAAATTTATTTGATGTTGGAAATGGGTAGAAAATAATATTTTGAGCTTGAATTGACAATTTAGGACCAAAATTGTACATTTGGAAAATTTTGGTGACCTATTCGGCAACTTCAAAAAAGTTAAAAGGGGGATTTTGAAAATATTAGATTAAAGAGGGATTAAAGAGTAATTACTGAAAATGTGATCAAATTGGCTTGAAATGATGAAAATGGACCATTTTGGAAAGAAAGGGAAAATATAATATTATTTTGGAAATTTATTGTTTTGATAGTGGCTTAGATGAAAATAAGCTAGAGTTGAAGATTCAAGCATGTTATGAAAGTTGAAGGATTGAAATGACAAGAAAGGGAAAATTTAAGGACCTTTTTGAAATGAAAGTATGGTGAAGGATAAAATTGAATAAAGTTCTGTTTCAGCTCTAGTAAAGTTTCAACTTCTTTGCAAACTAGAAGACCTGTTTCATTTAGTAGATCATGATATATTGTTGAGTTGATCAATCGATGGAAATGGCCAAGAGGAGGGTGAATTGGCAATTAAAATTTTGGTGGGAGCATATTGCAAAAAGAAAAGAATTTTGCACAAGTGATTTATAGTGGTTCAACCTTCTAAATAAGGTCTACATCCACTACCTTAGCTACCAAACTAAGGATTTCACAAATTCACAAATTTTTCTTTCTTTTTAAGCTAAAGGAGATAACGTCACAAATCATCTAGACTTATACCCCAAAGCCTAAGGACCCTTTTCCTAAAATTTGAGTACAAAGAAGCAAACTTTGAGAATCATCCTAAGGAGATTGTTTGCACAAATTTCATATCACTAAAACCCCAACACTTGATGAAAATAAAATTACAATAGACTCCCTCAAGTGTGTACAAGATTTAACAATGAAAAGCTCTCTAAAAGATTGGATATGTTCATGGATGCTTTGGAGTAATTGTCTTGTTGTTGAAGAAGCTTTAGAGTAATTGATTTCTAGTCGTTTGGGTTGTTGGGGAAATGAATACAGCTATTGGGCTGTATTTTTCTCATAATAAATATTGTCTGGCAAGTATGGGTATCGGACATGGGTCTCCGTATCGGTACCTGCTCAAAGAGAAAATGGCTGTTACAAGATAAGGGTACTAGTACACAGGCTTGTTTATCGGTATGGAGTAAGGGTATTGGTACGCTAAAGGCCGTATCAGTACTGAAATTGCCCATTGTAAAATTTACGAAGCTTGGGATCGGTACGCTCATGGCCATACCGATACTCAGTTAATTCAAAAAAATTTCATTCTATTTTTGTATTAGTACGGGGTTCACCGTACCGGTACTAACAAACATTTGTATAAAAGATTTTAAAGACTCGTACCGGCATGAGAAGAGTCATACATGTACTCAATTGCCATTTTGAATTTCAGTGTTGAAAAGCCATACCAGTACACATAGGGTTGTACAGGTACTCTCTGACCAAAAATGGTTTGTTTGAGTACCAAAACACTTAGAAAATATTTTACTTTGAAAGTGTTGACGTATACAAAATATTTTCTTCAAAATAAGTTAAGTATGTTAGAATGCTTGTCATTGTGAGTGATTTCAAGTACCTTAAAATTTTATTTATTTGCAACTTATTCCTTGTTATATCAAAAACCAAAACATTGATTTAACAATTTCCCCTTTTTGATATAAAAAAACCAAATAAATTTTTAAGTCCTTTCCCCTTTCTTTAGGACTAAAACGCTATAGTTTTTGAAAAAATTAACTCACACTTTTCTCCCTTTTTGTTAGATCAAAATCAATAGGTTAAAATCAAAGCATAAATATAACAATATATAATCCAATATAGCTTCAAACTTAATAACAATAATATTATAAAATCCAAAGCATAGGAAATCCAACAATATCCAAAGTATGTAAAACATAAAAGCCAACATAAACATAATATCCAAAGTCATAGAAAATATATAAGTAGCAAAGTTTATAAAACCAGATAAGTCTATATGATATGATAAGCATGAGACAAACTAAGATGCCGACAAATCATCATCATCATCGTCCTCTATTCCATCGTCATTGTCATCACCACGAACATTTTCACGCTATTCATGATGAAAAGAGACAAAGAGAGATCTCAACCGAAGAAACTCGATTCACCATGAAAGTCATCATCGTGTCCAAGGAAGTGAACCTCGTATCCAAGCTTGTGTCAAGGGAGGCAAACTTCCCATCAAGGTATGTCATGAAAACATCAAGGGAAGGTGGAGCAATTGGAGATACGAGAGGAGCTTCAACTAGGTCGATCAAAGTATTCTCATCTTCTCCTTCTTGAGCATTAGGATCCTGAACCTATTCACCATTAATGAAGTAGAGCTTGGATTTGCGAAGGGATCTAGCAACTATGGGTTCTGTAAGGGTACAAGCGAGATCATGAGAACAATCAACTTATAACTTATGGAGAAGATGACTCAAGATTGTTCCATAGGTAGAGGATTTGATGATGTTGGTGTGACAGTGATTGACAATATGAACCATCTCGGAATATATAATTTGGGCAAGGTTAGGAGTTTTCCCACAAAAATAATAGAGCCAAAAATCATCTATGGCTCGAATGGAAGACCATTTACCACTGGATGGTGGAAACCACTAAGTGATAAGGAGGTGAATAAAATGCTCATGAACTTCAAGGATTTTAACAGAGGCACCCAGGTTATGAGAAGCGGGAAAAGAAGTTTCATCATCTAAACCTACATCCTCTAAACGTAGTTGATCGGCTAAGATTTTGGAATCAAGATAAATAGTTTTGCCCAATACATAAGACTCAAGGCCGATGGTTTCAGTTTTTGCTTGGTTTAAAACATACCTAGCATTTGCATAAAAAATATGGACAAGGGTTTTGTCTGCATTCTCGGGAACTTGAAGAAAATAAATGAACTTCCAACGCCTTATCAAATCAAGATATTTGAATTTAAATTCATCGGAGCACATATAGGTAAAATTAACAAGTCGCTCACAACAGACAGAAAAAATTTAAAATATTTGAAAATGTTTGAGTTTGTTTGGATTACCTTTTTCATTACAACTTTGGTCATAAATGGTGGCAAAACTAGGTTTGGCACTATTGCTAGATAAGGGTAAGAAAAACTCGACTAAACTAGAAAAAATTGATTTTTTTCAATTTTTGAGTTATTCGAGTCGAGTTATTTGAGCCAGCTCAAGTAACTCAAAAAACTTTCGAGTTCAATTCGATTTGAAATTTTCACAACACAAAAAACTGAAAAACTAAATTTTACATTTTTGTAATGGTCCTTGATCTTACTTTTCTTCAATTTCTCCTTCATTGTAAGTCCATTTTGACCAAATTTGAACACATGTTCCTAAACCAATGTAGAATACCTATTTAGCTTCAATTCATATTTTTGAAAATAAATTTAATCCTTTTGCAATTTAGCCCCCCAAATTTGTATGATTTCCTTATTTCTTCAATCACTCCTTCGTTTTAAGTACATTTTTTACCAAATTTGAACCAAATGCTTCAATCACTCTTTCTAGCCATTTGCATGTATTCAACATATTCCATCATGCACTTTTGTCAAGATACTTCTAGCTTCTCAAGTATTGACACATCTCAACAATATCTGGTCTTTTCCCTTTTTATATAGAACCTCCTCATCCAGCACATATCTCATTGCCATTCTTCTAATGGTTCTCTTATCATTATCATTTGCCTTTTGAGGGTAAACTTGGAACTTGATATATTGTAGGATATCAAAGTACCAGAGGTTCCCGACTGCCTCTTTTTCTACACCGTAACAATGAGCTAAGGTTTCATAACTCTATATTCAGATTGGCATCACATCATCTGGTTTGTTTGCTTGAAATACCGAAGTCAGTGTAGCTAAGGCATCAGCCATCTGATTATCTTCTCTAAGGAGGTAAGTGAAGTGATTTTTTCAAATTTCTTCATCAATTCCAAGATCAGTTTCCAGTACTCAATCAATTTTGCATCCTTTGTTTCACATTCTCCACGAAGTTGGTAAATAACTAATGCTGAGTCCCAGTATACTTTTAAATTTTCTATTTTCCTTTCAATTGCAGCTCACAAACCCATGACACAAGCTTCATATTCTGTCATATTATTTGTCAAAGAAATTCCAATTTGCTTGTGAAAGGATAATGCATATTATTTGGGGAGATCAACACTTCTCCAATTCCACATTCCAGGGCGTTGGCTGCCCGTCAAAGCATAATTTCCAAGTTTCATTCTCTGAAGTTCCATTTTCTTTTGTGGAGATATTCACCACATCCTCATATGGGAAATCAAAGTTCAGGGGCTCATAATCCTCTGAAGCATGGCTAGCTAAAAATCTGCCATGGCGCTTCCTTTTATTGCTTTTTGGCTCACATACACAATATCAAATTCTGACAACAAAATTTTCCAATGAGCCATTCCACCAATCAATGACGTTGCTTCCATCAGAAACTTCAATAGATCAAGTCTATATATCAACCAAGTGGTGTGATATAGCATGTACTGTCTAAGTTTACGGGTTACCCAAACTAGAGCACAACACAATTTTTGAATTGGCGGGTACTATAATTCACACTCTGTAAACTTCTTGCTCAAGTTGTAAATGACTTTCTTTCTGGTATCATCATGTTGCCCCAGTATGCACCCCCATTGAATTTTCGTAAACCATCACGTAAAGAATTAATGGTCTATCTAGAACTGGTGCTACTAGAATCGGAGCATTTGTCAGATATTTCTTGATCTTGTCTAGTGTCTCTTGGCACTCTTTGTCCCATACCTTTGGATTATTCTTTCGAAGTAGTCTGAAGATTGGATCACATTTATCAGTCAAGTGAGAACTAAACTGAGAAATATAATTCAATTTTCCAAGAAAACCACAAGCTTCTTTTTGGGAATGAGAGGGTGGAAGGTTCCATATTGCTTTCACTTTATCTGGATCAATTTTAATCCCTCTTCTGCTAACCATAAATCCCAAGAGTTTTCTAGATGTAACCCTAAAACTACATTTATTCATATTGAGCTTCAACTGAAATTTCCTCAATCTTTGGAACAACTTCCTCATGTTCTAAATAAGTTTCTCTTCAGTTTCTTTGTGCATCATGTAATGGAAAAGAGCTACCAGGCTCGTTGGTATGTTGCCCCAGCATTTTTCAGTCCAAAAGGCATTACCCTATAGCAAAACGTGCCCCACAAGGTTATGAATGTTGTTTTTTCCATATCTTCTGGATTCATCTTTATCTGATTGTACCCCGAGAAGCCATCCATGAAAGAAAACCATGAATGTACTAATTATTGTCAACCAGAATATCTATGTGAGGCAAAGGAAAATTATCCTTTGGGCTTGCTCTAATCAAATCTCTGTAGTCCACACACATGTGCACTTTTCCATTTATCTTCAGCACTGGGACTATATTGGCTATCCATTCTGGATACTTATCCACATGAAGAAAACCCGCATCAATATATTTCTATACCTCTTCTTTAATTTTTAGTACCATTTTTTGCCTCAATCTTTTGAGCTTCTCTTGAACCGGTTTGTATTCTGGTCTTATAGGCAGCTTGTGTACCATTATATATGCATCCAATCCTAGCATATCTTGATACGACCTGGCGAAGAAATCTTTAAATTCTTACAACAACTTAATCAAATCTTGTCTTGTCTTTGACGAGAAAGTTATATCGATCTTGACCTCTCTTTTAACTTTAGTTGTTCCCAGATTCAAAATCTCTAACTTTTCTTTTTGAGGTAAGATCTATTTGTCTTCTTTTTCTACCAACCTTAGTAATTCGTCAGGAGTTTCACATTTTTCCTTATCTTCACACTCGTTAACTTCCATTAAATTTATGGGCCACTCAAAATCTATTTCGGGATTAGGTTTAGAATCATTCATGAAATTAATAATTGAGGACCTACAAAGAAAAAAATGTATATTTTGGAATGGAATGTAAAAAACAAGAAACATGTTTGCCAATTGAGAATCAAAATGAAAACATCTTTATTGAAGTAAACTTGTATAATAGCCCTTTACAGAAGATCCCTTATACTCGCATGCAAAAGTACAAGGTGATTCTTGGCATTACTCTGATTTTGTCTTAAAAACTAGGGAGAGATCCTCTGTCTTCCAATTATTGAGTGCTTCACCAGGAAAGTAGGGACGAATTCCTTCCAAAAACTTACCAGGCTGGGATCCCTCAAATATGCCAGTGACATGTAGTCCCTCCATGATCTCGCCAAAGATCTCTTCTTCTTATAGCTTCACGGTCTCTTTGATGTCTTTCTCTAGCTATTTTTTCACATTTTCAAACCCACAAGACTTGAAAATGTTTGTCAAGTTAGGGAAAGTCATGGGCTCAAAAGCAGTATTAACCCCTAGAAAATGGGCCCTCTTTTTGTCCTCTCTCTTCTTCAGATCCTTATGTATCTGCTGAATGTTGGGCTTGAACCTGAGTCTAAAATGATCTTTCTTCATGATGATAGGCTTCTGACGTAGACTACCTTGGAGATTCTTACTAAGTCCTTTCCCAATTTTTGCTCTTCTTCTAAGGGTCTCGCGAACAGTCATATTTGTACAGTTAGATAACCTCGAACGAGGTACTTTTTTCCTTTAGTGATGAAATTAGCATTTATGAACTCTAGGGCTCTGAAAGAACATTCAAGAGCATTCTCATTGGCTTCAATGCATGGGGCATCTTTAGTCACAGAGGCAATGATGTCTTCTTCTGCTCTTACACTGACCAACTTCCCCTCTATCATAAACTTCAGCTTCTGATATAGAGATAATGGTACTACACCAACAGAATGAATCCAATGCCTTCCCAACAAGTAATTATAAGTAGGCTTTACATCCATAACCACAAAATTGATGCTGTAAATTGTAGGTCCAATCAACAATGGAACCTCAATCTTTCCAAGAACATCTCTAGTTTTACCATCAAAGGCTCTAATAGTGTTCTTATAGGCCTTCATGTGTGAATCATCAATTGGAAGCCTTTGTAGAGTTATCATAGGAAGCACATTTAGAGCAGACCCATTGTCAATCAATACTCTTGGCAGTACGTACCCCTTACAGTGAGTCGTGATATTCAGTGCTTTAACAGATCCTATCCCAACATTCGAGATCTCATCATCAGTAAAGATAATATAATTATCAGTTATTATATGATTCACAATTCGGTCTAGCTTGTACATTGATATATCATTGGGAATAAATATCTGCTTCAGCACCTTTATTAGAGCATTTTGGTGCCCCTCAAAACTTAATAGTAGCTCAAGAATAGAAATCCTAGCTTGTTGCCTCTTTAATTGCTCCACTATGTTATACTCATTGTGCTTCAAAAATTTCAGAAACTTCTGAGCCTGCTCCTCTGTAACTGGTTCATTTATTTTTGGGGGAGGCTCTTCCCCAAAGATTCTTTCTAGCACAACAATTGCCTTCCCTTTTGCTTTCTCACCTTCTTTAGATGTTTCTAGTGTGTAACATCTAATGCTTTTGGTAAAGTGTCCAACTTCATTTCACTGGATCAGCTTCAGGTTTCTCATTCACTTTCTCATCTTGTACCAACTTTACTTTTTCCTGTAACTTTATCTCCTTCTGTGGCTTTGTTTCCTCCGGTACAGTTACATTGGCAGCATAGTTTCAAGGGACCTAGCGAGTGTCTTTAAAAGAAAATGGTGCTGAAGAGGAAATCACTATCTTGGGAGTCATTACTGGCTTTCCTTCACTGGACGAGTTTCCAACCTTTGACCTAGTAGAAATGATTAATGGTCTGCTCACTCTGCACTTTACTCAAAAACTTTCGGAGGTTCATACCTCAACTTCTTTTTTCTCCTATTTTCTCAAAGAATTCAATCTTTTTATTATTCATCATTCCTTGAATCAAGCATCTGAAATCATAATAGTGCTGAATTTCATGACCGTCCTCTTGGTGATATTCACAGTATATCCCTGACTCTAATTCTTTCTCAACCTTCATATCCATCTGTATCATTCCAGAATTATATAGTTGTTCAAACACCCATTTTAGAGAAGATTTAATCTCTGATACGTCTACCTTTACCCACTTGGCCTCGTCCTTTTCCTTACAGCATTCACTTATCGTCCTCCGTGGTTGGGCAATGGACTAGTAGCTATATTGGGTTCATCAAATTTCAGCACCCCATTGTTTATAACGTTTTGCACTACCTTCTTGAATGAAATGCAATTTTCTATCGTATGCCCCCGGAATCCCAACATGATATTCAAAGTGAGCATTCGGATCATACCATTGAGGGTATGAAGGTTGAAGAGAAGTAAGATAGTATGGTCGAACCAAGTCTGCCTCAAACAACTGTAGATACAATTTAGTATATGATACTAGTAAAGGCGTGAAACTCAACTTTTTATCTCTTCTCGGGCCTAGGGAGTCCTTCTTGTTCGAATTTTCTGAACTCCCTGATGCAGCACTGGTGGTGTAATTGTAACATTCTTTGGAGCCTCATAAGCACTTGTATTATTCACCTCATTATCCTTTCTCTTAAAGTTTTTACGGGAGCTATCTCCGCTATCAATTCATCCACTCTTGATCGTTGCCTCTATCAGCTCACCAGTCATCACCAAGTCAGCAAAATTTTAGGTAGCATTGCTGACCAAACGTTCAAAGAGTGAACCCCTCAGAGTGTGTACAAACATGTGGGTGATCTCATTCTCCATCAGTAGTGGATGCACCTGTACTGCCATATCTCTCTACCTCTGAGCAAACTGATAGAGGCTTTCATTGGATTTTTGTTCAATCCCTTGCAACATAACACGAATAGGGACCATTTCAATTACATGTTTATATTGCTCCACAAAGGGTCCAAAAAGGTCCTTCCATAACCTAATGTTCACCCGACTTAGCTGGGTGTACCAACGTGTTGTTGAACCCAATAAGCTATCTTGGAAAGAATGAATCAACAATTTCTCATCCTTCAGATAGGCAACCATTTTACGATAGTACATAGTAAGATGTGCTGATGGATAGGTCAACAGTAGTAGATCCACGCTCATTCACTTTCTACATCTCTAGCAACATGTCTTCCAGTGCCTTGTAGCATTCCTCTTATTTTTTTCTCAATCTCAGCACGTATTTTTTATCTCATTAACAGTGTTCAAGTATAGGACTTCATTGCCACTCCCAAAGTTTGCTCCAATGTCGAATAGAAGACTGGCAGTTGCTCCGACTAGATTGATCTGGACCTTCTTCATCGGAGGCAGTCCCTCAGGATGCACCCTCACATGAGATGTAGTATCAGCTTGCTCATCCATGTCATTCGAATCTCTTTCTTATACTTTGCCCTTGCTAGATTCCTTAAGTCCCAGCAAATGAGTCAACTGGTTGATAATCTCCCTCTGTGCTTGGGTAATGTGGTCCTTCATGGACTGTTCAACCCGGTCAAATTTGTTCTGCACCTCCAAGCTGTTATTTTCCATACTAGTGATTCTATCTTCCACAGCCATGGTCTTCGAACGTAAATGTGTCCCGTATGAATATGGAATATTTGTAAATCAAAAGTCACACACTGTTGTAGAACCTTTATTTTATTAATTTCATTTTATTTTATCAGACAAGATGCAAATGCATGAATGCATGGATGCAAGGGGTATCGATTTTAAGAATTAGTCTTTAGAGAAACATTCATTGACTAAAATGCCTTGACGGTTAATCATTAAAAAACTTCAAACTTGTTGGTCATTAAAAAATCAACACAAGTATGATCATCAATAAATATGAAAAACCTTTTTTTCGAGTAAGTATTGATCTGTGAGGGACCCCGCACCTCGCTGTGAATTATATAAAAAGGCCTTGAGGGTTGATAAGGCTTTGAATGATAAAACTTCTTATGACTCTTTGATAAAATGCAGTGTTCAAAATGAAAACTAGAACAAGCGATTCCTTTAAATAAGGTAAGAAATAATTTTTTTAGGTAGAAAAAACTAGGATGTCTTAATCTGTAGTGTTGAAGCATTATTTTATCTTTAACAGAGACAATACTAACACTATTTAGTCAATCAAGTTTTTTATCTTTGGAGGTTTCACCTTCAAAATGGTAGAGCCCATCTATCATCCTATCACTGCCAATCTTCCTCTCCAAATTCTGGTCCTAAAACACACAATAGGAATCACAAAAAATCACACAACAATTAGAATCTTCTGACAAATTACTAACAGATAACAAATTACATGCAAGCTAAGGGACATGAAGGACAGACTTAAGAGTTAAGGTTTTTGAAAAAATGATTGTACCTCTACCAGTAATTGGGGTATAAAAACCAACTGCTATGCAAATTTTTTCAAGACTAGAACAAGAAACATAAGTATGAAATAAATTTGAAAGACTTATCATATGGCCAGATGCTCCATAATCTATGATCTATGGAGCAGTTAAAGATACACAAGATAAGGTTTTTAAATTTCTACTTGTTTGTGCTAAGAAAGTATTAGGATTACCAGATGATCAACTTGTTAGGGAGTGAAAGGGACAGCTTCAACATCATTCGCATAGGCGGTTTGACTGAACTTACCTTCATGTTTTCCCTTCCAGTTAGCTGGTTCTCCTTGAAGTTTCCAGCAGGTATCACGTGTATGTTTTGGTTTGTTGCAATGGTCACACCAAACATGGGGTTTTTCATCAAATTTCTTTACTTTTCCCGTATAAAGTTTAGCTGTTGCTAATGCAAAATTTTCAATGCTATTGTTTGATCCTTTCCTTCCCAACATAACCAATATGTGACTTTTTTTCACGTTGAGCCTCAACAAATACCTTGTAATGCCCCGATTTTGAGGCTTATTAGACATCCGATGGACAGGGTTAGAGATTCGAGTCGGATTCGAGACCGTATATTTTTTGGTAAGATAAAAATATGGAAATGGTTTAAAATCATATTTTAATATATGATTAATATTGGTGAAATCAATTTTTGAAAATGAGATTTGGAAGTGTGACATTTTGGCTAGTGACCAAAATGTAATTTTTGAAAACTGTTTTTAAACGTGACTAAAATGAAAAGGATCAAATTCTTAGAATCCTTAAGGAGCTATTTTACCAATTTTTTGCTGGTGATTTCTCCCTTCAATTAAATCATTTTAACATGTGTTTTAAAGGATAATAAAAAGAGATTTTAGATATTAAAGTTAGTTATTTGGTTTTAATGAAAATTGACGTAACTTTTCTCTCAACTTCTTTTCTGCCAAACACTCAAGTTTTCATCAAAAAAAATAGAGGTGGGAGATCCTTTTCATTTAGTTCCTTGATCTACAATTGATTATTTAACTTTGATTTACAAAACCTCATTGAAATCTTGTGTTTTCCTACCTTTAAACAAGCCAATTGAGGGAGAAATAACACAATAGGGGCAAGGTCCATGATCTCCTTTATTGAATGGTTCTTTATTGATATTCCCAAGTGTTTGATCCTTGATTTATGGTTTATAATCTGATTTTGTGTATTTACATGGAATTAATTGATTTAATTGGGTTTAATTGATGAAATAGTGAGATATCCGAATTGGAACTGTTTTCCAGTGTTGAGGTTGATTTTAAACATACTTTGGATGTATTATAATGTTGTTAATTTGATTTTAACAATGGAATTCCGAAACTCTTGAATCTCTAATTGTTTAGGTTGATAGAATGGTGTTTTTGTGGAGTTGTGGTGGTTGTATAGTTGCTGGAAGTGTTTGGATGTTTTGATCTTGTTTTTAGGTGTTGATTGATGATATTTAAGGAGTTTAATTATTAGATTATGGTTGGGTTGTGTTTAGAAAGGATTAGGTAATGTTTTCGGTTGTTATGGTTGGGTAATTGTGAAAGGAATGTGAGAATCCGTGAAGGATTGATGTTGCAGTGTTTTGAATGCATTGAGATGCATTAATCCTCTGTTTTATTGTGGTTAAAACATGGGAGGTTGATCCAAAAGTGATCGGTGAAGCTTTGGAGGCTTCGGACACTTGATTTCGCGTCGGTGAATCAAGGTTTTGCGTATCGGTGAGTGAGAACGTGGATTCCAGCTTTGGAATGTTTTAAAGGTGGTTTATGGGAGTTTAAACTAAGCTTAAAACGCTGGTTTAAACTCGGAAGTAAGTAAAATGTGGTTTTCTCTCTTGGTCGTGCTAGTGTAAAATGATTTTTATGCACTTGTTTTAATTTACATTGTACCTACTATTTAAGCATGATTTAGAGTATTTGAGATACTGTTTTTAAGCATGAAATGCTGAAGGATGCACATGGTAAGTGATCCTTGTAAGTATATGGTTTATAATTGTGTTTTAAAGCATGGTTGTTGCTTTGGAAAATTGGTTTGGTTAATTCTTGTTAAAAACAGTGAGGTAAATGGTAAATGGTTAATTATATTGGCAAGTGATGTGGTTTTAAAATTGTTATCGGATATAGTTGGTCGGTCATAGGATTGATAGTGCACTATAATAAGTCGCCTTGGATGTTGATGGGTTTAGATCCGTGTACCGAAAACTACATCCAAGTACCCTAACGGTAGAGGAATTATACAGTACCGTAAACTCTCGTTAATGGGTTAAGCATCTAACCGATGAGTGGGGTTGGTGTCCCTGTAGGTTGAAAGAGTACCCGATTGTTTAGGTACTGCGATTGTGATTGTATCGCTATTTTTGGTTGATATGGCTTGAAGTGTTGGGAGAACACTTGTTGAATCTATGTATCCGATGAACTCTTTTGGAAATAGAACTTGGTTAATTATCACTTGTGAGCCAATATAATTGCTAATGTAACATTGAAAGGTTTATGTTGTATAATGTGATTTATACATGGTTACTCTTTAAGCTTTACATATGGTTGTTATGCATGGGAAAGCTTAAATTAAGGTTAGCAATGGGACTTGTTGTTGGTTAATGATACATGTTGCATATGGTTTTATATGCTGGTTTTAAAGATGTTAAGTGCATGGTTTTAAAGGCATGATAATGTTTAAATGATGTTTAAAGAATGATTGAAAGGAAATTTCAATGTGTTGTTGAGAAATGGTTTTAAATGCACTGATGGTGTTTTGTTTTTGAGCATTTCTCACTAAGCCCAGTGTGCTTATGCTCTCTTTGTCCATCAATGCAGAGGATTAAAGTCTTGGAAGGAAGCGGGAAGAAAGGGATCTTGAAAGACTTGGTAACCAAAGTATGTTTCTGGACTAGACTATAAATAATAAAGGCAATGGGATTTCTGTTGTTGGTTTAGGAGGTGTTTTGTTGAACTCCATGTTCGAGCAAGTTTGTTTAGTTGCTCTTGAGTTGTAAATGGCTATTATAGAGTGTTTTTTGTGATGGTTTGAAGTTTCATGCTTTGCTTGATTGGTTTTCTAGGAAGCATGCCTATAGATTTACATTTGATGCAAGATGTCATGAATCGATGTTGAATCTGTGATACTTTGATGTGGTTCGATCCTTGAATATGTTGGATGTATGTTTGAAGCATGTTTAAGTGTTTTGGAAACCATAAATGGATGAAAAACCAGTCAAAATTCTCATTCCAGGCCCAGGGGTTTCGAAACATGGCCCATGGTTTTGAAACCAGTAGGCCAATTTTGGTTATGGGGTGCGGTACGCGGGGACTCGTACCGGTACGGGTTTCAGGCTCTGAAGGCCTAGTTTCGAAACCTGTAGGGGTAGTTTTGAAGCCTCCTATATAATTTGACTCTGTATTGATCCGAAAACCCGTGTACCGACACCAAGGGTCGTTATTTTAGTTATATGTTCGATTTAAGCTTTGAAATCTTGCACTTTGGTCCCTAGTTGTTGTGTATGCAATTGAATGAGTTTCGATGGTTGTTTTAAGATAAAATTTGACATGTATGCTTGAAACCTGACTAATTGAGGATTGGTAAATCAAATTTTAAGTAAGTCCTTATAGTTTTGCAGATTTACAATTTGGTCCTTAAATGTTTGAATGATAAATTGAGGGTGTTGTGGTGATCTAATTGCGATGAAATTTCATGAGCTTCCATGAAATGAACTTAATTGTGGATTGGTAAACTTAATTTGTTAATTGGACCCTTAAACTTTTGGAAATTACATTTTGGTCCTTAATTTTTAATAGTGTTCAATTGGATGTCAATTCGATGTCCGATTGAGTTGAGTTTACACCTATGATCAGTATGTACATGTAGGTTAATAATTATGCTTCTAGATAATATAAAAGAAAAAAATGGTCGTGTTTTGAGTTTCATCTTCACGGTTTACTTCGGTAAACCTAATGTAGCTCGCTCAGTTCGATCTTGTGACTAGGTCGGGTCGAGAGGGTTACATACCTCACCAATATATGGCAGGGGATGTCTCCCAATGATTCACCCCCTTATTTCATCAAAATTCACATTAATTCCCATGAGGAATTTGAACATACGATCATCCTCTACCCTTTTTTTGTAATGATTACAATCATCAATGGATTTCCATTCATAAAATTTAAACAAGTCTAAATCTTGCCATAAACGTTTTAGAGAATTAAAATATTTGGTGACAATATCTTCACCTTTATGGATTTCCCCTAGTTTTAGTATGATTTCATACATCTAAGACTGATTTCCTAGATCTGAATACATTAAATTGACATTATCCCAAAGTTCATTTGTTGTGTGATAACACATGTAATTGGAACTTATGTCTTCTTCCATGGAGTTGACTAGCCGTGTCATAACCATGGAGTTTTCTGCATCCCAAGAATAATATGATGGGTCATCCATATCTGGTTTCTTTTTCTCACCACTTAAGTATTCAATCTTCTCTCTACCTCGAATATACATACGTACAGACTGAGACTAGCATAGAAAGTTATCTTCATTCAGCCTAATAGTAGTTATTTGGACTTAATGAGATGAGATAGGCGTTTCAGAAGTAGGATTAGTGATAGGAATATCATATAAAGTTTCAGGCATGGTGAATAGTAGTGGATAGATTTTTTAGAATGTTAGAATGCTCCGATAGAAATAATAGAAATAGAAAAAACCTAAGCAATTGATGCCATAAGAAGAAATAGAAATAATAGCTTGTGTATTTACTTTTCATGGATTACATGGTTATATATAGATACAAGAAGTTACATAAATAAATAAAAAAACACAATTAAAGGAATTTACAGCTATACAAGAAGTTTGACTAATGATTTCTCTAATATTCCTAATCTCCGTTAATGCAGCCTATAATTTATATATTTACAGCTAGGTCAATATTTCCTGTTCTGACAAATAACATAAACTTTAGAAAGATATACCTGCTGTTGCAAATGCCTCTGGAAACTCAAATACATCCTAAGGAAACTCGCTTGATATGTCATAGCTAAGTGTATGCATATCTTTATATGATGGACGGTTGAATGATATAATTCTATAAATGCATGGATGCAGATAGAATGTTTGAATAAGTATTTAAATGCCTTATCAACTGTTGGATATTTCTATCTCTCTATATTTTTTATTCTCTAATTTTATCCACCTCCACCCAATTCGATGCTATGAAATCAGGTTTGTTCAAATGGTGTTAAGATGCCCACACTTCTGTGTCTTCGGCGACACCTGAACTGTAAAAGTGTTGATGCCTGCTTATGCAGATGTTGCCTTCGTTGTCCCAACATTGAATGCTCCGTTGCTCAAATAATCGAAGATGTCCCAATGTGTTTATAGACAATGTTGTGTTAAAAATAGAAAGATTGATAACCTCCGTTCAACCAATGCACGACATTTTGTTATACTCCAAAGGGTGTTGAGATGCCCACACTTCTGTGTCTCGAAACGACACATGATCTACAAAACTACAAAAGATTGTACAATATTTATATCTTAAACGACATCTACTTTGCAAATAAAAATGAATCTAATACCTCCACCTAACCAATGCACAATATTATGTTGTACTCCCAAGGGCGTCGAAATGCTCGCATGTGTGTGTCCTGAACGACACCCGATCTGCAAAAGTATGGAAGATCAAATAGCATTTATGTCCTGAAATGACATTAACTTTGCAAACTATAAGTAAACCAAACACCTCTGTCCATCCAATACATGGCATTTTGTGTTTTTCCAAGGGTGTTAAGATGCTTACACTCTCATGTCCCAAACAATACCTGATTTGTGAGAGTGTCGATGCCTAACGATACCTCCACTAATCTAATAATAAATACATTACCAATCATAATAAAGCGAAGATGCCTATGCGAAGGCACATATGATTTTGTTTTGCACATCTACATAATCCAATAAAGTGTGTATCGTTGATCATAGAAAAAATAGATACTAAAACATACCTATGCTTTGATAGCACCAAAACTGGCAACACAAGTGATATCATGCAAAAATGCCTCTAAGTCATTCAATTTCAGATGCATCACCAGGACAAATCAGAGATGACTCCATTTATGGCTCTCAAACAATGACAAATACCACTTGCACAAAAGCTAGTACGTTTCTGAATAAGGCAACAAACTTTATAAATTGATATCCTTCGGTACAATCATTTTCAGAAGCAAAAATTCATTCCTACTTTCCATAGCCAAGGGCTGTCAAAATTTCCCTAGCAGGGTGATCAGAATCAAAGAAAAGCCATCCTACCCAAGTAAGCGCATGACTAAAATGGGGAAAAAACTCAAAAATACGGGACATTCAGCTAAAAGGTAGAACTCCTTGAAAATATCATAGGAAATACCACTTTACGAAACTCTAAACTCTGGGGGTAAGTGTTACACCTAAATCTATTGTCTCTGCACAATTCCAGAAATATCCTCTGGCTCCTCTACATCTGGTGAACGCCGAAAATGATCCAAGATAATTGCCCCTATAAAGAAAGACCCCTCAGGAGACCATTGATCTTGGAGTCCTCGGGATGTCTATGGATATGACATGATCAAGCACATACGCACGGCATCCACGTTCCTAACATGCAAGGCCAAAGTACTCAGAAGTTGGACCTATCTCTGTTAGCCCACTCGTAGGCCACAACTAGGCCTGACGTTGTGTAATACCTCAAAATTTTGGTTAGTGACCAAAATGTAAAACTTGAAAAGTTTGGTGACCAAAATGTAAAATTTTAAAAATTTGGTGCTAAAGTGTAAATTTCAAAAAAGTTTAGGGACTAAGTTATAATTTAAAAAGTATGTAAGTTAGTCCCGTAAATGAATAGCTCACCCCAAGAGTGGCATTTTCGTGATACACGGATTTTTGATACGGAGTTTTTATTAAGAGCTATAAAGCTTTAAAGCTCGGGAAAAGTTTGGATAATTGGATTTAATCGAATAAATGAGAAATCTTTTATGAGATATTTTAGGAGATATTTTATTAAAATAAGGCAAGGGTAAAAGGGTCATTTTCATGCCTTATTTTAATGGAAATTAATATGGACCATTTGATTAAAGATTACTTTTCCATGTTTAATCTTAGTCATTGGATGAAAAATGGCAAGATGGTAATTTTTGAAGATGTTAAGGTAAAGTTGGTAATCACTAACTCCTTGGATTGTTTTGGGCCCTAGGATTGGTAGGTAGACATGTGGTTTAATATGGATCTTTGGATTACAAGGGTAAAAAGGTCATTAGACTTTAAAATGAATTTTAAATTCATTTTTATATATTAAGTACAAGTGGCTAAATTGGAAGGAAAAGAAATTTCAAGATTTCTCCCCTAATTTTAGCCAAGTTTCGAACACCCCAAGGTAAGGAAGAAAAAATTTTCTTCTTGATTTTCAAGCTTATTTAGTTGGAATTTTGATGAAGGCGTGGAACGTGAAATTAACCTACATGGAAATAGCTAAACCCTAAGTTGTTCAAAGTTAGGGTTTTAGTAGAAAAGTTGATTTTGGATTGATTTTGATTTGGGAATGATTGTGAAGCTTGGAAATGATGCTTAAGTGTTATTGGACCAATTTAGAAACTTGGAAAGTTACAAGGATGATTTCGGCAATTTGTAATAATTAGGGGAAATTATGGAATATTTTCGATAAATTTGGAAATGTTGAAATTATGATTTTACAAGCTTTAAAATGTCATTTGGACCATTTTAGAAGTTTGCAAAAACATAGGGACCAATTCAAAAATTTTGAAAAAATTGGGGACCAATTCAGTAATTTGGAAGAATTTAGGGGCTAAAGTGAAAAAAATTATTTTCATGGAAGCATTATGCTGGAATTAAGGTTAGAATGAGTTATAAATCATTTTTGAGTAAATGTTTGAAGAAATACAAAGTATTGAGGATGAAATGACTTATGTCATAAACTAATATTTGGAAAATATTAGGGTGTTTGTAGGAAAATTATTCCTATATTGTTTGTGTTAGTAAGATACTAACATATAATTTGGAGTATACTTATGGTATTTTTAATACACATGTAGACTGTGAACAAAATCAAGATCGAATTAGCAATCGAGGAAAGGAACGGGGACCAAAGTTGAACTTAGTGAGGCTAGTTGGATATTGGCAAAGTAAAAAGTGTCAAGGTGAGTGCAGTTTTATGCATGAATAATATTATGATTATCATTTGGAAGACTTGTGATAAATCTACCTTATTAATAATTACCTGATAGTTATATGTTTATATCATGAATTTATATTTGACATATTGAGAATTGTCAAAGGTAGAACTATGATGCAATTGATCACTAGATATATCAAGTATGTATGTTTATGTTATATTTAGGGTATGAACTGCCTAGTATTTAATTATATTGTCATGGATGAATCGTATGTGGAAAATTGGAAAGTATGCCCAAATAAGTAATTGAGGTATAGAGTATAGTAGGCATGTCATAGAGTCCAGTGGTTTAGCACTTCGGTGCGGATTATTAACACTTAGGTGTGGTTTCTTAGCACTTATGTGCGGTCTCTTAGCACTACGATGCAGTTTATCAGCACTTCGGTGCAGTTTTGACTCGTGTACTCAAATCCTCAAACTATGTTGGGAAACAATCTATTGATAATGAATGGTTAATAAATTAGAGAGTAGGTAAACTCTCGGATATTTGCAAGGTTATTAATAGGATTTATGAATCCAGAGTATATTATGTTAATATTCGATTAACATAAGGAAATAATGGAATAGTGATCAAACTGCATGTTCATTATTTTATTGTTATAATTCAAGCATGTTGATTTATATTTAGCGTGTGATGGGTTTTCACGCGTAGGTAGAAATTCCGGGCAGGAGTAAGGAGAATCGGCATCATCTAGCAGGATAATAGTCATATCGGTAATATACATCTTTGATGTATTTTGGTTTATCTCTAGTTGGCATGTATAAAATATTAGTAGCTCACTTTAACTAGTCTAGATATGGTTTGTAATATTAATAACTAGATAAGTGGTTATTTTATAATGTGGTTTATATTAGTTAAAAAAATTACTAGTAATGGTAATCGGGTAAAATTATAAATTTGATTTTTAGAGTAATTAAGATCATTTTTAATTTAGGCAGTTTACTTAATTAAAATGTGTAGTTATAAACTGCCAAGTTTGCTGTCTGAAAACGAAAGTTGTTTGATGGAAAAAATGATTTAGTAATTGGTTTTACGCGATAAAGTGAAATTTTTGAAAATTGCTATTTTTGACTAAATTGAGTAGCATAAAATGCGGTTAAATTCTTATGTGACACTCTATACTAGTATTGGATAATAAATACTGGTAAGGGTGTTACACGTTGTACAATTATCTAAAGTCTAAGAGATTATAAATACCTGGGCTAGTGAATAGAGAAGGCAAGATCCCAAGGACAATACTCATTTCCTCTATCATCTCTCCTCGTTTACTTCATGGCTCAGATGGCCATGCTGTCTGTGGCTCTCTGCTCCAAATCTATAAGGGTGAGCCGTCTGAATCCACCACAACCATCTTGGTCTGCGGTCTCCACCTCTCTTGTTCGATGCCTCCTCATTTTGGCATCAACAAAATTGTTAGGATTTTTCTCCTTTTTAAAAATCAAATTAATGTCGATAATCGACATACTTTTGTTTGGTTGTTTCTTTCTTTTATTCTTAAGCATTTAGTATATAGACACACACGTGCGAGGAGAAATTCCACTTACAGTACATATTAGTTTTACATGGAAATATAGCCATTGGACTAATCTAAATGGATGGTTAAAATTAAAATAGAATTATCCATTTTTCATGGGAATTGAAAAGGAAAAAGAATAATGTTAATGCACAAAGTTTTTATCTTAACCATGTATTTAGATTCATCCAATATGTATGGTATATCATCATGGACTTTTGAAAGTAATCCATGCAAGTCTTGGTTTTTATTTTCAAAATCATTTATTTTGACTTGCATTTCTTTAACTTTAGTTTTAGTCTCTATTTTAGTTTTGGAAAGAGAGTCATTTTCATTTTTCAAATTCAAAACAACCTTTTTATTTTTTAAAATTGACTCTTTAAATTCCAAAAGTAGTTCATTATAAACCACTTACAACTCATCATAAGTTTCGTGTAAATCATCAAAAGTGTAATCAATTGAAGTAGATGAGTTAAAGGTTACCTTAGAGTCATCTTCAAATGCCATAATACATAGGTTGGTTTCCTCTTGCTTTTCCTAATCGGATGAGTTTTTCATCACTCCAAGTAGCCATATGAGCCTTATGCTTCTTTTTCTTCTCAAAACTCATTTTCTTTAGTTGAGGACAATCAAATTTGGTGTGTACCGGCTTTTTGCACTCATAGCAAATGATTTGATCATTCTCTTTAGGTTCATTCTTGAAACCTTCTTTTCTTTGAAATCTTTCTCCTCTATTAGACTTTATAAATCTTGTAAATCTCTTGGCAAGCATGGTTATCTCTTCATCATCTTCATCACTAGAGTCACTTTCTTCCTTGATAGCTTTAAGAGCAACTCCAACTTTCTTCCTTTCCACTTTCTTTTTCTTCCTTCTTCTCCTCTTAATCTTTCTTTCCTTGTCTTGTCAACTCATGAGTAAGCGAAGACTTAATGAGCTCATCCAGATTAAGATTGTTGAGGTTCTTTGCTTCTATAATGGCATTCTTCTTTGATTCTCATGAGTCGAGAAGAGAATAAATACGATTTCTCACAAGCTTGTCCTCTAGAATGATTTCTCCATAACCCTCGAGCTCATTTACAATGATGGAGAATCGATTGAACATCGTCTTGATTCTTCATCTAGACCCATCTTGAAGTTTTCAAAGCTTAGATTGAGAAGAATAATCTTGTTCTTCTTTACCTTATTTGTTCCTTCAAAAGTGACTTTAAGTTTGTCCCCAATTCTTTTGCATTGAAACAAGAAGAGACCTTGCCATACTCATCGGGACCAAGTGTACGAAAGAGAATGTGCATGTCCTTAGCATTTAGTTGCATGTTCTTCTTGTCTTCTCCATTCCACTCTCTCTTGCTCTTGAGGACATAGATATCTCATTCTTTATTTTGAGGTAGAGATGGTCCCTCAATAATTATTTCTCATAAAGAGTAGTCATTTTCTTGAAGCAACAACCTAATTATATTCTTTCAATATGCATAATTTGCTCCATTGAAGAAGGGAAGCTTGGAGATAGATTAATATTCCTCCACGAAATAATTCCCGAAAGTAGAAGAGGTGATCACCTTGAAATTGATTGAAATACTTAAAGGATCTTCTCAAGAGATGGTTAGATCTTTCAATGAGCCTTGCTCTGATACTAATTATTGAGTAGATCAATCAATTAAGAATGGCCAAGAGGGGGCGAATTGGCAATAAAAATTTGGTGGAGCAAAAGGTAAGAAACAAAAATCTTGCAAAGAGAATTTTGAATGATTTAACTTCCTAAATGAAGTATACATCCATGGTCACCCAATTTTATATGGTCAAAACACAAAGAAAAGAAAGATATCAGTAATCAAATCGAACAAACAAGGGAAGAAAACAACTGAATCAAACAAACAATGAAAGAAATCAACCGAATCAAGTAAACAAGGGAAGGAATCAACCAAATCAAGCAAGCAAGGGAGCAAATCGACCAAATCAAATCAAAGATTAAGAGGGAAAGAAAATCGAGAAATATTCTAGACTTTTTTAGTTTTGGTATGTAAATCGGCTATAAAAGCCGAGCAAACATCATTGTAAAACACACAATTCTTTTGAAACAATTCAAGAGTGAAAGCCTTTCTTGAGGTATTATTTTTCTTCTTTTTTTGCATTTTTATATTCAAAATAAAAAACAGAAAAGTGACATATCGTTCGAATGGGGCGAATTTTCGATGGTGTTCTTGGGAAATTTGGGCTTTAAATCGAAAAAAAAACAATTTGGGGGTGTATTTTTGTGTTTGTTAGAATCAAAAGAGTGGGTTTTGGATGAACATGGGGATTTGATCTAAAAAGGGGGCAAAATTTTTGGGTTTGGGCGTTTCTTTAGAGAGAGAGGTCGAGAGAGAAGAAAATGGTGATGGAGTGAAAAATGAGAGAAGAATAGTAGATTTTTTGGTGAAAAGAGACTCTTTATATTGACTCGCATACCAACCCAGATCCGGTTCTCGACTCACGCCCTACTTCCACGGGTCTTGCACCATGTCCCTTCGATTTGCGAATCATTCATTCTAATCCTTTTTGGTCTAATTTTGCCTTTAATTTTAATTTTTATTCAATTGGTCACTATTTAATTTCTTTCTATTTCTCTTATATCATTTTTATTTTTTTATTTAATTGTGCTTCAATTTTATTTTGATTTGTTTTTCTTATGTCTTAATTTATAGTTTATTTTTTATGTTTTTAGGTAGTATAGAATTTTAGAACAAAACCTCTAATCTTGACTACTTCGACTAGATACATAATTTAATTAATTGCAATATTTTGTATAGATTTCACTTAGGTTAATTCTAGGATTAGTGATATTTTATTAAAGCCTAGTTTCCAAATCCATTTCATAATAAATTAGTCTCCTATATTAGACTCCTTAAATTAGGTTCATAATTTGATCTTTAAATATGGTTAATTAGATTTCTAATAAATCTTTTAATTAGTGTCCTAAATTTAGGTTTCTTTCAATAACTTACCATTAGTGAATTTATTAATTTTAGGTAATTTTATATTTAGACCATCTTTAATCAAGATAAAACCTTTAGGATTAAAAAATATAGACTTTAGAATTTGTTAAATATGCATGTATGTATCTGAACTACAAGAAAAAAATTAGTGACCAATTAAGCGTCGTTTTACAAGCGTTGTGAGGGTGCTAATTTAAAGATTTCAGAATCTCTTATTTCCTTTAGGTTTACGGTCTACCTAATTTAAAGATCAGTGACGACTCCAAATGTTTTTTTTATTTTACATCGAGTCCTGGCCGTGACAACATCCACTAACTTAGCTACCACACTAAGGATTTCTCAAATTCACTTAATTTGTCTTTTCTTTGAGAATAAGGAGTAACCTTACAACACTCACCAAGATACATACCCAAAATCTTGTGAGACCCTTTCCCAAAGATAGTTACAAATAAACAAACTTTAGAAACCTCACTAGGTAAATGTTTGCAATCAATGAAAGCCCTTTCACACCTGAAAACACTTTGAGTAAAAAGAATAGCAAATAAATTCTTCAAGTGTTCTTACAAGAGTGATGCAATAAAGCTCAAAAACTTTGAATAATAGATTGAATTTTTTGAATTTGTTGTCTTGTACTTGAATATGCTTTGGAGACTTGCTTTTATATTCTCCCATTGATTTCTGATAGTTAGAGTGTTTGGAGACTTGAATATAGCCATTGGGAAGATTTTTCTCGCAGTATATGCACTTTGGCAACTGTCAATATCGATACTCAAGTAAATGTATCGGTACCCGTTCAAAATAAAAAAAGTCGTTGTGAAATACAGGGCATATCGGTACTCATACATCGAGTAACGGTACAGCGCACAACGTATCGGCATTGAAGGTCGTACCGATACTGAGTTGACTCAACATCAGTATTAGGATCAATATCGGTACTAGTTGAGCATTCTGTTTTTCAAGTTAAAAATGGCGTACCTGTACGTATAGGTGTCGTACTAGTATATGTTCATAATGGCATTTTTGAGTACCTTAAGGTTGAAAAATGTTTTTGAAATCATTTCAAATAACTTAGAAATATTTTGGTTCTTAAAAAAAGTCACATTTGATCGAATGCTTTAGTCAACTAGTTATTTCAATTTACTTAAAAATTTAGTTAGAAACAATTTAAATGTTAAAACTTTGTTATATCAAAATAGAAATACACTAGTTCAACAGTTACATTGTTTCTTAGAATCCTTTTTCCCTTCAACAATGCTATTGAGTCGATATGTCTCATGCACCTAGCTTTCACAAATCTAGCATTTTGTCATTTTTGGTGTGGAGACAGATTTGAGAATTTTACAGGTTATTACATCAGTTTAATAGACTAAATTGTGTTTGTGGTAACCAATGATGAAGGGTACTATATCTCACCATTTTAAATCTTCCCCCTTCCATTTGAAGTTTTTTTTCTTGCATAGGCAGCAAAATGTGGGGGAAGGTAGGAAAAATGAGCAGGGGAAGAGAATTCATCTTGTGTTGGCCTTTGTTGTCTTCTCTCTCCATATCAAGAAGCTTTTGTAAATTCTATTTATGGAATAAAATTCTCCTTTTACATACTATTGAGAGGATTCTTAGATATTTAATCATGCTACTATTTTTATCTTAGTTTTAAAAAGTGTAAAAAGTCATAAGCCGTTAAAGGTCCTTGGAGTCTAGGTGCAAACACGCACCTTCCTTAGATAAGGCAAAAAGGAGATCAAATTAAGGAAAAAAAGAGAGGAAGTATGAAATGGTAATTGGTGCAAATCAGAGCAGAGAAATGAAGAGAATATAAGAAGGGAGTATAAAACGATACCGTTTTAATCTTAAGTTTTAACTTAAAAAATGACATCGTTTTACTTATGTTTTTAGTTATATGGTGAATTTTGTGTGGGGCATAAAACCCTAATATTAGGATTTGTATGGCATCCGACGAGTCATCTCCTTTATTGTTTTGACTTTTTAGCCGCTTCTTGAAATCCTTCAAGTTTTTTTTTTTTTTTGTTTGTGTTGGCATTAGAAAGAAAAAGAGAGAAAGATGAGGAGATTGGAAATGAAGAGAGTGAAGAGAAAGAAATGAAAATAGGGTAAAATACACAGTTCATCATTTAACTATTTCCTTATTGCTATTTTGGTCACTTAACTTTAAACTTTTTAATTTAATAACTGAACTTTCGGATTGCTCATGTTTTCGTCACTCTGAATTATTTTATTATTATTTTGGTACAATATGTCATTTATTATTATTATTATTTATTATAAAAATAATTTAAAATAAAAAAAAAAGTTAAACCAAATTGTTCGCCGGCCACCGTTCGTCGTCTCGGAAGCCACCGCCGAAGATCGTAGATGGTGGTCGTTCAGTCTCAAATTTCACCGACCGTTTCGTCTCGGCCTCTTGAGTTCAAATCCAACCTCCATTTTGTCGGAAAGTGCTCCCAAGTCTACGAAAAAGAGATCAAAAGTGAGGAAACTAAAGCGTTTAAGTCGAGATTCACGAGTTTTAGGACATTTTTCGATGGAACAACCACCAGATTTGGACTCAGCATGTCAAAGCAAGTCTCCCGGTGCAATTTGGAGTCAAACGACTTCGAAAGCTGGCGGTGGTCGACGGTGATGATAAGCGGCAACGATTATTTTAAATATTTTTAAATTTAATAATAATAAAATATTATTTTATTATTTATTTTAAATTACTTTTATATTTAATAATATTAAAAAAATTAAAAATAATAATAAAATATTTGAGAGTGACCGAAAACTTTTGTAAGAAAAAACTTTTTATCTAACATTTACACTTGATTTCAACTGCACTTTTTTAAGTGTTTCTACCATTTAAAAGAGCTTTCGCACTAAAAATTAAAAAAAAAATGACTTGTAAAAGTATTGCGTAATAGCACTTAACACTGAACGTGGAAACACTATAATCCCAACTTTTGGGGTTCAAAAATCATGTTTGGAGTAAAATTTATTTTTTACTCTTAATTTTATACCAATCTCATTTTTTTTTATTTTTCTACTTTTAATGCCTTCAAAAAATTTATTTATATTTATATTTATAATCATTAAATATTATTTTATTTTCAAACTTTCACTACTAATAAATTATATTAAGGCTTAAGACTATCATAAGCTCTTGAACTTTTAAAAAAAAATTAATTAAATCCTTAAATTTTTTTTCCACCCAATTAAGCCTCATACTCTAAAATTTTATCAATTTACTATCTAACAGTTTTTTATTAGTTGATGCAACATGTTGTGTTATAGTGTTTTTACTTGGTATTTTCAAAAAAAATATTTTATTTAAAAATCTTTAAAAGTTCTAAAAAAAACTATATAAAAAACTTATAAAAATTATAAAAAAATAGTTTTCTAAAAATTGTAAATATCACATGACAGAAATGTAGTATGTTGCGTGGCAGTAATATCTCAAGAAAAAATCGTTAAAAATTAATGGTCAAAATTGGTCAAAAGAATTAACTAATTCAATTATTAGTTTGAGGGCTTAATTGTGTGAAAAAAGTGCAATGGTTTATTTTCTTTTCTAAAAGTTTAAGGGCTTCAATCTCCCTCAAGCTGACTTTAAAACGTTTTCATTTAATATTTTATATATTAAAATATTATAATAATAATAATTTAAATTGATATATTTTATATATTAAAATTTAATAAATTCAAGTACTATTAAGATAATTTATTTTTATTTTTAAGAATAATATCTGATACAGATTTTTATTTACTTAAATAATACCTTTTAATCTCAATTATTAAAATTTTAAATCAAACAATGTAAAAAGAGTCTTTAGAAACATGTATTAACCGTATTTAAATGTAGTTAAATTCGTTGCTTAAAAATCCCATATTTGGCTTGTAGAAGTTGGAAGGCATACGCACTTCAATTTTGATTTGGCCTTCTCTTTATACTCCTCTTTTTGTCTGCTCTGCTCTCTTGGACTTTTTCCGCCATAAAATGTCATCTTTCGTATACATGACGATTTTACGACGAACAAACCTTTACATTTCTTTTCGTTTCTAGATCTTCTGGCGGCTGAACGTAGAAGATTCCAGAAGCATTGAGGTTGGTCATAGAAACTTAAAAGAAGGGATAATTGATGGATAGAGCCAGGCCGGTACTGAGATTTTAGAAGCAAGGGGCAAACTGAAAAATTAAGCCATAATAATAAGTATTAAAAAAATTAAATTTTAAGAGTAGGTTTTTAAAGATAAATATTAAAAATAATAAATTTTAAGAGTATGCTCAAAATAATAAATATTTTAAAAAATTAAATTTTAAAAATAAGCCTCTAATAACAATTAGAGAAAAAATTGGCCCCTAATAAAAAAATATTAAAAAATAAATTTTAAGAGTAGACCCCTAATAATAATTATTGAAAAAATAATAATTTTAAAAATATGTCCCTAATAACAAATAATTAAAAAAAATGAGCCTCTAATAACAAGTATTGAAAAAATTGAACCCCAAATAACAAGTATTAAAAAAGTTTGGACCACAAATAACAAGTATAGAACAATTTACACCTCTAATAACAAATACTAAAAAATAAATTTTAAGAGCAGTCCCCTAATAACAAATATTGAAAAAAATATTTTTTAAGAGTATGTCCTAATAACAAATATCAAGAAAAAATGAGCCTCTAATAACAAGTATTTTAAAAAATTGGGCCACAAATAATAAGTATTGAAAAAATTGGACCCCTAATAACAAATATTAAAAAATAAATTTTAAGAGTAGATCTCTGATAACAAATATTGAAGAAAAAAATAAGCCTCTAATAACAAGTATTAAAAAAATAAGCTACAAACAACAAGTATTGAAAAAAATAAACTTCTAATAACAAATATTAGAAAAACTAAACTATAATTAAAATCTCAATTACGACACTAAGACTCATTCATGTTTAGACTAACTAAATTTTTTAATTAAAGATGATAAACTATATTAATAAATATTTAAATTTTAAAAATTATATATATAATTAAAAAATATAAATGGTGGGCCCGAGTGAGCAGTAGGCCCCTCCTGCCCACGTTTAGAGCCTGCCCTGGATAGAGCTCATTTCATTTTGGTTTGAAAATCATGAACATTACTCAAAATGCAAGACAAAAATGATGTTTCTTCATCTTATTATTTTACAATTCATGTCATTAGGTCATCTACCCGATTGATATAACAGTTTAGGTAAAAAAAATATTTAAATTATGTGATCAATAAATTGTTGATATCACTCTTTTAAATTTTTTATATCATCCTTAATAATTTTTTGTTATTTAGATTTGTCATTGCACCTTTTCTGACTATAATAAAATAAAGATTAAAATCAAAACACAATAATAAATCTATAATATCATAATATCTACGTAATTAAAAAATTAATAATAATTAGAATTAAGTTATAGAGTATCTTACTAATAAGATTCTTATTTCTTATAGAGAGAACGTAATATTAAAATGAAATGAGTTTTACTCATTTTTATGCGTTCACCTTAAATAATTTTTTATTGGCTTACTTATCGGTAAAATATATTATAATATTGATAATAATGTGGGAGCTTCATTTTTGTCGCATCTGAACTTTGTTGAAGAGTGGCTAATCAATTTGCTTCAACTATATATGGCGTGGGGACAATCTTGTTGCTTTTACAATGGCAAAGTTGGCATGAGATGCTCCTTTAGAATATTGCAGATTTTTAGAGATTTTTGCTGAAATTTTTGAAGAATTGCATCAGGATAAAACGACAAGCCAAAATGTTTCTTTGAGTTAGTTTGGTTTCTCTTTTTATTATATTCAAAAAATAAAATATTAATTATATTATATTATATTTATAGTTTTAAAAATTATTTATTGAGTAAAGATGTATTAATTGTATTGTATTTATAATCTTAGAAAATGTTTATTAGTAAAAGATGTATTAATTTTATTATATTTATAACCTTAGAAATTATTAATTAGTAAAAAATGTATTAATTATATTTTATTAATAATTTTAAAATTATTTATTTAAAATATATATTATATTTATTAATTATCATGCCATCACCAACCAGCCAGCACTCGAACCCATAATTGGAAATTGAATTTGGTTCATGGTATGTGGTCTGTTTTCAGCAACCCCCTCCCCATGTAAAATTAAAGTTCAAACCACATGGTCCCATGTTTTTCCAATGGGGAATGAACCGACATGAAGGCGGTAAGAAGCAGGTTCCTGGAAACCAACTATTATAATAATCCATAATATAATATGCTTGTAAATTACTGCTACATTCAGAAAAATAAATAAATTAATCAATTGATTCAATCAAACCATTGAAACTTCCCCCTCACATTCATATCCGCGTCGCAGACGTATTTGGACTATTGCTTAAATCTAAATTGACTCTTCAATCTTCTTCATCTTTTCATATATAATCACATTTCAGTTTCATTTGGAGCCATTGTTCTCCAATACTTCCTTCGTAAGAAACTTTATCAAAATCCCATTTTTTTGCTTTCATATCTGGATTTCATCAATCAATATCGCCATGTTCCTATCAAGATCTATTTTGGGGGTTGTTCTCTTATCTTCACTGCTTCTTTTCCCTGTAAATTCATCTAGGTTGTTGAAAGCTGGGGCTGAATCAGATTTGTTCATTGAGGCTCCAGTGTATCAAAATGGGCCTCAATGTTCAGTTCTGGCTAAACAAACTTTGATATGTGACCCTTCCCTTGTTCATATTGCAATGACAATTGATCCTGAATACCTCAGAGGCACCATTGCAGCAATCCATTCAGTTCTCAAACATGGTTCATGCCCTCAAAATCTGTTCTTTCATTTCATTGCCTCGGGTCTGAGCTCCGTCGACGCAAACCGCTATACTCGGACTGTGAAGTCTGCATTTCCATCTTTGAGTTTCAAGGTTTATGTTTTCCAGGAAGAACTTGTCAAGAATCTCATATCATCTTCAATCCGCCAAGCTCTCGACAACCCTTTGAATTACGCAAGGAGTTACTTAGCCGACATACTTGAAACCTGCGTTGAAAGAGTGGTCTATTTAGATTCAGACACCATCGTTGTAGACGACATACAAGAGCTATGGAACATAAAGTTGACAGGTTCAAGAATAATTGGAGCACCTGAGTACTGTAATGTAGACTTGGCCAAGTATTTCACAAGTGATTTCTGGTCAAACCCAGAATTTGCCAAGGTTTTTGAAGGCAAGAAAGCTTGTTATTTCAACACAGGTGTGATGGTAATGGATTTGAGGAAATGGAGACAAGGTGAGTACGCAAGTGAGATCGAGAAATGGATGAGGATTCAGAAAGATAAAAGGATCTATGAACTGGGTTCTCTTCCGCCATTTTTGTTGGTTTTTGGTGGAGATGTTGAAGCCATCGATCATAGGTGGAACCAGCATGGACTTGGTGGGGATAATTTGGTGAACAGTTGCAGGCCATTGCACCCTGGTCCAGTAAGTTTGCTTCATTGGAGTGGGAAAGGGAAGCCATGGGTGAGACTGGATGCAAAGAGACCTTGCTCGGTTGATTTATTGTGGGCGCCTTATGATTTGTACAAACTCCAGCATCAGCAACAACAAGCATTGGATGGATTTGGATTTGGATTTGGTTCTTTGTGATTTATTATTTCATTTGTTCATGTCTCTCCTCTTTCGAGTCACTTTTGTATTCTTTGATTATTTTGTGTAAATTGACACAGGAATACTGTTTCAGCTCATTGTAGCAAGAGTGCTACGTTTTGTAAGCAAATCATTTTGGCTATTCTTGAGTAGTTCATGAATTTTGGTAACTTCGAACTAGCAACTCATTCGGAATTTTTGTGTAGTTGAATTATAAAAATATACATATATATTCAGTTGCCCTATAATACAACTGTAGTCGAATACAAGTGTGTATAATCATTTTTTCTATTTACGTTTTTCATATATTTAGAGGCTCTTAAAGGATTATATTCCTATGCTCATAGGTTAGAGTTGTGACTCAAATTTTAATTTGAGTTCTTCAAATTCTTGTGGAATTTTACATCTTTCTCATATATGTGATAAAGAGTGAAAAACCCGGTTTGCATAGAATTTTTTTCTATGCAGGTTTCTTTTTTATCCCTATAAATAGATACAAGAAATTAAAAGTTTATTCATTTAGTTGTAATCTCTTTTTCTATGTGGTAAAAGTTTTTCCTCTTTTGTATGTGGTTTTTCTCTTTTGAGTTTTTCACATAAATTTTTAGTGTTATATTTCTTTTTTTATTTTGCGATCGTTTGTTTGTTCGTCATTATCGTCCTGAGAATTATAACACCATATTTAAATATGGGTTAGACACATACTTGAAAAATGAAAGAGTTGAAACAATATTAGTTTTTAAATAGTTTCATGGAGGTAAACTAAAAACTATAATGTTAACAAAAAAGACAAGAAAAAATAGTATACATTTTCATAATCCTTACCCTATAATAATCCGACAACACAACTTAGATGCAATCTGTTCTCCAAGCCTCTCAAGTGATGACCTAAAAGCATACACCTGCTAGAAGAACAGTTCTTAAATGTTACAATTCGTAAGGCAAATATTGGTGCAGAAACACTAAAAACGAGGAAACCGGAAAGAAAAAATGCTACATTGGATACAATACAATGAGGAGTGCTTATCAATCTCTATGTTAAAATTCACCAGGCAAATATAGGTGTACAAAACGCAAAGAACATGAGAAAAACAAAATTATTTTCTCATTCATCCTGTATCTCAACAACTAAGACGTGCATACATGTGGATATTGGCATGTTTGTGCGTTTAGCACCCTCTTGAGTGCAAGAAAGGCCAAATGCACCCACTGTTAGCAAATTTTAAGAACTTGAATAAACGTACCAGAAAAGCAGTTTTGCCAGGTAATCCCGGGAAGTCCCAACGGTGCCAGAGTTTTCATCGGAAGTATCTTGATGGTTTCCTTTGTTCACTATCCCTGAATCCCTCATATGCTCGTTTTTAAAGAGCCTTTGCAATATGTTTTGAACAAGCTGGTGGATTATTTCCTCCACTTGTACTGATGATGGTCGGGATAATTCCATGACCTGGCAACAAAAATTATATGTACTGAGAAGGTTTCCGGGTTTCATGTCAGATCAAACTAAGATAATTCAATTTCAGAACAAGATAATCTAATAAAAAACACGTTTTCAGTCATTACCATGTTGCTATCCAAAGATCTTAAATACTCTAACAAATCATTCCTGTTTTCCCTTTCACATTCTATTTGCACTTTTTCTTTCTTTTGTGCATTCAATTCCTGTAACAAAATAGAACAATTAGACATTAGCTTATATAGAGGAAAAATACAAACAAAGTATATTATCAACTACGAAAAATAGTAAAATAAAGAATTAATGTGCTTTTGGCCAAACACACATGTATATATAAGTATGTACCAAACTATTGACAATGTGTTAAGTTCTACGATCCACCAAATGAGGAAGGATGGATTCTTGTCGATCACCATTAGCTTATGTAAAATTTCAGAAAATCACCATAACAATGATTGACATAAATATTCTTCTTAGCAATAACAAGGAAAAAAAAGGCAGTGCAAAATTGATTGTGGAAACATGATTGTCATAGGCCTAGGAATATCAGACACAATACAAACACGACAATTATCGATGTAAAGAGCACAACACCATTAGTTTCCATGATCCACCAAATAACTGTTAGCTTATGTTAGACTTTGGAAAACCAGGATGACAATGATCAATATAAACATTTTTATTAGCATATAACAAGGAAAGAAATAGGAGGTATAAAATTGATTGTGAAAACATGATTGTTGCCAGACTTGGTGATATCAAACACAATACAAACACACATAAGAAAAACAAGTAAAATGCAACATAGCAGTGAAAAAACAGGGGATACACAAATTTTTGTTGAAAGAGTGATGTAAAAATTTCCTCTATTTCTCATTAATGAATAAACTCATTTACGAGGTATATATATACAAAGAATTAGCAGCTAACTAACTAGTTTAACAAATTAACTGCTAAACAACCAACTCCTAACTAACTTCTAACAATTTGAAGGTCTAAATAGTGGCTTCAGCTTCAGCTTCAGCTTCAGCTTCAGCCTACAGTCAGGATGAAGGAATCCAATCACTACAAACTCAATGAACAAACCAGAATTTAAATACCCAATATTATTTTTAGAAGCAAGAATATCTACAAAAAAAAGTTCTTAAGGAAATAATAACCAACAAATAATTCATATAATCGTATCAAACATCATTTCATTCATATAAAATCTAAAATCCTTACCTCCCCCGCTTCAGATAACTCCGTCTGCAATTCGTCAATATACTTCAAAGCCTCTGGTGATAGATCTCCGAAAACCCTTGGTCTTATCTTTTCGAATTCCTGAAATCCATCACTTTCACTCGCGCCCTCCTCCCTTTTCTCCTTAAGCAACTCTCCCTGCCGCCGGCTAACAGCTTCTTCTATCTCCTTCGACGTCTCCTCTACCGGTGTTGCTCTTTCCAGATTCCTCGTCAATGAAACTCTATACTCCGCGTTCCACATCGTATAGCTAAAGAAAAAATAGTTTTTTTTTCAGAGAAGTTCAATAAATTCAGAAGAATCTTACTTTTTTTAGGTCGAAAATAAATTATGTTTACCCTGTGATGATAGAAGAGAAGAGGAGGCGATGAAGAGGAGGTTTGGAGATGGAAACCGACACGGAGAATTGATCCGATGGAAGAATCCCTAGCATAGTGGAGATAGTCCGCTTCATCGAATCCTTGGCGCAATCAGAAACCCCCTTGGAAACAACGGAATTGTCGAGAGGCTCGATGTTCTTCAACATATTAGAAATGACAAGCAATCCACGATCTAAGTGCGATTTCTGCGTTGATACGAAGTAGTCGTCGTAGACTCCGCCACTGTTTAAGCAGCTGACAGTTACGGCGGACAGAGGGCGGTTGCGGCGGTTAGGGAGGGAACGAGTGAGAGAGGAAGGTGAGAGAGATTTCGGCGGCAAGGCGGAGATGCGAGAGAAGATGAGGGCTCGAGCGGAGGAAGTGGTGGACGCCATCAGAGAGAGTTGAGAGCTTCAACAGCTCTCCTCTTTTATTACTTTTAATTTTCCCCGTTTTCTTACCCGAAGTTTCCGGCTGCTAACTGCGAAGCTTATTTTTCCTATTCTTAAATTGGAGAAAAAAAAACATTTTTAACTATTTTATTTTGTTTGCTGACGGGAAACCGGGAGGTTGAGGAAATGAACCACCCTTTTATTTTTATTTTTCTTCGAACAAATAACACATGAATATTCATTCTTTTGAGTATATTATATAATAATAATAATTTGTAAGATTATTGTAATTTGTATATTATAATGTGTTTATCACGTGTAGCGACCTTTTCATCCGGACTTTACCTGAAAACTTATTTTTTTAGTAGGGACTTTCTGTTTTAAATAATAAAAATAGTAAAAAATGGAGTCGTCACCGGTCACATAGATAAGGTAGACCGGACACCGAAAAGTCAACCAGAGATAGGTTCGGGAGTTGGTTACGAGTGGGGAAGGATTAGCACCCCCACTACGCCCAAAATTGGTACCTACAGGTTCACATTATTTTTATTTAAGGAAAATAGAAATTCGATTTAATTTAATAATTAATTTCCAAAATACATGCAAAACAGTTTAAATCCGCCTTCGTATCCGCGACGTTCAAAGGAGATGATACCCGGATTGTCGGAAGACACTCCCAATAGAATTATCAGAACAATAAGGCTTAATACTATATGCAACAATTATTATTTAAGAGAAAAAATAAATATATATATATATATAATAATGAAATAAAAAGGATAAAATAAAAATACAAATACAAATAATATAAATATTAGATAATTAAATATATCGGAAAACTTCAAAACTTGCCTCGATATCCATAATATTCAGAGGATATGACACTCGGATGGCCGGAATAACACTCCTAATAGAAATACCAGAACAAATAGGACCGAAAATACTATGTACGATATTTAAAAGAAAAATATTAAATAATATAGAGGTAATATAAATAATATAAGTTTAGGGTAAATGAAAATAAAAAAAGAAAATACCATTTAATACATAATATATATTAATATTTATATATAAACATTAGTTATAAATAAATATATAATATTGTAGTCATATCTTATATACATATAAGTATATAATATATATTATACAAATGCTATGTAATTTAAACTATATATCTTATAAGTATATCATATATATATATATATATATGTGTGTATATATATATACACACATTAAACTTACCACATATACATAAATATATACAACATATTATGTACATAAATTACACAAGATAAATACACAAATAAAAAATAAAATACATCAAATATGTATAAAAAGGACTGGATTTAAACAAATAAAAAAACAGTGCAAAAAAGTAAATAAAATAGAATTTGGGGCTGAAATTAAAGTATTCACAAAAGTCAGGGACCAGATGCGCAATTATTCCACTAAACATTGATTAAATCTGACTTTTATGACCATTTTGCAAGATTTTCCAAACTAGGACTTATAAAATAATTTTACCATGTGGAAACCCCTTTTGTAATTATTTTTAGGACTGAAGGACTTATCCTGTAATTTACCCCTTTTAATCCGAATTAAATTAAAATTAGGGACTAAATTGCAAAACAATGTAAACCTGCAGGGACCCAACGCGAGATTAACCCATGCGGAATGACTAAAACGTCAATTTCTCCCTTTATTTTTATGTGTGGATCCTCCGAACCCGGGTCGGGTCATGCCCGGATAACGACCAAAACGACGTCGTTTTGGGCCGAACTCGGACGCCCCAAAACAACGCCGTTTAGTATTTATATTTAATGCTTTTTTAACCCCAAAAATCATTTTATTCAGCTTTTATAAAAAAACACCTCTCAAATTCTCTCAAACCCCCTGGCCGGCCTTGGGCACCGGGTGGTCGTCGGCCGCAATCCGCAACTGTTCGGCGGTGGAGCGCCGCCATCACCAGCTGCCGAAATGCCCTAAAAATTCCATGAAGGTTAGTTTTCTTCCCTTATTCCTATATTTGTAGTTATTTTTTTTCAAAATCCCCTTCAATATTAGTAGATCTAGGTTTTCTCGAACCCCCATTATATATATATATATTTTAAAAAATAAAAAAAGTTTTACCTTTCCCTTCTCGACCAAATATGGAATGAATGCAAATAAAGACTTGCCCTTTTCAAACTTGCTCTTTTTTGTTTTTTTATTTCGAATGTTTCGAAAATCCTCCTCTTTTACAGATACATGTATAGGTTTTTATACTCATTTCCCTTACAACTTGTATATTAAAAAAATAAAAATTTCCCAACTTGACTGACTATTTTAGATCTAATAATTTTTTTTTGCTTTTTGCAGGTCCAGTGGCGGCTTGGGCGGTGTCGACAATGCGGCGTTGCGGCCGGTCAGATTGGCGATGGCGGATGGTCAGGGCAACTGGCCGATGGCGGCGGTTGGTGGGTAGAGCTAGGTTTTTGATTATTAGGGTAAATTAGGGTTAGGGGTATTTTAGGTAATTTTTGGTAAAGGGTATTTAGGTAATTTGTAAATTAAGGTTATTTAATTTAGTTTGGGATCAGATTTAGGATTTGGGTATTGGGCTTAGTATTGGGTATGGTTTGGTTAATTAATTGAGTTGTTGGGTTTTGGGTATGTAATGGGTACCAGGCTTGATGGGTTTAATAAAATAAATTGGTTGGGTCTGGCCCAGACCAAAATGGTCTATTGCAACTGCCTCTATTTGCTCATTGTTGTGTAACAGGGATAGAGCAAAGACAAAATAATGACTATTTTGGTCCGGGTAGGATGAGGGTTCTTCTCTGACCACCACCCGCTCTTCTTGATCTTCAATTGATCTGCTCGACCGCTCTTGGAGGCAAAATCTTCAAACAAGTGCTTTGCTGAGAAGACAAAATCTTGGAGTTGGGGAGTTCGAGGTCACAAGCTCTTTTTTTGGCCCTGAAAGTTGCAGGTTCTTCCTACAGAATCTTCTGCAGGTGGAATCTTCGGGTTGAGAGCCATCCACAAGTCTTCTCTGTTTCTCAGGAGGCTGAAGATCGAAAAAATTTAAAGATCATACCCCGATTTCTGATCGTCATAGATATGATATCTTGCTGTCAAAAAATTTCACCGTTTCTCTGAATGATGAAGACTAGAAAATTTCAAGATCATGCCCCAATTTATGATCGTCATAAGCATGAAAGGGTATCTAGCTACAAGACTACCGAAAGTTTTTGCTGCTTCCATAAAAGCTGAAGATTGGAAAACCTTGAAGGATGCCTCAATTTCTGACCGTCATTGGCGTAGAGTGGTATCTTGTTACGAGATGACTAGAAGAATTCTGCCGCTTCCCTAAAAGCTGAAGTTTGAAAAATCTCTAGATGATGCCCTGATTTCTGACCGTCATAGACACAAAAAAGTAACTCACTTTGAGATTGCCACATGATTTTCATTGCTTCCCTAAAAGCTGAAGACTGGAAAAAATTTTAGATCATGTCCCAATTTCTGATCGTCATAGGCATGAAAATGACATCTCGCTATGAGACTATTAAAAAAATTTCGATGCTCCCATAAAAGCTGAAGACTAGAAAATTGAAAGGATACCCCGGGTTCTGACCGTCTTGACATCAAAGTGTAACTTGCTTTGAGACTACCACATGATTTTCACTGTTTCCCTGAAAGTTGAAGACTAGAAAATTCTTGAATCATACCCCGATTTCTGATCGTCATAGGCATGAAAGGGTATCTCGTCACAAGACTACCAGAATATTTTTGATGCTTCTATGAAAGATGAAGACTGAAAAACCTTGAAGGATGACCCAGTTCTGACCGTCATAGGCATGAAATCACAAATATTTGAGTATGAAAATTTCTTGAATCTTTTTTAGAGTTACTTATTCCGCTACAAAGCATAAAAATTTGATCTTCCTCTAATTCTTGGGCATCTGTCAAGAAAACAGACAAGAAACTTGAATAATACGAGTTAGCATGCTCCTAATCTTAGGGATGCCTATCTATATGATGATTAATATGGAACATTTTTAGGGTTGTTTTAAAAACTCCTGGTCCTTGAAAGGTCATCATCAGATTTCTTCTTCACTTCACTCCTCTGTTGCATGCTCTTCAATTTTCTTCTTATCAGTTGGGTAGGTATCTCAAATATGCCCCACAACACTCTTTTAATCCAGAGTCATTTCTCATTTCTACGAACATTTTCCTTTAGTCCCTATACTATTGTAGGGACATGTACCATTCTTTTGATCATCATTACCCCATTCGATACTAGGCTCAACTATTTTCTTGTCATGCACTCTTATTACTTCTCTGGTACTTCTCCCTATTCATCCTTGGGCACAATTGATTTGTTGGCACTGACCCATCACATAGAGCCTTATTCTATCTTCAACCTTCTAGCGAGCGAATGCCTCAGATTTGTAAACTTTCCTTGTGTTCGGAGATATTATTCCCATCAATGGTTCATTCTCCATTTCTCTAAATGGGAGAAACTTGTTTTAAATCCCCAAACTGTCCAGTATATGTACTCTTGTCATCACTCTCGCTATAATTATTGGCGGGTTATTTCTCTGTGTTAGGTTGATCATTTGTATCCACAACCTTGTATCCTGAAGCTTACTCTAAAGTAATACAAGGAAATCTTTTTGCTTAAAATGTTAATTTTGTTGATTGTCATTCCAATGAATGGTGTTTTTTTGGATTAGCATACAGGACCTTGAAACCAAAATTAAAATAAAAAAACTAGAATAGGAGCTCTAAATATCAAGTGTAAAAACGTCCCAGATTTAACCTTTCGGTGATCATTCCAAGCATAGCTTGTGTCTTTAAATATTATGGCGATTCAAAGTCGTAAAATTCCCTTAAATGACTCAGTTCATCCCCATGATTACCGTGTTGCTACAGAAGACTACTCCTTCTCAATTCTCACTTTTTATCCATCCAAGAAAATGGATTTGTTTAACCATTAGAGTGCAAAAATATCATTCTAAGAATAGAATTCTAGGTGCATGTGTGTGCTTCCTATATTTTCTTTATGAACACGCCTATTACCAGGCTTAAACATGCATATTACCAGGCTTTAATTATGCATATTACCAGGCTTTCGAGCATAGGAGTGGTTTTTTCTTTTAATATTTTATTATTATTTCCTTATATTTTGATCCATTAGTGCATAAAAGACTACGCTTAGAATTTCAATTTCAAACAACTCTGCATGGTTAACTTTGGAGCTTTTTCATCATTAAACTTCATCAAAGGAATAGAAATCTTGCTTTGCTAACCAGAGTCTATTTGGGGATAAATTAGACCTTATCGTTATCACAGTATTCAACTGATCTCAATATTGCATTTTGCAATTGATATCTAAGGACCTACAAAGGTAAGAAGAGATATACATATACATGCTTTCAAGGCAATTGTATGTTAAGCAAAATACATTCTTCATTGGAATGAAAATTACCAAACATGACATATGCCCTTTACAAAAGGATCTTTGCTACACTTGAGCCAAGAATAGCAAAGTTGATCCAATGTATTATTTCAAAAGGAAATCCTAGCTGTAGAGATGTCCTAGCAAGCCGTAGTCAAAACATGGATAAGACAAAAAGCAAAATTTCAGTCGGTCCTGAGCAAAAATTTATTTACTTTTATCCATTTATTACTTCAATTGTTGTAATACTTGCTCTCTTCACTCCTGTACCCACTATTTCACCATATCGTGTGTCAGTTTCCCCTCATAAGCCAACTTCACTATTTTATTCTTCAAAATCCATCATCTTTTGGTATGGTGTCCTAGTGCCCCCATATGGAAATCACAAGTGTTACTTGGATTGTAAAAAAGAGATAGATCTAACGTATCATCCATCAGCATGGGAACAAGGTATTTCCTTTGTATAAAATAGGGGAGTAAAACTGAAATGGGTATATTGAAAACCCTAAGAGGTTTATTCCTTTGTATCCTTGGATATTGTCCTTCTTTCTCTTTTCCTTTAACATCTTGATGGCCGCCGATACTGATCTGATCATTGGCATATGAACTGGATGGATGTAAAAGATTCAGATCTTGGGATATACTCTAAGAGACCTGGTTTTGATTCTTATTTGTTACAAAAAATTTTGACTCTCTGGCGTATGTTGATCCTTTAAATTTAGGTCTTCCATCTTTGAAAGTGAGTATGCCTTCCTTAAGAAGTTCATAGATCTTGCCTTTGAGAAACACACAATCTTCTGTTACATGACTAAAGTCACCATGATGATATTCACATGAAACCCTGACACCATGCATATCAGGATTAAAATAAGAGTATCGTCTTGTGGGAGGTAGCCTTAAGAGTTTGTTTTGAACTAACATGGGTAATAGATCAAAATATGACATTGGGATTAAGGTCTTTATCATCTTGCTACTCTTTTTGGCATCCCCATCATGCATTTCGACATTCCTTACTCCTCTTTTCTTTACCCAAAATTTACCCCTTTGGAAAATATCATTGTTTTCATGTGCCATTACATGTTTGGGCTCTTCTATAACTGCTACGAATTTCTCAAGTGGGTCTAGAACAACATTATATATAGAAGAATTGTAATCTTGACAATTTCTTACATTTCCAATTTCCTCCAGCACATGTAGGTCTACTTCATTTATCTTGTTCTTTTGCGTGACCTGATCTTCCCCTGATTTTATAGTACTGATCATGTTCGAAAAGTTAATCTTTAAACCTTGATTTGCAGGCTCAAACTCCAATACCCCTGAATCTAAAAGACATTGCACATTTCGTTTGAAATTATTACAATTTTCAATGGAATGGCCTTGATTACCAGCATGGAAGTCGCAACGATCAATGTCCTTAAACCATCTCAGATATGGAGGCAACCAAGGCCTAGCAAAACCAGGATTGACTAGTCAGGCTTCTAGCAACTTTGAAAATAACTCCTGGTAGGTAAAAGGGATAAGGCTGTATTGAGGGTCCTTTAGTTTTTGTCCTTTGTTTTGAAAATTGGAAGCATGGTTAGCCGACAACTGAAGAGGTTCTAAAACAGTTGATTTAGTCATTGGGGTAGCTAACATCTTTGCCTCATTGTTGTTTTTTGGATCTTTTCTATTCTGCATGTTTATCTCATCTGAATCTTTCTTCAGTGGCTGGGATAGGATTTTCATGAGATTAGTGGGGCATTCCGAGACTGTGCGAGCTACCTCAAACTGGTTGATAATAACTTGTTCTTTTTCAAGTACAATTCCTTCTTCCGTGAAGTAAAAACCTCAATTCTCACTGGCATTTTCAATTTTCATCTCTGTTGAATGATTTTCTGCCAAACTTTTTCTTTTAATTGCAGTAGTCATCATACTCTTCAGCCCATTCATTTTCTCTCTGAATTCTTCTTGAGATTCTTTTATACATGTCATCATTTCTCTTTGGATCCCGATCAGATGTCCCTGAAGTTCCTCAAGATTCTCTACTCTAGCCACTAAGTTGTTCATGATTTTGAAGTTGTATTGGTGAGATTATTTTCTTGTCTTTTCTGCTACCTCACTCTGAGAGGAATATATTCTCTCAATTAGCAATGTGTTCAATGCAATGAATGTATTAATTTACAAAATAAAAGGTGTAAACAATGCTAAAATGAAAGTTTTATTAGAAAACAAAAATCAATTATGCTGTTATGCAAGAATAAATGTACATATATGTGTTGATTCACAAGTAGTCCTTAGAAAGACTTTCGTTAGATGAAGAAGTCTGATTGCAAAAACCAAAGATAACGCATATGCAGATAGCGTCTAGCTTATATCCTTAAGACTTCGACTTCTTGAAGTTAGGCATTCACTCGGGATACCAGCTTCGCCATATCTCTCAGCTCATGAAGATTGTTCTACTTGCAAACTATCAATACGGGCCCAGTAATTTCTGATACATATCCTGCTGTCATGATGTTTTATTTTTCCGTCTGTATACGCTTGGACCATCCTTAAACTATAGCATTATCACTTTTGACATTACAGAACCCCCTTCTATACCAGAATGCCTTCTAAAATAGACTCATCTTGAATCAACACCTATGTATGATATAATATGCAATGCGGATGCAGAAAAAAATAAAAACAACAGAGAAAACGAGTCAGTGCAATAGAGTAATCGAAAAAATAAAAGGAATTAAATGATGAAAATGAAGAAAATGAGCAGTTAAAATATACAAGGAATATAAACAAAGCAAAGCAAAACCTAAAAAATGTCACTTCTAAATGGACAGAGTACCGGTGTGATCAAATGGTGGACACTACGGTTCATTATATGCGGTTCGGTTCTAAAGTAAGGGTAACCGAACTGTCGCGAAGACATCGATTCAGGGGAATATGACCCTGATACCATACGGGGGTGAAAACCCCACGAAATATAAGGACCAGTACTCCGAAAGCGAGATACAACACTATACGGAGGTGAAAACCCCACGGAGCGAAGTACTCCCTCCCACTTAAGTGTTCTAACAGTAATGTATGATGATAGTTTATATCAAACAAAAATTAGAAATTAAAAATTAAATTAAATCAAACTTAATTTTTTCTTAAAATTTCAATCCGAACCCTGAATAAGGCCAGACTCCTTTTTTTTTAAACAAAAATAATCCCCAGCGGAGTCGTCAAGCTGTAGCAACCTTTTAGTCCGGGCTTTACCTAGAAACCATTTTTTGAGTAGGAGCTTCCTGTTTTAAATAATAAAAAAATGGTAAAAAATGGAGTCGCCACCGGTCACTTGGATAAGGTAGACCGGACACCGAAAAGTCAACCAGAGATAGGTTTGGGAGTTGGTTACGAGTGGAGAAGGATTAGCACACCCACTACGCCCAAAATTGGTACCTACAGGTTCGTATTATTTTTATTAAGGAAAATGAAAATTTGATTTAATTTAATAATTAAATTCCAAAATACATGCACAACAGTTTAAATCTGCCTTCGTATCCACGACGTTCAAAGGAGATGACACCAGGATGGCTGGGATGACACTCACAATAAAAATATCGGAACAATAAGGCCTAATACTATATGCAACAATTATTATGTAAGAGAAAAAATAATAAAAAAACAAAAATATATATAATAATGAAATAAAAAATGATAAAATAAAAATACAAATACAAATAATATAAATATTAGATAATTAAATATATCGGAAAACTTCAAAACTTGTCTCAATATCCACGATATTCAGAGGACACCTGGATGGCCGGGATGACACTCCGAATAGAAATACTGGAACAAATAGGGCCGAAAATACTATGTACGATATTTAAAAGAAAAATATTAAATAATATAGAGGTAATATAAATAATATAAGTTTAGGGTAAATGAAAATAAAAAAGAAAATACCATTTAATACATAATATATATTAATATTTATATATAAACATTAGTTATAATTAAATATATAATATTGTAGTCATATCTTATATACATATAAGTATATAATATATATTATACAAATGCTATGTAATTTAAACTATATATCTTATAAGTATATCATATATATTACATAATATATATATATATATGTATATACATATATATATATATATTAAACTTACCACATATACATAAATATATACAACATATTATGTACATAAATTACGCAAGATAAATACACAAATAATAAAATAAAAAATAGAATACATCAAATATGTATAAAAAGGACTGAAATTAAAGCAAATAAAAAATAGTGCAAAAAAGTAAATAAAAATAGAATTCGGGGCTAAAATTAAAGTATTCACAAAAGCCAGGGACCAGATGCGCAATTATCCCACTAAACATTGATTAAACTTATAGGACCATTTTGCAAGATTTTTGAAACTATCAGGGATTTATAAAATAATTTTACCATGCGACAACCCCTTTTATAATTATTTTTAGGACGGAATGACTTATCCTGTAATTTACCCCTTTTAATTTGAATTAAATTAAAATTAGAGACTAAATTGCAAAACAATATAAACCTGCAGGGACGCAACGTGAGATTAACTCATGCGGAATGACTAAAACGACAATTTCCCCCTTTATTTTTATGCGCGGATCCTCCGAACCCGGGTCGGGTCATGCCCGGATAACGACTAAAACGACGTCGTTTTGGGCCGAACTCGGACGCCCCAAAGCGACATCATTTAGTATCTCTATTTAATTTTTTTAACCCCAAAAATTATTTTATTCAGCTTTTATAAAAAAACACTTCTCAAATTCTCTCAAACCCCCTGGCCGACCTTGGGCGCCGGGTGGTCGCCGGCCGCGATCCGCGGCGGTCTAACGGCGGAGCGCCGCCGTCACAGGCTGCCTGAATGCCCAAAAAATTTCAAGAAGGTTAGTTTTCTTTCCTTATTCCTATATTTGTAGTTATTTTTTTTCCAAAATCCCCTTCAATATTTGTAAATCTAGGTTTTTTCGAACCATTATATATATTTTTTAAAAAATAAAAAACGTTTTACCTTTCCCTTCTCGACCGAATATGGACTGAATACGGATAAAGACTTGCCCTTTTAGAACTTGTTCTTTTTTGTTTTTTTTTTATTTCGAATGTTTCGAAAATCCTCTTCTTTTATAGATACATGCATGGGTTTTTATACCCATTTTCCCTTACAACTTGTATATTAAAAAATAAAAATTTCCCAACTTGATTGACTATTTCAGATCTAATAATTTTTTTTGCTTTTTGCAGGTCCAGTGGCGGCTTGGGCGGCGGCGGTAGTGTGGCATTGCAGCCGGTCAAATGGGCGGTAGCGGTTGGTCAAGGCAAGTTGCCTCCGACGGCTGGTTGGTTGGTAGGGTTAGGGTTTTGATTATTAGGATAAATTAGGGTTAGGGGTATTTTAGGTAATTTGGGCTAAAGGGTATTTAGGTAATTTATAAATTAGGGTTATTTAATTTGGTTTGGGATCAGATTTAGGATTTGGGTATTGGGCTTAGTATTGGGTATGGTTTGGTTAATTAATTGGGTTGTTGGGTTTTGGGTATGTAATGGGTACCGAGCTTGATGGGTTTAATAAAATAAATTGGTTGGGTCTGGTCTGGACCAAAATGGGCTACTACATCACGTACATATGAATATATTAAGTGTATTACTATTATTTTTTTGAAGAATAAGTGTATTAATTTTAGGGGTGTTCAAACAGTCGGTTAAATCGAATTAACCGATCAAATCGAATTAGTTTGTTTAAACGGTCGGCCACCGAACTTTTTTCGGTTGGTGAACGGTTAAATAATTTTTTAAAGTTCGATTATCGGTTAATTCATTTCAAAATCAGTTAATTAACCAAATTACCTGAAATATAACGAAAATTAAATATATTGTTCGTATTAAGCCCATACCCATTAAAAATTCTAAAACCCACTTCTAACCCAAATGAAAAATCTAATGTTTAATCTAAAATTCTAATGTTTTTATCTATGTTTAGATATTGTTTAAATTAAATACAAATGATCTTTGTGAACTAAAAAATATTTTCAAGAATTTTTATTGTGTAATAATTTTGATTAGGAAAAAAATTGATAAGTTTCGATTAATTCGAAAATCGGCCGAATTAACTGAAATTTGTTCGGTTCGGTTAATTTTTTCAAAAAATGTTTTTTTCGGCTAACGGTTAAAATTTAAAAATTTCCATTAATTCGATTTTAGGTAATTCGGTTTGGCCACCGGCCGAATTAACCGTTTGAACACTCCTAATTAATATTTGTATTGTTTTGTGTATTTCTTATATAATTTTATTTTTATTTAACTTTAATCTTCAAATGAATTATATTATATCAATTCAATGACTAGTCTCAGTAGAAAAGATGGATGTTTTTCTGTAAAGTGTGTATGAGAATAAAAAAATTAAGGGAAAATATAAACAAATACTATCTTTTTAAACATATTAAAACTATTAAAAAAACTGGTATCAACATAATTGAAAACAAACTGAAAAAAATTCAAATTGTAATAAATGTTATAATAATAGAGATTTAAAATTGTTAGGTTGGTTTAGTGGCTAGTTACTTAGTTTACTTACCTTAAAAACGCAGTTTCGAATTTTTTTCACCTAAAAAATAATAATAGAGCTTTTATTTTTTACTTTTATATAATATTTAAATAAGACAACTAATAAAAACTTCAAATTTTTAAATGGTAATAAATATTATTATTTTACCATAATGGTAATATATATTATTGTAATAATATTTTTCCTTATTTCGTATTTTATATAATCTTCAACTCAAAGAACTATAGATCAGTACTTAAGATAAATTAAGTGTTTAATGATCAAATGTCATATGGATAAAGATTCATGTGCAAATTCTTCACTACATCATTTAATATCGTTTGTTAAATAAATTTTGATATAATAATAAACTTAATTCTATTATGAATAGTTATTTATGTGGATATATATTATGATAAAAACTTTATCTAGGAGATTTGATTTACTTTATCATTGAGAATATTATCTTCATTAATTAGAGTTCCATGTGTTATGTACTTTTTATGCCTATAAATAGATGATTTACTGAAGGCACTGTATACAGTTGAATATTGAGAATAAATACAAATCTCTTTCTTTCATCTTGTTATTGTTCTCCTTTATTTTATTCACAATACGTTATCAACACAATCTGCTTATAATAATTTTCGAGAACATTTTGAAGGCAAAATAAACGTTGTGCGGAAGTCGAGCAGCAATCATGTAATTGAAGGACACCAACCACGTTTTGGTTTATTCTCTAGTAAGTTTAGAATGAGTTTTCAAACCTTCTCATATATTTTAATCTATAAAATATATTGTGGTTCTCATCTATTTTATCAAGTTATACATAACATGCATAGATATGGTCCTCATTGTTTAACTACTAAGTATTGTATATATCGAAAATAAAATGATTTATTTATGCTCTCAGTGTTATATTATGCAAAGCTGTGGAAGTGGAGATAATTAAGGGAGTGTGTGTGGGCAGTGACAGGCTTGTCGTTTTTCACCTCCAATTTGCTGACAATCTAATAGTGTTCGCAGAGGCCAATGAATATAATGTGCGGAACATTAAGAAATTTAAAAGGGTGTTCGAAGTCGCATCTGGTCTGAAACTCAATTTGGAAAGACGAAGCTGTATGGAATTAGGGTCGATGAGTTTATCATTTGTGATTGGGCAGAAACGATCAATTGCTCTACGGATCGGTTGCCTACGTCTTATCTCTTACCCCTTAGCCATCCTCGTAACTCAGCTGCAATATGAAAGCCAATTCTGCATAAGCTCCAAACTCTTCTGGAAGGCTAGAAAGGAAAATTGCTCTCTTTCGGTGGTCGCATTACTATGATAAGGTCCGTCCATTGCAATTTACCAGTTTTCTTTGTCTTTATTTCAGTTAACCTGCATCGGTCGCTACCGCTATGAAGAAAATCATTGCTAATTTTTTATGGGGCACCAACTCTTCCCGAGCTATTCATTGGGTCAAATGGGAGAACTTGACTAAACCTAAAGAGTTTGGAGGGCTGGGTTTTATTGATATGAGGGTAAGAAATCGATCCTTGTTAAATAAGTGGCTTTGGCGATTCGGGAGTGAAGCAGGGTGTTTCTGAGGAATGATAGTTGACCCTGTAGCGACCCTACAAAAGTTTACAGATGCTTCCATTTTTTTGTGTTTGAATTTTTTTTGAAAAATGTTTAAAGGGGGTATTTTTTGAAAAAATCGTATTTTGAAATAAAATTAAGGGAGTGAATATAAGGATGTTAAAATTAATAAATAAGAAGTCGCCGTCGATTATTTTAAAAGGGGTAGACCGGACACCATAAAAAACAAAACCAGAGATTTAAAAACTTAGGTCCGGGAGTCGATTACAATGGGGAAGGATTAGCACCTCCACACTGCCCAAAAATTGGTACCAAAAATATAATTACCGCTTTATTAATATTGAATTTTATAGGTTAAAGTGACGATCAAATTAAAATTGGGTTATATGTGCGAGTAAATTTTAAGGGCTCCGGTGTTCGAAGAATAAACGAAAACTACCATCTACATCTTAGACTGGTAGCCAAGTTTATCCTCGAAAAAGTGAGCACCTCATTGAACAGTTAAGTATACCGAATATGCCAATTTAACAATTAATTGTATATAGACAAAAATATATGATGACAAATAAATATAAATACGATGAAATACATATGTACACAAATAAAATATACACTATAATATACAATATACATACATATAAAATATAAAATCAACACATGAAAAACGTATATGATATATGTTACATATAAAATACATACATATATGAAAACATTATAATATACATATCTAATATATGATGTAACATTATAAAAAGTTATAAATATAGCACATATATGAAATAAATGTAATATATAAAAAAATCTATATACAATTAAGATACGTAAGACATTTTTATATAAAACATATAATATATGTAAATAACATAATATATCATATATTATACCATATATAATACATATACTATGATATATAATTTGAATAATGTAAATATATAAAAACATAGGTTATAAATATATAATATAAAATACATATAATATATATATATACACACACATGTAAAGAAAAATAGGTTGTAAAACTATAACTGCATAAACATAACATACATATAATATATATAATATTAACAGTACACAATAAATTATACATATAATATATAAGAAAACATACACATATAATGATAATAAATACAAAGGTATATAGTAAAATATATGATATATAACATATAAAAACAAAAAGAGTAATACCTAAAATGATATAATATAATGAAGTACATATATAAAACATATATTATAAGATAATAATATATATAATATACTACTAATAATAAAAATATATATACATATAATACATATATACATAACTTGTATATAATATATATAACATTAATGGACTAAAATTAAATAAAGGAGAACATTTAGAGCACAAATTAAATAAACAGAAACAAAAAATAAATACCAAATTAAATATAACAAAAAAGTAGGGATTCAAAGGGGAATTATACCACTGATCTAGGGACGAAATCAAAACAAAAACAAACCTTGAGGGCCCAAAATAAAAAGAAACAAACCTACTTTAAAACAGTGACTAAACTGTAAAAATGGAAAATATGAGGGAAAGCAGAGCAAAAAAGATTGAGGCGGAGGGATTTAAAATTTCTAATTAACCTTTTTTTAACTGCTTGGTATAAATGTCACTTATTTTTTTTAATCATTTGAAACCAAGACCACACAAAAAACGAAAAGCCTTTTATTTTTTCTCTGAAAATTCGATGAACACCTCTACCAGTGTTCATCACAGTCGCCGCGCACCGCCGCAGATTTTTGTATTCCGGCCGTGCGACGCCGCCCACCAGCGTCAGAATCTGGGAAAAACCCAAAAAATTTTAAAACAAAACCCACCAGCGTCAGATTTTTATGACAATTGAAAAAAAAAGCATATTAGGGTTAGATATCAAATGTGATTCTAGGGTCTAGGTTTAGTTTGGGCCAAACGGGCTAGCTGTAAATTAAAATATTTTTGGGTTGTATTAAATAGATTGGTTATTTAATTGGATCGATATTGAGTTTAATTATTATTCTATTTTTTTATATTGTTTTAATATTTAATAGTAATATTAATTATAATAGTAATACCAATAAAACTTAAATTAAATAAATAATAATAAACCAAAAAATAAACAATAAATAATAATAAACTAATAATATTATCTGACTAATAATAACCCGAACAAAATTAGTGATTACAGCTGCCCCTCTTTGCTCATTCTTGTAACACAAGAATAGAGCAAAGACAAAAAAGCACTAATTTTGTTCCGCTTCCCTATTTTGATCCTGAATTACTATGCACTGAAGGTCCTACTGATGGCTTGGAAATCTTAGAGTTATGCGCTGGAAGTCTTAATAGTTGCCCGAATCATTACGCACTGAGGGCCTTACTAATGTCCGAACGATACTAATTTCCTCAAATCACTAAGCACCGGAGGTCTTATTGATGGTCTGAAGGTCTTATTGGTCACTCGAATCACCTTACACTAGAGGTCTTACAGATGCTCGAACTATATTAAATCCATGCACTAAAGGTCTTATTGGTTGCTTGAATCATCCTACACTAGAGGTCTTATAGATGCTCGAACTATATTAAATCAATGCATTGAAGGTCTTACTGGTTGCTCGAATCACCCTGCACTGAAGGTCTTACAGATGCTCGAACGATATTAAATCCATGCACTGAAGGTCTTATTGGTTGCTCGAATCACCCTGCATTGGAGGTCTTATAGATGCTCGAACAATATTAAATCCATGCACTGAAGGTCTTACTGGTTGCCTGAAGCTTGAAGCTGTTCTTCTCAATTGAAATTCTTCAATCTTCCACTAAAGTTTAAAGTCTGAAGATGTTCTTCTCATTTGAAATTCTTCATTCTCTGAGGTCTGAAGCTGTTCTTCTCATTTGAAATTATTCATTCCTCAATTTAAATTGCTGAAGGTTGAAGTTGTTCTTCTTATTTGAAATTCTTCAATCTTCAATTGACGTCTTTAATGATTTTTTTGAAAATAGACAAAATAAATTAATGATACGGGTTAGCATGCTCCTAACTTAAGGATGTCTAATTACTCATGATGCATGAATGATGTAAACTAAGGACCACTTGGAGTGAGCTCATCTTCGAGAAAGCTCAAGGTTTCTTTGTATTAAAGCTCTTTTTTCAGTTAATATAACCCATCTTAAAGTTAGGTTCAAATCTTCAAAATCTTTGCATCTCTTTTTCTCCAAAGCTTTTCCAGGTTCCCACTTCAGATTACTCTTCATATCTTGCTCAATTTAATGTCCGTGAGTTCTGGTTCTGAAATGTCTCCGCCATTAAATGGATTGGCCATCTTCTTGCCCCAACAAAATTTGCCTCAAAATTTTGTTGTTCATCTTTGTTCTCTAATTTTCAGCTTGCTCAATAGTAAAAAACTTTAGGTTCTTTACCTTGTTTGGTCCATACTGATTTAGACTCCCAAATAATCTCGTCATGTGAACAATGGTATCTCACTAATTGTTCTTGTTCTTGAATCTGTGATCTAAAATTTTGCCCCTTCCTTGGCACTTAGGGCGAGGAAATGCTTTTGCAAAATTTTATAATGAGTTTAAAAACTTATTTTAATGCAAAAATATCATGTAAAGTCAGCCCAAAAAATGCTTTGAATGCAAAAACTATGAAGATGAGTTTTAAAATCTTATTTTAATGAAAAAAATATTGTGTAAAGTCTGCCATATTTTCAAAATTTAGAGCAAAACAAGGCTTTAAGCTTATTTCAATTAAAAAACTTATGAAGATGAGCTAGAAAATAATTAATTTTGAAAAGAACTTTAAAAATGAGATCAAAATTAGACACTCAAATATTAAGTGCAATAGTGCTTTTGTTTCAAATTAATAAAGATCAATCCAAGTGGAGCTTATGTTTAAAGGACCGTGAGGGTTGCGGTGACACGCGCTCATGTGAAGTCCCATCTGGATTATTAGGCTTCTGACATGAACATTTCCCATATCATATTTCTATCCCATTTAAGTGGCTCTCTTGCCCTCACTAAGTCACCATGCTCCATCCTTCCCTCATTTAGGTGTCAATCAGGAACTTGAAGCTTGACGTTCCTTGAAGAAAGGTTAACTCCACATATGATCTGAAAGGTATTTGTAGGCTTGTAATGTAGGCTATGGCTCACAGTTATGAAAGAATGGATATAAAGGCTCAAATAAGTGTTTAGGGGTAATGAAACCAATGATCTTATCTTTTCTGCACTTGGTGATCGAAATATGCTCAAATGAGAAAAACTTCTTTAATTTATTTTTTGGATCGCTCTAGACTGCTCATTTCTAGGTTTTCACCTTAGAGTCATTTCCTTCTCTTGTAGCTTTGGAATGATTTGCGTCTTGGTTCGGCATTGAAGTACATTTCAAAGGTGATTGATCCACCAAAGTTCATATAAATTTCTGATTAACACCTTATTCATGTATTTCTTGAATTAGGGTATACTCACATAGAGTGATATATTCATTAGATCGCTTTAGACTGCCCATTTCTGGGTTTTCACCCTATAGTTCATTTTATCTTCTCGGGTGACTTGCATCTTGAATAAATGTTGTTGCGCTTCTTATTCAAAGGTAATTGAATCTCCCAGACTCTTGATGTCCTTTATTGTAATTTCTGACTTGGCGCTTTAATTCTTGACCATGTCAACCTTTTTATTGGCAAACTTTCAATTCGGTTGAGCCAGTCTTTTCGAGAAAAAATTTCTTTTACCGGCTTATTCTGATGTTTCTCTGGTCTTTGTATCCAGTACATCGATTCTCATTTCTTATGCTTATTCATGAAGCATTGTATTTGTAATACAGTTAACTGGGCGACTTTAATTCGCGAACAAAATCCTCGTCCTCTTTGCCCCTAGTGTAGGGGTGATCCTTGATTTGTATTCCAACAAAAAGAAACGACCAGGCTCAAAGGGGGACAAAAATGGATATTTTTTATTATTTGTGAAAGGGAATTTAAGGAATGCCATTCGTCATCCCATACATGGATATCAAAATAGTCTTTAGGGGGTAGAAGTTTAGGGTCAACACTCGATTCAAGGATCTTAAACAACAAATGCATGAAAGGTAATTCACTCAATGGGATCTAGCCATTATCTGAACACTTATTTTGTTCCTTGTGTCTTCCCTAATAGAATAGAAGATGTTCACATTTGCAGTATCCTCGTAACATTTACTTTCCTTTAAACATAAGCTACTCGGAATTGATCGTTGGACTCGAATCCAAGTCATTCTTGTAGTCAATATTTGAGTTTCTAGAAAAGTTATGTACAGGTATGTATGGGAAACAAAAAATCATCCCAAAATAATGAATGTATAAAGAATTGAAGAATGTAAATTAACTGTTAAAAAAATACAAAAACAATCATCATTTCATTGTCTTGAGTAAACATTACATATGCTTTTACAAAATATTGTCATTTCTTTGAGCCAAGAGTGTGAGAATTAATTCCCAAGACTTTCATATGATACACAAAAAGTAAATGATATCGACAAAAAAGACATGAAAAATGATGAACAATAAGATGGAGTTTTGATGCACCACAAAATTCTAGCCACTGGTTCCAATTTCCTTTACCCAAATTCTTCAATCCTTCTTAGAAAAACTCAATCTACTTATTATCCATCATTTTCTGGATTAACTGTTAAATTCCATGCAGAGTTGTATTGTGTGTCCTCTTTCCTAATGATATTCACAAAATCTTTTTCCATCCTTGTTGCCAGTCTTCTCATTTTGTGTGATTAGTCCTGCTCCCTGCAATTGCTTGTACACCCAGCTCAAAGGGGACTTGAGTTCATCCACCTTTTTCAACATCCTTCTATGGTATTCTGGTTCAATGGCATAGGCCCCTTGTTCACCATGACTAGGCAAAGGGTTAGCTGCTACATTCAGGGGGATCAATTTTTAGCAATTGCTTGTTGATTAAATTTTGGACCACCCTTTTAAATGCCTTACAACTGTTGATGTAATGTCCAGTAATTTCTGCATGGTACTCACATTGAGCCTTGGGATCATACCACGAAGGGTACAAGGGTTCCATTGGAGTGATATGATAAGGGCAAACCAAATCGGCCTCGACCAGCTTGGAGTACAATTCACCATAAGTTATCAGTATAGGGGTAAAGGTCTCTTCTTTCTTTCCTTTGGTATCTCCTCTGTTGGATCCTTGAGGAGTTTTGTTGTCGAATTTGGTGTAATCATAACATTGTTGGGGTTGTAGGTACTCACATTGCTTACTTCGTTGTCCTTTCTTTTTTGAAACTTCTGCGAACTTTCACCAGTTTTGAACTTGCCACTTCTGATTGCGGCCTCGATTGATTCTGCCGTACTTACAAACTTGGAAAAACTTAAAGATTCTTTGGTGATCATCTTCTCATATAATAGTCCTTGCAGGGTATCCACGAAAATACGAGTGATTTCACTTTCCAAAATAGGAGGTTGTACTTGTGTTGCAATATCTCTCCATCTCTAGGAATATTATCGGATAATCTCATTTTGCCCCTATGTCATCCCTTATAGCATTGTCCTATTTGGGACCATATATTTGACATGCTGGTATTGTTCGATAAAAACCTTAGATAAATTCTTCCATAATTTTACATTGTCCTATTTCACTTTCCATAATTTTACCTTCGATAAAAACCTCAGACTATCTTGGAAGCAATGAACTAGCAGTTTTTCATCCTTTAAGTGTGCCGACATCTTACGACAGCACATGGTCAAATGAATTGAAGGGCAAGTGGTCCCATCATATTTTTCGAAGTCAAGCACTTCGAGTTTATGCGGGATAACCAGATCGGTTACCAAGCTCAAATCCATAGCATCAACCCCGTAGTCGTTAGTTGACTATAACATTCTGACTTTTTCTTCCATTTGTAGGCGCTGCTCTTCAAATTTCTTCTCAAACTCTGCCCTTAATCTTGTCTCTATTTCATTGATCAGATTTAAATCTGAAACTTCAACATCATCTTCGTTTTCAGAACTAGGTGTAATATTAACCGGGTTATTGACAGATGCCCCAACTACTTGGGGATTCTTCAAAGTTAACCCTTCTGGCGGAGCCTTGGTTTGAGACGAGTTCCCACCTAAGTCTTCTATATTGATATTTCCATCAGTAGCTGGGGTCTTTTCAGTCCCTCTCGTCCCCAATAGTACAATAATGCGGTTTATAATCTTATCCTGAGATCACTCGATTCTTTGCTCGATAGTACCCAAGTGGTTCTCAATATCTTTTTGTGACTTCTCGACACTGGCTAATCTATCCTCTATAACTTTTGTCTGAGAACGCGTATTGTATGAGTGTGGAATGGTTGCGTCTTATAATTATTCTGAAAAATAAGGGTTTCCCATAATTAATTCATTATTTTAATGATTAATGCATAATATTTGCCATAAAACATAAATTAAGAATTAATAATGTGATAAATGCAAAAATGAATGCAAATAAAGGATTAATTTCATAGATGATCACTCTAGAACAACTTTCATCGAATATGGAAAGGTTTACAGAAGATAAAACATGTTATTCTCTAGGCGAGCTTCGACTTTTCTACTTTCACAACCGCTTCAAGCCTATAGAAAGACCTCGATCCCTCTTCCATCTTCAAGTTGATAAATGGATGAGGAGTTGCGGTGGACATCTTCATTTGGCTTGATCATTTTTGGGTACCGATATCAAAAACCACCTCGAACTCTCTTCGGTCTCTGCATTGGTGCATGGACGAAGAGCCGCGGCTAACATCTTCATTTGGTGTGGTCACTTTTGGGTATCGACGTTGATCCTACATGTTTTATCTTTGCCTTGAGATAATTCTCATTCATGATGAAAATTTTCTAATTTGAGTGATCAACTTGAAAATCAACCCTTTATTATATAATGTAGATGCAAATAAAAATGTAAAACAAAATAAGACACAAAAAGAAATAAATTAGTGTCAGATAAAATGAAGAAATAAAATAAGAAATGACCCTATTTACATACTGTTTAAAACACCTAGGTTATCCGCATGGCTTTAAAGGGGTGGGCTTTCTGTGTTCTCTATATGCAGTTTTGGTGCTAAAAGGTACCCGAATTCTCCTAGCTATCCCCTACTAAGGGTAGCAAGGCCTCCAGTCATCACCCATTATAAGCTCATTTCAACCGGGATCAATTCAAGGGGACCCATTACTCTATGCCTATACGGGGAAACGATATTCCCACGAAAACATAGAGTAGTAGAGCCCCGAAGGTACTTGCTAGGCCGATATGGGGGAACGATATCCCCTTGAAAGCAATAACATTTTCCCATCACTTAGACAAACGGGTTTATATGCCAAATTTTAAATGCGTTAAAATAGACTTGCACTTATAAACAAATATTAGTTTAATCGTCACTTTAATTCATAACTTTCAATATTAATAAAGCGGTAATACATTTTTAAAAAGGCCTGACTCTCTTTTTGTGAAAACAAAAATTTGTCCCCAGCGGAGTCGCCACGCTGTAGCGACCTAAAGTTTACAAATGTTTCCATTTTGTGTTTGATTTTTTTTGAAAAATGTTTAAAGGGGGCATTTTTTGGAAAAGATCGTATTTTGAAATAAAATTAAGGGAGTGAATAAATAAGGATGTTAAAAGTAATATAGGGGGAGCTGCCACCGATCATTTTAAAAGGGGTAGACCGGACACCATAAAAAACAAAACCAGAGATTCAAAAACTTGGGTCCGGGAGTCGATTACGGATGGGGAAGGATTAGCACCCCCACACCGCCCAAAAATTGGTAAAAAAAAAAATAATTACCGCTTTATTAATATTGAATTTTACAAGTTAAAGTGACGATCAAATTAAAATTGGGTTATATGTGCGAGTAAATTTTAAAGGCTCCGGTGTTCGAAGAATAAACGAAAACTACCATCTACATCTTAGACTGGTAGCCAAGTTTATCCTCGAAAAAGGGAGTACCGCATTGAACAGTTAAGTATACCGAATATGCCAATTTAACAATTAATTGTACATAGACAAAAATATATGATGACAAATAAATATAAATACGATGAAATACATATGTACACAAATAAAATATATACTATAATATACAATATACATACATATAAAATATAAAATCAACACATGAAAAACATATATGATATATGTTACATATAAAATACATACATATATGAACAACATTATAATATACATATATAATATAAGTATGATGTAACATTATAATAAGTTATACATATAACATATATATGAAATAAATGTAATATACAAAAAAAAAATTTATACAATTAAGATACGTAAGACACTTATATATATAACATATAATATATGTAAATAATATAATATATCATATATTATACCATATATAATACATATACTAGGATATATAATTTGAATAATGTAAATATATAAAAACATAGGTTATAAATATATAATATAAAATACGTATAATATATATATATATACATATGTGAAGAAAAATAGGTTGTAAAACTATAACTACATAAACATAACATACATATAATATATATAATATTAATAGTACACAATAAATTATACATATAATATATAAGAAAACATACACATATAATGATAATAAATACAAAGGTATATAGTAAAATATATGATATATAACATATAAAAACAAAGACAGTAATACCTAAAATGATATAATATAATGAAGTACATATATAAAACATATATTATATGATAATAATATATAATATACTAATAATAATACAAATATATATACATATAATACACATATACATAACTTGTATATAATATATATATAATTAATGGACTAAAATTAAATAAAGGAGAACATTTAGAGCACAAATTAAATAAACAGAAACAAAAAATAAATACCAAATTAAATATAACAAAAAAGCAGGGATTCAAAGGGGAATTATACCACTGATCTCAGGACGAAATTAAAAAAAAACAAACCTTGAGGGCTAAAAATAAAACGAAACAAACTTATTTTAAAACAGTGACTAAAATGTAAAAAAGGAAAATAGGAGGGAAAGCGGAGCAGAAAAGATTGAGGCGGAGGGATTTAAAAATTCTAATTAACCATTTTTTAACCGCTTGGTATAAATGTCATTTTTTTAAAAATCATTTGAAATCAAGACCACACAAAAACAAAAAGCCTTTTGTTTTTCTCTGAAAATTCGATGAACACCTAAGCCGGTGTTCATCACAGCCGCCGCGCACCGCTGCAGATTTTCAAATTTCGACCGTGCGGTTTCGCCCATTGACTCCGGAATCTGGGAAAAAACTCAGAATTAAAAAAAATAAAACCTAGATTTTAACACCCTCTTCATCGAACTAAAAAAATAAAAAAAAACGAGATCTAAAAACGGATGAACGGTGCCGTTCCTAGGCGCACCTCCCTCGGCCGTTCAAAACGACGATGATCCCAAAATCAAGGTAAAAGCTCTGAACTTTCTTTGTATTTTTTTTGTTATTTGTTTTGTATTTCAGATTCGAACTAAAAAATAAAGGAGAAAGCTTTTTTTATCTCCAAAGATGAGGGCTTTTTTTATTGATTGTTGATAAAAAAAACTCTTTACACTGATTTTGGATCCGGATATATAAATCTGTTTACATGCAATATGAAAATAAAAAACTAAACCTAATCCTATACTATATCACATCCCCCTTACTTAATCTTGATGATAATTTTACTATTAATATCCGTCATCAGCGTATTTATTGTTTAGCAGTAAAGAAGTCAGGGAAGGTGATTTGACTTTGGGCATTAAGAGCACGGCATATGGTTTGGAATGTAGAACTTAAAAGGCGTCTCTTGATTGGGAAGTGTCTCTGTGGGATGGTGTTTTGTGTGTGATCAACAAAGCAACCAGGTCTTTGTGCTTGAAAGATTGCATCAAATGGGTTGGCTCGTCGAATGGCTTTTATATGCCAAAAACTTATTGCGAAAACATCTCTATAATTGGGTTACAGGCAGATAGTACTTGAAATTGGTATGGAAAAGCCTTGCTCCTCCAGAAGTGGAGGCTTTCATGTGGAAAGCTATTCAAGGTAGGGTCCCAACCTTTGTTGAACTTGTGAAGTGTGGAGTACAAAGTTTGTCCTCTCTCTGTCGTGTGTTTCGTTCCAAGAAGTTGGAATCAGTCGATCATCTATTTTGCCACTGCAAAATAGTTTGGAGAGTATGGTTAAGGTGGTGTAATATGTGGAACATACAGATTGTTATTCCTGAGAGCATCAAAGCTTTTATTTTATATTGGGATTGTCTATCGATAAAGCCTTTTTGGAGCCTCGCTTTCTTTGGATTGATCTAAACGATATGGTTGTGTAGAAATGATATCATATTCAATAATAGTTTTATTATGATCGTGTCATTCTTATGCTAATTGCATAGTGTGAATACCTGGTATGTTTGTCTGGCTTTTGTCCTCCGGTAAGATTGTTTCTTATAATGGCATTGATATATTGCACTCTTTTTTCTCCATTTAGGAGTATATATGTTTTTTAATGAGGATTATGTCTTTGCTACGTATTGTATGAATTCCCCAAATAAAATTGTACAATACTTTCTTTTCAAAAAATATTTATAATATTACATTACAAATTGATTCTAATGTAAACGGCTTTATATATCCATATATAATAAACATATATTTTTTCATATTTTCCATATGTGGTATATATCAAGTATAATTGAGGGACTCAGCTCGAACTTAAAAATCGATCCACTAATTAGTAAACGTTTCGAGTTATTTTAATTTTTATTTTATAATTCAAACTTTTTTTGAAATTTTTTCAAGTCAAGTTGAGTTTATGAAATTATGAGTCGAGTCAAAATGAGTTCAATTTTTTCGTGTTGATTCGAGTCGAAAAATTAAATTTTTTCGAGTCGAGTGCACAGACACGTGTATTCACCATAACATCAAGAATCGCCTCACACTTTCCCATCCTAAAAAAGACACAAAGAAATGAAATTGATGTATGAAGCAAGGAAGCGGGTAAATGGCCCAATGTTGTTTTAGGAATCAATGAATCCATCATAAGATGCAGGACACTTAACAAGTGGGGGGTGTTTCGTGATTCATGTGGCTCCCATGCCATGCCATGCCTTATATTACAACCACAAAAGCCTGTGATTTTAGTACAAAACTGCTCTTTGCCACAATAATATCTGCAAATATTTGAAAATTCTATCTAAATGAATATTCGTTCATTCAACCTCTGCTGGCCTGGGATTGGTCGACGAGGATTCTTAGTTTCGGGTCATGACAAATTTAGAAACAATGACCCGCAGTTGTGTTCAACTTCACAGAATTTCGCTGCTGCTTTCGAAACAGAGAGGAGTAACCTAAATCTGAATATGTGAATATACGTTAAAAGACCAGGGGAGGATCGTTTTAGAGGCCATGGGAGCCTTGCCTCCCCAAAGTTTTCAAATTTTAATATTTAGTCATTTGAAAATTTTAAAAATTTAATTCAGCCCCTACAAAATTTAAAATTTTTACTAAATTTTAAACCCTTCTAATTTCTTTTAAAAAAAATTCTCATTAAATCTCAAAATTTATAAAAAATTTAATTAAACGCATTTAAAAAAAAAATTAAAACTAAACCCTTCAAAATTTCTAAAAAATTCAAGTAAGCTTCCCAAACTCTATTGTCAAGACCTATCCCCAAAAACACTTTATTTAACCCATATAATGAATTCAACACTCAGTCCAAATCCGGTTCGCATAAAAGAATTCAGTGTAAGAATTAAGGTAATTATGAAACCAATATCTCAATTTATTTCAGGGTAAACTACATTGGACACCACTAAACTATTGGTTCGATTCTATTTCGACCATTGAACTATGAATTTTATCAATTCATTCATTGAACTATTAAAATGGTTTCAATCAAGCCATTGTTGATTAACTTTTAACGGAAATGATGGCATGACAATTACGTAAATTTATATAATTGTACGATTAGTTCTCCATATTTACACTTTCAATTACATGTCACCATTAGGGATGGCAAAAAACCCGGATCTAGCGGGTTCCAACCCGGCCCAATTTGGTATGGAAAACATAATTACTTAATTAATTGGTGTACCAGAAAACAAGCCAAGCTAGAAATAATCAGTTATGGTGGGAAAACATAATTACTTGGCTCTCTGTTTATTCATTCTACTGGCAAAGTATTCTGGAAATCATCATCGGAGCTTTCGCATTCTTCAACCTTGCGTTTCTTGGTCTGCAATGGGGCAACCTTGGAATATGTTTTCTTTTTGTTTGAAGAGCACATAGATCAGATCATAAAGTCCTTACATGACAAATTCTCCTTGAAGGATCTAGGTCAACTCAAGGGCTGTTCAAAGATTTTGGGAGCATGTGCAATTTTTAAAATGCGGCCCTTAATTTATAATCGGTAAGAGATATACATTTTTTTCTTCCAAAAAAATACTTTAATAAAAAAATATTATTATATTATCCCTTGAACAACAAAAATTAAATTATAAACATCTAAAAATCAAACATTTTCACTTAAAGGTATCATTCTTTTTGCATGTTTAAATTTTTAGATAATTATTATATACATACACATAATTATATATACAAATTTATAATTTTTTTTACAACTATTTAACTTAAGTTCTCTACTTTTGGGGCCCCTTTCTCTCGGGGCCCTGTGCGGTCGCTCCTATCGCGCCTGTCCAAAACTCCCACTGGGTCAACTACATTATTTTTGAAGTGTTGAGGTTCAAAGGTTTGATCATGGCCTTTTCTTGAGTCAAAAGAAGTTCATTCTAATTTGCTTCAGAAGGTTTACATGTTAGACGTAAACCCTACTCCCACACCGATAACTACCTCCCAAAAGCTTAGCAAACATTATGGAGAAAAGCTGGGTAATATTTAACACAAGAGCAAATGTAGATTTTATTGTGAACAAAGTTGCACAATACATTCAAAACACCATTGTTGTTCACTGGATGGCAGTGAAAAGAATCTTACGATATTTGAGAGGAACCATAGAGTATAGACTTTGGTTCTCATCACAAGCACAAGGATCATCAGCTCTAGTTTTTTTTTTCTATGCTGGATGGGGTAGTGACTTGGATGTCAGAAAACCATTGTTTGGGTATTGTGTATTTCATGGAAGTTATTTGTTGACATGGAGTTCAAAGAAGAAAAAAGTTGCTTCCAGATCGACTGTTGAGGCAGAAAATAGAAACTTTGTACATGTTACTTCTAAAGTCATGTGAATCAAGGCTAGGTTGGACAAAATTTGGTGTGATAACACTAGTGTAGTTGTCATAGCAACAAACCTAGTGTTGGACATGAAGACCAAACGTTTGCGTTAATCATGTTCCTTAATCCCACTGTCAAGATCATCATCGGAATCCAAAGTGAAACTCCCCACATTGTTATCCATCGGCTGCATTTCTGCCCCTAATGGCCTGTACCGCAGACCATCCTCCCTGATACCAACAGCAACACCATTTCTTTTGCTGATAATCGATAACATCCAAACAACCAGAACCACAAGCAAAGCAAGATGGCAATTAAATTGCAATGTCGCAATAGCCCTTGCTCTATGGTACTCCGGGTGGCCTTTGCATTTAATAGTATAATTCCCTCTACTTTTTTCATGTAGACTACATCCGTGAACCATCAAATTAGTGTAAAATGAAACCCCATTTGCACAAACCATGTCCCTTGTAAAATCAACCCAACGGCCCGTACCAATTTTGAGTAAACTGACCTGTTTGGTCTCAATTCTAACATTGTAGACACCACACATATTGCTAAGGGAGCACATAAAAGATCAAAATACCTATTCTCAACCCCACTCGTACCCTTTCTTTGCAAGTAATAAAACAAAATTTCTTCAACAAAAGCTAAAAGCAGAACAAGTTCAAGAACAGAATCAGGCCAAAAACACGAACCTTTCTTATTGTTAAAAAGACCCAGAGCGGAGTAAAGCAAGAAGAGCAGCGCAAGAGAGAGTACTTGTAATTGGAGCACCGATCCGACCCGATCCTTTGAACTGAAAGCATCAAAGATTGAAACCACAGAATTCAAGATGATCGACAGGGAAAAGATTGATACGAGGAAGAAAGATGAGGAGGGGGGGGGAATGGGTTTTCTATCGTTTTTGAAATAGAGGTAGGCTTGATCTGGGTTGCAAGTGAAGAAGATGGAGAGGGATTCGGGATAGGTTTAAGGAGTGGATGAATTCCCAGAAGCCGATCAAGATGAAACCAATGCCGGCAACACCGTAGGCGAAAAATCCCATCCTTGTGTTTGTACAAAGTTGAAACTATTTTTTGTGTGTGTTTTCTTTAATCTCTGTTTTTAATCTATGCCGAATGTTTGAGATGGCTTTTTTTCCCTGGGAAAATCAGATTCTAGACATTGAAATCAGGTCAAACAGTCTTTCGTTATTGCTGTCTGATGTTTTTTTTACAGTTTAGGTTTGAAATACGAGATTATTTTTTTTTAATAATCTTATTTTTAAGAGTTAAATTTGTATTCTCTTTTTAAAAGTATAATATATTTTATTAAGAAAAAAATTTTGATACACAGGTCGTACAAACTTTATTTTATACGTGTCTTTTAATTTTAGGGGTTAGGGTTTAAGGTTTAAGAGTTTAGATTGTAAGGTTTAGTATTCAAAGTTAGTGTTTATAATTTAGTGTATAGAGTTTAAAGTTTAGGGTTTAGTTTTTTAGGGTTATGATTAGAAATTTAGTATTTGTATTTTTATAGTGTAAATACACAAACTTATATAAAATTAATTTTGTATAACTTATGTATCAAAATTTTACTATTTTATCAATACACTTAATTTTTGTTGGTTATTGTACGTTTAACTCTAAGTTCTTTTTTTATTCAAAAAAAGTATGCCAATTCTAATTTTTTTTGGAGTGTTCTATGGATCTGATCTAGCCCGACCAAGGACGTTTCACTGTTGAAAAAACAAGCCCATTTTTCTTAACCTGTTGCCCTTCCTTTGGGCTATTAATTGCTGGTTTAAATAAGATTTTATATTTTGCTCATTAATTTCAATTGTTTTTATTTGTTTTAAATTATTATTTAATTAATAAAAATATAAAATTAATGCCTAGTATCTTAATATGATAAAATAGTAAAAAAGAAGTGTTGGATAGTATAGAAAAATCCAAATAAATGAACTGTACAGTTTACACTTTGCTATTAGTAATTGTAACTTGTAAGTTATAATAACCAAATAATATGGTTAGGCACCCAAATGTAAAGTACAAGCTTGGTGGACGTATGATTTACGTGACTCTATTTCAATTGACAACGCTCAATACCGAAATCCAATTTCATAGAAAAAAACCCCGAAAGCAATAAATAATACTAATATAATTACTGTTAGGGACATTCAATAAGATTAGACACCATATACATATGAAAAAAATAATTAAATATGATAATTCAATAAATGGTCTGAGTGAAAAAGCATATAATGTTCATCCTAGGAGATCTGGGTTTAATCGTTTTGTCTGCAAAGTGTGTGCATTGTCAAAGAGATAAAAATATATATGAACAAATATTATCTTGTAATCACCTTAAATATTTCATACATGACTATATATATATATATATATATATATATATATATATATATATATATATATGATGTCTTATACATTTAGTGACAGAATCAAATATGTAAGGGTCTAACCTTCTCCGATAATATTTTAAGTTTTTTTTTAATTTAAATATTAATTAAATTAAGGGTAAACTACATCAGTAGTCACCGAACTATAGTTTTTTTCTTATTTTGGTCACCGAACTATTTTTTTTGCAAAAACATCACTAACATTATGTTTCCTTCCTATTTTAGTCACCGACTATTAAAAACTTAACGGTTTTGCTGACATGGAATTTTATTTTAGTTTTTTAATTTTCCATGTCATTTCTTCTCTCTCATCGTAAGCAATATATGTCATTTTATAATATTTTTATTCGAACTAACAGGATGGTGGCACGTGCCACTGCCTATTAGTGGAATAAAAAGAATGAAAAATCAAGCCCTTTATGCAGCAGAGAGATTCGACTAATAGGCAGTTTACACGTGTCACCATCCTATTAGACAGTTACACGTGTCACATCTCTCTGGCTGCATAAGGGGCTTGATTTTTCATTCCTTTTATTCCACTAATAGGCAGTGATACGTGTCACCATCCTGTTAATTTGAATAAAAATATTATAAAATAACATATATTGTTTACGAGGAGAGAGAAGAAATGACATGGAAAATTAAAAAAATAAAATTTCACGTTAGCAAAAACGTTAAGTTTTTAACCGCCGATGACCAAAATAAGATGGAAACATAACATTGGTGATGTTTTTGCCAAAAAAAAGTTCAGTGACTAAAATAGGAAAGAAACCATAGTTCAGTGACTACTGGTGTAGTTTACCCTTAAATTAATTATTGGTCTTTTAAAATTTTGAATTTAGTTTAATCTTTTACATTTTAAATTTGAATACTTAATAAATTTTTATTTTTTAAAGTTTAATAATTTGACCGTTTCCTAATTCCCTTTGTTCCCCGATTACAAATCTAAGCAAAGACGATGACTTGACAAAAGATACAATCAGAAGTGGCAAGAAGATTGTTTCATGTCTTGTTCTTGACAGCTTAGGATTAAAAGCAAAACACTCCATCTTTTAAACAGTTCAAAGGCGTTATCTTTGTTCAAATAGATAACTTGAAAGCAAACACAATAAGACACGATAAATTCGTTGCCTTTGCCCCCCATACCTGCTTTTAAAATACCAAGACTACAGAAACTGTGCACTCCAGTTCATCATCATTTTCTTACGGTCATAGAGAGGCGAAGAACATGAAAACCAAAGTTGTTTGCTGCTTGTGGGTCTTGTTTTTGCTGGGTTTTCAAGATTGTGAGGGAAGGTTGTTAGCTTCATCCAAACCTGACAGAGATAATGCTGCAGCCTATGCTCGTTGGTTGGTGTCCCACAATTCTTGGGGGGTTCTAAAGTAATGCTTTTTTTTTTTTAATTATTACAAAACAATTGCTGTTATTAATCTTGTGTTCTTTGACACTATTATTTTGATTTTGTGTTCTTTTAACTTGTTCTGTAATCATTTATTTTGCAGTACACTATCAATCGAATTGGAAGGAGCACCATTCGGGTAAGTTTTCTTAACTACTGTGTATGATATATCAATGAAATGAAGATATTCCTAATGTTTAAGCTTAATTTGGTTCCTTTCAATACCTTATGCTTATATTTTCTCCTTAACGAAGAAAAATGATATGAACTAATCCGACTCGAATTTCCAATATATAGTGTTATCTGTATGGAAGATAGTTTCGTTTTTTATGAGATTCGATCACTGCTTTCAGAATCTTAAGAGCTTTCATTTACAATTCACCAACGCAGTATCTTTGATGTGTTTTTGCAATGTTTGAACATTCGGTACTCGATGCTACTTGTCCGAACATGCCCTGATACTGATACTCTCAAATGGCCCTGCATTTCCCCCCCACTCAACAACCACGTTAACTTGTGCTGCAGGAATGTTGTTTCATTTAGTGATGGGATACCAGACAAAAGCACCGGCATCCCGTATTTCTACTTGACAACCCTTGATCCAACAACAAGAAACGCGTTGAAAGACCGTCGTTCGTCGCTCACAATCAGTGAGTATCCGCTCCAAACTTGCGGCAAAGCAGACCCGGAGAACCCTGTATGTGCAAAAATCACACTCACAGGAAAGGTACATTGCTATACATACCATGTACATTTCTGTGCGTGTGTGTTAATTTGATTCATGCTGGTTTTCTATATTCTAACAAAACAGAAAACAATAAAAGAAGGAAATGACCTTTTGTAATGATTCTTAAACCGTATTCGGTTTTGTTTTCTTGATGTTTTAGTTGGTATTACTTGATGCAAACTCGAAAGAGTCGGAATTCGCTCAAGCTGCCCTGTTCTCAAAGCATCCGGAGATGAAAGGTATTTCTTAACCCGAACCCCAAATAGACTGTCATTCACTTGGTTTCCTCTATTGTAATGACTGAATTTGCAATCGTTGATCGACAGGGTGGCCTAAGAGTCATGAATTTCAGATCTTCAAACTCGAGACCAAAAACATATTCATGATCAACTGGTTTGGTGGCCCTAAACCTCTCACGGTTGAGGAATACCTCAAATACAAAATGTGAGTAATTAAATTTGCCGCCAGGGTACGAGAAGTGAGAAAAGAAAGAAAGAAACTACTGTTGTACGTTGTTATACTTGTTTGTGAATGTAAGCTATCTAGTGAATAAATCCAACATATTGTATACTTATCGTTTATCTTGCTATTGTATTTTAAAACAATCTGAAGCAAGGAATTGATAATAATCACGAAAACTTGATGGATTGTGGTTTATGGATGGATAGCAAATCTTTATATTACAGATAGTGTCAAGATTTAGGGTTGGAGAGGACAACGTAAATATTTGGAAGTAGAGATAAATTCTTAAAGAACCCAATTTTTAATTTTATTGTAGAAAAACAAAGGTAAAAAATTGGGGCTGGGACCCTTTCCCACAGCCCACCAACTTCGTACCTGGTTACTCTATTTAAAGAGTTTTTTTTTTAATCTTTATATTCTAATATGTGTCAAATCTAAATATTGTTAGGAAACTGAAAAGAAACAATTTGGGCTGAAATAAGTGTTTCTTTTACATGATCATACCATTGTCTCAATATTTGTATTTGGTATATGTAAGTATAGACGCGGAGATATGAGTAGGGATGATCATTTTCATTTGATAATTGATTTTATTGATAAGCTTCAGATCTGTTTCGAAATTATTTAGTTTAATTGCTTTGGCTTTCAGTTTGATTTGGTTGTTTTCTTTTTCAGTTTGTTTGGTTGAAAAAAAAATAATATGAGAATAGAAAAATGGGTAATTATTTTATGCGCAAGTGTTGTGAAAACTTTGTTTACACAATCACTTTCATTTTAAGGTTTAAGGACTCTAGGGTTTAGGATTTACGGGTTTAAGTATAGTAGTTTGAATTTAGGTGTTGTTGATAGAATTTTAGGTTTAGAGTTAAAATTTAGAGTTTATAGGTTAAAACTTAAATCTCTAACCATATTACCCTAAACCCTAAATTCTAACCATGAACCCTAAATTCTAAACACATACATTAAAACCCCTGAATTATAAACTCTAAACTAAAATATTAATCTTTAAAATTAAGGCGATGGTAAAAATAAAAAAATTTCATCACATGTGTATATGAGATAATACTACAAAAATATAGGAAATTTGACTGATTTGGATAAGATCAAGTTGGGGTCGAATTTTTTACCCAAATTTTGAACGGATTGAACGCCTTCTAAACTTGGGTCGAGCCAGAATAAGGGTGATGATTTTGGGTTGAGGTTGGGCGGTTAAAATCGCACTTTATCCGATCTGGAAATGATTCTATAAGGATAATCTAAATAAAATCCCACTTTATCCGATCTGGAAATAAACCACTTTATCCCACTTCAAAATTTTACACAATTCCAAAATCTCTTACACTGTTATTTGCATGAAACAAGGGTTCATCCCTTTTAAATAGCCTTACAATAGTATCACTCGTAAATAAACTGACCCCTAACATAATTAAATCAATGCCACATAGTAGTTAACTATGTATCTTCGTATTGTATTCAAGATTTTTTTAAACAAATTCATGCACCACATTAGTAATAAACTCACTCGTCATTTTGTTGGTTTCTTCCCAGTTTTCTAGAGCTTTATCCTGACTAATCTGGACCTACCCACATTGCATAACTGATTGTGGTGGGTGAGTCTCATAGCAAAAATTTTCTACATACACAGACCTCGATCTCGAAACCTACTTAAGTGACACCAAATCGCTTACCACTTAGACCAACCTCATTGGTATAAACTCACTCGGCATTAAGTGGAACAATAAATTTTAATAGAATAAAAATTTCTATCCCACAATATTGAAGATTTTATATTTATATAGAATCTGTTGGTATGTTTATGTCATGTATTTAAATTATTTTATCATATTCTATAACGAGGGGCTTTCACATTCTGTTGATGGGTGTGGACGAATATTGAATGCGATGTTGAGTATTGAGCATACTTTTGTCATGTTTTTCATCAATTATGTGCATACAAAAGGGTTCCTATAATTCCACGAACTAATTGTCCAACCAATATGGTGAAAGGATTTTGTTATGACAAACGTCGGAAATAACATGTTTCAAATTCATGTTTCCAAGTACACCATTTCTTTTAACTGTGTGATTACCACCCATTGGTTTTTCATAAGATAAAGTTGTAAAAAGCGTTTTAATTGTTAGGACTAATTCATATTAGTAGAATTTATTCGACAATCTTTACGGTGAGAGAATAAATTAATGGTTATTTGAATGGAATTTTATAAAAACATAAAATTAATTTATGTTTTATTTAATTTATAATCATTTTAATTGTTTATAATATAAATAAATATTTTTATTTAGAATAGTGAAAATAAATTTAAAATATTAATTAATAATTTTTATTTACTTTAAAAATTATTTTTTAACAATGTTATAAAAATATATATTAAAACTTTATTGAATAACATTAAAAACTGTAAAATAAATTTATTTATAAAATGATGTCTAAAAATTCAAAACCTAAAATTAATATAAAAATCAATAACTATACTATTTTTTTGGTAAAAAACTTAAAAAATTAATCGAACCTACCAAAACTCGCCAATATCGTCTACAACTATATATATATATATATATATATATATATATATATATATATATATATATATATATCTGACTTATGAAAACACAAATCACTCACACGTCTGAACCCAAAACTTTCAGGATTCATGCATTCCCATATCTATCTTTACAAATAAGAATGGAAGTGAATAAACCCAAAAAATTCACTATTTGAACATTGACAAAATGGTCTTGAAAAGAACCCACCAACTTTCTTATTTCAGACAATATTTTCAAATATTTACCGCCGCATACTTAATTCATGTAAATGAAGATCCAAGTTGAACGGTTGATTTCTGAATTTCACTCTGTACAACAACATTATCATTATTCTTGGTTTGTTTGGACATGGAATATCCACCGAAACTTACACGAAAAAGGATGGATATTCAAAAGGCAATATTGAAGGACATAATATTTAAAAGGTTTAAATAAAAATAAAATGGTAAAAAACAAATTTGGAATGAACAAGCTACCATTAATGTTAAAAAAATACATGAGAAGATATCTGCGATGTATATGTACTTTATCAAAGGGTTAGAAAATATCTATGAGCAGATATTACTTTGTAATCAACTTTAGACTATTAAAAAAAAAGATAACTTGAGTATTGAGGACTATAATAACTCTCATCCTAAATTTGAATAACTAATAAAATTAAAAAAATAATTTTACAAATAAAAAATATTATATAAATTAAAAGATACATCCTTCAAATATTATTCTAATACATATATAGATACTAAATATTGATAACTAATAAATTATTCAAACAAGTATTGGATATAATAATTTTACTTGTCAAATTCGTTAGCCAAATCCACTAATGCAATTAGCTATAAGCTAATTGTCAAAGAATGCCTAAGATATTTTCCACTTTTTGTGTGAAAAATATTTTTGAAGTGAATTTACATTTTACTTTCAATCATTTAATTCTTATCGATAATTAATCTATTTTTCTGAATCCTTATGGTGAATATTCATGTATTAAAGGAGGTATTAATGTAATTTATTATTAGGGTTTAATACCCATTGGAATTAGGGTTCCCCTCTTATGCTTATAAATATAGAGTTTGAAAAAAATATTGTACACAATCATATTTTGAGAATATAATACAAGTCTCTCTCTTTGTCTCTCATCTTTCTCTTGTTCATGTTCTTCTTTACTATATTTACAACAAATTATCAACATGATCTCACTCAATTACAGTGGTTCTTGTTGGCAATTCTTAAAAAATGATTTTAACATAATATTGATGACTATATCTACCGTCTATTCAACTTAGCTTAGAAAGTCTGATATGTTTTTCTATTTATATATTGATACAGTGGTTGGTTAATCACATTTATATTAAGGTCAACGTATTTTGACCTATTATTTGATTATTATTTCGTTCTAATATTTAATAACGTTTTGTTTGCACCGAGTTTATATATATATACTCCATGAACAAATATCGAGCCTTCAGCGAAACCTATGAGATCAACTTAGTATGAAAAATATGGTGTTATGTAATGATAGAGTGACCAACCGCTACTTTAAGGAAATTGAAGAAAGCAATAAATTGGATGTGTCACTTGACAGTGATGTTTTCCGAGTTCCTCATGCTATATGCACCTCAACAAATTTTTTCATTTATTTTTGCTTTATATGTATATATATTTGTTATTAGTTTTTACTATTATTTGTATGAATTTGGTGTTTTGAATTTTTTTAAGGTTCATATAACATCTTGATGAAAAGGTGTGTGATTATATCATGGTTGACCGAGGATGAACTAGATTTGTAACACCCAAAAAACTGCCCTAGTTAAAAATCAGATTCTGGTGACCGGAAATCTAAATTCTGGCGTGTCAAAGAGAACATTGACCAATGACCATGTGGTTATTTCACATGTATTGATAAATAATTAGACATTGTCATTGATATTGGGCTACATTGCAAACATTGAAAACTTAAGGAACATTGTATATTGACTAAAATGCAAAGATTAAGTTTTAGGAGGTCAAAGTGCAAAGAGTGAGAAGTTGGAGGACTAATTAAGTGATTAACCCCTCAAGGGATTAATCATCTTATACGTGGACTATGGGGAGGAGACTATGTAACACCCTAATCAGTATTCTAATTCCAATACTAATTAGAGTATCCCATAAAAATTATACCAACTTATCCCATTATTATTTATAAGAAAAATTATAAACTATTCATTTTACTATTGATCACGTAAAATCATATTTTAAATTTTTATCCAATCAATTAAGTCCAATTTCAGGCAGTAACCTAATTTTTTTCAATTATGTATGAAGAAAATATCTGCTTAAAAACTGCCTAAAACAAAAATCTACCCGATTTATTTATTTAACTCTTTTATAATCATTACCCAATTTAACTTTAATATATTCCCTTTTTCTATAAACTAGTAAATAACCAACTAGTTTTAACATATACATGCCATCTAGAAAAATCAAAGATGTTATTACTGATACCTCGATTATACTTCCAATAAGAAGAATGCCTGCTTCTTATTACGGTTCTGCTTTTTACCTACGCGTGAAAACCGTCACACGCTAAATATTTACTTAGTGAGGCAACAATTATGTCTAGTGCAATATACATAACTATAATTAATAACATGTAACTATATTCATGCATTTTGAATCACTAGATATGTCTTACCATCATGTTAATAATGTATTAACATAATATAAACTGGATATGAATTTCTTACCGATATACTTACCATAATATTGAGAGTTTGTAAACTCTTTCATCTGGAACTCTTTTACCAGTTTACCAATTTTTTTTACCCATTTCATAGCCCGATTTAACAGTCCAAATATAGACCTATGAGGACCTTGGATACACGAGTCAAATATGCACTGAAGTGCTTCCCGCACATTTATAAGGCTGTGCTTAACATAATACCCGCACATTTATAAGGCTGTGCGTACCATACACTAAGTGTCCACCATGTACACTATAGTGCTATCCCGGTTATGCAGCGTGCTGCTGGACTCTATGGCATGCCAACTATATCCTGTCCCTCAATTGACTTATTTGGGCATAATTTCCATATTTAATCCATCCATGGCAATGTATATCAACATAACTTAACATTTAGCAGTTCATACCCGAATTAACATTCATAGCAAACCATCATCAGTAACTAGTGATCAATGCATTTATTTTCAACCTTTGACACATTTAAAATATGTCAAATATATGATCAATGACAATAAATATCATGCCAATATATATATATATATACCAGGTAGACTCTTCGCAAGTCCTACCAGTGATGTATAAAACATCCATGTATAATGTTATGTATGCATTGCACTCACCTGATGCCTCACTAGCAACCCTTAATATAGCTTGTAGCTTTACTCTTGAATTTTTCCCTTATCTTTAAACTTGCTCGTAAACCAATCTTGATCATGTTCACGATCTATAAAATCATCGTTTTTCAAACACATAAATTTCAAAGCATATGTTAGTATTATTCTAACATAAGTACATATTAGGAATAAAATTCCTAAAAATCCTTTATTATTCATAATTCTCCCAATTTCACCAGAAAATCTCAAATCTCTTAAAAATAACTATAAAGTGAATTCTTTTAGGACTCACTTCAACTTTCCAAATTATTCAAAATGGTCCCTTGCCACTAAACTTTAAATTCAATTATTAAACAACATATCCAAGTATTCCAAAAAATATTTTCAATTTTTCCTTAAGGTACCATTTGGTCCTCAACACTTTGAAAATTTCCAAAATGATCCAATTGAACCCTTCTAACATTAAATTTCAGCATAACACATCAACTATTCAACATTTGCACATTAATCCCTAAATTTCCCAAAATATGCGAAAAGGTCCCTAGAACTTAAAAAAGTTCCAAATTGGTCCAAACAACATTCTAAGCCTTGTAAAATCATCCACACATCATTTCTAGCTTTAGGAAAATTTTCCATAATTTTCCCAATTATTTTCCTAAAGGCTGAATATGAAGGGTCTTTACTTTCAAATTTTCCCAATTTGATTCAAGCATGAATCCAACTTCTAAACCTTATTTCCAAGCTTCTAAAATCATTTCCATATCAAAATCAATCCATTCCCATCCAAGATTTCATTTCCTATTTGGTCACTTGATTTTGACAAATTGTCAAAATGGTTACTAATTCGATTCAACATTAGTTTAGCATTCTAACATTAATTTCATATCTCCAACATCATTAATTACATAAATGCACTCCAATTTCAAAAAATTCAGATTTGGTCCCTTAACATTGAAGCTTGCCGAATTGGTCCTTATATATATATATATATAACTTAGGGTTTTACTTCCAATCAACAATTCAAGCTTAATAAATCATTAATCCAACATCACAAACCCTAAATTAGATTTAAATCCATAAACCCTAATCTTCTCCATACAAACCAAAATATGTAGGGTTTAAATCCTAACTCAATAACATGATTTTAACATCATATAAGCTTGATTCCAACTTAAATTCAACCATGGAATCATAAAATCTCAAAAGCCCCAATTGATCTATAAACCCTAACTTCTTTCTCATGTAAATTCTCATCAATCAAGCATGGATTCCATGAATTATTGATATCAAAAGATAGAGCTTGAAGAGTAGAACAACTTTGTAGCTGAAGAGATACTTGAAAACCGAGTTTTGGGGCTTGAATTGAGCTTGGAAAATTTTCTCTTTCTTTCCCCAGCTCTCACGTTTTTGGCTGGATTTTTGTTCATTTTTTCACCATTATTTTACACATATAACTATTAAATGAATATTAAATTCATTTATCAGTAAAATTACAATTTTGCCATTTTTATCCAATGGTTGAGATTGATTTTATCATCAATCAAGGGCCAAGATTTAATCTTCTATTTCCTCTTTCTAAAATTGCCCTTATAACTTTTAAAATATTTCAAAATTGCCATTGGAGCCAAATGACCAATTTGCCCTCTAACTAGTTTTTATTTACTAATTTGCCATTCTAGTAAAAATTAAACTAATTCTACTTGGAATCCAACCAACTATAATAAAATATTCATAAAATAGTATTTTATGACTTTTCCATAGCTTTTGGACCAGCCTCTAAAATTCTAGTTTGATCCGATTTCACGATATTCATAAAATACTTCTTCTGCGATTTTCTTTTTTCTGAGCTATTGGATTTATTCTGAAAATTCTATATTTCCATATTCGGGAAATAAAATCTATTATCCCATAAAACTTTCTTTTCCAAGGACTTAGACTGAATTTTCTTAACTCAGTCTATTTTCCCGATACTTATCGAAAATCTTCATAGAATAAAATTTCTCTTAGAATTCCTTTATCGATAATCCATACGAATATTCTCTACTCTTACTGAGTCTAAAATATCGATTAGAAACACTTTTATGGAACCTTCCCAGAGGTCACCCATCCTAATATTTCCCTAACCTGAGCACATTTAATAATTTTATTCGATCCAAATTCAGTACCTTTTACTGCATCTTAATTCTTAAAACTGATATGAAGGTACTTATTTCGACCCGATTCACTCTTATACTGAATAAAATTACTTATTGGGAAAATTTACACTTTAGTCCCCAAACTTTTCCGAAGTTTATAATTTAACCCCAAAACTTTCAAAATTTACATTTTGATTACTAGCAAAAAATTTGGGATATTACAATTCTCCCCCTTTAAGAAAATTCGTCCTCGAATTTTCAACACGTACCTGATTTAAAGAGGTGAGGAAACTACTTCTTATATCAATTTTCTCTTTCCCAAGTCATTTTTTCGACTTCATAATAATTTCACCAAAGAACTTTAACAAGCAAGATCATCTTATTTCTTAGCCCTTTGACTCCATGTGCCAAAATCTTTGCCAATTCTTCCTCATAAATCAAATCCGATTGAATCTTTATTCCTTTCAGAGTAATGCTATGTAAAGGATCTTGTCGATACTTCTTGAGCATCGATACATAAAATAAATTATGAATCTTGTCTATTTCCGGAGGTAAGGCTAACTAATAAGCCATCATACCAACTTTTTTCACAATCTTATGTAGTCCATTAGAATTGGTATGAAATGTGCCGTCTTAGTCAAACGGTTCACAATCACCCAAATCAAATCTTTCTTGGCGTCCATGGTTGACCTGTTACAAAATCCATTGTAACTTTTTCTCATTTCCACTATGGAATTGAGATCGGTTGTAACAACCCTGATGGAACTTGATGTTCTTCCTTTACTTGTTGACATGTTAAACATTTAGCCACAAACTCAGAGATTGCTCGCTTCATACCAGGCCACAAAACAATTCTTTACATCTTCATACATTTTGTTGTCTCCCGAATATATAATTAAAGGATTGAAATGTGCTTCTGAAAGTATTTCTCTCTTTAGCCTGACATCGTCAAGAATATATATACGTCCCTTAGAACATAAGCATCCGTTTGATTTTACTTCAAAGTCTTTAGATTCACCGTTTTCAACTTGCTTCTTCTTTTCCAAGCATTCTTTATCCCTTGCTTATAATTCTTTAATCCTTTCTATCAAAATAGACTTGATTTGAAACTCAGCAGCACCATTTTCTTGTAACTTTAACTGAACATTCAATTTTCTTAAGGCAGAAAATGTCTTCCGGCTAAGTGCATTTGCTACCACATTAATCTTCCCCGGATGGTAATCAATAATTACATCACAATCCTCGATCAGTTCTATCCATCTTCTTTGCCTCAAATTAAGTTCTTTTTGAGACAACAAATAATTCAAACTTTTGTGTTCCGTAAAAATGTACCATTTTTCAACATATAAGTAGTGACACAAAATCTTCAAACCAAATCCCACTCCAGCCAAATCTAGATCATGAGTAGGATAATTCCTCTCATGAGTTTTGAGTTGTTGAGAAGTATACACTACAACCTTTCCTTCTTGCATCAATACACATCCCAAACAATTATGGGATGCATCACTATATATTGCGAAATCCTTCCCAAATTCTGGTTGTACCAAAACAAGAGCTTCCGTTAATATCTTATTCAATTTGTTGAATCTTTCATGACACTTTTCTGTCCATATAATTGGCAAATCTTTCCTTAATATCTTAGTTATTGGAGCGGCAATCATTGAAAAGTCTTTCACAAACCACCAATAATAACCAACTAATCCCAAGAAACTACTCACTTCAGAGACACTTTGCGGAACTTTCCATTCGAGTATTGCTTGAACCTTCTTAGGATCAACTCGAATTCATTCCTCAGAGATTATATGTCCAAGGAAAGTTATTTCAGACAACCAGAATTCACACTTTGACAGCTTTGCATATAATTTCTTTTCTCGGAGGATCTGAAGAACTACTCGCAAATGAGCACCGTGATCCTCTTTGGTTTTTGGAATAAACCAATATATCATCTATAAATACCACCACAAATTGGTCCAAAAATGGCTAAAATATCCAATTCATCATATTCATAAAAATGGTTGGTGTATTGGTATGTCCAAAAAGCATTATTACAAACTCGTAATGCCCGTATCTAGTTTTGAAAGTTGTCTTTGGTTTATCTACTTCTTTGATCTTCAATTGACGATATCCCGATCGAAGATAAATTTTAGAAAACACCATTGCTCCTTTAAGTTGATCAAAGAGGTCATCAATCCTTGGTAAAGGATAGTTTTTCTTCAACGTCACTTTATTAAGTTGACGGTAATCCATACATAACCTTCTCGATCCATCTTTCTTTTTCACAATTAAGACTGGAGCTCTCCAAGGTGATATACTTAGTCGTATAAAACCTTTATCCAATAATTCTTATAATTAAGCCCACAGCTCTTTAAGTTCTGTAGGATCCATTCTATAAAGTGCTATTGATATCGACGTTGGTCCAGAATGCACATAAATACCAATTTTCCACCTCTCGATCCGGAGGTAATCCTAGTAACTCATCCGAAAAAACATCTGGAAATTCCCGCACCATAGATACCTTTTCTAGATTTAACATTGTTTTCAAATTTTTTTATCACATAAACTAAATAAGCTTCATACTTATGTAATAAAAATTTTCCAGCAATTACAGCTGTAAACTCATCGCTCAAATAATTCTGCCTTTCTCCCACAAATATTATTTCTAAACCATATGATTCTTTTAAGATTTTTTTCAACATTCAACCGTAGCCTCTTATGCCAATATCCAAACCATTCCAAGAATGACTTCAAACTCTTGTAAAGGCAATTCTTTAAGATTAGCTGGAAATTATCTTTCAAACTACTTTGGCGTTTTGCCCTAATGGAGTAATAGCAACTACCTCACTTGACATTTATTCTAGAATATTTCTTTCGAGTATATTTTTCTTTGAATTCTTTCAGAAAGGAATTCCCATGAAATCTATTTTGGAAGAACCCGTGCAGTGACTACATTCCACTACACGCTCGCTTGCTTCGTTAGAAGGAATACTAATCCTTCTAACTTTTCTTGATCATCACAAGGAATCCTATTTAACATAATCTTTATATCATTCAACCAGTAATCAACATCCATAGGATCAGCATCAGTGTCACCTTTAAATTCTGGTGCTTTCATTTCCCTTAATTCTTTTGGAACTGATATTGATACTCGCCAATTTATAATAACATCCAATGCTTGAAGAAATAAGCCATGATCTTGTACATGCATATTTCATTGTTCCTGAGCCAATGGCTCTATATGCTGCTGATCCTATGGCGGATTTTAATTCACCTTATTACTTTCACTTTGAGCAGGCATATCACAGTCGATTGCCTGACAAGATTCTCGATGATTTGGCATTTGTTAATGACACAATCATCCCCCTTTTTTAAGTAAGGATCAACAATACTAATTACTAGGCATCCAATTATATTAATACAAGTATCAGTAATTTTGTCATCCTAGTGGCATGTATAATTCCAACTATTTATATACCCGATTTATGTCCAGAACCGGCTAAACCTGTAGCTCTGATACCAATAAATGTAACACCCAAATCAGTATTCTAGATCCAATACTAATTAGAGTATCACATAAAAATTATTCCAACTTATCCCATTATTATTTATAAGAAAAATTATAAACTATTCATTTTACTATTGATCACGTAAAATCATATTTTAAATTTTTATCCAATCAATTAAGTCCAATTTCAGGCAGCAACCTAATTTTTTTTCTTCAATTATGTATAAAGAAAACAACTACTTAAAAACTACCTAAACAAAAATCTACCCGATTTATTTATTTTACTCTTTTATAATCATTACCTGATTTAACTTTAATATAATTACTTATCATTCCCTTTTTTCTATAAACTAGTAAATAACCAACTAGATTTAACATATACATGCCATCTAGAAAAATCAAACACATCAAAGATGTTATTATTGATACCTCGATTATAATTCCAATAAGAAGAATGTCTGCTTCTTACTTCGGTTTCTGCTTTTTACCTACGCGTGAAAACCGTCACACGCTAAGTATTTACTTAGTGAGGCAACAATTATGTCTAGTGCAATATACATAACTATAATTAGTAACATGTAACTATATTCGTGCATTTTGAATCACCAGATATGTCTTACCATCATGTTAATAATGTATTAACATAATATAAACTTGATATAAATTTCTTACCGATATACTTGCCATAATATTGAGAGTTTGTATACTCTTTCACCTGGAACTCTTTTACCTGTTTACCAATTTTTTTACCCATTTCATAGACCGATTTAATAGCCTGATTTAACAGCCCAAATATAGACATATGAGGACCCTGGATACACGAGTCAAATATGCACCGAAGTACTTCCCGCACATTTATAAGGTTGTGCTTACCATACACTAAGTGTCCACTATGTACACTATAGTGCTATCCCAGTTATGCAGCGTGCTGCTGTACTCGGTGGCATGCCAACTATATCCTATCCTTTAATTGACTTATTTGGGCATAATTTCCATATTTAATCCATCCATGGCAATGTATATCAACATAATTTAACATTTAGCAGTTCATACCCGAATTAACATTCATAGCATACCATCATCAATAACTAGTGATCAATGCATTTATTTTCGACCTTTGACATATTTAAAATATGTCAAATATATGATCAATGACAATAAATATCATGCCAATATATATATATATACCAGGTAGACTCTTCGCAAGTGCTACCGGTGATGTATAAAACATCCATGTATAATGTTATGTATGCATTGCACTCACCTGATGCCTTACTAGCAACCCTTACTATAGCTTGCAGCTTTACTCTTGAATTTTTCCCTTATCTTTAAAGTTGCTCGTAAACCAATCTTGATAACGTTCACGATATATAAAATCACCGTTTTCCAAACACATACATTTCAAAGCGTATGTTAGTATCATTCTAACATAAGTACATATTAGGAATAAAATTCCTAAAACTCCTTTATTATTCATAATCCTCCCAATTTCACCAGAAAATCTCAAATCTCTTAAAAATAACCATAAAGTGAATTCTTTTAGGATTCACTTCAACTTTCCAAATTATTCAAAATGGTCCCTTGCCACTAAACTTTAAATTCAATTATTAAACAATTTTTACTTAAGGTACCATTTGGTCCTCAACACTTTGAAAATTTCCAAAATGATCCAATTGAACCCTTCTAACATTAAATTTCAGCATTACACATCAACTATTCAACATTTGCACCTTAATCCGTAAATTTCCCAAAATATACAAAAAGGTCCCTAGAACTTAACAAAGTTCCAAATTGGTCCAAAAAACACTCTAAGCCTTGTAAAATCATCCTCACATCATTTCTAGCCTTAGGAAAGTTTTCCATAATTTTTCCCAATTATTTTCCTAAAGGCCGAATATGAAGAGTCTTTACTTTCAAATTTTCCCAATTTGATTCAAGCATGAATCCAACTTCTAAACCTTATTTCCAAGCTTCTAAAATCATTTCCATATCAAAATCAATCAATTCCCATCCAAGAATTCATTTCCTATTTGGTCACTTGATTTTGACAAATTGTCAAAATGGTCACTAATTCGATTCAACATCAGTTTAGCATTCTAACATTAATTTCACATCTCCAACATCATTAATTACATAAAAACACTATAATTTCAAAATTTTCAGATTTGGTCCCTTAAATTTGAAGCTTGCCGAATTGGTCCCAATATATATAACTTAGGGTTTTACTTCCAATCAACAATTCAAGCTTAATAAATCATTAATCCAACATCACAAACCCTAAATTAGACTTAAATCCATAAACCCTAATCTTCTCCATACAAACCAAAATATGTAGGGTTTAAATCCTAACTCAATAACATGATTTTAACATCATATAAGCTTGATTCCAACTTAAATTCAACCATGGAATCATAAAATCTCAAAAGCCCCAATTGATCCATAAACCCTAACTTCTTTCTCATATAAATTCGTCAATCAAGCATGGATTCCATGTATTATTGATATCAAAAGATAGTGCTTGAAGAGTAGAACAACTTTGTAGTTGAAGAGATTACCTAAAAATCGAGTTTCGGGGCTTGAATCGAGCTTGGAAAAATTTTCTCTTTCTTTCCCTAGCTCTCACATTTTTGGCTGGATTTTTGTTCATCTTTTCACCATTATTTTACACATATAACTATTAAATGAATATTAAATTCATTTAATAGTGAAATTATAATTTTGCCCTTTTTATCCAATGGTTGAGATTTATTTTATCGTCAATCAAGGGCCAAGATTTAATCTTCTATTTCCTCTTTCTAAAATTTCCCTTATAACTTTTTTAATTTTTTCAAAATTGCCATTGGAGCCAAATGACCAATTTGCCCTCAAACTAGTTTTTATTTACTAATTTCCCATTATTGTAAAAATTCAACTAAGTCTAGTTGGAATCCAACCAACTATAATAAAATATTCATAAAATAGTATTTGTGGATTTTCTATGGCTTTTGGATCAGCCTCTGAAATTCCAGTTCGATCCGATTTCACGATTTTCATAAAATACTTCTACTGCGATTTTACTTTTTCCGAGCTATTGGATTTATTCCAAAAATTCTATATTTCCATATTCGGGAAATAAACTCTATTATCCCATAAAATTATATTTTCCAAGGACTTTGACTGAATTTTCTTAACTTAGTCTATTTTCTCGATACTCATCGAAAATCTTCATAGAATAAAATTTCTCTTAGAATTCCTTTATCGACAATCCATACGAATATTCTCTACTCTTACCGAGTCGAAAATATCGATCGGAAACACTTTTATGGAATCTTCCCAGAGGTCACCCATCCTAATATTTCCCTGGTTTGAGCACGCTTAATAATTTATTCGATCCAAATTCAGTACCTTTTACTACATCTTAATTCTTAAAACCGATATCAAGGTACTTATTTCGATTCAATTCACTCTTATACTGAATAAAATTACTTATTGGGGAAATTTACACTTTAGTCCTTAAACTTTTCCAAAGTTTATACTTTGACTCCAAAACTTTCAAAATTTACATTTTGATCACTAGCAAAAAATTTGGGATATTACTGACTACCTCACACAAAGGTTTCCTAAATTACTTTACTAATTAAACTAATAGATATAGGAAAGAAAGATGACACAAACTACTCCACTGGGTAAATGCCAAGCAACCACCTCCCCTTCTCCTACCTAAGCTAGCACCTTCATTGAAGGAATTCCCAAGCTTTGATTTTCATTGATTTATTGATCCTAGTTAGCTCCTATCAGTTAATCAAGGTAATCCCATTGATTCCTTATTGATTTCCATGATGAATTCATGGAGAAATCATGAAATTAAGCATAGTGAAACCCTAGCTAAATTCCATAGACTTCTAAGCTTGTATGATTGTGTTTTTGTAGTTAGAAAAAATCATAGATATTGTTTATAATCATTGAATTCATAGAAATAGAATTTGATAAATTTCCATGTATTGTTATATAGCTCAATCCATTGGTGGAGAGGATTCACCAACCACTAGCAAGCCTCCTACCAAGGGAATTGTATCCGAGAGCCTCAATAGCTTTAGAATCATCGGTGAGTGTAGTTGTTTCATAAGATTGGCTAGGTGTCATCCCTTTGCATTGTTCATTATTGTGGTAAGCAATGGCAAGTTAAATGCTTTAGCTTTTATTGACATTGATAATATTGAACAAGGTAAACATTGATTTACATGGATATTATTGGTTTATATATTGAATCCTTGGATACGAGTAGACATTGGATACAATTGGCATGCCATAGAATTCATTGAGCTCATGTACAGGTGGACTACGGTCCTTGGGTTGAGACCCTTATTGGAGATGTTGGCAGTATGTATGTGCTTTGGTCATTGGCGATGTGGAGGGATAAACTGTTTATTGAATTCTTTGCTTGGCGATGTTGGATGGGAATTTACGTATCCATCGGTTACTACGATCCAAGAAATATGAATAATATGAATACAAACTCTATAGTATGCACATACATTGTTAAATTATGTTTATCATATGTCTAATACATTTTAGTATGGTTTTACATTGATACTTATGGTATTGGATCCATTGACATGTACTATCGTATATTCGCTATGGTATTGGATCCATTGACATGTACTATCGTATATTCGCCATTGTTGATAAGTACCTCACTAGGCTAAGTAAGCCTAACATATTTCATTGCATACATTTTTAGGTTCCATAGCTATGTGACGTGGATCATGGATAGTCGGTTGCAAGTCATTATTTTGTAATGTACATTTACCTTTCGAACTTCTAGAATGGTGGTATATGGCTCTAACATGTTTTGAATGACATAATGGACATGTTTTGAGTATGTAAGTTTAAAGTATGCACATATGGTATGTTTTGGATTTGGAATGCCTATTATGACTGCATATATGGTCAAAATGCACTCCATTAGCTCACATGATGATAAAAATGTTAAAATGAGACATGAGTATGAATATTAGGTCATAGAACTTATTGTAGATCAGTGGTATTGGATAAGGAATCATTGGGCATATTTAGTTAGGTAAATGATGCAAAACCAGCAAATTTTAGAATTACAAAATAAGCCGTATCAATACGGGTAAGTGCGTATCGGTACAAGTATGCATATTTGGACCAAGTGGATAAAGGGGTATCGGTACATTACATAGTGTACCGGTATGAAATTTTGTTACTGGAATTTGGTAAGTAGCAAGGGTACCGGTATGGATTGGCCTCGTATCGATCCCCATTTTCAATCTCAGCCTGATACTGTTACAGTTTTATCCGTACCGATACTAAATTTTGCTACTCGAATTTGAGGGTTGCATTGCGTACCAATACGTACATTTTCGTACTGATACCCACATTAATCCCAACTAAAATAATGGTCAGGCATACCGGTACGACCTCTCGAGTATCAAACCGAGGTAGGCAATTCTGTTATTTGTCTGAAACAGTTTGCACACTTTATAAAATAGTCCTTTATTTTAATTGGGTTAATTGAACATGTTATTGACCTTAAAACTCAGTGGAATTTGGTGTGCCTATATAATATGACTTTAATTTATTATTGATATTGTTAATTATTGGTAAGGATCTCAATTTTCTATGTTTTACAATTTTGTCCTTAAACAATGGTTACATTGCATTTGAATCCATATTGATAAATTGATTAATTAATTGACTACCTTAGAGTCATATTTATTGTAATATTGGCATTCATTGATCGAATTGTAGTACACATAGAATCGGTTTGCACTGTACAATTACCAACATTGATCATCAGTGACATCTCCAGCCCGGTTCTCTACTAGACCAGGAAGAGGGTGCTACAATTGGGGTATCAGAGCTAAAGCTTAGTCGATTCTAGGACTAAACCAAGACTTATTGTATTGTTTGCATTGCATATGCCACATAGGAGTTATTTCTGTATAATATCTATGACTTGTAGCTAACACGATCTTCTTTCCTTCTTATAGTATACGAGATGTCTAATCAGAATCCAAAACACCACGAAATCGACCATTCTATCGGCTCTTCTACTCATGGAGGGGAAATTAGAAGGGATAACCCTCCGACCCATTCAGAAGCACAAAACAATCTGGTAAACCCACTATCGATGCATATTGCTCAGCAATAATGCTTTATGATAAGTTGGTTCTATCTTTTGTGGCTACTTTATCGACTCCAGAGCCCCTATTGAACATAAACAACTCTTGTATCCTCCTTTACCCCCTAAAAGGCGAGATATTAAGGACCTGGCAACCCGCATTGCAACAATCTCTTGTATCCAGTTACATTACAAAACCTCAAAGTATGGTCCATTCTACTTCAAGGACTTCTTCTGTTGAAAGCACTGGTGGATCTGGTAGAGACTATTAATATCTTACGTGTACTTATTATTAGAGAAAGAATCTGACTGGTCAATGCCATAAACAAGCTGAAGCATGTTATTACTGTGGAGAACATGGTCATTTTATTAGAGATTGTCCACTGAATTCCTTAAGGGAACCTACTACACCAGCTGCTGCTGTGTCACTTACCCAATCACCCAGGGGCAAGGGACTGCGATAAACGTCATAAAAAGCCTTTAGGAAGACCCGTGGCTATACAGGTGCATTAAACAGGTAAGAATCAACGACCTTTTCCCAGGTGTATCATGTGAGGAGTAGGGATAAGGACGATGATCCTAATGTCATTACATGTACTGTTGAACTATTTTCATATTCGGTCTATGCATTGATTAATCCAGGGTTAACCCACTCTTTTGTTAGTACTGCATTGATTGAAGCTTTTGAATTAAACCCCAAACCAACTACATCAAAAATCATAGCTACGAACCCACTAGATGATATTGTGACTATCAATCTAATTTGTAAGAACTGTCCTTTATTGATCCAAGGAATTCCATTTTTGCCCAATTTGAAGGCCTTACCTTTTTATGAGTTTGATTTGATATTGGGGCTTGATTGGCTTAGCAAGCATCAAGCTTGGGTAGATTGCTTAAAGAAGAAACTCTACTTGGTAAGAAAAATATCACTTTAATGGATGATAAATGTAGAAGGGGAAATTATTGATATGTGCCATTGCGAGTGGGTTAGGAATGATCTGAAGCCGGCAGACATTGATACTATAAATGAGTTTCTGGATGTTTTTCCTGATGAACTTTCGGGTTTACCCCTATCTCGTGAGGTGGAATTTGGAATAGAAGTGCAACTTGGAGTTACCCCAATCTCTATTACACCATAGAGGGTGGCTCCAGTTGAACTCAAGAAGTTGGAAGGCCCAAATACAAGAATTATAGGAGAAGGGTTTTATTCGATCGAGTTCCTCACCTGGGGAGCTCTTGTACTTTTTTTCAAGAAAAAAGATGACTCTATGTGTTTATGCACTGACTATCGACAACTGAATAAACTTACCATCAAGAACAAGTATCCTCTTTCAATGATAGATGACCTGTTTGATCAGTTGAAAGATGCAACAATGTTTTCCAAGATTGATTTCTGATCGGGGTATTATCAAATGAAAGTTGAAGAATGTGATGTACCCAAAAATGTCTTTAGAACAAGGTATGGTCATTATGAATTTCTAGCGATGCCTTTTGGGCTAACCAATGCCTCTGCTGCATTCATGGATCTTATGAATTGGGTTTTTCGACCGTGTCTGGACAAGTTTGTAGTATTATTCATTGATGACATATTGATATACTCTAAACTCTTCAAGAGAAACAATTGTATGCCAAGTTCAACAAGTGTAAATTTTGGAAACTAGAAGTTTCCTTTTTGGGACATGTTGTATCATCGGGAGGTACTCAGGTTGATCCAAAGAAGATTCAAGCTATTATTGATTAGAGACCTCCAAAGAATATTGGAGAGGTTAGAAGCTTTCTCGGTCTTGCTGGCTATTATAGAAGATTTGTTAAAGGATTTTCTATATTAGAAGCACCATTGACCAAACTACTCTGAAAAGAAACTCTCTTTGAATGGATCGAGAAGAAACAATGAAGCTTTGATCAATTGAAGCATATATTTACCCATGCTCCCGTCCTAACCCAACTTGAGTCTGATAAAGACTTTCACTGTTTAAAGTGATGCATCACATTTGGGACTAGGATGATTTCTCATGCAAGAAGGCAAAGTCATTGCTTATGCTTCCAGGCAACTTAAGCCACATAAATAGAATTACCCCACCCATGACTTGGAATTAGCTGTAATTGTTTTTGCATTAAAAATCTGGAGGCATTATCTCTACGGGGAGAAATGCTACCTATTCACTGATCATAAAAGCTTGAAATACCTCTTGACACAGAAAGAATTGAACCTCCAACAAAGAAGATGGATGGAACTTTTGAAAGATTGTGATTTGGTTATTGATTACCATCAGGGCAAGGCCAATGTTGTAGCTGATGCACTCAACAGCAAACCATTGCCTGCTACCTGTGTTATTAATGCCCACTTTAAACTTAAACGAAACCATAAGTTTGTAGTTGAACTACAAGTTCAGTCTACCATTGTATCGAGGATTAAAGAACTTCAAGAACAAGATCAAAAACTCCAAGCCATTGTCTCTAAAATGCAGAATAACTTCGATCTTGACTTTTTAGTTAACTCTGAAGGTCTTTTTTGTTTTCATAGTCAGATTTGTATACCGGATAATGAATCCTTCAAGTCAGATATTAACAAGAAAGCTCATAGTAGTCATTTCTCTATTCACCTGGGGTTAGTGAAGATGTACAAAGACCTTCGCGAACTTTATTGGTGGCCTGACATTAAACAAGCCATTACCGACTATGTTTCTAAGTGTTTAACATGTCAGTGAGTCAAAGATGAACACTGTGTCCCCATAGGACTTCTGTAACCTATTGAATTGCCACAGTGGAAGTGAGAACATATTACCATGGATTCTGTAACTGGTCTACCTTTGACCCCCAGGAAAAATGATGTTATATGGGTTATAATTGAGCGATTTACTATATCTGTCCATTTCTTACCTATAAGGATGGATTTTGGTCTTCCAAAACTTGCTGAGTTGTACATTAAAGAGATTTTTCGACAGCATGGAGTACCTAAATCCATTATCTCCGATCGTGACCCATGATTTGCTTCACAAGTTTGGAGAGCCTTACAAGAAGCCATGGGAACCAAAGTAAAGCTTAGTACTGTGTTTCACCCCTAAACTGATGGATAATCAGAAAGAGTGATCCAAATCTTGGAAGATATGCTTTGGGCATATGCTATTGACTTCGAAGGATCTTCGAAAAAATCTTTAACCCTTATTGAATTTGCTTATAACAATAGTTATCAATAATCAATCAAAATGGCTCCTTTTGAGGCACTTTATGGCAAAAAGTGCAGAACACCACTTTGTTGGTCTAAACTCAGTGAGGGCAAGACATTGGGTCCTGATTTACTTTAGGAAACCAAAGAAAATATTTTTATTATTCACGATAAACTCAAGCCAGCTTTTGACAGGCAAAATGCTTATTGTAACCTCAAAAGAAGAAATATTCAGTGTTTTATGGGAGAAAAAGACTCCCTCAAAGTCTCTCTATAGAAGAAGATTCTTCAATTTGGAAAAAAAGGGAAGCTTTGTCCC